>CM057458.1:1337057500-1339557500 GCA_016271365.2 Neoceratodus forsteri | reverse complement strand
GGAGTGTAGCCAGTCTTTTTGCCTTGTTGGTGTAATGGGTTTTGGTTTACTTGTTTGTCAATTTTGCTTGGTTTTAGTTGCTCATGTCTTTGGTTATGGGTTGTATTTTGTGTGTGTTTATACAGTATAGGGGGCAGCTGTCTGTAGTGTGGAATTCTCAGAGGAATTTGGGTTTTTCAGTTGTCTGGCTGTTGGTATGTCACGATTTTGAACCTGTCAGTCTAGTGCATGTCAGGAATCTAGTGTCAGGCATGTGTCTGTCGGTCAAATGTAAGGCAAGACAAAGTTTATTTGTATGGTGCCCATTTCCAGAGGCTCTGAGCGCCTCACATTAGACATACAAGGGAATAACATAAAACATGCAAAAACATATAACATGCAAAAACATATTCAAAATAGTAAGTCAGGATATTGTAGTAGATCCGATGGATGGATGGATGGATGGATAGTACCAGACTAGTGTGTATATATATATATATCAATGATGGGTAGGAGTTGAAAGTGAATGTACAAAAACATTTGACATACCTGAGTTCAGTATTGAGTTGATTGTGACTGGCAGATGTATTAAATGGATTACGTTTGGAGGCATGCTCCTTAAATTCAGTTCACATAGAACAGAAACTCAATACATTTAGCAGTTCAGGGAGTCCTGTTTCATTATATGAACAGCATAACATCTGTAAACTCATTCTGAAGATTATGCTAAGTGTATTCTACGTACTAAATAATCGTGCAGAAAATCTTGTTCTTGATGTGTGTAACAATCCAAAGGAAACTAATACACAGTTAAATGGACTTAGAAAAAACTTGGAGTAGAAGATTTGTTGCAATGACTGACCAGTTCTCAGAAGCTTACAGCAAGCAAATAAAGGGCTGAAAATACGAGTTGGACAGACTAACCAAGGTTCAGTAGAAAATAAAAAATGTCAACACCTTAAGAAATTAAACCACATTTATTTTCTTTCCTTGCAGTGATCAAAATATCCCACAGACATGATGAGAAGCTGGTCATCTTCATGCCAGTAAATACTGAACTAAAGATGTCATATTATAGCAACATTAGCTTGATATTTTGTCTTGGAGCATGCAAGGCAGTGCTTTAATTTATATTTTATGTTTCTGGCAGATGCTTCGCTCCTGGCTGGCCCCACTCTCTGGTGCCTCGCGGGACTTCAACCCCAGGAGTGTACCCTCTCATGGTGGAGCTGTCCTGTGCGATGGTAATTCCAAGGGGGGACCCCCAAAAGCAGTGATGGGGTCGTTTGCCAGGTTGGGGGATTTTTGCTTGGTGTAGTAATTCCCCCAAGAAGGATGTGGCATGCTAGGACATCGACCTGTTCTCCTCCTACAGGAAGGGATCGGCGTCTGCCTGCCCCTCCACCCATAACTTGGCAGGCCCAGGTAGCCTTTTCCTAGCACTTTGCTAGGGGCCACGCATGCACCGAGCGCTGCAGTCCCTTGGGTGCTCAATCTCCCCCAACCCCCCCGGCTGAGTCTCCAGCTTCCTGAGCCCACTTCTGTTCTTGGGTCGCTGACAGTGAGTCACTTGCACGTCTTCAGGCTTGACTCCTCGCATTGTCCGTGGTGTCACCTTCCAACTCTGCCCTGATTGATATCGTATCTAAACACCACCCCCCCTGAAGGAACATTTCTCCTATTTCATAGCTCCTGCAGCGAATATAAAGCATTTGTGTTTTTTTTTTTCTTTTCCATATGAGTAAATGCAGCGTATATATTACCAGTATTCTAGATTCTTTTTTTTTTCTTTCTTTTAACTTAAAGTGGAACCCATTTGTAATCTGTCCTGCTACCGCAGCAGTGCTAGCCATCCATGTGGCACCACACGTCCTTTTAAAAATAATCTTCTTGTTCTATATCGAATAATTCTAAAAAAAAAACAAAAAAAAAAATCACTTTTTTCAGTGCTAACTAAATTTTTGGTTTTCTTCAGGTGATGGTGAAGTTTCTTGTAATCCTGCAGTCAGCCCACTTAGAACTGTTGCTGGTCAGCTTTCAGTCCTGATGAAACAAAATGTGGAAAAACAACCCCACTTCTAAACTATTTAAATCTGTTCAGCAAAATTGTCATTGATGTGCAGGACACACTGAGATCACCAAATGGGACAGTTGCACATTAAATGTATTCAGTGTCTGTAGTTTACACAAAGATACCTGGGCTAGTGACATATTAGAATATGTGTGTGTTCAAATAAAAGTACAGAGGTGGTTGGTGGGTGTGTGACTGGTATTAAAATTGTCAGACACTGACATTAAAATTTTATGAGTGGGGGAATGCTTGGCCAGTCTTATTTGGAAGATGTATACGATGACGGAAGGGGTCTGATCAGCTGTGGCACACAGGATGGCACTAAAATAAATTGAAAGTTGGTATGTAAATTTCAGCTGGGTTCATCTTTAACAGTCATGCCTGTGGGTATACAGTAGAGAAAAGATGGGGGGTGGGGGGGTGCTCTATACAAAGTAAATGGTCGTTCCAAAATATCTGTTAGCTAATCAAGGGCACCATCTCATAACTTCTTAGTGTTTCAGAACCGCTCAGTTGCACTTCGCGATTCTCGAACACTGAGAAGTCAAGAGACGACATTCTTGATTAATCAAGAGATATCTCAGAACCACCATTTATTTAATAGAAGAGGTTTACCAGTTTTTACAAGTGTTAATTCCCAAGCTTTTTGATTGGTATTCAAACAACTTGAAGTCTTGCTGTATTCTGATAATCTGCAGTTAGCTCCGGCCTTTAAACTGCCTTGGAGAGTATAGGGTTAATTTTCTATGCAGTGCATAGAACGTTGAGCTTGAGCTCAGTTGAGTTCTCTGTCTGCAGCACTTTGAAACCCAACCATCAGATTCTTTACTCCGCCTCACTGAACAGTCGCTCCGGAGATTTCTCCTTCAACTCGGTTCAAAAGTCTGGTAAAGTGTTGGTTTTAAGCCAAAATTATTCCACATTATTGGTTCAGGCTCTGTCTGCGGTACCGTGAGTACTAGATAGTTTTTCTGATTTACTTTGTGGAAATTGTAAGCTTGTTTGATCGGTTCGGCTGAAACGATCCTATATATTGAATTCTTGTACTTTAGAGTGTGGTTACCGGTCCTTATCGGTTTAAAAAAGAAAAAAGTGTTTTAAACGTTTTTTTTCCAATACCCGTGACACGATTAGGAACCGATAAGGGAGTCTTGCCTGGCAGTTGCCTAAAAAAGGGTAAGTTTGGTTAGGTTGGCCATGTCTGAGAAACCCAAGTAAAAAAAAAGGACCCACTGGGTTTCAACACTGCAGTGAGTGCAGGGAGCTCTTTGCTAAGGCCTATCCCCACACCACCTGTGTTTATTGTCTGGGGTTTGAACACCTCAATACAGACTGCCAAATTTGTAAAAATGTTTCTAAGTCTACCCTGGAGAAGAGTTTGGGTTGACTTAGGCAAAAGGAGGCCAAGAAGTCTGCCGACCCAGATGGCCAGCCCGGCTCGGTTCCGACCGAACCAGAAGGAGTGCCCTCTGACCAGGTCGATACTTCGGGCAAGAGGAGAGCCGATCCTGAGGGATCGGTTCCTACAAAAGGGAAAAGAAAAGACAAATCAGCCAGTTCGGATCCGGAGGTTCCTGTTCTGACCGCTGATGAGATTGCCCGAGCGATTCGGATTGTTGAATCGCTTCGCCTGGTTCTGTCCGATCCGGCTCTGTTAGCTAGGGGTTCGGTTCGGTCGGTTCCACTGGTTCAGGATTATGCCCCTGAAGATTTTTATGAACCGGAATTTGAGGAGGAGGGGGATTATGAACAAGATGATGACTGTGATGGAGCAGAAAGTCTGGATGTGCCCATTGAACCGGACATCTCCCCAGACAGACCTTCTGGTGTTCCCTTCCTAGGCTCTCTGAGTCCCCTCCCCACTATTTGTTCTACAGGAAAGTGGCTGAAACTCTCCAGCTCCCTACTGATGAAGCTACAGAGGATCAAGAGGAGCCTGATTTTGTTGAGATGATGGACATTCCAGAGTCCAGGAGTCTGTCTATTCCTCTGCACAAATCTTTTGGGAAACGGACACAAAAAATGTTAAGGTCTCCTAATTCTGTACCTCCTGTTGATAGAAGAATGGACAAGAGGTATACTATATCAGGCTCAGACACAGAGTTTTTGTATCAGCAGTGCAGCCATGTTGGGGTCGTGCAGGCTGCAGCCTGTGACAGGGCTAATGTTCCCTTGGCTTCACACCACCCAGATAAAGACTCCAGGAGGATGGATGCCTTGGCAAAGAAGCAATACATGGCATCCTCTTTGGGACTCAGGCAGGCTAATTATATGGCCTATACAGCCAGGTACCAGAAGTCCAGGTGGGACACTGTACTGGCACTGGCTAAACAGGCCTCCCCAGCTGGCCAAGGAGCTGGAGGAGGTGGCTGCAGATGGGATTGAGGCATCTAAGGTACAGTTTCATGCTGCTGTGGACTCCAGTGATGTGTCATCAAGAGTCATGGCTACATCTGTGTCTCTTCGGAGAATGGCTTGGCTCAGATGTACTAGCCTTTCACAGGACACCCAGGCTAAGGCCATGACTTTCCGTGTGGAAGGTAATTCTCTGTTTGGGGAGCAGACAGAGAATTACATGAAGAAGATGGAGGAATATAGGACCACTTGTAGGAGTGCACAGGCCAAGGAGAGGCAGGCAACTCCTCAAAGGCAGCAGTCTAGGGGCAGGGGTAGGCCTTTCATCCAAGCACAGGCCTCTTCTCCCTTTTCACTGTCGGGGTTCTTTAGAGGGAGAGGCAGAAGGGGGTAAGCAGGGCTGCATCCACTCCTCAGCCTAAGGCCCCTGCCAAGCAGACACCCTGATGGGCCTGCCCGGGTCGACTCTCCTATCCCTGTAGGGGGCAGGCTGGCTTACTTCATCCAGGACTGGGTGTCTGTTACTTCAGACAAGTGGGTCCTGGAAGTAGTAAGCCAGGGACTGGTTCTCGGCTTCAAAAAATTTCCGAAGATGAGAGCCAGATCTTTTCCACCTGCAAGTCTCTCCGAAACCCTTGCCCTAGAGGCAGAGGTTTCATCTCTTCTGGCCTTAGAAGCCATAGAGAGAGTTCCTACCCTACACTGGGGCAAAGGTCTGTACTCCAGGTACTTCCTTACCCCAAAAAAAGAGGGAGTGGCGACCCATCCTAGATCTAAGATACCTGAACAAACATCTTTTAAAACCAAGGTTCAAGATGGTGACTCTGGGAATAATTCTTCCCTCTCTAAGGCCAGGGGACTGGCTAGCCTCCCTGGACCTCAAAGATGCTCTACATTTCATTATGTCCCACAGAATCAGGTGCTGCCCACAGGCCAAGTACCTCAGTTCAAGATGCCCTGGGCCATTCCAGCTCAAGGGTTTTATAAAATGCCTGGCAGTAGTAGTGGCCTTTTAAGAAGGCAGAAGATTTCCATTTTTCCATATCTGGACGACTGGCTCATAGTGGGTCAGTCTCTAGCCCAAGTCAAGTCAGACCTGCAAGTGACCCAGCAAGTGCTCACTTCCCTGGGATTTCTTCTCAACCTCCCAAGTCAGTTCTCGACCAGTGCAGCTTCTTACCTTTATAGGGGCAGAGCTAGACACTGTCAAAGCAAGAGCCTTCTTCCTGGAAAGGGCAAGAGTTCTTATAGAACTGGCTCTTCCTTCAGCCTTCAGGTGTCCTGACCAGCAAGGCACTTCCTTCAGCTCTTGGGCCACATGGCAGCTTCTACAGCAGTGGTCCAAGGGCAAGATTTCAGATGAGGACATCAGTTCCATCTGAGGGCCTTTTGGTCCCAAAGGAAGGACCCTCTTACCAAACTGATTCCAGTGATGGACACTGATCCAAGCTCTTCAGTGGTGGCAGGATCAGGACAATTTAAAGCAAGGGATCCCATTTGTCACTCATTCTCATTTGGTGGTCCTTACAACAGATGCTTCCCTTTTGGGTTGGGGAGCTCATCTGGGGTTCTCACAGCCCAGGGACTGGGGTCCCCTCAGGAGTTCCTTCTTCATATCAATCTCCTGGAACTCAGGGTAGTTTTTCTGGCCCTGGAAGCCTTCTCTTGGTCTGTGCAGAACAAGGTGGTTCAGGTCAGAACAGACAGCACCACTACCATGTGGTACATCAACAAGCAGGGAGGCACTCTTGTCTATGGCCTTGTGCATGGGAGCCATGAAATTGTGGTCTCTGGCTTATTCTTGCAGACCTCTCTGATAGCAGTCCACCTTCCAGGAAGGACAATGTGCTGGCAGATGCACTGAGCAGGATCTCCCAGGGCCATCACAAATGTTCCTGGACCCCCTGGTGTTGAAAGTGATTTTTTCAAGGTGGGGTACTCAGAGATAGATCTATTTGCAGCCCCAGACAGTTCAGTCCCTCTGGATGCTTTGATTTTGAACTGGGAAGGGAAATTTCTATATGCCGTCCCTTCCTTTCTTCTACTGTTCAGGGTGCTAGTCAAGATAAGGTCATAACCTTGCAAAGTGATTCTGATTGCTTCAGACTGGGCCAGGCAGCTTTGGTACCCTCTGTTACTGTCTCTAGCAGTCCATCTTCCCCTGTCTCTTCCCAGGAATTACAACCTGTTAACCTCCTCTCAGGGGAGGATTTGGTACCCCAATCTTTGGTCTCTCAATCTCAAGGCATGGCTCTTGAAGAGTTAGAGTATGCAGATTGCATCTGTCTCAGGGTGTTCTGGATATTCAAAGCTTCTAAAGCCTTCCACCAGAAAGACTTATGACTCCAAATGGAAAAGATTCAGCATTTGGTGTTCCAAGAAGTATTCTCTCCAGACACTGCTGAATTGCCTACAGTTCTGGATTATATGGTCCATCTTAATGGCCTAGGCCTCAGACCAGCTACTCTCAAGGTACACTTGTCAGCTGTTTCTGCTTTTCTGTCAGTGGGAAGTCTTCCTCACTATCATCTCATCCTGTGTTCTGTAAATTTTTCAAGGGATTGCTTCATACCATCCTCCCTTCAGGGATCCTGCCCCTGCCTGGGACTTAAATGTTTGCATTGCTCAACTTATGCAACCTCCTTTTGAGCCTATGTCCTCAGCAGAGCTTAAGTACTTGACTTGGAAAACTGTGTTTTTGTAGCCATTACCTCTGCCAGATGTATCAGTGAATTGCAAGCCCTGTCAGTGGAACCTGATTTTATCTCCTTTCATAGAGATAAAGTGGTCCTTAGAACCAATAGGAGGTTCTTGCCCAAAGTGGTTTCAGACTTCCACTTGAATCAGTCTGTCTGTCTCCCTGTCTTCTTCACTGATCATTCTTCCTCAGGAGAGGAGGCTACACAGTTTAGATGTTAGAAGAGCCCTAGGTTTGATTTCCTCCAGTTGTTCCTCACTTATGGAAAGTGGAAAGGGCAAACCTGCCACCAAGAGAACTATTGCCAGGTGGATTGTGTCTTGTATACAATTCTGCTATGAGAAACTGGGAAAAATTCCACTCTCAGGCCTGAGGGCTCACTCTACAAGAGGTACAGCTGCTTCCCTGGCTGCTGCCAGGGATATCCCTCTGTTAGAAATTTGTCAAGCAGCCACCTGGAAAACAGTCCATACCTTTACCAAGCATTACTCTCTGGATATCCAGGCTAGGAGTGATGCTCGGTTTGGCACAGCAGTACTTCAGAGCCTATTCCCAAAGTAGGTTCTGTCCCTCCTCCATGGAGGTACTGCTTGGTAGATTGCAGATTGTCAGAATACAGCAAGACTTCATGTTGTTTGAAGAAAAAATTACTCACCTTAGTAATTGTGTTTCTTTAATGGAGTCTTGCTATATTCTGACCTGCCGCCTCCCCTCTCAGAACCTGGTTTTTGGGAAGTGGGTGGGCAGGTGCAGTGTTGCACCTTGGGGGTGCGCCTTGCACACCCTCCTTTTTATTTGGGTGGTTTTATATTATTATCTTTATTAGATGGGTTTTGGGTTTCCTGAATAGTCTTCCTTTGGGAATCCAAAACTTTTTGTTGCCAGTTGGCTAGTCAAAATTTTACAATTTCCACATAGTATAGTTAGTGTTTGCTTGCAAGAATCTGACTGTTGGGTTTCAAAGTGCTGCAGAAACCTCAACCGAGCTCGAGCTCAACGTTCTATGCACTGCATAGAAAATTAACCCTATACTCTCTGGGGCAGTTTAAAGGCTGGAGCCAACTGCAGATTGTCAGAATACAGCAAGACTCCATTAGAAGAAACACAATTACTAAGGTGAGTAATTTTTCTTCTGTCCTGCTTCCCACTTGGTCGCCATCCAGTTAGAACACAAAAAACAGGATTTAACGTAAGTGACCTGCTCCTGCAGAAAATATCTGCAATGACTGCCATGACATTGTTTATACTGCCTTGGGCACAACACATGTGGGAAGTTGTCCATGCTTTCAGGCCATGCAACCATCATCCCCGACAAGTACAGGGTGAGCTTCTTCAAGGTGGCAAGAATGAATATCTCAACCATGTGCTCAGTAGCACACTTCTGTTCTGTAGTGCTCCACATTGTTAATGGGTAGTTAGTACATATGGGTAAAGTGAACCCCTTTAAGGGGAAATTGCATAGCCCAAAGCTGTAAACCAGCGAAGAATTCTGGGCACCTAAACATTTAGCAAGAACTCCCCCCATCTTTGCTGTGACATTGAAGGGGAAGCAGCATAGAAGATTACCCTTGAAGAATTGTCATTTAATTCTTATTTTTGAGCCAGCATTGCACTTACAGGACAGGTGGGGGCTACCTGTTCTCTAGGAGCACCTCTGAATTAAGAGGCCATTCCTGACAAGCTATGACTTTAATACTGGTTAAACTACATACATCATACCCATTTCCACTGCTTTTTTTGTGCATGGATTGAGGGGGGCCACATTCTTCCACTTTATTTCTGGGTGTTTGGTCCTTCAAATTTTCCTTCACTGGTGCCCTAGGTAAATGATTTCCTTTTTGTTCAAGGTTTTCCTGCCTTTTTTTTTTTTTGTCTCTGTAGTGGCTGTGCTGTTCATTCAGACCCCTGCTTTTTCTCTTATGGATCTCTAGGAGTGGTGGATTGTTTTTCTGCAGGTTGCTTTTGGTTTGGTCGTTGAAGGGAGACTGGTGCTGAAGCTGCATACTTCATGGGGAAACCGTTTTTTTTTTTTTTGGGTAACTAAGCTGCCTTTTTTAATGTTGGCTTTCCCAATCCTTTTCCTAGCTCTTTTCCGTATCTTGGACACATTTTCAGAATTGCTTTCTGGCATGTTTTTTCTTTGCTGAGTGGAAGTCAGATGTTTCTGGATGTTTGTCAGCAGGGACTTGCTGTCCTTATTGTGCTATATTTGTGAAGGTCCCATGCCTGAGCTAAACAGTTTTTCTGTAGTGCTCCACATTGTCGGCTGGATTCAGCACTGATGGGTTATGTGCACCCCTACTAGAGGAAGTGGCACAGCTCAAGGCTGTAATCAGGGTAGAATTCTGGGCACCTGAATATTTCGGACAGCAGCAGCTCTCTTGTCTTTGCTGTGCCATTGAAGGGGAAACAACTGACGAGCTTCTCTGAAGACAGATCAACTTCACCTTTTGGGGCTGCAGTTCTGCATAGCAGGTTGGGGCTACATGGTGACAGAGTACCCCTAAATTAAAATCCTACCTGTTAAGCTGTGGCTTTCAGGTTGGCTAATGTGCGCTTTCCCATGTCTACTGCTTGTGCTTGGATTTGGGGCCACGTCTGCCACATAGTTCAGGGGTGTATATTTTGAGAGGTCTGTTTTTTTTTTTTTTTTCCCCCTTCTTCTTCTTTGGGGTTTTAATTTAGGGTGTTCCCTGGAGTTTCCCCTCTGTCTTTGGCAAGCAATTTAATTTCTAGGGTGCTCGATCCTGAGGCTCTAGGCGCTAATGAACATAACCATAAAACAGATAAAAGCACTATAAAATTCCAAAATGATAAAATCAGAGCCAGCTTGTTTAAGAACAGTAACTGCTAGCTGAAACGATACTGGGCCTTCAGCCTTTGTTTGAAAACATGAATTGAGGGGCTCCGGATCATGCGGATGGAAGTGAGTCTTCAGGGTCGGCCCAGAGATGCTAAAAGCTCGGTCACCTGAAGTCTTTAACTCGAATCCTGGGAATCTGAGAGAAATATGTTGTAGATGTCAAAGGACACGAGGTGGTCTTCGAGGTTGCTACCATCAATTTCAGACCTTATCCAAAAATGGCAGGTTGGAGATTGGATGGTCATTGCCAGGACGCCGGAAGGCGAGTAGAGTTTTTAAGAAGAGGCCTCACCAGCGCTTCTTTCAAAGCCACTGGGAATACTCTTCCACCTTTGCGCCTGGCAATCCTAGCAAACACTGGGCCGACAGCCTCTGTGCATCCCATTAAAACACGTCTGGCTGGGTCCAGTTGACAAGGTGTGTGCTTCAGCTCTTAGATCATCCCAGTCACTTCAGATACCTCCACTGGCCTTTGGGCATCGATTATGTGCCTCCCTCACCCCCAATCATCCTTACAGTGTTACTTTGTCTGTTTTGCTTAGCAGGTGTTTTGATTTGTATACTCTTTGAGGGACATTTCCTTTGGCTCACTTTGAAGAGACATTTCACCTTAATTTTCCTCAGCAGTTAAAAAAAAAAAAGTCTGACTAGAGCATAAACCTTTAGACTCTGGAAGGATCGGTCTGTTTTTTTAAACTTACAGTTTAGTGGCCTTTTCCTTTTTTCGGCTGTGGATTTTTTTCTCTGCTCCAGTGAACCAATGCAGTTTCCTGCCTTTTAATCTTGCTGTCCGTTTAGGCATGTGCCTTTTTTCTTCAGAGGTTTCCTTAGTCTCAACACGCTTTCGGACACTTTTATGTGCACTTCCTGGCATGCTGACGTTAGTCATGACATCATGCATGCACCTTGAGAATGTACATGCACCTGCATTTGGTGCTGGGATGCGGCAGCCTCGCTTACATTTATTTTCACTATTGGCATTTTCTCTCCTGGCAGTCTGCTCTGCTGATGGGAGTTTTATGTTCAGTTCTTGCCTTTTCCCCACAGTTGGCGTGTGTGGATTGCTACAGTAGTCCTCTGTATTTTTTTTTTTTTTTTGGGGTCTTCACTACTTTACCTTTGCACCTGCAGAACTATTTTAATTTTGGCATCATGGCTTATTACGTTCTCTGATTTTCTAAAATGTAAGACCTGTGAGGGTATGCGTCTCTCACCCTCAGGGTTCCTTATTTTCATTGTGTTACTGAAGCTACATATGTCTTCTACAGTCTATCTCTCTCTCTCCCCCACCACTACCCGTCGGACTTCGAGTGTAGGGTGTACCAGTTGGCAGTGCAAAGCAGAATTGCCCAAATCTTTTTGTTGCTGTTAAAGAGCTTTTTTGATTGTGGTGATCTGCTGGACATCCCATCAGGACGCATTCCTGACCCAAACTGGGCCTCTGGTCAATGGGGCTCACTTAAGCATGGTCCAGTGTGCTGGGACAGACTGCTGATATGGGATCTGCAGGCATGCACTGACGATACAGAGGGTCAGTATGAGGACATCCGGGATCTTTTTTTTTTTTTTTGGGGAGATCCTGACTTGTTTTGATTGATGATGGACCTGAGGAGGAGGAAGGGGAGGATAGAGCCAAGAGGAGGATTCCTATCCCACCCCTCTTGATATAAAATCCTTGTCCTATCTCGATAACAGAGGCATGTTGACATTACATTCGAAGAGGTGCAATCCATGGAGACATTCATCAACACTAGCCTGTCCATGTCCTCCTCTTTCTCCAAAGTGTGTTCCAAATTTTATTCATCGTGGATCAGATTATTAAACAAGAATGGGTAGGTAGCAGCCCAACAAAATATATGCCGAGCCTAAAGTGTGGTGCTTCCTTTTTGGAAGAAAATACCCACAGATGGAAACCTCTGGCGGATAAGGTGCTTTTAGACTTCTGGCAGGCATACCACTATTCCTGTTAAAGGTCCATGGTCTTATTGGATTTGATGGTAAGTGTGGATGTTTCACGAACAACCCTTACTTCCAACGCGCAAAACCTCTGCACCTCCTTTATTTTTTGTCAGAACCTTAAACTTGTGGGTTACGACCCTGAGCAGCTTAGTTCCTCCGGATCTCGGAGGGGCTAGCATTTTGCTGTAGATATCCATGGCCTCCACCTCTTAGGGCTGCCATAGTGGAGAACTTGCACATGTTGGCTCGCTTCTGCTTATCGCATTGTCTGCTGTGCAAGGTGTGGCTTCGACATTGGGTCTCTGATTAGGCTTTGAAGATCAAGCTGTGTAGCTTCGCCTGAGGAGGCCTGTTGTTTGGTTCTAGCTGGTGATATTTTTAGGATATCCAGGATAAAAGGGCCACCTTCCAGTTTCAAGTAATAGCAAAATTCGATTGGCTTCAAAGGTCATATGCTGACATGAGGCAGTGTCAAGGTCTTTTTTTTTTTTCCCCTTTTGGAACTTCGGGAACCAGAGGAGTAAAGGAGCCTGTTCTGGTTTCAAGAGCATAGTAGCAGAAGAGCTTTGCCTGAAGATGCAATGGAGGCCCAGGGTGAAAAGCAGGCACTCACAAGGAGGGTAATGGGACCATCTCTGCCTTCCTTCATTTGGTGGAAGACTGCAATTTTTATACAAGATGGCCCAGATAACAATGGATGCTTGGGTCTGGAAATTCTAGCTATAGATTGTGCAGTAGAATTTTCAGCAGTTCCTCAGAGGCATTTTCTGTTGTCCCTGGTACCAAAGGACCCCATGAAGAGACAGGCGAGTCACACTGGGCCACCTCTCACACATTGGGGTAATTGTTCCAGTGAGCAGGGCCAGGGATTCCACTGTTAGTTAAAATTTCGGGGTGGAGGGTCAGGCCTATTCAACCAGTTTGCTTGTCACTGACCTTCAAGATGGAGTCCCTATTCAGTCATCCAAGTTGTCCAGCCATGGGATTATCTAGATTCTGTGCGATGTATCTCCACATCCTCACCTGATAGTCTCAGCAGAGTTTTCCGGTTCACATTCCTGGGACGGCTAGGGTGCTCCTATTTGGGCTGGCAACAGCCTCTGGGTTTTCTCAAAGGTACCTCAGGTTATATTAAGTTCTGCAGCCACTAGGGCTAGTGACTGGGAAATCCACTGGCCCTACAGACTGGACTAGGTAGCATGCATACTGAGTGTTGTCTTCTCAGTACAAGCCTGCAGTGCTACTTAAATGAAAATCTTGCAGCACGATACAGAATGGACCAGCATTTGGCTAGTGGGCTGTGCCACTTCTAGCCCATTGCTCATAGTTCTGGTGTCTCGCTCTGATATGTCATCATGTCTGCCCCTGCCTGGACGCATCTAATTAGAGCTCAATCTGTACCATTGGCAAGAAAGTTTCTGACGAGGGACTCTGGAGGTTTTGGAGTCCCATGGCTGTGTAGTGATCGGGGAACTCCTTTTCTCGAGCCATCACAGACCCAGGTCACCTAGGAATGGTGTTGAAGATGGATCGAGGAGAAGGTTTTCCTCCAGCCGGGAAGGCGAGACCCTTGGGAGACGCTCAGTTGCTGAGGAGTCCGTGTCTGGTTCAGCTTACAGCAGATTTTGGCCTCATGACAGCGACAGCAGAACTAGTTCATGGGCACACCTTCACATGTGGCCCCTAAAGATCACGTTGTTGTCATCCTGGATCTGATCTCTGAGGATTATCAGGCTAGATCCCAATTCCACCACTTCTGCAGCATTCTTGAGTTGGTGGGTGAGTTTGGAGAATCTGAGCAAGGGTTCTCCTTGAAGTCCCCAGAATTGATTCTGACATCCAGTGCCCACCTGTCAGTTGGGGCAGTCCTGGATTACATTCCCATTCAGGGTGCTTAGTCAGTGCAGGAACAGCAACTGCACAAACTTTCTGAAGATGAGGGCTGTGCAGCTCGCTCTCCTTCATTTTCAAAGTCTGGTCTATTTGGCTGTAGAAATAAGGTCAGACAGTGCTGTGGCATACATAAACTGTCAAGGAGGGCACAAAGAGCAAGAGATCCTAAAAGAAGCCACCGAGCTCCTGCTGTGGGCAGATGAGAATCTTATCTCTTGTCAGCAGCTCACTTGGGAGGAGTTGAACTTAAGGCCAATTGGCTAAGTTGCAGGAATGTCCATCCAGTGAAGTGGATGTTGAACCCAGAGGTGTTTAAACCTTCTGTGTCAAAGGTTCGGTCATCTTCAGGTTGACCTATTCACCTCCAGTCAGAATGCTCCGGTATAACGGTTCTTCAGCCGCTGCTGGTGTCCACAGGCAGAAGCAGTGGATGTCTTGTCACAGGTGTGGAATTTCAGCTGAGCATATGCCTTCCCTCCTCTGCTGCTCCTCTAAAGGGTCTTACACAAAATAAGGCACCTGAGAAGCTTTCTTTCTCATAGCTCCAAGAGCCCAGAAGACCGTGTTCTCTGACTTTTGGAACCGTTAAACATTTCGCTTTCTAGTCCAGGGGGCCCTACTCACAAAGGTCCATTTGCATCTGAATCCAGGAGTGATGCAGCTCATGCCTAGCTCCTGAAAACTCCTGAATTAGGTTTTCTAAGAGGTGGTGACACGCCCTGGTTGTCGGGAAGAATTCCATGTCGGCAGCTTATTCTTTCGGCTTAGGCTAGGATAAAAATATCCTGCTCTCTTGAAGCCACAGTTCTGAGATTTGGGATTTTCTGTAGGAAGGAGGAGGAAGGTTTGACCTTGAGCAACTTGAGAGGTCCAGTGTCAGCCCTTGGAGCTTCTTGGGGACTAACCGGGAGGGTATTCTTTCAAACAACATGAAGTCTTGCTGTATTCTGACATATTCAGTTAGCCCCAGCACTTGAACTGCCCTGGAGAGGAAAGTTTTAACTCTGTGCGTGAGCATATAACGAGCTCGGTTCAAACCTCTGTCTGCAGCACTTCAAAGTGTAACTGTCAGATTCTTTACTCTGCCTAACTGAACAGTCACTCTGGAGATTGCTCCTTCACTTGCTCGGTTCGGTAAAACAGTCTGTTTAAAACTGTTTTTAGATTATTTTCGGTTTCAAATCCCTGTCTGTGGTACAGTAAATGTTGTAGGTAGTGGACTTTAGTTTAGTGTGGTAATTCTCTTGGAAATTGTAAAACTTGTAGATTGGTACAGTTTTGAAACGATCGTAGTTGAGGTTATTTTATTTCTAATTTTCTGTGTGAGGTACCTGTTCTATCGGTTTCAAAAAACTGAATTTTAGACTTTTTTTCATGACCCTTGAACACGCTGGTAACCGGCTGTGGGGTGTTCACCTGGCTTTTAAGCTATAAAGGGTGTTGTTAGCCTGGCCATGTCTGAGAAACCCAGAAAAAAAAAATGGGCACACTGGGTTTCAACACTGTAGTGAGGTGGGATGCTCTTTGCTAAGACAGACCCTCACACCACCTGTGTTTATTGTCTGGGGTTTAACCACCTGATTCAGGCTGCCAAATCTGCAAGAATTTTCTGAAGGCCACCCTGGATAAGAGATTGGGTAGGCTCAGTGAAAAGAAGGCTGGAGAAGTCCACTAATCTGGATGGCCAGCCGGTTTGGTTCCTGACCAAACCTGAGGAGTGCCCACTGACCTGGGCGATACTCCCTTGGCAGAGGAGAGCTGATCCTAAGGGTCGGTTCTGTTAAAAGAGGAAATCAGCCGTTCGATCCAGAACCGCATCGTCAACCGCCGAAGAGATAGCCAGAGCTTATATTTAATTATAGAATGGTTCCAGTTTGATCCGCACCTTCGGTAGGCGCCTGTTTGGTAGGTTCCTTGATTACGGAATATTGTCCAGGTGAATTTTATGAACCGGAATGGGAAGAGGAGAAAGATTACGATGATGATGGTGGAAGTTCTGGATGAGCCCATTGAACCGACATCTTCCCAGACAGGCTTTCTAATGTTTCCTCCCAGGCTTTGAGTCCCTATCCCACTCTTTGTTTTACAAAAGCTGGCAGAGACCCTCCTCTTCCTCTGGTTGAAGCTGTTGAGGAACAAGAGGAGCCTGATTTTGTTGAAATGATGGACATCCCAGAGTCCAAAGGCTGTTCTAGTTCCTCCATAAATCTCTTTGGGAAACGGACACAAACAATTCTTCAAACACCAAATTCTTTTTCCTGTGGATAAAAAGAATGGACGGGTATATTGCTCAGGCTCGGGTACAGAGTTCTTGTTCCACCAATGCAGCCATGTTGGGGTAGTGCATGCTGTGACATGGCTCATGTACCTTTGGCTTCACACCTCAGATAAAGACTCTGGAAGGTGGATGCTATGGCCAAAAACAGTACTTGGCATCCTCCTTGGACTCAGGCAGACAAATAATATGGCCTGTACCAGCGAAGTCCAGATGGGATACTGTTCTGGGACTGGCTAGACAGCCCCAGAGCTAGCCAAGGAGGTGGCTGCTGACTTGGCTCAGATGTACTAGCCCCTCACAGGACACTCGGGCTAAGCCATGGATTTCCTGTGGTGGGCAGTTCTCTGGGGAGCAGACAGAATTACATGAAAAGATGGATGAATATCAGACCACCTACAGGAGTGCACAGGCCAAGGAAAGGCGGCATCTCCTCAAAAGCAGCAGTCTAAGCTGGCCCTGTGGCGCTTGAGGGTTGAGGCGCTAGACGCCACACCTCGTACCACGCCGGCGACCCGGGTTCGGGAACGGACTCGGGGGTCGGCCGGGGGAGGGAGGATTGAGCGTCCCAACGGATGCTCTCCTCCCTCAGGGGTGGGCTACCAAGAGTGCATCGCGCCTGCACTCTCCATAGCCGTGAAGCACCGGCAGAGGGAAGGTGGAGGCGCCCTTGTCGGAGTCGGGAGGGGGACGCCTCAAGATGAGGGTCTGGCGTCTGAAGCACGCCACCACTGGGACGACGCCTTAGCACAAGGCGCCCTGGGGAGCGGGACGTCGGGAGAAAACTGGAATACCTCCGTAGTTCCTAGATGAGTCCGCCTGACCACCTGACAGGACAGACCCCAATGTGCAAGAGAGGAGGTTGGGCACTCTAGGGCAGATCCTGAAGGTAGGTACCGGGGACATGAGCGGACGGAGGAGGGGCACGGAAGCAGTAAGGAGGGATAAAGATGAAATAAAAAGCAGCAGTCTAGGGGCAGGTCTTTCTACCAGGCACAGGCCTCCTCTTCCCTCAGATGGGGTTTTCAGAGGGAGGGCAGAAGGGGATGAGCAGGGCTGCATCCTCCTCTCAGTCTAAGGCTCCTGCCAAGTAGACACCTGATGTGTCAGCCCGGGCGACTCCCTATTCCAGAAGGAGAGATTGACTGGCTTACTTCCAGGCCTGGAAGTCTGTTACTCAGACAAGTGGGTCCTGGAGTAGTAGTTGAGGACTGGCCTCCGCTTTAAAAAAATTTCAAAACTGAGGGTCAGGTCTTTTCCATCTGCAAACATCTCTGAAACCATTGCCCTAGAAGGAGGTTTCCTCTCTGCTGGCTCTCGGTGCCATAGAGAGTTCCTGCTCTACCCAGGGGCAAGGGTCTGCACTGCAGATATTCTTACCCCCCAAAAAGACGGGGAGTGGCAGCCCATCCTAGACCTAAGATACTTAAGCAAGCACCTTGTCAAGCCAAGATTCAAAATAGTGACTTTGGGAGTAATTCTTCCTCTCTGAGTCCAGGGATTGGCTAGCCTCCCTGGGCCTCAAGGATGCCTAATTTCACATCCCAATCAGGTGCTCCACAGAGAAAGTACCTCAGGTTGAAGGTTCCTTCAGGCCATTATGGTTCAGAGTGATGCCTGCAGCCTAACATTCGCCTCCAGGGTGTTCACAAAGTGCCTGCAGTAGTAGTGGCTTTTCTCGGAGACAGAATATTCCATTTTCCATAACTGATGACTGGCTCAACGTGGGACAGTCTCCAGACCAAGTCAAGTCAGACCTACAAGTAATACAGCAGTTACTTACTTCCTAGGGTTCCTTCTCAACCTACCAAAGTCAGTTCTTGAACCAGTGCAACTCCTTACCTTCATGGGGTAGAGTTGGATACTGTCTGCAAAGGCTTTCTTGCTGGCCCAGTGGCACTGAGGGTTAAGGCGTTAGATGCTTCACCGCGCCACGCCGATGACCTGAGTTTGGGAACAAGCCTGGGTCGTCGAGGGAGGTAGGGGTAAACGCATCTGTGAGATAGCTGTCCCTTCCGTGGGTGGGGGCTAGGGATTGTGTTGCTCCTGAGCAACCCTTGGCGATGGCCGGGGGTAGCCAGGAAGTATGCGATGCGTCTGAAGGCAAAAGGGGCAGAGCTCGCTGGACACTGGCTGTCATTGCACGACTGAGCTCCACGGGGAAGCATATTTCCCCAGAATCTGCTGATTTGCCCACAGTCCTGGATTATATGGTCCACTTAAATACCTTGGGGCTGAGGCCAGCTACCCTGAAAGTGCACTTGGCAGCTGTCTTTGCTTTTATATCAGCAGGAAAGCTCTCTTCTCTTTCTGCTCACCCTGTATTCTCCAAGTTTTTCAAGGGATTGCTTCACACCAACCATCCATTCAGGGACCCTGCTCCCGCCTGGGATCTTAATGTTTGCATCGCTCAGCTATGCAACCCTTTGAGCCTTTGTCTTCAGCAGAGCTTAAGTACTTGACTTGGAAAACTGTTTCTGGTAGCCATCACTCTGCCAAGACGACAAGTGAGTTACAAGCTTTGTCAGTGAGTCTGATTTTATCTCCTTTCACAGAGATAAGGTGGTCCTCAGGACTAACAGGAAGTTCTTGCCCAAGGTGGTTTCAGATTTCCACCTTAATCAATCTATATTCTTCCAGTGTCTTACTGACCATTCCTTCTCTGTCAGAGGAGGCTGCACAGCTTAGATGTAAGAGAGCCCTTAGTTACTACATAGAGCGTACTCAAGGGGTCACAGGTTTGACTCCTCTCAACTATTCCTCACTTATGGTGAGGTTGGTAAAGGGAAACCTGCCACTAAAGATCCATTGCCAGGTGGATTGTCTCTTGTATCCAATTTTATCAAAAACTGGTAGGTTCCTCCTTCAGGCCCTGAGGCTCACTCACCAGAGTACAGCTGCGCCCAGGACATCCCTATCGTGAGATATGTCAGCAGCTACCTAGAAAACAGTTCACACTTTCACCAAGCATTATTTCTGATATCCAGGCTAGGAGTGATGCTTGGTTTATACAACTGTGCTTCAGAGCCTATTTCCTAAGTAGGTTCTGTCCCTTCTCCATGGAGGGGTACTGCTGTGAAGTCTGCACTATGTCATAATATAGCAGACTTCATGTTGTTTGAAGAAAAATTACTCACCTTAATAATGTTGTTTCTTCTAATGGAGTCTGCTATATTATATCTCCCCGCCTGCCCCTCTCAGAATCTCTGCTTTGGGATGTGGTGTCAGTGCAGTGTTGGCACTAGTAGATGCCCACCTTGTTTTTTCACCCTTTTTGGGGTGTTTGTGTTATGTTTTATTTTTGGATCCCCTGGCTTGAGTCTTTGTTTTGGGACCAAAAAATGGTTAATATTTTAGTAGCCAGTTGGCTAGTGTAGGTTTACAGCTTCCACACAGAACCTTAGTGAGTTTTGCTCGTAAAGATCTGACAGTTTGAGTTTGAAGAACAACAGACAGAGTTCTCAACCGAGCTCGCGCTCAAGATTCCATGCCTGGCATGGAAAGTTAACTCTTTCACCTCCGGAGCAGTTCGAAGGCTGGGTCTGTGGGTCAAACTGCATATGTCATAATATAGCAAGACTCCATTAGAAGAAACAACATTACTAAGGTGAGTAATTTTTTCTTATGTGCCATCGTGGCTCAGTGGTTGTGTGTTTCTCATGCATTCATGTGTAGTCAGGTTTGAATCTATGTATGTGCTGATGTGTCAGTGGTTTTAATAATGGATTGTGTTCTGTGTGGGAGTGAGATGAGAAAAGGGATGGGTTTTATTTATTTCACAGTACACTTCTATTCCTTATTTACATAGCTTTGCTTGCTGTAGTGTGGTGGTATGGGCAGTCACTCGGAGATATTCCAGGAGTGGCTTCTGGGTTTTTTTGGTCAGGAGTGTAGCCAGTCTTTTTGCCTTGTTGGTGTAATGGGTTTTGGTTTACTTGTTTGTCAATTTTGCTTGGTTTTAGTTGCTCATGTCTTTGGTTATGGGTTGTATTTTGTGTGTTTATACAGTATAGAAGCTGTCTGTAGTGTGGAATTTCAGAGGAATTTGGGTTTTCAGTTGTCTGGCTGTTGGTATGTCACGATTTTGAACCTGTCAGTCTAGTGCATGTCAGGAATCTAGTGTCAGGCATGTGTCTGTCGGTCAAATGGGCAAGACAAAGTTTATTTGTATGATGCCCATTTCCAGAGGCTCTGAGCGCTCACATTAGACATATAAGGAATAACATAAAACATGCAAAACATATAACATGCAAAACATATTCAAAATAGTAAGTCAGGATATTGTAGTAGATCCTATGGATGGATGGATGGATGGATAGTACCAGACTAGTGTATATATATATATCAATGATGGTAGGAGTTGAAAGTGAATGTACAAAAACATTTGACATACCTGAGTTCAGTATTGGAGTTGATTGTGACTGGCAGATGTATTAAATGGATTACGTTTGAGGCATGCTCTTAAATTCAGTTCACATAGAACAGAAACTCAATACATTTAGCAGTTCAGGAGTCCTGTTTCATTATATGAACAGCATAACATCTGTAAACTCATTCTGAAGATTATGCTAAGTGTATTCTACGTACTAAATAATCGTGCAGAAAATCTTGTTCTTGATGTGTGTAACAATCCAAAGGAAACTAATACACAGTTAAATGGACTTAGAAAAAACTTGGAGTAGAAGATTTGTTGCAATGACTGACCAGTTCTCAGAAGCTTACAGCAAGCAAATAAAGGGCTGAAAATACGAGTTGGACAGACTAACCAAGGTTCAGTAGAAAATAAAAATGTCTAACACTTAAGAAATTAAACCATTTATTTTCTTTCTGCAGTGATCAAAATATCCTCAGACATGATGAGAAGTGGTCATCTTCATGCCAGTAAATACTGAACTAAAAGATGTCATATTATAGCAACATTAGCTTGATATTTTGTCTTGGAGCATGCAAGGCAGTGCTTATTTATATTTTATGTTTCTGGCAGATGCTTCGCTCCTGGCTGGCCCCACTCTCTGGTGCCTCGCGGGACTTCAACCCAGGAGTGTACCCTCTCATGGTGGAGCTGTCCTGTGCGATGGTAATTCCCTGGGAACCCCCCAAAAGCAGTGTGATGGGGTCGCTTGCCAGGTTGTGGGGATTTTTTGCTTGTGTAGTAATTCCCCCAAGAAGGATGTGGCATGCTAGGACATCGACCTGTTCTCCTCCTCAGGAAGGATCAGTGCCTGCCTGCCCCTCCACCCATAACTTGGCAGGCCCAGAGTAGCCTTTTCCTAGCACTTGCTAGGGGCCACGATGCACCGAGCGCTGCAGTCCCTTGGTGCTCAATCTCCCCACCCCCGGCTGAGTCTCCAGCTTCCTGAGCCCACTCTGTTCTTGGGTCGCTGACAGTGAGTCACTTGCACGCCTTCAGGCTTGACTCGTCGCATTGTCCGTGGTGTCACCTTCCAACTCTGCCCTGATTGATATCGTATTCTAAACACCCCCCGAAGGAACATTTCTCCTATTTCACAGCTCCTGCAGCCATATAAAGCATTTGTGTTTTTTTTCTTTTCCATATGAGTAAATGCAGCGTATATTACAGTATTCTAGATTCTTTTTTTTTCTTTCTTTTAACTAAGTGGAACCCATTTGTAATCTGTCCTGCTACACAGCAGCAGTGCTAGCCATCCATGTGGCACCACCGTCCTTTTAAAATAATCTTCTTGTTCTATATCGAATAATTCTAAAAACAAAAAAAAATCCCTTTTTCAGTGCTATTCAAATTTTTTGTTTTCTTCAGGTGATGGTGAAGTTTCTTGTAATCCTGCAGTCAGCCCACTTAGAACTGTTGCTGGTCAGCTTTCAGTCCTGATGAAACAAAATGTGGAAAAACAACCCCACTTCTAAACTATTTAAATCTGTTCAGCAAAATTGTCATTGATGTGCAGGACACACTGAGATCACCAAATGGGACAGTTGCACATTAAATGTATTCAGTGTCTGTAGTTTACACAAAGATACCTGGGCTAGTGACATATTAGAATATGTGTGTGTTCAAATAAAAGTACAGAGGTGGTTGGTGTGTGTGACTGGTATTAAAATTGTCAGACACTGGACATTAAAATTTTATGAGTGGGGAATGCTTGGCCAGTCTTATTTGGAAGATGTATCATGATGACGGAAGGGTCTGATCAGCTGTGGCACACAGGATGGCACTAAAATAAATTGAAAGTTGGTATGTAAATTTCAGCTGGGTTCATCTTTAACAGTCATGCCTGTGGGTATACAGTAGAGAGAAAGATGGGGTGGGGGTGCTCTAACTAAAGTAAATGGTGGTTCCAAAATATCTGTTAGCTAATCAAGGGCACCATCTCACTTCTTAGTGTGCCAGAACCGCCAGTTGCACTTCGCCATTTCTAACACTGAGAAGTCAAGAGACTCATATCTTTTGATTAATCAAGAGATATCTCAGAACCACCATTTATTTAATAGAAGAGGTTTACCAGTTTTTACAGCAAGTTAATTCCCAAGCTTTTTGATTGGTATTCAAACAACTTGAAGTCTTGCTGTATTCTGATAATCTGCAGTTAGCTCCGCCTTTAAACTGCCCTTGAGAGTATAGGTTAATTTTCTATGCAGTGCATAGAACGTTGAGCTCGAGCTCGGTTGAGTTCTCTGTCTGCAGCACTTTGAAACCCAACCATCAGATTCTTTACTCACTCACTGAACAGTCGCTCCGGAGATTTCTCCTTCAGCTCGGTTCAAAAGTCTGGTAAAGTGTTGGTTTTAGTGCAAAATTATTCCACATTATTGGTTCAGGCTCTGTCTGCGTACCGTGAGTACTAGATAGTTTTCTGATTTACTTTGTGGAAATTGTAAGCTTGTTTGATCGGTTCGGCTGAAACGATCCTATATATTGAATTCTTGTACTTTAGAGTGTGGTTACCGGTCCTTATCGGTTTAAAAAGGAAAAAAGTGTTTTAAACGTTTTTTTTCCAATACCCGTGACACGATTAGGAACCGATAAGGGAGTCTTGCCTGGCAGTTGCCTAAAAAAGGGTAAGTTTGGTTAGGTTGGCCATGTCTGAGAAACCCAAGTAAAAAAAAAGGACCCACTGGGTTTCAACACTGCAGTGAGTGTAGGGAGCTCTTTGCTAAGGCCTATCCCCACACCACCTGTGTTTATTGTCTGGGGTTTGAACACCTCAATACAGACTGCCAAATTTGTAAAAATGTTTCTAAGTCTACCCTGGAGAAGAGTTTGGGTTGACTTAGGCAAAAGGAGGCCAAGAAGTCTGCCGACCCAGATGGCCAGCCCGGCTCGGTTCCGACCGAACCAGAAGGAGTGCCCTCTGACCAGGTCGATACTTCGGGCAAGAGGAGAGCCGATCCTGAGGGATCGGTTCCTACAAAAGGGAAAAGAAAAGACAAATCAGCCAGTTCGGATCCGGAGGTTCCTGTTCTGACCGCTGATGAGATTGCCCGAGCGATTCGGATTGTTGAATCGCTTCGCCTGGTTCTGTCCGATCCGGCTCTGTTAGCTAGGGGTTCGGTTCGGTCGGTTCCACTGGTTCAGGATTATGCCCCTGAAGATTTTTATGAACCGGAATTTGAGGAGGAGGGGGATTATGAACAAGATGATGATTGGATGGAGCAGAAAGTCTGGATGTGCCCATTGAACCGGACATCTCCCCAGACAGACCTTCTGGTGTTCCCCTCCTAGGCTCTCTGAGTCCCTTCCCCACTATTTGTTCTACAGGAAAGTGGCTGAAACTCTCCAGCTCCCTACTGATGAAGCTACAGAGGATCAAGAGGAGCCTGATTTTGTTGAGATGATGGACATTCCAGAGTCCAGGAGTCTGTCTATTCCTCTGCACAAATCTTTTGGGAAACGGACACAAAAAATGTTAAGGTCTCCTAATTCTGTACCTCCTGTTGATAGAAGAATGGACAAGAGGTATACTATATCAGGCTCAGACACAGAGTTTTTGTATCAGCAGTGCAGCCATGTTGGGGTCGTGCAGGCTGCAGCCTGTGACAGGGCTAATGTTCCCTTGGCTTCACACCCCCAGATAAAGACTCCAGGAGGATGGATGCCTTGGCAAAGAAGCAATACATGGCATCCTCTTTGGGACTCAGGCAGGCTAATTATATGGCCTATACAGCCAGGTACCAGAAGTCCAGGTGGGACACTGTACTGGCACTGGCTAAACAGGCCTCCCCCCAGCTGGCCAAGGAGCTGGAGGAGGTGGCTGCGGATGGGATTGAGGCATCTAAGGTACAGTTTCATGCTGCTGTGGACTCCAGTGATGTGTCATCAAGAGTCATGCTACATCTGTGGCTCTTCGGAGAATGGCTTGGCTCAGATGTACTAGCCTCTTCACAGGACACCCAGGCTAAGGCCATGGATTTCCTAGGGAAGGTAATTCTCTGTTTGGGGAGCAGACAGAGAATTACATGAAGAAATGGAGGAATATAGGACCACTTATAGGAGTGCACAGGCCAAGGAGAGGCAGGCAACCCTCAAAGGCAGCAGTCTAGGGGCAGGGTAGGCCTTTCATCCAAGCACAGGCCTCTTCTCCCTTTTCACTGTCGGGGTTCTTTAGAGGGAGAGGCAGAAGGGGGTAAGCAGGGCTGCATCCACTCCTCAGCCTAAGGCCCCTGCCAAGCAGACACCCTGATGTTTCAGCCCAGGTCGACTCTCCTATCCCTG
Source organism: Neoceratodus forsteri (assembly GCA_016271365.2). Lineage (NCBI taxonomy): Eukaryota > Metazoa > Chordata > Ceratodontiformes > Ceratodontidae > Neoceratodus > Neoceratodus forsteri. Next base: position 1,339,532,715 of record CM057458.1, on the reverse strand, counting down.
TAGGGGGCAGGCTGGCTTACTTTATCCAGGACTGGGTATCTGTTACCTCAGACAAATGGGTCCTGGAAGTAAAAAGCCAGGGACTGGTTCTCAGCTTCAAAAATTTCCGAAGATGAGAGCCAGATCTTTTCCACCTGCAAGTCTCTCCAAAACCCTTGCCCTAGAGGCAGAGGTTTCATCTCTTCTGGCCTTAGAAGCCAGAGAGAGAGTTCCTACCCTACACTGGGGCAAAGGTCTGTACTCCAGGTACTTCCTTACCCCAAAAAAGATGGGAGTGGCGACCCATCCTAGATCTAAGATACCTGAACAAACATCTTTTAAAACCAAGGTTCATGATGGTGACTCTGGGAATAATTCTTCTCTCTCTAAGGCCAGGGGACTGGCTAGCCTCCCTGGACCTCAAAGATGCCTACTTTCATATTCCCATCAGGTGCTCCCACAGAAAGTACCTCAGGTTCAAGATGCCGTCAGGCCATTACCAGTTCCAAGGGTTTTTATAAAATGCCTGGCAGTAGTAGTGGCCTTTTTAAGAAGGCAGAAGATTTCCATTTTTCCATATCTGGACGACTGGCTCATAGTGGGTCAGTCTGTAGCCCAAGTCAAGTCAGACCTGCAGGTCACCCAGAAAGTGCTCAGTTCCCTGGGACTTCTTCTCAACCTCCCCAAGTCAATTCTCGAGCCAGTGCAGCTTCTTACCTTTATAGGGGCAGAGCTAGACACTGTCAAAGGAAGAGCCTGTCTTCCCTTGGAAAGGGCAAGAGTTCTTATAGAACTGGCTTCTTTCTTCAGCCTTGAGGTGTCCTGACCAGCAAGGCACTTCCTTCAGCTCTTGGGCCACATGGCAGCTTCTACAGCAGTGGTTCAAGGGGCAAGATTTCAGATGAGGGACATTCGGTTCCATCTGAGGGCCTTTTGGTCCCAAAGGAAGGACCCTGTTACCAAATTGATTCCAGTGACTCGGACACTGATCCAAGCTCTTCAGTGGTGGCAGGATCAGGACAGTTTAAAGCAAGGGATCCCATTTGTCACTCATTCTCATTTGGTGGTCCTTACAACAGATGCTTCCCTTTTGGGGTGGGGAGCTCATCTGGGGTTCTCACAGCCCAGGGACTGGGGTCCCCTCAGGAGTTCCTTCTTCATATCAATCTCCTGGAACTCAGGGTAGTTTTTCTGGCCCTGGAAGCCTTCTCTTGGTCTGTGCAGAACAAGGTGGTTCAGGTCAGAACAGACAGCACCACTACCATGTGGTACATCAACAAGCAGGGAGGCACTCTTGTCTATGGCCTTGTGCATGGGAGCCATGAAATTGTGGTCTCTGGCTTATTCTTTGCAGACCTCTCTGATAGCAGTTCACCTTCCAGGAAAGGACAATGTGCTGGCAGATTCACTGAGCAGGATCTCCCAGGGCCATCACAAATGTTCCCTGGACCCCCTGGTGTTGAAAGTGATTTTTTTCAAGGTGGGGTACTCCAGAGATAGATCTATTTGCAGCCCCAGACAGTTCAGTCCCTCTGGATGCTTTGATTTTGAACTGGGAAGGGAAATTTCTATATGCCGTCCCTTCCTTTCTTCTACTGTTCAGGGTGCTAGTCAAGATAAGGTCATAACCTTGCAAAGTGATTCTGATTGCTTCAGACTGGGCCAGGCAGCTTTGGTACCCTCTGTTACTGTCTCTAGCAGTCCATCTTCCCCTGTCTCTTCCCAGGAATTACAACCTGTTAACCTCCTCACAGGGGAGGATTTGGTACCCCAATCTTTGGTCTCTCAATCTCAAGGCATGGCTCTTGAAGAGTTAGAGTATGCAGATTTGCATCTGTCTCGGGGGTGTTCTGGATGTTCTCAAAGCCTCTCGAAAGCCGTCCACCAGAAAGACTTATGATTCCAAATGGAAAAGATTCAGCATTTGGTGTTCCAAGAAGCATATCTCTCCAGACACTGCCGAATTGCCAACAGTTCTGGATTGTATGGTCCATCTTAATGGCCTAGGCCTCAGACCAGCTACTCTCAAGGTACACTTGTCAGCTGTTTCTGTTTTTCTGTCAATGGGGAAGCCTTCCTCACTATCATCTCATCCTGTGTTCTGCAAATTTTTCAAGGGATTGCTTCATACCAGTCCTCCCTTCAGGGATCCTGCCACTGTCTGGGACTTAAAATGTTTGCATTGCTCAACTTATGCAACCTCCTTTTGAGCCTACATCCTCAGCAGGGCTTAAGTATTTGACTTAGAAAACTGTGTTTTTGGTAGCCATTACCTCTGCCAGATGTATCAGTGAATTGCAAGCCCTGTCAGTGGAACCTGATTTTATCTCCTTTCATAGAGATAAAGTGGTCCTTAGAACCAGTAGGAGGTTCTTGCCCAAAGTGGTTTGATTTCCACTTGAATCAGTCTGTCTGTCTCCCTGTCTTCTTTACTGATCATTCTTCCTCAGGGAGAGGAGGCTACACAGTTTAGATGTTAGAAGAGCCCTTAGGTTTGATTCCCTCCAGTTGTTCCTCACTTATGGGAAAGTAGGAAAGGGCAAACCTGCCACGAAGAGAACTGTTGCCAGGTGGATTGTGTCTTGTATACAATTCTGCTATGAGAAACTGAGAAAAATTCCACTCTGAGGCCTGAGGGCTCACTCTACAATAGGTATAGCTGCTTCTCTGGCTGCTGCCAGGGATATCCCTCTGTTAGAAATTTGACAAGCAGCCACCTGGAAAACAGTCCATACCTTTACCAAGCATTACTCTCTGGATATCCATGCTAGGAGTGATGTTCGGTTTGGCACAGCAGTACTTCAGAGCCTATTCCCAAAGTAGGTTCTCTTCCCTCCTCCATGGAGGTACTGCTTGGTAGACTGCAGATTGTCAGAATACAGCAAGTCTTCATGTTGTTTGAAGAAAAAAAATTACTCACCTTAGTAATTGTGTTTCTTTAATGGAGTCTTGCTATATTCTGACCTGCCGCCTCCCCTCTCAGAACCTGGTTTTTGGGAAGTGGGTGGGCAGGTGCAGTGTTGAACCCTGGGGGTGCGCCTTGCACACCCTCCTTTTTATTTGGGTGGTTTTATATTATTATCTTTATTAGATGGGTTTTGGGTTTCCTGAATAGTCTTCCTTTGGGAATCCAAAACTTTTTGTTGCCAGTTGGCTAGTCAAAATTTTACAATTTCCACATAGTATAGTTAGTGTTTGCTTGCAAGAATCTGACTGTTGGGTTTCAAAGTGCTGCAGAAACCTCAACCGAGCTCGAGCTCAACGTTCTATGCACTGCATAGAAAATTAACCCTATACTCTCTGGGGCAGTTTAAAGGCTGGAGCCAACTGCAGATTGTCAGAATACAGCAAGACTCCATTAGAAGAAACACAATTACTAAGGTGAGTAATTTTTTCTTCTGTCCGTCTTCCCACTTGGTCGCCGCCCAGTTAGAACACAAAAAAACAGGATTTAACGTAAGTGACCTGCTCCTGCAGAAAATATCTGCAACGACTGCCATGACATTGTTTACACTGCCTTGGGCACAACATGACGTGGGAAGTTGTCCATGCTTTCAGGCCATGCAACCATCATCCCTCGACAAGTACAGGGTGAGCTTCTTCAAGGTGGCAAGAATGGAATATCTCAACCATGTGCTCAGTAGCACAACTTCTGTTCTGTAGTGCTCCACATTGTTAATGGGTAGTTAGTACATATGGGTAAAGTGAACCCCTTTTAGGGGAAATTGCATAGCCCAAAGCTGTAAACCAGCGAAGAATTCTGGGCACCTAAACATTTAGCAAGAACTCCCCCCATCTTTGCTGTGACATTGAAGGGGAAGCAGCATAGAAGATTACCCTTGAAGAATTGTCATTTAATTCTTATTTTTGAGCCAGCATTGCACTTACAGGACAGGTGGGGGCTACCTGTTCTCTAGGAGCACCTCTGAATTAAGAGGCCATTCCTGACAAGCTATGACTTTAATACTGGTTAAACTACATACATCATACCCATTTCCACTGCTTTTTTTGTGCATGGATTGAGGGGGGCCACATTCTTCCACTTTATTTCTGGGTGTTTGGTCCTTCAAATTTTCCTTCACTGGTGCCCTAGGTAAATGATTTCCTTTTTTGTTCAAGGTTTTCCTGCCTTTTTTTTTTTTTGTTCCCTGTAGTGGCTGTGTTGTTCATCAGACCCCCGTTTTTTTTGCGGATCTCTAGGGAGTGTGTGGATTGTTTTTCTGCAGGTTGCTTTTGGTTTGGTCGCTGAAGGAGACTGGTGCTGAAGCTGCATACTTCATGGGGAAACCGTTTTTTTTTTTTTTTGGGGTAACTAAGCTGCCTTTTTTAATGTTGGCTTTCCCAATCCTTTTCCTAGCGCCCTTTTCCGTATCTTGGACACATTTTCTAGAATTGCGCTTTCTGGCATGTTTTTCTCTTTGCTGAGTGGAAGTCAGATGTTTCTGGATGTTTGTCAGCAGGGACTTGCTGTCCTTATTGTGCTATATTTGTGAAGGTCCCATGCCTGAGCTAAACAGTTTTTCTGTAGTGCTCCACATTGTCGGCTGGATTCAGCACTGATGGGTTATGTGCACCTCTACTAGAGGAAGTGGCACAGCTCAAGGCTGTAATCAGGGTAGAATTCTGGGCACCTGAATATTTCGGACAGCAGCAGCTCTCTTGTCTTTGCTGTGCCATTGAAGGGGAAACAACTGACGAGCTTCTCTGAAGACAGATCAACTTCTACCTTTTGGGGCTGCAGTTCTGCATAGCAGGTTGGGGCTACATGGTGACAGAGTACCCCTAAATTAAAATCCTACCTGTTAAGCTGTGGCTTTCAGGTTGGCTAATGTGCGCTTTCCCATGTCTACTGCTTGTGCTTGGATTTGGGGCCACGTCTGCCACATAGTTCAGGGGTGTATATTTTGAGAGGTCTGTTTTTTTTTTTTTTTTCCCCCTTCTTCTTCTTTGGGGTTTTAATTTAGGGTGTTCCCTGGAGTTTCCCCTCTGTCTTTGGCAAGGCAAATTTAATTTCTAGGGTGCCCGATCCCTGAGGCTCTGGGCGCCTAATGAACATAACCATAAAACAGATAAAAGCACTATAAAATTCCAAAATGATAAAATCAGAAAGCCAGCTTGTTTAAGAACAGTAACTGCTAGCTGAAACGATACTGGGCCTTCAGCCTTTGTTTGAAAACATGAATTGAGGGGGCCTCCCGGACTGCGGATGGAAGTGAGTTCCTCAGGGTCGGCCCAGAGATGCTAAAAGCTCGGTCACCTGAAGTCTTTAACCGAATCCTGGGAATCTGAGTGAAATGGCTTGTAGATGTCAAAGGACACGAGGTGGTCTTCGAGCTGCTGCGCCATCAATTTCTCAGACCTTATCCAAAAATGGCAGGTTGGAGATTGGATGGTAATTCGCCAGGACGTCGGGGGCGATAGAAGGTTTCTTAAGAAGAGGCCTCACCAGCGCTTCTTTCAAAGCCACTGGGAATACCTCTTCCACCTTTGGGCACCTGGCAATCCCAGCAAACACTGGGCCGACAGCCTCTGTGCATCCCATTAAAAAACACGTCCGGGCTGGGTCCAGTTGACAAGTGTGTGTGCTTCAGCTCTTAAGATCATCCCAGTCACTTCAGATACCTCCACTGGCCTTTGGGCATCGATTATGTGCCTCCCAACCCCCAATCATCCTTACAGTGTTACTTTGTCTGTTTTGCTTAGCAGGTGTTTGATTTGTACACTCTTTGAGGGGACATTTCCCCTTTTGGCTCACTTTGAAGGAGACATTTCACCTTTAATTTTCCTCAGCAGTTAAAAAAAAAAAAAAGTCTGACTAGAGCATAAACCTTTAGACTCTGGGAAGGATCGGTCTGTTTTTTTTAAACTTACAGTTTAGTGGCCTTTTTCCTTTTTTCGGGCTGTGGCATTTTTTTTTTTTCTCTGCTCCAGTGAACCACGCAGTTTCCTGCCTTTTAATCTTGCTGTCCGTTAGGCATGTGCCCTTTTTTCTTCAGAGGCTTCCTTAGTCTCAACACGCCTTTCGCACACTTTTATGTGCACTTCCCTGGCATGCTGACGTTAGTCATGACATCATGCACGTGCACCTTTGAGAGAATGTACATGCACCTGCATTTGGTGCTGGATGCGGCAGCTCTCGTTTTACATTTATTTTCACTATTGGCATTTTCTCTCCTGGCAGTCTGCTCTGCTGATGGGAGTTTTATGTTCAGTTCTTTGCCTTTTCCCCTACAGTTGGCGGTGTGGATTGCTACAGTAGTCCTCTGTATTTTTTTTTTTTTTTTTGGGGGGGGGGGGTCTTCACTACTTTACCTTGTGCACCTGCAGAACTATTTTAATTTTGGCATCATGGCTTATTGGCGATCTCTGATTTTCGAAAAATGTAAGACCTGCAAAAGGGTAATGCGTCCCTCACCTCAGGGTTCCTATTGCCCCCATTGTGTTACTGAAGCTAATATGTCTTCTACAGTCTCTCTCTCTCTCTCTCCCCCCCACCACCACCATCGGACTTCCGAGTTGGGGTGTACCAGTTGGCAGTGCAAAGCAGAATTGCCCAAATCTTTTTTGTTGCTGTTAAAAGAGCTTTTGGATTGTGGTGATCTGCTGGACATCCCATCAGACGCACCTGACCCAAACTGGGCCCCTCTGGTCACGGGGGCTCACGTAAGCATGTCCAGGTGTGCTGGGACAGGACTGCTGATATGGATCTGCAGGCATGCACTGACGATACAGAGGGTCAGTATGAGGACATCCGGGATCTTTTTTTTTTTTGGGAGATCCTGACTGAAGTTGCTTGATGATGATGGACCCGAGGAGGAGGAAGGGGAGTGGACAGAGCCCAAGAGGAGGATTCCTATCCCACCCCTCTTTGATATAAAATCCTTGTCCTATCTGATAACAGAGGCATGTTGGACATTACAGCCGAAAGAGGTGCAATCCATGGAGACATTCATCAACACGAGCCTGTCCATGTCCTCCTCTTCTCCAAAGTGTGTTCCAAATTTTATTCATCGTGATCAGATTATTAAACAAGAATGGGCAGGTGCAGCCCCAACAAAATATATGCCGAAGCCTAAAGTGTGGTGCTTCCCTTTTTTGGAAGAAAATACCCACAGATGGGAAACTCCTCTGTCGGATAAGGTGCTTTAGACTTCTGGCAGGCATACCACTATTCCTGTTAAAGGGTCCATGGTCTTATTGGATTTGGATGGTAAGCAAGTGGATGTTTCATGCAGAACAACCTTTACTTCCAACCGCGCAAACCTCTGCACCTCCTTTATTTTTGTCAGAACCTTAAACTTGTGGGTTACGACCCTGAGCAGCTTAGTTCCTCCGGATTCGGAGGGGCCGAGCATTTTGCAGTAGATATCCATGGCCTCCACCTTCTTAGGGGCTGCCATAGTGGAGAACTTGCACATGTTGGCTCGCTCTGCTTATCGCATTGTCTGCTGTGCAAGGTGTGTGGCTTCGACATTGGGTCTCTGATTAGGCTTTGAAGATCAAGCTGTGTAGCTTCGCCTTCGAGGGAGGCCTGTTGTTTGGTTCTGGCCTGGATGATATTTTGAAGGATATCCAGGATAAAAAGGGCCACCTTCCAGTTTCAAAGTAACAGCAAAATTCCGGATTGGCTTCAAAAGGTCAAGAAGGCGGCTGACAGAGGCAGTGTCAAGGTCTTTTTTTTTTTTTCACCCCCCTTTTGGAACTTCGGGAACCAGAGGAGTAAAGGAGCCTGTTCTGGTTTCAAGAGCAATAGTAGCAGAAGAGCCTTTGCCTGAAGATGCAATGGAGGCCCAGGGTGAAAAGCAGGCACCTCACAAGGAGGGTACGTGGGACCATCTCTGCCTTCCTTCATTTGGTGGAAGACTGCACAATTTTTATACAAGATGGGCCCAGATAACAATGGATGCTTGGGTTCTGGAAATTCTGGCTATAGATTGTGCAGTAGAATTTTCAGCAGTTCCTCAGAGGCATTTTCTGTTGTCCCTGGTACCAAAGGACCCCATGAAGAGACAGGCGGTTACACTGGGCCACCTCTCACACATTGGGGTAATTGTTCCAGTGAGCAGGGCCAGGGATTCCACTGTTAGTTAAAATTTCGGGGGGGGGGGTGGAGGGTCAGGCCTATTCAACCAGTTTGCTTGTCACATGACCTTCCAAGATGGAGTCCCTATATTCAGTCATCCAAGTTGTCCAGCCATGGGATTATCTAGATCTGTGCGATGTGCATCTCCACATCCTCACCTGATAGTCTCAGCAGAGGTTTTTCCGGTTCACATTCCTGGGACGGCACAGGGTGCTCCTATTTGGGCTGGCAACAGCCCTCTGGGTTTTCTCAAAGGTACTCACGGGTTAAAATTAAGTTCTGCAGCCACTAGGGCTAGTGACTGGGAAAATCCACTGGCCCCACAGACTGGACTAGGTAGCATGCATACTGAAGTGTTGTCTTCTCCAGTACAAGCCTGCAGTGCTACTTAAATGAAAATCTTGCTAGCACGATACAGAATGGACCAGCATTTGGCTAGTGGGCCGGTGCCAATTTCAGCTCCATTGCTCATAGTTCTGGTGTCTCGGCTCTGATAAGGTCATCATGTCTGCCCCTGCCTGGACGATCTAATTAGAGCTCAATCTGTACCATTGGCAAGAAAGTCTCTGACGAGGACTCTGGAGGTTTTGGAGTCCCATGGCTGTGTAGTGAATCGGGGGAACTCCTTTCTCGAGCCATCACAGACCCAGGGTCACCTAGGAATGGTGTTGAAGATGGACGAGGAGAAGGTTTTCCTCTCTCCAGCCGGGAAGGCGAGACCCTTTTGGGAGACGTTCAGTTGCTGAGGAGCCCGTTGTCTGGTTCAGCTTACAGCAGATTTTGGGCCTCATGACAGCGACAGCAGAACTAGTTCCATGGGCACACCTTCACATGTGGCCCCTAAAGATCACGTTGCTGTCATCCTGGGATCTGATCTCTGAGGATTATCAGGCCAGGATCCCAATTCCACCACTTCTGCAGCATTCTTGAGTTGGTGGGTGAGTTTGGAGAATCTGAGCAAGGGTTCTCCCTTGGAAGTCCCCCCAGAATTGATTCTGACATCCAGTGCCCACCTGTCAAGTTGGGGGCAGTCCTGGATTACATTCCCATTCAGGGTGCTTAGTCAGTGCAGGAACAGCAACTGCACAAACTTTCTGAAGATGAGGGCTGTGCAGCTCGCTCTCCTTCACTTTCAAAGTCTGGTCTATTTGGAAGCTGTGAAAATAAGGTCAGACAGTGCTGTGGCATACATAAACTGTCAAGGAGGGCACAAAGAGCAGAGAGATCCTAAAAGAAGCCACCGAGCTCCTGCTGTGGGCAGATGAGAATCTTATCTCTCTTGTCAGCAGCTCACTTGGGAGGGGAGTTGAACTTTAAGGCCAATTGGCTAAGTTGCAGGAATGTCCATCCAGTGAAGTGGATGTTGAACCCAGAGGTGTTTAAACCTTCTGTGTCAAAGGTTCGGTCATCTTCAGGTTGACCTATTCACCTCCAGTCAGAATGCTCCGGTATAACGGTTCTTCAGCCGCTGCTGGTGTCCACAGGCAGAAGCAGTGGATGTCTTGTCACAGGTGTGGAATTTCAGCTGAGCATATGCCTTCCCTCCTCTGCTGCTCCTCTAAAGGGTCTTACACAAAATAAGGCACTCGAGGAAGCTTTCTTCTCATAGCTCCAGAGTAGCCCAGAAGACCGTGGTTCTCTGACTTTGTGAACCAAGTTAAACATTTCGCTTTCTAGTCCAGGGGGCCCTACTCTCACAAGGTCCATTCTGCATCTGAATCCAGGAGTGATGCAGCTCGCGGCCTAGCTCCTGAAAACTCCTGAATTAGGTTTTCTCTAAGAAGGTGGTGGACACGTCCTGGTTGTCGGGAAGAATTCCATGTCGGCAGCTTATTCTTTCGGCTTAGGCCAGGGATAAAAATATCCTGCTCTCTTGAAGCCACAGTTCTGCAGATTTGGGATTTTCTGTAGGAAGGAGTGGAGGAAGGTTTGACCTTGAGCAACTTGAGAGGTCCAGTGTCAGCCCTTGGAGCTTCCTTGGGGACTAACCGGGAGGGTATTCTTTCAAACAACATGAAGTCTTGCTGTATTCTGACATATTCAGTTAGCCCCAGCACTTGAACTGCCCTGGAGAGGAAAGTTTTAACTCTGTGCGTGAGCATATAACGAGCTCGGTTCAAACCTCTGTCTGCAGCACTTCAAAGTGTAACTGTCAGATTCTTTACTCTGCCTAACTGAACAGTCACTCTGGAGATTGCTCCTTCACTTGCTCGGTTCGGTAAAAACAGTCTGTTTAAAAACTGTTTTTCGCATTATTTTCGGTTTCAAATCCCTGTCTGTGGTACAGTAAATGTTGTAGGTAGTGGACTTTAGTTTAGTGTGGTAATTCTCTGGAAATTGTAAAAACTTGTAGATTGGTACAGTTTTGGAAACGATCGTGTTAGGGTTATTTTATTTTCTAATTTTCTAGTGTGAGGTACCTGTTCCTATCGGTTTCAAAAAAACTGAATTTTAGACTTTTTTTTCATGACGCGTAACACGGTTGGTAACCGATGGGGGGGTGTCTTACCTGGCTTTTAAGCTATAAAGGGTAAGTTGTTAGCCTGGCCATGTCTGAGAAACCCAAGAAAAAAAAAATGGGTACACTGGGTTTCAACACTGTAGTGAGTGTGGGGATGCCTTTGCTAAGACAGACCCTCACACCACCTGTGTTTATTGTCTGGGGTTTAACCACCTCGATTCAGGCTGCCAAATCTGCAAGAATTTTCTGAAGGCCACCCTGGATAAGAGATTGGGTAGGCTCAGTGAAAAGAAGGCTGAGAAGTCCACTAATCTGGATGGCCAGCCCGGTTTGGTTCCGACCAAACCTGAGGGAGTGCCCACTGACCTGGGCGATACTCCCTTGGGCAGAAGGAGAGCTGATCCTAAGGGGTCGGTTCTGTTAAAAAGAGGAAATCAGCCGGTTCGGATCCAGAACCGCAACGTCCAACCGCCGAAGAGATAGCCAGAGCTATACGAATTATAGAATGGTTCCGTCTGATCCGGCACCTTTCGGTAGGCGCTCTGTTTGGTAGGTTCCCTTGATTACGGAATATTGTCCAGGTGAATTTTATGAACCGGAATGGGAAGAGGAGAAAGATTACGATGATGATGGTGTGGAAGTTCTGGATGAGCCCATTGAACCGGACATCTTCCCAGACAGGCCTTCTAATGTTTCCCCTCCCAGGCTTTCTGAGTCCCCATCCCACTATTTGTTTTACAAAAACGTGGCAGAGACCCTCCCTCTTCCTCTGGTTGAAGCTGTTGAGGAACAAGAGGAGCCTGATTTTGTTGAAATGATGGACATCCCAGAGTCCAAAAGGCTGTCTATTCCCCTCCATAAATCTCTTGGGGAAACGGACACAAACAATTCTTCAAACACCAAATTCTTTACCTTCTGTGGATAAAAGAATGGACGGGGTATATGCTTTCAGGCTCGGGTACAGAGTTCTTGTTCCACCAATGCAGCCATGTTGGGGTAGTGCATGCTGTGACATGGCTCATGTACCTTTGGCTTCACACCCCCCAGATAAAGACTCTAGGAAGGTGGATGCTATAGCCAAAAAACAGTACTTGGCATCCTCCTTGGGACTCAGGCAGACAAATAATATGGCCTGTACAACCAGAAGTCCAGATGGGATACTGTTCTGGGACTGGCTAAACAGCCCCCGAGCTAGCCAAGGAGGTGGCTGCTGACTTGGCTCAGATGTACTAGCCTCTCACAGGACACTCGGGCTAAGGCCATGGATTTCCCTGTGGTGGGCAGTTCTCTGGGGAGCAGACAGAATTACATGAAAAAGATGGATGAATATCAGACCACCTACAGGAGTGCACAGGCCAAGGAAAGGCGGGCATCTCCTCAAAAGCAGCAGTCTAAGCTGGCCCTGTGGCGCTGAGGGTTGAGGCGCTAGACGCCACACCGCGTACCACGCCGGCGACCCGGGTTCGGGAACGGACTCGGGGGTCGGCCGGGGGAGGGAGGATTGAGCGTCCCAACGGATGCTCTCCTCCCTCAGGGTTGGGCTACCAAGAGTGCATCGCGCTCTGCACTCCTTCCATAGCCGGTGGAAGCACCGGCAGAGGGAAGGGGTGGAGGCGGCTCCGCTTGTCGGAGTCGGGAGGGGGACGCCTCACAAGATGAGGGTCTGGGCGTGAGCACGCTACCACTGGGACGACGCCCCAGCACAAGGCGCCCTGGGGAGCGGGGACGTCGGGGGAGAAAACCGGAAATACCTTCCGGTAGCCCTAGATGAAGTCCGCCTGGACCACCGATAGGACAGACCCCAATGTGCAAAGGAGAGGAGGTTGGGCACTCTAGGGGCAGATCCCTGAAGGTAGGTACCGGGGGGACATGAGCGGACGGAAGGAGGGGGCACCGGAAGCAGTAAGGAGGGATAAAGATGAAAATAAAAAAAGCAGCAGTCTAGGGGCAGGTCTTTCTACCAGGCACAGGCCTCCTCTTCCCCTCAGATGGGGTTTTTCAGAGGGAGGGCAGAAGGGGGATGAGCAGGGCTGCATCCTCCTCTCAGTCTAAGGCTCCTGCCAAGTAGACACCCTGATGTGTCAGCCCGGGACGACTCCCCTATTCCAGAAGGAGGCAGACTGGCTTACTACTTCCAGGCCTGGAAGTCTGTTACCTCAGACAAGTGGGTCCTGGAAGTAGTAAGCCAGGGACTGGCCCTCCGCTTTAAAAAAATTTCCAAAACTGAGGGTCAGGTCTTTTCCATCTGCAAACATCTCTGAAACCATTGCCCTAGAAGCAGAGGTTTCCTCTCTGCTGGCTCTCGGGAGCCATAGAGAGAGTTCCTGCTCTACCCAGGGGCAAGGGTCTGTACTGCAGATACTTCCTTACCCCCAAAAAGACGGGGGAGTGGCAGCCCATCCTAGACCTAAGATACTTAAACAAGCACCTTGTCAAGCCAAGATTCAAAATGGTGACTTTGGGAGTAATTCTTCCCTCTCTGAGTCCAGGGGATTGGCTAGCCTCCCTGGGCCTCAAGGATGCCTAATTTCACATCCCAATCAGGTGCTCCCACAGAAAGTACCTCAGGTTCGAGTTTCCTTCAGGCCATTATCGGTTCAGAGTGATGCCGTGCAGCCTAACATTCGCTCCAAGGGTGTTCACAAAGTGCCTAGCAGTAGTAGTGGCTTTTCTCAGGAGACAGAATATCTCCATTTTTCCATAACTGGATGACTGGCTCAACGTGGGACAGTCTCCAGACCAAGTCAAGTCAGACCTACAAGTAATACAGCAGTTACTTACTTCCCTAGGGTTCCTTCTCAACCTACCAAAGTCAGTTCTTGAACCAGTGCAACTCCTTACCTTCATGGGGGTAGAGTTGGATACTGTCTAAGCAAAGGCTTTTCTTCGGCTGGCCCAGTGGCACTGAGGGTTAAGGCGTTAGATGCTTCACCTCGCGCCACGCCGATGACCTGAGTTTGGGAACAAGCCTGGGTCGGCGCGGGGGAGGTAGGGGTAAAGCATCTGTGAGATAGCTGTCCCTTCCGTGGGTGGGGGCTAGGGATTGTGTTGCTCCTGAGCAACCCTTGGCGATGGCCGGGGGTAGCCAGGAAGTATGCGATGCGTCTGAAGGCAAAAGGGGCAGAGCTCGCTGGACACTGGCTGTCATTGCACGACTGAGCTCCACGGGGGACAAAGCCAGAAAAAGCCTCCCACACCATCGGTGAGATGATGGTGGCCCCAGTGGATTATGCCCACATCCCAAATGCAGGCCCAGACGCGCTCAGGATCTCCTCCTAAGGGACGCCTCGACAATGCAAGTAAGCACCTCACACTTAGGAGCCAGCCGCCGAGGGAGGGCGGAATCAGCCCCGGAGATGGTACCGGGGGTCGGGCCTGCCTGTGGTTGTTCGGGGAGGAGGTCAGGAGAGATGCGGAGTTTCAGGCTGGGAGAAGGGCGGACTCCGAGCGGGCACTCCTGAAGGATGCCCAGGGGTGTGGGTGAATATACAAAAGTTAAAAAAAAAAAAAAAAAAAAAAGCTTTTCTTTCCTTGGCAAGGGTGAAGGCCCTTACAGACTTTGCTTCTTCCTTTCATCTTCAGGTGTCTCAACCAGCAAGATATTTTCTTCAGCTCCTGGGCCACATGGCGACCTCTTCTGCGGTGGTACGAGGAGCCAGATTTCAAATGAGGGACATTCAGTTCTATCAGGATTTTGGTACCAGAAAAAAGATATTTTAACCAAATTGAATCCAGTGACCCAGACTTTGATCCAAGCTCTCCAGTGGTGGTTGGATCAAGACAGTCTCGGACAAGGAGACCCATTCATCAGCAGACTCATTCAGTGGTGTTAACCACAGATGCTTCTCTTCTGGGCTGGAGCGCTCACTTAGGAGCTCTTCACAGCGAAGGGTGTGGTCCCCTCAGGAGTCCCTTCTTCATGTCAATCTTCTGGAACTCTGGGTAGTATTCCTAGCTCTCCAAACCTTTTTGGACTTGGTAAAGAACACGGTGGTTCTGGTCAGGACAGACAATACATCAACAAGCAGGAAGGCACTTGGTCTACGGCCTTGTGCATGGAATCCATGAAATTGTGGTCTCTGGCTTATTCCCTGCAGGCATCTCTGGTAGCAGTCCATCTTCCAGGGAAGGACAATGTGGTAGCAGATGCTCTGAGCAGGATATCTCGGGGCCATCACGAATGGTCCCTGGACTCCTTCATATTGAAAGTAATTTTCTCAAGGTGGGGCACTCCAGAGATCTCTTTGCAGCCCCAGACAGTCATCGCTTCCTCTCTTCTGTTGCAGACCCCCCTGTCATGGACTCGGTTCCCCTGGATGCTCTGGTTCTGGATTGGGAGGGGAAATTCCTGTATGCCTTTCCTCTGTTGTTCAAGGTTCTGGTCAAGATAAGGTCACAGTCGTGCAGTGTGATCCTGATTGCACCAGACAGCCTTGGTATCCTCTGTTGATCTCCCTAGCAGTCTTTCTCTTCCCAAGAAGCACAACAAGCTGTTAACCTCCTCTCGGGGAAGGATAGGGTACCCCAACCTTCGGTCTCTCAACCTCAAAGCTTGGCTCTTGAAGAGTTAAGAGTATGCAAGTCTGCATCTGTCTCGGGGTTCTGGATATTCTTAAAGCCTATCGAAAACCTGCCACCAGAAAAACTTACAATTCCAAATAGAGAAGATTCCGTATTTGGTGTTGCAGTAGGGATGTCCTACCAGATACTGCTGATGTGGTTACAGTTCTGGATTATATGATTCATCTTAATGGCTTAGGCCTCAGGCCAGCCACTCTGAAAGTGCATCTAGCAGCTGTCTTTACATTCTTGTCAGTGGAGAAGGTTCCTTCCCAGGGATATGTAAGTTTTTTAAGGGTTTAGTCTTACCAACCCTCTCATTAGGGACCCTACTCCTGCGTGGGATCTTAATATTTGAATTGCTTAGCTCATGCAACCTCCCTTCGAGCCTTTGGCATCAGCAGAACTTAAGTAATTGACTTGGAAAACTGTGTTTTTGGTAGCTATCACTTCTGCCAGGCGTATTAGTGAATTGCAAGCTCTGTCAGTGGAGCCGGGTTTTATCTCTTTTCACAGAGATAAGGTGGTCCTTAGAACCAATAGGAGGTTCTTACCCAGAGTGGTCTGATTTTCACCTGAACCAGTCCATGTCTCTTCCTGTGTTTTTCACTGATCATTCTTCAGGAGAAAGAAGATTACACAGTTTGGATGTCAAGAGGGCACTTAGCTACTACATAGAACATACTAAGGCACTGAGGATTGACTGTCCTCAATTGTTTATGGTGAAGTAGGAAAGGGTAAACCTTCTACTAAGAGAACTGTTGGCAGGTGGATTGTCTCTTGCATACAATTCTGCTATGAAAAGCTAGGCAAAATACCTCCCTCGGGCCCGAGAGCTCATTCGACTAGGGGTACAGCTACTTCCCTGGCTGCTGCCAGGGATATACTTTTATTAGAGATATGCAAAGCAGCCACCTGGAAAACTGTCCATACCTTCACCAAGCATTACTCTCTGGATGTCCAGGCAAGGAGTGATGCTAGGTTTGGAACAGCAGTACTGCAGAGCCTATTCCCAAAATAGGTTTGGTACCGGCCTCCATGGCGGTACTGCTTGGTAGTCTGCATGTGTCAGAATACAGCAATACTTCATGTTGTTTTGAAGAAAAAATTACTCACTTTAGGAATTGTGTCTTCTAATGGAGTCTTGCTGTATTCTAACCTACCTCCCCTCTCAGAACCTGTTTTTGGGAAGTGGGCTAGCAGGTACAGTGTTGCACCTCAGGGGTGTACTTGGCACCCCCTTTTTAAAAAGGGGAGTGGGTTTATTATGTTATTTTTTGGTAGCTATTTGTGTTGGTTCACTACCTGGTTATTATTTTGCGTTCTCGACTTGAGTCTTTTAGGGGACCCAAAACATCTATTGCCTTTTTGGCTATTTTCTTTACAATTTCCACTTAAGTAGAATAGTCAGTATTGCTCGTAAGAATCTGACGATTACACTTTGAAGTGCTGCAGACAGAGGTTTGAACCGAGCCCGAGCTCAACGTTCTGTGCTCATGCATATAGTTAACTCTTTCCTTGCTGGGGCTAACTGCATATGTCAGAGTACAGCAAGACTCCATTAGAAGAGACACAATTACTAAGGTGAGTATTTTTTTTCTTTTCTGTGGGCTGTCAGCAGGAGTCATCCCCTTTTCTGATCTTCAGGTCCTCCATGGGATCTGAATCTGGTCCTGAATGCCATTTGTAAAGAGCCTTTCGAACCGCTTTCATTGGGAGTGTTGAACATGCTGTCCTACAAGGTGTGTTTTTAGTTGCTGTGTGCTCAGCCAGGAGGATTAGTAAGTTCCAGGCTTTGTCCCACAAAGAAGTATACCTCGTCATGCATAAGGACAAGGTGGTGCTCTGAACAGTCCTTTCTTTCATTCCAAAGGTCCCTACAGCCTTCCATGTGAATCAGGAAATCTGTCTCCTGTCTTTCTGTCCGCAGCCTACTCAAAGGAGGAGGAGTTGCATAAGTTAGATTTGCAACAAGCTGTTAGGACATACCTTGTAGGGATAGTTGAGTTGCGAAATCGGATAGGTCGTTCATTCTTTTTGGAGCAGCCAAAAAGGGACAACAAATATCTCTAAGGCCACCCTAGCTAGGTGGGTGAGGGCCTGCATTGCCAAGGCTTATGTCGCAGAAAAGAGGCCACCGCCTGTCATGAAGGCTTACTGGCAAGGTGTCTGTTTTAGAATTGTGCAAGGCAGCTATGTGGTCCTCCATCAACACATTCATCAAGCACTGCAGATTGGATGTTCAGAGTTCTGCTAATGTGGTCTTTGATCGAAGAGTTTTGCAGGTGGCAGTTAGGTAAATTCCTTTCCTGTATGTGGGTGACGTAGGGCACCATATTCTGAGACCTTTTTTTTTTCCCCTTCATAAATGCTGCTTCTTGGAACCCATCAGTGTTGAATCCCATTGACAATATGGAGCACTACAGAAAGAAGAAATTTCTCATGCGTAACTGTAATTTCCTTTTCATTTAGCTCCTGCATTGTCAGTGGGGCCTGCCCAGGAGCCTTCCTCCCATGGGAGAATATTTGCCAGTATGTTTGTTGTTTTGTTATAAACTCTGTAAGTCTGTCTGGACATCCCTTTGTAGTTTACCTGCTGCCCTTGTGTTTATATAGATATGAAAAAGAAAGCTGCTCCACATTAGAATGTTGGTTACTACCACGCAGATTTAACGGGTTCTAATTTGATGTTAACCAAGGGTGCTTCCTTTGTTGCAGGTGGGTGCATACATAGTATGTAGTTCTTTTCCCAGATATGTTTACATTAATCCCTTTAATAAGTCTGTTCTAGTTGATTCGATGCTGCAGGACCGTCCAAGATAGAGAATTGGAAGACGAGCCTTGATCCCTTACTGCTGCCACCTGATGAGGTAGGCAGCTGTTTAGGTTATTCTGGCTAAAGTCCTATCTGTGCCTCCCCCACCACCAATATTTAGAGGCACTGTGTGGACAGTAGTGACTGGAGAGTTGCTGCCTGGAATGTTCAGGTGCCCAGGATTCTGTCCTGATTGCAGCCTAGGTCTGAGCCATTTTCCCTAGGAGGGGTGCACATAACTCTAGTGTTGAATCCCATTGACCGTGTAGGAGCTAACAGAAATGGAAATTATGGTATGAAGAAATTTCTTCTTTCGCACCCTTGGGTCTGGGCATGCGTTCGTTGACGTGATGTGTGTTCTGGTGTGACATCAACCAGTTTGCTTGCTCTGGTGTGCATGCTTGAACTGCCTTTGTCTGTCTGAAAAGAAACATGCAAAGAGACCCTCTCTTTTTCTGAACTTACTTTATTTTTGTTGTTACTTCCACTGAGAACTAGTTCCAGTTACTGATTTATTTCTCCTCTGCTGCATTTTCCTCAGCTATTTTTTTTTTGGGGCACGGGAGAATAGGAGGATTGCTGCATTGTGCACTAATCAGATTATAAATGTGCAGGAGCCTCACTTATTTCATATTTTCTTTATGCATTTTCCGTTATAAAACCCATGGGCACCATGGTTTATTGGAGACCTGTAGAATTTAAATGGTGTAAGACCTTAAGACGTGCAGGAGGGTAATGAGACCCTTGCCTTTAGGCTTCTATTTACCTCGTGTATCTCAGGCTAATATGTCTATCTCGGTTCCCCCCAACTGAACCCCTGAGCTAGTGGGGCGCGGGATGCACCTGGTGTACCGACTGGCCATGGCAAGGTAGAACTGCGTAACTCTCATCGCTCTAGTGAGCTTCTGAGCTTGGATGGCCCAGAGGACATCTTCCCCCCGCACACCTGAACCCAAGGCAGCCTGTCGGGTTGGGGGCCCCCCCACACAGGCATGTCCAGATGCACCTGAGCAGGACAAGACTGCTAACCCAGATCTGCAGGCGGACCTCTGATGTTTATGAAGGAGGTCAAGATTATAATATAGGGGTCACAAGGGAAATCCTGACCCAGGTTTGTTTTTTGATGAGGAAAAGGTCCCCTCTGGAGAGGAACAAGCTAGAGAGAGAAAAATCCTGATGTCTCTCTGTTTGATAGGAAATCTCTGACCTGCTTCATAACAGAGGCTTGTAGGACTCTACAGCTGGTAACCATGACCTCTGCCTTTTTAAGGATGTTACAGTGGGCAGACACTGAATATCATTGTTCTCTGTTTATCACATTGTGTTGGCTATGTGGGACATTGGGTTGTAGAGCAGGCGTCAAAGCCAAGATCTTTAACCTGTTCTTTTGAGGGAGGACTGTTGGTTGGATCAGACCTGGATGTCATTTTGAAAGATATCCCGGATAAGAAGGGACACCTGCTGGTGTCAAAGCAGCAGTAGAAAAAAAGCACTGTAGAGAGGTAGTTTTGAGGGGGGTTTCATCCCGTATAGAATTTCGGGAACCAAAGGAATCCTATTCTGGGTTCAAACAACATAGTAACAGGAACTTTGGCCTGCAGGTGTAATGGAGAACAGAGGTGCAGGATAAAGAGGGGCACCTCACAGTGAAGGCACGCTGGTCCATCCCCACCTCCCTTTCCTTGGTGTAAGACTGCAGGATTTTTATTTGAGATGGGCCCAGATAATGTCAGATGCATGGGTATTAGAGATACCGAAATTAGGTTAAGCAATTGAGTTTGCAGCAGTTCCCACAGTGGGGTGCTTATTGCAGTCCTCTGTACCAAAGGACTTAGTGACGAGACAGGCAGTATCAGGACTTGGGATCACCTCAAACTGTGCTGTGGTTCCTGTGGCCCCCCAACAAAGAAGGTCTGGTATTCTACTTTATGTAGTTTTCTGTTCCCAAGAAGTTGGGGGTTCAAGACAGTTTTGGACCTGAAACACAAGTTTGTCCAGCATATGACTTTCAAGATGGAATCCCTGCAGTCAATCATATGGGCTGTCCAGCCAGGGGATTATGTAGCATCCATGGATCTGAGGGAAGCATATCTCCACATCCCCATGCAACAGTCTCACCAGAAGTTCCTGAGGTTTGTGATTTTGGGCAGCATTTCCAGTACATAGCATGTCTTTTGGGCTATTTACAGCCCCAGGGTGATCTTCCTGGACATAAGTCTCCACCACTCATTCACGCTATTGGGATCTGCGCCGGAGGCACTAGGACCCATCGGGAGCAAACTTTTTGCTGGAGGGTCGGCGCCAGAGATGGAGCCGCGAGGAACTGCACCACGAGCCTCAGCTTGCGCGGTAATGACTATCTCTGCATCGACCCTCCAACCGTCTCAGTTCCTTTTTTCTCACCATCGAGTGCGCTTTCAGTGACGACGCCGCCGCCTGGCCGAGTCAAACTTCAAACTAGCAGCATAATTTTCAGTTTCGTTATTTTGTAGTAATATCTCGATAAGTATCGCTTAAGTTTATTCTTATTTTAAAAATAAGAGAAGTCTCAGCCTACTTTGACGGAGTCGACCATGAGCAGGTCAGGTGACGGTAGGGAGACTTCGCATGAAAGCTGTTCAGTCAGTCGGGCTGGGTCCGTTCCGCCGCCTTCTCCGGAGGGGGGGTCTGACAACGGTCAGTCCAATGTCCGAGGGGATGGGCGGTCCCCACGGAAGCATAAAAATAAACGGTTGCATTCTCGGCACCGTTTGGCCTCGAGCTCTTCTTCGGCCCACAGGTCAAAAAAGAGAAGGCATCACTCGAGGTCGCCCGCTGATATGTCTGCGCGTAGATGTTCAGTTATCGGGGCTAGTTGCCGGTCTCCTCCTTCGGAGTCGCCAACCTCTGCTGCTGGTAGCCAACGTCCTCGAAATCGGAGCCCTACCCCGCCTGCAGGTAGGTCTTCAGATGAGCAGTTTCATCAGTGGGCAGCTCTTATGGAGCAGTGGGCTCAGAGGTTGGTTCAATTACCTGGCTCGGTCACTCGGGCCTTCGGGCTTCTTGAGAGACCAGGTAGGGCGGTTGAACTTCCCTGGTCGCACGGCACCTTCTTCAGTGCCGTCGACTCCGCGCTTAGGTGTTCCCCCCCTCACATGGCTACGGCGCAGGGGGCCACACCGATGCCCTTATCTCCTGCTCTTTTCCCTTCAAAACCTGTTTTTCGAGTCTTGGGGTGTTTTCGCGCCGAGTGCCGTGCGGCTTTCGGCGCGCTTTTGCGCTACAAGCGGGTCCTTCAGCTGCTCTGGTGCCGTGCGCCTCCATGGTGCCGGGGCTCTCCGGGCATCTTCCGCTTTTCAGGACTCCTCTTTTCACTCTTTTCCTTCTTCCCTTTCCTCTGACTTTCATTCCTTTCCTGTCCATACAGTCCCTCCTGGACTGTCAGGAGATGACATTGAGCCTGACCCAGACCTTCGGCTGGGTGGTGAAGTGGACGAAGCAGGATGTGTTACTGCTACAGAGCCTGTGATCGAGGACCTGTCCTTTAAGTCTCTGCTGAAAAATTTGATTTCCACTCTTTCTCTCCAGACTACAGACATCGATCCTGGGAAATTAAGACTCCAATACCTTCATGCCCCGGAGATCCCTACGGATTTGACTCCTCCGGTTCAGCCTTCCTTCGAGACGCTGTCTCAAATGGTATGGAATAATCCTGCTCTCACCCCTTCGGTGGCTAAATCCATAGATAGGAAATATTCAGCCCCCAAGGGTTGTCCCATTTTGGCATCTCAAGCCTTTGCGGATCCTATTGTAGTCCTGGCAGAGAATGATAAGGTCGTTCTTCCTCAGACTACTACAGCTCGACCTATTAACAAAGAATCTCATAAGATAGACACCTTAGGTAAGAGAGTCTTTGCTGCTTCTATCCTAAGTATGCGTATTGCCAGTTACCAGGGCTATTTCTCCCAGTATGAGTATATCCTGTGGCACTCTATCAAGCAGATCGTTGAAGCTCTACTGGAATCGGATATAAAGCCAGAGCTTCTTCAAACCATTACCAGAGGTATCGAATCTAATAACCAGCAGGTTAAAGCAGCTACGGATGCTTTCGACACTGCTTCCCGTTCGGTGGCTGCTGGTATTTGTACCCGCCGTCATTCCTGGCTGCGCACTTGAGGCTTCACGAATGACGCGCAGCAGCAGATAATGGCGTAGCCCTTTGATGGTGCATATCTTTTTGGTCCTCAGGTAGAACAAGCTCTAGAAGATACACAAAAGACTAGGTCAGCCATTAAGTTGGCTCGACCCCCTCCTGTCCCCTCTCGAGGGAGTGTCAATAAACGTCAGTTTCATAACCCGTCAGTCCTTTCGAGGCAGAGGCAGAGGAGGTTTCCATAAAAAACAACCTCAAAAGAAGGCACAACAGAAAGCGCAAGGGCCCAAAGAGCCCAGCGCCACCTTATGAGTTGCTGGCCCAAGTCCCATCTCAGCTGCCTGAGGTGGACTTTTCCTCTCCGGTGGGAGGTCGTCTGATGCACTTCTACAACCAATGGAAGTCCATAACCTCAGACAAATGGGTCCTTCGGATAATTCGCGAGGGGTATTCACTCAATCTTGTGGAGACCCCTCCAGATCGTCCTTCCAAATGACAGCCCAAGCTGTCAACTCTTCATTCAGACCTTCTTGCTGCCGAGATTCAGAGCCTACTGAACAGGGCAGTAGAAGTAGTGCCGCTGCATCAACGGAACACAGGGTTCTACTCCCATTACTTTCTGGTTCCAAAGAAGTCCGGGGCATGCGCCCCATTTTGGATCTCAGAACGCTAAACAAATTTCTCCCCAGGAAGAAATTCAAAATGATTTCTCTGGGAACCTTGTTACCTTTGCTTCATCAACACGACTGGCTAGCCTCCCTAGACATGCAGGATGCTTACCAGCACATTTCTATTCACCCGAGGCATCACAAATTCCTGAGGTTTGTGGCTCTGGGACGACAACATCAGTTCAGAGTCCTGCCCTTTGGGCTATCCTCGGTGCCGCGGGTTTTTACAAAGTGTTGTGCAGTTCTCGCAGCGCACCTCAGAAAGGTCGGAATGCAGGTGTTCCCTTATCTGGACGATTGGCTTCTGGCAAGCCCTTCCAGGCAGGGAACTCTGGACGCCGTGAGAGATGACCCTCGGCTTCCTTACGCCCATGGAGTTCTGCCAACCTCAAGAAATCGAGAGTTGCAGTCACTGCAGAGGCTCCTTTTATAGGGACTCTTCTGACACCTCCTGTGTGAAGGCTTTTTTCCAGAAGACAGAAGGAACGATATCCTTCAAATGGCCCGTCACATCGGGGAAAACAACTCAGTCCCAGCTCTCTCGATGCAACGGATGCTAGGCCTCATGGCATCCTCAGTGTTCACTGTATCCCTAGCACGTCTGCACATGAGAACCACTCAGTGGATGCTCAGTACTCAGTGGTCTCCAACCACTCACCCACAGTCCTATCCCATCAAAGTGACAGAACCTTTAAAGAAGTCACTCACCTGGTGGTCTCGAGAGCAATCTCCTGGAAGGGTATCCCTTTGCTCCTCTGGACCATCAGATCTCCATTACCACAGACGCATCCCTAATGGGGTGGGGAGCTCACTGTCAGGCATCTCCACACTCAAGGTGCGTGGACTCGGGTAGAGTCCCAGCTTCACATAAATGTCCTAGAAATGAGAACCGTCCTTTATGCGGTCCGAGCGTTGAAGGACATTCTCTGTCACAAAAACGTTCTCCTTCAAATGGACAACAAAGCAGTGATGTATTACATCAACAAGCAGGGCGGTGCTCATTCTTACCCCTTATGCAGGGAAGCGATGAAGGTATGGGAATGTTGCTTGGAGCACAAGGCTCTAATTCAAGCGGTCTACCTACCGGGAATACAAAACGAACTGGCAGAACAGAGACAGATCCTCACGAATGGTCTCTCGACTCAACCATAGTTCAGTCACTGTTCAAAGAGTGGGGAACTCCAGACCTGGACCTTTTTGCATCCCCACTCAACGCAAAACTGCCTGTCTTCTCCAGAAATCCAGGGCCTGGCATTTTCTGTCAGGATGCGTTCAGGCTGCGGTGGACAAAACGCTTCCTTTACGCCTTTCCACCTCTTCCTCTAATAAGGAGGGTATTCCTCAAGTTCAAATCACAGGGGGACAAGATGATTCTCATTGCTCCCTTCTGGCCTCGGCAGCTGTGGTTTCCACTACTCAACAATATGTTGGCAGTTCCTCCGAGACCACTTCCCCTGCAGATGAACCTTTTGACTCAGGGACCAGTGCTCCATCCCAACCTGAGATCGCTTCACCTTCACGCTTGGCTCCTGAAGAGGTAGAAGTAAACGGGTTCAATGTCTCAGATATTCTTCTGGCTGCGCGGAAGCCAGCCACTCAGAAAACTTACATAGCCAAGTGGAAGCGTTTTTTGCTCTGGTGTGCAAAGTCCTCTTTGAATCCCTTTTCCTGCCCATCAGATAAGGTTTTGGAGTACCTCTTGGACTTCTCAAATTCAGGTCTGCAGTACTCCACAGTCAAAGTTCACCTTAGTGCCATTTCAGCGTATCATGAGCCGTTTTTTTTCCTTAACACTGGCTCAGTTACCTGTGGTTAAGAGATTTCTTAAAGGAATTCTGCATACCAGACCTCCTACAAGATGTCCAGTTGCAGCCTGGGACATTAATCTTGTGCTAGACATGCTCACTCGGAAACCTTTCGAACCTCTGGCTACCTGTGAGCTAAAATTTCTCACCTGGAAGACTGCCTTCCTAGTGGCCATTACCTCAGCCCGCAGGGTCTCTGAGATACATGCCCTGGTCACAGACCCCAGATACTGTGTTCCATAAGGACAAAGTAGTCCTTCAGACTCATCCTAAATTTCTTCCTAAGGTTGTGTCAGAATTTCATCTAAACCAACCTTTGGTCCTTCCCTCTTACTTTATGGACTTCAAAATGAAGGAGAACGATCTCTGCATTCTTTGGATGTTAAGAGAGCCTCATGCTTCTATCTAGATAGAACCAAGGACTTTCGCAAAGCCCAGCAACTGTTTGTTTCCTTCAGCAAGACCCGGCTGGGACAACCTGTCGCTATCAGATGTATCTCAGCATGGCTAGTGGCATGCGTTCGCCAC
Organism: Neoceratodus forsteri; assembly: GCA_016271365.2. Taxonomy (NCBI): domain Eukaryota; kingdom Metazoa; phylum Chordata; order Ceratodontiformes; family Ceratodontidae; genus Neoceratodus; species Neoceratodus forsteri. Next base: position 1,339,507,684 of record CM057458.1, on the reverse strand, counting down.
TGCTATTCCATGGCGCAGGTTAAGTTGGAGGGTAGGGTTTACGCTCACTCTACTAGAGCGTCGCGGCATCCCTAGCAGAAATTTGCAACGTGCCCATTGCAGATATTTGCAACGCGGCCACCTGGAGCTCAGTGCATACTGCTAAACATTATGCACTGGATGTCCATGCCAGACGACATTCTTCCTTTGGCAGAGCCATCCTTAATGGACTTCTGTCCTAGAACGTGAGCTCTTGGTCTCTCCTGCCGCCCTCTCGGGGGATTATTAGCTCTGTACGCTCCCAATAGTGTGAATGAGTGGTGGAGACTTATGTCCAGGAAGATATGAAAATTACGTACCTACCGTAATTCTTGATCTTCTTGGATGAGTCTCCACCACTCATTCACACGCCCACCCTCTGTCCCCCGAGCTCACCTCTGTTGTTGGTCTTCACTCCCTCAAATGTTTAGGCTGTGAAGACTTCTTTGTTGACCCTTCTTATATGGGTCGCCTGGATTATCTTGTGTCCGGTTTTTAGGTTAGGCTACCCTTCTAGGTTAGTTACGCTACACCTCCTTGGTGAAAAAGGTACTGAGGCGGTTGGAGGGTTGACGCTGAGATAGTCATTACCGTGCGAGCTCAGGCTCGCGGTGCCATTCCTCGCGGCTCCATCTCTGGTGCTGACCCTCCAGCAAAAAGTTTGCTCCCGATGAGTCCTAGTGCCTCCGGCGCAGATCCCAATAGTGTGAATGAGTGCTGGAGACTCGTCCAAGAAGATCAAGAATTACGGTAGGTACGTAATTTTCATTTCTCGAAGGTCCTCATTGTACTGGTGGCTCAACTGAGGCAGGAGGGATATCATGTGTATCCCTACCTTAATGACTTCCTCATTCGAGCATCCTTTGCTCAGCTAGCAAGGTAGTCAGTAGCCAGGACTCTGGAGATACTGGAGTCCCACGCTTGGATAATCATTCAGGAGAAGAGCTCCCTCAACCTATCCAGTACCTAGAACACTGCAGCTCTTGGCCCTTGTGGCTTCTATTGCAACTACATGCAGCAGCACCCAAACAATTAGCCAAGACCAAAATGAGGATGCCTCACTTAATATGCCTTCTCATACCAGCAATCCTCATCTCAACACCTGCCCCCTCTTTAACACTCTTGTTAACTACCCCCCTGCCAAAATAACCTACTCTCTCCCCGTTCCCCAGGAATCACCCCTTCCCCTGCATTTACCACCCCATCTCTGACTCCCCCTCTCCCATATTCCCCATCTCCTCTCCTCCCAGTCCACCACTTCTTACCCTCACTATTCATTCACCCCTCTCTGCTCCACTCCTCCTCCACCTGGAGATGCTACTACGGTGCTTGAACTTCCATGCCCCACCCTCCAAATGCTGCTCAGGAGCACCCAAACACTCCCCTCTCATTAGATATTCTGTCCTCCTCTTGCTACCGGCAGGTGACATACATCCCAACCCTGGTCCCTCTGCATCCAAGCAAAGCCCAAACTCACCCCCCACTCCTACTGGCCCATCCTCTTCTTTCTGTCCTGACTCACTCCTTAAGGGCCTCCGCATCTTCCATCTCAACGCCAGGAGTCTCCTCCCCAAATTGGATGCCCTTACTGTTTGGGCCACCCAATACCACCCCGACATTCTCTGCATCACAGAGTCATGGCTATCTGCCAAAATATCCAACTGCTCAGTTACTATTCCTGACTACAGCTTATTTTGGTAGGACTGCAGCAAGCGAGGAGGGGGGGTAGCACTATATGTCAGGCAAGCCTTCCTGTGCTCTATCATCTAAAGTGAATTGTGCTCTTCTTCTCACGAATCCATTGTAGCGCACCTATTCTTTCCCTCCACCACACCCCTCTATGTTGGGGCTCTTTACGCTCCGCCAAAGACCTCACCCGATTCACTCTTTAATGCCATCTCGTCAATCTCTTCTAGAACATGAAATGGCGAACTTGTGCTTCTAAGCGATTTCAACCTCGACTGGCTCTCCCCCTCTGCTAGACACACCACCCTAAAAATCGAAGCCCTGAACCTCACTCAGCTTATCCAGGAACTTACCCACCTATACCATTGGTCCCTTAACCACACCATTCTGGATTAGATCTTCAAACAACATGAAGTCTTGCTGTATCCTGACAATAGCAGTGAGTCCCAACCTTCGAACTGCCCCGGAGATGGAAGAGTTAACTTTCCATGCCAGGCATGGAACGCTGAGCTCGAGCTCGGTTGAGACTCTATCTGTTGCTGTTTGAACTCAAACCGTCAGATTCTTTACTCCGCCTCACTGAACAGTCGCTCCGGAGAGTTCTCCTTTGCTCGGTTCAGTTTGTCGGTTAAAGTCCGTTTTTCTCGGTTTTCAACTGAATTTAAACCGCAACCTGTTGGTTCAGTCTCTGTCTGTGGTGTTCGTGAGTACTAGATAGGTTTATATATTTTTTTCTATTCTGTGTGGAACTTGTAAACGTTTCATCGGTTCAGGTTGAACCGATCAGGTCATTTAACAATCTTTACTTGTACTTTTAGAGTGTAGTTACCGGTTCTTATCGGTTCTAAAAAAAATGGATTTTACTATGGTTTTTTCCACGACCCGTAACACGGTCAGGAACCGATAAGAGTGGCTTTCCTGGCGGATTGCCATTAAAAGGGTAAGCTTTGTTAGTACTGGCACCATGTCTGAGAAACCGGAAAGAAAAACCGGGCCCATTGGGTTTCAACACTGTAGTGTGTGTGGAGAAGTCTTTGCTAAGGCTGACTCCCACACCACCTGTGTTTATTGTCTGGGGTTTGACCACCTCGATTCAGACTGCCAGATTTATAAAAATTTTCCTGCAGCTACCCTAGAAAAGAGAGTTGGTAGGCTCAGGGAAAGGGAGGCCAAAAAGTCCACTGACCTGGATGGCCAGGCCGGTTCGGTTCAGACCGAACCAGAAGGAGTGCCCTCTGACCAGGGCGAAACTTCTTCGGGCAAAAGGAGAACCAATTCTGAGGAGTCAGTTCCGGTTAAGAGAACAAGAAGGGATAAATCAGCTGGTGTGGATCCAAATGTTTCTTCTCCAACCGCTGATGAAATAGCCAAAGCGATAAAAATTGTTCACTCGCTATCCCCGGTTCCGACCGAACCCGCACAATCAGGAAGTCGCTCGGTTCAGCTGGTTCCACCGGTTCCGGATTATGATTTGGACAGACCTTCAGGAGTGTCTCCTCCTAGGCTTTCTGAGTCCCCCTCCCATTTCATGTTTTACAAGAAAGTGGCCGAAACCCTTCAGCTTCCTATGGAAGAAGCTGTGGATGACCAGGAGGAGCCTGACTGTGGAAATGGTGGATATCCCAGAGTCCAGGAGACTGTCTTTTCCCCTACAGAAGTCTTTTGGGAAACAGACATTTAAGATTTTAAAGACTCCTAATTCTATATCTCCTGTGGATAAAAGAATGGACAAGAGGTATACTCTGTCAGGCTCAGATACGAAGTTCCTTACCCAGCAATGCAGCCATGTTGGGGTAGTGCAGGCTGCAGCCTGTGATAAGGCTAATATACCCTTGGCTTCACACCTCCCGGATGAGGACTCCAGGAGGATTGATGCCATGGCAAAGAAACAGTACATGGCAGCATCCTTGGGACTCCGGCAGGCCAATTATATGGCCTATACAGCTAGATATCAGAAATCTAGATGGGACACTGTCATGGCTTTAGCTAAACAGGTCCCTGGCCAGCTTGGCAAGGAGCTGGAGCAGGTAGCTGCTGATGGTATTGAGGCATCCAAGGTGCAATTCCATGCTGCAGTGGACTCCAATGATGTTTCATCTAGAGTCATGGCTACATCTGTGGCCCTTCGTAGGATGGCTTGGCTCAGATGTACTAGCCTGTCTCAGGATACCCAGACTAAGGCCATGGATTTTCCTGTTGTGGGTAATGCTCTGGGGAGCAAACAGAGAACTACATCAAGAAAATGGATGAATACAGGACCACCTATAGGAGTGCTCAGGCCAAGGAAAGACAAGCCACTCCTCAGAGGCAGCATCCCAGGGGCAGGGGCAGGCCTTTTCATAGGCCTTTCTACCAAGCCCAGGCCTCCTCGTCTGCCTATGCTCAGAGGGGGTACTTTAGAGGGAGAGGCAGAAGGGGTACAAGCAGGCCTGCTTCCACCCCTCAGCCTAAACCCCTGCCAAACAGGCACCCTGATGGGTTTGCCAGGGCTGATTCTCCACCACCTGTAGGGGGCAGGCTGGCTTACTTTGTCGAGGACTGGAAGTCTTTAACATCAGACAAATGGGTCCTGGAAGTAGTAAGCCAGGGACTGGTTCTCAGCTTCAAAAAATTTCCAGAGATGAGAACCAGATCCTTTCCACCTGCAAATCCTTCAGAGGCACTTGCCCTAGAGGCAGAGGTCTCTTCCCTCTTGGCTCTTAAAGCTGTAGAAAGGGTTCCACCCCTACACAAAGGGAAAGGACTGTACTCCAGGTACTTCCTTACCCCCAAAAAAACAGGAGAATGGTAGGCCCATCCTGGATCTCAGATATTTAAACAAGCACCTTTTAAAGCCAAAGTTCAAAATGGTGACTCGGGAATAATTCACTCTTTCTAAGGCCAGGGGACTGGCTAGTCTCCTGGACCTCAAGGATGCCTATTTCCATATTCTTATCAGAAGCTCCTTAACGAAAAATACCTCAGTTCAAGCCGCCCCTCAGGCCATTACCACCAGGCAATGCCCTTCGGCCCAACCTCTGCTCCAAGGGTGTTCACAAAATGCCTGGCAGTAGTAGTTGCTTCCCTAGAAGGCAAAGGATTGCCATCTTCAGACCTGCCACGACTGGCTCATAGTAGGCCAGTCCCCACACCAAGTCAAGTTACACCTACAGATAACTCAGCAACTGCTCACCTCTAGGTTTCCTTCTGAATCTTTCAAAGTCAGTTCTAGAGCCTGTTCAGCTCCTCACCTTCATAGGCGCAGAGCTAGATACAGGAAAGGCAAGAACCTTCCTTCCCCTGGACAGGGCAAGGACCCTTATCACACTGGCCTCTTCATTCACCCTACAGGTGTCTTGACCAGCAAGGCACTTTCTGCAGCTCCTGGGGCACATAGCTGCTTCTACAGCAGTGGTGCAGGGAGCAAGATTTCAGATGAGGGACATTCAGTTCCACTTAAGAGCCTTTTGGTCTCAGAAAAAGGACACTCTGACCAAACTGATACCAGTGACTCAACCCTGATCCAGGCTTTGCAGTGGTGGCAGGATCAGGACAATCTAAGACAGGGAGTTCCTTTTGTCACTCAGTCTCACTCTTTAATCCTTACTACAGATGCCTCCCTCTTGGGGTGGGGGGCCTACTTGGGAGACCTGACCACCCAAGGGTTGTGGTCTCCTCAGGAATCTCTGCTTCACATCAATCTGTTGGAACTCAGAGCAGTGTTTCTAGCACTTCAAGCTTTTTCCAAGTCTGTTCAGAACAAAGTTCAGATCAGGACAGACAATACCACCACAATGTGGTATATCAACAAGCAAGGGGGCACTCTGTATGCGGCCTTGTGCACAGAAGCAATGAAGTTGTCTCTGGCCTATTCCCTGAACACCTCCCTTACAGCAGTACACCTCCCAGGCAAGGACAATGTCCTGGCAGATGCTCTCAGCAGGATATCTCAGGGTCATCACGTAATGGTCACTGGATCCCTGGTTTTGAGGTGATCTTCCAGATGGGGCACCCCACAGATAGATCTTTTGCAGCCCCTGACAGTCACCAACTTCCCTTTTTGCTGCAGGCCCCCGTGTTGGGCTCAATCCCCTGGATGCCCTGGTTTTCAATTGGGAAGGAAGTTCCTGCATGCTTTTCCCTTCCCTTCCCTCTCCTGTTCAAGGTGCTAGTCAAAATCAGGTCTCAACCCTGCAAGGTGATTCTGATTGCTCCAGACTGGGCCAGACAGCCCTGGTACCCTCTCCTGTTGTCCTTAGCAGTCCACCTTCCCTTGTCTCTTCCCAGGAATTACAACCTGTTAACCTGTGCTCAGGGGAGGGTTTGGTACACGAATCTCAAATCTCAGTCTCGAGGCCTGGCTCTTGAAGAGTTAGAGTTTGCTGATTTACACCTCTCTTAAGGTGTTATGGATATTCTAAAGGCTTCTAGGAAGCCTTCCACCAGAACTACTTATAATTCCAAATGGAAAAGATTCTCCATATGGTGCTCTGGGAAGCATATTTCCCCAGAGTCTGCTGCTCTGCCCACAGTCCTTGACTATATGGTTCATCTGAATAGCTTGGGACTCAGACCAGCTACACTAAGGGTGCATCTGGCAGCTGTCTCTGCTTTTCTTTCAGCAGGTAAGCCTTCTTCTCTTTCAGTTCACCCTGTATTCTCCAAGTTTTTCAAGGGATTGCTTCATACCAATCCGCCATTCAGGGACCCTGCCCTTGCCCCTGCTTGGGACCTTAATGTTTGCATTGCTCAGCTTATGCAACCCCCTTTTGAGCCTTTGTCCTCAGTAGAGCTTAAGTACTTCACTTGGAAAACTGTTTTCTTGGTGGCCATCACTTCTGCCAGGCGCATAAGCGAGTTACAAGACCTGTCAGTGGAGCCTGATTTTATCTCTTTCCATAGAGATAAGGTGGTCCTCAGGACTAACAGGAAGTTTTTACCTAAGGTGGTTTCAGACTTCCACCTTAACCAATCTATGTCTCTTCCTGTGTTCTTCACTGACCATTTCTCCTCTGGTGAGAGGAGGTTGCACAGTTTGGATGTGAAAAGAGCCTTTAGCTACTACATAGAACGTACTAAGGGTCACAGGTTTGACTCCCTCCAACTGTTTCTCACTTATGGTAAGGTTGGTAAAGGAAAACCTGCCACTAAAAGATCCATTGCCAGGTGGATTGTCTCTTGCATTCAATTTTGCTATGAAAAATTAGGTAGGATTCCACCCTCAGGCCTGAGGACTCACTCTACCAGAGGTACAGCTGCCTCCCTGGCTGCTGCCAGGGATATTCCTATCTTAGAGATATGTCAAGCAGCTACCTGGAAAACAGTTCACACTTTTACCAAGCATTACTCTCTGGATATCCAGGCTAGGAGTGATGCTCGATCGCACAGCAGTGCTTCAGAGCCTATTTTCTAAGTAGGTTCTGTCCCTCCATGGAGGTACTGCTTGGTAGTCTGCTATTGTCAGAATACAGCAAGACTTCATGTTGTTTGAAGAAAAAATTACTCACCTTAGTAATGTTGTTTCTTCTAATGGAGTCTTGCTGTATTCTGACCTCCCCCTGCCTTCCCCTCTCAGAACCTTTGTTTTTGGGATGTGGGTGGGCAGTAGCAGTGTTGGCACTCAGGAGGTGCCCGCCTTTTATTATCACCCCTTTTTTCTTTGGGTGAGTGGGTGTTGTGTTTATTTCATTTTTGGGGTTTCCTGACTTTGAGTCTTTGTTTTGGGACCAAAAAATCTTTCTGTTATATTTAGTAGCCAGTTGGCTAGTGTAGGTTTACAGCTTCCACACAGGACTGTTAGTGAGTTTAGCTCGTAAAGATCTGACGGTTTGAGTTCAAACAGCAACAGACAGAGTCTTAACCGAGCTCGAGCTCAGCGTTCCAAGCCTGGCATGGAAAGTTAACTCTTTCATCTCCGGGGCAGTTCGAAGGTTGGGACTCACTGCTATTGTCAGAATATAGCAAGACTCCATTAGAAGAAACAACATTACTAAGGTAAGTAATTTTTTCTTATCGACCCATCCCCACTGTATACCTGCCTCAGATATTTTCTCTGATGGCCTAAGCGACCACTGCGTCTGCAAAATGCACTCCCCGCTCTCATCCCAAATTCATTTGGTCTCACCCACTACACCTCCTAAATGAATACGTCCTGCAGCGCGACCTCTCAAATGCAGATTGGCTTCCAGTTCTTTCCACATCTGACGTAGACATTGCCCTATCCCTGTTCTACGGTATCTTCCGGAGTATCTGGGACCTACACGTACCCCTCAGGAAAGTCAGGGTAAACGCTTCCACCACCCCTGGATCACACCCAACCTTATCACCCTGTGTCGCTCCAGGGACAAGGCATGGAGACGGTACAAAGTCTTCCATGACTCACGGGGATCTACAATCCTACAGACATCTTAGGAATAAATGTACAATGGCCATTCGGCTATCCAAATCTTCTTACTTTAAGGTGCAGTTCTCGCAGACCCAAAACCCCCACGCATCCTTTTGGAAGACAGTCAACTCCCTTCTTGACCCACTGACTAAACAGAATTGTCCGGGCCTCAATATTGACAGGTGTACTGTCTCGGATCCTGCTTCTGTGGCTGAGTTTCTCAACAAATATTTTGTCTCCTGTGCCCTCTCAAACTCTTCCTCCCCTCCTCCCCCAACCTGGTGGCACCATCCCCTCCGGCTTCCTCTTTCCATCCTTCACTCCACTGGAAGTGTACAAAGCACTTTTGGCCCTCAGCATGACCAAATCCAGCCCCAACGGTATTCACCCCAAACTTCTCCGAATCTCTGCCTCCACTATTGTGGCTCCTTTGACTCGCATACTAAATCTCTCTTTATACACAGCCACTGTCCCAAAGGCTGGAAACTGGCCAAAATCATCCCTCTGCATAAAGGTGGTGATCCCTTCCTCCTGGGATATTACAGGCCTATTTTGCTCCTCCCTGCCCTTGCCAGAATTCAGGAATCACTGGTATTGTCCAAACTGTCAAGTCTTTCTCTCCCCCTACAGTCAGGTTTCAGAAAACACCACTCCACCATCATCTCTCTTTTATGCATAACCAACTCCGTCCTCTCTGCCATGGACAACTGCCTAGTCACTGCTGCCATATTCATTGACCTGGCCAAAGCCTTCGACTCTGTCTCCCACCCGCTACTGCTCTACAAACTAAGTTCTTTAGGCATCGCCCAACCAGCCATCGCCTGGTTCCACTCGTATCTCTTTAACAGACAACAATCTGTTCAAATAGGCAATGCTGTCTCCATTTCTCTCCCCATCGTATCAGGTGTCCCCCCAGGCTCTATACTTGGTCCCATCCTCCTCTCTCTCTGTTCATTAATGACCTTCCCTCCACCTGCCTCTCCTCCAATATCCATCTATACGCAGATGATACTATCATCTTTGCCTCAGGCCGTTTCCTTTGACTGCGTCCTCTCAAACCTCCAAAAAGACTTCAGTAAAGTCCAGTCTTGGTTTCTTGACAACCTGCTTCCACTCAATGCAAATAAAACTGTCACCATGGTGTTTGGATCCAGGCAAAAGCTTGCAACCCTTCCTGTCCCTTCCCCAAGTGATCACCACCCTGGACGGCTGTCCTCTAGAGCTAGTCCCTACTTTCAAGTACCTGGGTGTGTGGCTGGACAACCACCTTAACTTCTCCACCCATGTTGACGCCATTTGCTTCAAACTACGGCCAAAGCTCGTTGTCCTCTATCGCCATAAAGCCAGCCTGCCTGTCCCCACCTGTTGCGAGCTCGTACATAAAACAATCTTATCTGTCATAGAATATGCCGACAGTGTCTACGGAACGGCCCCAGCATCCTCTCTCTCCCTAGATTAGATATCCTTCTCAACTCCTTCTGCTGCTTTGCCACCGCCTCCCCCCCACTCACTCACCACTGCCTACTCTACACTGCACTCACCCTTGCTCTGCTCTCCCACAGTAGAGTCATCCACAGCGCCTCCTTCATAGCTAAATTTTGGTTTGATTCCCTTCCCCCCCTCGGCCTCCTCGCACCAGCCACCCCTAACCTAACTCTACTCTCTTCGCCAGGGACACTCGTGCTTTTCACCTGCCCTGACCACACACTCTCACTGGCCTAGCTGCCTTTTCCTACCATCTCCCCATCTCTGGAACAGCCTTCCTTCCGAACTCCGCCAGGCCCCTTCTCGTCCCGCCTTCTCTCAACTCTTCAAGCTCCTACCCTCCCCACAATGCACCAACGGTCCCAGCTCACTCCTGATGCCACCTACAGTCATTACTCACTTACCCTAGCCCCCCCCGACTGCAATCCCTGCCCCATCTCACTCAGTTTCTCTGTATGCTCGCAATTTTATTATGTATATGTATCTTATTTCATTGTAAATACTGACTGTACAGACTGTTTTGTATTCTTCACCATATGATACTCTCTTTTCTCTTTACTGTACCCGGGTCGTGAGCCTTGGCTCAGTGTGCCTTTCCCGGTCATCAAAATTTTGAATAAAAAAAGAAAAATTGGACACAGTGATTAGAACGGACATGGGGAAAGTCTTTCTCTAGCCAGCTAGGAAGGAGGCCCTGTGGCAGGAGGATCTGGTCGAGAAGCCAGTCAGCTTTGGTTCTCAGACTGTTGTGGATTTTGAAACTGATGACTGCAGCAATAGGACTAGTTCTGTGGGCCCGCTTACACATGCGACTCTTTCAGAATGGAATGCTGGCAGCCTAAGACCTGGCCTCGTCGGACTACCAAGCCATAATCAACCTCTTTGGTAATCGTTGAATTGGTTGGATAACTCTGAAACCCTAAGCAAGGGGTCCCCCTTGAAAGTTCCTCCAGAACTGAGCCTGGCGACCAATGCTGGGCTGGGGAGCCATCCTGGACAAGTCTGGTCCAGGGCTTTTGGTCTGTGCAGGAACAACCGCTGTACATCAATGTGTTGGAAATGAGGATAGAATGACTTACTGTCTTTCACAAGTTGTTATGGTCAGAAGATGTGAAAGTAAGGTTGGACAGTGCCGTCATGATAGTGTATATAAACTATCAAGGAGGCATAAAAGGCAAGGAGATGCTAGCAGAAGCAACTGATCTATTGCTGTGGGCAGAGGAGAATCTTCCTGGTCTCTTGGCAGTTCACGTGGGAGGAGAGTTGAACATCCAGGCTGACTGGCTGTCCTGGGAGACTGTTAATCAAAGGGAGTGGATGTTGAATCTGGAGGTGTTCGACCTGTGCAGAAGGTTTGGTCGCCCTGGGATCGACCTGTTCTCCTTCAGCCAGAATGCTCAGGTACTGAGTTTCTTCAGTTGGTACTAGGGTCCAGAGGTGGAAGCAGTGGATGCTTTGTTGCAGATGTGGGATTTCTGCAAGGCATATGCCTTTCCTCCTGTGCTGCACCTCCCCAAGGTCATTCACAGAATAAGACAGTCAAAAGGAAGGTTTCTTCTGATAGATACAGCATGGCCAAGAACATCATGGTTCTCTGACCTAGTGAATCTAGTTTGGTAAATGCTGTTCTGACTCCCAGTCTGGGGGAACCTTCTTTCCCAAAGACCCATTCTGCATCCAGACCTGGAGGTGATGTAGCTGATGACCTGATTCTTGAGAGGAGGGGATTGGTAAAAGTTTTTTTTTTGGTTTGTTTTTTTAAAAAAGGCAGTGGATACCCTGATGATCATCAGGAAAGTCTTCATGCCTGCAGCTTATGATCAAGTGTAGACCACTTTCTTGGCTTGTGCCACAGAGAGAAATATCAAACCTTCAAAAGCCTCAGTTCTGGCCCAGTGGTGCTGAAGGCTGCACTGAACACCACACCTCAGGGCACCGGGGGTTGGCCAGGGAGGAGAAGGATCTAGCATCCAGAGGACTGGTCTCCTCTCCTGGGGTGGGTTACCGGGGAATCCCTGCCTCACACAGACTCCTGGTAGAGACCAGTAGTGCTACATCAGTTGGGATTCGTGAGGGGGTGAGGTGACTGCGGATGTTTGTGGGAGGGGGTGGGAATGCATTCGGCATGCTGACATCATTGCACATCTGCGCCTCAGGGATAACAGCTAACCAAAATGGAAACCTCTGGTTGCCAGGGGGGTGACTACGGACCTGAGGGAGCAGGCACACACCCATCACCAGTCCTGACCTGACCAACTCTCCGAGATCCTCTGCAATGCTAGGATTTGTGGGGAGGTAATCCAGCACCCGATTCCTTGGTCAGAGGGATTCAGGCCTGGCGGTAGGGGCCGCTGAAGTGGGCCATGCCTGAGGAGAGTCCCTGGTAGCTGGTGACCAGAGCGAAAACAGAATTTGGTGGGGGGGGGCACAGTTCCTCTGATTTGAGATTTGTTTGCAGGCAGGAGTGGACAAAGGATTAGCACTTGAACACCTTGAGAGGCCAGGTATCCGTGCTTGGATCAGCCATCAGCTTTGTCACTAGGGGCAAACCCGGGAGGTCATTCAAAGTTCGGTTAGCAGCAGACCTCTGTATCAATTCCCTGTATCTCTTTGGGATCTGAATCTGGTTTTGAATGCTCTTTGTAAAGAACCCTTTGAACCTCTTTCATCAGTTTCACTTCACATTTTGTAAGGTGTGTTTTTTAATTGCTGTGTGCTCAGCCAGAAGGATCAGTGAGTTTCAGGCCCTGTTCCACGAAGAACCATACTTTATTATTCATAAAGACAAAATGGTTCTGTCTTTTATTCCAAAAATACATCTTTTCACATGAATTGAGAGATCTGTGTTCCATCCTGCTGTCCAATGCCAAGTCATCTAAAAGAAAGACAGTTGCACAAGTTAGATTTAGAGGCCACTTGGCACATATAGTAAGTGAACTGCAGAATTCTGGAAACTGGATGGTTTGTGCTCTTCAAAGCAGCAGAAAAAGGTCAAAAAGCCTCTAAAGCCACCTTGACAAAGTGAGTGAGGGCATGTATCGCCAACACCTATGTGGCAGTAAAGGAGAAAGCTCTGACTCTCATCAAAGCTCACTCCACCAGGGCTATGGCTACTTCCTGCACAGAAAGAGTGGAGGCATCCATGTTAAAATTGTGCAAGGCAGCAGTGTGGTACTCTGTCCACACATTCCCGAAACACTACAGATTGGATACTCAAAGCTCTGCCGTTTTTGGTACAGTTTTGCAGGCGGCAGGTAGTAGATAAATTCTGTACCCATTTGAGTCGTATATGGGACAGTATTTTTCCCCAGCCAGGTGGAAATGGGTATTCAATTCAATTCAATTCATCTTTATTTTTAAAAGGTGCTTTTCTTAAAATCAAAGCGCCTGTACAAATTCACATAACAATACATACAATAAAGTTAAAACTAATATAAATCCTTAAAAGCTATATTAAAAAGGTGGGCTTTCAAAGCTCCCTTAAAGCTAAGGACGGTCGGGCAATCTCGTACCTGACTGACTGACTACCTGGGTAGTGCTTATTAGAACCCATATTTCTGTAGCACTCCTCGTTAGTAAGTAGTCATTACAGCTGGGTATTGTGCACCCCTACTAGGGGAAATGGCACAGCCCAAAGCTTTAGAATGTTGGGCATATGAGGATTCTGGACATCAGCAGGTCTACAATTTTAGCTGTGCCATTAAAGGGGAAATATCTTGAAGACTTCTGTGAAGAAACGTTCTGTTACTGGGCCTTAGGGCTGCAATTCTGCATAGCAGGTTGAGGCTGCCTGGGTTGAGGGAGCACCCCTAAACTAAAATCGTAAAAGGAAAAAGCGGCTAAGGGAATCAATGCCAGGAGCACACCATAAAATAGAAATAGACATACAAAGGTGGCTAACTAGGCAACTAGTGTGTATTGCAGCAAAAACTAAACTAAAATCATGCCTGTTAAGCTGCCACTGTCAAATTAGCTAACCTGCTCCTCCTATTTCCACTGCCTCAGCTTGGAATGGGGACATCTGTAACTTAATTCAGGGTGTTTGTTTTCTGTTCAGGAGATCTCCGTTTAATAATAAAAAGTACCACAGGTAAGTACCTGTCTTTGTGTTTTGGGATCTTTTAGATTAGGGCTTCCTGGGGAGTCTCTCTCCTTCCCTCTGTGGTGGTTCTACCTTCCCCACAGTGTTTAGGATCCTTTGTTCATGCTTTAATTTGGAGGTATTTTAATGTGTTACTGATTTTGTGTTTTCAAGGGGCACTTCCCCTTTAATTTCTCTTAGCAGATTATTATGTATTCATTGTGTTTTTAACTCACTATATTGCCAACTGCTGGGAAGAGTGCTTATGTGGAGGGGAGCTGTGTTTTGTCAGTGGATCCTCTGCTTTTCTTCCTACCCCCTGTTTTTGTAGTAGCTTTTTCGAGCCGCACTCTGTTACCTTTTTCTCTAGGGCCGCCTTTTTTCCATTGCGCGCGCACCCCAGTGACAGTTGGAATCTCTTGTCTTTGCATGCCTCATGCCTTCCTTTGTGCACGCCAATGTCGTGCTCGTGTGAGAGCGTGCATGAGCACCCGCCTTTTCCTGAGTGAAAGTTGCGGCAGCTGTTGCATAGTGCTTCTTTTCTGTCTCACACTCAGGTGTCTCGCCCTGGCAGCTGGCATTTGAGGGGTGGACTTTTTTACATCACCTCGGATATGAGGATTTCTCAGTCCTGTAAGTAAAACTAAACAATGGGGAGACGCACATTCTCTTTTTTTAGACAAGGATTTCTCCGTAATTCTTAAGTGCTATTTTAAAACTCTTAAGCAAGGTGAGACACACATTCCATTGTTTAGCTCGGTCCTTTGCAGGGCTATATTTTGTCTGGCATAATGGTGTATTGAAAACCTCTAATCGCATCCAGGAGACGTGAATTGATTCCCGAAGCCTTCTCCTACATACTGTGTGGCTCTGAGCAAGTCACGTCACCAACATGGTGCGCTGGGGTTACCACAAAAATCAGGCTTTACCCTACTTCTAAAAAATATTAATGAAACATTTATCTAGGGCTAATTTATGCTGGCACCATGACATATCGGAGGCCTCGTATTTTCAGACATGTAAGACCTGCAAGGGTAATGGGCCTTCTCCCATGGGTTCCTTTGGCCCTTTTGTGTTTTCTAAGATCATGTCTCTTATGTTCTCTCCACCCCTCCCCCACCCTTCCATCAGTCCTCCAGGCTGGGGTGCACCTGGTTTACCAGTTTGCAGTGGCAAGCAGAATTTTGTATAGTTTCGTGGTGGTTGCTCATAGGAGAGCTCTTAAGCCCCAGTGGCCCATCAGACACACCTGACACCAAATCAGGCCCCTCTGGTTAGGGGGCACCCACACAGGCACATCCAGGTGCGCTGCAGAAAGACACGGCTGCGCTTTTTGAGATGTGCAGGCAGATTTCTGACCCTGACAATCTAGACGGTCAGGATGAGGAAGTTGGGGGGGGGGAGAGGGAATCCTGCCCATAGGAGTTGCTTGATGAGGACAAAGCCTCTTAGGAGGTGGAGGAAGGGGAGAGGATGGAGACAAAGAGGTGGTTTCCTATCCCTCCCCTGTTTAATACCAAGCGTTTGTCCTACTTGATAGCTGAGGCATGTAGGTCGTTACAGTTGAAGGAGGTGCTGTCAATGCAGGCAGTGGATTTCAGTTCCATTCTGTCCACACTCATTCCTGCTCCAAGCAAAGAACATATCTGCCAAAAAAGATACATATATATATATATGTAGTAATTGCAAAATGAAAACCCTTCCTGGCAGATACGGTGGTTCATAATTGTGTCAAGCGCATCATTATTCCTGTTGAAGGGTACTTAGCCTTAATGGATCCACATGGCAAGTGAGTGGATACTGTGTGCAGAAGAGACTTCGCCTCTACCAGCGCAAATCTGGGTGCCTTCTTTATTGTTGCCTGAGTCTTAAACTTGTGGGTTACAGGCCTGGCAGTCTTTGTTCCCCAGATTTGGAAGGGGTGAGTGTTGTGTTGCCTATTTGAGGTGTGTGGTGGAGTAGGCTTCAAAGACCAAGCTGTTCATTCTACCCTTTCGGGAGGTTTTTTAGCTGTAGCCTGGATGATATTTTGAAGGATATCCAGGATAAAAAAAAAAAGTCACCTTCCAGTATCTATGCATCAGCAGGAGGCCGCATCAACCAGGTTACTAGAGCAATAGTAACAGAAGGGGCCCTTGCCTGAAGACGCAACAGAGGACTAGGGCGAAAAGTGGGCACCCACTATGAAGGTACTATGGCCCATTCTGCCTTCCTTCCCCTGG
Organism: Neoceratodus forsteri; assembly: GCA_016271365.2. Lineage (NCBI taxonomy): Eukaryota > Metazoa > Chordata > Ceratodontiformes > Ceratodontidae > Neoceratodus > Neoceratodus forsteri. Next base: position 1,339,491,828 of record CM057458.1, on the reverse strand, counting down.
TGGAGGAATGTGCAGAAATATTTTTTTGTTTATTTTTTACTTAAGATGGGCCAGATAATTTCAGTTGCTTGGGGTTTGAAAACTGGCATTAGGTGATGCACTAGAATTTTCAAAAATCTGCTCAATGGGTAATTTTCTGCCATCCCAGTTCTGATGGAACGCCTGAAAAGGTAAGCGTGTCAGAGACCTGGGCCCACCTTTCTCGAGCTGGGTGCTTTTGCCGGTGTCTCCCAGTGAGCAAGACTTCGGATTCTGCTCTGTTTTATAGGCCCCAAGAAGTCGGGGGGGGGGGGAATTGGGCCATCCTGGATCTGATATACCTAAACATGTTTGTGCATCGCGACGTTCGAGATAAAATCCCTGTGTCCGATTTTCCGAGCTAACTGTCCAGCTGGGGGATTTTCTGGTTTCCATGGATCTGTGGGATGTATATCTCCACATTCCCATCCAACAGTTTTGTCAACAGTTCCTTGGGTTCTTCATCCTGGGAGAACTTTTCCAGTACAGGGTACTCCCTTTTTGGCTGGCTGCAGCTCCCAGTGTCTTTTTTCATGGTGCTGATAGACCTGGTAGCTCGACTTCATCACACCACCTGAGCCATTAGCGAAGAATTCATGAACAGGACTTTGCAGATGTTGGAATTTCATTGCTGGATGGTGATTTGAGAATAAATGCTCTCTTGAGCTGTCACAAACCCTGGACCAGGAAAAATGTCTTCCTTTCGCCAGTTAGGGAGCAGACCTTATTGAGAGAGGCCTAGTGGCTGAGGAACCAGTTGGCTTCACTCCGTCTGCTACTGATTCTGATACTCCAGTCGATGGCCATAGAACTAGTCCCGTGGGCTCACCTTATGCAGCACTTACACATAGAGTTACTGTAAGCCAGGGCTCTAACCTTGTATTTTTCTCAGGCCAGCATCTTCCTGTCACCATACCTGTAGCAGTCTGCGTTGGGTGAGTATGGAGCATCTGAGCGAGGGGTTCCCCTTGGAAGTCCTCTCCACAGTTGATTGTGCCAGACTGTCAGATCTGGGGGGGGGGGGCACTCCAGGGACTTGGTCAGTGCAGAAACAGCACCTTCTCTTCAAATGTTCTGGAGATGAGGATGATATGCCTTGCTGTGTTTCTTTTTTTTTTTTTTTTTACTCATCTGTATTCAAGAGTAAGAACAATGCCAGAATATAATTCTGGCAGTTAGAACAAAGATGCATCAAATCCATAGTTACAGTTTATAACAGTAGTTGAGAGTTCTAAATTTGAGGTACATACCAAGATACACCAGTTCCCATTTGTTATCCCCACCTCCCAAAATTATATAACATTAACAACTGAACAAGCTAAATAATATAGAAAAGATGTGTTGCACAACTCAGAAAATTAATAAAGGAGATCTAGACCTATGCTTGGAGGGGATACATCACTTCGCTTACCATTCAGGAATTCGTCTGTACTGCCTGGGGGCATCCCAAAATGGAAGGAGGGTAACCGGACATTTCTGGAGAGTCCTAACGAAAAATTGCCCATTAAGTTTAACTGCAGTCGCCAGGGGGCCTATCAGAAAAGGACATCAGCACCCTGTTGTGCTTCTACCCATTGTAACCACAGGTGCTGCCTGTCCATATGTTCGTCTACTTTAAGACAACGTTTGGCCATCATGGATTCTATAGCATAGTTGGAGGCTTGGAATAACTGAGTCCTGGCTAAAACCATCCACCCCTGACTCCCTCTGTCACCTGCCTGTTTATTCCCTTGCTAAAGCTGACTGTCCAGGAGTTCGCAAAGGTGGTGGGGTCCTCTTGTGCTACAGGGACTCCTTTACTAGTATCAGTCAATCAAATGTTATTGTTCAGCACAAAGCCATTACAAGTCATACATAATAAAATCTATTAAAATTAAAAGGGTTGACTTCCGGTTCCGTCACGGAGCAGAAAGCAGCTTAAGCGTGAACCTCTGATCCCCAGGGACAATTTCTTCCACATCTATTTAACAAAAATAACCAGAATGTTAAAAGAAGGTTGAAAAAGAGATCGAGGACCACCTTCCTTGCTCAAAACCCAGACAAAAAGATATGGCGATTTGTCCCCGTCTAGACCTGGGTGCAGCAGAACCCGTTCATGGAGCAGCACATGAGGCTCGAGTTATGGCACGGAGGCCGAAGCAGCTCTCCTCTCATGTACCAGATATGAAACTATCCTCAAGGAAATCAGATTCTCGAGCAGATTCCAAAAAAGAGTTTCAGTCTTTGGCACAACAGATCTCTTGTATTGATACTAAAGTACAAAAAGCTGAGGAGAGAATTAAGGCATCTGAAGAAAACAAATACTTTAATGACTGCGATGGAAGCACTGGCCCAACATGCGGCAGCTTTACAAACTAAATTCATTGACTTGGAGGGCCGATCAAGACGTAGTAACCTAAGATTATATGGTTTGCCAGAGGGTGCGGAGGGGACTTCTATGACTGCATTTATTGAGAACTTACAGAAGGACATACTTGACTTGCCACCAAACTATGCTGTCAATGTAGAAAGGGCCCACCGTTCATTAGGCCCCAAGTCCGTGGGAGTGGATGCTCACCCCCGCTCTACTGTGTTTAAACTCCACAGTTTTAAAACCAAAGAGGACATCCTCCGTAGAGCATGGGCCAAAAAAGAGTCAACATACCTTGCAACAAGGATTTCCTTGGATCACGATTGTGCACCCGAGGTACAACAAGCCAGACAACTGTACACTCCAATTCTTAAGATACTAAGGGCGAAAGGTATTAAGTTTCAAACCCCATTTCCAGCTAAACTCTGCGTGCACTGGGAAAAGGGCCCTCAACTTTGCCTTAATCCAGGGAAGGTCCTAGAAGCCATGAGGGGAAAAAGGAATTCCTGTTCCTGCAACTGAAGCAGATAGTTTGCTGAAATACAGCCAAGCCTCTCAGATATGGCCTCTTAACACAAACAGGCACGATGGTGTTCCACCACTGAGGAAGACATTAGAAGCCATGGAGGCAACTACAAGTTGCGTGATCAACAGAGCCGGTGGTAAAAGGAGTTTCCTCAGGCAGCTGAAGGGGCTATGGACAGTCCGTTGGTGCGGAGTAATTGCAACACATTTTCTTGATCTATATATTTTTAAAGTGGGGTAGAGTAGCCCCGAAAACTGGGGGGTATGAAGAGAAATTGGCAATCCTTCATTGGTTCTTTTTTCTTTCTTGGGCCAGAACACTCTAAATATTTAGGGAATGTGGAAATGTCTATGTCTCTGATATATCTAATTATAAAAAGGAGAAAAGGGGGCGGGTTTAAAAAAATGTTTTGTTTTCCCCACGAACCTTGAGGTTTCCAGTAGGCCTAACCGTGAGCAATTGGCAAATATGGAGGGCGCCTTTAGTTTGCTGCCTAATTGTTGGAATTCTGGGTTTTAACTATAATTTTAAATGCTTAACCACCATGCTTCACCTTCTTTTTGCGGTGGCATATGTTGATGGGGAAGAATTACTTTTTGTTGTATATAACTGGGTTTAGCCAAAATTAAGTAGGGCCCTGGGGAGAATTGGTATAATTGATACTCTTTCCTCACATAACTATCTACTGTTTTGAGCAGACACGTGGCGATCTTAATACAAATCTCTCTGCTGGAGACTTTTGTCGAGGAGGACCTGTAGATTCAGGGCAAAATCCTCCTGTACCTCTCTCCTGACGTTTTTTCTAACATCCATACACTAGGGGGAGGATAAGGGATCCTAAGTTTTTTTTTGGATCCCCTACCTTGGAAACCAAGCCCTATCTTTAGGGCAAAGAAAATGTTGATTGTTGTCGGTTGTTTACAAATTTCAATATTGTCAAAATAGACATTGTTTTAGTTTTATTTCAGATTCTCTAATTGTTTTTTCTCAACTTTTGTTTTTGGTTTTCTCTTCCTGACTCTCTTCTTTACTATCCACTTTTGCCAGCCTTTATCTAGGTGCTGAGCTGAGCCAACTTGTATTGTGGTATAATACTTTTTCTCTGTTTTCACCAAGTGCTATTTTTTTAGTTTTTGAAGAAACTGTCACATAGGGATTACTGCGAAGGAGGAGTCCATTCTATTTTACAGACATGGCAGCTAAACCCTCAACTATTTGTTCGTTTAACATAAATGGCCTAACTAACCCAGTTAAGCATAGCAAAACATTATCGTTCCTTAAGAAAACATGTGCTGAGTTTTTTTTTTTTATTACAGGAGACACACCTGTCTTTGCAGGAAAATCAAAAATTGGTGAAAATGGGTTTTTGTGCTGCGGCCTGTGCAATGTATGGAAAAGGCCGTAGGAGAGGGGTAGCTGTGCTTTTCCCTACTAAAACTTCCTTCGAGCAGACAGCACAGCTGGTAGACGGGAAGGGTCGTTTTGCTTTTCTTAAAGGCCGTTATTTTGGACGGAATCTGACCCTTGCCTCCATCTACGTTCCACCGGGGTCAGATTTTCAGACTTAGAGATGGATTTTTTAAAAGTTACAGGAATGGGCGGAAGGTGAAGTGATTATTGGGGGGGGACCTTAACCTGGTTCTTAATCCGTCATTGGACTCTTCCTCTGCAGGTACTTGCCGTAACCAGTCTCTTAGCAAAAAAGTTGTTAAACTCTTCTCTGAACTAGGTTATGCAGATATGTGGAGAGCCACACATGGAAAACAGAGAAATTACACTTTTTTTGGACCCCCCCAATCAGTTGCACTCCAGGTTGGATTATTTTCTACTCACTGTAGAGACAATGGGACAGGTGGGGGACAGATGGATAGGGGATAGAGTTTTGTCTGACCATGCTCCGATTTTTTGCCAACTCCACTTAAGAGATTTTGTTAAAAAAAATGTTTTGGAGACTTAACACATCTCTGCTTCAGGACCCAGAAGTGAAGGAGGAAATCATAGACACGGTAAAGCAAGCGGTGGCTGAGAACACCTCCCCAGAGATACCAGCACCTTTGTTGTGGGACACCATAAAAGCCATAGTATGGGGTAAATTTATATCTATCTCAGCCTTTAAGAAAAGACAGAGGAAAGCTAGAAAGGTCGCACTGAAAAAGGAGATAGATCTTTGTGAAGCACAACTTAAGATCAAATATGAGGTGGCAACTAATAAAAAACTTAAGTCAACTTAAAGCAGAGCTTTACAAGCTGTTGGACTATCAAGTAGAGCAGAAGGTCATTTTCCTCAGGCAGAAATACTTTGAAGGTGGCCCTAGGTCAGTTTGTTTACTGGTGGCACGGCTGAGATCTCAGAAAGCACGGGCCTTGATTCCCACATTGTTACACCTGGTCACTAAGCAAAAATTGAATCAGACCTCGGAGATTGTTTCGGCTTTCAGGGATTTCTATACTTCATTGTATACTGCCCCTTATCCACCCCCACAAGATAGTAAAGTAGAAATGTTTTTGAAACATCTGTCTTTACCTTCCTTCCCTCCACAAACAAAAGTGGGACTGCTGGCCCCCATCTCCAGATTGGAACTGCAAGGGGTTCTCTTGAGTTTAAAATCTGTCAAATGCCCAGGTACAAACGGCCTTCCAGGAGAGTTTTATAAACACTTCAAGGGTCATTTGGTCCCACTGTTATTAACGGTCTTTAATGAGGTAATGCAGGACAAGGGGTCCCCCAATTCCTGGGAGCAAGCTATCATTTTGGTTATCCCGAAGCAAGTGAAAAATCCTACATTATGTCCCTCCTATCCGATTTCTATCCTAAATACTGACTACAAACTTTTTATGTCTATTCTTACTAAGAGATTACAGAAACTAGTGCCCCAACTGATTCATTTGGATCAAACTAGATTCATCCCTAACTGCCAAGCCCAAAACAACCTTAGTCAAACCACTCATCTGATTGACAATTTAAATTATACCCACCAACTCGCTATCCTATTAAGTTTAGATGCCGAAAGGGCTTTTGATAAAGTCTCATGGGCCTTTTTCTGGGCCATTTTAATTAGGTTTGGTTTCCCCACCCAATTCATTAACACTATTTTTAAAATATATAAGTCACCAATTGGATTTATCAGAGCAAACAGTTATACTTCACCCTCATTTAAATTAAGTAGCGGTACAAGACGGGGGTGTCCTATGTCCCCTATTCTTTTTGCATTGTACTTAGAACCCCTAGCTCAAAGTATCAGAGAAAATATACATGTAAAGGGAATTAGAATAGGAGAACAAATTAGCTTTATATGCGGATGATATCCTGCTTTATATTACAGAACCTGAAACATCTCTCCCTTGCCTATTTCAGCACCTGGAAGAATTTTCGAAGTTATCTGGATACTCTCTGAATACCCATAAAATGGAGACAATCTCTTTTAATTATGAGCCATCCCAGGCCCTCAGGGATAGATACCCCTTGAAATGGAACCTCCTCGCTATGAAATATCTTGGCATAAAACTATAATCTAACAATTCATCTTTATACCAATTGAATTTCCCACCATTATTAAAACAAATACAAACAGATATTGAGAGATGGTCCATACTGCCGCTTCCCTTTCATGCAAGAGTCCAGACTACTGAAATGAACCTCTTGCCTCAATTCCTTTTTTTATTTTAGTGTGTCCCCTGTTGGATCTGTAGAGGAAGATTGGATTTGTGGCAAAATATTATTCTAAAATTTGTATGGCTGGGACAATGCCCCAGAATCAGGAAATAAACCCTGGTTTTGCAAAAGGAGCTGGGAGGGTATGGAGTGCCGTGTCTGGAGGGTTATTGGGTGGCGGCCCAGACCAGGGTAGCCCTTCTGCTGCAACACCCGAGATTGCTCACTGGAAATCATTGGACCTGGCCATCCCCCACTCTCCTGCATTAGTGTCTCAACTTTTTTCTCTGAGTGCTCCAGTATATGATTCCTGTCCCTTATTTACAGGTACAGAAGCTGTACTTAGGGGGTGTAGGAGAAGTTTTACTAGGGGAGCCACTAGGGAATACCTCTGGAAGTACTGGACATGGACCCTTAGTTCAAACCACATAGAGGCCCATCAGGACCCTTGGTACAAGCGGCAAGAGGTACAGGGGTGCTGTGCACCTTGGCAGTTGAGGAAGGGAGAACAGGTATTAACATTTGAGGAACTGAGGGAAAAATTCCACTGGGGGCAGAGGGATCTCCTGTTTTACTACCAGCTGAGGGACTATATAACAAGGCAACTCCAAAAGTCTTTATTAAACTCTCTGCATTTCATGCAGCCGACAGTGTTTGAGCAGATCTGGGCTACCGAGAATGGAGGGAAGGCTATTTCTTTGCTGTATAAAAATTACCTCTGCGATTTACAACACTCAACAATATATATTAAGGAGAAGTGGGAAAGGGACTTAGGGGTAAATTTAAGTAAGACAAGGTGGCTGCAATGAATAAAAAACACATGGCATTCCTCTTCATCGCCGGGTTGGCGGGAGTTTTTATGGAAACTTAGAAGTAGATATTTTAGAACGCCTGAACAGGTGGGCAAATGGAACCCTGCAGCTACCTCCGCATGTTGGCGAAAATGTGGGGCTATTGTGACCTCTCAGGCTCATATTTTTTGGCACTGTCCAATATTAGAGCGCTTCTGGACCAATATACAACAACTGTCTAAGGTTTTAACATCACGACCCCCTTAGGACCAGAACATCTGATTCTGGGCCTTGGCCCTCTGGAGATAAAGGGGTGAGACGCCCAATATCTCTGGAATATCCTTGTGGCAGTGGCCTGCAAGGTGATTACCAAGAGGTGGTTGTCTCACTTTGCCCCATCTGTAAATGAGTGGAGGGAGCTGGTAGAGAATACAAAAACTCTGGAAAGAATAACCTTTTCTCTGGCCCTTAGGTCCCCACAATTTATAAACAAGTGGACTAGATGGGAGGCACTTTTGTGGGGCACAGAGGGGGAGGAAGGTTAAGGGGAAACAATAGACTAGACGCTGTTCTCTATGAGTATATCATCTGAGTAACAATAGTCTATCCTAAACTGATGCTGGGTCCTGGACAGGGTTGGAACCACATGCTATTCAAATTAATGCAACTGCCAGTAAGGCAATGGGTGAGCTAAATTCTGACTTTTATATATTTTTATTTTGTGTTACTCTTTCTCTGTTCTCCTTTTTCTATAAAATCATCTTTTCAGCATAAGCACTTGGCAATCTTTTAAACGATACAGACTGGTCTTATGTATTTATGTTCCTAAACAACCAGTTAGAAGTCTGTGTGCGTATTTATAATACGTTAATTTATTATTAATTGTAATAGGGCAGAAATGATAGAGACCTTATATGTATTTTTTTTTTTTTATTTAGTGATATTATCATTTGTTTTAATGGCCTTTTTTTTTTTTTCTTAAATTCATTGGCCCAGATATTCAAAAGAGCTGAGCCATGCTCAATAGGGTTGCGCCTGCGCAAGTCCGAAATGCACCATTCTGCGATATTCAGCAGGAGGCAGTTGCGCCCCCCCAAATCATGCTGCACAACAGCGCAATGTTAATGAAGGCATGCGCAACCGAAGGGGGGAGGAACCATGCATAAACTGCACAGCCCGATATTCAGCCGGACCGTGCAGAGTTGTGCAGGTGCAACCCCCTACCTGCGCCTGCACAACTTTAGGCAACAAAAAAAAAGGATCAAGTCGAGGGCCACCCACAGGTGAGCTGCCGCATTGCAGGATGCAACACAGCAGCTGCCACCTGTGGGTGGCCCTCCACTTGTTCCCGGTGCCCCCGCTGCAGCCCGATCGCGGACATAATAGTAACCCCGGTAGCCCGATCGCGGGCATGAGTGGTTCCCCGCAGCAACGATCGCGGGCATGAAGTAATTCTCCCCCCCACCCTGACTAGCCCGGTCGCGGGCATAAAGTATTCTTCTCCACCCCCGACTAGCCCAATAGTGGGCATAAAGTAATTCTCCCCACCGCGATAGCCCGATTCGGGCGACAGTCAACCCCAAAGACCAATATCCCTGGTGGTCCAGTGGACGCTGAAGCCCGATCGCGGGCATAAGGTCAAACCCAGCACCCACAGTCCAATATCCCTGGTGATCTGTGGCCCCCTTACCCACCCACCCACGGGCCCACCACCGCTCCGCCCGGCAGCACCACCGCCTGCCGCTGCCCGCATTGACAGCTCGGTAGGGCTGCCGCCTGTTGGTTCAAGCAGAGCCAATGGGCGTGCAGCCCTACCGTACAAGGCAGTCCAGATATGATTCACATATCCGGACTGCCTTATGCGGCATGGGCTGCGCCCGGTGGCTCTGCTCTGAACAGCGTGCAGCCCTACTGAGCTGTCAGTCGGGCGGTGGGGTGCTGCCACTACTCGCGGCGGGGCGGTGTGCTGGTGGGGCTCGTGGGTGGGAGACGCCAGATCACCGAGAATGTTTGAGGTGGGACGAACATATGCCAGCGATCGCCTGGAGAGGTGTGTATGCCAGCGATCAGCAGTCAGGATGGGGAAGAACAGCCGGGATCACTGGTAGAAATGAAGAAAAGCTATGCCGCGATCAGCAATCGGAAGTGAGGAAAGAGCCACTTATGCCCGCCATCAGGAACTAGTCGGGGGGTGAGGAAGAAGAATGCTTTATGCCCACACATGGTCAGCGCGCGAATGAGTGAAGGTGGAAGAATTACTTATGCCTGCGATCGGGCTAGTCGGGGTGGGGGTAGAATACGTTATGCCGCAATCAGGCTAGTGGGGAAGAATTACTTTATGCCGCCATCGGGCTAGTCGAGGTGAGGGAAGAATTACTTTATGCCCGCGATCAGGCTAGTCGGGGAGTTTACATTATGCCCGATTGGGCTGCTGGGGGACAGAATACTGTTCTGCCGTGGTCGGGCTACGGGGCGTCAGTCCCCAGCGGCTGCTACCTGGCAGGCGCAAAGTCGTCGGGGATGTGCCTGCATGCTAATGGCATGCAAATGGGGCCCGTAATTAGATGCAAATGGCCCCCATGCATCTTGCATAAATTATGGCCCCATTTGTATGTCACCTTTGGATATTGCAGGTCTGCGCATGGCGCGAACTGGAACTTGCATACGCATCTGAATGCTCACTCGACCGCTGCGGTGGCACAAGTTCCACTCGCCATCACGTAAGTGGCTTGGAGGGCCATATTCAGAAGTTGCTCAACAGCGCAACTCCGTTGAATATCGCCCTGGCCACACCCCTGCGCAACTTTTTTGAGCAGCGCAAGGGCTTGCGCCACAGAATGGCGCAGTTTGAATATCTGGCCCATTGTTTGTAGCTTATGTTAAAATATAGTGCATACTCTCAGAAAGGCTTGGAGTATCCAATATGCTGTAAAATGGAACTCCCAGATATGAGTTTTCTTACATGTTACATATCTGCTTCAGAGATTTTACACGTGCATTATATTTATCAAATTGAAAATCTCTCTAATAAAGATGAAGTATAAAAAAAAAAAATTAAAAGGACATGGTTTAAATAAGTTACAAAGACATGTAATCCACACCCATTAAAATCACATGGGTATATAAGTGAGAGATACTGAAAAGTACATCTATTATATATATATATAGTTATGATGCCAGTAAATTGTTAAAGGTCTTGACTACAAATAAAGCTGTATGCTCTCACATTAATGTTGTAACATCTTGACCGTCTTTGCTTAACCTAAAGTTTTACAATTTTATAGATAACTGCAGTTGGGTCAGAGGGAGACTGGGATTCACGAGGATAGGGCCCAACCAAAACTTGTATAATGGGCAGATTAACACAGCATGTTTTAAGTCATCTTTTATCCTCGTGTTGCATCGGCATAGCTCATTTTCTACACCTGGGAGTTTTTGATTAAAATGGATATAGCTGGCCATATAAAGCTCCACTCTGTATCGTGTAAGGACTCTACGTTAATCACTGGGTTAGTTATCAGATATAAATGAGGTTCAAAATTATGATCCAACTTCAGTATCTTGTACTGTCTGACATTTTTGCATGACTGCATAACTTGCTAGGTCGATTGAATAGAAAGAGTCCCTGACTCTTTTATCTGAAATAGAATTTCACTAAATGGTCTATAATAAATTTGATAGAGGAGATGACCCAGACCCAAAGGGAACAGCTGATGTATAATGTTTTTCATCATAGGTTAGAATCCCTGACTAATATATTCTGCTTCTTCAACTCAGAACCTTGGTAAACAGTGTTCTGGAAAGAGAAAGAGCTTCAATATGAAAATTAGCTTTTTCTCTAGTATGAAAGCAGATAAGGGTAGCTGTCCCAGTTAGTCTCTTAAGTATCTGCTGGTACCAATTGGAGCACCCGGGGGAACATAACGATATAGACTGTTGAACTGTATCTCCAAAATCTTTGGAGCAGTTGGTGCCCAAATTTCTGCGACATAATGTAAGCTTGTGTGTATTTTTGCTTCTATAACTTTAAGGAGACCTGAAAGCAAGCCATTTCCCAGTTGGGCGCTAAATCTCTTAAAAGCAGTTACTGCTTTTTGTTTCATTAGTTCAGGGTGAGTTGATCAGGAGAAATTTTGTGAAAAATGGACTCTTAAATAATCATAATGTTTAACTGTATTCATTTTGGTTTTCCCTATATACAGAGACAACGGATTTTTTTTTTTTGAATTACCAAATATTAACATATTAGTTTTAGCCTTGTTTATTACTAACCTATGTTTTGTATGTAGGCTAGTAAAATGATTAATCTTTCATTGTAAACCCAGCAATGAAGCTGATAAAAGAACAAGATCATCTTCGTAAGCTAAGATATGTACTTGTTTTTTATTGTGGGAGAATTAAAGTCAGCATAGCCCATTTATTCTGTCAGTGATTTGAAATAAAGTGGGGGCCAGCCGGCACCCTTGTCTGACACCTAAATTGGTTTTAATTGTTGAAGTTAGTTCACCAGATTGCGTGTATTGAACTTTTATCCATGCATCTTGGTGTAGTTGAACTCTAATCTAATACCTAGTAGTGTAGGATCAGTGTTGTATGATGGAAGTTTTTGCTACAATAAAACACGACTAATGGAATCAAAAGCCAATTTCAGATCTACGAAGCAACAAAATAATTTTGATTTCTTGACTTTCACATACTTCCAAATTATATGAGACCGTACATAGCAGTGCTGAATCGTTGATCTGCCAGATCTAAAGCTGCTTTGAAATTCACTAAGTATGTGATTTTCCTCAACTGAGAGCTGAAGTCTATTTAAAATTATTCTACAGAAAATGTTTTGCAAGGTGTCTATTAGATTAATCTGTTTATACATTAGTGGTTCTAATGGATTTCCCTGTTTCTTAAAAATTGGACAAATAATGCTGCCTTTCCAGTTTTGTAATATATCAGCCTCTTGTGTGAAATCATTAAAGATGATACGGAAATTAGCGAGCCACCAATCCGGAAAACATTTCTTTTTTTTTTTTTTTTTTTAATATTCTGTTTATTGAAATTTTCCTTTACAGACAAACCTAGACAAGTCACAATACACATGTAACATATAGTAACAAACAACTACAAAAAAAAAAAAGGAATCCTAGTTCAATCCATTCAAGATACTGAATACCATTTCAATTTATATATTCAGCCCTGTTCGGAGCATCATATTTTCAGAAACACTCAAGGATGCTGAAAAGGGTGACCATTCTCTCAGGAAAGCCTCCTCCCTGTCCCTGACTATCTATGTCAACCTTTCCAATGCCAGGGAGCGAAGCATCATCCTCCGCCACTCCAGCACCGTAGGCCTGATCCCTGAAACCCAGGTGTTCTGGATGTAGTGATGGGCCAATACAAACAGGACCCTCATCCATCTGGGCAATGGCACCCACTCCTCCCCACCTCTTACTACCTCAACCCCAAATAAACATACCAAGGGGTCTCGCGGCAGTTGCCCTCCAGTTATCCGATTCACCTCTTTAACTACCTCCCCCCAGAACTTGACCAGAACTGGACAAGACCAGAAGCAGTGGATATAAGTACCTAACCCTCTGTTACACCTCCGACACTGCGAAGATATCGCAGGGTGTGCTCTATGCACTGCTGCTGGGGGCCAATATACTCTATGCAAAAACTTATAGAAGGCCTCCTTAAACTTATTACATACCATTATACCCTCTGGCATACTCAAGGCCAATTTCCAACTCTCCTCCGATATTTGCTGACCTAGATCCCTTTCCCATAGAGCCTTTGTGGCTCTAGTTAAATCTGGCAGGTTTTGCTTACCATGTTTAGCAACCTTCCCTATAAAATCTTTCGGGTTTTTCTTAGCTTGATACACAATCTGTTGACCATATTTGGTTGCATCTCTTCCTTGCCCCCCTTTCCCAGCTTTCCCACAAATGCTCTTACTTGCAGGTATCTAAATAACTGGGATGCCCCCAGCCTCAGGTCCTGCCTAATCTTATCAAATGTGTTGAGCTCTCCTTTCTCTAATAAGACACCCACACAATTTACCTCTCTCCTTTCCCATTCCTGAAAGCCCCCATCTTCCATCCCTGGCAGAAAAAAAGGGTTCCTCGCTATCGGTAATAGTATAGTCTCCCTCTGTGCCAAATCTTTCTGCCTCCAAAGGTGATCCCACGCCTCAAGTGTTTCCCTAACCAAGGGGTTACCACTTCCCAGCTCTCTATAAGCCCGGAGTCCCTTACTATGCAGGTAGGCCGTGAGTCTCCCTGGGGTCCCCCACTGTTCTAGATCTACCCAGCTTGCCACCACCGGCCTATGAACCCAGTCAGCTATCCCTCTGAGCTGCACCGCCATATAGTACATGCCCAAGTCTGAGAAGTTGAGCCCCCCTTTAGTCCTATCTGCCTTGAGCCATTTTAAGCTAATTCTAGGCTTCTTGCCCTGCCAAATAAACTCTGAGAACCCTTTCTCTATTCTTTTCACATCCCCCATAGTTAATCTCACCTGTAACATTTGCATGGGGTATAGGATCCGGGTGAGGATATTCATTTTTATCAGGTTGATCCTCCCTAACCACGAAACAGGGAGCTGCATCCATCTTTTAAGGTCTGCGAGGATCATCTTAATAATAGAGTGGTAATTTAACTTATATATGTCTCCCCATCTCTGCCCTATCCTTACCCCTAAATACTTAAGATCCATCTGAACCACCTTAAATCCCATTCGCTGAACTTCTGGGCCAACATCCGGGAACCCCATGATTTCAGATTTCCTGACATTAATCCTATATCCAGAGAAACTTGCAAACTCCTCAATAATAGACATCAAGTGTCCCATGGACCTTTGCAGGTCTCCCAAGAACAGTAGCATATCGTCCGCATATAATGCCACCTTATGTTCCCCCCCTCCACCCCGCCAACTCCTACCACCCCCTTATGTTGTCGTATCACCACCGCCAGTGGTTTGATCGCCAAGGTGAACAGGAGGGGGGACAGCGGACACCCCTGTCTCGTGCCTCTCCCTAACCCAAACCGATCTGACAGGCACCCATTTACTATAACGCGTGCATTTGGCCTAAGGTACATAGCTCTAACCCAGCCTATGAAAGAGTCACCCAGGCCAAACTGGGCCATCACTTCCCATTCCACTCTATCAAATGCTTTTTCAGCATCCAGGGAGACCACCCCCATTCTCTCTCTCGGGTTCGGCCTGCCCTCCATATGACGTTAAGTAATCTCCGTACATTATGATAGGACTGTCGGCCCCTAATGAACCCAGTCTGGTCTGGGTGAATCAAATCCAGGAGAATATGCTCCAATCTGGTAGCCAAAACCTTGGCCAGGATTTTCAGATCCACGTTAAGCAGTGAGATGGGTCGATAGGCTGTGCAATCCAGCTCATCCTGCCCTGTCTTATGTATCAAACAGATGTCAGCATCATAACACAAGTCAGGTAATACTGGGATCTCCACCTCCCCCTCTGTCCCAAACACCCTACTCAACACCCCGGCCAACTGACCCCCCAGGATTCTATAGTACTCAATAGGGAACCCATCTGGGCTACTGGCCTTTCCTTGCTGCAGCTTCTGAATAGCCCTTAAAATTTCCACTCTGGAAATAGGTTGCCCCAGCAGTTCCCTCTGCTCCTCCGTAACCTTCTGTAAGTTCACTCCATCTAGGAATTCCCGTATGCGATCCTCTTTTCCAGTATATTCAGCACGGTATAACTGCTCATAGAATTTCCTAAAACATTATGCTAGTTCCCTTGAACTAGCGTAGACCCTCCCCATCTCATTCCTAACCCTCAGTATGTGTGTTGAGCACCTGCCTCCTCTCATCAATCTCACCAGCATGGGCCCTGGCCTGTTACCCCACTCAAAAACACTCCTCTGGCAAAAGAACCATGCTTTCCCAGCCTCGTCCCTCAGTAGTGTGTTAAGAGCTTCCCTAGCCATTAATAGTAATCTGGGGGCTTCCCCTCCTCCTTCTCCTCCCCCAACCCACTTCTCCAGCTCCTTCACTTGCCTCTCTAACTCCTCCCTTTTGCACCTGTTTTGCTTCTTAATTTTCGCTACGTAGGCTATTAATAACCCCCCCTCATATAAGCTTTCCCTGCTTCCCAAAAAATAGTACTGGAGATCCCCTGCGTGGAGTTTGTCTCCTCATACAGCTTCCACTGCTCCACTAAGTATTCCCTAAAAGTCTGGTCTGTAATCAGGTACGTGGGGAATTTCCAGGCTGGGGGCCTTTCCTCAGGTACCTTACTGATCAACTTCATCTTTACCATGGCATGGTCTGAAAAGAGGATAGGACTATGAGACATCTCCCTTATCCTACCCACCCAGCACCTAGGAAGATAAATATAGTCCAGGTGGGACCAGGTCTTGTGGGGGTTAGAATAAAAAGTATATTCCCTCACCCCGGGGTTGACCGCCCTCCAGCTGTCTACCAAATCCAAGTCTGTTACCCCAATCCGCCACTGATTCATAGCCTCTGAGACGCGTCCCTTTCCTTCAGAATGGTCCATGTGTGCATCCATAGTCCAATTAAAATCCTCTCCCATAATAAGCCCAGGGAACTGCTCCCTGATTAACAAGCCCAGCAAAGAGGAGTAGAATTGCAGCTCATGCACCGCCAGGGCATATACACATCCAAACGTGAGTTTCTCTCCCTGCAACAGGCCCATAACAAAAATATACCTGCCCTCTTTCGGATCTCGCACCACCCTTTTAACCTCAAAAAGTAGATTTTTATGAAAGAGTATCACGACATCTCTCTTATGAGAGGAATAGAAGACGACGTAGCACTTCCCTACCCAACTCCGCTCTAACTTCACATGCTCTGAATCTGTCAGGTGGGATTCTTGCAGCAGTGCCACCTGCGCCCCCCCTCTTTTTAAAGCGGTCAGAAGTGTTGTCCTCTTTACCAGGCTTGCTATATCTTTTACATTCCAAGAGATAACATTTAGACTTGCAGCGTCAGCCACATGCCATAATATAACCTTTCAATTTCCGACCTGTTTCCATTAGCCATTTCCCTGTATGTTTCCATTTTACCAAAGCACCTTTTAAACAAGCTTGCAGAGTGTCTTTGTATTCCACATCATCAATTGCATCTATAATTAACACAACTACCTTAACAATGTTAACAGATCTAACTATAATAACATTTTTAACTTTATAAACTCCCCCTCCCCATCTCCCACCCCAATCCCCCCTCCCCTCTGTACCTAACATACTCTCTCCAAAACCCAACACCTCCTCCCCACCCCTACCAACACTAATTGCTAACATAGCACAAGTGTTTTTGAGAAAAAAGACAAAAGTACACACCCCTCCTCAACTGAGATGTGCGTCTCATTGCTCTACCCCACAGCCACTCCCCTCCTCTGGTGGTGGTCCCCCCAAGCAGCACAAACAGGGAAGGGGAAGAGAAAAAGACATTGATCATTAAGACCTACCCACTGCGGGTCTCCATTCACTCCCTTCCCTCGCCCCCCACTCATTTATGTTCGGTGACTTAGCCCCCCCTACTTTAGCCCGGGGTGTCTGAAGCTCCTTATACCGCCCTCTCTTGCACCTGAACCCAAACATCAAATCACCCCCCCCAGCTAGTATGCCACTGTGGTGATTACAGAGAGTCTGCGCCCATGTGATCCTGCAGCCTCCCTGGCCTTCTCCTCCTCCCACCTTTACCTGGTTCTCCCCCCCTTCACTCATCCCTACAGTCCTTGATGCCCTTCCAGGTCCCTCTTCCCTTCCAGCCCGACCGGGCCTCACTCCTATACTGTAAATAAATGTCCCCCCTGTGCCAGCATGACTCAGCACTCTACCTCAACCAGAGGAAGCCAGAGGGGAAGCGGCGTGAAACAACGCGAGAACCAGGCCGCACCTACCACCCTCCATGTTAAGCCTGCACTCGGCCCTGCCCCACAACGAGTCCGCCATCCAAATCCACACTATGCTACCCCACCCGATTATTGCCCACTAGGGCTGCTTGGACCACCCACAAGGGTACAGCAAGCCACGGAGTCCACTCCCAACATAAAGAAAAAGGGAAGACAGGAACCTGGCGGAATCGCTTACAGTCCCCCTTTCCCATCTACAAGTCAACCACCAGCCTCCGCCTAGGAGCTCATAATGGGGAAAGAGGAAAATCCCTCCAACTGCCCTTCTCATCGACTGTGTCCCCTATAAAGACTCACCCCAGGGAGAAGGATGCGGCAAAGAAATTACAATAGAAAGGCAAGCTTCTGCTCCACATCCTCTCTCCCACCATGCTATTGCTCAGGCAGGCTCCACACCTTCCCCCCCATTTTGTACCACTGCCCCACACATCCTGGAGAGGGGAGAAAAGAAAAATAAATAAATGAGAAGACATGGAGGTTATGAGGGCTAGGCCACGCCATCATATCACACGTGCTAAGCCCACCCTCGCCCCTACCTTCCAGGAATCGTGTATCTGGCCTGAAGGCCCCACACTCCTTGGCCCCATCCTCAGTGAAGACTCCCAAGACATGCGAGGAGAGGAGGGCACAAGGGAAAGGAAAACATTAAGCTGTTGTTTCAACCAGTCACAGCCAATCACAGTCTAAATAACTCCAACGTCTTCAGGGCTAACAATTGCCCCCTTTTGTTCCACGGCTTCACGCAAGGGCGAACAAACATGGTGGAAGTAATTTTAACTTAATAAGTTCCATAAAATAAAGCAAACCAACAAGAAGGCAGTACATTGGAAGGCCCCTTCGTGGCCCACACATCAGTCCCCTAGGCATTCTTCCCTCCAGCCTTTCAGCCCACTTTCCTCTTCCAGGCCTTCACAAACTCCTCCGCTTTCTCTAGTTCCCAGAAGGAGAAAGTTGCCCCCTCATGCTTAATTTTAAGTGTAGCAGGATACACCAGGAAATTTTCAATCTTCATGCCTCTTAACTGAACCATAAGCCCATTGAATGCCTTCCTTTTCTTCAACAATCTTGCAGAGTAATCCTGCGAGAGGAATAACCGATTACCCTCATAGCTCAGTGAGCCCTTTGCACAATAAGCTTTCAAGGTCACCTCCTGATCTTGGAAATTATGAAACCTCATAATAATTTGCCGAGGCGGTTGATCAGCTGGCGGGCGCGGGAGCACCGCACGATGGGCCCGTTCTAACTTCACCCTGCCATGCTTTGTATGTAGGCCCAACAGCTCCGGCAAGACTCTACTGCAAAAGTCCAAGATGTCTCCCCCGTCTTGCCCTCCGGCAGCCCTCTCAACCAAAGGTTTAAGCGCCTGTGATAGTTCTCCTGGTAATCATAGCCCTCTTTAAATTCCTCCAGCTCCTTCTGAAGGGCTCTAACCTGCCCAGGCACTGTCAGCACCTCGTCCTCCAGCCATGACAATCTCTCCTCTGCCTCTGCCAGCCTAGCACTTTGCTGTGTCTGCTGCTCTAATACCTTTTGGAGTCTGCAATCCAGTTTATCTTCGAGCTTTATTAGGTGCGGTTCAAGCGCCGCGATTACCTGGCCCGTCAGCTCCTTCCCCAGTGCTGTGACCTCTGCTGCCGAGAGTGATACTAGGCCTGAGTTTTCTGCCGTGGGGACCGGTGCACACTTCTTCCCCACTTTCCCTGCCGCCTGCTGGTTCTTTGAAGGGATGGAGGTAAAAAATGTGTCCATGCTGGTATCCTGCACCTTCACTTATTAGCGTTTGTCCACTTAGGGGTAGTTTTTTCTTAATTTTACTGTTAATTAGTGGCTGCACGGACGGAGTGACCGAGAAATGTGACCGCTCAGCTAGCTGCTCATTAGCGCCCCCCCCCCCGAAAACATTTTTAAATCTCAGCAGTGAATCTGTCTGGTCCTGGGGCTTTATCTTCTAATCGGGAGAGGGCCTCCAAAATTTATTCTTGGTATATACGAAAAGGCTTTGGAAGATAGACTTTATAATTCAGATCTAAAGAGCTTAAGTTTTCTGAAGGTGAATAGTATAAAGAATAAAAGTATTGATCTTACTTCGAGAGGGCTCTTGCAGTAGGTAATTACATATATGACTGAAGCCGGCAGGCATAAGGACCCCACGGAAAAATTTCTAGCTAGCAGTCTCTGGTGGAAGACTGCCCTCAGGTGACCGGTGTCAGGCGACATCAGTATAAAGGGGCGGTCCCCACCCACGCCCTACAGTTCTTTCCTGCCGTTAGCTTGTGAAAGTGCCTCGCAGTTAAGTTCCTACTGCTTCATCAGTCTGTCGTCGATTTATTTTTACTGAATTTTTCAAGTCTCTCATTATATTTCTTCCAGATTGCCATGTATGTCATCCCCTACTCCCTCTGATTCACATAAAAACAAATGCGACTCGTGCAGCACCCAGCTCCCGCATAAGGACAGTCATTCCCAGTGCCTCTTCTGTCTAGGCCCGGATCACCCCATGGAGAAGTGCCAGCACTGCCAACAATTCAACGCCGCCACCCGCAAATGGAGGCAGCAGTCCCTGGAGGCCCACATTTTAAAAAGATGCCCTCCATGGAAAACAACGCCCACCAAGGCCACTCCTTCCACGCGGCCTTTGTCGGATGTCGGATCCGACAAGTCGGATGCTGGCTCCTCCGATATCTGCCCAGATCCCGCCGGTAAGGTGAACGTTGGCCCCTCTGACGCTCGCATGGCATTAGAGCCGACGCCGGACCCTGTCGACCAGTTTGCCATCCCTGGCTTGCCGCTGACAACCGAGGCTCCAACGTCTCCCCTGTTGGACCCCGGGGATTTCAGTCCTCCTTTCCCGGGTGACATAGAGGACGCCGGTATGCTCCCATCAGGTCTCCCTCCCTTAGGGCTGGATCCCCTGATGCTGGACCCTCAGACACCGGCCTACCCGGCGCCGGGCAACATTCCATTACTGGACGCCGTCCCAACACTCACAGGGTCACCTGTTCCTGGCCCACTGGGCCTCTTCCAGGGCCTTCTGCTCTGGCAGAGCCCCTGGTTCCTGGGTATCCAACTCCATCCTATCCGGTACCGCAGTATCCTGTGCTGCAGTACCTGACGCCGGCCTACCCGCCACCGGGCTTCCCACCATCGGGCTATGGATACTCATCCTACGGATACCCTCAGTATCCATATCCCCCTCCTTCTCCACTGCCCCCCCCAGCCGCCGGTGGACTTGAAGAAGAGATTGGCTGCCTGGTGGGTTGAGGCCAAGGCTCGGCTCACCAGGGAGGTGGAGAGCTGTCTGCCAATGCCGGACCCAGTACTGGATCCCCAGAGACGAGAGACTCCCTCCCCACTACTCGACACTAGAGGTGAGCCCTCGGGTACCAGGGCCGGGGAGGATGCACTTCCCCGAGGGTTGCCCAAGGGGTTCGTTCCTCCCCCATGCCAGGAGGGGTCTTCATCCTCTTCATTGGAGACCTCTGACTCAGATACTGAGGGGTGCTTCGACCCTGACGATGAGCCACACACTCCAGACCGTGCCAGGCCCAGGACTCCTCCAAAGTCTCCTCCAAAAGATCCTTCCTTTCTGGAGTTGCTGAGAAAAATCCAGGAAGTCCACCAGTGGCAATCTCTGGAGCCAGATCCACAGCAGAAGAAGCTCGTTGCCCATTTGGATCTGCCCGAAACTGCTCCAATATTGATTCCACCCTGGATCGAGCCTCACGTCGACCTTGTTTCCACCATTTGGAAACAATCATCTGCATTAACCCCCCTTCTGAGGAACGCGGACAGGCTATACCAGACTCCTCGAGGTGTGATTCTTGAACACACCGGCTGACTCAGTCGTGATTAGCTACCACAGCTGGTCGCAAACCCAAAACCTCTCAGCTCGTCTCCGCCTGACAAGGAATCATGTCTTCTGGACCAGTACAGGAAGAAGGTGTATGCTTCCACTCTGGGGATCAGGGCCCTGAACTATGTTGCATATATGGGCTGGCAGTATAGCCTAGAGGTTAGAGGAACGAGGTGTGAATGAGCTTGATACATCCAGCAGACCAGACCTGAGTTTGATTCTCACAACCTCCATCTGCATACTGTGTGACTCTGAGCAAGTCACTTAACCACCCAGTGCTCCCAGGTCGCCCCTGAAAACAGACACTTGTGCCTAGTGGGCCTCACCCAGTTACCAAAGACTAAAATAAAAATAAATATGGGGGACTACCAGAAAACTATCCTGAGTCAGGTGGAATCCAAATTGGACTCCCTTCCTGAGTCTCAGACCAAGCAGGAAGTGGCTGATATCGTCCGTTCTGCTCATTCAGCCATTCGGCACATGCTTCGTGCTATGTACGATGCAGTGGACACAGCTGGTCGGAGCACGGCTTTCGCCGTAGGTCTTCGACGTCATGTCTGGCTCCAGGAGTCAGGATTGGTCCTGGAGGTGCAATCTGCTATCCAGGATGCGCCCCTTCAGGGGTTCTGTGCTGTTCGGTGGAGATGTCAAGGACATTATCACCAACTTGCTGTAGAAGGGCACTGCACTCAAGTCTGTTGACTCTTTGTACAGGCCCCCTCAGGGACAGCGTCGCCCTTTTCGCAGATATTCTTGGCCTAAAGCGAAACCTCTGGGCAAGCAGGCCAACAAACGTCGAGCCCCTATGGCTGCCAAGCCCTCCCCCGCCCAAAAAAGTGGTGGGAGCTTCAGCCACGACGTTGCCTCACACCTCCTGACTCCTTTCCTCTCCCACTGCCTCTGGACCTCCAAGAGGAACCAGTAGGAGGGAGGTTTCTTCTTCCATCTACTGGGTTGGGAGAGGATTACATCAGATGCGTGGGTGCTCCAACTGATAGCAGCAGGACTCTCAATTGAGTTTCTCCAGAAACCACCCCTCAGGTCATCTTACTCCCAGGAACATCTTCCTCTGGTCCAAGAAGAAATTTCCTCCCTTCACTCAAAAGCGATGATAAAGCCTGTCCCGACCCACCTTTGGGGAACAGGTTACTATTCCCATTTCTTCCTCGTTCCAAAGAAAATGGGAGACATGAGGCTTATTTTAGACCTCAGCTCCCTGAACATGTTCATGGAGTACAAGCGTTTCAGAATGCTCTCTCTGCAGAGCCTTCTGCCACTCCTTCAGCAGGGACAGTTGCTGTGCGCACTGGATATGCAGGATGCCTACCTGCATATTCCCACCGCAAATTCCTTCATTTTTCATTCCAGGGGGATCACTACCAATTCAGGACCCTCCCATTTGGTCTTTCCTCGGCTCCCCGAGTGTTCACCAAATGTCTGTCTGTGGTGGTGGCCCACCTGCATACCAAGGGGGTACAGGTATTCCCATACCTGGACGATTGGCTCCTGGCGGCCCCCTCCAGGGAGGAACTTCTGTGCTTCCTTTCCCTTACACTGCAGGTTATCGCCGGCCTGGGTATCAACATCAACCAGGCCAAGTCCCATCTTGTCCCTTGCCAAAGGCTCCAGTTTAAAGGGGCGATCCTGGACACGACCCTCCTGTCCTTTCTGCCCCTGGACAGGGTGGAGACATTCCAGGCTCGTGCAAGCCTGCCATCCAGTTGCAGACGGGTCAACGCCTGGTCAGTCCTTCGCCTACTCGGGCTCATGGCGGCTGCTATTCCGACAGTCCCGCGTGCTCGGCTCCATATGAGGATCTCTCAGTGGATGCTTCGGTCTCAGTGGGGCCAGATGACCTAGACCAGGTAGTTCTGGTCTCCGATCCCATGGTCCGGGACTTGCAGTGGTGGATGGTGCGAGAGAATCTTTGCTGGGGGGGTTCTCTTTTGCCTCAAACCCCCCTCCTAAACATTGACAACAGATGCCTCAGGAAAGGGCTGGGGGGCCCATCTGGGGTCTCGCAGAACTTGAGCAGACGCTTCATATAAATGTGTTCGAGCTCAGAGTGGTTCTGTATGCACTTCAGGCTCTGAACTCTTGCGTCCTTCCCAGCCATCTGACCATCCAGATGGAAAACGTGCGTAGTCTGGTACATCAACAAGTGGGGAGAAACGCGTTCCTACTCTCTGTGCAGGGAAGCAATGAGAGTTTGGAACTGGGCTGTTCAACACAGCCTTCACCTGATGGCAGTTCATGTTCTGGGAGTTGAGAACACGCTGATGGACCACCTCAGCCCGTCCTCAGTTAAGGCCCATGAATGGGAACTGGATCAAGGGTTGGCAGATGACATCTTCCAGTGCTGGGGAATGCCCCAGGTAGACCTGTTCGCGTCCCCTCAAAACGCAAAGCTTCCCGCCTTCTGCTTGCTCGCTCCAGGGCAAGGCATTTTTTGGCGGGACGCTCTGTCTCTCAACTGGAAGGGCAGATTTGTCTATGCCTTCCCGATGATTCCCTTTATTCTGAGGGTCTTATACAAACTCAGCTTAGAAGGAGCTCGGATGATCCTCATCGCTCCATTCTGGCCCAGACAAGTTTGGTTCTCTTTTCCACAACAATTTTCGGAGGATCCTCCGCTTCCTCTTCCTCTTTCACAGCATATGCTGACTCAGGATCAGGGGACCCTGATTCATCCAGGTCTCAAATCCCTTCAGTTGCATGTGTGGCTCCTACAGGTGTAGCCCAGGCCTGATTCGGGTTTTTTCCGCTCATGGGCAATATTCTAGTGGAGGCCAGAAAGCCTTCCACTAGATCCACCTATGCCACGAAATGGAAGCAGTTCTCGATTTGGGCCTCTTCCAAGGATTTCGAGCTGTTCTCTTGCCCTGTTGGGAGAATCCTGGACTACATGAGGTATCTCTTTGACCTGGGTCTCAGCCATTCCTCCTTGAAGGTTCATATGGCGGCCATCTCTACCTATCATGTCCCTTTTGGAGACAGAACTTTTACACAGTTGGAAGTCTCTAAGATTTTACTTCGAGGGGGTTCTCCATTTACAAGCCCCTGTCTGCATTCCGGCCCCTCCTTGGGATCTGAACTTTATTCTAGAGAAGCTTACCCTGCCTCCCTTTGAGCCGGCAGCCTCAGCAGACTTGAAGTTCCTCTTGTGAAAGACTCTCTTCCTAGTGGCCATTACTTCAGCTCGAAGGACTTTCGAGCTTCAGGCCTTGATGTGTAAAATCCTGCATTTGGTTTTCCACAAGGAACGAGTGGCTGTGCGCACTAATCCTAAGTTTTTCCCTAAGGTAGTGGCAGAATCTATGCTGAATCAATCCATTGAGCTACCTGTCTTTCTTACGCAACACTCCAATCAAGGGGAGGACCTCTTGCATACTTTGGATGTTCACAGAATACTGAGATATTACACCACTAGGACTAAGGATCTCAGGAAGTCTGATCAGCTTTTTGTCTCTTTGCTCACAAAAGGGAAGGCAGTGCTGTTTCTAAGCAACGTCTGTCGAAATGGTTGGCTCATTGTATCACTTCTGTTACAACAAGTACACTAAGACCCTGCCGGGTCAGGCCAGAGGTCACTCAAACAGAGGAGTAGCCGCCTCTGCAGCTTGTTTCGAGAATGTCAGCGACAGACATCTGCGCAGCCACAACTTGGACTCCCGTCCACACCTTTACAAAACACTACAGTTTGGACATTGCCTCTCGCCGTAGAGCAGGCTTTGGGTTGGCTGTTTTGCAACGTCTTGTTTCCTAAGACCCTTACAGCCGGAGGTTTATTGGTTGGTAGTGTTCATCTTCCTGAGTGCTTTTCCTTGTTCCAGACTGCTCGGGACTCAGTCCTACATGTAATTACCTACAGCAAGAGCCCTCTCGAAGTAAGATAGTACAGTTACGTAAGAACTTTACTGTAACAGTAGATCTTCAAGAGAGGCTCTTGCAGGTAATGCCTTCCCGCCCTCCATTCCCCTTACCTTTTTCAGCTCCTTTTCCAGGAATGGAAATATCTGCTT
Source organism: Neoceratodus forsteri (assembly GCA_016271365.2). Taxonomy (NCBI): domain Eukaryota; kingdom Metazoa; phylum Chordata; order Ceratodontiformes; family Ceratodontidae; genus Neoceratodus; species Neoceratodus forsteri. The sequence continues at coordinate 1,339,466,704 of CM057458.1, read as the reverse complement.
CTCTCTCGTCTTGCCTTTTTGGCCCTTGGCGGGAAAGAGCTGGAAGGCAGGTGTGGGGACCGCCCCTTTATACTGATGTCACCTGACGCCGGTCACCTGTCATGGGGGTGGTCCCCTGCCAGAGACTGCTAGCTAGAAATTTGTCCATGGGGTCCTGACGCCTGCCGGATTTAGTCCTATATGTAATTATCTACTGCAAGAGGCTCTCTCGAAGATCTACTGTTATGATAAGTTCTTATGTAACTGTGCTTTCCCAGACTTGTAGAGTAGTAGAAACCTCTCTATCTGTTGAAAATTGGCTGTAACCTTGACTAACCAGAGTCCAGAATTATCTATTATCCTTCTTTTGAACTGCAATCCTAAATTTATTCCACATTTTTTGTTGGTGTTTTATCTCTCTAATATGCTTTTATAAGCTTTCCTTGCTTGATTTAATATCCTAAGGTTGTTTCTTGGCTGATGTTTAACATAACATATTTGCTTAAGGTGTTTTTTAGGCTTTATTACAAATGTTATTAAACCATATGTTCTGGTGGAGATACAGGGTTCTGTGTTATAAAAGAAAAGGCCTAATATATCTGTTAACTTCATGCCATTATTTCTTCTAGTAGATCAGCATTTGTGGTAATTTCGGAGCAAAGATTATAAAGTTATTCTGTATACAGAATGTCCGAAAAAAAATTGGTTGTATTATTTTGCCATATAATCTTGTGTAGGTTTATTATTTTGCAATTTTGTATTACAGATTTTTTAAAATAGAGGATAATGGCTGAGGATCGGGTGATAACCACGCTGTAATCACCTTGAGTGGTTGCTAGGGCAACATGGTATACCTCGAGAGAGCAGCTCGAGAGGTTTACTGTAGCCCTAGCAACCACGAGAGGTGATCAGCGTGGCTGTCACCCAATCCCCAGCCATAATGTTTTATAGTGTATGGTCAAAAAAACACTGTTTGCATTCTGTGTGTGAGAATTATGGAACTCTGGTACATTCTTTTTTGTTATGCCACTGTTTGGAAGTTCCGAAGTGTGGTTAACAACTTTTAAAATTCTAAACAGTGCATAACAAAGCTGTGTGACTGCTGATTATGGTGGTTAATTGGCACTTATCATACATTATATAGTTATTTTTCATTAGAGTTGAAATTAGATTTCTAGTGACAAACCTTTATTAGTACCCTATTTAGCCAGTCTGCCTCTGAATCACCCACTGAATGGCTCTCTGGAACTGACCATCAAGGCCACTAGAATGAATGTATGTATTTATTTCATTACTCAGGAGGGACCATTTGAGCTCAGAGCTCTTTACATAGGTTCCATGTCAGGACATTTCAGTACAACAGATAGGTGAAATGATATAAAGGATTGCAGAAATACAGAGATAAAAAGGATTATATATCAATCACAGTACTGGTCACAGCAAAAGACAATTTACAGTGCCCAACAGTGAAATCAGTCAGTTGTCTGCATACAAGGTTGTTTGGAGCGTTGCTAAGTGCTAAAGAAAAAAGGGTGTGAAGGGGAGGAGCCCAAGTGCAATGTGCAAAAGGAGAGCATAATATCAGTATAGCAGAAGGGATCTGAGGGAGGTGACTAGACAGGAGGCAGAGGGTGCTAGGTGTTTGGGGAACAGGAGGGCCTACTCATGGGGGGGGGAGGGAAGGGTTGAGGAGGCAGGGGATGGAAGCAGTGATGGGGGTGGAAAGGTGGTGCTAGCGATGGCAGGCACATCGAGATTAGCGTATCATAAGCAGCATCAAGTTCATTTTGAAAGTACCCAGTATGGGCAGGTGCACAATGTTCTCCTGGAGGGAGCTGAACCACAGCGGTGCACAGTAAGCAAAGGACCTTTGTCCTTGAGATGTTTGACATTTCGGAGTTAGGAAGGACTGGTGTTCAGAGTTACGGGTATGCTGTGGATTATTGCTGGGAACCAGAAGTTGTTGGACCCCTGGCAGTAGCTGACCAAGGCAGGTCTTTTTGGCCAGAAGGCAGGATTGATATTTTATTCTGCCACTGAGCGTGAGCCAGTGTGCCCTGGCATAGAGATCACAGGTGTGAGTCAGTCGGTGCGCACCTAAGGTGGGCTGGAAGGCTTTGTTGAGTGCAGTTTTTATGCGCCAGAGAGCAGTATCTGTGGCAGAACCATATATAGGGAGCCTGTAGTCCACCAGGGAACCCACAGAACTGTGAACAGCTATGCTGAAGTCTTCAGGGGAGAGGCTATGCTTGTGACGATAAAGTAGCCCTGTACGCTTGTTGATAGCTTTGGCCGTGTTGTCAATGTGGAGAGCATAGAAGAGTGAGTTGTCTATAGTGATAACGAGGTATGAAAAAATTACTCACCATAGTAATGTTGTTTCTTCTAATGGAGTCTTGCTGTATTCTGACTATATGCAGTTAGCCCCAGCACTTGAACTACTCTGGAGAGGAAAGGGTTAACTCTATGCCAAGGCATAGAACGTTGAGCTTGAGCTTGGTTTTCAAACCTCTGTGTCTGGTACTCCTCAGTGTAACCGTCAGAGTCTTATGAGCACTGTCCTAACTATTTAAATAGAAATTGTTTTAAAACTTTAGCCAAAAGGCAATAAACAAGTTTGTTTTGGGCCCAAAAGACTCAAGTCGAGAACCCCAAAAAGAATCCAAGTAGATAGTAGGAACAATAATATATATTTAAAATAAGAACAAGAAGGAAACCCTGTCCTAAGAAGAAGAGGTAACCCAGGTACACCTCTGGGGTGCAGCACTGCACCTGCCAACCCACATCCCAGAACAGCTAGGTTCCAAGAGGGGAGGCAGGTCAAAATACAGCAAGACTCCATTAGAAGAAACAACATTACTATGGTGAGTAATTTTTTTTTCAAACAACATGAAGTCTTGCTGTATTCTGACTATATACAGACTACCAAGCAGTACCCCCTTGGAGGAAGGAGTTACAGGACCTATTTTGGGAACAGGCTCTGCAGCACTGCCATGCCAAAGTTAGCATCACTTCTTGACTGGATGTCCAGAGAATAATGCTTGGTAAATTTGTGAGCAGTTTTCCGGGCGGCTGCTTAACAGATTTCCACTAAGGGTATGTCTCTTGCTACTGCAATTGAAGCAGCTGTACCTCTGGTGGAAGTGAGCCCTCTGGCCTGAGGGTGGCTCTTATCCAAATTTAGAATAACAGAATTGGATACAGGAGACAATCCACCTAACAACAGTTCTTTTAGTGGCAGGTTTACATTTTACCACTTCTCCATAAATGAGTAACAACTGTGAACAGTCATTTCTATGGGCCGTAGTGTGTTCCATATAATAGCTAAGGGCCCTCTTTACATCAAGACTGTGTAGTCTTCTCTCCCCAGAGGAAGAACAGTCAGGGAAAAATACAGGCAGTGACACTGACTGATTCAAATGAAAGTCTGATACCACCTTCTGAAGGAACTTTATGTTCGTTCGGAGGACCACCTTGTTCCTATGAAATGAAGTCAGGTTTCACTGATAAAGCCTGTAATTCACTGATTCTCCTGGCAGAAGTAATGGCTACCAGGAATACAGTTTTCCAAGTCAAGTATTTAAGCTCAGCTGAAGATAATAGTTCAAAGGGGGACTGCATAAGCTGTGCAATACAGATATTGAGGTCCCAAACAGGAGTAGGGCCCCTAAAGGGAGGATTGATATGAACCAGTCCTTTGAAACATTTCTTGAAAACTGGATGGGAAGCTAGCGAAGAGCCCTTCCCAGCTGAAAGGAAAGCAGAGATAGCTGCCAGATGCACTTTGAGAGTGGTAGACCTGAGACCTAAGCTGTTAAGATGCACCAAGTGGTCCAAAGCAGTGGCAGTGTCAGCTGAATCTGGCTGAATATGCCTCTGGGAACACCAGAAACCAAATATCTTCCATTTGGAATTGTAAGTTTTTCTAGTAGAAGGTTTTCTACTGAGCTTAAGAATGTCCAGGACTGATTGGGAAAGGTGCAGGCTTACATATTCTAGCTCCTCAAGAGCCAAGCTTTGTGTCTGAAAGTCTGAAGGTTGGGATACAGTATTCTCCCTTGAGAAGAGGTTAGGAGATTGTGCTGTCTGGGAAGGCAAAGGGGAATGGTCACTGACGTTGACAACAGCAGGGCCGCTATGCAAGGCTGAGATCTGATCTTGACCAGGACTCTGAATATAGGAGAAAAGTGTACAGAAACCTGCTTGTCCAATCCAGTAGGAGAGCATCTTGAGGAACAGACTCCAAAAGAGTGGGTCTGCAGCAGAATAGAGGAAGTTGGTGATTGTCCTGGGCTGCAAAGAGGTCTATCTTGGAGTGCCCCATCAGTTGAAAATGACTTGAAGAATTAGAGGATTCAGGGCCCATTCGTGGTGACCTTGAGAAATCCTGCTGAGTGCATCTGCCAGTACATTGTCCTTCCATAGGAGATGCAAAGCTATCAAGAAAACTTGAAGGAAATAAGCTAGTGACCATATTTTCATGGCTTCGGTGCACAAGGCCGAGGACCAAGTGCCCCCCCTGCTTGTTGATATACCACATGGTTGTGGTGTTGTCTGTCCTGATCTGCACCACTTTCCCCTGAACTGTGTTCAAGAATGGTTGAAGTGCCAGAAAGACAGCCCTGAGTTTGTGAAGATTTATGTATAGGAGAGACTCCTGCTGAGACCAAGTTCCCTGAGCAGTAAGCTGGTCCAAATGGGTTCCCCATCCCAGCAGGGAAGCATCTGTAGTGAGAATCACTGTAGGGACCAGACTGAGGAAAGGGATGCCTTGTCTTAGATTGTCCTCCTCCAGCCACCACTGGAAAGCCTGAACTAGGGTTTGAGATACTGGAACTAACTTGGAGAGGAGATCTTTTTTTCTGAGACCAAAAAGATTTTAGATGAAACTGAATGAAATCTTGCCCCTTGCACTACTGCAGTGGAGGCTGCCATGTGGCCTAGCAACTGTAAGAAGTGCCTGGCTGGTCGAGACACTAGTGGATGAAAAGACCTAGCCAGGGTGATGAGGGACTATATTCTTAAGAGAGGAAGAAAGGCCTTCATCTGGACAGTGTCCAGTTCCACCCCTATAAATGTGAGAAGCTGGACTGGTTCCAGAACAGACTTTTCTAAGTTTAGGGCAAACCCTAAGGAACCCAGAAGCTTTTGAGTGACCTCTGGAGCTGACTTGACTTGGTCTGAAGACTGACCCACTATGAGCCAGTTGTCAAGCTAAGGGAACAGCAAGATGCCTTGTCTCCTGAGAAAGGCCACCACTACTGCCAGACACTTGGTGAACACCCTTGGAGCAGATGTTAGGCCGAAAGGCATTGTTCTGAACTGGTGGTGACCTGAGGGCAACTCGAACCTGAGGTACTTTCTGTGGGAAAGTCTGATAGGTATATGGAAATAGGCATCCTTGAGATCCAGGGAGGCTAGCCAGTCTCCTGGTCTCAGAGAGGGAAGAATTATTCCCAGAGTCACCATTTTGAACTTTGGCTTTACTATATGTTTGTTTAGGTATTTTAGATCTAGGATGGGTCACCACTCCCCTGTCTTTTTTAGGGTAAGAAACTATCTGGAATACATTCCTTTTCCCCTGTGTTGATGAGGTACATACTCTGCTGCTTGCAGGAGCAGTAGAGAAGAGATTTCTGCCTCTAAGGCATTTACCTCCAAGGGAGAGGGAGGACTGAAAGACTTTGCTCTCATTTTTGGGAACATTTTGAAACTTGAGTGCAAGTCCCTGGCTCACTATTTCCAGGATCCATGTGTCTGAAGTAATGGACTTCCAGGCCTGGAAATAGTTAGCCAGCCTCCTCTCTACTGGAACTGAGGAGGCGACCCTGACTGACACCTCAGGGTGTCTGTTTGGCAGGGGGCTTAGACTGAATGGAGGATGGAGTTCTGGTCATCCCCCTTCTGCCTCTTCCTCCAAAGAACCCCTTCTGCTGAAAAGAGGAGGCCTGAGCTTGGTAAAGAGGCCTGCCCCTGCCAGCCACAGATTGCTGCTTTTGGGAAGTGACCTGCTTTTCCTTGGCTGCAGCACTACTATAGGTGGTCCTGTACTCGTCCATCTTTTTCATGTAAGCCTCTGTTTGCTCCCCAAACAGAGAATTACCCATGACAGGAAAATCCATGGCCTTGGTCTGGGTATCCTGTGATAGACTGGTACATCTGAGCCAAGCAAATCTCCTTAGGGAGACAGATGTAGTCATAACCCTATAATGTGCATCATTCGAGTCAACAGCAGCATGAAACTGGACTTTTGATGCCTCAATACTATCCACAGCTACCTGCTCCAGCTCCTTGGCCAGCTGGGAAGGGGCATTTTTAGCCAGCTCCAGAACCGTATCCCACATAAATTTCTGGTACCTGGCTGTATATGCCATAATTAGTCTGCCTGAGCACCAAAGAGGATGCCAAGTACTGTTTTTTTGCCATGGCATTCACTTTCCTGGAATCCTTATCTGGGGTGAGATGCCAAGGGGATGTTAGCCTTGTTGCAGGCTGCAGCTTGCACTACCCCAACATGACTGCTATGATTTGTAAGGAATTCCATCCCAGGACCTGATAAGGTATACCTCCTGTCCATTGTCTTATCCACAGGGGGTATAGATATTGGAAACTGAAGAATTTTTTTGTGTCTGTTTCCCCAGGGATTTGTGCAGAGGGATGGACACCCTTCTGGACTCTGGGAAATCCATCATCTCCACATAGGTTCCTCCTGATCCTGTTCAGCCTCTTCCACTAGAAGCTGAAAAGTATCAGCCACTTTCTTGTAAAACAAGAAATGGGATGGGGATTCAGAAAGTCTGGGAGGAGACACATTGGAAGGCCTGTCTGGGGAGATGTCAGGCTCTACTGGCTCATCTAGGCCTTAATAATTCTCTTCTCCTTCCCAGTCACCCTCATAAAAAGCTTCAGGGTCATATTCAGAAGCAGAAGCTTCCGACCAAACCGATCGTCTTTGAGCCGGTGTCGGTTCAGTCGGAACCAGGCAAAGCGATTGTACAATAGTGATCACTTTAGCAATTTCTTCAGCAGTCAGAACATGGGGACCAGGATCCGAACTGGCTGACTTGTGTGCGTTTTCTTAGATGGAACCGATTCTGCAGAATTGGCTCTCCTTTTGCCCGAAGGGGTATCGCCGGGGTCAGTAGGCACCCCCCTCAGGTTCGGTCAGAGCCGAACCAGGCTGGCCGTCCAGGTCAGCGGACTTCTCGGCCTCTCTTTCCTTCAGCCTACTTAAACGTTCGTCTAAAGTGGCTTTGGGAAAGTTCTTGCATATTTGGCAGTCTTCCTTCAGGTAGTCAAACCCCAGACAATAAACACAGACGAGGTTGGGATCAGCGTTGGCAAAGGCGTCCCCACACTCGGTGCAGTTCTGAAACATAATAGGACCGGTTTTCTTTTTGCGTTTCTCAGACATGCCTATTTAGAAACAAGTTACCCTTACCAGCTTTTAAGCCAGGTAACTAAAAATTGTTAAAAAAAAAACAAAAAAAAAAAAAAAACTGAGAAATCTTGTTTTTTTTAGGATCTGCTAGGTACCGGGAACCATAAAGTTAAAGGTAGAAAATACAAGAAAAAACGGTTCCGTGTGAAAATTGCAACTCCGAAAGCGCGACTGCAATATAAGTGAAGTCAAAATCGCGAGTGTGCTGTTCGCGATGAAGCATATTAGCGCATACATTATAGCGCTACAGTCAAAATAGCTTTGTTATTGTAATGGTTACTGACTTACCAACCTACGATCTGCCTTTGTCCCTTGTTTACACGAAGTATTTCCTGGTATCCACAATGCAGTTGCCTACTTCCACCTGACTTGACCTTGATTACCTTAAAGGTACATGTGTGTTATTTGTTTGCATTTGACAGTGCAGCGTGGAGTTTGAGTTGGTCGCCAGCCAGAAAGGTAAGCCCTTGGCTGTTTATGGGGACTATGCTTACAGAAAGGATAAATAGAAGGCTGATTTAAAGTTTATTGGCGATGTGTAGACGTCCATAAGTACAGCTGCATTTCCAGGTTACATACTTCTGGCAATAAAGTGTTGGCAAAGATAAAGGATCACACGCATATCCCTGATGCTGGTGATGTGGGGGTGAGGAGGATAATGACTGATGTGCGAGAGAAATGAGCACATATTGTGAGAATTGAGCGCATAGTCGCTGTTATTGAGATGTTGCTTATGTTGTTCACACTGTGGAATGTTTTTTTGCTACAACTGTACTGCTGCATTTTTGTAGTGTTGCTGATTTGGTGGTAGCCATTGTTTAGTCGCTATTTTGAGAGTCGTGATTATCACGGGATACCGAAAAAACAAAGCCAGTATTAGCTTCGGTTCCCAACTGGACCGACTGGGAGGAAACTGAACAAAAAACTATTTCTACCCACTAAACTCTAAACTATATACTTATTACACTTACTGTACCGTAGACAGAGATCTGAAACCGAAAAAAAAAAGAAACAGATCTTACTTCGAGAAGGCTCTTGCAATAGGTAATTACATACAGGATTGACGCCGGCAGGCATCAGGACCCCACGGAAAAATTTCTAGCTAGCAGTCTCTGGCGGGGGACTGCCCCCATGTCAGGTGACCGATGTCATGCGACGTCAGTATAAAGGCGCGGTCCCCCATGCCCGGCTCCCAGTTCTTTCCCGCTGTTGGCTCATGTCAGCGCTTCGCGGTAAAGTTCAACGCTCGTCAGCCTCAGTCGTCGGTAGTTTTTACCCAGTTATTTTCGATTTTTTGTCAGGTATTCGTCAGTGTACGTCATCCTCTACACCCTCCGAGCACAAAAACAAGTGCGACTCATGCGGCACCCAACTCCCGCACAAGGACGGCCATTCCCAGTGCCTCTTCTGCCTAGACCCAAATCATCAGGTGGAGAAGTGCCAGAACTGCCTTAAATTCAACGCGGCCACCCACAGATGGTGGCAGCAGTCCCTGGAGGCCCATATTTTAAAGAAGAAAATGTCCTCCATGGAAAAGGAGTTAAAAAAGCTCCGGCAGGCGTCCACTTCCCCCGAAGGCCATCGCAAGAAAAAAGACAAGGAGAAGCACTGGGACAAGGGCTCCTCATCCACTCACGTCTTCTTTGGGAGTCGCCGTACTGAAGTAACCTCCCCGAGGATTCGATCCCAAGGCCGCCTTGGAAGTTTCTAAGGCGGCGGCAGTCAACCCGTCTGGCTTGTGCTCGAGCCCTTCGGGCGCCTCCAGGCTACTGGAGGCCTCTGCTCCCAGTAAAGTCACCACTGCGCGGCCTGCTGGTTGGAGCGGCTCCGGTAAACCGGACGTCGGCTCCTCTGATGCCCACACGGAGACGGTTGATAAGTCACCGACCCCTCGGGGCGGTGCACGGCCCCTCTTCCGCCTGACCAGGCCGCCCCTCCTTCGCGACCTGCCTCAGGTGATGGGTCCACTAAGTCGGATGTCTACTCCTCCGGCGTCCGCCTGGACCCCGCTGATAAGTCAGATGTCGGCTTGCCCAGCGTCCCCATGGCGGCTGAGCCAAGGCCGGACCCTCCCACGTCCGCTGTTTCTGGCTGCCCACAGCCTTCGCTGCCCTCCAGGGACCCTGGGTCTCCTCAGCCTCACCCCGTGGATTTTTCCCCTCCATCCCCGGGCAATGCCGAGGTTCCTGCTGTGCCCCCATCAGACCATCCACCCGCTGGGCTGACTGACCTGACGTCAGCTCCCCGGACGCCGGCCCTGATGCTGGCTCCCTGGCTGCCGGCCCCGACGCCGGTCTTGCCGACCCCAGGCAACATCCCACTCCCGGATGCCGCTCCAACGCCAGGCCCTCCGCCCATCCGGCCTTCTGCTCCAGACCCACCCGTGGGCCCTCCGGCCGCGCCTTTTCTCCGGCAGACCCCTCGGTTCCCAGGTATCCGACCCCGTCGTATCCGACGTCTTATCTGGCTCCACAGTATCCAATGGCCCGGTACCTGACGCCGGCCTATCTGACGCTGCAGTACCCAGTGCCTCAATACCAGATGATGGGCTTCCCGCCGTCGGGTTATGGATACGCGCCTAATGGGTATAATCCATACCTGTATCTCCCTCTTCTTCCATCTCCACTGCCCCCTCAGCTGCCGGTGGACTTGAAGGAGACTGTGGCCTCCTTGCAGGCTGAGGCCAAGGCTCAGCTCACCAGAGAGGTGGAGAGTCGTCTCCCGATGACAGTGCTGGTTCCGGTTCCCGTATATCCGCGACGACAGACTCCCTCCCCACCTCCGGATACTAGGGCTGAACCCTCTGGTTCCAGGGCGGGGCAGGACACGCTTCCCCGAGGGCTTCCTCCTCCTCATCATCGTCATCATCTTCTGACACCTCAGACGACTCCGATGGTTGTTCCAAGCCGGATGACGAGCCATGCTGTCCGTCCAAGCCTAGGCCAGGGACTCCTCCGAAGTCCCCTCTGGAGGATCCTTCTTTTACAGAGTTGCTGCACAAAATCCAGGAGGTTCATAAGTGCCATTCCTTGGAGCCGGATCCCCAGTGTAAGAAACTCGCTGAGCATCTGGATCTGCCTGGGACAGCTCCCACCTTGGTGCCACCCTGGATTGAGCCTCATGCCAATCTTGTTTCCACTATTTGGAAGCAGCCATCGGCTTTAGCCCCACTTCCTCAGAAGTCGAACAGGTTATATCAGGCTCCCGAGGGTGTTGACTTTTTAGTTTCTCACCCTCGAGCTGATTCGGTCATGATTAGTGCTGCTCATGGCCGGACAGCTAACCTTAAACATCTGAGCTCGTCTCCACCTGACAAAGAATCCCATCTTCTGGACCAGTACGGGAAGAAGATCTATGCTTCTTCCACTCTGGGTATTAGGGCCCTAAATTATGTCAGTCACATGGGGGATTACCAGAAGGCGAATCTTAGTGAATTAGAATTCACATTGGACTCCCTTCCAGACTCTTAAGTCAAACAGGAAGTAGCTGACCTCTTCCGCTCTGCACGTTTGGCCAGTCGGCACATGCGTCGTGCTACTTATGATGCAGTGGACACTGCTGGTAGGAGCTCCGCTTTCGCTGTAGGCTTACGGCGTCATGCCTGGCTCCTTGTGTCAGAGTTGGTCCCGGAAGTGCAGTCCGCTATTCAGGAAGCGCCCTTCCGGGGTTCGATGCTGTTCAGTTGTGATGTCAAGGACATTATCACTGATCTGCAGGAGAAGGGGACTGCACTGAAGTCTGTGGACTCCATGTATCATCCCCATCAAACACAGTGCTGTCTCTTTCGCAGACGGAATCGGCAAAAGGCGAAACCCCAGGGAAAGCGGGCTGCTAAACACGGGGCCCCTCCGGCTGCCAAGCCCCCTCCACCCAGAAAAGCAGCGGGTACTTCAGCCACGACGCTGCCTCACACCACCTGATTCTTTTCCTCTCCCACGGCCTCTGGGCCTTCCGGAGGAACTGGTAGGAGGGAGGTTTTCCCTCCACCTCCCGGGTTAGGAGAGGATAAGTTCAGATTCCTGGGTGCTCCAGCTGATCGCAGGAGGACACTCAATAGAGTTTCTCCAGAAACCACCTCGTCGCCCTCCCCCAAGGTCATCGTACTCTCGGGAACACCTTCTTCTGGTCCAGGAAAAAATTTCAGCACTTTTGCTGAAGGAGGCGATAGAGCCCGTTTCCCCTTTCTCTTGAGGGAACAGGTTACTATTCCCACTTCTTCCTGGTCCCGAAGAAGACAGGAGATGTAAGGCCGATTCTCGACCTCAGTTCCCTGAACTTATTCATGGAGTACAAGAGGTTCAGGATGCTCTCCCTGCAGGGCCTCCTGCCCCTCTTTTGGCCGGGACAGTGGCTGTGCACTCTGGATATGTAGGATGCTTACCTGCACATCCCTATCTGCCCTTCTCACCGCAAATACCTCCGTTTTGCTTTCCCGGGGGACCACTACCAGTTCAAGGCCCTCCCATTTGGTCTTTCCTTGGCACCCCGGGTATTCATCAAATGCCTTTCAGTGGTAGTAGCCTACCTGCGTACCTAGGGGGTGCAGGTTTTCCCGTACCTGGATGATTGGCTCCTGGCAGCCCCATCCAGGGAGGATCTCCTGCGCTTCCTTTCCCTTACCCACGGGGTGTTTTTCTCCCTGGGCATCACCATCAACCACTCCAAGTCCCACTTGATCCCATCCCAGAGGCTCCAGTTTATCGGGGCGATCCTGGACACGACCTCTGGCAGGGCCTTCCTGCCACTGGATAGGACAACCACACTCCAGGCTCAGGTCAGCCTGCTGTCTGGCCGCAGTTGGGTCAGTGCCAGGTCGGTCCTTCGCCTCCTCTGGCTTATGGCGGCTGCAATCCCAACAGTCACTCGCGCTCAGCTCCACATGAGGATCTCTCTGTGGGCGCTTCGGTCTCAGTGGGATCAGTTGGTGGACGACCTGGACCAGCTTGTCCTAGTCTCCTCCCCCATGGTTTGGGACTTGCAGTGGTGGATGGTTCAGGAGAACCTTTATCAGGGAGTTCCCTTCTGTCTTTCTCCCCCCCCGAGACTCTGACCACAGATGCCTCGGGCGAAGGTTGTGGAGCCCATCTCGGACCTCACAGGACCCAGGGCTCCTGGTCCAAGCTCAAGAAAATGCTTCACATCAATGTGCTCAAGCTTCGGGCAGTGCTTTATGCTCTTCAAGCTCTGCATCTCCATCTGCATCTCCTTCCTGACCACTTAGCTGTACAAATGGACAATATGTGTGTGGTATGGTACATCAACAAACAGGGAGGGACTCGTTCCTACCCTCTTTTCAGGGAAGCGATGCGAGTTTGGAATTGGGCAGTATAGCACAACCTCTACCTCACGGCAGTTCACGTCCCGGGGGTCAAGAAAAACCTTAGCTGACAAACTCAGTCACTTGTCTGCTCAAGCTCACGAGTGGGAATTGGATTGGGGGGTCTTAGACGATATCTTCCTGCGTTGGGGAACACCACAGGTGGACCTGTTCACCTCACCTCTAAACGCAAAGCTTCCCAACTTCTGCTCGCTCGCTCCAGAGCACGACATTTTGTGGAGAGACACTCTGTCTCTGGATTGAAAGGACAGATTTGTCTATGCTTTCCCCCGCGATCCCTTTGATTCCAAGAGTCTTACAGAAACTCGGTTCAGAAGGCGCTCAAATGATACGGATCGCTTCTTTCTGGCCCAGGCAAGTTTGGTTCTCTCTTCTGCAACAATACTCAGAAGAACCTCCTCCTCCTCCTCTTCCTCTTCCTTTGTCACGACTTTTACTGACCCAGGATCAGGAGACTCTGGTCCATCCAGCTCTCAAATCCCTTCAACTGTACACATGGCTCCTGCAGATGTAGCTCAAGCCCGATTTGGGGTTTCACCCCGAGTGGCTGAGATTTTGGTGGAGGCTAGAAAACCCTCCACTAGGTGTACCTTTGCCATGAAATGGAAACGGTTCACAGTCTGGGCCACTTCAAAAGATTTAGAGCCTTTCTCATGCTCTGTTGGGTGGCTGCTGGATTACCTGCACCACCTCTTTGATCTGGATCTCAGTCACTGGTCCTTGAAAGTACACATGGCTATTTTGGCCTACCATGTCCCTTTTGCAGCCAGGACGTTTGCTCACCTGGAGGTCTCTAAGACTTTCCTTGAGAACCCCATCCGGGTTCCTGACCCTCCTTGGGATTTGAATTTCATCCTCGAGAAGCTTACTCTGCCTCCTTTCTAACCAGCAGCCTCAACAGGCATGAAGTTCCTCTCATGGAAGACTCTCTTCCTAGTGGCCATTACTTCTGCTCGGAGGATTTCTGAGCTCCAGGCCCTGATGTGTAAAATCCCGTATTTGATTTTTCACAAGGAACGTGTGGTTCTGTGCACCAACCCTAAGTTTCTCCACAAGGTGGTAGCGGAATCTACTTTGAACCAGTCCATAGAGTTACCTGCTTTCTTTACGCAACACTTCAATCAAGGGGAGTATCTCTTACACACTCTGGACATTCACCAAATTCAGAGATGCTACACTAACAGAACAAAAGATCTCAGAAAGACTGATCAACTGTTTGTCTCTTTTGCCTACAAAAGAGAAGGCAATGCTGTTTCTAAGCAATGCCTATCCAAATGGTTGGCTCATTGTATCACTTTCTGTTATGACAAGTACAACAAGACCCTTCTGGGTCGAGTGAGAGGCCACTCCACCAGAGGAGTCACTGCCTCGGCGGCATGTGTCAGCGGCGGACATCTGTGCTTCCATCCATAACTTTACAAAACATTACAGTTTGGATATTGCCTCTCACCGTAGAGCAGGCTTCGGGCTTGCTGTTCTGCAAGGCCTCCTTTCTCAAGGCCTTCACAGCTAGAGGACCTACTTTGAGTAGCTTTCCTCCACCCGTTTTGTTTCTTCTTGTTCCAGACTGCTTGAGACTCAGTCCTATACGCAATTACCTACTGCAAGAACCCTCTCGAAGTAAGATAGTACAGTTATGTAAGAACTTACTGTAACAGTAGATCTTCGAGAGAGGCTCTTGCAGTAGGTAATACCTTCCCACCCTCCATCCCCCTAAGCTTTTTTAGCTCCTTTTCCAGGTTGGGAAATATCCGCTTCTCTCTCGTCTTGCCCTTTTGGGCCTTTGGCGGGAAAGAACTGGAAGGCGGGCATGGGGGACCGTCCCTTTATACTGACATCACATGACGTCAGTCACCTGACATGGGGGCGGTCCCCCGCCAGAGACTGCTAGCTAGAAATTTTTCTGTGGGGGTTCTGCCGCCTGCCAGCATCAGTCCTATATGTAATTAACTACTGCAAGATCCTCTCTCGAAGATCTACTGTTACGGTAAGTTCTTACGTAACTGTACTTTGTTGAAACTGACTGATTTTTACCAGAGCCGAACCGAAGCGAAGGAGAAAATCTCCGGAGTGACTTTACAGTTAGGCGGAGTAAAGAATCTCATGGTTACACTGGGGAGTGCCAGAGACAGAGGTTTGAAAACCGACCTCGAGCTTAACGTTCTGTGCCTTGGCATAGAGTTAAAGCTTTCCTCTCTGGAGCAGTTCAAGTGCTGGGGCTAACTGCATAGAGTCAGAGTACAGCAAGACTTCATGCTGTTTGAATTGAAGTGTTGAACGAGTTCAAGGGAAACCCCCGCCACTATTGCATATCGATAGTGGGTAGTTTTTGTGTTTGTTTAGAGAGCTGGAAAACGGCATGGTTTTGGTTTTCTTGTAGTTCATTATTGTATGATCTTTGAACCTCGTCTCTACACTGGTGAAGTCGCTCTGTAGTTGCTTCTCAAGGGCACTGGGGTCTGAGCCATTTGAGAAGAAAACCGCATCATCATAAAGGAGGATGCAGCCTTGACTGGCTTGAAGCAATTCAAGAATAAGCTGAACAGGAGGGGACCCAGTATTGACCCCTGCAGAACTCCTGAGCAGACAGGTTTGCTGTCTGAGAGGACAGGATAGTACCTATCCTGACTTGCTGGGAGCAGCGGTGCAGGTAACTGCGGAACCATGCAACTGCCTCGGGAGCAAGGCCTGTAGCAGTGAGTTGGTTGACTAGGAGGGCATGATTGACCGTGTCGCATGCCGTTTGTTAGATTGATATAGATTGCCCCAGCAAGCTGTCCAAAATTGAGAGATTTATGGATGAAGCCTGTGAATTCCAGGAGGGCTGTAGTGGTGCTGTGCCTGCCCTAAAGCCATGCTGCTCAGGGCATAGGAGCTTATGTTTGTCCAGGTATTCAACAAGTTGGTCTGCAACTATTCGTTCCAGGGCCTTCGAGAGTGGTGGAAGTATAGAGATTGGTCTGTAGTTCTCAAGCATGGCCCGATCCCCACTCTTGTACACAGGGGTAACTATTGCAGCTTTCCATTTTTGAGGGAATACTGCGAACCGGAGTGATAGGTTGAGGATATGGGTAAGGGGAGACAGGATTTCTTCCAGAGAGAGTGAGATTACTTTCAGTTTGAGGTTATCTCCACTGTATCTCCCCTTACTGAGCACCTTACACAGGTATTTCCTGCCTTCCCCGATAGTAATAGTCTTGAAGTGAAAAGGGGGATGCACTGGGGTCAGTGAAGGAGCAGCAGGGTTGGTGAGGGAGAAGAAGTCGGTAGGGAGAACATTACAGAGTTCAGTGAAAGCAAGGTTGAAGGTGTTGGCTATAGATTTAGGATCAAGGATGGGAGATCCATCAATGCTGAGCATGGTGGGGCCGTTTTCGGCTCATGTCCAGTGACCTCTTTTAGGATTGCTCAGAATTTACGACCATCATTCCAGTTCTTGGCTAGGGCCTCCTTGTAGTATAAGTTTTTGGCTATTCGGATGGTCCTGATACAGTTATTCCTGGCCCATATGTAATTCAGAATGTCGGACTGCTTCCCTGTGGCCCTGGCTACATGCCAGAAATGGTCTGTATTTTTCATAAGTTCAGAGGTGTCTGTGCTCATTCAAGGGTTGAAATGGCCTTTGATTTTAAGCTTTTTGAAGGGTGCGTGAATGTCGTAGATTGTATTGAATAGGAGGATGAAATGGTAAGGCACACTATCAGTGTCAGAAGCCCCAGTCACTGTTGACCAGTCAGCGCTGAGGAGATCCGGTTTAAAGTGGCCCGTGCGACCAGGCTTGAGGACCCTGTTGGTGACTGTTCTTGGAGGGGGATTGGTGAAATTATTAGCCCAACTGAACATGACAAGGGAGTGGTCACTGATGTCCGGCAGGACAGAGGCGTTAGAAATATGCTCAGGGGATGCAAAGGTTAATGTGCCTGGTTTCTGGGCAGTCGTACCATGATTTTTAGGGCGGCCTAGATTGGGGTGGATGTTGACTGAGAGAAATAGCAACAGGAGGGCTAGTCTAACCAAGTAACTTTTAAAGTATTTGATGTTAGCGTTGCGCTGCCTTGTTTAGTTTATTCTGATGGTGTGCTTGTCAGAGAGTGAGAGCAGTCTGAGCAGGAATGTGATGGGAGGAGGAAGCCATGGCTAGGTGCGCTGAGTTCTGGACCAGGCGTGCCAGGCTGTGTTGTCAGGCCTGCAAGTGGCAGGTCGGTCTGAGTCAATAACCGACATTATGGTGCAGTAAGTATTGCCATAGACATGCTCAGTGATAAGGAGGTTAGGTGGTTTAGGGTCATTGCGTGGATGCCCCGAGAACATACAGAGAGTGGTCAGAAGAATATAAAAAGGCATTATTCTGGTTACCGAAGTCATGATTGACGAATGGTTGCTGATGGAATCAGATAAGATTCCAGCATGGGTTATCCTATCATCTCTGTTAGTCATGATCCAGTTGATGGGGGAGTGACTATATATCAGTTGCTGCTATATTGCTATAAACCACCCAAGTGTGGCACAACTGCCCTCTCTCTCTCTCTCACCTGCTCACTAGTTTTGGCTCCCCCCCCCGACACCATAATCCTAGGTGCTTTTAACATAATCTGGCAAGACAGTACTCACTCTGATTACCACAACCTTCTTAAGCGTGACTGTCTCTCCCAGCTCATTACCACCCCTACTAGTCTCAACAGCCTTCCTGTAAACCACTCCCCCATCAATTGAATCATGACCAACAGAGATGATAGGATAACCCATGCTGGAATCTTATCTGATTCCATCAGCAACCATTCGCCAACCTTATGTATCTGTTCCACAACCCCCAAGTATCTCACCTTGTGGGACTACTACAAATTTGACCCCTCACAACTTCACAATGACATCTTAGCTATCAGCTGGGCTCCCCTCAGTTGTCTCCCCTGCACTTAATTTCTTCCTAATTGCCTTCACTGGGATACAGGAAAAGCATATCTCATTAACCACTGGGAGAGTCTGAGGTGGCGATACCCGCTGTCTCGCAAGGATCTCCTAAGGCTGATCAAGGAGCCGTGATGCCAAGTGGTCATCCTTTAAAGCCTCCCCCTCCCCATGGGTATGGAATGAGTACAGAAACCTGCGTAATCAACGCAAATGACTAATAAGTTCCAGTAAGGCTACTTACTTCTGTAACCTACAGTCTTGCAGCCTTGGTAACCACAGTCACTTCTGGTTAGCAATCCGCTTACTACTTACCCCTGGGGTCAAAACGCCCACCCTCCAACTCTCCACATCAAATGGCCCTTTGATCCAGCTGAGGTAACTGATGCATTAAATAATAAGTTTACCAAATTGGATGAATACCTTCGCAAATTATCCTCTCAAACTCCTAGCACCCCCGACCATTGTAGCTCCCTCCTGAAACATTCCTCTTCTGGACTGTCTCCCCCAGATATATGCTAAAACTACTCTGGAGCCTCCCCAACAAGGGTAGTGTTGGTAGAAATGGCCTCCCCCTCGCTTCCTCAAAATAGTGGCTCAAGCAATTGCCAAACTCCTCACAAAAATGTTCAGTCTCTCTCTTGCCACGGCATACTTCCCTCGGTATGGAAACAGGCAAGGGTTGTCCCTGTTTTCAAATCTGGAGACCCCAATAACATGAAAAACTATCGCCCTATATCCATACTGTCCTCCCTCAGCAAATTACTTAAAAAGGTTGACCACTTCCAGGTTACTGAATATGTAACTAAATATAATCTTCTATGCCCCCAGCAACATGGATTCAGAACAGGCCACAGCACCACCACAGCACTGGCCTGTTCCTCTGATCATGTTCTCCGCAAAATGGATGATGGGGTGCTTACTGGAGCCATCTTCGTGGATCTCTCCAAGGCATTTGACTTGGTAAACCAAAACATCCTCATCGACAAACTTTGTCTTCTTGGACTGTCCCCTGCCACCATGGACTGGTTTCACAACTACCTCTCTGACTGCACCCAGCTGGTCAGTGTCGGAACTACCTCCTCAGTCCTACCTATCTCCACTGGTGTACCTCAGGGATCCATCCTGGGGCCCATTCTTTTCTCCCTTTTCATAAACTGTCTCCCCCAAGACTCTTTCTCCTGCCACTCCCTTCTATATGTAGACAGTCTTATCCTCTATATGAGTGATAAATCCCTGTCCAATCTTTCAGTATCTCTTATCTCCAGCTACCTTCAAGCCTATAAATAGTTCACCACTAACCTGTTGCTTGTCAACACCAAAAAGACTAAATCAATGCTCTTTGGCTCTAAACCCAGGCTAGCCAAACTCACACAAGCCCATAACACTCTCAACATTCTATCTCCCCATGACTTGCCCCTTTAGACAGTCCACTCCTTTAAATACCAGGGCATTACCCTTGACCCTGCACTTAATTTCTCCAGTCGTATAGATATTCTCATATGCCAAGTAAACTGGAAACAGGGTCAGCTACCGCCTTATTAGGTATCTCACTCCTGAAGCCTGGCTTGCAATTGCCCAATGCAACCTCTTCCTATTAGTTGACTATTGCACCCTTATCTTCACCCTTACCCACTCCACTAACCTGGCTTGGCTAAACATCACCTATAACAACATCTGCCAGTTTGCCCTTCTGGCCGTATATACTACTCATCACTGCTCACCCTGTCAAGCCCTTGGCTGACTCCCCCCACCAGCTAGATGTAACTTTCTCCTGGCCAGTACAATTGAAAAGGCCATTCAAAGTCAAGCTACTTCTCCTTTCTCCTCCGGCCTAAAGTGTTTTTCTGGGAACTCTGCCTTGCTGCTGGCCCTGTGTTAGACTGTACCCAAGTCTGTACTCGCATGGGCAAATGGGCTTTCTCCTCTGAGGTGCCCCCCCCCCCGACTCACCGGGGCATTTCCACTCTCTTCTCAGGTCTCTCCTTCTGTCATTTACCCTATGATCCTGCTCCCATGGCTGATTTGATGCATCTTAACCCCCCCATCCCTTTTGGTCAATACCTATTCAACCTTATACCTTTTTCTTTATATCCATCCTCTGCCATGCCTCACTTGTATTGTAATTTGCCTGTTATTTACAGTGTCTTTTATTGTATTTTTATTACACTGCTATTTTTAAGTTTCTGCTTGTAAATGTCTTGTAATTTTTCAATGCCTATTGATGTCTCCATGTGCCTTGTGCCATACACTTTTGTCCTTGCCGTATTCCTATGCCATTTTCGGTGGCCCGGGCCGTGCCTTAAAATGGTTCTTGGACCAGTGTACCTACCTGGTTATCAAATAAATAAATAAATAGCATAGACCTGTTGCACTCTTTTGTACCATTCCTATGCTGTAGGAGGATCTCGTTGGAGCCAGTGGGCCATGACACACTTCAGTGTCACTGCCATCAATATTAATGCCAAATATCTCTTGTCTGAGGGCATCTGCATTATTGTAAGGAAACCCAGCATCCAATCCTTAAATGTTTCTGGAATGACTCCCTGTAGGTCTTCTGAACACCATCTTTAATGCCTGACCAGAAGGCATCTATCCTGGGACAGGCCCAAAAAATGTGTCAGTGGGAGCCTATTGCCTCACCTCTCTATTTCAAAGCTGGTGCAATCAGAAGCCATAAAAGAATGTTCATCAAGGGGAGTGAATGTTGAACCTGAAGGTGTTTGACCTTATGTGTCAAAGGTTTGGTCATCTTCAAATACATCTGTTCGCCTCCAGTCACAGTGCTCAAGTTAAGCAGTTTTTCAGCCGCTACTGGTGTCCACAGACAGAAGCAGTGGACACCCTGTCACAGGAGTGGATCTTCTACAGAGCACTTTATTCACTCCTCTGCCACATCTTCCCTAAATCATTTGCAGGTCAGGGCTCTCCTCAGGAAATTTTCTTCTAATATCTCTGGAGTGGCCCAGAAAACCATGGTTCTCTGATTTAGTGAACTTAGCTCAACGCATACCCTTTCACCTTCCAGTGCGGGGGAATCTTCTCTCTCAGGGATCCATGTCTGCTTTCAAAATCCAGGAGTAATGCAGCTTGAAGGAATGAGTCTGCTAACTAGATTTATCCAAGAAGATGGTGGATGCACTGATGGTTGCCATGTACAATTCCACACTGGCAGCTTACACTTGCATATGGACCACCTTTCAGCTTGGACCAGGGATAAAAATATCTGTCCTTTTTTAAGCTAGGTCCAGCAGATTTTGCTTTTCTTGCAGGAAGGAGTAGAAGAAGCTTAGGCCTTGAGCACCTTCAGAGGTCAGGTGTCTGCCCTTGAAGTTTCCATGGCTATCTCCATAGGGTCTAATAGAGAGAGAGAGATTGTTTTGTTTTCTGCTAGTTGTCAGGAGTTGAACTATGTTACAATCCCTGGTCCCCATGGGACCTGAATCTGGTTCTGAATTTGTAAGGAACCTTTCAAACCGCTTTTGTAGGTATCGTTGGACGTGCTGTCTTACAAGATGTATTTCTTAGTTGCTATGTGTTCAGTCAGGAGGTTTGATGAGTTTCAGGCCCTGTCTCATGAAGAACCATTCCTTGTCATGTATACGGACAAGGTGGTGCTCAGAACAGTTCTTTCCTTCATCCCAGAGGTTCCACGGCCATTCACGTGAACCAGAAAATCTTTCTCTGTCCTTCTGCAACCTTCTCTCCCACAGAATAAGCAGTGGCACAAGTTGAATCGCAATAGGCTATTGGGACATACCGTAGACTGACTACTAAATTCCACTTTTCGAATAGGTTGTCTTTTTGAAGCAGCCAAATAAAAAGCCTCCAAAGGTCACCCTGGCTAGGTGGGTGAGGACTTGCTGTGCGTAGGTTAGGTCACAGCAAAGGATAGCCCTCTGGTTCTCATCTGGGCTTATGCCACCAGAGCTATGGCCTCTTCTGGGGTGGAATGAGGTGAAGCATCTGTCTTAAGAGTTGTGTAAAGCAGCTATGGGTCCTTCAACCACTTTTTCCTTTGAGCACTGCAGTTTGGATGTTCAGAACTCTGCTACTGTGGCTTTGGTCGCAGTGTGTTGCAGTTGATGGTTGGCAGATAAATTCCTTTCCTACATGTGGCTGACGTATAGAACAATAATTCTCCACCCATTTTTTTTGTCTGGGTACTGCTTCTTTGTAATGACTACCCACTAACAATGAGGAGCGCCACAGAAAGAAGACATTCTTTCATGCTTACCGTGATTTCCTTTTCTGTTAGCACCTACGTTGTCAGTGGGGCCTACCTGGGAGCCTCGCTCCTGTGGGAGAATGTTGTCCTGTTTGCCGGTGCAGAGATGTCTGGTGTCTTGTTATAAACTCTGATTGTAAGCCTGTTTTTGGACATCTCCCTATAGTTTACCTGCTACACCTGTGTTCATACAGATATCCAAAAACAAATAACCCTGCAGCTGTTCCACAATAGAATATCAGCTGCTGCCATGCATATTTAGAAGATTCAAATATGATGCTAACTAAGGGTGCCTCTTTTGTTGCAGGTGAGTGCTTGTACTGCATGCAGTTTTCTTTGCATTTAACAAGTTTGTTTTCTTTCTAGTGGCTTGGGATGTGGATCTTGTCAGGTCACAGTATGGGATGAAGAGTTTTGTCATTTTCCCCTCCTTCATCTGACAAGGTAGTCACTGTTGACTGTATTTTATTCTAACCGGAGTGGCATATGTGTAGACAGCTAGTTTGTGTACTTTTGGTGTCAAGTTGCTGGGTGTTTTTTATTTACATATTGATAGATACTGCTGGCACAGTAGCGACTGGAGAGATGCTGATGTCTGAAATTCTCATGTGCCCAACTTTCTGAAACTTTCGGCTGTGCCATTTTCCTTATAGGGATGCACAATACTCAGTTGTAATGACTATCCACTGAGAATGTAGGAGCTAACAGAAGAGGAATTTATGGCAAGTATGAAGGAATTTCTTCAAACAACATGAAGTCTTGCTGTATTCTGACTAAATGCAATTAGCCCCAGCACTTGAACTGCCCCAGAGAGTAAAGAGTTAACTCTGTGCAGAAGCATAGAACGTTGAGCTCGAGCTCGGTTTTCAAACCTCTGTCTCTAGCACTCTGAAGTGCAACCGTCAGATTTTTTACTCCGCCTAACTGTGAAGTCGCTCCGGAGATTCCTCCTGCACTTTGGTTCGGTATCAGTTTAAATCGGTTGGTTTTACCTAACCGTTTCTTTATTTTGGTCTTCTTACCTCTGTCTCGGTAACAGTAAGTGGTAGTAGTAGGTAGTTGTTGTATTATTGTGGAAATTGTTTTTACCTTCGGTTCTTCTCCGGTCGGTCCGGTTTAGAACCAAACCCCATTGTATTTCTGTCTTGTTTTTAAATATTACTGTGGTTTCCGGTACTCATCGGTTCCTAAAAAAAAATCCGATTTCAGGTTTTTCTTTTAACCGACCCGTGACACGGTTGGAACCAATCAGTTTTTAGTTGCCTGGCGTAATAGCTGGTAAGGGTAACTTTTCAGTATTCCGGCATGTCTGAGAAACCCAAGAAGAAAGCCGGTCCCACTGGGTTTCAGCACTGTACCGAGTGTAAGGAGGCCTTTGCTAAGGCCGACCCTCACCTCGTCTGTGTTTACTGTCTGGGTTTGACCACCTCAAAGAAGACTGCTAAATCTGTAAAAACTTTCCCTAAGCCACTCTGGAACAACGTTTCAGTAGGCTAAGGGAGAGGGAGGCCGAGAAGTCCGCTGACCCGGATGGCCAGCCCGGTTCGGTGGTTGCCGAACCTGAGGGGGTGCCCACTGACCTGGGCGATACCTCCTTGGGCAAAAGGAGAGCCGATTCTGCGAAATCGGTTCCTAGCAAAAGGAAACAAAAAATCAGCCAGTTCGGATCCTACTTCCTATGGTCCATACACTGAGGAGATTGCTAAAGCGATTTCTGTTGTTCAGTCACTTTGCCTGGTTCCGACTGAACCGGCGACGGGTCATAGAGGTTCGATCGGACATAGTCACTTCTGACATTGATCCAGAGGCTTTCTATGATGGTGACTGGGATGGAGAAGAAGAGTATGATGAAGAGGAAGATGAAGGCCTAGATGAGTCTGTAGAGCTTGACATCTCCCCAGACAGGCCTTCCAGTGTGTCTCCTCCCTGACTTTGAGTCCCCCTCCCATTTCTTGTTTTACAAGAAAGTGGCTGATACTCTTCAACTCCCAGTGGAAGAAGCTGAACAGCATCAGGAGGAACCTGACTTCATGGAAATGATGGATGTCCCAGAGTCGAAGAGAGTGTCTATCCCTCTGCATAACTCCCTAGGGAAGCAGACACAAAAAATGTTGCAGTTTCCAACTTCTACACCTCCTGTGGATAAAAAGATGGACAGAAGATATACCTTATCAGGTCCTGGAATATAATTTCATACAACTCATTGTAGCCATGTTGGGGTAGTGCAGGCTGCGGCCTGTGATAAGCCTAATATTCCCCTGGCTTCTCACCCCCCAGATAAGGATTCTAGGAAAGTGGATGCCATGGCCAGTTTGGCATCCTCTTTGGCACTCAGACAAGCCAATTATATGGCATATACAGCCAGGTACCAGAAATCGAGGTGGGATACGGTTCTGGAACTGGCTAAGAATGCCCCTCCCCAGCTAGCCAAGGAGCTGGAGAAGCTGGCTGCAGATGGTATTGAGGCATCCAAGGTCCAATTTCACGCTGCTGTTGACACGAATAATGTGCATTCCAGGGTCATGGCTACATCTGTTTCCATGAGGAGATTAGCTTGGCTCAGATGTACCAATCTGTCAGAGGATACCCAGACTAAGGCCATGGATTCTCCTGTTAATGGTAACTCTCTGTTTGGTGAACAGAGCGAGGCTTACATGAAGAAGATGGATGAGTACAGGACCACCTACAGGAGTGCTGCAGCAAAAGAGAAGCAGGCCACTCCTCGGAAGCAGCAGTAAAGGGCTGGTAGGGACAGGCCTTTTTACCAAGCCCAGGCTTCCTCTTCTTTCCAGCAGAGGGGGTTCTTCAGGGGAAGAGGCAGACAAGGTATGACCAGGACCCCAGAATCCACTCAGTCCAAGCTCCCTGCCAAACAGACACCCTGAGGTGTCAGTCAGGGTCACCTCCCCAATTCCTGTAGGGGGCAGGCTGGCTCACTATTCCCAGGCCTGGGATTTCATTACCTCAGACAAATGGGTCCTGGAAGTAGTGAGCCAGGGACTTGTTCTCAGTTTCAGAAGGTTCCCAAAAATGAGAGCAAGATCTTTCAGCACCCTCTCCCCCTTGGAGACAAAGACCTTAGAGGCAGAAGTCTCCTCTCTTCTGCTCATGCGAGCAGTGGAGAAGGTACCTCTTTGTCACAGGGGAAAAGGACTTTATTCCAGATACTTCATTACCCCAAAAAAGGCAGGGGAGTGGTGACCCATCCTAGATTTAAGGTATCTCAACAAACACTTAACAAAACCAGAGTTCAAGATGGTGACTCTGGGAGTAATTCTCCCCTCTCTGAGACCAGGAGACTGGCTAGCCTCCCTGGATCTCAAGGATGCCTATTTCCACATACCCATCAGACATTCCCACAGAAAGTACCTCAGGTTCAAATTGCCCTCAGGCCATTATCAGTTCAGAGCCATGCCTTTTGGCCTAACATCGGCTCCATGGGTGTTTACCAAGTGCCTGGCAGTAGTGGTAGCATTCCTCAGCAGACAAGGTATCCTTCTGTTCCCATACCTGGACGACTGGTTCCTAGTGGGTCAGTCCCCAGGCCAAGTCAAGTCAGCCTTAGAGGTCACCCAAAGGCTCCTGGAGTCCTTGGGCTTCATTCTAAACCTAGAAAAGTCAGTTCTGGAACCAACTCAGCTGCTCACTTTCAGAGGGGCGGACATAGACATGACCCAGGGAAGAGCATTCCTTCCTCTTTCAAGAGTTCAGTCTCTAGTCACTCCGGCTTCCTCTTTTCAACCTCTAGTTTCTCATCCAGGCAGACATTTTGTTCAGTTACTGGGCCACATGGCAGCCTCGACAGCTGTGGTCCAGGGAGCAAGGTTTCAGATGAGAGATATTCAGTTTCATCTTAGATCTTTCTAGTCTCAGAAAAAGGACCCTCTCTCCAAATTGGTTCCAGTGCCCCAGACTCTAGTTCAGGCACTCCAGTGGTGGCTGGAGGAGGACAACCTACGGCAAGATGTCCCATTCATCAGTCAGGCTCCTTCAGTGATTCTCACTACAGATGCCTCTCTCCTAGGCTGGGGGGCCCATCTGGACCAGCTTACAGCTCAGGGAACCTGGTCTCACCAGGAATCCCTCCTTCACATAAACCTTCTGGAGTTGAGGGCTGTCTTTCTAGATCTGCAGACATTCTCGACTGTGGTTCAGGAGAAAATAGTACAAATCAGGACAGACAATACCACAACCATGTGGTACATCAACAAGCAGGGAGGCACTCAGTCCTCGGCCTTGTGCACGGAGGCCATGAAGGCATGGTCTCTGGCTTATTACCTTCACGCTTCCCTGGTGGCTGTACACCTGCCAGGGAAGGACAACATCTTAGCAGATGCTCTCAGCAGAATTTCTCAGGGTCATCACCAATGGACTCTGAACCCCCTGGTCCTTCAGGTTATCTTCAACAGGTGGGGGACTTCAGAGATAGATCTCTTTGCAGCCCCAGACAATCATCAACTTCCTCTCTTTTGTTGCAGGCCTCCTCTACTGGGCTCTGTACACTAGGAGGCTCTACTATTGGATTGTACAAGCAGGTTCCTGTATGCATTTCCTCCTTTCCCTTTGATTTTCAGGTTTCTGATCAAGACCAGATCTCAGCCTTGTAGGGTGATCCTAGTGGCACCAGACTGGGCCAGATAGCCATGGTATCCTCTACTACTGTCATTGTCAGTGACAAGGCCTTTGTGTCTTCCCAGACACTTCAGTCTGCTGACATCCTCTCGGGAGGATCCTCTATCTCAGTCTTCAGGCTCTCAGGCTCAAGGCCTGGCTCTTGAAGAGTTAGAATATGCACATCTAAACCTTTCTCAATCGGTTTTGGATATTCTACAGGTTAGCAGGAAACATACTACCAGAAAAACTTACAATTCCAAGTGGAAAAGATTTGTTTTTTCGTGTTCCCAGATACCTGTTCAGCCAGAATTAGCTGCCATTGCTACTGTATTGGACTATTTGGTGCATCTTAATAGTTTAGGCCTTCGGCCCACTACGCTTAAGGTGCATGTGGCAGCTGTGTCTGCCTTCCTTTCAGCTGGGAAGGGCTCTTCCTTAGCCTCTCATCCAGTTTTCCAGAAATTCTTCAAAGGTCTGATGCATGTTAATCCTCCCTTTCGAGCCCCTACCCCTTCTTGGGATCTGAACATCTGTATAGCACAGCTTACGCAGCCCCCTTTTGAGCCTCTGTCTTCAGCAGAGCTGAAATACTTGACATGGAAAACTGTATTCATGATAGCTATTACCTCTGCCAGGAGGATCAGTGAGTTACAGTCTTTATCAGTGGAACCTGATTTTATTTCTTTTCACAGGGATAAGGTGGTCCTTCGAACTAACAGAAACTTTCTTCCCAAAGTAGTCTCAGACTTTCATCTGAACCAATCTATGACATTGCCTATGTTTTTTACTGACCATTCTTCCTCTGGGGAAAGAAGATTACACAGTCTTGATGTGAAAAGGGCCCTTAGTTACTATGTGGAGCATACTAAGACCTATAGGAATGGATGTTGTTAGTTATTTCTCACCTGTGGTGAGGTGGGAAAGGGCAAACCAGCCACCAAGAGAACTATTGCCAAGTGGATTGTCTCCTGTATCCAATTCTGCTATTCAAAACTTGGGAAGGAACCTCCCTCAGGCCTGAGGGCTCATTCTACCAGGGGTACAGCTGCTTCACCCACAGCAGCTAGGGATATACCTTTAGTGGAAATTTGTAAAGCAGCCACCTGGAAAACTGTTCACATATTTACCAAGCATTATTCTCTGGACATTCAGTCTAGAAGTGATGATAGGTTTGGCACAGCTGTGCTGCAGATCTTGTTCCAAAAATAGGTTCTGTGACTCCCTCCTCCAAGGGGGTACTGCTTGGTAGTCTGCATTTAGTCAGAATACAGCAAGACTTCATGTTGTTTGAAGAAAAAAT
Source organism: Neoceratodus forsteri (assembly GCA_016271365.2). NCBI lineage: Eukaryota > Metazoa > Chordata > Ceratodontiformes > Ceratodontidae > Neoceratodus > Neoceratodus forsteri. The sequence goes on along the minus strand of CM057458.1, from coordinate 1,339,438,899 downwards.
GACTCACCATAGTAATGTTGTTTCTTCTAATGGAGTCTTGCTGTATTCTGACCTCCCTCCCTGCCTCCCCTTGTAGAACCCAGTAGTTTTGGGATGTGGGTGGGCAGGCATAGTGCTGCACCCCAGAGGTGTACTTGGCTTGTCCTATTTTATGGGTTTTAGTTATGTTTTAGCTCTCTATGTACTTTGGTTTTATATTTAGCTTTCTTTTTTTGGGGTTCTTGACTTGAGTTTTTTGACCATAAAAATAATTTGTGCAGCCATTTGGCTTGCAAGAGTTGAAATAATTTCCACTTATTACTTTTATTAGTTAGTGCTTGTAATAATCTGATGGTTACACTTCAGAGTGCTAGAGACAGAGGTTTGAAAACCAAGCTCTAGCTCAACGTTCTATGCTTCTGCATAGAGTTAACTCTTTACTTGCGGGGGTAGTTCAAGTGCTGGGGCTAACTGCATTTTGTCAGAATACAGCAAGACTCCATTAGAAGAAACAACATTACTATGGTACGTATTTTTTTTTCTGTACTAACTACCCATTGACAGTGTGGAGTGCTACAGAAAGAAGAAATTCCTTCATACTTACTGTAATTTCCTTTTTTTATAGCTCCAACATTGTCAGTGGGTGCCAATCCTGGGAGTCTGCTGCCTGCTGGAGAGTATTTTCTAGTATGCACCTGGGATGTCCGTTTTGCCTTCAGAAATGTTTTGGTTTGAAAATAGTGTTGACATCCTTCTCCGATTTATCTGCTGATGTGACAGTTAGGCTACAGAGTATTTGATTACAGGCATACAGGTTAACAGGTTGATAATTTCTGAGCAAAGAGCGGTGCGTCTCTGTTATAGGTTAGTGCTTTCACTGTTTGCAGTTATTCTGTTTATATACTTTTTATCTTAAAGGATACCTAAACAACATTTTGCCAACAAACTATTCACAAATCTGACTTCATAGAGGACTAAAGGAAAGGCTGCTGTATACATCAATGCTAAAACTACATTTATATAATTCACCTAAATGTGGTTCCAAAGCATTTGAAAAATGTAAAATCAGCCTTCCAATTTCAAAAAAACTGCCTTGCCTGCTTCCTAAAATGGCTGCCAAATGTGTTAAGTGATGACATTACTGGAGCCAGACTCGGAGAGCTATATGGCTCTTTACAGTGCTGAGTAGTTCGTTTTTTTTCCCTCTTGTTTAGAAGTGTTTCACCAAAACTGTCAAAACCATGTGTTTTATTTTGATAAGTACACGTTAGGCTATTGTTCTGTTAATTTTGTTTACTTTAACATGCTAAAATTGTTTTAATCAACGGCTTTTTCTTTGGCAAACCATAGTGCAGTACAAATCTTCAAATACCTGGTGGTCTAGTGGTTTATGGTGGATCCAGGATGTTACAGTTGGGGGGTGCTGGGTTGGTGTGCATACTTGATATGCACTTTTAAATATTTATTACATTTTTATATTGTCTGCTATTATTCTTTCTTAGTACATTTTTGACAGAACCTACAAATGTAATCCATAGTGTTGAATGTCAACATTTGTACAATCAATGAATCATAGTTCTTCAACAAAGTGAAATGCAGCAGCAAGCAAGTTACAATTGGTGGTGGTGGGGGGGGGGTTGCAGGCGCATCCTTTGCCCCCCTGATCCACCACTTGCTTGTAGCAAAGTTCTTATGTAGTCCAATGCCAAAGTTCATACTTCCTTGGAAATCAAAAATATGCTTGTCTTGTCTTCTTTTTCCATGGGAAATAATAATAAGAATCAGCATTTACATAGTGCTTTTCATACCGATTGTATCCCTAAATGCTTTACAAGCCATGCTAGATTAGTAGTGAAGTGACTGAACATGTAGTGGCAGCCATTTCACACATCAATACCCACACACAGCCTTGTAGAATTGCATGAACTGGTTTTCTGGGAAAGGGAATGTTAGCCTTGACACCGAGGTCAAGTAGTGATCATGGTGCTGGCAGCCCCACATCTTATATCTCACAGTGATTTGCACATCTTTCTCCCCCATCTGTCTTCCCCCTTCCCTGAATATAGCAGTACCCTGCAGGAGTGGCCTTCTCAGTCCCTCTCTGGTATTCATTCTTCACTCCTGCTCCCCACACCAGATTGGTGAGCTCATCACCCTTCTGCATCATGAATGCAGTTAGTATAGTTCCCTAGGTTTTTTTTACATATCAGAAATAAACAAATATTTCCAGTAAGTCAGTCTGATAGCAGCAGGGCACAAGGGGAAATATAGGCTTTCCTATCCTTAAATGATGTAGGCTACTGTTGATTAGGCACTAATAAATGACAGGTGTGCACATCAGTATGCACGTCATTTAATAGTGCCTAATCCTAGGTAGCTTAGACCTTATATGGGTAGAAAAGCCTATTTTTCCCCTTGTGCCATACTGCTATCAGCCTGGCTTACTAGAAGATCATGTTTATTATTAATACGTAAAAACAGAAACATGGGAGACTGTACTAAGGGCATTCATGATGCAAAAGAGTAGTGAGCTCACCAGTTTTTGGTGTGGGGAGCAGGTGAGAAGAATGAATGCCAGAGAATGACTGAAGAGGCCATTCCAACAGGGTATAGCTATATTCGGGGTAGGGGAAGACAGGATGGGGGAAGTTGAGCAGATCATTGTGAGGTCTGAGATGTGGGGCTGCCAGCACCATGATCACTACCCAGCTGTGGATGAGAGCAGCCAGTGATGACAAATACTCAGAGTGGCAGGATTGCAACTAAATTGTTACTTGAATTCAGTGTATGGAGATTACCCTCGGGGGGGGGGGTGGAGTTTTGTTGGGACGTATCCAGGGAGCTCTGTATAGCTCATTCAAGATTAGGAAGAGTGTTAGCCAGCCAACTCGCATTGTGGAGTAGGACACAGGAGCATTCTGGAGAGGAATTGTCGAGGACTGTCGTGTAGAGTTCTGCAGATCACAGGTAAGGGATTAGAATGACAATGGAAGTTGGGTGGATTTGCTCAAGGCATTAGTATGCCTCTCCTGCTAATAATATTGTTATCCATAGTAAGTGCAGCTTTTATGAGAGTATGAATAGCAGTTTTTCAGTTGTCTCCTGATGCTTATTGCTTGGCCCTCCAGGAAGACCTAGTTTTTGGTTAGTTATGTGGAAAAAAACAACGTGGGCATACTGCCTTCACTGTGCAGAAGGGTGGTGATCTGCTCAATGTTTATTGTGGGAGAAGGAGTCAAACATTGAGAGGGAGGGCTGGAGAGTGATTTGGGAGGCATTTTTTAACAGTGGCAGCTGATGAAGCGTATTGGTATAAGTGTACACTACTATGAGGTTTAAGGTTACAGTCTGAGGTGTGATAATTCTCTTCATGAGACTGCAAGTTCATATGCGGCCCCAGGCAGTACTAAGGAGAGAGTGTGGATGGTGGGGTATTCAGCAGAAGGCAGGCTAGGTGCAGGGGGTTTCATATGGAAAAAGACTACAAGAGAAGCTTATTTGTGGATTATCAAGAAAGCATGAACTTTGGAATTGGACCAGACCAGTACTTCACTACAAATTTCAGGACATCACATAACCACTAGATCACCAGGTATTTGAAGTGTTGTACTGTACTGTGGTTTGCCAAAGAGAAGGTCAGCTGGATTACAAAAAAAGAATTTCAGCAAGTTAAAGTAAACAAAATGAACAAAACCATAGCCTAACGTTTTCTTCCATGTGTTAACACATGGAGTTGATCATTCTGGTGAAACAATCCAAAACAAAAGGGGCGAAAAAAGAACTAGTACTAAAGGGAGCCATGTGGGTCTCTGCGTCTGGCGCCAGTGATGTCATCACTTAACACATTTGGCAGACATTTTATAGAGCAGGCAAGGCTGTTTTTTGAAACTGAAAAGGCTGATGTTTACATGTTTCAAAAGCTATGAAACTGCATTTATGTTATTTACATAAATGAAGTTTTAGCATAAATGTAAATGGCAGTCTTTCCTTTATCTTGCTATGAAGCCAGATTTTGGAGTTTGCAGTTTTAAAAAACTGCTTGTTTAGGTACCCCTTAACAGTTTGGTCAGTCTTGTACTAGCTGGTTAAGAAGACTGAAGAAGATTCAGCACAGGAGAAATGCAGAAGGCAAATATCCTTCCATCATGCCGCCAAACAGCATGAGGTATTCTTGAGACACAAATGTGGATCTTACTTCGAGAGGACGCTCTTGTAGCAGGTAACACATGTAGGACTGACACCACCTGGTGGCAGTTCACAGCAGATTCTTCTCTAGCAGTACCTAGGGGACAGCCCCCTCCGGCGTCAGCTCCGCCCCCGACATCCCCTGTATAAAGGAGGGGCGGTCCCCACGTGCTCCAGTTCTTTCCTGCTGTGGCATGGGTTTGTCTGCTCTCAGCTACTCCTCATTAGTACTGACTGCTCTAAAGTTTTCTCCACCATTTTTTCATGGAGTTTCAACAATCATCTACCTGTATGTCCACTTCCTTGATGGGGCACACTGATAAGTGCTCCTGCAGGTGTCAGATCCCCTCCCAGGATGGCCACTCCACCTGCTTGTATTGTCTGGGCCCAGACCACGACATCGGCGCCTGCTCCCACTGCCATACCTTTAACAGCAGGACCTGCATCAGGCAACAAAAATCCCTTTCAGCCTTCCTCGCTCAATCTAAGCTGGCCGCTATGGAGATGGGCTCCTCCTTCGAGGGAATTGGACCCAAGGCCCACTAAAAAGAAGCACCACAAGGAAGAGCACCATGACCGCAGGGAACAGGAGAAGTCCCACTCGAGGCCCAGGTCCACGGGTTCCCATTCAGCCTCCAGATCCGGCTCCTCCAGCCATGACTTCTGCCTAATGGTACTCAAGCCTCCCGCTTCTTCCTCCTGTTCTTCTGCTCAGAAATTTTCCAGCGCCACCCTGTAGCTGATTAAGATCCATCTGCCCACGGAATCAGGATCTTTGTGAGCCTCGGTAAGTCTTCCTCCCACTCGGCCTTCATTTCTGCGGCCGACTCCTGGGAGTCAAAAAAGGCTTCCAGGCCTTCCTCCAGTAGGGCTTCGTCTCTACCGCTTAAATCCAAGGGATCCGACCGCCATCAGCCCCCGGCTGCAGAACGCCATTCGTCAGATCCCACAAACACTCCGACCATCCCAGGCCTATGGTCCCTGAGGGATGCCCGTTGGACCCAACAGCTAAACAGGCAGCGGACCAATGCCCTGACGTCGCTCCGCCCGCGTTCACTCCGCCGCTGGCCAAGGTTGTTCTGATGCCGACTTCACTGGCATGGCCTGACATCAGCTCCGATGTTACCCCATCTCCTCAGAAGATGCCAGCCCATCTACTGTTGGAACCTGATGATGGTCTGCCTGATGCTCCACCGTCATCTCCTGCAAGGCCGACGCCGATCAATCCTGACACCGGTACAGGCACAGGCATGGCTTCTCCCCCTGCACTGTAGTCACCAAAACTCAACATGGCTCAGGTTAAGGAGCTTTTCTCACATTGGTGGGTCACAGTCAAGCAGGACTTTCCAGTGAATCCTGCTCCACCCACTCCTCAACCCGGTGACCACCCCGATCCTACACCAGACATAGTGGCCGTTCCTGAACCATCCGGTGACGACACAGAGAAGAAGCCTGCTAGTCCCAAGAAGCATAAGGACAAAAGCAGGCACCAGAGGACCCGGTCTAGAAACTCCTCCCACTCAACTTCTCCAGATAGACATAAGCAAAGGAGATGCCGCTCCCCTTCCTCTTCATCATCTGAGTCTTACGTCGACTCAGAGCCATCCCTACCTGACTCTGATGTTGATTCTGCTCATGGGGGCCAGGAGGACCATCCCAAGTCCCCGCCTGACGACCCCAGTTTCATGGAGGTCATGCAGCACATAAAAGAAAATATATGGGTTGGGATACAGAGGCCCTTGACCCTGAACGTCTGAGACTGGCCAAATACCTTCACCAGAAAGATCTCAAACCAGTGGTCATCTCACACATGGTGGACATCTTCCAGGATATCACCTGTGCTACCTGGAAGTGCCCCCATTTTTCTGCGGTACCTAAAAAGACGCACAGATTGTACTGGGCTCCTAAGGACCACCCCTTTTTGGCCAAACACCCTATCACTGATTTGGTGGTGATTTTGGCCACTTATGACCATTTGCTGAGCACCCAGCTGCCCAACAGGGAGTCTAAGCAGCTGGATTCATTGGGCAGGAAGGTGTACATGTCTGCCACCTACAGCATCAGGAGCCTGAATTTCCTGACTCGCATGGTCCAGTTCCAGAATGCCCTCTGGGAACAGGGACTGGACATCATGCAAGGTTTGCCCGACTGCCCTCAAAGGGCATAGCTTGCCAGGCTTCTTCAGAATGGCTCAGATGTTGGCATGCGCATCTTGAAATCAGCCTATGACTCCGTGGACAATTCTGTGAGGGCAGCCGCCTCCGGCATTTGCCTCCATTGCCACTCCTGGCTCCGGGTCTCTGGGTTTGATCCAGATGTTCAGACTAACCTTCTGGATGCCCCCTTTAAAGGCTCCGTACTCTTCAGCAAAGAGTTGGAGAAAATTATATAAAAATTACAGGACTCCGGTAAGGCTGTCCATACCATTCAGTCCATGTATCGTCTGAAACAGGGATGTTTTCGCAGGTCCCATTTTTGTGGCTGAGGGAGACAACAGCCTCAGCAACCCCGTTATCAGCAGCAGTCTCAGCGGGGTGGCTTTGGTTGGAGAGGTGGGGCCAGGGGCTCCTCGACCGCCACCTCATGACAGGCTCAACCTGCCACTGCTGCCCCCCCCAGCACCTGACTATCTAGGTGACCCTCCTTTCCTGAATGTCTAGTTGGGAAAGCCGGACGGAGGCCGCTTTTCTCTCTATGCAGAAGCCTGGAGACAGGTGACCTCCAACCAGTGGATCCTTGACCTTGTGGAATTTGGGCATTCCATCGGGTTCGATGCCATCCCTCCGGACAGACCTCCACCCCCATCCCATTATCCTAGGAAACACAGAGTGCTTATCCATCAAGAGATTCAGTCTCTGTTGGATAAGAATGCCATAGAGCTAGTACCCTTCACAGAGAGAGCGACGAGGTTCTATTCCCACTTCTTTCTGGTTCCCAAGAAGTCCAGGGATCTCAGATCCATTCTGGATCTCAATGATTTGAACCAGTGGATCTCCTACAGGAGGTTCCGCATGATCTCACTGCCCAACCTCCTGCCCATGGTTTCAGCCGGAGATTGGTTGGCCTCCATGGACATGCAGGACGCTTATCTGCACATTCCGATTGCCAGAAAACACCGGAAGTTCCTGAGATTCCGGTTCAAAGGCAGGCTTTTTCAGTTCAGAGTCCTTCCCTTTGGTCTCTGCTTGGCCCCCAGGGTCTTTACAAAGTGCCTGGCAGTGGTTGCCACTTCACTTTGGAGAATGGGCCACTTTGTGTTTTCTTACCTGGATGATTGGCTCCTCCTGGCTCCTTCCAGGCCTTGCCTCTTGAAGGCCATATGGGACACCCTGATGTGCTACCATCTGGGCAATATGGTGAACCGAGACAAGTCTCGCCTGTTCCCCTCTCAGAGGCTCCAATTCATAGGGGCACTCCAGGACTTCACCCTCAGAAGGGTTTTTCTTCCTTCCAACAGGATGGAGCACATTCTGGCCTTAGCCGCTCACGTCTCTTCAGCCTCAAAGGTTCCTGCTAGACTCCTCCTCAGGCTGTTGGGCCACATGGTGGCGGCCATAGTTTCCGTTCTGTTTGCAAGGTTATGAATGCGGACGATCCAGTGGTCTCTACGTGTCCAGTGGGATCCAAACCTGCCATGGATTCTGAGCTCCGTTTTTTGTCATGGAAAACCTTGCTCTTGGTGGCAGTCACCTCGTCGACGTGTATTTCTGAGCTTCAATTTCTTGTGTAGTGACCCCTACCTTATTTTCCACAAAGATAGGGTGGACCTTCGCACCAATCCCAGATTTTTACCAAGATGGTTTCGGAACTCATGTTAAACCAGTCGGTTCAACTTCTGGTTTACTACTCGGATTACTCCAGCAAAGGGGAAGCACTCCTTCACTCTTTGGATGTTCATAGGGCACTGCACTGCTACCTGTCCAGAACTAAGGGGGCCAGGAAATCTGAACAACTGTTAGTCTCTTTCGCGGATGGTTCCTTAGGATGCCCGGTTACCAAGCAAATGCTTTCACATTGTCTGGTAAACTGCCATTACCTTCTGTTACCAGAAACACAAGTCCTCTCATGGCTCGATTAAGGCTCATTCCAGTAGGGCAGTTGCCACTTCGTTTGCGTCCATGAAGAGAGTTTTGACAGCTAACATATATACTGCCACCACATGGCATTCTGTCCACACCTTTGTCAGGCATTATAGCCTAGATATAGTCTCCAGATGCAGAGCAGGATTTGGCCTTGCAGTCTTGATCGGAGGGATCCCTCCTGTCCCTGTTTCCCCTGCCTTTCCTTCTCCCTCTCCCGAGGGTTGTCTTCAGCTTATACTGCTTGGGACTTAGTCCTATATGTGTTACCTGCTGCAAGAGCTTCCTCTCAAAGTAAGATAGTACAGTTATGTAAGAACTTACCATAACAATAGATCTTCAAGAGAAGCTCTTGCAATAAGACTAGGCCATTTTCCACGTTGCCTTATGCAGACCTGCTTGTTCGGCATGCAAGAACCGGAGCATGTGGGGACCGCCCCTCCTTTATACGGGGGATGTCGGGGGTGGAGCCGACGCCAGAGGGGGCGGTCCCTTAGGTACTGCTAGAGAATAATTTGCCGTGACCTGAAGATAAGCTCTTACGTAACTGTACTTTCTGCTTTAAAAAAAAAATGATATAGTGGATTCTAGGGATGTGGATATGTTGTTCTATCCACATTTACTAGCAGTGTCCTTTCTGTTTAAGATGTGCTGGAAAGTCTTCAAGCTGGCTCCTCCCACCCTCCCAAGTGGTATACCTCTCAGCTCCACCCCATGATGCAAGATTTTCCTTTCCACTGGAAGAAGCAGATTCTGTCCTTACTGCTTCTGCACTGAGTAGGCCCTAGGGCTCAAATTCTTCAGAATTACTTCCAAACCAACTCTTCTGAGTTTTTGTCTTCAACTTGATCTTCGATCGCGGCCGCAATGGACAAGTCAGTACCCAGATTTTGCCGGTGGCCATGAGGAGAAGGGGACACGTACCACCCCACTTGCCACGTGCGTCTACTGCCTGGGCCACAATCATGATACCCAGGCCTGCGACATTTGTCGGTTGTTTCACATGATGGTCCTCGACTGCCTCACCCACCTTAAGTTGTGCTGGCTGGAAAAACGACATCCGCCGGTCAAGTCTAAAGACACCCGTTGTGTGGTCTCCGTGGCTGCGGGGTCCGCTGAGCAGCTGGAACAGCTTATGGTCTTCGAGTAGGAGAAGGCCTGGGCTGCCACTCAGTCCTTCTTGGCTTCTGCCTTCGTTCCGCTCCAGTTGCACTCCACTTTTTTGTCCCCTTCAAGGAGCTGTGCAAGTCCCCCCTGAATAAGGGGCAGGGCCCTTCTGGATCTCACAGCTCATGCTGTCGCAAAGATGAGGAGTCGAAGAAAGGGAAGACTCACCGTCGACGTTCGTGGGACCGGGAATGTTCTTGGTCTCAGGACTCCCAGGTTTTGACGACTGTGGCCTTGGCCGCTAGCTTCACAGTGATGATGTGGCTGAGATTTTTCTCTACCCTATCAACCAGCTGTTGTTCGAAGAGACTGACCATTCTCTTTTCATGACTCTGGTCCTGCCTGTGATCTTAGAAGGGGCTGCTCAGTCCGTTGAGCAGAACCCTCCGGTCACTGACTCAGACCAGGAGGAGCCACGGCACTCCCCAGCTCCCTCCAAGATCCCCCGGCGGCCGAGGTTGAGGTCCTCCTCCAGTGGGTCAAGCAGCTCCCACTGTCAGTGGCACTCCTGCTCTTGGTGCCACAGGAAGTGGCACCGCTGCTATTCCTCATGTTCATCCTCCTCAGGTGAGGAAAGGCTTTGTTGCAAGTTTTGTCAACACTATGAAGACCTCATGTGGCAACAGTTGTTGCTGGTCGACCCTGGCTCCCACACCAGCCATCACTTGGCTGTCGCCTGAGGTGCAGACACTGACTCCCCCTGTGGGGTCGGTCGAGACTGTCCCTTCCACAGCAGAGCCAGTTAAGACTGTCTTGATTCGGCTGAAGCCGGCCTCTCCACCGATCATGGTGGAGCCTCCTCCCAATTAGCCACCGATCTGCGGTCAAACTAAGGAGTATCGGCCAGCCAAGGGGCTTCCCCATCAGCTGTCGGTCACCCTCACACCTGACCGCCCACAGCGGGTTGAAGGTGACTCTGGCAGTTGGCCGATTTCTGCGGACTCCAAGTCCAAGGATTCCTCACCTGCACTCCTGTCCGGTTGACAAGGAGTCTGTGAGGGATTTCTTGATAGAGGAAGGGGGCCTACTTCCTTCCTGGGCATCCTCCGCCTCATCCGAGTCCATGTGGATGAAAGTGGAGCCCATCCAGAAGCGAGTTCGCTATCCCCTTACAGAGATTCAGGACAAAGGGGACTCTCCAATGGAGGCTTTCCCTGTGGCCGAGGCCATTGTCAGCCCAGCCCTGGAGCTTTGGCAGTGCCCTGTGTCCTGCACTGTGCCCTCTGCCCAGATGGCCTGCAAGTATGCGGTGTCCATCAGTACCCTCTCAGGTTTCACAGAGCACCCCTCAGCTGAGGGGTTGGTGGCAGACTCCATGTTTCAGCATTCGGGCAATATTGGGGACATCGACAAGGAGTCCAAGAAATTGGACCATGCAGCTAAAAAGGTCTTTTTCAGCTTTCTGACATGTTGTGTCAGAAAAGCCAAAAAAGAGGACTGGACCCACAATTTTTTTTAAATTGTATTAAGTGTGGTGTGTTTACAGTGCTTGGGTCCATAACATTTTTGCTCTAAATTCTGCTCAAAAACTATATTAAAAAGGAGCCCAAAAGACTAGAAGAGATGGCTTCTAATAATGTTTCTGTTAAGGAGGGGTCCACTGCCTTACCTAAGCCTAAAGATAAGCCCCCCCCCCTCAGAAAATGAATCTGATAAACAGAACAATAAAAATGGTGACATGCAAAAAAAAAAAAAAAAAATGATGAACAGACCACTGAGTTTGTTCCAGCAAAAACACTATGTAAAGACAAGCATACCACTGCACCTCCCACATCAAGGCAAGGGGAGAAGCCAGTGGCAAAAAAGCATTAAGACAGAAAAAAAAAAGAATAAAGAGGGTCAGTCACCCACTGAGGTCTCTGACCCTAATAAAGATTTAGCCCCTATAAAAGAAATGGCAAAGGCATGGCACCTGTATCAAACTTTACAGGGTATGGGGGCCTTTTTCTCTGCTCCCTCTACTCCTGTTAACCCTAGCAGCTCTTACTCATGTTTCAATACTTGCAGACTTTAAATCTGCTACAAAAACATTCAGTTTGCTTACCTTAAGTCAGGTTTACCCCAAATGAAAAAGGCTTGGTTCGTTTGAAAATGGCGCTCCTGCTTTGAAGCTGTCATAGGAACATAGAATTTGATGGCAGATAAGGACCGCTTGGCCCACTTAGTCTGCCCATTTCCCTACATAACAGATAAGCTGCAGATCCTAGTTAACCAACAGCCTACTTCCTCCTACCCCCACTAGAATTGTCTTATGTCTGTCCCATGCATTCTTGAATTCCCCCACTGTTTTTGACTCTCTGACCTCTTCAGGAAGGCCGTTCCATGCATCTACCACCCTCTCTGTGAAGAAATACTTCTTCACATTACCTCTGAGCCGTCCCCCCTCTCTCTTCAAATTGTGCCCCCTTGTTCTTGCACATCTCTTTTTTTTGAAAGATGCTACCCTGTTGGACTTTGTTGATTCCCTTGAGGTATTTGAAAGTTTCTATCATGTCCCCCCTCTCCCTCCTTTCCTAAGGGCAATACATATTAAGCTCCTTTAGTCTTTCTTCAAATGTCTTCTGGTGCAGACCCTGCACCATTTTGGTTGCCCTCCTCTGAACAGCCTCCACCCCGTCTATGTCTTTGCAGAGATGGGGTCTCCAGAACTGTACACAGTACTCCAGATGTGGTCTTACCAACAGTCTGTACAGAGGGCCAACAATTTTCTGTTTTCTACTGGTGATGCCTCTCCCTATGCATCCCAGTATCCCCCCAACCCTCCTTACTGCCTTCTCACATTGCTGGCCCACCTTTAGGTCATCTGATATAACTACCCACAGGTCTCTTTCCATTTCTGTTGTTGTCAGTATCTCACCCCCATTGTGTACTCTTGTCCTGGGTTTTTGTTTCCCAGGTGTATTACTTTGCACTTCTTGCGTTGAATCTAAGCTGCCATACATTTGACCATTCCTCCAACCTTTCCGACTCCCTTTTCATCCTTTCCACTCCACCTTGCGTATCAACCCTGTTGCAGATCTTTGTGTCATCTGCAAAGAGACATACCTTTCCCTCCAGTCCCTCCACAATGTCACTTATAAAGACATTAAAAAGGACCGGCCCCAGTACTGAACCCTGCGGTACCCCACTAGTAACCCTCCTTTCTTCACTGTGGACTCCATTTACTATTACCCGCTGTATCCTGTTGTCTAGCTAGTGTTTTACCCAGGCTACCACCCTGGGACCCACTCCTAGGCTGGCTAATTTGTTTATTAATCTTTTGTGTGGGACTGTGTCAAATGCCTTGCTAAAGTCTAGGTAGGCCATGTCCACAGCCCCTCCCTGGTCTACTACTTTGGTCACCCAGTCAAAGAAATCAATTAGATTTGTTTGACATGACCTTCCTGCTGTGAATCCATACTGCCTTGGGTCCTGTGCCCCACTGGCCTCTAGGTACTCAACAGTTGTTTCCTTCAGAAGTGATTCCATCATTTTCCCTACCACTGAGGTCAAACTGACAGGTCTGTAGTTTCCTGCCTCTATCTTGCTCCCACTTTTGTGAAGGGGGGGATCACATCCACCCTTCTCCAGTCCTCAGGTACTGCACCATCCTCCCATGATTTGTTAAAAAAGGGTAGTCAGTGGTGTTACTAGTTCTTCCCTTAGTTCTTTTAGACTTCTGGGGTGAATCCCATCAGGCCCCATTGCTTTATCTACCTTCAGTTTTAAGAGTTCTTTTAGAACCCTTTCTTCTGTGAAAGGACTACTATCAACCCCCCCTATCCAGAGTGCTTCTGTTGACTAGATTAGGTCTCTCCCCCTGCTTTTCCATTGTGAATACTGAGCAGAAATATTCATTCAGTATCCCTGCTTTTTCACTGTCGCTCTCTGCCCAACCACCTTCCTCTCTATTCAGCCTCAGTATCCCTGCCTTCTTCTTTCTTTGCTCCCTAATGTATCTATAAAAGGTTTTATCCCCTTCTTAACCGAGTTGGCTATCTTTTCCTCAGTTTGGGCCTCTGCTATTCTGACTGCCTTCCCGCTTCCTTGTGCTTTAACTGGTACAATTCTCTGTCCTGCTCATTCTGTGTTTCCTTATACTTCCTGAATGCTGTCTTTTTCTCCCTTACCTTCCCATACCTTCTTTTGAAAACCATAGTGTTTTTTTCTTTCGTTTTGATTTGTTTATTTGCTTCACACAAAGGCTTGTTGCCTCTGTGATGGCAGTTTTGATGTTTCCCCATTGTTGCTCCACCCCACCTTCTTGCCTGTTTGCTAGTGCTTTTCTGAGGCACTCTCCCATTTTGACAAAATCAGCCCTCCTGAAGTCCAGCACCTTCACTTTTGTGTGGCTTGATGCTACAGCTAAGTTTATCATGAACCACATTGTTTGGTGGTCGCTTGTTCCCAGATGGCTACCCACTTCAAGATCAGAGATTCTCTCTCCTTCCCCATTTGAGAGTACCAGGTCTAAGATCGCTCCCTCTCAAGTGGGTTCCAAAAGTAGCTGTCCTAGTCTGAGACTCAAGAGGAAGCACTAGCACAGTGGCAAAGACTGCTTCAAAGCAGGAGTGCCATTTTCAAACGAACAAAGATTGCAAGTATTGAAACATAAGAAAAAACTAAGTGTTAAACACCCAAAGTAAAAATAGCATTTGCAAATTATGTCTCCTCAGGCAAAAGGAGATAAACGCTCTAAACAGACTAAGATATGCCACTATGCTAAGTAACTTGGGGGCGGGGGTAAGCCTTTTAAATAAGCAGCGGTTAAAACATATCAGCATTTCCTTTGACCTCAATGAGGGATAGATATAAGGCATGAAAAATGTTTTTTGTCTTTACAGGCGGCGTTTGAAACCAGTTATATAATAGAAGCACTACCGTACACACAGAGAAAGCAAAGCTGTATAAAGGTAGAAAATATGCAGTCCTGATGGTGAGGCATTACTCTGAATTTAAAATAAATGTAAAAATGTTCATGTTAAGATAGGAAGATGTACATAAACAACACCATCAAAATAATTGTAAAATATTCATATATCAACAGAAAACAACGTTTAAACCCCGTGAGCAAGCTCCATTGGGAAGCAAAAACGTAGGAGAAAGAAAAATAAACAGGATTGTAATCTACTTGTTGCACTGAGAAGTGTATTTCTTTAAAGGGCCCCCCCTTATGTGACAACCTCAACAAGGGGGCTGAAATAGAAAAATAAGCCTCCATTTCCCACCTGCTCTCCCACAGAACTTTACAATGAATGGACTCTGAACAGACAAGTCCTTGCCACAGTCTTCAAGAGGTGGGACACACCAGAGGTGGACCTGTTTGCATCCCACCTCAACTGCCGGCTTCCTCTGTACTGCTGCAGACCCCCAGCAATGGGCACTCTCCCAGCAGCTGCACTGTTTTTGAACTGGACAGGGAAGTTTCTGTATGCTTTCCCTCCATTTCCACTGTTACACAGAGTGCTACGGAAGCTCATGGATCAGCCTGCAACCATGATCCTCATAGCTGCAGACTGGCCAAGGCAAGCCTCGTATTCTCTTCTGCTGACCATGCCCCACAAGAAGCCGATTTGACTTCCTTCTACTCACTGTTTCCTCACTCTACCACAAGTAGAGGTGAATTATCCAGACCTGAAATCCCTTCACCTCAAAGCCTGGTTCTTGAGGAGATAGAATTCCCAGAAACACAGTATTCAGAACAAGTTCTGAAAATTCTTTGCATAGCTAAAAAGCCAAGCACAAATAAAAACCTATGCAACTAAATGGAAAAGATTTTCAGTCTGGTGCAAAGGAAAAAGAATAGATAGTTCTTCAAGGGCCTTCTTCATTTGCAGCCCCCAATTAGGGAACCTGTTCCCCCTTGGGACCTTGCCCTTCTGCATTGGTAAGCTCATGGAGCCCCCCTTGAGCCCATAACTACAGCCCACATTAAGTACATTACCTGCAAAACAGTATTCCTAATGGCTATCACTTCTGCAGGAAGGATTTCAGAACTGCACGCACTCTGCACTGAGCCTAACTACATGGTCCTCCATAAGGACAAAATAGACCTCAGAACAAATAGGAAATTCCTTCCTGAGGTGGTCTCTGAGTTCCACCTTAACCAGTCCATTACTCTCCCTGTCTTTTTCACTGACAATTCCACTCCAGGGGAAAGAATGCTTCACAGCCTAGATGTCAGGAGAGATCTGTCCTATTACATGGAGCATACTAAAAGGTCAGAGGCTCCTCTATTCAGCTTTTCCTGAGGTGGGCAAGGGAAAACCAGCCACCAAGAGAACTGTCTCTCACTGGATAATTTCCTGTATTCACTTCTGTTATGCCAAGGCTGGCAAACAGCCCCCTCAAGGCCTCAGGGCCCTCTCTGTTGGGGGCACTGCTGCCTCTGTGGCAGCTGCAAGGGACATCTCCTTGCTAGAGGCCTGCAAAGCAGCTACCTGAAAGACTGTACACACATTCATCAAGCATTACTGCCTGAATGTACAGTCAAGGTCTGATGCCAAATTTGGCATGGCGGTCCTGCAGAGCCTCTTCCCTAAGTAGGTTTTGTACCTGCTTCTCAACTGTACTGCTTTGCCGCTTCGCCAAGGCTCCCCCTTCGTGGAAGGAGCACCAGATGCCACCGCAACTCAGGACTGTCTGCCCGCCCAAGGAACCACAAGCCTGGCTGGTTTCGGGAGCAGCAGGTGGCAAAGGCGTAAAGGTTGCTACCAAGCCCATCGGGGCTTCGGACCCTGAGCCCACTCACCGCATGGCTTGCCAGGAATATCAAGAGGTGCTGACGCTTCTCCAAGGCTCCCCCTTCATGGAAGGAGCACCAGACACCGCCACAACTCGGGACTCTCTGCCCGCCCAAGGAACCACAAGCCCAGCTACTTTCGGGAGCAGCGGGCGGCAAAGCCATAAAGAGGCAGTCCCCGCCGGTGCAAGTGCGGCTCTCCACTCGCCCCCACCTCACCTACCCCGGGTCTACAGCTGTTTTTCTAGCTTGTTTTCAGTCATATGACCAAGTGCCCAAATTCCCATTGGCTCCTTATATGATTGTGCCACTAGGGGGCCTGCAAGCGTAACTTTAAACCTGACTGTTATTTAATCCTGTTTTCTACTTAACCTGGCAAGTCTTAAATTTATTTGCGCTAGGTTATATCTTAGTCAACCAGAAGCTACTTCTCCATTTCTGACTGGTTGGCTCTAATCTGCCCCTAACAGTTTTCTGATTGCTGCTTCTGCATGTACCCACCTATGTGGCAGTCCTTATGCAAGCCCAAATCTCTTGCACTGCTAATGTGCTTTCTCTTCTAAATCTCTTGACCTGGCAAGGACCTTGAATTTTCCAAATTCAGTCTCGCTGCCTACCTGATTATGTCCTGTGCTAGCCTACAACTCTATCCTAAAGTTCACCCTGAGCCTAAAAGTATGATTAGCTACCATCTAGGGGTGATGACCCACCCTCATCCTCTCAGCTCTACTCTGTATGAGCTTGTCGTTGCTCTTGATCCCCTGTGACTACCAGAGATGGGTATCAGATACCAGAGATTTTCGCTTCTCCAATCTCATTGTTACCAAACTCTGGCCAGTAAGCTCCTGGCAACTTATCCTGTATCCAAAAGGCTGTATTTATTATATGCTTCTAGTACTGGATAAGTGGAGTAGGAGGGCTGTCCCTTTTCCAGTCTCCCACTTGGTTAGGCTCTGTTTTCTAATATTTCTTATACTCCTAGCGGGTGACATTGAGCTTAATCCTGGTCCCTCTTACCTATTCTCTGCGGATGACATAGCTGGACTGTCTAGAAAAGAGATTTTTATCATTCACATGAATATTAGAAGCCTAATATGTCACCTGGATGAGCTTGAGGCATGGGTAAAAGAATACAACCCAGACATTCTTTGCCTCATGGAAACATGGCTAAAACCCAGTATACCTGACTTACGCTGCTCTGTAGCCAATTACTCCCTCATCCATAAGGATAAGTGGATGAACAAGCATGGTGGTGGTGGTGTTGCCATCTATCACAAAGATCACCTCAACCTAACAGCTATCCAGGCATCTGATATGTTATGTGAACACTTACGTGTTGCTATTACACTAGGCACAAAGAAACTCCATATTGTCTGTTTCTATAACCCCTCCCCAGGGGCTTGGCTGGGCTACAGGATCTACTTGACGTTACATTCAGTAATGGTAATCTCAACGAGGCCATAATACTGGGGGACTTTAACCTAAATTGGTTGGGTCCTGTGCATAGCTCCTTGGTTTCTGTGGTTAGCAGGTTGACCTGCATCAGTTGATAACAGAGCCCACTAGGACTCCCAATCCAGCTAAAACTGGTACCCTGATTGACTGGATACTCACAAATCAACCGGAGCATGTGCCCACTACCGGGATCCTTGCGGATGCTATAACTGACCATGCACCAATTTTCTGCCTGTGGACCTCAGGTGCCCCACCATCTCCACCACCGCGGTACGTGACCTTCAAGAATTTTGGTAACTTGGATGAAAATGCCTTTCTGCAGGACATATCATGTGTCAACTGGTCTGAAATCTATCGCACAAACAGTGTAGAAGTGGCTATAAATGTTTTTCTCAATAAATTTACTGCCATCCAGCCTACAGTATGCATGCCCCAAAAGTTACCAGGAGAGTTAGAGGTAAGCAAACTAGATGATTACACAAGGACCTACTGTCTGAGCTTCGTGTGAGGGATAAACTGTGGAAGCGCTTCAAGCAAACGGGACAGCTGGCTGATTTTAACACCTATAGGGCTCATAGAAATCTCTGCAAAAAGAAAATACGTGCTGCCAAAATTAAGTACTGCAAGGACCTGCTTACTAGTTCTACAGCTGACTCAAGAAAATTCTGGGCTCATCAAGACCTTCCTAGGGTCCTCCCAATCTAACACACCAACGAATATGATACTAAATGGGGTTCACTGTAATGACCCAAATACAGTTGCCAGTGCCTTTAACCGTATGTTCTCAGATCTGTCCCAATATACCTCTGCCTTCCTGGCACAGGACACCCACAATGAGACCCCAGGGTTTATCAGTGCACCTGGCTCATCTACATCACGAGTGCCTACACACACTCCGCCTTTCTACTTTAAGGCCATAACCGCGCAAGAGGTCTTTAAGCTCTTTACATCTATGTTTGACAATACTAGTGTGGGGTCAGACTACCTGGAACCACGCCTTCTCAAACTTGCATCCTCCTTTATAGCCGCTCCACTGGCAAAAATATATGCATTTTCCCTGTCTTGTGGCACTGTTCCTGAACTCTGGAAAACAGCTCGGATAACGCCAATCTTCAAAAAAGGGAGCAAAAAAGATATCCATAACTACCGGCATATAGTTATCCTATCGGTCTTGTCCAAAATACTTGAGAAACTTGTCACCACACAAACACTGGAATTTCTTATGAAATTTTATATTCTCACTGATGCTTAGCATGGATTCAGAAAAAAATCATAGCATGAACACTGCTCTGCTAAAGCTCACCTCGGATATTCTCTCTAGTATGGATTCTAGCAGACTAACTGGAGCGGTTTTCATTGACCTTACGGACCACCAACTACTTCTATCCAGCCTTAGCAGCCTGGGTTTCTCTTCTCCAGTTGTTTGCTGGTTTAACAGCTATCTATCAAACAGACTGCAAGTTGTTAAGTTCAACTCCGCTATATCTGCTGCTGCACCTATAAATGTTGGTGTGCCACAAGGCTCTATCCTGGGGCCACTCCTCTTTTCACTCTTTGTGAATAATGTTCCCAGTGTCCTGCAGAACTGTTCTTCTCTATTATACGCTGACAATCTTATCTATGCCAGTGATAACAAAGTTGAAAAGTTAAACTCTTCCATCTCAGCTGATTTCACAAATGACCAGAAATGGCTCTTTGACCATAAATTGGTTCTAAATGCTAAAAAAAACTAAGGTCATGCTCTTTGGTTCGGCCCCTAAACTTAGAAACTGTCCTCTGTCCCTAGTGGTAAATGACATGGATGGGTCCAAACTTGACATTGTCACGTCCTTTAATTATCTTGGGGTTTTGCTAGATCAATCCGTGGATCTCAACCTTCACAATCAATCCACCTGTAAATCAGTCAACTACAAACTAGGTGCTGCCTACAAGACTAGTTACATGCTAACTCCATCTGCCAAACTGGCCATTGCTAGAGGAATACTGCTCCCCTCCTTAACCTATTGTGCCTCCATTCTTGCTGGAGCTCAGAAAACCGCCCTTCATAACTGGGATGTCATTTATAATAACATGTCGATACACATCCTCCTCCTCCAGGCTAAAGCACTGCTGTCAGCTTTATGGTGACCTGGGATAGCTCTCCCCCCCTCTGCTACTAGGCAATATTATTTTTGGTCCCTTACCAACTCTATTGTGAGGCTCCAAACCCCAAGATCTCTAGCCAAGCTGCTAATTCCTCTTACTGAATCTCATGGGTTGAGGTCTGCTGACAGATCTTTTTTAAACACCCCCAGGTGTTATACCACAAAAGGCACTGGTGCATTCAGGCATGCGACGTCTCAGCTTTGGAATACGCTTCCCCTTGAACTGAGGTTGACTGGATCCCACCAGTGTTTCAAGAAGAATCTGCGTCAATATCTATTGGGTGCTGGCTCCTGCACTTATTTTGACCCTACCTGATGGACTGATGCAATGATTATCCTTACAACACTTGCCACTTGTTATAATTATTTGATTCTGCTATTTTATTGTTGTGGTTCCTGGTTCCTTATGCTTTTACCATTTGCTAATTGTTTTACAAATATGTAATTGTTCTGTCTTGTTCCTATTTCTATCTACTGATTACTGCGTCACTGTACAATGCTGTCTACTATGTAAATTGCATGTTCATCTATGTACCTCATTGAAATGTTCCAGTACGTATTCATTATGGCATGTACTCTCCCGGGTCATGCCTATAGATAGTCATACTGTTTGGCTAGTGCACTTATCTGGTAAACAAAAACTAAATAAATAAAAATAGTCTGCTATTGTTACTGATGCTAAAGGACTCCTGGGGTGAGAAGAAAAACTTACTCACCATAGTAATTATTTCTTCCAAGGGGTCCTTTAGCATCAGTAACCTCCCACCTTGCCTCCCCAGGCACCTACATTAAGAAGGCTCTGCTTCTGTATTTTTTAGCCAAATTTGTTCAGTTTTTTAAATTGTTTTTAGAGCATGTTGATGGTTAATTATAGTCTTTTAATAGCTCATGCTGTTGCATGGTTTTAAAGCCTGTTGGCACAGTCCTTTTAGTAATTGTTCTCCTTTCGTCTTTGAAAAAATTCTGAAGCCCTGTGGGCTCTTTGCACTCAGCACAACTTCCTGCTTGATTCTGATTGGCCACTCTATTTTAATGAATATTCATGGCTCCACCCCGAGGCAGTTCTACCTGGTCAGTTTACTGCTATTGTTACTGATGCTAAAGGACCCATTGGAAGAAACAGAATTACTACGGAGAGTAATTTTTTCTTCCTAGCTATAGTCCAGTAGGGCAAGGATGTAATGGTGCAGCCTCTAAAGTTACCCTTACAGGCTACCAAATTCCTGTTCCACAGAACTGAAGACAATAATGAATACTGCCTTAAGTGCTATGACCCAGGCCATTTTTCCTTATGCCTGGCTGAGAACCACTGGCCTCCCATAGGTCTCCCAGTCCAAGGTTATGGATTTTCCCTTGTGTGAAATAATTAGCTGTTTGGGGATAAAACTGAAGCCTGCATAAAAAAGGTGGAACATTATAAAACCCTTATCAAAGTAATATTGCCAAAAGCAAAGCTTTACATTTAAAAGCAAGGAAAGCACAGGCAAGGGATATTTTCCGGGGGAATTTTGTCCTATCCCAATGCCTATGGATTTTCCTGAATGGGAGGAATTTTTAGAGGGAGAGGAAGGAGAGGTCAGATATGAACCACCTCTGCTCCTGCTCCCAGTATCCAGTCTAAACAGCAGTTCTCTTCATTTCTTTCAGGTCGCTTCCTCTCCATAAGTAGAGGGCAAGCTTTCCCACTACTTCCACCAAGAGCAACTCCTCACCGCAGACACAGCGGGTACTGCAGGTGGCGGGCCAGGGTCCATCTTTTCAGTTCCCCAAACCCCACCAGAAAGGTTGCTGTTGGACTTAGACTTCAAAAACTTACTGAAGGCTCAAACAGCAGAAAGAGGTTACCCCCCATCCGTGGGGAAGGGGCCTCTACTTCAGGTAATTCCTCACTCTGAAGAAAAATGGGGAGTAGTGACCTATTCCTGAACTAAAGTATCTGAACAAGCACTTGCTTAACCAAGATTAAAAAACTTCACCTTAAACCAGGTGATACCTAGTCTCCATACATTTCTGGGATGCCTACTTTCATATTTCCATAGGTTTGTCCCATATGAAATTCCTCAGGTTCAGGCTGTCACCAGCTCATTACAAGCTTGTAACTCTGCTATTCAGATTCACTTCAGTTCCCAGAATCCTCACAAAGGGATTAGCAGTTGTGATGCTTCACTTAATAACAAAAAAAAACCGGCATTTGGCTCCCCATGTCTGGACAATTGCTTGATAGTGGGCAAACCCTATCAGTGAGTCTTGGTAGCCCTGAGCGTGACAAGAAACACACTAGAATCTCTCTGGGCTTCATTAATAACAAACTGAAGTCCCATCTTAAACCTGTTCAAATATCTAACTTCATTGAGCAGAATTTTACATCCTGCTGGGGAAGGCTTCCCATCCTGTGAACAGAGTGCAGACCTGTCTGATCTTTGTGAACTTCCTAGTATTAGGCCAGCCAAGACCGGCCAAATCTTTTTTTTCCAGATTTCTGGGCCATATGGCTCCTAAGACACCAGTGGTCCCAGGTGCCACATTCCTAATGAGGGACATACAGTATCACCTCAGGGTTCACTGGTTAAAAAAAAAAAGAGACTCTCTCTCTCAAAACTATTTCCAGTCACCAGAACATTTCTCTAAGCTTGCGACTGGTGAAAAGATACAAAAAGTCTCAGGGAAGGAGTTGTTTTCCAGCTGAAACAACCTTCCAGAATACTAACAAGAAAGCCCTCCTAGATTAGTGCAGAACCAGTCTACAAGTGCCATATCAATCCGTTCAAACTCACAGCTGTGTACCTAGCCATTTAGGCCTTTGTCCCACAGCTCATAGGCAACGATGTTCACATTAGAACAGATAACACCACTTCCATACTCTGCATCAATGTGCAGGGTGGCATAAGGTCCACCCATCTCTGCATGGAGGCAAGAAGAAGTTGGCCTTTGGCTTACTTACTGGATATGTGCCTCTCAGCTATACATCTCCTGGGCAAGGACAACACATTACCAGATCCTCTAAGTCGCATCAGTCAAAACCACAACGAATAGCCGGCCTTGTGGCGCTGAGGGTTGAGGCGCTGGATGTCTCACGTTGCACTAAGCCAGCGACCCGGGTTCAGGAATGACCTCAGGTCACCGGGGTGCCGGCATGGGAGGGCGGAGCAAGACTGAGCATGTCGATGGGCAGCTCTCCTCTCCCGAGGGTGGTGAGGGTGGGTTGGCACACCCCCACAGTTCCTTTCCCACCGGGTGAAGGTCTGGTGGGTAGCGTAGGCAGAGAGGGGGCAGCAAACAGTTACGAGATGTGGAAGGGGCTGAGCTGGCACCACGGGGTGGGTAGCATACCTCCACACACTTGCATGGGTGTGTGCCGGGGGATCAGGGGAGAAAACTGTACAAAATACCTATGTGTCCCTGTCGCCAGTTGGCGGGAGGAAGGCAACAGCGACCAAACAGCTATAAGAAGAAAACAAAGCCCACAATGAATGCACTCTGAACAAGTATGTCCTTGCCACAGTGTTCAGAAGGTGGGGCACACCAGAAATAGACCTGTTTGCCTCACCACAACCATCAGCTTCCTCTGTACTGCTGCATGCCCCCAGCACTAGGGACTCTTCCAGCAGATGCCTTAACTCCAGATTGGGCAGGGAAATTTCTTTATGCCTTCCCTCCCTTTCCTCTGATTCACAGAGTCTTGCTGAAGTTGAGGAACCAATCAGCTACAATGATTCTAGTGGCACCGGAGTTGCTAAGGCAACCTTGGTATCCTCTCCTACTAGGTCTGTCTCACTGCAAGCCCATTTGGCCTCCCCTCAGTCACTCCTTTCTGACTTTAGCACAGCTAGGAGTGATGTATCCTGACCTACAATCTACTCACCTCAAAGATGGTTCTTGAGGAGTTAGAGTACCCAGACACCCAGTATTCAGAACAGGTCCTGAAAATCCTGAGGATGGCCAAAAATCCCAGTAGCAAGAAAACCTGTGCAGCTAAGTGGAAAAGATTATCCTTCTGGAACAAGAGGAAATGCATAAATCCTCTTAAAGCCTCAGTTCCCAGTCTTCTAGATTATTTGGTTCGCCTAAAGGCTGCATCCCTAAAACTTCACCTAGCTGAAATTTCTGCTTACCTGTCCATAGGAAAGGACAAGTCAGTTATTTCTTTGCCTGTCTTTAAAAAAATTTTTAAAGGCTTCCTCCATCTTTAACCATGGGTGTAGGCAGGCATACTCCAAGCACTCCATGGTGTGCAATTTTATTTAAGGGGGGTAGCAAATAGGCTCTGAACTGCTTCTTTTTTCCATGAAAACTAACAAAGAAAATACTGAACCTTTCGGTAATTTTATTCATAGCAGTCAAAACTACAGTAGATGGACTAGTCACTAATACTCTCTGCATCCCAAGGACAATACAACTTTACAAGCTCTTGGCTGGTATGTGGATGTCTTAGGGAACAATGCATGGCATTTGTATTTATTGCAGTGTCAGTGGCTCAGTAGGTAGCACACTCGCCTCTGAGGCCGGGAGATCAGAGGGCTATGGGTTCAGTTCCCACATCTGGCACTTGGGTTAATATCCCAGTACTGACACTGTAATGCAGCATGAGAGGGGTGCTGCATTTCTGAGGTGCCGTCTTTCGGATGAGATGTTAAACCGAGGTCCCATCTGCCTGGATTGGTGGTAGTTCAGGTGGATGTTAAAGATCCCATGGCACTTATCGAAAAGAGTAGGGGAATTTCCCCGGTGTCCTGGCCAAATTTCCTCATTCACTAAAAATACCACCAACAGCTTAATCTGGTTCAAGGTCAGTTGGCATTCATCTGTATCCCCCTCCCCCGGGTCGTGCCTGAAAATAGGCAGGATTTGTCTAGTGCACTTACCCGGTCAACAAAAGCTAAATAAATAATTTACCCATGCAAGGCAACAACTACTGTCACGAGATACAAAAGTTGTATTTATTGTGCCAAATGAGGCAACAAACACGGTGCTGGTGTACATATGTATATTGTCTGGTTACACCGGGGGGGGGTGTAGCTCACCCTAACAAGGGGGAAGGGTAGCAGTGAGTCCACTTGGTGTGCAGATCTGAAATCCCTGGCTACACCCCTGTCTTTAACCCCCAGTTTGGGAACCTGTTCCCCCTTGGGATCTCAACCTCTGCATTGCTAAGCTTATGGAGCCTCCTTTTGAGCCCATGGCGATGGGCCATTTGAAACAGATTACCTGGAAGACAGTCTTTCTAGTTGCCATTACTTCTGCAAGAAGGATTTCAGAACTCCAGGCACTCTGTACTGAGCCAAACTGCATTATCCTTCACAAAGACAAGGCAGAGCTCAGAACATTTCTTCCTAAGGTGGTTTAAGAGTCCCACCTTAATCAATCCATTACCCTTCCTGTATTCTTCACTGAAAAATCCACTCCAGGGGAACAAAGACTGCACAGTCTGGATGTGAAAGCCCTGTTTTACTACTTGGAGCATACCAAGCAGTTCAGGGGCTCCACTACCCAGATTTTCTTCACCTATGGGGAGGTAGGCGGAAGAAAACCTGCCACTAAAAGAACTGTCTCCCACTGGATAGTCTCTTGCATTCAGTTTTGTTATGGCAAGGCTGATAAGAAAAAATTACTCACCTTAGTAATAGGTTTTCTTCTCATGGAGTCTTGCTATATTATGACTATATGCAGTCAGCCACTGCAGCTGAACTGCCCCGGAGAGGAAAGAGTTAACTCCAGAGAGTCTGGAGTTCCACAGCGCGAGGGCGCTATACCAAAGCTCTATCTGGCCAGTTTCAAATGAAACTGTCAGATCTTTAAAGCTAACACTAAGCAACAAGTCTGTGTGGAAAGCTCTACACTAGCCAAGTGGCTACCTACTAGTAGGAATAACAATATAAACAGCAATAATAATAATAATAACAATGAATAATAGTATTATTAGTTTCTCCCTAACAAGCACTATTAGACCCCCCTTCCCCCAAGACTCAAGTCCAGGAAGGGGGCCAACATATTACTTAAAACAGAAATACCTAATTCCCCTAACCCTAAATAAAGGGGTGAAGGAAGAACTAAAATGGCATGACACAGTGCTTGCACTAATTTGCCACCCCTACCCAAGTAGAAGTTCTGAGATGGGTAGGAGAGGGTGGTTTAAATAGCAAGACTCCATAAGAAGAAAAGCAATTACTAAGGTGAGTAATTTTTCTTCAAACACCATGAAGTCTTGCTATATTATGACTATATGCAGTATACACAGCAGTACCTCCATGGAGGAGGGTCAGAACCTACTTAGAAATAGGCTCTGAAGCACAGCTGTGCCAAAACGAGCATCTCTCCTGGACTGAATATCCAGGGAATAATGCTTGGTAAAAGTGTGAACTGTTTTCCAAGTAGCAGCTTGACAGATTTCAGAATGGGAATATCTCTAGCAACCGCTAGAGATGCAGCTGTACCCTGGTGGAGTGAGCCCTCAGTCCTGAGGGGTTCTCTACCTAGTTTTGATAACAAAATTGGATACAAGAGACAATCCACCTTGCAATTGTCCTCTAGTGGCAGGTTTCCCTTGCCAACCTCGCCATAGGTAAGGAAGAGTTGGAGGATCAACCTGTGACCCTTTGGTGCTCCAAATAATAGCTTAAGGCTCTTTTGACGTCAAGCTGTGCAGACTCCTCTCACCTGAGGAAGAATGCTCAGTGAAAAATACTGGAAGAGAGATGGATTGGTTCAGGTGGAAATCTGAAACCACTTTAAGCAAAAACTTTCTGTTAGTCATGAGGACTACCTTATCTCTGTGGAAAGAGATAAAATCTTCTTCCACTGACAGGGCCCTGTAGTTCACTTATCGTCTGGCAGAGTGATAGCCACTAGGAAAACAGTTTTCCAAGTCAGAAACTTGGAGACTCTGCTGAGGACAGAGGCTCAAAGGGGCTACATTAACTGAGCAATGCAACACTCAGGTCCCAAGCGAGCTGGTTCTAAAAAGGAGGGTTGGTGTGAAGTAACCCTTTAAAAAACTTGGAAAGCACAGGGTGAAGAAAGGACAGGCTTCCTGCTGACAGAAAAGCAGAGACAGCTGCCAGATGAACTTTAAGGTAGCTGGCCTAAGGCCTAAGGAATTTAAATGGACCAAATAGTCCAGTAAAATGGGCAGATCAGCAGATTCTGGGATAATCTGCTTCTCAGAGCACCAGATGGAAAACCTTTTCCACTTAGAATTGTAAGGGTCTAGTGGAAGGCTTCCTTGAAGCCTTTAAAATATCCAAAACACCTTGAGAAAGGTGTAAGTCAGCAAATTCTAACTCCTCAAGAGCCATGCCTTGAGATGGAGGGATTTGAGGTCCAGATACCACACTCTCCCCTGTGCACAGGCCAGTAAATCGTGGACTCTGGGCAAGCTCAGGGCAGGGTGGACTGTCAAGGACAGAAGCAGTGGGTACCAGGGCTGTCTGGCCCAATCTGGAGCAATCAGAATCACCTTGCAGGGCTGAGATCTGATTTTTACTAGTACCCTGAAAAGAAGGGGAAAGGGGGGAAAGGCAACCAGGAACTTCCCTTTCCAATCCAACTGAAAGGCGTCCAGGGGACTGATCCCAGCACTGGAGGCCTGCAACAAAACAGAGGAAGTTGGTGGTTGTCTGGGGCTGCGAAAGATCTATCTGAGAGGTGCCCTATCTGGCAGAGACTGACCCCAGCACCTGAGGATTCAGAGCCTATCGTGATGGCCCTGAGAATCCTGCTGAGGGCATCCACAGGACATTGTCCTTCCTGGAGGGTGAACTGCTATCAGGGAGGTGTTCAGGAGTAAGCCAGAGACCACAACTTCATTGCTTCGTGCACAAGGCTGATGACCGAGTGCCCCTTGCTTGTTGATGTACCACATTGTTGTGGTGTTGTCTGTCCTGACTTGAACTACTTTGTTCTGGACAGAAGCTGAAACGCCTGAAGAGCTAAAAGGACAGCTCTGAGTTCCAAAAGATTGATGTGGAGCAGAGATTCTGGGGAGACCACACTCCTGAGTGGACAGGTCGCCTAGTGAGCTCCCCACCCTAACAGGAAGCATCCGTGGTGAGGGTGAGGGAGGGGAAACAGGAATGAAAGGAACCCCTTGTTTTAGATTGCTTTGATCCTGCCACCAGTGTAAGGCCAGGATCAGGGTTTGGGTCACTGGAACCAATTTGGAAGGGGTCCCTCCTTTGAGACCAATAGGCCCTCAAATGGAACTGAATGTCCTCATCTGGAATCTTGCTCCTTGCACTACAGCTGTGGAAGCAGCCATGTGCCCTAGGAGTTGCAGAAAATGCCTTGTTGGTCGAGACCCCACAGGTAAAGGAGGATGCCAGGGCAATGAGTCTGTCTACCCTTTCCGAGGGGAGAAATGCCCTGGCTAACTTTGTGTTCAATTCTGCACCTATGAAAGTTGGTACCTGAACTGGTTCGAGAACTGACTTTGGTAAATTCAGCAGGAATCCCAGGGAAGTGAGAAGCTGCTGGGTGACTTGCAAGTGGGATTTTACCTGATCTGGGACTGACCCACTATGAGCCAGTCGTCCAGGTAGGGAAACACAGCAATCCCGTGCCTTCTTAAATGAGCCACTACCACAGCTAGACATTTCTGTGAATACCTCTGTGAGAGGTAAGGTCAAGGCATTGCCCTGAACTGGTAGTGGCCTGAGGGTAGTCTCGAACCTGAGGTACTTTCGGTGAGAAGGCCTGATCAGAACATGAAAATAGGCATCCTTGAGGTCCAGGGAAGCTAACAGTCCCTGGCCTCAGGGAGGCAAAATCATTGTCAGAGTTAACATTTTGAACTTGGTTTCAAAAGATGCTTGTTCAGGTACCTTAAATCTAAAATGGCCGCCATTCTCCTGTCTTTTGGGGTAAGAAAGTATCTTGAGTACAGCCCTTGCCCTGATGGCATGGAGGGACCCTTTCTACTGCTTTGCAGTCCAAAAGAGAAGAAACCTCTGCTTCCAAAGCAAGGGCTTCTGAAGGATTGCAGGTGGAAAATGTCTGGCTCTCATCTTCGGAAACTGTTTGAAGCTGAGAACCAGACCCTGGCCTATTACTCCAGAACCCACCTGTCCGAAGTTAGGGACACCAGTTCTGGCTGAATAAACCAACCTGCCCCCACTGGTACAGGAGAATCGGCCCTGGGCACCCCATCAGGGTGCCTGTTGAGCCTTAGGCTGAGGGAGGGGACGGTTTACTTGTGCCCTGTCTACCTCTGCCTCTAAAGAACCCCTCTGTGCAAATGCAGAGGAGGCCTGAGAATTGGTAAAAGGCCTGTGGAAAGGCCTGCCCCCACCTCTCTCCTGGGAGCGTGCCTCTGTGGAGTGGCATGCCTCTCCTTAGCCTGGGCACTTTGTAGGTAGTTCTGTATTCATCCATCTTTTCATATAGTTTTCTGTTTGTTCCCCAAACAGAGAATTACCCACAACAGGAAAATCCATAGCCTTTGACTGAGTATCTTGGGACAGATTAGTGCATCTGAGCCATGCCAGCCTAAGGAAAGCTACAGAAGTGGCCATGACCCTGGAGGAAACATCATTAACATCAACAGCAGTATGAAATTGAACTTTAGAGGCTTCAATGCCATCAGCAGCCACCTGTTCCAACTCACTAGCCAGCTGGCCATGGGCCTGCTTGACTAACTGCAATACTGTGTCCCACCTAGATTTCTGATATCTAGCCACATAAGCCATATAATTTGCCTGCCTGAGTCCCAAAGAAGCTGCCATATACTGTTTTTATGCCATGGCATCAATCTTCCTGGAATCCTTATCAGGAGGATGTGAGGCCAGAGGAATATTAGCCTTGTCACAGGCTGCAGCTTGTACCACACACCTCATGACTACACTGCTCAGTGAGGAAGTCTGTATCAGAGCCTGACAAGGTTATCTTCTGTCCATTTTTATCTACAGGAGGGACAGAATGAGGATTTTTAAATCTTTGTTGTTTGCTTCCTAAATGACTTATGCAAAGGAATAGACAACCTCCTAGACTCTGGTATATCCATCATTTCTACATAATCAGGCTCCTCTTGCTCATCCACAGCTTCCTCTAAAGGAAGCTGGAGGGTTCTGCAACCTTTTGTAAAACATAAAATGAAGGGGACTCAGACAGAATAGGAGGAGATTCTAAAGGTCTGTCTGGAGAAATGTCCGGTTCAATAGGCATCCAGACCCTCCCAGCCACACATGTAATGATCAAATTCGTCCTCCCTCTCCTGTGGTTCATAAAATTCCTCAACATCATACTCCTGAACCACTGGCACTGAGCGAACCAACCTTTTACCAACTGTAGGTGGTTCGGCAGGACCCTGAGACAGTGACTGGACAATCTGTATGGCTTTAGCTATTTCTGCAGCAGTTGGAGAGACAATTTTGGACTCCAAACCTACTGATTTCTTTGTCTTTTTCACTGAGACTGGTTCCCCTGAACCAGCCTTCCTTTGGCCCGAGGATCTAGCCCTGGTCAGAGGGCACTCCCTCTGGTCCAGTGGGTACTGGACCGGGCTGGCCATCTGGGTCAGCGGACTTCTTGCCTCTCGTTCCCTGAGCCGGCCAATCTCTTTTCAGGGTGGCTGCGGGAAATTTTTACACACCTGGCAGTCTGACAGGAGGTGGTCAGCCCAGACAATAAACACAAGTGGTGTGTGGGTCAGCCTTGGCAAGGCTCCCCACGAGCATCACAGTGTTGAAACCCAGTGGCCCGGTTTTTCTTTTTGGGTTTTCTCAGACATAATGCCAGCCTAACCAAAAACTTGCCATTGCGATATGAGCAGCAAGACACCCTTATCGTTCCTAACCGTGTCACGGTATTTGAAAAACCCATTTTAAAAGCAAGGTTTTTAGAACCGATAAGAACCGGGAACCGCGACTCTAAAAGCCCAACCACACTTTAAAACGTTAAATTAAGCAAACCGATTGGTTCAAAACGAACCGATAATTGAATTTCCACACAGACTTTAGAATTTTCTACTTACGGTTTTACCAGATGAGCTTTTAACCAAAATGCTGGTAAAATAAATACTTTTGCGGTTCAAATGAACCGAAAATACTCGCTTGAACCGAAATGAACCGATGTGAAGGAGCTGATCTCCGGAGCGACTGTTCAGTGAAGCGGAGTAAAGAATCTGACAGTTTCATTTGAAACTGGCCAGATAGAGCTTTGGTATAGCACCCTCGCGCTGTGGAACTCCAGACTCTCTGGAGTTAACTCTTTCCTCTCCAGGGCAGTTCAGCTGCAGTGGCTGACTGCATATAGTCATAATATAGCAAGACTTCATGGTGTTTGAAACAGCCCCCTCAGGGCCCATTCTACTAGGGGCACTGCTGTCACAATGGCAGCCGCAAGGGACATTCCCTTGTTTGATGTCTGCAAAGCAGCCACATGGAGGACTGTACATACATTCACAAAGCATAACTGCCTGGATGTACAGTCCAGATGTGATGCCAGATTTGGCAGGGCGATCCTGCAGAGCCTCTTCCCCGAGTAGGTTCTGTACCCGCCTCCCAACTGCACTGCTTTGTAGTCTGCATACTGTTACTGATGCTAAAGGACCCCTGGGGTGAGAAGAAAAAATTAATCACCGTAGTAATCTTGTTTCATCCAAGGTGTCCTTAAGCATCAGTAATCTCCCACCCTTTCTCCCCAAGTAACCTAACTAAAGAGGACTCTGCTTCCTTTATTGTTGTCAGATGTGTTTTGGGGGTTTTGAATTGCATTTAAAGCAAAGTTTACATGTGTTTTCAATTGTTCATTGTTCATGCTATTGCATGATTTTTAAAGTCTGTTGGATCAGACTTTTCATGGGCATGTTCCCATCATAGCTTCAAAAAAATTCTGGTGCCCTCTGGGCAAGGTCCACTCAGCACACCTGCTAATTCTTTTCTGATTGGCTAATTCATTTTATTCATTATCATAAACTCCACCTCCGAGGCAGCTTAAAGTGACTTACCAACTTCCCCTGATGTCATGTTTGCAGATCACCTTCCCTTCACAGAGTGATGCAAAGCTCAGCTGCCCTGAAGTTACGTATTAAATATATTCAGATGCTTAGTTGTCAGCGTGGCTCAATTGGTAGCACATCCGCCTCTGGACCAGAAGGTCATGGGTTCTTGTCCCACACCAGGATTGGACTTGCACCTAAAAATCGCTGGCATCTGAGTGCAGTATTGGGGGGTGCTGTTCTGCTGGGGTGTGCCGTCCTTCGGATGAGACGTTAAACTGAGGTCCCTTCTGCCTATCCTGGTGTTGTCGTGGTGGGTGTCCAGGTGGAAGTAAAAGAACCCAGGGCACTCTTTTGCAAGAGTAGGGAACATTCCCGTGTCCTGGCCAACATTCCCCTTCCCATAAACTGGTTCATGCAATTATCCAGGCTGTGTGTGGGTGATGATGTGCGATATGGCGGCCACCACACATTCAGTCACTTCACTACCAGTCTAGCATTGCTTGTAACGCGCTTTGGATGCATGAAACGCACTATATAAATGCTGATTCTTCTTCTTCTTAGTTTTTTAACATTTTTGTGCCACAGTTGTCTCTGCATGTTTTTTTTTCTTTGTTTGAAGTTCGCACATGAGCAGTGCATCCACATGCATAAGTGACATCAGCACAGGGAAGGTGTTCCCACTGCACCTTTCTCACTGCTTGTTCATTCATCTTTCCTAGACCCAGCCTCAGTGAGTGCAGATCCAAAACTGAACTGGCAAAAATTACAGCACTGATGACTGAAACTGTTTGTTATATTGGCAGCTGAGGTGGATACTTGCTTTTGGGATTGCAGAAGTGGTAATTTCTCCTGATTTTCAGTTTTACTCATCTGACTAAGCTCTGTGTCCTAGGTCCATCGGTTCTAGGAACATCACAATCTACATTGCCTGAGTACAGTGTTACAGTTTTAATAAGTGCTGCAAGTACATAATTATAACAACAAGTCTGTATAAAAAAGAAATTTTTCAACTGAGTGGAGCTGTAATCTGTAGCGTATTGGGACACAAAAGGACGACTTTTGAACTGGGCAGATCTATAAATTGCAGTAAGCTTTTCAGTATTGGTACACAGAGGTCTGTGTTAAATGGATGACTTTTTCAACAGTTCAGAATTGTAATGTGCAGTAAGAGGATAAGCACTGAGCTGCACAGTCCAATCCCAGGAGAACAGTGCAATAAACTGCGTATTTTTGGCAAGTGCTGCTTCCAGTGTGATTGCTTTAGTAAACTGCCTTTGCTATTGCATTTCTGATTGTCACCATCATTATAGACAGTTTATATTTTTACTGTGCTCCTGTGTTTTCTTGGGCTCATTTGGTGTTCTCATGCAAGCACCATAACACTGATCACCAAAGTATGCTTAGATGTGCATGAATAAAGGGACATGGTGCACTGAATTGTTTCTCCAGCTTGCCAGCTCCTCGCTAAGTTTATAAATGAATGCAATAAAATCAGTTATGCACTGTACATAGTTATACTGTACATAATTTACAGTGTATCTCAAAATTAAACACTTCATTTTTTAACATTTTAACATACAGTCTTTATTTATAATTAGGATTATAGCATCATTGTATGTGCTCCGGAGCATCAGCAAAAGAAAAGACTGCAGTTGCCATCCTCTCCCAACACTGTGGTACCAATGTATGGCTTCTATGGTGTTATATTGCAAAGTGTGCTAGTCAGTTCGGCATACTTAGGGTATAATGTCTGAACGAAAATATGGGCTACACAGCAATGAATGCAGGGAGTCTACATAATGCACCATGACATCGGTAAGGCATGGGAGACAGTATAGTGCAGCATCTGTTGTATTTGCTGTACACTTTATGCATGTGCATCAGAGATCCACTGTAATGGAAAAAATGGGAAAACACAAACTGCTTGACACAGACTGAAGTGGTAATGAAGTATGGTGACATAAGTGAGGAAGGGTGGTTCAAATAGAGTCTAACACTTTGGTACCTACCGCAAGGATATGTCCCTTTTTGTAGTAGACCAATCAAACGGTACTTAGGCTATCTAAACATAAATGCAGTCTTTTTCTCCATGAGAAGGGTATTGGCAGTGTCATTTTTAACCTTGGGGGAAGGGGGATGATCACCGACTGTACTGTGTATTTTTTGCTCAATTCATAATGCACCTGGAGGCACACATGTAGTTGCAATAAGCCAATGCCAGGATGGTATTACAGATGCTTATGCAGACACTAATGACAGCTGCAGTCTGTATAGTTCCTGAGCGCCTAGAGGTAACACAAAGCTGGTGCAATAATTTGTAGTTTTAAATTTATAACATGCCGTAAACAGGGGAATCGGTGACTTCAAGATGTTACTCAATCACTGATGCCTCTAAAGGGGAAAGTACAAGCAGGCCCCCCACCCCCAAACACACACATACAAAGAGAAGAAAGCTATAGCGTAGAGTCCATTTGGCACTAGGGCAAAGATAGACCCAGACAGTATAAATAATTTACAGATAATAAAAGTTCTATGCTGCAACATTTTTCTAAGTGTATGTGTGCAGCTGGGGGGTTTGGAGTGGTTGGGGTACAAGGTGCCTGCTTGTAATTTCCACCCTGTGCTCCATCACAGTGAGTGACTGATAAATCAGTTGGCAGGAGGTCACTACTAACTAGTACCAGGTGAGGAATTTGGACAAATTGGATTTGGACAAATTGTGAGCCATTTATCCTGCTCAAGCAATGCCACCAGATCGAGCCATGCTCTCAGTGTCAAGCTGGAGTGGCCAACAACTCATTTGCGTAGGGAAAGAAACCCCCCCTCCCAAAAAAAGAAATATAAAAACCCAGGGTACCATCACTAGCATTTGTGTGGCCAGATCAATGCTGGGAGTAACAGAACACACACCATACCTTGATTTTGCACAGTAAAATGACAGGAACCAAACCGTAGCACTAAGTAGCAAAATATAATATTAACAGTCCGTGTTGCTAAGTCTGCTCTCGCTGCTGTACTGGAATGGATCGGGACTACTGCTGTGACTGCCTGAGCTACTGCCCACATCATTCTCGCTGCTGTCATAGGGTCATCCCTATGGGGATCTACTATGCAGCGGCTGTCAAATTGTGGCACTATATCAGTGTCCAAAAGATCACTGTTAGTGCAGGACAACACAATGCTTTCATCCATCGGACCCTGAAATGAACTGTTTGACATTGCT
Source organism: Neoceratodus forsteri (assembly GCA_016271365.2). Lineage (NCBI taxonomy): Eukaryota > Metazoa > Chordata > Ceratodontiformes > Ceratodontidae > Neoceratodus > Neoceratodus forsteri. The sequence goes on along the minus strand of CM057458.1, from coordinate 1,339,404,014 downwards.
ATTGTCGCGGCTGCATGCTGCGACCAAGAGCTCTGCTATCAAGACAGAATTGCTGTGACCAAGAACTAATTTTAATTGCAGAGCACATATCTCCCTGTGGTGACATTGCAAAGGTAATGAGTGTCAAAGGTCACCAAATACAGGCTCCAATACACAAAATAACACTTCCTGGTTTGTGAGGGTGAAAACCCAATTTAATTTGCTAAAATAGGCTATGCATCTATCAAAATACATTGCAAATCAGTTCTATATGCAGTCACCTTGCAGTATATGTGTTCATATATCCAAACTTGGTAAATCGCTTTAACCTAGCCAGCTTACTGCATACTGTTACTGATGCTAAAGGACACCTTGGAAGAAGCAAGATTACTACGGTGAGTAATTTCTTTCTACTGTGGCACTAAACGATTTGTTTTTATTTTAATAAAAATATGTGAGATCACAGGATGCCTATAGGTCTAAGCATCAATCTGGAGAGTTCACCTACTATAAAAACCAACATTACAACCAGAATGGATTTTATTTTTCTCCCCAGGTCTGTGCAAGTACTTAAAGAGGAGGTAATGCCATTGAAAATTCTGACCAACTACTGCCGTTTGGGGTGGGGGGGTTACTGTGGGGAATGTAAGAACATATCCACAAGGGAAAGACCTATGGAGAGTCAATAGTACATTCTTGGAAAAAGATGGCATTATACAAGAATTAGGGAGTTGTTTTGCTGCTAGGGAATTGATGAAATGTTTACATGGAGATTCCTTGATGTGGTGGGAAGACACTAAAAATGTTTTAAAATATTTTTTTCTTCAACGAAACACAGATATATTAAAAAGAACAACATATGATAAGTATTTGGATTTGCAGGTACAATTTTATAGGTTGTTAAAGACACGTAAAGGTCAAATAGTGAGAATAAAACCTGAAATGCAAAATTTACAATACAAAAGAACATCATCTTTCTTGATGAACAAAGATTTAGAAACCAGGGGAAAACATACCCAACATGAAACATCCTTGATAGCTGGAAGGCTAGGATTAAGAAATGCATCATGGTAAGTCTTTAAAACTTCCAGGGATACTAGCCACTGTAAATGTGCTATGACGGATATAGCATCAGACTGTCTGAGGAAACTGCAGAAAAAGCTCAGATGTATACAGAGGACTGTTTAGACAAACTAGAAATTCCAAAAGTGCCAGAAGGTTTGGAGGAAGAAGTTATAAGGCCCTTTTCAGAAGAAGTCACTATACTCATTCAATCTTTAACCAGACAGCCCCCTTCCATGGTGATGTTACTGTGGAATTTTGTAAGCCTTGTAAAATAGTACTTTTGAAAACCCTTTTGGAAGTTTTCAGTGACTGTTTGGCAGAAAAATCAAATACAAGGTTTCTTCTGTAAAGCGATCCAAATTGTTCTGTATAAAAAAAGGTGATTTAGGATTAGGGAAATTGATGGCCAGTTTGCCTTTTAAATTCAGATTTCAAATTACTGTCCCCATCACTTACAATGGGCACATCTGTGTAAGCACATTCTGCCCATTACATGAGGTGGATGTTTTGACCAAGTTTCAGATTGTCTAATAATGAGGTGCCAACTTTCATTATTGAAAGACTGCATGATCTTTTGTTATATTTTAGGAATTTAAGAAACATTTTATTACATTTTATGTTTATTTAAATGCAAACCGTAGCACACACCCCATTCCCAAACAAGTCTGAAGTCCCAAACATTGCTGACAGCCAAAACAACCATCTCAGCCAATGCCATTGATGACCTGAAAGTAAGACTGTGATTGTGATCAGATACAGTATGTACAGTAGAGTTGGGTGGGCAGTGGCTAAACCTGAGCACTGTTTCTGAGTATTTGTAATACTTACCAGAAACAAACCCATGAAACAAGTTTGTGGGTTGTGATTGGTGAGCGAGTCAGTCAATTGGGTGGGCAGGTGGGTAACTATGCAGCAAAAAAATAAAACATAGCACTGTTTTGTGCTTTTTTTCTAAATTACAGTGCAGCCCATTTATACATATTTCTGGGAAACTGAGTGGCATAATGTGACATATGCAGCTCTGCTGAGCTGGAGCACTGTTTTTACTTTTTTGATAATACAGTACAGCTGGCTGCCTATAATAGAAGGCGCTTATGAAAAAATTACTAACCATAGTAATCTTGTTTCTTCCAGGGGAATCACACAGTATGATTAAACTAATGCAGTCAGCCTTTGGTGTTGAACTGCTATGGAGAGAATGGAATTTATGCAAATGATAAAACTCTAATTGACTTGTGCCAGTTTCAAACTGCTGTCCCTAGTAACTGCTGCACTCTGAAGTGCTTCAGATTCATTGCGCAGCCCAACAGGGTGAAGACCCTCTAGCTATCTAAATAATATGGATTAAGCTCTCCTTAATCACTTCCCAAAAACAAATGTCCCTAAGAAGAGGACAAAACCATGCCCAACTGGGAAGAAGAAACTGTAACATTAACCAGGCACAAACATGTCGCATATGACAGCAGGGATGCAGAACTACAGTATGTCTGCCCCTTATTTTCCCTAGGTTCTGGTAGGGGAGGCAGGTTGGGATCTTTAATCATACTGTGTGATCCCCTGGAAGAAACAAGATTACTGTGGTGAGTAATTTTTTCTTCTAACCCCAGGAATCTCACAGTATGATTAAACTAATGCAGACTACCAAGCAGTAGCATTGAAGGTTGGGCCGAGAACCTATTTGTGGAACAGGTTCTGCAGCACTGGTGTGCCACATCTACCATCACTTCTGGACTGTAATTCCAGAGAATAATGCTTGGTGAAAGTGTGGACAGTTTTCCATGTGGCTGCCTTACAGATTTTCAGAAGAGAAATATCTCTTGCTGCAGCCACTGAAGCAGCTGTACCCCTGGTGGAATGTGCCCCGAGGCCAAGAGGAGCCTGTTTTCCAATTTTAGTGTAACATAACTGAATGCAGGCCACTATCCAGTGTGCAATGGTTCATTTGGATGCAGGTTTACCTTTGCCTGCTTCCCCAAAAGTGAGGAATAGCTGGGTATGTGCTGGTCTATGTGTCTTGGTTCTGTCAAGATAATGGCTCAGTGCTCTCTTGATATCCAGGCTGTGTAGTCTTTTCTTAGATGAGTTTGAATTCTCAGTAAAAAACACAGGTAGTGTAATGGACTGAGGTGGAAATCTGAGACCAAATTAGGAAGGAATTTCCTATTGGTTCTTAGCACCATTTTATCCCTGTGGAAGGAAATGAAGTTCAGGTCTGTACACAGGGCCTGTAACTTACTTATTCACCTGGCTGAAGTATTTGCCACAAGATTGTTTTCCATGTGACATATTTCAAATCTGCAGTTGCCATAGGCTCGAAGGGCTTCATGAGCTTGGCAATACAAATGTTTAGATTCCAGGTTGGAACTGGCTCCCTAAGGGAAGGGTGGAGGGGATTAAGGTCTTTGAAAAACCTATTGAATACAGGGTGAGAGGCCATGGACCCATGTCTACCTGCTGAGATATACGCTGAGGCTGCAGCTAAATGGACCTTCAGTGTAGAAGGTCGGAGACCTAGGGAATGGAGGTGAATCAAGTAGTCCAATAGGACAGAGAGGCCAGCTGTGGAGGGATTAATATCCCTTCCTGAGCATCAGATAGAAAATCTTTTCTACTCTGAAGTGTAAGTTTTCTTGGAGGATGGTTTCCTTGACCCCCTAAGCACAGTCAGAACCTCTTCAGAAAGGTTTAGGCTGGCAAAGTCTAAGTATTCAAGAGCCAAGCCTTTGGCTGCAGGGATCTGAGGTTGGGGTACAGGATCCTGCTCTGGGATGACATCAGTAGGTTATGCCTCTAGGGCAGGCGGATTGGCTGTGAAGCAGTCAGTCAGTAGGAGAGAACAGCATGGCTGCCTTGCCCAGTCTGGTGCTACTAGGATCATTGTTGCTGGATGTGATCTGAGCTTGATCGAGGTCCTGAGCAACATAGGCACTGGAGGGAATGCATACAGGAATCTGCCTGACCAATCCAGAGTTGGGGCATCTACTGGAACGGTGCCCCTGCTTGGAGGCCTGCAACAGTAATGTGGAAGCTGGTAGTTGTTCTTGGAGGCAAAGAGATCTATCTCTGGGGTGCTCCACCTTCTGAACACTGACCGGAGTACCTGAGAATTCAGGGATCACTCATGGTTCTGGCTGATCCTGCTGGAATATTGTCCTTCCCTGGCAGGTGTATTGCCAATAGGGTCACCTGTAGGGAATAGGCCAGGCTCCAGGTTTTCATTGCCGCTGCATGCAGTGTGGTGGACCTGGTCCGCCCTTGCTTGTTAATATAGTACGTGGCGATAGTGTTGTCTGTTCTGACCTGAACCACCTTGCTTTTTAGGTGCAGAGCAAAAGACTGCAGAGCCAGGTAAACTGCCCTGAGCTCTAGCATGTTTATGTGTAGTAGTGACTCCTATGCTGACCAGCTGCCACTGGTCATTAGGTCGAGCATGTGTGCTTCCCAGCCTAGAAGGGAGGCATGTGTGGTAAGCACCACCGCTGGGTGCTCCTTTTGGAAGGGAATTCACTCCCTGAGGTTCTTCCTGTCTGACCACCATTGCAGGGCCTGTAATAGGGCTTTTGTAATTGGCACTAGTTTGGACATAGGATCCCTTCTCTGAGACCAGTGTTCTCGCAAGTGGAACTATATGTCTCTCATTTGAAACCTGGATCCAGAACCTACTGCTGCAGCAGCTACCATATATCCTAGGAGCCACAAGAACTGTCTTGCTGGCCTGGGTTTGTTTAACTGAAATGACTTGACCAGTTGTAGGATACTGTTTACTCTGTCCCTGGGAAGGAAGGCCCTTCCCTGGGTGGTATCCAGCTCTGTCCCTGTGAAGTCCAGGACCTGGACTGGCTCCAGCTGGGACTTTTGTATATTTATCAGCTAGTCCAGGGACTCCAGTGTGGATCTGGTGAGGACCAGTGAGTCCTTGGCTTGTTGCAGAGACTGTCCTATGACCAACCAGTCATCCAGGTAAAGGTACACTGTTACCCCATGCCTTCTGAGATGTGCCACTACCACAACCAGTCACACTGTGAATGCCCTGGAGGCTGAGGTTAGGCTGAATGGCATGGCTGTGAATTGGTAGTGGCCTGATGGCAATCTGAACCTCGGGTACTTCCTGTGGCTGGGTCTGATTGGGATATGAAAATAGGCATCCTTCAGATCCAAGGATGCCAACCAATCTCTGTTTTGCAGTAAGGGAATAATCATGGTCAAAGTGACCATCCTGAACTTTGGTTTCAGTACATGTTTGTTCAGTAGTCTCAGATCCAGAATAGGTCACCAGTCTCCGTTTTTCTTTTGAGTTAGGAAGTATCTGGAGTAGAATCCATTTCCTTCTGAAATAGGGGGATGGGTTCTACAGCCCTGATGGTTAGCAGATTTGACTCTTCTGCCTCTAGCAGAGTTCTTTCTGCAGGAGTAGCTAGGGAAAAGTTTCTGGCTCTTAGTTTGGGAAGGGATTTGAAACTTAGAGACAGTCTTTGGCTCACTACCTCCAAGACCCACTTGTCTGTGGTGATGGAGTACCAAGCTTGGAGGAAGTGAGCCAGCCTACCTCCTTCTGATAGGGGGAGGTGACCTGTACTAGCTGGTCAAGGGTTCTGTTTGGGCTGAATCTGAGGAACCTGGGCAGACCTCCTCATGGTGCCTCTGCCTCTGAAAAAAAACTCTGGTTGGCTGGTAGTCTAGCATTGCTTGGGCTTGGATAAAGGGCCTGCAGTAGGATCCCCTACCCCTGCCTCCCCTGTATTGGGACCTGTATGAGGTGGATGGTTTATCCCTTGCAAAATTGCTCCTGTAAGTTTTTATTTTTTTCCAAGTCTAGGATTACAAATACCTTTGAACCTCGGCTCTTTTACAAAGGTTCCACATCAGAGAAATACAAATTATGGGGAACATCGAGACAGACATTACAACAATGTGGACATTGCAAACAGAGTACAGATTAATACAATTCAAGGGTAGCATTGTAACAAGGCAGCCAGCAGCATTTGTCAGAGAAAACAGACAACAGATAAGAAGTGCCAGAGTCATGCAGAGAGGGAAGAAGGCGGAGGGAGAAGGAATGTAGGAAGGGTGGGGAGAGGTGAAAAGTGCAGCATTGGGTATACCAAGATGTGAGGTAGAATCCAGTGAGGAGGGGAGGAGAGGGGGACAACTAGAGCAGAAAGGAAGTGGAGAAACAAGGTTAAGTTGGGCAGTCACAGGAGCTGTTGGTAGTGAGATAGTCTCGGAGCCTAGTTTTTAACATACCAATTGTTGGGGCAGAGGAGATGGTTGGGCTGAGACCACTGAACCAGAGTGGCGCTTGATAAGCAAAAGAGTGTTGTCCCTGTGAAGTGTGACAGTGGGGGACTTTCAGTAGCTGTAGCGTGGATCTCCTAAGGCACCATTTGTTAATTCGGTGTTGTAACAGAGTTGAGACCCCAGGAGGTGCAAGGCCAAGGTAGATTTTTTTCACCATGGAGCAGGTGAAAAACTTTATGCAGTTTGATAGTTGGAGCCAGCTGGTCTGAGTGTACAGGTCACATGTGTGGGTGAGACGGTGAGCACCAGTGATGAGCCAACATGCTTATTTAAGGCAGTTGAGAGGCATCTAGGGTTGTGGTTGTGGCGAGCCATAAATGATGAGACCATAGTCTATTACAGAGATCACAGAGCTCAGGACTGCAACCTTCAAAGCTTCTGGCATGAGGTGTGGTCTGTGTTTGTAGAGAGACCAAGCCGTGTATTACGCTCTAGCTACATTATCTACATGAAGTCCATAGGAGAGATTAGGGTCAAGCTGTATCCCCAAGTATTTGAAGGACCCCACCTGATCTAGAGTGTTCCCCTGGGTGGTGGACATAGCTAAGTGGTGTAGCTTGTGTGGGTTATGAGAGCTGCGGAACAGCATAGATTTGGTTTTCTTGACATTGAGGACCAGTTTATGATTAAGAAACCAAGTCTCTACAGAACTGAAACCAAGTTGAATGTTGTGTTGAAGAGTTGCAGGATCTTTGTGAGTGGAGAATACAACAGCATCATCTGCATATAGTATGATCTGCTCAGAGCAGTGGTAAGGGAGGGAGTTTAAGAAAAGGCTAAAAAGGAAGGGGCCAAGTATGGATCCCTGTGGGACACCCGAGCAAACAGGCAGGGTGTTAGAAAGAGTGTCTGCAATTTTTACTCTCTGTGACCGGTTTTCTAAGTAGCTTTTAAACCAGAGAGAAGAGTCAGGTGATAGCCCGGCATTCAGTAGTTGGTGTATTAGTAGTCCATGGTGTACTGTATCAAAGGCCTTGGAGAGGTCGTCGAAAACAGCCCCTTTGAGAAGGCCATTGTCAAGGGATTTGTGCAAAGCTCCAGTGAACTCAAGAAGAGCTGTGGTGGTGCTGTGACCTTTCCGGAAGCTGTTTTGTTGTGGACAAGGTATATTATATTTATCCAAGTGGTCGGTAAGTTGATCAGCCACGATGCGCTCGAGTGCCTTAGAGAGTGGGGGCAGTATGGAGATAGGGAGATAATTTGCGTGATTCGTCGTCCCCACTTTTCTGGACAGGTGTCACGGTGGCTGTTTTCCATAGGTTCGGGAATTTTCCACAGCTGAGAGAGAGGTTTAGGATTTTGTTAATGGATGAATTACCTCATCGAGGGTGAGCAACAGAAGCTCAAGGTCCAGGGTGTCGCTACTAGATCTAGATTTAGAGATAGCTGCATAATATGACGAAACTTCATTCAACCTTACCTCTTGAGTAGAAGAGGGATGGTTAGACTGAGGGGCTGAGGTATTTGGGAGTAGGCCCGGTTTTCAAAAAAAGTCATGGGGTAGAACAGCACTAAGGTCTGAAAAAGCTGTGTTAAAGATGTTTGCGATCACCTTGGGGTCGAGGGTTGAGGATCCATCAACCATTAACATGGCCAGAGGTTTTTGGCTGCTTTCCTGTGACATCCTTGATATTGTCCCAGAAAGCACGACCATTTCCCCATGTATTGGTGAGAGCGTCTTTGTAATAGGTGGATTTCATTAGCCGTATGGCTTTTGTGCAGGCATTTCATGCTTGTTTGTAATTTTGGATGTCCAGTTGTTTGCCAGTGGCCCTGGCAACTGCCCAGAGGTGATCCCTTAGTTTCAGCTGTGAGAGAAGAGCTGCGGTGACCCATGGGTTAGAGAGAGATTTTGTTTTGCCTTTTAGCAGGGGCAAAGAGGTCGCAGGCTTTGTTGAAAATTGAGATGAAGTGATCAAGAGCCAAGTTAACATCTGTTGCCTTATAGATGGGTAGCCAGTCTTGTACAAGCAGGTGTTTGAGATGTGGAAGTTTTCCATGAGGAAGGACTCTCCTAGTGATAATTTTGGGAGGGGGCTTAAGTAATTTGTTAGACCATGCACACATGACTGGGGAGTGGTCACTGAGAGAGTCTGGAAGAATGGTTGTATGAGAAATCCTTGTGGGGTGAGTGGTGAGGACCCAATCCAAGAGGGTACTGGTGCCAGTCTTGTAGTTAATCCTAGTAGGGGAGTTTACCATTTGCGTGAGGTTAGCAGCTGAGATGGAGTCTTTATAGGCACTGGCGCTCGATGCTAACCAGTTTATGTTGCAGTCGCCTAGTAGAATAAGTTCAGCTTTGGGAGGATGAGAGTTGATAAAGTTTAGGACGTTGTTGAATCCATGTTTAGGGTCCCTGGGTGGGATGTATACAGAGACAATACTCAGGGCTTTATGGTTGGGACCTAGGATGATTTTTATTGGCAGAATCTGGGCCGAGGCAGAAAGTGATTGAGTTGCTACAGGGTGCCAAGACAGGGAGTCTTTGATATAGATTGCACAACCACTGCCTTTTTTGGATATCCGGTCCAGCCTGTGGACATTGTAGCCCTGTATTGTTACTGCTGAGTCAGGAACTTTAGGTGTCAGCCAAGTTTCCACCACTGCAAGGATGTCAGGGTTGTGTTGGCATATGAAGGCTGGGTGCATCCAGCTTTGGTAGTAGGCTGCAGATATTAATGGTTGCAAGGATAAGGGTACCTGGAGTTTGAGTGTGGCCTGAGCTTCTAGGGCCAGGATTGGGATGGACGCTGCCTGAGATGAGAAGGAGGAGGAGTAGGAGTTTTAAGGAGCAGAGTCGCAGCTCTTTGAGAGATAGTTTTGATCGTTGTTTCCGGGAGTAGAAGTTGCAAGGTTCCAGGCGGTATCCCATATGGACTGCAAGTGGATTTGTATTCCTCCACCTTTTTCATGAATGCTTCAGTTTTATCCCCAAAGAGGGAATCACCTTCGCAGGGGAAATCCATTGTTTTGTCTGTGTGTCCTGGGACAGGTTTGTGGTTCTAAGCCAAGCAAACCTCCTCATTGGAACTGCAAGTACCATGAGCCTGGCTGTGGTGTCATTTGCGTCTACAGCCATATGGAACTTGTACTTGGTGGCATCCAAGGCTGTCCTGGCAGTCTCTGCCAGGTCCACTGCCATCTCTCCAGGGATTTTTTCAGTCATGGCCAGTACAGAATTCCAAAGGGGTTTCTGATATTGTGCGGCATAGGCCATGTAGTTAGCCTGCCTCACTAGGAGAGGCTACCATATACCCTTTTTTTATCCATCACAACCAACTTCCTGGAGTCATCGGGGGTGGGTGGGATGACAAGAGTAGCCTGGCCTTTTCACACACTGCAGCCTGAACCACCCCCTCATAATCTGGATGGTTAAACAGAAAAGCAGAATTTGCCCTGTCAAGCTGATACTTCTTGTTAGTTTTCTTATCTACCCTGGTATAGAAATAGGGGTTTATAAGATCTTTAATACAGCTTACCTTAAAGTTTTGTGTATAGGGAGCAGTAATATCTTTGTGGGGACTAACCACATCATGTCAAGGAATTCTGCTTCATCCTCAGCTGTCTCCTGTATGGAGAGGTTGAGGGTGTCAATCATTTGCTTTACAAAAGAATAGTGTGAGGTGTAATTCTCTGGTCCCCTATGAGGGGAACTGAAGTCTTGCTCGGGGCATCCAGTTCAATGGGTTCACCTTCTTCTTTATCCTCCTCTTCATATACATACATACACTGGTTCCTGGGGTGTTGGAACCTGGGCAGGAACTGGTGCTGGCACCGGAACCGCAGCCTGCAGGATCTGTAGGGCTTCTGCTGTGTCCTCAGCTGAGGGCAAAGCTGGGCAGTCAGCTGAGAGCTCCTTTGGCTTTTCAGCTGGAAGTGCAGCTGTATGTTTCTCTTTATGCTTTTGTTTCGCTGGAACCGGTTCATTAGCTGGTTCTACTGGCCTTTTTATTTTTGTGGAGTCTGTTTTATCCATGGATTTTGCATCCGCTGACTCCTTAGGCCTGTCTTTCTTAGAGGAGGTAGTAGGTGCTTCATTAGAAGTCTTAGCAGGGGAGGAAGGAGTAGCCATTTTCTCTGATTTCTTGGACCTTTTCTTCAAGGTCTTAGGGCAAAACGTTTTGCAGATTTCATAGTTAGCAAATATGTGGCTGGGTCCCAAACAAAAAACACACGGGTTGTGTCTGTGCATTAGCAGCAATCTGCCCACAGTTAATGCGGCTTTTGAACCCAGTAGGTCTTATGTTTAGGTAATTCTGTCGGGTGTCAGAGACCAACAAAAACTCAATTTGAAACAAAAAAGGTTGGTTCCTGAACCAACTGAAATATATACCAAATAACACCAAATATCAGTTCCCCTAAAGATTTAGGAACCGACTGAATTAAATATAAGTAAAGTAAAAGTGATTGGTTCCCTGAAACAAATGGGAACCACAATCCGCTTTGTTCCTGACAGGAAAAGGAACTGCAACTGAACACAAATTTTAAACTAACAAACAAATGTTATGGATCCAAGGGGGAACCATAACTTTAATGAATAAAATAACTATGAGGTAAAAAACTTCTGAAACTGCGGTTCCAATGAGGAACCCGAAAAACTAAATAAATAAAACCCAAGTCACTAACTAACTACCTGAAAGGGCAGCAATAACAAATAAAACATAAAATAAAATATTACTTGTCAAAAATCAATGTAAACGAGTAAGTTGAGAGCTCTCCAAAGTGTCTGAACTGGCAGGCGGAGTAAGGAATCTGAAGCACTTCAGAGTACAGCAGTTTGAAATTGGCACGCACCAATTAGAGTTCCATCATTTACATAAATTACATTCTCTCTGGAGGAATTCAACACTGAAGGCTGACTGCATGAGTTTAATCATACTGCGTGATTCCTGGGGTTAGAAAAGTCGTTACATACTGCGCCTACTACCGTAATTTCTAATGTGAATGGCAAATAGAAACATGGTTTTTCCCACTGTAGCCAACTGCCCATTAAATCCGTGGTTGGTATAAGTGGTGGGGACTGTACTGACACAAAACTGTTATGTATTAGATTGTCTAGAATTGCAACACACCTGATAACCCCTGTGCAAACTTGATCAGTGAAGAATAGGGGTATACATGATAATTTAACATTATGAGAGAGAGAATGGACTGGAATGCAGAGAGCAAGGATTGCTACAGGGTTATGTTTTATCTATAGATAAGACAAGTGCATTTGAAAGGGTGTCCCACACATATTTATTCGACATTTTGGGAACATATAGGATACTTTCCATTTTAATTAAGTGGATTAAACTTCTATATTGTAAAGTCTCTTTGGTTGTAAATATTTAATGTTACGTTGGAGACTAGCCAGATCAAAAAGGAGCAAGAAGAGGGTGTCCTCTTAACTCACTTTTGTATGTTTTTAGCCTCAATCTGATTTTGAGAGTCATTATCTAAAGTCTGGAAAAAGAAATTCCTCCCAAAACAGTTATTGCATATGCCAATAATATTTGTGTATACATTTAAAAAAAAAAAAATCTAGAGGGAAAGCAGTGGAAACACTGGAATGCTCAGAGGTTTCAGGTTCTAAAATAAACCTGAATTAAAGGGATCCAGATAGACACCGGAGAGTATACATTACAAAATATTTCAAATAATAGAAAAATCATCAAAATTTGGGGGGTATATTTTGGTCATGGGGATATGGCTTTGAAAAACTGGCAATCTAAAAGAAGAAATGTCTTCATCCTTAACTATAATTTCCTTTTCTGTTAACACCAACACTATAAATGAGTAGTTGGTACATATGGGGGTAATATGCACCCCTTCTAGGGGAAATGGCACAGTCCAAGGCTGCAACCAGCATAGAATCTTGGACACATGAACCTTTCGGACAGCAACAGTTCTCCAGCTACTTGTCCTTGCAGTATCCATAATTACTTACGGGTAAACTCGTAAAGATTAAACTGCTCATCTTGCAACAAACCACTACATATATAGTTTGCATATTCAAACCTTTTCCTAAAAAGAAGATACCATAAACAATTCCCTACCTTGTCTGAAGAATGGGAGGACAGAAAAAGGTGCGTCTTCTGCTTCTCTCTTGTTGTTCTTTAAACTGCTTGTTTGTCACTTCCTTGGACCTGCCCCTAAGAAATGCCCACTTGAGGGTTGAAGCACAGTCTTAAGGTTGCATGAGGCACCTTTCCAGAAATAAACTTGCACCTGTGCACATTGAAAGTTATTGAAAGCAAGTGCTGCTTTCTGTTTTAGGTAATCTAACATTTGAGACACTGTCTCTTCACTGGGTCCTTTGGTAAGGAGGATGACAGAAAATGTCCCTTTGAGGGAATGATTGTAAACTCTATAATATAGCCTAATGCCAGACTCTCCAGGACCCAAGCATCTGACGTTATCTGGGCCCATCTTGTATAATAATTCTGCGGTCTTCCAAGGGGAAATGAGGCAGAGATGGGCCTGCATACCCTCATTGTGATTCACCACCTCTTTGCCCAGAACCTCCATTACATTTTCAGGCAAAGGCACCTCTGCCACTATCACACTTGAACCCAGAGTAGGATCCTTTAATCCTCTGGTTTCTGAAGTTCCAAAAAGGATGAAAACCCCCTCAATACTGTCTCTGTTGGCCACCTCCTCAGCCATTCGAAACTGAATTGGCCTTTAGCTGTTGTGATACTGGAAGATGCCTTTTTAGCCTGGATATCTTTCAAAATGTCATCCAGGCCTGATCCAAATAACAAGTCTCACTCAAAGGCTAAATTAAACAGCTTGGCCTTCAATGCCTGGTCTACGACCCAATGCCATAACCATACACCTTGCATGGCGGACACAATGTGATAAGTGGAGCAAGCTGACATTCATAAGTTTTCCACCGTGGCATCCCCTAGAAAGGTGGTGGTCATGGATAGCTGCAAAATGGTCACCCCCTCAGAATCTGGGGGAATGAAACTACTCAGCATTGTAACTCACAAGTTTAGTGCTCTGACAACAATAAAGGATGCAGAAGAGGTGCGGAGGTTTGCTCCGTTGAAGGCAAATGCTCTTCTGCATGAAGCAGCCACTTGCTTATCATGTGTATCGGCTAGGGTCAGAGATCCCTCATTTGGGATGGTCTTGTGCCTTATGGGGTTCTATACAGCCTTTTTCACTTGCAGGTATTTTCTTCCATAAAAGGGAAACACTGTACCCTGAGTTTTGGCAGATATTTCCTCTGGTCTGCACCTGCCCATTCTTGCTCAGTAATCTGGTCACAGTGAATAAAGTTTGGGAAACACTTTTGCATTGAGGAGGACGTGGACAGGATAGGGTTCACATGTGGGGCCTCCATGGACTGCACCTCCTTCAGCTGCAATGTCCTACAAGTGTCAGTTATCAGATAGGACAGAGATTTGGTATCTAACAGGGGAGGGATAGGAATCCTCTTCTGCGCTGTTCATTCCCCTTCCTTCTCAGCAGAGGGCTCATCATCAAGTAACACTTTTGGGCCAGGATTGGATGGTCAGAATCTGCCTACAGATCAAGTTTAGCAGACTTGTCCTGCTCTGGTGCATCTGGACATGCCTGTGTGTGCCCCCCTCCCCGACCTGAGGGGCCCAGCTTGGGGTCGGGTGTGTAGAAAGGGATGTCCTTCGGAACATCAGGGCTCAAAAGCTCACCTAAGAGCAACAACAAAGATTAATGCAATTCTGCTTTGCCACTGCCAGCCAGTACACTAGGTGCACCCCCCAAGCTCAGGGTTCCAACTGGGCAGAAAATGGGGGCAATGGGAAACCAGTGGAGAGGGATGCATTACCCTTCTGCAGGTCTTAGATAGTTTAAAAACTGGAGGTCTCCAACAAGCCATTAAGCCAATGTAACTATAAAAAAAGGGTTATAGCCCAGACAATGCCAAGGAATTGTCTTTTTTTTTTTTGAAATATTAAAAAAATGCTGCTCTGATTCCCACCCCCCCTGCTGTGTGGGAAAATGCAAAAAAGATGGCTCTGACAAACCATAGCGTTCTTACCAGCCTACAGAACCAACAGGCTGTGGTGGGAATGGATCACAACCACAAGAAAGAGATCTGAGCAGAGAAAATGAATCTGCCGCATCTAGCACATGAGAAAGTACTCGCACGCACATGTACATGACGTCATGAGGCTGAGTGTAATGTCACCATATTGAGGGGTGTATGCCAAAGCCAAGAGGTGCAAAAGTGAAAGTGCTGAGTCTCAGGATGGCCAGCTGATAAGGCTCTGTGAAATGGCAGGAATCGGTGTGGCTCAGAAGAGCTGTCAGAAAGGAATGATGGCACTCCGGAGATCTAGGGCCCCACCCAGTAAAATGCCTAATTGAAGTCTACAGGACTTTCTTTTTTTTTTTTTTGTTGTTGTTGTGTATGTGTGTATCTATTCACAGTCAAGTCAAAAAGATATATCCCGAAGCAAGGCAAAAAACCTCACCAGACAGTGTTAAGTACTCATGGCACCTACTGGTAAAATAAGACCTATAACAGTCCCTGGGAGACACCAACACCAATAAAGATGCCAGGAAGGAAAAGGCTAAGTACTAGACCCTAACAGTCACCCCCAAAAGAAAAGTGTACTTACCTGAGACACCATAAAAGGAGGAAATCGGAGACCTGATAAGAAATAAACACCCTTAGAACAGTGTGACAGAACATGGCCCCCAATCCAAGCATAGACAGGCAGTGGAAATGGGGAAAAAGGCAGGTTAGCCAATTTGAAAGCCAGAGCTTAGGCATGATTTTAAATGTAGGGCTGCTCCCTGTCACCAGGTAGCCCCAACCTGCTCAGCAGACTCGCAGCCCTAAGGATTAAACCTGAAAACAATTTTTATTTCTTCAGAGAAATTTTCAATAATATATGGTAGAACGTTGTTGTAGGTAGAAATCTACCTTTTTATAACAACGTTTTACCATCGATGTGACGTCACAATGTTGTTAACCCATTGATGGTACGTCACATCGATGGGTTAACAACCAGGAACAGTCTGAGCATGCGTACAAATGGATCGGACGGCTTTGAAACGGCTGCAGCAGTGAGGGCAGAGCAGCGGCTACATAAAAAAAAAAAAAAAACTGCAGTAAGGAACTGCTTTCTTTAAAAAATATAAAAAAAAATTGTACCATACACTATAAAATATAATGTATGATACATCGATGGGTAACTTTTTTTTTAACTCATCTCGAGGTTGCCATGGTGACCTAAACCTCTCAAGCTTCACTCTCGAGGTTAACATGGTCGCCCTGGCAACCTCTCGATGGTTAACAAACTGGTTAACCATCGATGATCATACATTATCCTCTATATGCTGCTTCCCATTTGATGGCACAGCAAAGACTGGAGAGTTACTGCTGTCCAGAATGTTAATTTGCTCAGGATTCTATGTTGGTTGCAGCCTTGGGCTGTGCCATTTCCCTTGGGAGTAGGGGTGCATATTACCCCCATATGTACTGACTACCCACTGACAATGTGGAGCACTACAGAAACGGCAGTTTGTAAATTGAAAGTGGATGCCTAGAAAAATTGGCAACAGTAAAAAAAAAAAAACACAAGAGAATTGCATTAATCAAAATATTTTTACTCCCTGGCCCGGATATTCAAACTACGCCAGGCTGTGGCGCAAGCCTGGGCGCAGCTCAACTTTGCTGCACAGGGGTGTGACCTGGGTGATATTCAATGGAGCTGCACTATGGTGCAGCAGCATTGAATATCGCACCCTGGCCACCCCCACTGTGCATGGCACAGTGGCACTGCACCAGCGCAAGTGGCCAGAGTGGAGCATGAAGATGCACTAGCGCAAGTACCATTACGCCATGCACAGCACCTGCGATATTCAAAAGGGGACATGTAAATGGGGTGCGCCGATCCCCGACGACTTGCACCTGACGCCCTGCCAGGCAGCAGCCATTGGGGACCGACGCCCCCTGCAGCCCCTGCATTCGCCTTAATGAAACCCGTCTGATATCCCTGGTGGTCCAGTGGACGCTATGTGCCTGATCGCGGGCATCTGTTGAAATCACACTGGTCCCCTGCAGCCCGATCGCGGGCATTTGTCTAAATGAAACCCCCTCTAATATCTCTGGTGGTCCAGTGGACGCTATCGCCAATCACGGGCATCTGTAAATCATAAAATAGTCCTATTACCCTGGTGGTCTAGTGTACCCCTCCCCACCCACCCACTGAGCCCCCACCGCCTCGCCCCCTCCTGGTCAGCCGGCAGCACCCCACCCACCTGCCGCCCGGCCGCCCGCTGACTGACAGCTCGGTAGGGTTGAATGTCCATTGGTTCACAACGTGAGCCAATGGGTGTGCAGCCCATACCGTACTACACATTCCAGATATGTGAATGGCCTATTGACACTATGCGTCAACTGCCCCGACCAACCAACCACCCACCCAGGGACATCCCTATACTTATTAGGAGTTGTGGTTCCTGTGACAGTTAAGTCCTTACTTTCCCATTTGCTGGTTATAGTATTTGACCACTAGAAGTCAGTCTTGCATCTTCCTCTCTCTCCCTATGTGTTTCTGGGCCCCTCCTGTCCTGCTCTGCTTATATCCCCTAGTACCTCATTCTTTCACCAGCCCTCTTACTGCCCTGTTCTCCCACTCTCTCTCCTTCCCTGGGATTCAAATTCTTGACCTTCTACACAGAAGGCGGCCACCCTACCACTGTGCTATCATTTCTAGCTTACTAAAGCATGTCTTTCATAGTACTTTGAATGACCCACCAGACTGGTCAGGGAACTCCTTTGTCTTACTGCACCCCCCCTTAATATTTTTGTGTCATGGAACCTGTAAGCAGGCTCCTTCTCTCCATTTTCTTTCTGATACTAGCCTCTCCCTCTATCCCCTCTTCCACCTCACCACTACATATTGGTTACAAACTTAGTAATAGCTCACAGGTGCTGGCCAGTGGCACTATTAGTGAGCCACCTTATCTCGCAGCTACTTTTGGTGGCAAAACATGCCACTCTACCAATCTTCCCAATCTCCTTTCCCTTTTCATCCTGCCCATGTCCTCTGACTCCCAATACCCACCTCTGTTTCCAAGCCCTCTCACAGGAAGCAGATACATAACACAAAGCTGCTCAAACAAGTTCTCTATAGGCTCACCCTAATGCTTCTGTTACTCTCTGGCAATGTGCATTCTAATCCTGGGCCCCTCACACTACCCAAACCCTCTAGTTAGCGTGCAAGTGGCCTTATATTATCCTCAGTAAATATCTGCAGGCTACTACTGAAACTGGATCTGTTACAGGCTTGAGTTGCACAGCACAAACCAGACATACTGGCTGTGGTCGAAACCTATCTCTCTCCTAATGTTCCAGATTCTGCCAACACCCTAAATGGATATGTGCTCTTTAGACAATATAGTGGGGAAATGTGGAGGAGTTTGTGCCCTCTATCTGTGAGACTCTCTATCGAAGGGCATGCTCTTCCATCCACAATCTCGGGAAATGAAGTGCAGGCCCTTGCCATCAAAATATCACTTGGCTGCAAGGGTAAGCCCCTCACAGTATTGCCTGTCTATATTCTCCCTCATAACCTGAAACAGGGCTTTGGCTCCATTCTTGACTATGTAGCTCAGTTGTCTAATAAGGTGGAGGTCATCATCCTGGGTGATTTTAATATCAACTGGTTGGCCCCTTCTGCTGCCCCCTACAGGGACACCACTGCAGCCTTAGACCTAGTTCAGGTTGTGTCCTTCCCCACTAGGATTAATTATAGGATGGGTACCAGCACCCTGATCGGACCTCATACCAACTTCCCGGATAGACTTACTATTGTCACAGTTTTGCCTGACTCGCTCAGTGACCACTCTCCAGTTCTATGCAACTGGTCACACTAGACCCCTAAACCCTCCCCAAAAACCATGTACCAGCACTCCCTTAAAAAAGGTCAGCAGCGACATTTCAGAGACTTCCTCCTAAACTGTGACAATGCCCTTTTTTATTTCCATGTTCAATTCCGCCTGTGATTTATTTGTCCCTTATTCCAAGTGTATCATCAAAGGTTATGCTACCCCTGGATAAACCAGGCACTCTTGGACCTTATGGACCCCATGATAATCTTTGGCATAAGGCCCTGTCATCTGGTCTCCTGGCAGATAGGCAACATTATAGGGCTGCCAGAAATGTAGGTACCTGGGAAATATGCTATGCCAAGGCAGCTCACTTCCAACTGGGGTAATGGTAGGAAGTTTGGGGATAACATAAAGGACCTTACAGATAAACCCAACGTCTCACAGAAACATAGAATTTGACAGCAGATAAGGACTGCTTGGCCCACCTAGTCTGCTCATTTTCCTACCTGATGGATAAGCTGCAGATTCTAGCCAACCAATACCTTACTTCCTCCTACCCCCCCCAACTAGAATTGCCTTACGTCTGTCCCATGCATTCTTAAATTCCCTCCTCTCTGCTCAATATCAGTGGTGTTATTACCCAGGACCCACAAATCATCGCTGATACTTTTAATTTAGCATTCTCTGATCTATCTGGTGTTCTCCCTCTAGATTTCTTCAGTAATACCTCAAGCTCCCTTCTGACTCCCCGGCATTCCACCATTCTGTTTTAGGATTGTTTCCTCCAAGAAGCAAAAAAGTATCTTATCCAGGTTCTGGGGAAGTCCAGATTCAGTGGTGACTCCTTGGACCTGAAATTGCTGCAACTGGCCTTGGATGTCATCCTCTCTCCCCTCACCAAAATTATTAATCTATCCCTCTGTCTAGGTCAGTTCCCCTCACAATGGAAGATGGCAACCATTACACCAGTACTAAAGAGCAGAGATACAACTTTGCATAGCAATTACCATCCCATCTCCATTCCACCCCCTACCTCCAAAGCCCTAGAAAGGATAGTTTCTGATCAATTTTCTGAATATCTAGCCTCCGATGTTGTCAGCAGCATGATTTCCAGAAGGGTCACAGTACCACAACTGCCTGTCTGGAATTCACGGATTTCCTACACAAAGCCCTTGACCGTGGGCAATTAGTTGAGTCTGTGTACATAGACCTAACTAAGGCCTTTGACACCATGAATCACGCTGTCCTCATTGACTCACTCCCATCTTTAGGCGTTTCACAAGAAGCCACTTCCTGGTTCTCAAACTACCTGCGTGGGAGATCAGAGCGGGTAAGAATAAATAACACCCTCTCCAATAGCTTACCAGTTCGCTCTGGGGTTCCCCAAGGCTCAATTTTGGGTCCCCTCCTTTCCAGTCTCTTCCTCAACACCCTCCCCCTTGCATGCTCTGGTCAGTTGCTACTCTACGTGGATGATGCAGTCATCTTTTCTAGCCACCCTGAGCCCTCCCTCTTAGAATGCATTCTACAAAGGTTCTTTTCTGAATCAGAATCCTGGTTTGCATGGAACAGACTCCTTTTAAATTATAAAAAGAACAAAGTTCTGTTGTTTCCCAATACACATAACAAATACAAAAGTCGGTCACTTTGCATTCTCAACAATCAGTAACAATCCATGGAGCAAGTATGCAGTTTCAAATACCTTGGCATCACGCTTGACCCTACTCTCTCCTATCATGAACACATCAACCAGGTTTGCAAGGCTGTAAACACCAGAACTGGTTTGCTCTATAGGCACAGTCAATGCCTGACAGCAGCCACCTTCTGCCTGGCTGTTACCAGATCGGTCTTGTCCTTAGCAGACTATGGTTTAGTTATCTATAGG
This sequence comes from Neoceratodus forsteri, assembly GCA_016271365.2. NCBI lineage: Eukaryota > Metazoa > Chordata > Ceratodontiformes > Ceratodontidae > Neoceratodus > Neoceratodus forsteri. Next base: position 1,339,383,970 of record CM057458.1, on the reverse strand, counting down.
TTTGCAGTAGATACAACACTGAGTCACATTAAGGTCACACTGAACAAAGCCTGTTGCTTAGTTGTTGGTGGTGATAGGCTCACTCACACGTGACCTTTACAGACAAACTGGTTAAACTTCAAGGGTAGGCTTGCATACCAGACTTGTTGGCGAAAAAGATATCCTTTCTTTCGCCTCCAGCAACTCCTAACTCCTGCTCTGACCCCTCAGGCTACTAGAAGTGCCTCTAACGTGAACTTCTTAGTACCTTGCTGTAGGATGTCCATGGGTCAGGGGGCGTTCATGTATAGGGCCTCACACTGGTTAAATGGCCTACCCACTGAAGTCTCACCTCTTGAAAAATTAGGCCCTTTCAGACATGCACTTCGGAAGCATCTCCTTGCCAAAGGTAGCTGTGACTGCTCAAAGTCTTCACTTCTAATCCCTCTGTAACCTGTCTCTCTTCCCCTTATATGCTACTCCACTGTGACAAGGCCACTTTGGCTGCTCCTTGTATCTACCCCTCTCCATCCTTCCTCTCTAATCTACCTAATTCCTATTCATCTATGATAAGGCCTCATTCTTGGATGGGTCCTTCTTCCTACCTGTCCCCCCCCCAAACTCCTGCCCTCTGTTTAGTCTCCCTTGCCCCATTCGGTTTCCAGCCTCTCTGTTTTCCCTGCTGGCACTCCCTCCTATCTCCACAGTATTCCCTAATTTACTGATTCAACCCCTCTTCTTGACAGCCACTCCAAGTAATTCATTTAGGGTAACTGGTCTTGAATCTTAAGTTTGTACCCATTCTCTGCCTAGCTAGCGTTATTCATGCTACTAATTTAATTCTCTCAAGGTTTTCAGTGCCTTTGTTTACCATTTCAATTTTGCATTGCCTGTCTCCCTGCGTGGGTCTGGCATCTTTGTACTTTGTCTTGTGTGTGTGTGTGTGTAAGATATTATATATATATATATATATATATATGCTTGCAGTTGCTGCTGATTGTTGTTAATGACATCTGGAAATATGTATATTCACTTTCTCGTTGTGTCCTCTGTTTTTGATTGTAATGACGTGGAGCCTTTGTAAAGGAGTCTCTGACTCAGGTTTGTAATTCCAACATTCTCAATAAATAAAAATAATTTCTGTAGCTGGTTTCTCAACTGTAAATATGTTAAATACTCTTTATTTGCTCAGTCTCTAAATAATATTGGAAAAACACTTGCCAGGACTGCTTAGTGTCTTCCTACCAATCAATAAGCTCCTCGTAACACCCCACCACTGAAAGTCTGGCTTCCCATTCTTTTCTCCAGGCTATTTGTACTTCTGGTTTATCTAATAATGTTTCATTTAGCCTCCAACTATTCTTCTGACACCTGGGGGAGTTGTCCCACTGTAATTGAACAGTGATAGATTTGTGATCTGTGAATTCCCACACATACGTGTGAAGTGACAGCACTCTAAGAGTAGGGGAAATAAATATATAATATATACGTGTTGAGAGCGGGGCTCTGAAGTATGTATGCCCCTTCCCCCAATGGGAAAACCAGCCTGTATGCGTCTTGTAACCCTGCAGTATTAATAATATTTTGTAAAGCTAGTGAATCACAAAACATTTTATTAGTCTTTAAGCCCCTATCTGCCTGTTTTAAACTGCAGTTAAAATCTCCAGCCCAGTTTCATAGGGTCACCATCTTTGGATGAGGTAAACACCGGATCCGAACCCACACCTCAAACTCCGCCTCTGGCTCCACCCCTTTTTTTATGACTGGCAAGTATATTACTCCTCCAAAGCCTTTTGTAATGTTGGAATATACATTACTAGTGATAGGAAATTATTTTTATACTGTAAATTTATTTGATTTATTTATTCAGTTATTTATTTTTATTCTTTGGCAACCAGGTTACCTCCCATAGGCCACACAGCCCATTTTACAGGAGTGACCCTTGAGCACAGGAAGGTTAAGTGACTTGCTCAGGGTCACACAGTATTTAAGTGGAGGTTGTGGGAATCAAACTCAGGTCTGTTGGATGTGCCAAGCTCAGCCACAGCTTATTGCTCAGCCCTCTGTTAAACACTCTCCCATTTTCCTTTCCATGTCAGCTATGTATTCTGATTCTTTGACCAATTTTTGATAACTTAATTATCAGTGCTTGTGGTACCTTTAATACTGCACTGTGTTCCCCTTTACCTCAGCAGCTATTGCTGTTTCTTTTCATATTTCTGAGACATTCCACAATTTCAGATACACCATTCCATGCTGTTTATCTGAATTACCTGTCAAAGTGTAGCTAATATCATGGAATGTTCAGGTAATACAAAAAATTAGAGCAAATGTAGTGATAAAGGCAATACGAGTTAGATTATTAATTTAACAAAATTGGGCCTAAAACTTGCCATAATATAGAACATACAAAAAGAAACACATGAGAGCACATAAAGATGTAAAAGCTGTTTCCTGTCATAGCAGTAAAAGAATATACTTAAAATTCAGAGTGGAAAAGATTAGGTTAATTTACTGCTAATGATCTTCATGGCCATACTTTACACCTCTCATACAGTCTGGTTTTACAAACAAAGGCAGGTCTGAATGACTGTGACAGCAGAACTTCTTTGTAACCTGGACATGTAATGCAGCCAAAACAGTGAATGATTTGATACATCAGTTTTAAGAGTATATGAGCACTCAAAATGGCCCCAAAACCGGACTGCATGTAACCAAAACTGGATGACCGGATAAAGACCCTAAAAACCAGATTATCTGGTCAAAAACCAGAGAGGTGGCAACCCTAAGCCCAAATGACAAGGCAGGCAGTATGGAGAAAGGGTTGCACCTCTTTAAATAGGGCCACCCTCCGGGCTTTTGTTTGTGGGGCATATCAAGAAAGCAAATGAAATATTTCTTGATTAAAAATTGATATCTAACATTAAGACCATACCAGGGTGAATGTCAACTAATCTAGAAACTTTTAACTCTTTGTTGGAAAATAAAATTCCTATGCCATAGCATCCATCCTCACCAGTTGACCAAAAAGCAGGCCCTTTGGTCCAAGACCTCATTGCTAAATGGAGTTCATCCACTGTTTTGAACCTAGTATCTTGAAAACAAAATGTCACTAATCATTTCTGTTAAAGAATGAAACACAGTTCTCTTTCTTTCACTCTTAATACTATTAACATTCAATGTGGTAATAGTAAGAGACTGCATTGGAGCTATTAAAAAATAAAAAAAAGTGACATATCAGACCTTGGGGAGTAATAGTGTATAGTGTATGTTAGATCGTCGTTCTAACCAGAAATCAGTTTGAACCAAAATGTGATTTTACTGCAGTATTGACATCCGTAGTGCAGCAGAACGACATTTCATTCTGATTCAGTATGGACGTCACACTTTGTTGTCCGTGAGTGCTTCAATATCTGTGGTTATTAATCAGAACACAATCCCCAACTGCTTTTCCCACTAAGCTGAAAAAGAAATAAAAAAGCATTCTGTCAAACTCAAGGGATCAAGGTGCTGCTGTTTTGTTCCCATTTACATGGAAAAAGTGACATGTTGTGATGTTTAATGTTTTCTGATCATTATGTTCTGTACAAAATTGTGGCAGACTTCTAAATAGTAAACTATTTTCATTATGCGTTTTGTTTTGTTCTCGAGTTTATGTGTAATTTCTAATGGGTTTCAACATACACTGTAAAGAAAAGTGTATGGCATTGCTATTCACAACAAGGCTAATTTTGACCCTCGTGTTTACTATGACGACTGTAGGACCTCTTGAGCTTTGCTCTCGCTGTCAACAGTCGTCATAGTAACCACTTGGGTAAAGAATAGCCTTGTTGTGAATGGCAAGCCATACACTATCCTATATTTTCTCTGGTTCTTTTAGCTATGGAACCTGCCTCTGTTCCTTCCTCAGGCTCTGAGGTGACATCAGTAGTTGTGGAGGCTGTAGAAGAGGTATTGGATTCTTCATCCCCCGACTCCTCCCATTGCTTTTTACCAGCAAGTGCAGCGTACTTGTTTTCAGCTTTCCAAGAGGGATGAGTTTTTGTTGCTTTTTTCTTTAGTACCTTAGTGACAGGGAGCTTCCCTGATTTTAATCTTTTTTTTAGAAGCTACCTGTCTGAACCCATTGTCCTGACTGGGGGGGTCGGGGCATGACTGCAGCAGCTAGAGCCTTAGAATTCTACAGCCTCTTGGGAACATCAGTTTGTTCACTACTAGGTGGGTCTGGGTTTGTGGTTTCTATCTGCATATATTCCTTCCCAAGGACAACAGGTTCAGTTTGTTGCAAGGAACTGGTACTTCCTCTGTTGGGGTTGCTGGCTGCAGCTTCTTCAATGGCAACCTGCCCATCCTACTCAGCGACTCATTTTGCCTGTAATAGTTTGGTCCTATTAATAAGACCCTCATGGGAAGGGCAGTCTTCTCTGTTGTGCGAAGCCCATGGGCATTTACTATAAGCATGCCCTGTCCTTTCACACAAATTGCACTTAAATAAATGCAATTGGCAGAGAGATGACCGTATTCCAAACACTGGTTACATCTCACTGTGTCACACACTGAGCTTAAATGGATTCTAGCTCTACATTTGAAGCAGGAGCGAGGTTGCCCCGCATAAACGAGTGACCCCCTATCTCTTCCCAAAAAGAAACTGTCAGGCAAGTGGACAGGACTATTGTTTGGGGAATATAACTTCATCTTGATCTTCCGCCCCCTATTCCAAATGTGTTCACTATCAAGGATAGGTGAAAGTCTCTCTAGCACCTCACACCTCTGTCTCAACCAAAAAAGTATATCTTCAACATTTGCTCCTTCATTTTTAAACATCACAGTGATGTTTTTAACCAGGGGTTTGGTTAGGGGGACCGCAAGAAAGGGAATCCATAGGGGGGTGTTCTAAGATTTTGTTACTGAGACCAAAACCAATCCAAACCAGACACATTTTTAAAACTCGTCATAATTTGCATTCCCTACATGAATAGGTACAAAGATTTCTGCTGAAAAAAATGTAATCGACCCTTTTAACAACATTTTGGCTATGTACAGTCTATCAGGTGGGTCCTCTACTCCTCCTTTGTATATGATGTGGACCATGTTCTTTCTCGGAGCTGGTTCACCTTTATTTTGGAAAAGGTCTGAGAGTCTGAGCATAGTTGCTAGCCAAGCTCTCTGGTCAGAGTCTATAGAAGTGGGCTGTACAGGACCCAGTCTTATAGGTTCTTTTTCTTGAGGACCCTCAAGCAGGTTTGCTGCAGATTTAGTAGAGGAAGTTCTTGTTTGCGCCAACGTAAAGCCCTTAGTATTTGTGCTAGCACATGCCAGTGTAGTTACAGAGTCCTGTATACTCCACGGTAAAACGTTATCTTTTGCAGAATCAGTAGTGGTGACCACCATTTTTTGTGCAGTTAAAGAACTTTATTCCTTTACCTTACTGTCGATAGGATCTGGGAGCTAAGTTCCCTCCGGGGAAAGAATCCATCCAGCATTTTTCAGAGTATGGGTGGGAGACCAGCTCTCTGCAGTCTCAGTATCTCTTGGTGGCTAGGGTGCAGGACCGGGTGCACATAAAGCTTGTTCATCCATTGCCGAAACAGAAGCATCCCGTGTAGTGGTAACATTACTTTCCCTTTGATCGTCGCACAAGGTTTGTGGCTCTTTCAATATTGATTTATCTATTTGTTTAACATGCATTTTCTCTGTGTTGAGTGCAGGTCTCAGCGGTCTCAGTCTCTCTCTGTTTTTCTGCTCTTTTTTTCCTCTGGGCCATCTGTGGCTTGTTCTGCAGCTCTGGGCACATGCCCATAAGGGTGTTATTACTGCCAGCCGCTTTAACAACATCCGGACTTGAAGATGGAGCTATGCTTGGAACTTCATCCCTTTGATGAAGCTGCATCATTCTGCAGCTGTTTCCCACTGACAGGGGAAGCGCCCGGCTTGGCAGATAAATGCTTTTCTTTAAATGAGTCCATTTGCAATTGCAGATTTTTCTTTCTTTGTAGAAACATTCGCTCTTCTGTATCTATCTGGATTTGCAACAATTCAGTTTCTTTAGCAAGACTTTGGGCTTCTGAATCCAGTAAAACAGCTTAATCTGGTTCAATTTCAGTTGTTTACCATGTTTCCCCCCTCCCCTGGGATGAGGCTGAAAATAGGCAGAATTGTCTAGCCCTCCTTTCCCGGTTAACAAAAACTAAATAAACAAACAGTGGTAAAATCATCTTGGATTACATAGATGGAGGGGGAAATAAAAGCAGGTTTGTATAAGCCACTTGTTCGGATGTAAATAGTACACACATTACAGCAATTTTGATTATGTGAGCACTGCAAACATTTTCTGTGCATGTACGTATGATTTTTTTGGTGTGTGTGTATCTTAATTTTGGCTGCATGTATTTGATTTCTTTTATAAATAAAAACTTTCTTCAGTTATTGCTATAGGATCTTTAACTTCCACCTGGACAATGATCAGAGATGGGCAGAAGGAGACAGGAGACTGACGTTAGCCACAGACACCGTCTATGGCAAACCTATTACATTTGCGAATCTCTATATACCTCCTAGTAGTGATGCCTCCTCCATGCAGTATTTGCTGGACTGCATATTGGAACACCAGGAGGAGACTCTATTGTTGAGACAAGACTTTCATTTTTTATTAAACCCTAACAGATGCTAGCAACCCATCCCCATTTGCCTCGACAGCTGGGCAGAGACATCTACACTGCCTACTGCGTGACCTGGGCTGGCAATTTTTCCACCCTATGTTAGACAATATACATTCTGTTCCCACTCCCATCATATCTACTCTTGTGTAGACTATTTTTTTCATCACCATAGAAGGTGTGGAATAGGTTGTGAGTGCAAAGACTGACTCCATCCAACACTCTGACCATGCCCCTGTCTCCCTCTAACTGTCTACACCCATGGAGAGAAGAAATACTCAGTAACGGTTTAACGTGTCCCTGTTGTGGGACCCTGAATTTCCCCAGTACATGACCACCTCTATCTCATAAATTCTTAGTGGCAAAAGGCTCAGAAGTCTCCCAGACCACATTCTGGGCCACACTTAAAACAGTCGTGAGGAGCAGCATCATTGCTTATAGGGCATCAATTAAACAGCAACAGGAAAGTAAATCATCTGAATTAAAAGAACTTAATTTCTTCAGTGTGCTTGTGTGTGTGTGTGTGTATATATATATAGTGGCACGGTAGTGCCACTATAGTTAGGATTGAGGAGCCATTTACATGTTAAACCCAAAATTTTGCAACTTAATAACTTTGCAACTGTTCAATAGATTTGCCTGAAATTCTGAAAATATGATCAAGACCCATACACCTTGGGATCTGCCAAGTTTCGTACTGGTCGCATATACAGCTGCGGAGTTATTAAGCATGATCTACATCTGCGTTTACGCTTTCTGGGTATACTGTCGGCGCCTACAGGTGCGACGGTTTGTCGCGACGGTCCAAAATCTTCAGGAACGTGTGGCTGGGTCCCGATGTGCCTTTTGAAGATTTTGTGAAAAAATATTAAATGGTTCAAAAGTTATTCAAAAAAACAATTTCCCATTATAAGTCAATGGGAAAAGTTAACAAAAAGTTCGACAGTGTCGCAAATGGCCCTTTTACTGTCGCAAATCCACCATTTTGTTTTCAGTTAGGTGATCAGAAAAATGCTTGGCATTTAAAATTGGGACCTTCTAGCAACCTAATTATTTTTGTATTCACCTAGTCGGGCCCTGAGGGTGCTAGCCATGTCTTTATTTTGGGGTAAAACACCCCAGAAATATGTTTTTCAAATTTCTGGAAAAAGTACTTTCACAAAGTACTGTCGCACTTGCGACACTGTCAAATGAATTTGCGAAAGCTTTTGCAAACTCTGACAGTACTTTTCTAGGCTGTGGGAAAATGACAGCAATTCTTTGGCACCCTGCTGCAAAAGAACGGTTTGGTGTTTTGGCATGAAATTTGGAGGGAACGCAGCCGACATCTCACTGATGTGCCTTTCTGTGTTTTGTTGAAAAAATATTACATGGCGGCAAAGTTACGGCTCTCCAAAGTTGATGCTTTTTCCCATAGGATAACATTACGGCGTCCGAGCATTACAGGAATCCTTTGGCGTCCTGCTGCAAAATAACGGTTTGGTCTTTTGGGCTGAAATTTGGAGGGAACACAGCCAACATCCCACAGCTGTGCCTTTTTGTGGTTTGGTGAAAAAATATTACAGGGAGCCAAAGTTATGGCACTCCAAACTTCTCTTTTTTCCCCATAGGATAACATTATGGTGTTCGCCGCGCCTTTCAGGGCCCGTATCTCGGAAACGGTGCAAGATACGGACTGTTCGTCGGAAAAATACTTAGCCCCCTAATGGGGCTAAGTAGAAAACTAGCGAGGAAAGTCATAAATCATATGACCTTAACATTTTTTTTCTACGTCGTACGGTTCCTGAGATATAAGCAATTTAGTATTCCAACTCCTCATTTTCTGCTCCAAGAACCATTATTATGCATACATTCTTTGTACTCACTGTCTTTCTTTATGCAGCTTTTGAGGAAAACCAGCCTGTGCGCTTACATTACTGTTACCGTTACCGTTTTCGCTTGCGGTTCCGTTCCGGTTTCACTTACCGGTCACGTCTACGCCACCATGTGTGTTAACCTTTGCGTTTTCATTTGCGCTTGCTTTTGCATTTTTAACATTTCTGTCTACACTACTGTTTTTCTTTCTGTTTCCCTTTGCATCTTCCATGCGCATTACTATTTGCGTTTGCGGGCACAATGTTACTATGTGACAAGACATCATGTGGCGGGGCCCAAAGGGCCCCGTGCTACTGCCACCACATTACGTGGTCGGGCCCCGTGCTCCCGCCGCCACATTACATTCACTATTTCTCGTTATCATTCTCAAAAAGAAGGGAAATTAGAGGCAAAAAACTCAGTTTAATGCATTACTTAGGGTTGTTCCACAACGACAAAAGCGAGGATTTTGATTGTTGGGGTTGAAGACCCCTTTTGCCTCCCCACACCCCAACCAGCATTTGGGTTGTTGGTCCTAACTCTCACCCATTCTCCTACACTCTGCTTCTTTACACATGTGAAGGGGTAAGAGTTATGACGACAACCTAATCGCGCTGATGCCGGTTGGGGGTGTGGGCAAAGGGTCTTAACCCTAACAATCGAATTTCTCACTTTTGTCAGTGTGGAACAACCTAATGCATTAAATGGATTTTTTGCCTCTAATATATGTATATATATATATATATATATATATAGCTTATCTCCTTAAGTGTTCAAATTATGTTGATCCAAAAATAAGAGAAGAAATTTTAACATACAAAATGGACCAAGCTTTGCTCTGGCTATGCCAGGCACATTATGAGGGTGGTGCCAGAGCATCTAAACTCTTGCACACAGATTATGACACAAACAAATGAAACCTTAGCAAAATTAATAGACCCAGTTATGGGTACCCCATTTATATGTACTATGAGTATGCTACAAAGCCTAATGACTTTTTATACCAGGCTATATATGCCTGATCAACCTCCCTGGACCACCAGCTCAGCACTTTTTACCAGTCTTACATTCCACCAGCATACCCAAGAACATACAGACCACTTGATATGCCCTATATCATCAGCTGAATTAACTCCTAGAATTAAAGAATCAAAGAATGGGAAAAGCCCAGGCACCCGTGGCTATGGAATGGAATTTTATAAACCATTCCTGCAACCACTCCATGGTTCCCTGCTTAGTACCTTTCAAGAGACCCTGTCCACTGTCCAGTGCCCCACCACTTGGAGATACACCACTATTTCTGCAATACTCAAACCCCAAAAGGACCCCACTAATTGTGAATCTTACCATCCGATCTCAGTCCTCAATATGGACTATTAATAATTTACTAGTATTATGGCCCATAGGTTAGACTCTGTTCTCCCCAAAATCATAGATCCTGACCATTCAGTCTTTATCAGGAACAGACAAACCACAGATAATATCAAGCAGACCCTCCTTATTACTGACCAAGTAAACAAAGTTAAAATGCCTTCCCTTATTCTAAGTCTAGTTGCTCAAAAGGCATTTAATAGGGTGGCATGGCATTTTCTACACTATACTTTCCACAAATTTGGTTTCCCACTATGCTTTCTTGATCTGATACATGGGCTGTACTCATCCCCTACAGCCACAATGAAGGTCAGTGGCTCTATCATTTCCTTATTCTCACTTTCTAGAGGCACATGCCAGGGCTACTCTCTGTCCTCCTACATATCTGCCCTCTGTACAGCACCTCTGGCACAATACCTCTGCCAAACTACAGCCATCAGGACATTGACACAGGTGGCCATCTACAGAAGGTGGTGCACTATGCAGATGATCTGCTTTTCTACCTCTCCAGCTTGGAGCAGTCTCTGCAAAATTTGCCTCCAGACTATAAAGCACCTAGCTGGGTACAAGATCAGCAAGGATAAAAAGGAAGTTATACAACTCAGTTACCATGCAGCACCACTTATTAAGGTCATCCCTCAAGTTCAACTCAACTTATTAAGGACATCTCTCAAGTTCAGAAAGCAAAGACATGCCGCCTTTTGGACTTCTACAGCTATCACATATAAGCTTGCCCAGTATATCTCTGTTTGTTCCTGTGTGCTGTAGGCAAGTACTCCTTGCGCAGCCTCTCATTTCTCTCCTTATACATTCCTAAAGTTAATTCACGCTTTGGTAAAGCATCTATAAGCTATGTACTTCCTCACCTATGGAACAAATTACAAAAAAACTCTGAAGCTGACTGCCCCAACAACCTTCTCCTCCTTCAAAAAGCTGTTCTCTCATTCCTTTATAGAATCCTGTAACTGCCCCTCACCCCCGGAGGCCAGTGAAATAAGTGTCAGACATCCATCCCCAGGCCTTGTGATTCCCTGTTTATCACTCCTTCTCTCTACCACCCCTCCTACCCTTTTTCCTGAACTGTTCATGTACATACTGTATAATAATGTATATTGACAATATTTTTTTTCTTAGCCTATTGCATATTTGCCTATATAGACCCTGCCTAATACTGTACTATGTTTTATGTCATCTTCTACATTGTATCCCTTGATTGTACATCCATCTTTTTCCTTTGTATATTGTTTACTTTTATGTGTATTTGTCCAGGTCCACCTTGCAAATGAGCTTGCTCAGTGGTGCTTTGCCTGGTAAAATAAAGATTGATTGATTGATTGAAGGTCCAGTATCATTTTAGATGAGGCAGAACCTGCATTATATATTTAGGAATGCATATCAGCCCACAAACAGCAACCTTATACCAACTAAACTATGCCACTATAGAACAAGCCGTCCAATTGGATCTCCAATGGCTGACCCCCTCCACCTTCCTCTGTTCCAATGGGTGGACTCGGTCTGTATGAATATCTTACTCTGGTTCCCCTGTTTGTACCAAATTTTGCAATGGTCCCCGCAGACTGCATTTTCAAAGTGGAATACATGGATCTTTAGATTTATTTGGGGTGGGGGAAGGCTGATGGTAGTGTTTAGCAAACTTCAACTACCCAAAGACAAAGGGGGCCTGGCTCTCCTCCAATATATGCAGGCTACTGTCCTCAGCTGCATCTTAAAATGAAAGACTCCACTTCCCCTGCCCACATGGGTCATACTAGAACTAGATCTCTTCGATCTACCTCTTGACTGGCTACTATTCAGGACCCTGGATGCTGCAGTCCTGGCGGGGATCACAGTTCCTACTTCTAGATCTCGTCCTTCTTTTTGGCACCACTTCCTCCTTACCACCCCTCCATAAAATAGGAGTCCACTGGCTCAGCATGCCAACATACTGGGATGCTTTTACCCCTGCTAAACAGGACCATAAATTCTAGCAATAGATACGTAGAGCCCTTGCCCACCCTTTTCACTTCTGTTTAAATGGCCAATTAAAATCATTTGCACAGTTAGTGTGTGTGTGTGTGGGGGGGGGGGTTGGTTATGAGAGACCATTTCCATTACCCTCAACTACACCACTATCTCATTTCTACCATATGACTTAACCTTGATGAGCAAAAACTCCCCCCAGTGATGGCCCTCATCTGCATCATATTACAATGGTTTTGGCTGGGTCATTTTATTTCAGTTTGTTATAAAACACTACTGGGTGCCCCCAGTATAGATGTCTCACAGACCCAAAATAATCAGAAAGCTGAACTCGCTGTCACTCCATCAGCCTCAGCCTGGACTTCTATCTGGGTGAGGTGAGATAACCTAAGATTATAGGTTCCCTTTGCTGGTGGGAGTACAGTTGGAAAATGGATATCCATTTTTTCTGAAGGCCTCAAATTACAGCCAAGTTCCTTGCCTCCAGAGACCCTCCATACACACACACACACACACACACACACACACACACACACACACACCCTTTGGTCCTGTCCAATCCTTACCACTTTATGGAAAGAGACAGAAACAGAGATCAATGCCATTACTTTGAGTTATGGTACCCTGACTCCACAAGCTGCACTACTCTTACATTACTCCACTCCTTACAATAAAAATAAAATTCACACTTATCTACTAGGTATCTTTTTAACGGGCCGGGGGAGTAATTACAAGGTTATGGCTCGGAAAAGAACCTCTGACTCTTCCCCCATCAGGAGGATACAGTGTGGAATATCTATAGGATGGAGAAGTTGACTGTGCAGCTACATAAATCAGACTTGCAGCATCAAAACAGGTGGAACTCATTGCTGCTGCATATCATGGCCAAAAGATCAACTAGCATTCCGTGAAGAATTTGATATTGCAAAGTCCCCTTCCCCCCTAAGGGGTACATATGATGTGGTTCACCCGCGTCCACCCCCCCATCCTCGCTACAAGTGAAGGGGATGCCACTGGGCCTGAGCAGTTAATAAAACATGTAGATAAGCTGAATGGTTTGCTAACCTGATAGTCTACATTACAATGTATAACAAGAAACATTTCAAGAATGTCAAACACCTGAAGTGTACAAAACTTTAATAAAGGTTAAGATTTAAAAGAGATTGGCAGAAGGGACGCCTCGTGTTGCACTATGGTATCAGTTATGGGTATTACCCCAATACCTTTGTAGAGCTGGAACTCATGACCTTCCGATCTTCCAGTCCCAGAGGCAAGTGTGCTGCCTACTAAGTCATAGACACTGGTAAATGATACAAATGACTTAATGCACATAAAAAAAAAAAAAAAATGTTTTTATCCATGCAGGGATATTAGGATGTTTAATATACTAAACAGATTGCAAGTTGAGGACTTATTCTGACTGCAGTGTTGCCCTGGTATACCATCTCATCTAGAACAATCAGATTGCACAAACACAGCCATCCATTTTATAAGTCTGCTGAATTGGCAGTTATAGTCGCTCAGAGTGTTGTCACCAATACACTTCTAATGAGTCAGCTGCTGCTTTTCTGTTCTCATTTCTATGTCAGGGCCTACAATGATTTTGTCTGAGCAGGAATGCGAGAGAGAAAGAGACAGCTAGACTGTTAGTAAATTTCTAGCCAGCTAAGGAGTTCAAGTATGAAAAATGTTTTCATCTGTTGCTACTCTTATGACAACATCCATGCAAACTGAAACATTTGTTGTGAATATCATCACAAATCTTTAGGGCCGGAAAGGCTGTGAAGTAAGCTGCCAACTATTTTACAGTGTGGTGCACCCTAGAATTAAAACTAACTTATTATTAGGACATCAAAGTATAGTGAAGCTCCATTCTGTAGAATTACGATTTCTGGGACAGCAGATGGAATAACCTCTACTGAATTCCAGTTTAGAGCCATTCTGAAAGAAGGATGCTGACAAGTAAAGCCACAGACAATTCCCAAAATAACTTTGATGGTGAAAGTTCTAAGAGTGCTCTAGAGTTAGGTAACATTTGTACCAGTGATTTCAAGCATGTAAACCGCAAAGTAGAGATCTAATAGTGATGGTGGTGGTGGGTTCACCGGAGTTCCTGGTTATGATAACCTCCTAGACTTGTAACTCTTGCCTACCTCATTCATCATCCTTCAGCCTACCTCTGTTTGCTGGCCAGCCCTTGGAGACTAATCAATCTTGACATATTTGCGAGCCCGATCGGGGCACTTTCCACACCTCTCCCCAATTACAGGACCTCTATTCCCTGCTTGAATTTGCCTTTTGGCAGTATTTGGAGCTTCATAGTGCTCATTGTGTGGCTAGGACATCCTGTTTCCTCTCCCTCCCTAGTCCCCTCTAGAAAACTGGTGGCATCTAGTCAGTATTTAGCTGGCAATGCAGAGCTTTTTGCCATCTGATGGACCATGTATCCCCCACACCTTCTCTCCAACAGAGCTGGGAGTATTAATTGGTTATTCCCATCTCTGAGTCTGAATGGGCTGTGGTATGGTGCACAGCTTATGGGTCTTACTGGGGAGTCCAGGGTTGCTAGATCCAGTTCAAAAATGACCTTGTTTTTATTGTACTGAAAGCTTCTGACAGGGGTACTCTCTTCTCCCCTCTCCATCCCTATACTAATTATAGGCATATACTGTATACCAGGTAAGTCTGCTGGCTTTGTTGCTGGAATTCAGATGTGCTAGATTCTGCTCTCTCAGGTGTGCATATTATCATAGGTGATTTCAACATCAACTGAATCCAGTTCCTGCTAGTAGTTCATCCTAGGTTGCACAAACGGTGCAGATTAGGGTGGCTAACCCCAACACAATAAGAAAAGAACAAGGTATGCCTGCACTCTGGGAGTACTAGTGGTCTAGGTGCTCAGAAAAAAATATATATTTTTATGCTCCCTGTCCCCACTGGCTCTCCTTCCTGCAGGTCCTCCCAGCCATGTTACCCAGGCTTCCACCAGGACTTACCTCTCCCGTAGTTCCCCACAGCTTGCTCTCAGTGGCAGGGTGGTGGAGAGTCTCTCAACCACCCATAACCAGATCCAGATTCCAGGAGGTGCCTAAGTCACCAGGGGAGGGGCCTGCGGAGGCCGGTTGTCATCTTGTGTGAGTGGGAGTTTTTCTGTTTTCTCCCCTGGGAGACATGGCATGTGTGGACATCAAAGTGCACGCGCTGATGTCTGCCATGTCTCCCCCACCTCTCTTGGCTTGGGCTGCCTTCTCCTCTGGCTTCTGCCAGGGGTCAGTCGAGCATGGAGCTCTACCCCACCCTCCCCCCAGAGGAGAGGGGTTCTTCAGACACCCTATCCTCCTCCTGGCCAGCTCTTCAACACCTCGGAGGACTCGGTTCCAAACCTGGGTTGTCAGTGTCGCAAGCGGTAGCACTACTGCTGTACCAGTGGGCCGGCAAAAAAAAAAAAAACATTAAATGAGGCCAGGCATGAAAAATCTGTACAAAAAATGCATCTATTGAGACAGACCTTAGCAGTGAGCTAAACAGAAGTAACACCGGAGGCAAAGCCTTAAGGGCCCTATCCTTCCCCATCACTTACATCTTTAATTGATCTATAACCACAAGCTCTTCTCCACACAAGCTCGAAACATGCTTTAGTAGTTGCTTTATATAATGGTGGCCCTACTGATGCACTGGCTACAGCCTGATATCCCTGCTACCCATTCTCTCCAAAGTGCTTGAGAGACTGGTTAACAGGAAACTCTCATGTTATGCCAGTTCAGGCTTTCTTCCTTATTAATCTGGCTTCCACCATGACCACTCTGCCTCCACCTCCCTTAGAATAACTGAGATCATATCCCCTCTAGCATGTATTTGGGGGTGGGTACAGGAGCTATTTTCATTTACCTTGTCATGGTTTTTGATACCATTAATCACCACCTGCTCCTAAATAAGCTAGCTTCCTCAGCTGTTTATGCTTCTATTCTCCAATGGTTTTAATCCCACCTGTTGGGTTGAACTCGATCAGTTAAACTGGGTTCCACTACCTCTTCTTCCTTCCTATTCACCCTTGGGGTCCCCCAAGGCTCAGTCCTGGGCCCCTTACAATTCTCTGTCATTATGACTGACCTCACCGAACTTTATCTGCTTGCAAAATTAACATGTATACAGGCAGCACTATTATCTACGCTTCAGGTACCGCCTCCTCTATTGAACAGGCCCTTCAGCTACTGTTCCTCAAAGTTCAAAACTGGTTGCAAACAAACCAGTTAACTGCATATCAGAAGAAAACATTATATGTGTTATTTGGCTCCAGACACTAGCTGAGCACTTCCCCTACCTCTATAAACATATGCTATCTCCCAGGAGGCTTTGCTGACTCAGTAACCTCCTGTAGATATCCAGGCCTCCACCTTGACCAGCATCTTGACTACTTGATGACATTTCTTACACCATGACAAAGTGTTTTGCCAAGCTTGAAGCCCTATACAGAGTGAATAGCAGTCTCTTAGGAAACATGTAGTTGTTCGCACGATCCCTTTACTACATGGTAGCATTGTTGTTTATTCTGGAGCCCCCATCACA
Source organism: Neoceratodus forsteri (assembly GCA_016271365.2). Classification (NCBI taxonomy): domain Eukaryota; kingdom Metazoa; phylum Chordata; order Ceratodontiformes; family Ceratodontidae; genus Neoceratodus; species Neoceratodus forsteri. Next base: position 1,339,367,564 of record CM057458.1, on the reverse strand, counting down.
CTACCCTATCAAAACTTACCCCACTCTTTAATGCCATTTGTAGATTCACCCTGGCCTGTTCCCCTCGTACCCACCACTGTATCATGTATAAAGAGGTAGTCTGGGTCCCTCTCTCTGTGAAATTCTCTCTCCACATTGCCATTTGGTGCAAAATGCAGGTCGGACAAACTACCAGATTATCTCAGACCTTTTCATCCTCTTCTCCAATCCCTCATACTCATTAAGGTCTGAAGAAGACTACAGATTCCAAATCCAGCACTGTAGCTGTACATAGATACATAGACAGTGTCGGCAGATAAGGGCCTATGGCCCACCCAGTCTGCCCATTTGAGCTTGTAAGTTCAGTTTGTTTTCCTAGAAGTCTGTTGCCCCTTACCCCTGACCTCCAGAATTCCTTTATGTCTATCCCATGCATTCTTAAATCCTCGTGATTGTTTCAGCCCCCACCACTTCCTCTGGCAGGGTGTTCCACTTGTCCACCACCTGCTCTGTGAAGAAATTCTTTCTCATGTTTCCTCTGAATCGTCCTCCTCCAACTTCATCCCATGCCCTGTAGTCCTGGAACATCTTTTTGCTTAAAATAGTGTTTTCCTGCACCCTGTTCCTCCTGTAAGATACTTGTATGTCTCTATCATATCCCTCTCTCCTCCTCCTCCTCCACGGAGTACATGTTCAGTTCCTTCAACCTGTCTTCATAGGGACTTGTGATGCATTCCATGCACCATCTTTGTTGCCCTCCTCTGAGCCTTCTCTACCCTGTCTATGTCCTTACGTGGGTATGGTCTCCAGAACTGTACACTGTACTCCAGGTGGGGCCTCACCAGTGTCTTGTATAGCGGAATTATGACCTCCTTTTCCTGCTGGTGATGCCCCTGCCTATACATCCCAGCATCCTATTTGCTTTACCTGCTGCCTTGTCACACTGTTTCCTACCTTGAGGTCATCAGAGATGACAACCTCAAGATCCCTTTCCTGCTTGGTGCATGCTATATCCTCACCCCTCAACTGATATATTGTGCCAGGGTTTTTGTGCCCTATATGCATTATCTTGCACTTCTTTGCATTGAATTTCATCTGCCAAACCCCTGACCATTCTTCAAGTTTCTGCAGGTCCCTTCTCATTCTGTCTACACCCTCTGGTGTGTCTACTCTGTTACAGAGCTTTGTGTCATCAGCTAACAGTGAAATTCTGCCTTCTAGGTCCCTAATGTCACTGATGAAGATGTTGAATAGGACCGGTCCCAGCACTGATCCCTGTGGTACCCCACTGGTCACTCTTCCCTCTGTGGAGTGACAGCCATTTACCACCACCCTCTGTGTCCTGCCACCCAGCCAGTTACCTACCCACCACACTACTGTCCTGCCCACACCCATATTCCTCAGTTTGTGTAATAAGCAACTGTAACATTGGGCAAGCCTCTATTAGGTATAGATTCCCTAATACCTGGAACAGCCTTCCTCCTATGTTAACTTCCTCCCCTAACTTCCAATCTGCCAACAAAGCCTGATCAAGGTATGTTAGAAGGCTCCAGTGTCTTGCCATAACTACCCCTAGGGTGCTCTCTAGTCCCACTCAAATGACTGCTCCTTTGCCTTGTCTCCTTTGTGATGGCTAATTTCTAAGTGTAACACTACTTAAATGTTGTACATTCAAAGTATTTTGATTTGATAAGCATGTGTATCATGCTGTAGACTCCTCCCCACTTTGCCATGCCTGAGTCATTCACCGCTCATTTTGTTGGGAGATTCTGTCCATATTTTATTTGCCAATGTAAATTCCACATCTACTGTGCATCACTATGTTATTTATTTTTATTTTTTATTTTATTGTTTTTGGTAACTGGGTAAGGCCCACTAGGCACAAGCGCCTTTTTTCAGGGGTAACCCAGGAGCACTGGGGTGGTTAAGTGACTTGCTCAGGGTCACACAGTATGCAAGTGGAGGATGTGGGAATCAAACCCAGATCTGCTGAATTTACCAAGCTCATTCGTAGCTCATTACTCTATCCTCTAGGCTATGCTGCCAGCCCAGTTATTACCTAAGTATTTTATCTGTGAATGTAAATTCTATATTTTTATTGTGTATACTATGTTTATCACCTGTCCTCTGTTCCCTTCATCCCTGGTCTCAACTGGAAATTAACTCTCACAGACATTGTTTGCTGAACTGCTAAAATATGTTTTAAACAAATACTCCAGTAGCCTTCTGTGAGATGGGGGTGTTCTCCCCATTACTAGTGCTGGCATTGCAGCACCTCAGATGACCCAGGGTTATTGGGCCACAGTGGTGCTTCTCTGTCAGGCACTTAGCTTAATCACTTCCTGGATTCTATGACTGCCATTTTCAAAACCAGCTGTTTGCATTATGCACCGATTAGTGGTACATGTGAGATAGTACATGACAGCCCAGGGGACATAATGTAGACAGGCAGTGCGCTCTGACCAATACATGCCACTTGTCTGAACATGGGGGCTGTGGAAGGGCAGTACACAGTGACTATCCATGGCATTAACTCAGCTCCCATGCAGGAAACTGACTTTGCTCCTTTAAGCCATATTCAGTGGCTGGAATGCTAATGAGCACATATAGCACTCCAAGCACCAAGGGGCCACTGACATTCCATTATGTGCCTCTTAGCATCTCTGTACCATGCCGCCATGCACAAATGTGCAGAGGCATTTTGTGAAGCCATGGAACCCCCGACTGCTGTACCCGAACTGTCAGTAGTGAAAGAAGCCCAGTATTGCCTGGCAGTCTACTGCCCCCACCACCACCCAATCACCAGTGCAAGATGTAATATAATAACAAAACCCGTATTTCTCTAGTAGGCTATTGTTCCCGACCACCCTAATTGCTGTTCAGAGATGTAAAATAATGACATAATCCATATTTCCTTTGTAGTCTAGTGTCCCCCCACCCCCCATCACTGATCATAAATGTAAAATACCAGCAAAATCTATTTCCCTGGTAGTCTAGTGGACCCCAACCCAATCCAAGTTGTAAATGTATAATATCCCCCATTTCTCTGGTAGTCTAGGGGACCCTTCCCCGAAACCCGGTCCAAGCTGTACATGTATAATATGTCCTTATTTCCCCAGTAGTCTAGTGGACCCCAACCCCAGTTAAAAGTTATACATGTATAATATGCCTCTTTTCCCCTGGTAGTTTACTACACCCCCCCCCACACCCTGATCCCTATTCCAAGCTGTAAATGTATAATATACCCTTATTTTCCTGGTAGTCTAGTGGACCCGATCCCCGGCCCAAGATGTACATGTATAATATATAGAATAACGCATGGGGTGATGTGTGTAATGAGAAGTTTACACACACTCGAGGCATTAGATGCTACATAAACCCCGAGAGCAAAGCTCGAGGGGTTTGTGAAAGCATCCAACACCGAGGGTGTGTGTAAACTTCAAGTTTAAACACACCACCCTATATTTTATTTTATATAATTGCTGGGTTTTCCTTTATCACCACAGCAGTTATATAAAATAAGAAAGGTTCATGCGCGACCGCAGTCCGGTTAGGTTTCACTGCGGTCTGCGGCCCCCTTTGTTTATTTAATAAAATGTTTATTTTGGTCACCTGCCTGTCATTTTCTCTCGGTAGTTGGTAGTTGATTTAAAAAAAAAACTTACCGCTGAGTATACATGGCGGTAGTCTCCGGGGCCAAGACAAGGTGGCCAGTGATCGTACAGAAGAGTCAGGATGGGCAAGATTCGCGAGAGCTTAGGGAAACTCTGGGCATATGTTTGATGTAATAAATACCCTTTATTATGGCAAATTATGTCACAGGTTTCCTATGGAAAAAAGGAAAGCCAGTTATTATATCATAGGGGCGCGGTTGCACCTCCATAGTTAGGGTTCAATGGTCACTTCTATGTTAAACCCCAAATGCTGCACTTTAATAACTTTGCTACCATTCGACCAATTTTCATGAAATTTTGCATGCACTGTCCGGTTGGATGTGCGGGCGCAGAGATGCGGAGTGTCAACAAATGTGAAAATTACCATTTTTGTGTAAATTCTTTGTCATGCCATTTCTCAGAAATGGCATGGGGGTTTGATCTAAAATGTTTAGGGTATATCAGGCTTGGGTTGCAGATCTGCCTTTTGAAGGTTTGGTGAAAAAATATGAATCCATTCAAAAGTTATTAAATTTCTACATTTCGCATTGCTTCCTATGGGAAAAGTTAGATGTCCCGTACGAAAGAGGATTTCTTGATCGCAAAAGTGTCATCCTCTTTTGCAAATGGGGAATGCTCCTTCATGCTGCCACCATCTTGTTTTCAGTTAGCGAGGCAAACAAATTCAAACACTTTAAAAAAATATTGCCACTTGGTAAACACCAACAGCTGTGTTTACCTATTCAATCGGGGAATTGGATTCTGGGGTCAGTTATTTTTTTTTATACATTAACCAGAAATGTGTTAATTTTATGACAGCCATTGTTTTGCCGCTTTCGTGAAAAAAACATCCAGTCCTGCAAATTGCAAAAAAGGGTTCAGTTGTATCACGAAACGGCAATCTTTTCCTTCAATTTCGAATGTATAGTGCCGCCTGTTGAACATGCAGGTTGTGGCAAACTATACTACTATATTCTGATGATTAAAATTACCTGGTGGTCTAGTGGCCTTCCCTCTCCAATCTCTGATGCCCATTCTTGGATCTTGTTGGTGGCTAGTGGCATCCCTCCATCCTCCCATGTTATTTTAAAGCAGAAATTAAGAAAACCATTCCTCAATGTCTTTTTTTTTTTTTTTATGTGTTTCAACCTGTAAAGAAAAAAATGCCCATCGCCGATCACACCCACACTTCCCACCCGACAGTTACCTGGTGGTCTAGTGGCCCTCCATCCCCGATATCACTATTATTGTTAATTATATAACATTTCCTGGTGATCTAGTGGCCCTCCATCCCTGATCCTCAATGCCCATGTTAGCCTTTCACTGGTGGTTAGTGGCACCCCCCCATGTTAATTTTCTCCTGAAAATAAGAGAACCATCCGTCAATGTCTTTTTTAAATTTTTTAAACTGTAAAAAAAAAAAAAAAAAATCGCCGATCACACCTGCACCACACATGACCTTCCACTGTGCACCCACCTCCCCTCACATCCTCACTCACCTGAAGATGTCCCAGGTTCGAGATCCACTCCCCTGATTGAAGACATGTCTAGCTGCTGGAACCAGCGACTGCAATATTAGAAACTAAGGTAAATGCTTTACAATGTATTTCAATGGGGGTTTCAAGTTTTATGCATAACTCAGCCATTTTTTTATATTTTGACCCCAAATTTTCAACATGGCCTTTTGGGGACCCCCCCCCCATGAACAATGTGACTGTCCTCATGCAAATTCTGCTCAAACAGTGATTTTGCATTTGCTTGGTGAATTCACCTTTTGGGTGGGATTTCTGTAATGACAGTCACATTGTTCATGAGGTGGGTTCTCCAAAAGGACATTTTGAAAATTCGGGGTCAAAATATCAAAAAATGGTTGAGTTATGACTATTTGTTGCAATTTCGCTATGGTCATTCATAACTTTGTAAATTTAAAATATTTTCACAGCAAATTTTCAATATACACTTGTTATCCCACCAAATGTATGTCACAGCTGTCAATTTTCAAATTCTAGCCAAAATGTGTTTTCACATCTGTGGTGCGCAATAGTGTTACTGTTGCGCAGAATTACATTTTGGCAGGGATTCAAAAATTTGCTGTACAGGGTACATCATGTGGAGTAATAACATGGCTATGCTGACAATTCTGTCCCTCTTGCCCTACAAATGTAAGTGCAGGGCCCTTACACAGCTACATACACATATGCATGGATGGGGCCCTGCGCTCCCACAAGCAAATAAGGCTACGATTATACTTTCTCACAAACTAAGGAAATTATTTGCAAAACTTCATTAATGCATCAGTTAGGGTTCCACCATCAAAAGTTTAGAAATGTGGTGTTTGGGTTTCCAATCCCAATATCCCACCCTCCACGCACCAACCCAACCCTAACACCACATTTCCAAATGTTTGATGGTGGAACCCAAACTGCTGCATTAATGAAGTTTTTTTTGCAAATAATATAGAATAATACATGAGGTGGTGCATTTGAGGCTTACTGAGAAGAAATAAAGCACCTTGCCTCCTGTTCTGTTTTCTCAAAACTAGCCAGTCTTTTAGGTAAGGAAAAGTCACCACATTTTGTTTTCTTAGGTGAGTTGCCACCACAGCTAGGCACTTTGTGAATACCCTTGATGTTGAGTTGAGACCAAAGGGAAGGTCTGCAGACACACTGGCAGTTTTCCAGCATGAAGTTGAGCTATTTTCTGGGACTGAGTCTGCCTAGAATGTGGAAATAGGTGTCTTTCAAATCCAGTGAGCCCAGCGAATCTCATGACTGTTGGGATGGCATCACTGCCAGTGTGACCATCCTGAACTTTTCTTTTTTGATACACTTTTTCAGATACCTTAACTCTAATATAAAATGCCACAATATAGCTAGTGCAACCCATGTAATAGTGGAATGCCCCCTTACTAAACCTTTTTGGGAAAAGATTTTGAATATAGTAAACAGAATAATGGGAGTAAACATGGTATTTGAACCAGAGTTTGTTTCATTTTTCAAATCAGCAGCAGATTCCACATTCAGTAAAACAAGTTTTAGGGGTGGCATTTATAAATGCTAAGAGATGTATCACTCGAATGTGGAAAGATTCTGAAATTCCATTTGTTCAGCTATGGAAACATTTATTTTTAGAAACAGATTAGAAAAATTGCATTATTATAGTAATAAACAAATTAAGCAATATTGGAAAAAATGGGAATTGATTCAGAAGGCAATAGATGAAGGTAAATTAAATTATGTGAAAAAGATTTTATGGAAATATATTGATTGAACCTGGTGCTCAAAGTGTATATTGGGTTATGGGGGTTTAATTACATATTTAAGTAGATACATCCCTGGTGTATTATATATTGAAACTCTTATTTAAATGCATAACATTGTCATTTAATTATATTTAAATGATATGGCATAAGATAGCATTATAGAAGTGTCATATTGCATATATTATATATTTTTGAATAGATCTCTAGATGTGATTGTAATACTTGATTTTAAGTGCAAATAAAAAGATTTATTTAAAAACCCTTAACTCTAACATGAGTTGCCACTCCCAATTTTTCTTGTGGGACAGAAAGTACCTTGAAAACATGCCCTTGTCTGACTGTGCAGAAGGGTCCATTTCTTCTGCTTTTGCCTGCAGTAGTTTCTTTACTTCCAGTTCCAGCAGAGTTCTTTCTGCTGGTGAATGAACTGAAAACGTTTTGGTCTCTGAAGTTTTGGAAATCTTTTGAATTGCAGGGATAATCTCTGACCTACTACTACTATGACCCACTTGCCTGTTGTAAGTTTTGCCCATTCCTGAAAGTAATGGTCCAGCCTTCCCCCCACTGGCAGTGGTTGACTGGCAATCTGGGCAGAATTTTCAGTGTTTTTTTTGGCTGTGGCTGGTGCTGCAGCATGCCTGGAGCCCCTACTGGCTCTGTAGTAACCTCTTTTAGGATGGTACTCACAGGCAGTGTAGGATCTCGGATAGTAACCCCTGCCTCTCCTTCCATAAGATCTATGGGATATGGAGGTCTTTTCTCTCTCAGTGGAGTTCTCAGAGTAGTTTTGTATTCATCCACTTTTTTCATGTATGCCTCTGTTTTGTCGCCAAATAGGGACTCTCTCTCAAAGGAGAAATCAACGGCTTTAGCCTGGCTGTCTTGGAAAGGATGGTAGCCCTTAGCCAAGTGTGACAGGATTGAATAAGGCCCTGCCCCATCTGTTATGCAGAACGAGTTTAAATGCAAGGATCTGTTCCTTCCACTCCTTTCTTTCTCTTGTATGTCTGGTTGCACAACCAAATTTTCTTGCGAGACCTAGGAACTGATCACTCCGACGGTTTCACAATTCTCCGCCTCTCGCTAGCTCTCTACCTTCACTTGCTATTCTGTCTTTTCTTCCCCCTTGCATATATCTGCAGGTATAAAATATATGTGAATCCTTATGTGGAAATGTCACTGATATTGGGATCCCTTTGTTTAAAGCTGTATACAGTTTTACTGTTGAAATGATTGCAAAAAGCTACTTGGAACTCAAGGGGTTAACCTGAAATGCAGCTTTTAAGCCTTTTGCAGAGATTTAAACAAGAGGTCAGTTCTTGGTCACTATGTTCTTTTTTCTGCACCTGCTGAAACTGACAAGAACACTGTGTGAGAAGCAGAATGTGCTCTTAATGAGCTCCCTGCAAAGACTTGTTATAAAAAGCTACAATGTTTTGCAAGAGGGAGAGACAGAGACTGAGAGACTGAGATTGGAAATTGAGAAGAAAAACTCAGAAGAAGGACTCTGTTTTCTATGGTTGTACTGCCATTGTAAATAGTTATACAGAACAATTTTTATTTTTTATTTTGTTGTTATTAATAATAAAACTGTATTTGCAAATATTCAAATTGCTCCTGGTTTTCCTGTGCTTCCTGACCTGTGCCTTGACAACACCAAGCAAACCTCCACAGTGCCACTGCATGAGCCAAGACTCATGCAGCAGAGTCATTAGAATCTACAGCCATATGGAACTGGTATTTAGTGGCATCCAATGCTGACTTTGCTGTGGCAGACAGATCCAGTGCTACGTCACCATCCACCTTATCACTTAATGCCAGCACTGCATTCCACAATGCTTTCTGGCTCTGGTCTGTGTAAGCCAAATAAGCTGCCTGCCTTAGGAGCAAGGAAACTGCTGTGTAAACATTTTTTGGACATAGTATCCAGTTTCCTGGAATCCTTTTCAGGAGGTTACATAGAGAGACGCACCTCGTCCATTCCACAAGCAGCTGCCTGTACTACTCCTCCATGATCAGGGTAGGCATACAGGTGTCCCACCCCCTATCTGTCCACCTGATACTTTCTTCTACTTTTTTTTTTTTTAATCAATGCCAGCAGCTGAATTGGATGTTGACATGATCCCTGATGTAGCCTTTTGGAGCAGTGATGGATGAATTTTTGGTCAACCCACCTGCTAAACCAGCCATGAAACACAGCAAAAGCAAACAAAAAAGGAACGACAACCTCACATCCTGCATGCCTAAGCCCAATCTCGTCTGCTGCAAAAATGGGTGCACTGGACCAAACTGGTACTGAGCAAGCCCTTGAGGTGCTGAGGCCCAAATTAGGCAAACTGGAAGAAATATCAGTTCAATATGCCTATCAAGCCAAGTGAATTACTGAAGTTGAGCAAACAGTGCCAGGGCTGGAAGACATGACGGAAGCAGCTCAATTACCAGAATTCCAACAGGCGCAACAGTCTCCACTCATGAGGGCTCCCAGAGGGTCGAGAAGGATACAACAACCTGGAGTTTTGTGCTACCATCCAACCAGAGTTACTGGGGATGACCATAAAGGGTGGGAGGCTCAAGATCGAATGGGCATATAAACCACTATCACAGCAACATCCACAAAATGAACCCACTAGGCAAATTATGTTTTGCCTTCACTTCGGAGATCACAAGTCATCCTCACAGTGTGCAGAAACTTGAAGGAGCTGGTGTCTGAAGGGCACAAACTATCTTTATGTCACAACATTTTGCCAAGACTACAAAAAAAGAGGAAGTTATTTGCACCTGTTCTAGGTATGTTCCGGGAACAAAAGCTCAAATTCATTTTCTTCTACCCAGCCATAGTGAAAATCCACCATGAGGGAACCTCCTACACATTACTGGAGGTACAGAAGGCCCGTACAGAACTGGGACAAAAAACAAGGTAGACCATGCCATCCTGCGGCACAGAAGTTTTAAATAATGTTTGGACAGTTGTTCACCCAACCCTGGAGAGAGAGGCATGTGCACTGTACTGCTGAACCCTGTGGGAGTGCAACTAATCAAAACTGGAACCTCTTCATCATTGAAGGAACATAATAACAAACTTGTGGACTTTGCTGGTGGTGCAGACCCAGTATTTGACACTTTGCCAGAGTGGATGGAGGGGAGGATGGTGTTTGGAAAACAGTTGCCTTTCACTGGACAATGGTGACACTGTGAATCTGTGGAGGCCACAACGTGAGGGTCAGGTGCAGTGAAGAGTAATGGCATCCACCATGTGGAAGGCAGCAAATGCAGTCAGCTGTTGTTTGTGGCCACCTTCTATCACACACTATAGCCTCCGAGCAAACTACATGATGACAAGTAAGGGGTGCCTTGGGGGGACTGGATGTGGAACTGCAACTGAATATAAATGGTGATGCAGCTTCTCCTCTGGCCTGGGGTCCTCACCAAAACTGAAATGGGACTTGCATTTATGATTTCCCCTAGTATACAAAAGGGGATAGGAAGCCTCATACAGATCAATGTATCTTGGGGTGAGATGGGAGGAAGGGAAGCTCAAACTGATGACTGTGCCTTTATAGAGGAGGGAGGCTGGGGCCAAAGGTTAACAGTGTTCCACCACTGGCATAATATGTTGAGATCGGGGGTGGGCACAACACCTTGAAAATCTTCAGAGCGCAGCACTCTGGTTAGGCCTCAAGGGTGTGGGGCTCAGGGTAAACACTCTCGGGGGGGGGGCTGATTTCTTACTGCTGACCGGAGGGACGTTTGGGTCAGTATAATGTGCACTGTTACAAGTTTTTCTTAAAAGGGTACAGGTAGATTCCCAGGGGCAACCTGGAAACGAGGATCTACCTGGGGCCATTAAAAGGTATTTTATTATAGGTAAAATTGTGTTAGAGTGTGTCTGGTATTATAAGTTTTATTGAACAATCATTCTATTGATGAGCAACATGGAGCAGATACATAAACATGTCAACATATTTGCTGGAATGCTAAGGGGGAGTGAGGGGGTGCGAGGAATATTCAAATACAGTATGGCAGTAGTAATAGAGATTAATGTTAAAGCTTGGAATGTAAAGTGCTTTTCATCCCCAGTTAAAAGGAAAAAAAAAGTCCTGGCAGCTTTGAAATGACAAAACACTCATGTTGCTCTCCTGCAAGAGACCCAACTCACAAAACTTGAACATGCCAAGTTAGTGGGAGGATGGGTGGGGGCATTCTATGCCATGTCTTGCTTGTTGCATAATCGAGGGGCTGCAGTGTTGATTAGTAGGCAGCTATCTCTGCAAGTGGTCAGAACTGTGGCCGAGCCTAAGGAAGGCAGATATATTTTTGTGGTGGGAGAAGTATATGGGGAGCAAATGACAGATGATAGCATCTATGTCCCCCAGTGGTGTTTGATACTGACTTTTATAAACAGATGCTGGATGTCATTAGTAGAGAACAATTTCTAAATATTATCATGGGGGGAGGGCCTTAAACTGCATTATGAAGCCATCCCTGGATCACTGAGGGGGAGCAGACTGGCATGGGAGAACTCTGGCTGCTTGGAAGCATGACTGGAGGACCGCTAATCCTGGAGCGAAGGAATACATGTTTTACTCCAATCCACACAAAACATGGTCTAGGCTGGATTACATTTTTATCCCTAGGGCACAGTACCACCAGTTGAGGAAAGTGCCACATAGCCCCATTTGCATATCGGACCATGCAAAGGTCATGCTTACCATGTCAGCCAGGGGAGAGAGGAAGGCCCTACCTAAATGAAAGTTCTCCACTTACCATCTAGAAGGAGAGGACTTCAAGCAGTACCTGAAGGAGCAGTGGGATACATATCATATTGCAGCTTCTTAAGCAGCATTCTGGAAGGCAAATAAATTTTTCCCGTAGGACATGATAATTAGCTAGGTGGCAATGGTTAAAAGAGCTAGACAGGAAATGAAAGCAGAGCTGAAGGCCCTGGAAAAGGAGGTGGGGGGCACTGAGGTAGATTATAGTCACAAGGGAAGCTCTGAATTTGGTGTTTATGGGATAATGCTAGCCCAGTGTGCTGTTTGCCTGACAATGCATGTTTGAATGAGCCAATAGTCCCAGCCCATTGCTGGCTAGGACTGTACAATGGAGAAGGGGACACACCCATATCACAGCAATCAAAGGTAAAAGGGGGTGTCCTGAACAGGCTGGGAAAGAAATCGGAGAAGCATTATGAAAGTTTTATGAACACTTGTATAAAGCAGGGTGTGCAGGCCTGAAGGGCCATACAGCTAAGTTCCTTGACCATATCACAATCCCCACCATTCCAGAGGGAAACAGGGAGGTTTTTGGAGCACAGGTGACCAAAGAGCAAGTGATGAGAGCCATAGGAACATTGCAGAGGTGGGAAGTCCAGACCAGTTCATGGCCGAGTCTTATAAGGAGATGGGGGATCTTTCAAAGAGCCACTATGGGATGTTTAAGGAAGTTAGGGAGGAGGGGGTTGCCCACCTCTTGTTGAGAAGCCTCTACATGTGTTTTGCCGAAGCCAGGCAAGGAACCTCTGGACTGTTCATCCTACTGCCCATCTCTCTCCTAAGCTGTGATCTCAAAATAATAGGCAAAGTTATGAACAGGTGCCTTGAGTAGGTACTCCCCCAGATAGTACATCTAGATCAGACTGGGTTTGTGCAAGGCTGTCTGTCATTTCACAACATGCACAGACTCTTAAATGTGGCACAATGGAGTTCTCGGCATCCAGGTACGGCACATGTACTGCCCATGAACGCTGAGAAGGCATTTGACAGGATTGAGTGGGGGTACCTGTTTCAGGTCCTGAGACAATTTGGGCTGGGGGATGCATTTGTGTGGATGGTGCAGATGCTGTACCATGGACCCGAGGCACAGATATTGGTAAACAGGGGCCTCTTGGAAGAAATCTAGCTATATAGGGGTATGAGGCAGGATAGCACCCTCAACCCTTTGCTTTTTACTCTAGCTATTGAGCCGATGACTATTAAGATAAAGAAAACAGGAGAGATGAAAGGAGTATTGGGAAAATCAGGCACGCGATATAAGATCACATTGTAATATGCAGATGACCGGCTTCTATTCATTACAGAATCAGACACCTCCATGCCGGCCTTATTGTGGGTCATAGCAGATTTTGTGGCCTTCTCTGGCTATTACCTTACCTTGCAGAAATCAGAGATGATGTGCAAAGGAGAGCTGGGGGAACAGGAGGGGATTGTGGACTGAAAATAGTGGGAAGGTCTCTCACTTACTTAGGGATTCAGATGGGCAGAGACCTGGGTAGTTTGTACCATCTGAAATACAAACTTCTGATCACAGCTGTCCTAAACAAACTGTAGAATACACTGCCTAGACTTCTGTATATGATGCAAATATTGCCAATGGGGCCTACCAAGGCAGACATCAACATTTTGGAGAGGGGATTTGCAACCTCCATTTGGCAAGGGAAATGCCCTTGGATGAGTCTGCAAACACTGAACAGTGGGGTAGATCGGGGGACTAGGATTCCTGGATATGAGTGTACCACGTGGCTATACAGCAATGTTATGCCCAGGATTGGGTAAATAAGGAAGAAGCAGCTAGCTGGCTGGATCTGTAGGAGGACAGATGTCCTAGGAGGCTTTCACTTTACCTGGCACCAGGAGGGAAACGTAGCTATGGACAGGTCAAAAAACCCAACTCATTGGCATGCCACGTACTGGAAGCAAGGGAGGAAGCTAAGAAGTGGCAGGGGGTAAAGGGTAACAGCACCCTGTTGGTGCCAACGGCTGGCCACTGAGGGCTTCCTTCCTGAGCTAGAAGATATTGGTTTCAGAGAATGGGAGGAAAAAGGTATACAGTGCCTAGGGGACTTGTATACCAGTGGGGGGATGCATACTTTTGCAGAATTTCAGGAGCATCTACAGATACCACATTCACATCATTACAGATACCTCCAAGTACAAGTATATGGCAAAGGCGTGGGTTAGGGATCCAGTGGAGACCTCACCCTTGGCTCAGATGGAACAGGCCACCAATCATGTTGGAACAGATGCTAAAGGGTTTATAGCAAAACTGGCCAATTTGTTTCTGATTCATTGCCTGCTCCTTTTCCTTTCAAGGAGGAGTGGCATTGGAATGTTTTTCTTTTGGTTTTTTTCTTAGCAGGCAGTGGTTCCAGTACCTGCTGAGGCTTTATTTATTTATTTATTTATTTTTATTAATTTACACATAGAAAAAAGATACACATATACTAGATAAAGCCAAGAACATAATAATCAGTACAGATGAAGTTATATCTATCATCATTATTACATATAAGGAATGAAGCATTCAGTAAGTCCAGTTCCTTTTGGTTCATATCAGTAATCTCTTGGATGCCAAGGGAGTGGGGATTTAAGGTTGTGGTCTATTAATTTTTTCTATAAATGGTTTACAATCTGCTCATATTTTTGTATATGTCTATTAGTTGTATAATGGATATGTTCAAGTGCCTGCACTTCAGATAAAGCATTGAGCCATACTTTATATTTTGGAGGTTCAGAGTCTTTCCATTTGAGTAAAATTTGTTTGAGGCCACCGTTAAACATATATTAAGAAATTGCATTTGATATGTGGTAAGACCCTCAGCTATCATATCAACCCAAAGAAGCATCTGTAAGGAATGTTTATTAAGTGTACAGGATAAAGCATCAGAGATAAAGGCCAGAATTGAGTCCCACCATCTGTCTAATAAAGAACATAATATGAACATATGCTCTAATGCACCCAAGTCTTTCTGACATCAGGGACAAAGAGACGAAACAGAAAAATTTATTTTATGTAAATAATGGGGAGTATAGTATACTCGGTGGAGAATATTAAACATAATTTGCTGAGCTGTTATCAATCTAAGACCCCATTGTCTAATATTAATCATTTTCTTCCAATTATTCCACGGAATTGGTGTATTTAATTTTTGTGTCTATTTTAATTTTAGTTCCTCTATCAAAGAGGTGTTTTTAATATTAATACACTGATAAATTTGTGAAATTATTTAAATGTGGTGGGATGAGTAATAATTGATTCCATATTGGAAATGTTGTCGTCAGAAGGTTGTCTATTTCTCTGAATAAAGTCTCAAATTTGAAAATATCTATATAAATAAGAATTGGGAAGATGATAAGAATGTTTCAACATGTTGAAATCAAGAATCACATTTTGACAGTTGAGTTGCCCCACCTCGACCAGTCTCCAAGCATACCATTGTTTAAAAGTAGATTCTTGATTGGATAGAGGAAAATAGGGATTCATATATAGGGGCGTATATTTTGAAAAGAAAAAAAAAGGTTTATATCGCCTAGGTGGAAAAACTTTATACCAAACATCAAGTGTGGTTAAGGTGCTCATCATAAGTTTACAGGATCTTGGTTTAGGTGGGCCAATGTATAATAGATGTCTTAAATGCTTGAAAGGGGAGTGACTAACTTCTATACTATAAGTTGAATCTGATGGATCCTCCTTAAACCAATTTGAAAGTATGGCAAGATTTACGGTGAAATAATAATGTTTAAAATGGTGTAAAGCTGGTCCAGCATTCGCATTAGTTAAATATAATTTTTCCAGTTTTAAACTAGGTCTTTTTCCCTTCCAAAGAAACTTTTTGATTATAACTTCAATACCTTTAAAATAATTATCTTTTAAAATTATAGGTAAAGTTTGAAAAAAAAACCCATAAATTTGGGAAGTATGGCCATTTTAATCACATTCACACAACCAATTAATGAAAAAGGTAGTTTCCCAATGTAGTAATGTTTGTTTTGTTTCACCAAGCAAGGGGTTCAAGTTTAGAGCTTGAAGTTGAGATAGGTTGTTGTCTATTTTTACCCCAAGATATGTTATCTGAGTAACAGATCGACTCTTGAGATTTGGAGGGGAGATAAAGGGATTTGAGTGTTTAGGAGACTCCATGATTTCAGTTTTACCCCTGTTCACTTTGTATCCTGAAACCTTTCCAAACTGAGTGAATATATCCATAATAAAATAAAAACTATGGTTTAAATTTATTGTATAGAAAAGTGTATTGTCGGCGTATAAACTTATACGGTGCTCATAATTGTTAATAACAGGGCCTTTAATATATGGAGACATTCATATAGCAATTGCCATTGGTTCAATGGACAATGCGAAAATAAGAGGAGAGAGAGGACATCCCTACCGGGTGCCCCTTTGAAGCTGAATGTTTGGTGTGAAATCTAGATTAGTTCTGACCCTGGTCACCAGGTCTGAGTACAACACATCCACCCATTTAGTAAAATATGGTTCAAAACCATATTTTTGGATAATAAACTTTATATCCATTCCACACGCTCAAATGCTTTCTCTGCATCGACAAACATCAACGCTAAATCCGAATTCAGATTAGTATCTAATATATTAATAGTGCGATGAATATTAGTTCTTAAGGATCTGCCTTTTATGAATCCATTTTGATCAGAATGTATAAGGGTGGGAAGCGCTGTCTCAAGCCAAATGGCCAGGATCTTTGCCAGATTTTAGCATCTGAATTCATTAATAAAATGGGGCACAATTTGAAGATAGAGGGGGGACGGCTCAGAGGTAATGTTAGAAAGTACTTTTTCACAGAGAGGGTTGTGGATGCATGGAACAGCCTTCCTGAGGAGGCTGTGGAGTCAGAAACAGTGGGAGAATTCAAGAATGCATGGGACAGGCATAAGGCAATTCTAGTGGTGGGTAGGAGGAAGTAAGCTGTTGATTAACTAGAATCTGCAGTTTATCCATCAGGTAGGGAAATGGGCAGACTAGGTGGGCCAAGCGGTCCTTATCTGTCGTCAAATTCTATATTTCTATGATAAGAGGAGGGAAAATCTGTATTTTTATCTTTTTTCAGGAACAGAAGTATCTTGGCGTCTTTAAATGAAGGAGCAAGTGTCTGTTTGTCAAACATATTGTCAATGATATGTTTTAGAAAGTGTACACGTTTCTTGGAAAATAATTTATAAAAGTCAATGGGAAGCCCATCAGGGCCCGGTGCCTTACCAGCAGGCAAGTTTTTTATAGCACGGGCAATTTCTTCTAAACAAATATCTTTATCCATCGTTTGTTTCTGATTATTGGAAATGGTTGGGAAGGGGATGCTAGACAGAAATTCAGATGTCAATACATAGTCATTAAGGTAGTCTGTGAAGTATAAATCTTGATAGTATTTAAAGAATACCCTATTAATTTCCTTAGGAGAGGTATGAATAACATCCACTGTGTCTTGTATTTGTGTAATCAGGTTTTTTTGTTGCATTGACCTTAACTGCCAGGCCATAAGTTTTTCTGTCCTATCACCTTTAATATAATAATGACTTCGGGTATATAAAGCAAGTCTTTTGACTTGCTCTGTCATCAATTGGGAGTATTGATTACATAGGGCGGTCAATTTTAAAAGAGTTTCTGAATGGTTATCTGTCATATGAGATTGTTCAAATTCAGTTATGGATTTTTCAAATTCTTGAAATCTTAGTTTTCTAGTTTTATTCCGCTTAACAGTATTAGCAGTGATGCACCCATGAATATAAGCTTTAAATGTTTCCCAAATATTGATGACATTAGTGTCTGAAAATGTATTAGTTTCAAAAAAAAATCAATCTCTTTATTAATATATTGTATAAAGGCTTCCTCTTTTAAAAGAATTGGGTCAAAATAGAAAGAATTTGTTTTGGTATGAGCCGGGGTTTTAACAGACATTTGAACAGAAGCATGGTCTGATATAATAATATTATATTTAATCTCTGTAAGTAAAGATTGAATACTACTTGAAACTAAAAAAAAATCTATACATGAATAAGTTTGGTGTGGGTGTGAGAAAAATGAAAAATGTTGTTCTTGTGGAAATATTTTTCGCCATATTTCAATTAAATTAAAATTGGTCATTGACTGTATAATTTTAACCATCGCTAAATTACATATACCTACCTGACAGCCAGATCAGTCAAGAGTTGGACTGAGAACTTGATTAAAGTCTCCGGCGATTATATATGGGGCGGGAAAGTTAGCAAGTTACAAAAAAAAGATTTCTAAAAAATTTTGGAGAGTTGTCATTAGGGGCATATATATTGCCAATAGTAAAAAATTAGCCATTTAGGAGTACTTGACATATAATATATTGCCCATTGGAGTCAAGTTTAAGTTTAATAATTTTATAGGCAAGAGATTTAAAAAAAAAAATGGCAACCCCACATGATGAATTAGTATATGGGGCGTTCAACCCATTGCCCCATTGGTTAGAAAAATACTGAAAATCCTGATGGCTTAAATGGGATTCCTGAACTAATTAACAGTTGGCCCCTTTCTGATCAATGAACCGAAATATTTTTTTTAGCTTTTAGCCTATCCGCCATACCCTTGACGTTCCAAGAGAGAAATTTCAAAAGAAGTTCCGGCATTTAATCAAAAGTAATAACCATTTCCAAAAAAATTGGGCTTGAGCCACTTATAATAATATAGGAACCAAAGGTCAGTGCTTCTTCCTTTTATATTAATCCTAATATGAATCGTTTCAAAGTACACCAAACATACTTTTTGTATACTTACTGATAACAATCTCTAGCATATGTGTCATTATCACAAAAATTCATGATCTTTTTTCTATCTACCACCCTAAACCCTCCCTTCACAATCCCCCCAGCATAATACATTACGAACATTCCATTATATACAGTATTATCGATCCATACATTAGTTATCAGATCTTGTATCAAAGGCAGCTTTAAATAAGAAGACAGGATTGTTAAACAGATGTAATCTAGAATATGCACATTGTCTATAATGCTGTAGGCGGATAGAGTACAGTAGTTACATCTGTAGCTGCTTATTAGCATAAATATTAAAGCAATGCATGGAACATATACAATATGGTCTCAATCCATAGGCAATTCCCCCGCCCTCCACTCCCTTTACTTGTCCCAATGTCTAAGCCTAGTGACTAGCAAGCAGCATCCTAGCAGGTTGATACTTACATAAGCTGTATTTGAGCAACTCCCCCAGATAGGCACAATGAGGGCCCAGATAAGGAGGAGAAAAAAAATAATTATTGTTTCCTCTCACTTTGTCCCTATCGTCCATATGTCCCAATCTCCTCCCCACTTCCCATATTTATACAAACATCACACTTTCTTCCTGCCACCAGCTCCCCCCCCATACATCAGTCGCATCCTCCATTCAAAAAGTCAAGCAGTATTTGAATCCTAATTTTGATTTAATAAAAATTGTTCAGCTTTTTTTAGAGTCTTGGAAAGTCCAGGATCTTCCATGTAGAAAAAATTGCAGCCTAGCAGGATACAGAATGTTGCAGTTGCTGGTATGAGATTTAACAATTTCCTTGGATCTGTCAAAGGATCTAACAAGCCTGCTGAGTACTGAGAGAGATACCAGGGAAAGCTGAACATTTTATATGTTTTATTTATGTTTTTGGTAACCAGGTAAGTGCACTGATCCAGTGGACCATTTTCAGTCACGACCTGGGCCACAAGGTGGCATAGGTTCATATGTCAGGCCCTGATTTATACGGGAATGTCTAAGGATTAGTTCTCGATCCTTGAAATAGTGTGGTTTAATATATGTCGGTCTAGAAGTTGACGTATTGGTAAGGTTCACCGAGTCAGCCCTAGAACTCCGATGAGCACGATCAAAAAGAATACGTTCTTCTTGGAACTTTCTATTTAAAGCAATGGTAATAAACTTCTCAAGAAAAGGTAATGGATCTCCGGGTCCTTCAAGGTCTTCAGGAACCCTAATTAACTTGGTGTTTGATCACCGAGATCTTCTAAGTCCTGAACTTCACTTCTCAATTCTGCTAACTCCTTTTCCTATATAGGCTGCTGGTGCTGTAGAGAGTTGCATTTATCTTCCAGAGAGCTAATTCTATTCTCTGCTTCTGTAGTTCATATTGAAAGGGACTCCATCTTAGTCTGTAGAGAGGAGAGTATAGTAGAGACGTCATGTAGGGCTGTGGTTATAGTAGCAAGCCCCTTTTTAATTTCGTTCTTTATTTCTTCTTTAAACTCCTCTAATTTGGGGTAAGATAAAAGTTCAGAGTGCTCTGGTTTATTGTTTTCTTGTCCCCCCTGAACGATATTTGTCATGGGTAGTGTGGTGTTAACACTACATATTTCAGAATCAGGAACATTTGCATCTTTGTTGAGGAAAATATTCTTTTCGTGGGTAGTGGAGGCTGCAACTATATTACTCATCACTTCAGAGTCGGGGTGGCTGAAATTTCTTCAGTATTTTGAGCCATTTCAGTTTTAGAGGACTGTTTCTGATAATTAAATAAAGCTTTGCTAACCTTTGAAGCTGTGTCAAGGGACGAGGGATTTTGTACCACCGGGTTTAATGGAAGCTCAGTTTCATTATTTTCATCCTCCGCCGTTAAATAACCTGGCTCATCTACCTCAAAATTTGTCTCATCAAAGCCAGCCGGTTCTCTAATATTCAGTGAGGCGGGCGAAGTGGGGGAGAGGAGTTAAAGGCTTTCCAGAAAAAATCCCTGTGGGTGTGAGGAAGCTCGTTAATTTCTGTTGCTGCAGCCGAGTCCAGGTACCTGAGTCTGCGGTAAGACCATTGGAAGAAGTGGTATCAGGTGCAGTCTCTTTTTTATTTTGTCATTTTTTTTCTCATATTTGGGCTCAGATTCTTTTGGCCACTTTTGTTGACTTTTCTGCCCTGCTGACAATGCGGACATGCTCCTCGGTGCATCCCAAAATCAAGGGACTCGCCCGTCAGTAAACGCGACCGTTTAAGGTAAAGTCAACAATATAGAAGCAAATAAGGACACAACTTTACTTAAATTAGCCGCTTGATTTTGAAATACCAAGAGATGAAATGCACCGCCGAAATCAAGACACATGGCCAGCGGCATGCACGGATCCTTGATGTTAGCGGGAACGGCAAAGTATAGAGCAGCGGTAAATATCATATCCCATAAAGACGTTAGGAGGGTCCACGCTTAGCAGGGAGATATAAAAGGTAGAGTAAACTGCAGGACGCCGCTCAAAGTGCGAGCACTAAGTCGCCATCATGGACCAATCACGTACAGGTAACTAAGCTTCCCTGGAAGACACAGCATCTCTCAAAAGGCTGAGGCTTTTTTATTTGTATTTTTGCCATCACTGGGATCAGGGTTACCCCTATCAGACACCATTATCACTTTTCCATCTTTTCCAAACCTTTCTGATGGCTGAGCAGCTTTACCTTTTTTTTATCTGTCTCTTTTGACAGGCACTTCTGCATAAGGAGAAAAAGAAGAAGAATCCTCTGATGGGTGTTCTCCACCATCTTTAGGAACTCCCTCTGAACCTTTATTTTCTTGCACTTTCACAAGTGAAGCCTGCAGAAGCGAAGAAGAATTGGTACTGGGGAGAATGGAGTGTTTGCCACATGATCGAAAGACATAAGATGAATGTTTATGGGCATTATACTTTTATAGATTCTAATTACATTAGGGGAACTAATATTGAAATTCAGAAAAAGTGCAAAAAATTCTTATTTTATTTTATAAAACCACCATAGCTGGTCTCGGTTCGGAAGAGAGCCTGAGAGTTAGAAGGTTGGCTGGGGGGAGGAAGATTGAGTGTCCCATGGACCACTCCCCCCACCCCTCCAGGGGGAGATGCTGCCTGCATTCGACTGACCCCTTGCAGAAGTCGGGGTTGTGACAGCCAGGTTTGGCTACAGATGGGATGTGTGTCAAGACGATCAGCGCACATGTGCGCCTTCAGCGTCATTGCACAGCACGTCTCCCTGGGGAAAAAAATGAAAACAGCGATTCAACCACCACAAAATGACATCCAGCCCTACGTCACAGATGCCGTGCTACCAACCAGACTCTTGATCCTGCTGTACTGTGTAGTCTCCATCAGGGAAGGGGCCCCTGATGGCCCCACCCTAGGAGGCAAGACAAGCGCTAGGGAGTTGAGGTAAGTTGCAGGGTGGATGATGGGGCTGAGCAGTGGAAGTTGTACCGATGGGGGCCAGCCAGATGGAGTATAAAGCACACTAAGTTAAAAAAAAAAAATCATGAAAATTTTCCAAGTCAATATTAAAAAAACATATCAATATAGTCTGTTGTTACGGAAAAAGATTATCAATAACATTTATTTGGTAAAAAAGCACCTCTGTCGTGATATAAAAATATATAGCTATAGCAAGAGAAAACTGACCGTTAGTACTAATATAATTACTACTTTTTACATGATAATGATATAATATTGGCACTATTTCTTAATGGCTGGATTCCAAGCTTTCATTACAATTATTACTGTTACACAATAATGATGTAACAATGACAATTTCTTAATTGCTGGACTGCAAGTTTTCATAAAAAAAATGTTTTTGCCCCAACAGTTCCAAAGTTAGATCTTTCAAAAGAGAATTTCTTTTAAATGTGATAACTTTGGAACCTTAAGCGCTACAGACATATTTTTTTTTAACATGAAAACTTGGAGTCAGCTAAGTAGATATATCGATAAGATGGTACTACATTGACAATATATAAATATAGAAGAACATAAAATTTTACGTATCGATATGAAAAAACATAAAATGATTCACTAAATTTTTAAAGTCCTGTCTTTTTTAACTTTAGTTTATTGGTGCACATCTCAAGATAGCAGTACAAGCAGTCAAAAGTACTGTCATTTTTAACAACATATTATATTTATATGTACAGACATGTAGCGAACACAGTAGAACTGTATACTTAGGATCAATGCATACTGAACAGACTGCAAGCTTTCATTTAAAAAGAAAATGTAAGTTTCTATGATTAACAGTTCAAATACTACAGCTATTAAAATATAATTTCAAGCATTATGAAATATCATAAAAGAATATTTTTGTAAATGGTTGAAGATATTAGTGGTCGTTCCCCCGGCTAAGAATAAACACATTCTTTTCTAGTTGTGCTTTGGTGATATAGAGACAGACTGAGAAACCATAAATTCTTCCTCTTTTTAAAGCCTTTCCTTTTGGGTTTTAGGGCAAAAGTTTACAGAGTTCACAGTGATAAAATCCGTGATCTGGACCCAGGCACTTCAGACAAAGCTCCTTGCAGTCTGCCCTTGCCAGGAGCTGAAAACAATGGCACAGATATTCAAAAGGGTTGCGCATGGTGCAACAGCAACCCACTGATGCGTTCTGGCGTGATATTCAAAAGGGAAAAGTGCGCTGTACAAATCCCGATGCGCCGGAGTGCATCAGTAATGTATGTAGACACAGGTGGGGTTGGGGGGCGTGTCCATGCATAACCTGCACGCACGATATTCAGCCCGGGATGTGCAGAGCCATGCATGCGCAACCCCTACCTGCGCCAGCACAAAGTTAAGCCAAAAAAAAAAAAGGAACAACATGGCCACCCTGGTGAGCTGCAGCATTGCAGGGAAACGCTTGACAGCTGCCACCGCCATGGGTGGCCACCCAGTTCGCGGCTGCACCTGTAGCACCCCCGGCATGCCCGATCGCGATATTCGAATGTGTAGCACGGCATGGGCTGTATGTTGTGAACCAATGGTGTGCAGCCCTACCCGAGCTGTCAGTCGGCATGGTGGCAGGCGGGTGGGTGCTGCCACCCGCCCGCTGACCGGGGAGGTGGGGCTCAGTGGGCGGGTGGGGAGGGCACCTAGACCACCAGGGTAATAGGACGCTTTATGTTTTACAGATGCCCGCGATCGGGCAGAGTGCGGTCCACTGGACCACCAGGGATATTGGACGGGGAAGTCTTTCATTACACATGCCCGCGATCGGGCACACAGCGGTCCACTGGACCACCAGGGATATTGGATGGGGAATATATTTTTAAACATATGCCTGCGATCGGGCAGAGAGTGGTCCACTGGACCACCAGGGATATAGGACGGGGATCTATGCTTTCAACAAATGCCCGCGATCGGGTTGCAGGGGGCGTCGGTCCCTGATGGCTGCTGCCTGGCAGGGCGCCAGGCGCAAGTCATCGGGGATTGGCGCACCTGCATGCAAATGAGGTCATAATGACATGCAAATGGCCCTGTGTGCGCCTTGCATAAATTATGGCACCATTTGCCTTTTGAATATCGCGGGTGCTGTGAATGGCCCAATGGCACTTGCGCTAGCGCATCTCCATGCTCCACTCTGGCCACTTGCGCTGGCGCAGTGCCACTGCGCCATGCACAGTGGGGGTGGCCAGGGTGCGATATTCAAAGCTGCTGAGCCATGGCACAGCTCCTTTCAATATTGCCCAGGCCACACCCCTGCGCAGCCAAGTTGAGCTGCGCCCAAGCTTGCGCCACAGCCTGGCGCAGTTTGAATATCTGGGCCAATTTGTACAATTTTTAAAGCCTGTGGGTCCTGCTGTCTTTTTAGGTCTATCAGTCATGTCAAATACTGAAAAGACCCATAAATCGAATTATTTAGTTCCTGGTCAAAAATGAATTAAAATAATGTTTTTCTCTCTCAGAATCAAGCAAAAACCACTAAAACATGAGTAAAAGTAAAGCTGTTTAAAGTTTTTCATCAAAATGTGGTTGGTTCCCTCCAGGCAGGAACAGTATATCTAAAATGAGTAAAAACCACTTAAAGCTAATAAGATGCAAGTACTTTAAATTTTTTAAAAACTAAACATGGTAGGTTCCCTTCAGCCATGGACTGCATTACAATGCCACATTCTTTAGTTCCTGGAGCTGACTAGAAATTGAAGAAAACCACAAAAAATAGTAAATTATAAAATAAACATCCTAATGCAGAGTATCGAAAAACTAACTTGAATACTGAAAACAACAAACGATACTAAAAATAATTAAAGTTGTTGACCAGAAGACTGGAGCTGACTTTGGAGCAAATGCTCTCTTCATTGGATAAACAAATCTGATGTTAGAACAACAGGGGGAGGGTATATCCACACTGCAGAGAACTTGTATTCTAGATTCTAAAATTAGCATAACATTCCATCTCACGGGGAAGTAACAGGATCATTGAAGGAAAAGAGGTGGTCACTAGTCCATTTTCAGAGGAGAGAATCCAGAAGGAACTCACAAATCTGAAAGTGGACAAGGCAATAGAGCCAGATAGGGTGCATCCAATGATATTGAAGGAGCTCAGGGAGGTACTAGCTTCAGCTCAGTCCTGTTCAACCACTCACTGGAAACGAGAGTGGTTCCAGAGTATGAGGAGTGCAGGTGTAGTCCTACTTCATGAAGGTGGAAGCAGGGAGGCTGGCAACTACAGGCCAGTCAGCCTGACTTTGGTGGTTGGGAAATTAATGGAATCACTACTGAAGGAAAGGTTTGTGGAATATCTTGAATCCAGTGGCTTACAAGATCCGAGGCAGCAAAGATTCACAAGGGGGGGAGGTCATGTCAAACGAATCTGATAGATTTCTTTGACTGGGTGACCAGGAAATTGGCTCACGGTGGAGCGATGGATGGACGTGGCCCACCTAGATTTCAGTAAGACCGTTGATACCATTCCACATAGGAGACTAGCAGGCAAACTTAGCAGACTAGGAGTGAGTCCAAAGGTGGTAAACTGGGTAAGAAAGTGGTTAAGGGACAGGCAACAGAGGATGATGGTAAACAGGGTTCACTCTGAGAAAAGGAGGGTGACCAGCAGGGTGCCACAGGGCTCAGTACTGGACCAGTCCTTTTTAATGTTTTTATTAGTGACTTTGCAGAGGGGCTAGATGGGAAGGTCTGCCTTTTTGTGCATGACACTAAAATCTGCAATAGGATAGACACTCCAGGGTGTGTGTTTGTGTGTGTGTTAAAAATGAGTAGTGATCTGAGAAAGTTAGAGGAGTGGTCAGGGGTATGGCAGTTCAGTTAGTTTCAATGCACAAAAAGTGCAAAATCATGCACTTAGGGCACAGAAAACCAGGGGCAGAGTACAAAATGAGGAGAGTGGTACTGATGACCACCAAATAGGAAGGTTAGTAGAGACGGAGAAGAAGGCTTTAGCTGGTGGCTGTGTGTGTGTAAGTGGATCTGATATATTTTCTTATCTGGTATTTCTGTGTGTTTGAAATTGTATTTGAGGGCTGGTCTTAACTGTCATTTATTGTGCTTCTACACTTAGTTTGGGCAGGATAAAGGGATTCTAGCAGACAAGTTGGTGGTTGTGTGTTTAAAAGATGCTGTCTGGCCTGTAAGTGCAGGCATCATATTACAAGGATTAGTTCAGTTTGAATGTGATGTGTAACTGCCATCTCAGTTAGTCTTCAGTTAGTGCAGAGGGAGAAGGAAGCTTTAGCTGGTGGCTGTGTAAGTGGATCTGAAATATTTTCTTATCTGGTATTTCTGTGTGTTTGAAATTGTATTTGAGGGCTGGTCTTAACTGCCATTTATTGTGCTTTTACATTTAGTTTGGGCAGGATAAAGGGATTCTAGCAGACAAGTTGATGTCACTGCCAGAGGACACCTTGGCTGATTGTGTTTTGACACAGCCTGTGGTGTACTCCCACCTGCAAACCCACCCGCCCCAAGGCTCACCCTATATTTATTGGGTGAGTCCTATAAAGCCTTGCAACATCCTAATCCTATTAGGGTGACACTTGGGTGGTGATGGCTACTGCATCTTGGGTACTGTTTGTATCGATTGCTCGGGCATATGCTGGCTACTGCTGGGAAAAGGGTAGATTGATTGAGTGTATAGATTGGAGGGTACTTTTATTGCCAAGGGGGTCCATATTTCCCACACCTAACAGTGAGGATGGGATTGAATGATGCAAGAGCTGGTATCTTGGAGGGTGATTGAGTGTACGGGGTGTGGGGCGGCCATAATATTGAATTGGGCATGGAGGTTTGGGGGCTGCCCAGTGTGTTACCAGTTGGCAGGCCTCAGGACGGAGGTTGAGGGGATCAGGAAGCAGTTGGAGGGAGGGGGTGGGATGGAGAGGGAAGGGGGGCAGGAACCATAAGATGATAGGCGAGGACAAAATGGCATACCCCAGGGTATAGGGGTGGGAGTGAGAGGATTAGGGCCATATGGTCACTCCAGGGGGGACAGACATGAAAATACCAGTGTACGGTCTTCACTCTGGAAGGAAGGGGCAGCCCAGAGAGATCAAAGGAAGGGGGAGTGGAGGGGGACAGGAGTGGGCGAGCTTGGGGCAGGCATCACATTTACAAACTGCTTCACCCCACTGTACCCGGATGATGAGGTGGAAGAGGCTGGAGGACAGGGGTGCAGGATGACGGGGAGGGATTGGTCAGGTGTCAGAGGGGGCAGGGGATGGGGGGGCTTGATCCAGTGGAGGGGAGAGCATGGGGAACTTGAGACCAGGGCACCAGACAGGCGGGTAGGGGGCAGAAGCCCAGGTCTGAGGGAGGTAAAGCAGAGGGGCACACACAGAACAGAGTCAGGGTGGACGAGGCCAGGTCCCAGGACAGGGCAGAGTTGAGGAAGGAAAAAGCGGACGGAGGGGGGGTGAGGAGCACTCTGGGTAGGCCAGCTCTGAGACTGGAAATTCCAGAAGGGGGGGTGTAGAGAGCACTTAGGAACAAGGGTCTGTTATTGCAGAAGCTGGGGGGGGGGGGGAAGGAAAGCAGGAATAGGTGGCCTGGGTGGAGAAGTCAATGGCAACAGACCAATCGGGGAAGAGTTAAGGGGGATGACTAGTGATATTCAGGCTGTGAGGAGTGCGAGGAGCAAGTTGGTAGAGGGAGACAGAAGAGGGAGCCTGGAAGGGCACAATCAAACTAGTAATGCCCAGGCTGTGGGAGGGGCGAGAGAGCAAGCAGGGGGTTGTAGTCAGAAGGAGGAGTCTGGAAGGGCACATACAGACCTGTGACCCCCAAGTTGCAGGGGGTGAGAGGAGAAAACTGGGGGACATAGGCAGAAGAGGGAGTCTGGAAGGGCACGCACAAAATAGAGACACCCAGGCTGTGGGGGGTGTGAGGAGCAAGCTGGGGGACATATACAGAAGAGGTAGTTTGGAAGGGCACAAACAGGCTAGTAAGTTGGGGGGGAGGTGAAGGTGCTCCTGGTGGGTGACTCCATGATTAGGAATATCCAGTGGGAGGGGGTTGGGGAGGAAAAGGCAGCCCAGTCAAGGTTAAATGTACCCCAGGCCTATCAGTACATAAGGCCAAATTCCAGCTATACTCAATGGCAAGGGAATGCCGAGGATCCCCAGACTTTCTAGTTCACCTGGGAACAAATGATTTAGAAGGGAACAGTGAACTGGAGATACAGGCAAGATTCAGGGGATTGGCCAGGGTTTGCCACTCTATTGGATGCTCAATCTCCTTTTCTGAGATACTGTCAGTACCAAGGGCAAGCGGGGAAAATAAGCAAAAACTTAGGGGGGTGAACCAGTAGCTCAGGGAGTGGTGCAAGTCAGAAGGGTATGGATTGATGGGGGACTGGGGTGATACATGGGAAGACAAGGGGCTATATGCCAGGGATAGGCTGCATCTTAACCTGGAGGGGAGGGAGATCCTTAAACTAAAACTTTTTGGATTCATTGGTGATAGGTGGGGTTTAAACTTGTAAAGAGGGGAGGGATAGAAAGACTGAAAGCCCCAGCAAGGAAGATGAGGGTTCAGGACTAGATCATGCAAAGAGGGCTGCGGGTAGCATTAAAAGACCAGGGGGAACTGAGTGGGGAAGAGAGTCAGGGGATTGCACTGGGCTGAGAAGACTGGAGAGGGGGTTGGATGGAGGATGGTCCTGGTCAATGCCAGGAGCACGGGCAATAAAATGCCAGAGCTCCAGGCAATGCTAGCTGAGGGTGCAGCAGACTGGGCGGCAATTACTGAGACATGGACCACCCAGAGGCATGATTGGGACCTAAATTTAGAGGGATACACAATGTTTAGGAAGGATAGGGAGTGGGAAGAGGGGGTGTGTGTTGCATTGATAGTCAAAAATGACAGAGTTGGTGGAATCGAGGAGGCAAAAGAAGATGTGGAGGCAATTTGGGTAACCCTACAAATGAGGGGAGGGTAAAAGATTAAAAACAGAGGTGGTGTACAGACCCCCCGCAATGGAAGTGGAACTGGAGGATGATCTGGCTGAGAACATCAGGGGTCACTGTGACCTCGGAAAAGGCAGGGTGGTGATCATGGGTGACCTGAACATGCCAGGGGCAAACTGGGGCACTATGACATCCTAGGTGGCCATGGAGCAGAGGTTGATGGATGTCTTCCAGGATGCCTTCCTAGTCCAGCATGTGGGGGAGTCTACTAGGCTCCCCCACATGCTGGACTAGAAAGAACATTGTCCTAGCAGATAGTGACCAGATAAGGGGCCTGGAGGTGAGCAGCCCATTGGCAGGCAGTGACCATGCCACGGTCTGGTTTCTTATGTTCGTAGGGGGAGAGGAAATTCGCATTAACACAGAAGTAATAGATTTCGGGGTGGACTTTGAGGGCATGGGAAGGATTCTTAAAGAGTGTTTGGATGAGATAAGGCCAGACATGGATGCTGGTAGCATGTGGAAGACCATTAAGAAGGGGGTGCAGGAGGCTTTGAGGGCCTGCGCAAAGGTAAGGCACAAGCAATGTAGGGCCAGTAAGCCGTGTTGGTGGACCCAGGAGATGCAGGAGGCGGTGAGGGAGAAAAAGGCTGCCTATGTACGCTTAAAGCACTCAAGGGGGTATCGAGTCCCCCAACACCAAGACACCTATCTTCTTCCACCTTCTCCCTCCTGCACGAAGTTCCCACCTATTGTCACAGTTTCTCCCATCGTGTTCTCTGCTGTACTCAACCCTTCTTGACCCAATTCACCCATTTCTCCATCCCCAGATGTTTTGTTCTTTGTACCCATGGACCGCACTTCCCCTTCCTTTCCTTTGACCCCTCTGTTAGAGGTTGGCCCCCATCTGAGTTTACCGTGTTATCATCTCCCTGTGCTCTCTTATTCTCCTTGTGCATTTGTTTCCCTTACCTGTGTGACCCCGCCTCGACTCTTATCGCCACCATCTTTTTTCTTTTCCTGGATGCCTTTTGTGCTTTCCACATTCCCTTCTCCTCCCAACCTAATATGCCCCTTCATCATCTTTGACACGTCCCCTATTAGCCTCCCTAGCCAGGGAGACTGAGCACCCCCCTCCCGTCCTCCACAAGGTGTCCATGGATACTGCCCCTCCACTGTTATTACATCCCACGATCCTTCCTCCCCTGTGATGTCTGTTCCCCCTTTCCCTGATTCCTTTGCCCCCCCCCCGACCCTCATTCTGGCCTGCCCCACTACCTTGTCCCCTTCCCAGACTTCCCCAATCTGTCGCCCTGGTCCCATTACCCCTTCCTCTTCTTTGTTTCCTCTGCTCCATTCTCCCTCTCGCGTTTACTCTTCTGTCTTGCCCCTGTCTGTTGGCAGCACTATTTCTCTTATTTTCCAATCCCTCTACCCTGTGGTGTGTGGCTGTGTTGTGTATGGAAATAAGATGGCTAACAATGTGTGTATGCAGTCAACAGGTACCGTATGATGTCACAGGCCACCAGTATAAAGGAAGTGATGCACTAGGGGTGGGCGGAGGAGTCGGGCCCCTGAGCACCAGAGACAATCAACTACCCCAGCAAAGCCTCACTGAGACACTCAGCTGCACCAGCAAAATCCCCATAACAGGTACCTTTCCAACTTAAGTCGGAAAGCACCCTGGTACCAACTGAAAACAATAAGCTGCAAACGAAACAATAACAGCAATAAAAGCAGTGAAAAATCAACAGATACTTTTATTTAACACATCGGAAAGACTTTTGAGCCAAGGGCTCTTTTATAGAGGTTCCACGTCAAGTCACAAGAATAGCAAATTACAATGGTTTCAGTAAGTAGTACAACATGAGGACAGTAATTACATAAACAAAAGAACAATATGGCAAGATAAATATTGTGTCAAGTGCAGCCAGTGGCCTTGTCTGAAGAGGGCTGAAAGGGATTACAAGGAGAGAAGTACAGGGGGTGAATTGGTGGGTGGAAGGAGCAAGATAAGAGCAAGGAGGGAGATTCCACAATGAAGCTTAAGCAAGAAAGACCCATGGGGGCGGGGCAGAAGGAGAGAACAAGGTGAGGAAACAGAGGAGAGAGGGTGGAAGTGGGAGTGGAGGGGTAAAGGAAGGTGTGGATGAGGTAGGATGAAAAGAGGGCAGGAATGGGAAAGGAATAGCGCAGCAACAGGACAGGGTTATACGGGCAAATGGTAAAAGAGGGAGGTCCCAGTGCATTTAGCTGACAGCAAAGATTAGGTATAGCAGTCACAAGATGCTCTGGAAACTCAGTAAAGCATTCAACTTCACTGAAATATGTCTGCTTCCTTCCCCAGCGCCACCACTCAATCAATCAAAATCTTTATTTAACCAGGCGAACACCATTGAGCGAGGCTCACTTGCGAGGTGGACCTGGGGGAGGGGTACAGCAATACACAAAATACACACAGTTTCAATAATTATAATACAACCAATATCAGTATACAGCATGTGCAGAACAGGCATAAGCAGTAGTACTGCTAAGTCAAGACAGATTCAGCCAAAAACAATTATGTACATGCAGACCATAGTAGTAGCGTACTCCATACTGGAGCTGGCTAGAAGGGAAAGAAGGAGGACATGGCAAGAACAGGGAAAGGGGTCGGTGGGGGGGGGGAGAGAGGGAAGGCCAGGAGGAGCTGGACCGGCAACTAAAAGGGGCAGCAGCAAAATAGTGGGCTCCAGGTGGTTAAGGGAATCCGTGATCAGGAGTAGCAAGCACAGGATTCTGTAAAACAGAGTATAGTGTTTTGAAGGATGCCAAACTGACGGCGAGTTTTAGGTTTTTTTTTGCAGTTTATTCTCAATAAAGGTTCACTATGACTGGGTAACCAAGCAATTAAGACAAGGGCCATGCAGTGGATGTCCTGTATCTGGACTTGAGTAAGGAACTAGATTCGGTGCCACATGGGAGGCTAGGAAGTAAGCTGGAAGGCACAGGGGCGGGGTAAAGATGGTGGGGTGGGCAGTGAACTGGCTGCAAGGGAGACATCAGAGGGTTGTAGTGGGAGGGGAGCTCTCATCTCTCAGGGTGGTAACAAGTGGGGTGCCAAAGGACTCTGTACTGGGGCCGGTGTTTGGGATCTTCATAGCAGAAATCTCAGTAGGCATCAAGAGCAAGATCAGTCTGTTTGCAAATGACACCAAGATAGGAGCAGTACTGGATGACTTAGAAGGGTGGCAAGGGTTGCAAGATGATCTGGCAAAATTGGAGGCCTGGTTGGACACTCGGCAGCTGGGGTTCAATGCCAAGAAATGCAAGGTGCTACATTTTGGCTCAAAAAAAAAAAAACAAAAAACAACAATGAGGAGCTACCAGTTAAGAGGGGATTCAACTAACCAAGATGGAAGAGGAGAAGGCTCTGGGGGTGATCATAACGGGAGCAATGAACAACTCAGCACACTGTAGAAAGGCAGCTGCGAAGGCCAACAGGATGCTGGGTTGTATTGCCAGAGGCACATCCTCCGGGAAGAAGTGATCTTGCCGCTATACAGGTCACTGGTTAGATCACACCTGGAGTACTACGTGTAGTTCTGGCGACTATATCTGAAGAAAGACATTAGGTTACTGGAGAGTGTTGGCATCCTTGTCCCCCATTCTTCGAATACCCTTAAGAGTCCCAATGATTATCATCCTAATGCCCCCCTCACCCATGTTCCGCTCCCTTCTACCCCTCACTGCTGTATCAGTTGTCTGCTCACTTTCCTTCTCGATGATTCTGGTTAGTGTCTCCCTACGTCTCCATTCCTGCGCCCTCCCATTCCTCATGTCTGGGATTATACCACCATCCCTCTAAACCAAGCATTTTTCTCCATCTCAAGGCTCACCTCTTCTCCATTGCCTTCCTTGGTGGTGATGATGGTAGTAGCACTATCAGAGGTACTGCTGATGGTGGCACCAGCAGCAGTGGTGGATGTGGAAGTGATAGTAGCAGTATCACAAGTACTGCTGATGGTGACACTGACAACAGCAGGGAGGTGGTGGTGGCAGCCGATCTGGCATCATCAGTCACTACAGAGGCTGAAACCTGCACTGGAACAGTGGTGATGGCAGTGGTACTAGC
This sequence comes from Neoceratodus forsteri, assembly GCA_016271365.2. Classification (NCBI taxonomy): domain Eukaryota; kingdom Metazoa; phylum Chordata; order Ceratodontiformes; family Ceratodontidae; genus Neoceratodus; species Neoceratodus forsteri. Next base: position 1,339,334,658 of record CM057458.1, on the reverse strand, counting down.
GCTGGCTGAAGTAGCAACTGGTCTGCTTGGAGTGAAGAGGAAAGCAGGACGGCTAATACATATCGAACATCAACCCTGTCTGATCATTTTTGAAAGGGCTGGTCCACAGAAATTTTTTGACTGTACTTGACTGCGTGTGTGTGTGACATTCTCACTTGTCAGTTAAATTGGCAGTAAAATGGAATCATTTAAAATTTTTTTTTTTTTTTTTTTTAAATACTGCAGTTTATAACTTTTTTTTACTGTTTTAATAAGTCAGAAAGACAGCTAATACTAGCCAATGGGCACTTGGGCAGCAAGGGTGCCCCCTGGCTCCTGCCTACACTGGGGCACAAAGGCTGTTGTGAGACAAAAGGAGACCTACACAATTTTTTTATGTAGGTGTTTTACAAAATAACAGCTCATCTAAGTACTATGGGATGGTACCAGGTACAATCAGGAACAACGAGCATAGGCCTGAAACCACAACTGTACAGGTACAGTCAGGAACAACAAGCACAGGCCTGAAACCACAACTGTATCAGGTACAGTCAGGAACAACAAGCATAGAACTGAAACTGGCCCTTTTCGAGCCAGACAGGCAGCAAGAGCAATGCCAGCAGCAACTGCAGACACACCCATCCCCCTCCTGCCTTAAGATTTCAACACAATGTTTTCTGTTGAAAATTTCAAATGGTACTTTATCAATCAATTAATCACTTAAGTGGAGCACCACAGTCTCCGAACAAAGCAGCAGTCCATATAACAGTTTGCAAAAACGTATTTTTTTTCAACTTTGCGTCACAAAAGCATCCTTTCAGAGAGAGAGAGAGAGAGAGAGAGACTCCGCGTTCTCTCGGCTCTAGTCTCTGCATTGGCAAGGTCACATGGTTAAAGTCTGGAAAGCTCTACTCTGAGCAGCCCGGGGATTGGCTTAGGGGATCGCAAAGTCTCGTAGAATGCCTCAAATAAACCCCGGTATTCGCCGAAAATGCCTGGTGTTAGACGGCTTGTACGATTTTGATGCACACCCCCTACCGATGTATTTGCTGCTTCATAGTTGGTTAACCCTGTCAGAAAAACAAATTGCAGATAGAAAACTAGTGAGAGAGCTCTACGTTGCCATACCCTACTAGCGTCACAGCAAACACTGGAGAATCAGTGCCCAATGTTCCACGCAGATTGGCAGCCTTTGGCTTTGCCACTACCAGGTGTTCATTACCCATATCATATGTACCGACTCACCGCTAACAACATGGAGATATACAGAAACAACTGAACTCCCTCAACCAGGTGGGCAATGTACAATCACCAGGCAGGGTGTATACCCAGGACATAGTGACCCTGGGATCACGTGTAAGATCAGGGCATGTAGCACTTTTAATGTTTTTCGTAGCCAAATCAAAGTACGTGGTAGCTCTAATTCCGACATTAAATATGTGCCATCGATTCTTATGCCAAAAGCATAGCACCGCGATCAGTGTTAAGGAGACGAGGCACTGCCGCCTAACACCGGTCAGGCAGCTACCCCCCAGCCGATTTTAGAAAATCGGTTAGTAAGCAACGCAGATGAACTGATTTTGTTTTCTGTCCCGCTTTGCCGTCAAGAACTTCTACGTGCATTGAGAAGAAGTGGCAGCCGCCATCTTGTTTGCGCGTCAAACCTCCATTAGACTGTAAAGACGACGATGTGCGGCTGCCGATAAAGGTCGACTTTAACAGACAAGCCCGCATTTTGTAAGTACTTGTTAAAACGCAGTGCACCATCAGAACCAAACGAAAAATAGACGAATCGTTCTACACCCAACTTACTAGCCCCTGCTGTTCCACCCCGACAATGTCAGTCATTCTATGTCGTATTGCATATAATTGGCTGGTTCAGGACCGTGATGTTCTTATTCAGATTCGAAGAATGCGAGTCACTACAGGTAAAGTGTTCTAAAAGATACTCCCCCAACACAACCATTTGTAGCAAGCAGCACGTATTCTTTTTACATGGAGCGTCCATCTAGTTTGGAAAACGGAGACACATAAATCAACATCCACATACAGTCGAGTTTATGGGTTAATATAGCCAAATAGCTCCGCCTTCACTAAGCTGATGGCATCAGTCTGCGTATGTACAGTAACAGAAGGCAACATATTTTCCGCCCATCCATCTGATTTCAAAGGGTTGCTATGCTAACATCTACAGATAACGTATAACCATCCAATCAGGAAGCGAGGGCAACAAAGCCCATACGCGGAAAGGGCAAAATCCAAGATGACACGCTTCGCCGCAGCCCAGGGCTACCAATCACACGAAGCGCAAGGAACAATAGGCGCTAACGTCAGCCCTGCTTTAAATGAGTTTTCAGTGACGTAACATCTGGGGAGGCTTGCAGCCGCCATTTTGTGTTATCGAGAAATCCGAGTGAGGGAGAGGAAAAGAGACGCGAAGAGCTTGAGTGTGCTGCGAGAATTGTGCAATAATGTTCATTGAGGGACTGAAATATTAGAATAGGAAGGGTAGAGAATATTTATTTGGAAGACTAAAGCAGACTAAGATGTCTGAAGACGACGGGCGGGCAGATGCGTGCCGCGAGTACCAATCGTCTCTGGAAGATCTGACTTTCAACAGCAAGCCGCATATCAACATGCTCACCATTCTGGCTGAGGAGAACCTGCAGTTCGCCAAGGATATCGTCTCTCTTATCGAAGCACAAATCGCCAAGGTTTTTATAAAAATAGAATTTTATTTTACGTTTTTCGATTTTTTCATAATGAATTTAGCGATAAGTTAAAGTGCTTCTTACGAAACAATATGGCGACCTGAACTGACGCGTACCTCGCCCCAGATCAGGAAAGCCTTAAAGCCACAGATTAAATCTAAACTAAAAATATGCCAGATCAGTACAAAAATTTCGTATTTTGGAGGAACGGGTTTTTGTTGGTTATTGTTAAAAGTGACATATAATAAAATAGTCCAGATCTTACCAGATCGGATATCCAGGTATAAAACAAAATAGTGTTTTTTGTAATACATGCTCAAAGATCATTTGGGCTCTTAAATATTTTACTGTATTTTTTACTCGCTGTTTTTACTGATTTATGTTTTACATGGTTGTAAAATATTTTTAAACCTTTGAGGCTGGATTTTTATAAATCATAGACTTCACACCCCATGGCGTCCTTGAGGCACATGATGTCGCGAACCAGCCCCTTTTTTCCTCCAGCTGCTGACAGTCAGTCATGACCACATGGTTCAAGCTGCACCTTCCTGTGTTTGTTTTCAATTTGGGAACTTCTCGAACCGTCTGGCATAAACATCTTTATGCATTTTATTTAATCCGCTACCCCCACCACCACAGAAAAACACCACCACCGTGGGTAGAATTTTGTGGGTATTTCGATTTATAGCAAGTATTGTACAAAGATTGTCATTTTATGTAATTGGTATTTTTTTTAAACCAGTCACTTAGTTTTATGGTAGTAATAGTATGCAACATTTTGAAAACAAGTTAATTATCTATGTTTATATGTGATACAATAATGGTGGCTTCCTTTCTTTTCCAGGACCACGTTTTTAATTTGAATATTAGGTCAATTCTGTCTAGTATAATGTTGAGTGGCGATGCTTTACTTAATGATGGATGGTTTTGAAATGTCTGGTATTCTATATTGTGTAAATAAAAACATGTGAAATGTGTATTTGTCTTTTTATTTGCCAATGTAATGCTTTATCTTGTAGTGTCAGTTGTACTACACATTGGTTTCGCTAGATCTTAAGCTTCATGCTACTGGCAAGCTGATCATCATAACTGTTCACCTAGTGACCAATAAGTGTGCATAAATGGATAAATATTGCTTTTCAACATTTAGAAACATCCAGCTCCCAGTGTGGTTCTTCGCTTGTGCCTTTCCTGTTGACACTGAAATCCTGGAAGTGGTTATATAGTCACAGAAGAGACATCTGGTGAAACCCACGGTTCATGTACAGACACTAACTGAATTGACCCATCCTGGGTTTTCCCACATTAAACTGGTTTGGGTTGTAAGAATACAGTCGTTAACTTTTACTTGTCTGAGTCCATGAGTATTACCAGTTTTTTTTTTTTTCTTTCTTTAAATGTGTGCCTTTAATGGTTATAGACCAACAATGGCTGGAGCTGTCTACACTGCCATGTTGTGCGGAGAAGTTGCAGGTTATAAATGTATGGGTAACACTCCTATTTGTAAACTTCAGAATCTCATATATCCTGACTTAACCCTACAAGAGAATTTCTGGATTCCTTAGAACATCTGACTGTTGCTGTAATCTGCAGTGACACTACGACATGCTACCAGTGTACACTTGGGCAACATCACCCATCAAAAAAAAAAAAAAAAATCATACTATTTCCTTGATGTGCTCTTGGGCAGGAAAACTGTTTTCACGTGGAAGCAGTGGACAGTAAAAATACCGCATTCACGCCTAAACAATCTTTTTCTAGACAGCAACATTTTTGGACGGTAATTTAAAAATCGCACATATTAAACCTGCAGAATTGGGGCATTCATATACCACATGGAAAGGTACATTATAAAATAGTTGAAAATGGAGCATGCACACATGTTGATGGCTGGAAATCCCTATGTACAATCGGTTTGTGTTACTAAAGTCCTCAAAGTATTTTAAGCACAAGAATAAAAGCCCTGCTTCAGCACAAACCCTGTATATTGGAGGGGTTGAAACCCAAGTTTCTCAGCCACTAGCCCCACAAATGTTTCCTCTAGCTTAGCTGTTGTACATACCTAAAGAGCAACTGGTGCTGCAAAGAACACTTTGAAAAACATAATTTGATACAATTCAACCTGCATTCCATATGTATTCTATAGATTTTTTTTTTCTCCTGATTATTACTGAGGAAATTTGCATGATAATCTTTATCCCTTTAGAGTTCATCTTCCTCTATAACTTACTCCCTACTTCATCATCCTGTTGTAACATCACAGTATTGCCATGGGAGTAACTGATGTCACAAGCAGTGCATTATGACTTCAGCTAGGGAGAAAGCAACAGGAATAGATGAATGCTTCAGGAGCAAAGATCCTGTTTTCATGCAAATGACAAGTAATAAGTGGGGAGGAGGAATAGAAAACAAACATGAAATACAAGCTGAACGGTTTAAATATTATGTTTTGTTAAAGTTCTTAGGAAGGCATCAGCTGCTCTTTAAATGTTACCACAAGCCAGCAGGCTAATTAAAAGACAATTTTACCAGCCTGATACAGAATCTGCCATCATTTAGTTAGTGATCTGGTGGCAGTTATTGACTCTTGTATTGAAAAGACACTCCAGTAAATTTCTGACCTTGAGATTTTCTGGGCTGACAACCCCTTTTTTTTTTTACTGGTGCTAGTACAAGTCCTTGGGTACAGTACAGTAATTAGAATTTTAACAATGGCCAGTTATTAGACCAGTTTTATAATGGCATTAAGGCATGACTAGGTAATGACTTGCCTTTTGTTAATGTAACCTTAGTGGTATAAGGCACTCTGATCTGCCTTGTGACCCCCTCCCCCCCCCCCGGCTTATACTGACAGCCCAACCCCTGGTTGTTCCGCAGTACTTAAAATGTTGAATAGAAGCCACTGCTTCTACTCAATGAAATATGTTAATTCAGCCAGTAGCATCCATTGGTTGGTATTGAGATAATTGGTGTGCACTTTTTAGTCAGTGTGTGCAGATCATGTGTTTGCCTGAGTATAGGGAAAGCCACCAAAAGCTCTGGATAAATATGCTAATACGCATCCATGTTCGTATTTTTTCAGCCCACATTTTGTTTAGTATCCATTTCTCCTGCGATATGATTTGCAGTAGTCCTGACTCCAGTGCAGGCAGTGGCCTAGATTCAACATTTTAATGACATTTAGAGGGTCATAATAAAAGTACATGCAGTGTTTTAAACTTTTGCACAGAAGGCCTGTCCATTTGCCATGACATCCAGTGGTCCTGCTGGTTGCTGCATTTTTATTATAAAATGCGCTGGTATACTTCATGTGTTTTCCCACTACAGATACTGCAATCTTCTCGGACACTGGAAATTTTTTTTTTTTAATGCACCTACCTGGCTCTCTTGCTGAAACAATTTTGCAAATATTGTACTTTTTTTTTTTTTTGTTACAGTGTACCATGTACATTGTTGGCATTTTTAACAATGAGACTGGACGCTACCTGGGCTAGAAAACCCAGCTGTGATGGATAAAACATCTCTCCCTACTTACTGGCATCCTGATGATGATTCTTTTTTTTCATGGATAGAACTGTTCACTCAGACTAGAATAAGTTACTCAGCAGATCTCCTAACTTGCTAAAAGGTCTCAGTCTTATTGAGCCAGACCATGTTGACCTGAAGGGTGGAATGTGGCATTTTCTATAATACTTCACCTGAAATAATGTTCTCACAATTCTGATAGGTTGAAGGATTTTCTGTTTGTCTCCAAGGATCCCTTTTTGGACAAGATGCTACTTCTTAAGGGACTTGGGCTGAGCAGTTTCAGTATGAATATGTAGCACGATGCCACAGATACAGAATGGTCTAATTTCCTAGAGGACTTTTGAAGGTGCTTGGCCCCCTGTCCTCACACTGCTTTTAAACAGACTGCGTCTCACAGTAGAGACTGCTTATCTGACGAGAGATGGCTACATAATAAAATAAATTGTGTAGTAAAACATTCTGAAACATTTGCTGTGTTCTGGTCATAACTACTATCCTGAGTCGAATGCTAGTGTTTAATATTGATTTCAGTACATTGAAGCCCATTTAATGATTCAGTTAAAAGGGGATAATATTTTTTGGTAATGAGATTAATGTTGGATTTAAAAAAAAAAAACAAAAACCTTCAGAATACACCATGTATGTGGGCGATGGAAGTTTTTCCTACTACACATTTAGCTACTCGAGGCCTTCATAAAGGTCTAGAGGGGGTGGGTGGGCCTTCTAGATTATTATTTTTTTTTTAATCCTACATTTAACTATTGCCTTAATTTCTGTTTGCTGAATGATTATTTGAACTTCAGAAAAACATGTAAACAAGCTATTGACAGAGGGTCAGACAAAATCAAGCAGTTTTTCTAGTGTGCATTATGTTGGTGTTCAACTAAGACTGGGCAACAAAATGGAAGTGATGTATTTTGAGTGCCATCTTTCAATTTTATTAAAAAGACACTAAAAACCGGGGTAAAAGGTTTATACAATTTTACTTTCTTTCACTGTGAAATAGTTATCTTGACAGGCTTGTGGGTCTTAACTACAGAAGCTCAAATCTGAAGCTGACACATGTTGTATGAATGCATGGGCAGGTTACAGATTTTTCTATTTTAAAGCCTTTGGTTTAAGAGAAATGGCTTTCTGTAGGCTACCATTTCTTGTTATTGCTACTGAAATGCCTTCAGTGTGTAAAACGAATCCATGCCACGGTGAACTTGGAACAGGTATGTTTTTTTGTATATGTTGTTTTTGCATGTAATAAAATAACCTTGAGTAAAGAAGGTACATGAACTTATTTTGATCCATCTACTATAGCTATTTATATTCTCCAGTTTTTTTTTTTTTTTTTCTGGGATTATTGAATGTTAAGTGCTTGATTTTCTGTACTAAACTTCTCAGTTTTTTGTCACTCCAGGCCCCTTCAGCAGAGAAGCTTCCCGTTATGTACCTTATGGATTCCATTGTCAAAAATGTTGGGAGAGAGTATCTTCCTGCTTTCACAAAAAACCTAGTTACTACATTTGTTAGTTCGTTTGAAAAGGTATATACATTATTTTATTTTGTTTTTTGGAAACGTTAAAACATTTAATGTACGTTTATTATTTTCCTTACTTTTGGGGTGGTGGTGGTCAAGAATGGTGCACAAACAGTGAAATTATTTCAAAACTTGTTTAGTAATGAAAGTAACATGATTGTTAATTAAAATGCCATGTATAAAATGATGGAACATGAAGTACTGCTGAACCATATGGCTTTCTGAAAGCAGTTCAGAGTTTTTAATTGTTAGATTTCTTATCCCAGTTACCCAATGTAAAAATCTACCTGCATAGTCTACTGTGCTATATTTTTCAGTTACTTTTAGTTTTTATTACTGTTGTAGAATTAAAGAAAAAAACCTGGAAGTTATATATGGCTTTTTTCTTTGAATGATTTGTGTACATTGGACAGATTATATGTTAAGTTTACATGCTGAAATCAAAAACCAGAACTTAATGGGAAGCAGCTTGGCTTGTAATTCTAAACTACTTTTGTAAAACTTGTGTTAAAGGTGACGAGAAACACTTTTTTACACCTCTTGATGCCATCCTGTTGTCCTGTTAATGTCTACCCAATATTCTAATATGTTGCCCTTATTTTAATAAAATCTAATTTTGTTGCCTTTGTAACTACTGTGAATCTCTTTCTCCTGAGCAGCTGCTACTGTCTTTTCATACTGCCCAAACATTCTGTGACATCAGTAATGCCATTCTAAACCGTTCAGATGAATGGCATGGAATGGTGCTGTTGGTGTCATACAATATCTCTTAAAATATGGGGAAAAAAGTCGTTGGTGAGGAGAGTGGGGCCCTATGTAGATCTGAGGGCACTGCAGGGCTAGATTATTTAGCAAAAAGTGGTCAAAGCATATAGAATACATAACTGTCATAGAAAGAAGCATGGAAAGGCAGTCAACTATGTAAAACTTATTTCCGGTCTCCTTTAAATTCCTATTTGGGGGGGGTAAAAATAATTTGGTGATACTTGATATGTTTACCTGTTTCTCGCAGGATTGAGATTGATAAAGTGCTAAATTAATCTAATGTGGTATCACATAAATTTCATTTGAATATTTGTTAAATGTTTGCTAGATTTTAAAGGTGACGCTGCTAGTGCAGTTTGATTTCATTTTTTGTTTGAATTTGGTGGCCATTTTGGTAGACTTTGAATCGTTAGTATTGAGAATTCTGTTGCTGTCAGCATTGAAGTTTGTGTGCCACCTAATCTTGCATTCAGGATCTGCATTGTGGATATTTCACTTACCAGAATGCATATCTTCTTCCTTTTTAGTGTAATTTTACAATTTAAGTTTCTCATGTTTTTAGTGCTAAGACACATTTTCTTTTGTTTGTAATTTTCACGCCTCGAAGAATGCACAGGGCGATACCGATAACCATGAGTGCACTTCAGTGCATCTGTGTATAAGCCAATAGCGTGTGTGTGTGTGTGTGCTTGCGTTTGTTCTTTCTGTAGAACCAGCAGAACAGGATGGGTAAGAAGAAAAACAACTAAGATCCTAGATTGATGTCCTTTTGTATTTCCAGGTGTCCTCATGACATGGACAAAATAGGGATCATGAAACTAATGCGCTGTTAGGTTAGGGGACTGAACAGTACAGCTAGGCATTATAAAATTAGTATTGGCCTCCGTTCTACTCCCACAGACATACTTTGGATCATACTCTCCACCGCTAGCACTCCGGTGCTGTATTGTTGGGGCGTGCTGTCCTATGGCTGAGACTATAAACTGAGGTCCCCTCTGCCCATCTCTGGTGCTGTCCGTGGAAGTCTGAGAACCCATGGGAATTTTCACAAGAATGTGGACTTGCTCCCAGTGTCCTGACCAGCATTTCCCTTCCCATAAAAACCTGTTCAGGCAGTCGTCCGTGGCTGTGTGTGGGGGGGGTGTTAGTGGAATGACTGCTATTAAGCTTTTATAGTTGCTTCTCTAGCAGTGTTTCATTGCTTGTAAATGGCTGAGATGTAGTGTGTTAGATATCTGCAAATTCCTCCTCCTGGACAAGGGCAGGAATGAAGTTTTAACCTCTTGCCAGAGTTACATAACATTGTTGGGAGAAGCTTGCACTGCACTGTGGCTTCTCATTCAGTAACGAGTCATTAGGACAGAGAGCTTTGATCTACAGTGCATTCAGTGCGACACCTTTATCAAGTGCGAAAAAGTAGTGAAAGCAGGCATTTGCTTTAGTTCTTTTTAATTTTATGGACATATGTTAAAATTCGCTGTGCACCTTGTTTCCATATAGATTTGTATCCTTTGTGAGGCAGCAGGGGTTGGAATCAAGTTTTATAGCCATTAGCCAGCAATGCTAGTGACGGGGGAAAATCCACTAGCCCCACAGACTTTTCCACTGGCCCAGCTGGTGTACCTATTGAAATGTTGGCTTTTCCAGTACAAGCCCACATGGCTAGTTAAAGGAAAATCTTACTAGCCCAGAACAAAATCTACCAGCATTTGGCTAGTGGGCCGGTGCCAATTTCAACCCCATACCAGTTGCTGCCAGTAGGCTTCCTCACAGTCCCAGTGCCAGACGAGATTGCAAGAGACTGAAGTACTGGAGGGCCTCCAAGTGTGCCAGGGGCTGATATCCTGCTGCTGGCTGTGGGATTTCTCATCGCCTGCCCACTGCCAAACCATGTTATCACACATGGTTGGGGGAGGATATAGCAACTGACTGCTTTCGTCGCTTACCAAAGTCGATGCTGTTGTGGTAAGGCAAGCAACACATTTTCCCTGGAGCCTGAATACGGTCTCTGCAGTGCTCCTGAGACTCCTGTGGCTTGTGGCTAGGAGTCCTGCAGCACGTACCCCGGTCTTCAGCATGGTAATGTGACACACTACCCCTGTCAGAGTATGGCTGACAGGGGTACATTTTTAAACTAATTTGTCTTTCCCATGTTTTGTGGTATGTTTTCACTAGCATATCCCTATAGTCAGGGCCCCTGGTGTTCTGCGGGCAGAATTTTCTGATTTCTGTGGCAGGGCTCCTTGACTTCTGCGGCAGCATTTTCTGATTTCTGCGGCATGATTTATTCATTTCTCTGGCAGAATGCAGTCCTGTCATTGGCTAAATATGATGTGATGTCATGTCATCGATGACATTATATGCTGAGCATAGAGGAGGGGCTTCAGGATAAACAAGGTGGGAAAGAAAGCCTGACATTATGGAAAAACAGTATATTTATATGAAAATTCACCAAAAACAATGAATTCTGTTGCAGCATGGTGCAAATTCTGCGGCAAATTCCGCAACCGCAGAATTCCAGGGGCCTTGCCTATAGTCAAAAAAAAAAAAATCTACATTTTCTGACTTTTGTGTTCTTTTTATGACATCGCTATACTTAAAATGGCAACAAATTGAAGTTTGGCATACAGTTGCGAGGTTCCTTAAAGTACAGTGAGATGTTTTTGAAACTGACTGAAATATTCAAACACAGTAAGACTTGGGGGGAAATAAGTATTTTGACACAGTTTGGATTTCTTATGTATTTTTCACCCCTGCTCCTATTCCTTATTGAGGATAGTAGTGTGACTAAAAGAACTTTATTTGCTTTTTCATTATCCATTTTTATTTTCAAATACAGCAGTCTCACTTAAAATTGGGCCTCACCTGTGGAAATAATTCTGCATGTGACATCAAGTCATTTCCATAGTAACATTGTAATGTCACACTCAGAATTATGACTTCATATGAGGAATAAGCAGTGGGAATAACTGAATTCTAAGGTGCAACAGTCCTGTTTTCATGCTCTTCCCCCTGTACTGTATGATATAGTTCCGTCTATTTAATATATTTTTCAGTGTTTTTCCAGAAGTGTCCACTGCTCATAAAAAGATTAAAAACTTAGAAACATGATTTTTTTTCTTTTTTTCAATTATTTTAACCTGGTAGGGACACCGGAACAAGTCCTTTTTCAGGATGGTTTTACATACTTTTATCTAGTGTTTTTCCAGTATCCAGGAAGACATTTACATTCTAGGAAGCCGCAGTTCCCCCTTGTTTAATTTAATCTACGGTATTATATTTCTTATGTTCTTTAATACTTGGGCAGTTCTCATGTTCTGTTCTTTTCAGGGCTTTCATTCTTTTCAAGACTTGGCTAGCTTAGTCCTCATTGTAAGCATTTTTTTCCCAGTACAGGCAAACATCTTAATTTCATCCTATTGCTTCAACTGAATTCATAATTCTGTTTCTAACCTTATTAGTTGCAGTGGAAATGATTGTTTTTAAAACGACTAGGATTTTTACCTCATTGTGCGACGAAGCAGGAGGATGAGATGACATTTATTTATTTTGTTTACAATTTTAGTAACTGGAAAAGGCACGCTGAGCTAAGGCTCGTTTCCAGGTGCGACCGGGTTTGGGGTTACAAATGAGAACACATGGTACAGTACAAACGAATTTAAACATACAGACGTGGTTGGTTACAGGCATCATACAGGGTCATAATTGAAAGAGTAGAAATCAAAATTAACTTTGACATCAAAGATGTTTGTCGTTGGGATCACAGTGGCTTACTACCAAATGCTGGGGTATTGAGCTGTTGGTGCATGGAAAGTTCAGGCACAGATTGGGGGGGGGGGGCGAGGTGTAAGTGTTGCATTATGGAGGGGTGAGAAGGAGGATTCCAAAGCTGGGATGGCTGTAGGTTCCATAGAGCTGGAAACCTGTAGGAGAAAGTGGCTTTACCAGCCGATGATGAGGGGTGGGGGAGGAAGAAAGTTCATGCATCCCTGTCACGTAGGTTGCAAGGTGAGATTGCTACTGGGGATATTATTTCTGGATATGTAGGGTGGATGAAGGCTGAACCAGTATTTGGCTACAAGAGAGCGGGAGTGGATAGTGCGCCTGTGTGACAGTGGTGCAAGGCCAAGGGAGGAGTAGAGGTGGCAGTGATAGGTTGGGGGTTAGCTGCAAAACGGAAGGTATTTAGCAGGGTGTCCAGGCGGCATAGCGAGGAGGCGTGGGCAGAGCTGTAAATTATGTCCGAATAGTCAAAGATTGTAATAATTGTCTTGGAGACTAACCTGCAGGTGGGTGGAGAGGGGAAGGGAGTCTTTATTGCGGTACAGAATTCCAAGTTTAGGTCGTAACTTAGAGATGATGGTGTCAATATGATGAGAAATTAAGGTGGGGATCTAACAAGAGATGTGAGACGTTTTGTATAATGAGGGGGCAAAAATATGAACTGAAATGTGTTGGGATAGTTTTAAATCTTTCTGGATACTGGAAGAATATTTTAAAATATGCAGATGTCTGTAGCTCCGTACATGTGGAGAGTAGTTTTTGGAGGAACAAGGAATGACGAGCTGCACCCCCCTGGTCACGTTCTGTGGTGGTGGTACCCAGGGGAGCTAGGGATGTCAGCCATCATGTAGACAGTTGTCAGATTTTTATCTCCCCCAAAAAAAATCCTCTCTCCCTCCTGGTTGCGGGCAGAGCCTTCTGACAGCCTTGGGTGTACAAATCTATGTCTGCGGAAAGAACAAGCTCCCCTTGCTCACCACAGGAGAAGCTGTGGCATCAGGAGCCCGACCCCTTCCCTCCTGACCATGCACACCACTGAGTGGTAACTGCTGCCTTCTGGCCTGCCTCCAGATCTGGCGACTCACGTTTGCTCCTGAACCTGGGCAGTATGCATGGCGACGGGATGCACTTCCGCTGGGCATACTTACCATTTAGGAAGTCTCCGCTCGATTTTACTGTGGGTTTGAGGACACTTGTATCTGTTGGAGAAATTGAGTTGCCACAGTAAATTAAAACTGCACTTTAATTTGTATTTTATTACACATGCAATATGTGTAAGTCTTGATTTTTAAATGTGCTATTTTTTTTTCTTTGGAATCTTTAATAAAATACCGTACAATATTTTGTATTGTATTATGGGAATAGGGCATACATCATATCTTTCAAGTACTGCAATTAGAAAAAAAAAAAAAATTATGTTTTACAAATAACATTATTTTAATGATTTGTGTGGAAAAAGTTGCAACATATTTTTTTGGGAAATGTGACCATTTCTTTGGATACCAGCACAATTATGATGCATTTTTAAGTTGTAAATTTTTCAGTTTATTCCTTTGTATACTGTTATTCATCTCTTCTCTCCCCCTCCCTCACCAACTCATTGCTATTGTGTACCTTTATGGGTGGTCCTGGTTCAGTCTTATACAACAATTCCCTGTTCATTGCGGCCCTCTTCAGATGCCTTAGTGCTGTCCCTTATGATGTGCTGTCACTTTGGTGCTCATAATAGGTGTGGAGGCGAGTCCATCATTGTGCACTCGGTGGTTATCTTTTGGCCCCCCCCCCCGTAAAGAAAACCTTACCTGTTTGTTGTAGATTATCCCGAATGTGCTTTTCCTCCTGCTTAGGGAGGCCTGACTTCATCGGCCATGACCTCAGGATAGCTTCGGGAACTGACAGAGGAAGCTACAGGTTGGTCGGAAACCTCTTATTCCTGCCCAGAATTTCCTGACTCAGTTTAGTGCAGGAATTGAAGACAGATCGCATCTGTTTCCTGCATCTTGACACACCACCAAGCTGTTTTTAATGTTTTTTCATTTGTCATATTTGTAATGTGTACCTGTGTTTGTGTCCTGTCGACTGTTCAGTACACATCCTGAATCCTAAAAATAGGTACAAGAATTGCTCATTTTGACAGTTGAAAAGTTTGTTTAAAAAAAGAAAAGTATGATTTTTTTTGAAATATGAGAACTCTGCCTTCCCCATACATAACAAATGCTTTTGCACCATTCTTGTAGTAAGGAATTTTTGTCACAGTTGGTTCAGAACTAATATATTGGTAGACTTTCTTCCGAAGATCTGTACAAAAATAACAAGCATGTGGGTTTTAAAACAACAGAAAGACTTCACTTTCTCTGACTAAAGTCAGCCTGCACGTACTAGTGTTATTTTCAGGCTCTTGTCATCCATCAGATGGTTGCTACTGGCATCCTTGCAGCAGTTGCACCTCTTGTTCTCAGGCTTGCCATTCTTGGTGGGGGGGTTGTCTGGTTGAATGCCCTTTGGTCCATCTATGTGTGAGGAGCATGGTTTTCTGTTTGGGGCCCCGAGTGCCAATCCAGACCAGTGTCCTCAAGGCTGGGGGTATTTGCTTTATTCTCATGCTGTTGTGTAATGAGGTTTCACTGTCTTGGTGTCCATTGATGTATGCCCCCAACCCCCCAAAAGCAGGTTGTCTGAGCCAACACGTGGTCATTGTGATGGACATCGGCACTTGCTCACCCCAGCTGGGATGTGTCCTCGGCAGCATGACTCCCAGCCTCGCCTGATCCCTGTCACTGATTTTGAAAACTTGCAGAACCACAGAACCAAAAATGCATTATATGTGAAGCCAGTATTAGTTCTGAACCGGAGGTTGAAACCAAATGTTTTGAGTGTATTTGCAATGGAATTGTTTTATATTTTTAGGTGGATGAGAACACTAGGAAAAGTTTATTTAAATTACGGTCTACTTGGGATGAAATTTTTCCCTTGAAGAAACTTTATGCCCTCGATGTCAGAGTCAACACCTTAGATCCAGCTTGGCCAATCAAACCTTTGCCCCCAAATGTAAACACTTCAAGTATCCATGTGAATCCCAAATTTCTAAATAAACCGGTAAGTTTTAAAAGCTACTGTTCTATGTATTACTTGAACTTTACTTTGTAGTGGTCCTTAACAAAGGTAACACACAGTCTTGAAACTGTGAGTTTGGTATTGGGGGTCTGCTTTGCCTTTTTGTGTGTTTTGGTATGAGCTTTTTCTTCACCTGATCATTGCAGCTTATTGCTTTTAAAGCAAAACTAACATCTTCAGCAGATTGTGCTTATTCAGCTGTAGTAACTTCTTTCCCCTTATGGTTCATTAAAGCATTCTCTGGGCCTGTCCTTTTTAAAGCTTACATACGGTCAAGACCTACTGTAGTCATATTTATATGAAGTATTTTCCAGTATCCAGAGAAACATTTTAAAATGTTCTATACCGCCTGATTTCTTTATTACTGGGAACATTAGCATGAAAGAAAAATCTTTTGTTCCACATACTTGGTATCATCTTTTTACTTCTCTCCCACACCCAAGTCTTAGTGCTGTTGTTTGTGACATTATCATTAGTTTCTGTAGAAATGACTGATCTCACAGACAGCGGATTGTGACTTGGGTGAAGCAGGAGAGTGCCGTGAAAGTCCACCCAAGATTAAGATGCACAGGTTTTCCTTTTGTATAGTGTTATCAATAGGATTCTTGCGACTGTGTAGAATATCAGAGCACCGCTACTAGCACAGTTCTCAGGTTACACTACTTGCCCACTTTCGGCGTGCTGTACGCCACATCGGCCTGTCAGTTGTTTCTTATTAGTTTTAGTTTGGGGGGTGCTTTGAATCCACACTCCCCGTGTTTTTAAAAAAAAAAAAAGGGGGGGGACAGAGCCTCCAACTGATCAACTGACAGCCTAAATCAGCAGCAAGCAGGTGACTTATGTAGCCTAGTACAGCTGCAGTATAGTGCAGCAGCAGGCATGCAATAAAATCACGTTGTGTTCTATGTAGGTTTGCACTATGCTAATAACGGTAGTCCGATATGCTACACAATCGCCGGATTGGTAATCTTTTTTTTTTTTGCCAATGCAGAGTAATGTAATTTGCAGTACTATGTACACTCAGAGCTGCTGTAGGAAGAATAGTCATGGACTCAGATCAGAGGCTATTAGATCAGTGTAATTTCAGAACTGTACTGCTTGTTTGGATTAGAAAACAAAAGCCCTTTTTAAAGCTGACATAGGGTAGCTACAGGAAAATCGGAAAACCACGACAGTGACTCATGCCTTGCCTTTTATTCTTTGCTTATAGCCTGAGGAGAGTATCATTCCTACTACAGTTATTGTCCCAGGTGCTCCAAATGTTCCAGAGGTGCAAAAGAATTTGACCCAAGAGCAAATAATAAGGCAGCAGTTGCTTGCAAAGCAAAAACAGTTGCTAGAGCTGCAGCAGAAGAAATTAGAGCTGGAATTAGAACAGACTAAGGCCCAGTTGGTGAGTAAAAAAGAAACAAAAAGGGCCTTTAGAAAAAAAAAATTGCTGTTTGCATTCTTTATATATCTTGTATTCCTTCTTCATTTTTCTGGCTAATTGCAATTACTGTTCCTTGGCAGTAGTGGACAGATACCAGTGTATGCCATTTCTCATTAGCATGGAACACTTCCTCAACAGTGCAAAATTGGCAGTAGGTATGGATTGTGGTGATGTGCTTATAAACATTTGGTACCTGCTTTTGATTAGTTTTATTTCCTTTGAGGGGATGGGTAGCATTCAGAATTCATATTTGCTTGCCTTTTTGCAATATTTAGGCATTCCTGGTCTTCAAAAGAAGATCTATATGGTAACCTGTGTATTACACAATTTCTTTTATAAATACTTGAATCTGTGACATCATAGGCTGCAGTCCGTCAGTGACCCCTGACCCTCACATTGCCACTGGCGCAGGCTGTTCCATCAGTGCAGATGGAGCAACTCCTCGATTTACTAATTAATCGTAGCAACACACATAGTCGTATTAGCATTGTGACCCATTGAGTGATTATCGTTGATTGGCACACCAAGACCAAAGAGACTGCTATCAAAAATGAAAGATATGGGAAGAAAATGGAGTACGTAAACACGAATGGGAAATGTTGCGGTGCGTCCCAGCGCCTTTTTAAGTTTGCCTGGACAAATGATGCATCTTCAATCATTGGGTAAAAACTCATGGGTTTGGGGGGGGATGTAATTTGCACGAGAGACTAGGGGCTACAAATTGGAGCACATTCCTGTACTCTACAGTTCTCAAACAAAATATATACTTGTATAAAATGCAATAGTGTATACCCTTCTAACTCACACTGATAATTGTAAGGCCTATGTATATATTTCCCATAGAGGTGGATAGCAGTTATTTTTCTGTATACCCTTTCCTTGCATACAGAATTTAAATTAAAACAGTAATCATACAAATGTATTATATAATGGAAAGATGGGTTTAAGTGTGGTATCCATAGGAATACGAAGTGGCCTCGATTGGATTATGCCATTTATCTTCGTGAGCAAGGGGTCAGGACAAGAAGTGTGTTACAGCCATGGGTGAGGTATGGAAGTCCTGTCAAGTGATACTGTGAACCAGGCCATTATGGATCCAGTTTATACAGTGTATGGTACATTTAAATTAGTTATTTTTATGAACATTTAGCTGCTTAATTTCAGTGTTCTGTTTTGAGTGTAGCTGGAGCCTTTGATGTCATCAGCAGTTCAAGCTTATCTCCTATTGGTTAGGGCATTATTTCTCAGACTTTATCATAGTGGGCCTTCCACAAGACAAGGAAAATATAGTAAGCCTCCTCCAAATACCGAAATAATCTTGGGCCCTCCAGAAGAAAAATAGCATACTTTGCAATGTACATCAGGAATAAAGTGAAACTCCTTTGAGTAGTTGACTTTTTTCAGTTTAGTCAGCTTATTGTAACACCCCCCTCCCCCAGAGGCCAGTCTTATTTGCTCCTATGGTTTTTTTTTTTTTTTTTTTTAAACTCTTGAGCCATTGTTACCCCCATGTTGCAGTACTTGGGACTGCATTCTCTGTTTTCCCTCTTATCGGGCATAATCTTTCTATCCACCCCTCCCTCACCCCCCCCTTACCCTTCTCTTAAGCAACTGTACGGGGATCATTTTGCTCCCTCCTCTTGTTTCTAGTACTTCTCTGCTTTAACCCTTGTTTTTTTTGGTTGTTCTGCCACCAGTCTAATCGGTCAGTTGTTACTTTTCATTGTTAGTTTATTGTTCCTATTTGTTTGCACTACTTCTGAATTGTATTCACTCCCTGTCTGTCTTCATGAGCCTGTGTGCTTGTGTTTATTTAAGTCTCAGATTACATATATCTTTGAGCGAAGGGCTCTTTTACAAAGGTTCTACTTCAGTAGATGGGACAACAGATTAAACAGGACAGTAAAGTATGGTATAGTAAAGTGTAAATAGGAGGTACAAAAATCATAATGGACACAATCATAATGGACAGTCAACGTAAAACAATAGACACACATTATGCTAATTGGTTTCAGACACAGGAAAATGCATACAGTACATTGATATCGGCTGACAGACTTTGTCAGTACAAACAGGGCACAGGGTGTAGGAAGGGATGTGGAAGGGTGGGCTGTGAAGAGTAAGAAAGTGGTGGGAGTGGAGGACGTGAGGAGAGGTGGGGAGGGAGGGAATGGTGGAGAGGAAGGTAGGTAGCAGGTGTCACAAACGCAGTCCGCAGGTCAGGCCCTCTGCTCCCACGTTTCCAACCTCCGAGTGCAATAGTATGAACGGGTGACCCTCTTGTCTGCTTTGGGTCCGAATCACCTGTTAGCCTTGAGTTCTGGAGGGATTCAAACTGTGACCCTTATGCTAGCATACCCAATTACAGGCTCCAATATGTATCCTCTTCGGGACTGCAGTACAATCTTTTGCCAAGGGCACCCAGCCAGGCCTCCAAAATGAACCCTTAAAACTCTATAAGAGAGCTTGGGTATATTCTCATTTAACTTAGTAACCCGGTCACGTTTTTAACGGCTGTAAGAATTAAAAACATGCAAAATGAAGACTGAGAAGACACAAAGGCAGTATTTCAAAGAAAAGGTTGTTTACTAAAATGGTAAAAACAGGAAAAATCAAACGCAGAACAATTATATCACCGATCTTACAGCCATATATAAAAAATAAGAAGTTACAGAATATAAGCTCCTACCACAATCACTTAATATCTTTTCTATCCACGTTACCTTTGAGTGCTTTTCAGAAGTCTAGAGAACTTAAGTGTCTCTGATTCCAAAATCATATGTAATTTTTTTCCCCCAGATGGATGATCATTTGAAACTCCATCTCCTCCCTTGTGAGATCACAGCCTAGACCCTCCCATAGGTCCAATGTCTAACATAGTTATCTACAAGGATGTATTTTAAATGTAAACATCAGCAAAAATCCATTTCCCAAATATGACAGTCTGGGATCAGACATTTCTCTTCGAACTTCGCAATCCCACACACTGTCACTACTTCTCGGCTATGTGCTAAAATTGAGAGGAACCAGCCAAATTACCTTTTCTCCCTGCAACGTCATAAATGCCTACGTGGGAATTAAATTCAAAGTCATGCTCGGGATATGAAAGGTAATAAAACATCGTTCTGGAAGGATGTCTTAATTAATGGTTCCTCTGGTCAGTTTAATGACATCCTGACTGACACCTTGAAAGTTAAGGGCCAGGTCTCTCACACTGCTGACTGGGGTGAGGCAATTTCATACGCAGACCATTTATTTATAATACCAATATCATACAGACAACCATAAGCAGAGGGCAGAGCGTCACAGGGGGATGCAGGGGGAAGGGGTAGAAGGCAGGAGTGCTAAGTTACTATTAAAGAGGTCAAGTGCTAAGGTTGGGGTTTGGGTAAACATGGTTTAGTATGCCTCTTTACTGCGTTTCTTGGCCATCATTTTGTCCGCCCTGGTCACGGACCCCTGCACTCCCACCTCTGACTGTGCCTGTGCTCTCCCAGGCACCCCTATCTCGCCCCCCGAGGGTGGGGCTGTGGCACCGTCTCCCTACCAGCGGCGCAGAACTAGTAGCTGGCCGGAGAGCCGGCTTCAGAGGCTAATTGAAGCCCGGGGCAGAGCGTCATGGAGACGGCCAGGCACACACAATTTTCTCTGCTGTAGGCAGGGGTGGGGACGTGCAGTGATGGCCAGCATCCGCCCCACCCAAGTTTGGAAGGCATCGTTTTGGGAACTCAGCCTCTGCTCGGTGTCATTGCTGCACTGAGCCTGCGGATCCCCCGGAGAAGGAGAGCAGTCCAGGGACACTTAATCTTTTCCCTGGCCGTCGCGACTTACTTAACCCAGATCGGCCATGCTTGTAAGCGGAAATTCAATCACTGCGCCGACGGGCTGGCTGCTGGGAAACCATGGCTAATGAAGACAGTCACAGGTGCTAGCTGTAGAGAATAGTGACCGAAGCTTGGATTTGAACGGGCCCAGTTTAGTTTTAGAGGCGATGTTACTGTTGAAAGCATTCATCCAGAGGGGTGCCCTGTAAGCAAACTATCTTTGCCCTGGGTGGTGCGGGGATGAGGGACCTGTAGGACCAGAATTCGAGACTCAGTCGGGCGTGGATTATTTGGGGCTTGAAGATCTTGTATTCCAGGTGGCAAGAGGCCTGAGGTTATTTTCTTGACCATCAGGCACGTTTGGTATTTGATGCGATTGTTAAGCTGTAGCCAACTGGTTGGGGCATAGAGGTCACATCTGGGGGTGAGATGGTGGGCTTCTGAGACGAAACGACATGCCTTGTTAAGAGCAGTAGAGATGAACGCTGGAGGGTGGTATCAGTTGCAGAGCCACAGATGATCAGTCTATAGTCAATTTATAGAAATACTAGAGCTCTGTACAGCTATCCTTGAGGCTTCAGGGGTCAGATCGCCTGTGTCTGTAGAGTAGACCAGTACGAATATTTACAGCTTTAACAACGTTATCTATATGCACCCCATATGGTAGGTTACTGTTTATGGTGACTTCAAGATACTTAAAGAATTGTACCTGTTCAGCAGTACCAGGGCAGTTAGTGATAGTCAGAGGATGTGTCCTGTGCTTGTTATGGGAGCTGCTGAAGAACATAAACTTAGTTTTTTTATAGTTTAGTAGCAAATTGTGATGCCTGAACCATTTCTCTACCGAGGCAAAACCGAGTTGTAGCTGGTTCTCAAGGGGTATAGGTTCTGGGTGAGTTGTGTAAATTACGGCATCATCTGTGTAGAGCAGGATTTGTTCAGGGCTGGAGCTTGGGAGACTGTTTAGAAACAGACTAAATAGGAGTGGGCCCAGGATGGACCCTTGAGGAACCCCAGAGCAAACTGGTCTTGAGTCGGAGAGGACATCGCCAATTTTGAGTTGAGTGCGGTTGTCCAGATAACTTTTAAACCAGGCAGTGGAGTCAGAGAAGAGCCCTGCATTAAGTAATTGTTCCAGTAGTAAAGGATGATGGACCGTGTTGAATGCTTTTGTCAAGTCAATAAAGGCAGCACCAACTAATTGACCATGGTCTAGGGAGCTGTGTATAGAACCAGTGAATTACATAAGGGCCGAGCTGGTGCTATGCCCTTTTCTGAAACCATGTCGGGCGCATTGGGTCTTGCGTATGTCAAGATATTCAGTAAGCTGGTCAGCTACAGTGCGTTCAAGAGCCTTAGAGAGAGAGAGAGAGAGAGAGAGAGAGAGAGAGAGAGGTGGTAATATGGAGATAGGCCAGTAGTTCACATGAAGAGTCCCGTCTCCACTTTTGTAGACCGGGGTAACCCTGGCTGATTTCCATTTATTGGGGAACTGCAAGTCTTGAGTGAGAGGTTAAAGATCCTGGTTAAAGGCGCCAACACTTTCTCAATGGTGAGGGACAGCAGTTTGAGGTCAAGGGAGTCCCCACTGTGTCTAGATTTACCAGTTGCTTTACGGTTGTGTTTTCAGGCTCCATGCAACGAGACTTCTTTGAAGTAGAATGGCGGGTGACTGGTTGTTGCGGGAGATCGTACATGATTGACTGGGGTGACACCTGCATCAAAAAAGTCAGGTGGAAGAACACTGCTGAGGTCCGTGAATGTATTACTAAAGGTATTGGCAATAGTTAGGTGGTTCAGAGTTGTAGTCCCATCAACGTTAAGTAAAGTGGGTGATGTTTTTGAGTTTTTCCCTGTAATCTCTATGATATTATTCCAGAAAGCTTTACCACTGCTCCATGTGTCAGTAAGCACTCCCTTGTAGTATTTATTTTTCTCAAGGCGGAAGGACCATGTGCAATCATTCCGCACTCTCCTGTATTTTTGAATGTCTGATTGCGTGCCGGTGGCTCAAGCCCGATGCCAGAGGTGGTCCCTAGATTTCATATGAGCTAGTAAGTCTGCAGAGAACCGGGGGTTGCAAGGGCCTTTGATTTTCCACTTTTTTAGGGGTGCATGGCAGTCGCAGGCAGCATTAAATGTGTTGATGAAATAAGTGCCGTGTTGCCACTGTAGATGGGGGTCCAGTCTTGCACTCTAAGGAGGGATTTGAGGTCCAGTCTTGCACTCTTAAGGAGGGATTTGAGGGGTTCAAGATGACCCTGTGCTAGGACCTTGCTGGCGATTGTCTTTGGTGGAGGTTTGCAGAATTTGTCCACAAGCAGGTGACATGGGAATGGTCACTGAATGTGTCCGGGAGGACAGTAGTGTTAGTAATGCGATCAGGATGACTGGTTAAGACCCAATCCAGTAGGCTGCTTGAGCCTGATTTGTAGTTTGGATCTGGTCGGGGAGTTAACCAGCTGGGAAAAGTTTGTGACAGAGATGACGTCCCTAAAGCTCCCATTCTCAGGTGCAAGACAATTAATATTCAAATCTCCCATATGAAATTAACTCCGAGCCATGGGATTGGTTTCTCATAAAGTCCATGACAGAATTAAGACCCTTCCCCTGTTCTTTAGGAAGAATGTACACTGATGCTACAGTAAGTGCCTTATTATGGGCACCTAGCAGAATTTTGATGGCTAGTATTTGTGTGGTTGAACCAGCAGTAGGTGTCCCCTGATGAGTGACTCTGAGATAGATTGCACATCCCCCTCCTCTCTTGGTAGTCCTGTCCAGTCTGAAGATGGTGTAACCTGACAGGGCAGTGGTTGTGTCAGGGATTTTTGGTGTGAGCTGTGTTTCAGCAATTGCCAGGACGTCTGGATTGTGTTGGTCAACAAAGACTTGTAGAGCATCCAGTTCAGGGAGGAGACTGCAGATGTTTATAGCTGCTAAAATAAGTAATCCCGGCTGCATTAAAGAGTCAGCCTTATGTGGTGGACTGGGTGAATATTTCCAGACAGCAGTAACAACGTAAGTATAAGTTTGAGCGGGCATAATCTTAACTGCCTGTAGGTAAGTCTTGCTGTCCGCCTCTGTCTGGTGTCCCAGCTTAATTGTTGTTTCATGAGTCTTTGTGCTTTTCCTGGTCACAGATTAAACGATTTACAATTTCATCTATTATCTTCTTTCAGTTTGCCTCATGGCAAAATATCTAAAACCCAAAATTTAAATACTGTTCTTTTTTTAGTTTTGCTTGAGCCTCCCCTGGAGCAGGTTGGGGCCTCTCAAGGGGAGCTGGCCTCACCATTCGAGAAACCCTGGGTTAGTGGTTGCTTTGTGACCTGCCTGAAATGGAGATAAAACATTTTGTTTACTTTAGCCATTTATTTTCATTGAATGCCCTGTTCACACTTTTGAAACATTTTTAAAAAGTTATTAAAAACATTTTCAAAACTTGCTGTAAAAGCACGTCCACATTGTCATGTACTGTGTTTAAGCACGGTAAAGGTCCGTTCACATTAGAGACTGTAACGTTTCCCCAACACAGCACGCGTCAGTGGCTAACAAATTATCTGTAAGGTTTGACCTTGCCTACGTTGTGTAAATTTCATTCAAACAACATGAAGTCTTGCTGTATTATGACATATGCAGTATAACCCCAGGTTAGAACTGCTCCGGAGGTGAAAGAGTTAACTTCCATGCAGGGCATGGAATCTTGATCGCGAGCTCGGTTGAACACTCTGTCTGTCTGAAGCTTAAACTGTCGGATTCTTTACTCCGCCTCACTGAACAGTCGCTCCGGAGATTGCTCCTGCTGCTCGGTTTGTTTGTCGGTTTTAAAGTGTAATCTCGGTTTATTTTACCGAAATGTAACCGCAATCATCGGTTCAAGCTCTGTCTGTGGTATTGTAAGTAATAGATAGGCTTATTTATTTTCTTTCTGTGTGGAACTTTTAAACGTTTTTTTCGGTTCGGTTTGAACCGATCAGAGGGGTTTAAAAATACTTTCTAGCCCTTTAGAGTGCGATTCCCGGTTCTTATCGGTTCTAAAAAACGGATTTTATTACGGTTTTTCCACGACCCGTGACACGGTTGGGAACCGATAAGAGAATTTTGCTTGGTGGATTGCCGTTAACGGCAAGTTTTGCTTAGGCTGGCACTATGAGAAACCCAAAAGAAAACCGGACCCACTGGGTTTCAGCACTGTACCTTCTGGGGAAGCTTTGCCAAGGCTGACCCACACACCATTTGTGTATATTGTCTGGGGTTGACCACCCAGTGCAGACTGCCAGATTTGTAAGAATTTTCCTGCTGCCACCGTGGAAAAAAGAGTTGGTAGGCTCAGGGAAAGGGAGGCCAAAAAGTCCGCTGACCCGGATGGCCAGCCCGGTTCGGTTCCAGCTGAACCTGAGGGATTGCCCTCTGACCAGGGTGATGCTTCCTCGGGCAAACGAAGAGCCAGCTCTGAGGAGCCGGTTCCAACTAAAAGGGCTAGAAGGTCAGCTAGTTTGGCAAAAGTTCTTTCTCCAACCGCTGAGGAAATAGCCAAGGCTATTCAAATTGTCCAGTCTCTATCCCTCGGTTCAAGATTATGATTTTGAAGATTTTTATGAACCAGGGGAAGGGGAGGAGGGGTACGAGGAGAGTGAGTGTGATTTTGACAGTCTGGATGTGCCCATTGAACCGGACATCTCTCCAGACAGACCCTTAGGAGTATCCCCTCCTAGGCTATCTGAGTCCCCTTCTCATTTTTTGTTTTACAAGAAAGTTGCTGACACTCTGCAGCTCCCTGTTGAGGAAGCTGTTGATGATTTAGAAGAGCCTGATTTTGTAGAAATGATGGATATTCCAGAGTCTAGGAGACTGTCTATTTATTCCCTTGCATAAATCTTTTAGGAAACGGACAGTAAAAATTCTGAAAACTCCTCACTCTATCCTCCCTGTGGATAAAAGGATGGACAAGAGGTATGCTTTATCAGGCTCAGATACGGAGTTCCTTACCCAGCAGTGCAGCCATGTTGGGGTAGTGCAGGCTGCAGCCTGTGATAATGCTAATATACCCTTGGCTTCACACCCCCCAGATAAGGACTCCAGGAGGATTGATGCCATGGCAAAGAAACAGTACATGGTAGCATCCTTGGGACTCAGGCAGGCCAATTACATGGCCTATACAGCTAGATATCAGAAATCTAGATGGGACACTGTCATGGCTTTAGCTAAACAGGTCCTTGGCCAGCTTGCCAAGGAGCTGGAGCAGGTGGCTGCTGATGGTATTGAGGCATCCAAGGTGGAATTCCCTGCTGCAGTGGACTCCAGTGATGTTTCATCTAGAGTCATGGCTACATCTGTGGCACTTCGTAGGATGGCTTGGCTCAGATGTACTAGCCTGTCTCAGGATACCCAGACTAAGGCCATAGATTTTCCTGTTGTGGGTAATTCTCTGTTTGGGGAGCAAACAGAGAACTACATGAAGAAAATGGATGAATACAGGACCACCTATAGGAGTGCTCAGGCCAAGGAAAGGCAAGCCACTCCTCAGAGGCAGCATCCCAGGGGCAGGCCTTTTCATAGGACTTTCTACCAAGCCCAGGCCTCCTCTTCTGCCTATGCTCAGAGGGGGTTCTGTAGAGGGAGAGGCAGAAGGGCTACAAGCAGACCTGCTTCCACCCCTCAGTCTAAACCCCCTGCCAAACAGGCAACCTGATGGGATTGCCAGGGCTGATTCTCCTCCACCTGTAGGGGACAGGCTGGCTTACTTTGTCCAGGACTTGAAGTCTTTAACATCAGACAAATGGGTCCTGGAAGTAGTAAGCCAGGGACTGGATCTCAGCTTCAAAAAATTTCCAAAGATGAGAACCAGAGCCTTTCCACTTGCAAATCCCTCAGAGGCACTTGCCCTAGAGGCAGAGGTCTCTTCCCTCCTGGCTCTCAGAGCTGTGGAAAGGGTTCCACCCCTACACCAAGGAAAAGGATTGTATTCCAGGTACTTCCTTTCCCCCAAAAAGACTGGAGAATGGCGGCCCATCCTGGATCTTAGATATTTAAACAAGCACCTTTTAAAGCCAAAATTCAAAATGGTGACTCTGGGAATAATTCTACCCTCTCTAAGGCCAGGAGACCTGGCTAGTCTCCCTGGACCTCAAGGATGCCTACTTCCATATTCTCATCAGAAGCTCCCATCGAAAATACCTCGGGTTCGAGCTGCCCTCAGGCCATTACCAGTTCAGAGCAATGCCCTTTGGCCTAACCTCTGCTCCAAGGGTGTTCACAAAATGCCTGGCAGTAGTAGTTGCTTCCCTAAGAAGGCAAAGAATTGCCATCTTCTCATACCTGGACGACTGGCTCATAGTGGGCCAGTCCCCAGACCAAGTCAAGTTACACCTACAGATAACTCAACAACTGCTCACCTCTCTAGGTTTCCTTCTGAATCGTTCAAAGTCAGTTTTAGAGCCTGTTCAGCTCCTCACCTTCATATGCGCAGAGCTAGATACAGAAAAGGCCAGAGCCTTCTTTCCCCTGGACAGGCCAAGGATCCTTATCACACTGGCCTCTTCATTCACCCTACAGGTGTCTCGACCAGCAAGGCATTTTCTGCAGCTCCTGGGGCACATGGCTGCTTCTACAGCAGTGGTACAGGGAGCAAGATTTCAGATGAGGGACATTCAGTTCCACTTGAGAGCCTTTTGGTCTCAGAAAAAGGACCCTCTGACCAAACTGATACCAGTGACTCGAACCCTGATCCAGGCCTTGCAGTGGTGGCAGGATCAGGACAATCTAAGACGGTGAGTTCCTTTTGTCACTCAGTCTCACTCTTTAATCTTTACTACAGATGCCGCCCTCTTGGGGTGGGGGGCCCACTTGGGAGACCTGACCACCCATGGGTTGTGGTCCCCTCAGGAATCTTTGCTTCACATCAGTCTGTTGGAACTCAGAGCAGTGTTTCTAGTACTTCAAGCTTTTTCCAAGTCTGTTCAGAACAAAGTTGTTCAGATCAGGACAGACAATACCACCACAATGTGGTATATCAACAAGCAAGGGGTCACTCTGTCTACGGCCTTGTGCACAAAAGCAATGAAGTTGTGGTCTCTGGCCTATTCCCTGAACACCTTCCTTACAGCAGTACACCTCCCAGGCAAGGACAGTGTCCTGGCAGATGCTCTCAGCAGGATATCTCAGGGCCATCACGAATGGTCACTGGATCCCCTGGTTTTGAGATGATCTTCTCCAGATGGGGCACCCCACAGATAGATCTTTTTGCAGCCCCAGACAGTCACCAACTTCCCCTTTTTTGCTGCAGGCCCCCAGTGTTGGGCTCAGTCCCCCTGGATGCCCTGGTTCTCAGTTGGGAAGGGAAGTTCCTGTATGCTTTTCCCCCCTTCCCTCTCCTGTTCAAAGTGCTAGTCAAAATCAGGTCTCAACCCTGCAAGGTGATTCTGATTGCTCCAGACTGGGCCAGACAGCCCTGGTACCCTCTCCTGTTGTCCTTAGCAGTCCACCTTCCCTTGTCTCTTCCCAGGAATTACAACCTGTTAACCTGTGCTCAAGGGAGGGTTTGGTACCCGAATCTCAAATCTCTCAATCTCAAGGCATGGCTCTTGAAGAGTTAGAGTTTGCTGATTTACACCCTTCCACCAGAACTACTTATGATTCCAAATGGAAAAGATTCTCCATATGGTGCTCTGGGAAGCATATTTCCCCAGAGTCTGCTGACCTGCCCACAGTCCTTGACTATACGGTCCATCTGAATTCCTTGGGACTCGGACCAGCTACACTAAGGGTGCATCTGGCAGCTGTCTCTGCTTTTCTTTCAGCAGGTAAGCCCTCTTCTCTTTCAGCTCACCCTGTATTCTTCAAGCTTTTCAAGGGATTGCTTCATACCAATCCGCCATTCAGGGCCCCTGCCCCTGCCTGGGACCTTAATGTTTGCATTGCTCAGCTTATGCAACCCCCTTTTGAGCCTTTGTCCTCAGCAGAGCTTAAGTACTTGACTTGGAAAACTGTGTTCCTGGTGGCCATCACTTCTGCCAGGCGCATAAGTGAGTTACAAGCCCTGTCAGTGGAGCCTGATTTTATCTCTTTCCATAGAGATAAGGTGGTCCTCAGGACGAACAGGAAGTTTTTACCAAAGGTGGTTTCAGACTTCCACCTTAACCAATCTATGTCTCTTCCTGTGTACTTCACTGACCATTCCTCCTCTGGTGAGAGGAGGTTGCACAGTTTGGATGTGAAAAGAGCCCTTAGCTACTACATAGAACGTACCAAGGGTCACAGGTTTGACTCCCTCCAACTGTTCTCACTTATGGTGAGGTTGGTAAAGGAAAACTTGCCACTAAAAGATCCATTGCCAGGTGGATTGTCTCTTGCACTCAATTTTGCTATGACAAACTAGGTAAGATTCCACCCTCAGGCCTGAGGGCTCACTCTACCAGAGGTACAGCTGCTTCCCTGACTGCTGCCAGGGATATTCCTATCTTAGAGAGATGTCAAGCAGCTACCTGGAAAACAGTTCACACTTTTACCAAGCATTACTCTCTGGATATCCAGGCTAGGAGTGATGCTTGGTTTGGCACAGCTGTGCTTCAGAGCCTATTTCCTAAGTAGGTTCTGTCCCTCCTCCAAGGAGGTACTGCTTGGTAGTCTGCTATTCTCAGAATACAGCAAGACTTCATGTTGTTTGAAGAAAAAATTAAAGTTAATATACAAATTAGCCAGCCTTGGAGTGGGTCACAAGGTGGTAGCCTGGATAAAAAACTGGCTGGACAGCAGGATGCAAAGGGTAGTAGTAAACTGAGTCCACAGTGAAGAAAGGAGGGTAACTAGCGGGGTACCGCAGGGTTCGGCACTGGGACTGGTCCTCTTTAATGTCTTTATAAGTGACATTGGAGAGCACCTGGAAGGAAAAGTATGTCTCTTTGCAGATGACACAAAGATCTGCAACAGGGTTGATACACAAGGTGGAGTGGAAAGAATGAAAAGGGACTTGGCAAGGTTGGAGGAATGGTCAAATATGTGGCAGCTCAGATTCAATGCAAAGAAGTGCAAGGCAATGAATCTGGGAAACAAAATCCAAGGGGAAGAGTACACAATGGGGGGTGAGTTAATAACAACAACAAAAATTGAGAGACTTAGGAGTAATTATATCAGATGACCTAAAGGTGGGCAAGCAACGTGAAAAGGCAGTAAGGAGGGCTAGAGGGATACTGGGATGCATAGGGAAAGGCATCAACAGTAGAAAACAAGAAGTTGTTATCCCTCTGTACAGAGAGTGAGACCCCATCTTGAGTACTGCGTGCAATTCTGGAGACCCCATCTCTGCAAAGACATAGACAGAGTGGAGGCTGTTCAGAGGAGGGCAACCAAAATGGTGCAGGGTCTGCACCAGAAGATATACGAGGAGAGACTAAAGCAGCTTAATATGTGTATCCTTGAGGAAAGGAGGGAGAGGGGGACATGATAGAAACTTTCAAGTATCTCAGGGGAATTAACAAAGTACAAGAGGGTAGTATCTTTCAGAAGAAAAGATGTGCAAGAGCAAGGGGGCACAATTTGAAGAGCGAGGGGGGACGGCTCAGAGGTAATGTTAGAAAGTATTTTTTCACAGAGAGGGTTGTGGATGCATGGAACAGCCTTTCCTGAGGAGGAGGTTGAGTCAGGAACAGTGGGAGAATTCAAGAATGCATGGGACAGGCATAAGGCAATTCTAGTGGGGGGGTAGGAGGAAGTAAGCTGTTGATTAACTAGAATCTACAGCTTATCCATCAGGTAGGGAAATGGGCAGACTAGGTGGGCCAGGCGGTCCTTGTCTGCCGTCAAATTCTATGTTTCTATGTTACTCATCTTAGTAATGTTGTTTCTTCTAATGGAGTCTTGCTGTATTCTGACCTCCCCCCGCCTTCCCCTCTCAGAACCTTTGTTTTTGGGATATGGGTGGGCAGTAGCAGTGTTGGCACTCAGGAGGTGCCCCACCTTTTTTATTATCACCCTCTTTTCTTTGGGTGAGTGGGTGTTGTGTTTATTTCATTTTTTGGGTGTCCTGACTTGAGTCTTTGTTTTGGGACCAAAAAATCTGTTGTTATATTTAGTAGCCAGTTGGCTAGTGTAGGTTTACAGCTTCCACACACGACCTCAGTGAGTTTAGCTCGTAAAGATCTGACTGTTTGAGTTCAAACAGCAACAGACAGAGTCTCAATCGAGCTTCAGCGTTCCATGCCTGGCATGGAAAGTTAACTCTTTCATCTCCGGGCAGTTCAAGGTTGGGACTCACTGCTATTGTCAGAATACAGCAAGACTCCATTAGAAGAAACAACATTACTAAGGTGAGTAATTTTTTTTTTTTCTTCTTACCCCAGGAGTCCTTTAACATCAGTAACTTTTTTTGCACTTAGCTGGCTAGGTGCAACTGCCCTGGAGGTGTGCCTTTAAGAGAGATTTAAATTGAGTGTAGGGCCCAGCCAATCAAAAGACAGGAGGGGGTGAGAGCTGTTGAATGCTTCAGAATTTTTTCTCTGCTGGACTGAGCAATATTGCCTCTGAGGGGTCTCCCAACTTTCCTTGTTGACAGTCTCCTAGTGCTTATCTGAGTAAAGTTTTCCTCATAAATTATGTCCTTTAGTGTGCTGATTGAAAGTTACTTTTTCATTAGCTCTGTGCAAATTTTTATTTTTAGCATGACTGCACTATTTTCACTTTATATTTGCAGCGACTATTTAGTTTTAAAGCCTAATTTTATCACGGGTGCTTATTTTCGACGGTTTCCTTAATTTTTAGGGCAAATTCTTGTGGGAACCATCGAATTAGGGACAGTTGCCTTGTTTTTTACCTCAGACCTTGTGGGGTTTATCGCGAGGCACCTGCAGTAGATTTCAAATTTAAACAGTGCCTGGGGGGTTTCTCTCTAGATTGGCAATTACAAGGAAACCTTTTTTGTTATATTACTGGACCTTGGTATCATCTGTGTCAGGACTGTCTGTAAGGGTCCAGCAGCCACCTGAGCGCAGTTGAGTATTACTGGGTTTCTATTAAGATTTGCACTGGTATAGATCCCAGTTTTACAATCCCCCCAAAAAAGCACTAGTAGTTTATTAACTGGGGCAGAACTGGCCAGTGGCATTTTCACAGAAACCTGCACTCTGTTCGTAGGTCTAGTACTGGTTCGCTTTGTTTAAATTGGCAAACAGCAGACAAACCTTTGATTATTATGGCTGAGGATAAGTCAAAGGCTTCTGACGAGGGGCCATTCAAAAGTACCAATACCAAAAGCAGAGGTGCTGAGGAACCCTCCAGATCCCAGCCAAAAAAATAAAGCTTCCAAAGATGAAGTTCCTCACAGATTGAAAAATAAGAGTGATGAAACAAGGAAGCTTGATCATGCCTCTGAAGTGGCTAAAAAGAAACCTTGTCAAGACAGATATGCTCCCGGGAAAGCCAGTAGTGAGACAACAGGCAGCTTAAAGCATACAGAAAAAAACAAACACAAACTGCGCAGTTTCTTCCATCAGTGCAAGATATGGAAAAAGCATGGCAACTGTATCAGACCTATAAAAAGATGGGTCCTCAACTTACTGGGGCCGGCAAGCACTCTTCCACAGTTCTCTCTTCTGTAGACTGTGAGGGTGACGCAGATGATCAATTTTATGCTGCCCCGATGTGGATTTTGAGGGCCTTGAGCCCCAGAAGTCCCCGAACCCTCGCCTTGGGGATCCCCCAGGTGACCACGAGGATCCTTCCTCTGTTTACATTTATACAAAATATGCTGGATACCCTGGACCTCCCTATGTAGGAGCCCAACCAGGATGTCGATGAAGACGATTATAGGGGGATGAAGGGTCTTTGAGGATTAAAGACCCTAGTCGTCCCTGTCTGTAATACATTTAGCAAAAAATACCATGACGGTGCTTAAACACCCCACTTCAGTATCTGGGATTGATAAGCGGCTTGAGAAAAAATATAAATTGTCTAAAAATGGTACCAAGTTCCTGTCTGCACACCCTAGCCACGAAAGTATAGTGCAGCAGGCAGCTTGTGAGATAGCTGGAGTCTCCTTGTCGCCCTCTCCCCCTGACAAGGATTCCAAGAAAATTGACTTTCTGGCAAAGAAAATGTATGCCACAGCTTCCCTGCTTCTCAGTCTTTCTTTTTACATGGCATTTACAGCCAAATATCAGAAAGCCCTTTGGAAATCTGTCCAGGCTATCGCCCGCAGCGGATCAGATTCTGTGGTGCAGGAGCTGGTGGATACGTCGGAAACTGCCCTGGAAGTTATTATGTACCAATTTCACATGGCAGATGATGACAGTGATGCAGCCTCTAGGGTGGTGGCCCATGCCATCTCTCTTAAGATGCTTCACCTGGCTTAGAACAACCAGTCTGACCACAGACACTCAGAACCAGACCATGGATTTTCCCTGTGATCAAAATATATTGTTTGAGTACAGAACCACTGATTATATTAAAAAAGTCAATCAGTACAAGGTTTCCTGGCAGAGCCACTCATCCAAGCCTAAACCTGCCACTCCTCAGAGATCCCGTCCCTGGGGTGGTAGGGGCAGAAGTTTTTGTTCCCAGGCCTTACAATCCCTATCCCCAATCTGACTTTAGCCAGTACAGGGGGTCTTTCAGAGGCAGGGGCAGAAGGGGCCAAAGAGACATCTGTACTCAGGCATCTCCCTCTCAGTCGAAGTCCCAATGTGAGTGTCCAGGTCGCCTCCCCGTTTCCGGTTGAAGGCAGACTGTCTCACTATCTTAAGCACTGGTCCCTCATCACGTTGGACAAGTGGGTGCTGGAGAAGGGTCTGTCATTACAGTTCAAGCAGCTGCCAGACCTCAAGTGTACCCAGGTGTCAACCTCTGTCCCCAACACAGATACCGCTGTTGGATATGGAGGTACAAAACCTTCTGGCTTTACGAGCAGTGGAGAGGGTCCCCACCCATGAGAAGGGCAAGGGTCTCTACTCCAGGTATTTTCTGACACGCCAGAAAACTGGGGAGTGGCGACGCGGCCTATCTCAGATCTCAGATATTTAAAGGAAAACTGCACCCTCATATCTTCTAAATGTCATTTGCTTCCATGTCAACAGACAACTCTTTTCATGTAGCTGTTAAAGATGTATGCAGTTGCTTCTGTTAGTTTTCACACTTCATACTAGGCACTATCACTCTCCTGGGAGGGTCCGTTTCATGGTTGTTGAAATCTCATTGTCCCTGAGAGCTGCATTAGCATATGAGAATGTGATGCGTAATCAACCTTTAAACTCCTCAGTATGTCTGTCTATTTAAGTAGTTTTAAAAGAACCAAGTTGCAAGAAACTGTGAAATACCACATTTACCTTCAGTGAGTTTTACAAGCTATCTGAGTTATAATGCATTTTTTTTTCCCTTTAAAACTCCATTCAGTTTATAAGTTTCCAGAGAGTTTTTGCAGGGTATTTGTTATTTTAGCTTAGAAAATGGGCAACAAAAAAAATGAATCCGGATTGGCTGAAACACCCAGGCACCCATATTGTTATATCTTAACTGCGCCCTGTAAATAACAAGTCCCTCCTGGCAGCACCCATCACCACCTGGTATCCCTGTACCCACGCTCCAATAGATGCTATTTTTATTACTGTACGCTTAGTGAGAGAGAGAGCTATAGGCATACACACACACACACACACACACACAGTCCTCAAACCAGTCCATAGTAACAGAATAAGAAAGAGTAAAAACCTTGTTTTTTTTTTTGTTTCGGTTGTTGCCCCCACTAAGCCAGTCCTAACTATGGCACTGCAAGGTCCATTACCTCGGATCCTCTGCCCACTTCTCAGCTGCCACTACCCGCACCGTGAGTCCATCTCTACCAATCGATTCACAGGAAAGTCCCGCCCTCCTTTCACAACTTTCATGTTTTTAAACCAAAAGTAAATACCTCCTTTTTTTTTTTTTTCTCTCTCTCTCTCCAGAGGTCTTCTGCCAACTTCTGTGCCCCAGATAGCGTGCCACAGCACACTGTGCCATTCCCACTCCACAGCTAAGCCTCTCTCTCTCTCCGCTCCCAGACTAGCAACCAAAACAATATGTATCCACGTAGCCTAACAGATGGGGGTGGGGGGGCAAAAATTTAAAAGTAACAATTCCCTGGATAGCACTATAAAAAAAAAAAAAAAAAAAAAAAAAGTGACACTCAAGGTAGTCGCAAAAAAAAAAAAAAAACAGATCACAAACAGCAGCACCCTCTAGTGGCACTAAAGGGACTATTTTACAGAACCTGACATTTTTTTAAATTTTTAATAACTTTTTACCCTTTTTAATGAAATTATTATTTGAAAAAAAATAATGTAAGCCTATTTTTTAAGTGTAATACCCTCCAGGGTGGGTGTTATAGGATATAACGGACCTTCCAAGGGCTGTAAGGCCCTCCGCCTCATTACGCCCCTGGGCGGTCCATTATATCCCAATAACGGCCACCCTGTTGGGTATTATTACTTACATAGAAATACACGATATAAATGGGTGATCTGACATGTTCTCATATGCTAATGCAGCTCTCAGGGACATTGAGATTTCAACAACCACGAAGTGGACCCTCCCAGGAGAGTGACAGGGCCTAGTATAAAGTGTGAAAACTAACTGAAGCACTTGCATACATCTTAACAACTACATGAAAAGAGTTGTCTGTTGACATGGAAACAAATAACATTTAGAAGATATGAGGGTGCAGTTTTCCTTTAAACAAACATCTGAAAAACCCCAAATTCAAAATGGTCACTCTGTCACTGGTCATACAGTCCTTACAGCAGGGAGACTGGCTAGCCTCCCTCGACTTAAAGGATGCCTACTTCTGAATTCCTATTTTAGGAGAAATAGTGCAGGTTATTGTGATAAAAATGGACTGCTGTGTTTGGTGCAAATACGTGTTACATTAAAGGGCCACTTTCAGCCATTTTTGCATCATGTTATTTCTAGTTGAAAATCCACTTTTTTTTTTTTTATTGCTTGGGCTCTAAAATGAATCGATTAAAGCTGTTTTTTTATCTGCTTCCCTTTTTTTTTTTTTTTGTTGCGCTGAAATGCATTACATCCAACCTTGTTTTGTAATCTTCCAGCTATATCTGCAAGTTCTACAGAAAAAGAGTTTTTTTTTGTTTGTTTTTTGTTGATGTGGGTATAGTTTGTAGCCTAAAAGGGTTGACTGTCTCTTTAACTGCATCCTGAATCTAAAAAAAAAAAATTATAAAGATGAATTATGATCGAGATGTTGAGGTTTTTTTTACTCTTTTTTATTTATAGTATGTACTGTATGGAACTCTCTCTTTATGGTGGTATATATGCATTTTAAGTTTTTATGGATGCAAAAATGTGTTTGCTGCGTCATCTGTCTTTTACTTTAGTTACTTTTCTGTTTATGCACACTTTCTGTCCCCAGAAGCTTCCCTGGCATGCCTGACCCCCAGCAGCACCTTCCTGTAGTTGCCATCACCTTGGCATTTTCCCTCCAGGTGGGCTAGGGTAAAGGTGGTGATTTACACCTGAGTCTGTCAGGCATGATGGTGGTGGTGTTGGGCCTGGATATATTGGGTGTCTGTCATCCCGGTGCTGGCATAGTTTCTTGTTTCCTTTCAGTCCACTAGTGCATCGGCACGCTGGGGGCACGCATGACGGCGCACTAGCTGCTTGCCTAGCCTGCATCCTTCTCCTCTGCTCTGTTACCTCCAGTGGCGATGTAGGAAATTTGGCTGCACAGACCACAGACTGGAGTGGTTCTTAGAGAGGGGTACCCAACCCCCAAACAACAATAGGGAACCAGTTCTTGGTGCACTCTTAGAGCATTCACAGAAGAGGGAGTTACCGTGCTTGCTTGCCTCTGCTGGCTATACCATCATCAATTGCAGCTCAAAGAAACTTGATATGAATCCAAGGTACAGGTTATAGTTATTATTTAAATACTGTATACCCAGAGTATAATTGCCAGTGGATACCATGACCCATCTGCCCCCATGCCATTTCCCTCTCTTAAGCCTCCTGTCTCACTCTCCTAAAAACAGTTGCCACACTGGACCTGCACCCCAGCAGAGAGGCCTTGTGTTTAAGGAACTCCAGTCTTATTACATCTGTGCCACTCATTGTTGAGCAGACTTGCTCTCCATCCTATGAACTTGGTGCATCACCTTCAGTACAGTACATGAAATTTGATGAACCATGGCAGGGGTCTTGAAGTCTGACTCAAACCTAGTCTTCCACATTGTAGTACTGCATCTTTAAATACTTTTCTTTAGTTATGTTACAATAGTGAATCTTTACATGTTCGCTAATTGACAACATTTGTGTTTAAAAATGGACAAAATTGCTAGTTTTGCAGTTGGGAGTGTTCTGAAAGGGCTGCTGCTGATATCATAAAAATTCTGAGTTTGTTTTATATATTACAGGCCGTTTCCCTAGGAGTTCAGCAAGCAACCTCTACAAATTTAACTGCCTGTGCAGTACCATCCAAGCTGCAGAATTTGTCTGCACCTTCTGCTTCATCCAAACTGCAGAATTTGACAGCACCATCCAAGTTGCAGAATTTGACTGCTTCCACTGCATCATCCAAGCTGCAGAATTTGACTGCACCCCCTGCATCATCCAAGCTGCAGAATTCTCAAGCAGCGGCCTCTGTGGTTGGTAATAAACTGCAGACCCAGGGTCATGTGGATCCAGAAAAGAAACTCCCACCTCCACAGTCCCAGGATTTAAAGGTATCTAACCGGGACCCTCGTCTTAACAGATTCGGTCAGCAGTCTTCACATTCTAAAGACCACAGTCCAAGAAAAGAATCTCTAGTAACTACATCTATACAAAGTGACAAAGGAAGTAAACATTTACCAGAAGAAAAACAAAATGCATCTAAAACAAAGTGTGACAAATCCGCAAAGAAGGAGACACAAATTTCAGAAGAGAAAATTAAATGTAGTTCTAAATCACCCTCACCTCTGAAAAACAAGTTGCCTCCTACTAAAGATGTGAAAATCCAGAACCTAGAAAATATGAGAACAGCAGATAAGAGAGACCCCAGGATAAGGAAGCATCTCCAGGACCGTTCAGATGATAAAGATGAAACGAAGGATAAGAAAAGACCTGTAGATAAAAGGGAAAAAGATGATCATGAGAAAGCACCTGAACACAGGCTCATAGGGAACCGTAATAAACTTTCCAATGGTATTGTTATGAAACAAGAAGCAATAATGGAGTTGGAGAAACCAGTTACAAAACCTGGAAGGTTCAGCACTAGGAAAAGGTCCAGGTCACGATCTCCATCCAGGTCACGATCTCCAAGGTCTAGGTCTCCCATTGCACATTCACCTTGTAAGAGAAGGGACAGGCGATCACCCAGAAGGAGACAGAAAAGCTTGTCACCATCACCTAAACCTGGAAAGATGAGGCAAATGGGCTTTAAGTCTCATGCTGAAGACTTTGCTCAGCATATGAGAGAAGAAAGAAACCCTGTTAAAAAAGGGGCCAGTAAACAAGATGTACGAGATACAAGAAGGCCAAAAAGATCACAGGAAGAGAGATCCCAAGACCCAGTTGATCTGCATGCCACAAAACTACCTTCAGAACCAAAAGAAGATGTTGAAAATTGGCAGGATTCTAAATACGCTAAAAGGTGGAAGTCTGGCTGGGATGAAAAGAAGTAAGTTGTTTTTGTTTTTTTCTCCCCCCCCTTGTAGATACTGGTGCTGGGGCATCTTTAGGAGGGTTGTCTCCAGAAGTCTTGTCAAGTGAGGGCTTTGTAGGTGGCAGAGTTCCAGTTGGGGTTGGATTTTCCTGCGTTTTCCTCCTGATCCAGTATGATGATTGGCAACAGGGTGCATGCATGTGAAATGCGTGCTGGCATGGTCCTTGTCTGCCTCTTCCCTCCCTCTTGGAGGGAACACTGTGTTTCAGAGGGTCTTAGAATCCTGCCTTCTTGGATGAAGATTTTTTTTTAATTATTTAGTTAGTGATTCAGAAAAGACCTTTTGAGCGCAAGCTCTTTTTACGAAGGTTCCACGTCATAGGTTGGAAAACAGAGTACAGTAGGAGAAAGCAAAGGTGCATCACAATGAACGATACAGCTTAGATTCAGAACTTGCAGAATAACTCAAAACATAGGTACAAGTTAAAACAACAAGACAAACATTTTATGAGGGTGGGGAGGGAATAAGCAGCCACAAAGTGCCTTGTCGGTAGTTCAGAGGAACTGGGATAGCAAGTAGTTGGGTGAAAAAAGGAGGTACGAGCGAGAGGTAGGTATTGCGGTGGAGGTGAAGGGTGGGGGAAGAAGAGCGATAAGGTATAGGGAGAAATTGTGGTCTGTGAGGGGAGGCTGAGCAGAGAAGACTTGCTACAGT
Source organism: Neoceratodus forsteri (assembly GCA_016271365.2). Lineage (NCBI taxonomy): Eukaryota > Metazoa > Chordata > Ceratodontiformes > Ceratodontidae > Neoceratodus > Neoceratodus forsteri. The sequence goes on along the minus strand of CM057458.1, from coordinate 1,339,295,659 downwards.
AAATGGTGGGGTGCAAGGGGGCATGGTCAGGCAGCTTACGTTAGTGACTGTTAGGGAAACTCCCAGGACTGGAAGTTGTGGAAGGGGGGGAGATGGGGTGGCAGGTGCCGAAGGAGCATGATGCAGACTGATTGCTGAGGCAAGTCATGAGAAGGGACAGAGGGAAGGGGGTACCTGAGGCTGCCTAGAGCTTGCTGAGGGGGCAGAAAGAGCGGGTGTGGCTGGACTTGGGGGCAGGTGCACTTAGAGATTATTAGGTGCTGTTTGAGGTCAGTTTTGAATTGGGCCAGACAATTGGTGGCCAAGAGGTGCCCGGGGAGTTCATTCATCCACAGGGGTCCCCTTTAGGCAAATGCACGTTGTCCAGGCGAGCTGCGATGGAAGGGGATAGTCAAGGACCCTCTAGTCCTCCCTCTGGTGGCCTGTAACGAGTTGGCCACCTTGATCAAATTGCCTACACAAGGTGGTGTTTTACCTAATAGAGCCTTCTTCCCTAGGATGCAAGTCTGGAATTTGACCCTGTTTCTTAATGACAGCCAGTTTGCTTGTTCGTACACAGTACAGGTGTGTGTGTGCCACGCTTAGCATCCAGGATGAGTCTGCAGGCTGCTTTGAGCGCAGTCTGACCCCTCTTGAACGCCGTATCTGTTGCCGCCCCGTAGACCACTAGTCCATAGTCGGTAGTAGATATGATGGAGCTGTGGACTGAGAGGCGAAGGACCCTGGAGAGAGGTATTGCATAATTTCCTGACGCCACTTTCAGAGAGGGCACCTCATCATCTAACTATTGGTGAAAAATTTGCTTTCTGATGACCACGGTGATAAACATGAAGTGGTATCTCCGTGTCCCACCAGCGTTCAGTTATCGTGTTCTAAAAGGCATGTGTCCCTGGTAATGGTGCCCTCTAACCCCAGTAAGTCACCTAATACATGCTGAACAGCTTGCCACAATGGTTGTGCCTTAGGGCACTTTAGTAGAGTCCCCTCCTCCACCATAAAAATAAGCTTGTGCTACAGGCAGTTCTTCACATTGTACCTGGAGGGGCAGCACTTCTTCTTCCTGGTCTTGCCCGGATTGTCATTGGCACAGCACGTCTTTATGTAATTCTTTGCTGTGGTAGCTGCAGCATTTCCCTAGCCCAGGAGAAATTTTGTCTACCTGGACAACAAGGAATATTTCAGTTTTCAAACTAGTTTTGAAGTAGGTACGATAAATGGGGGACATGGTCTCCACTCCTCTAGGGATATGTGGAAATGGGTCACCAGGTAGGGCGCTGGAGCTGAGAAATGGTTGCTCGAGGAGGGAAAAGGGGTGGAGAGTGGTCCTGATAAATGCCAGGAGCTTAGGAAATAAAATGCCAGAGTTCCAGGCGATGCTAGTTGAGGGGGAGGTAGATGTGGCAGCAGTCACTGAGACCTGGGCCACTCGAGGGCACGATTGGGACCTAAATCTGGAGGGAAATAAACAACAATATTTGTCACTATGCATCATTATGACTGCCTCATCCATTGTTTTGTACCAAACATATTTATGTATGTTATTTGTTTTTCTGTATTACTGTACCATTGTAAACCCCCCCACCCCAGGGCACATCTGGAATCGAGCGGTACTCTGCTCAGTATGCCTTCCTGGTAAATCTCTTAAATAAATAAATGTTTAGAAAAGATGGGGGCGGAGGTTGTAGCACTGTTAGTCAGAAATGACATGGGTATTGGAGGGGTAGAGGAGGCAGAGGGGAACGTGGAGGCTATTTGGGTCACATTGCTGACGGGGGGGGGGGTAAAGGTCGGAGTGGTATACAGACCACCAGCACTGGCGGAGGTCCTGGAAGAAAATTTGGTGGCAAATCTCGAGGAACACTGTGGATTAGGGAAGGGTAGTGATAATGGGGGACCTCAACATGCCAGGAACAAACTGGGGGACTGTGACGTCACCAGTGGCCAAAGAGCAGAGGCTGCTTGATGCGTTTCTGATGCAACAGGTGGGTGAGCCAACTAGGGAGGCCCGGACACTGGATGTGGTCCTGGCAGGCAGTGATCAGATTAGGGGCCTAGAGGTGAGGGACCCTTTGGCGGGGAGTGATCATGCCACAGTCTGGTTCTTCCTGGACATTTGGGGGGGCGGACAAGGACTGTAGTAACCAACTTTAGGGGTGCAGACTTCAGGGAGATGGGAAGGATTCTTAAAGATCGTCTGGTTAGGATAAGGCCGGATATGGATGCTGACAGCAGGTGGGAGATCATTAAGAGAGGAATACAGGAGGTTATCAGATCCTGCACAAGGGTAAGGCTTAAGTTTGGTAAGGCCAGAAAACCTTGCTGGTGGACCCGGGAGGTACAGGAGGTGGTGAAGAAAAAGAAGGCCTGTTGGCGCTTCAAGTGCTCAAGGAGGGAAAGGGGTCAGGAGAAAATATGAGCTGACAGCCAAGAGAGTCACCAGGGTGGTGAGAGCAGCTAAGGCAAAAAAGGAGTAGTCCTTGGCCAGTGGGATCCGGAGGGGGGACAAGGGGTTCTTTAGATACATAGGAGAAAAAAGGGAATTAAGGGGACAGATCAGCAAGATAAGGATAGGGGATGGTTGGGCACAGGAGGCGGGGAACAGACAGAAGTCTTAAATGAGTACTTTGCCTCAGTTTTTACAGGGTGGGGGTGGAGGAGCTATGTCTTGCGAGGGGAGCATGGGCAAACCGGAGGAAGGGGTAGGACCGGAAGAGATGAGGGGCCCTGACAGGTCTGGGGAAAGGGAGTGGCCACCACAAACAGGTGGGGTGCCAGTAGTGCAGAGTGAAAAGGGGGAGGACGTGGAGGCTGAAATCCTGGTAGAGAGAGTAAAGGAATCTACAAGTCTCGATGGCTGAGAGGGACCTGGGGGTGGTGGTGGATGTCAAGATGAACAACTCGGAGACTTGTAGGAGGGCAGCAGCCAAGGCCAACAGGATGCTGGGATGCATCACCTGCAGAAGGAGGGAAGTGATACTCCCTCTGTATAACTGCTTGGTGAGGCCGCACCTCGAGTACTGCGTGCAGTTTTGGAGCCACACTTAAAGAGGACATTAAACTCCTGAGAGGGTCCAGAGGAGGCAACCAAAATGAATTGGGGCTTGGGGGACAGGACCTATGAGGAGAGGCTTGAAGAGCTAAATATGTACACATTGTAAGAGAGAAGGGACGGGGGGGGCATGATAGAGGTATTCAGGTACACGAAGTGGGTAAATAGGGGAGGAACAGCCAAGGTGCTTCGAAGGAAGTAGGGTGCCACTAGAGGGCATGGGTGGAAGCTGGAGGGGGGAAGATTCAGGGGAGAAAGGAGGAGGAGGAGGTGCTACTTCACTGAGAGGGTGGTGGAGCCATGGAATGCGCTGCCTAGGGGGCTGGTGGAGGCAGAGACGGTGGAGGGGTTCAAGAGGGGGTGGGACAGGTACAGGGGAAGAGTTCTCGAAGCAAAATCCAATGCAGTGAGAATATCTTGAACTGGGAAGGGAGAAAACAGAGAAGGAGAGGGGGGCAGCAAGGTCAGCTCCCAGGGTGGGGGCTCACCAAACAAGCAGATGCGAAAGACCGTTAGGCCTATTCTGCTGGTATGTTAGTAATCTCTCAAATCTCTTCAGACTGACAAAGCACCTGGGCCAGATGAGATACATCCCAGGGTGCTGAGGGAACTGGCGGATGTCCTGGGAGTACCTCTAGTGGAGCTTTTCAACATCACTCTGAGGACTGGGTGAGTGCCCCAAGACTGGAGGGTGGCCCATGTTGTGCCAGTCCACAAGAGGGGATCAAGAGAGGAGGTGGGAAATTAAAGGCCTGTTAGCCTGACATCGGTGGTTGGCAAGGTGATCGAGGGTATTGTCAAGGAAAGGCTAGGGGGGTTACTGGAGCAAACTGGGTACTTGGACGATAAGCAGCATGGCTTTGTTACGGCAAAATCCTGCCAGACAAACCTTGTTGAGTTCTGTGACTGGGTGATGAGGGCACTGGACCAGGGTAGGCCAGTGGACGTCCTCTTTCTTGACTTAAGCAAGGCATTTGATTTGGTACCCCACAGTGGCCAGCTGGCTAAGCTTAAGGAAATGGGGTAGGCTTAAGGAAATGGGGGTAGGGAGACAGTTGTTTAATATAGAGAGGAAATTGGCTCTCTTGAGCGTACTCACAGGGTGGTAGTTGGAGGGTTAGCCTCATCCCCAAGGTGGGTTACTAGTGGGGTTCCCCAGGGGTCAGTGCTGGGGCCACTCCTATTCAACGCCTATGTCTCGGACATCAGGAGGGGAATCAGGAGTGAGATGAGTCTTTTTGCAGATGACTCAAAGCTGGATGCAGTGGTGGATGATGAGGAGGAGGGGAGGGTGGCCTTGCAGGAGGACCTGGAGGCTCTGGAAAGGTGGTCGGGGAAAATGGAAACTAAAATTCAGTGTGGGGAAGTGCAAGGTTCTGCACCTGGGAGTCCGTAATCCAGGCCAGGGGTATACCCACTGGGAGGAGACATAATTCAAGTCATGGAGGGTGAGAGGGACCTGAGAGTAGTGATGGATGTCAAAATGAACAACTCTGAGACCTGTAGGAGGGCAGCGGCAAGGGCAGATGGGATGCTGGGATGCATTGCCAGGGGGATTACCTCCAAAAAGGCAGAAGTGATCCTTCCACTGTACAACTGCTTGGTTAGGCCACACCTTGAGTATTGTGTGCAGTTTTGGAGACCACATTTAAAAAGGGACATTACACTCCTAGAGAAGGTCCGAAGGAGGGCAACCAAAATTATCTGGGACCTGAGGGAGAGGACGTTTGAGGAGAGGGTCAAGGAGCTCGACTGTACACCCTGGAGGAGAGGAGGGACGGGGGGACATGATAGAGGTCTTTAAATACATGAAAGGGATCAATAAAGGAGGTCCAGTCAGGGTGCTGCAAAGGAAGCAGGGTGGGGCAACGAGAGGTCACGGGTGTAAGCTGGAAGGGGGCAGGCTCAGAGGGGAGAGGAGGAGATGTTATTTCGCTGAAAGGGTGGTGGAGTCATGGAATTCACTGCCCAGGAAGCTGGTAGAGGTGTGGAGACTGTGGACGGGTTTAAATGGGAATGGGACAGGTAGCCGAGTAAATCTGACCAGGCCCAGTATGGGTGGAACATCTGGGACTGGGGACAGTATAACCTGGGGCACCAAAATTGACCCTCAAGTGCAGGTGCTGAAAATCGAGCAGACTCAAGAGACCGTTGGGCCTATTCTGCTGGCATTTTAGTATGTTAGTATGTTAACTTGATTATCGTGATTGCTAATCAGCAACATTTCTTTTAGCAGCCAGTCAGTTTTGATGGGCAGTTTTACTAAATTGGTTATTGATATCTGCAAGATACAGTCCAGGAGAATGTCATTGGCGTAGAAAATTACCAATTTGGAAAATTTTACTACAGTGCGTCTGTTGTTTATCAACTTGGCTAATCAGGGCTTCATTTGTTTAGCCAATAGCATTTTTTTGGGTAGCAATTGCCATGGGAACCTGCATATTTCACGCCTTGGATGACTAGCGATTGTGGCCAGGGTACAGTGTATTTTGCACTGCACCGGGCTCTTTCTGGACAGCCTGGGGTGTTGGTCAGTAGGGCCTCCAGTACATTGGGGCAGTCCTGGACTCGGCCCTTACACAGGCCTTCCACCACAAAGATGGGACTTTGGCCTTAGTGGTTCAGGCTGCCTTGGTGACGCTCATCGACCAAGTTTCAGTTCTTGTCATGCTCTGCCTCCTGTGGTTCATGACGGCCTCCATATTCACGGTTATATTGGCCTGTCTGCACGTGAGGCTCCCTTAGTATAGTTAGTGCAAGCTCAGTGGTCTCGGGTCTCTCAGCCACTTGGCCACTTTATTGTGTGGTTTGCCAACCTCTGCGGGATGCCCTATTGTGGGTGCAGAGCAAGGTTGGACTTCTTTTAAGGGAAATTTCCTTTTTTGCTACCTCGGCAGTTGGTAATCATCACTATGGATGCCTTCTATCTATCTGTGCAGGGAGGTCCTTACCAGACCCAGGGAATCCTGGTCTCCGTTGGTACAACCCCTGTGGCTTTCACATAAATGTACTAGTGAGGTTCTTTGTGGTCTTCAGGCCCTTGCTTCCTAGGATCCAGTGATGTCTCTGCTGATGCAGTCTGATTGTTGTAGTGTAGTATATCACCTCGGCAAGCATAGTGCCACACGCTCTTACTCTCTTCTTTGTGCAGGGATGCAATGAAGATGTGGGACTAGGCAGTAACCCCCCTGTGTCTTGCTCATCACTGTTCATGTTGTAGGATCTCTGAATGTCCTTGCAGCCTCTGATTGCCTAGTTCAGCCCTAGGAAAGGGAACTACGGCCCCGTCCACACTACACCGCTGAGACCCTGTAAGGGACAGAAACCGTTACAGCCGGGGAGCGGTACAGTGTGTCCACACTGCAGTGGTGACCGGTACGAGACTGGTACCGCCAGTCCACACCTCGGGAACCGGGTGACTGTTACCGCGACGCCCAATCCCACAATGCAGCTCACGCTGCGCTGTGGGCCCTACAGGGGACCGTTACCGCCTGTCCACACTACCGCCGGTAACGTTACTAAGGCGTGACCGGTTTCATAACTGTTGTTGAAACCACCTCATATGTTGTTTCAACAATGGTTACGAAAATGCCTTCTGTAACGTTACAGGTGTAAACGCAAACCGTTGCGGTAACGGTTTGGGCGTTCTGTAACGTTAGAGGCATAGTGTGGACAGGGCCTTAGGCTGTTGCAGAGCAGTGTTTTGACATTTGGGGGAGGCCAGAGTAGGTCCTTTTTGCATCCGCATGCAGTGGAAAACTGCAGTGTGTTTTGCTACCTTGTTACAGGGTGAGAGGTTTTTGTATGTGTTGGGGGGTCACCGCTTGTTCTTGTGCTGGAAAGGGAGATCCCTCTTCACCATCCACCTCTACCTCTACTCCCAAGGAACCTAACCAAGCTGCAACAGGAGCCAGCCAAAATTATCTTGGTGGCCCAGGCAGATCTGTTCCCCACTTGGAACCTCCATTTCCACTGCCCCTTTAGCTGGGCCTTCTGTCCCAGAACATGGTACGCCTCTAAATCCGGATCTCTGGTCTTACAGCACCGTACTTGGCTCCTGAGAACATAGAGGATTCTCAGTCAAGGTCTCTGCTGTCCTGCTTGCTTCCTGTAAACCTTCACCAGGTACACCTACTGTATGAAGTGGAAGTGTTTTCTCTACATGGTATCAAAAAGCATCCCTGGATTCCTTACTTACCCAGCTGCTGGACTACCTCCTGACTCTGTCTCAGTCGAGGTTCCAGTACTTCTTGGTGAAGGTACTCCTGTCGGCAGTCTCTGGGATGGTGCTGTTCACTGAACAAGACTGCGACCTAGCTGGATGCAGTCCGCAAGTTCCTAAATGGCCTCTTGACATAGACCCTTGAGTCCACAGACCTGTCCCGGTTTGGTACTTGAACCATGTATAGAATCTTGAACTAAAACCACTTTTGAGCCGCTGTTTTCCTGTGACTTGAAATATCCATCTTGGAAAACTTTGTTTTTCTTACTTCAGCAGTGTAGTTGTCAGACTAGTCCTTGGTTCGTGTTGTACTTTTTTTTTTCTTAATATTGAGCCAGGCATAAAGGTGGCATTGTGTGCTCACCCCGGATTCTTGCTTAAAGCCATCTATTTGCCAAACTTTTTTTTTGTTACCAATAATGTATGACAGACATGTACATTTCATCTTCAGTGTATTTTTAATTACTTCGCTTCCATAGCTAATTTTTTTAATTAATGACTCGTGTCATTAAAGATTGTTACTGCACAATTGTTTTTTTTTTTTAAATCTCTTCCTCTAAGAATACCTGTTGAGTTAAGCTAGATTCATACTTCAGATGTTTTATGATGTTTCTGCTGCCTGTTTCCCAGCATTGTATAAACATATTTATTTCTTTTTTTATTTTTTTGTGGTTGGCCTGGGAGGGTGAACTATTAAAAACTTCAGAGAACTGCATCTTCATTCAGAAATGAAAAGGAAAACAAAGATGAGCATGTTGATGATTTTGCCCAAAAAAAAACATTACTGAAAAGCTATATAGTGACAGACAAATACTGTTGCTTTGCGATGGTGTCTGATATCAGATTGAAGCAGTCCATTGATTTACCTGTGTTTTATAATTCCGTTAGAATCCAGATGAAGTACTCTTGTACTCTTTGAATATCCACAGAAAACTTCAGTACTGCCTGGTCCAGTCCTCTCAGCTGATGGCCTGGCACCAGGAGTAGGCCAGTTTCTAAGCACACACTCTCTAAATGGGTCTTCAGCATTGTGTTCTGCTAGTAGAAGGCAGGGCAAGGCTGGCAGAGTACCAGTATGGGACACAACACACAGGGTATGGCATCCTCTGTGGTCTGCTTTTGGTTGATTTCAGACATTGATATTTGCTGGGCTGCTTCCTGGCATATAATCCATACTTTCCCTGGACATTATAGTCTGAGTTCACCTAGAGGGGGCAGCTTTTGGCCTTCTCTCTGTACCATCACTTACTATATGCTGGGTGGTGGTTGCTTTGCTCCCTCTGCCTTTATGTTCATGATTGGTGGAGGCAGTCCCAGTCCTGCTGTTGGTGAATGTTTAGAATTCTGTTCACTGACTGCGGGGAAACTGAAGTAGTTGAGGGTCACCCGCATTACCTACATGGTACCATGCACGGATGACATGCTCATAGGCATATCAACATAAGCAGTATCATTTTGCAAATGTCCTCGAGGTCGTGATGCTGATGGCTTATAGTCCAGTGTATTATGGCTCTATGGAGATCCTTTTGAAGATCTACAGTTACTGGTAAGTAACGAAACATTTTTTTCTGTGGGGCAACACCTCAGGGCTGAGATGTTGCCATTTGTATAACTCACAAATACATCCTTTTAGCAGAAACATCATACAGTGTACAAATCTGAAACACCCACTGATGTTACTGGAAGGGCCTGTATTGATGGAATAACAGAACTAGAACCAGCATTTAAAAAAGAAATCAAAAAAACAATGCTTCTACTGGGGGGAAAAATGATTTGCAGTTTCAGAGCAATTTTTCTTTAATGTATAGCACTGCTATTTTGAATAGGTGGCATACCAGACCATGAGCCAGAACCAAGGTTGTACGAATCCGTTTGTGGGCTGGTGGTCTGTTTGGCCACTAGCTATCAAAATCTGGTAACCAGATCAATAATTTTAGTAGCCATCATTTTTTAACGGCTTAAATTATTTCATGGGCAGGTTGATAGTTGGCTGGTAAATTTAAAAATATGTTAGCAAATTTTGTGTGTTAAATATTCCCACACCCAGGGTTCATTTTTGGGTGGGGGATTGGGACAATTGACACACAGTTTTTAATTTTGACCCACCTTGTTTTCTATATTGGGGACAACCTGCTCACTGTTATAGAGGTTTTAAACTGCTGTTTTGAGAATCTGGGCCCGGTTGAACACTATGACCCATTATTTTTTTCTTCTGACGCTTTTTATACCCAGTGAGTCAGTGTCCCACATAGATAAATATCTGAAATGAACCTTGCACACTAGATTATTTTCTGAATTTCTTCCCTTGGTAGGATGCAATTTTTTGCACTTAACTAATACTGCTTTCTTTAAAATACATGTTTCTATACTTGTTTGGATGTTTCGGTAAATTTAATTTGTTTACATTTTGTTTTAGCGCACCGAAGAGTGAAGATCAGGCATCTAGTAAACCCACACACCTGCGGCACAGGGATACATGGACCAGTAACAAAGGAATTCATTCACCTCGTACTCCAAAACAGAATAGATTAAGTGTTGACGCTAATCTGCAAATTCCAAAAGAATTGACATCGGCAAACAAAAGGGATTTGCTTAGAAAGGTATTGGCAATTTGGTGTGAAATGGACTGTGAGGTCTGGTTCAGTATTTAATTTGACCGGGGAGACTGCTGTTATCGTTTGAGTGGTGGTGTGTACTTTTTTAGGGAGTTGGAACCATTTCTGATGCCCTTAAACGGAAAGGGGGATCACTATCAACCGTAAGAGTGGTCTCCCTTACCATATTTGTATACGTATTGTTAATCAAGGTAAATCAGTAATTTATATTAAAATAAAAAAAAAATGAAAAACCCCTGCCAAACATGTACGTTTTGAGGGCACCTGCACATGAGGCACCAATTACAAAAAAAGATTGCCTTGTGCAGGGGAAAGAGTGCTGTGATTGGAAGAGTGTTCTCTCTGTCTGTAATGTGCTTGTAAATTGATTTTAATATCCATTTTTGTATTTTCAATAGGCAAATGAACGGCTAGCATCTGGAGAAATAACTCAGGATGAATTTCTTGTTGTGGCTCATCAGATCCATCAGCTCTTTCAGTATCAGGAGGAAAGGCACAGATCTGAGTGGGAAGACACTAAAGGTGGATTAAAAAAGACACCACTGCTGTCTGATGCTGAATTAACTTATTACGAACATAAAGCTAAGTTAAGAAGGACCCAGGTCCAGCATCCATTACAAAGGCTGGATCTTTTAGACGACTTAGAGGATTATGACTATAACAGTCTTGAAGCACTACACATGGTACAGGAAGTTGAGCAGAATAGAAGTAGACACGGTAGTAGGGCTGGAGGGGCCCCATTTGATAAAAAAGAACAGTGCACTGAAAGAACAAAAAGAAATTCTCCTATATCAAGTAGCAGACCTTTTGCAGATTGTGCTACTCTTGATAGGAAAAAACAGGATGAACTTTCCAAGGGCATGAGGGGTTCCACAGGTTATGAACAAGGAGAAGCTTTTGATAACTGGAGTGACTTAAAGGGTGAATATAGAGATTCTCATAGACAACAGGGAAGGACTGCACAAGAATTCCAGAAATATGACCGCGATGAAGATGGATTTTGCAGTTATGAAAGTTCTGAAGAGAGATCCAAATTTGCACCTGCTGGTATGTTTTTATTAAAGGAGAACTGTACCCTCATATTTTATAGAAGTTTCCTCGTCAACAGATAACTACTTTTGTGTAGTTGTTGGGGATATATGTGTTTGATTCAGTTTGTTTTCACTGTTCCTGACAGTCCCTGTAACTAGCCTGGGGGTATTCATTTTCTGGTTGTTGAAATCTCGTCCCTGAGAGCTGCATTAGCATATGAGAACATGATGCCACAACACCCATTTACACCATATATCACTGTGCTGAAAGTACACACAAGCTGAAAAACTCTCTAGAAACACATAGATTTGATATATTTTGAAGAAAACAGACCTGCAGTATATCAGACATTTTGCGAGGCTAATTGAAAGCAAATGTGGTATTTCACACCTTGCTGCAACTTGTTTTGTTGAATTCTAAGTAAGCAGACAAGCTTACTGTGGAGTATAAAGGGTGCTGACACGTTCTTGTGTGCTAATGCAACTCTCAGGTACAATGAGATTTCAACAACCAGAAAATGGAGACACCTTAGAATAGAGTTGCAGGCACTAGTATGAACAGTGAAATAAACTAAAGCAAACTCGTACATCCCCAGCAGCTCCATGAAGAGTTGTTGGTCGACAAGAACACATTTACAAGAGATGAGGGTGTAGTGCTCCATTAAATGTGTTCGGATCCGTTTTTTTTGTTGTTCTTTTCTTGTATTTTTTTTTTCTTCTTTTTGCTCTAAGCCTGATTAGGGATGCCAGAATACACAGGTTTACAGTATCTCATTATAACGCAGTATTGATGCCATGGGCACTTCACCGTACCATGCTGTGTTTTTAGTATTGGCTGATTTTCATTGTGGTCTCCTCTCCCTCCTCCCCATAGAAAAATTTGAAAAGTTGTTTTTGACAAAAATTGCCAGTTGTTATTACATGTTATATTTAAATCCCTAAGCCCTGAGTAATGCCCACAGCAGTCTGCAGTAAGTGGGGCCCAACTTGGCCTGCACATTCCAAATAATGACCCACAATAACTAGGACTAGGTGTTTGGTAGAATGGGGTCAGTGTATGGAGAATTTAAAGTACATCTGCAGGTTTTATTCCATTTGTAAACCCTTCCGGACCACATTCCATAGACCTTGGTATTCATCCTGTTGATCTTAAGGCTCGACACACAAGAGGTGATTGGCAGTCACCACAAAGAATACCACTTCTTGTTTGCTGCCAGTCACTTCTTTAGCTTGCGTTCCAAGCCTCACATTCATGACAAGGTCTATGTCCATTTCTGTATGTGTACATTATTGACTTCTACGCCATCTGGTGGTCCACAAAATGGTTCTGGGAGGTGGTCCTGAGCAGCACACATTCTCACTGCCCAGGTGCCTTGAGCAGGACATGAACCAGGGTTCTCGCTTGGTGATGAAGTGACCTACAGCTATACTGGGGGAAGGGGGCAAGATTGTGTGTCTGTGTTTTGTTTTCATATCTGCAACATATATATATATATATTTTATTTTTATTTTATCACTTAGGTGGAAGAGATGAGCAGAGGGCTCAGTACAGTGAGCGCTACATTCAGAAAAGACCTCAGTTTGAAGAGTCTGATGCAGGAGGTCATACTGGAAATCAAAGATTTATTGGAGCAACTGATGAAATAAGACCAAGGATTGATGGGCTTCCTAGGCAGCCAAGTCCAAGAAGCGATGAACAGAATGTATTATTTGAAGGACCATCTTCTCACTCTGGCCCTAGATTTGACGGACAACATGGTCAGCAGATAACTTTGAGACTGGAGGGGCCGCCTGGTCAGCAGACTGAACTACGGCAGGAAGGAAAGCCCAGTCAGCAGGGTGAACTACAGTTGGAGGGGCCGTCCAGTCAGCCGGGAGCAATACGTCAGGAAGTGCCAAAAAGTCAGGAGGGACCTCAACGGCTGGAGGGACCACCCAGTCAGCAGGGAGCTCAGCGGCTGGAGGGACTGCCTAGTCAGCAGGAGACTCTTTGGCAGGAGGGGCCAGCTGGTCAGCAGGGGGCCTCGCGGCTGGAGGGTCCGCCAGGTCGGAAGGGCTCTGCGGTTGAGGGCCACCAGGTCCGCAAGGGCTCTTCAGTTGGAGGGCTGCCAGGTCAGCAGGGGCTCTGCGCTGAGGGGCCGCCAGGTCAGCAGGGGCTCTGCGGCTGGAGGGCCGCCAGGTCAGGCAGGGGCTCTGCGGCTGGAGGCCGCGCCAGGTCAGCAGGGGCTCTCTCGGCTGGAGGGGCCTCCAGGTCAGCAGGGGCTCTGCGGCTGGAGGGCCGCCAGGTCAGCAGGGGCTCTGCGGCGGAGGGCCGCCTGGACAGCAGGGGCTCTCTGCGGCGGAGGGCAGCCTGGACAGCAGGGGGCTCTGCGGCGGAGGCAGCCTGGTCAACCAGGCGGCTCAGCGGCGGAGGGGCTGCCTGGTCAGCAGGGGTCTCGTGCCTGGAGGCAGCCTGGTCAGCAGGGGGCTCTGCGGACGGAGGGGCCACCTGGTCAGCAGGGGGCTCTGCGGACGGAGGGGCCACCTGGTCAGCAGGGGGCTCTGCGGCTGGAGGGGCCGCCTGGTCAGCATGGCAGTGTCCGGTTTGAGGGGTCCCTTAATCAGCATGGCAGTGTCAGGTTTGAGCAACTGTCTGGTCAGCAAGGTGTTCCTCGGTTTGAGCGACCACCAGGTCAGCAAGGGGCTCCCTGGTTTGAAGGACCTCCCGGGCATCAGGGGGCTCCCCGGTTTGAAGGACCTCCCGGGCATCAGGGGGCTCCCCGGTTTGAAGGACCTCCCGGGCATCAGGGGGCTCCCCGGTTTGAAGAACCTCCTGGGCATCAGGGGCTCCCTTTGGGACCTCCGGGCATCAGGGGGCTCCCCGGTTTGAAGGACCTCCCGGACATCAGGGGGCTCCCCGGTTTGAAGGACCTCTTGGACAGCAGGGGGCTCCCCGGTTTGAAGGACCTCCTGGGCAGCAGGGGGCTCCCCGGTTTGAGGGCCCTCTTGGACAGCATGGTGCTCCCCGCTTTGAAGGACCACCCGGACAGCACGGGGCTCATCGCTTTGAAGGACCACCTGGACAGCAGGGGCCTCTCCGCTTTGAAGGCCCTCACGGACATCCAGGGGGTCCCCGCTTTGAAGGGCCACCTGTTCAGCATAGTGCTCCCCGCTTTGAAGGGCTGCCTGGCCAGCATGGCGCTCCCCGATTTGAAGGACCACCAAATCAGCTTGGAATGAGGTTTGATGGGTACCCACTTAGATTTGATAAAGGCCCTAATATGCAGGTTCCTCCACGGTTTGAAGGTCCTTCAGGGCAGCCTGGTCCAAGATTTGAGGGCCATCATATTCCTAGGTTTGATGGTCCACCTAGCCAGCAGACTCCTCTGTTGCAAAGATTTGATGGAGCACATGGGCAACCCATCCCACGATTTGATGGCCCTCCTGGTCAGCAGCCTCCACTAAGGTTTGAAGCACCCTCTGTCCAGCAAGGTCCTCCACGCTTCGATGCACAGTTACCTCTACGATTTGATGGACCACCAAACCAGCAAGTATCGCAGTTTGATACAGCTCCTGGACAGCCAGGTCCACGGTTTGAAAATATGGCTAATCGCCCACCACCCTTTTCCAATTTTAACACTCCTGTTCAGCCAGGCTCTTTATTTACTGGACTTCCTCAAGGTATGCCGTTCCAGAGGCCTGAACCAAGATTTGATATGCCGCCAGGACCTAAGTTCAGTGGACTACCGGGACCTGGAGTACCTGGTTTTCGACCACATGGAACGTATTTTGATGAGCAGAATCCTCAGGGACATGCATTTGGAAACTTTAATTTACCTGCCAGTGTACCCATGGGAAGCATGTCATCTCAGCCTGTAAGTATTTGCTGGTTAATATTGCATGTAGTTCAGTAACAGCAAGTTCAATCAAAACAAATGGTGTGTTACTTGACAGAAATTTAGGGAATTATCAATTTTCAAAAAAAAATATTGGGCAAAGATACAGAATAAAGATAAGATCTGTCGGTAGTTTACATGCAGTAGTACGTAGGTCTGCATCAATATACTTGTAAGCATAATGTTGCTGAAAGTATATTGATGTGTATAACAGTCGTAGAGAGATGCTACAGAATAAAACAGATTTTTGGACTTTAGATATCATGATGCCTTGCGTTTTGGAGTACGTCACAATTGATAGCAAAAATGGGTACACAATGCAGAATATTGTACAAATCAAAGGACAACTTGCACAGTGCTGATCGCTTCACAGTAGCCGTGCAGTACTGAAGTCAGCAGTAGAAATCCAAGAGAAACAACCAGATCTTTGTCCAAACAAGATTTAAAAGCTATAACAAGTAAATAATACGTCATGTATACATACGCATATATCGATCATGGAATAGGCCAAGTCAGAGTATGCGATTTATCATCACTTGTGAGGGGCTGGACTTTTATAACTCATCTGTGGAACTGCCACTCATGACTTGTTGTCCTGCTCCCTTGCTTGTGAAAATAAATTGTATGGTGTGAGTCGGTTTACTGTCTATTTATATATACTATTCTGAGAATTGACATGTATTGAAGTATATCGGATATCAACAGGACAAATAATTTTTGTTTAAAACACAATGAAGTTTTTAGCCCTAATGATTTCAAAATTAGATTTTTCTTTTTTGTCATTAATTTTTTCTTCTTGCTTACTGAAAGCGGGCAACCCCCTTCAGGGCTTGCTGAAAGCGGGCCACTCCCTTCAAGCTTTTAGTAGACTTGATCCTGCTGCTTACTTAACACACCTACCACTGCCACATAGGTCTCTCGATTTCCTTGGGTCCTACACTGCTCCCATAAAGTGAGGCATGAGCCTGATGGACTGCTTTTCACATATTTTCCCTCCTAGCCTGCCACTCTTTGTGCATGTGTACTACAGTGTCGTCCTGGTGGTCACCCATGTTGTTACTAGGGCACTGCTACCAAGACTGTCACCTGGATTAGCTGCACACAGTAGCTATGCAACACAGCATTTTAAAAAACTGGAGATCTTACTTAGAGAGGGTGCTCTTGCAGTAGGTAACACCATAAGGACTTTGTCACCACGCACTAGGACCTCATGGAAAACTTCTAGTTAGCAGTCCAAGGTGGAGGACCGCCCCTGACGTCAGCCCCGCCATCCCCTCTGATAAAGGGGGAAGTTCCCCGCCACCACCTCTGTTCTTTTCCCGCTGTTGACCCACTAGTATCGGCTCACTGACACCTTTCTCTCAGTTGACCATATTTCAGCTCCACAGTTACTGTTAGATTCAATTTCTCACCTTTATTACATTCTGTTGCATGTCCCCTTCATCTTCACAGTGGCGCAAGCCTAAGTGTGTGTGCGGCAAGCAGATCCCGACATGAGATGGCCATTTGGCCTACCTAATCTGCCTAGGCCCGGACCACAAGCTGGACGACTGCCCACACTGCCAGAAGTTTAATAGGAAGACTTGCATTTCACCGCTTAAAATCTTTTTAAAAGCTTGTCTTCTGGAACAGCAAGTTGCCCCAATGCAGAGGACCCAGTCTGGACACAGCTCTTCTTCTTCAGCCAGGGACTTTCTTCTCAGAGAGAAGAGTTTGAGCGGGAAACACCACCAGCAGGACCAGGATCGAGCCAGATCAGAGTCCTGCCCTAAGTCCCCTCACAAGACTTCCGCTTCCTCCAGCAGGAGGTCGGAGTCCATTTCCCTCCGGTTCCTTATCCCTTGTCAGGGCGATCACCAAGAAGACTACCGCCTCTTCTCATCCACAGGGCAAAAAGTCTTCCAACCATAGGTGTTTGTCCATGCCTAAAGGGCCCAACAAGCTGTCGCTTGAGTCCTAAGCCAGATGGTGAGGCATCTTCTTGGGCCAGAGTGGATTCTTCTGCCTTTAAGACTTCTGGGGCGTCCGACAAGCACAAAGGGCCGGGTGACTCTTCCAGATGCCAGGATGCAGAGCATCCACAAAAACCTCCACCACCCGAGGAAAGGGTGTCGTCCACCTCGGAAGGGTGTCAGACCATGGGACCTTCCGATCTGGCCTCAGAAATGGACCAGGCGCCCCCCCCCCACCTAAACGGCCATCTTCTCCCAAAGACAGGTCGACCGATCAGACAGACCATGCAACCAAGGATCAGAAGCAAAGGCCTGTTGACCGTGGGTCGAGCCCTTCGCCTCCACCTCCTCTTGAGATGTCAGACATCCCTTCCCCGGAGGATAGAACACTGATAGGTCCAAAGCCTGAGGGCAGAGAGTCTGGGGATAAGGCAACGGGAACATCCGCTTCCAGAAACCGTCGCCAGAACCCTCTAACATCCCCACTGCCAGCACAAGGAGTTGTCCCCCTGGCAGAGGTAGGGGCGTTGATTAATTCCTGGTGGAATACGATTAAGGGGGATCTTTTGCTGAGACCCACGGAGACGTCCCACCCTAGAGGACTCCATCTCCGGCCTCTCTTAAGGAGCCCTCGCCTCGGGGACCAAAAAGACCGGCATCTGGGGACGATGACTGGGCATCCCCTACCCCTAGTGACCATAGGAGACACCCGTCCGTGCCCTCAATAGGACGTCCGCTCTCTTCTTCTGGAGAAGACGCAGGGGACGACGACTCCTGTTACTCATCTAAGGACGAGTTGCTCTTACCACAACTGGACTACGTAGAAGACTCCCTCAAGTCACCACCAGATGACCCGTCGTGGGACGCAGAGGAGCTTGACCCTGAACGCTGACGGCTGGCCAGGTTCCTTGGCTCAAGCGACCCAAAAGCCTTGGTCATTCCTCCACTCATAGAGCCGTTTCAGAATGTTACCAAGTTAGCTTGGAAACATCCATCTACCACCTCAGCTGTCCCTAGGAAGGTGAACGGCATGTACAAAATGCCCAAAGGGGAGCCTCACCTCAGTGAGCAACCAAAAGCTGACTCCATGATACTCCTGCAGCACATGGCAGGGCGCTACAGCCGAAACACATGAGTTCTCAGCCCCAGACCCTGAATCTAAGAAGCTGGACCAGAAGTGCTGGGACGTTTACTCATCAGGCACCTGCATAGTCAGATCTTTAAATTTTCTGGCTCACATGGTAATGTACCAACAGTGCCTGTGGGGCAAGGCCTTAGATCGTATCAAGGCCCAACCTAATTCAGACATCAAATCTGAGATGGCGGTTGTGAAATCTGGCAGTGACTTAGGCAGACATGTCTTGAGAAGTTCCTACGAGTCTTCAGACACAGCTGCCAGAGCAGCAGCCACTGGAGTATGTATGAGACGACACACCTGGTTGTGGATCTTAGGCTTCTGGCAAGACCTACAGGATACCGTGCTGGACGCACCCTTTGAAGGGCCAGTCCTCTTTAGCCAAGACATTGAAAAATACTAACATACTAAAATGCCAGCAGAATAGGCCTAATGGTCTTTCATGTCTGCTCGTTTGGTCATCCCCCACCATGGGAGCTGACCTTACTGCCCCCCTCGCCCTCTCTGGCTTCTCCCTTCCCAGTCCCGGATATTTCCGCTGCACAGGACTTTGCTTCCAGAACCCTTCCCCTGTACCTGTCCCACCCCCTCTTGAACCCCTCCACCAGCCCCCTGGGCAGCGCATTCCATGGCTCCACCACCCTCTCAGTGAAGTAGCACCTCCTCCTTTCTCCCCTGAATCTCCCCCCTCCAGCTTCCACCCATGCAGTCTAGTTGCCCCCCCGCGTCCTTCCTTCGGAGCACCCTGACTACTGCTCCCCTATTTAACCTCTTCATGTGCTTGAAGACCTCTATCATGTTCCCCCGGTCCCTTCTCTCTTTCAATGTGTACATATTTAATTCTTCGAGCCTCTCCCCATAGGTCCTGTCCCCCAAGCCCCAGATCATTTTGGTTGCCCTCCTCTGGACCCTCTCCAGGAGTTCAGTGTCCCTCTTTAAGTGTGGCCTCCAAAATTGCACACAGTACTCGAGGTGCAGCATCACCAAGCAGTTATACAGGGGGAGTATCACTTCCCTCTTTTCTGGAGGTGATCCCCCTAGCGATGCATCCCAGCATCCTGTTGGCCTTGGCTGCTGCCCTCCTACAAGTCTCGGAGGTGTTCATCGTGACATCCACCACCACCACCACCCCCAGGTCCCTCTCAGCCTTTGAGTCTTGTAGCATCTCCCCCAAAAAAAGTGTACTCTTGGCCGGGTTTCTGGCTCCTAGATGCAGTACCTTGCATTTTCCTGCATTAAACCTCAGTTTCCACTTTCTAGACCACCTTTCCAGAGCCTCCAGGTCCCCCTGTAGGGCCACCCTCCCCTCCTCCCCATCCACCACTGCCCCCAGTTTTGAGTCATCCGCAGAGAGTCATCTCATTCCTGATACCCTTCCTTATGTCAGAGACGTATTCATTGAACAGGAGGGGCCCAAGGACTGATCCCTGAGGGACCCCACTAATGACCCTTCTTGGGGATGAGACTATCCCACCAACCATGACCACTGATTCAGGACTCTGGGAAGGCAGTCTCCGACGTCCATAGGATATACAAATTGGAGCCGCCTACCACAAGACCCTGTCCTTTTTGTAAACACCAGGGTAACCAAGGAGAGCATCAACAGACACAGAAAGGTTTCAAGTGAAGGGGACCCCCACTGCCTTCTATCTATCAGGGCCCAAAAAGTGCAAAAACTGCCAGACCTCCCTTGTTCGTGCCCTCCACCTCAGCAATACTCCCTGCCCCCCCCACCGGCAGAGGCTTGGGGAGGCAGTAGGTGGGAGATTCTCCCTCTACATCAGAGGATGGTCCAACATCACTACAGATCAGTGGGTACTCCAGATCATCGAAAGAAGATATGCTCTGGAGTTCACAGATTCCACTGGATAACCCATCCATTCCCTCTCACTGCTCCCCATCCCTCGCATTTGTGATAAGGGCAGAATTCCAGGCCCTGCTCGAAAAAAGGGCGATTCAGGTAGTACCCCCCAGTCAAAGGGGCAAGGGACACTACTACCACTTTTTCTTGGTTCCCAAGAAGACTGGGGACCTTCACCCCATCCTCGATCTGAGCCAACTAAATGTCTTCATTGAGTACAGAAGGTTCAGGATGGTGACACTGCCTGATCTGTTGCCCATGATCCACCAAGGGGATTGGCTGTGCTCCCTGGACATACAAGATGCTTTTATGCATAACAAAATCTTGCCGTCCCACAGGAGGTACCTCTGCTTCACCTTCCAGGGAGAGCACTATCAGTTTAGAGCATTGCCATTCGGCTTCTTAGAGGCACCGAGAATCTTGACCAAGTGTCTGGCTGCAGTGGCAGCAACCCTTTACCTGGACGGCTGGCTTCTCGCAGCCTTGTCGGAGGACCAGCTGCATCAGTCAAAGCAGACCTTCAAGCTCTTTCAAGACTTGGGAATCACCCTGAATCTCCCTCAAGCCATGTCCATGGCTTACCCAACGGCTGCAGTACATAGGAGTAGTCCTGGACACTGTCCAAGGAAAGGCCTTTCTTCCGGGAGACTGGGCGGACAGGTTGAAAGCAGTTGCCTGAAGAGTGATGTCTACCAATTCAGTACCAGCCAGAATGATGCTTCAGTTTTAGGGCCACATGGCCGCTGCTATTGCAGTGGTTCCCATTGCATGCCTGAATATGAGGGTATTGCAGTGGAACCTCAGAGTTCAGTGGGATCAAAGCATGGATGATCTAGATCCTCCGAGTCGATCCTCCAATTAAGTCATCCGGTCTCTAGAATGGTTGATCACCCGCTCTCGCCTGGACACGGGGGTTCCTTTTCAACACCTCAGTCCCCAGCAGATCCTAACCACAGATGCTTTGGGGCTGGGCTAGGAAGCGCACCTGGCCTCCCACCAGACAAGGGGCTCTTGGACTTCGGCGGAACGTGCTCTCCATATCAACATACGGGAGATGAGAGCAGTCCTATATACCTTGCAGGCCTTTCAAGGGATGCTCTCGCCAGGTCCGCTGCTGTTTCAGTCAGACAACACTCCAGTAGTCTTCTATCTCAACAAGCAAAGGGGCAGTCACTCTTACCCTCTATACAGAGAAGCTATGAGAGTTTAGCATTGGGTAGTGGATCACAACCTGGACATCACAGTGGTTCATGTACCAGGGATTCGCAGTGTCCTCTCAGACAGTCTCAGCTGCCCTCTGTCCGAGTTATGAATGGGAGCTACTGCAGGAAGTCATAGACCTCTTCGAAAGATGGGGTGAGCCAGAACTGGTCCTCTCTGTGTCCCCACTCAATGCAAAACTGCCCAGTTTCTGCTCGCTAGATCCAGGGCCTTGTGTTTCATGGCGCAACACATTGTCCCTCTCTTGGACAGGGAGGTTTCTGTATGTGTTCCCTCCTTTTCCACTTTTGCTGAGGGTACTGCTCAAACTGCAGGCAGAAGGTGCTTGCATGATCCTAATAGCACCCTTCTGGCCTTGACAGATCTGGTTCCCACTGCTACATCAGCTAGCATCGGAACCACAGGTCCCCTTACCCCTGTTCTCTCACTTGCTGTCCCAGGAGCAAGGGGCATTAATATATCCCAACCTAAGGTCTCTGCATGTATGGCTCCTGCAGACCAGATCAGAGACAGATTTGGGGTATCCCCTAGGGTGGCAAAGGTGCTTGTGGCAGTGAGAAAACCCTCTACTAGGGCAGGGCAACATATGCCGTGAAGTGGAAGCGCTTCTGTCTATGGACTTCTCTCTGTTCCTTGGATCCTTTCCACTGTCCGGTGGAATCTGTGCTGGAGTATCTACTTTCCCTATCTTATATGGGTCTCGGCTACTCATCCCTTAATGTGCATCCCTCTGTGCTTTCAGCTTATCACTCACCTCAGGAGGGGAAGGCTCTGGCACAGCTGGACTTGTGCAAGACCTTTTTAAGGGGTATCTTGCACATTAAACCCCCCAGGAGAGACCCTGTTCCTCCTTGGGACCTTTTTTTTTTGTCTTAGAGAAACTTACTTTGCCTCCTTTTGAACCAGCCCCAAGTTGCAAGCTCCGCTTTTTCTCTTGGAAAGCGTTATTTGTAGTTGCCATTACTTCTGCTCAGAGGATTTCCGAGCTGCAGGCTTTGATATGTAAAGAGCCTTATCTTGTTTTTCACAGGGACAGGGTTGTCCTGCATACAAATCCTAAGTTCCTTCCAAAGGTAGTGTCTGAATTCACTTTAAACCAGGAAATTCAACTACCAGTTTACTACCCAGAGTACTCAAACTGTTGGGAGGTCTTGTTACATACTGATGTACATAGAATCCTCCGTTACTATATTGAACAGACTTGTTCTACAAGAAAGACAGACCAGTTTGTTTCCTTTGCCCAAAGGATGTTAAGGGCTTCAGTGACCAAGCAGACAGTGGCCAAATGGTTGGTCAGCTGCATCTCTTTCTGTTACAGAAAGTACGACAAACCCTTGCTGGAGACCAGTCTAAGGTCATTTCACTAGAGGGGTCGCAATCTCGTTTGCGTCCCTAAAAAATGAGTCTGCAGCAGACCTTTGTGCAGCTGCTACTTGGAGTTCTGTCCATACCTTCATTAAACACTAGTCTGGACATTGCTTCCAGAAGGAGAGCAGGTTTCGGCCTTGCAGTCCTCCAGAGACATCTCTTCCAAAGAGTTCTAAGGACTCTATATTGCTAATAGTTCTCCACCCTTCTGACTTGGGTCTCTCCTTGTACTGCTTGGGATTCTGTCCTTATGGTGTTACCTGCTGCAAGAGCTCCCTCTTGGAATGTAACAGGGACACAGCTTGTCCCTGCCACATTACAGAATTGTGCTCACCCACCATATTTCAAAATTGCATCACATCCCCACCACATTCCAACATTGTGCATCCTAGCCACATTTTGAAATTACGCATCCTTACCACATCCCCAGACTGCGCATCCTTGCCACATTCTGAAATGGTGCATCCTCGCCAAATTCCAAAATTGCATATCCCCACCACATTCCAAAGTTGTGTTTCAATGCCATATTCCAAAATTATGCGTCACCGCTACATTCTGAAATTGTGTGTCACCGCCGCATTCTGAGATTGTGTCATTGCTGTATTCCACAGTTGCAGCCTGGTGACATGTCAAAATCTCATACCTGCAGTATTCTAAAAATTGCACACAACTTTGTCATTCTGTGTCCATGTTTGCCACTACATTCCAACATGTCCCCGTCGCATTCTGAAGTACTGTGCCTTGCATCTAAACATTTATGGAAGTGCATGCACTGACCCACGCAGTGTCAAGTTTTCTTTTTCAGATGTTTACTAGAACTGCAGGTTTAAGTAACATAGGAGAAATAAGTCCTATAAGGTAGTTTGCAGGGAGCACTAGGTTGCGAGTTCAGGTTATGGCATCAGTAGCTCTTCTCTGAAACTGTTTTTTTGAACAGGCAGTGAATTAAGGGTTACAAAATGACTTGTAAGTTTTAAATGAAGAAACTTGGAGATCTGATGTTTGGCATCCTTTTCGGCCCTTAGGTGCCGGCATTAGCGCCAAATGCGGATTTTCCACCCCGAGTTAGTATCCTTAGAAGGGGGTGGAAAGGCAGCCACTTCCAGAAAAAAGAGAGAGGACTGCGACTTCACTTGGCATCATAATAGTCAGCACATCAGCTCGCTGGCGCTCTGAAGTGGTGGAACCGTTTTGCATGAGGCTGATTGATGGTATACTGATCCCAAATTCGGAATTTATTGATGCCAGAGATTTTGGCCAGAGTCCCTCTTTAAATATTGATAATTACGTACTGTATCAGCACAGCTGTTGAATGATTTCCAAGTTTTCCTTTAAAATTTCTGGCAATGGTAGTACATTTCAAAGAAATTACCTTTAGAATAAATGGGGGGATAAGGAATGCGGGGAGTATGAACTATTGGCCACGAGGGTCACCAGAGTGGTGAGGTGCACTAAGGCAGGGATGGAGAATAACCTGGCTGGGGATATCCGGGTGGAGAGGGATTCTGTAGATACATGAGAGAGGAGAGAAAAGGAAGGACACAGATCAACAGGATTAAGATTGAGGTGGGGGTGGGCTCAGGAAGCATGGGAACAGGCAGAGGTGCTAAACGAGTACTTTGCCTCAATCTTTGCAGAGGTTGACAAGGGACTCCTACAGCCTGATGGGAGAGATGAGGAACCAGCAAAAGCGAGAGGTCAGTCTCAGTCTGGGACCAGAAGATGGAAAGAGGCTAGGGTACAGGCTGGGCCAGACCAAGAAGGAGTAGGAAGATTGCATGAGGGAGTGGATTGGGGGGAGAAATCACAGTGGCTAGAGTGAGGGAGGCCCTTCGGAAACTAAAAACTGATAAGGGGCCGGATGAACTACGTCCGAGGGTTATAAAGGAACTGGCGGAGGTGCTGGCAGCTCCACTGGCTGCACTCTTAAACACCTCTCTGCAGACGGGATAGTTGCCACAGGACTGGAGGGTGGCTTATGTAGTGCCTATATATAAGCGGGGTTCCAGGGAGGAGATGGGGAATTATAGGCCTGCCAGTCTGTCTGTGGTAGGCAAGGTAATGGAGGACTTTATCAGGGAGAAGCTTGGGAGGCAGTTGGAAAGGTTAGGACACCAGGATGATGAACAGTATGGCTTCGTCCCAGGGAGATTGGTCAGACCAACCTCGTAGAGTTTTATGATTGGGTGTTGGGGGGGCCTTGGATAGACATAGGCCGGTGGATGTCCTATACCTGGATTTCAGCAAGGTGTTTGATTCAGTGCCCCATAATGGACTGATACCAAAAATTGGGGAGATGAGGGTGGGAAGACAGGAGCTAAATTGGGTTGAAAATTGGCTTTCGGGGCATTTACAGAGGGTAATGGGTGGGATTCTATCCTCCCCCAGGAAGGTAATCAGTGGGGTCCCTCATTGTTCAGTATTGGGTCCACTCCTGTTCAATGCCTACATCTCGGATATAGGAAGGGGGGTTAGGAATAGGTTGAGTCTCTTTGCGGATAATTCAAAACGTGAGGGAGACAATCCAGGGGGATCTGGATACCCGGGGGGGGGTGGTCATGGAGGTGGGGACTGAAATTTAATGCTGGGAAATGTAAGGTACTTCATTTGGGGGTCAAAAACTCGGGCCATGTATACGCCCTGGGGTGGGTCATGCTGCATGCCATATTGGGAGAAAGGGATTTAGGGGTGGTGGTAGATGTCAAAATGAATAACTCTGAAAATTGTAGAACTGCAGCCAAAGCAAACGGGATACTAGGTTGGATAGCCAGGGGAATTAAATCTAGAAGGAGGGACGTGATCCTCCCTCTATATAATGCCTTGGTCAGGCTGCAGCTCGAGTACTGTGTACAGTTCGGTAGACCTCATCTGAAGAAGGATATAGCGCTGCTGGAGAGCGTCCAGAGGAGAGCGACCAGGATGATTCAGGACATGGAGAGGAGGCCTTATGAGGAGAGACTGGGAGAGCTTGGGCTTTACTCACTGGAGGAGAGGAGGGATAGGGGAGACATGATAGAGGTTTTCAGGTATGTAAAGGGAATAACCAGGAGTGGAACCAAGAAGCTGTTTAGGCTAAAGGAGGGAACAACCTAGGGGCCATGAGTGGAAGCTTGAGGGGGAAATATGGGGGGGAGAGCGTAGGGAAGCATTTTTTTCACTGAGAGGGTGGTGGAGCCGTGGAATGCGCTGCCTGGGAGGCTGGAGCAGGAGGGCACAGTGAAGGGCTTCAAGAAGGGGTGGGGTGGGATAGGTTCAAGGGGAAACTGAATCTAGAGAAGACCCTCTTGGGGCTGGGGGTGGTGGTGAGGCGAGCAGCCACTAGGTTACTGGCTTTTGAGCAGACAAGACAGACCAGTTGGCCTACTCTGCTGGCTGTTATTATGTTAGAATGTGCCAGTTTTGAAACCAGAAGGGTTAGAAACTTAATTCTTATTTATGATAGGAAATCCTTTCTAATTCACAGCTGTTTGTAATGCTTCGGTTTAATTTTTTATTGTTTGCTCGTGCATGCTCAAAGCCAGATATCTTGGGTTGTCTTGGGGGAGGTGTATGTTACACCAGCCAGTGGAGCTGAACCTACAGGCGGTGCAAGAGTGACAGCCCAGTGGTCAGAAAGCTGATGATGATGCTTCCGAGATGACTGATGGGTGGAAACTTCATATATGATGAAAGGATGCAGTCTGAGTTACTTAGTGGCCTTATAGAGTAGATGCTGGGCAGTGCTTACATATCGGTGATTTTCAGTGTTTGTATCTACATAAACAAGGTGTTTGAGAATTGAAACTGATGCCTTGAACAGTGCATTAGGCACCTCTAATGTGTGCTCAGGGCATCAGTTTCAGGTTTCAGACAGCTGGTTTATGTAATTTCAAAGCTCAGTTTTGAAAATCACTGACAGGATTTGTTTGCGTTGCTCAGCATCTACTCTTAAGACCACATAGGTGACTTTTATTTGATTGTCATGGTTTATGCTCAGAATGCTGAGCGCTGTCCCGATAGGTGGACTGCTTGTGCTTGGCATTTTGTATACAAGCCATGACCACGAAGACTCTGAATTCCTGGTTCCATGAGGAGAACTGTGTAGAATGTTGTACATAAACCAAAAACAGTCCATACGTTTTTCAACTGTCTATTCAGGTATAAGTTAAACAGGAATCATTTGGTGTTATGAATTTCATTATTGAAAAGAGGAACATTATAAACTACTGCCAGTTTGAAAATCATTTCAAACCCCAGGAATCCCTCATTATGCTTAACTAAATGCAGTTAGCCCAGTAGGTTCAACTGCTCCAGAGATTGGAACTTAGTTAAATGAAGGGACGTCGCAGTGGAACTTAGAATGTAGTTCAGATCTCTGCCTCTAGGTGCTGCTGCTAACGGCATTCTCCTCAGATTCATTTCTCCACCTGTAGTAAGTAGCCTCGAAGGTCTCTCGCAGCAACTTCGCTGCAAGTCTCATTTTCAGTGTTTCTGACAAAAAATTTATTTTTCTAATATTTTTTCCTCTACAGTGTTGGTTTTTAGTTTGTGTTAGCATTAGTGTTGCATTTGGGTTTTTCTCCAATTCCATCTTGGTTCTCTGGAACTGGAGAAACTTCTCTTTATCTTTTCAGTCAGTTTTCTACTATTTTGCTTCTATTTTACTGTGGTTTAGTATTAACAAAAACTAAGTTAAATTAGCGCGGATTTGTAGTTTTGTCGTCTCGGTTCCACAATGCAGGAACCAAGGCGCTCTTCTCAGTGCAGTTTTTAATCTCTACTGTTTTGTGCTGTTTCACAGTTATTCCCTGAGGAACTGAACTGCAGTTTTTTTTTTTTTTTTGTAAATTTCTTTTTGGGAACTGCATTTTCTGCCTAACTGGACAAATTGACATGTCAGTTCGGCCTAAAAAGAGAACAGGACCCACAGGTTTTAAAAATTGTGCCAAGTGTTTCCAGCTCCTGGCCAGTGCAGATGACCATGACTTGTACTCGAAGTGTTTGGGTCCTAGCCATATTTTTGCAGATTGTGAGCTTTGCAGTAAGTTCTGAAACGTTAAAAAGAGGACCAAAAGACATGAAGAAATCGCCTCTCAGTCCACCTCCACATTTTCTATAACTAGGTCTGAAGAAGGGCCCCCTCAGAGTAAACCCAAAGATAGGGCGTCCA
Source organism: Neoceratodus forsteri (assembly GCA_016271365.2). Classification (NCBI taxonomy): domain Eukaryota; kingdom Metazoa; phylum Chordata; order Ceratodontiformes; family Ceratodontidae; genus Neoceratodus; species Neoceratodus forsteri. The sequence continues at coordinate 1,339,268,181 of CM057458.1, read as the reverse complement.
AGGAATCGTCTGACCACAAGGTCCCTGAAAAACAGGACTTGGACAAGAGGTCTGTGGAGCAGGGTTTGGACCTGGTTCCTGCTAAAAAAACAAACAGGAGAAACCTGTCATTGCACCTCCTGGTGAAGAAGCAAGGGAGCTCTCAGTGGACAAAACTAGCTTGCCCTCTGTGGAGGACATGGCCAAGGCTCTTCAGGTCTTCCAGGCTCTGCAGTCTGTGGGGTCTTTTGGTGGCATCCTCGGTTCCATAGGTGCCACCCCAAGTCCCGATTCCCCCCCCCCCCCTTCCCAGGGGACAGAATATTTCTATGAAGAGGGGGATGTTGTGGAACCGATTGAGCCAGGTGTCTTCCTGGAACAGAGGTTCAGTTCCCCACCCGGGGGCCCTGAGGATTTCTCCTCCTAGTATGCCTTTGTCAGGTAAATGGTGGACACACTCAACCTTGCAACCCAGGAAATGGTAGAGGAAGAGGAGGAAGCAGATTTGCTAGAGATGATGAGGCTAGCCCACCACCAAGAGACTTTCATTGCCAAGTCTCTAAGGGAGGCAACCTTAAAAATCCTTCAGACCTCTACTTCTACTACTTGGACAAAAAGGTGGAAAAGAAGTACCAGCTGGACAGAAGCAATGCTGGGTACCTCTGTTCACACCCCAGTCATGAGGGAGTGATTCAGGCGGCCCCATGTGACAAAACAATGGTGCCCTTATCTTCCCCCTCCCTAGACAAGGACTCCAGGAAACTGTATGGCATGGGCAAGAATGGATAAATGGTAGTGCCTCCCCTTTTGAGGTAGGCTACTTACATGGCTTACACTGCTCAGTACCAAAAGGCCCTTTGGACTTGAGTTTTAGCCATGTGTGACAGCATCCCTACTGAAGTAGGGCATGACTTAGCAGACACTGCCAGGACAGCACAAGACACTATTAAGTACTATTATAAAATGGGCATCCAGAATAAAGAAATCTCATTGGTCAAAATATATTGTGTGACTGTGTATAAAATCTGTTTCTTGCACAGTCATCCTGGTCCTAAACCACATCGCACAATGAACAAATCGGTCCTCCGACAACCAGGACTATCTTCCATCACAAACATGGCTGCTATCTTTACACTAAGTTTTTTTTTTTATCAACCGTTTTTGCATCACATAGTTTTTAGGTAAAAACTCACATTTTATGATTGCTTACTTTCTCTAAAATTCATTGATGTTGCTGGTTGTTTTATCTGCCTCCTTGCTTATTAGAAACGAAATGCATAGTAATGTATAGCTATGCTCTGCTTTGTTTTTCTTCAAATTGTTGAACTACTCTTAGTGCACACTTTCTGAACATTAGAAACACCTTCAAACAGTGCAACCACTCATGATGTAATAATCTTCTGTACTCCAACTGCATAACAAGTGGCTAGATTGTGTTGGGGTGATCTTACTTCGAGAAACAGCTCTTGCAGCAGGTTACACCATTAGGACTGAGGCCGGCAGGCTCCAGGACCCCACGGAAATTTTCTAGCTAGCAGTCTCTGGCGAGGGACCGCCCCACGCCAGGTGACTGGCGCCAGAGATGTCTGATAAATGGGCCTCTACTTCGCCTTCCAGTTCTTTTTCCCGCTCTGCCAACGCCCGTGGTAACATTCGTTGCTTGTCAGCCTCTATAGTCTGTAGTTTTGACAGAGCACAGGTATTCGGTGTATGTCGTCCCCTACACCCTCCAAGCACACAAACAAGTGCGACTCGTGCGGCGCCCAACTCCTGCACAAGGACGGCCATTCCCTGAGCCTCTTTTGCCTAGGCCCCGACCATCCGGTGGAGAAGTGCCAGTACTGCCTCAAGTTCACTGCGGCTACCCGAAGACGGAGGCAGCAGTCCCTGGAGGCCCATATTTTGAAAAAGAAAATGAGCTCCATGGAAAAGGAGTTGAAAAAGCTCCGGCATGCGTCCACTTCCTGAAGGCCATTACAAGAAAAAGACAAGGAGAAGCACCGTGACAAGGGCTCCTCATCCACCGCGACTTCTTCGGGAGTTGTCGTGTTGCAGGTAACGCCCTGGGACCGCTCCACGACAGCGTTGGACCGCCTGTCTTGCTCGGGCCCTTCGGGTGCCTCCGGGCTTTTGGAGGCCTCCGCTCGCAGTAAAGCTGTACTTGCATGGCCTACTGGTGTGAGTGGCCCCAGTAAACTGGACGTCTGCTCCTCCGTCCGCACGGGGGAGGTCGGTAAGTTGCCCAACCCTTTGGGGCGGCGCACGGCCCCTATTCCGCCTGATCAGGCCGCCTCCATTGTGGCCTGCCTCCGTGAAGGATCCGTTACGACATTGGTTCTCCCAACGTCCGCGACAGCAGAAGAGCTGACGCTGATCTCCCACGCCCGCTGCCCTGGCTTCCGCAGCCTTCGCTGCCCTCTGGGGACCCTGTCTCCCTCAGCCTGACCCCGAGGATTCCCCCATCCCCGGTGACGCTGAGGTTCCTGTTCCGCCTCGCCAGACCGTCCACCTGCTGATCTGACCGATCTGACGTTGGCTCCCCAGACGCTGGCACCGACGCTGGCTCCGCCGGTATTGCTGACTCCAGGCAACATCCCGCTCCCGGATGCCTCCCCAGCCTTTGCGGACATCACCAAGGCAGCGTGGAAACGTCCGCACTCCACCCCTTCAGTGCTGAAGACAGCTGATCGCCTGTACAGGGCCCCTGCAGAGGGCCCGTACGTGGCGCATCAACCCCTGGCTGATTCCCTGGTCATTACGGCCTCCCATGATAGGTCTCAATGACCTCAACATTTGAGCACACAACCTCCGGACCAGGAGTCCAAGCAATTGGACTCACTGGGTAGGCACATGTCTGCAGCTGCTACGTACTCCATTAGGTCACTGAACTATCTGACACACGTGGTTCAGTTTCAGAATGCCCTATGGGAACAGGGTCAAGACCTAGTTAAAATACTTCCGGATGGCAAACAGGAGGAGGAGCTCCTCAGCCTCCTCCGCAGTGGGTCAGACGTGGGGACCCAGGTTTTGAGAGCCGCCTACGACTCGGCGGACTCCGCAGCAAGGGGAGCAGCCTCAGGCGTCTGTCTCCGGAGACATTCATGGCTTCGTGTCTCTGGATTTACCCCGAATGTCCAGAAAAGCATCCTGGACGTTCCCTATAACGGCGAAGTCCTATTTGGTGAAGTCTCCGAAAAGGTGATCACCAAATTACAGGACGCCGGGAAGGCAGTAAGGACTGCACAGGCCATGTACAGACCCAAATCTGGTTCCTTTCGTAGGAACCAGAGCCGTTTTCGCGGCTGACAACAACGGCAGCAGCCACGTTCCGACCAGCAGCAAAGGGGCACCTTCCACCGTAAGGCCCAACCTAAGTCTTCCCCAGGCAGAGGTCAGAGGTATACCAAACCGGCCCAGCCTACGGGGGTTAATGCTGCCACAGCATGACTCCTTCTCGGTCCCCGCCCCTCCTCTGGATCAACGGGCAGAAAAGGTCGGGGTCGCATCGCTCGCCGCTTATCAGGATGGCAGTCGATAACTGCTGACCGGTGGGTCCTTTAACCGGTCAAGAGAGGACACTTTATAGAATTCCTCGACCACCCACCGTCAGTACCTCCCCACTTTCCCGTTATTCGGGTCAGCACGCACTGCTCATACAGCAGGAAGTGCTCGCGCTTCTGAGAAAGGAGGCTGTAGAGATGTACCGAGGAGTCAGAGAGGTGCAGGCTACTATTCCCACTTCTTTCTGGTTCCCAAAAAGACGGGACCTCTGTCCGATTCTGGATCTCAGCGATCTCAGTGCTTCGGTCCTTTACAAACGCTTCCGCATGGTGACCCTTCCCGGTTTGATACCCATGCTTAAGCAGGGCGCCTTCCTAGTGTCTTTGGACATGCAGGATGCCTACCTGCACATACCCATAGCTCGAGCGCACAGGAAGTTCTTGCACTTCAAATTTCTAGGTCGCCATTATCAGTTCCGAGCCCTCCCCTTCGGACTGTCCTCGGCACTTCGGGTATTTACAAACTGCATGGCAGTTGTCATGGCGGCTCTAAGGAGACAAGGCCACTACGTGTTCCCATACCTGGACGACTGGCTCTCGTGGCCCGCTTCTCGGAGGCTCTGATGTCCGCAATCCACTGTACTCCGTCCCTGTCCGGGCGCACGCATCATCAATCAGGAGAAGTCGCATCTGGTTCCGTCACAGAATCTGCAGTTCATAGGTGCAGTTCTGGACACCGTCCAGGGGAGAGCCTTTCTGCTCCAGGACAGAGCGGAACACGTCGGATCCCTCATCAGGGACATTTTGGCAAAGAAGACAGTCCCAGCCAGACTGGTCCTTTGCCTGCTTGGACACATGACTGCGGCCATTGTGACAGTTTCGCTAGCCCGTCTCCACATGCGGGTGACCCAGTGGATGTTACGGGTACAATAGGATCAGAAGCAAGACCATTTACAGCATCCAATTTGGATCACGAATGCCGTCATCTGGGATTGGCAATGGTGGCTCGATTCAAAGCACCTGTCGTCGGGAGTCCTCTTCATTGCATCGTCTCCGATAGTGACACTCTTCACGGACGCCTCGGGGTTCGTTGGGGGAGCACACCTTGACTGGGTCAGGTCTCAGGGCTCATGGACGCCCCAGGAAGCTCATCTCCACTTAAATATTTTGGAAATGAGAGCAGTTCTTTATGCCTTGCAGGCCTTCCAATCGGAGATCCCACCGGGTACTCTGCTGTTGCAAACAAACAGTACCGCGGTGATGTATTACCTCAACAAACAAGGAGGCACCCATTCCTACCCGCTTTGCAGGGAGGCCATGAGGGTGTGGGATTGGGTTCTGCAACACGGCGCAGACCTCATTGCTGTTCATGTCCCAGGAGTGGACAACGTCCTCGCAGACAGTCTGAGTCGCTCTCAGGCCAGAGTCCACGACTGGGAACTACTCCAGGAGGTGGTAGAGGATCTGTTTCACAGGTGGGGCACACCAGAGTTAGACCTTTTCACTCCCCATCCAACGCAAAACTGCCCAATTTCTGCTCGCTAGATCCAGGGCCTGGTGTTTTCTGGCGAGACGCGTTGTCCCTCTCCTGGACGGGCAGATTCCTCTACGATTTCCTCCCTTCCTGTTGATCCAGAGGGTCCTTTTGAAACTCTGCCGAGAGCAGGCGACGCTGATACTAATCGCGCCCTTTTGGCCCAGACAGATTTGGTTCCCTCTGCTACACCATCTGTCCCGGGAACCTCCGATGCCTCTGCCAATCAGCTCTCACTTGTTGTCCCAGGAGGCAGGTTCTTTGGTCCATCCGGACCTTTACTCTCTGAATCTGCACTCCTGTCCTACAGACATAGCTGTCATGCGGTACGGGGTCTTGCAAGAGGTAGTAAATGTTCTAGCGGCTGCTAGAAAACCAGCCACTCATGCCACATACGCCATGAAATGGTGCAGATTTTGCCTCTGGGCTCAAGCACAAGGGCTTTCCCCGATGGATTGTCCGGAAAGGTCAGTTCTAGACTACCTTCTGTCTCTTTTCCAGGCAGGCTTAGCCTACTCCTCTATTAAAGTACACCTCTGTGCCATCTCAGCCTATCGTACACCTATAGGCCTACAGTCCATAGCTCAGTTGGGCACCGCACGAGCTTTTCTCCGAGGCGTTCCCCACCTTAGACCTCTGATTAAGGAACATATGCCTCCATGGGATTTACCCTTTGTCCTGGAGCAGCTCACGCTACCACCTTTTGAACCAGCTGCGGATTGCGAGCTACGTCTCCTGACATGGAAGACGTTATTTTTGGTTGCTGTTACTTCAGCCAGAAGGATTTCTGAGCTTTACGCACTTATGTGCAAAGAACTTTATTTGTTTTTTCACCAGGACAGGGTGTCCCTGAGGACAAATCCAAAGTTTCTACCCAAGGTAGTCTCAGCTCTCACCCTCAATCAGGACATCAACCTGCCAGTGTATTTTCCTAAATACTCTAATAGAGGAGAGGCCCTGCTGCACACTCTAGATGTGCATAGGTGTCTAAGATACTACCTGACCAGAACCGGCTCCACCAGAATCTGATCAGCTTTTTCACTCTTTCCGCCTAGCAGGATGATGGAGCTCCGTTTCTAAACAATCGCTGTGCAGGTGGCTCATCCATTGTATCACATTTCATTACCAGAAACGTAACAAATCTCTACCGGGCTCGGTTAAGGGACATTCTACAAGGGGGTTGGCTACCTCCTTTGCGGCTATGAAGAACGTGTCCACTTCAGCCATCTGCGCAGCAGCTATTTGGAGAACCGTGCACACCTTTATCAGGCATTATAGCCTGGACGTTGCATCACGGCGAAGAGTTGGTTTTGGTCTAGCAGTCCTTCAGGGACTCCTATCCTAGGCTTCGGTCCAACTCGCGATCTCTACTTAGCCTCCTCCCACCTGCGAGGGATTTCCGGCATTGCTTGGGAATCTGTCGTAATGGCGTAACCTGCTTCAGGAGCTGTTTCTCGAAGTAAGATAGTACAGTAACAATAGATCTTCGAGAACAGCTCTTGCAGCAGGTAGTTTCCCTCCCACCATCCCCTCTGGAGGTGGTAGTTCTGTTATTTTTTTTACCTAGGATTAGATGTTTTTAACACTGCTCTGAATACCTTTTTGATGGCGGATCCTCAGTCTCCACTTCTGATGTCATCTAGCGACCATGAGTCTCCAGGAGAACTGGGGATTCTGGGGGACCGCCCCCCCTTTTGTATGTTGCCTGACGTCGGGGGCGGGGCCAATGTCAGTCCCCGCTGGATACTGCTAGCTAGAAAATTTCCGTGGGGTCCTGGCGCCTGCCAGCTTCAGTCCTAATGGTGTAACCTGCTGCAAGAGCTATTCTCGAAGATCTACTGTTATGGTAAGTTCTTACATAACTGTACTTTCCTGAGTCCAGGAAAGATGCAGTGGGAGCTGGTCAAGAAATGTAAACAAACATATTTTATTGTGGTAACACCGGTATGGTGGGCAGTCAGTTTTTCACTTTTTAAAAGAAAAAGGGGATCCGAATCAAACTACCAGCTGCATTAACAGTTTCTCTAGAATGTGAACATCTTAAAATTTGTTTTTTAAACTAGGAACACTTCAAACAACATGAAGTCTTGCCGTATTCTGACTATATGCAGTTAGCCCCTGCACTTGAACTGCTGTGGAGAGGAAAGAGTTAACTCTATGCCAAGGCATGGAACGTTGAGCTCAAGCTCGGTTTTCAAACCACTGTCCCAGGTACTCCTCATTGTAACCATCAGATTCTTTACTCTGCCTAACTGTCAAGTCGCTCATGAGATCCTCTCCTTCACTTCAGTTCGGTTGTAGCTAAATCGGTCGGTTTAGTAAACTGCTTCTTTATTTTTTTGGTCTTTACATCTCTGTCCCGGTACAGTAAGTGTATTGGTAGTAGTGTGGTTTATGAAGAAATTGTTTTTATCTTTTTGGTTTCTTTCCGGTCGGTCCAGTTGGGAACCGAAGCAATTTGTTGTTTATAGTTCTATCTTTAAGTTTAGTGTGGTTTCCGGTATCTATCGGTTCCTGAAAAGACCATTGATTTCTCCGTTTTTTTTCATCCAACCCGTGACACGGTTGGAACCGATAGGTTTTGATAGTTGCCTGGCTTAAACGCTGGTAAGGGTGACTTTGTTTATTGAGGCTTGTCTGAGAAACCCAAAAAGAAAACCGGTTCCACTGAGTTTTCAACACTGCACCGAGTGTGGGGAGGCCTTTGCCAAGGCTAATCCCCACCTCATCTGTGTTTATTGTCTGGGGTTTGATCACCTCAAAGAAGGCTGCCAAATCTGCAGAAACTTTCCTTTAGCCACTGTGGATAAACGTTTAAGTAGGCTGAAGGAAAGGGAGGCCGAAAAATCCGCTGACCCAGATGACAAGCCCGGTTCTATTCCGACTGAACCTGAGGGAGTGCCCATTGACCTGGGCGATTCCTCGGCAAGTCAACCGGTTTGATCCCGGTTCCCATGGTTGCGACCGCTGACAAAATAGCCAAAGTGATTGCTATTGTGCAGTCGGTCGCCCGGTTCCGACTGAACCAACGCAGAGACGGTTGATTTGGTCGGACTTGTCTGCTTCTGAATATGACCCTGAAGCATTTTATGAGGGCGATTGGGAAGGAGATGAAGATGATGAAGAGGAAGACTATGAAGACCTAGATGAGCCTATTGAGCCTGACATCTCTCCAGACAGGCCTTCTAATGTGTCTCCTCCCAGGCTTTCTGAGTCCACATCCCACTTCTTGTTTTACAAGAAGGTGGCTGAGACTCTTCAGCGTCCATTGGAAGAAGCTGAACAGGATCAGGAGGCGCCTGACTATGTTGAGATGATGGATGTCCCAGAGTCAGAAAGGGTGTCTATCCTTCTGCACAAGTCCCTGGGGAAACAGACCCAAAAAATATTAGTTTCTGACATTCATACCTCCTGTGCATAAGAAAATGGACAGGAGGTATGCTCTGTCAGGCCCTGGTACGGATTTCCTTCCTAGCCATTGCAGCCATGTTGGGGTAGTGCAAGTTGCAGCCTGTGACAAGGCTAATATTCCCCCTGGCATCTCACCCCCCCCCCCCAAGGATTCCAGGAAAGTGGATGCCATGGCAAAGAAGCAGTACTTGGCATCTTCTTTGGGACTCGGGCAATCCAACTATATGGCATATAAAGCCAGATAACAGAGGTCTAGGTGGGATACAGTTCTGGAGCTGGCTAAGAATGCCCTTCCCCAGCTGGCCAAGGAGCTGGAGCAGGTGGCTGTGGATGGCATCGACGTTTCAAAGGTCAAGTTTCATGCTGCTGTGGACTCGAATGAAGTTCATTCTAGGGTCATGGCTACATCTGTTGCCATGAGGAGATCTGCCTGGCTCAGGTGTACCAGTTTTATCTCGGGATACCCAGACCAAGGCCATGGATTTTCCTGTCTCTGGTAACTCTCGGGGGAGCAAACAGAGACGTACATGAAAAAGATGGACGAGTACAGGACCACATATAGCAGTGCTGCAGCCAAAGAAAAGCAGACCACTCCTCAGAGGCAATAATCCAGGGCTGGCAGGGGTAGGCCTTTTCAGTCCTTTCTACCAGGCCCAGGCCTCGTCTTCTTTTCAGCAGAGGGGGTTCTTTAGGGGAAGAGGCAGAAGGGGGATGACAAGGGCTGCATCCTTCTCTGTCTAAGCCCCCTGCCAAACAGACACCTTGATGTGTCAGTCAGGGTCGCCACCCCAATTCCTGTAGGGGGCAGAGTGGCTCACTTTTTCCAGGCCTGGAAGTCTATCACTTAAGACAAGTGGGTCCTGGAAGTAGTGAGCCAGGGTCTTGCTCTCAGCTTCAGCAGGTTCCCAAAGTTGAGAGCAAAGGCTTTCTGTCCTTCCTCGGCAGAGGAAACGCAGGCCTTAGAAATAGAGATTTCTTCTCTACTGCTTCTGCAAGCAGTGGGGAGGGTACTTCTCATTCACAGGGGAAAAGGATTGTACTTCAGGTACTTGCTTACCCTAAAAAAGACAGGGGAGCGGTGACCCATCCTGGATCTACGATACCTAAACAAACACATACTAAAACCAAAGTTTAAGATGGTGACTCTGGGAATTATTCTTCCCTCTCTGAGACCAGGAGACTGGCTAGCCTCCCTGGATCTCAAGGATGCCTATTTCCACATACCTATCAGGCAGTCCCACAGAAAGTACCTCCGGTTCGAACTGCCCTCGGGCCATTACCAATTCAGAGCAGTGCCTTTTGGCCAAACATCTGCTCCAAGAATATTCACCAAGTGCCTAGCAGTAGTGGTGGCCTTCCTCAGAAGACAAGGCATCTTACTGTTCCCTTACCTGGACGACTGGCTCATAGTAGGTCAGTCCCCAGACCAAGTCAGGTCAGCTTTAGGGGTCACTAAAGGACTCCCTAGGATTTATTCTAAATCTGGAAAAGTCTGTTCTGGAAACAGTTCAGCTTCTCACATTTATAGGAGTGGAGCTGGACACTAGTCAGGCCAAGGCCTTCCTTCCTCTCTCTAGGGTTCAGTCCCTCATCACTCTGGCTTCCTCTTTTCGTCCACTTGTGTCTCGGCCAGCCAGACACTTCCTGCAGTTGCTAGGCCACATGGCAGCCTGCACTGCAGTAGTACAAGGAGCAAGGTTTCAGATAAGGGACATTCAGTTTCACCTAAGAAACTTTTGGTCTCAGAAAAAAGATCCTCTTTCCAAATTGGTTCCTGTGTCTCCAACTCTTGTTCAGGCTCTCCAGTGGTGGTTGGAAGAAGACAATCTGAGGCAAGGGGTTCCCTTTCTCAGTCAGGTCCCCATAGTGATCCTCACCACAGATGCCTCCCTGTTGGGGTGGGGAGCCCATCTGGATCAGTTTACTGCTCAGGGAACGTGGTCTCATCAGGAGTCTCTTCTACACATAAACCTTCTCGAACTCGGGGCTGTCTTTTTAGCACTCCAGACATTCTCGAACATAATTCGGGAGTGGTGCAGATCAGGACGGACAACACCACAACCATGTGGTACATCAACAAGCAGGGGGCACTCGGTCCTTGGCTTTGTGTGCTGAGGCCATGAAAATATTCTCTCTGGCTTATTCCCCTGCCGGTTTCTCTGATTGCAGTGCATTTCACAGGGAAGGACAATGTACTGGCAGATGCTCTCAACAGAATTTCCTAAGGTCACCGTGGATGGGTCCTGAATCCCCTCATTCTTCAGATCATTTTCAAGAGGTGGGACACTCCAGAAATGGATCTCTTTGCAGCTCTGGACAATCATCAGCTGCCTCTATTCTGCTGCAGACTCCCTCTGGATGTCCTCCTGTTGGATTGGACCAACAGGTTTCTTTATGCTTTTCCTCCTTTTCCTCTGATATTCAGAGTTCTGGTCAAGATCAGATCCCAACCCTGCACTGTGATTCTGATAGCCCCAGATTGGGCCAGACAACCTTGGTATCCTCTGCTGTTGTCACTATCAGTGACAATTCCCCTGTGCCTTCCCAGACACTTCACCCGCCTCACCTCATCTCGGGAGGATATTGTACCCCAGTCTTCTCACACTCACACTCAGGCTCAAGGCCTGGCTGTTGAGCTAGAATATGCAGGCCTGCATCTCTCACAATCAGCTCTGGATATTCTTAAGGCCAGTAGAAAGCCGTCCACTAGAAGGACCTATGATTCTAAATGGAAGAGGTTTGGGTTCTGATGTTCCCAGAGGCACATCCAGCCGGATTCAGCTGATATTGCCACTGCATTAGATTATTTGGTGTATCTTAACAGTTGAGGCCTTCGGCCTACCACTCTCAAGGTGCATTTGGCAGTTATTTCTGCTTTCCTTTCGGCTGGGAAGGTCTCCTCTCTAGCCTCCCATCTGTTTTCAAGAAGTTCTTCAAAGGATTGGACCATATCAATCCTCCCTTCAGGTATCCTACTCCTCTATGGGACCTGAATATCTGTATTGCACAGCTGATGCAGCCTCCCTTTGAACCACTTTGTTCAGCTGAGCTCACTTGGAAAACTGTATTCCTGGTTGCTATTACTTCTGCCAGGAGAATCCGTGAGTTACAGGCCTTATCAGTGGAACCTGATTTAATTTCATAGGGATAAGGTGGTCCTTCGTACAAATAGGAAATTCCTCCCTAAAGTGGTATCAGACTTCCATCTGAACCAATCTATGACACTGCCTGTACTTTTCACTGATCAGTCCTCCTCTGGAGAGAGGAGATTACACAGTCTTGATGTAAAGAGGGTTCTGAGTTACTACATAGAATACACTAAGCCTCATAGAAACTACTACTCCCAGCTGTTTCTCACTTATGGGGAGGTGGGTAAAGGTAAGCCTGCCACCAAGAGAACTACTGCTAAGTGGATTGTCTCTTGCATACAGTTCTGCTATTCAAAATTGGGGAAAGCCACCCTCGGGCCTGAGGGCTCACTCCACCAGAGATACAGCTGCTTCGGTCACAGCAGCTAGAGACATATCCTTAGTGGAAATCTGTAAAGCAGCCACTTGGAAGACTCGTCACACATTTACCAACATTACTCACTTGACATTCAGTCAAGAAGTGATACTAGGTTTAGCACAGCAGTACTGCAGGTCCTGTTCCCAAAATAGGTTCTGTACTGTAGTTCCCTCCTCCTTGGGGGTACTGCTTGGTAGTCTGCATATAGTCAGAATACAGCAAGATTTCACGTTGTTTGAAGAAAAAATTACTGACCTTAGTAATTGTGTTTCTTCTAATGGAGTCTTGCTGTATTCTGACCTCCTCCCTGCCTCCCCTTCTGGAACCTAGTTGTTTTGGGATGTGGGTGGACAGGCGCAGTGTTGCACCTTAGGGGTGTACCTGGGTGCCTCTTCTTAACTGAGGTTTTCTTGTTCCTATGTTTTATGATTGTGTGCTTTATTGCCTACTTGGATTCTTTTTCGGGGTCTCGACTCGAGTCTTTGGACCCTAAATTGATGTTTATTGCCTTTTGGCACAAAAGCTCTATTAATAGTTTCTGGGTTGTTAGTTAGTATAGAGCTCTTAAAAATCTGACTGATCTTCTTCGAGGTACAGCTCTTGCAGCAGGTTACACCATTAGGACTGAAGCCGGAAGGCGTCGGGACCCCACGGAAATTTTCTAGCTAGCGGTCTTGGCGGGGACCGCCTCGGCGTCGGTCCCTCCCCGGCGTCAGGCGTGTCATAGGGAGGCGGTCCTCAGAATCCCAGTTCTTTCTGCCGCCGCCGACTTGCATGTCTTGACCCTCAGGTCAGTCTCTAGCGCATGACGCACCAGGAATTTCTTCCAATATCAAGAATACTTTCTTCAAGATCTACGCTTCTATCTGATGTCCTCCCCAACTTCTGTGGAGGGCCATTCTTCCAAGTGCACCTGTGGGAAGCAGATTCCGTTCAAAGACCCCCACTCGGCCTGCGTCCGGTGCCTGGGCCCGGATCACGATACCCAGGCTTGCTCCTTTTGTCAGGGCTTTAACAGCCGGACCCGGATCCGCTGTCAGAAGGCTCTCCAGGCTTTTCTCTTAGAAGAAAAGCTCAAGGCCACGGATCCTTCCTCCAGGGGGGAAATCTTCGGAGAAATCCCGCAGGCACCATGAGAAACACCAGGAGAAGGTAAACCTAGATCTCTAGGCCCTCTTGACCTTAGCTTCAGCTCCAGGTCCGACCGCCTCCTCTCCTGGCCCATTCTCAGCCTCCCGGTCGTGGTCAAGTCAGCCAGCGGTTCTTCTACCCTGCGGCCTACTAAGACCTCCAGGCTTTCTTCTTCTTCCAAGGCCTCGTCCAGGTCAGGGGAGCACCACAAGTCCTCGTCCCGGCACTCTGCCTCCGACGTCCAGTCAGTCTCCCTGCTGCTGCCTCCCCAACGTAAGACCAAGGAACTGACCTCCCTGAAGCGGACGTCGGACCTGACCACCCGACGTTGGCTAAACTTCATAAACACTCCCGGGAGCCGGCGGCAGTTCGCCACCCGTCGCCGGCCAGGCACTCACCTCCCTGGACGCGGGTGGGGGACCGACGTCCGATACAGCAGGTAGAAGAACCACACCGCCGCCTACCGACGTCGGCCAGGAGGCGTTGATGGAGGAGGAGTCCACTCAGCCCGAGGACCAGGCGGGCGACCCCGGTCCGGTCGAGGCTCCCATGAACTCTCCCAGAACTGGAGACCCCTGGGGAACCGACACAGGCCACTGCGCCCGCCCGCTGTCGGCCTTAACATAGCAGAAGTGAAGGAGCTATTCACTTTCTGGTGGGACATCATCAAAAAGGATGTGGTCACCACGCGACCCTCCTCCCGCACTCAAGTGTAACACCCCACCCCGCGCCCCTCCTTCACCAAAAAGGGCAGCAGGTCGAGTACCTTCCCCCAAGGAGCCAGTGGGACCTCCTAGGGGCAGACCAACAGACAAGAGAAGACCTCTGTCCAGATCCTCTTCAGGGTCACCTAGACCCAGAAGAAGCCGCAACATCTGAGCACGCAGCCACTGGACCTGGAGTCCAAGCAACTGGATGCGCTGGGTAGGCGCACTTACGCAGCTGCGACCTGCACCATCAGATCCCTGAACTGTCTAACCCACATGGTTCAGTTTCAGAACGCACTGTGGGAGCAGGGACAGGAACTGGTAGAGAAATTGCCAGAAGGAAGAGCTTCTCCAGCTCCTCCGCACGGGTTCAGACGTGGGGACCCAGGTGCTCCGAGCCGCGTATGACTCAGCGGACTCCTTTGCCAGAGCGGTAGCCTCAGGCGTATGCCTCCGGAGGCACTCATGGCTCTGTGTCTCCGGATTTACCCCGGACGTCCTGAAAAACATTCTGGACGCCCCCTTCCATGGTGAAGTTTTGTTCGGTGAGGCATCTGTAAAGGTCATCACCAAGCTATAAGAGGCTGGGAAGGCTGTTAGATCTGTCCAAGCAATGTACAGATCTAGACTCAGATCTTATCTGTGTCAGTCTTCACCATTCATCACATATGGGTACTGGCCGGAGATCAGGACCCTGCGGGAGGGTTTTTATTTTTTTTTTAAAGGGGTAGGCGAACCGACACAGCATCGGCGCCGCCTCGAGGCCGACGACTGGCGTGGCGCCGAGGATTGGCCGTTGCTGTGTCGACCGCCTGCCTACCTGTCTTCGGCTCTCCGCCGAGGTTGCCTCGTGGTAGCTAACTGAAGAAAATTTTAGGCCTTCAGCCTTCGCTCGACAGTCCGTCCGGTTACCTGCTAGTTCTGGGTTCTGCCTCCACCGACGTCGCGGTCAGATCTTTCCTTTTTATTTTGAAATATTGCGACGTCGAGTCTGTTTTGGTGTTTTTTTCCGTAGGTCATGTCTCGGTCGGAGGGCAAGAAGTTTTCTAAGGCAGGTCGGCCCCCTATGCGTCGGTGCCCGTGCGGCCGCAAATATTCTGTTACCGACCAGTATGACCGGTGTCTTGTGTGTCTTGGCCCGCTTCACGACATGGATTCGTGCGACGCCTGCTTCTCCATGGACCGCCGTGTCCTCGAACAGCGCGCGTGGAAAGTGGGGCGAGCTCCGCCGACTTCCGGGGGTAGGGTTCGCACTCGTCGGGCCAAGCCGCGCTCTCTCGGCCTTTCCTCCAGGTCCCCTCCCGGTTCTATATGGACCGAGGAGGAGGGAGCCTCTGCTACTTGTAGCCTGGCCATTGCCGAGGCTCCTCCTGCGGTGCAGGAGGCCCGTCCTGCTTCCTCCCGGGAGCGGGCGGGAGGCGCCGCCACGGTAGTCGCCCCTTCGGGGGTGAAGGCTCCCCCGGTGTCGCTCCCGCAGTTCGGAAGGTCCGGGTCGACGCCTGGCCGGTCGGGTGCCATGGAGCCTCGCGGGCCCTGTCGGTGCCTCTGTCTGCGCCTGCTCGCTGCGACGCTGCTCGCGACGCGTGTGGACAAGACCAAGCGCCGACTTTTTCTATGTCTTGCCTCGCGCCGAGTTGAGCACAGCGCCGTGCCTGCACGGGTTCGGCGCCGTAGGCTCTTCGCTTCAGTGGTTCAGCCTCAAGGCCAGGTTCTTCGTGCCGCTTATAAGCGCCGGAAGCTGGTCGGCGCCTGGTTCGCACCAAGTCCACCGGCTGTCGGCGCCGCTGTCCTCGGTGCCAAGGCGCTAAGCACCTGGCGGTGTCGCGGGCGCCGAGGCTGTTGCTGGGCCCGCGCCATCTTCTGTCCCTGATACCGGTGCTCGTGCTGACTTGACTGACGGCGCCTGCTGGCCCTGGCTCTGGACCTTGGCCCGAGCTGCCCTGGCACCTTCTGTGAGCCATGCCCGCGGGGTTGCGGAGGGCGTGGGGGGCTACCTCGGCCACTGCTTTAGCTGTCGGGCCCTTTGGCAAGGTCGGTTTTGCCCGCCCTCCTACTGTTTGGCTCAGAGCCTCAGACTCTACCTCGTCGGAGTCGGGCTCAGAGTCAGACGCGTAGTCACACCTTTCGGGATTGTCTGCAGAGGAGGGCGACCCAGTGGTCTCGTCGACGAGTCGTAGTCTGCTCCCTGCTGAGGAGTATCAGGTAGTCCCTAAGGTTAGGGTCAGTGGTCCTGACCAGCAAGCAGTGGTGCGTGCCACCATTGCTCTGCAACCTGACCTTGGGGTTTCCTCGACCCTTCGTAGTGGTACCCTCCAGTAGTGTGTCTTGATCCCAACTTGGGGCCCATCGAGAAGTCACAGGAGGGGAGGGTGCTGCGCCTGGGTCTCTTCGGGCAGCCCAGAGCTGCCAGCTACCTAGGCTTGCCCTCCTCGAGGAGGAGGACCTCTCGGACTCTGAGGGGTCGAGGGCGTGGTCGGCTACCGGCCTTTCTCTGGGGTCCACCTGGGCTAAGCCGAAGTGCTGACTCCCACCCTTCCCCTTCGGGTTCCTTGAGGGGGTCCCATTCTTTGAGGCAGGGACCCGCCCTTCTGACTTTACGGCCCTGGTCGCCTCACTGGGGATTCTTCTGGGCGAGCCTAGGTAGTACCAACGTGGTTGTCCACTGTCGGCCGCGGAGTCTTCCGGGCACCCTCCTCGGGTGCTCATGGTCCGCCTCCCTAGTCCTGGCGGAGGTCAGCCATCTTTGCTCTGCCCCTCATTCCTCTGTCATATCTCTCCAGGTCCCAGGCATTCTTGGTCCTAGTGGCCCTCTCACCTGGGAGCAGTTCAGAGCGGTGGCGGCTCGGTTCCCTGCCTACGTTAGGGCCATGGACAGTCAGGTTTTCCAACCTCCCCCCGTGCAGCCACCCTCGGAACGCATGGTGACCTCCAGCTCCTCATCCCTCTTCTGGGGAGTGGAACCATCTGTCCATATCTCCCAGCCGCTGATCTCTCAGAGTACCAGCGCTTCGTCGAGGATGATGGAGGACCTTCACCTTCGCCTCTGTCTGTTAGCAATCCTGAGCATGCGGCACATTTCTAGGCAATTTGCATGGTCCACCCTTGTGAGCCGCTTCTGGCCTGCTCCCTTTGGGAGGCGCCTCTGCTTTCTGGCAGAGGCCCTTCTCCAGAGTTCCTGCCCCTAGGGACCTCAGCCAGAGGTATTGCGCCCCCTGGAGTCTCCAGGTTCTATACCTCATCCGCAGTCCGGCTTGACGCACCTGGATACCCCTGATGGGCTTTGCGCCCTCCACCGTGACCGGCCCCCAGATCAAGGCTCCTCGGATTTTGATTTCTGGGGCAGGAGGACCTTCTACTCGGCACGGTTGCTTCTCTCCATTTCTGCTCATCAGGCCCACTGTGCAGCCTACAACAGGTTCTTGTGGTCCCGCTAGGTCAGATCCTAGCTGCTTTGCCTGACTCTGAGCAACCAGACAAGCCATCGCGCCTCTGCACGTGGCCTGAGCCAGTAAGGCACTAGCGGGGCATCTTATGACGCCAGCGAGGTAGTTACCAGGGTCGTAGGGACAGCGATCTGCACTAGGAGGTCGGCGTGGCTTCGTCTTTCCCGGTTGTCACCCTTGGCCCGGCGTAGGGTGATTTGCTCCGCCCACCAGGGAACCTACCTCTTTTCCATAGGGCAAGACAGCGCTTGTCGGGCAACTTCTTCCCCTCTGGGGACCCTGCCTCGCCTTCCCACTCGGCCTTCAGGCCCGAAAGTTCCCCCTTAGTGTGTCACCCACTGAGGGCTAAGGGACTCTGTCCCTTATGGTGTAATGAATCAACCCCCTTCGGGGGGCTTGGTACTCACCCATATGTGATGAATGGTGAAGATTGACGCAGATAAGATATGAAAATTAGGTACCTACCGTAATTATGATCTTTCTGTGTATCTTCACCATTCATCACAATCCCGCCCACCTCAGTCTCTGGGTCCCCCTCCCTATGTGCTCCCCCTCTCTTTTAGAGCAGGGTAAAGTAGGGACACACGGGGGGTATTCTCCTTAAGGAGTACAGCTCGAGTGGCACCCCTTCATTGCATGTCTCCACCTGCTAGTGGGAGTTGGTGGTTGCCCTCCTCCTGTTCTCTTCTGATTTCCATCACAGTGTTTTTAAAAAAAAAAAAAAAAAAAGTTTTCCCTTTTTCTTCACCAAACATCTTTCCTGAGAGAGTATTAAGTCCCTGTACTCTGTCCTTCTCTAGAATAGCTGACTCTGCTTCTGGGGTATTTGCCAGTTATTCTGTGCCTTGAATTCTGGCAGAGAGCTTTGCTACTCCTTGCAGTTCCTATATAATCTGGTGACGGACTAGGGTCTCGGGATACCTTGGTACCTCTCACTCTCTCCTAAATTTCTCCCCTCCCTTCCCTCCCTTCTTCCGCTCCAGAGATTGGGGCCCCTACCCAATCCCCTTAGTCTCCTCTCTTCTTGCTGTCCTCTCGGTCGTTATTTCTCCTTTTAGTTCAGTTTTCCTTCCTTTTCTGTCCCTTGGACCTCTTGTCCCACCCTCCATCCCTTCCTCTACCTCTCCGGGCGACTCAGAACTGGTAGGCGGAGTCGACACAGCCTAACGGCCAATCCCCGAGCGCCACGCAGTACATCGGCCCCGAGGGCGCGCCGATGCTGTGTCGGCCCGCCTACCCTTTAAAAAAAAACCCACGGGTCCTGATCTCCAGCCAGTACCCATATGTGATGAATGGTGAAGATACACAGAAAGATCATAAGTATGGTAGTAGCACTCATCATTTCTTCAGAGAACCAGAGTCGCTTTGAGCCGGGTTTCAGAGGCAGCAACCTCGCCTCTAGCCAACAACAGAGGGGCTCCTTCTCCCAGAAAGCCCAGGTCAAGGCGTCCTCAAGTAGGGGCAAACGTTCCACCAAGTCGGCCCAACCTGCGGAACCCTCTGCCACCACAGCATGACTCCTTCCCGGCCCCCGCCCCTCCTCTGGATCAACGGGGAAACAAAGGTCCTGCTGGGGTGGCAGTCAATCACCACCGACAGGTGGGTGTTACAGTTGGTCAAAAAAGGCCACTTTATAGAATTCTTAGACAAGCCCCCGACAAGGCCTCCTCTGCTCTCCTGTTATTCGGGTCAGCATGCCCTGCTCATCAGGGAAGAAGTGCTCACGCTTCTACAGAAAGAAGACTTGGAGTACGTCCCAGGGAACCAGAGAGGAACAGGATATTATTCCCACTTCTTCCTGGTTCCAAAGAAAACAGGGGACCTCCGTCCAGTCTTGGACCTCAGTGACCTCAATATGTCAGTCGCCTACAAACGCTTCCGCATGGTGATCCTTCCGGGTCTAATCCCCATGCTGAAGAAGGGAGCATTCTTGGCGTCATTGGACATGCAGGACGCCTACCTGCACATCCCCATCGCTCAAGCGCACAGGAGGTTCCTGCGCTTCGAGTTTCTCTGCCACCACTTTCAGTTCCGAGCGCTCCCCTTCAGGCTGTCATCGGCCCCCAGGGTCTTTACCAAGTGCATGGCAGTCGTGGCAGCGTCTCTGAGGAGACAGGGCCACTATGTGTTCCCGTACCTGGACGATTGGTTTCTCATGGCCTCCACCAAGGAGGAGCTGTTGATAGCGATCCAGCATACCCAGGCCCCTTTTCAGTCCCTGGGCATCCTAATCAACCACGAGAAGTCTCTCCTGGTACCGTCCCAGAAACTACAATTCATAGGGGCAGTTCTGGACACTATCGCAGGGAAAGCTTTTCTTCCCAAAGACAGAGCGGAACGCATTCGATCCCTCATCAGGGACCTATCTGCGAAGAAGACCGTCCCAGCCAGGCTGGTCCTTCGCCTGCTCGGACACATGGCTGCAGCCATTCCTACTGTCCGATGGCAAGGCTCCACATGCGGGTAACCCAGTGGATGTTAAGAGTGCAATGGGACCAAAGGCAAGACCATATGCAGCATCCAGTAAGAATCACAAAGTCCGTGGTTCGAGACTGGCAATGGTGGCTAGACCCGGGAACCCTCTCTGTGGGGGTTCCATTCACAGCGCCGTCCCCGGTGGTAACACTCTCCACAGATGCCTCAGGGCTGGGGTGGGGTGCACACTTGAATGGGGTGAGGTCTCAGGGAACTTGGACCACTCAAGAATCTCATCTCCATATCAACATATTGGAGATGAGGGCAGTCCTTTATGCTCTGCAAGCCTTCCAGTCGGACATCCCACCGAGTACTCTTCTGTTGCAAACAGACAATACAGCGGTGATGTATTACCTCAACAAACAAGGAGGCACACACTCTTACCCCCTCTGCAGGGAGGCCATGAGTGTGTGGGATTGGGTAATATACAGGCGCGAACCTCACTGCAGTTCATGTTCCTGTGTGGACAATACTCACAGAGACAGCCTGAGTCGCTCCCAGGCCAAGGTCCACTTAATGGGAACTCTACAGGAGGTGGCAGAGGATCTGTTTGCAGATGGGGCACTCCAGAATTGGATTTGTTCGCATCCCCATCCAACGCAAAACTGCCCAATTTTTGCTCGCTAGATCCAGGGCCTGGTGTTTTCTGGCGAGACGCGTTGTCCCTCTCCTGGGCGGGCAGATTCCTCTACGCCTTCCCGTTGATCCAGAGAGTCCTTCTCAAACTTCGTGAGGGAGCATGACGCTTATCTTAATAGTGCCCTTTTGGCCCAGACAGATTGGGTTCCCGCTTCTGAGTCAACTGGCCCGGGAACCTCCACTTCCTTTGCCAATCAGCTCCCACCTGCTGTCTCAGGAGGAGGGTTCACTAGTCCACCCGGACTTGCTTTCTCTGAACCTGCACGCCTGGCTACTAGAGACATAGCCATTTTGCGATACGGGGTCTTGCAGGAGGTGGCGGAAGTGCTTTCTGCTGCCAGAAAACCTGCGACATACGCTACATATGCCCATGAAATGGCGAGGGTTTTGCTTGTGTCTCAGGCACCGCTTCTCACCCTTAGACTGCCCAGAGAAACTAGTCCTGAATACTTGCTTTCCTCTTCAATCAGGGTTAGCTTACTCCTCGATCAAAGTGCACCTGTGTGCAATCTCAGCCTACCATGCCCCCATAGGCCAACGCACGGTGGCACAGCTGGATACCTCCCGTGCCTTCTTAAGAGGGGTCCTCCACCTTAGGCCGCCTATTAGGGATCCCGTCCCTCCTTGGGATTTACCTTTCGTCCTGGAGCAGCTTACGCTGCCACCATTTGAGCCTGCCGCAGATTGCGAGCTGCGTTTTCTGTCGTGGAAAACGTTGTTTTTAGTTGCTGTTACTTCGACGAGAAGAATCTCCAAATTACACGCTCTCATGTGCAAGGAGCCTTATTTAATTTTTCATCAGGACAGGGTGTCCCTGAGGACGAATCCCAAGTTTCTGCCTAAGGTGGTCTCAGCCCTCACTCTTAACCAGGACATTGATTTACCAGTGTACTTCCCTAAGTACGCTAATCGAGGAGAAGCACTGCTTCACACCCTGGATGTTCACTGATGCCTTAGCTACTACTTGACCAATACCAAACAGCACCACAAAGCGGAACAGCTGTTAGTCTCATTCGCTGAGAGGAGGATGATGGGGGTTCCAGTCTCGAAACAGACCCTTTCGCGCTGGCTCATTCAGTGCATTTACTTTTGCTACAGTTAACGCCAGAAACCCTTACCAGGTGTGGTCAAGGGCCATTCGACAAGGGGAGTGGCTACATCCTTTGCGGCACTCAAGAACGTATCCACATCGGCCTTATGTGCTGTAGCCACCTGGAGCTCTGTGCACACCTTTATCAGGCATTACAGCCTGGACATCGCTTCACGGTGAAGAGCGGGTTTCGGCCTTGCTGTCCTTCAAGGCCTCCTGTCCTAGGCTCAGGATGGGTTGGATCTCCAGTATTGCCTCCTCCCGATGACTTTCAAGGCACCATTGCTTGGGAATCAGTCCTAATGGGTTAACCTGCTGCAAGAGCTGTACCTCGAAGAAGATAGTACAGTTACGTAAGAACTTACCGTAACAGTAGATCTTCGAGAACAGCTCTTGCAGCAGGTACCTTCCCGCCCACCATTCCCCCTTGGAGGTAGTAGGTTTCAACCTACACTTGTAAAGGTCGATTCTTAGTCTTGGCCACCTGATGGCGGGTCCTCTGTCTCCCTTTCTGATGTCATCCAGTGGGAGAACTGGGGATTCTGGCGGGACCGCCTCCTTCAAACAACTTGAAGTCTTGCTGTATTCTGACAAATTGCAGTGAGGTCCAACCTTCGAACTTCCCCGGAGATGAGTTAACTTTCCATGCCAGGCATGGAACGCTGAGCTCGAGCTCGGTTGAGACTCTGTCTGTTGCTGTTTGAACTCAAACGTCAGATTCTTTACTCCGCCTCACTGAACAGTCGCTCTGGAGATTTCTCCTTTGCTCGGTTCAGTTTGTCGGTTAAAGTACCGTTTTTCTCGGTTTTCAACCGAATTTAAACCGCAACCTATCGGTTCAGTCTCTCTGTGGTATTCATGAATACTAGATAGGTTTATATTGTTTTTCTATTTTGTATGGTACTTGTAAACGTGTCATCGGTTCGGTTTGAACCGATCAGGTTGTTTAAAAATCTTTACTTCTACTTTGAGTGTGGTTACTGGTTCTTATCGGTTCTAAAAAAAATGGATTTTATTACAGTTTTTTTCCACGACCCGTAACACGGTCAGGAACCGATAAGAGTGTCTTGCCTGGCGGATTGCCATAAAAGGGTAAGTTTTGTTTAGGACTGGCCATGTCTGAGAAACCCAAAAGAAAAACCGGGCCCACTGGGTTTCAACACTGTAGTGTCTGTGGGGAAGTCTTTGCTAAGGCTGACCCCCACACCACCTGTGTTTATTGTCTGGGGTTTGACCACCTCGATTCAGACTGCCAGATTTGTAAAACTTTTCCTGCAACTACCCTAGAAAAGAGAGTTGGTAGGCTCAGGGAAAGGGAGGCCAAAAAGTCCGCTGACCCGGATGGTCAGCCCAGTTCGGTTCAAACCGAACCAGGAGGAGTGCCCTCTGACCAGGGCGAAACTTCTTCGGGCAAAAGGAGAACTGATTCCGAGGAGTCGGTTCCGGTTAAGAGAACAAGATGGGATAAATCAGCCGGTGTGGATCCAAAAGTTTCTTCTCCAACCTCTGATGAAATAGCCAAAGCGATAAAAATTGTTCAGTTGCTATCCCCGGTTCCGATCGAACCGGCACCATCAGGAAGGCGCTCAGTTTGGCCGGTTCCACCGGTTCCGGTTTATGATTTGGAGGAATTTTATGCACCGGAGGAGGAGGAGGAAGGAAGGAGAGTATGAGGAAAGTGAATGTGATTATGAAAGTCTGGATGTGCCCATTGACCCGGACATCTCCCCAGACAGACCTTCAGGAGTGTCTCCTCCTAGGCTTTCTGAGTCCCCCTCCCATTTCATGTTTTACAAGAAAGTGACTGAAACCCTTCAGCTTCCTATGGAAGAAGCTGTGAATGACCAGGAGGAGCCTGACTGTGTTGAAATGATGGATATCCCAAAGTCAAGGAGGCTGTCTATTCCCCTTCACAAATCTTTTGGGAAACAGACAATAAAGATTTTAAAGACTCCTAATTCTATATCTCCTGTGGATAAGAGAATGGACAAGAGGTGTACTCTTTCAGGCTCTGATACAGAGCCTTACCCAGCAATGCAGCCATGTTGGGGTAGTGCAGGCTGCTGCCTGTGATAAGGCAAATATACCCTTGGCTTCACACCCCCCAGATAAGGACTCTAGGAGGATTGATGCCATGGCAAAGAAACAGTACATGGCAGCATCCTTGGGACTCAGGCAGGCCAATTATATGGCCTATACAGCTAGATATCAGAAATCTAGATGGGACACTGTAATGGCTTTAGCTAAACAGGTCCCTGGCCAGCTTGCCAAGGAGCTGGAGCAGGTAGCTGCGGATGGTATTGAGGCATCCAAGGTGCAGTTCCATGCTGCAGTGGACTCCAATGATGTTTCATCTAGAGTCATGGTTACATCTGTGGCCCTTCGCAGGATGGCTTGGCTCAGATGTACTAGCCTGTCTCAGGATACCCAGACTGAGGCCATGGATTTTCCTGTTGTGGGTAATTGTCTGTTTGGGGAGCAAACAGAGAACTACATGAAGAAAATGGATAAATACAGGACCACCTATAGGAGTGCTCAGGCCAAGGAAGGCAAGCCACTCCTCAGAGGCAGCATCCCAGGGGCAGGGGCAGGCCTTTCATAGGCCTTTCTACAAGCCCAGGCCTCTTCTGCTTACGCCAAGAGGGGTTCTTTAGAGGAGAGGCAGAAGGGGTACAAGCAGGCCTGCTTCCACCCTCAGCCTAAACCCCCCTGCCAAACAGGCACCCTGATGGGTTTACCAGGGCCGATTCTCCACCACCTGTAGGGGGCAGGCTGGCTTACTTTGTCCAGGACTGGATGTCTTTAACGTCAGACAAATGGGTCCTGGAAGTAGTAAGCCAGGGACTGGTTCTTGGCTTCAAAAAAAATTTCCATAGATGAGAACCAGATCCTTTCCACCTGCAAATCCTTCAGAGGCACTTGCCCTAGAGGCAGAGGTCTCTTCCCTCTTGGCTCTCAGAGCTGTAGAAAGGGTTCCACCCCTACACAAAGTGAAAGGATTGTACTCCAGGTACTTCCTCACCCCCCAAAAAGACAGGAGAATGGCGGCCCATCCTGGATCTCAAGATATTTAAACAAGCACCTTTTAAAGCCAAAGTTCAAAATGGTGACTCTGGGAATAATTCTACCCTCTCTAAGGCCAGGGGACTGGCTGGTCTCCCTGGACTTCAAGGATGCCTATTTCCATATTCTCATCAGAAGCTCCCATCGAAAATACCTCAGGTTCGAGCTGCGCTCAGACCATTACCAATTCAGAGCAATGCCCTTCGGCCTAACCTCTGCTCCAAAGGTGTTCACAAAATGCCTGGCAGTAGTAGTTGCTTTCCTAAGAAGGAAAAGGATTTCCATCTTCCCATACCTGGACGACTGGCTCATAGTAGGCCAGTCCCCAGACCAAGTCAAGTCACACCTGCAGATAACTCAGCAGCTGCTCACTTCTCTAGGTTTCCTTCTGAATCTTTCAAAGTCAGTTTTAGACCCTGTACAGCTCCTCACCTTCATAGGCGCAGAGCTAGATACAGAAAAGGCAAGAGCCTTCCTTCCCCTGGACAGGGCAAGGACCCTTATCACACTGGCCTCTTCATTCACCCTACAGGTGTCTCGACCAGCAAGGCATTTTCTGCAGCTCCTGGGGCACATGGCTGCTTCTACAGCAGTGGTGCAGGGAGCAAGATTTCAGATGAGGGACATTCAGTTCCATTTGAGAGCCTTTGGTCTCAGAAAGGATCCTCTGACCAAACTGATCCAGTGACTCTAACCCTGATCCAGGCTTTGCAGTGGTGGCAGGATCAGGACAATCTAAGACAGGGAGTTCCTTTGTCGCTCAGTCTCACCCTTAATCCTTACTACAGATGCCTCCTCTTGGGGTGGGGGCCCACTTGGGAGACCTGACCACCCAAGGGTTGTGGTCTCCTCAGGAATCTCTGCTTCACATCAGTCTGCTGGAACTCAGAGCAGTGTTTCTAGCACTTCAAGCTTTTTCCAAGTCTGTTCAGAACAAAGTGGTTCAGATCAGAACAGACAATACCACCACAATGTGGTATATCAACAAGCAAGGGAGCACTCGGTCTACGGCCTTGTGCACAGAAGCAATGAAGTTGTGGTCTCTGGCCTATTCCCTGAACACCTCTCTTACAGCAGTACACCTCCCAGGCAAGGACAGTGTCTTGGCAGGTGCCCTCAGCAGGATATCTTAGGGCCATCGCGAATGGTCACTGGATCCCCTGGTTTTGGAGGTGATCTTCTCCAGATGGGGCACCCCACAGATAGATCTTTTTGCAGCCCCAGACAATCACCAACTTCCCCTCTTCTGCTGCAGGCCCCCAATGTTGGGCTCAGTCCCCCTGGATGCCCTGGTCCTCAATTGGGAAGGGAAGTTCCTGTATGCTTTTCCCCCCTTCCCTCTCCTGTTCAGGGTGCTAGTCAAAATCAGGTCTCAACCCTGCAAGGTGATTCTGATTGCTTCAGACTGGGCCAGACAGCCCTGGTGCCCTCTCCTGTTGTCCTTAGCAGTCCACCTTCCCTTGTCTCTTCCCAGGAATTACAACCTGTTAACCTGTGCTCAGGGGAGGGTTTGGTACCCGAATCTCAAGTCTCTCAATCTCAAGGCCTGGCTCTTGAAGAGTTAGAGTTTGCTGATTTACACCTCTCTCAAGGTGTTATGGATATCCTAAAGGCTTCCAGGAAGCCTTCCACCAGAACTACTTATAATTCCAAATGGAAAAGATTCTCCATATGGTGCTCTGGGAAGCATATTTCTCCAGAGTCTGCTGGCCTACCCACAGTCCTTGACTATATGGTTCATCTGAATAGCTTGGGACTCAGACCAGCTACACTAAGAGTGCATCTGGCAGCTGTCCCTGCTTTTCTTTCAGCAGGTAAGCCTTCTTCCCTTTCAGCTCATCCTGTATTCTCCCAAGTTTTTCAAGGGATTGCTTCATACCAATCCGCCATTCAGGGACCCTGCCCCTGCTTGGGACCTTAATGTTTGCATTGCTCAGCTTATGCAACCCCCTTTTGAGCCCTTGTCCTCAGCAGAGCTCAAGTACTTGACTTGGAAAACTGTTTTCTTGGTGGCCATCACTTCTGCCAGGCGCATAGGCGAATTACAAGCCCTGTCAGTGGAGCCTGATTTTTATTTCTTTCCATAGAGATAAGGTGGTCCTCAGGACTAACAGGAAGTTTTTACCTAAGGTGGTTTCAGACTTCCACCTTAACCACTCTATTTCTCTTCCTGTGTTCTTCACTGACCATTCCTCCTCTGGTGAGAGGAGGCTGCACAGTTTGGATGTGAAAAGAGCCCTTAGCTACTACATAGAGCGTACCAAGGGTCACAGGTTTGACTTCCTCCAACTGTTCCTTACTTATGGTGAGGTTGGTAAGGGAAAACCTGCCACTAAAAGATCCATTGCCAGGTGGATTGTCTCTTGCATTCAATTTTGCTATGAAAAACTAGGTAGGATTCCACCCTCAGGCCTGAGGGCTCGCTGTACCAGAGGTACAGCTGCTTCCCTGGCTGCTGCCAGGGATATTCCTGTCTTAGAGATATGTCAAGCAGCTACCTGGAAAACAGTTCACACTTTTACCAAGCATTACTCTCTGGATATCCAGGCTAGGAGTGATGCTCAGTTTGGCACAGCTGTGCTTCAGAGCCTTTTTCCTAAGTAGGTTCTGTCCCTCCTCCATTGAGGTACTGCTTGGTAGTCTGCAATTTGTCAGAATACAGCAAGACTTCATGTTGTTTGAAGAAAAAATTACTCACCTTAGTAATGTTGTTTCTTCTAATGGAGTCTTGCTGTATTCTGACCTCCCCCACTGCCTTCCCCTCTCAGAACCTTTGTTTTTGGGATGTGGGTGGGCAGTAGCAGTGTTGGCACTCGGGAGGTGCCCCACCTTTTTATTATCACCCCCTTTTTCTTTGGGTGAGTGGGTGTTGTGTTTATTTCATTTTTTGGGTTTCCTGACTTGAGTCTTTGTTTTGGAACCAAAAAAACTGTTTATTATATTTAGTAGCCAGTTGGCTAGTGTAGGTTTACAGCTTCCACACAGGAAACTCAGTGAGTTTAGCTCGTAAAGATCTGACGGTTTGAGTTCAAACAGCAACAGAGTCTCAACCGAGCTCGAGCTCAGCGTTCCATGCCTGGCATGGAAAGTTAACTCTTTCATCTCCAGGGCAGTTCGAAGGTTGGACCGCACTGCAATTTGTCAGAATACAGCAAGACTCCATTAGAAGAAACATTACTAAGGTGAGTAATTTTTTCTTATGTACTACACCTGACGTCAGGGGCGGGACCGACGTCTGAGGCGGTCCCCGCTTAAGACTGCAAGCTAGAAAATTTCCGTGGGGTCCTGATGCCTGCCGGCTTCAGTCCTAATGGTGTAACCTGCTGCAAGAGCTGTTCTCGAAGATCTACTGTTACGGTAAGTTCTTATGTAACTGTACTTTACACTGAGGAGTACCTGGGACAGAGGTTTGAAAACCGAGCTGGAGCTCAACGTTCTGTGCCTTGGCATAGAGTTAACTCTTTCCTCTCCAGAGCAGCTCAAGTGCTGGAGCTAACTGCATATAGTCAGAATACAGCAAGACTCCATTGGAAGAAACACAATTACTAAGGTGAGTAATTTTTCCTTTTGAGGCCTAAAGGGGGTTGACAGTGTCCCTTTAAATAAAAAAATAAAACAAATTAAATGTTGTTTCCATGATCATCACAATTATCTTACACGCATAAATTAGAAACATTAAGCATTGTTTATAGTTTTTATTACAGCGGTTTCTTTGCTGGCAATGAAAAATCAATCTTTCAAACAACATGAAGTCTTGCTGTATTCTGACTATTGCAGTTAGGTCCTGCCTTTCAACTGCCCCAGAGAACAAAGAGTTAACTTTCCATGGCCAGCATGGAGTGTTCAGCGCGAGCTCGGTTGAAGCCCCTGTCTGCTGCTGTTTAAACTCCAACCGTCAGATTCTTTACTCCGCCTCATTGACCAGTTGCTCCGGAGATTTCTCCTTTGCTCGGTTCAAAAAAATTGGTTAAAGTGTCGTTTTACGCTCGGTTTCTACCAAATTTCTGCCACCGAATCTGTCGGTTTAAGTCTCTGTCTGTGGTACAGTGAGTACTAGATAGGTTTTACATTTAGTTTCTGTGTGGAACTTGTAAATTTCGATCAGTTCGGCTGAACCGATCAGTTTAGTTTAAAAAGTTTGTGAATTTACTTAGAGTGTGGTAACTGGTCTGTATCGGTTCTAAAAAACGGATTTTATTACGGCTTTTTCCAAGACCCGAATATGGTCAGAACCGATAGGGGAGTCTCTGCCTGGCGATTGCCAAAAAGGGTAAGTTTTGATAGGATTGGCCATGTCTGAGAAACCCAAGGAAAAAAGGGCCCACTGGTTTCAATATTGCAGTGTGTGGGAAGCCTTTGCTTAAGGCTGATCCCACACCACCTGTGTTTGTCTGGGGTTTGACCACCTTGATTCAGACTGCCAAATTTGTAAGAATTTTCTCAAAGCTACCCTGGATAAGAGAGTAGGTAGACTGAGGGAAAGGGAGGCCGAGAAGTCCGCTGATCCAGATATTGTGCCTGGTTCGTTCCTGCGAATGGAATCCAGAAGGGAGTGTTTGCTTGGCAGGGGCTTTTAGGGCTGAGGGGTGGATGCAGGCCTATTCATCCCCGATTCTGCAATACCTGTAGGGGACAGGCTGGCCTACTTTATCCAGGACTGGAAGTCTCTGACATCAGACAAGTGGGTCCTGGAAGTAGTAAGCCGGGGACTAGTTCTCAGCTTCGAAACATTTCCCAGGATGAGAACCAGATCCTTTCCACCTGCAAATCCATCAGAGACCCTTGCCCTAGAGGCAGAGGTTTCTTCCCTCCTGGCTCTCAGAGCCATAGAGGGGTTCCTACCTCACAAGGGCAAAGGATTGTACTCCAGGTACTTCCTAACCTCTAAAAAACAGGAGAATGGTGGCCATCCTGGATCTAAGATATCTGAACAAGCACCTTTTAAAACCAAAGTTCAAGATGATAACTCTGGGAATAATCCTTCCTCTCTAAGGCCAAGGGACTGGCTAGCCTCCTGGACCTCAAAAATGCCTACTTTCACATTCCCATCAGGTGCTCCCACAGAAAGTATCTCAGGTTCGAGTTGCCCTCGGGCCACTCTCAGTTCAGAGCAGTGCCCTTTGGCCTAACCTCAGCCCCAAGGGTTTTCATAAAGTGCCTGGCAGTAGTAGTTGCCTTTCTAAGAAGGCAAAAGGTTTCCATATTTCCTTATCTGGACGATTAGCTATTAGTGGGTCAGTCTCCAGACCAAGTCAGGTCTCTCCTGCAAGTGACCCAGCAAGTGCTCACTTCCCTAGGATTTCTTCTCAACCTTCCCAAGTCAGTTCTCGAACTAGTCCAGCTCCTTACCTTTATAGGGGCAGAACTGGACACACTCCGAGCAAGAGCCTTTCTTCCTCTAGAAAGGGCAAGGACTCGTATGGAACTAACTTCTTCCTTCAGCCTTCAGGTATCTCGACCAGCAAGGCATTTCCTCCAGCTCTTGGGCCCATGGCAGCTTCAACAGCAGTGGTCCAAGGGGCAAGATTCCATATGAGGGATATTCAGTTCCACCTGAGAGCTTTCTGGTCTCAGAGAAAGGACTCCCTTACCAAACTGATTCCAGTGACTCTGACCTTGATCCAGGTCCTCCAGTGGTGGCAGGATCAGGACAATTTAAGGCAATGTGTTCCTTTTGTTGCTCAGCCTTGTTCAGTGGTCCTTACCATGTATGCTTCTCTTCTGGGCTGGGGAACCCACCTGGGGTCCCTTACTGCCCAGGGCCTATGGTCCCCGCAAGAATCCCTTCTCCACATCAATCTTCTAGAGCTCAGGACAGTTTTTCTAGCTCTAAAAGCGTTCTCACAGTTAGTTCAGAACAAGGTGGTTCAACTCAGAACAGACAACACTACCACCATGTGGTACAGCAACAAGCAGGGAGGCATTCGGTCCATGGCCTTGTGCACAGAAGCCATGAAGTTGTGGTCCTTGGCTTAGTCCCTACAAGCCTCTCTGATAGCAGTTCACCTTCCAGACAAGGACAGTGTGCTAGCAGATGCACTGTGCAGGATTTCTCAGGGCCATCACAAATGGTCCCTGGTCCCTCAGGTGTTGAAAGTGATTTTTTTCAAGGTGGGGCACTCCAGAGATGGATGTCTTTGCAGCCCCAGACAGTCACCAACTCCCTCTCTTTTGTTGCAGACCTCCAGTCTTGGGCTCAGTCCCCTTGGACGCCCTGATTCTGAATTGTGAAGGGAAGTTTCTGTATGCCTTTCTCCCCTTCCCACTCCTGTTCAAAGTTTAAATCAAAATAAGGTCTCAACCTTGCAAGGTGATTCTGGTTGCTCCAGATCGGGCCAGACAGCCCTGATACCCCCTGTTGCTGTCCCTAGCAGTCCATCTTCCCCTGTCTCTTCCTAGGAATTACAGCCTGTTATCATCCTCTCAGGGGAGGATTTGGTACCCCAATCTTCAGTCTCTCAATCTCAAGGCATGGCTCTTGAAGAGGTAGAGTTTGCAGATCTGCATCTTTCCCAAGGAGTTCTGGACAACCTCAAGACTTCTCGAAGCCCTCCACCAGAAAGACTCACAACTCCAAATGGAAAAGATTCAGCATTTGGTGTTCTAAGAAGAATATTTCTCCAGACACTGCTGAATTGTCTATGGTTCTGGATTATATGGTCCATCTTACTGGCCTAGGCCTCAGACCAGCTACTGTCAAGGTACACTTGTCAGCTGTTTCTGCATTTTTGTCTGTGGGGAAGCCTTTGTCACTATCTTCCCATCCTATGTTCTGTACATTTTTTAAAGGATTGTTTCACACCAGTCCCCCTTTTAGAGACCCTGCCCCTGCCTGGGATTTGAATATTTGCATTGCTCAGCTTATGCAACCCCCTTTGAGCCTATGTCTTAAGCAGAGCTTAAGTACTTTACTTGGAAAACTGTGTTCTTGGTAGCCATTACCTCTGCCAGGTGTATCAGTGTATTGCAAGCCCTGTCAGTGGAACCTGATTTTACCTCCTTTCATAGGGATAAAGTGGTCCTTAGAACCAGTAGAAGGTTCTTGCCCAAAGTGGTTTCAGACTTCCATTTAAACCAGTCTGTGTGTCTCCCCGTTTTCTTCATTGATCATTCTTCCTCATGAGAGAGGAGGCTACACAGTTTAGATGTCAAAAGAGCCCTTAGTTACTACATAGAGCGTACCAAGGGTCATAGGTTTGACTCCCTCCAGTTCTTCACTTATGGAGAAGTGGGGAAGGGCAAACCTGCCACCAAAATATCTATTGCCAGGTGGATTGTCTCTTGTATACAATTCTGCTGTGAAAAAGTGGGGAAAAACTCCACCTTCAGGCCTGAGGGCTCATTCCACAAGAGGTACAGCTGCTTCCCTGGCTGCGGCCAGGGATATCCCTCTCCTAGAAATTTGTCAAGCAGCCACCTGGAAAACAGTCCATACCTTTATCAAGCATTACTCTGGATATCCAGGCTAGGAGTGATGCTCGGTTTGGCACAGCAGTACTTCAGAGCCTATTCCCAAAGTAGGTTCTGTCCCTCCTCCTTGGAGGTACTGCTTGGTAGTCTGCAATTGTCAGAATACAGCAAGACTTCATGTTGTTTGAAGAAAAAATTACTCACCTTAGTAATTATATTTCTTCTAATGGAGTCTTGCTGTATTCTGACCTCCCTCCCTGCCTCCCCTCTCAGAACCTGTTTTTGGGAAGTGGGTGGGCAGGTGCAGTGTTGCACCCCAGGGGTGTATTTGCTTGCACCCTCCTCCCTTTTTGTTTGGGTGCTTATTTATTATTGCTATTTTTGAGTACATTGGGTTTCGTTTTTGGGTTTCCTGACTTGAGTCTTCTTGGGAATCCAAAACTTTTCAGCCAGTTGACTAGTAGAATTTTTACAGTTTCCACATAGAATTTTTAGTTTAGTTGGGCTCGTAAGAATCTGACGGTTTGAGTTCAAAACACTCCAGACAGAGACTTCAACCGAGCTCGAGCTCGGCGTTCCATGCCCTGCATGGAAAGTTAACCCTTAGTTCTCTGGGGCAGTTCAAAGGTTGGGAATCACTGCAATTGTCGGAATACAGCAAGATTCCATTAAAAGAAATATAATTACTAAGGTGAGTAATTTTTCCTTTGCAACTCTCTGAATCAGTGCTCTACATTCTGAGGGGTGATAGGAAATCTTCTACTAAGAAAACTTATTCCTCAGAATGGAAAAGGTTTTCAATCTGGTGTTCGACTAAACATTTGATTCCACTACAAGCTGGTGTCCCAGCTGTCTTGGATTACCTCTCTCATTTACACTCTCTGGATCTACAGCCCAGTTCCCTCAAGGTTCACCTCACAGCATTGTGTGCTTACATTTCTGCTGGTGCTAGGATAACATTAGCTTCAGAACCCATTTTTAGGAGGTTCTCCAAGGGCTTGGCCAATTTGCATCCCCCCTCACAGGGCACCTATGCCAACATGGGACCTTAATGTTTGTATAGCCAAGTTCATGGGGTCCCCCTTTGAGCCTGTGGCTACAGCTCATCTTAGATATGTCACTTGGAAAACAGTTTTCCTAGTGGCAGTGACTTCTGCAAGAAGAATAAGCGAGCTCCAGGCTCTCTCTGGAGCAGGATTATATCTCTTTTCATAGAGATAAGGTAGTTTTGAGAACAAATAGAAAATTCCTACCTAAGGTAGTCTCTAATTTTCACCTTAACCATTCTATTACCCTACCTATCTTTTTTTAACTGAGTATTCCACTTCTGGTGAAAGAACATTTATTTTGGAAATAGACTTGCAGGACTGCTGTGCCAAACCTAGCATCACTTCTAGACTGGATATCCAGATTGTAATGTTTCGTAAAAGTGTGTACCATCTTCCAAGTAGCTGCTTTACAGACATCAACTAGTGGAACATCTCTTGCAGCTGTTCCCCTGGTGGAATGTGCCCTCAATCCGGTTGGGGGCTCCCTACCAGCTTTTGTATAGCAGAACTGAATACACTGGACTATCCAGCAGGAAATAGATCTCTTAGAAGCTGGATTACCTTTCCCCACTTCCCCATAAGTCAGAAACGACTTTCCTGTCCTGCCTATGGTCCTTAGTGGCTGTCATGTAATAACTGAGAGCTTTCTTTACATCCAGACATGGAGTCTGCTGTGTCCACCTCCAGTGGTACTGCTCTGAAGTCTGCAGAAAGTTATGAATACTTAAGTATTACTGGGGTTAGAAGAAAAAAATTACTCACCTTAGTAAACTTGTTTCTTCCCAGTGATACTCAGGTATTCATAACTTACCACCCTACCTCCCCTTCCAGAACTTGAGCCTCTGCACTCCTGCATGCTGTGCTACTGTAAAAAGATACATCACTATGACTGTATATATGTTGCCACATAGTTGTATCAATTTGGTAAACAAGGCTTTTGGTCTTCACCCCTCTTCAGGTGTTTCTGACGTTGGTTTTTTTTTTCTAATTAATGTGTTTTTCTCCAGTTGGAAGTTTCTTTTTTATTAAGAGATTGGGTTTTTTGAATTCTTAATTCTTTTAATCTTAGATACTCGCAGTATTCTGCTTACATGGGTATGCCTGTTAAGGGTTCTAGGAAATCTGGGGACGTTTAGAACACTGGCAGTTGCTGTAGGGCAGCATTTGAAAAGTTGTCACGTGCAAATAATTCCATCATTTGCATATGTTCTATTCTCTCCGGGCAGTCCTACCTAAAGGGCTTACTGCAGAAAGTTATGAATACCAGAGTATCACTGGGAAGAAACAAGATTACTAAGGTGAGTAATGTTTTTCTTCTGGGACATCCAGCTCTCTGAGGAGTTGCTTAGGGTACTTGGTGTCTATAGGAAGCCTGCCACTAGAAAGACTGGTGCTTCTAAATGGAAGATGTTCACCATATGGTGTGAACCTAGATGGATCAACCCCTCGGAAGTAGGATTGCCAGCTTTACTGGACTACCTAGTTCATCTCCAGGCTTTGGGTCTTAAGATCTCCACTCCTGAGGTGCACATGGTAGCAATCTCTGCTTACATTTCAGCAGGTCAGGAAAAACGATGTACTCACACCATTTTTTTAAAAAATTCTTCAAGGGTCTCCTCCACTTGTACCCACCTCCTCGGCAGGGTGGGACAAATCAATTTGTGAGCTGGTAGTCAGTCTGGCAACTAGCTTTCAAAATCTGGTAGCCAAACCAATATTTGTAGTGGCCATCCTTTTTAATGGCTCAGGAATCGCTTTGCAGGCAGGTAGCCAAGTTGACCAATAACTTTCATAATTTGGTAGCCAAACCAATTTTTAAGTAGCTA
Organism: Neoceratodus forsteri; assembly: GCA_016271365.2. NCBI lineage: Eukaryota > Metazoa > Chordata > Ceratodontiformes > Ceratodontidae > Neoceratodus > Neoceratodus forsteri. The sequence goes on along the minus strand of CM057458.1, from coordinate 1,339,233,417 downwards.
TTGGCCACCTGGCTGCCTGATTTTTCCCACCCTGCCTTTCAGAGAGCCTGTGCCCCTTTGGGACGTTAACCTGTGCATAACCAAGCTCATAGAACCTCCCTTCGAGCATATGGCTACTGCCGACCTTAAGTATGTCACCTGGAAGACTGTCTTTCTTGTGGCCATTACCTCTGCAAGATGGGTCTCGGGCTTCAAGCCCTCTGCACAGACCCAAACTACATCATCTTCTACAAGGACAAGGTGTAGTCTTTGGAACTAATAGAAAATTCCTTCCTAAGGTGATTTCTGAGTTCCACCTGAACCAGTCCATTACCCTCCCTGTGTTTTTCACAGCAAAGTCCAACTCAGGCAGACTAAAGCTGCACAGCTTGGATGTCAAGCTGGAGTGCACAAAGGTCATAAGATCATCCTGCTCTTAGCTGTTCCTCACCGGTGGTGAGGTGGGTAAGGGCAGGCCAGCATCAAAAAGGACTATCGCTTATAGGATAATCTCCTGCATATAGTTTTGCTATAGCAAAGCAGACAAACAGCCGCCTCCGAGCCCATTCTACCCATGGTACAGCTGCAAGAGACATACCTCTATTGGAAATTTCTAAAGTAGCTACCTGAAAGACCGTACACACCTTCACAAAGCACTACTGCCTGGATATACAGTCCAGAAGTGATGCTACATAGAAACATAGACTTTGACTGCAGATAAGGACCGCTTGGCCCATCTAGTCTGTCCATTTCCCTACCTACAGGATAGGCTGCAGATCCTAGTTAATGATGCTAGGTTTGGCACTGCAGTTTTGCAGAACCTTTTTCTAAAATAGGCTCTGTACTTAGCATCCCAAGGTACTGCTTCTTAGTCTGCATTAAGTACTGCTTCTTAGTCTGCATTAGTTAAGCATAATGAGGGATTCTTGGGGTTTGAACAAAAAATTACCATAGTAATGTTTCTTCTGGGGGCTCCCTCATTATGCTTAAATATCCCTCCCAGCCTCCCCTTCCAGAATCTGAAAGCTTCTCCAATCTGCAGTGCTGCCTGTGTTCTCATTGCCTGGCATTGCTTACTGTTCACTCACATTACTTTTGCCAGTTTTGTCTGCCATATGTTGCCCAATTGGGCCGTCTGTTCCTTTTTTCTTTGTTACTGTATTACCTTTTTAGCCAGGATAGCTTAGTTAGTTAGGTAGAGGGCTATTGCCCACTTAGCTCAAAATGAGGTTAGCAACACCATCTAAAGGCAGAGATCTGAACTACATTGTGAGCTCCAGTGCAATGTTCCTTCATTTGTATTAAGTTCTGGTCTCTGAGGCAGTTGAACCTACTGGGTTAACTGCATTATTTAAGCATAATGAAGGATCCCCTGGAAGAAACAACATTACTGTGGTAAGTAATGTTTTCATACTTACCACAACAGTATATCTTTGAGAGAATCTTTACCCTTGGGCCATGCCAGCCCTTCCTCCTTACCCCTTTTATCAGCTGTAGGGGAATATGTCATCTAATTTTGCCTTGTGATTTTTTTTTTTTTTTTTTGGGTGGCTGATCTGCACTTGCGTTAGTATGACATCAGAGGCACTGATGTAGCCTGGTTCCCCAAGAAGAGTCCTTTAAGCACACTTCGCTGGTGAGGAACTGAGGAAAGATGGGCCGCCCACATTCATGTAGACACAGATGCGTGATGTCGTCGTGGGTAGCCCTCGGCTAGGAGAAGTTTCCATGTGGTCCTATGCTCCTTCCATAGGCAGGTCTAAGACCCCCCTTTTTTTCCCCAGTTAGCATATATAACCAAAAAAAAAAAAAATCCCGTACAGATCAGCATAACCCCAGGTGTCCAGTGGTTCCTCCCCATCTCTGATCCCTAACCCGTACAAATCCGCATAATCCCTGGTGTCCAGTGGGCCCCTCCCTGGTCCCTGTAGTAAAAAGCATATTCTAGGGACGGGGACGTGGATGTGATGTTCCTTTCCCTTTAAGACGTGCCATATGTCTTCAGACTGGCTCCTCTCACTCACCCGATTGGTCACTCACTTGGCATTGCCCCGTGACGTCTAATCTTCCTTTCTGGTGGAAGAAGGTTCCCTCCTTACCACTTTCCGCATTGAGTAGGCCCTTTGCTTCAGACGTTTGCGATTTGCGAAATACTTCATCTTCCATTATGGATGACTTAAGTCGGCACCGGGATTCAAGAAGTGTGAGTGTGGGTAGATGATGTCCTGGATCGACCCACGCACCCACGTGTGTTTACTGCCATGGCCACGAACTTGATCCTCAGGTGTGTGTGGCTTGTGTTGCACTCTGCATCCTTCAACTCTGGAAGACTGGCATGCATGGCTTCTCCTAGGGCGCCCAGATAAACCGGATCCCCCCCGCCCCCCGGTTAAATTGAAAAAGACCCGTCGGCTGTCTCCGCAGCTGCAGGGTCCGCTGAACAACTCTGGAATTTTGAGGAAGCTGCAGCTCAGGCTGCGGAGCATGCATCTTTGACTTAAGCCTTTGTTCCACTTTCCTTTTGCACCACCTTCATGGGGGCGTTTAGGGATTTGTGCTAGTCCCTTCCCACCTTTGAGCAGGGCCCTCCTAAGGGTGCAAAATCCAAATCTTAAAGGAGGAGACTAAAAAGAAGTCTCGCCGTAGATCATGGGATCGCGAGTGCTCTCGGGCCTCTGATTCCCGCACTTCTCTGGAGGTTTTGATTACTGTCGATCCTTTTGCCCAGGCCACTGGCTTCATGGTCTCCCTATCGGGCCAGTTGGTCAAGACACCTGTCAGCCAACCCGTCGATATTTTTCTCGACTCACTTGACACATTGTTGCCAGGTGAGGCCAGTACCTCCCTTTCTAGGAGTCCGGTCCTACCTGTCACCCTTCAGGGTAGGTCAGACCAGCCTGCTGATCCAGTCCATACCCCTCCGGATCCGGTAATCCCGGAGGATCCTCCTGTTTCGCCGGTTCCCTCTGAGACCCACTGTCGGTGTTCATGATGATAGAGGTCTCGATCCCGAAACCGCAAAGCGCGCAGCCCACATCGGCATTCTTGCTCTCAGCATTCAGGCAAATGACATTGCTGCTACTCTTCCTCAGACAAGGAGAGGTTCTGCCGCAAAATGCATCGGCGCTATGAGGAGCTCATGGCATCAAATCATGTTTACCAGGGTTAAGCCGGTCCCGGCCCCCACCCCAGCTATCGTGTGGCTTCTGCCACCAAGGCCTCAGCCTACCTCGGCTTGGCCAGCCCCAGCTTCTCCGCCCATCCAGGCGGAGCCACCACTGCCTAAGCAACCGAAAGTGGGCCCTCCTCCTAAGGATGCGCTTACTGCTCCTGGGCTTCCTCATCGGTTGTCGGTCACCGTCATTCCCAACAGGCCCTGTAGGGTCAGTGGGGACTCTGGTGGCTGACCACTATTCAGATCCTCTTGAGTCTTGAGGGTTCCGCTCTTTACTTCCATCCGGTGGTTGCAGACTCGGGAGAGGATTTGTCCACTGAGCGTGGTCCAACTTCTTTCTTGGACCTGCTCCACTTAATCTCTGAATCTACAGGTCTTCAAATGAGCCCGTCCAGAAACTAAGTATCCCCTAACTGAGATTCATGAGACCAGGGTGACTCCCCTGGGGAGGCTTTCCTGGTCGCTGAAGCCATTCTTGGCACCGCTCTGGAGCTTTGGCAGCACCCTGCCTCTTGCCGTCGGCATGGATGGCCCCCCAAGTATGTGGTCCCTAACGGTTCCCTGTCAGGTTTCACCAAACACTCCTTGGCTGAGGGTCTGGTGGCCAGTTTGGTCTTTCGGTGTACCGGCAGTGTCAGGAACTTAGACAAGCCTCCTGACAAGGAATCCAGGAAATTGGATCACATGGCCAAGAAGATCTATGTGGCCTCTTCTCTCTGCCTCCAGCAGTTGAGTTTGGTCCTTTTAATGGCCCACTTTGCTCATGCCCTGTTAGGCACCCTTGATGATGTGCTTCCCGAGCTCCTGGCTGACTTGCAGACCACGGTCAATACAAGTCCGAGACCAGGGTCGAGCGGAGGCGAGGCAGCAGCTCCAGACAGCCATGGACATCGGTGACTCTTGCACTCTGGTCTGTGGCTGCTGCTGCGGTGGCCATGTGCTGCAGGACTTGACTGAGGATCTCGACCTTCATGGTAGATACCCAGTCCAAATTAGTGGATGTCCCCTTCCTTGGTACTAACTTGTTTGGGCCGGGGGTGGAAGGACACCTCACTCACATTGAGAAGTCCAGGAATCCCAAGGGCTCCAAGGTCCAATGGAAAAAAGCCCTTTCAGCCCTTCTCTGCTCTTGCAACCAAGCTATCCCAGCCCCCAGCTGGGCAGCAGACCCAGGTTTAGAGTCCCTGTTGCTTTGGTCGTCCAGAAGCTGGAAGGACGAGGCCCCGCTGCTTCCTCAGCTGGTCCCTTTCTGCCTCCAAGCCTGCCCAGTGACTGGATTGGGGGAGGGTGTCTCCACCATGCCTGTCCTGACTCCCGTCTTCCCGTGGAGGGCAGGCCCCGCTGCTTCCTTTCTTCCTGGTCCGCTGTCACCACGGACAGGTAGATCCTTGAGGTCGTTTGTCAGGGTCTGCCTCTAGAGTGTGAGGTTTACGCGCCTTGCTGAGCTTGTGGCCTGTGGGAGGACATTGTGTCTGCCAACATGTTATCAGCCCTTTGGAAAGACATTGCCCAACTCCTCCAAAAGGAGGTTGTGGCTCCTGTCTTGGACGCTCCAGTATACCCAGGATTTGTCTCTAGGTACTTCCCGGTGCCCAAACAGATGGGTTCAGGTCCAGATGGACAACACCACTACCATGTACTACCTCAACAAACAGGACAGGACACACTTCCTCTATGCAGGGAAGCTCTCTGCATCTGGATGCTTGTGCTCATCTTGGACTGACACCAATCTCCTGGCCATCTATGAGGCCGGCATCTCCAACCAGCTGGCAGACACCCTCAGTCATGAGGGTGAGGTGTTTCATGAGTGGTCTGTCCATCTGGAGGTGGTACATAGCCTGTTCTCCTGATGGAGTACCCCTCTGGTGGACCTGTTTGCCTCCAGGGAGAATACAGCTGAGGCTGTTATTGTGCCTACCTTCCCCCCTTGCAGGGAACGCTACAGAGGGATGCCTTCTCGAGGCCTCTGTTCCTTCCCTCCCTTTCCACTGATCCACAAAGTGCTGATCAAAGCCAGGAAGAACATGACACCGATGATCCAGGTGGTTCCGGACTGGCCCCACCAGTTCTGCAGGCTCCTGTGGCATCTTCCTCTCCATCCGGACCTGCTCTCTTGCAGTCAGTGAAAGATATTCCATCTGGACCTTCAATCCCTGCACCTGACAGCCTGGTTCCTGAGCAGCTAGAATTCCAGGCTTTTGGTCTCTCCGATGTCCTTATCATGGTTAAGGCTTCTCGGAAGAAGTTGATCTGAAAATGTTATGCCTTTAAATGGAAGAGGTTCTTGATTTGGTGCTGGGGCAAGGGGCTTGACCCCTTATCTTGCCCGGTGGCTGTCATTCTCTACTACCTTTGGTCCCTCTCTGTCGGGCCTTCGGTCGATGACCCTAAGGGCACCTGGCAGCCATCTCGCACATACCGGTGTGGTGGTATGCAATCGGTGGCACAGAAAGGTTCCATTTTGCAAAAGCCTTGACCACGTTTCCTCTCCGGTGCTTGAACCACCACCACCTTGGGACTTGATGCTGGTGTTGGCAAAGCTCATGGGCAAGGCTTTCAAACTTATGCACAGGTGTGACATGGCTCATTTGACATGGAAGAGCGCCTTCCTGGTGGCTGTCATGTCAGCCAGAAGGATCAGTGAGCTCCAGGCACTCTTGGTGGAGTCTCCTTACCTGGTCTTCCACAGGGACAAGGTTGTCATTCACCCCAACACGAAGTTCCTCCCAAAGGTTGTGTCTTGAGTTTTACCTTAACCAGGTGATGCATCTCCTGGTGTTCTTCACCAGTCACACCTCGGAGGCAGAAGACAGACTCCATACCTTGGACCTGTGGCAAGCGCTTGCCTATTTCGAGGAGTGCACATGCTGGAGTTCGGAGAGAGATTTGCCAGCACCTGGCAGACTGCCAGCAAAGCAGATGATTGGCAAGTGGACTGTATCCTGCATCGACCTCTGCTAGAAGTTGGTGTAGGGAGCCTCCCATAGGGCTATGGGCTCATTCCACCCGTGATACCGCTGTCTCTGGAAGTTAGCACACACCTTCATTTCCCACTACTACACTGACCTTGAGTCCTGCCGGGATGCTGGTTTTGGGGCCTCAGTTTTCCAGTCTCTGCTTCTAGATAATGGGGTGTGCTCCTTGTCCCCTCCTCCTGGAGGGCTGCTAGGAGTCTGCCAGAAGTGTGGATAGGTACATGATATCCACATCCCTAGAAAACAGGTTACTCACCTGTAACAGTAGTTCTAGGAGTGGTATATGGTGTACATCCACACTGACCCTCCTGATCTCCCCTGGCAAGTGGCGCACTCGTCTTGCTTCCAGCAGGTAAGATCTGACATCATGGGGCGGAGCCAAGGGAGTTGCCCCCTGGGTGGATGAGTGGGAGGAGCCATCTTGAAGACATCCAGCAAGTCTTAAAGGGAAACAAACACTGCCGGAAGTGTGGATGTACATCATATACCATTTCTAGAACTACTGTCACAGGTGAGTAACTTGTTTTTCCTTGGCGTCTAGTGGGCCCCCTCCATCCACAGATCTGCCTGCCCATAACAGCATAATACAGCCCCTGCCCCACAACAGTTGTACCCTGCTCGCCTCCCCCAACACACACATCGTCCAGTCAGCCACTCAGATCGGCAACCGGCACAGCTCTCCTCACACCTCCTTGGCCGTCCACCGATGAAAAGATGGGGAGCACACGGCCAGTCACTGGGTAAGGTGGGGGTTGGCAGGGTAGGTTTATCTATGCCAGTGGGGGGAGGGCTGTTAGACTCCAGGGAATGCATATGTTATAGGGATGGGGATCGATGGTTGGGGTGGTGCCACTAAACAGCCGGGAATATGTTTTTTATTGCAGGGCTGGAGATTGGGGAGAAACACCACCAGGGACTTTACTGATTTTTGTACTGGGCCGGGGATCAGAGACTGGGAAGGGACCACTGGGCACTCTGGGACTATAATTATTTTGATAGGGTTGTGGATCGGGGACCGTTGGGGACTGCTAGATGCCAAAGAAGTATTTCCACAGCAACAGGACAGTGATCAGATAGTGGGGGCTGCCACTAACACCAGAGATTTCACCAGCAGTTACAGGAATGGTGAATGGCGCCACTGGACACCAAGGAAAACTGTCTTTACACAAGGCCAAGGATAGGAGGATTGGGGAGGGGGACCGCTACTCGGGACCAGGTAATCAGGGTGGGGATGGAGCCGGTCGTAGGGGCACACACCTATTGCTGCTTCCCATGCAGATGTGCCCATAATAGGCATGCAAATAGCCTCTTGGCGCCTTGCGTGCCCAGTGGGCCCATTTGCATGGTGCTGTCTTAATATCGCACCATCAGCTACCGGCACTGTCGGGTCTAGTAGCTCTGTTCCCTGCACCAGCAGGATCTGTGTCTGGGCAGTGCTTCTTGGCTCAGTGCTGTGCCGACATGCCCCCTATTCAGTCGGATAGCACCGGTGTGCATGCTTGGGATCCTGGGCAGCGAGCAAGTGCAGCACAAAACTTTGTGCTCTACTTTGCTCATATTTGAATATTGGGCCCAGGTTGGGAAGAAGCAGTAGGAGCTGATGAAGCCGCATGGAATGACTGTCCTTTTTTCATGCATATGACCTCAGTAATAATAATGGGGATAAGAAATACAGAGTTGATGAGAAATGTATGCTGATTTGTGGCTAGATGTTACGTTTTTCAAAGTTCTTCTCAACGTTGGTGCCTCTTTAAAGGGAAATGGTCAGCATACCACTTCAGCCAGCATTTCCAGGGGGCAGTAACTCACTCTGCCTTCAGCTTCGTACCTCATTATGCCACTGGGCATGTGGTGATCTCACTACTACCCACACTTTGTCCTGTCTTTTTGCTTACTAATAGCCCCACACTCAAAGGTGGGACTGGTTCCAATTTATACTTCATATGCAAAAACATTTTTCTCTTTCAACTTGCTGTTTACAGCAGTATAGGAAATTGTATCTGTCTGATTCTGTTGACTTCCAGGCTTAAATTTTCTGGAACTAGAAATTACAGAATTCTCTGCAGCTGACTTCAAAGCAGGGCTGCAGCAGTGGAAGATTCAGTATCCTGCAGTACATGTTAAGAGTTCTTTTATAAGCTGTGTTCTTTTGTTTGCTGGCTCCACTGTCCTCCCTGGGCTGAGAACAGTGAGACCTGAAGACATCTGATCTAAACTTACAAAATCTCTAACGTGCACTTAAGGCTGTTGAATCTCCCACTGCTGCAGCCCTGCTCTGATGTCCGCTACAGAGGATTCTGGGATTTGTAGCTACAGAAAATGTAAGCTTGTATGTCAAGCAGAATCAGCCTGATAACTTACTGTTTACTACAGTATAGCAGATTTTAACAAAAAAAAACCAGTTTTGCACACGAAGTGGAAATTCGGACATGCCCCACACTTCCGTATGGGCTGTTAGTGCTGACCGTTCCCCCTCTAACAAAGAATCTACAGTAGCAAGTAAACCCAGTTCTGATTCTTTCCGTGATTGTAGCAGTGACTCTAGTCCAATAGTTCTTAGACTTTGTCACAGTGAGCCTCCCCAAATCCGTGGAAAAGATTTTGAGCCTCCCCCAAAAACTGAAATAATCTTGGGCTTCCCCAAAGAAAAATAACATACTGTACTTTGTGCAGTACGCTATGAATAAATTTAAATCCCTTTGAGTACTTGGCTCACATTTAGCTTTTTGTCTTATACTGACGTGGGACCTTTGAAAAGCACTCCTGTGTCAAGGTGTTATCTGAATAACAAATAAATAAAATAAACAATTATTATTCAGCTTATTGTAAGCCACCCCACCCACCCACCCACACAGGCCAGCCTACTTGGTCATTTTCATTCTTGAACCATTGTTACCCTTGTTGCAGTACCTTCATGGTCAGACTACTTTCTCTATGAAATAACCTTCCACATACTTTGCTCTCCCTCCTTCCCTGCTCCTAAGCAACTTCTCTGGGATTACTGTACTTTGCTCCTTTCTGCTATTACTCTTAGCACTTGTGCTCAACCCTTGTATTTGGGCTGTTCTACCATCAGTCTACAAATTGATCAGTTACCACCACTCATTATTTATTGTTCATATTTGTTTGCATTATTGTTCGTAGTGTATTTCTTGATTGTTTTGCAGTTACCTTTTGAAATGTATTCACTCCCTACCCTTCCCCATGTACACCTGAAATGTGCCTTGGCTCATTCACCTTTCCTTGTCACCTATTAGTAAATAAACACATAAAATTCACCTACTATTATCCTCTTTCAGTTTGTTTCATGTCTTCACACAAAATACATAAAACTCAAAATTTAAATACAGTACTTTTTCAGACCTGCTTGAGCCTCCCCTGGAACAGGATGGGGCTTCCCAAGGGAGGCTGGCCTCACCATTTGAGAACCCCTGCTCTAGCCTATGCTGGAGCTGGCTGTAGTTTGGCTTCTGTATTTTGGCTGGCAGTATAGCCTAGAGGTTAGAGTAACAAGCTGTGAACAAGCTTAGTACATCAAGCAGACCAGACCTAAGTTTGATTCTCACAACCTCCACTTGCATACTGTGTGACTGAGCAAGTCACTTAACCGCCCAGTGCTCCCAGGTCGCCCCTGAAAATAGGCACTTGTGCCTAGTGGGCCTTACCCGGTTTTCAAAGACTAAAATAAAAAAATTGTATTCATGCGGTAACAAGATCTTGAATCTAGAATTCTAGTATTCTGACCATTTTCCTGGATTATTACAGGTCTTTTAAGTGGCAGCACCTCAGGGACGAAATGATGCAGCTTGTATGATATTACAAGTGTACACTTATTGCTGCAAGAAAAATTAATGTAATAATGATACCTATAAAGGATGTATTTGTGAGTCCTGCAGTTTATGACCACCTGATGGCTGTTGAATATAGAAGTCCCTCTCCCTCCCTTTTTTGCCTACCTGAGCCGCACCACCCTCTTTATCAAGTCCTGAGACTACCCCTTTAATTTTATAGTTATTTTAAAAGTCTATCTGCAGTACGGAGATCTTTGTCTTCATAACCGGGCTCAAATGCTAGTAATCTTACCCACTTTGTGCAAATCACTATTCGGACGAGATGCTGGCTTTTGGGCTCGGCTATGAAAGGATGAGGATCTTTGCACTTCATTGGACTGTTTTGTGGAAGAGGTGGTGTCTTGAGAATTGGGTAAGAAGGAGAATGGTACAGCATAGATGGCTTTGGGGAGGTCTGGTTATCTAGGCAGTCAACAGTAGGGCAGTTAATGGTATCATGGATTGAAAGTTGCATTAAAAAACTTTTAACTGTCTAGATCTGTCTGTATCGGCACTAATCAATTCCTAGGATGAATGTTAAATGCTAGGATCGAGATTTAACTCCACAGCAGCTTTTTTTTTTTTTTTGGTTCAACTTTGAAGTGATAGTTGTCCAAAATACTGATGCAATTGAGTTTGTTTTTGCAGGTATCTGGTGTAAATCAGCCTGTTCCATTTAGCCAGGGTCCTCCGTTTTTACCTCCACCATCACAGAATTCCATGCCTTTTACACAGAATCCAGCAGGTATGAGCTTCTTTATGAATATTTATGCAGCAAGAAAATATGCTGTCACCAGTTGCAGATAGTTTAGAGCAGTTCATTTTTGGGATTAATTTTTAAAGGAATTTAGTTTGCTACAGCACGGTGACCTATTTGCAAGGTATTGTGACTTTTAGCTGCAGAATAACAGATTTCATAGGCTGTGCAGCAAAAATTACATTTAATATGCAAGTATTTCATTTTATGATTTGAAGCACTTGTTAGAAAAATACCGACCCATAATTTAAAGTAGTTAAAAATTCTGATGCCCTTTCAGACCGAGGTCAGTCATTTTACCTGGCAAAAACTGTTTTATGTGCACAAGAATCGAAATTGTACCTGCATATGGTTTATATGTGGTCCAAACCCAAGCTTTATCTGGTTCTTGGTAATAGCAATCAAATATGGCATTGCATTATGTACAGCTTTGTTTCCTAGCAGTTAATTTTGAGTACTCTTTTAAACATTCCTTTCCCAGGGCCCCCTTTCCCAGGCCATGAAAATCATCTTGGTCAGCTAGATGTTAATGCACTGTTTGCAAAGCTGGTTTCAAAAGGAATCTTACAAGTGTCGGCAACAGAGTCTGCTTCAGCAAGTAAGTAAGGTTTTTGTAGGGGCTTTTACTGATGAAATTCATTCATTTCCTTACCAGTGTATGCAGATAGGCTGAATGTTCTCGCTACCCTGGAATGTTTGTAATCTAGTACTTGGTCAACTTCATGCTTCATTATAATGATCTTATAATAAATGTGTAACATTGAAAATAATAAATCGGATGAATTATGTGTTTATTGGTATTGCTCTGTTTTATGGAAACCAGCACAAAAAAAATTGCTTCAAACAACATGAAGTCTTGCTATATTATGACAATTGCAGTTTGTCCCACCATTAGAACTGCTCCGGAGGTGAAAGAGTTAACTCCCATTCTAAGAATGGAACTTAGCAGCAGTTCTGCTAGAGAAGTTTGTCTGGGTTATTTCAAACCCAAACTGTCTGATTCTTTACTCACTACAGAACAGTCGCCCGAGATTTCTCCCATTGCTCGGTTCATTTCTCGGTTTAAATAGTGCTTTCTCGGTTCAAATCAACCGAGAATATTATTATTTTAACCGCAAAACCGATCGGTTCAAGCTCTATCTGTGGTATTGTAAGTAATTTCAGTTCAGTTTCTGTGTGGAACTTGTAAATGTTATCGGTTCGGTTTTGAACCAATCACCTTGCTTTAAAACTTGAAGTTACAAAAATTAGAGGTTTTAGAGTGCGGTTCCCGGTTCTTATCGGTTCTAAAAAGCGAAATTCATTACGTTTTTTCCAAGACCTGTGACACGGAAAGTTAGAACTGATATGGTGTCTTGCCTGGCACTACCGTTAAAAGGGCAAGTTTTTGGTTAGGGCTGGCATTATGTCTGAGAAACCCAAAAGAAAAACCGCTCCACTGGGTTTCAACACTGTGATGCTTGTGGAAGTCTTTGCCAAGGCTGACCCACACACCACGATATTATGTGTCTGGTTTGACCACCTCAATTCAGACTGCCAGATTTGTAAAAATTTCCCTGCAGCCACCCTGGATAAGAGAGTTGGCAGGCTCAGGGCGAGACCAAAAGTCCGCTGACCCGGATGGCAGCCGGTTCGGTGCCAGCGAACGGAGGGAGTGCCCTCTGACCAGGGCGAGACTTCCCGGCAGGCACAGCTGGCTCGGATGAGCCAGTTCCAGTAAAGAAAACAAGAAAACAGCAGGTGTGGAGCCCAAAATTCCTTCTCCAACTGCTGCAGAGATAGCAATAGCTATTCAGATTGTCCAGTCACTTTCTCCGGTTCCGTCCGAACCGCCACTGTCTGGTAAAAGGTCGGTTCGGTCGGTTCCACCGGTTCAGGAATATGATGTTGAGGAGTTTTATGAACCAGAGGAGGGGGAGGATGATTATGAACAGTATGAATGTGACTTGGAAGGTCTGGGTGTGCCCGTTGAACCGGACATCTCCCCAGACAGACCTTTAGAATCTCCCCCTATGCTTTCTGAGTCCCCCTCTCACTTTATGTTTTACAAAAAAGTTGCTGAAACCCTCCAGCTCCCATTGGAGGAAGCTGTGGATGAGCAAGAGGAACCTGATTTTGTAGAAATGATGGATATACCAGAGTCTAGGAGATTGTCTGTTCCTTTGCATAAATCATTTAGGAAACAAACAATAAAAATTCTAAAAACTCCTAATTCTGTGCCTTCTGTGGATAAAAAGATGGACAGGAGGTACACACTGTCAGGTCCTGACACAGAATTCCTTTCACAGCAATGCAGTCATGTTGGGGTGGTTCAGACTGCAGCCTGCGATAAAGCTAGTATTCCCCTGGCTTCACATCCTCCTGACAAGGATTCCAGGAAGATTGATGCCATGGCTAAAAAACAATACATGGCAGCGTCCTTGGGACTCAGGCAAGCAAATTACATGGCTTATGTAGCAAGGTATCAAAAATCTAGATGGGACACTGTCATGGCTTTGGCCAAACAGGCCTCTGGCCAGCTTGCTAATGAGCTGGAACAGGTGGCTGCTAATGGCATTGAGGCATGCAAGGTGCAGTTTCATGCTGCTGTGGATTTTAATGATGTATCCTCTAGAGCAATAGTTCTCAGACTTTGTCACAGTGAGCCTCCCCAAATCCATGGAAAAGATTTTGAGCCTCCCCACAAAAACTGAAATAATCTTGGGCCTCCCCAAAGAAAATTAACATACTGTACTTTGCACAGTACACCATGAATAAATTAAACCCCCTTTGAGTACTTGGCTCACATTCAGTTCTTTGTCTTATTCTGATGTGGAACCTTTGAAAACAATCCCCTGTGCTCAAAGGTGTTATCTGAATGAACAAATAAATAAAATAAACAAATATTATTATTCAGCTTATTGTAATGCCCCCCACATACACACATAGGCCAACCTACATACTCTGCTTTTTCCTTCTTGAATCATTGTTATCCCTTGTTACAGTACCTTCATGGGTCAGACTACTTTCTCTGTTTCCTCTCTATATGAAATAACCTTCCTACATACTTTGCCTCTCCTCATCCTTCCCTGCTCCTAAGCAACTTCAGGTATTACTTTGCTCCTTCCTGCTATTGCTCTTTGCACTTCTATGCTCAACCCTTGTATTTGGGCTGTTCTACCATCAGGCTTCAAATTGATCAATTACCACCACTCATTATTAGTTTATTGTTCATATTTGTTTTCACTATTGTTCATTGTGTATTTCTTGATTGTTTAGCAGTTACCTTTTGAAATGTATACACTCCCTACCCTTCCCTGGGTACACCTGAAATGAGCCTTGTCTCATTCACCTTGCCTTGTCACCTATTAGTAAATAAATACATAAAATTCACCTACTATTATCCTCTTTCAGTTTGCATCATCTCTTCACACAAAAAATATAAAACTCAAATTTTAAATACAGTACTTTTTCAGACTTGCTTGAGCCTCCCCTGGAACAGGTTGGGGCCTCCCAAGGGAGGCTGGCCTCACCATTTGAGAACCCCTGCTCTAGAGTCATGGCTACGTCTGTAGCTTTTCGTAGGTTGGCCTGGCTCAGGTGTACTAGCTTGTCACAGGATACCCAGACTAAGGCTATGGATTTTCCTGTGGTGGGAAATTCTCTGTTTGGGGAGCAGACAGAGAATTATATGAAGAAAATGGATGAATATAGGACTACCTATAAGAGTGCCCAAGCCAAGGAGCGGCAAGCCACTCCTCAGAGGCAGACCCCCAGGGGTAGGGGTAGGCCTTTTCACAGGCCTTTTTACCAAACCCAGGCCTCCTCTGCTTATGCTCAGAGGGGCTTCTTCAGAGGCAGAGGCAGACTGGGTGTGGGCAGGCCTGCTCCCACCTCTCAGCCTAAAGCACCTGCCAAACAGACGCCCTGATGGGGTGCCCAGGACCGATTCTCCTTTACCCGTAGGGGGCAGGTTGGCTTACTTCATTCAGAACTGGGTGTCTCTAACTTCAGACAAGTGGGTCCTGGAAGTAGTAAGCCAGGGTCTGGTTCTCAGCTTCAAAAAGTCCCCAAAGATGAGAATCGGATCTTTCCCACCTGCAAACTCTTTAGATACCTTTACTCTAGAAACAGAAGTCTCAACCCTCCTGGCTCTCAGAGCTGTAGAAAGGGTTTCTCCCCTACACCAGGGCAAGGGTCTGTACTCCAGATATTTCCTTACCCCAAAAAAGACAGGAGAATGGCGGCCCATTTTAGACCTCGGATATCTGAACAAACACCTTTTGAAACCAAAGTTCAGAATGGTAACTCTGGCAATGATTTACCTTCTCTCAAGGCCAGGGACTGGCTAGCCTCCCTGGACCTCAAGGATGCCTATTTTCACGTCCCAATCAGAAGCTCCCACTGAAAGTACCTCAGATTCGAACTGCCCTCAGGTCACTACCAGTTCAGAGCAATGCCCTTGGCCTCACCTCTGCCCCAAGGGTATTCACAAAATGTCTGGCAGTAGCAGTTGCTCATTTAAGGAGGCAAAGGATTTTGTCTTTCCCTATCTGGACGACTGGCTCATTGTAGGCCAGTCCCAGAACAGGTAAAATCTCACCTGCAAGTTACCCAGCAGCTGCTCACCTCCCTGGGCTTCTTGCTAAATCTTCCAAAGTCAGTTCTGGAACCAGTTCAGGTGCTCACCTTCATAGGTGCAGAATTGACACAAAGCAGGCCAGAGCCTTCCTACCCTTAGACAGGGTAAGGAACTTGGTGGCTCTGGCCTCCTCCTTCACTCTGCAGGTCTCTCGACCAGCAAGACACTTTTTGCAGCTCCTGGGGCACATGGCTGTGTCCACAGCCGTAGTGCAAGGAGCAAGATTTCAGATGAGGGACATTCAGTTTCACTTGAGGCCTTTTGGTCTCAGAAAGAGACCCCTTTCCAAGTTGGTCCCAGTGACCCGAACCCTGATCCAGGCCCTCCAGTGGTGGCAGGATCAGAGCAATTTAAGACTGGGGTCCCCTTCATTCCTCTGTCTCACTCCTTGACCCTCACTACAGATGCTTCCCTCCTGGGGTGGGGAGCCCACATGGGCGACCTCTCCACTCAGGGAGTGTGGTCCCCTCAGGAATCTCTGCTCCACATCAATTTGCTGGAACTCAGAGCTGTCTTTTTAGCACTTCAAGTGTTTTCTCGTCTGTTCAGAACAAAGTGGTACAAGTCAGAACAGACAACACCACAACAATGTGGTACATCAACAAGCGGGGGGCACTCGGTCTTCGGCCTTGTGCACCGAGGCAATGAAGTTGTGGTCTCTGGCCTATTCCCTGAACACTTCCCTCATTGCAGTTCATCTTCCAGGAAAGGACAGTGTCCTAGCAGATGCTCTCAGCAGGATTTCCCAGGGCCATCACGAATGGTCTCTGGATCCTCAAGTACTGAGGATAGTTTTTTGCCAGATGGGGCACCCCTCAGATAGATCTTTTTGCAGCCCCAGACAATCACCAACTTCCACTTTTCTGTTGCAGGCCCCCAGTGTTGGGCTCAGTCCCCCTGGATGCCTTTCTTCTAGATTGGGAAGGGAAGTTTCTTTATGCTTTTCCCCCCTTCCCTCTCCTATTCAAGGTGCTAGTCAAAATCAGATCCCAGCCTTGCAGGGTGATTCTGATTGCCCCAGATTGGGCCAGGCAGCCCTGGTACCCACTCCTTCTGTCCCTAACAGTCCATCTTCCCCTGTGTCTCCCCAGGAATCACAACCTGTTAACCTGTGCCCAGGGGAGAATTTGGTATCCGAACCTCAAATCTCAACCTCAAGGCCTGGCTCTTGAGGAGTTAGAGCTTCTGACCTACACCTTTCTCAGGGTGTTCTTGAAATCCTAAAGGCTTCTAGGAAGCCTTCCACTGGAGCTACTTATAATTCTAAGTGGAAAGGTTTTCCATTTGGTGTGCTGGGAAACATATTTCCCCGGAATCTGCTGATTTGCCCATTGTTTTGGACTATATGATCCATCTTAATTCTTTGGGCCTGAGACCAGCTACCCTGAAAGTACATTTGGCAGCTGTCTCTGCTTTTGTTTCAGCAGGAAAACCCTCCTCTCTTTCTGCTCACCCTGTATTTTCCAAGTTTTTTAAGGGATTACTTCATACTAATCCACCTTTTAGGGATCCGGCCCCTGCCTGGGACCTTAATGTTTGCATTGCCCAGTTAATGCAACCCCCTTTTGAACCTCTGTCTTCTGCAGAGCTTAAGTACTTAACTTGGAAAACTGTTTTCCTAGTGGCTATCACTTCTGCCAGTGCATAAGTGAGTTGCAAGCCTTGTCAGTAGAAACTGACTTTATTTCTTTCCACAGGGATAAGGTAGTCCTCAGGACTAACAGGAAGTTTTGCCTAAGGTGGTTTCAGATTTCCATCTTAACCAATCTATCTCCCTTCAGTGTTTTTCACTGAACATTCTTCCTCTGGTGAGAGGAGATTGCACAGTTTAGATGTTAAGAGGGCCCCAAGTTACTGTATAGAACGTACTAAGGGTCACAGGTTCGAATCCCTCCAACTTTTTCTCACGGTGAGGTCGGAAAAGGGAGACCTGCCACTAAGAGATCAGTTGCCAGGTGGATTGTCTCTTGTATCCAATTTTGTTATCAGAAACTGGGGAGAGTTCCCCACCTCTGGCCTGAGGGCTCATTCTACCAGAGGTACAGCCGCATCTCTAGCTGCTGCCAGAGACATCCCTATCTTAGAGATATGTCAAGCTGCTACCTGGAAAACGGTACACACTTTCACCAAGCATTACTCACTGGATGTCCAGGCCAGGAGAGATGCTCGGTTTGGCACAGCTGTGCTTCAGAGCCTATTCCCTAAGTAGGTTCTGTCCCTCCTCCATGGAGGTACTGCTGTGTAGTCTGCAATTATCATAATATAACAAGACCTCATGTTGTTTGAAGAAAAAATTACTCACCTTAGTAATGTTGTTTCTTCTAATGGAGTCTTGCTATATTATGACCTCCCCCCCCCCCAGCCTGCCCCTCTCAGAACTTCTACTTGGGTATGGGGTGGCAGCCTAATGTGGCACTAGTTATGCCCATTATATGTTTTCCACCCTTCTTGGGGTTTTGGGGTGTGGTGTTTTTTTTTATATTATTACTTCTGGTCCCCTGACTTGAGTCTTTGTGTTGCGACCAGCAATAGGTGTTAATATTTAGGTAGCCAGTTGGCTAGTGTAGGTTACAGCTTCCACACAGACCTTAGTGAGTTTTTGCTCGTAAAGATCTGACAGCTTGGGTTTGAAATAACCCAGACAGAGCTTCTCTAACCGAGCTCGTGCTCCAAGTTCCATTCTTAGAATGGGAGTTAACTCTTTCACCTCCGGAGCAATTCTAATGGTGGGACAAACTGCAATTGTCATAATATAGCAAGACTCCATTAGAAAAAACAACATTACTAAGGAGAGTAATTTTTTCTTATAAACCCACCATGTCGTATATAGTGAGAATATGTAGTTTAATTTATGAATTTCAAAGGATTGGATAGTAATTTCAAGAAGCTGGTAATAGTATAAAGTGCTTAAACAGTAATTCCGCTACATAGTAGTCATATAATTCACAAACATTATAGTTACTGTGAAGATCAGAGTAAAGGCAAAAGAAGGTGGCATGAGCAGTGTGAAGACAGAAGAAGGTGTCGCATGAAGAGATCAGTAAATTTTTTTTTTTAAACTTTATTTTTTAAAGCAGAGCAATGTTAAGCAGTTAATTCTGTTATGTTAGATCTGTAAATTGAAGAAAGAAAATAAGGGAAAGGGGGTCCAAATGGAAACGGCAGCATAATTTAAAGGATGGGTGGAAGGGTAATGGGAAAGAGGTTGGAAAACCGGGGGGGGGGGGGTTGAGGTACAAGGGTCATTTGTGGTATAGGGAGCCTTGAGGTGAGCCACTGGACAAT
This sequence comes from Neoceratodus forsteri, assembly GCA_016271365.2. Classification (NCBI taxonomy): domain Eukaryota; kingdom Metazoa; phylum Chordata; order Ceratodontiformes; family Ceratodontidae; genus Neoceratodus; species Neoceratodus forsteri. The sequence continues at coordinate 1,339,214,795 of CM057458.1, read as the reverse complement.
TGTACGTTACCAACAGGAGTAACTCTGTAGTGATGGAAGGAAGAACTTGGGTTAGCCCCACAGGGAAAAAAAGGGGGAAGAGTGGTAAAAAGGGGATTTTAAACGGGTACAGTAGTTAGTAATTTTTGTAATGAACATTGTGACTCTAAAATGCGTTAAATCTTTTTTTTTTTCTTTTGTTAAAGAAGTGAATGATGCTTCTCAGACTCCGCCTGTAGCTGAGGATGAGGAAGAGGAGGATCAGAGTGAGGACCAAGACATTCCAGACCTCACTAGCTTTACTATTGAAGACCTAAAACAGTAAGTAGAACAATATAAAAGATTTTGAAGAGCTAAGATGGGAATCATTTATGGACTTGTCCTTTTCTTCCGGTCAAGTGTTTCTCCTTGTATTTTATTATTTATTTTCATGAACTGTTTGGGGGGGGGGGGCAGCTATCAAAAAGACTGACGTCAGGTACACAGAGTGCATCAACTCAGTCCTGTGTTTTTTGCCATGGAGATGGAACTTCAGAATGTTTTCAGATGGCAGTGTGGGTCCGGCTCCTCCTAGTATTCTAAGGGCAGTGGTCGGTCACCGTGGAGTCCTGTTCCAGTTCTAGTGGTGATGTTTTCACTAGTGTTATATTATTATAGTGGCCCAGTCGCTGCACTCTGTTTAGGGTTCAGTAGGGTGATTAATGTTAAATCCCAGTTTTTGCACTTTAGTAGCGTTGTAACCGGTCAGCGGATTTGCACAAAATTTTGAATGCGTGGTCTTACGGGGTGGATCTCCCGGCTTGCCAAGTTTCGTTTCTGTTGAATGTATGGATAAAGAGATCCGGATAGCAAAAAAAGTGATGGGGGGTGTTTTGTTAGCCCCTAGCGACCAGACGGTTTGGAATTATGGACTGAAATGGTTTAGGGTAGAAAGGGCCTGGTCCACAGTACCTTTCACTGGTTTGGTGAAAAAATATGAATCCATTCCAGAATTATTAATAACATTTTGATTCTGAGCATGCTCAGTAGACACTTCAGGACAAATATTTGGAACAAAAAAAGAATTTGGTCATACGAATCAGGATTTTTGTCCATATGGTGGTTAATCCTTTTCTTATTAAAAATCTTGATTTGTATGTCGCCTTCTTGTTTCAGATTGTAGTCCCCCGCAAACCTAGAAAATGACATGCTGTGGTGAGATAAACACATGTATCATGCTCATCGGACCTTGTTAAGTTGATTCTGCACTTTATTATTGTTAAAATGACCCCCAAATGTTTTGCCCCCCCCATCCTTTTTCGTGACTTGCTTCTGCTGTTTTTGTATGGCTATACGAAAAAATAATTTGGCCATATGAAAAAGGATCTTGTAATGCAGATTATCACAGATTTCCATGCCTTGTCATGGCATTAGCACCTTTAACAGATTAATTTTACACTGATCCTGAATATTGATTTTAGTGCTGTAGTCAAAATAATGGTGCCAGTACAAAATCCTCTGCTTCGCTTTTTCATCCGATTGGTGCTTGAAGTGCCCACTGACTGTATGAAAGAATGAGCAGATATAACATGTGAAGATGCAGTAACCCCAATAGGATATGCAGAGCACTAATGGTATGACTAAAGAAGTGAAGATTATGATCCCATTGCTCCACATGGCTTCTGTAACTGAGCTGCTGGTTGAATGATAAAGGGCTGTCATGGGTGGGTAGATTTCAGATGCTTGTCTTCAACTTCATCTCACACTGTCTATGCCCTCTCATGACCTTCACCCTTGAGGGGAGCTGGGGGAACTGCTGCAGTGGTGATTCCTGAGGTAGTAGAATTCGGAACAAAAGATGACGCAGGTAAAGGGGGTAAGGTCTAATCTGCTATACAAGACCCCGACAGTGATTTCTGTGTAAATACAGGCTTGGTGATTAAGTTGTAGTTCTTAAAAACGCCCCGCAGTAATTACAAGCAAATTCCCAGGCTTGGCCCTTAAGAGCGCTGTATTCTGCTCTACAAATGCCCCGACAGTGATTTCTGACTAATACAGGCGTGGTGCTTAAATTACAGTTGGTAGAACACCCCGAAAGTAATTGCAAGCAAATTCCCAGGCTTGGCCCTTGAGGAGCGCTGTATGCTGCTTTAAAGAGGCCCTGACATTAATAACATGCGAGTTTACCGGCTTGGCTCTTAAGGTAACTGTGTAATTCTTTAAAAATGCCTCCAGTTCTGAAAGGGAGCCCCTGAAAAAAAACTCTCCACTTGTGTGGGGACAGTAATGTCTTTTACAGCTACTCCGAGGATCGGAGGTTCCTGCTTAGTCCTAAGATGGCTGCCATGCTTCAGAATCTGTTACCTGGTGGGGGATGCGGCGACCAGTTTGCAGAGGGGGAGGGCGCCATGCCCTCTCACAACCTTCACCCTCGAGGGGAGCTTGGGAAACCGCTGGCGGGGGATGCGGCACCCAATTTGCTGAGGTGGAGGGTGCCTTGCCCTCTCACGACCTTCACCCTCGAGGGGAGCTGGGGGAACTGCTGCTGTCTTCCTTGAAGTACAGGGCAGGTTTCTTCGGGGAGGAATACATCATTTTCCTTGACAAGTCTCTGCGCCTCCCAACCAGTGATGTTCGAACTCTTAGAACTCAACTCCTTGTTCCTTTCCTTGGCTCACCGCCCCCCCCCTTCAGTTCTTCGGTCTCCCCCTATCTTCAGAGATGGTGCGGGTTACCTTTCAAGTCCGCCCGAGAGAGGAAGACAGTCCCTTGTTTTAGGAGGGGACACGAAATCCTCTCACTGCTGTCACAAACAGCTGTGCCACAGTCAGGTGAAGGATGATCCTGTTCTGCCCGATCGGTCCCCGTCCCTCCCGCCCTGCGGACCAGGCTCACGCTCACCTCAAGCTTTTCAACATAGCCATTTTTTACACCACCTGGTGAATGTGAGCGCTGTCATTTTACAAATCCTGGCCCAATTGTTTTCGCACTTGTTGGAGTGGAATGACGTGGTGGTGGTGTGGAATAACGTTTTGCCGAGGATTTGAAAAGTTTCAGTACCAGGTTCATGAGGTGGGGTAATAAGAAGGCTATGCTGACAATTTGTTTTCTGTTTTGCTAGAAATGAAAGTGTGGGGCTCAGACCGCCCTGCGCTTCCACAGCAACATGCATGTTTGCATCTATGGAGGGTTGGGAGCGTAGGGCCCTCACAGGCAAATGAGGATATGATTATACTATCTCAAAGAGTAAGGAGATTCTTTGCAAAAAACTGTGTTAACGCAACATATAGGGTTCTGCCTAAAGCGACAGAAGTAGAGAAATGTGGTTTTAGGGTTTCCAACCCTGAAACTCCACCCCTGAGACAAATCGGGTGCAATCTTCCTTGGGGTTGTCAACACTAAAGCTCACTCCATTGCAGTAGCAAGAAAGCCCAGATGTGATGGACACGGGTGTGTATGATCTTACTTCTAGAAACAGCTCTTGCAGCAGGTTACACCATTAGGACTGAAGCCGGCAGGCGCCAGGACCCCACGAATTTTTCCTTTAGCAGTATTCAAGCGAGGACCGCCCCGATGTCAGGCACCACCATATGGGGCGGTCCTCAGAATCCCAGTTTTTTCTCCTACTGTCACGACTTGCCAGCATCAGCCTCTCGGTCTCTACCTAGCGCACAACTTAGAACTTCAGGAGTTTCTACTTAACTAATGTCCTCTCCAACTACTTCATTTGAGGGTCACCTTTCAAAGTGTGCCTGCGGAAAACAGATCCCTTTCAAGGATCCTCATTCTTCCTGCGTGCGGTGCTTAGGCCCGGACCACGATACCAAGGCCTGCACCTTTTGCCAAGGGTTAAACAGCCGCACCAGGATACGCCATCAGAAGGCACTTCAGGCTTAGCTGCTAGAGGAAAAACTTTGTAGGTTGGACTAAGAACCTTCCTCCAGGAGCGATTCTTCTTCCAAGGTCCACAAACACTAGGACAAGCACCGGGAAAAGGCAGGGTCCAGATCCCTGAACCGGGCCTCGGATTCGTGGAGCTAGGGCTCCACCCGATTGGACTGCTCTGCCTCCAGGGCCAGGTCTCCGCCCTCTCCGGTGAAGGTCCAGGCTTCCAGTGGTTCTTCGACTCTTAAGCCCATCAAGACTTCCAGGCCCTCGGCTTCCTCTACTCCCTCTTGGGCCTCTTCAAAGTCCTTTTGAACGCCACAAGTCTTCCTCTTCCACCCGACGTCAGGACCCCGTCTCCAGGTCGGTCTCCCAGCCCCCTAGGGGCCCAGATCCTCCACCAAGGAAGACGAAGGACGACGGACCGGACGTCGGCCCAGCACCCGACATCAGCCAAGCATCTGAAGTCGGCCAGGCGTTCACCGGAGCCGAGAACATTGGCCAAGCACCAGACGCCGGCCAGGCGTTCACCGGACCCGAAGTTGTCGACCAGGCGACCGACATCGGCTTCACCGGAGCCGAAGACCGCTCCCCCAGTCACCGGTAGACACCGGTCACAGGGAGTCCACGGAGGAGGACACCGCGTAGTCCGAGGACCAGGCGGGCGACACAGAGGATGCCGGGCTTCCGAGGGAACCATCACCTACCCTGGAGACACCCGAGGACCCGGCGACAGACCACCGGCGCCAGGCCCGTCGTCGGGCATGAATATTCAAGAAGTAAAGGATCTCTTTACTTTCTGGTGGGACACCATCCGTAAAGCCTCCTCCACCTCCTACGCCCCCTCCTCCACCACAGGGGCCAGCAGGACGACCATCAACCCCCAAGAAGCAGACTCCACCTCCTAGGGGTAGATCCCAGGATTGGAGTAGGTCTCCATCAGGGTCTCCCAGCCCCAAGCGACCCAGACGTCGGTGGTGTACTCCGTCGGGGGGAGGACTCCAGATCGGATACCTCGGATTACTCCAGATCTCCTTCTCCACTCAGCATTTCATCACCTGACCCACATGGCCTTCCCAGGTCTCTCCTCTGGATGACCCCTCTTTCTCTGAGATCATGAGGCACATACGAACATATAAAATTTGCTAGCAGATAAAGGCCTAGAGGTCTATCAAGTCTGCTCAAATGTGCAGCTAGCACCCCTTATTCTGCAGCTGCCCCTCCTCCCTCCCTTCCCTTTCATTAACCCTCCCTGTCCTGTCCCATCCACGCTTGAAGCAGTCCACTGTTCTACTGCATACCACTTCAGCAGGTAATGCATTCCACCCAGCCACCACCCTCTCTCTAAAAAGTGTCTCCTCATCTCCCTCCTGAACCTTCCTCGCTCCAGTCTCATATCATGGCCCTGGTGCTCCCTCCCTACTTTGAACAGCCCTCTGTACCCGCCTTGTTTATTCCTTTCATGTATTTAAAGGTTTCAATCATGTCACCCTGTCTCTCCTCTCCTCCGGTGAGTACATGTTCAACTCCTTCAACCTCCTCTCGTATAAGTCCCCAGCCCCTTGATCATCTTAGTCGCTCTGCTGCACCCCTCCAGTAACTAATGTCCCGCTCAATACGGACGCCAGTACTGCACGCAGTACTCCAGGTGTGGTCTAACTAATGACCTATACAGTGGCAGAATCACCTCCTCCCTCCTCGAGGATATACCGCTTGCAATACAACCCAGCATTTTGTTGGCCTTTGCAGCTGCCTTCCTACATTGTGCCGAGTTGCTCGTTGACCCTGTAATGAGCACACCCAGATCCTTCTCCTCTGTCTGGGCTAGCTGCACTCTTCCTAGCTGGTAACTCCTCCTTGGGTTCTTCATCCCAAAATGCAGTACCTTGCACTTTTTGGCATTAAAGCCCAGTTGCCAGGTGTCTGACCAGGTTTCAAGCTTTGCCAGATCATCCTGCAACCCCTGCCATCCCCTTAGGTCATCCACCACCGCCTACCTTGGTATCATCAGCAAACAGACTGATCTTGCTCTTGATGTCCCATGATATGTCTGCAATGAATATCCCAAACACTGGTCCCAACACCGAGCCCTGTGGAATACCGGCCGTCACTGCCCTTGGGTGTGAGAGCCCCCACCCACCACCACCCTCTGTTGCCTTCCCTGCAGCCAGTTTCCTACCCATCTCACCAGCTTTGCACCCGTCCCTGTGCCTACTAACTTCCTTCCCAGCCTTCCATGTGGCACTGAGTTGAATGCCTTACTGAAGTCCAGATACAGGACATCCACTGCATGGCCCCTGTCCAGTTGCCTAGTCACATAGTCATAGACACATCCAGGACAACATGGGGTGGGATGCTGAAGACCTCAACCCCGAAAGGCAGCACCTAGCCTGTTATCTTCGGCAGAAAGAACCAAAGCCTGTGGTAGTGCCACCCGTGGTGGACACCTTTGCGGACGTCACCAAGGCCGCGTGGAAGCATCTGCACTCCACTCCTGCGGTGCCGAAGAAAGCTGACTGTCTGTACAAGGCCCCGAGAGAGGACCAGTACCTGGCTCAACAACCTCTGGCAGACTCCCAGGTCATTACGGCCTCACATGACCGGTCCCAAAGACTGCAACACATGAGCACACAGCCACTGGACCAGGAATCCAAACAATTGGACGCCCTGGGGAGACGCATGTTTGCGGCCACTACATGCCCCATCAGGTCCCTGAACTACCTAACCCACATGGTACAGTTTCAGAACGCCCTATGGGAACAGGGCCAGGACCTGGTCGATGAGCTTCCGGATGGCGATCAGAAGGCGGAGCTCCTAAACCTTCTCTGCACAGGGTCTGATGAGGACCCAGGTTTCATTTAGCCCAGTATGGTTCCATGGACTCATCCGCCCCAAGCTGCAGCTTCAGGCGCCTGTCTCCGCAACACTTTGGCTCCATGTCTCTGGCTTCACCCGACATACAGAAGAACATTCTTGACGTCCCTACAACGGCGATGTACTTTTTGGTGAACCCCCGGAGAAGGTGATCACCAAACTTCAGGACGCTGGGAAGGCAGTCAGGTCTGTACAGGCCATGTACAGACTCAGGCCCGGTTCCTCATAGGAGCTGGAGCCGTTTCGCAGCCGGCAACAAAGGCAGCAGCCACGTTCTGGCCAGCAACAGAGGGGCACCTTTTAGCAGAAAGCCCAGGCTAAGCCCTCCCCAGGCAGAGCCCAATGCCACACTAAACCGGCCCAGCCTGCAGGGACCAGTGCTGCCACAGGATGACTCCTTCCCAGCCCCCGCCCCTCCTCTGGATCAACGGGCACAAAAGGTCGGGGGTCGCATCGCTCGCCACTTTTCAGGGTGGCAGTCAATTACCACCGACCGGTGGGTTCTCCAGTTGGTCAAGAAGGGCCACTTCATAGAATTTCTCTACCACCCACTGGCAAGACCTCCCCTGCTTTCCCGTTACTTGGGTCATCATGCCCTGCTTATACAGCAGGAAGTGCTCGCGCTCCTGGAAAAAGAAGCGATAGAGCACGTTCCACGGAACCGGAGGGACGCAGGATATTATTCTCACTTCTTTCTGGTTTCCAAGAAAACAGGGGACCTCCGTCCGCTACTGGACCTCAGCGACCTCAATGAGTCGGTCCTGTACAAATGCTTCCGCATGGTGACCTTCCCAGGCCTGATTCCGATGCTCAAGCAGGACGCCTTTCTAGCATCCTTGGACATGCAGGATGCCTACCTGCATATACCCATCGCTCAAGCGCACAGGAAGTTTCTGCGCTTCGAGTTCCAGGGCTACCATTATCAGTTCCGAGCCCTCCCTTTCGGACTGTTATCTGCACCTCTGGTATTCACGAAGTGTATGGCGGTCGTAGCGGTGACTCTGAGGAGACAAGACCACTACGTGTTCCCCTACCTGGACGACTGGCTTCTGATGGCGCCCTTTCGGGAGGCCTTGATGTCCGCCATTCATCATACTCCATCTCTGTTCGAGACGCTGGGCATCTGGATCAGTCAAGAGAAGTCGCGTCTGGTTCCGTCTCAGACTCAGCAGTTCATAGGCGCAGTTCTGAACACCGTCCAAGGGAAGGCCTTTCTCCCCCAGGACAGAGCGGAACGCATCATCAGGGACATTTCGGCAAAGACCTTTCCTGCCAGATTGGTCCTTTGCCTGCTCGGACACATGGCTGTGGCCATTGCAACAGTCCCGCTTGCTCCAATGGGATCAAAAGCAAGACCATCTGCAGCTTCCAATCTAGATCACGAGAACTGTAATCCGGGGTTGGCATTGGTGGCTAGATCCGAAGAATCTATCGGCAGGGGTCCCCTTTGTTGCACCGTCTCCGATTGTGACACTCTCCACAGATGCCTCAGGGCTCGGATGGGTAACACACCTAGACGGTGTCCGATCTCAGGGCCTGTGGACAGCCCAAGAGACTCATCTCCACATAAACATCCCGGAAATGAGAGCAGTTCTTTGCGCCCTGTAGGCCTTCCAGTCGGAGATTCCACCTGGTACTCTTCTGTTACAAACAGACAATTCCGTGGTGATGTATTACCTCAGCAAACAAGGAGGCACCCATTCCTACTCACTTTGCAGGGAGGCCATGAGGGTGTGGGATTGGGCTTTGCAACACGGCGCAAACCTCATTGCTGTTCATGTCCCAGGAGTGGACAACATCATCACAAACGGCCTGAGCCACTCTCAGGCCAGAGTCCACAAGTGGGAACTACTCCAGGAGGTAGTAGAGGATCTGTTTCACAGATGAGGAACACCAGAGTTGGACCTTTTCGGGTCCCCATCCAATGCAAAACTGCCCAATTTTTGCTCGCTAGATCCAGGGCCTGATGTTTTCTGGCGAGACACGTTGTCCGTCTCCTGGGCGGCCAGATTCCTCTATGCCTTTCCCCCCCTTTCCATTGATCCAGAGGGTTCTTTTGAAACTTCGCAGAGAGCAAGTGACACTGATACTCATCGCGCCATTCTGGCCTAGGCAGATCTGGTTCCCTCTACTACACCAGCTATCCCGGTAACCTCCGGTGCCTCTGCCAATCAGCTCTCACTTGTTGTCTCAGGAGGAGGGCTCCTTGATCCATCTGGACCTTCATTCGTTGAGCCTGCACGCTTGGCTCCTAGAGACATAGCCATTTTGCGACACGGAGTCCCGCAAGAGGTACCCGATGTCCTGGTGGCTGCGAGAAAACCAGCCACTCATGCTACTTACGCCATGAAATGGTGCAGTTTTTGCCTATGGGCTCAAGTGCGGGGGGTTTCGCCTCTGTCCAGAAAAGTCGGTCTTGGACTTCCTCCTGTCTCTCTTTCAGACAGGCTTGGCCTACTCCTCGATCAAAGTACACCTCTGTGCCATATCAGCCTATCATTGCCCAATAGGCCAACGCACCATATCCCAGTTGGACACGGCATGAGCCTTCCTGTGAAGTATTCTCCACCTTAGACCTCCGATTAAGGATCCAATTCCGCCATGGGATCTACCCTTTGTCCTGAAGCAGCTCACGCTGCCACCCTTTGAACCAGCTGCGGATTGTGAGCTATGTCTTCTCACTTGGAATACGTTGTTTTTAGTTGCCGTTACTTTGGCGAGAAGAATTGCTGCGCTCCATGCACTCATGTGCAAAGAGCCTTATTTGGTTTTTCACCAAGACAGGGTAGCCCTATGGACTAATCCCAAATTTCTGCCTGAGATGGTCTCAGCTCTCACCCTTTAAGATATCGATCTACCAGTGTACTTTCCCAACTATTCGAATCAAGGAGAGGCCCTGTTGCACACCCTAGTCGTGCATAGGTGTCTCCGATACTACCTGACCATAACCAAACACCACCGAAAATCGGACCAGCTCTTTGTCTCCTTCGCCCACAGGATGATGGGAGCTCCTGTTTCCAAGCAGTCGCTGTCCAGGTGGTTCATTCAGTGTATCACGTTTTGTTACCAGAAGCACAACAAACCCTTACCAGGCGCGGTTAAGGGTCATTCCACAAGGGGGCTGGCTACCTCTTTTGCGGCCCTTAAAAATGTGTCCACCTTGGCCATCTGTGCTGCAGCTACTTGGAGCTCCTTGCACACTTTCATCGGGCACTATAGCCTGGATATTGCATCGAGGCGAAGGGTAGGTTTTGGTCTAGCGGTCCTTCAAGGACTTTTTTCCTAGGCTTTTGTCTCATTAAGGATTTCTACCTTCCCTCCTCCCAATGGTGTGGGATTTCCATGATTGCTTGGGAATCCGTCCTAATGGTGTAACCTGCTGCAAGAGCTGTTTCTCGAAGTAAGACAGTACAGTTACGTAAGAACTTACCGTGACAGTAGATCTTCAAGAACAGCTCTTGCAGCAGGTACTTTACCACCCACCATCGCCGCTGGAGGTAGATTCTAGTTCCAACATCCTTCTCCTAGGATCAGGTGTCTCAGCATCTCTCTGACTGCCATCTGATGGCGGATCCTCAGTCTCCTCTTCTGATGTCATCCAGTATCCTGTGGCAGAACTGGGGATTCTGAGGGACCGCCCCCTTATGTACTGTGCTTGTCGTCAGGGCGGGACCGACGTCTGGGGTGATCCCCGCTGAATACTGCTAGCTAGAAAATTTCCGTGGGGTCCTTGCGCCTGGCGGCTTCAGTCCTAATGGTGTAACCTGCTGCAAGAGCTGTTCTCGAAGATCTACTGTTATGGTAAGTTTTTACGTAACTGTACTTTCTCTCTGAGGAAAGAAGGGTGACCAGCAAAGTGCCTCAAGGATCAGTACTAGGACCGGTCCTCTTTAAAGATAGAATGCCAATATTTTACAGATTTACAATAAAAACATGAATTCAAGTTCCTGTGTCATGATTAGTGTTTCTTGAAAGTATCATGGTGTTTGGTTTTGTGGATCTTACTTCGAGAGACCGCTCTTGCAGCAGGTTACACCATTAGGACTCAAGCCGGCAGGCAGCAGGACCCCACGGAAAACTTCTAGCTAGCTACTGACAGTGGGGGACTGCCCCCGACGTCACATACATTATAAAAGGGGCGGTCCCCCAGCATCCCTCGGTTCTATTCCCACCGTCGACTTGCAAGCATCGGCTCCACAGACACCTTCCGCTCTCGAACGACACCATCACTTAAGTAGTTCTACTTTTGTTTCATATTTTCCTGCAAAAGTTCATTTTTCTTTATTTCGCATGTTGTCTTCTGTCGAAAGGCACTCCTCCAAGTGTGCGTGTGGCAGACTGATTCCATTTAAGGATCAACACAGTGCCTGTGTCAGGTGCCTAGGCCCAAAAACGACACCAAGGCCTGTTTTATTTGCCAGAACTTTACAGCCACACCAGGATCCGCAGACAGAAAGTTTTGGAGACCTTCCTTTTGGAGAAAAGATTAGCAGCCATGCAGAGAAGTTCCTGCTCACGGGAACAGTTATCCCATAGATCGGGGAAACACAAGGAAAAACGGAGGGAGAAGGAGAAAGAACGCTCCCCATCCACGTGGGCGTCCGACTCCAGGACGCGCTTGGACTCTGCCTGCTCTAACAGATCTCCGTCCCGGTCAAAGACCCAGCCTCCGCTGGCCAAAGTTCAGATGTCGGGTGGTGCAGGCATTGCATCCACCCTCCAGCCTCTAAAGGTCCGGCCCAGGGAATCTTCACACAGCTGTCCCTCTGGCTCTTCAGGCTGATCTGCATCCACAGATTGCCCAACCAAGGCGCACTCCAAGTCGGCCGCCACCTCAGGCCCCAACTCCTTGGACCGGTGCTGGGACACCGATCTCTGGAAGTCGGCCTCCCAACCCCCTAGGGGGAACCCTGGGACTTCTGTAAAACAGTCCTTTGACCTGATGTCCCCTAAGCGGTCCTCAGAACAGAAGCGGACGTCGGAGCAGATGCCCGCAAAGTGTCTCAAGGACCAACGACCGACAGAGGTCCTTTCCCACAAGAAGGACATCGCCTCGTCTGTACCGGACTCTGGTTTGCCAGGACGTTCGGACGACTGTACTGACGCCAGGGTTGAACACAGTGACGACCAGGAGATGGGGAGGAAGCAAACCTCCCACACGACCTGACGCCACCAAAAGACTTGTCTGCGGGTGCGTCAGGGCATAAACAGCCAGGCACAGGCAACAGTTAGGCACCACGTCAAGAGGAACAGACGCCAGGCCTCAACATTAATGAGGTGAAGGAATTGTTTTCTTACTGGTGGAAAACCATCAGGAAGGATGTAGTCCCCACAAAACCTCCATTAGAGAACTTACCTCCTCCAAAAGTAAAGAGCCTGGGCAGGCCACCCCCTAAAGAGGAAAGCCCAAAACCTAGGGGCTGGTCTAAGGAAAAACGGTCTTATAAACACACGAAGCGGCCAAGGTCTCTATCTCAGACCCCTTCACACTCTCTCAGTATGCACAGACCTAAAAAAACACCATAGGAGATCAGACTCCTCATCATCGGACAAGTCTCACTTCTTCTCTTCGGAATCATCCAGATTGGAATCTCCCTTTAGTCTCCCATCACCAGACCCACGGGACCTGCCAGGGTCACCCCCTGATGACCCAGCATTTATAGATATCATGCGATATATCCAAGATAAACATGGGTTGGGACACAGACTTAGATCCTGACAGACGCCACCTGGCTAAGTACCTAAGACAAAAGGATCCCAAACCAGTGGTGGTTTCACCATTAGTGGATACCTTCCAAGATGTGACGAAGCTGCTTGGAAACATCCTTCTCCTCTTCCGCAGCACCTAAGGAAGTGGACCACCTATATAGGGCCCTCTAGAGGACCCCTACCTGGGGGAGCAACCAGTGGCAGACTCTGTGGTCATAGTGGCCACTCAGAACAGGTCTCAAAGACCACAGCATCGAAGTACCCAGCCCCCAGACCGAGAGTCGAAGCAACTTGACTCCATGGGGAGAAAGATATACTCACCAGTGACATGTTCTATCTGGTCACTTAATTTCCTGACCCACATGGTGCAATTTCAATATGCCCTGTGGTAACAAGATCAAGACTTGGTAAAATACATGGCAGAGGGACACAAGAAAAAGGAGCTAATAAAACTCCTTCAGAAGGGCTCTGATGTGGGAACACAGGTACTCAGAGCGTCATTCGATTCAGCGGCAAGAAGTGCAGCATCAGGAATGTGCCTCAGACGGCACTCCTGGTTGAGGGTCTCCTGCTTTACACCTGACGTCCAGAAGGGTATCTTGTACGTTCCATTCAAGGTCTCGGTTCTCTTTGGAGACAAGTCCGAGAAAATTGTCACAAAACTGCAGGACGCCAGAAGGGTGGTCAGATGTCTGCAGGCCATGTACAGACCCAAGCAAAAGCCATTTCAGAAGCAACAGAACCGATTCACGTGCTAACAGGGTTAGCAGACCTGATTCGGGCAACAGCAGAGAGGTGGCTTTAATCGAAAAAGCCAACCTCGTCCTGCAGGAGGTCATGGGGCCAGGAATTCAAAAACTCCTCATGCAGCCCTCCCCATCCACAGTGTGACTCACTGCAGACCCCTTCTCCCCCTCTGGTTCAAAGGGAAGAGAAGGTTGGGGGTCACTTTGCAAATAATCTACTAGGGTGGCAACAAATCACTTCAGCTCAATGGGTGCTTCAGCTCATTCAAAGAGGGCACACTATCAAATTAACAAGGCAGCCAACATCCAGACAGCCACTGCGTTCCCAGTATTCGAGTCAACATGCCACACTAATCGGAGAAGAGACAACTTCCCTTCTCGAGAAAGAAGCCATAGAAAAGGTCCCATGGATCCAGAGCGGGAAAGGGTATTATTCCCATTTCATTCTGATACCAAAAAAGACAGGAGACCTACATCTCCTCCTAGACCTGAACGATCTCAACAACTTCGTGGCATACAAACGTTCCAGGATGGTCACCTTACCAGGCTTGATCCTGCTGCTATGCCCAGGTGCTTGGCTTGCATCGTTGGACATGTAGGATACCTGTCTCCATATTCCAATCGCGAAACATCATTAGAGGTTCCTGCGATTCGAATTCCAGGGTCACCACTACCAGTCCCGAGCCCTACCTTTCAGCCTTTCGTCGACTCCATTCAGTGGACACTCTGGGTCCAGTGGGACCAACGCCAAGACAACCTGGACCAGCTAGTCTCGGTCCGCAACTCTATTCTCAGAGTCTTACAATGGTGGCTGGCTTTGGATCATTTCTCTGTAGGAGTTTCTTTCCTGTCTCCTACACATTCTCTGATCCTGACCACGGACGCGTTGGAATTAAGTTGTGGCGCCCACTTGGGCGACAAGAAGACTCGAGAGACTGGTCAGGGGCTGAAGGAGCCTTTCACATACATGTCCTTGAGATGAGTGCAGTTCTTTACGCCCTTCCAGCCTCACCAGCAGACATAACCCCAGGACACTTGCTAATCCAAAAAGACAATATGTCAGTAGTGTTGTACATCAGCAAGCAGGGAGGTAGTCACTCCTACCAGCTCTGTCAGGAGGCCCTGTGTGATACTGGGCAGTAAAGCACAACATCACACTGTGTGCAGTGCATGTTCCCGGATTACAGATCATGCTGGTGGATCTGTTAAGCAGATCTTGATCCAGCGCAGATGAATGGGAGTTCCTACAAACTGGTAGCAGAAATGCTTTTTGCAAAGTGGGGAACACCAGATTTGGACCTGTTTGCCTTCTGATACAACACAAAACTGCCCAGTTTCTGCTCACTAGATCCAGGGCCTGGAGTTTTCTGGCAAGACGCGTTGTCCCTCTCTTGAACAGGCAGGTTTCTCTCTGCCTTCCCTCCCTTCCCCTTGATCCAGAGGGTCCTGCTCAGACTGCAGGATGAAGGAGCAGTCATGATTCTGGTGGCCCCATATTGACCCAGAGAGAGATGGTTCCCTCTTCTTCAAGGGCTGGCAAGTGAACCACCACTTCCTCTTCCATTCAGCTTGCACTTGCTGTCACAGGACAAAGGGTCTTTGATTCACCTGAACCTCAGATCCTTACACCTACATGCCTGGCTTCTAAGGACCTCGTAATGTCTTGCAATAGAGTATCGGATTGTGTGGTGGACGTTTTAGTGGCAGCAAGGAAGCCATCTACACGCGCCACATATGCCATGAAGTGGCACAGGTTCTGTCTTTGGTCATTGGCCCGTGACTTAGACCCCCTAACTTGCCCGATGAAATCAGTTTTAGAGTACCTCCTTTCCTTGTCGCAGGCAGGACTGAGATCTTACTTCGAGAAACAGCTCTTGCAGCAGGTTACACCATTAGGACTGAAGCCGGCGGGCGCCAGGACCCCACGGAAATTTTCTAGCTAGCAGTATCCAGCAGGGACCGCCCCCGACGTCAGGCATCATACAAAAGGGGGCGGTCCCCCAGAATCCCCAGTTCTTTTCCCGCTGTCAACTCGCCAGAATTGGCCTCACGGTCCCGCTCCAGCGAACGACGCCTAGAACTTCTAGCTTTGACTAAATAAATGTTGGCATCTCCAACTCCTTTCTTAGAAGGACATCCCTCTAAGTGTGCCTGCGGCAAACAGATACCTTTTAAGGATCTGCATTCATCCTGCCTGTGGTGCTTAGGCCTGGAAAACAACACCAAGGCCTGCTCCTTTTGCCAGCGGTTCAATAGTCACACCCAGATCCGCCGCCAGAAGGCACTTCAAGGGTTCCTCTTGGAAGAAAAGTTAAAGATCATGGATAAAGACCCTGCCTCCAGAGGTGAGTCTACCTCTAAGTCCCATAAGCACCGGGACAAGCATCGGGAGAAGGCCAGGTCCAGATCCCCGAACCGGGCCTCGGACTCGCACACCAGCTCCAGCTTCACGCACTCAGACCGCGCTCCCTTGAGGGCTCGCTCTCAGCCCCCTCCCGTGAAAGTTAAGACTTCAGGCAGTTCTTCAGCTTCTCTGCATCCGATTAAGACTTCCAGGACCTTGGACCCTTCTTCAACGCCCTCCCGGGCTTCCGCGAAGTCTTCTGACCAAGTCACCGGTCCAAGTCCTCTTCTAAAACCACTCAGGCTTCCTCGGATAGATGCGGGACCCCGACGCCAGATCGGCCTCCCAGCCTTCTAGGGGACCGAACCCCCCTCTCAGGAAGACCAAGGACCTGACGTCCCTTAAGCGGATGATGGACTCGAAACGGGCTGCCGAGCCTTCACCGGTTAAGCGCCCGTTGGACCAGACGCCGCCCAAACAGTCTCAGGAGCCGACAACTGCCTCGCTGTCACCGGGACTCTACGGAGGAGGATCAGACATTGCCTGATGACCAGGCAGGCAACAACGAGGACACCGGGCTTCCACAGGAGCCTTTGCCTGATCCGGTGATGCCCTTGGACCCGACGCCCGATACCGGCGACAGACCAACCCCGACGCCAGCACCGTCTTCCGGTATGAATATTCAAGAAGTTAAAGACCTCTTTACTTTTTGGTGAGACACAATCAAGAAAGACGTGGTCCCAGTGAAACGACCTCCTCCCACTCCTCCACCACAGAGGCCAGTAGGAAGACCACCGACCACCCCCCCCCCAAGGAGCCTACTCCACCTCCTAGGGGTAGATCCAAAGAAAGGAGAAGGCACCCTCCAAGATCTCCCTCAGGGTCTCCCAGTCCCAAGCGACCCAGACGTAGACTGTCCACTCCATGGTGGAAGAATCTAGACCTGACACCTCAGATACCACCAGGTCTCCTTCTCCAATCAGCATCCCATCACATGACCCACGAGATCTCCCCAGGTCACCTCCGGATGATCCCTCTTTTTCCGAAATCATGAGGCACATCCTGGAGAACATAGGATGGGAAACGGAAGACCTAGACCCTGAAGGACAGCGCCTAGCTCGTTATCTTCGGCAGAAGGACCCTAAGCCTGTGGAGGTGCCACCCTTGGTGGACACCTTCTTGTGAGACGTCACGCATGCTGCGAAACGCAGCGACTCCAACCTCCGTGGTGCCAAGAAGGCTGACCGCCTGTACAAGGCCCCGAGAGAGGACCAGTACTTGGCCCAACAACCTTTGGCAGACTCCCTGGTCATCACGGCCTCGCATGACCGGTCTCAAAGACCACAACATGTGAGCACACAGCCACTGGACCAGGAATCCAAGCAACTGGATGCCCTGGGGAGGCGCACGTACGCGGCTGCTACATGCGCCGTCAGGTCTCTGAACTGCCTCACCCACATGGTACAGTTTCAGAACGCCCTGTGGGAACAGGGTCAGGACCTAGTCGATAAGCTTCCGGATGGCGATCAGAAAGTGGAGGTCCTCAGTCTTCTCCACACAGTGTCAGATGTTTGTACCCAAGTGCTTCGAGCCGCATACGATTCTGCGGACTCATCAGCCAGATCTGCAGCTTCAGGCGTTTGTCTCCAGAGACACTCTTGGCTCCGTGTCTCCAGCTTCACCCCGGACGTACAGAAGAACATTTTTGACGTCCCATATAACGGCAAAGTACTCTTTGGTGAATCCTCTGAGAAGGTCATCACCAAACTCCAGGACGTGGGGAAGGCAGTCCAATCTGTACAGGCCATGTACAGATCCAGGCCTGGTTCCTTTCGCAGGAACCAGAGCAGTTTTCGCGGCCGGCAACAGAGGCAGCAGCCACGTTCCAGCCAGCACCAAATGGGCACTTTTCAGCGTAAAGCCCAGGCCAAGTCGTCCCCAGGCAGAGGCCAATGTTACACGAAACCGGCCCAGCCTGCAGGGACGAGTGCCGCTACAGCATGACTCCTTCCCGGCCCCCGCCCCTCCTCCGGATCAACGGGCACAAAAGGTCGGGGGTCGCATCGCTCGCCACTTTTCAGGGTGGCAGTCGATCACCACCGACAGGTGGGTTCTTCAATTGGCCAAGAAAGGCCATTTCATAGAGTTTCTCGACGACCCACCTACAAGACCTCCTCTGCTCTCCAGTTACTCGGGTTAGCATGCCCTGCTCATACAGCAGGAGGTGCTCACGCTTCTGGAAAAAGAAGCTATAGAGTACGTACCACGGAACCAGAGGGGACTAGGATATTATTCTCACTTCTTTCTGCTTCCAAAGAAAAAAGGGGGACCTTCGTCCGATACTGGACCTCAGCGACCTCAACGACTGTCCTGTACAAACGCTTCTGCATGGTGACCCTCCCAGGTCTGATTCCCATGCTCAAGCAAGACGCCTTCCTAGCGTCCCTGGACATGCTGGACGCCTACCTGCATATACCTATTGCCCAAGCGCACATGAAGTTTCTGCGTTTCGAGTTTCAGGGTCACTATTATCAGTTCCGCGCGCTTCCCTTCGGACTGTCATCGGCACCTTGGGTGTTTACGAAATGCATGGCGGTCGTAGCGGCATCTCTGAGGAGACAAGGCCACTACGTGTTCCCCTACCTGGACAACTGGCTTCCCATGGCGCCCTCCCGGGATACCCTGATGTCTGCTATTCACTGCACTCCGTCTCTGTTCAAGACGTTGGGCATCATCATCAATCACGAGAAGGCACGCCTGGTTCTGTCCCAGACTCTGCAATTCATAGGTGCAGTTCTGGACACTGTCCAGGGGAAAGCTTTTCTCCCCCCCGGACAGAGCGGAACACATCAGATCCCTCATCTGGGACATTTCGGCAAAGAAGACTGTTTCCGCCAGACTGGTCCTTCGCCTTCTCGGACACATGGCTGCGGCCATTGCAACAGTCCTGCTAGCCCGTCTCCACATGTGGGGTAACCCAGTGGATATTAAGGGTCCAATGGGATCAAAAACAAGATCATCTGCAGCATCCAATCCGGATCACGAAGGCCGTAGTCCGAGATTGGCAGTGGCGGCTAGATTTGCAGAATCTTGCAGCGGGAGTCCCCTTCATTGCGCCGTCTCTGACTGCGACACTCTCCACGGACGCCTCATTGCTCAGTTGGGGAGCACACCTCGACTGTGTTCGGTCTCAGGGCCTGTGGACAGAGCAAGAGACTCATCTCCACATAAATATCCTGGAAATGAGGGCAGTTCTTTATGCCCTGCAGGCCTTCCAGTCGGGGATCCCACCGGGTACACGTCTGTTACAAACAGATAATTCTACGGTGATGTATTACCTTAACAAACAAGGAGGCACCATTCCTACCTGCTTTGCAGGGAGGCCATGAGGGTGTGGGATTGGGTCTTCCAGCACGGCGCAAACCTCATTGTTGTTCATGTTCCAGGAGTGGACAGTGTCATCGCAGATGGCCTGAGCAGCTCTCAGGCCAGAGTCCATGAATGGGAACTGCTTCAGGAGGTAGCAGAGGATCTGTTTCGCAGATGGGGTGCTCCAGAATTGGACCTTTTCGCGTCCCCATCCAACACAAAACTGCCCAATTTTTGCTCGCTAGATCCAGGGCCTGGTGTTTTCTGGCGAGACGCATTGTCCCTCTCCTGGGCGGGCAGATTCCTCTATGCCTTTCCCCCTTTTCCATTGATCCAGAGGGTTCTTCTGAAACTTCGCAGAGAGCAAACGACACTGATACTTATCGCACCGTTTTGGCCCAGGCAGATCTGGTTCCCTCTTTTGCATCAGCTGTCCTGGGAACCTCCAGTGCTGCTGCCAGTAGGCCCCCATTTGCTATCTCAGGAGGTGGGTTTCTTGGTCCACCAGGACCTACGTTCCCTGAACCTGCACGCTTGGCTCCTAGAGTCATAGCCTTAATGCGACACGGGGTCTCGCAAGAGGTAGCACACATTCTTGCTGCTGCTAGGAAACTGGCTACCCATGCAATGGTGCAGGTTTTGTTTATGGGTTCAAGCGCGCAGTTTTTCGCCTTTGGATTGTCCAGAGAAGTTGGTTTTGGACTACTTACTGTCCCTTTTCCAGTCAGGCTTGTCTTTCTCCTTGATTAAGGTACACCTCTGTGCCATCTCAGCCTATCACGTCCCTATAGGCCAATGCACTGTAGCTCAATTGGACACGACACGTGCCTTCCTGAGGGGTGTCCTCCACCTTAGGCCCCCGATTAAGGATCCGATTCCACCATGGGATCTACCCTTCGTCCTGGAGCAGCTTACGCTGCTACCCTTTGAACCGGCGCCGGGATTGTGAGCTACGTCTTCTCTCTTGGATGATGCTGTTTTTAGTTCCTGTCACCTCTGCCAGAGAAATGTCTGAACTCCTTGCACTTATGTGCAAAGAGCCTTATTTGGTTTTCCACCAAGACATGGTATCCCTACGGACTAATCCTAGATTTCTGCCTAAGGTGGTCTCAGCTCTCACCCTTAATCAGGATATCGATCTACCAGTGTATTTCCCTAACTCTAATCGAGGAGAAGCCCTTCTGCACACTTTAGATGTCCATAGGTGTTTCAGATACTACCTGACCAGAACCAAACACCACTGAAAATCGGACCAACTCTTTGTCTTCTTTGCCAACAGGATGATGGGAGCTCCTGTTTCAAAACAGTCGCTGTCCAGGTGGCTCATTCAGTGTATTACTTTCTGTTACCAGAAGCGCAACAAATCCTTACCAGGCGCGGTTAAGGGTCATTCCACTAGAGGGGTGGCTACCTCTTTTGCGGCTTTAAAGAACGTATCCACCTCAGCTATTTGTGCTGTAGCTACTTGGAGCTGCGTACACACTTTCATCAGGCATTACAGCCTGGACATTGCATTGAGGCGAAGAGCAGGTTTTGGTCTAGCAGTCCTGCAGGGACTTCTGTCCTAGGCTCAGTGTCATTCAGGGATTTCTACCTTTCCTCCTCCCAGTGGTGTGGGATTTCCAGGATTGTTTGGGAATCCGTCCTAATGGTGTAATCTGTTGCAAGAGCTGTTTCTCGAAGTAAGATAGTACAGTTATGTAAGAACTTAACCGTAACAGTAGATCTTCGAGAACAGCTCTTGCAGCAGGTACTTTCCCTCCCACCATCCCCGCTGGAGGTAGATTCTGGTTCCAACATCCTTCTCCTAGGACAAGACGTTCACAGTCTCTTTCTGATTGCCATTTGATAGCGGATCCTAAGTCTCTTCTTCTGATGTCATCCAGCAGCTGGGAGTCTCCGGCGGAAGAACTGGGGATTCTGGGGGACCGCCTCCTTATGTACTATGTCTGACGTCGGGGGCGGGACCGACATTGGAGGTGATCCCCGCTGAATACTGCTAGCTAGAAAATTTCCGTGGGGTCCTGGCGCCTGCCGCTTCAGTCCAAATGGTGTAACCTGCTGCAGAGCTGTTCTGAAGATCTGCTGTTACGGTAAGTTCTTACGTAACTGTACCTTCCTGCAGCAACTGCGCAGACCCCCAGTCATCTTACTCTCCAGAACATCTTCCTCTGGTCCTAGAAGAAATCACCTCCCTTCTCTCGAAGGCAGTGATAGAACCAGTTCCCCACCACCTTTAGGGGATGGGTTACTATTCCCATTTCTTTCTGGTTCCAAAGAAAACTGGAGATGTGAAGCCTTGTTTTAGACCTCAGTTCCCTGAACATGTTTGTGGAATACAGATGCTTCAGAATGCTCTCCCTGCAGAGCCTTCTGCCTCTTCTTCGGCAGGGACTGTGGCTGTGCGCTTTGGATATGCAGGATGCTTACCTGCATATCCCCATACACCCTTCCCACCACAGATTCCTTCTATTTTGTTTTCAGGGGGACCACTACCAATTCAAGGCCTTCCCATTTGGTCTTTCCTCGGGGCCCCCCCTCCCCCATGAGTATTTGCCAAATGCCTGCCTGTGGTGGCGTCCCACCCCTCGCGTGCCCGAGGAATTCAGGTATTCCCGTGCCTGGACGATTGATCTCTGGCTTCCCCATCCAGGGAGGAACTTCTGCACTCCCTTTCCCTTACCCTGCAGGTGTTCACCAGCCTGGGTATCACCATCAACCAGGCAAAGTCCCATTTGGTCCCTTGCCAACGACCCCAATTTATAGGGGCGATCCTGGAGACAACCATCGGCAAAGCCTTTTTGCCTCAGGACAGGGCAGACACCCTGCAGGCTCAAGCCTGCCTCCTGTCTGTTTGCAGAAGGGTCAGAGCCAAGTCAGTCATTCGCCTCTTCGGGCTAATGGCGGCTGCCATTGCGACAGACCCATGCGCTCGGCTCCATATGAGGATTTCTCAATGGACACTTTGGTCTCAATGGGACCAAACACTGGACGACCTAGACCAGGAGGTACTAGATCTTACTTCGAGAGAGCTCTTGCAGTAGATAAGTACATATAGGACTGAAGCCGGCAGGCGTCATAACCCCACATTATCTACTGCAAGAGCCTCTCTCGATGATCTACCGTTATGGTAAGTTCTTACGTAACTGTACTTTTCCGATCCCATGATCAAGGACTTGCAATGGTGGATGGTGCAAGAGAACCTTTGCTAGGGAGTTTACTTCAGTATCGAACCCCCCTCCCAGCCGTTGACAACAGATGCCTCAGTAGAGGGCTGGTGAGCCCACCTCGGGTCTCACAAGACCCAGGGTAGCTGGTTCAGGTTCGAACAAAATCTGCACATAAATGTGCTCGAACTCTGAGCAGTCCTTTATGCCTCCCAGTCCCTGCATTTTCTATACTTCCCCGGTCACCTACTCATACAGACAGACGTGTGTGGTCTGGTACATCAACAAGCAGGGAGGAACACGTTCCTACCCTCTATGCAGGGAAGCAATGAGAGTGTGGAGCTGGGCTACCCAGCACAACCTTTACCCAACGGTCACTCATGTTCCAGGAGTAGAGAACACATTGGCAGACCACCTCAGTTGGTCCTCAGCCGGGGCCCACGAATGGAAACTGGATCAAGAGGTAGTAGACGACATCTTCCTGCTTTGAGGAACCCCCTCAGGTAGACCTGTTCGCGTCTCCGCAAAACGCAAAACTTCCCGCCTTCTCGCTCGCTCCAGGGCGAGACATTTTTTGGCGGGACACTCTGTCTCTTGATTGGAGGAACAGATTTGTCTATGCCTTCCCTCCTATTCCCTTAATTCAGAGGGTCCTGAACAAGCTCAGATCAGAGGGGGCACAAATGATCCTCATCGCTCCATTCTGGTCCTGGCAAGTTTGGTTCTCTGTTCTGCAAAAATTTTCAGAGGAACCTTTGCTTCCTCTTTCTCTGTCGCAACACTTGTTGACCCAGGATCAGGGGATCCTCGTCCATCCCGGTCTCACATCTCTTCATTTATGCATGGCTCCTGCAGACGTAGCTAAGGCCTGCTTTGGGGTTTCTCCGCTCGTAGCAGACATTTTGGTGGAGGCCAGAAAGCCTTCTACCAGGTCCACCTACGCCATGAAGTGGAAAAGATTCTCTGTTTGGGCCACGTCAAAGGACTTCGAACCTTTCTCTTGCCCAGCTGACAGAGTCCTGGACTACATATGTCATCTCTTCGATCTGGGTCTCATCCATTCCTCTTTAAAGGTCCACATGGCAGCGATTTCAGCCTACCATGTCCCCTTCGGAGATGGGACTTTTGCTCAGTTGGAAGTCTTAAGACATTCCTCAGAGGGGTCTTCCATTTGAGACCCTCCATCCACATTTCTGCCCCTCCTTGGGACTTGAATTTTGTTCTCGAGAAGCTTGCTCTGTCCCTTTTCGAGCCGGAAGCCTCAGCAGATTTAAAGATCTTACTTCGAGAAACAGCTCTTGCAGCAGGTTACACCATTAGGACGGAAGCCGGCAGGCGCCAGGACCCCACGGAATTTTTCTAGCTCGCAGTATTCAGCAGGGACTGCCTACGACGTCGGGTGTAGTACATATGGAGGCGGTCCCCCATAATCCTCAGTTCTTTTCCCGGCGTCGACTCGCCAGCATCGGCCTCTCTGTCTCTTTCTAGCGCACGACGACTACAGAACTTTTGGCAAATATTTTCTCTGCACAACTGATGTCCTCTCCAACTCCATCTCTTGAGGGTCACCTTTTGAAGTGTGCTTGCGGCAAACAGATCCCTTTTAAGGATCCTCACTCGTCCTGTGTGCGTTGCCTAGGCCCGGACCATGACACCAAGGCCTGCAGTTTTTGCCAGGGTTTCAGTAGCCACACCAGGATCCGCCATCAGAAGGCACTTCAGGCATATCTTCTCGAAGAGAGGGGAGAATCTTCATCAAAATCTCAGAAACACCGGGACAAGCACTGGGAGAAGGTGAGGTCTAGGTCCCCAGCTCGGGCCTCGGACTCCTGTAGCTCCGGCTCCAGATCAGACTGCTCTCCCTCCAGGGCTCAGTCGCAGCCCCCACCCCTGGTTAAGGTCAGGTCTTCAGGCGACTCTTCTCGCTCCAGCCTCTTAAGACATTGAGGCCCTCGGCTTCCTCAACCCCATGCAAGGCCTCTTCCAAGTCTGCTGTGTGCCATAAGTCATCTTCCTCCACCCGACGTCGGGACACCGACACCAGGTCGGTCTCCCAACCGCCCAGAGGTCCTGATCCGGCACCCAGAAAGACCAAGGACCTGACGTCCCTAAAACGGACGTCGGACCCGATTTCGGCTCACTACCCGATGTCGGCCAAACATTCAAAATCGTCTCGGTGCTCACAGGAGCCGATGACACCTGCTAGACACCCGTCGGCAACTCCGGAACGGAAGACTGCACCCCTGTCACCGGCGGACGCCGGTCCTAGGGAATCGACAGAGGAGGACACCCCACTGCCCGAAGACCAGACGGGTGACACCGAGGATGCCGGGCTCCCACGGGGACCCGACCTCAGCGACAGACCACTGGCGGCAGGCCCGTCGGGCATGAACATCGCAGAGGTAAAGGAGCTCTTTACCTTTTGGTGGGACACCATCAAGAAGGATGTGGTCCCCACCCGTCCTCCTACTACTACTACTACTACTCCTCCTCCTACCCCTTCACCGCCTACGCCCCCTCCTCCACCTAAGGGGCCAGTAGGACGACCACCATCCCCCAAGGAGCAGACTCCACCTCTTGGGGCAGATCTACAGATAGAAGAAGGCCTCCCTCCAGATCTCCTTCAGGGTCACCCAGCCCGAAACGACCCAGACGACGCCGGTAAACCCCGGGGGAGGATTCAAGATCGGATACTTCGGAATACTCCAGATCTCCTTCTCTGCTCAGCATCTCCTCTCCTGACCCACATGACCTCCCCAGGTCTCCACCAGATGATCCCTCTTTTGCTGAGATTATGAGGCACATCCAGGACAACATGAGGTGGGATGCTGAGGACCTTGACCCCGAACGACAACGCCTTGCCCGCTACCTTCGGCAAAAAGACCCAAAGCCTGTGGTAGTGCCACCCTTGGTGGACACCTTCGCGGACGTCACCAAGGCTGCGTGGAAGCGTCCGCACTCCACTCCCTTGATGCCGAAGGCTGACCGCCTGTACAAGGCTCCTAGAGAAGACCAGTACTATGGCAAGCCCTCTGCAGATTCCTGGTCATCACTGCCTCACATGACCGGTCTGAAAGGCCCCAGCATATGAGCACTGCCACCGGACCAGGAATCCAAGCAATTGGATGCCCTGGGGAGGCGCACGTACGCGGCTGCTACATGCGCCATCAGGTCTCTGAACTACCTTACCCATATGGTATAGTTCCAGAACGCCCTGTGGGAACAGGGCCAGGACCTGGTTGAAATGCTTCCCGATGGCGACCAGAAAGCGGGGCTCCTCAACCTACTCTGTACCGGGTCAGATGTGGGGACCCAAGTGCTTAGAGCCACATACGATTCCGCGGACTCTTTGCCCAGAGCTGCAGCTTCAGGCGTTTGTCTCCGGAGACACTCTTGGCTCCGTGTCTCCGGCTTCACCCGGACGTACAGAAGAATATCCTAGACGTCCCGTATAATGGCGAGGTACTGTTTGGTGACTCCTCGGAGAAGGTCATCACCAAGCTCCAGGACGCAGGGGAAGGTAGTCCGATCTGTACAGGCCATGTACAGATCCAGGCCTAGTTCCTTTTGTAGGAACCAGAGCCGTTTTCACGGCCGGCTACAAAGGCAGCAGCAATGTTCCGGCCAGCAGCAGAGGGGCACTTTTTCGCGCAAGGCCCAGGCCAACTCGTCTCCAGGCAGAGGGCAACATTACAGAAAGTTGGCCCAGCCCGCAGGGACAAACGCTGCCACAGCATGACTCCTTCCGGGCCCCCCGCCCCTCCTCTGGATCAGCGGGCAAGGAAAGTCGGGGGTTGCATTGCTCGCCACTTTTTAGGGTGGCCATCGATCACCACCGACAGGTGGGTTCTCGAGTTGGTCAAGAAAGGTCATTGCATAGAGTTTCTAGACGACCCACCTACAAAACCTCTCCTCCTCTCCCGTTACTCTGGTCAGCATGCCCTGCTCATACAGCAGGAGGTGCTCGCACTTCTGGAAAAAAGCTATAGCGCACGTACCAAGGAACCAGAGGGGACTAGGATATTATTCTCGCTTCTTTCTGGTTCCAAGGAAAACAGGGGACCTCCGTCCAATACTGGACCTCAGCGACCTCAATGTCTCGGTCGCGTACAAGCACTTCCGCATGGTGACCTTCCCGGGTCTGATTCCCATGCTGAAGCAGGGCACTTTTCTAGCGTCCCTGGACATGCAGGATGCCAACCTGCATATTCCTATTGCTCAGGCGCACAGGAGGTTCCTGCGCTTCGAGTTTCAGGGGCGCCATTATCAGTTCCAAGCTCTTCCCTTCCGGCTGTCGTCAGCACCTTGGGTGCTCACGAAGTGCATGGCGGTCGTAGCGGCATCTCTGAGGAGACAAGGCCACTACGTGTTCCCCTACCTGGACGATTGACTTCTCGTGGCACCTCCCGGGAGGCCCTGATGTCTGCCGTTCACTGCACTCAGTCTCTGTTCGAGATGTTGGGCATTATCATCAATTACGAGAAGTCACGCCTGGTTCCGTCCCAGACTCTGCAATTCATAGGAGCAGTTCTGGACACTGTCCAAGGGAAAGCTTTCCTCCCTCCGGACAGAGCGGAACATATCAGATCCCTCATCAGGGACTTTTCGGTGAAGAAGACCGTCCCGGCCAGACTGGTCCTTTTCCTGCTCGGACACATGGCTGCGGCCATTGCAACAGTCCCGTTAGCCCATCTCCTCATGCGGGTAACCCAGTGGATGTTACGGGTACAATGGGACCAAAGGCAAGACCATCTGCAGCATCCAATCCGGATCACGAAGACTGTAATTCGAGATTGGCAATGGTGGCTAGATTCAAGGAACCTCTCTGCGGGAGTCCCCTTCATAGCACCGTCCCCGACTGAGACACACTCCACAGATGCCTCAGGGCTCGGTTGGGGAGCACACCTCGACGGTGTCCGGTCTCAGGGTCTGTGGACAGCCCAGGAGTCTCATCTCCACATAAACATCCTGGAAATGAGGGCAGTTCTTTATGCCCTGCAGGCCTTCCAGTCGGAGATTCCACCGGGTACACTTCTGTTACAGACAGACAATTCCACAGTGATGTATTACCTCAACAAACAAGGAGGCACCCATTCCTACTTGCTTTACAGGGAGGCCATCAGAGTGTGGGATTGGGTCTTACAACACGGCGCAAACCTTATTGCCGTTCGTGTTCCGGGAGTGGACAACGTCATCACAGACAGCCTGAGCCGCTCTCAGGTCAGAGTCCACGAATGGGAACTACTGCAGGAGGTGGCAGAGGATCTGTTTCGCAGATGGGGCACTCCAGAGCTAGACCTCTTCGTGTCCACATACAACGCAAAACTGCCCAATTTTTTTTCGATAGATCCAGGGCCTGGTGTTTTCTGGTGAGGCGCGTTGTCCCTCTCCTGGGCGGGCAGATTCCTCTTATGCCTTTCCACCTTTTCTGTTGATCCAGAGAGTTCTTCTAAAACTTCGCAGGGAGCAAGCGACGCTTATACGTATCGCGCCCTTTTGGCCCAGACAGATCTGGTTCCCTCTCTTGCATCAGCTATCCCGGGAACCTTCAGTGCCTCTACCAATCTGCTCCCGTTTGCTGTCTCAGGAGGCAGGTTCCTTGGTCCATCTGGACCTACGTTCCCTGAACCTGCATGCTTGGCTCCTAGAGACATAGCCATGATGCGACACGGGGTCTCGCAAGAGGTGGCAGACATTCTTACTGCCACTAGGAAACCGGCTAGCCACGTGACCTACGCCATGAAGTGGCGCAGGTTTTGCTTATGGGTTCAAGCGTGCAGCCTTTCGCCTTAGGACTGTCCAGAGAAGCTGGTATGGATTTCCTGCTGTCCCTTTTCCACTCCGGCCTGGCTTACTCCTCGATTAAGGTACACCTCTGTGCTATTTCAGCCTACCACGTCCCTATATGCCAACGCACTGTGGCTCAACTGGACAAGACACGTGCCTTTTTGAGGGGTGTCCTCCACCTTAGGCCTCCGTTTAAGGATCCAACCCCACCATGGGATCTTCCCTTTGTCTTGGAGCAGCTCACACTGCCACCTTTTGAACCAGCCGTGGATTGCGAGCTACATTTTCTCTCTTGGAAAACGTTATTTTTAGTTGCCGTTACTTTGGCCAGAAGAATTTCTGAAATGCACGCACTTATGTGCAAAGAACCTAATTTGGTTTTCCACCAAGACAGGGTATCCCTAAGGACTAATCCTAAATTTCTGCCTAAGGTGGTCTCAGCTCTTACCCTCAATCAGGACATCGATCTACCAGTGTATTTCCCGAAGTACTCTAATCGAGGAGAAGCCCTTCTGCACACTCTTGATGTGCATAGGTTTCTCAGATACTACCTGACCAGAACCAAACACCGAAAATCTGACAAACTTTTCGTCTCCTTTGCCCATAGGATGATGGGAGCTCCTGTTTCAAAGCAGTCGCTGTCCTGGTGGCTTATTCAGTGCATTACGTTCTGTTACCAGAAGCGCAGCAAACCCTTACCGGGCGTAGTTAAGGGTCATTCCATCAGAGGGGTGGCTACCTCTTTTGCGACTTTAAGGAATGTGTCCACCTCAGCTATTTGTGCTGCAGCTACGTGGAGCTCCGTACACACTTTCATCAGGCATTACAGCCTGGACATTGCATTGAGGCGAAGAGCAGGGTTCGGTCTTGCAGTCCTTCAGGGACTTCTGTCCTAGGCTCGTTGTAATTCGAGGATTTCTACCGCTCCTCCTTCTGATGACGTGTGATTACCAGTATTGCTTGGGAATCGGTCCTAATGGTGTAACCTGCTGCAAGAGCTGTTTCTCGAAGTAAGATAGTACAGTTACGCAAGAACTTACCATAACAGTAGATCTTCGAGAACAGCTCTTGCAGCAGGTACTTTCCCTCCCACCATCCCCGCTGGAGGTAAGTTATAGTTACAGCATCCTTCTCCTAGGATAGGGTATTTACTGACGGCTTGTTTTGCCATTTGATGGCGGATCCTCTGTCTCCTCTTCTGATGTCATCCAGCGGCCGGGAGTCTCCGGCGGGAGAACTAAGGATTATGGAGGACCGCCTCCATATGTACTACGCCTGACAGGGGAGGGACCGACGTCAGAGGCGGTCCCCGCTGAATACTGCTAGCTAGAAAATTTCTGTGGGGTCCTGGCGCCTGCCGGCTTCAGTCCTAATGGTGTAACCTGCTGCAAGAGCTGTTCTCTAAGATCTACTGTTACGGTAAGTACTTACGTAACTGTACTTTCCTGTCTTGGAAGACTCTCTTCCTAGTGGCCACTACTTCAGCTCATTGGATTTCCGAGCTTCAGGCCTTGATGTGCAAAATCCCGTATTTGATTTTTCACAAGGAACATGTGGCTCTGTGCACCAACCCTAAGTTTCTCCCTATGGTGGTGGTGGAATCTACGCTGAATCAATCCATTGAGCTACCTGCTTTCTTTACGCAACACTCCAATCAAGGGGAGTACCTCTTGCATGCTTTGGATGTTCACAGGATACTGAGATACTACACCACTCGGACTAAGGATCTCAGGAAAGCTGATCAGCTTTTTGTCTCTCTTGCTCACAAAAGAGGGGGCAATGCCTATCTAAATGGTTAGCTCATTGTATCCATTTCTGTTACGACAAGTACAACAAGATCCTGCCGGGTCAAGTCAGAGGCCACTCCACCAGAGAAGCAGCTGCGTCTGCGGCTTGTTTCAAGAATGTGTCAGTGGCAGAAATCTGTGCAGCCGCAACTCGGACCTCTGTCCATACCTTTACGAAACACTACAGTTTGGATATTGCCTCTCGCCGTAGAGCAGGCTTCGGGTTGGCTGTGTTCCGAGGTTCTTCTTTCATAAGACCTGTTCAGCCGGAGGCTCCATACCATGGATCGTTTTCCTCCTTCCGAGTGCTTTTCCTTGTTTCTGACTGCTTGGGATTCAGTCCTGTTTGTAAATACCTACTGCAAGAGCTTTCTCGAAGTAATATAGTACAGTTATAAAAGAACTTACCGTAACAGTAGATCTTTGAGAGATGCTCTTGCACTAGGTATTGCCTTCCCGCCCTCCATCCCCCTTAGCTTTTTTAGCTCCTCTTCCATGAAGGGAAATATCCACTTTTCTCTTGTCTTGCCTCTTTGGGCCTTGGGAAAGAACTGGAAGGCGGGCGTGGGGGACCACCCCTTTATACTGACGTCGCGGTCCCCTGCCAGAGAGTGCAAGCTAGAAATTTTTCCGTGACGGGTCAGTCCTATATGTAAATACCAAGTGCAAGAGCCTCTCTCAAAGATCTACTGTTACGGTAAGTTCTTATGTAACTGTACTTTACGGTAAGTACTTAACTGTTCTTTCTGGATGTTCATGCAGAATCAGATCATTCTTTCTAATGGAGCTGGGCATGTGGTTCTGCTCCGTGGACTTCCAGGGGGCATTCTTCCATGTCCCAGTCAGTCCCATCGCCAGTACCTCTGGTCCCATGCAGAAGGAGTACTGTACCAATTCCAGGTCATGCCCTTTGGTCTCTCGTCTACACCTAGGGTCTTCACCAAGTGCATAGCAGTGGTTGCAGCCTTCATGCAGTGCAAGGGGGTCAGGGCATATCCCTGCCTGCACAACTGGCTGTTGGCCAGGCTGTTCAAAGAGACCGTGACCGTGAAGAGGTCCGGAGATCTGTCCAGACCTGCCAAGGTTTGGGCCTGTTGGTCAACCCAGACAAGTCCGAACTGGTCCCCTCTCAGGTGATCAAGTTCAGTGGGGCAGAACTATACTCTCTGTGGGCCATGGCCTGCCTCCCAGGGGACCGGGCACTGGATCTTCCCTCCTTTGCCTGATCATTTCAGGTTGGGGCTCTCACACCCTGCTCAGTATTTACTGCCAAAATACACAAACTGGTGGCACTCTCTTAGCAGAGCAAAAATGAAAAAAAGCTTACTAATTATTAATTGCTTATCCAACCTTTATTGTGTAGAGCACGGCACAAAGTCCCAGTGCTTTGCCTCTTAGATGAGAAGCTTCATCGGGGGTGTGGCTAATACTATGATGGCTTGATTGATTTATAGAGATTCCAGTTACCAACATATCCACAATAAATCAGTTCAGCTGTCCACAGCACATCAGCTTAGATCCAATTAATTATTAAAATAATACTAGCCCCAAAAGTAGCGATGTACAATAGAAGAAAACACCCAATACACAATTGGACAACATTAAACCTGAAACCAATAATATAACAAAAACAGCCAAAAAAAGAAGTACTAGCTTAAATAGTGCAATCACAGTTATGCAAATAGCTTCCTTGACAAGACAAAAACAGTTAGCAAATCATTTTCAGGTTATCGTTTTTTTTTTTTTTTTTTTAAAAGGTTATAATACCATATTTTTCTTTAAATTTCATTGTATATATTCGTTGTGATAAAGAAAAAAACATTTGAAAATTATAATACGCTAACAAATGGTGAGTTAAAGAATAAAGAAGAAGCAGAAAAGGGGGAATGTGAAATGGACAAAGTAAGCTAATGTATGCACAGTGTCTCAGTGAAAGAATTAAACTCATAAGCACCTGTTGTATACTTAACTATTTTTCAAGTAAATGTATTTTGGATAAAAATATTTACTGCAGCTGCTGGGCTACATGGCATCCTTCACCAGCGTGGTCCCTTGGGTCCACTGGCAGATGTGTCGCTTTGCAGTGGGAGTTGGGCCATCAGAGATCCCAGTGCCTAAGCGACTTGGACCAGCCTGTCACGGTAACCCAGCTGATGTGGGACACCATCCAGTGATGGCTGGTCCCAGAACATCTGGAGGAAGGAATCCCTTTTGTCTGCCCAGAGCTGACAGTCACACTCACAGTGGACATGTCTCTTGGCTGAGGAGCACATCTGGGAGATCAGAGTATCCATGGGTTCTGGTTACCATAAACCTGCTGGAGTTCCTGGCCTTACAGTTTGCTCTGACAGACTTCATTTCTCTATTCAGGGATCAGGTCGTGCAGGTCCGGAAGGATAACACCTCGACCATGTTCTACATGAACAGGAAGGATGGAACACACTCCCATTCCCAGTGTCGGGTGGTCCTCTGCACCTGGATCCTTGTGTGCAGCCTGCTTGCAGATTACCTGTTGATCCATGTTGTGGGAGTTCACAATCAGCTGACTGATGCTTTCAGCTGGGTAGGAAAGACGTTGCACGAGCTGTCCCTGAATCAGGAGGTGGTGAACCACGTGTTCTCCCTGTGGACTCTTCTCTGGTGGATCTGTTTGCTTCCTGGGAGAATACCAACTGACAGCTGGGACAGTTTATAAAGTCTAAGAATGTTAGGATATGCCCATTCCTCTACTCCAGTAGCTATAAATATGCTGTTAGAAGCTAGGGGGATCATGTCCACAATGCAGAGTTTGAAGTTCCATCTCTGGGGCAACAGACTCAGGGCTGAGATCATGCAGTGTTACATGGCTCACTGAACACCCTCTAGAAGAAACATTATTATTGTAGTGCGTTAGTTTTGCTTCTTGAACTGGTGTGCGAAGTAGCAGATGAGAAATATTACTTGGGTGGTCAGGCTTTTATATTGGTCACAGCTCAAGTGGAAATCTAAAATGTATTTCTTGAAAATCTGAACATGAGACCTGGATGACTCATTTTATGTATTTGTTGACCGTGTAAATACACTGATCCAAAGAACCATTTTCATGTATGACCCTGTATCATCTAGATGGCACATGATACAGAGACAAGAACATTGTGACATGATAATAGCAGCAATTCACATAAGTTACACAGCAACATTTCCTAGAAATATAGCACATTTACATACAGTACGTTATCATGTGGTCGGCATAAGCTTAGATACATATTTAGTGAGCAGGATGTTCAGGAACCAGTGAAAAGCCAGGTCAGTTATCTGCAATCAGATGACACAAACAGTGTAGCACTACTTACCACAGATTGTGTCAGTTTTTACTTTGAGAACTTGAGTAAGGAGGAAGAATAGCACAATGTTTATATGATTTGTTACTTGCTCAGCAGGTTTGTGTAGTTTTATTTACCAATATTATTTTCTGTCATTTAATCAGGCGATATGATAGCATCATTCATCGACTGTATACTGGGATTCAGTGTTATTCCTGTGGAATGAGGTTTACAACATCACAGACTGATGTCTATGCTGACCATTTGGACTGGCATTATAGACAAAACAGAACTGAAAAGGATGTCAGCAGGAAAGTTACACACAGAAGATGGTACTACAGTTTAACAGTAAGTACTGCTGAGTTAAGTACAACTTTGTTAGGTGAAAGTGCGGTATAAAAAACAAACCATATGTGAGTGGCTCTTAGCACTTTAAAGTGAACTCTCAGATCCCCTGGAGTGGTGCTGCGGACCTAGAGATCCTGATTAAGCAAACCACTGATTCATTTTTAAGTGACAGTCGTTTGTACTACTGCTACTTTGTATCTGGTTAATCTTGCAGCCTCCTGTCTGCCTTGCCAGCGTACTAATATTCCCCATGACCAGCCCTCTGACTCAGATGAGAGGCTAAGCCGTAGGGGATACCTTTGTGCCTGATAGCTCTGTGTACTATTAGCAGTATGATACAGTGCATTAACATGCTTATGTGTCCAGTACCACTCAGGTGAGGAACGCGTGATTCTTAGCTGATTGGTACTAGCAACACAAACATGATAATGTGCCGAATCACAATGTTAATATTACACAGAGCTGTCGGGTGCATAATCGTCTCCCGCAGTTTAGTCCGTCGTGAAAGTTCACAGGAAAAAGGGTACCCTTCTGTTTCAAAAAGAAGTGTCGATGGTAAATCTTTGGTGGGACAGTGCGTGTGTGCGCGCGATACACACAAAGAAAGTGTAGACTGACGCACTCAGATTCCAGTAGTCAAAGTCATGCTCAAGTTCCCCTATTAGCAAAATTGCGAATTACCACAAAAAAAAGGCAGTCCTAAATTGGATGCCGAGATGAAACATTGCCTCAGTACAGGACCAAAAACATCACAACATTGGGCTGTACACTACAGCTTCCTCTGGTCCAGAGAAAGTATTGTCAGCTGAGAGTAAGTCCTGAGTGTATGTGAAAATGAATGAAAAAGAGAGAGACAACACTTTTCCTTCAGGTGCTGCTTAATAGGTGGGAGCCTAATGCACGGCTAAGCAGGAAGAGTTGGCATACAGTGTTAGTGCAAGGTGAGATGTAAAGAGAATCTTTCTCGCCTTATGCAGCAAGCATGGGGGTCCCTCCTTATTGTTTTTTAAATTTTATATTTAACCCCTTAAGGAAGGGAAGGAATCGTAATTTGTCCCTCCAGGGGCTAACTACTCGATTCCTTCCACTTCCTGATCTGTGACTCTGCCCCCATGCTGTCGTTTCATGGAGTAAGTATAGGGAGAGTGCAGGGGCATGTTCTATTCACTTCTATTAAGTGCCATTTTACAAGCCGATTTTAATGCGACTTTTGGTAAAAATCAAAGCCAGGGTTCAGCTAACAAGCAAAGTCACATTAAAATTATAAAATTGGCTTGTAAAATGACACTTCGTAGAACTGAATGGCACGTGCCCCTGCACTCTCCCTATAC
Source organism: Neoceratodus forsteri (assembly GCA_016271365.2). Lineage (NCBI taxonomy): Eukaryota > Metazoa > Chordata > Ceratodontiformes > Ceratodontidae > Neoceratodus > Neoceratodus forsteri. The sequence continues at coordinate 1,339,180,188 of CM057458.1, read as the reverse complement.
TTCACAAAACGTTGGAGAGTGGGGGTGGAGCCATAGGTCAGGAAGTGGAAGGAATCTAGCGACTAGGTTCTCTGGGACAAATTACGATCCCTTCCTTAGGGGGTTAAATGTTTGGGGGTAGGGGGACTGCAAAGGAGGGACTTCCATTCAGGTAAGGGAGCCTCCAGTGTCGTCTTTAGTCCACCAGGAAAGGTGCTCTTTAAATAAATGTGAAACACTTTGGAATAATCAAACCCGCTTCTGTGCCAGTTTTTCTTCCTTAACTGTGAAGATATATAAACATTTAAAAAAGGAACTTAGTAACCAGCCCTCAAATTAGCTAGTACACTAGCTTTCAGTATAAATGGGACCGAGCTACACAAGACAAACATTGCATTGTCTTGAAACATTCCACTGATCAGCATAATTGGATCATATGCTGAACGTAACGTATAACATATACATGGATGCATTTGTGCCAGCAAGTTGTCTTAAAAATGTTTTTGGTATCGACAGAAATGAATGAATCTGAAATACTAGCGATATCTTTCAAAACATACTGACGAAAATACTTATAATCGTGATTTAACTTTACTCAGGACTGGATTGAATTTGAAGAGATTGCTGATCTAGAAGAGCGTGCAAAAAGCCAATTCTTTGAGAAGGTGCATGAAGAAGTGGTACAGAAAACACAGGAAGCTGCCAAAGAAAAGGAGTTTCAGAGTGTACCTGCAGGACCAGCTGGTGTTGATGAGGTTGGTTTAAGCATACATCTCTCTCTCCCCTCTTGGTGGGTGGATGTGGGTGTTAGTGTTAATCTTTATATGCATGTATTAATATGACTGGAAAGGGGAACAATTACACAGAAACATAAGATGTCTCTGCAGAAAAGGACCGGTAGGCTCTTCTAGTCTTTTCTGTTTTCCATGCCCAACACTACACCCAGGCTCTTATCTGCGCACACGTGTCTCTCCCTCCTGCCTTATCTCCGTTTATTATACCAATGTGCCTATCCCATGTGTGCTTGAAGCTACCAACTGTTGTTGCCCTCACCACCTTCTCTGGCATGCGGTTCCAGGTGTCCACTACCCTTCCTGTGAAGAAGTATTTCTTCATATCCTTCTTAACCCCCCTTCCCAACCCAATCTTCATGGCATGCCCCCGTGTTCTGATAGTTACAAGATGAAAGTGATATCTTGGCTAATTACAAGATATCAAAAATATGTTTTTTGTTGTCACAACTTGTATGCTGAAAGGTAGTATCATCACAGTGGAACACTATACAAGCTTGAGAGCAGCTTTCACAGTGCTGAGGATGATATAACAATTGCCTCATGCAGCAGTAGAAGTAAGAGAACCTATTAAATCTTACAGCAGATTCAAAAGTTGTAACTAGTAAACTGATGTATAAATCTAAGGTCTTGAGTTTATCATTTATGAGGGGTCAGGACTTAATAACTTGTACATAGGTCTGCTACTTGTGAGTTACGATGTACTCTTGCACTTGAAGAAAAATTGCGCCTCTCCCTTTCGTATACATAAATGTGTATATGGAATATTACATTGGTGAGGGTGAGATAATGGAAAAATATCTTAGTTCGCGAAAACAGCTCTTGCAGCAGGTTACACCATTAGGACTGAAGCCGGCAGGCTCCAGGAACCCACGGAAATTTTCTAGCTAGCAGTATTAAGCGGGTCCCGCCCCTGATGTCAGGCACAGCACATAAGGGGGCGGTCCCCCAGAATCCCCAGTTCTTTTCCCGCTGTCGACTCGCCAGCATCGGCCTCTTGGTCTCTACCTAGCGCACAACGACTTAGAACTTCAAGGTTCTACTTAACTAATGTCCTCTCTCAACTCCTTCATTTGAGGGTCACCTTTCAAAGTGTGCCTGCGGATCCTCATTCTTCCTGCATGCAGTGCCTAGGCCTGGACCACGACACCAAGGCCTGCACCTTTTGCCAAGGGTTCAACAGCCGCACCAGGATCCGCCGTCAGAAGGCACATCAGGCTTACCTGCTAGAGGAAAAACTTGGCAGGATGGACAAAGAAACTTCCTCCAGAGACGATTCTTCCTCCAGGGTCCACAAACACTGGGAGAAGGCAAGGTCCAGATCCCCGGACCGGGCCTCGGATTCGTGGAGCTCAGGCTCCCCCCAATCGGACCGCTCTCACTCCAGGGCTAGGTCTCAGCCCCCTCTGGTTAAGGTCCGGGCTTCCAGCTGTTCTTCGTCTCTTCAGCCCATCGAGACTTCCAGGCCCTCGGATTCCTCTACTCCCTCTCGAGCCTCTTCAAAGTCCTCTGAACGCCACAAGTCTTCCTCTTCCACCCGATGTCGAGACCCCAACTCCAGGTTGGTCTCCCAGCCTCCTAGGGGCTCTGATCCTCCACCCAGGAAGACGAAGGACCTGACGTCCCTCAAGCGGACGACGGACCTGACGTTGGCCAAGCGTTCACTGGAGCTGAGAACATCGGCCAAGCACCAGACGCCGGCCAGGTGTTCACCGACCCAAGTCACGGGCCAGCGACCGACGTGGCTTCACCGGAGCCGAAGACCGCCCCCCAGTCACCGGTGGACACCGGTCACAGGGACTCCACGGAGGAGGACACCGCGTTACCCGAAGACCAGGCGGGCGACACAGAGGATGCCAGGCTTCCGAGGGAGCCTTCGCCCACCCCGGAGACGCCCGATGCCCCACCCCAGAGACAGACCACCGACGCCAGGCCCGTCGTCGGGCATGAATATTCAGGAAGTAAAGGAACTCTCTACTTTCTGGTGGGACACCATCTGTAAAGACGTTGTCCCAGTAAAGCCTCCTCCTACTCCTTCATCTCCTACGCGCCCTCCTCCACCACAGGGGCCAGCAGGATGACCACCAACCCCCAAGGAGCAGACTCCACCTCCTAGGGGTAGATACCAGGATCGGAGAAGGCCTCCCTCAAGATCTCCATCAGGGTCTCCCAGCCCCAAGCGACCCAGATGTCGGCGGTATACTCCGTCGGGGGAGGACTCCAGATCGGATACCTCAGATTACTCCAGATCTCCTTCTCCACTCAGCATTTCATCACCTGACCCACATGACCTTCCCACGTCTCCTCCGGATGATCCCTCTTTCTCTGAGATCATGAGGCACATCCAGGACAACATGGGGTGGGATGCTGAAGACCTCGACCCTGAAAGGCAGCGCCTTGCCCGTTATCTTCAGCATAAAGACCCGAAGCCTGTGGTAGTGCCACCCTTGGTGGACACCTTTGCGGACGTCACCAAGGCTGCGTGGAAGCATCCGCACTCCACTCCTGCGGTGCCGAAGAAAGCTGACCGCCTGTACAAGGCCCCGAGAGAGGACCAGTACCTGGCTCAACAAGCCCTGGCAGACTCCCTGGTCATTACGGACTCACATGACCGGTCCCAAAGACCGCAACATATGAGCATACAGCCACCGGACCAGGAATCCAAACAATTGGACGCCCTGGGGAGACGCATGTATGCGGCTGCTACATGCTCCATCAGGTCCCTGAACTACCTAACCAACATGGTACAGTTTCAGAACGCCCTATGCGAATAGGGCCAGGACCTGGTCGATAAGCGTCCGGATGGCGATCAGAAGGCGGAGCTCCTAAACCTTCCTCGCACAGGGTCTGATGTGGGGACCCAAGTATTACGAGCTGCATATGATTCTGCAGACTCGTCCGCCAGAGCTGCAGCTTCAGGCGTCTGCCTCCGGCGACACTCTTGGCTCCGTGTCTCCGGCTTCACTCCGGACGTACAGAAGAACATTCTTGACGTCCCTTACAACGGCGAAGTACTCTTCGGTGAACCCTTGGAGAAGGTGGTCACCAAACTCCAGGATGCTGGGAAGGCAGGCAGGTCTGTACAGGCCATGTACTGACCCAGGCCTGGTTCCTTTCATAGGAACCAGAGCCGTTTTTGCAGCCAGCAACAAAGGCAGCAGCCACGTTCCGGCCAGCAACAAAGGGGCACCTTTCAGCGGAAAGTCCAGGCTAAGTAGTCCCCAGGCAGAGCCCAACGTTACACTAAACCGACCCAGCCTGCAGGGACCAGTGCTGCCACAGCATGACTCCTTCCCAGCCCCACCCTCCTCTGGATCAACGGGCACAAAAGGTCGGGGGTCTCATTGCTCGCCACCTTTCAGCGTGGCAGTCGATTACCACCAACCGTGGTTCTCCAGTTGGTCAAGAGAGGTCACTTTATAGAATTTCTCGACCACCCACCGGCAAGACCTCCCCTGCTTTCCCGTTACTCAGGTCAGCACGCCGTGCTCATACAGCAGGAGGTGCTCGTGCTCCTGGAAAAAGAAGCGATAGAGCACATTCCACGGAACCAGAGGGGTGCAGGATATTATTCTCACTTCTTTCTGGTTCCCAAGAAAACAGGGGACCTCCATCCGATACTGGACCTCAGCGACCTCAACGAGTCAGTTCTGTACAAGCGCTTCCACATGGTGACCCTCCCAGGTCTGATTCCCATGCTCAAGCAGGCTGCCTTTCTAGCATCCTTAGACATGCAGGACGCTTACCTGCATATACCCATCGCTCAAGCACACAGGAAGTTTCTGCGCTTCGAGTTCCAGGGCCACCATTATCAGTTCCGAATCCTCCCTTTCGGACTGTCATCGGCACCTCGGGTATTCACGAAGTGTATGGCGGTCGTAGTGGCGGCTCTGAGGAGGCAAGGCCACTACGTGTTCCCCTACCTGGATGACTGGCTTCTCATGGTGCCCTCTCGGGAGGCCTTGATGTTCGCCATTCATTATACTCAGTCTCTGTTCAAGACGCTGGGCATCATGATCAATCAAGAGAAGTCACGCCTGGTTCTGTCCCAGGCTCTGCAGTTCATAGGCTCAGTTCTGGACACCGTCCAAGGGAAAGCCTTTCTTCCCCAGGACAGAGCGGAACACATCAGATCCCTCATCAGGGACATTTCGGCAAAGAAGTCCGTTCCTGCCAGATTGGTCCTTTGCCTGCTTGGACACATGTCTGCGGCCATTGCTACAGTCCCACTTTCTCGTCTCCACATGCGGGTCCCCCAGTGGATGTTACGGGTCCAGTTGGATCAAAGGCAAGACCATCTGCAACTTCCAATCCGGATCACGAAGAACGTAATCCAGGATTGGCAATGGTGGCTAGATCCGAAGAATCTGTTGGCAGGGGTCCCCTTCATTGCGCCATCTCCGATTGTGACACACTCCACAGACACCTCAGGGCTCGGATGGGGAGCACACCTCGACGGTGTCCGATCTCAGGGCCTGTGGACAGACCAAGAGACTCATCTCCACATAAACATCCTGGAAATGAGAGCAGTTCTTTACGCCCTGCAGACCTTCCAGTCGGAGATTCCACCAGGTACTCTTCTGTTACAAACAGACAATTCCATGGTGATGTATTACTTCAACAAACAAGGAGGCACCCATTCCTACCCGCTGTGCAGGGAGGCCATAAGGGTGTGGGATTGGGCTGTGCAACACGGCACAAACCTCATTGCTGTTCATGTCCCAGGAGTGGACAACGTCATCGCAGATGGCCTGAGCTGCTCTCAGGCCAGAGTCCACGAGTGGGAACTACTCCAGGAGGTAGTAGAGGATCTGTTTCACAGATGGGGTACACTAGAGTTAGACCTTTATGCGTCCCCATCCAATGCAAAACTGTCCAATTTTTGCTCGATAGATCAGGGCCTGGTGTTTTCTGGCGAGACGCGTTGTCCCTCTCCTGGGCGGGCAGGTTCCTCTATGCCTTCCCCCCTTTCCGTTGATCCAGAGGGTTCTTCTGAAACTTCGCAGAGAGCAAGCGACGCTGATACTCATCTCGCCGTTCTGGCCCAGGCAGATCTGGGTGCCTGTGCCAATCAGCTCTCACTTGTTGTCTCAGGAAGTGGGCTCCGTGGTCCATCCAGACCTTCGTTCGTTGAACCTGCACGCTTGGCTCCTAGAGACATAGCCATTTTGCGACACGAGGTCTCGCAAGAGGCAGCTGATGTTCTGGTGGCTGCGAGAAAACCGGCCACTCGTGCCACTTGCGCCATGAAATGGCGCCGTTTTTGCCTATGGGTTCAAGCGCGGGGGTTTTCGCCGCTAGACTGTCCAGAAAAGTCGGTCTTGGACTACCTCCTGTCTCTTTTTCAGATAGGCTTGGCCTATTCCTCTATCAAAGTACACCTCTGTGCCATATCAGCTTATCATTGTCAGATAGGCCAACGCACCATATCCCAGTTGAACACGGCACGAGGCTTCCTGAGAGGTATTCTCCACCTTAGACCTCCGATTAAGGATCCAGTTCTGGCATGGGATCTACCCTTTGTCCTGGAGCAGCTCACGCTGCCACCCTTTGAACCAGCCGCGGATTGTGAGCTACGTCTTCCACTTGGAAGACGTTGTTTTTAGTTGCCGTTACCTCGGCCAGAAGAATTTCTGAACTCCATGCACTTGTGCAAAGAGCCTTATTTGGTTTTTCACCAAGACAGGGTATCCCTATGGACTAATCCCAAATTTCTGCCTAAGGTGGTTTCAGCTCTCACCCTTAGTCAAGACATCGATCTACCAGTGTACTTTTCGAACTGTTCGAATCGAGGAGAGGCCCTGTTGCACACCTTAGATGCACATAGGTGTCTCCGATACTTCCTGACCGGAACCGAACACCACCGAAAATTGGACCAGCTTTTTGTCTCCTTCGCCCACAGGATGATGGGAGCTCCTGTTTCTAAACAGTAGCTGTCCAGGTGGCTCATTCAGTGTATCACGTTCTGTTACCAGAAACGTAACAAACCCTTACCAGGCGCGGTCAAGGGTCATTCCACAAGGGGGGTGGCTACCTCCTTTGCGGCCCTTAAGAATGTGTCCACCTCGGCCATCTGTGCTGCAGCTACTTGGAGCTCCGTACACACTTTCATCAGGCATTACAGCCTAGATATCGCATCGAGGCGAAGAGCAGGTTTTGGTCTGGTAGTCCTTCAAGTACTTCTGTCCTAGGCTTAGGATTTTCTAAGGATTTCTACCTTCCCTCCTCGCAATGGTGTGGGATGTCCACTATTGCTTGGGAATCGGTCCTAATGGTGTAATCTGCTGCAAGAGCTGTTTCTCGAAGTAAGATAGTACAGTTACGTAAGAACTTACATAACAGTAGATCTTCGAGAACAGCTCTTGCAGCAGGTACTTTCCCTCCCACTATCCCCGCTGGAGGTAGATTTTGTTCAGATATCCTTCTCCTAGGATCAGGTGTTCTCTACACTATTCTGATTGCCATTTGATGGCGGATCCTCAGTCTCCTTTTCTGATGTCATCCAGCGGCCGGGAGTCTCCGGCGGGAGAACTGGGGATTCTGGGAGACCGCCCCATTATGTACTGTGCCTGACGTCGGGGGTGGTCCCCGCTGAATACTGCTAGCTAGAAAATTTCTGTGGGGTCCTGGCGCCTGCCGGCTTCAGTCCTAATGGTGTAACCTGCTGCAAGAGCTGTTCTCCAAGATCTACTGTTACGGTAAGTTCTTAAATAACTGTGCTTTCTTTCTGTGCATCTTCACCCTTCATCACTGAATCCCGCCCACCTTTCCTTCTCAGGCCTCAGTCTCTGTGCGACTCTCCTCCTCCCTGTTTGTCTCTCAGTTTGGACCTTGGTCCATCTCCAGCACCTCCTACCCCCTTGGGGTTGGGGGTTCTCCCCTGGGTTGACAGACAGGGAGGTTTCCCTCTGTTGGGAGCCTCCAGAGCCCCTTCTCAACCCAGGTAGTCCTTGGGTTATCCTGCTTCCTCTAGCCTTGTCTTGGGGAGGTATGGAGGGGGAGCACTTGGTGACTCCCTCAGTAGTTTCCCCTCCAACCACAGTGTGCCATACCATATGTGGTTTACTTTTCCTCTCCTCCTTCAAGGAGAACATGTGTCTCTCTTTAGTTCCTCTCTACAACAACTAAAACTCAGTCCCTTGGGGTTTCCTCTCCCGGAATGTTTCTAGGTGGTTTTTCACTTCAAATTTTCTTGGCAGGAAAGGGAGACACCAACCCGTCCCTAGCCCTCTGGCGACTCATCTGCCTCTCTCTGGATTGGTGCCACTCTGCTGCTCCAGCCTTGGATCCTCCTGTGGCTAAAATTGTCCAGTCTGGGGCATAACACCTTCCCCTGAACAGTCCAGGGCTGTATCCTCGGGGGTGGTGTCTCCTCTTCCTCCCTTCTTTCTTTCTCTCTTCCTTCTTCCCCTCACCCTTTCACCCTCCTTACTGGCCCAGAGATTGAGTCCCTCTTGTCCCAATCCCTTAGGCTTTCTTCTTTTCTGTCCTCTATATGGTTTATTTCTCCTTTTAGTTTTACATCCTTTTCCTTTTGTTGTCTCTAGTGCTCCCTTCCCCCCCACCCAAATTCTCGGTCTCTCTCCTGCTTGCAAAACTGGGGCTGAGGGGTCAGCGAGGTGAATGGCCAACTCACGAGCACCATACAATAAGTCAGCCTCAAGGGCTGCACCGTCCCGATGTCGACTCCTCCCCTTGCAAAAAAAACACACGCGGGGTCCTGATCCTCCGGCTCACTACCGAACTGTGATGAATGGTGAAGGAACACAGAAAAAATCAGGAATTACGGCAGGTACGTAATTTTCATTTTTGGTGGCTTGTTTTAAGTCTATAGGCCAAGAACTTGGTGGCTCTAGCACCCCCCTCATAATATCTTTGTTTTAAGTAATGAAGTGTTTTCTCTATTTTGACCTGCTGCAGTTCCTGAATTTTAAGTTTTACCTGTTTTATCTTTATATCTACTTTTTAATTCCACTTTTGTTTGGATTCCAGTTCCTGTAGGGTGCTGGTTAAATCCAGTAGTTGCTGTTGCCTCATCCTTTTCTTATGCACTGCTGTGGAGATAAACTTCCTCCATAAGACTGTTTTGGCCGTGTCCCATAAAACCTGCGGTGAGGTGCCAGGTTTGTCATTGTTCTCAATAACTGAATATAAAAGAGGAGTTAAATCCTGTACAGTAGTAGGGTCTCGAAGTAAGGAGACATTCAGCCACCAGTATGTTTTCTTTGGGGGGGGCACATGAAAGTTGACCTCCAGAAAAACTTGTTGATGGTCCAAGAGAGTAGAGGTACTCACCCACAGAGACTCGAAGAGGGGCAAATCCCTCCTGTATGTAAAGCAAGTATCTAACCATGGATACATTTTGAAGCGGGGAAATAACATATATAATCCTTTTTAGTCGGGTATTTAGCCCACCAGGCATTCTCCAACCCCAGCTCCCTCAGTAGAGAAGTAAACTGTTTAACTGTTTTAGTATTCGTAGTCAGAATCTGTGAGGTGGTGTCTAGTGATCTGTTTAAAATGAGGTTCCAGTCCCCTCCCATGAGCAAAACATCCCTAGCTTTTTCAGATACTAGTTTCAGTAGGTTAGAATAGGTGAAAAGGGGAGCCTGGTGGGACATAAACATTTACCAGCGTGACCGTGTCTTGTATGGTCCCTATGACGATCCCCATCTGAAATTCTTTTTTTTTTTTTAACTATAGAATTCCTTGGGCCTTCTGGGCATTATCAATAATTGTAAGGGGGCATTCATTTTTCCCTCATGAGGGGAATCAAAAAAAAACTCATTGGGTTCTGATTACAGTCTAGAACCGTAAACGGTCATAGAAACATAGAAGTTATCAGCAGATAAAGACCTCTTGGCCCACCTAGTGTGCCCTGTATTCCCTACCTACTGTGCCACCGCAGACCCTACTCGATCTCCGGTCTTCTTCACCCCCTTACCTTCTAAGGTCCCATTGTGTCTATCCCATGCATGCTTGAATCCTGTTACTGTTTTAACACCCACCACTTCTCTGGAAGGCTGTTCCAGACGTCTGCCACCACTCCATGATGAAGTATTTCCTTACATCTCTGAGCATTTCCAGCTCTGTAGTTTGATCCCTTGTCCTGGAGCATCTTTTTCTATGGAAGATGCTACCTTCTTGTACCTTATTAATATCTGTGAGGTATTTGAACATTTCTATAATAACCCCCTTCCCTCTTGAGAGTACATATTTATTTCCTTGAGTCTTTCCTTATAAGGCTTTTGATGGAGGCCCTGCCCCATTTTGGTAGCTCTCCTTTGTACTGCCTCCGCTCTATCTATGTCCTTCCAGAGGTGGAGCCTCCAGAACTGGTCATAGAACTCGAGATGGGGTCTTAGCAATGATTTATACAGGGGTAATACTGCCTCCCTCCTTCTGCTGGTAATACCCCTTCCTATGCACCCAAGCATCCTGCTAGACTTCCCCACTACCTTATCATACTGCTTGGCTACTTTCAGGTCATCAGAAATTATTACCCCTAAGTCCCTTTTCCTGTTTTGTGATTGCTAATGCCTCTCCGTGTAATTGGTACATTGTCCCTGGGCTTCTGTGCCCCACGTGCATGATTTTGCACTTATTTGCATTGAAACCCAGCTGCCATTCCCTTGACTAATCTTCCAGCTTTTTTAGATTGTTTCTCGTTCTTTCCCTGTGACATTGAAGCGATTTTCCTTATGGACTGCTGCTTGCCATTTTGATTAGTTTACTAGTACAGTAAACCACAGTCTGCACAATCTGTTTACCCTTATCAGAAGCAGGTTTCTAAAGTGCATTTGGCTGTTGTTCCAACTTTCCATGTGCCTATTGAAAGTCATAAGATTGGCTGGCTAATAGGGGCCCGTACATTTGGAGAGGCCTTTTATATTAAAACCCTTCTATTTGTAACCCAGTCCTAGCTTGGGGCCTAAATTGGAGAAAATTACTTAGGCTCCCTTTGAGCCAGCTGTGACTAAAGGCTTTTTGCCTTCTTCCTTGAAGAGAGTTCCTTTTCACTGTCATTTCTTCTACTTGAACAATGTCATAGCTGCAAGCTCACATACAAGCCTTCTCATTTGCATTTTGCACAAAGAAGGAGTGTCTCTGCGTAATCCTGAGTTTTTACTGTTGATATATAAAATACTCCGGTATTCTATACACTGTATGACTGGCTGCAAAGAGTCCTCGCAGGTTTTGTTTCAGACACCCTTGGGGAAACTGGGTACCTTGTCTCCGAATAGCACCTGCCCAGATGGTTGGTCAGCTTTCTACTTTCGGTTACAAGTGGTACAGTAAACCAGTTCTGTTGTTCATAATCATTCTCCTAGAGGCATGGCCACCTCTGTTGCATGTTTTCGGCACATCTGCTGTGGGGATGTGTGCATATACCAACTGAAATACTGCCAACACTTTCACTAAACACTACAGTCTGGATGTTGCATTCCGAAAGAGAAGGCTTTGGCCTGGCATTTCTTCAGGGCCTTCTTTCAGAGGCATATAGCTTCCAGCCACCCAGACTGTTAATGGCCTGTACTGCTTGGTACTCGTTCCATAGGAGTGACCTGATAAAAGAGATGCCCTTGAAGAAGATAAAACTGTTAACATACTTACCGTAACAGTAGATCTTTGAGAGAACCTCTTTCATTAAGCTGTGCCAACGCACCCTCCATCCCCTAAGGATGTACAGCTTTGTAAATGCTGTCTCCTTCTCTAGGAAGGTTTCATATGTCGTCTTGCTCTTTTTTATGCCTCACATGTTCGGCAGAGCCATGCATTCTCTCTTGGTTTCCTGAAGAAAGGTCCTTCTAGCATGATCTGTGGCAGGGAACTGAGGAGAGAAGGGACTGCCTGTGTTTATATAGGGAGAGGCGACGTAGGTCATCGCCGTGGGTGGCCCTGGTGGACTGCTTGCAAAAGTTTCCATGTGGTCCTAGAGCCGGGCTGCTATGAGTTCCGTAGGTGTGGCCTGGTGAGAGATTCTCTCGAAGACCTACTGTTACGGTAAGTACGTAACTGTTCTTTCTGTCCCTGGGGGAATGAGCATAATGGGTAATAGTGTATCACACTGCTAAATTTATAATGAGCAGTAAGTTTTAATTTTTTTGTTCTTACTATTTTAGTGCTGTGAAATTTGCCAGGAGCAATTTGAACAGTACTGGGATGAAGAAGAGGAGGAGTGGCATTTAAAAAATGCAGTTCGTGTAGATGAAAAGGTATGTTCTCTTTTGTTTTTTAACTTGTTTTATTGGTCATAATGAAATTAAATTGCAGGTATGTTCAGTTTGTATAAGTTATGTATAGCTTTTGTAACATATTCATAGGTGCGCAAACTTGATCCTAAGTCTTCTAATATCTTTTAAATGTTAAACATTAGCACTAGCATTTCATTGTGTTCCTTATTAAAGGTTTTATTCTACATTTGTGGTCTGACTGGTTATTATGTTTTTTTTGTCTGGCTTTATTTAAGTAGAATCATAGAATAGGTTTCAAGTTCTGTAGATCAGAGTCCTTTAATGAACTTGTCACCATAATGTTTAATGGTGGTAATAAAACTTTCTTTTTTTCATATGTTTATCTAATCTAATTTTAAATGGTTCCATATTTTCACTATCAATAACATGTCTAGGAAGTGTATTCTATAACATAATAATTCGTTGGTTATACCATTGATTCCTTTTTGTTTTTTCACATCTCCGTTGAATTTACACGTAACCTAGTATTTAAACTGTTTGAATTATGCTTTTGTAACCTTAATGTATATAGAAGAATCTCATTGTGATATGCTTTAAATGCAAGACATAAATCCTCTCATTTTCCTATATTCCGAGTAGAGTTTTAATTCCTGTAGTCTTACACTGTATGATTTACTATTCATATTTTTAACTTTTTTAGTTATCCTCCTCTGTACTTTTTCAATTTTTTTTTATACCTTCGATAGTATAGGGAACACACAACTGGGAGCAATACTCCAGGTGGGGTCTAATCAGAGAAGTGTACAGTGGTACTATAACCTCAGTATTCCAACTCTTTGTTTCTCATAATACAATGATACATTCCATAACATTTGTTTATTATCATGTTCATATGCTTGTCAAACTTAAGATCTGGTGTTACATAAAGTAAAAGGTCCCTTTCATTATCAGTTACACTTAATTGAACACCATTTAATTTGTATTCATAACAAGGTTTATTTCTGCCGAAGTGCATAATTTTCACATTTGGTCTCGTTAAATATGAGTTTATGCTCTTTTGCCCAGTTTGCTAATTGATCTAAATTAAATTGATACTGGGAGGCAGTGACCTGATCAGTGACAATACCACTGATTTTACAGTTGTCTGCGTGTATTTATTCATCCAAGTCCCTGTTGTAGCCTGCATTGAGGTAACTTAATATATTGAACAAAATTAGCCCAAGTACTGAGCCCTGTGGCACACCACTAGTCGCTGGACTCCATTCTGACGTGTACCCTATTACCGCAACCCTTTGTTTTCTGTCAAACAACCATGACTTTAACCAACTGATTATATTGGGATGCAATTTAAGTTTAATTAGTTCTTCAGTTATTATAAGTACAGTATTTATCTACCATTTGATCAGATATTGCTCAAATATTGTGCTACCTTCAGTTCAGGGTAGCCATGTATGTTTATCCTTTTGTAGACTGTGACGACTTGGCTTTTCCCTCTGTTGTCTGCTTACAGATATTGGCCCATTTTCTTATTATGGGACAGGTGGGGTTAAGTAGGGAAGACTGATCACCTTAGAAGTTTCTCTTTAAACAGGGATTTCCCCTTTACTAGGTCAAGTAAACTAGGTGTGTACGTGGGTGTAGTGGCAGATCAGATGTGGAACATCCAGTGTTTCTCTGGGAAAGACAAATTAACCCCCCTCCCCTCGAGTTCTACCCTAAAAAGCCACATTTGGACAGACCCATAAGATGGGTGTGGTCTGCTGATTATTACACCATCTCCAGTATTATCTGCCTGTGTTTGAGTCTGTTTAATGGCTGTTAAAGAGCTGCTGACGAGCTCCAAGCAGGCAACTCATACCATGTAGTTGCCTGCCTCATAAGTTATTTTAACGATAAAATTAATTTTTTCATTCATGGAATAAAAAGTACAGTTACGTAAGAACTTACCGTAACAGTAGATCTTTGAGAGGAGCTCTTGCAACAGGTAATACCGATAGGACTAAGGCCACCAGGCGTTAGGACCCCACGGAAAAATTTTCTAGCTAGCAGTCTGGCAGGGGACCGCCTCATGTCAGCTGAGCAGACGCTGACATTGTATAAAGGGGCGTCCTCGCGCCATCTTGGTTCTCCCAACGAAGACCCGGCTGACGAAAAACAACTGAGGAGGGTCTCCCGTACTCAGAGAGAGAGGCATATAACTTTGTTCCTGGGGGCTGGAGGGTGGGAAAGCCACCTGCTGCAAGAGCTCCTCTCGAAGATCTACTGTTATGGTAAGTTCTTGCGTAACTGTACTATCTCACTTCAAGGGTGAGCTCTTGCAGCAGGTAATACCAATAGGACTGAGTCCCAAACAGTACCCAGAGATAGGCCCAGGTCATATGGGAGGAGGACAAACTGGTAATTGACAGGTTGGAGCTTAGGAGAGGAGGCCCAGAAGGACTGCTGGTCCAAAGCCTGCACTCTTTCTAGAGGCAATGTCCAGACTGTAGTGCCTGGTTAAAGTATGGACTGAGCTCCAAGTGGCAGCAACACAAAGGTCTGCTGAAGAAATGATCCGCAGAGAGGTAAAAGTTGCCGCAGCTCTGGTGGAATGGCCCTTCACCAATCCCGGGTAAGGGTTTATTGTGGTGCTGATAGCAAAAAGGTGATGCAGTGCAGCAATCATTTGGTTAGAGTTTGCTTGGTGACAAGAGCCCCTGTCTTCCTATAAGCAAAGGAAATGAACAACTGGTCCGTCTGCTGAACGGACCTAGTTCTGCTGAGGTAATACCTGAAGATCCTATGTACATCCAGAGTATACAGTGGGGTCTCCCCCTTATTGGAGTGCAATAGACTGGAAGCTGGATGTCCTGATTCAGAACTACAACAGAACCCCAGAGCAAATGTCCTGAGGCATGGGTTATCCCAGAAGATATTGGCCGTACAGCCAAATTTCAAAGAAAACATTATTGCGCATACCCCAGTAATGCAAAGCATCATGGGAAACCTATGCAAATCCCCATGAGAGAATTTGGACTGGCTCAACTTTAAGCAGAATTGCATGGTGCCAGAAGGCCTCACATGGCAGTTAGCAAAGACTAAGAACAGCAGACACATACACGTGTTTCGTCCTCATTTGGACTCATCAGTGTGCCATATCTGTGTCTTAGCCCAGGGAGAGGGAGCCAGCCACCCATTAAAGGGTATGTTATTTGTTTGGGTCCTGATTCAGGGTTAGTTCAGACACTACCTTCGGTAAAATTTAGGGTTAGTACGCAGTGCCACCCTGTCCCTATGGAAAACAAGATAAGGCTGTTTACACATTAGAGCCTGTAACTATGAAACTTTCTGAGCCGCATTAAAGCAACTAAAAATATTGCTTTCCAAGACAGAAAACGAAACTCTTATGATGCAGCTGGTTCACAAGGGGGAGGGGGAGCTTCTCTAAAGCAAAAAGATCCCTCTAGGGGGGTCTGATGTGCAAGATTCCCCTCAGGTCTTGCACATGTCAAGTTGTGCCAGAGTCCTTCCGTTCATCAGTCCGTGGTAGGTTGGCAGAGCACAGAGGTGCACCTTAATGGACGAGTAACTGAGGCCCAAGTCCAAAACATGGAGAATGTACTCCAGCACATATTTTACCAGACAGTCCAGGGGACTCAGGGAACGAGGTGCTGCCCATAGACAAAAATGCTTCCACTTCATGGCATAGGTGACCCTGGTGGAAGGCTTTCTCGCCGCCACTAGTACTTCTGCCACTCTTACTTGACACCCCCAATCTCTCCTTCCACTAATATTGCAGGAGCCAGGCATGCAAATGTAGAGGCTGTAGAGCTGGGTGGACGAGCGTCCCGTGCTCTTGGGAGAGCAAGTGAGAGGAGAGGAGAGGTGCAACTGCACAGGAGGCTGCATGGCTAGTTGCTGCAGCAGCGGGTGCCAGATTTGTCGAGGCCAGAGAGGAGCTACCAGGATCATTTTGGCTTCCTCTGTCTGCAGTTTGAGCAGGATTCTGGAGAAGAGGGAAGGCATACAGAAACCTCCCTATCCAGGAGAGGGATAATGCGTCTCACCAGAAAACACCAGGCCCTGGATCTAGCGAGCAGAAACTTGACAGTTTGGCGTTGCACGGGGACGCAAGAGGTCCAACTCTGGTCAACCCCTTCTGTCAAGAGGTCTTCTGCCACCTTTTGATGCAGCTCCCACTCATGGTTCAGAGATCGAGAGCGGCTGAGACTGTCGGCGAGAACATTCTGGACTCTTGGCTCGTGAATCGCCATGATGTCCAGACCGTGTTCTACTGCCCAGTACCACACTCTCTTGGCCTCTCTGCAGAGAGGGTAGGAGTAAGTACCCCCTAGCTTGTTTAGATGAGACACTACTGGGGTATTGTCTGGACTAGGAGTGGGCCCCGGTAGAGCTGGTCTTGGAAAGCCTGCAGGACATACAATACGGCTCTCATCTCCAGAATATTGATGTGGAGAGACCATTTCTGCCACTTTCCAAGAGCCCTTTGTTCGGCGCACATTCAGGTGGGCTTCCCAGCCTAGACCCGAAGCTTCCGTAGTAAGGATCTGCAGCGGGTTCGGTCTCTGGAAGGGAAACCCTACCTTGAGGTTCACCGGGCTTTACCACCAAAGAGAACGGCGGACCACCTCCGAAATCCGAAAGTCGGTCCAGTTCATCTGTGCCCTGTCCCACTGAACTCTGATGTGCCATTGTAGAGTCCTCATTTTCAGCCTTGCCAAGGGAACTGTGGCTATGGCAACTGCCATATGCCCTAGTAGTTGCAGGATTACTCTCGCTGCGACTCTGTGTGAGGTCTGCACTTTTCGGCCAACTCCTCTTAGCCATTCTGCTCTGTCTGCTGGCAGAAAGGCCATGTCTTGAATGATGTCTAGGACCGCCCCAATATACTGAAGCCTTTGGGAGGGCCAGGGCTGTGACTTTGACCAATTTAGAGAGATGCCCAGGGACTGGAACATCAAGGCTGTTTCCTGCAAGGCATTGGTCAGCTGGTCTTCTGACTGGACAGTAGTGAGCCAGTCGTCCAGGTAAGGGTAGACAGAGTGGCCCTTCCTTCTCGGGGGCCACTGCTACAACTGCCAGACATTTGGTGAAGACTCTTGTTGCTGACGAGAGGCTGAACAGAAGTACCCTGAATTGATAGTGCTGACCTTGAAAAAGGAAGCGCAGGAACTTCCTGTGTGAGGGCAGGATTTTGATGTTCATGTACGCATCCTGCATATCTAGGGAGCTTAGCCAGTCTCCTCAATGGATCATGGGCAAAAGGCTTGCTAGTGTCACCATTCTGAATCTCCTGTACTGGATAAATTGATTCAGCTTTCTGAGATCCAGTATAGGGGCGGAGGTCTCCCATTTTCTTGGGAACCAGAAACAAAATGTGAATAGAAGCCTTTGCCCTGCTGGGTAGGCGGAACCACCTGGATGGCCTTCTTCTGTAGGAGGGCCAGGATCTCTGTCATCAGAAGAAGGGTGTGGCTGGCCGAACACTGGAACGGGATGGGAGGATTGTCCAGAGGGCAGCTTAGAAACTCTAGGGAGAAACCCCTCTCTATTGTCTGAAGGACCCACTGGTCCGAGGTGATACTAGACCACCCTGACAGATAGAGGGAGAATCTCCCTCCTACCGTCTTCCCCCAACAGAATCTAAGGGTGGGGAGGGACGGCAGGGAGTCATGCTGTGTTTGGGGGGTTGGGCAAGGGGGTTCTGGGCGCCTTGGGATGTTTGGAGCCCTGGGCGCCGGTAGGGACAGGGTGGCCACGTCTTTTGAAGGCTTCTTTGTTTTGGGTTTGCCTTTTCCCTTGCTGTCCTTGGTTCTTATGAAAAAGATGACAATGGGAAACTGGGGTTCTGACTTGTACATCCTGTGCACCTCAGCTACCACCTTGCCAGAGTCCTGAAGCCCCATGATGACTTTCTCTGCTTCTTGCCCAAACAGGATGGAGCCCTGGAAAGGTTGTCCAGGATGGCATCCTGCAGGTCCTAGCAGAACCTCGATACTCTGAGCCAGGCGTGCCTCCTCATACAGATACCTGAGGCTGCAGCCCTGGCTGCTGAATCGAAGGAGCACCTAAATACATGTTTCTCTACATCCATGCCCAAGTGGATGTATGCCATGAGCTCATTCTTGTTGTCGGAATCTGGCTGAGCCTTCACCAGGTCCATGGTTTTCTCCCAGAGGGACTTCTGGTAAGTCACCATGTGGGCTAAAATATTCAAAGAACGAATAGCCCCAGTGGCTGAAGTGTAGACTTTCTGTTCCATGTGGTCTAGCTTTTTGGATTCGGGGTCTGGAGGCTGCACACTCGTGTTTAGTTGCTGAGCTCTTTCGTGAGCACCATGGAATCTGCTTTGGGGTTCTCCTCCAAAATGGTTCCCCCTTTGGGGTCCTGTACATCCTGTCTGCCTTTCTGGGCACTGCAGACATAGTGGAGGGGCACTGCCAGGTGAGCCTGGTTACATCCTGAAAGGGCTCCACCAAGGGTGGGATAACCAAGAGTTTTGGGTCCTTGGATCCCAAAAACTTTGCCAAGGGGCACCTGTCAAGATCAGGCTCCTCAGTGTCCCATTGCTAGATAGTTTGAATATGCCTCATTATATCCAGGAATTTTGGGGGGGGGGCAAGCTGAGTCTCACTGACTAGGGGAAGGTAGTGGAAGATCTTCCCTGGAAGAATAATCTAATGAGGAGTCCCCTGCATCCACTCCAGAGGACGACGGCGGGTGACCACTCGAAGAAGGCACCGACAATGGGTGTCTTCTCCTTCCTACGGGGCCGGGCGGTGGATGAGAGCCCTCATTGGGTGCCCTACCACCAGCAGGCGGAGGAGGCATTGCAGGCGCCTTTTGGGGGCCCAGAGCAGGACCTCTGCTGGTTTCAGGCTTGAGGGGATGGGTGCCGGACCCTTAGGGCCTTGTGGTGCGGGCGTCCGGTCTGGGGACTCCACAGTGGTGTCAGGCTGCAGGTCTGGTTCAGTGTCATGGGCAGACCTGTCTTCCGATCCGGCGTCCGGTTTCGACTGAGTTGTCGGGCGACTGATCCCCGGTAGTAGGGGCAGACGCCTGATCTTTGGGGCCTGATGGCCTCTTATCAGGCAATGGGGCCTGGTCCTGGCCCAAGGGCGAGCTAGCCCAGCTAACGGGATGTTTGTCGCGTGCAGGAGGCTTCCGCTTTGCAGGGGGCGGAGGCATCCGATGCCGTACGGTCTCCTGGGGTCTGGTGGATTCATCTGAATGTCTGCGTTTGTCGGACGAACCACTGGACTTACGGCCCGAGTTCGAAGGCCTGCCTGAAGACGCCTGTCCCTCTTGGGTTGACCAATGTGAAGGTTTGTGTGGTCAGTGAGCCAAGGGGAACTGGGCGGACGAGCGCCCAGAAGAAGACTCCTTCCCTTTGTCCTGAGCTGAAGAGGAGGATGTCTTGTTTGGAATAGTCCCAGTGGCAGCTGGAGTGACCGACCCTGGCCTCCCGCCGGAGGTAGAGGAAGAAGAGGCCCTATGAGGGGATTTAGGGTGGGATTCTGACCTGGCCCCATCTTTCTCCCGTTGATGGTGATACTGTCCCCGGATGACTTCTCTTTAGGGGGGGACTCTGTCAGGGCAATGGCTCTTCTAATGTGGGTCTTCTTGATTAAGTTTTCTGGCAGTGCGGGCAATCGTCGGGTTGGTGATGTGGGCCGAAGCAGATCAAGCAGGACACGTGGCCAATATTACTTGGAGAAACCGCTCTTGCAGCAGGTTACACCATTAGAACTGAAGCCGGCAGGCGCCAGGACCCCACGGAAATTTTCTAGCTAGCAGTATTCTGCGGGGACCGCCTCCGATGTTGGTCCGCCCCGACGTTGGGCATAGTACATGAGGCGGTCCCCCAGAACTCTGTTCTTTCCTGGCCGACTCACAGCATCGGCCTCGGTCTCAATCTAGCGCATTTATCAAGAACTTCTCTGAGTAGTTTTACAAAACTAATGTCTTCTCCTAACTCCTCCTTCTGAGAGACACTTCCAAGTGTGCTCATGGAAACAGATCCCTTCAAGGATCCTCATTCATCCTGCCTGCGGTGCTTAGGCCCGGACCGCGACACCAAGGCCTGCTCCTTCTGTCAGGGGTTCAGCAGCCGCACCGGGATCTGCAGTCAGAAGGCACTTCAGGGGTACCTGTTAGAAGAAAAACTTAGCAGGATGTATAATGAATCTTCCTCGAAGGCCCACAAACACGGGCTCGTTCTCAGCCCCCTCCGGTTAAGGTCAAGGCTACAGGCGGTTCTTCGGCTTCGCTTCAGCCCATAAAGACTTCCAGGCCTTCGGCTTCCTCCACTTCCTCCTGGGCCTCTTCCAAGTCTTCTGACCGTCACAAGTCTTCCTCTTCTGTCCAACATCGGGACCCCGACTCCAGATCAGTCTCCCAGCCTCCCAGGGGTCCGGATCCACCACCCAGGAAGACAAAAGACCTGACGTCCCTAAAGCGGATGACGGACCCAACATCGGCCAAGCACCCGAAGTCGGCCAGGCGTTCGCCGGACCTGAAGTTGTCGGCCAAGCGTCCGACGTCAGCCTCACACTCACCGGAGTCAAGACCGCCCCCAGTCACCGTTGCAGGGAGTCCACGGAGGAGGACACGACATTGCCTGAAGACCAGGCGGGCGACACAGAGGACATCCGAGCTTCCGAGGGAACCTTCGCCCACCCCGGCAACACCTCCGGACCCAACGCCAGACCCCGGTGACAGACCACTGGCACCAGGCCCGTCGTCGGGCATGAAAATTCAAGAGGTCAAGGATCTCTTTACTTTCTGGTGGGATACTATCCAGAAAGATGTGATCCCTGTAAAACTTTCTCCTCCTTCACCTCCTACGCCCCATCCTCCACCACAGGAGCCAGCAGGACGACCACCATCCCCTAAGTAGCATACTCCACCTCCTAGGGGTAGATCTAAGGATCGGAGAAGGCCTCCCTCAAGATCTTCCTCAGGGTCTCCCAGCCCCAAGCGACCCATATGTCTGTACACTCCGTCATGGGAGGACTCCAGATCAGATATCTGTGGAGACGGGCTAGCGGGACTGTTGCAGTGGCCGCAGCCATGTGTCCGAGCAGGCAAAGGACCAGTCTGGCTGGGACAGTCGTCTTTTCCAAGATGTCCCTGATGAGGGATCTGATGTGTTCTGCTCAGTCCTGGGGTAGAAAAGCTTTCCCCTGGACGGTGTCCAGAACTGCCCCTATGAACTGCAGAATCTGTGACGGAACCAGGCGTGACTTCTCTTGATTGATAATGATGCCCAACGTCTCGAACAGAGACCAAGTACAATGGATGGCGGACATCAGGGCCTCCTGAGAGGGCGTCATAAGAAACCAGTCGTCCAGGTAGGGGAACACGTAGTGGCCTTGTCTCCTCAGAGTCGCCGTTACGACTGCCATGCACTTCGTGAATACCTGAGGTGCCGATGACAGTCCGAAGGGGAGGGCTCGGAACTGATAATGGTGACCCTGAAACTCGAAGCGCAAAAACTTTCTGTGCGCTTGAGCGTTGGGTATATGCAGGTAAGCATCCGGCATGTCCAAGGACGCTAGAAAGGCGCCCTGCTTGAGCATGGGTATCAGATCTGGGAGGGTCACCATGCGGAAGCGTTTGTATAGGACTGAAGCGTTGAGGTCGCTGAGATCCAGTATCGGACGGAGGTCCCCCGTCTTCTTGGGAACCAGAAAGAAGTGAGAATAATAACCTGCACCTCTTTGGTTCCACGGTATGTGCTCTACAGCTTTTTTTCCAGAAGCGCGAGCACCTCCTGCTGTATGAGCAGGGCGTGCTGACCCGAATAACGGTAGGGGAGGTCTCGATGGTGGGTGGTCGAGAAATTTGGTTGTGACCTTTCTTGACCAACTGGAGAACCCACCGGTTGGCGGTAATCAACTGCCACCCTGAAAAATGGTGAGCGATGCAACCCCCAACCTTTTCTGTCCGTTGATCCAGAGGAGGGCCGGGGGCCAGGAAGGAGTCATGCTGTGGCAGCACTGGTTCCTGCAGGTTGGGCCGGTTTGGTGTAACGCTGGCCTCTGCCTGGGGAAGGCTTAGCCTGGGCTTTACGATGAAAGGTGCCCCTTTGTTGCTGGCTGGAATGTGGCTGCTGCCGTTGTTGCCGGCTGCGAAACCGGTTCTGGTTCCTACGAAAGGAACCAGGCCTTGATCTGTACATGGCTTGTACGGATCTGACTGCCTACCCAGCGTCCTGGAGCTTGGTGATAACCTTCTCAGAGTGTTAACCAAATAGGACTTAGCCATTGTATGGGACGTCAAGAATGATCTTCTGTACGTCAGGGGTAAAGCCGGAGACATGGAGCCAAGAGTGTCTCCGTAGACAGATGCCTGAAGCTGCAGCTCTAGCAGACGAGTCCACAGAGTCGTATGCGGCTCGTAGCACTTGGGTTCCCACATCAGACCCCAGCGGAGGGAGGTTTAGGAGCTCCGCCTTCTGGATCGCCGGGTCCCTGAATTGGATTCCTGGTCCGGTGGCTGTGTGCTCATGAGCTGTGGTCATTGGGACTGGTCATGAGAGGCCGTAATGACCAGGGAGTCGGCCAGAGGTTGTTGTGCCAAGTACTGGTCCTCTTCCGGGGCCTTGTACGGGTGGTCAGCTTTCTTCAGCACAGCGGGGGTGGAGTGCGGACGCTTCCACGCAGCCTTGGTGATGTCCGCGAAGGTGTCCACCAAGGGTGGCACTACCACAGGCTTTGGATCTTTCTGCCAAAGATAACAGGCAAGGCACTGTCTCTGGAGGTCGAGGTCGTCAGTATCCCATTCCATGTTGTCTTGAATGTGCCTCATGATCTCAGAGAAGGAGGGATCATCCGGAGGTGACCTGGGTAAGTCTTGTGGGGCAGGTGATGGGATTCTGAGTGGAGAAGGAAATCCGGAGTTCGCAGACAGCCTGAGTCACTCTCAGGCCAGAGTCCATGAGTGGGAACTACTCCAGGAGGTAGTAGAGGATCTGTTTCACAGATGGGGCACACCAGAGTTAGACCTTTTCGCGTCCCCATACAACACAAAACTGCCCAAGATCTTCCCTTGTCAATCTTCACCATTCATTACTTCCTGGGTGTAGCCGGAGGCGCGCACCGTCACGGAAGCTTTTTTGTGTGCTGTCGATCCGCCCCGCCTCTGAGAGCGACGCCATGCGCGAGGGGCTGCCGCTAGTAGCTTAATTCCACCTCCTCCAACTCAGTTCTGTTTCTCCCTACCGCCGAGGCAGCACCTGTTTTCGGAGCGCCCATTCTCCACTCGCGCCAGCGATCTTCTTTCCACACACTCGACGCCGATCGGTAAGACCGCTTCTTTTTCTTTTAAAGCGGCGCCTGGTGTGTTTTCCTACTGTTTTTCTTGTTGAGTTCGCGTTATGTCCGGGTCCGGAGCTAAACGTGTTATGAGAAGGCGGCCGCGCCATGCTCGCCGGTGTTACTGTGGCCGGCATTTCTCCGTCTCGGACCGGCATGACGTTTGTCTTCGTTGCCTGGGACCCAACCATGACATGGATTCGTGCGACGCCTGTTTCTCCATGGACCGCCGTGTCCTCGAAGTCCGCGGATTCAAGCTCGGCAAAGCCCCGCCGACCTTCGGGGGACGACGTCGCTCAAGGGATTCTCAGGTAAGGTCTCTAGGCCCTTCCCCCGGGTCCCCTCCCGGGCCTATACGGTCTGAGGAGGAGGGGGTCTCCTCGTCTTTTCTTGCCGAGGAGGAGGCCCTTCTGCGGTGTCGGGGAGCGCCGTAGTCCCTCCCGGGCCGGGCGGCGCCGACACTGCCTCGGCAGTCACCTCTTCGAGGTGCAGGCTCTCGTGGCGCAGGCCCTCGCTTTGGGCTTCAGCTCGGTGGAGCCTCACGCCGCCGCGCTGTTGATCCTGGCGCTGCTCATGTGCCGGTGATCGAGACGGCACCGCTTCCGGCCGTTTAGTCCCGGCGCCGCTTATGGCGCGCTGGTGATCGGAGCGCGCTGCTGGCGGCGCTGGCGATCCGGCGCTGTCAGCGCGCCGAGATCGGGCGGCGCTGGCGGTGGTGCTGCTGGGCTTTGGCGCTGCTTCAAGGGCGGGCGGACAGGTCGGCGGTGCCGCCGTCCCGACGCTGGCCGGGCCTGGTCTCTCCAGGCGGCGCGCCTTGCCGGGCGCCTGCTGGGGTGTGGAGCTAGGCCTGGCTGCTACCGCGTGAGGGAGGCGAAGCGGCGCCTTTGGTACCGCCGTTGCCTCAGAGCTCGGGACCCTGGGTGGCCAGCATTGAGGTCCTGCTGGTCTCGTCCTCCTCGGAGGGCGATGATTCAGACGTGGACCCATCCTGGCACCCCCACTCTTCGGAGTCTGGGTCCCCGGTGGCTAGAGGTGCCAGGCGGCGCAGCGGGCCCTTCCCTCTGTCCCCCCTTTCGTCGCCTCCTGAGGGTTCCCCGGCTGGGGGTGGCCGGGAGCCCCTGGGGGCAGGCGCGGGTGACGAGGGGAGGCTCCTCTGAGGCCCGTGACAGCTACCTCACGGGGTGCTGTCACTCTAGGACAGGGGACGCTGTGGTCGAGGAGGAGGCCCTCTGAGTCCGAGGGGTCGAGGCAGGGGGTCTGCTGCTCGGTCTCCTTGGCCACCTCAGGGGTGGCCAGGAGCCAAGTGCAGAGCCTCGCCTCCCTCCAGGGTTCTAGGGTGTCCTTCGGCGGCGCTTAGCGGACTGCCCTTCTGGATCCATGCAGTCCCAGCGGCCACAGGGGAGGTTCCTCCTCAGGGCTCTTCCAGGCTCCGGCTCCCAGAGTTCTGCTCATGCCTGGTCTGATTTCCGGGATCCCCTCTCCAGGGCTCCTTTCCCCGGATTCCAGAGCCCTCGCAGAGAGCAGTTGCCTCCTGGAGGTGCCCTCTCCCTCTCTGCCTTCACCACCCCACCCCAGGCCATGTCGGCCCCACGGGTCCGTTATCCTGGGAGCAGTTCAGGGTTCTGGCGGCCTTCCCTCACATACGCTAGGGTACATGCATGAGCGGGTCTTCGCTCTCCCCACCGCCCAGGAACTCTGGGCATTCCAGTTCCCCATCATCCTCGTCTCCCTCCTCCGAGGGAGAGGAACCCCCTGCTCATCTGTCCTCCGATGCTGATTTCACAGAATATCAGCGTTTCCTCTCGAGGATGGTGAGGGATCTCCGGATTTCCTACGTCGAAGAGACAATACCGAACGGGAGACGCGTGAATTCCTTGGTGAGTTCAGTGCCCAGCATCTGGTGGTACCTTCCTGGCCTATCCCCTTCCAGGAGGCGTCTATCCGGTCATGGCAGTCCCCTGCCGCTTCTTCCCCAGCCCCGGCGGACTGCCAGCGTAGGTATTGTGCCCCCTCTGAGTCTCTAGGTTCCCTTCCCAACCCGTCCTCAGGTTTGGTATACCTGGATACTCCTTCTGGGCGCCGTTGCTTTGGCGACATCGCCCACCGGATTCGGACTCTTCCAGTTCTCGACCGCTGGGGGCTAAGAGTGTTTCTTCTGCTCGTAAGGAAGTGCTTGTATTGCATCACATCAGGCTCACCACGCTGCCTACAACCGCATCTGTGGTCGATGATGTCCCAGCTGCTGGCATCTATGCCTGATACGGAGCAAACCAGACAAGCCGCTGTCCTCTCCGGTAGGCCTGGAGCTGGCAAGACACCAAGCAAGGGCATCTTACGACGCCAATGAGGTGGCTTCCAGGCTTGGGACAGCGATCTGCATCAGGCGACGGCATGGCTTCGCTTTTCCAGGTTGTCACCCTGGCCCGGGCGTAGGGTGATTCGCCCGCCTGGGGACCCGTTTTTCTCTTCCAGAGCTAGGAGACTTTACAGGGCTCCCTCCGCCTCCTCGTCCTCGGGAGGCACCTCCAGCTCTTCTCCCTCTTAGGCTTTCTGAATAAGCCAGGGTCTTCTCCTTCTGTTTCTCACCAGCAGAAGGCTGGGGTCTTGTTCCCTCAGGTATGGCCTCTTCCTCCAGGGAAGAGGAGCTGGATCACTCAGGAGTAATGAATGGTGAAGATTGACAAGGGAAGATAGGAAAATTACGCACTCTACCGTAATTCTTGATCTTCTCTTGTATCTTCACCATTCATTACTTACACCGCCCACCATCCCCTCAGTGCCTCTTCCTGTGGCTTCTCCACCTCCGCGCCTCCTTCCTCTCTGCATTTATATGAAATATAGGAAAATTTCCTTAAATTTTCCCAAAAAAAAAAAAAAAAAAATCTTTTGGAGGAGGGTGGTTCTAAAATCCAGAAAATTACTTACTCTAAGATTCATGGGCCATCTCGTGGATTGCATTGGCGATCAGACTGCACAACTATCTCTTGCTATTCTTATGGCAAGATACCTCTGGGTTTTTGGCCTGGCTCAGGCTATTCAGTTTTGATCCTGCAACTCGTGTTCAGATAGTTGCCCTGAAATCTGATCCCTCTCTATTCTTATCTTGCAGAGCAGAGGAACAGCACGTCTGTTCCTTTCTCTTTAAAAAAAAAAAAAAAAAATGCTGAGGGAACTCTCTCCGACTGCTGTAGGCATCTTGGTATCTGGGTCATGCATCTACTAAAAAAATATTTTTATCTGTAAAAAAAAAAAAAAAAAAAAAAGTGGAGAAATCAAACAAGAAAGCAAATGAGAAGGTAGGCTACCCTCTCGCTGTTTTGCTAGTGGTTTCTCCTTTAAGTGTCCTCCTGGACAATTTTTAGTAGAGCTCTGCTGACCATATCCAATTTTAGCCAGCCTAAGCCTTGCCCGGCCTTAGCCAGTCAGTCTGAGTCCCATTTCTATCTTGAAACGCCTGAAAGGCTTACATTTTCTATTTCTAAACCCCTGAGCAGCGCTCTCATGCTGCTGGGGTTTTATTCTTCCCACCTCGCTGTCCTCCACTTAAAGGACCCTCTCCGGCCAGGAGCCGAGGTGGGTGTCAAGAACAATGGCATGTTGAAGATGAGGACTATGCCCTCCTGAGTCTGTCTAGCGGGTTCGTGAACCTTCTCTTCAGCTCTATCTCCGAGATTCTTGCTTCCCTTTAGTCGAGCCTTCAGCTACAAGCTAACTATGCTCGTTGGGCCTTCTGGTCCCTTCAACATCCCATCTCTCCTTCTCTTTCTTCTTCTTCTTCTATTTTCTCATTTCCTTACTCATCTCTCCTCCTAGATCGCCCAGGTAAGGAGGCCCTGCACTCCCTAGGCTAGGGATGTTCTTATCTCCTCTGTCCTTCCTCCATCGGCTTATTCCTTTTTCAGTTCATTCTTCCTTGTTTTGCTATCCTCGGCTATCTTGCCTCGCTATCTATATTTTCTGCTTTCACTTTTGCCTCCGCTCACAGAACTGAGTTGGAGGAGGAGTCGGTCGCTCTAACGGCCGCCGCGCATGACGCATGACGCCGCCCGAGGGCGGGCCGTGAGGCAACTTTAAAAAAAAAAAAAGTTCGTGACGGGTAAGGCCGCCTGCTTACACCCAGGAAGTAATGAATGGTGAAGATACAAGAGAAGATCAAGAATTACGGTAGGCACGTAATTTTCCTTCTGCTCGCTAGATCAAAGGCCTGGTGTTTTCTGGCGAGATGCATTGTCCTCTCCTGGGCGGCAGATTCCTCTATGCCTCCCTCCCCTTTGATCCAGAGGGTCCTTTTGAAACTTTGCAGAGAGCAAGCGACGCTGATACTTATCATGCCGTTTTGACCCAGGCAGATCTGGTTCCCTCTACTACATCAGCCGTCCCGGGAACCTCCAGTGCCTCTGCCAATCAGCTCTCACTTGCTGTCTCAGGAGGTGGGCTCCTTGGTCCATCTGGACCTTCGTTCGCTGAACCTGCATGCTTGGCTCCTAGAATCTTAGCCATTATGCGATATGGGGTCTTGCAAGAGGTAGCAGATGTTCTAGCGGCTGCTAGAAAGCCGGCCACTCGTGCTACTTGCGCCATGAAATGGCACAGATTTTGCCTCTGGGCTCAAGCGCGGGGGTTTTCACCAATGGATTGTCCAGAAAGGTTGGTCTTGGACTACCTCCTGTCTCTTTTTCGACAGGCTCGGCTTACTCCCCGATAAAAGTATACCTTTGTGCCATCTCAGCCTATCACACTCCTATAGGCCAATGTCCCATATCTCAGTTGGACACGCACAAGCCTTCCTGAGAGGTGTTCTCCACCTTAGACCCGATTAGGATCCTATTCCGCCTTGGGATTTACCTTGTCCTGAGGCAGCCACGCTGCCACCTTTGGAGCCACGTGTGGATTGCGCAGCTACATCTCCTTACATGGAAGACGTTTTAGTTGCCGTTACTTCGGCCAGAAGAATTCTGGAACTTCACGCACTGATGTGCAGAGAACCTTATTTGATTTTCCACCAGGACAGGGTATCCTTACGGACTAATCCGAAGTTTCTGCCTAAGGTGGTCTCAGCTCTCACTCTAAATTAGGATATCGATCTACCAGTGTACTTCCCTAAATATTCTAATCGAGGAGAGGCCCTGTTGCACACTTCAGATGTGCATAGGTGTCTTCGATAGTACCTGACCAGGACCAAACACCACTGAAAATCTGATCAGCTTTGTCTTCATTGCCCACAGGATGATGGGAGCTCCCATTTCCAAACAGTCGCAGTCCAGGTGGCTCATACATTGTATCACGTTCTGTCACCAGAAGGGCAACAAACCCTTACCGGGCGCGGTTAAGGGTCATTCCACTAGGGGGCTGGCTACCTCTTTTCCGGCCTTAAAGAATGTGTCTACCTCAGCCATCTGTGCAGCAGCTACTTGGAGCACTGTGCACACCTTCATCAGGCATTATAGCCTGGACGTTGCTTCAAGGCGAAGAGCAGGTTTTGGTCTAGCAGTCCTTCAAGGACTTCTGTCCTAGGATTAGGTTCTACTAGGGATTTCTACTTTCCCTCCTCTCAGTGGTGAGGAATTTCCAGTATTGTTTTGGAATCAGTCCTAATGGTGTAACCTGCTGCAAGAGCTGTTTCTCAAAGTAAGATAGTACAGTTACGTAAGAACTTACCGCAACAGTAGATCTTCGAGAACAGCTCTTGCAGCAGGTACTTTCCCTCCCACCATCCCCGCTGGAGGTAGATTTTTTGTTCCGATATCCTTCTCCTAGGATCAGGTGTTCTCAACACCACTCTGATTGTCATTTGATGGCGGATTCTCAGTCTCCTCTTCCTGATGTCATCCAGCAGCCGGCAGTCTCCGGCGGGAGAACTGGGGATTCTGGGGGATCACCTCCTTATGTATTTTGCCTGCCGTTGGGGGAGGGACCGATGTCGGAGGCGGTCCCTGCTGAATACTGCTAGCTAGAAAATTTCTGTGGGGTCCTGGCAACTGCCAACTTCAGTCCTGATTGTGTAACCTGCTGCAAAAGCTGTTCTCGAAGATCTACTGTTAGGTAAGTTCTTACATAACTGTACTTTCTTGGCCGGGAGCTGCTTCCCACACCGACGCTTCGACTTGCGCCGCGTGGAGGAAGGCAAAGACATGCAAAAAACTGTCGAATGTTGTGTTTAAAAAAAAAAAAAAAAGAATTGAAGTGTTGGAAACGTGAAGAAAAAAACACTCGACTGTGAAGACTGGGCATCCGTGGAGCCAAGGGAAACGGGTCGATGGCGGAAAAGGAACTTGAGATGGCGCCGTGGGACCGTCCCCTTTATACCACATCTGACGTCGGGTGCGGTTCCCCGCCACAGACTGCTAGCTAGAAGATTTTTCCATGGGGTTCTAATGCCTAGCGGCCTTAGTCTTATTGGTATTACCTGCTGCAAGAGCTTCCCCTCTAAGTGAGATGGTAATTTACCTCTCAAAGCTCAGCTTGTAACTTTCTGATACAAGCTGAGCCGCTGTTGAATGCTGCAGCCTCACCCATAAAAACAGCATCAAGTGAGGCATAGTGGGGGAACAGGCTGCAGGGGCTCTGTGGCGCTGCTTTTAGGATTGGGGGTGCTGCTTACATGTACTAATGTTATCTTTATAGACATGTATAGTTGTATGGGTATAGACACAAACATACGCACCATACGTGCCTATAAAGTTAACAGTACATGTATGCAGCTGCCCTGCCCTGATCTTGCTAGTAGACCCGTAGAGTGTTTGCAGCCCCTTTCCCCTCTACTTGTCATCACAATGCTGTTTTTAGGGGTGGGGCTTCAACACTTGGTGGCAGCTCGGCTCGTATCAGGAAGTTACGAGCTGAGCTATAGGAGGTAGATTCCTTTTTATTCCATGGATGAAACAATTTTATAGCTAAAATATCTCCGAGGGCAGGCAACTGCATGGTATGGGTTGTCAACCTGTAGCATAAAACAGTGTCAGTTGCTGTTTATTACGAAGGCATGGCAGTAATCACTCACCGCCATCAACTTGTACCATATAGGTACTAAAAAGAACCACTCCCTGTGAACACCTGTGCCTGAAGCAGGACACAGTGTGAAACAAGGCAGTAAAGCTCTGTACCAGGCTACTGAACCAGCACTGGTAACAAAAACTAAAGTGCAAAAAACTCTTTATTGGAACATATACTTACAAGGTCCAAACAAGACCCATACCCCTGCAGTCCACCAAAGTTTCAAGCAGTCAGCCTCTGCTCTTTGTCAAGCTGTCTTATAGGGAGAACTGTTGTGCGATGTATATTTTCTCAGATAGTTTACCTTTTTTTTTTTTTTTTATAGAAACAGAGACTTTGACGGCAGATAAGGACCGCTTGGCCCACCCAGTCTGCCCATTTCCCTACCTACTGGATAAGCTGCAGATTCTGGTTAACCAACAGCCTACTTCCTGGCACCCCCCACTACAATTGCCTTGTGTCTGTCCCATGCATGTTTGAATTCCCTCACTGTTATAGCCCCAACAACCTCCCCAGGAAGGCAGTTCCACGCATCCACCACTCTCTCCGTGAAAAAAAGATTTCCTCACATTACCCGGCGCCGTCTCCCTCTATCTTTAAACTGTGTCCCTTGTTCTTACACATCTCTTTCTCTGAAAGATGCTACCCTCCTGGACTTTGTTGATTCCCTTGAGGTACTTGAACATTTCTATCATGCCCCCTGTCCCTCCTTTCATCAAGAGTATACATATTAAGCTCTGTCTCTCTTCATATGATTTCTGATGCAGATCCTGCACCATTTTAGCTGCCCTCCTCTGGACTGCTTCCATCCTGTCTATGTCCTTGCGTAGATGAGGTCTCCAAACTGCACACAGTACTCCAGATGGGGTCTCACCAACTGTCTGTACAGAGGGATAACCACTTCCCTTTTTCTACTTGTGATGCCCCTTCCTATGCATCCCAGTATCCCCCTGGCTCTCCTCACTGATTTTTCACATTGCTTACCCACCTTTAGATCATCTGATATGACTACCCCCAAGTCCCGTTCCATTTTTGTTGTTGTTAGTACCTCCCCTGCTATTGTGTACTCTTCTCCTGGGTTTTTGTTTCCCAGGTGCATTACTTTGCACTTCTTTGCATTGAATCTAAGTTGCCATATGTCTGACCATTCCTCCAATCTTGCCAAGTCCCTTCTCATCCTTTCTACCCCCCCTTGTGTATCGACTCTGTTACAGATCTTTGTATCATCTGCAAAGAGGCATACCTTTCCCTCCAGACCCTCTGCAACGTCACCTATAAAGATGTTAGAGGACTGGACCCAGTACTGAGCCCCGAAGTACTCCACTAGTGACCCCCCTTTCTTCGGAATGTGTGCCACTCACTATTACCTTCTGTGTCCTGTTGTGCAGCCAGTTTGCAACCCAGGCTACCACCCTGGGACTCGCTCCCAAGCTGGCTAACTTGATTATTAATCTTTTGTGCGGGACTGTGTCAAATGCCTTGCTAAAGTCTAGGTAGGCCATATCCACAGCCCCTCCCTGGTCTATTACTTTGGTCACCCAGTCAAAGAAATCTTTTAGATTCGTCTGACATGACCTTCCTGCTGTAAATCTATGCTGCTTTGGGTCCTGTGCCCTGGCCTCTAGGTACTCAACAATTCTTTCTTTCAGAAGTGATTTCATCATTTTCCTACCACTGAGGTCAGACTTACAGGTCTGTAGTTTCCTGCTTCTGCCTTGCTCCCACTTTGTGAAGGGAATCACATCTGCCTCCTCCAGTCCTCAGGTACCACCCCATCCTCCCATGATTTGTTAAGTGTGTCAGTGGTGTCACTAGGTCCTCCTTAGTTCTTTTAGTTCTGGGGTGAATCCCATCAGGCCCCATTGCTTTGTACACCTTGAGTTTTAGGAGTTCTTTCAGGACTCTTTCTTCTGTAAATGGACTGGTGTCAACCCCCCTACCCAGAGTGCTTCTGTTGTCTGGTTTAGGTAACTCCTCCTCATCTTCTTTTGTGAATACTGAGCAAAAGTATTCATTCTGTATCTCTGCCTTTTCACTGTCTCCCTCTGCCCACCTCCCCTCTCCCTTATTAATCTTCATTATTCCTCCCTTAACCTTTCTGTGCTCCCTAATGTACCTATAAAAGGTTTTATCCCCCTTCTTAACTGACTTGGCTATTTTTTCCTCAGATTGGGCTTTTGCTATTCTGACTGCCTTCCCCACTTCTTTCTGCTTTAATTGATACAGTTCCCTGTCGTGCACCTTCTGTGATGCCTTATACTTTTTGAATGCAGCCTTTTTCTCCTTAACCTTCCCTGCCACCTCTGCTTTTTCTTTATCTGTTTCACACAAAGGCTTGTTGCCTCTATGATGGCAGTTTTGATTTTTCTCCATTGTTCTTCCACCCCTCCTTTTTGCCCATTTGCTAGTGTATTCCTCAGGTATTCACCCATTTTGCCAAAGTCAGCCCTTCTAAAGTCCAGTATGCTTGTTTTTGTGTGGCTTGTCTCCATGGTTGTGCTTATTGTAAAGCACACTGTGCAGTGGTCGCTTGTTCCCAGATGTCTACCGACTTCTAAATTTGTGATCCTCTCTCCATTTGAGAGTACCAGGTCTAGTATTGCTTCCTCCCGAGTGGGTTCCAACACTAGCTGTCTAAGGCCTGCCCCCTGCAGGGCATCGAGAATGACCCTGCTCTTGGATGTGGCTGCAGTACATGTTACCAGTTAACATCTGGCATATTCAGGTCCCCCATTAACAGTATCTCCCCTTTTTCAGCCATTTTGAGAATGTCCTCTATCATTTTCTTGTCCATTTCCTCCCCTTGAGATGGGGGTCTGTATACAACCCCTGTGCGGATTGTGATGCCATTCCCTGTCTCCAAGGTGTCCCAGAGTGCCTCTTGTCCTCCCCCTTTACTTTTTAGTTCTGTAGCTTTGATTCCTTCCCTTGTGTATAGAGCTACTCCACCTCCTCTTTTCCCCTCCTTGTCCCTTCTGTAGACTGTGTACCCTGGTATGTTGACATCCCAGTCATGGTTCCCCGTGTACCATGTTTCTGTGACTGCCACAATATCCAAGTGTTCATCTTCCATCAAGGCTACTAGCTCAGGAAGCTTGTTTCCCAGACTACGGGCATTGGTACTCATTGCCCTCCATTTAATGTTGGCTTTATCCTTTTTTCACCCATGCCTGCTCTTTTTGCCCTTGTCTATTTTTCCATTTACCCCTGTTCTGCCCTCTGTTGAGCACTGTACCTCAGTGTTTACCTTACTACCTGTCATGTTTTGTGGGGGGAGGCTTGAAATTTCCTGCTGCTTCTTAGCACCTCCCCCCATGGCTAGTTTAAAAGCTTGCCAAGGAAGCATTTAAACCTGTCACTTAGGATCTTGGTTCCCTTCATGGACAGATGCAGACCATCATGCCAGTATAAACCTTCATCTCTCCAGGTGTACCCCCAGTCCCCCATGAAGCCAAAGCCCTGTGCTCTGCACCAGTCTTGCAACCATTCATTAAACTGTATGGTGTGTAGTACCCTAGCCTCACCCCTGCCATGGGCTGGCAGCACCTCTGAGAAGGTAACTGTGCTTGCTACCTCTCTGAGGCCCCTCCCCAACTCCACAATTTCATCCTGCACTGCACTGATCCCATGCCTAGCTAGGTCATTTGTCCCAAGGTGGACAATGATATCTAGTTCCCTCTCCTGTGATGCTGCTTCTGCAGTCCTGAGGATTTGCTTCTTGTCCCTCCAAGCCATGGCACCAGGCAGGCACCTTACTTCCCTCTCCTCTCCTCTCCCTTCCCCTCTAACAATTGAGTCCCCTATCAGAAGCTGTTTCCTTCCCCTGTGGTGTCCCTTGCCACCCTTCTGTTGGTCTCCCTTGTGGATGTCCTCAGCATTCTTCTTGTTCTCCACTGAGGGTGCCATCATAGAGGAACTATACTCTGATTAATCACCCCCCTTTCCATTTGCCTGTTTTACCCCATCCCTGTAACTTGGTAGAATTTCATCAGCCACTTGTGTAGCATTAAAAAAAAGTCCTCTGGCTGCATTACCCTGCAGTGCTTTCTGGAAGTAATAAACTTGTTGAAGAGGGGGATCATCAACTGAATTTGATGCACCTCACCCTGATTTTCAGGTAGTGATTTACTTAGAAGACACAGTATTGCAAACTCTTGCTTCATCCTCATATGGGAGTAAACTGGCGTGTACCATAAACTGTCCAGTTCTTTGTAGGTCCGCCTTTTCTCATCTCACAAATGTGGGATCTAATTTTAGCTTGTCAGTAGTCTGGACAGTTTCAGGTTTTATAAGCATATGGATTCCTGATTCCAGTTAATGGGTATGGAAGTATTTTCAGCCAGGCAGCTGCTGTGCATCTTTTTAAGTGGTTCTAAAATTGGTCCAGTGGTTCTAAAATTTGAATTCACTGAATTATAAATTGGTCTA
This sequence comes from Neoceratodus forsteri, assembly GCA_016271365.2. Taxonomy (NCBI): domain Eukaryota; kingdom Metazoa; phylum Chordata; order Ceratodontiformes; family Ceratodontidae; genus Neoceratodus; species Neoceratodus forsteri. Next base: position 1,339,145,484 of record CM057458.1, on the reverse strand, counting down.
ATGAGGGAAGTGTGGGCTGCTCATAGTATTTTGGGGACCCAACTAGTATCTGCATCCTTTTTACTTTTTGATTATTGGAATCAGTTGTTGGAGCTGTGTAGCAGCATATTATTTTCTAAGTTTGTGGCAGCCCCCTTTCCCCCATATTTAGCTTGTGTGGACAGTTCTAGTCTGTGCCTGGGTCTCATATTCCCCAGTATGAACTTGACTTGCATTCTAGCTGTGTTTCAATTTGAAAAGGTGCAGATCTCTCCTAATTTTAAACATGTAGCGTAGAAACTCCATATCGGTTTGCTAGAAGAAAGACCTGCATTCCATGATCACTATGAAGCCTCAACATAAAATCATGAACATTTTTTTTTTAAACCTGTCAGTTTACACCACTTAATATCCCACGATTATAGTTTTACAGTCTGAGGCAAAGGCATGTAACTGACTGACATCAGTGACAGTTACTTGGTGTACTGCCTATATGGAATGGGTTATTTCTACTATGCATTGATATCCTTTTCTTGTGTATTTTTTGTGTGCATTTTAACCAGGAATTTTAGAGAGCGTGAATGAGTTACAAGGATTCTGAGTAATTTCTTAAGTTCATCTGGGCATGTATAAGCAGCAGTGGGTCCTGATGATACCAAAGTACTATGAGAGCAAAGCTCAAGAGGTCAACTTTTAGGACTTGCCCAGCCGTGACTGTAGCTGAATTTTCACATGCCCCTATTCATTACAGTGAAATTAGCTGTCTTTCTGTACTTGCCTTTCATGGAAATTTACTTGCCTCAGACAGGGGACAATAGGATTTGCACACCCTGACTTAGAAAAGGGAAAAAAGTGTGAATCTGGTGGTAAGGTGCTTAGATTTATGATTATGGAAACATATTTTCATTCTGGAAAAAAGTAGTTGCTCTGTTCTACTTGGAAATGTGAGGTACAGTTTTTGAATGACCCTGAAACCCCAACAGATCATTTATTGCTGGGGAACACTTGAAGAGGAGACCCGTCTGGGTGTGGGTTGGTGACAAGGAAGAATAGAGGGTCACGTATCCTCCGTTGCATGTAAACCAATAAATGAAGTGTACCCAGTAAAATGGCCATGCTAGAGGGCCTGATGCTCTTCTAAGACTAGGATTTTGTGACACTGAGACTGCTGGAGGAAGGAATTTGACAGACACCAGGATAGAGAGGTACAGACGGTTCTGAAGAGATGGGCCTATAGGAAAGGGGGTGGGTGTCTCCCCTTAGTAAGGGAATGAGTAACATCGAGGACAAGGAGGCTGTCAGGAGGCAGATGGTACCACAGTGTCCATCTGGGTCAAGCTAGAGAAAAGGGGGGTGCAAAAGAGTCATCCTGGGGGTCTGCTTCCGGCCTCCAAACAGCTCAGCGCAGCATAATGCCTATCATGTTGGGGAAGTTACAAGAGCAGCTACACTGTGTGCATTGGATGCAGAGGTGATCCAGATCCCTCAGGCATACACTGGTTCCTTGAAAGGGCTAACGGCAGGACTGCAACAGAGTTCCTGTTCACCTTGAAGAACTGCTTCCTAGAATAGCATTCCAACCCCAAGAATCCCTCATTATGCTTAACTAATGCATTCAGCCTGACAAGTTGAAGTGCCCCAGAGCACGTGGAATAATATGCCAATCATGGAATTTGGAACACTATTCAAAGCTGTGCCTCGAGGTGGTGCTATGTTCTACAGCCTAACGTCAGATCCCTTTTTAGCCTGAAATAGCAAATCATCCCAAAGAGCTCTCTTCAGACAGCTTCGCTTGAAGAAATTTATTTGTTATACAATAAGTATATTTTTTACTGTTATTTCATTTTCTGCTTCTTTAGTTAAAGTAGTTTGTGGATTTTCTGTACGTTTTACGCAAGTTCTCTGGTACCTCGGCTGTTCCCTGAAACCGGAGAAGCTCTACTTTCTGTTTTTGCGTGTCTTTTTTTCTAAACAGCTTTATATTCTTCAAATTTTATATCTCTGCATCAAGTTTTGCCCCAAAACACTTAAAAAGAGAGCAAGAAAGCTGTAGGATATTATGACCTCTGTCACTAAAGCTCTTGGAAGAGGGTCCTTCCTCCCTTACTAAACCCAGGGACAAGACACTCTAGGGACCCCTCTGACAAAGGGAATTCAGACAATAAACAAAAAAAACCTTCAGAGCAGGCTTTGGAATCGGTTCCTACTATAAAGAAGCAAAAAGGAAGATGTGTCACTGCCCCTTCTGCTGAAGAAGCAAAGGAGCCGTCGGTGGACAAGACAAAAATGCCCCTTCAAAAGGCCATGAACAAAGCATGGCAATTTTTCCAGGTATTCCAAGCCACGGGAACCCTTATGGATTTCTCGGTTCCTCCTCAATCTCTGGTTGTGTCCCCCCCCAAAAGTTCCAGGGGACCATGGGGATGAGCTTTATTATGAGGAAGAGGAGGAGGACGTGGAACCGATTGAGCCAGACTGTTCCCCCAACCAGGAGTTCGTTCCCCTCTCGGGTCCAGAGGATTTTTCCTCACACTGTGCCTTTGTACAACAGATAGTACCCTCGCCCCCTTTCTACCCAGGAATCTGGGGGGGGAGGCTGATTACCTGGACATGATGGGGTTAACCCCTTCTAAGAGATTGCTTCAGCTTGTGCACAAATTATTTAGGAGAACAAGCTGCTGCAAATCTGTACTTCTGCACTGGGGATTGAAAAAAAAAAAAATCGAGAAGTACCAGCTGGATAAACATTATGCTGAGTACCTCTGCTCACACCCGGACCACGAAGGTGTAGTCCAGGCAGCTGCATGTGACAAAGCCTAGGTTCCCATCTCCTCCCAGCCTGTGGACAAGGACTCTAGGACGTTGGACACCATGCCGAAGAAAGTGTACGCCTCTTCCTCCCTACTCCTGAGGCAGGCTGTCTACGTGGCTTTCACCGCCCAGTGCCAGAAAGCCCCTCTGTTACGCTGTACTGGCACTGAGCAATGAGGTCCATGGGGACCAGGCACAAGATCTGGCAGACACAGCCATGACTGAAATTGATGCCACCAAGTACTTGTTTCATATGACCGTGGATGTTAATGACACTGCTTCCAGGGTAATGGCCCAGGCTTTCTCCTTAAGGAGATTTGCTTGGCTAAGGACAACTAATTTGTCTCAGGACATCCAGGCAAAAGCCATGGATTTCCCATGTGAGAACAGTTCCCTTATTGGTGACAAGACAGAGGCATACATGAAAAAGGTGGAGGAGTTCAAAACCACCTGCAAAAGCAGTGCTAAGAAGTAAAAGGCATCCATGTCCTACAGGCCTCATGGAAGGGGAGGTAAGGGTAGAGGATACTACCTGCATCCTTTTTGTTCTATACCCATGCCCTATGACTACTCTCAGATGAGAGGTTACTTTAGGAGCAGGGCAGAAAAGCTTCCAGAAGGGCCGACCAGGCTTTGACCTGTTAAGTTCAGCCCAGGCAGAATCCCTGCATTTTTCCAGGTCGCTGACCCATTGCCAGTTGGAGGAAGGCCAGATCATTTCTTCCAAGAGTGGAAACGCATCACCACAGACAAGTGGGTACTGGAAGTAGTGAACCAAGGCCTCACTCTACGGTTTGAAGGCTTCCCCAAGCTACAGGTTCACAAACATTTCTGCCCTCCCACACCAGCAGAAAGGGTTCTGCTGGTGGTGGAGGTCAAGAAGTTGCTGCAGGCACATGCAACAGAAAGAGTTCATCCTTCCCAGTGGTGAAAAGGCCTTTACTCAAAGTACTTTGTCACCCACAATTAAAATGGGGAGTAGTGACCCATTCTGGATCATAGTTTTGAACAAACACCTGAAAAAAAGGCAAATTCATGATGGTCACTCTGTCCACAGTGATACCATCCCTACAGCAGGGAGACTGGCTGGGATTTCTAGACCTGAAAGATAAGTGTTTTCACATCTCAGTCAGGTCCAGTCACAGAAAATACCTACGGTACAGGCTGCCTTATGGTCGCTGCTAGTTCACAGCTCTTCCCTTCGGTCTGTCATCCTCTCCCAGGGTGTTCGCAAAGTGCATGGCCGTGGTGGCAGCGCATCTCAGAAGACAAGGTGATGGTTTTTCCTTATCTGGACGACTAGCTAGTTGTAGGAAAATCACATCAACAAGTCAAGGATTCCCTCCAGTTAACTCAGAGCACCCTGGAGACTTTGGGATTTCTCATAAATGTACAAAAGTCCCAGACGGAACCGGTACAGGTACTAATGGTTCATTGGGGTAGAGCTGGACGCCCTCCAAGGCAAGGCGTTCTGTCCCAAGAAAGGCTGGTAAGCCTTCTGGATCTGGCAGATGCTTTCATCTTCTGGGGCACATGGCCTCCACCACAGCTGTTACCAGGGACCAGATTTTAAATGAGGGACATTTAGCATCACTTAAGGGCCCATTGGTCCCAGAAATGGCACCCTCTGTCAAGGCTAGTACCTGTGACAAAAATTCTGCTAGAAACCTTGGAGTGGTGGAAGGAAAGGGACAGCCTCAGAGAGGGGGTGACTTTTCAGCAGCAGTCTCCAATGGTTGTCTCACTCCTGGGTTGGGGAGCCCACCTGGACGACCCAACAGTAAGCGGTGGGTGGTCTCCCTGAGAGTCCAGGGAGCATATAAACCTTTTGGAGCTAAGGCAGTCTTCCTTGCTCTCCAGTCATTTGCTCCTCCTCGGATAAAAGGCCAGTTGGTATGGGTCAGGAACACCACCAACATGTACTACATCTGCAAGTAGGGAGGCACACTGTCCTCAGAGCTGTGCACAGAATCCTTGAAGCTCTGTAATCTGGCTTATTCACTAGAGGTGCAGCTGTCTGCAATCCACCTTTCAGGAAAGGACAGTGTCCTGGTGGATACCCTCAGGAGGATAAGTCAAGATCATCACAAATGGTCTCTGAACAATCAGGTGTTGGCCACAATCTTCCGAAGATGGAGCATACCAGAAATAGACCTGTTAACCGGCAAAGAACATTTCCAGCTTCCCCTATTCTGTTGCAGACCTCCGGCAAGGAGCACGGTCTCCATGGATGCTCTGGTTCTGGACTGGTCGGGGAAGTTTCTGTTTGCTTTTCCCCCATTACCTGTGCTGTTATGAGACCTGAAATTGAGGAACCAGCCTGCAGCCATGATACTGATAGCACTGGACTGGGTCAGACAACCTTGGTACCCCCTGCTTCTGGTCCTCTTCACCAAACACCCATTTGTCGCCTTCTGAGACACAACCTACTGACTATGTCTCAGGGCAGCGTAACCTTTCCGAACCTCCAGTCACTTTGTCTCAGGGCTTGGCTCTTGAAGAGTTAGACTGTTCTAACTTTCAGCTTTCCGAAGAGGTCCTCAAGGTTTCCAGGAAGCCTACCACCAGAAAGATCTATGCTTCCAAGTGGAAAAGGTTTTCCTTGTGGTGTGCTTCTAAACAGTCGAGTCTGTTGCAGGCAGACCTCCCTGTCATTTTGGACTACGTGGTGTACTTGTAAGTTTTCAGTCTCGGGCCTTTGACCCTAAAGGTGCATTTGGCATTTGTGGTCTGCCTATGTGTCAGCAGGCAAACAGAAAATGGTGGCTTCTCATCCCATTTTTAAGAGTTTCTTTAAGGGCCTGCTGCATCTGTATCCCCCTGTTAGGGAGCCAGTCCTCCTGGGATTTGAGAACCTCTGCATAGCCAAGCTCATAGAACCTCCCTTTGAGCCCATGGCCTCCTCTGATTTGAAGTGCGTCACCTGGAAGTCAGTCTTTGTGGTGGCCATAACTTCAGCCAGAAGGGTGTGCGAGCGCCAAGCTCTCTGTACTGACCCTAATTACGTAATTTTTCACAGGGACAAGGTAGTCCTTAGGACTAAGGGAATTCCTGCCCAAGGTGGTGTCAGAGTTTCATTTATACCAGTCCTTCACTCTCCCTGTGTTCTTCACAGAAGGGTTCAGTCCTGGTGGGCAGATACTGCACATTCTAGATATTAAAGGGGTCATTTGAACACTATCTGGATTGCACTAAGGACCTCGGATCCTCCCATTCACATCTGTTTCTCATGTATGGTTAAGTGGGAAAGGGCGGCCGGCGTATAACAGGACCATTGTCTGCTGGATTGTTTCCTGCATCGAATTCTGTTACTCTAAAGCTGGCAAACTGCCGCCTCAGGACACACTCCACATGTGGCACTGCTGCCTCTGTGGTGGCTGCAAGGGAGGTCCCCTTGCTGGAAATCTGTAAAGCAGCCACCCTGGCAAACTGTACACACCTTTACAAAGCACTATTGCCTGGATATACAGTCCAGGAGAGATGCCGGGTTTGGCACTGTGGTACTGCAGAACATTTTCCCCAAATAGGTTCTGTACCCTGCCCAAGGTACTGCTTCATAGTCTGCGTTAGTTAAGCATAATGAGGGATTCCTGGGGTTTGAAGAAAAAAATACTTACCATAATAATATTTTTTCTTCCAGGGGATCCCTCAGTATGCTTAAACCTGCCACCCTACCTCCCTTTCCAGAACATGGGAAAGGTTCTACATCAGTCAGTTCTTTTGTTTATTCGATTGAGCATTACTTGTCAAGTCACAATCACTATGTTTCTAGGAGCGTGGATATGTTGTTCATCCACACTCATTGGTATGTCCCCTTCCACTTTAAGATTGGACCGGAAGTCTTCAAGCTGGCTCCTCCCACCCACCCGGGTGGTATATATCTCGGCTCCACCCCATGACGCCAGATCTTCCTTTCTGCTGGAAGATTCAGGTTGCCTCCCTCGTGCTTACGAATTTTGTAGGCCCTGGCTTTCAAACCTTCGGTTATTCTGAAAATTTGCATTGTTTGCATAGGCGATTGCAAGTTTGCTACTTCAATTATGGAAGACAAGTCCTTCCCCTGGATTTCGTCGGTGCCCTTGCTGCCAGAAAATGTTGCATTCCGATCCCCACACTGCGTACGTCTATTGCTTCGGTATCGACCATGACACCTCGAAATGTGATATGTGTCTCACCTTTCATCCCAACGTCCTCGACGACCACCTTGCATCCTTGAAGCTGGGGAGGCCAGAGAAGAGGAACCCTCTGGTGAAATCCAAAGAGGCTTGGTGGGTGGATTCCGTGGCTGCGGGATCCGCCGATTAATTGGAATGCATGCAAGAATTCGAGGAGGAAGCGGCTCGTGCTGCAGAGACTTCTTGGAGCTTCTTTGTTCCGCCCAACCTGGGCTCCACCTTCTCGGGTTCCTTCCGAGAGTTGCGCCAGTCTCTCCCGACCAAGGGAGAGGCACCTGCAGGCTCGCACTCCTCTCGATCCTGTAAGCGGGAGAAGGATCCGGGATAGTTTTCGTCTCAATGGAGACGTTCTTGGGAGCGGGAGAGATCTCAATCCCAGGAACATGCGGTCTCGACTTCGGTCGAGATCACTCCTTCAGCCGCTGGCTTTTCAGCTTTGCCGTCTGGTCAGTCGACCAAATTATCGATCAACGATGTTGAAATCATGATCAACCTGATATTGCTGACTCAGGTCGACGATTCCTTAGATCGAACCCCTAATCTGGTCTTTCCAGATGACGAGACCCAGCCTGCTGGGACTTCCATCAAAGAAGTGGTCCCTGATCTCGAGAAATCACTGGTTCTGCTGGTGTCTCCCGAGCGACTGAGTCAGCCCATCCGATCTCGATCGAGGTCTCTGACCCCTCAACTGACAGGCGAGGAAAGACATAAACACTGTAAAAATAGGCGGCGCCTTGGTGCGTCCTCATCCTCCTCAGATGAGAGAGCTCCAGTGGAACTCCGCCGGCACTATAGGGACCTCATGTGGCAACATCTAATTTTGACCGGGTACAAGCCGACTCTGACTTCTACACCGGCCAATACCTGGCTTTGCCTCCTAGGCCGAAGTCGACTCCTTCGGAGCCGATTAAATTGGTTCCTCAGCCCGCAGATCTGGCAAAGCCACCAGTTCGGCCCAAAATGGTCTCTCCACCGATTGTGGTGGAACCACTGCCCAAACAGCCTGTGGAAGGGGCTCCTTCCAAGGAAGATAGACCAGACACCGGGTTTCCCCGGCAGTTGTCGGTCACTGTCACCCCGGACTGCCCTCAGCAAGTCAAAGGTGACCTGGGTGGTCGGCCATTATACCCGGATTCCTCAGATTTGGATGTTGCCGGCTTGCATTCTCATCCAGTTGTTGATGAATCAACCGTTGGCTTAGAGGTAGAGGAAGGTCCCTCGTCTTTTCTAGGGATTCTTCGCCTCTTCTCTGAATATACAGGAATGCCCCTGGAGCCAATCCAGAAAAAGGCGGAGTATCCTGTTACAGACATCCTTAAGAGAAGGAATACCTCGACGGAGGCCTTTCCTGTGGCTGAGGCTATTGTCGGCCCAGCACTAGAACTTTGGCAGCACCCTGCCTCTTGTCCAGCTCAGTCAGCCTGCATGGCCCGCAAGTACGCAGTGCCCATGGGGTCCCTTGCGGTGTTCACAGAGCACCCTTCGGCCGAGAGCCTGGTGACCGCCTCTGTGTTCAGGCGTACAGGCAGTGCTGCCGACACTGACCGACCTCCTGATAGAGACCAAGCTTTTGGACAATTCAGCCAGGAAGGTCTATGCGGCTTCCTCCTTGGGCCTTCGTCAGGCAAGTTCAGCTGTCATCGTGGCACACTTCTCTCACGCCCTCCTAGGGTCGCTGGATGAAGTCCTCCCACATCTCCCCATGGACATGCAGACCACGGTCAAGCAGGTCTGGGATCAGGGTCGAGCTGTTGCCAGACAGCAGCTTCAGACAGCCCCGAACATTGGGGATTCTTGTACCCGCTCGGTGGCTGCCGCAGCTGCCTCTCTTCGCAGGGCTTGGCTGAGGCCTTCCTCCTTTCCGGCGGATACCCAGCACAAAGTAGCTGACGTGCCCTTCTTTGGGATCGACTTGTACGGCCCAGGAGTGGCCGGTCACCTTCAGCGCATTGAACAGTCCAGTGCCACCTTGGACGCTACTTCTGCCAAAGGTTCTTAGGGCAAGTACCAGCAGAAGAAAAAGAAGCCGCCTTTTCGGCATTCTTCCCCTGCAGTTCTGCTTTCAAGGTGGACAGCAGCAGGCTCAAGCTTGGCACCTCTGGCCCAAGCCAGGACCCCAGCAAGCCTGTAAAGGAGGCCAAGGTTCAGGTCCTGGAGTCTCCTCCTCCAAGAATGCTCAGTGACGGGGTGGGGGCTATCAACCCCTCTTCCATCACCTCAGCTTTGGGTCCTCCTGTGGGGGTCTGGCTCTGCCATTTCCTTTCTGCCTGGTCTGTTGTCACTTTGGACAGGTGGGTTCTCGAAGTGGTTGGTCAGGAACTGCCTCTGGAATTTGAGCAGTACCCTCCAAGTAGAGCCCGTGCCCCTCGGGAGGAAAGAGTATCCGCTCAGACCCAGTCAGGTCTCCGAGATGGCGTCACTCAGCTCCTCCTCAAGGAGGCAGTAGCTCCAGTGGTGGATCCTTCAGCAGACCCAGGCTTTGTCTCCAGGTACATCCTGGTGCCCAAGCGGATAGGGCGCTGGTGCCTCATTCTAGATCTACATGACCTGAATCAATATCTCGGATCACGCACCTTTCGGATGATCACTCTGTCCCAGATCGTTCCATCCTTGGAGCGAAACATGTGGTTCTGTTCACTGGATCTGCAGGACGCATTTTTTTCACGTCCCAATCCATCCATCCCATCAGCGGTTCCTCTGCTTCAGGGTCGAAGGGACCCTGTACGAGTTCCAAGCCATGCCTTTTAGCCTGTCATCGGCCCCACAGGTCTTCACCAAATGCATTGCAGTGGTGGCGGCCTATCTCGGGGCAGGATTTAACCTACCTTGACGATTGGCTCCTAGCTGGTTCCACCCAACAGGAGGTGGAGAGGTCCAGGGATCTAGCGCTCCAGACCTGCTCCCAACTCGGCCTCCTGATCAACAAGGCCAAGTCGGAACTCGTGCCTTCTCAGATGATGCTCTTCATCTGGGCAGAGCTCGACTCTTGTCAAGCCAGAGCTCGGCTCCCGGCGTACTGGGCGGAGGTTCTTTCCTCCTTTGCCCAATCTTTTCTGGTTGGGCAATTGTGCCCAGCCCGGGACTTTCTGCGCCTTCTGGGTTACATGGCAGTGTGCACCTCAGTGGTCCATTGGGCCCGGTTGCACATGCGCCCCTTCCAATGGGAGCTGGCCACCCAGTGGATTCAGCGCCACGGTCATTTCGACCAGCTGATCACTGTAACCCAGAAGATGTGGGACACTCTCCAATGGTGGACCGCCTCAGATTGGTTGCAGGAAGGGATCCAGTTTGTCCGACCCTGAGCCGACGGCTGTCTTACGACCGATCTCTCTCGTGGGCTGGGAGCCTCGTGGGGGAGGGCCATGGGTTCTGGACCCCGAGGAGTCCTGATACCACATCAGCCTGTTGGAGCTCAGAGCAGTCAGACTGGTGCTGTCGGCTTGTGCTTCTCCGCTCCAGGTTCAAGTGGTTCAAGTCCAGATGGACAATACCATGACCATGTACTACCTCAACAAAAAGGGCGGCACACACTCCCGTCTGCTTTGCAGAGAGGCGCTCCGCATCTGGACCCTCGTCAGCCGTTTAGAGGCAGATCTTCCAGCCATCCATGTGGCAGGAGCCTCAAACCATCTGGCGGATGCTCTCAACCGCTTAGGCGAGACATCCCACGAGTGGTCTCTTCATCCAGAGGTAGCTTGCAGCCTGTTCTTCCACTGGGGCAAACCAGTGGTGGACCTGTTTGCCTCCAGGGGAAACACCAAGCTGAGGCTGTTTCATGCCTGCCCCCCAGCAGGGCTTGCTACAGAGGGATGCCTTCTTGAGGCCGTGGACCCCAGGCCTCCTCTGTGCCTTCCCTTCATTTCCCTTGATCCACAAATTGCTTCTCAAGGTGAGAAGGGACAAGGCGAAGGTGATCCTGGTAGCCCCAGACTGGCCGTGCCAGTTCTGGTATCTAGGTCGCCTCAGCTGCAGGCTCCATGAGCGGCTTCCAGCACACCCGGACCTGATCTGTCTCAGTCAGGGGAAGGTATTCCATCCGGACCTTCAATCCCTGTACCTCACAGCCTGGTACCTGAGCGACTATAGTTCCAGGCTTTGGGTCTTTCCAAGGATGTCTTCACCGTGGTGGAGGCATCCAGAAAGGAATTGACCAGGAAATGTTACGCCTTCAAGTGGGTGGAAAGTTTTCCATTTGGTGTCAGGGCAAGGGCCTGGACCCTTTGTCCTGTCCAGTGGCTGACATTCTTGACTACCTTTGGACTCTCTCCAAAGGGGGTCTGTGGTCATCGACCCTTAGGGTGCACCTGGCAGCCATCTCTGCTTACCGGGCATGGGCCAGTCAGCCGACAGCGCAGGAGACAGTAGTCAGGCACTTTTTCAAAGGCCTGGATAACATATCCCCTCCAGTGCATGAACCTCCACCTCCACCTCCATGGGATCTTCTGCTGGTACTGGCAAAGCTCATGGGCAAGCCATTAGAACCAATGCATAAGTGTGCCTTGTCACACTTGTCTTGGAAGATGGCCTTTCTGGTGGCTATCACGTCTGCCAGAAGGACAGGGGAGCTGCAGGCGCTTTTGGTGGTCTCCCCTTATCTGGTCTTCCACAGGGACAAGGTTGTCCTACGCCTCTACCCGAAATTCCTTCCGAAGGTGGTGTCATAGTTTCACCTTAACCAGGTGTTAATTCTGCCAGTTTACTACACTAACTACACCTCAGAGGCCGAGTACAGGCTCCATACTTTGGACCTGAGATGTGATCTCTCCTATTATAAGGAGAGGATGGTGGAAATTCAGGGAGAGGTTCATCAGCTATTTGTCACCTTCGCCGAAGCCACTTCTGGCAGATCTGCAGCAAAACTATTGCAAGGTGGATTACATCTTGCATCAGTCTGTGTTATGAGTTGGCGGGCATAGAGCCTCCCAAAGGGATAAGAGCTCATTTTTCCTGCCGTACCGCTGTATCGGTGGCTGCTTCCAAGGACATCCCTATCCAGGAGATATGCCGGGCTGCTACCTGGAAGTAGCCACCCTTCCAACGGTCATGTCTCCTAAACATATATCATCAAGAAAACATTTATTGTCGACGGGCCATATCCCCCTGTTGATGGCAGGCACTTCTTCATCCAAAGAACATAGAAGTTCAACTTCACATAGAAAGGAACGTTCATTGTCAATGGGATGTCATTCCTCAGCTCCCCCGTCAACGAAACCACATGCACCATCGACGACGGAGGTCCTGCTGCATTCATCTCGACGGGGCACACTTCGCTGTTGACGAGAGGACTCCACAAGACATCCTCATCGACGAACGTCCCTCCTCTGTCGATGGAGCACACTGTACTTCGTCGACTGGGTATGCTTCTAAACCACCATCGTCGACAAGAAGTCTGCCACCGTCGATGGAGCATGCATTTTCCTTCTCGTCATCTACGACACACTTCCCATCATCGACGGAGCATGTACCTACTGTTCCATTGTCGACGAAGAGCATCCCAGCATCGACGGAGCATGCACTGCCTTCCCCATCGTCGACGAAGTGTATTCCACCGGCAACGGAGCATGCATTTACTTATCCATCATCAATAAGACACAGTACAACGTCGACGGGTCGTGCTTTTATTCCTCTTCTGTTGACGAGCCTGATCCCACCATCGACGGAGCAGCCCCTGCATCATAGAACAGCACCTTTTACAGCATATAATACATTTACGGAAGATCCGTATAAAAATGTAACCATGAAAGACCATGAAGATTTTCATAAGAAAGTATCAAAAGATACTTATGGGGCTGCATCACCAAAAAACAAAGAATCATATACTATGGAACGCAGAGGTAAACCAGCCTCATTTGTACGCATGCATGGTGCTCACACACCAGTCTGTGGTGAACAAATATTTCAAAGACATACTGGATCAGGTTATTGGGAGGCACAAATTGATTCCCCGATGCCATGCACACAGGGCTCAGAACCCGCTTACATGGCAGTTCCATCTTCACAAGTGCCAAACATTGAAGAAATTGTAAATAAAGTGTTGAATGCTGTGTGTTTTCACTATACACCCACTCCAGTCAAAAACCCTCAGTCACAGACTGTGTCTCTGCCTCCATCAAAACAGGCACGCACAGAGCCAGAACGCTCACCATTCCTGCCTCCTCATGAATACTCTGAGGAGTATTAACAGATTGTCATATCATTTCGGATCATTCCAAAGACACAAATTATGATGGTTCACCTACTACAAGAGGGTATGAGTCCCCATATTGTGTACCATCATACTGGGCCAAAGAAATATTACAACCTCTAAAGGTAATTTCCCAACCGGATGACCCCTCATTCCCAGAAATGTTATGAATACAAAAAAACAATGGGGTTTACCACAACAGAACAAGATAAAATTAAGTAAAGATATGGCTGAATATCTTGACATCCCGGAAGAACCTATCCGGGCAGTCCCTCCTTCTATACCAACATTCAGAAATGCTATCACTGAAGCATGGAGTAAACCCATAGCTGCGCAGGAGCTACCTAGAAAAGCGGAAAGGCTTTATCAGGCTCCCCTTGATTATCAATGTTTAACAAATATCCCCAGTGCAGATTCTGTGGTTATTGCAGCCGCTCACAACTGCACTGGCAAACCCAAACATGCAAGCACAGTACCTCCCAAGACTCTATACGTTTTGATTACATGGGGAAGAAAGTGTTTGCTCTAAATACGTTAAATATTAGAACACTTAACTACATGGGACATATAAAATACCAGCGTACGGTGAGCACCTCTGCTGGGAACATTAAGTAAACTACCTACATCCCCTGAAAAAGAGAAACTCGCATCAATAATAAACACACTAACTTCCCTTTCTCGACATTTATTAAGATCAGGATACGACAGTGCTGACTCTTGGGCTAGAGCCTCTGCAGTTGGTATTGTCATATGCAGTCAGGCCTGGCTCCAACTTCCAGGACTAACACCTGATATTCAGCATAAAGTGGCTAATGACTCTCTTTCTGGCGACCATCTCTTTGGCCCAGTGGCACAAACAATAAAGGAATAATGCACAACAGGGTGTGTGTCGTGCTGGGATAACGCCACGCCTGGGGGGGTTGGACACAAGGCCGCAGGCCGAGTGCGTCCAATGCCCCAGGCGTGTCGTTATCCCAAACAACACACACCCTGGAGTGCATTATTCCTATTATACAATGGCTCGTTGTTATACAGAATAAAAAAATTATTTTAAAGATGTTTTTGTGTGGAAAAATATTTTTGTTTTTAAGAGAAGATGAAACAATCAAAAGCTCAATAAAACAATCAGTCAAAAGCTCAATCAAATGCTCATCTACATGGGTTCACAGTGAGGTTGAGACTAGACCCGTGATGTCGTGTTGGGATAACGCCATGGGTCCAGCCGCAAACTGACCAGTCACAGTCCAAGATTCTTTCTTGCCATTGTATAATACTGGACAACCTACAAGCCTCAGGCAGACAACTAAAAACAGTACAATTTATGTACTACAAACCACGCCCTCAGTATAATTCATACAAAACTGGAAATTACTATAACCAAAGAGGAGGAAACTTCAGAGGCAAAGAACAAATGACAAGGAACACATCTAAACCGACCCGTGGCCGCCCCGTAGAACGGCCGGGTGCCTCTTCCTCTCTTTAAAAAACTTCAGACTACGCCCTGGTCTCCTCTTCTAGGCCTCGGAGACCTTTTTTCTGGGGCTTCAATAAGAAATTATACTAAGGCCTTTCCCATGAGGCTTTACACATCTAGCCACTTTTTGAGGTATCACTGTTATAGACCATTACGGTCATTCCATTGGGATGCCTCTTGGCCTGTTGTGTCCCTCCCATGAACAGGGCCTGCTACTACTTACATGCTGAGAAACGATCGCTATATCGTGATTATTACTATTGTGGGGGACAATCTGAATGGGACTTGTGCCTACTTTTGTCCTATACTATCCAGTAAATACTGTTCTTTCCAAACTTCTGCTGCTACATGCAGTCTTCACCTGGCCATAGATGGAGGCCACAGAAATAATGGTGAGTACGTTTATATTATAAACATACTAACATTTCAGGTTCACACCTAACAAGGCTGCAGGCCCTGACGTACTTGCAACCCCCTTATAAATGAGATTACTAATGCTTGATGGAACTGACATCACTCTGTTGCATTCCATGTCTTTATCTTAAAACACGTACAATATTGACAATAACTACTGACTCTGAATCACTGAATTCCATTATGAAATTAATGCATTGTTTCATTTCACATCATTGTTTGCTACTTATGTAACCTATTTATGCCAAAATGGATACATTTTTCTAATGATTTGACAAACATGGCAAAAAGAAAATTGTATTCACTTGCTACATTGTAGCACTACAAAATACCATTGTATTTATTTGGGTTACTATTAAAAACTCAGAACCTAATAGGCTTTGACATATACTGTCTTTTCCAGTGCAGGCCACTGAGACCAACCAATCACTCCATTATATGGCTAAAATCCTTCGGATTTATCACAGTATTTAATATGCCATACCCTGATCGGGCTGACATCTGCTTAAATTCATCTAATGATACCCAATAATAGCCACTCTGGCTTGTTTTTCAGCCATAACCCTATAATGAACACTATAATGGAGTACTTACAGATAGAATGCAAAATTCTCTTTTTGTGCTGATGTACTGCTCTCAGCACCGATCGGTTCTAAGACCACACTATACGTACGGCAGAATGCCATATCTGGCCACTCCACTGCCACATAATTACTTGGGAATCTCCCAGAAGTAATGGCTTACTGCAAGAGACCATTCCGTGGAAGATAGATCAGTTATGCAAAGACTTTTGCCGTAACAGTAGATTTTCTAGGAATGTCTCTTGCAGTAAATAGCATCCCTCCCTCCCTCTAACACCCTGCCATTCTATAACAGGGAAAAAGATGTAGGGTTGGGAGGCTTTGGTACCTCTGTTCTCCTCGGTCCCTCGCTTTCACGAGCGGAAACCGGCGGGGAATGGAGACTACCAGGGACCACCCACTTTTATAGGCACAGTCCAGGAAGTGAGGTTGTGTGGGTGGTCCCTGGTATGGAGACTGCTAGAAGTGTCAGAGCACCACCTATCAGGAACTCCCAGAAGTAATGACTTGCTGCAAGAGACATTCCTAGAAGATCTTCCCTTGTCAGTCTTCACCATTCATTACTGCTTGGGTTAGTGCCGGCGGCGCGCACCCGCTACGGGAGTTGTTTTTTTTTTTTGGAGTCGGCTCCAACGGTGCCGCCCTCGAGCGCGATGTACTGTGCCATGCGCGAGGGGCAGCAGTTAGGTGCCGCAGACTCCTCCTCTATCTCAGTTCTGTTTCTCCCGCCGTCGAGGCTGCACCTGCACCTGCTGCGCGGTAGTTAGCGATAGTTAACGGTTATACGTCAAGACTCCTCGTTTCTTCTTCAGTGACTCGCTCAACGCCGTCTCCCGGTAAGACCGTTCTTTTATTTTCTGTCGACGGCGCTGAGTGCTTTATTGCTGTTTTTTGCCTTGTTTAGTTCGCATCATGTCAGGTTCGGGGGCAAAGCGTAAATCGAAGGCGGGCAGTGCCCCTATGTGTCTGTGCTCCTGTGGCCGGCATTTCTCCGTCTCGGACCGGCATGATGTCTGTCTCCGTTGCCTGGGACCCAACCACGATATGGGCCGCGTGCGGCGCCTGTTTCTCCATGGACCGTCGTGTCCTTGAAGTCGCGCGTTCAAGATCGGCAGAGCTCCACCGACCTTAGGGGCGGCGTCACTCAGGGTTTCCCAGGTAGGTCTCTAGGCCCTTCCTCCGGGTCCCTCTCCCTGCTATCTGGTCCGTGGAGGAGCAGCCTCCTCTTCTCTTGCGAAGAAGCTTCTTTCGTGGTGTCGGAGGAACATCGTGGTCCCTCCGGGGCGCGATGGGGACACCGCCTCGGCAGTCACCTCCTCGGAGGGTGCAGGCTCCCCAGTGTCGAGGCCCGCACCTGGGCCCGGCACGGTGGACCCTCGATGCTGCCCTCTGGTGCCGTTTTGGATCGGCGCCAGTGATTGAAACCAGCGCGCCGTCGGTGGCACTGCTGACGGCGCGACCAGTTCCCGCTCTCTCGGTGGCGCCGGGTTGGGTTCCGGTGCGAGGTGGCGCCATGGGCCTAAGCCGGCCTGGGGAGCGGGCCGGGCCTAGCGGTGGGCGGGGTCATCGGCGTCGTCTCTGGCACGGCACCGTTCGCAGCGCCATTTCTCCGGGTACCCCCGGGGTTGCTAGCATCGTGGTTCAGCTGGTCTCTTCCTCTTCGGAGGTCGATGACTCAGACGTGGACCCATCCTGGCAACCTGACTCTTCGGAGTCGGGGTCCTCGGTGTCACGTGGTGCTAGGTGGCACAGCGGGCCTTTCCCGCTGTCCACGCTACTGTCCTCCCGAGGGCCCTCGGGCTAGGGGTGGTCCTGGGTCCGGGCGATGGAGTAGGGGCGGAGGAAGGGGCTCTCCCTCCTGGGGGGCTCGTGACAGCTACCCTTCCGGGTGCTGTTACCGCCACTCAGGGTGGGAGAACGCTGGGGTCGAGGAGGAGGGCGCTCTTGGGAGTCCGAGGGGTCGAGGGGCGGGGTGTAGTCGTTGCGGTCTCTGCCGGCCACCCCTCGGGGGGGTGGCTAGGAGCCGTAGTGCTGGGCCCCGCCTTTCCCTCTTGGACCCCAGGGTCCCCTCCAGTGGCGTTGCTGCGGACTGCCCTTCTGGATCCATGCAGTCCCAGGTTCGTCACAGGGGAGGATCCCCTTCTGGGCTCTTCCAGGTTTCGCATCCCCAGGGTTCCGTTTTGCAACCTGGTTTATTGTCCGGAATCCCGCCAGCTCGGGCTCCGTTCTCTGGATTTCAGAGCCCTAGCAGAGGTCAGTTGCATCTTCGTGGTGCCCATCTCCAGTGCCTCTGCAGCCACCACCACCCCCCACCCCCCCCCGCTCTTCCAGGCCATGTCGGTCCCTCTGGGCCCGTTATCCTGGGAGCAGTTCAGAGGTTCTCTGCTGTGCCTTCCCTCATATGTCAGGTATATGCATGGCGGATCTTCGCCTCTCCCCACTGCATAGGAATCTTCTGGACACTCGAGCTCTCCATCATCCTCGTCTTCCTCC
This sequence comes from Neoceratodus forsteri, assembly GCA_016271365.2. Classification (NCBI taxonomy): domain Eukaryota; kingdom Metazoa; phylum Chordata; order Ceratodontiformes; family Ceratodontidae; genus Neoceratodus; species Neoceratodus forsteri. The sequence continues at coordinate 1,339,127,373 of CM057458.1, read as the reverse complement.
TCTGAGGGAGAGGAACCCTCTGCTCTTATCTCCTCCGATGCTGATTTCACTGAATATCGACGGTTCCTTTCGAGGATGGTGAGGGATCTTCGAATCTCCTACGTTAGGCGAGACAATACCGAACGGGAGGCGCGTGAATTCCTTGGAGAATTCAGTGCCCAGCACCTGGTGGTACCTTCCTGGCCTAGCCTCCTGAAAGGGGAGTCTATCCGTTCCTGGCAGTCGCCAGCCGCCCCTTCTCCAGCCCCGGCAGACTGTCGACGAAGGTATTGTGCCCCTTTGGAATCCTGGGTACACTTCCCAACCCGCCCTCGGGTTTGGTATACCTAGAGACTCCTTCCAGGCGCCGCCTGGCGCTCGACCGTCCACCAGATTCCCTACAATTTGACCGGTGGGGCCAAAGAGTGTTCTCTTCCTCTCGTGCGATGGCTTGCATTGCGTCACATCAGGCTCATCACGCTGCCTACAGTAGGCATCTGTGGTCGATGCTCTCTCAGCTCTTAGCATCAATGCCTGATACGGAGCAAACCAGACAGGCTATTGCCCTCTCCGCTATAGGCCTGGAGCTGGCAAGACACCAAGCAAGGGCATCTTATGACGCCAGTGAGGTGGCTTCCAGGCTTGCGGGGACAGCGATCTGCATTAGGCGGACGGCATGGCTTCGTCTATCAAGGTTGTCACCCCTGGCCCGGCATAGGGTGATTCGCTCCGCTTTCCGGGGGACCCGTCTCTTTTCCTCAAAGCTAGGAGATTACTGCAGGGGCTTCCTCCGTCTCCCTGTCCTCGGGGCACCTCCTAGCTCTTCTCCCCATAAGCTTCTCTCTAGATTAGCCCAGGGTCTTCCCTTCTGTTTCTCACCAGCAGGAGGCTGGGGTCTTATTCCCTCAGGGTTCTACCCCCTTTTTTAGGGGCTAGCATCACTGCGCAGTAATGAATGGTGAAGATTGACAAGGAAGATATGAAAATGCAGTACCTACCGTAATTCTTGATCTTCTCTTGTATCTTCACCGTTCATTACTGATACCCTCCCACCTTCCCCTCAGTGGCCTCCTTCTGTGGCGTCTCCCCCTGCCGTCTCGTTCCTCTTCCTTCCTTTGGTCTTTATGCCAAAAAAAAAAAAACTTCAGTTCTAGGGACATGGATATGTTGTTCATCCACACTCATTGGCAGGTATCCTTGCCGCTTTAAATCTTGCCGGAAGGTCTTCAAGCTTGCTCCTCCCACCCACCCGGGTGGTATAACTCTCGGCTCCGCCCCATGACGCCAGATCTTCCTTACGCTTGGAAGCTCAGGTTCCCTCCTTAACGCTCTGCGTTTGAGACTGGTTCCTATTTCTCCGTTTGCGGTTTAAAAATAAATTTTGCGAAAAGACTTTGATCTTCTATCCCTCATGACTGCGATGGACAAATCGACTCCGGTTCGGAGATGCCATGTGGGCAGAAGATGTCTCAGACGGATCCACACTCCACGTGTGTCTACTGCTTAGGCCTTGAGCACGACCCGCAGGCTTGCGACCTGTGCTCATCTTTCTACCCTCGTCCTCGAAGACCGTGCTGCCCGATTGCAACTGGGCCGTCCGAGCGTTCCCTCGGTGAAGTCAAGGAGGCCCGGTTGGCGTTGCGGCGGCGGGCTCGGCGGATCAGCTCGGCGGATGGTGCGCCCTCGAAGAGGGCGGGCGAGCGTATCTTCCTACGCGCGGCATTTATCCGCTCTCTCTGGGCTCTTCTTACCGGCTTCCTTTAAGGAGCTTTGTCTGTCCCTCTCCACTAAAGGAGAAGGGCCTCGTCTGGGGACCTTATTCTCGGTCCAAAAGAGGACAGGGGTAAGTCCTCTGTTGGCGCTCTTGGGAGGCGGAAAGGTCCCTCTCCCGGGCGTCGACCGTCGGCCCGAGTCGACCCTCGGCTTCCAGCCACTGGCCTCACGGTGTCCCGTCAGGTCAGTTGGCCGAGACTCCACCGATGAAGTCGAGATTTTCTCGACCCATTGGAATGGGTGTCGCCTTGCAGCGAGATCCCCTCTCCCGGTTCCCCGGGAGGTTGAGATCCCGTGGGCTCGCCTGTGCCTCGGTTCCGGAGCCCTCGGATGGACCATCGAGGCGAAGGAGTGCGGTTCCGGCCGACACCTCCCGCACCGACCTTGAAATTCCGGGACTCTCGGTCTCGGACCTCTTATGAGTCAGCCGATCCCACCGTCATAAGCGGTCTGCGCACCCATGATAGCGGCGTCGCCGCTCGTCCTCGTCCTCCTCCTCCTCCTCGGACGAGGAGGCTTGGCGTAAGTTACGCCGGGATACGAGACCTTATGTTGCAACAGCTCCTCTTGGCGGGGAAAGCCGACCCGTCGCCTTCCGGCCATTAAGTAACTGTCACGGGCGCCGACACAACCTCGACTTATCCGAGGGCCTATACCCAGGCGGTTGTTGTGCCAAACCAGCTGCTCCACCGATTCCAGTGGAACCTCCGCCTCCACAGCCACCAATTGGGGCTCCGACCAAGGATTCTCGGTCGGCTAAGGGTCTACCCATCGGCTGTCAGTTACCCTCACTCCCGACCGACCTCGGCAGGTGAAGGGTGGCTCAGGCCAGAGGCAGCTCTTCGAGGACTCTTCCGAGTCCGAAGATGATTCCTCCTTTTTCTCCAAGCGACTGGACTTGGAGTCTTCAGGAGGTCAGTCAATGGACGATAGCCGTCGTCCTTCCTAGGACTGCTCGGCTCATCTCGGAGTCCACGGGATGGAGCTGAACCCGTTCCAAACGGGCCAGGTATCCCCTCACGGAGATTCTGGACCGAGGGGATTCTCCGACGGAGGCCTTTCCGGTGGCCGAGGCCATAGTGGGTCCGGCACTGGAGCTTTGGCAGCGCCCTGCTTCCTGCCTTGCGCCTTCGGCCAGGATGGCCAGAGTATCACGGTCCCCGGTTCCTTGTCGGTTTTGAACACCCCTCTGCTGAGGGTTGGTTACCGACAGCGTTTTCCGGCGCGCCCGGCATAGCGCCAGGGATGTGGACAAACCTCCTGACAAGGAATCCAAGAAATTGGACTATGCGTGCGAAAGAGTACGCTCGTCCTCTCTCAGCCTCGTCAGGCCAGTTCGGCCGTCCTCATGGCACATTTTCTCATGCCCTGTTGGGCTCCCTGGTTGAGGTCATCCCTCATCTTCCGCCCGATCTGCAGACTACGGTCAAGCAGGTGCGGGACCAGGGCAGAGCAGTGGCAAACAGCAGCTCCAGACTGCTTTGATATGGGGACTCATGTGCCAGATCGGTGGCGGCGCGGTGGCTATCGTCGGCGGGCTTGGCTGAGGATATCCACCTTTACTTGGATACCCAGCACAAGTTGGCGGATGTTCCCTTTTGGGACTGACCTCTTGGTCCTGGGGTGGAAGGTCACCTGCAGAGGATCGAGAGTCCAATGCTACCTTGGACTCGGTCTCTTCATCAGAAGGACAAGGCCGCAAGCCACAGCCTAAGCCCTTTCGTCCTTCTGTGCCCCCGGCGCGCCCGGCCCAGCAACGTCAGGGCCAGCAGGCTCGGCCTTGGCATCCCAAACCCAAGCCGCCGGCTTCCTCTAACAGGAGGCAGGGAGGAAAAGGCCCAGGAGGTCCCTCGGCCGGTCCCTCCTCCAAGCCTGCCCAGTGACGGGCTGAGGGGTGTCGCCCCCATTCCCGTCACCTTACCCCTGGGTCCCCCCGTGGGGGGACGGCTCCGGCACTTCCGTTCCGCCTGGTCCGCTGTTACCACGGACAGGTGGGTCTTGGAGGTGGTGGGAAGAGGCCTGCCTCTGGAATTCGAGCAGGCACCACCCTTCAGAGCCGTCGCCCCTCGGGGGGCTTCGGGATCCCCAGCCTCACTGGCGGCTCGTCGAGCTGACATCGCTCTCCTCCTCCAGAAGGAGGTGATAAGAGAGGTGGTGGACCCTCCTTCAGACCCAGGGTTTGTGTCCAGGTACTTCCTGGTTCCGAAGCGGACGGGGGGCTGGCGCCCCATTCTCGACCTACACGACCTAAACAAGTTCCTAAGGTCTCGAACCTTCAGGATGGTCACTCTGGCTCAGATAATACCATCCTTGGAACGCGGCGTGTGGTTCTGCTCTCTGGACTTGCAGGACGCGTTTTTTCACGTCCCTATCCGTCCTTCTCACCAGAGATTCCTTCGCTTCCGAGCGGAAGGATCCCTCTTCGAGTTCAACCATGCCCTTGACTTGTCTCCAGCTCCAGGGTCTTCACCAAATGCATGGCAGTGGTGACAGCATTCCTCTTGGCGCCGAGGGTCGGTGTACCCTTACCTGGATGACTGGCTGATAGCAGCTCCCTCCAGGAAGGAGGCGGAGTGGTCAGAGATCTGGCCCTCAGGTCTACTCTCAACTGGGCCTCCTTATCAGCGAGGCCAAGTCGGAACTCGAGCGAAGCAGGTGATTCTATTCATCGGGCGCAGCTCGACTCTCTCGAGCCAGGCGCGGCTCCCGGTGGACAGGGCGAGGTTCTTTCCTCCTTTGCCCGATCATTTCTGGTTGGGCAATGCGCCTGCCGGGACTTCCTCGCCTCCTGGGTCTCATGGCGGCCTGCACCAGCGTGGTCCGTTGGGCCCGCTGGAACATCGTCCCCTTCAGTGGGGACTGGCCAGCCAGTGGTACTAGCGCTGCGACCCCTTTGGACCAGCTTGTGCGGTGACACAGGGGATGTGGAGCAGCTCTCCAGTGGTGGACCGTTCCAGATCATTTGCAGGAGGGCATCCCGTTCGTCCGCCCGAGCGCGGTCTCTCTTTCAACCGATGCCTCTCTGATGGGTTGGGTGCCCATCTGGGGAACACGGGCTCATGGCCTCTGGTCCCAGCGGGAGTCCGATGCCACATCAACCTGCTGGAGCTCAGGCGGTCCGCCTAGCTCTCACGCCTTTGCTCCGTTCCTCGGGGTCAAGTGGTCCGAGTCAGGCGGACAATACCCACGACCATGTACTATCTAAACCGCCAGGGCGGGGCCGCTCCATGCTTCTATGCAGGAGGCTCTCCGCATTTGGTCACTCGTGCGCAGCCTGGAGGCGGATCTCCTAGCCATTCACGTGGCAGGAGCCTCCAACCCTGGCCGATGCCCTGGGCGGATAGGGGCTGCATCCCAGAGTGGTCTCTCCTGCCGGAGGTAGTACAGCATCTGTTCTCCCATTGGGGCACACCTCAGGTGGACCTGTTTGCCTCCAGGGAGAACACGAAGCTGAGTCTGTTCCATGCCCGCCCCCCTCAGCAGGGCTCGCTGCAGGGGGATGCCTTCTCGAGGCAGTGGACCCCGGGCCTCTTTTACGCCTTTCCCCCATTTCCCTTGATCCACAAGGTGCTTCTCAAGGCGAGGAGGGACAAGGCGCAGGTGATTCTGATAGCCCCAGACTGGCCTCGCCAGTTCTGGTACCCAGATCTCCTCAGTCTCAGCTCCAGGACTCCGCGGCAGCTTCCAGCTCACCGGACCTGCTCTCAGTCAATCAGGGAAGGTGTTCCATCCGGACCTTCAATCCCTGCCTGACGGCCTGGTTCCTGAGCCTAGAGTTCAGGCCTTGGGTCTTTCCGGCGAGGGTCCTCAATGTAGTTGAGGCGTCCCGTAGGAGTCGACCAGAAAATGCTATGCCTTCAAATGGAAAGGTTTTCCATTTGGTGTCAGAAGCAAGGGCTTGGACCCTTCCTCCTGTTCCTTGGCAAGCATCTTGGACTATTTATGGTCCCTTTCTAGTCAAGGGCTTAGGTCGGCGACCCTAAGGGTGCACCTGGCAGCCATCTCTGCTTACAGGGGCGGGCGGGAAGCAGTCGTGCAGGAGAAGGTGGTCTGGCGCTTTTCAAGGCCTTGATCACATTTCCTCCAGTCTTGCGGGAACCCCCACCTCCGTGGGATCTACTGCTGGTACTGGCAAAGCTCATGGGCAAGCCATTCGAACCTATGCACAGGTGTGCTCTCTCTCACCTATCATGGAAGACCGCCTTCTTGGTGGCTATCACGTCAGCCAGAAGGATTTGAGAGCTCCAGGCGCTTTCCATCGAGTCTCCTTATTTGGTCTTCCACAGGGACAAGGTTGTCCCTCGCCCCCACCGAAATTCCTTCGAAGGTGGTGTGAGTTTCACCTTAACCAGGTGTTGACTCTGCGGTGTTCTACCCAATCACACCTCGGAGGCGAATATAGGCTCCATACTCTGGACCCTGAAGGGCGCTCGCTTATTATAAGGGCGCACGGCTGAAATCGGGAGAGGTTCGCCAGCTGTTTGTCACCTACGCTGAAGCCGCATCTGGCAGACCTGCAGCCAAGCGGACGATAAGCAGGTGGGTAACCTCCTGCATAGATCTCTGCTATAAGTTGGCGGGCATGGAGCCTCCCAGAGGATAAGAGCTCATTCTACCCGCCATACTGCTGCACGGTGGCTGCTTCCAGGGGCGTCCCTATCCAGGAAATCTGCAGGGCTGCTACCTGGAAGTCAGCAAACACCTTCATTACCCATTACCACATCGACCTTGAGTCACGCCCGGGATGCTGGTTTGGGGCCTCGGTTCTCAGTCTCTCTTTCCCAAGTAAGTATTGGGGTGTGCGTCTTGCCTCCCTCCTCCCGGAGAACTGCTAGGAGTCTGCCAGTGAGTGTGGATGAACAGCATATCCATGTCCCTAGAAATACAGGTTACTCACCTGTAACCAGGAGTTCTAGGAATGGTATATGTTGTTCATCCCCCATTCCTACATTCCTCGACCGACGCACAACCCTGAGCTTCCAGCGGGCCAGATCTGGCGTCATGGGGCAGAGCCGAGAGTTATACCACCCGGGTGGGTGGGAGGAGCAAGCTTGAAGACCTTCCGGCAAGATTTAAAGCGGCAAGGATACCTGCCAATGAGTGTGGATGACCAACATATACCATTCCTAGAACTCCTGTTACAGGTGAGTAACCTGTATTTTTCCGTTCTTAATGAATGGTTCCTTTTTTCCCTCAAGGTAAGGAGGAACGAGCACGGTTTGCACTTTTCTCTTATTCTGAGGGAACTCTTTCTGACCACCCTTAGGGTGCGACTTCTAAATACCTTCTTCAGGTTATGCAGTTTCACAGCTTAAGAGACCGTGCTCTAACTCGGCCTCAGCAACATTTAGAATCCCTCTGGCAGGTATTATCTTTGAGCTCATTCTAGCTGCTGCTTGAACTTGTCAGCCTTGAGCGTCTGCTTGCCTTGCCTAGGGAGTCTGATTGAGTTCCCACTCTATCCTTCATACAAAGCTGCCTTCGGAAAGGCATAATCTTTCCCATACACGGCTGTGTTAGCCCTTAACAGGGTGCTAAGGGACTTAGTCCCCTTCCTGGGTGGGCACTCTTCCCGGAACAGGTTCTGCCTGGCAGTCCATGAGCCCTCAGCTAGGATGTAGGGACTTGGCACGTTGAGAGTTCAGAGATGTTGCCCTCATTCGGATCTGTTCAGGTGGTTCGGTTGAACCTCCCCTCAGTCCTAGCAACTGGGATTCTTGCTCCCTTGTTAGTCTCGAGCCTATAAGCCTCTCAACCAATGCTCGATGGGCACTTTTCTCCCTCTCAACATGCCTCCTTCTCTTTTTCTCCTCCTTCTTCTTTCTCTCTCTCTGTTCCTCCCCTAAGAGCCGCCCCGGAAAGGAGGCCCTTCGGTCCCTTAGGGTAGGAATTCTCTCTCCTCTGTCTATTCTCTACCAGGTTATCCCTTTTTCAGTTTATATCCTTCCTTTTTCTGTCCCTCGGCTCTCTTGCCTTGCTTCCCTTTTTTCTTACCCTTTATTTTCGCTTTTCGGCTACCAGAACTGAGATAAAGGAGAGTCTCGGCACCTAACGACGCCCCTCGCGCATGGCGCCGATGCACGTTGCTGGCCCGAGTGGCGCCGCTGGAGCAGACTCCAAAAAAAAAAACTCCCGTAGCGGGTGCACGCCTCTGGCACTAACCCAAGCAGTAATGAATGGTGAAGATACAAAAGAAGATCAAGAATTACGGTAGGTACGTAATTTTCATATCTACTGTTACGGCAAAAGTCTTTATGTAACTGATCTTTCTAGGAGTGGAAATATGTTTTTCATCCACACAGACCCACCCGACCTCCCCAGCTGCAGACGCAGAGCACCTGGCTTCCAGCGGGCTAAGATCTGGCGTCATGGGGCGGAGCCGAGGGTTATACCACCCAGGTGGGTGGGAGGAGCCAGCTTGAAGACTTCCGGCAAGATTTAAAGTGGAAGGGAACATGCCAAAGAGTGTGGATGAACAACATATACCACTCCTAGAACTACTGTTACAGGTGAGTAACTTGTTTTTACTCCCGCTTCTTCCTTGTCATGAAGAAAACAGGAGACCTTCGTCCCATCCTGGATTTAAGCCAGCTCAATCTCGGTAAAGTACCAGAGATTCCGGATGGTCACTCTGGCAGGGCTCTTACCCTTGCTCTGTCAAGGGGACTGGCTGTGCTCCCTAGATATGCAAGACGTCTACATACATATCAAAGTTCTGAAGTCTCACAGAAGGTTTCTGTGCTTCAGCTTCCAGGACGAGCACTGCCAATTCAGGGTACTCCCATTCTGCCTTTCATCCGCTCCCAGGATCTTCATAAAGTGTCTAGCAGTGGTAGCGCCAGCCCTCCGGTGGAGGGCCTCTTCATCTTCCCTTACCTGGATGATTGGCTCCTCTCTGCTCAGTCGGAGGAGGAGCTTCTAGTCACCTTATGAGAGACACGGGATCCATTTTCTTCCCTGGGGATCACAGTAAACTGGCCAAAATCACATCCTTGGCCCACACAAAGGCTGCAGTTCATAGGGGCTATTCTGGACACCGAGCAGGGGAGGGCTTTCCTTTCCCCAGACAGAGCAGACCACCTTTGGGATCTGGCCAGCAGAAGGCCTCCTCTTCCCGCCCGGGTTGTTCTCCAACTCCTAGGCCACATGGCAGCCACCCATAGCCACAGTACCCTTAGCCAAACTACACATGTGGACCCTCCAATAGCATCTCAGGGTCCAGTGGGTCCAATCGGTGGACAATCTGTATCTTTGAATCTGGATCTCTCGCAGCGGTACATCAGTCCCTCGAATGGTGGCTCCGTCACAAGTCTAGCGGGAGGGTCCCCATTCCAGAGCCCCAATCTTATTCAGACTTTAACCACAGATGCCTCTCTGTCCGGTTGGGGGGCTCATTTAGGGGATTACAGGACCTGAGGGTCTTGGTCTGCCATAGAGAGCTCTCTACATACAAATGTTCTGGAAATGAGAGCCGTGCTGAATGTGCTAATCGCTTTGAGACCTATTCTCGACGGGTCCTCTCCTTGTGCATACAGACAACACTCCAGTCATCATCTACATCAGCAAGCAAGGGGGGGGACACATTCATATCCCCTTTGCAGAGAGGCCATGAGAGTATGGGATTGGGCAGTAGAACACTGACTGGATCTCATCACAGTTCATCTGCCAGGGGTCCAGAACGTTCTCGCCGACAGTCTCAGCCGCTCTGCCTCTCTAAATCACGAGTGGGAACTGCTCCAAAAAGTCGCAGACCTGTTCGATCGCTAGGGCCGTCCAGAGTTGGACCTCTTTGTGTCCCCGTACAATGCCAAACTGCAAAGTTTTTGCTTGCTTACTCCAGGGCCTGGTGCTTTCTGGCGAGATGCATTGTCCCTCTCTTGGACCGGGAAGTTCCTATATGCCTTCCCCCCACCACCCCCATTCAGAGAGTACTGCTCAAGTTGCAGTTGGAGTGAGCCAGAATGATTCTGATGGCGCTGCCAGATTTGGTATCCGTTGCTCCAGCAGCTGTCTCTGGAATCTCCAATACAGTTTCCATTCTACACCCACTTGCTCTCACAAGAGCAGGGGACGCTCATCCATCCTGCTGTTCACCTGCACGCGTGGCTCCTGCAGTCCTAGCGGAAGAGAGGCTAGGAGTGTCAAGCAGGTGGCTGAGATCTTGGTGGCAGCGCGAAAGCCTTCCACCAGGGCCACATATGCTCTGAAATGGAAACACTTCTGTCTTTGGGCTACAACGCATGTCCCCTGAATTGTCCAGCAGAGCACGTGCTAGAATATCTCCATCACCTTCTGGACTTAGGACTGAAATATTCGTCCATTAAGGTACACATGTGTGCGGTTTCCACTTATCATAATCCCTTCGGAGACAGAACGCTGGCACAGCTCAATGTCTGTAAGACATTTCTTAGAGGGGTCTTACATATCAGACCTCCCAGGAGAGACATCGTTCCTCCTTGGGATTTGCTTTTCGTCCTGGAGAAACTCACTCTACCAGTCTTCCAGCCAGCAGCTTCATGCGAGCTACGCTTCCTCTCATGGAAGACCCATCTTTTGGTAGCTGTTACCTGTGCTCGAAGGGTTTCAGAGCTCCAGGCTCTGATGTGTAAGGAACCTTGCATAGTTTTCCACAAGGACAGTGTGACCCTGCGCACAAACCCCAAGTTCTTGCCGATGGTGGTGTCCGTGCTGACTCTCAATCAGGATATTATCTGTTTTTTGTCAGTCAAGGTGAAGCGCTGTTGCACACCTTGGACGTTCATAGGATTTTGAGGTATTACCTCCACAGGATCCGCTCCTCCCGACAGTCAGACCAGTTTTTTGTCTCATTTGCCAAACTAATGCTAGGGGCTCCTGTTTCCAAACAGTATCTAGCCCATTGGCTAGTGCAGTGTATTACTTTCTGCTACCAGCGTCATAATAAACCACTTCCAGGAACAATTAAGGGCCACTCCACCAGAGCAGTGGCCTCTTCCTTCACAGCACTCAAAAATGTCTCTTCGGCAGATATTTGTGCTGCAGCTACATGGAGTTCAGTCCACACTTTCATCGGGCATTACAGCCTGGACATTGCATCCAGAAGGAGAGCAGGTTTCGAACTAGCAGTCCTGCAGGTCCTACTCTCTTAAGTGCCTTTTTCAGGTTCAGATGTTTTCAGCATCTCTCCCTACCACCCTCTCAGACCTGGGTCTATCCTTGGGTACTGCCTGGGACTCAGTCCTAGTGGTATTACCTGCTGCAAGAGCTCCCCCCTGTAAGTCAGATAGTATAGTTACGCAAGAACTTACCATAACAGTAGATCTTTGAGAGGAGCTCCTACAGCAGGTGGCTTTCCCACCCACCATCCCCAAGGATTGTTATTTGTGTTTTAGGTCACCAGCCCAAGGTGGGAACTTTCTGCTCGGTTCTCCAGTTTTGTTTCTAGCCGGGTTTCCGGCGGGAGAACTGAAGCAGCACCAGGGACCCGCCCCTATATACCACGTCTGACGGGGGCAGTCCCCTGCCTCAGACTGCTAGCTACAAGTTTTCTGTGGGGTCCTGATGCCTGCCGGCTTCAGTCCTAATGATATTACCTGCTGCAAGAGCTCCCCTCGAAGAGCCACTGTTACGGTAAGGTCTTACGTAACTGTACTTTATAGTGGCCAAATTGAACCATAACATGTGATGGTCACTGGCCCCCAGGTGACCTTCTACCTGGAGTTCTGTGATCCTTTCCCCATTAGTCATTACTAGAGCTAGGATAGCCCTGTCTCTTGCGGTTTGTTGTATCAGTTGTTTGAGGCCATCCCCCAGTAGGGAATCCACTATGTGTCTTGTTCTCGTGGATGATCTTATCTGTGGACCCTGCGGGAGCCTTTTTTTTTTTTTTTTAAGGTAGGTGGAGCCGACACACCATCGGCGCCGCCCTCGGGGCTGACGCACTGCGTGGCGATTGCGGGTTGGTCGTTAGGCTGTGTCGACTCCGCCTGCCTGCCAGTTCTTTGTCTCCCGCCATAGAGGTCACCCCGTGTGGAAGCTGAAGAAATTTGAGGCCTGCTTTGCAGTTTCTCCATTACACAGTATATCGTGCCGAAGTCCATCAGTTATTCTTGCCAGTTCTGTGTTGCTTACTCGACGTTGCCCGGTAAGATCTTTCAGTTATTATTTTTTGCGACGTCGAGTCTGTTTTTGGTGGTTTTTTTCCCCGTAGGTCATGTCTCGGTCGGAGGGCAGGAAATCTTCCAAGACAGGTCAGCCCCCCATGCGACGGTGCCCACCCTCCACTCCCTTCCTCTTACCACTCCGGCGACTCAGAAGTGGCAGGCAGGCAGAGTCGACATAGCCTAACGGCCAACCTGTGAGCGCCACGCAGTGCTTCGGCCCCGAGGGCGGCGCCGATGGTGTGTCGGCTCCACCTACCTTTAAAAAAAAAAAAAAAAAGGCTCCCACGGGGTCCTGGCCTCCAGCAGATGCCCATCTGTGATGAATGGTGAAGATACACAGAAAGATCATAATTACGGTAGGTACGTAATTTTCATTTCTTGATGGTATTGACCAATCTCTAGCTGGCATGTTGAAGTCTCCCATTATCAGAATCTCCCTTTTAGCTGTCATGTTTTGTATATCTTCTAACAGTAATGTGTCCGTCGTCTCCCTGGTCTGGATGCCTGTAGACGACCCCAGTTAGTATGGCTGTCCCATTTCCTCTTTCCAGGGTGACCCACAGTTCTGGTTCCTTATGTGTATTCTGAATTTCTGTAGTTTTGATAATTTCATTGACATAAAGGGCTACCCCCCCCCCTTTTTTTTTTTTTTGCACATCGGTCTCTTCTTCCCCAGTAGGGGAACACCTCCACCAGGTTTTCAGCATCAGAAGGAGTCCATTGCAACAGACAAGTGGGTAGTTTCAAGGATTATCCAAGATGGATACATCCTGGAGCTGTTGCCCCGATAATACTTCTAGAAGGCAACTCCCTTGTTAGGTGACATGTCAGAACTTCTGCCACAGGAGATTACAGGCCTTCTGAGAAACAGGACAGTAGAAAATAGTGACAGAATAGGTTCTGCTCCCACTGCTTCCTGGTATCAACAAAATCAAGGGCATGTGCCCCATTCTGGATCTCAGAAAACTGAATAAATACATGGATCAAGAAAAATTATAAATGATTTCTGTTGGATCCTTGCTACCTTTGTTGAAACTTCAGGACTGGGTAGCATCACTGGATATGCAGGACACAGTCAGCACATACTGGTGCACCCCAGCCACCACAAGTACCTCCGGTTCTGCGTGGAGGGATTGCACTAACTGTTTACAGTCCTGCCTTTTGTGCTTTCCTTGGTACCATTAGTCTTTTCAGAGTACTTGCAGTGTGCTTCAGGAAGTTAGGACTCAGTTTTCCAATACTTGGAGGACAGCTCATATCAAGCCCTGTCCAGATAGGAGACGGAGCAGGCAGTGGCCACTACCTCTTAGTTTCTAGCGTCCATGGGAGTCCTGCTGAACCTCTTAAAGTGTCAGCTGGAGCCTTTCCAAGAACTGCTGTTTTATATGAGCTGTTCCTGACATGACCCAAACTCTGCCATCAAACAACATGAAGTCTTGCTATATTATGACTATTGCAGTTTGCCCCAGCCTTAGAACTGCTCCGGAGGTGAAAGAGTTAACTTCCATGCAGAGCATGGAGCTTAGAGCGCGAGCTCGGTTCAGAAGCTCTGTTTGGCTGGTTTCAAACCAAAACCGTCAGATTCTTTACTCCGCCTCACTGAACAGTCGCTCCAGAGATTCCTCCTGTTGCTCGGTTCATTTCTTGGTTTAAAAGCGCTATTTCTCGGTTTAATTTAACCATGATTTCATTATTTTAACCATAAAACCGATCGGTTCAGGCTCTGTCTATAGTAATCGTAAGTAATAGATAGGGTTTTCTGTGTGGAACTTGTAAAAGTAGTATCGGTTAGGTTGAACCGATCGAGTTATGTTAAATATAAGTTTAAAGCCTTTTAAGGCTTTTTAAATCTTGATTCCGGTTCTTATAGGTTCTAAAAAAACCCAGTTTCATTACGTTTTTTCCAGCAAAAATCTAAAAATCAGCAGGTTTGAGTCCAAAATTCCTTCTCCAACTGCTGCTGAGATAACCAGGGCAATACAGATTGTCCAGTCCCTGTCCCGGTTCCTCGAACCACCACTGTCTGGCAAAAGGTCGGTTTGGTCGGTTCCAGTGGTTCAGGATTATGATATAGAAGAGTTCTATGAACCAGAGGAGGGGATGAGGATTATGATCAGTGTGAATGTGATTTTGAAAGTCTGGATGTGCCCATTGAACGGACATTTCCCCAGACAGACCTTCAGGTGAGTCTCCCCTAGGCTTTCTGAGTCCCTTCTCATTTTTGTTTTATAAAAAAGTTGCTGAGACCCTCCAGCTTCCCTTAGAGGAGGCGTTGGATGAGCAAGAGGAGCCTGACTATGTGGAGATGATGGATATCCCAGAGTCCAGGAGGTTGTCTATTCCTTTACATAAATCCTTTAGAAAACAAACAGTAACAATTTTAAAAGCTCCTAATTCTGTGCCTCCTGTGGATAAAAAGATGGACAGGAGGTACACTTTGTCAGGTCCTGATACAGATTTTCTTTCACAGCAATGCAGTCATGTTAGTAGTTCAGGCTGCAGCCTGTGATAAAGCTAATATTCCACTGGCTTCACATCCTCCTGACAAGGATTCCAGGAAGATTGATGCCATGGCCAAAAACAATACATGGCAGCATCCTTGGGACTCAGACAAGCTAACTATATGGCTTATGTTGCAAGATACCAGAAATCTAGATGGGATACTGTCATGGCCTTAGCCAAACGGGTCCCTGGCCAGCTCGCAAAGGAGCTGGAGCAGGTGGCTCTTGATGGTATTGAGGCATCTAAGGTGCAGTTCCATGCTGCAGTGGATTCTAATGATGTATCCTCTAGAGTCATGGCTACATCTGTGGCTTTTCGCAGATTGGCCTGGCTCAGGTATACTACTTTGTCACAGGATACCAAGTCTAAGGCTATTGATTTTCCTGTGGTGGGAAATTCTCTGTTTGGGGAGCAGACTGAGAATTATATGAAGAAAATGGATGAATATAGAACCACTTATAGGAGTGCACAAGCCAAGGAACGGCAAGTCACTCCTCAGAGGCAGCCCCCCAGGGGTAGGGGTAGGCCTTTTCACAGGCCTTTTTACCAGACTCAGGCCCCTCCTCTTCAGCCTATGTACAGAGGGGTTCTTCAGAGGAGAGGCAGGCGGGGTTCGAGCAGGCCTGCTCCCACCCCTCAGCCTAAAGCCCTGCCAAACAGGCACCCTGATGGGATGCCCAGGGTCGGCTCTCACTACCTGTAGGGGCAGGTTGGCTCACCTCCGTCCAGGACTGGCAGTCTTTAACTTCAGGCGGGTGGGTCCTGGAAGTAGTGAGCCAGGGTCTGATTCTCAGCTTCAAGAAATTTCTAAAGATGAGAGCCAGATCTTTCTACTACAAACCCTTTAGAGACTCTTGCTTTGGAAACAGAAGTCTCAACCTCCTGGCTCTCAGAGCTGTAGAAAAGGTTTCTCCCCTTCACCAGGGCAAGGGTCTGTACTCCAGGTACTTCCTTACCCCAAAAAAGACAGGAGAGTGGCGGCCTATCCTGGATCTAAGATATCTAAACAAGCACCTTTTAAAGCCAAAGTTCAAAATGGTGACACTGGGAATGATTTTACCCTCCCTAAGGCCAGGGGACTGGCTAGCCTCCCTGGACCTCAAAGATGCCTACTTCCATGTTCTTATCAGAAGCTCCCATCGAAAGTACCTCAGATTCGAACTGCCCTCAGGCCATTATCAGTTCAGAGCAATGCCCTTCGGCCTTACTTCTGCCCCAAGGGTGTTCACAAAGTGTCTGGCAGCAGCAGTCGCTCACCTAAGAAGGCAAAAGATTGCCATTTTTCCCTACCTGGATGACTGGCTCATTGTGGGTTAGTCTCCAGACCAGGTCAAATCACACCTGCTAGTTCCAGCAGCTGCTTGCCTCTCTGGGGTTTCTTCTCAATCTTCCAAAGTCAGTTTTGGAACCTGTCCAGGTACTCCCTTTATAGGCACAGAACTGGATACAAAGCAGGCCAGAGCCTTCCTTCCTTGGAAAGGGTAAGGACCTTAGTGGCCCTGGCGCCTCCTTCACTCTGCAGGTTTCTCGACCAGCAGGCATTTCCTGCAGCTCCTAGGGCACATGGCTGCCTCCACAGCCATGGTGCAAGAACAAGATTTCAGATGAGGGACATTCAGTTCCATTTGAGAGCTTTCTGGTCTCAAAGAAGAGATCCTCTATCCAAATTAATCCCAGTGACTCGAACCCTGATCCAGGCCCTTCAGTGGTGGCAGGATCAGAGCAATCTGAGACAGGGGTGCCTTTCATCCCTCTGTCCCATTCCTTGACCCTTACTACAGATGCATCCCTCTTGGGATGGGAGCTCACATGGCGACCTCTCACCCAGGGATTATGGTCCCTCAGGAATCTCTGCTCCACATCAATCTGTTGGAACTCAGAGCTGTTTTTCTAGCACTTCAGGTTTTCTCTGCATCTGTTCAGAACAAGGTGGTACAGGTCAGAACAGACAACACCACCACTACAACGTGGTACATCAACAAACAAGGGGGCACTTTCGGTCTTCGGCCTTGTGCACCGAGGCAATGAAGTTGTGGTCTCTGGCTTACTCCCTGAACACTTCCCTCATAGCAGTTCACCTCCCAGGCAAGGACAATGTCTTGGCAGATGCCCTCAGCAGGATTTCCCAGGGCCATCACGAATGGTCACTGGATCCCCTAGTACTGGGGATAGTGTTTGCCAGATGGGGCACTCCTCAGATAGATCTTTTCGCAGCCCCAGACAATTATCAACTTCCACTGTTTTGTTGCAGGCCCCCAGTGTTGGGCTCAGTTCCCCTGGATGCCTTTCTCCTCGATTGGGAAGGGAAGTTTCTTTATGCCTTTCCCCCCTTCCCTCTCCTGTTCAAAGTACTAGTCAAAATCAGGTATCAGCCCTGCAAAATGATCCTGATTGCTCCAGACTGGGCCAGGCAGCCCTGGTACCCACTCCTTCTGTCCTTAGCAGTCCATCTTCCCCTGTGTCTCCCCAGGAACCACAATCTGTTAACCTGTGCTCAGGGGAGAGTTTGGTATCCGAATCTCAAATCCCTCAACCTCAAGGCTTGGCTCTTGAGCAGTTAGAGTTGCTGATTTGCAACTTTCTCAAAGTGTTCTCGAAATCCTGAAGGTTGCTAGGAAGCCTTCCACCAAGGCTACCTATAACTCCAAGTGGAAAAGGTTTTCCATATGGTGTTCTGGGAAGCATGTTTCCCCAGAATCTGCTGATCTACCTACTGTATTGGGCTACATGGTCCATCTTAATTCTTTGGGACCGAGACCAGCCACCCTGAAAGTGCACTTGGCTGCTGTCTCTGCCTTCATTTCAGCAGGGAAGCCCTCTTCTCCCTCTGCTCATCCTGTATTTTCCAAGTTTTTTAAAGGATTGCTTCACACCAATCCCCCATTCAGGGACCCTGCCCCGGCTTGGGATCTTAATGTATGCATTGCTCAGCTAATGCAACCCCCCTTTGAGCCTCTGTCTTCGGCAGAGCTTAAGTATTTGACTTGGAAAACTGTATTTCTGGTAGCCATCACTTCTGCCAGGCGTATAAGTGAGTTACAGGCTTTATCAATAGAAACTGACTTTATTTCCTTTCACAGGGATAAAGTGGTCCTCAGGACTAACAGGAAGTTTTTGCCTAAGGTGGTTTCAGATTTCCACCTTAACCAGTCTATTTCACTTCCAGTGTTCTTCACTGACCATTCCTCCTCTGGTGAGGAGGCTGCGCAACAGATGTTAAGAGGGCCCTAAGTTACTACATAGGCGTACCAAGGGTCACAGGTTTGACTCCTCCAACTGTTTCTCACTTATGGTGAGGTTGGGAAAGGAGACCTGCCACTAAAGATCCATTGCCAGGTGGATCGTTTCTTGTATACAATTTTGCTATCAAAAGCTGGGTAAGGTTCCCCCCTCAGGCCTGAGGGCTCACTCTACCAGAGGTACAGCTGCATCTCTAGCTGCTGCTAGAGACATCCCTATCTTGGAGATATGTCAGGCAGCTACTTGGAAGACAGTACACACTTTCACCAAGCATTACTCCCTGGATATTCAGGCCAGGAGGGATGCTCGGTTTGGCACAGCCATGCTTCAGAGCCTATTCCCTAAGTAGGTTCTGTCCCTCCTCCATGGAGGTACTGCTGTGTAGTCTGCAATAGTCCATAATATAGCAAGACTTCATGTTGTTTGAAGAAAAAATTACTCACCTTAGTAATGTTGTTTCTTCTAATGGAGTCTTGCTGTATTATGACCTCCCCCCCAGCCTGCCCCTCTCAGAACTCCTACTTTGGGGTATGGGTTGGGTAGTTCTCTGTTGGCATTTATTGATGCCCTCTTTCATGTTTGGGTTGTGTTCATTTAGTTATTTTATCTTAATTTTTCTGGTCCACTGACTTGTCTTTGTGTTGGGACCAGTAAAATGTGTTAAAATATTAGTAGCCAGTTGGCTAGTGTAGGTTACAGCTTCCACACAGAGCCTTAGTGAGTTTTGCTCAGTAAAGATCTGACTGTTTCGGTTTGAAACCAGCCAAACAGAGCTTCTGAACCGAGCTCGCGCTCTAAGCTCCATGCTCTGCATGGAAGTTAACTCTTTCACCTCCGGAGCAGTTCTAAGGCTGGGGCAAACTGCAATAGTCATAATATAGCAAGACTCCATTAGAAGAAACAACATTACTAAGGTGAGTAATTTTTTCTTTCAGACTGCAGACTGCGGGCAGTCTTGTAGATGGCATGCTACTTCGTGGAACACAAGACTGTCCTAACCCACTTTATGCAGTGTATGGTGGGCCTCATAGTCTCCTCAGTGTTCACAGCGCCTCTAGCAAGGTTGTGCATGACAACATCCCAGTGGGTGCTCTGTACCCTGTGGTCCCAGGCATCACACCCTCAGAACTATCTCATTTAGGTGATACATGCTCCTAGTGAAATCTCTGATGTGGTCAGTGAAGGAAAACCTTCAGGGCTTCCCCTTCTCTGTCTACCAGAGCCAGAGGTAACCTTCACCGTGGATGTCTCCTTGCTGGGGTGGAACACCCACTACCAGGGTCACGAGACTCATGGTGTCTGGGACTCGTCAGACACATCTCCATGTGAATGCGCTGGAGATGCGTGTAGTTCTGTATGGTCTGAAAGTAGTGGACTTGGTCAGACAAGACAGTCCTTCAAATGGGCAACTAGACTGTCATTTGTTATGACAACAGACAAGGAGATGCTCACTCGTACCCTCTTTTCAGGGAGGCAGTGAGAGTGTAGGAAAGATTCCTGGAGCAGGGGATCCTGCTCCAAGCAATCTGTCGGGTCCAGAAGACTCTGCAAACAAGCTAAGTCAGAACAGAAGCAGATCTTCAAGAATGGCCAGATGTCATGGGACTATTATTCAACAAGTATGGCATGCAGATGTAGACCTTTTTTCGTCCCCACTGAATACCAGATTACCTTGATTCTGCTCCAGTAGTCCAGGACCTGGCGTTTTCTGTCAGAATACACTCAAGACTGCCATGGCATCATTAGTTTCTGTATTAATTCCATCCAGTCCCTCTTATTCAGAGAGTGCTGTTAAAGCTGGAGTTGTGCAGGGGCAGGAAGATCCTAGTGGCCCCTTACTGGCCTTGACAAATAAGATTTCCCCTGTTCGAGGCTTCTGCAGGCGGCAACAGCTAATTTCCTGAAACCTGTGCTGCTTAGGAAGCAAAATCTCAGCAGAACAAATGTACTGGCACCAGGTTGCAGTAACAAAAAAGTGCTAATTTAATGTCACACGGTGGCTTTGCAAACAAATCCACAGACCATACCTTACAAAATGCAGGACAGGGGTGTCCTTCATTTTTTAAGTTATGGTCTGTGGACGTGGATGTAATGTCATTGTGTGATATGTTCTGCTTCTGCTGTTTGTTTGACTGTCGGCAAACTGTAGATTTTGGCATTCCGGACAGATTTGTTGACCCAGGGTCAGCTAGTCCAAGCCAACATGCACTGCCCCTTCACCATCTGGCCTGGCTGCTAAAGAGATGAAAGTGAACAGCTTTAACTTATCTCAGAAGATCTCCAAAACACTCTTGGCTATGTGTAAACCTTACATCTTGAAGACTTGCACAGCCAAGTGGAAGTGATTCTCCATCTGGTGTTCCAAAACTCCCATGGACCCTTTCATTTGTCTACCTGAAAAGGTTTTGGAGTACTGGTTGGTCCTTTCTGATGCTGGCCTCCAGTATTTGGTAACCAGGTCCATTTATGTGCACATCGGTCTACCACGAGCATGTGGGTGCCCTTTCCTTGGCATAGCTATCTCTGTTCAAGAGGTTCGGGGTATCCTGCATCCGCCCCCAGTCATGAAGTTGGTGGCTCCTTAGGACCTTAATCTTTATTTATTTATTTTTCTTTAAAACAGTACATGCATGTGTGAGTCACTTGTCTCAGTGTTACAAGATTTAGCAAGTAAGCAGTACTTTATTTATATAGTGCCTTCCGAAATCAAGGCGCTTTACATAATAAAACCACAATAAAACAAATAGTACAAATTATTTAAAACAGTCAAGTAGTTAAGCAGGGAAGGCCAAAGAAAATAAATGTTTTTAACATGGATTTAAAACTACCAACAGTCAGGCATTCTCTTAGCTGACAAGGTAGAGAATTCAACAGGGTTGGTGCTTCATATGAGAAAGCACGAGCTCCAGATGTTTTAAGATGAACCCTGGGAGTCTCTAGCAATCCCTCGTTGGCAGACCGGAGAGGACGACTGGGGGAGTAGGGAGTCAGGAGATCTTTCAGGTAGTTGGGTCCCTGTTCGTGTAGGGCTTTAAAGGTAAGCAAGCTTACCTTATAGGTGATCCGCCACTGAACTGGCAGCCAGTGCAGTTCATGCAGCACAGGGGTAATGTGACTAGTCCTAGAAGTACCAGTCAACAGCCTGGCCACAGCGTTCTGCACCAGCTGCAAGCAGTGGATATCAACCCCAGACAGCCCTAGGTAGAGGGCATTGCAGTAGTCAAGATGGGTGGTGATGAAGGTGTGGACCAGTGTTGGAAGGTCGCCCGGTGGAATCAGGTATTTCACCCGGGCAATATTCCTCAGATGGTAAAATGAGGATTTAGGGAGTATTTAGGGGGTACATGCAGCAGTCTTCTACTATAACCCAAGTAGGTCCACCAGGATTTGGAGCCAGAATTTAAAACCAGTGACCCTAGCTGATTACACTTGTTTTATCAGATCCCTTGGGAAGGAAAATGATAAAGGCTCCTCCCACAACCCCTGTAGTGAAAGCACAAACCAGTAAAATATTGAGGTAGTAGACCTTAAGTTGCTAATAACTTCCTGTATGGAAGGTCCATTTGGGAGCGTAATCTTGTGCTGGATATTCTCATTCACAAGCCCTGTCTTCTTAAGCACACATGGATATTATCCCATCCAGGGCCATAGAATGGGGTCCAGAGTGACCCCTTCCCCAGACCCTTTTGCCCTGATGTCACAGTTGGTATTGTTCCCTTGTCCTCCACTGCGAACACAGCAGAAATATCTTAGAAAGTTCAGCTTTCCTTTACCTTCCTCTTCCACTCCTTTTCTTGCTCCAGACTGGCTGTTTCTAGAGACATGGATATGTTGTTCATCCACACTATCTGGCAGATATCCTTGCCGCTTTAAGTCTTGCCGGAAGGTCTTCAAGCTGGCTCCTCCCACCCACCTGGGTGGTAAAACTCTCGGCTCCGCCCCATGACGTCAGATCTTCCTTACCGCTTGGAAGCTCAGGTTCCCTCCTTAGCGCTTTGCATTTTAGACTGGATCCTAACTCTTCGGTTCGTCCGAAATTGGTTTTGAAGTCTTCTAAACTTCGGTCTTCATCTTCCCTCGCGGCTGCGATGGACAAATGTTGCCGGCTTTCGGAGGTGCCCTTGCGGGCAGAAAATGTCCAGGACGGATCCGCACTCCACGTGCGTCTACTGCCTAGGCCTAGATCATGACCCGCAGGCCTACGAGTTGTGCCGCTCTTTCTCGGCCAACGTCCTGGACGATCGCACTGCCCAATTGAAGCTCGGGTGCCCCGAGAAACGTTCCCCGCCGGTAAAATCTAAAGAGGCTCGTTGGGCGGTGTCCGCAGCAGCTGGCTCGGCTGAGCAGCTCGAGCAGTTGATCGCCCTCCAGGAGGAGGCGGCCTGGGCCGCATCTTCCTCCTCCTCGGCCGCGGCATTTATCCCGCTCTCTCTGAGTTCCTCGTATACGGCTTCGTTCAAGGAGCTTTGTCAGTCCCTTTCCACGAAAGGAGAGGGGCCTTCGTGACATTCTTCTCGGCCCAAGAAAAAGGAGTCGAAAGGTAAGTCCCACCGTCGTCGTTCGTGGGAGTGGGAGAGGTCCCCTTCCCCGGACAGCCGACCGTCGACTTCGGTCGAGGTTGCGGCTTAGGCTGCTGGCTTCATGGTGCCCCCGTCAGGCCAGCCTGCCGAGACTCCCGTCGACGAAGTCGAGATTTTTCTCGATCCGTTAGACGGGCTGTCGACTGGAGAAGCCGACAACCCTCCTTCACCGGTTCCCCCGGTGGATACCAAGGATCTGCCTGCGCCTTCTGGGCCGCAGTCCCCGGTTAAAGTGCCCGAGCCGAGGGAAGAGCGGGTGTCCCCCGCCCCTTCCCAGACCCACCCTCGGTCCCCCCGAAGGTCTCGGTCTCGTTACCGAAGTAAGTGGCGACGCTGTTCTTCCTCGTCCTCCTCCTCGGGTGAGGAGAGGCTGCGGTGCAAATTGCGCCAGTGCTACGAGGATCTTATGTGGCAGCAGTTGCTGTTGTCCGGGCTTAAGCCGACCCCGGCCATCAAGTGGCTGTCGCCTGAACGACCGAAGCAACCACTCGTTCCAGTCGAGTTGCCCACTCCAGGGCCGGTTGCTCGGCCGAAACCAACTGCTCCACCGATTGTGGTGGAACCTCCGCCTCCACAACCAAAGTCGGGGGCACCGACCAAGAATTCTCGGTCGGGTCACGGCCTGCCCCACAGGTTGTTGGTCACCCTCACTCCCGACCGTCCTCGGCAGGTGGAGGGTGGCTCAGGGCCGAGGCAGCTCTTCACAAATTCTTCAGAATCCGACGACGACTCCTCCCTGTTCTCCAGGCAGTTCGATCTGGAGTTTTCCGGGGGCCATTCAGTGGACAATAGCCCATTGCCCTTCTTGGGTCTGCTTCGACTCATCTCGGAGTCCACCGGGATGCAGCTCGAGCCCATGTCCAAACGGGCCAAGTATCCCCTGACGGAGATTCTGGACCGAGGGGATTCTCCCACGGAGGCCTTTCCAGTGGCTGTGGCCATTGTCGGCCCAGCCTTGGAGCTTTGGCAGCGGCCTGCTTCCTGTCCTGCGCCCTCGGCCAGGATGGCCAGGGAGTATGCAGTCCCTACCGGCTCTTTGCCCGGTTTCTCGGAGCACCCCTCTGCCGAGGGGTTAGTCACCGACAGCGCTTGCGCTCCGTAACGCCGGGATGTGGATAAGCCCCCGACAAAGAGTCTAAAAGCTGGACTTTGCCGGGCGCAGGTGGCACGCCAGTCCTCTCCTCGGCCTCCGACAGGCCAGCTCGGGCCGCGCTGATGGCACACTTCTCCCACGCCTCTTGGGCTCCCTGGATGAGGTTGTTCGTCATCTCCCGCCTGACCTGCAGACCACGGTCCGCCAGGTGCAGGACCAGGGTAGGGCGGTGGCGAAGCAGCAGCTTCAGACTGCTCTGGACATAGGTGATCCCTGTGCCAGGTCAGTAGCGGCCGCGGTGGCCATGCGACGCAGGGCGTGGCTGAGGATATCCACCTTCACGGCGGATACCCAGCACAAGTTGGCAGACATCCCCTTCTTGGGGACTGACCTCTTCGGCCCTGGAGTGAAGGGACACCTCCAGCGGATCGAGAAGTCCAATGCCACCCTGGACTTGGTCACCTCCGCCCAGAGGGACAAAGGCCGCTGTCAGCAGCAGAAGTCCTTGCTTCTCGACCGGCCCAGCAGCACCAGCAACAGGGCCAGCAGGCTCGCGCTTGGCGTTCCAAACCCAAGCCGGCGGCTTCCTCCAACGGGAAGCAAGGAGGTAAAGGCCCAGGAGGTCCCTCAGCCGGTTCTTCCTCCAAGCCTGCCCAGTGACGGGTTGAGGGTTGCTGCCCCCAGCCTCGTCACTCCCCACTGGGTTCCCCCGTTCGGGGACGGCTCCGCCACTTCCTTTCCGCCTGGTCCGCTATCACCACGGACTGCTGGGTGTTGGAGGTGGTAGGAAAAGGCCTGCCTCTGGAGTTCGAGCAGGCCCCACCCTTTTGAGCCGTCACTCCTCGGGGGACCACGGGGTCTGCAGCCTTGTTGTCGGCCCGCTAAGCCGATATTGACCTGCTCCTCTAAAAAGAGGTGATCAGGAAGGTGGCGGATCCTCCTCCAGACCCGGGGTTTGTGTCCAGGTACTCCCGGGTCCCAAAACAGACGGGGGGCTGGCACCCCATTCTCGACCTGCATGACCTGAACAAGTTCCTAAGGTCTCGAACCTTCAGGATGGTCACTCTGGCTCAGATAATCCCATCCTTGGAACGAGGCATGTGGTTCTGTTTCCTGGACCTCCAGGACGCGTTCTTTCACGTCCCAATCCGTCCGTCCCATCAGAGATTCCTCCGCTTCAGAGCGGAGGGATCCCTTTACGAGTTCCGGGCCATGCCCTTCGGCCACACCCTAGCTCCCAGGGTCTTCACCAAATGCATGGCAGTGGTGACAGCATTCCTGCGGTGCCGAGGGGTCCGGGTGTACCCTTACCTGGACGATTGGCTGATAGCAGCCCCCTCCAGACAGGAGGTGGAGTGGTCCAGAGATCTGGCCCTCCAGGTTGGCCTCCTCATCAACGAGGCCAAGTCGGAACTCATACCAATGCAGGTGATACTGTTCATCGGGGCAGAGCTCGACTCTCTACGAGCCAGAGCATGGCTCCCGGCGGACAGGGCCGAGGTTCTTTCCTCCTTGGCCCAGTCATTTCTGGTTGGGCAATTGCGCCCTGCCCGGGACTTCCTGTGCCTCCTGGGCCTCATGGCGGCCTGCACCAGCGTGGCCCGTTGGTACATGCGCCCCCTTCAGTGGGGACTGGCCAGCCAATGGTCACAACGCTGCGATCCATTGGACCAGTCTGTGACAGTGATGCAGGAGATGTGGAACGCTCTCCAATGGTGGGTCGTTCCAGCACATCTGCAGGAGGGCATCCCGTTTGTCCGCCCCGAGCTGACGGTCTCTCTCTCGACCGATGCATCTCTGATGGGTTGGGGTGCCCATCTGGTGGAACACCGAGCGCACGGCCTCTGGTCCCCTCTGGAGTCCCGATGCCACATCAACCTGCTGGAGCTGTGAGCGGTCCGTCTAGCTCTCACCACCTTCCCTCCGTTTTCACGGGTCAGTGGTTCAGGTCCAGACGGACAACACCACCACCATGTACTATCTGAACCGCCAGGGCGGGACGCTCCATGCTGTTATGCAAGGAAGCTCTCCGATATAGTCCTCGGCGCAGCCTGAGGCGGATCTCCTAGCTATTCACGCGGCAGGAGCCTCCAGCACCCTGGCCGATGCCCTAAGCCGGATAGGGGCTGCGTCTCACGAGTGGTCTCTCCTGCCGGAGGTAGTACAAGATCTGTTCTCCCACTGGGGCACGCCTCAGGTGGACCTGTTTGCCTCCAGGGAGAATGCGAAGCTGAGTCTGTTCCATGCCTGCCCTCAGCAGGGCTCGCTGCAGGGGATGCCTCTCGAGGCCGTGGACCCCGGCCCTTCTACACCTTTTCCATTTCCCTTGATCCACGGGTGCTTCTCAAGGCGAGGAGGGACAAGGCGCAGGTGATTCTGGTAGCCCCAGACTGGCCCCGCCAGTTCTGGTATCCAGATCTCCTCAGCCTCAGCTCCAGGCTCCCGAGGTGGCTTCCAGCCCGCCGACCTGATCTCGGTCAACCAGGGGAAGGTATTCCATCCGGACCTTCAATCCCTGCACCTGACGGCCTGGTTCCTGAGCGGCTGGGGTTCCAGGCTTTGGGTCTTTTTGACGAGGTCCTCAACGTCGTTGAGGCGTCCTGTAAGGAGTCGACCAGGAAATGCTATGCCTTCAAATGGAAGAGATTCTCCATTTGGTGTCAAGGGAAGGGCTTAGACCCTTCCGACTGCCCCCTGGCAAGCATTCTGGACTACCTGTGGTCCCTTTCTCAGAAAGAGCTTAGGTCGACGACCCTTAAGGTGCACGTGGCAGCCATCTCTGCTTACCGGGCATACACCGGCAAGCAGTCGGCGCAGGAGAAGGTGGTCGGGCGCTTTTTCAAAGGCCTTGACCACATTTCCCCTCCGGTGCGAGAACCTCCACCTCCGTGGGATCTACTGCTGGTATTGGCCAAGCTTATGGGCCAGCCATTCGAACCAACGCACAGGTGCGATATTTCACACCTGTCGTGGAAGACCGCCTTCTTGGTGGCTATCATGTCAGCCAGAAGGATGGGAGAGCTCCAGGTGCTTTCCGAGTCTCCTTACCTGGTCTTCCACAGGGACAAGGTTGTCCTGTGCCCCCACCCGAAATTCCTTCTGAAGGTGTTGTCGGAGTTTCACCTTAACCAGGTGTTGACTCTGCCGGTGTTCTACCCCAGTCACACCTCGGAGGCCGAGTATAGGCTCCATACTTTGGACCCTAGACGAGCGCTCGCTTATTATAAGGAGCGGACGGCTGAAGTTCGGGGAGAGGTTCACCAGCTGTTTGTCACCTACGCTGAAGCCGCACCTGGCAGACCTGCAGCAAAGCGGACGATAGGCAGGTGGGTCACCTCCTGCATAGAGCTCTGCTATAGGTTGGCGGGCATGGAGCCTCCCAGAGGGATAAGAGCTCATTCTACCCGCCATACCGCTGCATCGGTAGCTGCTTCCAGGGATGTCCCTATCCAGGATATCTGCAGGGCTGCTACCTGGAAGTCGGCACATACCTTTATTACCCACTACCACATCGACCTTGAGTCACGCCGGGATGCTGGTTTTGGGGCCTCGGTTCTCCAGTCTGTCTTTCCCAAGTAAGTATTGGGGGTGTGCGTCTTGCCTCCCTCCTCCCGGAGAACTGCTAGGAGTCTGCCAGATAGTGTGGATGAACAACATATCCCATGTCCCTAAAAATACAGGTTACTCACCTGTAACAGGAGTTCTAGGAATGGTATATGTTGTTCATCCACACGACCCACCTGACCTCCCCGGCTTCGACGCGCAACCTGAGCTTCCAGCGGGCCAGATCTGGCATCATGGGATGGAGCCGAGAGTTTTACCACCCGGTTGGGTGGGAGGAGCCAGCTTGAAGACCTTCCGGCAAGACTTAAAGCGGCAAGGATACCTGCCAGATAGTGTGGATGAACAACATATACCATTCCTAGAACTCCTGTTACAGGTGAGTAACCTGTATTTTCTCCCCGTGTAACAAAAGAAGGTCTTATGTAATTTTTGGCAACTTTAACCCCTCCCCCCCCAATATTCTGTTGGCCTCCTTTATCCTACTGTGAAACTCCACGTTATCCCCTCTGCTTTGCTTGTTCTGTAGTTTTAAATGCCTTTTTTTTAGCCCTTATGGCGGCCCCTACATCCTTTGTGAAGCGTTTTTATTTTGTTCCGTAGAGATCTATGACCTCAGTTAACCCTTTTTCTTTTTTCAGTACCCATTTTGCTTCCACTCCCTCTGTCCCTCTTACCCACTTTAGTTTTTCCTGTCTCAGCTCCCTTATTCTTTTTTTTTTTTACTTTTTTTTTTATACTTCATTTTTATTGGTATCCACAGATTCCAGTACAGAATTTGTTATATCAGCATAGGCTCATATGCCACACTGCCAAACAGGGACAACCAAATAGAGGTACCCAGAGAAATGGAAGGAAAGGATGTGGAGGTTAGCCAAGTGCAAAAGATGGAGATTAGCGCCCAGGAGGTGGATAGGCAGAATAGGGGCAAAATTCAGCAGATAGGCAGACAGCAAGGTGAACCAGGGATAAAGGACAACCAAGGAAGGGGCTGGAGTAGAACAGCGAAACAGTCTAGGGAGGTCAAATCATGGAAAGTCATGTGGGCAAATGCCAGGAGCCTTAGCAACAAGATGGAAGATCTGGAGGCTGTCATGGTGCAGTCAGACCTGGACATTGTGGCCATCACTGAAACCTGGTGTAATGATAACCATGACTGGGAGTTGGCCATACCTGGCTACAACATATTCAGAAGAGACAGGGCAGGCAGGAAGGGAGGAGGAGTGGCACTGTATGTGAAAATGACATAAGGGCCACAGAGATCCAGGAGGAACAAAATGGGGGAGAGATACTGTGGGTTAAGCTGGAAAGGAAAATGGGGCCAGCCATCCAACAGGTGTGTGGCCTATAGACCACCAGCCCAGGAGGAAGAAACAGATAGGGAGTTGATGCTAGCCATCCAGAGGATGGCAGACAAGGGTGAGGTAGTACTGGTTGGGAGACTTCAATATTCCAGACGTGGACTGGAGCATACCAGCAGCAGCATCAACTAGGAGCAGATTTATCCTGGACTCCTCTCAGGGTGCCTTCCCAAGCAACTGGTCATGGAACCAACTCGGCAGAAGGCAATACTGGACCTTGTGCTCACAAACAGGGACAGTGTGATGGGGGTAGAGTGGGGAGCACCTGGGGAACAGTGACCACCAGTCACTGTGGTTTGAAATCACAGAAAGAGCAGAACCAAACCACACAAAACACGATCCTGGATTTTAGGGGGCAAACTTTGGGAAAATGGGGAGATACTTGAAAGAGGCATTAGGAATGGGGCAGGAATCAGGGGTTGAGGAACAGGAAGTATTTAAATGGGGATTACAAGAGCAACAGAATTATGTATTAAGCAGGTTAGCAAGAGGAAAAGGAAGAGGAGACCATTATGGTTTTCCAAAGAGGTAGCAAAGAATGAAAGCCAAAAGATTGCATTCAGGCAATACAAAAGACACAGGCAGAAGGGATAGGGAGAAGTACCAGGAGAAGCAAAGGGAGGCAGGGAGGTCAGTAAGGGAAGCCAAAGCTCAGACAGAAGAACACATTGCAAAATCAGTGGGTAGAGGGACAAAACCTTTACAGGTACATAAGTGAAAAAAAAGGCAAAGGGAGGGATAGTGAGACTGAAGGGGAGGATGGGGCTGTGTGGAGGATGACAACAGTAAAGCTGACATATTGAACAGGTATTTCTGCTCAGTCTTTACTGAGGAAGAGGAGGTAATGGGTCTGAATGGAGTACAAGGGTGAGAATGGTGCAGAAATGGACACAAGTCCCTTTCACGAAAGGGCCCTGAAGGAACTGTAAGTAATAAGAGTTGATAAAGCAATGGGGCCAGAAGGGTGCACCCCAGGGTCCTAAAGAACTAAGAGAGGTGGTGGCTGAACCTCTTGCTATCCTGTTTATCACATCACTAGAAACAGGGAGGTACCCAAAGACTGAGGATAGCAGATGTAGTCCCCTTATACAAAAGTGGGAACAAAGAGGAAGGGAAACTACAGACCAGTCAGCCTCACCGGTAGTGGGGAAGATCATGGAAGCACTACTGAAGGAGAGATTGGTGGAACATCTGGTTGTCAATGGACTACAGGACCCAATGCAGCATGGTTTCACCAGGGGAAGGTCATGTCAGACCAACCTCATTGAATTTTTGACTGGGTGACTAGGAGGGGATCAGGGGGCAGTGGACATGGCCTATCTGGACTTCAGCAAGGCTTTGACACTGTGCCACATAGAAGACTATTGCACAAACTGGGGAATATGGGTGTGGGCAGGATAGTGAAAGGTGGGTAGGTAACTGGCTGGACAGCAGGACACAGAGGGTGGTGGTAAATGGCTGTCATTCCACAGAGGGAAGAGTGACCAGTGGGGTACCACATGGATCATTGCTGGGACCGGTACTATTCAATATCTTCATCAGTGACATTGCACAGGACCTAGAAGGCAGAATTTCACTGTTCGCTGATGACACAAAGCTCTGTAACAGAGTGGACACACCAGAGGGTGTAGACAGAATGAGAAGGACCTGCAGAAACTTGAAGAATGGTCAGGGGTTTGGCAGTTGAAATTCAATGCAAGGAAGTGCAAGATAATGCATATGGGGCACAAAAACCCTGGCACAATATATCAGTTGGGGGGTGAGGATATAGCATGCACCAAGCAGGAAAGGGATCTTGGAGTTATCATCTCTGATGACCTCAAGGCAGGGAAACAGTGTGACAAGGCAGCAGGTAAAGCAAATAGGATGCTGGGATGCATAGGCAGGGGCATCACCAGCAGGAAAAGGGAGGTCATAATTCCACTGTACAAGACACTGGTGAGGCCCCACCTGGAGTACGGTGTACAGTTCTGGAGACCATACCTACGTAAGGACATAGACAGGGTAGAGAAGGTTCACAGGAGGGCAGCAAAGATGGTGCATGGATTGCATCACAAGTCCTATGAGGACAGGTTGAAGGCACTGAACATGTACTCCCTGGAGGAGAGGAGGGAGAGGGGATATGATAGAGACATACAAGCATCTTACAGGGAGGAACAGGGTGCAGGAAAACACTATTTTAAGCGTTAAAAGATGTTCCAGGACTAGAGGCATGGGATGAAGTTGGAGGAGGACGATCAGAGGAAACGTGAGGAAGAATTTCTTCACAGAATGGGTGGTGGACAAGTGGAACACCCTGCCAGAGGAAGTGGTGGGGCTGAAACAATCACGGGATTTAAGAATGCATGGGATAGACATAAAGGAATTCTGGAGGTCAGGGGTAAGGGGCAACAGACTTCCTGGAAAACATAAACTGAACTTACGAACTTAAATGGGCAGACTGGGTGGGCCATAGGCCCTTATCTGCCGACACTGTCTATGTATCTATGTGGCATCATTATTTTATACATACTTATGTAAAGACCTTAAGAGGTCCAATAGAATTGTAAACACTTCTTACAATTTCAACTGGTACTAAGCTCCCTTATTCTTAAGAGATCTTCCCTTGTCAATCTTCACCATTCATTACTTCCTGGGTGTAAGCCGGAGGCGCCAGACCGCGAGGAGCTTTTTTTAAAAAAGTTTGCCCTAACGGCACCGCCTCGAGAGTGACATCATGCGAGGGCGGCCGTTAGTAGCGACCGACTCCTCCTCCAACTCAGTTCTGTTTCTCCCGCCGTCGAGGCAGCACCTGTCCGCGCGAGCGATTCAGTGTTTTTCTGTACTGCGTAGTGTACCGACTCCGTTTTCCGTCGCACTCGACGCCGATACGGTAAGACTGTTCTTTTTTCTATCTTTCGGCGCCGGGTGTGTTTCTTACTGTGTTTTAGTCTCGTTGGTTTCGCGTTATGTACGGTTCTGGAGCTAAGCGCTTTTCAAGACGGGCCGCGCCCCTATGCGTCGGTGCTCCTGTGGCCGGCACTTCTCCGTCTCGGACTGGCATGACATTTGCCTCGCTCTGGGACCCAACCATGATATGGATTCGCAGGACGCCTGTTTCTCGATGGACCGTCCACTGCCTCGAGTCCGCGCTGTCAAGTCGTGGGCAAGGCCCTACCGACTGGGACGGCACAGTCAAGGGAATCTCGGCAAGATCTATAGGCCTTCCTCGGGTCCCTCCCGGCCTATACGGTCCGAGGAGGAGGGGTCCCTCATCCTATCTTGCCGAGGGAGGAGGCCCTTCCGGTGTTGGGGAGCATCGAGCCCCTCCCGGGCTGACGCTGACACCGCCGGCAGTCACCTTCGAGGTGCAGGCTCCCCGTGTCGAGGCCCTTGGCTTTGGGCCGCTCGGTGGACTTCGGCGCTGCTGATCCCGTGCTGTCATCGGTGCCGGTGATCAAGCGGCGCTGTTTTGGATCCCGCGCCGTGATCGAGGCAGCGCTGCTTTGGGTGCCGGTGATGGGGCGGCGCCATGGCGGTTGCTGCTTTGGCCTCGTGGACATGGCGCATCGGCGGTGCCGCTTGCCTCCCGACGCTGGCGGCGCTGCTGGTTTTCTCTTCTCGGCGGTGCTGGCCTGCTGGAGCCGGTATAAGGGGGTTAGCCTATCTGCTGCCAGTGTGGGGGGCGAGGCCTTCCTTGGTACTGGGCGCTCATGCCCTGTGGCCTCGGGACCCCTGGGGTGGCCAGCATTGAGGTCTCTGTTGGTCTCGCCTCCTCGGAGGACGATGACTCAGATGGACCTCATCCTGGCACCCCATTCTTCGGGATATGGGTCCTCGTGATTAGGGGTGCCAGGCGGCGCAGCGGCCCCTCCTCTGTCCCCTACCGCTGCCTCCTGAAGGTTCCTCGGCTGGGGTGGCCGAGAGTCCCGGGGGGACGGGGTGACGGAGGGGAGGCTCCCTCTCTGGAGGCCCGGCGAATAGCCACCCCTGGTGCTGTTGCCCCAGGGACAGGGGACGCTGCAGTCGAGAAGAGGGCCCCTTGGAATCTGAGGGGTTGAGGGCAGGCGGCCTGATGCCCGGCCTCTTTGGCCACCTCAGGGGCGGGCCAGGAGCCGTAGTGCAGAGCCCCGTCCTCCCCAGGGTTCTAGGGTGTCCTCCCGGCGCATTTGTGTGGACTGCCCTTCTGGATCCATGCAGTCCCAAGGCCGCCACAGGGGAGTTTCTCCCCAGGGCTCTTCCAGGCTCCGCTCCCCAGAGTTCCGCTCATGCCTGGCCTGATATCCGGATCCCTCCTACTAGGCTCCTTTTCCTGATTCCAGAGCCTCGCAGAGAGCAGTTGCCTCGGAGGTGCCCCTCTCCCATCTCTCTGCCTTCACCACCCCCGCCCCGGCCATGTCGGTCCCACGGGTCCGCTATCCTGGGAGCAGTTCAGAGGTTCTCATGCGCCTTCCCCTCATATGTTAGATACATGCATGAGCCGGTCTTTCGACTCTCCCCACCGCCGCAGGAATCCTCTGGGCATTCCAGCTCCCCATCATCCTCGTCTCCCTCCTCTGAGGGAGAGGAACCCCCTGCTCATCTGTCCTCCGATGCTGATTTCACGGAATATCAGCGTTTCCTCTCGAGGATGGTGAGGGATCTCCGATTTCTATGTTCGGAGAGACACTACCGAACGGGAGACGCGGAATTCCTTGGTGAATTCAGTGCCCAGCATTTGGTTGTACCTTCCTGGCCTATTCTTCCAGGAGTATGCTATCCGGTCCTGGCAGTTCCCGCCGCTTCTTCCCCAGCCCCGCGAACTGCCAGCGAGGTATTGTGCCCCTCTGAGTCTCTAGGTTCCCTTCCCAACCCGCCTCGGGTTTGGTGTACCTGATACCCTTCTGGGCGCTGTTGCCTGGCGACGACCGCCACCGGATCCGGACTCTCCAGTTCGACCATTGGGGCTAAGAGTGTTCTTCTTCGCAGGAGTGCATGTATTGCATCACATCAGGCTCACCATGCTGCCTACAACCGGCATTTGTGGTCGATGATGTCCCAGCTGCTGGCATCAATGCCTGACACGGAGCAAACCAGACAAGCTCGCTGTCCTCTCCGGCGTAGGCCTGGAGCTGGCAAGACACCAGCAAGGCATCTTTATGACGCCAATGAGGTGGCTTCCCAGGCTTGCGGGGACAGCGATCTGCATCAGGCGGACGGCATGGCTTCGCTCTTTCCAGGTTGTCACCCTGGCCCGGGCGAGGGTGATTCGCTCCACCTTCGGGGACCTGCCTTTTCTCTTCCAGAGCTAGGAGACTTTACAGGGCTCCCTCCGTCTCCCTCGCCCTCGGGAGGACCTACTAGCTCTTCTCCCACTTAGGCTTTCTGAATAAGCCAGGGTCTTCTCCTTCTGTTTCTCACCAGCAGAAGGCTGGGGGTCTTGTTCCCTCAGGGTATGGCCTCTTCCCCCTCCAGGGGAAGAGGAGCTATTACTCACCAGGAAGTAATGAATGGTGAAGATTGACAAGGGAAGATATGAAAATTACGTACCTACCGTAATTCTTGATCTTCTCTTGTATCTTCACCATTCATTACTTACACCCGCCCACCATCCCCTCAGTGGCCTCTTCCTGTGGCTTCTCCACCTCCCGCCTCCTTCTCCTCTCTGCAAAAAAAAAAAAATTCTTAAAATGTAGGAAAAATAGCTTAATTTTCCAAAAAAAAAATCTTTCTTTTGGGGTGTTCTAATTTTCCAGAAAATTACTTACTCTAAGATTCATAGGCCATCTCGTGGATTGCATTGGTCATGATCAGACTGTAAAACTATCTCTTGCCATTCTTCTGGCAAGATACCTCTGGGGTTTTGGCCTGGCTCAGGCTATTCAGTTTTGATCCTGCAATCCCGTGTTCCAGATATTTGCCCTGAAATCAAAATCCCCCCATTCTTGCCTTGCAGAGGAACGAGTATCGCCTGTTCTTTTTTTTTTTAAAAAGAAAATGCTGAGGGAACTCTCTTCGACTGCTATAGGCATCTTGGTATTGGGGTCATGCAACTAGCCTGCAAAATTTTTATCTGTAAAAAAAAAAAGGAAAACAAACGAGGGGAAATGAGAGGGTAGGCTACCCTTCTCGCTAGTTTGTATATTGGTTTCTCCTTTTAAGTGTCCTCCTGGACAATTTTTTTTTACAGAAGAGCAGTGCTGACCATATCCAATCCCAGCCAGCCTAAGCCTTTGGCCTGCCTTGGTCAGTCTGTCTGAGTCCCATTCCTATGCTTAAAATGCCTGAAAGGCTTACATTTTCCTTTTCTAAATCCCAGAGCAGCACTCTCCTGCTGCCTGGGGTTCATTCTCCCTCCTCGGGTGTCCTCAAATTCTAGGCCTTTCGCGGCCAGGAACCCGAGGGGGGTATCAACAACAATGGCATGTTGAGGATAAGGACTATGCCCTCCTGAGTCTGTTCAGCGGGTTTGGTGAACCTTCTTTCAGCTCTATCTCCAGGATTCTTGCTTCCTGTTAGTCGAGCCTTCAGCTGTAAGCTAACTATGCCTGCTGGGCATTCTGGTCCTTCAACATCCCATCTCTTTTCTCTTCTTCTTCTTCTTCTATTTCTCATTTCCTTCCTTATCTCTCTCCTAGAGTCGCCAGGTAAGGAGGCCCCGCAGTCCCTAGGCTAGGGATACTCTTATCTCCTCTGTCCTTCCTCCATCGGCTTATTCCTTATTCAGTTCATTCTTCCTTGCTTTGCTATCCCTCGGCTATCTTGCCTCGCTATCTATATTCTCTGCTTTCGCTTTTGCCTCTCCGGCTCACAGAACTGAATTGGAGGAGGAGTCGGTCGCTACTAACGGCCGCCCCTTGCGCATGACGTCACTCTCGAGGGCGGTGCCGTTAGGCAAACTTTAAAAAAAAAAAAATTAGCTCCCGTGACGGATGCGCACCTCCGGCTTACACCCAGGAAGTAATGAATGGTGAAGATACAAGAGAAGATCAAGAATTACGGTAGGTACGTAATTTTCATTTATCCTTCCTAAAGTGAAGGACATTGGTCTGGGACTGATTTTTCTGTTTCCAGTTGAGAGCTGAACCAGACTGCCTGGTTTCTGGTTCCCCGTGGATTCTGCACCACCTTGCGCAGATGCTCTCCTACCTTGCTTTGCTGGTCCTGCCCTCTCACCTTCCTGACACTGTCCATGTTGGTAAGCAGTAAGTCTATGATGGTTGACTCTACTATGTTTCTCCACTCTCTCTAGTAGAACTGCATATTGAAAGACCTCTGTCAGCTGTTGCTTTCTTGCGGTGGCTGCTCCTGGGATCCTCCAGTCCACATCTGGCATGCTGAAGACCCCAGCAGCGACACCACCCCAAGCAGTATTGCACTTTTTGATCTCCTCCCCTAATTCCCCATCCGCTTCCTCCTTTTTTAGATGGTGGGCTGTAAACCCCCCCTAGTCTATTTCTTTTTCCGCAACTACTTGCATCCCTGTAGTTTCTGTGCCACATATCCTCCATAATTGAAGCTTTTTATACTTTCCCTAGCACATTTTGCCACCACTCCACCTCTTTCCAGAACACAGTATGTTTTGGCATGGGGTTGGAGAGAGGGAGGTTAGATGCCTACCTGGTACCTTGGTTCAGAAGGGTGGACAGTTTCTTAGATTTTTGTGGGGGGCTGAACGTCATTGTCTATCTGGGCACTAACGGGCCGTGAGGGATGGGGCTGGGGTAGTGCAAGGAGGTTAGGAAACTGGGAGACCCTATAACAGGTAGCCACGACGGTGGCATTCGGCAGTGCTGCCTGTCTGTGTGATGGGATATGAACTCCTGCATCAGGAGCCTCAACAGTTGAAGGAATGGTGCAGGGAGGTGGGTTTCAGCTTCACTGGGGACAACCTGGATGGATATGGGTCTATACAGATGTGATGGCCTGCATCCTTCTAGGAAGGAGACCACATTCCTCAATGGAAGGTTTAAATGTTACTTTGATTAAATTTAAATAGCAGAGGGTGAAGGTGATGATATCAAGGGAGGCATAGACTGCACCCCGACCCCCATTGAAGCAACAGAAGGAGAAGGCCCAAGAGGAGGAAATGTCCCACAGGGGATAAGTTGAAGGAGGCATCGTAGGGGACAGGAACAGAAGATGTGGAAAGGGAGGTGTTGAGGTGGCAAGGCATGGAAAGTGTAGTGAGAGGGTAGAGGGAGTGAAGGGAAGTTTAGAATTGCAGCGAAGGTGGGGGGTCGAGGGGTTGCAGGTAGGGTGAGAGCAGTGTGTGGAGAGCCATGTATGCCAATGCAAGGAGTCTTGGAAATAAAATTTCAGAACTGGAGGCCTTCATGGTGGAGGCAGATCTGAATCTTGTGGCCATAGCGGTCGTGATTCACCGAGAACTATGACTGGAACATGGCTGTACCAGGCTACACTCAGTTCAGAATTGATAGGGAAGGGGAAGAAGAATGGTGGATGAGTTACTCTGTATGTGAGGGAAGGTGTCAGAGCGACAGATGTGCAAGGGAACCTGGGCATAAAGGATGGGTTGGACACTCTGTGAGTCACCCTGAGGCAGGAGTCGGAGCCACTGTTTGCACTGGGTTGATATATAGACTTCCAACACAGGGAGAAGAATTGGATAAGGCACTAGGGGAAGTCATCAGTATGGTGGTTATTAAAAAAAAAAGGGGGGGGGGTGCTGCTGGTTTGGAGTCTTAAGTCTGCCAGATGTAGACAGCTTCCCAGCCACAGCCTCGGCTAGGAGCAGGGCCATCCTAGACTTCCCGCAGGGGATGTTTCTCAGGCAGCTAGTCAAAAGAGAGCCCACTTGAGATAGAGCAGTGTCTTGCAGACGTCAAGGTGGGATGTCAACTGGAGACCAGTGATCACCACTGTGCAGTGTGGCTTAACATAAAGACAGCAGCAGAGACACTGCGTCCCTTATAGTGCACTTGGCTGCCATCTTTGCATTCTGGGCACAGGCTAGTATGCCAGCAGTGGCTCAGAAATGTGGTCAGGCCCTTTTTAGGCCTGAATCACCTATCCCCTCCAGTGTGAGAGCCTTTGCCACATGGGACCTTTTGCTGGTGCTTGGGAAACTGATGGATAAACCATTTGAGCCCCTGGACAAGTATGAAATATGACACCTGCTGTTGCCTCAGCCATGTGGGTGAGGGAACACCAGGTGCTTTTGGAATTCTTCATATCTGGTTTCCGCAGAGGCACCGTTGTCCTTCATCTTCTGTGGTTGCTGGTAGGTAACCTCGATTTCTAACAACAGGAATCCAACAGTAATGTAGAAATCTGCATCATCTCCATCCAGAGGCATTGCCCCAGTGATTGAACTGAATGCTAATAGAATCTGGAATTCTGTTCAGACTGTGCACTGTGGTCACACTCTCCCTGCTGGACTAATATTAGATTTGTTTCACCGCTGTTAATGTTATATTGCAAATTTGGTAAACAGGTGATGATTTGAGTGTTCTCCTGTGCTGCACCAGCCATATAGAATGAATTTTTCATAGAAATCCGTCTTCTTGGCACCCATACTTATTGTTTTCTTCACTTAACTGCTGAGGTTCGCTGTTATACTGTGTGTGTGTGTGTGTGTACCTACTCCAACTTCTTGAGAGTTAATTTTGTAAATGGTGTGTTTACAAGATGTATTTTTGCTGTTGTCACTGCAAGTGAAATGTCAAAAGAATAATAAATCACCAATTAAATCTGTGCACTGGTTCATTAGCTACGTCTTGTTCTTTAGACTGAATTATTCTGTTTTCATTTCAGATATACCATCCAACGTGTTACGAAGATTACAAAAAAGTAAGTTGTATTCAGCATTTTTTTAATATGATAGATGTACTTTGTGTTTCAACAGATGATATTTTTAAAAGATCCATATTTCACAATCTTGCATCACCAAAGGATGAAGCTTTATGAAGGGGAAAAAGTGCTTTTGTTTGAAGCAGCAGTTAATTTTATTTACTAAAACTATTTCATTCCGTTTTAGATCATACCTTTTCTCCAGTGTCCCTTCCCCATTTTCTGTGTGATTTAGCATTTTTTATTTCTTAAATTCAGAATTATTTATGGTGAGCATTCTTTGCAGAGCAGCGGATGCCTTTGGGAAAACTAGGGGAAACATTTAGACACAAGCTTGTATGTCAACTTCTATTGATTTTTTCCTACCTATTTAATACTGAAGAAATTCCAACAAAAACAAGATTGTTACTCCTTGGAGTTTATCTGCCTCTATAGGTTGTTCCCTAATTGAAATTACAATGCTCAGCTGGCATCTTGGTCTGTTTCCATGGGAATAACATTGATATCACAAACAGAGTTATGACATCAGGTTGGGAAGACTCGGTGGGAGCTGATGAACCGTCAAGGAACAACTGTCCTGTTTTCATGCATATAACCTCAGTAAGAAATAATGGGGATAAAGAAAAGCTAATGGAAAAAATACAAGCTCTTTTTGTCCAAATATTATATTTTTCAGAATTCCTCTTTGCAGTGCTGGTGGCTCTTTATAGCAGCAAGCAGTACAACGAAACACGTTTTTCAAAAAGCTAGTTTCAGATCAGTTAATAAAAATAGTAGTATATTCTGTCACATCTACTACGCTAGGTACCTCCTGTGCTGTGCACCATGAGTTTTTGTTTTTTTCTGAATCCTAACCCATGTCAAGTTTACAGTGCCATTTCTAAGAGAAATGTGGCAGTCTTTTTTTCTTGAGAACCAAAAACTGTAATTATAAGATTCTCAAATTTTGGGGAAACTAGCCTGGAATCTTGCCCCCGTTGTGTTGCACTACTGTGTTAATATATTTTCATCAACATTTTCAGCTGTTTTGAACACCTCTGACTTGAAGAACTTCATTTAACCTGCAAGCCTGTGTTTGGTGTTGAATCTGTTTTTGTTCATACTGGTTCACATTTTTTAACTCTGTTTATTCACTTTCTTCGAGGGGGGGGGGATTTACACCTTATCAGCCCATGTGGAGCGCCTTTCCCCATACATGCATGGCCACCCCAGCCTCCCTGCTCAGGGAAGTGTCCTTGGCTTCCCCTTCCACCCAGGGAGCTGAAGTTGAGATAGCAAGATCTATCTTGTCCCTGGCTGGTCGTTAAGGCAGAGCTGAGGAGGGCCTCTGGCATCATAGTACACAAATGAAGGGGATTTTTTGCTTAGTTACAATCCCCTAATGGAGCTGATGTGCAGTGGCATCTTGGCATGCCGGACTGCTCCCAAGCTTGATGTTTTCTACTCTGCCAGTATCTGCTCTACATCATTCCCTGACTTGCTCACCCCCAGCCATTGCTTGAGATCATTATTTCGCAGGTTCTGGAATTCTCCCCCCTTGGAGGAGGAGGAGAGCTACAGTGGATGCTCATCCTCCTCCCCATGGCTGACTCTCTCTGCGCTTGTCCAAACCTAGGTTGGCAGAGCCACAAGTGGTAGCTCTACCGCTGCGCTGGTGGACCGAGTGTCTTGTTCCATCTTGTTTGGCCTTAACGAAGTGGGTGGTGGGGATTTACACATTGGTAGTAAGGACTATTTTAGACCTGTATGATGTAGTCCTTGTTAAGCAGGTCATCGCAATGCATGCATTATCGGTTCTAAAACTCTGTAGTTGTAAAAGGCATGAACCACATCATAATGCTTTAATTGAGTCTTTAATCTGGGCATGTATATTAGAAACACCAGTTCAGTTAACTAAAAGGTCTGTATAGTGGTACTTAACACCACTGTGTAACTCTGAAACATACATTAAGTTTATTCATTAAAAGACCAGTAAAGAAGGAACAAGGACAGAATTCGAGCCAGTATTTAAGAACACCTGTAGGAACACTGACTTTCAGGTTTTGCAGTTTTCCTTAACCTAGTTTTTGTTACGACTAAGAGGAACTAGTGTGCACCAGGCACTCTCTGTGTCCTTCAGGGGCACTGGGGACCATTGGGGCTACCCAAGTCACACAGCTTAAAGAGCTACTAGCACCAAAGTTAGAAAATGTTAAATATTTTTAAATGCCACTTGCTACTTTACATATATTTCCATTTTGCTTATTAGAATGTTTTAACAGTAATGGGTATGATGTAAAGAGTAGTATTTTAATTAGAGAGTGATGTATGTAGATCTATACCTTATCAGCTTTGACTGTGACATCACTAGTGTCCGATCTTACAGCAGATGATTGGCTCGCTCCTTTTGGACAGTTGTGATGTCACAGACAGTGAGGGTCATGGGGTTGATGAGTTATGTGCTATATGTGTTAGCCTACAGGTAGAGTACAGTTCTGCACATCAAACCAAAGTGTTGGGTAGAAAATCTTATTGGCAAAAGAAAAAAATGCTTATGGTATGAGAAGTACCACAGCCTCCACTTGCATACTGTGTGACTGTGAGCAAGTCACTTGACCAACCCAGTGCTCCTGGGTCGCCCCTGAAAACAGGCACTTGTGCCTAGTGTGCCTTACCTGGTTACCAAAAGAATACAATTTAGTAGTTCACTACAGAGTTAAGCAGCACGCTAGTGGAGATCTGACATGAGGAACATGAAATGAAATGAGGCGCCATATAAACATTTTGGAAACAGAGCAGTGTTAAATATCAAGAGGTTGCAGAGGAGTGCATAATGAAGTATTCAGTGAACAGCTGTTGTAAGGGATAATTGTATTCCTAATCTGTATTATCCAGAGCAGTAATCTAGCTCCCCAGTGAATACTTTGTAGGGCCGTAAGTGCATAAGGAAACTGTATTAATGAGCAGGCAAGATCCTAGCAAGTTTCAGGTTTGCTGGGGTAGTTTTGTGGCTTTTTAAGAGTTAACATGCTCTCCTTCAGAAAAATGTGTTTCTTGGATTAAAATCAATTGTGGCTTTTGATTTTTGAGTGTAGTTTTGTCTTAAAAAAAAAAAAAAAAAAAAAATGCAAGTTGAGGAAACATTTGAGGGAACAGAGTGTGATTAGTAATGCTTGTTCAAGTGATTTTAATTTTAAAGAAGTCCGGAATACGAGATGTCCTAAAGTTAAGCAAAACACTGTGTATTGAGTGATTTATTTTTAATTTTTTTGGTTACATTTTTAATACTTGTGTAATATTGCTTTACAGACCTCTTCATTTGTGGACAGTTCCCCTTCCCCTTCTCCTAGTAAAGCTCCAGTTGAAAATCCACTAAATGTAATGTTGAACATTGTTAAAACCGAGCCAGAGGAACTATTGGATGATTGTAAAATTAAACAAGAACCGGATGATAACAGTAGTAACTGCACTGAAGAAAACAAATCCTCTTCCACGGACATTAAAATAGAAACAGAACCAGAACCTGTTAAAGAAGAACCGAGTTAGATGAACTGAAAAGAAATGCTTTTTTCTATAAGCATTTTGGCTGCTGTATTAAAAATCCTGTAATAAGGATAAACAGTACTGTATTTTCCTTGCTGTATGAAAATTATTTTTATATTAAAAAAGAATTTCCTGGGGCAGGGTCCTCGGCTACTATTTGGTTTATAAATACATTTTTGTATTTGAATAAGTTTCTGCCTGCAAGGTTTCAGGTGTTTGAATATGCTGTAGATGTGTACAAATTAAAAAAAAAAATTGAACAGATCTGTATGTGCGAAAGTAAATGACTTTTTCATTTGTGAAATTGTAAATTATAAATAAAAAATATTTTTGCTAAATGTGAAGTGTAAAGTTTGTGCACAACACCGAACAAAGGCAGCATTTCAAGATTGGGTTTTCGTTAAAAATGAAATTACAGTGAAAAACACTTTGTTTTATGCAAGCATTTCAGGTCTACAGTGTTTTGGGAGGAGTACTTTGCTTTAAAAACAAGACTTCAGTGGATTTGTTTTCACAATTTAAAGGCAAGACCTGACCGTTCTTCGTTTATTCTGCATTGAATTGGTAAACTTCAAAGAACGTTTATTTAACACTTCCCTGTTTCTGATACAAAATTTAAGGGAGCATTTACTTGAATAAAAAAGTCCAACTGAAAAAACCCTTGGTGTGGCTTGTATAACTTCTTTGTCTTCACTGAACACCCATCTCATAGAAATTGGGTTATAAAGTGAACAGTGGCCAGAAATAAAAACTTTTTTGCATTATTTCCGCATTGCCTAATTTAAAAACTTGTTTAAATAGCCAAACTGGGCTTAGGATGGTTTGAGTGTGATCGTATTCTTTTTGAAGAAATGTTTACCACTTTTCTAGTTGTTGGTATTGAATAGAATAGCTTTAGTGGATATTATAAAATGTTAATATTTAATATAATAAAGTAATAAATAGTAGTCCCGAGTCTTGTGTTTTTTTTTCCTGTTATGTAAAATTACCTGTTTTATACACTGCACTGAAACTGAAAGATTCACTCAGCAGAATGACATAGATGGGTAACACAAAGTTGATCTTGAAAAATATGTTTGCAGGCAAAACTTCGGTAATCACAACTCTCAGAGATCAGCATAAAGTTGAGCATTCGCAGACTTGCATTAAGGTACATCGTTGGTGAGTCCAGTGTAAAACCACACCAAGAGCATTATATGAGGAGATAGCTTGCAGATTCTTCTATGGCATATTTTGTTGAGCCCCCCTCCCCCCCAAAAAGAAAAAGGCTAAATGCTGTCACTTTAAACAAATGGGCCCAGATATTCAAAAGGGTTGCTCATGGCGCAACAGTGTTGCGTCATGCATAACTCACTGATGTGCCCCGGCGTGATATTCAAAAGGGAAAAGTGCGCGGCACAAACCCCGATGCACCGGAACGCAGCAGTAATGTATGCAGGCACAAGTTGGGGGGGGGGGCATGCCCATGCATACTCTGCACAGCTCGGGATGTGCAGAGCCATGCATGCACAACCCCTACCTGCGCCAGCACAAAGTTACGCCAAAAAAAAAAAAAAAAACTGATGGCCACCCTCAGGTGAGCTGCCGCATTGCAGGGCGCAACACGGCAGCTGCCACCTGTGGGTGGCCACCCGAGTTCCGGCTGCACCTGGTGGCCCACCCCTGCCCAATGCCCGATCGCGAGCATTTGAAAAAAAAAAATGAATTCCAATATCCCTAGTGGTCCAGTGGACCACTGTCTGCCCGATATCGGGCATTTGTAATGAAAAAGAAGATTTGGTCCTATATCCCTGGTGGTCCAGTGGACAGCTATCTCACCGATCACGTGGCATTTAAAAAAAATTCCAATATCCCTGGTGGTCTAGTGGTGGCCCGCCCACTGAGCCCCAACGCCCGCCTCCAGTCAGCTGGCGGACGGCAGCACCTCACCCGCCTGCCACCCGCTGACTGACACTCAGAGCTGCACGCCCATTGGTTCACAGTGAGCCAATGGGCATGCAGTTTGATCGAGATACATATTCCAGATATGTGAATGATTCATTCACATATCTGGAATGTGTAGTAGTAGTGCTGACGCCCATTGGCTCATGCTGAGAACCAATGGGCATGCAGCCCTACCGAGGTGTCAGGTGGTGGGGCAGTGGGGCTCAGTTGGGGGGGGTACCACTAGACCACCAGGGATATTGGAATTTTTTTTTTTTACAAATGCCCACGATGTCTTTCTTTTATACAGATGCCCGCGATCAGGCAGATAGTCCACTGGACCACCAGGGATATAGGATGGATTTGCCTTTGTTTTATACAGATGCCCGCGATTAGGCAGATAGCGGTCCACTGGACCACCAGGGATATAGGACAGATTTGTCTTTCTTTTATACAGATGCCTGCGATCGGGCAGATAGCGGTCCACTGGACCACCAGGGATATTGGGCGAAGTCTTTGTTTTTTTACAAATGCCCGTGATCGGGCAGAAAGCGGTCCACTGGACCAGCAGGGATATTGGGAATATTTATTTTGTATACAGATGCCCGTGAATGGGCTGCAGGGGGCGTCGGTCCCCGACAGCTGCTGCCTGGCAGGGCGCCAGGCACAAGTCATCTGGGATTGGTGCACCTGCATGCAAATGGGGCCATAATGACATGCAAATGGTCCCATATGCGCCTTGCATACATTATGGCCCCATTTGCATGTTAAGTTTTGAATATCACGGTTGCTGTGCATGGCGCAATGGAATTTGCACTAGTGCATCCCCTTGCTCCACTCTGGCCACTTGCGCTTGTGCAGTGCCACTGCGCCACGCACACTGGGGGTGGCCAGGGTGCGATATTCAAAGCTGCTGAGCCATGGCGCAGCTCTGTTGAATATCGCCCAGTTCACACCCCTGTGTAGCCAAGTTGCACTGCACCCAAGCTTGCACCACAGCCTGGCGCAGTTTGAATATCTGGGCCTGGGGGTACAAAATATGTTTTGTGTTCAGCATTTCTCAAAGTTTTGTATTATTTTTTTAAGCATAGACGCACAGCAGCGTGATACTGGTATTGTTTACGTACTGGGAAGGTGCCACGTGCAAGTGAATGGGATGCACGTGTTTCAGTTCTATTTTATTGACAGT
Source organism: Neoceratodus forsteri (assembly GCA_016271365.2). Classification (NCBI taxonomy): domain Eukaryota; kingdom Metazoa; phylum Chordata; order Ceratodontiformes; family Ceratodontidae; genus Neoceratodus; species Neoceratodus forsteri. The sequence continues at coordinate 1,339,082,737 of CM057458.1, read as the reverse complement.
CATGCACAACACAAGTAGTGTAACAACTACAGAATAATCGATCACGAGTAAATGTTAGCCTTACACCAATTCTTTGTAAAGTGTTAGAAAAACTAATTAAGGATAAACTAACTCCGCTGCTAGACAGTCTTGACAACTGGCAACATGATTTCAGTAAGTGATGGTCCTGTTCTAATCTGATTAGTTTTTTTTTTATATGTAATTTCTGGGTTTTTGCGGGTTTTCTCCTGACCCCAATCTAGTTAGCGTCTACAACATCATAAGCTCTAATCTAGATAACTTACCCTGTGATGTCATATTTCTTGATTTCAGGAAAGCCTTTGACTCCATTCCTCACTGGGTTTTAATAAATAAATTAAAGGCTTGCGGTATTCAATCCCTGTTTATACGGTGGATTGCAAACTGGGTCACAAACAGATATCAGAGAGTGGTTATAGATGGTCATTTTATCGAGTTGGTCAGCAATTAATAGTGGAGTACCACAAGGATCCATTCTAGCCCCCTTACTCCTTCAAATATTAATTTCTGACTTGTCCCATAATATAACCTGTAATCTTATCAAATATGCTGATGACTGTAAAATCAGCAACGTATGTAACTAACACTGAGGAAATTGCTTTTCTCCAAGAGGATCTAGATAAGTTGAGGTCCTGGTCCTGAAAATGGGGGGTACACTTTTAACACATCAGAATGCAGTGTACTCCATTTGGGGAAAAACAATCCCAGGAATAAATATCTATTATACAATGAAATATTTAACTCTAAGGTTTATGAAAAAGATTTAGGAGTTACAGTTTATTCAAATCTGGACTTTGACCTTCAAATCTCTAATACTCTGAGTAAAGTTAATAAAATATGGTGGACTACCGGGCACAGTATCAAATCTAAAAATCTTAGTGTTCTATTACCTCTATCGTGCCTGTGTAAGACCCCACTTTGACCTTGCTTCCCAACTTTGGTGTCCTTATAAGAAAAAAGACATCAACAAAATTGAAAAGTTTCAACGAAAAGTGACAAAATGTATTTCTCCAGACAAATGTATATCTTATGAGCAGACTTTCTGAATTTAATCTAATGTCACTGGTTCAGAGGCGCATATTCTGTTCACCTGGGATGTTAATGATCCGTCCCTCATGCTTGATTGTGGTCTTGAATTCAAACAGGTCACCTTTAACACAAGAGGACAATCCCCTTCAACTAACTAGAAACAAAGTTAATTAAAAAAGTGCATATTATTTTTCACAGAGAATCATTAACCCTGGGAATTCCTTACCTACTCCTGTAGTTATAAGTGAAACAAAAATGTATTTAAAAACAGGTTAGACAGATTTCTACTATCAAGTAACAACTTACTTTATTATAAGTAACTTAATTGGAACAGACTATGGGCATTTTGACTTTTGTGCTCTGTATACTTTCTATAAAAAAAAAATTTATAAACGTGCTAAAAGAAGAAAAAGCACATTCAGTAAGAGCACGGGGAAACATGAGTAGAAGTAAACACAAGAATGAAGAGCAAACAGAATGATAGTATATAGTGCAAGACAAGAAAAGTGAGTCAATAAATGCATGTCGTGCCATTGTTTTGTTTAACATATGTTAAATTACATTAATAAAATAATCTGTAGCTTTGGTTTTAATTACGTTAGTGGGATAGAAACTTATAAGGCTTGTCACTTAGACGTGACTCTCCCGGTGTTACCTTTCAAGCCATTAGCCAATTTAAAGATTGAATCAGTTGAAATTTCCACTTATTAATTATGGGAGGACTTTCTTCAACTCGCATCACAAATCTTCGGGACATCACAGAAAAATGGCTTCACACCAAATTTTTGGTCATCATAAAAATGGCTGATATTTTATTGTTAATTTCTTCAAGAGTTGATCAGGTGGACACCATTTACTGCCTACATTTCACTAGATCTCTCAAGGGAAGTTTTCTTTAGAATATAGAAAAAAGTAATGCAAGTATATCAATTTCTACTTGGCTGCATTTGGCAAGTAAAACGCATAGTGCTGTTTCCACATAGTTTCTGACTTAAAAAGTAGAATGCATGGTAAAAAAAATATGCATTAGCCATGCAAACCTGTGTTTTATACATAGGGAGGATTGCAGAATAAGGTGATGGTGGGACTCAGACCCCATGTAGTGTGGTGTAAACATGTAAAAATTAATATAAATAACTTAAATTGGTAAATTTGTGCTCAAACAGCTTTGAAATATCCCTGGTGGTGTGTGGACAGCCTTCCATCACAGCCACGGTAAATTACAGAACTCAACCTCATTCTTCGACCTGATTTATTTATCTCATGTCACTTTCTTCAAGCCACTCTTATCAGAATTGCATTTCTCACTGCAATCTAAATGAATGATGTAGTATGCTTAATTTCCTTAGCGAAGCTATTTTTATTTGAAAAGTGACCTTGACAGGATGGAGGCAGTCCAGAGAAGGTTGACTAAGATGGTACAGGGCTTGCTTCACATAACATATGAGAGAAGATTAATGAACCTCAATATGTACTCGCTGGAGGAGAGGAGGGAGCGGGGGGACAAGATAGAAACATTCAAGTACCCAAAGGGCATAAACAAGGTGCAGGGAGGAGATATCTTCCAGTATAGAAGGAATACAAGAACAATATATGAAACTAGAAGGTGTCTGGTTAAGAGGTAACGTGAGAACGTTTTTCTTCAGAGACAGTGGTGGACACATGGAATAATCTGCTGTGGGAGCGAGCACAGTGGAGGGATTTAAACATGCATGGGACAGACATAAGGGAACCTTAGTGGTGGGAAAGGGCACTGACTGGATAGGGTCAGAGGCCACAAACCAGTATATGGCTTAAGGGAAGACTAGATGGGCCTGTGGTGGTCCTTAACTGCCGACAATTCTTGTGTTTGCATAACCTATTGTACGTTTGTAAGTTTAAGTTATATATATTGGGTATTTCTATAAAAGTCTTATTTGGCTCGAAAAGTTTTGAATATGACCACGATCCCAGAACAGAGTTAATGTACCTCTCTCTTTTTTACATTTTGCAAATTAAGGATCCGGTTTTAGGTCCTACTGTATCAACTGCATGCATTCAGATTAAACCCGAGATATTTATTTTTAACAGTATTTTAATAAACTCATTGAGAAACGACACTGATGGTCAGAAACTCCCAAATGCTGATACTACTCAGAGTGAGTAAGTCAAAATCTGGGAATTGTTAATCACAAAATGATCCAATTTAAATTCTTGCATAAAGAACAGATCTTACTTTGAGAAACCGCTCTTGCAGCAGGTTACACCATTAGGACTGAAGCCGGCAGGCGCCAGGACCCCACAGAAATTTTCTAGCTAGCAGTATTCAGTGGGGACTGCCTCCAATGTCAGTCCCGCCCCCGACGGGCACAGTACATAAGGGGGCAGTCCCCCAGAATCCCCAGTTCTTTTCCCGCCATCGACTCGCCAGCATCAGCCTCTCAGTCTCTACCTAGCGCACAATGATTTAGAACTTCCAAGAGTTTCTACTTAACTAATGTCCTTTCCAATTCCTTCATTTGAGGGTCACCTTTCAAAGTGTGCCTGTGGAAAACCAGTCCCTTTCAAGGATCCTCATTCTTCATGCGTGCGGTGCCTAGGCCTGGATCACGACACCAAGGCCTGCACCTTTTGCCAAGGGTTCAACAGCCGCACCAGGATCCGCCATCAAAAGGCACTTCAGACTTACCTGCTAGAGGAAAAACTTAGCAGGATGGACCAAGAAACTTTCTCCAGTGGCGATTCTTCCTCCAAGGTCCACAAGCACCAGGAGAAGGCAAGGTCCAGATCCCCGAACTGGGCCTCGGATTCATGGAGCTCAGGCTCCACCCGATCGGACTGCACTCCCTCCAGGGCTAGGTCTCAGCCCCCTCCGGTTAAGGTTTGGGTTTCCAGTGGTTCGTCAACTCTTCAGCCCATCAAGACTTCCAGGCCCTCGGCTTCCTCTACTCCCTCTCGGGCCTCTTCAAAGTCCTCTGAACACCACAAGTCTTCCTCTTCCACCCGACGTCGAGACCCCGACTCCAGATCAGTCTCCCAGCCCCCTAGGGGCCCAGATCCTCCACCCAGGAAGACGAAGGACTTGACGTCCCTCAAGTGGATGACGGACCCGCCGTCGGCCAAGCACCCGAAGTCAGCTAGGTGTTTGCCGGAGCCGAGAACATCGGCCAAGCACCAGACACCGGCCAGGCGTTCACCAGACCTGAAGTCGTCGGCCAAGTGACTGCTGGCTTCACCAGAGCCGAAAACCACCCCCCAGTCACCGGTGGATAGTGGTCACAGGGACTCCACAGAGGAGGACACCACGTTGCCCGAAGACTAGGCGGGCAACACAGAGGATGCCGGGCTTCCGAGGGAGTCTTCGCCCACCCCAGACACACCTGAGGACCCGACGCCTGACCCCGGCGACAGACCACCAGCGCCAGGCCTGTCGTCAAGCATGAATATTCAAGAAGTAAAGGAACTTTCTACTTTCTGGTGGGACACCATCCGTAAAGATGTGGTCCCAGTAAAGCCTCCTCCTAATCCTTCACCTCCTATGCCCCCTCCTCCACCACAGGGGCCAGCAGGATGACCACCAACCCCCAAGGAGCAGACTCCACCTCCTAGGGGTAGATCCCAGGATCGGAGAAGGCCTCCCTCAAGATCTCCATCAGGGTCTCCCAGCCCTAAGCGACCCAGACGTCGGCAGTATACTCCATCGGGGGAGGACTCCAGATCAGATACCTCTGATTACTCCAGATCTCCTTCTCCACTCAGCATTTCATCACCTGAACAACATGACCTTCCCAGATCTCCTCCGGATGATCCCTATTTCTCTGAGATCATGAGGCACATCCAGGACAACATGGGGTGGGATGCTGAAGACCTCAACCCCGAAAGGCAGCGCCTTGCCCGTTATCTTCAGCAAAAAGACCCGAAACCTGTGGTAGTGTCACCCTTGGTGGACACATTTGCAGATGTCACCAAGGTTGCATAGAAGCATCCGCACTCCACTCCTGCGGTGCCGAAGAAAGCTGACCACCTGTACAAGGCCCCCAGAGAGGACCAGTACCTGGTCAACAACCTCTGGCAGACTCCCTGGTCATTACGGCCTCACATGACCGGTCCCAAAGACCACAACACATGAGCACACAGCCACTGCACCAAGAATCCAAATAATTGGACGCCTTGGTGAGACGCACGTATGCGGCTGCTACATGCTCCATCAGGTCCCTGAACTACCTAACCCAAATGGTACAGTTTCAGAACGCCCTATGGGAACAGGGCCAGGACCTGGTCAATAAGCTTCTGGATGGTGATCAGTAGGCGGAGCTCCTAAACTTTTTTAGTACGGGTCTAATGTGGGGACTCAAATATTACGAGCTGCATATGATTCTGCGGACTCATCCGCCAGAGCTGCAGCTTCAGGCGTCTGCCTCTGGTGACACTCTTGGCTCCGTGTCTCCGGCTTCACCCTGGATGTACAGAACAACATTCTTGACATCCCCTACAATGACGAAGTACTCTTTGGTGAACCCTCAGAGAAGGTGATCACCAAACTCCAGGATGCTAGGAAGGCAGTCAGGTCTGTACAGCCCATGTACAGACCCAGGCCCGGTTCTTTTCATAGGAACCAGAACGTTTTCGCAGCTGGCAACAAAGGCAGCAACCACGTTCCGGCCAGCAACAAAGGGGCACCTTTCAGCGGAAAGCCCAGGCTAAGTCGTCCCCAGGCAGAGCCCAACGCTACACTAAACCAGCCCAGCCTGCAGCAACCAGTGTTGCCACAGCATGACTCCTTCCCGGCCCCTCGCCCCTCCTCTGGATTATCAGGCACAAAAGGTCGGGGGTCGCATCGCTCACCACCTTTCAGGGTGGCAGTCGATTACCACTGACCGGTGGGTTCTCCAGTTGGTCAAGAAAGGTCACTTTATAGAATTTCTCGACCACTCATCAGCAAGACCTCCCCTGCTTTCCCGTTACTCGGGTCAGCACACCCTGCTCATACAGCAGGAGGTGCTACTACTGGAAAAGAAGCGATAGAACACAATCTTACTTCGAGAAACAGCTCTTGCAGCAGGTTACACCATTAGGACTGAATCCGGGAGGCGCCAGGACCCCACGGAAATGTTCTAGCTAGCAGTATTCAGTGGGGACCGCCTCCAACGCCGGGTCTCTCCCGACGTCAGGCGAGTACATATGAAGGCGTTCCCCATAACTCCTCAGTTCTTTCCCACTGTCGACCGCCAGCATCGCCTCTCGGTCTCTTTCTAGTGCACTACCATTCAGAACTTTAGGCTAATATTTTCTCCGTGACAACTGATGTCCTTCCAACTCCATCTCTGAGGGTCATCTTTCAAGTGTGCTCATGGAAAACAGATCCCTTTCAAGGATCCACACTCTTCCTGTGTGCGTTGCCTAGGCCCGGACCACGACACCAAGGCCTGCACCTTTTGCCAGGGTTTCAATAGCCGCACCAGGATCCACCGTCAAAAGGCACTTCAGACATATCTTCTCGAAGAAAAACTAAAAAGGATGGACCAAGAACCTTCCTCCAGGGGAGACTCTTCATCAAAATCCCACAAACACCAGGACAAGCACCGGGAGAAGGTGAGGTCTAGGTCCCCAACTCGGGCCTCGGACTCCTGTAGCTCCGGCTCAAGATCGGACCGCTCTCCCTCCAGGGCTCGGTCACAGGCTCCCACGGTTAAGGTCAGATCTTCAGGCGGCTCTGCCTCGTTCCAGCCTCTTAAGACATCGAGGCCCTCAGCTTCCTCAACCCCATCCAAGACCTCTTCGAAGTCTGCTGAGCGCCATAAGTCATCTTCCTCCACCCGACGTCGGGACACCAACACCAGGTCGGTCTCCCAACTGCACAGAGGTCCTGATCCGGCACCCAGAAAGACCAAGGACCTGGCGTCGACCAAACATTCAAAATCTGCTCGGCACTCACAGGAGCCGACGACACCTGCTAGACATCAATCGCCGCCAGGCGCTCGCCAGGTCGAGACGTGCACCGAGCGGAAGACTGCACTTCGCCACTGGTGGACGCCGGTCGTACGGAATCGACAGAGGAGGACACCCCACAGCCCGAAGACCAGGTGGGCGACACCGAGGATGCCGGGCTCTCACGAGAACCCTCCCCAGACCAGGAGACACCTGGGGACCTGACGCCCGACCTCGGCGACAGACCACCAGCACCATGCCCGTCGGGCATGAACATCACAGAAGTAAAAGAGCTCTTTACTTTTTGGTGGGACACCATCAGGGAGGATGTGGTCCCCACCCGTCCTCCTCCTACTACTTCTACTCCTCCTCCTCCTCATCCCCCAAGGAACAGACTCCACCTCCTAGGGGCAGATCTACAGACAGGAGAAAGCCTCCCTCCAGATCTCCTTCAGGGTCACCCAGCCCCAAACAACCCAGAAGGCGCCGGTATACTCCGTCGGGGAAGGATTCAAGATCGGACACTTCAGAATACTCCAGATTGCCTTCTCCGCTCAGCATCTCCTCTCCTGACCCAAATGACCTCCCCAGGTCTCCACTGGATGATCCCTCTTTTGCTGAGATTATGAGGCACATCCAGGACAACGTGGGGTGGGATGCTGAGGACCTTGACCCTGAACGACAACGCCTTGCCCGCTACCTTTGGCAAAAAAAAACAGCCTGTGGTAGTGCCACCCTTGGTGGACACCTTCGCGGACGTCACCAAGGCTGCATGGAAGCATCCGCACTCCACTCCCGTGGTGCCAAAGAAGGCTGACCACCTGTACAAGGCTCCTAGAGAAGACCAGTACTTGGTGAAGCAACTTCTGGCAGATTCTCTTATCATCACGGCCTCACATGACCGGTCTCAAAGGCCCCAGCATATGAGCACTCAGCCACCGGACCAGGAATCTAAGCTATTGGACGCCCTGAGGAGGCGCACGTACGAGGCTGCTACATACGCCATCAGGTCTCTGAACTACCTTACCCATATGGTACAGTTCCAGAACGCCCTGTGGGAACAGGGCCAGGACCTGGTTGAAAAGCTTCCCGATGGCGACCAGAAAGCGGAGTTCCTCAACCTACTCCGCACCGGGTCAGATGTGGGGACCCAAGTGCTTAGAGCCGCATATGATTCCGCGGTCTCTTTGGCCAGAGCTGCAGCTTCAGGCGTTTGTCTCCAGAGACACTCCTGGCTCCGTGTCTCTGGCTTCACCCTGGACATACAGAAGAATATTCTAGATGTCCCGTACAATGGCAAGGTACTCTTTGGTGAATCCTCAGAGAAGGTCATCACCAAGCTTCAGGACGAAGGGAAGGCAGTCCGATCTGTTCATGCGATGTACAGATCCAGGCCTAGTTACTTTCGTAGGAACTAGAGCCATTTTCACGGCCAGCTGCAAAGGCAGCAGCAACGCTCCGGCCAGCAGCAGAGGGGCACTTTTTCGCGCAAGGCCCAGGCCAAGTCATCCCCATGCAGAGGTCAACGTTACACAAAGTTGACCCAGCCCACAGGGACTAATGCTGCCACAGCATGACTCCTTCCTGGCCCCGCCCCTCCTCTGGATCAACGGGCAAGAAAAGTCGGGGCTCGCATCGCTCGCCACTTTTTAGGGTGGCAATCGATCACCACCGAAAGGTGGGTTCGCCAGTTGGTCAAGAACGACCATTACATAGAGTTTCTAGATGACCCACCTACAAGACCTCCCCTGCTCATAAAGCAGGAGATGCTCGCATTTCTGGAAGAAGAAGCTACAGAGCACATACCAAGGAACCAGAGGGGACTAGGATATTATTCTCACTTCTTTCTGGTTCCAAAGGAAACAGGGGACCTCCGTCAAATTCTGGACCTCAGCGACCTCAATGTCTCGGTCTTGTACGTGCTTCCGCATGGTGACCCTCCCGGGTCTGATTCCCATGCTGAAGCAGGGCGCTTTTCTAGCGTCCCTGGACATGCAGGATGCCTACCTGCATATTCCTATTGCTCAGGCGCACAGGAGGTTCCTGCACTTCGAGTTTCAGAGCCGCCATTATCAGATCTTACTTCGAGATACAGCTCTTGCAGCAGGTTACACCATTAGGACTGAAGCTGGCAGGCGTCAGGACCCCACAGAAATCTTCTAGCTAGCAGTCTTCAGCGGGGACCGCCTCCGACGTTGGTCCTGCCCCCGACGTCAGGCGTAGTACATAAGGAGGCGGTCCCGCCAGAATCCCCAGTTCTTTCCTGCCGTCGACTTGCATGTCTCGACCCTTCGGTCAGTAGCTAGCACGCGACGCTTGGAAAAGTTCTTTTCCCGTTTTTCGAGTTGGAAACTCTTTCTCAATTGAATCGTCTGCCATCTGATGTCCTCTCCAACATCCGCGGAGGGCCATCCATCAAAGTGCGCCTGTGGGAAGCAAATTCCCTTTAAAGACCCGCATTCGGCCTGCGTGTGGTGCCTAGGCCTGGACCACGACACCTGGGCCTGTTTCTTCTGTCAAGGATTTAACAGTCGGACCTGGATCCGTCACCAGAAGGCCCTCCAAGCTTACCTTCTGGAAGAGAGATTGAAGGCCATGGATTCTGCCTCCAAGGGGGAATCATCTGAGAAAGCCCGCCGGCACCTCGAAAAGCACAAGGAGAGGGTGAGATCAAAATCCCCTTCTAGGGCTTCCGACTCAGAGGTTCCTGCCCCGGTCCGACTACTTGCCTTCCCGGCCCGCCTCAGTCTCCCGTCGCGTAAAGTCATCCTCCAGTTCCTCTACTCTGCAGCCTGTTAAGACCTCCAGGCCTTCTTCCTCTTCTTCAAGCCTCCGCCGAGGTCAGGGGACCGCCATCACCACAAGTCCGCCCCGCCACTGGCGCCTGATGTCCGTCGGTCTCCTGCCTCCTCCACTCCAGCGGAAAACCAAGGAGCTGACATCGCCAAGAGGACGCCGGACCGACGCCCATCCGACGCCAGCCAAGCAGCACTGTCCGGGACCCGACGACTGCCAGACGCCCGTCGCCGGTCAGGCCTTCTCCACCGTGGACGCCGGCCGGGGGACCGACGCCCAACCCAGTAGAGAGAGGAACCCCTATGCCACCTACCAACATCGGCCAGGAGGCGCCTACGGAGGAGGAGTTGACTCAGCCCGAGGACCAGGCGGGCGAACCTGGTCCTTTCGAACCCCCGAGGGACCCCTCTCCTGAACCAGAGACCCCTGGGGAGCCAACGCCGGAACCCGACAACCGACCACCGGCACCCGGTCCGTCGGGCCTCAGTAATTCTGAGGTCAAGGAGCTATTCACCTTTTGGTGGGGTACCATAAAGAAGGACGTGGTCCCCACACCTCCTCCTCTTCCTTCTCCTCCTCCTCCACTCGTGACTCCACCGGCCCCAGCGCCCCCACCCCATCTGGGGCAGCAGGCTGAGTACCTTTCCCCTAGGAGCCTGTAGGATCTCCTAGGGGTGGACCAGACAAGAGGAGACCTCCATCCAGATCTTCTTCAGGGTCACCCAGCCCCACTCGCCTTCGACGGAGGACTCGGGATCGGACATCTCAGATGGATCCAGATGCCCTTCTCCCATCAGCGTCCCCTCTCCGGACCCACGTGAGCTCCCAAGATCTCCTCCGGATGACCCATCGTTCTCTGAGATTATGAGGCATATTCAAGAGAATGTGGGCTGGGACGCAGAGGAACTTGACCCCAAGAGGCTACGCCTTGCACGTTATCTTCGGCAAAAGGACCCAAAGCCTGTGGTGGTACCACCCTTGGTGGACACCTTCATGGACGTCACCAAGGCAGCATGGAAACGTCCACATTCGATCCCGGCAATGCCGAAGAAGGCTGACCGCCTGTACAAGGCCCCTAGGGAGGACCAGTACTTGGCATCTCATCCTCTGGCCGATTCCCTGGCCATTACAGCCTCACATGATCGGTCCCAGAGTCTGCAACATCTGAGCACCCTGCCACCGGATCCAGAGTCCAAGCAATTGGACGCAATGGGCAGGCACACGTACGCAGCTGCAACCTGCGCCATTAGGTCCCTCAACTACCTTACCCACATGGTCCAGTTTCAGAATGCCTTGTGGGAGCAGGGACTAGACCTGGCAGAAAAGATGCTGGAAGGTGAGCAGAAGGAAGAGCTGCTTCAGCTCTTCCGCACAGGTTCAGACGTGGGAACCCAGGTGCTTCAAGCCGCGTATGACTCCGTGAACTCCTCGGCCAGAATGGCAGCCTCAGGCGTATGCCTCCGGAGACACTCATGGCTTCGTGTCTCCGGATTCACCCCGGACGTCCAGAAGAACATTCTGGACGCCTGCTCCACGGGCGGTTCTCTCGTGAGTCTTTGAGAAGATTCTCACCAAGCTTCAAGAGGCCGGAAGGCCGTGCGGTCTGTCCAAGCCATGTACAGACTCCAAGCCCGGTTCCTTCAGAGAACCAGAGCTGTTTTCACGGCCAGACGAGAGACAACAATCCTGCCTCGTCTCAGAACAGAGGGGCCCTTCTCCCAAGAGCCCAGGAAGTCCCCGCAGGCCAAGGCCAGCGCCCTGCCAAGTTGGCCCAGCCTGCAGGACCCTCAGCCACCACAGCATGACTCCTTCCCAACCCCCGCCCCTCAGGATCAACAGGATACCAAGGTCGGGGGTCATATTGCAGACCACCTGCCAGGGTGGCAGTCTATTACCACTGACAGGTGGGTTCTTCAATTGGTCAAACAAGGTCACTTTATAGAATTCGTGGACAAGCCACCCACAAGGCCTCCTCTGCTCTCCCGTTACTTGGGTCAGCACAGATCACTTATCAGGCAAGAAGTATCCGCACTTCTACAAAAAGGAGCGGTGGAGTATGTCCCGGAGAACCAGAGAGGAGCAGGCTACTATTCCCACTTCTTCCTGGTTCCAAAGAAAACAGGGGACCGCCGTCCAATATTGGACCTCAGCGAGCTCAATATGTCGGTCGCCTACAAACGGTTTCGCATGGTGACCCTCCAAGGGCTTATTCCCATGCTGAAGAAGGACGCTTTTCTAGTGTCACTGGACATGCAGGACGCCTACCTGCACATCCCCATTGCTCAAGCGCACAGGAGGTTCCTGCGCTTCGAGTTCCTCGGCCACCACTTTCAGTTCCGGGCACTTCCTTTCGGACTGTCATCGGTCCCCAGGGTCTTTACCAAGAGTATGGCAGTCATGGCAGCGTCTCTAAGGAGACAGGGCCACTATGTGTTCCTGTACCTGGACGACTGGCTTCTCATGGCCGCCTCCAGAGAGGCGCTGTTGTTGGCCATCCAGAACACCCAAGATCTTCTTCAGTCGTTGGGTATTCTTATCAACTATGAGAAGTCTCTCCTGGTACCGTCCCAGAAGCTGCAGTTCATAGGCGCTTTTCTGGACACCATCCAAGGGAAAGCTTTTCTTCCCGAGGACAGAGCGGAGCGCATCAGGTCCCTCATCAGGGACCTTTCAACGAAGAAGACTGTCCCCGCCAGACTGGTCCTTCGCCTGCTCGGACACATGGCTGCGGCCATTCTAACTGTCCCGATGGCAAGGCTCCACATGCGGGTAACCCAGTGGATGCTAAAAGTGCAATGGGATCAAAGGCAAGACCACATGCAGCAGCCGGTCAGAAACACGAAAGCCGTGATTCGGGACTGGCAATGGTGGCTAGATCCAAAGACGCTCTCTGTGGCTGTTCCGTTTGCAGCGCCGTCCCCAGAGGTAATCCTCTCCACAGACGCCTCAGGACTGGGGTGAGCAGCACACCTGAACGGGGTGAGGTCCCAGGGAACATGGACCCCTCAGGAAGCTCACCTCCATATCAACATTCTGGAGATGAGGGCGGTCCTTTGTGCCCTGCAGGCCTTCCAGTTAGAAGTCCCGCTGAGTACTCTTCTGCTTCAAACAGACAATACGGCGGTGATGTATTACCTCAACAAACAAGGAGGCACACACTCTTACCCCTTTTGCAGGGAAGCTATGAGAGTGTGGGAATGGGTAATTCTACACGGTACGAGTCTGATTGCAGTTCACGCTCCCGGAGTGGACAACACAATCGCAGACAGCCTGAGTTGATCCTAGGCCAGAGTCCACGAGTGGGAACTTCTTCAGGAGGTAGCAGAGGATCTGTTTCTTCGATGGGGCACTCCAGAATTGGACTTGTTCGCTTCCCCATCCAACACAAACTGCCCAATTTTTGCTCGCTAGATCCAGGGCCTGGCTGCTTGGCGAAGACGTGTTGTCCCTCTCCTGGGTGGACAGATTCCTCTACGCTTTCCCTCCCTCCCTGTTGATCCAGAGAGTCCTTCTCAAACTTCGTAGGGAGCACACATCAATGATCCTGGTAGTGTCTTTCTAGCCCAGACAGATCTGGTTCCCCATGCTGACTCAGTTGTCCCGGGAACCTCCACTCCCGTTGCCCATCAGCTCCCACCTGCTGTCTTAAGAGGAGGGTTCGTTAGTCCATCCGGACTTACGCTCACTGACCCTGCATGCCTGGCTCCTCGAGACATAGCCATTGTGCGACACGGGGTCTCGCAAGAGGTTGCGGAAGTCCTTTCTGCCACCAGAAAGCCGGGCAACGATGAGACGACGCCAAGAAATGGCGACTCGTTTTGCTTTGTGGTCTCAGGCACACGGCCTCCCTTTAGATTGCCCAGAGAAATCAGTTCTGAATACCTGTTTTCCTCTTCCACCCAGGCCTTGCCTACTCCTCGACAGTTCACCTCTGTGCATTTCGCCTACCACCACCTGATAGGTCAACGACAGTGGCACAACCTCGATGCCTCTCGGATTTCTGAGGGGTGTTACACCTTCGCCACCCATCATGGATCCCTCCCTCCTTGGGACCTCATTGTTTGTCCTGAGCAGCTCACGCTGTCTCTTTCAACCTGCCGCAGATTGCAGCTGCATTTTCTGTTGTGGAAAACGTTATTTTGGTTGCTGTCACATCAGCAAGGAGAATTTCTGAGCTACACGCCTATGTGTAAGGAACTTTATTTAATTTTCCACCAGGACAGAGTGTCTCTGAGGATCTAATCCTAATTCCTGCTCTATGGTGGTCTCAGCCCTTACTCTTAATCAGGACATCGATCTGCCGTGTACTTCCCCAGGTACACCAATAGAGGAGAGGCATTGCTTCACACCCTAGATGTTCACCGCTCCTTAAGATACTACTTGACCAGGACCAAACAGCATCGTAATTCCGAGCAGCTGTTTATTTCCTTCGCTGAGAGGATGTTGAGCCAACCAGTCTCAAACAGACCCTTTCCGCCTGGCTTGTCCAGTGCATTCTTTTGCTACAACAATAAACAAAAGCCCCTTCTGGGCAGAGTCAGGGGCCACTCGACTAGGGGGGTGGCTACTTCCTTCACAGTGCTGCGGAACGTCTCCTCCTCGGCCATTTGTGCCGCAGCTACATGGAGCTCAGTGCACACCTTCATCAGGCATTACAGCCTGGACATCGCCTCACGGCGGAGAGCAGGTTTCGGCCTCGCCACTCTACAGGGTCTCCTGTCCTAGAGTCAGGATTTTAAGATCTCTCTTACCTCCTCCCAGAGTGTCTAGAGGCACTATTGCTTGGGAATCAGTCCTAATGGTGTAACCTGCTGCAAGAGCTGTATCTCGAAGATAGTACAGTTACGTAAGAACTTACCGTAACAGTAGATCTTCGAGAACAGCTCTTGCAGCAGGTACCTTCCCGCCCACCATTCCCTCTTGGAGGTTAGGCCTAACCAGGCTTCGGCAAGAGCTTACTTTCCTTTGTTCTTCTGATGGCGGATCCTCGGTCTCCACTTCTGATGTCACCCAGTGTCCGGAAGTCTCTGGCGGGAGAACTGGGATTCTGCATGGACCGCTTATGTACTACGCCTGACGTCAAGGGACTAACGCTGGAGGCAGTCCTCGCTTGAAGACTGCTAGCTAGAAGATTGTGGGGTCCTGACATCCGCCGGCTTCAGTCCTAATGGTGTGAATCACAAGAGTTGTTCTCTAAGATCTACTGTTGCGCAGTTCTGTCTTTAACTGTACCTTCAGCCTTTCTCTGGCTGTCATCGGCACCTTGGGTGTTCACGAAGTGCATGGCAGTTGTAGCCGCATCTCTGAGGAGACAGGGCCACTACATGTTCCCCTACCTGGTCGATTGGCTTCTCATGGCGCCCTTCTGGGAGGCCCTGATGTCTGCCATTCATTGCACTAAGTCTCTGTTAGAGACGTTAGGCATTATCAATTACGAGAAGTCACACCTGGTTCCGTCCCAGACTGCAATTCATGGGAGCAGTTCTGGACACCATCCAAGGGAAAACTTTCCTCCCCGTGGACAGAGTGGAACACATCAGATCACTCATCAGGGACTTTTCGGCAAAGAGGACCGTTCCAGCCAGACTGGTGCTTTGCCTGCTCAGACACATGGCCGCGGCCATTGCAACAGTCCCACTAGCCCGCCTCCACATGCGGGTAACCCAGTGGATGTTACGGGTACAATGGGACCAAAGGCAAGACCATCTGCAGCATCCAATCCGGATCACGAAGACCGTAATTTGAGATTGGCAATGGTGGCTAGATTCAAGTAACCTCTCGGCGGGAGTCCCCTTCATAGCGCCATCCCCGACTGTGACATTCTCCACAGATGCCTCAGGGCTCAGTTGGGGAGTACACCCCGACGGTGTCTGGTCTCAGGGCCTGTGGACAGCCCAGGAGTCTCATCTCCACATAAACATCCTGGAAATGAGGGCAGTTCTTTACGCCCTGCAGGCCTTCCAGTTGGAGATTCCACCGGGTACAGTTCTGTTACAGACAATTCCACAGTGATGTATTACCTCAACAAACAAGGAGGCACCCATTCCTACTCGCTTTGCAAGGAGGCTATGAGGGTGTGGGATTGGGTCTTGCAACACAACGCAAACCTTATTGCCGTTCATATTCCGGGAGTGGACAACATTATCGCAGACAGCCTGAGCCACTCTCAGGCCAGAGTCCATGAATGGGAACTACTACAGGAGGTGGCAGAGGATCTGTTTCACAGATGAGGTACTCCAGAGCTAGACATTTTCGCATCCCCATCCAACGCAAAACTGCCCAATTTTTGCTCACTAGATCCAAGACCTGGTGTTTTCTGGCAAGACACGTCCCTCTTCTGGGCGGGCAGATTCTTCTATGCCTTTCTGCCTTTTCCATTGATCCAGAGAGTTCTTCTAAAACTTTGCAGGGAGCAAGCGACACTTATACTGATCGCGCCCTTTTGACCCAGACAGATCTGGTTCCCTCTCTTGCATCAGCTATCCCAGGAACCTCCAGTGCCTTTACCAATCAGCTCCCATTTGCTGTCTCAGGAGGCAGGTTCCTTAGTCCATCCAGACCTACGTTCCCTGAACCTGCATACTTGGCTCCTAGAGACATAGCTATGATGCGACACGGGGTCTCGCAAGAGGTGGCAGACGTTCTCACTGCCGCCAGGAAACCGGCTACCCACGCGACCTATGCCATGGAGTGGCGCAGGTTTTGCTTATGGGTCCAAGCGCACGGCTTATCGCCGCTGGACTGTCCAGAGAAGCTTGTATTGGATTACCTTCTGTCCCTTTTCCACACCGGTTGGCTTACTCCTCGATAAAAGTGCACCTCTGTGCCATTTCAGCCTACCACGTCCCTATAGGCCAACGCATTATAGCTCAACTGGACACGACACGTGCCTTCTTGAGGGGTGTCCTCCACCTTAGGTCTCGACATGGGTCCCATCCCACCATGGATCTACCCTTCATCTTGGAGCAGCTCACACTGCCACCTTTTTGAACCAGTCATGATTGCGTACTACGCTTTCTCTCTTGGAAAACTTTATTTTAGTTGTCACATTTCAGCCAGAAGAATTCTGTAAATGCATGCACTTATGTGTAAAGAACCTTTTTTGGTTTTCCACCAAGACAGGGTATCCCTAAGGACTAATCCTAAATTTCTGCCTAAAGTGGTCTCGGCTCTCACCCTTAATCAGGACATCGATCTACCAGTGTATTTCCCGAAATACTCTAATCGAGGAGAAGCCCTTCTGCACACTCTTGATGTACTTAGGTGTCTCAGATACTACCTGACCAGAACCAAATTCCTCCGAAAATCGGACCAACTTTTCATCTCTTTTGCCCATAGAATGATGGGAGCTCCTGTTTCAAAGCAGTCGCTGTCCAGGTGGCTTGTTCAGTACATTATGTTCTGTTACCAGAAGCGCAACAAACCTTTACTGGGTGCGGTTAAGGGTCATTCCACCAGAGGGGTGGCTACCTCTTTTGTGGCTTTAAAAAATGTATCCACCTCAGCTATTTGTGCTGCAGCTACTTGGAACTCCGTACACACCTTTATCAGGCATTACAGCCTGGACAATGCATCGAGGCGAAGAACAGGGTTTGGTCTAGCAGTCCTTCAGGGACTTCTATCCTAGGCTCAAGGTAATTCCAGGATTTTTACCTTTCCTCCTCCCAATGGTGTGCGATTACCAGTATTGCTTGGGAGTCAGTCCTAATGGTGTAACCTGCTGCAAGAGTGTTCTCAAGCAAGATAGTACAGATCTTACTTTGGATACACAGCTCTTGCAGCAGGTTACACCATTAGACTGAAGCCGTCAGGAGTCAGGACCCCACGGAAATTTTCTAGCTAGTAGTCTTCAGCGGGGACTGCCTCCGACGTCAGTCCCGCCCCCGACATCAGACATAGTACATAAGAAGGCAGTCCCGCCACAATCCCCAGTTCTTTTCCCGCCATCGACATCGCATCATCGGCCTCGCGGTCACTTTCTAGCGTGCGACGACCAGGAACTTCAACGTTCTTCTTCTCTTTTGTCAATGGATTCATCTGATGTCCTCTCCAAACACCTCTTTGGGGGGGTCATCCATCGAAGTGTGCCTGCGGCAAGCAGATCCCCTTCAAGGATCCTCATTTGGCCTGTGTGTGTTTCCTGGGCCCCAACCACGACACCCAGGCCTGCTCCTTCTGCCAGGGCTTCAACAGCCACACCAGGATCCGCCGCCAGAAGGCCCTTCAGGCTTTTCTTCTCAAGGAAAAACTCAAGGCCATGGATAGAGAACCTTCCTCCAGGAGGGAGTCGTCAGGGAAGACCCATAGGCATCGTGAAAAACACAGGGAGAAGGCAAGACCCAGAACCCCTTCCAGGGCCTCAAACTCCTGCAGCTCCAGCTCCAGGTCTGACCGCTCTCCCTCCAGGGCTTGCTCTCAGCCTCCCCTGGTTCAGGTTAGATCATCTAGCGGTTCCTCCTCCCTGCATTCTATCAAGACCTCCAGGCCTACGGCTTCATCCACTCCGTCCAAGGCCTCATCCAGGTCTGGGGAGCACCACAAGTCTTCCTCCCGTTGCCCGGACTCCGACGTCAGGTCAGTCTCCCTGCTGCCGCTACCCCAGCGCAAGACTAAGGAACTGACGTCCCTGAAGCGGATGTCGGACCCGACGTTGGCCCACCCGACGTCGGCCAAGCTCCATAGGCACCCCCAGGAACCAGCTACCATACACCCGTCGCCGTCAGGCGTCAGCCTCATGACGCCGGCCGGGACCGCGCCAGCCATTGCAGAGGGAGGACCGCACCACCACTCCACCGACGGTCGGAAAGCTGCCCCAGACACTACTCAGCCCAAGACTAGGCGGGTGACTGATACTGTCGAGCCTCCAGCGGAACCCTTCCCAGAGTGGAGACCCCTGGGACCCAACGTCCCACCCCGCGACAGACCACCGGGTCCCTGGGCCACGCCGGGCTTGAATCTGACAGAGGTGAAGGAGCTTTTCACCTTCTGGTGGGACACCACTCAAGAAGGATGTGGTCACCGCACCTCCTCCCTACACCGACTACCCTTCAGCGCCTGCGCCCCCACTCCCATCCAGGGGGTCAGTAGGATGGTCATCGACCCCTAAGGAGCCAACACCCCCTCCTAGGGGCAGATCTTCGGACAGGAGAAGGCCTCCTTCAAGATCTACTTCAGGGTCCCCCAGCCCCAAGAGACCCAGACGGCGTCGGTATACCCCGTCTGAGGAGGACTCCAGATCTGACCCCTCTGGCTGCTCCAGATCTCCTTCTCCCATCAGCGTCCCTTCTCCAGACCCACGTGACCTTCCCAGGTCTCCTCCGGATGATCCCTCATTCGCTGAGATCATGTGGCATATCTAGGAGAACATGGGGTGGGATGCTGAAGAACTAGACCCCGAGAGACAATGCCTTGCCTGCTATCTTCGGCAGAAAGACCCAAAGACTGTGGTAGTGCCACCCTTGGTGGACACCTTCGCGGACGTCACCAAGGCTGCATGGAAGCATCCACATTCGACTCCGGCAGTGCCAAAGAAGGTTGACCGCCTGTACAAGGCCCCAAGGGAGGACCAGTACCTGGCGAACCATCCTCTGGCTGATTCCCTGGTCATCACGGCCTCACATGACTGACTCTCAAAGACCTCAGCACTTGAGCACACAACCACTGGACCCAGAGTCCAAACAGTTGGATGTCCTGGGCAGGCGAACGGACGTGGCTGCAACTTGCGCCATCAGGTCATTAAATTACCTCACCCACATGGTTCAATTCCAGAACACATTGTGGGAGCAGGGACAGGACCTGGTTGAAAAAATGCCAGACAGTGGTCAAAAGGAGGAGCTATTAAACCTCCTCCGTACGGGTTCGGACGTGGGGACCCAGGTGCTCAGAGCCGCATACGACTCTGCGGACTCTTCGGCCAGAGCTGCAGCCTCGGGCGTGTGTCTCCGGAGAGACCCCTGGCTCCGTGTCTCCGGTTTTACCCTGGACGTCCAGAAGAATATCATGGACGTCCCTTACCATGGTGAAGTTTTATTTGGTGAAGCCTCGGAGAAGGTGATCACCAAGCTTCAAGATGCCGGGAAGGCAGTTAGAACTGTGCAGGCTAAGTACAGGTCTAGACTTAGTTCCTTTCGCAGGTGCCAGAGTCGTTGTCGTGGCCGGACACAAAGGCAACAGTCACGTTCCGGCCAACAACAAAGGGGCTCCTTCACACGAAAAGCCCAGGCTAAGACATCCTCAGGCAGAGGCCGAGTTGCAAAGTCGGCCCAACCTGCAGGATCCAATGCTGCCACAGCATGACTCCTTCCGGGCCCCCGCCCCTCCTCAGGATCAATGGGAAAGGAAGGTCGGGGGTCGCATCGCATGCCACCTGCAAGAGTGGCGGTCGATCACCACCGACAAGTGGGTGCTACAGTTGGTCGAAAAAGGCCATTATATAGAATTCGTAGGCAACCCACCCACAAGGCCTCCTCTGCTTTCCCGCTACTTGGGTCAGCATGCCCTGCTTATACAACAGGAGGTGCTCATACTTCTGGAAAAGGAAGCTTTGGAGGACGTTCCAGAGAACCAGAGAGGGTTAGGATACTATTCACACTTCTTCCTGGTTCCAAAGAAAACAGGGGACCTCCGTCCAATTTTGGACCTCAGTGACCTCAATCTTATGGTTGTCTACAAACACTTCCACATGGTGACCCTCCTGGGTCTCATCCCCATGCTGAAGAGGGACGCCTTCTTGGCGTCATTGGACATGCAGGACGCCTACCTGCACATCCCTATTGCTCAGGCGCACAGGAGGTTCCTGCGCTTCGAGTTTCAGAGCCGCCATTATCAGTTCCGAGCACTTCTCTTCGGGCTGTCATCGGCACCCCACGTATTTATCAAGTGCATGGCAGTCGTGGCAGCGTCTCTGAGGAGACAGGGCCACTACGTGTTCCCATATCTGGACAACTGGCTTCTCATGGCTCCCTCCAAGGAAGCATTGTACCCAGGCTCTTTTTCAATCTCTGGGTATCCTCATCAACTACGAGAAGTCTCTTCTGGTACTGTCCCAGAAACTGCAGTTTATAGGTGCAGTTCTGGACACCGTCAAGGGAAAAGCATTTCTTCCCATGGACAGAGCGGAGCACATTCGATCCCTCATAAGGGACCTGTCTGCGAAGAAGACCGTCCCGGCCAGACTGGTCCTTCGCCTGCTCGGACACATGGCTGTGGCCATTCCAACAGTCCCGATGGCAAGGCTCCACATGCGGGTAACTCAGTGGATGTTGAGGGTTCAGTGGGACCAAAGGCAAGACCATCTGCAGCAGCCAGTTTGGAT
The DNA here is from genome assembly GCA_016271365.2 of Neoceratodus forsteri. Classification (NCBI taxonomy): domain Eukaryota; kingdom Metazoa; phylum Chordata; order Ceratodontiformes; family Ceratodontidae; genus Neoceratodus; species Neoceratodus forsteri. The sequence continues at coordinate 1,339,061,673 of CM057458.1, read as the reverse complement.
CACGAAGACCGTGATTCGGGACTGGCAATGGTGGCTAGACCCAGGAAACCTCTCTGAGGAGGTTCTCTTCACAGCACCATCTCCGGCGGTAACTCTCTCCACAGACGCCTCAGGGCTGGGGTGGGAAGCGCACCTGAACAGGGTGAGGTCTCAGGGCACATGGACAATCCAGGAATCTCATCTCCACATCAACATATTGGAGATGAGGGTGGTTCTTTATGCCCTACAAGCCTACCAGTCGGAGAGCCCACCAAGTACTCTCCTGTTGCAAACAGACAATACTGCGGTCATATATTACCTCAACAAACAAGGAGGCATGCACTCCTACCCACTTTGCAGGGAGGCCATGAGAGTGTGGGAGTGGGTAATACGACACGGTGCAAACCTTATTGCAGTTCATGTGCCCAGAGTGGACAATACTGTTGCAGACAGCCTGAGTTGCTCTCAGGCCAGAGTCCATGAGTGGGAGCTTCTACAGGAGGTGGCAGAGGATCTGTTCCACAGATGGGGCACTCCAGAATTAGACCTTTTCGCGTCCCCATCCAACGCAAAACTGCCCAGTTTTTGCTCGCTAGATCCAGGGCCTGGTGTTTTCTGGCGAGATGCATTGTCCCTCTCCTGGGCGGGCAGATTCCTCTATGCCTTCCCTCCTTTCCCGTTGATCCAGAGAGTTCTTCTCAAACTTTGCATGGAGCACGCGACGCTTATCTTGGTAGTGCCTTTCTGGCCCAGGCAAATCTGGTTCCCGCTTCTACATCAGCTATCCCGGGAACCTCAGCTTCCTTTGACAATCAGCTCCCATCTGCTGTCTCAGGAGGAGGGTTCACTAGTCCATCTGGACTTACGTTCATTGAACCTACACGCCTGGCTCCTAGAGGCATAGCCATGATGAGACACAGGGTCTTGCAAGAGGTGGCAGAGGTACTTTCTGCCGCTAGAGAACCGGCAACACTCGCAACATACGCCATAAAGTGGCGCAGGTTTTGCTTGTGGGCTCAAACGCGCAGTTTCTCGCCCTTAGACTGTCCTGAGAAGCTGGTTTTGGAATACCTGCTTTCACTTTTCCAATCTGGATTAGTTTACTCCTCGATTAAAGTGCATCTTTGAGCAATTTCGGCTTATCATGCCCCCATAGGCCATCGTATGGTGGCTCAATTGGACACTACTCGTGCCTTTTTAAGGGGGGGTCCTCCACCTTAGGCCACCTGTCAAGGATCCAGTTCCTCCTTGGGACTTGCCCTTTGTCCTGGAGCAGCTTACGCTGCCACCTTTCGAACCAGCCGCGGATTGTGAGCTACGTTTTCTGTCGTGGAAAACATTGTTTTTAGTTGCAGTTACTCCGGCGAGAAGAATCTCCAAATTGCATGCCCTCATGTGCAAAGAGCCCTATTTAATTTTCCATCAGGATGGGGTATCCCTGAGGGCAAATCCTAAGTTTCTGCCTAAGGTGGTCTCAGCCCTCACCCTTCATCAGGACATCGACTTACCAGTGTACTTTCCCAGGTACACCAATCGAGGAGAAGCACTGCTTCACACCCTAGATGTTCACAGGTGCCTCAGATATTATCTGACCAGAACCAAACAGTATCGAAAATCGGATCAACTGTTTGTCTCCTTTGCTGAGATGATGAAAGGAGCTCCTGTTTCTAAACAGTCTCTTTCGTGTTGGCTCATCCAGCATATCTCTTTCTGTTATGACAAGCGCAGCAAACCCTTGCCAGGGATCGCCAAGGGTCATTCTACCAGAGGAGTGGCTACCTCCTTTGCAGCGCTGAAGAATGTCTCCACTTCAGCTATTTGTGCTGCGGCTACCTGGAGTTCGGTGCATACCTTTATTAGGCATTACAGCCTGGATATTGCTTCAAGGCGGAGGGCAGGTTTCGGCCTAGCTGTCCTCCAGGGACTTCTGTCCTAGGTTCGAGCAGGGTTTTGATCCCTGTCTTTCCTCCTCCCAATGGCATAGGATTGCCGCTATTGCTTGGAAATCAGTTCTAATGGTGTAACCTGCTGCAAGAGCTGTATCTCGAAGTAAGATAGTACAGTTACGTAAGAACTTACCGTAACAGTAGATCTTCGAGAACAACTCTTTCAGCAGGTACCTTCCCGCCCATCATCCCCCTTCTGGAGGAGGTAGGTCATAGCCTAACATCCATCTTACGAGATGGGACAATTTGTTTTTAGTCTTGGCCATCTGATGGCGGATCCACAGTCTCCTCTTCTGATGTCATCCAGCGGCCGGGTGTCTCCGGCGGGAGAACTGGGGATTGTGGCGGGACCGCCTTCTTATGTACTACGTCTGACATCGGGGGCAGGACCGATGTCAGAGGTGGTCCCCGCTGAAGACTGCTAGCTAGAAAATTTCCGTGGGGTCCTGACACCTGACGGCTTCAGTCCTAATGGTGTAACCTGCTGCAAGAGCTGTTCTCGAAGATCTACTATTACGGTAAGTTCTTACGTAACTGTACTTTATGTAAGAACTTACCGTTAACAGTAGATCTTCGAGAACAGCTCTTGCAGCAGGTACTTTCCCTCCCACCATCCCTGCTGGAGGTAGGTTGTAGTCACAGCATCCTTCTCCTAGGATAAGGCATTTATTGCCTCTTTGTTTGCCATTTGATGGCGGATCCTCGGTCTCCTCTTCTGATGTCATCCAGCGGCCGGGAGTCTCTGGAGGGAGAACTGAGGATTATGGGGGACTGCCTCCATATGTACTACGCCTGACGTTGGAGGCGGGACCACTGTCGGAGGCGGTCCCCGCTGAATACTGCTAGCTAGAAAATTTCCGTGGGGTCCTGGCGCCTGCCGGCTTCAGTCCTAATGGTGTAACCTGCTGCAAGAGCTGTTCTCGAAGATCTACTGTTACAGTAAGTTCTTATGTAAGTGTACTTTCCATGGAACCAGAGGAGTGCAGGATATTATTCTCACTTCTTTCTGGTTCCCAAGAAAACGGGACCTGCGTCCGATACTGGACCTCAGCTACCTCAACGAGTCGGTCCTGTACAAGCGCTTCCTCATGGTGACCTTCCCAGGTCTGATTCCCATGCTCAAGCAGAGTGCCTTTCTAGCATCAATGAACATGCAGGATGCTTACCTGCATACCTATTGCTCAAGCTCACAGGAAGTTTCTGTGCTTCAAGTTCCAGGGCCACCATTATCAGTTCTGAGCCCTCCCTTTCGGACTGTCATCGGCACCTCGGGTATTCATGAAGTGTATGGCAGTCGTAGCGGCGACTCTAAGGAGGCTAGGCCACTATGTGTTCCCTTATACTCAGTCTCTGTTCGAGACGCTGGGCATCATGATCAATCAAGAGAAGTCACGCCTGGTTCTGTACCAGACTCTGCAGTTCATAGGCGCAGTTCTGGACACCATCCAAGGGAAAGCCTTTCTTCCCCAGGACAGAGCGGAACACATCAGATCCCTCATCAGGGACATTTCAGCAAAGAAGACCGTTCCTGCCAGATTGGTCCTTTGCTTGCTTGGACACATGGCTGCGGCCATTGCGACAGTCCCGCTTGCTCATCTCCACATGCGGGTCACCCAGTGAATGTTACAGGTCCAATGGAATCAAAAGCAAGACCATCTGCAGCTTCCAAAACGGATCACGAAGGCCGTAATCCGGGATTGGCAATGGTGGCTATATCCAAAGAATCTATTGGCAGGAGTCTCCTTCATTGCGCCATCTCCGATTGTGACACTCTCCACAGATGCCTCAGGGCTCGGATGGGGAGCACACGTCGACGGTGTCTGGCCTCAGGGCCTGTGGACAGCCCAAGAGACTCATCTCCACATAAATATCCTGGAAATGAGAGCAGTTCTTTACGCCCTGCAGGCCTCCCAGTCGGAGATTCCACCGGGTACTCTTCTGTTACAAACAGACAATTCCACGGTGATGTATTACCTCAACAAACAAGGAAGCACCCATTCTTACCCACTTTGCAGGGAGGTCATGAGGTTGTGGAATTGGCTTTCAAACAACATGAAGTCTTGCTGTATTCTGACAATTGCAGTTAGGTCCTGCCTTTCAACTGCCCTGGAGAACATAGGGTTAACTTTTCTATGCATGGCATAGAATGTTCATCTCGAGCTCGGTTGAAGCCTCTGCCTGTTGTTATTTGAACTACAAACGTCAGATTCTTTACTCTGCCTCACTGAACAGTCGCTCCAGTGATTTCTCCTGCTGCTCGGTTCAAAGTCAGTTAAAGTGTCGGTTTTCAGTCGGTTTTCTTCCAAATTGTTATTTCCGTATAGTTGGTTCAAGTCTCTGTCTGTGGTACCGTGAGTACTAGATAGGTTTTTGTTCTGTTTTCTGTGTGGAACTTGTAAACCGTGGATCGGTTCGACTGAATTGATCATTTTGAGGTAAAATTTGTACTTCGGTGTGTGGTTACCGGTCCGTATTGGTTCTAAAAAAAACGGGGTTTAGTTCATTTTTTTCCAAGACCCGTGACATGGTCAGGAACTGATAGGGGAGTCTTGCCTGGCGGATTGCCGAAAAAAGGGTAAGTTTGGATAGGTTGGCCATGTCTGAGAAACCCAAGAAAAAAAACGGGCAAACTGGGTTTCAACACTGCAGTGTGTGTGGGGAGGTCTTTGCTAAGGCTGATCCCCACACCACCTGTGTTTATTGTCTGGAGTTTGACCACCTCGATTCAGACTGCCAAATTTGCAAAAATTTTCCCAAATATACCCTGGAAAAGAGATTAGGTAGACTGAGGAAAAGGGAGGCCGAGGAGTTTGCTGACCCGGATGGCGAGCCCGGTTCGGTTCCGACCGAACCAGAAGGAGTGCCCTCTGACCAGGGCGATACTTCTTCGGCCAAAAGGAGAGCCGATTCCGTGGAATCGGTTCCGACAAAAAGAAAAAGAAAAGACAAGTCGACTGGTTCGGATCCAGACTCTCATACTCCGACTGCCGATGAAATGGCCAAAGTGATTAGGATTATGGAATCACTTCCATCGGTTCCGACTGAATCAGCACCATCTGGCAGGGGCTCGGTTCGGTCGGTTTCCCCGGTTCAGGATTATACCTTGGAAGAATTTTATGAACCGGAGTTTAAGGAGGAGGGAGAGTATGAGGATGATTATGGTGATTGTGAAAGTCTGGATGTGCCTATTGACCTGGACATCTCCCCAGACAGACCTTCAGGTGTTTCTCCTCCTAGGCTTTCTGAGTCCCCTTCACACTACGTTTTACAGAAAGGTGGCTGATACCCTCCAGCTTCCTGTGGAAGAGGCAGTAGAGGATCAGGAAGAGTCTGATTATGTTGAGATGATGGACTTCCCAGAGTCCAGGAAACTGTATTCCCCTCCACAAATATTTTGGGAAACACAAAAAATTCTTAAGTCTCCCAATTCTATACCTCCTGTGGACTAAAGAATGGACAAGAGGTATACTCTTTCAGGCTCAGATACGGAGTTCCTTTTTCAGCAGTGCAGCCATGTTGGGGTTGGACAGCCTGCTGCCTTGTGATAAGGCAAACATTCCCTTGGCATCACACCCCCCAGACAAGGACTCCAGGAAGATTGATGCCATGGCAAAGAAGCAGTACATGGCAGCATATTTGGGACTCAGGCAGGCTAATTATATGGCCTGTGCAGCCAGGTACCAGAAGTCCAGGTGGGTCACTGTACTGGCACTGGCTAAACAGGCTCCTACCCAGCTTGCCAAGGAGCTGGAGCAGGTGGCTGCAGATGGGATTGAGGCATCGAAAGTTCAGTTTCATGCTGCTATAGACTCCAATGATGTATCATCAAGAGTCATGGCTACATCTGTGGCTCTTCGGAGAATGGCTTGGCTCAGATGTACTAGCCTCTCACAGGATACCCAGGCTAAGGCCATGCATTTTCCTGTAGTGGGTAATTCTCTGTTTGGGGAGCAGACAGAGAATTACATGAAGAAAATGGATGAATACAGGACCACTTACGGGAGTGCTCAGGCCAAAGAAAGGCAAGCAATTCCTCAAAGGTAGCAGTCCAGGGGCAGGGGCAGGCTTTTCCAAAGGCCTTTTTACCAAGCACAGGCCTCTTCTTCTTTTTTTGCAGAGGGGGTTCTTTAGAGGGAGAGGCAGAAGGGGGATGAGCAGGCCTGCATCCACCCCCTCAGCCTAAAGCTCCTGCAAGGCAGACACCCTGGTGGGTCTGCCCGGGTCGATTCTCCTTACCAGTAGGGGGCAGGCTGGATTACTTTGTCCAGGACTAGATGTCTCTTACATCAGATAAGTGGGTCCTGGAAGTAGTAAGCCCGGGACTGGTTCTCAGCTTCAAAAAATTCCCAAGATGAGAGCCAGATCTTTTCCACCTGCAAATCTCTCAGAGACCCTTGCCCTAGAGGCAGAGGTTTCTTCTCTCCTAGCTCTCAGAGCTATAGAGAGTTTTCCTACCCTACACTGGGGCAAAGGATTGTTCTCCAGGTACTTCCTAACCCCCCAAAAAGACAGGAGAGTGGCGACCCATCCTCGACCTAAGATATCTGAACAAACATCTTTTAAAGCCAAAGTTCAAAATGGCAACTCGGGGAAATTATCCTTCCCTCTCTAATGCCAGGGGACTGGCTAGCCTCCCTGGACCTCAAAGATGCCTACTTTCATATTCCCATCAGGTGCTCCCACAGAAAGTACCTCAGGTTCAAGTTGCCCTCAGGCCACTATCAGTTTAGAGCAATGCCCTTTGGCCTAACATCAGCCCCAAGGGTCTTCACAAAGTGCCTGGCAGTAGTTGCTGCCTTCCTAAGACGACAAAAGATTTCCATTTTCCCATACTTGGACGACTGGCTCATAGTAGGTCAGTCTCCAGACCAAGTCAAGTCACACCTGCAAGTGACCCAGCAAGTGCTCACTTCTTTAGGATTCCTTCTCAACCTACCAAAGTCAGTTCTCGAACCAGTGCAGCTCCTCACCTTAATAGGTGCAGAAGTGGATACGATAAAAGCAAGAGCCTTCCTTCTCCTGGAAAGGGCAAGGACCCTCATGGAGCTGGCCTCTTCATTCAGCCTTCAGGTGTCTCGACCAGCAAGGTATTTCCTTCAGTTACTGGGCCACATGGCAGCTTCCACAGCAGTGGTCCAGGGGGCAAGATTCCAAATGAGGGACATTCAGTTCCACTTAAGAGCTTTTCGGTCCCAAAGAAAGGATTCCCTTACCAAACTAATTCCAAGCCTTGCAATGGTGGCAGGATCAGGACAATTTGAGGCAAGGGGTTCCATTTGTCACTCAGTCTCATTCAGTGGTCCTCACCACAGATGCTTCCCTGCGGTCTTCGGAGCCCATTTGTGGGAACTTACCACCCAGGGACTGTGGTCGCCTCAGGAATCTCTGCTTCACATCAATCTCTTGGAACTCAGAGCAGTGTTTCTGGCACTGCAAGCTTTTTCCAAATCTGCACAGAACAAGGTGGTTCAGGTCAGAACAGACAACACCACCACCATGTGGTACATCAACAAGCAAAGAGGCACTCGGTCTACAGCCTTGTGTACAGAAGCAATGAAGTTGTGGTCCCTGGCCTATTCCCTGAAAACCTCTCTGATAGCAGTTCACCTCCCAGGGAAGGACAATGTCCTAGCAGATGCACTGAGCAGAATATCCCAGGGCCATGACGAATGGTCCCTAGATCCCCTGGTGTTGGAAGTGATTTTCTCAAGATGGGGCACTCCAGAGACAGATCTTTTTGCAGCCCTAGACAATCACCAGCTTCCTCTCTTTTGTTGCAGACCCCCAGTCTTGGGCTCAGTCCCCCTGGATGCTCTGATTCTGAACTGGAAAGGGAAATTTCTGTATGCTTTTCCCCCCTTCCCTCTCCTGTTCAGAGTGTTAGTCAAGATAAGGTCACAACCATGCAAAGTGATTCTGATTGCTCCAGACTGGGTCAGGCAGCCATGGTATCCCTTGTTGCTGTCCCTAGCAGTCCATCTTCCCCTGTCTCTTCCCAGGAATTACAACCTGTTAACATCCTCTCAGGGGAGGATTTGGTACCCGAATCTTCAGTCTCTCAATCTCAAGGCTTGGCTCTTGAAGCAGATCTGCATCTTTCCCAAGTGATTCTGGATATCCTTAAGGCTTCTCGAAAGCCTTCCACCAGAAAGACTTACAACTCCAAATGGAAAAGATTCAGCATTTGGTGTTCTAAGAAGAATATTTTTCCAGACTCTGCCGAATTGCCTACGGTTCTGGATTATATGGTCCATCTTAATGGCATAGGCCTCAGACCAGCTACTCTCAAGGTACACTTGTCAGCTGTTTCTGCATTTTTGTCTGTGGGGAAGTCTTCCTCTCTGTCATCCCATCCTGTATTCTGTAAGTTTTTCAAGGGATTGCTTCACACCAATCCCCCTTTAGGGAGCCTGCTCCTGCTTGGGATTTTAATGTTTGCATTGCTCAGCTTATGCAACCTCCTTTTGAGCCTTTGTTCTCAGCAGAGCTTAAGTACTTGACTTGGAAAACTGTGTTTTTGGTAGCCATTACTTCTGCCAGACGTATCAGTGAATTGCAAGCCCTGTCAGTGGAATCTGATTTCATCTCTTTTCACAGAGATAAAGCGGTCCTTAGAACTAACAGAAAGTTCTTGCCTAAAGTGGTTTCAGATTCCCACCTCAACCAGTCTATATCTCTCCCTGTTTTCTTCACTGATCATTCTTCCTCGGGAGAGAGGCGGCTACACAGTTTGGATGTTAAAAGAGCCCTAAGGTACTACGTAGAGTGTACCAAAGGTCACAGGTTTGAATCCCTCCAGTTGTTCTTCACTTATGGAGAAGTTGGTAAGGGCAAACCTGCCACTAAGAGATCTATTGCCAGGTGGATTGTTTCTTCTATACAATTCTACTATGAAAAACTGGGTAGAACTCCACCCTCAGGCCTGAGGGCTCATTCCACCAGAGGTACAGCTGCTTCCCTGGCTGCTGCCAGGGATATTCCTCTCTTAGAAATTTGTCAAGCAGCCACCTGGAAAATAGTCCATACTTTCACCTAGCATTACTCTCTGGATATCCAGGCTAGGAGTGATGCTCAGTTTGGCACAGCAGTACTTCAGAGCCTGTTTCCAAAGTAGGTTCTGTCCCTCCTCCATGGAGGTACTGCTTGGTAGTCTGCAATTGTCAGAATACAGCAAGACTTCATGTTGTTTGAAGAAAAAATTACTCACCTTAGTAATTATGTTGCTTCTAGTGGAGTCTTGTTGTATTCTGACCTCCCCCCGCCTCCCCTCTCAGAACCTAGTTTTTGGGATGTGGGTGGGCAGGAGCAGTGTTGGCGCCCTAGGGGTGCCCCTTTTACACCGTCTTTTTTCTTTGGGTTGAATGTTGTTTTCTTGATGCGTTTTTGTTTTTGGGTTTCCTGACTTGAGTCTTCCTTTGAGAACCAAAAACATTATATTTCTGCCAGTTGGCTAGTAAATATTTTACAGTTTCCACACAGAACACCTAGTGAGTTTTTGCTCGTAAAGATCTGATGGTTGCAGTTCGAATAACAACAGGTAGAGGCTTCAACCGACCTCGAGATGAACATTCTATGCCATGCATAGAAAAGTTAACCCTATGTTCTCTGGGGCAGTTGAAAGGCAGGACCTAACTGCAATTGTCAGAATACTGCAAGACTCCACTAGAAGAAACACAATTATTAAGGTGAGTAATTTTTTCTTGCAACACAGAGCAAACCTCATTGCTGTTCATGTCCCAGGAGTAGACAACATCATCGTAGATGGCCTGAGCCGCTCTCAGGCCAGAGTCCACGAGTGGGAACTACTCCAGGAGGTAGTAGAGGATCTGTTTCACAGATGGTGTATTCCAGAGTTAGACCTTTTTGTGTCTCCGTCCAATGCAAAACTGCCCAATTTGTGCTCGCTAGATCCAGGGCCTGGTGTTTTCTGGCGAGACGTGTTGTTCCTCCTCTCCTGGGTGGGCAGATTCCTCTATGCCTTTCCCCCCTTTCCATTGATCCAGAGGGTTCTTCTGAAGCTTCGCAGAGAGCAAGCGACGCTGATACTCATCGCGCTGTTCTGGTCCAGGCAGATCTGGTTCCCTCTACTACACCAGTTATCCCGGGAACCTCCGGTGCCTCTGCCAATCAGCTCACACTTGTTGTCTCAGGAGGCAGGCTCCTTGTTCCATCCGGACCTTCGTTTGTTGAGCCTGCACGTTTGGCTCCTAGAGACATAGCCATTTGCGATACCGGGTCTCGCAAGAGGTAGCTGATGTCCTGGTGGCTGCGAGAAAACCGGCCACTCATGCCACTTATGCCATGAAATGGCGTCGTTTTTGCCTATGGGCTCAAGCGTTGGGGTTTTCACCTCTAGACTGTCCAGAAAAGTCGGTCTTGGACTATCTCCTGTCTCTTTTTCAGACAGGCTTGGCCTACTCCTCAATCAAAGTACACCTCTGTGCCATATCAGCCTATCATTGCCCGATAGGCCAATGCACCATATCCCAGTTGGACATGGCACGAGCCTTCCTGAGAGGTATTCTCCACCTTAGACCTCCGATTAAGGATCCAGTTCCACCATGGGATCTACCCTTTGTCCTGGAGCAGCTCACGCTGCCACCCTTTGAACCAGCTGCGGATTGTGAGCTACGTCTTCTCTCTTGGAAGACGTTGTTTTTAGTTGCCGTTACTTCGGCCAGAAGAATTTCTGAACTCCATGCACTCATGTGCAAAGAGCCTCATTTGTTTTTTCACCAAGACAGGGTATCCCTATGGACTAATCCCAAATTTCTGCATAAGGTGGTCTCAACTCTCACCCTTAATCAAGACATCGATCTACCAGTGTACTTTCCCAACTATTTGAATCGAGGAGAGGCCCTGTTGCACACCTTAGATGTGCATAGGTGTCTCCGATACTACCTGACCAGAACCTAACATCACCGAAAATCAGATCAGCTTTTCGTCTCCTTTGCCCACAGGATGATGGGAGCTTCTGTTTCTAAACAGTCGCTGTCCAGGTGGCTCATTCAATGTATCACGTTCTGTTACCAGAAGCATAGCAAACCCTTACCGGGCACGGTCAAGGGTCATTCCACAAGGGGGGTGGCTACCTCCTTTGCGGCCCTTAAGAATGTGTCCACCTCAGTCATCTGTGCTGCAGCTACTTGGAGCTCTGTACACACTTTCATCAGGCATTACAGCCTAGATATCGCATTGAGGCGAAGAGCAGGTTTTGGTCTAGCAGTCCTTCAAGGACTTCTGTCCTAGGCTTAGGTTTTTCTAAGGATTTCTACCTTCCCCCCCCCCAATGGTGTGAGATTTCCACTATTGCTTGGGAATCAGTCCTAACTTTCTTGAAGTAAGATAGTACAGTTATGTAAGAACTTACCATAACAGTAGATCTTTGAGAACAGCTCTTGCAGCAGGTACGTTCCCTCCCACCATCCCCGCTGGAGGTAGATTTTGTTGTTCAGACATCCTTCTCCTAGGATCAGGTGTTCTCTACACTATTCTATTGTCATTTGACAGCGGATCCTCAGTCTCCTCTTCTGATGTCATCCAGCGGCCGGGAGTCTCTGGCGGGAGAACTGGGGATTCTGGGGGACCGCCCCTTTATGTACTGTGCCTGACGTTGGGGGCGGTCCCCGCTGAATACTGCTATCTAGAAAATTTCCATGGGTCCTGGCTCCTGCCGGCTTCAGTCCTAGTGGTGTAACTTGCTGCAAGAGCTGTTCTCAAAGATCTACTGTTATGGTAAGTTCTTACGTAACTGTACTTTGTGTAAGAACAGACCATAACAATAGATCTTACTTCAAGTAGATAGAACAATAGATCTTACTTATTCTTGCAGTAGGCTATTACCATAAGGACAATGCTGCCCAGCACTAGAACCCCTTGGAAATCTATTTAGCAGTCCTCAGCGGGGACTGTCCCCAGTGCCAGCTCCGCCCCGACGTTGTCCAGTGGTATATCGGGGCGGTTCCCAGCTCCGCCTCAGTTCTTTTCCCGCTGCAGACCCATCTGCTTTGGCTCTTCAGTTGCCTTCCTTAATATTAAACTCCTCTGCATATCTTCTTTGCCATCGTTGCTTTCTTCTACCGAGGAGAAGAGGACCAAGTGTGCCTGCGATCGTCAGATCCCAGCCAAGGACAAGTATGAGGCCTGTGTATTCTGCCTCGGGCCTGGCCATGACACCAAGACCTACTCCATCTCTAGTGGCTTTACCAGCCGGACTTGCATCCGCTGCCTAAAGGCACACATTTTAGAACAGCAGCTGGCTGTCATGCAGAGCTCACCAGCCGAGAAGTCAGCCTCTTCTTATTCCTCAAAGAAAAAGGATCCAGACCAGCGTAAGTCCCATGAGAAGGACTGGGGTAAGTCTAAGGGGTGTTCACGCTCCCAGTCCTCGCAACACAAAAGGTCTCCAAGGGCTCTGATCATTCCTCCTGCCACTCACGGCACTCATCTGAGTGGCAGGACTCCTCCACTCCCACCAAAACCCCAACATCAGGGAGTGGAAAGCAGGGCTTGGGTTCTTCTACCCCGGTCTTGGTTACCCTGCAGGCGAAGGCCACACCCATGTGGTCACTCTCCACCTCAAGGGTCAGGACCTCCTTTTCATCTTCCATGGTGACCTTGGTCCCATTGCGCAAGGTCCCAATGGTCTCTCCCAGGGCTCCAGGCAAGAATAAAGAGCACCAGAGTCAGGAGTCTGTCTCCAAACCGACCTCTGCTCACCCAGACACCGACATACAAACCGACAACGGTCCATAAGGCAGATAGCTCCAGACCATCGACAGCACCGGCCAATGGACGTACATCATAAAAAGTGCCTCTGGACCTCACTTGTTCCCCATTCCATAGGCCTTCTACACCCAACGATCAAGGGGACCAGTCTACTCCTTCCCCCAGGGATCAGCTGGATCTCCCTTCTTCCCCTGTTGCTCCACCTACGCCGGATGGTCAAACACCCCCCTCGCGGGTACAGTGGCTCTTCAGTTCTCTAAGGTGGAACTGATGGAAATTTTCCATTTCTGGTGGAGCCAGGTAAAGCAGGATGTCCTTCCACCATAGTCGGACGCTACCCAAAATCCAGATAAAGACCAGGGCCGGGGGGGGGGGACAAACCATCCTCACTAACTCCAAAATCCAAGTGCTTCTCGCACAGTCCCACCAACTCCCATGGCAGGACTTTGCACAGGGAATGGCGTCAGACATCTCTCCTGCTCGCCGAACACTTACTGATGTCGCTTCTCCAGCCGTAGGCGATCAGGCAGCCGATGTCAGTCGGATAGCTGTCACTGGTCCCTCAACCGTCACTGGTCCTACAGCTGTTGCTGGTCTTCTAGTGGGTGGTGTTCAACTGAGGCATGCAGGTCTTCTTCAGGTTCTAGATCTGCTTCTCCCTCTTCTAGGGATCCTGGTTCGGACTCTAATGCATCAAGTTCTGACCATTCTCCTCCAAGAGAAAGACATGTATTGCCAGAGAAGGAGGACACTCTAGATCACCTCCTGATGATCCTACCTTTATGGATGCCATGTGGGATATCCAGACCTCCAACGGATGGGAGACTGAGGATCTGGATCCAGAGCACCGGAGGCTGGCCAAGTACCCAAGGCAGAAGGAGCCAAAGTCCTTGGTCATTCCTCCCTTAGTGGACACGTTTCAGGATCTCACCCAGATTACCTGGAAGCATCCCTCTACCACTCCGTCATTCTCTAAGAAGTCAGACAGGCTGTACCGAGTGCTGAGGGATGAGCCTTTCCTGGCGGAACACCCTCAGGCGGACTCAATGGTTATCACTGCTGCTCATGACAAGTTGAAGAAGCCAAAACACCTGAGTTTGTAGCCTCCCGATAAGAGTCCAGCTTTCTAGACCAGCTGGGCAAGAAAGTTTATTCTGCCTCCACCTGTTCTGTTAGATCGCTGAACTTTCTTACAGATATGGTCCAGTACCAGAATGCGATGTGGGAGAAAGGCTTAGATGTTGCTCAGGCCTTGCCAGATACTGCTCAGAAAACTGAGCTTCTCGATACTCTTAAGTTGGGATCGGACATAGGTACTCATGTCCTGAGGACCTCGTACAACACTGTAGATCTTACTTCAAGAAATGGTTCTTGCAGCAGGTTGAACCATTAGGACTATAGCCGGCAGGCACCAGGACCCCACGGAAAAATTTTAGCTAGCAGTATCCAGTGGGAGCCCACCCCTGATGTCAGCCCCTCCCCCGACGTCAGGCATCACATAAAATGCGGCGTTCCCCTAGCATCCTCAATTCTTTACCCGCCATCGACTGGCCAGCATCAGCCTCACAGAAGAACGACGCATGAAATCTTCAAACAAAAATTTTCTTTTTTCTACAAAACTCCATGTCTACTTCTCCTACTCCTTCTACTGAAGGACACCCCTCCAAGTATGCCTGCAGCAAGCAGATCTCATTTGCTGACCACCACATGGCCTGCATGAGGTGCCTACGCCTGGAGCACGATTCTCAGGCCTGTCCAATTTGTCAGCAATTTAATAGGACCAGGATCTGCCACCAAAAGGCCCTCCAGGGGTTCCTTCTCGAAGAGAAACTTGAGAAGATGGAGAAAGGTCCTACCTCCAAGGGGGGAATTCTCCCATGAATCAGGGAAGCACCGGGACAAGCATCAGGACTCGGGTCGGTCGAGATCCCCGAGCCGGGCCTCGGAGTCTACAGCTAGTTCCAGCTCCACGCGGTCCGATCGATTGCCTTCCTGGACTCGCTCTCAGCCCCCCACTCCATCAAAGTAAGGTCTTCAGAGGGCTCCTCAGCCTCGCTGCAACCGTTAAAGACCAAGGATTCTCGGCCGCCCGACTCCGCCTCCCGGCCTGGATCCTCAGACTGGCACAAAGCCAAGTCATCTTCAAAATCAAGTGGGGCATCAGACCGATGCCGCGACACCGACCACTGGTCAGTCTCCCAATCTCTGAAAGCACCGGACAGGAAGATGATGGAGCTGACGTCCCTTAAACGGACGTCAGAGTTAGAGGGCGACCGACCCAATGCCCACCAAATGGGTCAGAGAACTAATGCTTGCACAACCGACACCGGCTGACATCAGTCGTCAGGGGTCTTCTGGAGAAGAGGTCACCGCACTGCCTGACGACCAGACAGGCGAAACGGAGGGTGCCAGCTTGCCTAGGGAACCGTCACCGGTAGTTCCCCGCGGCCCCGATGCCTGACCTTGCCGACAGGCCTATACCAACGGCCTGCCCATCAGGTATGAATTTGCAGGAGGTCAAGGACCTATTTACTTCCTGGTGGGATACCATTGAAAAAGATGTGGTGTCCACCAAGCCTTCTCCACCACCTCCACCTCCTCCTCGAGGCTCTGAGGGTGAAAGACCCCCGATCCCTGAGGAGCCAACTCCACCTTCCAGGAGCAGGTCCAGAGAGCAGAAGAGACGTCAATCAGGGTCTCCCAGCCCTAAATGACCCAGAGGCAGATGGTCCTCTCTGGAGGATGACTCCAGGCCGGAAACATCTTATTCTTCCAGGTCTCCATCCCCCTTCAGTCCCCCATCACCTGACCCACGAGACCTTCCCAGGTCACCACCAGATGATTCCTCATTCTCTGAAATCATGAGGTGCATCCAAGAGAACATGGCCATAATCTGTACAACAAGTTCCCTGAACTGGTGGCCTTGATGGAAGAGGGATGCCTGGATATCGTAGCAGTCACAGAAACATGGTACGCAGAGAACCATGACTGGGATGTTAACATACCAGGGTACACAACCTACAGGAGAGACAGGGAGGGGAGAAGAGGGGGGAGGAGTAGCTCTCTATGTAAGGGAAGGGATAAAAGCAACTGAACAAAAGAGTAAACAGAGGAGAGGAGGCACTGTGGGTCACCTTAGAGACTGAAAATGGCACCACAGTCCACACAGGGGTTGAATACAGACCCCCATGTCGGGGAGGGAATGGACAAGGATATGATAGAAGGCATTCTTAGGATGGCAGAGAAAGGGGAGATACCTTTGATGGGAGACCTGAATATGCCAGATGTTAACTGGAGCACATTTGCTACAGACACATCCCAGAGCAGGGCCATTCTCAATGCCCTACAGGTGACATGCCTCAGACAGCTAGTTTCGGGACCCACTCGTGAGGGTGCAATCTTAGACCTCATACTCTCAAATGGGGACAGTGAGAGAATCTGAGATCTAGAAGTGGGTTGCCATCTGGGAACAAGTGACCATCAATGTGGTTCACGATAAACTCAGCTACAGTCAAGCCACACAAAAGTGAGGGTACTAGATTTCAGGAGGGCTGACTTTGGCAAGATGGGAGAGTGCCTTAGAAAAGCACTAGCAAATAGGCTAGAAGGAGGGGTGGAGCAACAATGGGGAAACATCAAAACTGCCATCACAGAGGCAACAAGCCTTTGTGTGAAGCAAATCAGAATGAAAGAAAGCCACTATGGTTCTCAAAAGAGGTGGAGGGGAAAGTCAGGGAGAAAAAGATAGCATTCAGGAAGTATTAGGAAACACAGGAGCAGGACAGAGAGCTGTACCAGTTAAGGCAGAAGGAAGCAGGAAGGGATGTCAGAATAGCAAAGGCCCAAACTGAGGAAAAGATAGCCAACTCAGTTAATGGGGATAAAACCTTTTATAGGTATATCAGGGAGCATAGAAAGACAAAGGAAGGGATAGTGAGGCGAATAGAAGGACGGTGGTTGGGCAGAGAGGGACAGTGAAAAAGCAGGGATACTGAATGAATATTTCTGCTCAGTATTCATAGAAGAGGAGGAGAGGGAGGTGCCTAATCCAATTAACAGAAGCACTCTGGATGGGGGGGGTCGATCCCAGTCCTTTCACAGAAGAAAGGATTCTGAAAGAACTCCTAAAACTGAAGGTGGACAAAGCAACGGGGCCTGACAGAATTCACCCCAGAATTCTAAAAGAATTAAGGTGAGAATTAGTGAAACCAACTACCCTTTTTGACAAATCATGGGAGGATGGTGTGGTACCTGAGGACTGGAGGAAGGCGGATGTGATACCCCTTCACAAAAGTGGGACCAAGACAGAGGCAGAAAACTATAGACCTGCCAATTTGATCTCTGTGGTAGGGAAAGTGATGGAATCACTTCTGAAAGAAAGAATTGTTGAGTACCTAGAGGCCAGTGGGGCACAGGACCCAAGGCAGCATGGGTTCACAGCGGGAAGGTCATGTCAGACGAATCTAAATGATTTCTTTGACTTGGTGACCAAAGTAGTAGATCAGGGACAGGCTGTGGACATGGCCTACCTAGACTTTAGCAAGGCATTTGACACAGTCCCACACAAAAGATTAATAATCAAATTAACCAGCCTGGGAGTGGGTCCCAGGGTGGTAGCCTGGGTAAAACATTGGCTGGACAACAGAACACAGAAGGTAATTGTAAATGGAGTCCACTCTGAAGAAAGAGGGGTTACTAGAGGGGTACTACAGGGTTCAGTACTGGATCCAGTCCTTTTTAATGTCTTTAAAAGTGACATTGCAGAGGGACTGGAAGGAAAGTATGCCTCTTTGCAGATGACACAAAGATCTGCAACAGGGTTGATACACAAGGAGGTGTGGAAAGGATGAGAAGGGACTTGGTAAGGTTGGAGGAATGGTCAGAAGTATGGCAGATTGGATTCAGTGCTAAGAAGTGCAAAATAATGCGCCTGGGAAACAAAAATTCAGGAAGATTACATAATGGGGGGTGGGGTAGTAACAACAACAAAAATGGAAAGGATCTTGGGGTAACCATATAAGACGACCTTAAGGTTAACAAGCAATGTGAGAAGGCAGTAGGGAGGGCTGGTGGTATACTGGGATGTATAGGAAGAGGCATCACCAGCAGAAAACAGGAAGTTGTTACCCTCTGTACAGACAATTGGTGAGACCCCATCTGGAGTACTGCATCCAGTTCTGGAGATCCCATCTCTGCAAGGACATAGACAGGATAGAGGCAGTCCAGAAGAGGGCAAATAAAATGGTGCAGGGTCTGCAAGAGCAGCCATACGAGGAGAGACTAAAGGAGCTTAATATGTATACCCTTGAGGAAAGGAGGGAGAGGGGGGACATGATAGAAACTTTTAAGTACCTCTGGAATCAACAAAGTCCAAGAGGGTAGTGTCTTTCAGAAAAGGAGATGTGCAAGAACAAGAGGACACCATCTGAAGACGGGGGGGAGGGGGGGAAGTTCAGAGGCAATGTGAGGAAATATTTTTTCACAGAGAGGGTGGTGGATGCATGGAACAGCCTTCCTGAGGAGGTTGTGGGGTCTAAAACTGGGAGAATTCAAGAATGCATGGGACAGACATAAGGCAATTTTTGTTGGGGGGGTAGGAAGAAATAGGCTGTTGGTTAACTAGGATCTGCAGCTTATCCTGTAGGTAGGGAAATGGGCAGACTAGGTGGGCCAAGCAGTATTTATCTGCCATCAAAGTCCATGTTTCTATGGCCGGCCCGGTGGTGCTGAGGGTTGAGGCGCTGGACGTCACACCTCGCGCCACACAGGCAACCCGTGTTCGGGAACAAGCATGGGCCGTCGGGGGTCGGTGGGGATGAAGAAGGATTGAGCATACAGGGGACTGCTCTCCTTCCTCAGGGAGGAGGGTTTGCCCTTGCCGGTGCAATAGCATCCTCTGGTGGTCACTAGGGGATTGCATTGCCTGGCCGGCTGATGCAGGGGATCGGGGCTGTGGCAGACACCTTTTGAGCATGTACGGGTGTGTGCGCACGTCGAGCAGGGCATCATTGCACATTCAAGCCCAGGGGAACAACCAAACAAAGAAAAAATGGACCCAGCCCTGGTAGGTGACGATGGGGTCTAGGAGCTACCCCCCATGCCCAACAGTCATGTACGCCGGCTGACCTCGGAGCTCCCACAGTCCATGGACGTCCTCACATTAGGGTGGCTCAGGGTGAGGTGTGGATGCCTGGAACATGGAGGAGTTTGGCCTGACCGAGAGTCAGGACTGAGTCTCAGACGTGGCGGGATGGAGGTAAGCTGTGTGACCTCATCTGAGAGAGTCCAGGGTTGTGTGAGGAGAATAAAGAAGAAAAAAAAAGTCTATGTTTCTATGGGGTGAGAGACAGAGGATTTAGACCCTGAGAGACAATACCTTGCCCGTTATCTCAGGCAAAAAGACCCAAAGCCTGTGGTGGGTCCACCGTGGGTGACGACCTTTATGGACATCCTCAAGGCTGCTTGGAAGCATCCACATTCAACTCCGGCAGTTCCAAAAAAGGCTGACTGCCTCTAGAGGGCTCCATTGGAGGACCCGTACTTGACACAACAACCCCTGGCTGATTCTCTGGTCATAACAGCTTCTCACGATCGGCCTCAACACCCGAGTACCCAGCCACCGGACCAGGAATCTAAGCAATTAGATTCACTGGGAAGACGCATGTATGTGGCTGCTACATGCTCTATAAGGTCTTTGAACTACCTGAAGCACGTGATGCAGTTTCAGAATGCCCTTTGGAAACAGGGCCAAGACCTTATGAAGGATTTCCCGGATGGTGAAAAGAGGATGAATTGCATAATCTCTTTTGAACTGGGTCAGACGTGGGGACGCAGGTTCTCCGAGCCATTTATGATTCAGCAGACTCGGCAGCCAGACGAGCTGCCACAGGTGTTTGTCTCCAGAGACACTCTTGGCTGAGAGTCTCTGTCTTTACTCCAGATGTCCAAAAGAACCTCTTGGACATCCCTTATAATGGAGTAGTCCTCTTCGGTGAGGAATCTGAAAGAGTGATCACCAGGCTGCAGGACACCGGGAGGGCAGTCAGAACCGTACAGGCTATGTGCAGGCCCAAATCTGGTTCATTTCTTAGGAACCAGAACTGTTTTCGCGGCCAGCAACAAAGGCAACAGCCACGTTCTGGCCAGCACCCCAGGGGCAACTTCAGTCGCAAAGATCAAGCTAGGTTCCCCGCGGGCCAGGGCCAGAAACATCCTAAATCCGCCCAACTCACAGGACAAATACCACCACAGCATGACTCCTTCCTGGCTCCCACCCCTCCTTTGGATCTAAGGGAAGAGAAGGTCGGGGGTCGTATCTCTCATCACCTTTCGTGATGGCAGAGGATAACCTCCAACTGGTGGGTGCTACAGCTGGTAAGTCGAGGGCACTCTATCGAGTTCTTCGACCACCCACCTTCAAGACCTTCCCTGCTCATCACCATCAATCAGGAGAAGTCGTGCCTTCTTCTGTCTCAGAAATTGCAGTTTATAGGGGCAGTTCTAGACACCACTCAAGGGAGGGCATTCCTACCTTAGGACAGGGCGGAACGCATCAGATCCCTCATAAGGGACATAATGGAAAAGAAAGCGGTACCAGCCAGGACCATTCTTTGCCTGCTCGGGCACATGGCGGCTGCCATTGCAATGGTTCCCCTAGCTCAACTCCATATGCGGGTCACCCAATGGATGTTGCAGGCTCAATGGGACCAAAAGCAAGATCAACTGCAGCATCCAGTCTGGATCACGAATGCCATCATCCGAGACTGGCATTGGTGGCTCATCCCAGAGCATCTATCTACAGGAGTCCCCTTCATAGCACCGGCTCCAACAGTGACTCTCTCCACGGATGCCTTGGGTCCAGATGGGGAGCCCACATCACCGGGGTCAGGACCCAAGGCTCCTGGTCATCTCTGGAATCTCACCTTCACGTAAACATTCAGGAGATGAGAGCAGTCCTGTATGCCTTCCAGGCCTTCCAGTAGGAGATTCCACTGGGTACCCTCCTGTTACAAACAGACAGTACCACAGTGATGTACTATGTCAACAAACAAGGAGGCACTCATTCCTACCCGCTTTGCAGGGAGGCCAAGAGGGTATGGGATTGGGTACTACAACACTGCGCCAAAATCATTGCAGTACATGTTCCTGGAGTAGACAACACCATCAAAGACAGTCTGAGCCGATCACAGGCCTGAGTCCATGAATGGGAACTGCTTCAGGAAGTCACAAAGGATCTGTTTCGCAGATGGGGGACACCAGAATTAGACCTCTTCGCGTCCTCATCCAAAGCAAAACTGCCCAATTTCTGCTCGCTAGATCCAGGGCCTGGTGTTTTCTGGTGAGACACGTTGTTCCTTTCTTGGACGGGCAGGTTCCTCTATGCTTTTCTGCCCTTCCCTTTGATCCAGAGGGTTCTACTGAAACTCCAACAAGAGCAGACATCTCTCATTATGGTTGCACCCTTTTGGCCCAGGCAAATTTGGTTCCCTCTATTGCTCCAACTAGCCCAGGAACCTCCAGTGCCTCTGCCATTCAGCTCTCACCTACTGTCCCAGGAGGCAGGCTCCTTGGTCCATCCGGATCTTCAGTCGCTGAACCTGCATGCCTGACTCCTAAGGACATAGCAGTCATGAGATATGAGGGGTCTCAGGATATTGCAGACATTTTGGTGGCGACCAGAAAGCTCTCCACTCATGTCACCTATGCCATGAAGTGGCACAGATTTTGCATTTGGGTTCAGGCTCATGGACTGAGACCACTAGACTGCTCGGAGAGGTCAGTCTTAGATTACCTCCTATCCCTCTATGAGGCAGGGCTTGCCTACTCCTCCATTAAGGTACACCTCTGTGCCATTTCTGCGTACTGTTCACTGATAGGTCACAGGTCTCTAGCACAACTAGAGTCTTCCCGTGCCTTCTTACGCAGCATCCTACATTTGATACTTCTCATCAAAGACCCGATTCCGCCTTGGGATCTCCCCTTTGTCCTAGAGCAGCTTACACTGCCCCCTTTTAAACCAGCCACAGATTGCAAGCTGCGTCTCCTTGTGTGAAAGACGCTATTTCTAGTTGCTGTTACTTCTGCCATAAGAATTTCTAAGCTTCATGGACTTATGTGCAAAGATCCTTCTTTGTTTTTTTACAAGGACAGGGTGTCCTTAAGGACAAATCCTAAGTTTCTTCCCAAAGTGGTGTCGGCTGTCACGCTCAACCAGGATATAGACCTTCTGATGTACTACCCCAGTCATTCCAACAGAGGAGAAGCCCTGTTACACACCCTGGATGTACATAGGAGCCTCAGATACTATCTGGTTAGAACCAGATCTCATCGCAAGTCGGACCAGCTCTTCGTATCTTTTGCACATCGGATGCAAGGTGCACCTGTGTCTAAGCAGTCGCTGTCCAGATGGCTAGTGAAATGTATTTCATTCTGTTACCAGAAGTGCAACAAACCTTTGCCGGGACCAGTAAAAGGTTACTCCATGAGGGGGGTGGCTACCTCCTTCCCTGCACTCAAGAACGTTTCTACGTCAGCCATCTGTGCAGCAGCAACCTGAAGCACTATACACACCTTCATCAGGCATTACAGTTTGGATATTTCCTCTAGGTGCAGAGCAGGTTTTGGCTTGGTGGTCCTTCAGGGACTTTTGTCCTGAAATCTGTTTAACATCTCTCCTAACCTCCTGATCAGGAAATAGTTCCCTAACTGCTTGGGAATCAGTCCTAATGGTGTAACCTGCTGCAAGAGCTGTTTCTCGAAGTAGGATAGTACAGTTACATAAGAACTCACCGTAACAGTAGATCTTCGAGAACCACTCTTGCATCAAGTAGTTTCCCTCCCACCTTCCCCTCTGGAGGTTGTCTTCTGACCTAGTATCTAGGCTACAGCGTCTTTGATGCCATCCTATTACAAACCTTCCTTTGGAAGAGGATCCTCGGTCTCCCCTTGAGATGTCACTTTTGGGCTGGGAGTCTCCGGCAGGAGAATTGGGGATGCTGGGGGACCGCCCCCTTTTATGTGATGCCTGACATCAGGGGAGGGGCCAATGTCGGGGGTGAGTCCCTCCTGGATACTGCTTGCTAGAATTTTTCCGTGTGGTCCTGGTGCCTGCCGGCTACTGTCCTAATGGTGTAACCTGCTGCAAGTGCTGTTCTCGAAGATCTACTGTTATGGTAAGGTCTTACGAAACTGTACTATACAGCTTCTAGGGCATCGGCATCTAGCCTTTGCCTTAGACGCCATGCCTGGCTCAGAGTCTCTGGATTCTCACAGGATCTGCAGTCCAGTATCCTGGACCTTCCCTTCCAGGGTTCTGTTCTTTTTGGGGAGGAGTAAGAGAAACTTGATCTCCTGTCTCCAGGAGTCCGGGAAATCTATCTGGTCTGTTTGAAAGATGTACAAGGGGGACCAGACACCTTTTGGCAAATAGTCTTTTCGGAAGCCCTCAGGGCAAAACTCCTGCAACCAGTTCCAGCAGAGGGGAGGCTTCCCATCGGAAAGCACCAACCCAAACTCCTGGGAGCTCTGCCTCTAGAGTCCCCAAGACCTCTCAGCCCTCTCTGCCTGTTCCAGGATCTGCCCAATGACTTGCTACCTGCACCCCCCCCGGCAGAGGCCATGGGGAGGCAGTAGGGGGTCTCTTCTCCCTCTATTTAGAGGGATAGAGAAACATCACCACTGACCTCTGGGTGTGGATCTAATCAGGAGAGGACATACTCTAGAGATCTTACTTCGAGAGTCAGCTCTTGCAGCAGGTAACACAATAAGGACTCTAGCTGGCAGGCAGCAGGACCCCACAGAAAACTTCTAGGTAGCAGTCTTTGGCTGGGACGGCCCACCCCCGTTGGCTCACTCCCGACGTTACGTATGGTATAAAGGGAACGTAATCCCTGGCGTCCCTCAGTTCTTTTCCTGCCATCGACTCACGTTCATCGGCTTCATGGATTGCCTTTCGCTAGTTTGGCCGCCATACTGTATCTGCCCTTTGGGCTGTTTTTGTTGGTTTTTCCACCAAAAAAATTTCTCTTTTTCTCAGGTTCAATTTCCTGTATGCCGTCTTCACCGACTTCTTCTACAGAAAGGCACTCCTACAAGGCAAACAGATCCCTTCCAGGGACAGCCATTCTACCTGCTTGCTGTATCTAGGTCCAGACCACGACACCCAGGCCTGCCAGCACTACCAGAAATATAACAGCAAGACTGATCCACCACCAGAAGACTCTTCAGGCCTACTTAACCGAACAATGCCTGGCAGCCATGTGGAGTCCTCTCCTGGGAGAAGTTCTTCCCAAGACAGGCCCTTTAGGAAGCATAAGGAGAAAAGGAAGGAGAGGGAAAAGGAGAGATCTCCCTCCAAATCTCATTTGTCTAAATCCCACTTGGCCTCCCAGGTGACCCGTTTGCCCTCCCAGCTAACTGTTCTTAAACCTCCTGCCCTGGCCCAGGCATCGGGAGAGAAAGACCACGACTCAGGTTCTACCCTGCAGCCTCTCAAGATCTGCCTGCCTGCTCAGATTACAGGCCGGCATCCAGAGCTTTCCCAAGCCAATGTTAAGCCACTCCCAATCAGCATCAGTGTCAGGCGCAGACTCCCAGGACAGTCGCAAGGCTTCGGGGCACTTCTCTGGGAGATCAGCCTCTCAACCCCCTAGGACATCCAAACCGTCGTCAAACGTTCGTCGACCAATCTTTCGTTGGGTGGTGATTCCCACAGACAACAGGTGACCGACGTCGCTCTGCTGGTGACCCGTCCTTTGGCACAGATGACACTGTCCCCGGCATCACCAGTCTCGCCTCCGCCATCGGCTGATGAACGGTCAGGACTCAGCCCTCCTGAGGGCCATCAAACAAGAGCCTTGAACCAGGCATCGACCACTAATGTCAGGTCTACGCCACTGCCCCGACAGTGCCTCCTGTCCACTCACTGTCATCAGATGATCCTTGGCTGGACCAAAGCTCTGGTCCGACATCGGGCTTAATGTCGGACACAGATTCTAGGCTCCACCTGCCCCAGATGAAAGACCTGTTTGTGTACTGGTGGGAGACAATACGGTGGGACTTATTGCCACCAAAACTCCTGTGGACTGTGGACCCCCAGCTAGTGCAGGGGCCTCTCCGCCTTCTTCCCCCATTCCCCCTTCAGGCAAGGACACGGGAAAGGAGCCCACCCCTTCTTCAGATAGGAGCAAGGGTAAAGCTCCCCGCAAGCGCCACTGCAGGTCCAGGTCAAGGAGCCCAAGTTCCTCAGGCTCCCTTGACTGTGGTAGACCAAAATACAAACGTACCAGATCCAAGTCCTCCTCTTTGTTGGTGGACTCAGACTGGTCCTCTGACCCGACTTCCTCTGACCATTCATCTATTGGGGACCCCCCCGACCCCAGAGATGCCCCTAAGTCACCACTCGATTCCTCCTTTATGGAGATCATGCAACACATCCAAGAAAATATGGGTTGGGAAACGGAGGACCTAGACCCAGAAAGACTGACTGGCAAAATACCTACGTCAGAAAGACCCTAAACCAGTGGTAATTCTGCCCCGGTTGACACCTTCACAGATGTCACCAAGGCGGCCTGGAAATGCCCCCATTCATCCCCAGCCATACCCAAGAAGGCAGACTGCCTTCCCAACCCCAGGAAATGTTACTTTATTCTGACATATGCAGTATTGTACCACCATAGTACTGCCCTGGAGCTGAAAAGGTTAATAGAACCTATGCAGATGAAAGAGTGCTAGGCTCGAGCTCAGTTTTCAAACCACCGTCCCTGGTAAACAATCCATCAACCATCAGATTCTTCACTCCACTTGACTAGTCAGATGCCTCGGAGAATCCTCTGCATCTTTTCAAAAATCGCGTTTATTTTTCTTGGTTTTATAACTGCTTTTAATTCGAATTTTTAAACTGCTGTCTCTGGTTCACAAAATAAACTAGTATAGAGTTAGGTAAGTCCTCGGTTTCTGTCCGGTTCTCCGGTCAGAAATCGATATATGTTCTAATTTTTTCTTGTACTTTTCTTGATTTAAATTTCTCTTTGTGGGAACGTTACCAGGCTAAACCCCGGTTCATTCTCTGGTCCTTAAACTGACCCCCCAAAAAAAGAAAAAAAAAGTTTTTCCTTTAGGGTAGTTGGCCATGTCTCAGACACCTAAGAAAAGAACTGGCCCGACTGGTTTCCAACACTGTACCAAGTGCGGGGAAACATTTGCTTATGCTCATCCCCATTTGATGTGTATTCTCTGTCTCGGATTTGACCACTCAGAGACAGATTGCGAAATTTGTAAAGATTTTCCTCAGTCCACACTTGAGAGTCGATTGAACCGACTGAAGGAAAACATTTCTGAAACAACTGCTGACCCGATTACAGACATAACCCACTAAGTCTAAAAATGCTGCCGAACTGGGAGAAACACCCTCTGACCAGGGTACCGGTTCACAGTCAAAGAAACGTACAGCTGAACAGGCCACTGAACTGGCAACCACGAGCAAGAAAAAGGAAAAACACATAGAACCCCAACTGGTGAAACTGTCGGTTCCTACCGCGGAGGAGATAGCTAACGCTATTCGGATTTTTCAGTCTCTCCAGTCTCTTCCGGTTCAGGTTCCACGGTCCTCGGTTAAATTTTCTGCATGTTATGCCCCCAGGTTCTTTGCCTGTTACCAGTCCCCTCTATCCTGGTTCTGAATACACAGAGGAGGAGAAGGACGTGGATTATTTTGGGGGGGGGGAGATGAAGAGTATGGAGAACCGGTAGAACCAGAGGTTCTAGGATTGTGGATATGTTGTTCATTCACACTCTTTAGCATGTCCCCTTCCACTTTAAATCTGCTGGAAGTCTTCAAGCTGGCTCCTCCCACCCACCCTGGTGGTATATACCTCGATTCCACCCCACGACGCCAGATCTTCCTTTCCGCTGGGAGATTCAGGTTGCCTTCCTCGTGCTCAGGTATTTTGTAGGCCCCTGGCTCTAAAACCTTTGGTTATTCCGAAAATCCCTCTTATTCGCATTAGTGATCGCGAATTTACATCTTCGACTATAGAGAACAAGTCTTCCATTGGATTTCGTCGGTGTCCTTGCGGCCAGAAGATGTCGTGCACCGATCCCCACACCGCGTGCGTATATTGTCTCGGTGTCGACCATGACACCTCGAAATGCAATTTGTGTCTCGCTTTCCATGCTAATGTCCTTGATGACCGTCTTGCACGCCTGAAGTTGGGGAGGCCAGAGAAACAGAACCTTCCGGGTGAAATCCAAGGAGGCTTGGTGGGCAGTTTCCGTGGCTGCAGGATTATCTGATCAATTGGAATGAATGCAAACATTAGAAGAGGAAGCAGCTCGGGCTGCAGAAAATTCTCGGAGCTTCTTTGTGTCTAGGTGTCAGCGTGGCTCAGTTGGTAGCACATCTGCCTCTGGACCAGAAGGTCATGGGTTCTCGTCCCACACCGGGACTGGACTTGCATCTAAAAATCACTGGCATCTGAGTGCAGTATTGGGGGGTGCTGTACTGCAGGGATGTGCCGTCCTTCGGATGAGATGTTAAACCGAGGTCCCTTCTGCCCATCCTGGGGGGTGTCCAGGTGGAAGTAAAAGAACCCAGGGCACTCTTCGCAAAGAGTAGGGAACATTCCCGGTGTCCTGGCCAACATTCCCCTTCCCATAAACCGGTTCATGCAATTATCCAGGCTGTGTGTGGGTGATGATGTGCGATATGGCCGCCACCACACATTCAGTCACTTTGCTGCCAGCCTAGCATTGCTTGTAAAGCGCTTTGGATGTATGAAAAGTGCTATATAAATGCTGATTCTTCTTCTTCTTCTTCTTGTTCAGCTCAACCAGGGCTTCACCTTCTTGGGTTCCTTCTGAGAGTTGTGCCCATCTCTCCACACCAAGGGATAGGGTCCTGAAGGCACGCACTCCTCTTGATCCCGTAAAAGGGAAAAGGATCCGGGATCGCCTTCTTCTCGACGGAGACACTCTTGGGAGCGGGAGAGATCTCGGTCCCAGGAACTGGCATTCTCAACTTCAGTCGAGGTTGCTTCTTCGGCCGTTGGCTTCTCAGCTTTGCCAGTTGGCCAGTCGACCGAACTGTTGATCGACAATGTAGAAATCATCATTGAACCGATCGATCCCTTATCGCCGACTCCGATTGGCGATTCCCTTAATTGAACTCCTAGTCTGAATTTCCCCGATGAGGAGGCCCAGCCTGTTGGGACTCCCATCAAGGAAGTGGTCCCCAACCCCGGAAAATCACCGGACCCGCCAGTGTCTCTTGAGCAACCAAATCTGCCTGTCCGATTTCGGACCCCCTCGACCAAAAGGCCGAGGGAGAGCCATAAATGCTCTAAAAAGAGACAATGCCATCGTCGTCTTCATACTCCTTGGACGAGGAGAGGCTCCGGTGGAAACTCTGTCGGCACTACGAGGACCTCGTGGCAGCAGCTGATTTTGACTGGGCACAAGCCGACTCTGGCTTCCACCACAGCCATTACTTGGCTTTTGCCTCCTAGGCTGAAGCTGACTCCTTCAGAGGTGATCAGTTTGGTTCCTCCACCAGCAGAGCCAGTAAAACCCCCAGCTTGGCCTAAGATGGTCTCTCCACTAATGATGGTGGAACCACCACCCAAGCAGCCTGCGGGAGGGGCTCCTTCCAAGGAAGATAGGCCGGACACCGGCTTCCCCGGCATTTGTCGGTCAGAGTCACCCTGGACTGCCTTTGGTGGGTCGAAGGTGACCTGGGTGGTCGACTGTTATATCTGGATTCCTCGGATTCGGACATCACCGGCCTGCATTCTCATCCAGGGGATGATGAATGAACCATTGTCTTAGAGATGGAGGAAGGTCCCTCATCTTTTCTGGGCATTCTTCACCTCATCTCTGAGTCCACAGGGATGCCCCTGGAGCCAGTCCAGAAAAAGTTGGAGTACCCTCTCACTGACATCCTCAAGAGAGGGGATACCCCAATGGAGGCCTATCCTGTGGATGAGGCCATTGTTGGCCCAGCCTTAGAACTCTGGCAGCACCCTGCCTCTTGTCCAGTTCCATCTGCCTGCATGGCCCACAAGTATGCGGTGCCCATGAGGTCCCCTGCGAGGTTCACAGAGCACCCTTCAGCCGAGAGCCTGGTGACCGCTTCTATGTTCAGGTGTACTGTCAGTTCTGCTGATACCGACTGACCTCTTGATAAAGAGTTCAAGCTTTTGGACCATTCACCCAGGAAGGTCTATGCTGCTTCTTCCCTGGACCTTCTTCAGGCAAGTTCGACCATCATCATGGCACACTTCTCCCATGCCCTTCTTGGGTCCTTGGATGAAGTCCTCCCACATCTCCCTGCGGACATGCAGACCACGGTCAAGCAGGTTTGGGATCAGGACCAGGCTGTAGCCAAGCAGCAGCTTCAGACAGCCCTGGATATTGGGGATTCTTGTGCCCGTTCGAGGGTAGCCACTGTTGCCGCTCATCGCAGGGCCTGGCTGAGGCTATCCTCCTTCTTCCTGGTGGATACTCAGCACAAACTAGCTGATGTGCCCTTCCTAGGGACCGACCTGTTCGGCCCAGGAGTGGCTGGCCACCTTCAGCGCATTGAGCAGTCCAATGCCACCTTGGATGCTACTTCTGCCAAGGGTTCTTCGGGCAAGAACCAGCAGAAGAAAAAGAAGAAGCCTTTGCGGCATTCTTCCCTTGTGGCTCAGCAGTCCTCTTTTCAAGGGGGACAGCAGCAACAGCAGCAGGCTCAAGCTTGGTGCCCCGGTCCAAGCCCAGGTCCCCTCAGGCCCGTAAAGGAGGCCGAGGTTCGGGTCCTGGATCCTCCTCCTCCTTCAAGCCTGCTCAGTGACAGGGCTGGGGCTGCCAACCCCTCTCCTGTCACTCCAGCTCTGGGTCCTCCTGTGGGGAGCCGACTCCGCCACTTCCTTTCCGCCTGGTCCACAGTCACCTTGGACAGGTGGGTTCTCGATGTGGTCGGTGAGGGACTGCCTCTGGAATTCGAGCAGTACCCTCCAAGCCGAGCCCGTGCCCCTCGGAGGAAAGAGTTTCCGCTCAGACTCAGTCGGCTCTCCGAGACAACATTGCTCAGCTCCTCCTCAAGGAGGCTGTAGCTTCAGTAATGGATCCTCCAGCAGACCCAGGCTTTATCTCCAGGTACTTCCTGGTGCCCAAGCAGATGGGGGTCTGGTGCCCCATTCTAGATCTGCATGATCTGAACCAATATCTCAGGTCCCGCACCTTTTGGATGGTCACTCTGTCCCAGATCATACCATCCTTGGAGCAAAACATGGTTCTGTTCACTGGATCTGTTGGGCATGTTCTTTTGCGTCCCAATCCGTCCATCCCATCAGCGGTTCCTCCACTTCAGGGTCGAAGGGACCCTGTATGAGTTCCGAGCCATGCCGTTTGGCCTTTTATCGGTCCCACAGTTCTTTACCAAATGCATTGCAGTGGTGGTGGCCCATCTCAGGCATCAGGGGTGGTGGGGTGTCAGGATTTATCCTTACCTCGATGAGTGACTCCTAGCAGGTTCCATCCAACAGGAGGTGGAGAGGTCCAGGGACCATGGCCTCCTGATCAATGAGGCCAAGTCGGAACTCGTGCCTTCTCAGGTGATGGGCTTCATCAGGGCAGAGCTTGACTCTTGTGAAGCCAGATCTCGGCTCCGGGTGGAGGTTCTCTCCTCCTTTGCCCAATCATTTCTTGTTGAGCAATTGCGCCCTGCCCAGGACTTTGTGTGCCTTCTGGGTTACATGGAGGCATGCACCTCAGTGGTCCGTTGGGCCCAGTTGCACATGCACCCCCTCCAATGGGAGCTGGTCACCCAGTGGACTCGGTGCCATGGTCATTTCAACCGGCTGATCACTGTAACCCAGAAGATGGTGGGCCACCCCAGACCGGTTGCAGGAAGGGATACCATTTGTCTGCCCCAAGCCGACTGTCATCCTTATGACCGATGCCTCTCTCATGGGCTGGGGGGCCTACATGGAGGACAAAAGGGCCCACGGGCTCTGGACCCACAAGGAGTCCCAATGCCACATCAACCTGTTGGAGCTCACCGCAGTCAGACTGGCACTATCAGCTTTCGCTCCTCAGCTCCGGGGTCAACTGGTTCAAGTCCAGATGGACAATACCACAACCATGTACTACCTAAACAAAGACGGCGGCATGCACTCCCGTCTGCTGTGCAGGGAAGCGCTCTGCATCTGGACCCTCGTGAGATGACTAGAGGCAGATCTCCTAGTCATCCATGTGGCAGGAGCCTCAAACCATCTGGTGGATGCTCTCAGCCACTTAGGCCAGACATCCCACGAGTGGTCTCTCCATCCAGAGGTAGCTTACAGCCTGTTCTCCCACTGGGGCAAATTGATGGTGTGCCTGTTTGCCTCCAGGGACAACACCAAGCTGAGGCTGTTCCATGCCCACCCCCCTCAGCAAGGCTCGCTGCAGGGGGATACCTTCTTGAGGCCCCAGGCCTCCTCTACACCTTCCCTCCATTTCCCTTGATACACAAGGTGCTCCTCAAGGTGAGGAGGGACATGGTGAAGGTGATCCTGGTAGCCCCAGACTGGCCACGCCAGTTCTGGTATCCAGATCTCCTCAGCCTCAGCAGCAGGCCCCTGGAGCGCCTTCCAGCATGCCTGGACCTGATATCTCTCAATCAGGGGAAGGTATTCCATCCGGACCTTCAATCCCTGCACCTCACATCCTGGTACATGAGCAGCTAGATTTCCAGGCTTTGGGTTTTTCCGACGATGTCTACATCGTGGTGGAGGCATCTAGAAAGGAATCGACCAGGAAATGTGCCTTCAAATGGAAAAGGTTTTCCATTTGGTGTCAGGGCAAGGACCTGGACTCTCTGTCCTGTCCAGTGGCTAACATTATCGACTACCTTTGGTCTCTCTCCAAAGGGGGTCTATGGTCATTGACCCTTAGGGTGCACCTGGCAGCCATCTCTGCTTACCGGGCGTGGGCCGGTCAGCCAACGGCGCAGGAGACAGTGGTCGGGCACTTTTTCAAAGCCCTGGATCACATATCCCCTCTGGTACGTGAACCTCCACCTCCATGGGATTTTCTGCTGGTACTGGCAAAGCTCATAGGCAAGCCATTCGAACCAATGCACAAGTCTGCCATGTCACACTTGTGGATGACGGCCTTCCTGGTGGCTATCACGTCTGCCAGAAGGACAGGGGAGCTCCAGGTGCTTTCGGTGGACTCCCTTTATCTGATCTTCCACATGGACAAGGTTGTACTACGCCCCCACCCGAAATTCCTTCCGAAAGTGGTGTCAGAGTTTCACCTTAACCAGGTGTTGACTCTGCCAGTTTACTACCCCAGCTACACCACGGACACCGAGTACAGGCTCCATACTTTGGACCTGAGACATGCTCTCTCCTCTTATAAGGAGAGGACAGCGGAAATTCAGGGAGAGGTTCACTAGCTGTTTGTCACCTACGCTGAAGCTGCTTCTGGCAGACCTGCAGCAAAGCAAACTATTGCAAAATGTATTACATCGTGCATAGGTCTGTGTTACGAGTTGGCGGGCAAGGAGCCTCCTAGAGGGATAAAAGCTCACTCTACCTGCCATACCGCTGCAGTGGTGGCTGCTTCCAGGGCATCCCTGTCCAGGAAATCTGTCGGGCTGCTACCTTGAAGTCAGCAAACACCTTCATCACCCACTACCAAATCAACTTTGAGTCACGCCGGGATTCTGGTTTTGTGGCTTCAGTTCTCCAATCTGTTCCCTAAGTGGGGGGGATGTGCCTTGCCTCCCTCCTCCCGGAAAACTGCTAGGAGTCTGCCAAAGGTTGTGGACGAACAACATATCCACGATCCTAGAAAAACAGGTTACTCTTCTGTAACACTAGTTCTAGGAGTGGTATATGTTGTTCACCCACCCGACCTCCCCTGCTGCGGACGCACAAACCTTGCTTCCAGTGGGCGTTATGGGGCACAGCCGAGGTATATACCACCCAGATGGGTGGGAGGAACCAGCTTGAAGACGGCAGATTTAAAGTGGAAGGGGACATGCCAAAGAGTGTGGATGAACAACATATACCACTCCTAGAACTACTGTTGCAGGTGAGTAACCTGTTTTTTCTCCTGACCCTCATAGTTCTGATTCCCCTGATAAGGGATCTGAGGACTTTACCTCTCTGTTTGCTTTTATGCAACAAGTGGCACAGACTTTAGACCTCCCTACTCAAGAGACAACAGATGAGGAGGAGGCAGATTTTGTGGAAATGATGGATGTGGCTCCAGCAAAGAAGTTGTTTTCCCATCCATGAAACCCTAAAGAAACATGTTTTTAAGGTTCTGCAAACACCTACTTCAGTTCCTTCAGTTGATAAGAAACTGGATAGGAAGTACTGAGTAGCCAAGTCTGGTGCATAATTTTTGTTTGGACACCCCAGTCATGAGGGTGTTATACAAGCTGCAGCCTGTGATAAGGCTGGTATACCTCTGGCATCCCATCCCCCTGATAAGGACTCCAGAAAAATGGACTCTACAGCCAGAAAATCTTATCTGGGTTCTTCTCTAGCCATTCAACAAGCTACTTGTATGGCTTATGTGGCCAGATTTCAAAAACGTCATTGGGGTACAATCTCCGAAATTGCCTAATCCTGCCCTGAACCTATGGCAGCTGATTTGGCAGAGGCTGTAAAAAGAGGTGTTGAGGCATCCAAGTTTCAGTTTAGGATGGCTGTGGATGCCAACGACACTGCAGCCAGGCTTATGGCTAATTCCATTTCTCTCAGGAGATTTGCATGGTTGAGAACCACTAAGTTATCCCAGGAAACTGTCAAAATCCTTGGATTTCCACTGTGACCCTTCATCCCTCTTTGGCCAGCAGACTGAAGCCTATATGAAAAAGATGTATGAATACAAAGTGACTTACAGAAGTGCAGCAGCCAAAGAAAAGGCAGCTACTCCTCAGAAACATCAGTAGGGGCTGGTAGAGCATGACCTTACTACAGGCCCTTTTTCCAGACCCAGGCCCTTCAAACAACATGAAGTCTTGCTGTATTCTGACTATTGCAGTTAGCCCCAGCCTTTAAACTGCCCCGGAGAACAAAGGGTTAACTTTCTATGCAGAGCATAGAATGCTGAGCTCGAGCTCGGTTGAGGTCTCTGTCTGGAGCCCTTTGAAATCCAACCGTCAGATTCTTTACTCTGCCTCACTGAACAGTCGCTCCGGAGATTTCTCCTTCAGCTCGGTTCGAAAGTCAGCTAAAGTCTCGGTTAATTTGTTGGTTTTAAACCGAATTTATTTCTGCACAGTCGGTTCAGTCTCTGTCTGTGGTACCGTGAGTAATAGATAGGTTTTGTTCTGATTTTTTGTATGGAAATTGTAAAGTGTTAGATCGGTTCGGCTGAACCGATCACTTGTAGTGAATCCTTGTGTTTTACTTTAGAGAGTGGTTACCGGTCCTTATCGGTTCTAAAAAAGACGTGTTTTGAACGTTTTTTTACAATACCCGTGACACGGTTAGGAACCGATAAGGGAGTCTTGCCTGGCGGTTGCCATGAAAAGGGTAAGTTTGGTTAGGTTGGCCATGTTTGAGAGACCAAAGAAAAAAAACGGGCCCACTGGGTTTCAACACTGCAGTGAGTGTGGGCAGGTCTTTGCTAAGGCCGATCCGCACACCACCTGTGTTTATTGTCTGCAGTTTGAACACCTCAATACAGACTGCCAAATTTGTAAAAGTTTTCCTAAATCTACCCTTGAAAAGAGATTAGGTAGACTGAGGGAAAAGGAGGCCGAGAAGTCCGCTGACCCGGATGGCCAGCCCGGTTTGGTTCCGACCGAACCAGAAGGAGTGCCCTCTGACCAGGACCATACTTCTTCGGGCAAGAGGAGAGCCAATCCTGAGGGGTTGGTTCCTACAAAAAGGAAACACAAAGAAAAATCGACTGGTTCAGATCCAGAGGTTCATGTTACGACCACTGAGGAGATAGCCAGAGCGATTCAGATTGTGGAATCGCTCCGCCCGGTTCCGACCGATCCGGCACCTTTTGGCAGGGGTTCAGTTCAGTCGGTTCCCCTGGTTCAAGATTATACTCCTGAAGATTTTTATGAACCGGAGTTTGAGGAGGAGAGGGAGTTTGAAGATGATGGTGATGATGATGAAAGTCTGGATGTGCTTGTGGAACCGGACATCTCAGACAGACCTTCTGGTGTTTCCCCTCCTAGGCTTTCTGAGTCCCCTTCCCATTTTCTGTTTTACAGAAAAGTGGCTGAAACCCTCCAGCTTCCTATGGAGGAGGCAATGGAGGATCAAGAGGAGCCTGATTATGTGGAAATGATGGACATCCCAGAGTCCAGGAGACTGTCTATTCCCCTTCACAAATCCTTTGGGAAGCAGACACAAAAAATCCTGAAGTCTCCCAATTCTATATCTCCTGTTGACAGAAGGATGGACAAGAGGTACACACTATCAGGCTCAGATACAGAGTTGTTATACCGGCAATGCAGCCATGTTGGGGTAGTGCAGGCTGCTGCCTGTGACAAGGCAACATTCCCTTGGCTTCACACTCCCCCAGACAAAGACTCCAGGCAGATTGATACCATGGCAAAAAAAAAAACAGTACATGGCATTTTCCTTGTGACTCAGGCTGGCAAATTATATGGCCTATACAGTCAGGTACCAGAAGTCCAGGTGGGACACTGTACTGGCACTGGCTAAACAGACCTCCCCCCAGCTAGCCAAGGAGCTGGAGGAGATGGCTGCAGATGGGATTGAGACATCAAAGGTACAGTTTCATACTGCTGTGGACTCCAATGATGTGTCATCAAGAGTCATGGCTACATCTGTGGCTCTTCGGAGAATGGCTTGGCTCAGATGTACTAGCCTCTCACAGAACACCCAGGCTAAGGCCATGGATTTTCCTGTAGTGGGTAATTATCTGTTTGGGGAGCAGACAGAGAATTACATGAAGAAAATGGATGAGTACAGGACCACTTATAGGAGTGCTCAGGCCAAGGAGAGGCAGGCAACTCCTCAAAGGCAGCAGTCTAAGGGCAGGGACAGGCCTTTTCATAGGCCTTTTTACCAGCCACAGACCTCTTCTCCCTTTTCACAGAGGGGGTTCTTCAGAGGGAGAGGCAGAAGAGGGATGAGTAGGGCTGTATCCATCCACTCGTCAGCCTAAGGCCCCTGCCAAGCAGACACCCTGATGGGCCTGCCTGGGTCGACTCTCCTATTGCACTAGGGGGCAGGCTGGCTTACTTTGTCCATGACTAGATGTCTATTACCTCAGACAAGTGGGTCCTAGAAGTAGTAAGCCAGGGACTGGTTCTCAGCTTCAAAAAATTTCCGAAGATGAGAGCCAGATCTTTTCCACCTGCAGGTCTCTCAGAAATCCTTGCCCTAGAGGCAGATGTTTCATCTCTTCTAGCCTTAAGAGCCACAGAGAGAGTTCCTACCCTACACTGGGGGAAAGGTCTGTACTCCAAGTACTTCCTTACCCTGAAAAAGACAGGGTAGTGGCGACCCATCCTAGACCTAAGATACCTGAACAAACATCTTTTAAAACCAAAGTTCAAGATGGTTACTCTTGGAATAATTCTTCCCTAAGGCCAGGGGATTGGCTAGCCTCCCTGGACCTCAAAGATGCCTATTTTCACATTCCCATCAGGTGCTCCCACAGAAAGTACCTCAGGTTCAAGTTGCCCTTAGGCCACTATCAGTTCAAAGCAATGCCCTTTGGTCTAACATCAGCCCCAAGAGTTTTCAAAGTGCCTGGCAGTAGTCGTTGTCTTTCTAAGAAGGCAAAAGATTTATTTTTCCATATCTGGATGACTGGCTCATAGTGGGCCAGTCCCCAGACCAAGTCAAGTCAGACCTGCAAGTGACCCAGCAAGTGCTCACTTCTCTAGGATTTCTTCTCAGCCTTCCCAAGTCAGTTCTCGAGCCAGTGCAGCTCCTTACCTTTATAGGGGCAGAGCTGGATACTGTCAAAGCAAGAGCCTTTCTTCCCTTAGAAAGGGCAAGAGTTCTTATAGAACTGGCTTCTTCCTTTAACCTTCAGGTGTCTTGACCAGCAAGCCATTTCCTCCAGCTCTTGGGCCACATGGCAGCTTCTACAGCAGTGGTCCAAGGGGCAAGATTCCAGATGAGGGACATTCAGTTCCATTTGAGGGCCTTTTGTTCCCAGAGGAAGGATTCCCTTACCAAACTGATTCCAGTGACTTGGACCCTGATCCAAGCCCTTCAATGGTGGCAGGATCAGGACAATTTAAGGCAAGGGGTCCCATTTGCCACTCAGTCTCATTCAGTGGTCCTTACCATGAATGCTTTTCTACTGGACTGGGGAGCCCATCTGGGGGCCCTCACTGCCCAGGGACTGTGGTCCCCTCAGGAATCCCTTCTCCATATCAATCTCCTAGAACTCAAGATGTTTTTTCTGGCCCTGCAAGCTTTCTCTCAGTCAGTGAAGAACAAGGTGGTTCAAGTCAGAACAGACAACACCACCACCATGTGGTACATCAACAAGCAGGGAGGCACTCGGTCTATGGCCTTGTGTACAGAAGCCATGACATTGTGGTCCTTAGCTTATTCCCTGCAAACCTCTCTGATAGCAGTCCACCTTCCAGGGAAGGACAATGTGCTAGCAGATGCACTGAGCAAGATCTCTCAGGGCCATCACTAATGGTCCCTGGACCCTCTGGTCTTGAAGGCGATTTTTTCAAGATGGGGCACTCTAGAGAGAGATCTCTTTGCAGCCCCAGACAATCACCAACTTCCTTTTTTTTGTTGCAGACCCCCAGTCTTGGGCTCAGTCTCTCTGGATGCTCTGATTCTGAACTGGGAAGGGAAATTTCTGTATGCCTTCCCTCCCTTTCCTCTACTGTTCAAAGTTTTAGTCAAGATAAGGTCACAACCTTGCAAAGTGATTCTGATTGCTCCAGACTGGGCCAGACAGCCTTGGTGCCCCCAGTTGCTGTCCCTAGCAGTCCATCTTCGTCTATCTCTTCCCAGGAATTACAACCTGTTAACCTCCTCTCAGGGGAGGATTTGGTACCCCAATCTTCAGTCTCTCAATCTCAGGGCATGGCTCTTGAAGAGTTAGAGTATGCAGATTTGCATCTGTCTCAGGGAGTTCTGGATATTCTCAAAGCCTCTCGAAAGCCTGCCACTAGAAAAACCTATAACTCCAAATGGAAGAGATTCAGCATTTGGTGTTCCAAGAAACATATTTCCCCAGACACTGCTGAATTGCCGATAGTTCTGGATTATATGGTCCATCTGAATGGCTTAGGCCTCAGACCAGCTACTCTCAAGGCTCACCTGTCAGCTGTTTCTGCTTTTCTGTCAGTGGGGAAGTCTTCCTCACTATCATCTCATCCTATGTTCTGTAAATTTTTTGAAGGATTGCTTCATACCAATCCTCCCTTTAGAGACTCTGCCCCTGCCTGGGATTTAAATGTTTGCATTGCTCAACTTATGCAACCTCCCTTTGAACCTATGTTCTCAGCAGAGCTTAAGTACTTGACTTGGAAACTGTGTTTTTAGTAGCCATTACCTCTGCCAGACGTATCATTGAATTGCAAGCCCTGTCAGTGGAACCTGATTTTACCTCCTTTCATAGGGATAAAGTGGCCCTTAGAACCAATAGAAGGTTCTTGCCCAAAGTGGTTTCAGATTTCCACTTGAATCAG
The DNA here is from genome assembly GCA_016271365.2 of Neoceratodus forsteri. Lineage (NCBI taxonomy): Eukaryota > Metazoa > Chordata > Ceratodontiformes > Ceratodontidae > Neoceratodus > Neoceratodus forsteri. The sequence continues at coordinate 1,339,023,378 of CM057458.1, read as the reverse complement.
TCTATGTCTCTCCTGTTTTCTTCACCAATCATTCTTCTTCAGGAGAGAGGAGGCTACACAGTTTAGATGTTAAAAGGTCCCTTAGCTATTATATAGAGCGTACCAAGGGTCACAGGTTTGATTCCCTCCAGTTGTTCCTCACTTGTGGAGAAGTGGGAAAGGGCAAACCTGCCACCAAGAGAACTATTGCCAGGTGGATTGTGTCTTGTATACAATTTTGCTATGAGAAATTAGGAAAGATTCCACCCTCAAGCCTGAGGGCTCACTCCACCAGCGGTACAGCTGCTTCACTTGCTGCTGCCAGGGATAGTCCTCTCTTAGAAATTTGTCAATCAGCCACCTGGAAAATAGTCCATACCTTTACCAAGCATTACTCTCTGGATATCCAGGCTAAGAGTGATGCTCAGTTTGGCACAGCAGTACTTCAGAGTCTGTTCCCAAAGTAGGTTCTGTCCCTCCTCCATGGAGGTACTGCTTGGTAGTTCTGTAATAGTCAGAATACAGCAAGACTTCATGTTGTTTGAAGAAAAAATTACTCACCTTAGTAATTATGTTTCTTCTAATGGAGTCTTGCTGTATTCTGACCTCCCTCCCTCTCAGAACCTGTTTTTGGGAAGTAGGTGGGCAGGTGCAGTGTTGCACCTCAGGGGTGCTTCTTTTACACCCTCTTGTTTTTGTTTGGGTGTTTGTTTTATTATTATTATTATTTGGATTGGTTTTTGGTGTTGGGTTTCCTGACTTGGGTCTTCCTTTGGGAATCCAAAACTTTTTGTTGCCAGTTGGCTAGTAAAAATTTTACAATTTCCACATAGGATAGTTAGTGAGTTTTTGCTCGTAAGAATCTGACGGTTGGATTTCACAGGGCTCCAGACAGAGACCTCAACTGAGCTTGAGCTCAGCATTCTATGCTCTGCATAGAAAGTTAACCCTTTGTTCTCCAGGGCAGTTTAAAGGCTGAGGCTAACTGCAATAGTCAGAATACAGCAAGACTCCATTAGAAGAAACATAATTACTAAGGTGAGTAATTTTTTTCTTCCGACCTACCAACCCCAGAGGGGCTATTTCAGGGGCAGGGGTAGAAGGGGTACTGGCAGAGCGGGTCCAAGCCCTCAGCCTACCCCACAGGTGAAGCAGAACCCCTGAAGTATCTGTCAGGGCCACCTCCCCTCTTCCTATAGGGGGCAGGATCGCTCACTACCTCCAGGCCTGGCAGTCTATAACTATAGACAAGTGGATCCTGAAGGTAGTGGGCCGAGGCCTCTCCCTCATCTTCAAGGCCATGCCCAAACTGAGGGCAAGGGTCTTCAGTCCTCTATCCTCAGCAGAATCCCAGCTACTGGAGGAGGAGGTACAGAAGTTGTTACTGGACAAGACAGTAGAACCAGTTCCACCCCTACACTGGGGGAAAGGGTTCTACTCAAGGTATTTCCTAACAGTAAAAAAGACAGGGGAGTGGCAACCAATTCTGGATCTCAGACAACTAAACAGATATCTGACAAAACCAAAATTTAAGATGGTCACTCTGGCCACCATTCTGCCTTCACTCAGGCAAGGGGATTGGCTAGCCTCATTAGATTTAAAGGACGCATATTTTCATAGTCCCATCAGGCCATCACACAGAAAATTCCTCAGGTTCAGGCTCAAATCAGGTCATTATCATTTCAGAGCAATGCCCTTCGGCCTTTCTTCAGCTCCAAGAGTATTTACCAAGTGCATGGCTGTGGTAGTGGCACTTCTAAGGAATCAGGCTGTCACAGTCTTTCCCTATCTGGATGACTGGCTACTGGTGGTCAGTCCCCCAGCAAGTGCTGGATGCCCTAGCTCAGGCTCAAAGCCTCCTTCAGTCACTAGGGCTCCTTCTAAATCCCAAAAAGTCAGTCCTGGTCCCAGTCCAGCTTCTGAACTTCATAGGAGCAGAGCTGGACACATTGAAGGGAAAAGTCTTCCTTCCACCAGCAAGGGTGGATACTGTGGTTCAGCTGGCCAGCTCCCTCCAGTTATCCTGCCCCAGGACAGCAAGGCATTTTCTCCAATTGTTAGAGCACATGGCTGCATCCACAGTAGTGGTACCAGAAGCCAGATTTCAAATTAGGGACATTCAGATCTTACTTCGAAATACAGCTCTTGCAGCAGGTTACACCATAAGGACTGAAGCCAGCAGGTGGCAGGACCCCACGGAAAACTTCTAGCTAGCTATACCCAGCGGAGACCACTCCCGACATCCAATACATCATAAAAGTGGCAATCCCCAGCATATCTCAGCCCTTTTCTCGCCATCGACTCGCAAACATTGGCTCCACGGACGCCTTCAGCCTACAAACAATGCCAGAATGTTTTTCTTTTTCACTTTTTCGATTAAAAACCTTGCATGTCTACTTCCCCGACTTCTTCTACAGAAGGACACCCCTCAAAGTGTGCTTGCGGCAAGCAGATCCCTTTTAAAGACAGGCATTCAGCCTGTATGCAGTGCCTAGGCCCAGACCATGACACCAAGGCCTGCACCATCTGCCAACAATTTAATAATTGCACCAGGATCTGCCACCAGAAAGCTCTTCAAAGTTTCCTTCTCGAAGAAAAACTAAACAATGAAGAGAACCTTCCTCCAGAGGGGAATCGTCCCATCATAAATTGGGGAAACACAAGGAGAAGCACCGAGACAAGGATAGAGACCAATCCCCTAGTTGTGCCTTGAACTCCCGGGCCAGCTCCAGCTCGAAACAGTCGGACAGATCTCCCTCCTGGGGTAAGTCCCAGCCCCCACTGGTGAAGGTCCAGACTTCGGCAGCTCAGGTATGGTGTCTCTGCAGTCCTTAAAGATTAAGCCAAAGGACAGCTGACTGTCCTGTTCGGCCACCAGGTCTGAGGCTTCAGACTGGGATAAGCACCTGTCCAAGTCTGCCACAAAGCCAGGAACTGACGCAAAGGACTGGCGCCAGGACACCAACCAACGATCGGTCTCCCAACCTCCGAGGGGCTCTGACACCCACTGAGAAAAACTACGGAGCTGACGTCTCTTAAGCGGATGTCTGAGACAAAACAGATGACAGACTCAATGACTGCTAAGTGTCATGCGGACCCAATGCCACCCCTGCCTCCCACACCAGATACTGGTCATTGGGAACATCGGAAGAGGACGTTGGAGTGCAAAGCCACCGACGACCAGACGTTGGGTGATATGGAGGACACCGGGTTACCCCAGGACCCGACGCCCGACCCGACTACACCTCAGACACCGGTGCCCAACTCCAAGGATGGGCAGGCACCTACACTAAGCCTCTCATCCGGCCTCAACATTGATGAGGTGAAAGAGCTCTTCATCTTTTGGTGGGACACCATAAGGAAGGACGTGGTCCCCACAAAACCTCCACAGGAGTTCCCACCTCCCAAGGCACCTCCTATGGCAATTTCTTCTGACCCTAGGGATCCTACCCCACCAGCCAGGGGCCGGTCCCAAGAAAGGAAGTCAGGGTGTAAGAATAGACACCACTCCAGGACCCCTTCAGGGTTCCCCACTGATCATAGGCTCAAGAGACCCAGGCAGAGATCCCGCTCTTCGCCTGGGGAAGACTCACGCCCAGATACTTCAGATACATCCAGGTCACCTTCACCTCTTAGTATCCTGTCGTCAGACCCCCTTGACCCTTCCCAGGTCGCCATTGGACAGCCCCTTCTTTTCTGATATTATGAGGCATATACAAGAAAATATGGGGTGGGATACTGAGGAGTTGGACCCCAAAAGGGAATGCCTGGCCAGGTACCTTAGACAAAAGGACCCTAAGCCTTTTGTGGTTCCAGCCTTTGGTGCATGGAAGCGTCCCTATTCTACTCCAGTGGTCCCCAAAAAAGTGGACTGCCTCTATAGAGCCCCACTGAAGGACCCATATTTGTCTCAACAACCAATGGCTGATTCTTTGGTCATAACGGCCTCCCACAATCACTCTCAGCATCCACAACATCTCCGCACCCAACCACCATACCAGGAATCCAAGCAGTTGGATTCTCTGGGTAGGCCATGTATGCAGCCACAACATTCTCCATAAGGTCCCTTAATTATCTCACCCACATGGTGCAATTTCAAAACGCACTCTAGGACCAGGATCAGGGCCTTCTCAAAGACTTCCCAGATGGGGATAAAAAGGAGGAACTGCTGAACCTCCTTTGTACGGGTTCGGATGTTGGCACTCGAGTCCTCCAAGCTGCTTATGACTCGGCAGACTCAGCAGCCCGTGGTGCCACTACAGGCATTTGCCTCCGGAGACACTCCTGGTTGAGGGTCTCTGGCTTTCCCCCAGACGTCCAGAAGGGCATTTTGGACACCTCTTATAATGGATCGGATTTATTCGGTGAGGACTTGGAGAAAGTCATCACCAAATTGCAAGACGCCGGGAAGGCTATTAGGTTGTACAAGATATGTACAAACCTAAACCTGGCTCCTTTTGTAGGGGCCAGAACCGATTTTGTGGCCAGCAGGGCAGTCAGCAACCGCATTCCAGCCAACAATCCAGGGGCAACTTTGGCAAAAAGAATCAGCCAAAACACCCTGGAGGTCAGGGTCAACGAAACCCAAGGTCTACCCAGCCTGCCGGGGCCAATATCACCACAGCATGACTCCTTCCTGACTCCTGCCCCACCTCTGGATTAAAGGGAAGAAAGGGTCGGGGGTCGATTCGCTTTCCACCTGCCAAGGTGGCAGAGGATAACCGACGACCAGTGGGTTTTATAACTCATAAGTCAGAGTCACTCTATAGAGTTCCTCGACTGCCCACCGACAAGACCTCCACTGCGATCCTGTTACTCAGGACAGCATGCCCTGCTCAGTCAGTGGGAGATCTTGGCACTCCTGGAGAAGAACACCATCGAGATCGTTCCAGGGAATGACAGAGAAGGGGGATATTATTTCCACTTCTTCCTGGTTCCAAAGAAAATGGGATCTACGCCCGATCTTGGATCTCAGCAACTTCAACACCTCGGTGGTGTACAAATGCTTTTTGCATGGTCACCCTTCTGGGTCTTATTCCCATACTCAAGGAAGGCGCATGGCTAGCATTACTGGAGATGCAGGATGTGTATCTTTACCTTCCCATCACTCTTATCGCACTGGAAATTCCTGCGCTTCAAGTTCCTGGGATGCCATTATCAGTTCCGAGCACTCCCGTTTGGTCTGTCCTCGCCTCACATTTTTACCCAATGCCTGGCAGTCATTGCAGTGGCTCTCAGAAGACAGGGCCATTATGTGTTCCCATATCTGGACAATTGGCTTCTCATGGCCTCCTCTCGAGAGGCACTGATAAAGGCAATCCACAATACTCGTTCCCTATTCGGGTCACTGGGTATCACCATTAATCAAGAAAAGTCATCTCTCGTCCCCTCGCAAAAGTTGCAGTTTATTGGCGCGGTATTGGATGCCCACCAGGGAAGAGCCTTCCTGCCCAACGACAGGGCAGAATGCATCAATTCCTTGATATGGGACATTACGACGAAGAAGCAGGTTCCCGCACGAACCATGCACTGCTTGCTCGGACATATGGCTGCTGCTGTTGCCACAGTTGCCCTGGCCCGTCTCTACATAAGGGTCACTCAGTGGACACTAAGAGCCCAATGGGACCACCGACAAGATCATTTAGGTCAACTCATCAGTTTCACAGAGCCAGTCATTTGAGACTTGCAGTGGTGGCTTGTTCCGGAGCATCTCACCAGGGGGTTCCCCTTCTTGGCATCCACTCCATCTCTGACACACCACGGACACTTCGGGGTCCAGTTGGGGGGCTCACCTGAACGGGACCAGGACCCAGGGAACCTGGTCGCCCCTAGAGTCACACCTCCATATCAATATTTTGGAGATGAGGGCAGTCCTGTATGCCCTGCAGGCCTTGCAGTCAGAGATTCCACCAGGCCACATGTTGGTCCAGACGGACAACACCTCTGTGGTATATTACATCAACAAGTAGGGAGGCAGTCATTCCTACCCACTTTGCAGGGAAGCAAAGAGGGTATGGGATTGGGTACTGCAGCACGGCGCCATGATTACTGCAGTGCATGTTCCCGGCTTAGACAACACCGTTGCAGATCTGCTGAGCCGGTCACGGGCCAGAGCTCATGAATGGGAACTGCTGCAAGAGGTCACTGAGTACCTGTTCCACAGATGGGGACACCAGACGTAGACTTATTTGCATTCGCATACAACACAAAACTGCCCAATTTCTACTCACTAGATCCAGGGCCTGGTGTTTTCTAGCGAGATGCATTGTCCCTCTCTTAGACGGGCAGGTTTCTCTACGCTTTCCAGCCCTTCCCTTTGATGCAGAGGGTTCTTCTCAAGCTACAGTCAAGACAGGACAACAATGATCTTGGTGGCACCTTTTTGGCCCAGACAAATTTGGTTTCTGCTACTACACCAGTTGGCTCAGGAACCTCCTTTACCCTTACTAGTCAGCTTGCACTTGCTGTCCCAGGAGGCAGATTCTCTGGTTCACCCAAACCTCAAAATCCTGAACCTGCCCACTTGGCTCCTAAAGACATAGCCATTCTTCAGCATGGCGTGTATCAGGGAGTTGCAGACATACTGGTGGCAGCTAGAAAACCATCCACTCATGCCACTTATGCCATGAAGTGGCAAAGGTTTTGTCTCTGGGACCAGGCTCGTGACCTTGATCTGCTGCACTGTCCTGAGAGGTCAGTTTTGGACTACCTTCTGTCCCTGTTTCATTCAGGTTTAGCGTATTCCTCCTTGAAGGTACACCTCTGTGCCATTTCAGCATACCATGCACCAGTCGGTCCAAGGGCGCTAGCTCAGCTAGAGGCCTCGTGCTTTTTTGCATGGTATTCTTCATCTGAGACCCCCCATGAAGGACCCAGTTCCTCCTTGGGATCTTCCTTCTGTCTTAGAGCAGCTTACGCTGCCTCCTTTTGAATCAGCCACAGATTACGAGCTACGCCTTCTCTCTTGGAAGGAAGATGTTATTTTTAGTTGCTGTTACCTCGGCAAGGAAAATTTCGGAACTCCAGGTGCTCATGTGTGAAGAGCTTTATTTGATTTTTTAAAAGGACAGAGTCCTTAAGGACAAATCCTAAGTTTCTTACCAAGGTGGTCTCAACCTTAACTTTAAATCAGGATATCGACCTTCAGGTGTATTACCCTAACTACACTAATAGAGGGGAAGCTCTAGATGTGCATAGGATCCTCAGGTTTTATGTGGCCAGGACCAGACCGCACCGACAGTCCGATCAGCTGTTTTTGTCCTTTGCCCACAGGATGTTGGGAGCACCTGTGTCAGAACAAACACTTTCTAAGTGGCTAGTGAATTGCATTGTGTTCCACTACCAGAAGCGCAACAAGCCCTTACCGGGATCGGTAAAGGGCCACTCGACTAGGGGGGTGGCTACCTCCTTTGCTGCGCTAAAGAATGTTGCAACACTGGCCATTTGTAGAGCTGCTATTTGGAGTACAGTGCACACTTTCATCAGACATTACAGCCTGGCTATTGCCTCAAAACGCAGAGCAGGCTTTGGCCTGGCAGTCCTCCAAGGACTTTTGTCCTAGGTGTTCTAATTTTGAATCTCTCCTATCCTCCTCCCGAATGGGTTAACTAACACCCTTTACCGTTTGGGAATCAGTCCTTAGGGTGTAACCTGTTGCAAGAGCTATATCTCGAAGTAAGATAGTACAGTTACGTAAGAACTTATCGTAACAGTAGAGCTTCGAGAACAGCTCTTGCAGCAGTTAGTTTCCCTCCCACCTTTCCCATAGGGGGTATGGTTTCATCTCCATAACATCTCGGATGCAATGAGAATTTTTAGTCTTCCTCTGGAAGTGGATCCTCGGTCTCCCCTTCGGTATCACATTGCTATGCCGGGAATCTCCAGCGGGTGAACTGAGGTATGCTGGGGGACCACCCCTTTTATGATGTATTGGATGTCAGGGGTGGGGCTGACGTCAGGGGGTTGGTTCTCCACTGGGTATAGCTAGCTAGAAGTTTTCCGTGGGGTCCTGCCACCTGACGGCTTCAGTCCTTATGGTGTAACCTGCTGCAAGAGCTGTTCTCGAAGATCTACTGTTACGGTAAGTTCTTACGTAACTGTAGTTTTCACCTCAGATCTTATTGGTCACAAAGAAAGTGCCAGTTGTCTGCTGTGGTACCAGTCACCAGGTCCTTGCTTCTGGCTCTGCAGTGGTGGCAGGACAGGGAAAACCTAAGACAGGGCGTCCCCTTCTTGCAACAGCTCCCTTCAAAGGTCCTGACCATAGATGCTTCCCTCCTAGGGTGGGGAGCACACACAGGGGACCACACAGCTCATGGCACCTGGTCCAAAAAAGAGACCCTCCTTCACATAAACTTGCTGGAGCTCTGAGCAGTGTGCTTGGGGATCCAGTCCTTTGCTTCAGAACTTGCAAACAAGGTGGTGCAAGTCAGAACAGTCAATACCACCACAACGTACTACATAAACAAGCAAGGGGGCACCCGGTCTTCTCCACTGTGCACGGAAGCCATGTTAATATGGAAGCTGGGGCCAGCCCAGTGGCACAGAGGGTTAAGGTGCTGGTGCCTCACCTAGAGCCACGCTGATGACCCGGGTTCAGAGACGGACTCGGGACACCGGGGCTGGTGGGGGGAGAGAATTGGCGTCCGTGGGACTGCTCTCCTCTCCTGGGCAGCAGATATCGCTTTCTTCAGTGGCCCCTCGTGAGACCGGAGGCACTGCAAGACGCAATGTAGGGACTGCAACGGAAAGCGGAAATACCTGCCCCATGCTTAACTGGATGACGGCTGCCTGGCTGTCTGAGGTCATCAATGTCCCGCAAGCCATCCATTCCAGCATTACCCTGGGGCCAAGCATTAGCACTGGTCTGTTTCCCCAGTCGGTGCCTTTCCCCTCGGAGGAGGGGGACCCACCCCATGAAGGGTTACGTTGGGGTTACCCTGGGATCAGCTGCGATTTGAAACAGTGACTCTGGGAGTGAGATGAGTCGGGTTCAGCCTTGGCTCATGCCTGAAGGAGTGGCTGAGATGGGACACGTAGGACGGGTAAAAAGATAATACAGTACAAAAAAAAAATATGGAAGCTGGTCTACTCCCTAAATCTCTCCCTCATAGCTGTGTACCTGCCAGGGAAGGACAACACCCTAGCAGATGCACTGAGCAGAATCAATCAGAACCATCACAAATGGACTCTGAACAGACAGGTGCTTCTAACAGTGTTCAGAAGGTGGGGTACCCTAGATGTGGACCTCTTTTCTCACCCAGACAATCACCAGCTGCCACAGTACTGTTGCAGGTCTCCCACAGTGGGCACAGTACCAATGGATGCGCACTACTGTTGGATTGGACAGGGACATTTCTGTATGCATTTCCTCCTTTCCCTCTACTGCTCAGAGTTTTGAACAAACTCAGGTCTCAGCCAGCAACCATGATCCTCATAGCCCCAGCTTGGGCCAGGCAACCATGGTACTCCCTGCTTCTACTTCTATCAGTAAGCCAATAGCCCTACCCTGCAGGCACAATCTCCTCACTGCCTCACAGGGCCGAATTCTCTATCCCAACCTGCAATCTCTCAAACTCAAGGCTTGGTTCTTGAAGACATAGAATTTGCCAACCTAGGATTTTCAGAGAGGGTACTCCAGATTCTTAGGAGCTCCAGAAAACCCTCCACGCAGTTAATCTATTCCTCTGAGTGGAAGAGATTTTCTTGCTGTTGCCAGCAGCAAGATGTGGTTAGTACCCAGGCAGGTGTACCCCTGGTACTGGATTACTTAGTACACCTCCATTCACTTGGTCTTAAGCTCTCTTCATTAAAAGTTCACTTAGCAGCAGTTTTGGCCTACCTTTCGGTTGACAGAAAGCTCTCATTGGCTTCTGAGCAGGTGTTCTAGAAATTCTTTAAAGGGCTTCTGCACCTGGATCCTCCTCACAGAGAGCCCACCCCAGGAAGGGATCTTAACATCTGTTATTGGTCAGTTAATGCAACCACCCTTTGAGCCCATGTCATCAGCAGAGCTCACGTATGTTACTTGGAAAACTGTCCTCTTAATAGCCATCAGCCAGAAGGATCAGTGAATTACAGGCCCTGTGTACAGATCGAGACTACATTTTCTTTCATAGGGATAAGGTAGTCCTGAGAACAAACATGAAATTCCTCCCTAAGGTGGTGTCTGTTTTTACCTTAATCAGTCTATTATTCTGCCTGTCTTTTTTACTGGTCATTCATGCTCAGGCGAACGCAGATTGCATAGCTTGGATGTAAAAAGAGCTATCAGCTACTACCTAGAGCTCACCAAGGGTCATAGGGAAAACAGAACCCAGCTGCTCCTCATTTATGGACAGGTAGGAAAGGGCAAACCAGCTTCAAAAAGGACCATTGCTTGCTGGATTGTGGCCTGTATCCAGTTTTGCTATAGCAAAGCTGGTAAAGAGCTTCCTATGGGCCTTCGAGCCCATTCCACAAGGGGCACTGCTACTTTCATAGCAGCCTCAAAGGATATACTCTTTTTGGACATTTGCAAAGCTGCTACCTGGAAAACTGTTCACATGTTTGTCAAACATTATAGCCTGGATTTACAGACCAGGAGTGAAGCTAAGTTTGGCACAGCAGCACTGCAGAGCCTGTTTCCTGAATAGGTTCTGTGCCCACCTCTAAAGGTACTGCTTGAGTAGTCTGCATATGTCAGAATACAGTAAGATTTCCTGGGGTTAGAAGAAGACATTACTTACATAGTAATCCTGTTTCTTCCAAGAGAATCATATTGTATTCTGAGCTCCCACCCTTCCTCCCCTTCTAGAACCTGGAGGCACTGCACTACAGCTTTGTGGTGAACTCCTGGGTTGTTTTTTGCTTAGGCTATCTGCGACTTGAGTCTTGGGGGATAATGCCTATTATTGGAGGATGATTAGGGGGTTGGGAGTCTATAATTATCATTATTACTATTTCAGATTAGCATTAGTTAGCTTCCTAGGCAAGCTTCGTTAGAATCTGACGGTTGATGGATTGTTTACCAGAGACAGTGGTTTGAAACTGAGCTCGAGCCTAGCATTCCCTCATTTGCATAGGTTCTATTAACCTTTTCAGCTCTGGGCAGTACTATGGTGGTACAATACTGCATATGTCAGAATACAGTAAGAGTCCCTTGGAAGAAACAGGATTACTATGGTAAGTGATATCTTCTTATAGGGCTCCAAAAGAAGAAACCTTTTTGGAGGAGCAGCCACTGGCCGATTCAATGGTTATTTCAGCTGAACACGACAGGTCACAGTGGCAGAGGCACCTTAATACCCAGCCTTCTGGCAAGGAGTCTAAGCAGCTGGACTCCATAGGGTGAAAGATCTTTTCTTCCTCCACCTGCACCATTAGAAGTCTGAATTTTCTGACCCACATGGTGCAGTTTCAGAAGGCCCTGTGGGAGCAGGGACTCAACTTAAAGAGCTCCTAGACTGCCCACAAAAATCAGAGCTTGAAAAACTGATGCAGACGGGCTCAGACATAGGTACACATGTCCTTCAGTCGGCCTACGACTCGGTGAACATGGCAGCACGGGCCGTGGCCACAGGTGTGTGCCCGGCTGCACTCGTGGCTTAGGGTCTCCAGCTTCACCCAGGATGTACAGACAAATATCCTGGATGCGCCATTCCATGGCTCCGTTCTTTTTGGTGAGGACTCAGAACAGATAATCACCAAACTGCAGGACTCTGGCAAGGCCATTAGGTCGGTACATTCTATGTACAGACCAAAGCAGAGGCCCTTTCGTAAATCTCGCTTTCAAGGAAGAGGGGGACAACAACTACATTTTCAGCAGCAGCAGCGACGGCAACGAGGAAATTATGGTGGCAAGGGCCCTGTCAGAGGCCCCTCGGGCTCCGCCTCCAGGGCAACTAAATCAGCCCAGGTTGCCCTACCTCCTCCTCCTCCCTCCCTCAACCACCTGACTTCTTGCAAGACACACTCACTCTCTTCACAGAGACCAGGGAGGTGATTGGAGGCTGTTTTTCTCTCTACACCAGAGGGTGGTGGGAGATCACCTCCAACCAGTGGGTCCTACATCTCATCACAACAAAGGACACTTGATCGAGTTCCTTCAAAGGCCACCGAACAGGCCCCCCCTCCCCTCTCACGGCTCACAGGCACATGCAGAGCTCATTTGAGCAGAGATCCAGGTGCCCCTGACAAAAAGGGCCATAGAGCCAGTACCCCCATCTCAGAGGGGCACAGGCTTCTATTCTCACGTCTTCCTGGTCCCAAAAAAGACTGGGGACTTGTGCCCTATTTTGGACCATAGTGACTTCAACCAGTTTGTAGAATACAAACGATTCCAGATGGTCAGCCTTCATGGGATCATGCCCTTACTCCATCAAGGGGACTGGTTAGCATCTCTAGACATGTAGGACGCGTACCTCCACATAATGGTGACAGAACCGCACAGGAGGTTTCTGCAGTTCAAGTTTCAGGGAAGATATTACCAGTTCAGAGCGCTGCCCTTCGGCCTATGCTCAGCACCAAGGGTTTTCACCAAGTGGCTGGCAGTGGTTGCAGACACCCTCCAAAGGAGGGGGCATTTTGTCTTTCCTTATCTGGATGATTGGCTCCTAATGGCCCCGTCCAGAGGACAGCTGCAGCACATGATTCAGGCCACCTGTTCTCTCTTTGGAGAACTAGGGATCACAATCAGTGTAGCAAAGTCGTTCTGGGAAGGCCTTGCTCCCAGAAGACAGTGTTCTCCATCTCCGGGGGTTGACCCATCAGGTCTTGTCCCTCACAAGGGTCCCAGCCAGATTGATTCTCTGGCTCCTAGGCCATACGGCCACCTCCATCGTCACAGTCCCACTAGCCATATTACATGAGAATGATTCAGTGGACTCTGAGTCCAGTGGGACCAATGTTGGGATGACATGGATTTTCTGGTTTCCATTTTGGAACCAATTCGCAGAGAGCTTGGCTGGTGTATGACGTCCCCTCCCTTATCGGAGGGGATGCCCTTTCAGAGGTTGACTCTGACCTAAGTCCTAACATCAGATGCCTCGGGCATAGGTTGGGAAGCACATCTGGATGTCACAGGGCACCTGGTCAGCGGCCGAGGAAACTCTCCACATCAGTATCCTGGAGATGAGAGTGGTTCTGTATGCCTTACAAGCTCTGAGGTCGGCACTCTGCCCAGGACACCTTCTGATTCAGTCGGACAACATGGAAGTGATGTTTTACATCAATAAGCAAGGGGGCACGCACTCTTAGCCCCTCTGCCGAGAAGCCATGCAAGTCTGGAACTGGGCCATTGCTCACCGCCTGGATATTTCAACAGTTCACATACCCAGGCTACCAAACACCCTGGCAGACTCTCAGCAGGACCCGGTCCAGAGCACACAAATGGGCCCTTCTACAATCAGTCACCGACTATCTATTCGACAGATGCGGCAGGCCAGAGGTGGACCTCCTTGCCTCCCCTATCCACGCAAAATTGCCCAATTTTTGGTCACTAGATCCAGGGCATGGAGTTTTCTGGCAAGGCGTGTTGTCCCTCTCCTGGAGCAGGAGGTTCTTTATGCTTTCCTTCCCTTCTCACTTCTTCAGAAGGTACTTCTCAAGGTGCAAGCAGAGGGGCACAGATGATCCCCGTGGCCCCATTATGGCCACAATAGATCTGGTTTCCACTGCTGCAACAGTTGGCAGCCGAACCACCAGTTTCTCTGCCTCTGAGCACTCACCTGATCTCTCAGGATGAGAGGACCCTGGTCCACCCCAACCTCCGGTCACTGCACCTCCATGCGTGTTTCCTGAGGACCTAGCCAAGTTGTGCTCTGGAGTCTCTGACAGGGTGGCCACTGTTCTGGTGGCAGCTAGAAAACCTTCCACTAGAGCCACTTATGCCATGAAGTGGAAGCGCTTTTGCCTCTGGGCTTCCACCCACCGCCTGGATCCATTGGCCTGTCCAGTGAACTCGATCCTCAAGTATCTCTTGTCCCTCTCTGACTCTGGATTGGGTACTCATCCATTAAGGTACATCTGTCGGCCATTTCTGCCTATCATACTTCTCTCCAGGGCAGAACTGTGGCTCAGCTGGAGGTAGTCCGGATCTTCTTAAGTGGTATCCTTCACTTGAAGACCCCCATTAAAGACCCTGTCCCTCCCTGGAACCTACTTTTTGTGCTGGAAAAACTCACCTTACCACCCCCCCCCAAACCAGACGTGGACTGCAAGCTTTGCTTCCTTTCTTGGAAAGTGTTATTTCTAGGATCGTGGATATGTTATTCATCCACACTCTCTGGCAGATACCGTGCCACTTTAATAATCACCCGAAGTCTTCAAGCTGGCTCCTCCCATCCACCCGGGTGGTATAATCCTCGGCTCTGCTCCATGATGCCAGATCTTCCTTTCCACTGGAAGATACAGGTTGCCTCCTTCATGCTCATGCATTTTGTAGGCCCTGGCTCTAAAACCTTCGGTTATTATGAAAATCCGTCTAGTTCACATTCTCGATCACGACTTCTTACCTTCGATTATGGAAGACAAGTCTTCCCCCAGATTTCATTGGTGCCCGTGCAGCCAGAAGATGTTGCACACCGGTCCCCACACCATGTGTGTGTGTATTGTCTCGGTGTCAACCATGACACCTCGGAATGCGAATTGTGTCTCACTTTCCACCCTAACATCCTCGATGACCGTCTCGCACGCCTGAAGTTGGGGAGGCCGGAGAAACGGAACCCTCCAGTGAAATCCAAGGAGGCTTGGTGGGCAGTTTCCGTGGCTGCAGGATGCACCGAGCAATTGGAACGCATGCAATCATTTGAAGAGGACGCGGCGAAGGCTGTAAAAACTTTTCAGAGCTTCTTCGTTCCACTCAACTTGGGTTCCACCTTCTTGGATTCCTTCCAAGAGTTGTGCCAGTCTCTCCTGACCAAGGGAGAGGGTCCTACAGGCATGCATTCCTCTCGATCCTGTAAGTGGGAGAAGGATCCGGGATCGTCTTCGTCCCAACGAAGACACTCTTGGAAGCAGGAGAGATCTCGTTCCCAGGAACATGCGGTCTCGACTTCGGTCGAGATTGCTTCTTCGGCCGCTGGCTTCTCGGCTTTCCCATCTGGTCAGTCAACTGAACGGTCTATCAACAATGTTGAAATCATCATCGACCTGATCAATCCCATATCAGCGACTCCGGTCAACGATTCCCTCGATCGAACTCCGATTCCGACTTTCCCCGATGAGGAGACCCAGCCTGCTGGAACTCCCATCGAGGAAGTTGTCCCCAACCCCAGGAAATTGCCGGTCCAGTCTACTTTCCTGGCAAATCAAATAAAGAAATAATAGTTCCAGATGGTGACACTTTATAGTCTGTTGCCCCTTCTTCACCAGGGTGATTGGATTTGCTCCCTCAATATGAAAAATGCTTACCTGCATATCAAGGTTCATGCATCCCACAACCAGTTCCTAAGGTTTCAGTTCCAGGGGGAATTTTTCCAAATCAGGACCTTGCACTTTGGTTTGTCCTTAACTCCCCGGGTGTTTACCAAGTGCTTGACTGGTGGCAGCTGCCCTCAGGTGGGAGGGTCTTTATGTATTCACCTACCTGGATGACTGGCTCCTCAAGGCCCAGTACAGGGATTGCCTGCTACAGACCCGGGAACATATTACCCATCTATTCCAGGATCTGAGAATTGCTGTGAACCTGCCCAAGTCAGTTCTGATTCCATGCCAGTGCCTTCAGTACATTGGTGCGGTCTTGGACATGGCTCAGGGTATGGCCTTCTTGCCCCAGGAAAGGGCAGAGAGGCTGATAGCCCAGGCTTACCTGTTATACAATAGCTGCTGTGTCTCAACCAGAACCTTCCTTTGGCTCCTGGGCTTGATGGTGGCAGCTATAGCCACAGTGCCTCTCACCAGACTGCATATGAGGATATCCCAATGGACTTTCAGGGTCCAGTGGAACCAGAGTACGGATGACCTAGAACGGCAGGTCCTGGTCTCCTCACCAGTGAAAAAGGTTCTCCTTTGGTGGATGGAACCCAGCCACCTATTAATAGGGGTTCCTTTCCACATTCCCTCCTCCCAGCAAATACTCGCTTTGGGAATGAGGCGGGTAGCCCATCTGGGGCCTCACCAAACCCAGGGGACATGATCCGCTCTGGAGTTCTCATGCCATATCAGTATTCTGGAGATGAGAGTGGTGCTGTACACCCTGCAGGCCTTCCAGATTCAGCTGTCCCTGGGCCTTTTGCTAGTGCAGACAGACAACATCAGTGTAATCCACTATTTCAACAAAGGGGGGGGTACTTACTTTTATCCTCTCTGTTGAGAGGCCATGAGAGTCTAGTACTGGGCTTTGGAGCTTGGTCTTGAATTGTCATCCGTCCATGTTCCCAGCACCCAAAACATCCTGGCAGACAGTTTAAGACAGTCACAGTCCTGGACACATGAGTTAGAGCTGCTGATCTTAGTCATAGAAGAACTGTTCAGCAAGTGGGGTTGTCCAGAGTTGGACCTTTTTGCATCCCCACTCAATGCAAAACTGCCGTTTTTTTGCTCGCTCAATCCAGGGCCTGGGATTTTTTGGCAAGACGTGTTGTCCCTCTCTTGGAAAGGGAAATTTCTGTATGCATTTCCTCCCTTCCTCCTGCTCCAGAGGATTCTGATCAAGCTCCAGATGGAAGAGGCCACAATGATACTCATAGCCCAATTCTGGCCTTGTCATATCTGGTTCCCTTTATGGCAACAGCTGACAGTGTAACCTCCAATACCCCTTCCTCTGTGCACCAGCTTGCTCTCTCAGAGTGGGAGGCACCCCTGTCCATCTGGACCTCAAACCCCTGCATCTTCATGCCTGGCTCCTGAGGACATAGCCATGGCTTGGTTTGGGGTATCACCCAAGGTGGCTGATGTCCTAGTAGTGCCTATGAAGCCTTCCACTAGGGCCACTTATTCTATAAAATGGAAGCATTTTGCACTGTGGTCTGCTTCCAGTCAGCTGGATCCCTTCACTTGTCTGGTGAATCAGCCTCTGGAGTACTTACTGTCCCTTTCAGATTCAGGTCTTTCGTGCTCCTCTCTTAAAGTGCACATGTCTGCCATCTCTGCCTTCCATGTGCCTATTGAGGGATGTATGGTGGCACAATTGGAGGTGTCCGGCACCTTTCTAAGAGGCACCTTTATTTATTTATTTTATTTATGACTTTGATAACCGGGTAAGTACACTGATCCCATGGACCGTTTTCAGGCACAACCTGGGCCGAGAGCATTGGCACAGGAGCAACAGTAAAAAAATAAATAGAACATGGCAACCAGTTTACACATGGAATTACAAAAGTGATAAAAGAAAATGCAACAATAGGCAGTGACGATATTAGGTCCAGACACATAATGTGGGGAGATAAACTCCTTTTACAAAGCAAACAACATAACACAAAGGTGCCTACAATTAGGCAGACAGAACTTGGGGGGGGGGGGTGCTAGGAGAGGGAAGGTTGGCGAAAAGCAAAAGGGAAGGGTACTAGAAGATGGTCTAGGAAATAGTTAATGTCGAGGGAAGGGGGAAACAACTAGCCTGAAAAGCATGGGCAGCAAGACTCAGCAAGGAGTAAGTCTTTGAGACGGAATTCGAACAGGCAGTGGGTGTTGAGGGAGTGAAGCTCAGCAGGTAACCTATTCCATAGTGAGGGGGCTGCTGCTGATAGGGCTCTCCCAACAATGTTTGTAGCTACTCTTGGAACAAATAGTGGGGGGATAGTATTTGAGCAGAGGCAGCGGCACACAGTTTTGACTTTGAAGAGGGCTGTGAGAGGGTACTCTTTGCCAGTGTGGATGGCATTATCAACCAAGCAGCAGAGGGCAAGATCAAAATGGCCTTGAAGTGGGAGCCATCCCAGTGACTGATAGGGGACACAGTGGTGGGTGGAATAGGGAGCTAGAAGGGCGAAGCGACAGTCACTATTGTAGGTGATAGAGAGTTTGGCCATGAGGGTAGCAGATGACATGGCGTAGATGGAGGAACAGTAATCAAGTATGTGGAGTAGGTTGCCCTGGACTATGGCTAGACGAGCCTCAGGGGTAAGACAGTGGCTAAACCTGTAGGCTGCACCCAGCTTTTGGTGTATACTGCGAATTACTGAGTTAATATTCTCAGAGAAGGAGAGGAAGGGGTCAAGCAGGACACCTAAATACTTGAAGGTGTCTATGTTTTCAAGAAACTAGCTATCGGGGGAGACTATATTTAGAGAGGTGGGAGATTTGAGCTTGGAAAGAAAGGGCTTTGACCCAGACAGCAGGGACTTTGTTTTCTTGACATTAACCAGGATGATGCTGGCTGTAAACCAGTTGTGGGCAGCTCGATAGTTTTGGATGAGGACAGAGGAAATGTGGGGGATGGATTTATCACTGAAAAAAAGGACGAGGTCATTGGCATAAAGGAGGGAGTGACAGGTAAGACTGTCCGAGAGAAGGAAGTTGATAAATAAGGAAAAAAGCAGGGGACCCAGAATGGAACACTGAGTGACTCCGGTAGACACTGGTAATGTGGGGGAACAGGCATGGCCTACACAGACATATTGGGAGCGATCAGAGAGGTAGCTCTTGAACCAGTTAGATACCAAGTGGCAGCAGCCAAGGAGATGTAATTTTGAGAGGAGGAGGGTATGGTTCACCAAGTCAAAGGCCTTGGAGAGGTCAATGAAAACAACGCCGGTGGCTTGCCCATTGTCCATGTTCATGAGGATGTCATCAGTCAGTAGTGCGAGGGTAGTGCAGGTACTATGATTTTTGTGAAAGCCATGTTGTTGGCTACACATGATGTTGTATTTTGTGAAGTGTTCGGTAAGCTGAAAGTGGATGATTCTTTTGAGGAGCTTACTTAGGTGAGGGATGATGGAGATATGCCGGTAGTTGTTAGTAGAGTGAGGGTCTCAAGCTTTGAAGATGGGGATCACTTTTGCAGTCTTCCATCAGTCGGGCATGGTGGAGGTGGATAGGGCCAGACTAAAGATAAAGGTGAGGGGTTTGACAATGGCAGGGGAGATGAGTCTAAAGAAGATGGGGGAGAGGCTGTTGGACTCAGGGGAGCCATGGTTAGGGAGGCCTTTGAGGAGCTTGGAGGTATCGCGAAAGGAGACAGCCTTAAAGTAGAAAGGAGGGATACAGGAAGGGGGACTTGGGAGGGAGGAGTTGAGATGGGAGTTAGGATGGATGGCCGATGCACCGGACTGGCCGCATGGGATCGTGGAGAGAAGCGCAGAGAGGTCGGTGAATTTATCATTGAAGGCCTGGGCCACATCTAGAGGGGCAGTCACCAGGCCTGAGGCGGAATTTAGCTATGGGGCAAACTTGCCAGTTTGAGGGATTAGGAGGGAGCAGATGCCTTCCCGGAATTTTCTAGGGTCACCAAGACTCTCCTTCTGGAGGTTATGGAAATAACTGTTTCAGGGATTTTGCTAGGTGTTTGCACTGATTTCTCAGGTGCCTATAGACATCCCAGAGGGCAGGGGAGGGGGATGCCTTGAAAGCTGTCCAGACACGATCTCTGTCCTTCATGTGGGAGAGTAGGTCTTTAGTGATCCAGTGGGAGCAACTGCCTTTGACCCTTCTTGTGGTGAGAGGAAGTGCCTATCTTGAAGAGCCAGCAAGGCCTGAGTGAAAGAAGTTACTGCTGAGGACACATCCATGGTGGAGTAGAGTGTAGATCAGTCCAACGACTGTACTTCATCAAGGAGGAGAGAGGTACCAGGGCTGCGAAAGTTATGAAAGGACAGAGTGGAGGGGTTGTAGGATAACAGATGGACCAGACACCGAACTTCAAATTCAACACACAGTCTCTGTGTGGTGTTTATTCAAAATACAGAGGATAACCTTAAGCAATGGCATATCCCTTCTTCAGTACATCAGTTTGCAGCAACAGACTATGTATGTCGTTTCTCTGCACTTAGCCAGCACCTACTGACACTGCTCTCTCAGCTACTTAGCAGTTGAGATTCAGCCTCCACCCCCATGCGGGCCTTGTTTGCTTGGGTAGTGGAGGCTCAAATAAAAAAAAAAAAGCTAAAAACAAATAACATCAGTGCAGAAGCACTGAGACATGGGTTACCCCAAAGGGCATTGACAATAAGCCAAGTTTCAAAGAAACATATCACACATACTTCCATAATGCAAAGCATCATGGGCTATATGCAAATCACCATGACATTTCAGACTTGTCTCAGTTTGCAGCAATTTTCATGCATTTCAAATAGCACAACTAACTTAATTTGTATCATACAGTCCCCTAGTAACTTTTTACCTTTATCAAAAATACCTAGTGCCATGGTATTTTCAACATTTACAGATTTTATAAACATAAGGTATATACATCAAGGTATTTTATGACATAGTAGTGTTATTACATACTAAATCCAACAATGATAAACACAACCTGTTGCTTTACATATGCTTGGAAGTCACCACAATAACCTCCCTGTATGAGGACCTGAGAGAGAAAAGGAAAATTAAAGAGGACACTGTAGCATAGTCAAGAAAGGGAAGGGGGTGCCCATAGGTGGCCAACCTTATGGACTAGAAATTGTAAAGGATAGATTAGGATAAGAAATAGAAGAACTGTTGCAACAGATTTAAGAAAAGGTCAGTCCTCAAGAGTGGCAGGAGCTCCCTGTCACATATCCCCCACCTTAAGAGGGAAGCAGTTATTGCAGACTGTTTACCACCTTCCTGCCCCAGGAAGGGATGTAGTGTCCACCCATCCATCTTCAGAAGCTCTGTCTCAAGGTCCCTATTAACATTAAACATTCTATCAAAAACATAGTGGATATCATCATTATTTACCCTGAGGCATTAACACATTTCTCAACAGAGTCTACCGGTACCTTCCCATCTCCTTTTAGGGAAAGTCTGTCATATTTCTTAACCAAAAATCTGGATGGCTGTAAAGTCCAGTACCATAGAAAGACTTTCTCTGGGGTGGGTAATTACCTGCTCCAACCCCACCAGACATGTTGGTTTTAAGCAGGGGCCCAGTCCTAGGTTCAGCCCCTCTACATAAACTCACTATGTCTCTTGATTCATTCATTTCACTTGCTACTGATACAGACTCCTGAGGGTAGGCACTCTAGGTGTTACCCCACTACAAGTTCCTATCCATTTTCCACCAACCTCCTCCTTTGTAGGTATTTCATCAAAAAATAAAACACATGTATCACCTCCTTGATCTTAACATATTGTAATATTTTGGCAATATTAGCATCTTTAGCCTGCAGTATACCCCAGTCAATACTGTTAATAGATTTAGCTGCATCAATACAAGAAAAAGTCCCTTCAGCCTCATAGGCTTCTTTTTGCTTGCTTGGAGTCTTCAACCTCAGCACAGTATCACTAGGCACAGTCTTACCTGGGGTCTCACATTCAAGTTCCATACTTGCATCTCTGACCTCCAACAGGTAACATCCTGGAATCAAAGGCAACAAAGGAATATCCTGCTCAGTCAGGGGGTCCTCCTCAAACTGAGCCCATGAAGAATCCTCCTCCTCTGACTCTTACATAGAAACATAGAATTTGACGGCAGATAAGGACCGCTTGGACCACCCAGTCTGCCCATTTCCCTACATGATGGATAAGCTGCAGATTCTAGTTAATCAACAGCTTACTTCCTCCTGCCACCCACTAGAATAGCCTTATGCCTGTCCCATGCATTCTTGAATTCTCCCACTGTTCCTGACTCCACAACCTCCTCAGAAAGGCTCTTCCATGCATCCACAACTCTCTCTGTGAAAAAATACTTTCTAACATTACCTCTGAGCCGTCCCCCCTCTATCTTTAAATTGTGTCCCCTTGTTCTTGCACATCTCTTCTTCTGAAAGATACTACCCTCTTGTACTTTGTTAATTCCCTTGAGATACTTGAAAGTTTCTATCATGTCCCCCCTTCCCTCCTTTCCTCAAGGGTATACATATTAAGCTGCTTTAGTCTCTCCTCGTATGTCTTCTGGTGCAGACCTTGCACCATTTTGGTTGCCCTCCTCTGAACAGCCTCCACTCTGTCTATGTCTTTGCGGAGGTGGAGTCTCCAGAATTGCACGCAGTACTCCAGATGGGGTCTCACTAACTTGTCTGTAGAGAGGGATAACAACATCCTGTTTTCTACTGTTGATGCCTCTCCCTATGCATCCCAGTATCCTCGCAGCCCTCCTTGCTGTCTTCTCACATTGCTTGCCCACCTTTAGGTCATCTGACATAATTACTTCTAGGGCTCTTTCAATTTTTGTTGTTGTTATTGACTCACCCCCCATTATGTACTCTTCCCCGGGGTTTTGTTTCCCAGATGCATTACCTTGCACTTCTTTGCACTGAATCTGAGCTGCTACATATTTGACCATTCCTCCAACCTTGCCAAGTCCCTTTTCATTCTTTCCACCCCACCTTGTGTATCAACCCTGTTGCAGATCTTTGTGTCATCTGCAAAGAGGCATACCTTTCCTTCCAGGTGCTTTCCAATGTCACTTATAAAGTTTTAAAGAGGACCGGTCCCAGTACCAAACCCTGCGGTACCCCGCTAGTTACCCTCCTTTCTTCACTGTGGACTCCGTTTACTATTACCCTTTGCATCCTGTTGTCCAGCAAGTTTTTTATCCAGGCTACCACCTTGGGACCCACTCCAAGGCTGGCTAACTTGTATAATAATCTTTTGTGTGAGACTGTGTCGAATGCCTTGCTAAAATCTAAGTAGGCCATATCCACAACCCCTCTCTGGTCTACTACTTTGGTCACCCAGTCAAAGAAATCTATTAGGTTCGTCTGACATGACCTTCCTGCTGTGAATCCATGCTGCCTTGGGTCCTGTGCCCCACTGGCCTCTAGGTACTCAACAATTCTTTCCTTCAGAAGCGATTCCATCATTTTCCCTACCACTGGAGTCAAACTAACTGGTCTGTAGTTTCCTGCCTCTGCCCTGCTCCCACTTTTGTGAAGTGGAATCACATTTGCCCTCCTCCAGTCCTCAGGTACCACTCCATTCTCCCATGATTTTTTAAAGAGAGTAGTCAGTGGTGTTACTAGTTCTACCCTTAGTTCTTTTAGTATTCTTGGGTGAATCCCATCAGGCCCCATTGCTTTGTCCACCCTCAGTTTCAAGAATTCTTTCAAAACCCTTTCTTCTGTGAATGGACTGGTATCGATCCCCCTATTCAGAGTTTCTCCCTTGTTTGGTTTAAGCACCTCCCCCTCCTCATTTGTTGTGAATACTGAGCAGAAATATTCATTCAGTATCCCTGCTTTTTCACTGTCACCCTCTGCCCACATTCTTTATCCAAACTCTCTGGCAGGGACCTCTTGAGCACCTGGCACCAGTGTTCCACCTCTCTGCATAGTTGGTCTGTCTCCAGCCATTGTCTACTCATCCAATGGATCATCCTCATCAGGGTCTCCACCTTTGGGGTGTCATCTTGCATCTCTGGTCTGCCTCAACCCCATGGAAGCTCCTTGTCCCCTTTGCATCTCTTTATTGTCTTCAGGTTTGGCCTTCCCCTGAGCTTCCAGGTCCAGTCCAGGCAGCAGCTTCTCTCTGTCTGTCAGCCATGGTTCTGGTCAGAACTCCACGGACATTCTTCTCTGAGTTCTCCTCTGGCAACTCCTGGTGCATCAGTCCACTAGGGATATCTGAGCAATATCCACCAGAAAACTCCCTCATCAGCCAGTCCAGACACTTCCAGCAAGTTATCCCACTGCTGACACCAAGTCTGTGTAGGAGTTTTGGGATAACAGATGGACCAGACACCAAACTTCAAATTGAGCACACAATCTCTGTGTGATGTTCATTCAAAATACAGAGGATAAGCTTAAGCAGTGTCATATTCCTTCTTCAGTATATCAGTTTGCAGCAACAGGCTATGCATGGCTTTTCTCTGCAATTAAGCAGCACCTACCGACCCTGATCTCTGATCTAATTAGCAGTTGAAATTTAGCCTCAGACCCTATGTGGACCTTATTTGCTTGGGTAGTGGGGGCTCAAATAAAAAAAAAACAAGCTAAAAACAAATAACCTCAGTGCAGAAGCAGTGAAACATGGGTTACCCCAAAGGGCATTGACAATAAGCCAAGTTTCAAAGAAACACAACATCACACATACTTCCATAATGCAAAACATCTTGGGATATATGCAAATCACCATGACATTTCAGATTTGTCTCAGTTTACAGCAATTTACATGCATTTTAAATAGCACAACCAACTTCATTTGTATCATATAGTCCCTTAGTAATTTTTTACATTTATCAAAAATACCTAGTGCCATGGTATTTTCAACATTTACAGGTTTTATAAACATAAGATATATACATCAAGGTATTTTATGACATAGTAGTACTATTACATACTAAATCCAACAATGATAAACACAACCTGTTGCTTTACATACACTTGGAGGTCACCACAACAACCTCCCTGTATGAGGACCTGAGAGAGAAAAGGAAAACTAAAGAGGACACTATAGCATAGTCAAGAAAGGGAAGGGGTGCCCATAGGTGGCCAGCCTTATGGACTTGAAATTGTAAAGGATAGATTAGGCTAAGAAACAGAAGAACTGTTGCAACAGATTTAAGAAAAGATCGGTCCTCAAGAGTGGTAGGAGCTCCCTGTCACTGACAGGTATTTGGGGGAGGGGACTCTTGGTCTTGGTAGACCAAAAGATAAACATGGGGGAGTGGTCACTGATGGAATCTGCCATTATTCCAGCTTGAAATACACATTCATCCCTGTTTGTGAGGGTCCAATCCAGTAGGGTGTGTGTGGCAATGCAATTATTTTGCCTGGTGGGTAGCTTAATTTGCTGTACAAGGTTGTGCTGCTTTAGGAGGCAAGCTTAGTCCATCTGGTGGGAACTCAACCAGTTAAGGCTGAAATCACCAAGGAGAATGGAGTCCCTAGTGGGGAGAGAGAACTGAAACCAGCCAGGAAGTTGTTTAGACCCTCAGGTCCAGCAGATGAAGGGTTGTAGCAGCAGCCAATGTAGAGTTTCATTGTGGAGCCCAGAGTGAGCTCAGAAAGGAGTCAGTTGCTGAGGGAGGTGGGATCTGAGTGGTGGACAATTTTGACAGTGATGGGTTCTCTGAGCAACAAGGCTACACCTCCACCCTTCTTTTTGCTGGGCCTGTAAAGGCATAGGGAAGAGTATCCAAGTAGCAGATGTGAGGTTTCAGGTACATGAGGCTTTAACCAGGTTTCTAAGAGTCCCAGCACATGGGGCTTGTGCAGTGATACCCATGCTTCCAAGTCAGGGAACTTGGAGGGGAAGCTGCAGACGTTGATATGTGCAACTTTTAAATCTCAGGCATTTGCCCAGGTGCTGGTGGATGAGGTAATACAGGATTTGGGTGAGTGTTGGTTACATTCAATATCACCAGCAAGAAGTGGGAGGGAGAGGAAGAGGGCATAGGGGCAAGGAGGGACGTTAGGGGTCCAAGAGCAAGAGGACAGGTAGTAGCCTAGAAGACGATGATCTAAATTGGAGAGAAAACAGACAATGATAGGTTCAAGGGGGAGATAGTTCCCATCTGGGGCAAGGGGAAGAATGGAATGGGGGGAGTGGGTGGTCGTGAAGAAGTTTAGGAACATTTGGTCCTGGGCTAGTACAGTAGAACAAGTATCAGTTATTAGCAGTGTGGATGGCAAGGAGATAGCCAGTAGGGTGAAAAATAGCAAGTTCACAATGCCAGAAGTAGGGGGATACAGGAAAGCTCAAGGGGATGTGGAAAGTGAATAGTAAGTACAGTATGGTCGGTGGCTTGGGGAAACTACAGGTGAGCCACCAGCAAACAAGGACAGGAGAAAAGAATGACAGGCAGCTGGTGAAAGAAATAGAGTTTGACTGTAGGTAGTGGAGCAAAACCAGGGTGCAGGAGACAGAAGGAAAAAAGTGAGGTCATAGAAAATGGTTGGATTTAGTTAGAGCAATAGCTTTAGATGTGGTGGATTAAAAGAAGGGTCTGTCTGTTTAGCCTGCTGAGCCAATAGTTTGAGCAGTATCTTTTGGAGGAGGGTTAATATGTAAGAGTCTGTATCTTTAAGTCTGCTGTGTCGGGAGGCTAAGCCAACAGTGGAAGGTTACTTGGGGAGGGAGGAGCTTTGTGCATTTAATGTGTGCTGGGGGGGGTGGGTGGGCAGGAGAAAAATCAATAGAGGAAAGCGAGCTGCAGTCAGATTCAGACTGTACCTGGCTTCGCTCGTACCAGCATTCTGCTGTGCGACATTTTGACCCCGTGCTGGCTTCGGCTACAGGAAGGGTGTTGGCTCCTTTTCTTGCCCACTCAGGGTGAAGCAGGAAGGCTCTAAGATGGGGACCACGATTGCAGCACTGCCCAGACAGGCTGAAGGATGCCTGAAAAGAGGGGCAGGGAAGAGGGAATTAAATTAACAGTCAGAGCAGTAGTGGGAGGATTCGCAGTGAAGAGGGCAGTTAGGTTAACAAAAGAAAAGAATAGGGCTAAATCGGGGGAAGGGTCACAAACTGAGGCAAGGTGCCAGCAGGGTCTGGAAGGGGACAGAAAAACAAAAGGTGACTGAAAACCAGGGGAGGAGTGGGGAAGAGAAAACCAAAAACTCAGAAAATGGCTCTAAGCAAAATGAGAATTAACAATCACAAGCATTGGCTCTAAGCAAAAATGAAATAAAAGTAGCAATCACTAGCAATGGCTCAGAGCAGATTAACAGTGAGAAAGGCTCTAAGTAATAGTAAAAAAATAAATGCAGCATCCAGCAATAAAATCCAATAAAACAATTGATTTGGGAAGAGGCTGAAATTAAATACAAATTATCCCTCAGTAAAACAGGAGCACAATACAAGGGGATTACAAAGTCACCAGCAGAAATGAAATTAAATTGGGTAGAAAAAAATAACAGAAGTCCAGGGTTCCAGTTTAAAACAGGGAGAGCCATTCTTCTGTGAGCAGGAGTAGTGCCAGAGCAGGAGTCGTCCGATGAGCAGAGCACCTAACCCATTAGGGACCAATGAGGGCTCTCCAGGGAAAAGGTGCTGTTTCTTGAAGGAAAAAAAATTCAAAAGAGGAAAGCGAGCTGCAGTCAGACTCAGACCATACCTAGCTTCGGCTACAGGGAGGGTGCCGGCTCCTTTTCTTGCTCGCTCGAGGTGAGGCGGGCAGGCTCCAAGATGGGGACCGCGATTGTGGCACTGCCCAGATGGGAGGAGAGGGACAGAGAAGAGGGAATTAAATTAGTAGAGCGGGGGGGGGGTCGATTTGGAGTGGAGAGGGCAGTTAGGTTAAAAAAAGAAAAGAATAGGGCTAAATCGGGGGTGGGTCACAGACCAAGGCAAGGCTCCAGCAGGGTCATCACCTGAATCCTCCTATCCACAATGCCGTCCTGCCTTGGGACTTGAATTCTGTGTTGGAAAAACTTACTTTGGTTCCTTTTGAGCCAGCCATGACATGGGAGCTACGCTTTCTGTTGTGGAAAGCATTGTTTTTAGTTGCTGTTACCTCTACTCAAAGAATTTCAGAGCTACAGTTGCTCATGTGCGAGCAGCCTTATTTGGTTTTCCACAAAGACAGGGTGTCTTTGTGTAGTACTCCTAAGTTTCTTCTGAAGGTGGTGTCTGAGTTTACTTTAAATCAGTCCATCCTTCTTCCTGTTTATTACCCAGAGCATGCCAATCCAGGGGAAGCAGGCACTGCTCCACACTTCAGATGTACATAGAATTTTGCGTTACTAAACCCATCATATGAAAGACTGTAGGAAGTCCAAACAGTTGTTTGTTTCTTTCATCCCTGGGAAAGCGGGCATTCCTGTTTCAAAACAGTGCTTGTCCAAATGTATGGCCAACTGTATCTCCTATTGCTACAGGAAGTATGGCAAGGACCTTCCTGGTGTTGTTCTTGGCCATTCCACCAGAGGCATGGCCACTTCTGCTGCCTTTTTCAGGAATATGTCAGCATCAGAGATTTGTGATGCTGCAACTATGAGTACTGTCCACACCTTTACCAAGCACTACAGTCTGGACATTGCCTGTAGGCGCAGGGCCAATTCCGGCCTAGCTGTTCTACAGGGCCTACTTTCTTAAGCTGTTGGTTTCCTACCATCCAGACTGCATTTCTTGATGTCAGAACTGCTTGGGATTTGGGACTCATTCCATAGGTGTGGCCTGCTGCAAGAGATACCCCCGAAGTTAGATAGTACAGTTATGTAAGAACTTACTGTAACAGTATATCTGCAGGGATCTCTTGCAGCAGGCCATGCCATCCTCCCTCCTCCCTCCTCCTCCTAAGCCTGTGAGGCTGTCCTGTGTCTGCTTCTCCTCTCTATCCTTTTTTGTGGGAACCTTTGGTTTCCTCCTCAGTACCTATGCAGGACTTCTGCTTGTGGTCTCCTGCAGGAGAACTAAGGAGGGCGTGGGTGCCACCCACTATTATAGTAGAAGGTGACAACACCTGACATTGGAGTGGGCAGCCCCCTGGTAGACTGCTAGCTAGAAAAGTTTCCATGTGGTCCTAGTGCCTGGCAGCTGTAGTTCCATAGGTGTGGCCTGCTGCAAGAGATCCCGTCACAGATCTACTGTTATGGTAAGTTCTTATGTAACTTTACTGTCATGGAACAGCTGCCTGGTATGTTCCAGAGTGTGTAGCAGGAGATCCCTGGACTGGGCCTTTAGTGATCAATCATCCAGATAAGGGGAAAACATACAGGGCTTTGCGACTGAGGATCGCCGGTGTGACACTTGGCCAGCTGCTTACGATTATTGTATGATATTGGTAGTATAAATAAATGGTCAGTGTATGAAATATCAGTCTGTGAGATTTGGCCCATTTAAATTACAAGGTGTCAGCAGCTGAAATCACAGGATATATTACACTGACCAGGAGATCTCTGTAATGTAATTAACTTCCTTGAGAAATTGCATTTTATGGCCTTTTTATGACCTTATGCTTTTGAAGTTGGAAACTAAATACACATTTTATTACATTAGGAAAGGACATCATTTAGCTGATTCCTGTTGGATATCTCACACCTGGGTGACGGGCTGCAAAGTTGTAAACCTCAAAGGAACTGGTTGATCAAAGACTCATAATTTGGGAAATGGGTTTTTGCTGATGTTCATATTATTTAAAATACCTCTTGGTAGGAAAATCATGTTTGTAATTTTATATTCTAAAAGGAGGAGCTAGATGACTCACAGAAGGGATGTGGAGACGCAGAGTTTAAGCTGATACTTGTGTCTGAAATGTATTTCATATCATCTTGGGACTCTAGAGAGACACAGCTCTCTGATCTAACTTTAAAACACACTTCCAGAGGTAATACCTTAGATAGCAAAGATATAAATGTATTGTGGTAGGAGTTTTGCTTTGTAATTTTCCCTTGTTCTTTTATGTGATTGTGAGCTCTTTGATATATTGTTCTGTGTTTACATTTTTCATATTTATATCATCTATTAGTAAAGAATCTTTTTTTCAAGATACTGCCTGGGCGTGTCTTCCGAGTTCTTTTTGCATGTGATGTATACGTGGTTAAGTCTGACAGCTGTTTTGAAGGGCTTGATGGTGTTACTAAACTGGGAAAAGGTAAGACTATACCTAAGGTCTGTTATAGAGTTTTAAGGGTTCATTTTGGAAGCCTGGCTTGGTGCCCCTGGTGAAAGATTGTACCGCAATCCCCGAAGAGGGTATGTATCTGAGCCTGTACATTGGGTAAGCTAGCATAAGGTTCACAGTTTGAATCTCCCCAGAACTTGAGACTAAAGGTGATTCGGACCCAAAAGTAGACAGGAGGGTTACCCTGTCTGTTTCCTGGTCACACTATTGTGCTCTGAGGCTGGCACTGTGGGAGCAGAGGCCTGACCTGTGGAGTGTGTTTGTGACAGATTTGGTTGGCAGCGGTGTGAACAATTTGGTAACACAAGCTTTATCTGTTCAGTGTGTCAGCTTAATACTGTACAGCTCACTTGCAAAATAAGGCAGTGATTTATTTTTAAAAGAGAAAACAGAACTATATCACTTTGCCTACAGTCAAAGTTCCTATATGTTTTATTTTTTTTCAAAGTGCAAGTTAGAGTAGTATGGAAGAAGATGGCTTCCAACTACAGTGAGCACACTGCAGACTACCTGAAGCAGTTGTGCAAGGAGAGAGGAGTCCTGCACGAGGGAACAGCCACCAAGCAGAACCTCATGGATGCTCTGATGACCGCTGATGCCCAGAGTGTTGAGTCATAGACTGTGATTGTAAAGGACCAAACCTTGGACATGGAGGGGCCAGTGGCCAGTGCAGTGTCCAGATCCAGTAAGGAGAACAGAAGGGCCAGTGCAAGCCCAGGGACACAGCAGCAGGGGAAGGTCACCAGCATTCTGGAGCCAGAAGCAATCAGGCTGCAGATTGAGTTGTACAGAATGGAGCTGGAGTTCCAGAGAGAGGCTGAGCGGGAATGGCGAGAAGTGGAGCAAGAGAAACGAGCTGCAGAGGAGAAGAGGGAGTGAGAACAGAGAGAGACTGAGCGAGAACAGTGAGCCACAGAGGAGAAGAGGGAATGAGAATGGCGAGAAGCAGACTGTGAACAGCGAGAGGCTGACTGTGAAGAGCGTGAGTGCCAGAAGCAACATGAACTGGAGAAGCTATGATGCCAACCACCAGCACCAGAGCAGGTAAGTGGCTTGGGTTTAACTGGAACTACAGGACTGGGTTACAAATTAAATTCCAAATTGATAGCTGAATTTAAAGAGGGGGAGGATATGGATGCCTTTTTAAATTCCTTTGAAAAAGTTTGTATTCAGGCAAAGATTCCTAAGGGGTCCTGGAGCTTCCAGCTATCCCCACTATTCACTGGGAAAGCTCAGGATGCATTGGGTCAAATGGACAATGAGGACAGTAATAATTACAGCAAACTTAAAGCTGCACTTTTAAAAAAGTTTGATTTAACTGCAGAAGCATACAGAGCTAAATTCCGTAAGCTCAGGAGAAGCCCTGACATGAGCTACGAGGAGCTAGCCACAAAACAACGTCAGTGTTTAAAACATTGGTGGGAAGGAACTGAAGCAAACTCTGTAGATAACATTGAAAATGCTATATTGTTAGAACAGTTTTTTGGGCATCTCCAGCAGAGCTGAAAACCTGGCTGGAGAACCGAGATCCCAAAACAGTGCAAGAGGCTGCTGAACTCTCGGACCACTATGCCAAGAGCAGACCTGCTCTGAGAGTGAATGGAGCAGGCATGGCACCGCAGAAAGGGAAAAGTGCGCCTTCAGGGCAGCTAAAACCCTCACTGCCTCCACCAAAACCAGTTAGCCCCAGGTTTCAGAGAAAAGATTTTTCTGCGAAAAGAAATGAATGTTGGGTTTGTAAAGAAATTGGGCATATTGCCAGACAGTATCCCAAAAGGATGAGCAATGCACAACATGAGGCTAGGAAAGAAGTGTGTGTGTGTCCCTGGAAGCATGCCTGTGAACATGAGGGAACACATGCACCCAGTCACTGTGAATGGTGTACAGACACAAGGGTTAAGAGACATAGGGGCATCCCTGATGCGGTAAAAGGGGATCTGGTAGAGACTGGTCAGCCTTTACCCAATAAATTTATTTATTTATTTAGTTTTTGTTGACCAGGTAAGTGCACTAGACAAATCCTGCCTATTTTCAGGCACAACCCGGGGGAGGGAAATACAGATGAATGCCAACTGACCTTGAACCAGATTAAGCTGTTGGTGGTATTTTTAGTGAATGAGGGAAATTTGGCCAGGACACCGGGGAAATTCCCCTACTCTGATGGTAGGGGGCCCCTCCCCTGAGACAACTGGACTACGCTCAGTATGTCTCAGTCGGTGGAGAGTGCAGAGGTGTTGGAGAACTGTTCGATGGAGTTGGTTGAAGTACTCGAGGAGGCTTCGACTTGTTTAGAGAATATGGAAGTCCCAAGTGATATCTTACCTGAAGTGGATTTGGCTTAGCCTGCAGCTGTTGAAGGTCTGTGACTTCTGACCCAGTTCTGCTTTTGTACAGAAGATGATAAGAAAGGAAAGCATCGGAAGGTGGCCAGGTAGCTTCTTTTGGCATTACTAAAAATGTAATGTGCAGGTTATAGGCGACCATGCGCAGCCGACGGATGTCCCCGCTATTGCTTTGATGATGATTCTTTCCCTTTCCGGCCCGGCTTGCCACCTGGTCTCCGGAGGTGGCGTTAGCGAATGCGGGTTGGGTGAAGACCCCAAATGCCTGGATTCCTGATCCCCATGTTCCTTTACCGGGGGCAGGATTGAACCGACCGGGAGAACTTTTGTGTTCACAGGCTTTGGAGGGGGTGCCGGTTTCAGAGTCAGACCGGACCGTCGCGTCATTTCCGCCTGCTAGTACTGAAGCCAGAAGCCCTGTTTCGGCTGATCCTGTGTCCGATTTTCGGTCTTCGAGTCAGGCTTCTCCAGTTTCTTTGATCCCCGCGACGTCTACTACTCCTGTTTCGGAGCCTATGTCTGTGACAGCCATACCAGGTCAGTGCCCTCAAACTGCAAAAGACGACATATCAGCTAGTTCTCTGGGTAGTTCTGCTCATAGACTTCCTCAGGCACATACCGTAAAACCTGCCAGCTATGCCTCCCTCTTTAAATCTGCTGATGTCCCTGTTAGGAAACGTTTTGTTGCACGCATCTATTATAAAGGGGGTATGGACCTTCCCCCCGATCTAAATTTTGTGGGCAAGACCTTAATAATTGATTCTTTGGGGATTCAACCTTCGGAGGTGTATGCATTTATTCACTCTTCTGGGGATCATAATTTTGATGTCTCCTTTCGTTCTGCTGCTTTGTTGGACAAATTTTGGTCTGCCTACTATGCTGCTCGTATAGACCCTATCTGGAAACATTTTGTGGTAATACCTATTACCAGACCAACTGCTAAAGTTATTACTGTTCTTTTAGGAATGAAGGTTAATGTACTGGATATTCTGTATTGGTTGGAACAACGTTGTACAGTGAATGAGTACCCATGCATTGATTGACGATAATGGGTTTTGGACGGGGGGTGGAAATTCAATGTGCAACTTAAAATGACTGAGGCTGGGATTCACCATCTCCCTAATTGTTTTTATTTGGGGAGGGATCGTGGTATCCTGTTTTATCCAGGACAGCCACGTTCTTGTTATAGATGCGGCTCACTAACTCACTTAAGCTCTGATTGTGACCAATTAAAATGTGCATCTTGTGGAATGTTGGGACATTCAGTGTTATCCTGTACGGTCCCTCCCACTTGTAACCTATGTGGTGAAACTACTCATGTTTTTGTGGCTTGTCCTTGGGTGGCCCACAATACCTCTGATTATGCAGAACATGATTCCTATATAGCTAAATCTTTCGCTTCCTCTAGACCTTCCCCCCCCGGCTCAGGCCATATTCCCAATAATAAGTTAAAGGTTCCTTCCTTTTCGGCTTCCCCTGATGTTTCGACTATCCCAAACCCTCCGGATCCCTCAGAAGCACCACTGCCTGATAAGTTGCCTACCTCCCCTAGTGTTTCAGTCCCTACTCCTGTACAGGCTCCGCCTCTCCCGGCAAGGGAAGACTTGGAGCCAGGGGAAATTTTGGAGCCCTCACCACCAGTTGCTAGACGACTTCGCTCCACCAAACAAGTGGAAGCAGTCTCTATACTTTCTGTCCCAGTATCCAATCCATATGAACCTTTGCAGAGTTGGGGTGATGCTATGGATGAGGAAGAATTAGGGGACTCTGTTCCTTCTCCTCTTCCTATGGCTACCTCAGCACCACTGCCCCTGGCTGATAACTCTGGGATTCCCTCAAAAAAGAAAACTGTTAGAACTAGGAGAAAGAAATGATATGGTTAATCTTGATATGGTTTTTCCTCTTTCCTTCTTTCATGTCTTCTATACGCTTAGCTAGTCTTAATGTTAATAGCATTCGTTCACAGTATAAATGCACAGCTATCTTTTCAGCCTTACATAGTTTGGCTTATGAGGTTTATTTGTTGCAGGATGTCAGGTTTTATACTACTGGGGAAGCAGCTACAGCTTCAAGGGATTGGGGGTTGGGGCCCTCATATTGGTCCCTGGGCCAGGACCTTTGTTCCGGCATTGGATATTGTTTTACTTCATCTAACTTTACTTTGCAGAAGATGGTGGATTTAGTTCCAGGTAGAGTATTATTATTGGATCTTTTATGGTATGGTTTACCTTACCGACTTATTAATATTTACGCTCCACAACAGAAGGCTGCTAGGGTTCAGCTTTTTCACTTAATTAAGCCTTATTTATTTACAAACCGGATTATTTTATGGGGTGGAGATTTCAACTGTAGTCTAGAAGTCCCTCCCAATAAGAAAGTTTATTGTGATACTCAAGCTTTACGTACTATTATTAAAGAGATGAATTTGGTTGATGTATTTGCCCAGTCCTCGTTGCCTACCTTTTGAAGGTAAATTAACCTCTAGAGTTGATTTTGATTCTGTTCACATACTATTGGGGCAGTGGCAGGTATAACAGTGCCTATGGCTACTTCTGATCATCATTTATTAGGGATACGGATTCAGTTGGGGGAAGTTTTATCACAGGGGCCTGGGGTTTGGAGAGTTAATACGTCTTTATTATTGGTTCCAGAGTTTCACCACGTTTTTTTGGAATTGATTTCGGATCGTATTTCCGTAGTTGTTCTTTATGATTCCATGATTGACTGGTGGATTGATACTAAATTATATTTGGTGGCTTATTTTAGACACTATCCTAGATTTTTGGCTGATACTAGACACCATACTTCCAGTCTCTTACGAGCTGAATTGTTGGCATTATTTACTGAATCTCATTTATTTAGCTCTGACTGTTCTGCCCGTATAAAGGAGGTTAAGACTGCCTTAACTAAAGTTCAGTATGATAGACAAAAATCTATTGTTTTTGAACAGAAATTTCGGACTTCTGGGACACAGTGTCAATTTAACCCTTTTGACGTTACTAAGGAAAAGTTTTGTGGTAAACAGATGGTTCAACTTCTTGATGATCAAGGGCATATAGTTAAAGGGCAGACGAATATTATGGAATGTGTTACTAAATTTGTGAAACATACTTTTGAATATCCAGTTGCTGAATCCTCTGATATGTCACTATTATTACAAGCATCGGATGTACCTATCCTGCTGGCAATTCAAAGGCATGGGCTTGTAGCACCTTTTACTTTAGAGGAAGTGAAAAGAGTTATTTCTGGTCTTAGGGATAGGGTGGCTCCTGGCTCTGATGGGTTGTCTGCGGAAATTTATAAGTCCTTATGGAAATTTATGCCAACCCAGTTATTAGCTGTATTCAATGCCTTCTTACATGAGGACCGTTTGGCGGATCAGATGTACGAAGGTTTGATGCTGTTTCTTTATAAAAAGGGTGACAAATCTGATTTGGGGAATTGGAGGCCTATCACCCTGTTAAATACGGATTATAAAATTTTTTCCAAATTACTGGGGAATAGGATTTCGAAAAATTTGTCTTCTTTACTTTCGCCATTTCAGTATTGCTCAGTCTCTGGTAGGTCCATCCGAGATGCTTTACTTTTAATAAGAGAATTATTTTCTGAAGGTCAAAAGGGGGCTCTTCATGGCTACTTATTTAATTTTGATCTCTCCAAAGCTTTTGATGGCGTTTCTCAAGAATTTATATGGTTGACCCTTAGAGCCTATGGGTTTCCACAGACTTTTGTTAATTGGCTCACTTTATGTTATTCTCTAGCTTATGTTAGACCATATGTTAATGGGTGGATTGGATCTCCTTGTTACATTCGTCGGGGAGTCCGCCAGGGTTGCCCTTTGAGCCCCCTATTGTTTGTAATAGCTTTGGATCCCATTATTAGGCTACTTTATAAATCCCCTAGACTTTTGGGTCTTTCAGGTTTGGATTGCAGTATTCAAAAAGTAATTTGTTACGCTGATGATTTATGTGTTTTGGTGCCTACTACTTCGGTGGGTTGTTTATTATGTAGGGTCTTACCAGTTTTTTTATCGGTTATTGGTTCCAGTTTAAATCTACGGAAGAGTGTGTGTTTTAATTTGGCTCCATCTCTGGAAGGTAGTTCCTCTATTGGGGGTATTCGGTTAGTGGATTCTCCACATAAATTATTAGGTATTTATTTTGGGGCTCCAGATATGGCTATGTACAATTGGGAAATATGTTTGAATAAGGGTAGGGAAAAGGTATGTAAGTGGAATAAATGGCTTCTGGGTAAAAAGAAACGGATTTTTTTGATTAAAACGTGTTTGTTACCTTTGTTTTTACATGTAGCACATATTTTTCCTTTGCCTAGATGTGTTTTTGTGCCCCTTTTAAGCCTTTTCTTTTCTTGTTTTGGGGGTAGTCGCCTCAATCCGGTTAAGCGTAACATTTTGTTGCAAAATTACCGACAGGGAGGGGTCTCTATGATTCACCCGATAGTGTTTTTTTATTCTCTTTTTTTCTCTACCAATTTGAAGCCTTTAGTTATTGATTCAATTCAGCTTTGGGTTCCTTTTGTACGAATTTCACTTTCTGAGATTTTACAGGAATGGGGTGTAGGGAGTTTCATCCATAAAAATAAAAGGAAATATGTTTTATCTCCAGATTGGGTCATGGTGTTTGACATGCTTAAGACATGGCATATTACGGTACCTATGATTAAGGATTTTGTTGGAAAAAGTTGTATACGGTGATAGTGGAGTCCTATTTTATGGAAGAAGTTTTTCCAGAGTTCACATTGACAGAAAAGAAACAGATTGGAAATCGCCTTGTTGATGCTCATATTCCTGTGGCACTGTGGGATATTGCTTGGTTAGGGGCACATGGAAAAATTAATGTACGTGGTAATCACAAACATAAACAAGTACTGGATCGTTATTGTTTTCGGGCTTCTTGTTCAGCTCTTATAGAGTCTATGTCTCATTTATATTTCTCTTGTCCTTTCATTTTGCGGTTTTGGTTTTTGTGGCGTCGCCGGTTTTGGAATAAAGTTTGGCGTCAGTGGGACCAGACAGCTTTATTTTTTGGTTTATTTCCGGTCTCCTGGGCTGGGTGTAATTCTAGTACTTTGAATATTATGGCAATTATAATATTGTATTGGGTATGGCAGGTTAGGTGTTGGTTTTTATTTCAGCAACATCATCTTACTCCTGAGGACTTACTCACGAAAGTGATAGCCCACATTGATCGTATTAAAGAAGGAGAAAGGAAGCTTTTCAAACAGAATATGTGGGAATGATATTGGGATTTCTATTGAATTATTTCTTTGACTATATATATATATATATTGTTTTTTCTTCTTATCTATGTCTTTGTTTTTTTCTCTCAGGATGCAAGGTGGATTTTGAATTTCTCCTTTTGAAGATTTTTGTATGCATTTTTTGATTTATTTTCTTCTCTTGTTGAATATTGAGTTGTTGTATATATGCTTTGATTTTAATAAACATACCCCTACTCTTTTCATAAGTGCCATGGGATCTTTTAACATCCACCTGAACTACCACCAATCCAGGCAGATGGGACCTCAGTTTAACGTCTCGTCCGGAAGACGGCACCTCAAAAGTGCAGCATCCCTCTCATGCTGCACTACAGTGTCAGTACTGGGATATTAACCCAAGTGGCAGTTGTGGGAACTGAACCCACAGCCCTCTGATCTCCCGGCCTCAGAGGCGAGTGTGCTACCTACTGAGCCACTGACACTGATAATTTGCAACTGTACAAGGGTTCACTGGTGAGGAGAAAACATTGCCACTCGCTAGTGTTCTCCTAGACTGGGATGAAACAGGGGGAACTGTGCAACAGGTGGCTGTAGCCAAAACTTTAGCAGTTGACATCATCCTTGGCAACAATCTCAAACAGGGGATGGTGTGTGCAGTTACCCGTAGCCAAGCAGCAAGGGAAAATTGTAGTTCCCTGGACCCCATAGAAGCCACTGTGGAAACCACTGGGAGGCTGGTTCCCCAGCCTGTGTCTCCTGATATGGAGACTAATGAAAAAGGGGGTAGAAATTTCCCCAGTAGCAGTTAACCAAACAGCTACAGAGGGTTACTCCGAAGAAGGAGGGGTGACCCATTGTCAGAGTGTGAGGGATGACAGTGATCTGGAGTGCCTTGATGCTAGAGCTAGGGGCCTTAGTTTAGATGCTGATGGGGACCTGTCCCATGCCTTGGGAATGTGTAAGGAGTTTGCAGCTGCTCAGAAATGTGACCCTAGTCTAGAGAGGCTGAGGGCTTGGGAAGACTCTGCTGGAGCACAGGGAGGTGACGGAAAACATAAAGTTTATTAGGAAAATGGACTGATGTATACTCAGGATGCTAAGACAGAGGGAGGGGTGATAGACAGGCAGCTTGTCGTTCCCCAGGGATACCATGAGCAGTTGCTCAAGATTGCACACGATATTCTCTTGTCTGGTCATCTGGGAATCGCACACACTACACAGTGGTTGGCCCAGGATTTCTATTGGCCCAACTTCACCCATCAGATGAAGGAATACTGCAGGTCTTGTCACTGGTGCCAAGAAATAGGGAAGGCAGGTAAGAAAACCCAAGCCACCCTAATTCTATTGCCCATAGTGGAGGAGCCATTCCAGAGGGTGGGACTGGATATTGTGGGAAATTTAAATACCCCCAGCTCCTCCAGGAAGAGGTTCATCCTGACTGTGGTGGATTATGCCACCCGGTATCCAGAGGCTGTCGCCCTATCCTCACTGAGGACAGACAAAGTAGCAGATGCCTTACTTGGGATTTTCTCCCATGTTGGGTTTCCACAAGAGGTTGTCACCAATTGAGGGGGTTCCTTCATGTCGGACCTGATGAAATATTTGTGGGAGAAGTGTGGGGTGGTGCAGAGGCGCATGACACCTTATCACCCGCAAGCCAATGGGCTTGTGGAAAGATTTAATGGTACCCTGAAGTCAATGCTTCAAGCGTTTGCTGAACAGCATGGGAGGGACTGACAGAAATACCTTCCCCACCTGTTGTTTGCATACAGGGAGGTGCTCCAAGAGTGGACAGGATTTTCCCCCTTTGAGCTCTTATATGGACGCTGCATACGTGGGACCCTAGACTTGATCCAGGAGGACTGGGAAGGCAAGCACACCACCCAGGGCACTCCCATAGTAGATTACGTCCTTAGGTTTAGGGAAAGGCTGAAGGAGCTTATGGGGACAGCCCAGAGCAACCTAGCAGCTGCCCAACAGAAACAAAAAGTGTGGTATGACCGCAGAGCCAGAGCTTGCTTGTACACAGTGGGTCAGGAAGCTATGGTCCTTATCCTGGTCCAGAAAGACAAGCTGCAGGCTGAATGGGCAGGACTGTACAAAGTAGTTAGAAAGGTAAATGACATGAACTATATCATAGAGTTACTGACAGAAGACATACAGAAAGAATGTACCATGTCAACATGATGAAGCCATATGCTAATAGGGCTGACATGGTGTTTACAGTACGTAGTCCTGGGGAGGGGATGGATGAAGGAGACCCCCTTCTGGACTTGCTGGAAGAAAGCAAGTGGGAGTCCTCTGTGGAGGCAGTTAAATTGTCACCCTAGCTGGCCCTGGACAAGATCTAGGAAGTAAAGGAGGTTTTAGCAGACTTTGCCCCACTGTTTAGCATCAAGCCTGTACTAACCCCCTTAGCGACGCATGATGTGGAGACAGGGACACAGACGCCCATATGGCAGACAGCATATCTGGTGTCAGAGGCTGTCCAAAAGGACATTAGGAGGGAGGTGGAGGAAATGCTGGATTTAGGGGTAGTCCAGAGATCCCACAGCCCCTGGGCCTCACCAGTAGTCCTTGTGCCCAAGCCAGATGGCTCTACTTGTTTCTGTGTGGACTGTCATGGACTGAATGCAGTCACGAAGTCAGACGCCCACCCGATGCCCCGGACGGACAAACTCCTGGACAAGTTGGGAGGGGCAATATACCTTATGACTATTGACCTGACAAAGGGGTATTGGCAGGTAGAGTTAACTGACAGAGCTAGGGAGAGGTCGGCCTTCATCACTCCAATAGGCTTATTTGAATTTAAAGTAATGCCTTTTG
This sequence comes from Neoceratodus forsteri, assembly GCA_016271365.2. Classification (NCBI taxonomy): domain Eukaryota; kingdom Metazoa; phylum Chordata; order Ceratodontiformes; family Ceratodontidae; genus Neoceratodus; species Neoceratodus forsteri. The sequence goes on along the minus strand of CM057458.1, from coordinate 1,338,983,430 downwards.
GAATGAAGAACGCCCCGGCCACTTTCCAAAGGTTGGTTAACCAGGTGTTAAATGGTGCTGAGGAGTACACCGTGACATACCTGGATGACATTGCCATCTTTAGTGCCAGCTGGGAGGAACACCTGTCCCACCTTAGGGAAGTGCTGGGCAGGATACAGAGGGCAGGGCTCACTGTCAAAGCTGAGAAGTGCCAGGTGGTCATTGCTGAAGTGGCATATCTTGGTATGTTGTAGGCCAGGGACAGTTCCATCCTAACCAAGTAAAAATAGAGGTGGTCAAGGCATGTTTCAGATCAGAAACGCAGAAGCAGGTCAGGAGTTTTCTAGGGACAGCAGGGTACTATAGGAAATTTGTACCCAGTTACAGTGTCCTGGCTGCTCCCCTATCTGATCTGGTAAAGAAAAAGATGCCTAAGAAAATGACCTGGGAACCAGCCTGTGAAAAAGCCTTTACCAGACTGAAGGAGGCACTGTGCAGTGCTCCTGTGTTGACAAGTCCTGCCTATAGCAGACCCTTTATAGTCCAGACTGATGCCTCAGATGTGGGCATTGGGGCAGTACTGAGTCAGACATCCAACCAAGGGAAAGATCACCCTGTAGTGTACCTGAGTGAAAAGTTACTTCCCGGAGAGCAGGCTTACTCCACTGTGGAAAAAGAGTGTCTTGCCATAGAGTGGACCCTAAAGAAGTTAGAGCCATACTAATAAGGGCAGCATTTTGAGGTACAAACTGATCACAACCCCCTGGTTTGACTGACACAAATGGGAAAAACTAATGGTAGACTATTAAGATGGAGTCTTGCCTTGCAAGGGTATGACATGATGATCTTACATAGGGCTGGAGCAACCAATCAGAATGCAGATGGCTTGTCGCATCTATATGAGGAGTGAACTGACTTAGGGAGTTCATCCCATGCAGGGGACAGAGCCCCCAAATTCAGTCTAGGTGGGGAGGATTGTGACACTTGGCCAGCTAGTTATGATTATTGTATGATATTGGTAGTATAAATAAATGGTCAGTGTATGAAATGTCAGTCTGTGAGAGTTGGCCCTTTTAAATTACAAGGTGTCAGCAGCTGAAATTGCAGGATGTATTACACTGACCAGGAGATCTCAGTAATGTAATTAACTTCCTTGAGAAATTGCATTTTATGGCCTTTTTATGACCTCATGCTTTTGAAATTGGAAACTAAATATGCATTTTATTACATTAGGAAAGGACATCATTTAGCTGATTTCTGCTGGATATCTCACACCTGGGTGATGAACTGCAGGGTTGTAAACCTCCAAGGAACTGGTTGATCAAAGACTCATAATTTGGGAAATGGGTTTTTGCTTGTGTTCACATTATTTAAAATACCTCTTGGTAGGAAAATCATGTTTGTAATTAATTTTATATTCTAAAAGAAGGAGCTAGATGACTCACAGAAGGGGTGTGGAGACATAGAGTTTAATCTGATGCTTGTATCTGAAATGTTGTCATATCATCTTGGGACCCTAGAGAGACACAGCTCTCTGATCTAACTTTAAAACGCACTTCCAGAGGTAATACCTTAGATAGCAAAGATGTAAATGTATTGTGGTAGGAGTTTTGCTTTATAATTTTCCCTTGTTCTTTTATGTGATTGTGAGCTCTTTGATATATTGTTCTGTGTTTACATTTTTCATATTTTTATCATCTTTTAGTAAGGAATCTTTTTTTCAAGATACTGCCTGGGTGTGTCTTCCAAGTTCTTTTTGCATGTGATGTATACGTGGTTAAGTCTGACAGCAGTTTTGAAAAGCTTGATGGTGTTACTAAACTGGGAAAAGGTAAGAATATACCTAAGGTCTCTTACAGAGTTTTAAGGGTTCATTTTGGAAGCCTGGCTTGGTGCCCCTGGTGAAAGACTGTACCGCAGTCCCTGAAGAGTGTGCGTATCTGAGCCTGTACATTGGGTAAGCTAGCATAAGGTTCACAGTCGGAATCCCCCCAGAACTTGAGACTAAAGGTGATTCAAACCCAAAAGCAGACAGGAGGATTACCCTGTCTGTTACCATTCACACTATTGCGCTCTGAGGTTGACACTGTGGGAGCAGAGAGCCTGATCTGTGGAGTGTGTTTGTGACAGCTGGCACTGCTGCTATGCATTTGGTAAAGACCCGAGGTGCAGAGGATAAGTCAAAGGGGAATACCCGGAACTAGTAATGTTCCCCCGGAACAGGAACCTGAAGTACTGCCTATGGGAGGAGCAAAGCTTGATATGCAGATAGGCATCCTGCAAATCCAGGAGCATAACCAGTGTCCCTGCCTGAGCAGAGACAGCAGACCATGCCAATTGACCATCCTGAACTTCTTGTATTGGATATAGAAATTCAGGCCTCTGAGGTCTAGAATAGGCCTCACGTCCCCTGTTCTCTTGAGGATGAGGAAGAACCGGGAGTAGAACCCTTTGTTCCTTTGCTGCCTAGGCACTGGTTCTATGGCCCTTTTGGACAGCAAGACGAGCACCTCCTCCCGAAGCACTGGAATGTGGTTGAGAGGATAATTAGAGGGAACAGGCGGAAAATCTGGAGGCTGTTCTAGAAGTCTAGAGTATGGCCCTGTTCGATTAGTTGCAGGACCCAAGCGTCGGTCATGAGTGCCCCTCATTGATTGAGATGGAGGGAGAAATGACCCCAAACCACTACCTCCTGGCTTGGGGCAGGAGAAGGGGGATCTGGCAGGAAGTCATGCCAAGGCAGAGGGCCGCACCACCACCTCTGGATCTTTTAGCAGAGACCCCCATGGTGGAGGAAGAAGCAGGCAGGGCAGCCCCTACCCTGCACTTGCCCTGCAGTCTGGTTCCTGACCCAGCCTTATGGGAGACCCTACGAAAGGAGGGTTGTGGCCTGCTCCTGGGTTGGGTATGATAGAGAGAGTGGACAGAGCTAATGACTTTTCCAGAGGCCTGCAGGTCATTGATAATATCCTGCATGTTGGGGCCAAAAAGTATAAAGCCCCCAAAGGGGGCATTTAGAATGTTCTGCTGGACATCAACAGCAAATCCAGAGACCCTTAGCCAGGAGTACCTTCAAAGATAGATGCCAGTGGCAGCAGCCCTGGCCATAGCATCAGCCATGTCATAAATGGCCCTTGGAAGATGCTTGCTGACAGCTGCCACAGCCTGAAGAGTCTTAAGAAGTTCCTGCCTCTGGGGATGCTCAGGAAGGGCCTGTGCTGCAGCTCTGCCCTTCTTCCAGAGGATGTTCTTGTATTTCACCAAGTAGGAGAAGTAACTGACAATCCTAAGGCCTAAGGTGGTCAAAGCAAAGGTCCTCTTTCCCCGAAGGTCAATCCTCCTAGATTCCCTGTCAGGGGGAGGGAACTAAGGTGCTTGGGCACCTTGGACCTATCATGAGCTGCCTTGATGACCATAGAGTCAATTTCAGGTTTGGCAGCATAGAAAGACTTTCCCAGAGAGGCTTGATAAAGCTTGTCAGCCCTCCTAGGCATGGCAGGGGCCATGTTCGGCTTGTGTCAGGCTGTAGTGGCAGCGTCATCCAGGGCCGGCAACAAAGGAGTGATGACCTTAAGAGGAGACTCAGGATTCTCCAGGAAATCCACCAGGTTCCTCATGGTGATATCCCCCTCTTCAGTCTGGAACCCCATGATAGCCTGAAGTTGCTTTATGAGGGAGAATAACAAGGGGTCCTCACTAGGGGATCTCGGAGTATGATTCATAGATTCCTCACTCCCTGAGGAGACAGTGGATCTGTCTGAGAAGTCACCCCCAACATCTGGCCCATCATCCTCATCATCAGGGAGGATGAGATCTGGGTGGTACTCCTTCTCAGCATTGACCTGGTCCGAGGAAGGGACCAACGGCAAAGATGCTGACGATGCCCAAGAGGGCACAATGCACTGGGGCTGAATTGGCATCTACACAGAGGCAGCCACACAGCAACGGTGACGAAGACACAGGCCGAGGAATGAACTGCTGGATTAGCACCGCTGTACTGGAAGAAAGTATTAGCAATGTATTTAGGTTGATAGCAGGGAGAGGCACCACAGTTGCCAGCATCAACAATGAAGGGGGCAGAGGCCCCAGCATCACTGGAGCACCACCTGCTGAAGCAGAGCCAGTGAAGCACCGTGCCAGTGGACCTGCCGGTTATGGAGGTCACAGCGGCGGAGCCAGCATCTATGATCCAAGATTGATGGCCCTTCACCTGTCATAGAAAGGCTGGTGGAACTCGCTGCCAAGGACTGCCTGGTGGAGCTGAGACCTGGGTGGTAGGAGAGGTCAACGCCAAAGCAGTCGACGGTGCTATCCCCAAGGAAGAAGCAGTAGCCAGCAGGTACCGGGAGCACTTCCAGGGGGAATAGTCTTTGTTACTTTTCTTGTCTCAGTGAGAGTGTTTCCCTGAAGACTTGTCCCAGGCCTTGGTGGCTTGAGATGCCAAACAGTGAGCCGGTGACTGGGAGGGGGTAGTCCCCAGAGGTCACTGCTCCATCCTGGCGAGTTATTGCTCCAGAAGAAAGAACTGCAGTGCTTTCTGGCAGCACCACCAGGTGGTGAGGTTAAACTTATAGCAGAGCTCGCAGGTGACGGCGTCATGGCTAGGCCCAAGGCAGCACACACAGAAGTTGTGCTAGTCTTTGGAGTACATCTTTCCGCAGCGACAGCGATGGAAAAGGTTGGTAGAATCTTTCATTCTCGACATGCAAAAGAAAGGCAATCACTTTGCTAAAATAAAGTGATTCAACACTAAAAAGAAAGAGAGAAAAGGTAAGTTGAAAAATGGTGGTCGACTGAACAATGAAGCTTCCACAGAGTCCTTGTGAGTACGTAGATGGGAAAGAACTGAGAAGGGAGCGGGGCCGCCCACACTCATATATGCAGGGACGTTGGCATGGGTGGCCCATACTAGACTGCTAGAAAATTTTCTGTGTGGTTCTAGTGCCTGACGGCTATAGGTTCCATAGGTGTGACCTGATGAAAGAGATATCCCTCAAGATCTTGTATTTTTATTCATGAAAAATGGAAAAAATGGGATGCCTGTGTTATGGTGATAGCACAACAGTATGGCACCCTGTGCAAATTTTTAAAATTTATGACCTTGTTAGGAGTCGAGAATTAAATTCTGTGGTTGACAATAACTCTTCCCTCCCAGTTAGTTTAAAAGGGACACAATTGGCCTGTAGGGGTTGATATTGTCCATTTAATTACAGCTACCATGCTCTAAATATACAGAAGTCTGGTTGTAAATGTTAAAATCGCACCAACTCTCAACAACTGAACTGTAAAGTAACCAGCTGTCTCATTCTTTTGTTTCTATTTTCTTTAATTAACCCCCCACACACATACACACACACCAGACATACACACGCACAAAGTGACAGCTGTTTTTATTTTTATTTAAAATATTCCATCAGTGTCCTTGGTGTAGGCTCAGGGTTGGGGAGGGGTGGTGGTGTATCATGCTCACTTGGTGGGAATGCTTTGTAAATTTTCACTAATTGTGACACTGGAGAGCTTTATCGAGGATATTTTCTCCATTGGGCCACACCCTTGGAACTGTAAACTGTTGGTGACAGGACCTGTCAAAAACGTTTGCTAGCACAATGACATACAACACTGACACCTATATAATTGTGGTCGGCCCCATTGCTTCTCAGTTCTTTCTGCTTCCGTCAAGTGCTTGCCGGACCAACAGAGCAACAGTGCCATAGTTTCTTCAACTTTATTATTTGCTAAAATTTACTTTAAAGCCTCAGCTAGTGTGGATACTGGAAGGCATCTGTTACACTTTGATGCTTCTGCCATGGCTGATGCCTCTGACATATATCTTTGGAAATACTTCTGGCTTAAGGTAGCTGGATTTGCTACTGATGTACAATGGGCTGTGCCGAATGCCCCTTTTAGAGGCTCCAGGCTGTTTTGGCATGATACTGAAAATGCTCTACTTGAGCTTTAAGCCTCCAGAATGACTTTGTCACTCAAATCTCTAACCCCTAGCCCTAGGGGTTATTTTGAAAGTCTGCTGTCCATGGTGGCCACACCTGCCCATTCCTGTTCAGTAATTTGGTCACAGTGAATAAAGTTTGGAAAACACTCTGGAGTGGAGGAGGACGTGGACAGGATAGGATAGGATTAATATCCAGTGCCTCCATGGATTGCACCTCCTTGAGCTGTAATGCCCTACATGCCTCAGTTATAAAACAGGACAAAAACTTAGTATCAAACAGGGAAGGGATAGGAATTCTCCTGTTTGGCTCTGTCCAGTCCCCTTCCTCCTCCTCCTCAGAAGGTTCATCCTCCTCCTCATCAAGTAGATTCCTAGGGTCAGAATTTTCCCCAGGATCCCCAATATTCTCATCTTGTGCTTCTGTATGGTCAGGGCTGGGGTCTGCCTGCAGATCCATATTAGCAGCCCTGTCCTGCTGCAGCACATCTGGATGTGCCTGTGTGGGCCCCCCTGACCTGAGGGGCCTGTTGTAGGTCGGGTATGTCTGATGGGATGTCCTTCGGAACTTCGGGGAACAAAAGCTGTCCTAAGAGCAACAAGAAAGATTTACACAATCAATTCTGCTTTGCCACTGCCAGCTGGTACAACAGGTACAGCCTCCCCCCCCCCCAGCTCAGAGGTCCAACTGCTGGGAACTGTAAGAGACATATTAGCTTGTATAACACAATGGGGGAAAGGAACCCTGAGGAGAGGGTCAGATTACCCTTTTGCAGGTCTTACATCTTTTAAAAAACTAGAGGTCTCTGATAAGCCAAGGTGGCAAGTAAAGTTGCCTTGCAATTGCCCATGGTTAGAAACCTGAAGTTGTTTCCCCAAAATGAAATAAATATAGTGTACTACTGCCACGATCCCCTCCTCTGATTGTGGGGAAAAGGAGAGAAACCTGAAAAAGTATGCCTCTCAGACCCTAAAGCTTATTGCTAGAAAGAAAAGGGCTGCACAAGCAGAACTGCCATGTCTAGCACTGGAAAAGTGCAGACACACGTGTGCTCTCTGAAAATGTGCATGTGCATGATGTCACATGCCGGGGGGGGGTGCACGCACAACACAGCTGCGCAAATTGCGTGCTAAGGCTAGAGAAGCCTCTTGGAAAAGGAGCGCACCCAATGGTCAGAGAACGGCGGAAAAACAGTGGGAAGCTGTGCGGCTGAATGGAGCCTAGAAAAAATGCCAAACCACCTAAAGGGTGGAAAAATATTACTATTAACCCACTGAAAAGTCTCAGAGTACCCAGAGACAAAAGGCTTCAAAAATCTTTTTTTCTCTTTCGACTGAGCAAAGGAAAATCAAAGGAAAAATGTCCCTGTAAGGCAGAGAGTCAAATTAAAAGGGGAAATGTCCCTTCAAAGAGTAGCAAAAAACACCTGACAGGCAAACACAACCAAGAGTGACCTGAAAATTGGGGGAGGGGGGGCAGGAGTCGATGCTTAGAGAAAGAGGGGAGTCCCCAGGAGTGTCATAGACTAAACCCCCAAAGAAAAAACAGGTACTTACCTGAGGTAACTTTTTTTATAAAGAAATCGGAGACCTGTTGAAAATACACACCCTAAAGTATGAGGCAGACATGGCCCCCAATTCAAGCACATGCAGTGGAAATGGGAAGAGCAGATTAGCCAGTTTGAAAGCCACAGCTTTTTTATTTTTTGTAAATATAATCTTTCTCACCCGAGGAATCCCTCAGTATGCTTGACTTATGCAAGATTGCCAGCTGGGTTCAGCTGCCCCTGAGCTAGAACTTATGCTAATAATGGTAAAGAATTAGCCAATCAGGTTGTAGTTAGAGAGTGCTGTCTGTAGGTGCTGCTGTTAGATTAATTTCTCCGCCTGACTGAACCGTTTGCCCCAGAGCTCTATTCATCTTCATTTGAAGAAGTTTATTTCTATAGAAGTTGCTTTTATTTTGTAGTTTCTGCTGCCTTTAGTGTTTTTGTAGTAGTTTTTTTGTCAGTTTATTGTGTTTTCCTCTGTTCCCAGGAACCAGGGAAACTCTCCTCACAGTAATCTTTTCTGTGATTCCCACGCTTTATTTCTGACTGGAAAAAGTGCTTTCTGAGGTAATTTTTTTTCTAAGTTGTGATATTTTAAATCCAATTTCTTATCGGTTCCCTTATTTTTGAGGGAACCATGTTTAGCGCCATTTTGTACTTTAGGACTGTTTCTCACGGTTCCATAGCTCTTGGGAACCAACCACAAAGTTTTAATTTTCCCCATTTGGGAACCGTTTTTAAGGTCTTCTGACGAGACTGGCATGTCAGATAGACCCACAAAGAGGACGGGACCTACAGGATTTAAACACTGTGTTAAATGTTTTAAAAAAGTGGCCAAGGCAGATGGCCACAATCTTTGTTTAAGGTGTTTAGGTCCAGGTTACACTTCTGCTAACTGTGAACGTTGCTCTAAATTTTGCTAAAAAACAGTAAAGAAAAGAGCCAAAAGGCTGGAAATAATGGCTTCTCAGTCTGCCTCCCCCTCTAATAAGCCCTCAGAAGAGGGGTCCTCCTCTCATCATAAAGCTAAAGACAGGTCCTCCAAGGACTCCCTAGAGAATAAGTCTGACAAAAATAATTCAGACCAAGCCAAAAAAAAAAAAAAAGATATTCAGAGCAGATTCTTGATTCAGTGCCTTCTAAAAAGAAACAAAAATAAAAATATACCACTGCCCTTCCCCCTGAAGAGCAAAGGGAGACACCAATGTCACAATAAAATATACCCTCTGCTGAGGAAATGGCAAAGGCTTGGCAACTAAATCAGACCTTTCAAGTTATGGGCAATCTTTTTGAAGCCCCAGCTGGCCCTTCCACACCTATTCCCACTGACCTTGACCTAGGCCAGGGTCTTTTCTTTGAGGAAGGTAATGATGAATAGGAGGGTGAACCCTTACAGCCTGATGTATCCCCTGACCAGGAGTTTGGCTCTCCTTTCCATGGTCAGGATGATTTTTCCTCCCATTACACTTTTGTCCAACACATGGTGGACACTCTTGACCTCTCCATTCAGGAGACTACTGAAGAGGATGAAGAGACAGACTTTCTAGATATGATGGGTCTCCCCCCTCATAGGGAGTTACTCCTTCCAGTACACAAGTCCCTTCACAGGGCCACTTTCAAACTACTCCAGAATCCCACCTCCATCCCTGACGTGGATAAGAAAATAGGGAAAAAGTTCCAGCTGGATAAATCAAATGCTGGGTACCTTTACATACATCCAGGTCATGAAGGCATGGTGCAGGCTGCAGCCTGTGACAGGGCTAAGGTACCCCTTTCATCCCAGCCTCCAGACAAAAAGTCTAGAAAACTGGATGCTATGGGCAAGAAATCTTATGCCACAACCTTTCTACTACTCTGCCTCTCTACTTATATGGCATATACAGCTCAGTATCAAAAGGCACTGTGGAACTCTGTCCTGGCTATTAGCCAGAAAGCTCCAGATAACATTGCCCAGGACCTGGCAGAAACTGTTAAAACTGCCTTGGAAGCCACAAAGTACCAGTTTCATACGGTTGTAGATGCCAGTGATACTGCCTCCAGATCTATGGCTCAGGCCATCTCACTCAGGAAGTTTGCCTGGTTGAGAACCACCAATCTCTCCCAGGATACCCAAACCAAAGCTATGGATTTCCCCTGCTAGAACAATTATCTCTTTGGGGACAAAACAGAGGCATACATGAAAAAGGTGGAAGAATATAAAACCACCTACCAGAGTAATGCAGCAAAAGAGAAAGCCTCTACTTCCTACAGGCCCCATGGAAGAGGGGGCAGAGGAAGAGGTTATTATCCCAGGGCCTTCTATCCTATGCCCATGCCCTTGGATTACTCTCAGATGAGAGGATTCTTCAGAGGAAGAGGTAGGAGGACTCAAAAGTGCACTGAACCCATCCTGTCACCAAAAACCCAGACCAAACAAACCCCCTGACTGGAAGGCCCAGGTCGCCTCCCCTCTGCCAGTAGGGGGAAGGCTGACCCACTACTTCCATCAGTGGCAATGCATCACCAAAGACAAATGGGTGCTGGAGGTGTTGGGTCAAGGACTTACCCTGCAGTTCAAGAAATATCCTACACAGCAGGGCCACAGTAGTTTAAAACCCCTGACACCCACAGAAAAGATTCCGTTGGAATCAGAGATAAAGTCTCTCCTAATAGCAAATGCAGTAGAAAGAGTGCTCTCTCCCAGTGGGGGAAAGAGCCTCTATTCAAGATACTTTCTCACCCAAAAGAAAAACAGGGACTGGTGACCCATTCTAGACCTCTGGTACTTAAACAATCACCTGGTCAATCCCAAATTCAAGATGGTCACCCTGTCAGTGGTGAGTCCCTCTTTGCAACAGGGCAACTGGCTAGCCTACTTAGACCTCAGAGATGCCAATTTTCACATACTTATCAGGCCCTCTCACAAAAAGTATCTCAGGTTCAGACTGCTCTCTGGCCACTACCAGTTTGCAACACTACCATTCAGCTGTTCCTCAGCCCCCAGAGTTTTCACTAAGTGCCTAGCTGTAGTGGCAGCCCATCTCAGAAGGCAGGAGGTCTCTGTCTTTCCCTATCTGGACAACTGGCTGATAGTGGACAAGTATCCCCAAAAGGTCAGAGACACGCTTTGCCTCACACAGCTCACGCTGGAGTTGCTGAGCTTCCAGATCAACACAGAAAAGTCCCAGTTGGATCCAGTTCAACTCCTGGGAGTTCACTGGAGCAGATCTGGACACCCAGCAAGGGAAAGCCCTGCTCCTACTAGACAGGGTAGAGAACCTTCAGACTCTGGCAGACTCGTTTGTCCTCGGCCAACCGAAGCCAGACAGGCACTTCCTCAGACTTCTAGATCACATGGTATCTACAACAGCTGTAGTTCCAGGTGCTAGGTTGCAGATGTGGGACATTCAGTACCATCTGGGGGCTCATTGGTCCCAAAAAAGGGACTCTCTTTCAAAGCTAGTTCCAGTCACAAGGACTCTGTTACAAGCCTTGGACTGATGGAAAGACAGGTACAAACTCAGGGAAGGATTCCCTTCTAACAGAAGGAACCCTCCAGAGTGCTCACTAGAGACGCCTCCCTCCTGGGGTGGGGAGCACATCTGGCAGACCAGTCCATAAGCGGTCTGTGGTCTCCCAGAGAGTCCACGTTTTATAGAAATCTCCTTGAACTCAGAGCTGTGTACCTGGCTATCAAAGCCTTTGTCTCCCAGCCAAAAAGCCAATCTGTCCAAATCAGGACAGACAATACCACTGCAATGTTCTACATCAGCAACCATGGGGGCACAAGATCCTCAAAGCTCTGCACAGAGGCAATGAGGATCTGGTCACTGGCCTACTCTCTGGACATGCAACTGACTGCTATTCACTTGCCAGGCAAGGACAATGTGCTGGCAGACTCTCTGAGCCACATCACCCAAGGTTACCATGAGTGGACCCTAAACAAACAGGTGCTGGCTACAGTCTTCAGGAAGTTGAGCACTCCAGAAATAGACATATTTATCTCCAAACAAAATCATCAGATTCCCCTGTACTGCTGCAGGCCTCTGGCACTGAGCTCAGTACCAGTGGATGCCCTGTCCCTGGAGTGGTCAGGGAGGTTCCTGTATGGCTTTCCTCCATTCCCCTGATTCTCAAGGTGCTCCTCAAGCTCAGAAGCCAGCCAGCAACAATGATCCTGGTGGCTCTGGACTGGGCAGGGCAGCCATGGTACACTTTACTCCTTGCCCTGTCAGCCAAACAGCCCATTCGCCTGCCCTCAACCCATAGTCTCCTGACCCTGCCTCAGATGGGGATAGCATACCCCAAATTATACAGTGGCAAGAAAGAATCCTGGCTCCTGATTGGTCAGTTGGTCATCACAGCAGGGATGTTATCCTGGCATAACATCCCTGCTGATTTTATCACTGATTTTATCATACAGCACATTGAGCACTGCCTGCATCTTTTCTTAAAAAAATATTTTAAAACACTAAATAAAATTCTTTAAAATTATTTTTTTCTGTATAAAACAATGAGCCATTGTATAATAGGAATAATGCCCTCCAGGGTGGGTGTTATGGCCTTGGGCCCAACCACCTGAGGGGGGGATGTTATCCCAGCATAACACCCACCCTGTCAGGCATTATTCTTTTAATAGAGTCTCTTTGCCTCAAAGCTTGGTACTTGAAGAGCTAGAGTTCCCAGATTCTCAATATTCAGAACAAGTCCTGAATATCCTCTGACTAGCTAAGAAACCGAGCACTAAAAAAACTATTCTTCCAAATAAAAGAGGTTCTTTCTCTCTGGTGTAAAGACAAGCAGATTGATCCACTGCAACCTAGCCTGACTTCCATACTAGATTGTCTGATTCACCTTCAAACATCAGGCCTTAGGGCCTCATCCCTGAAAGACCACCTTGCAGCACTTTCAGCCTACATTTCAGCAGGCAAGGAGATAGCTGTAATTTCTCATCCCATTTTCAAAAAATTCTGTAAAGGCCTGCTGCATCTTCAAACCCCACTTAGGGAACCTGTTCCACCCGGGACTTAAACTTATGTATAGCCAAGTTGATGGAGGCTACATTCAAACCTATGGCTACAGCAGACCTAACGTATGTCACCTGGAAAACAGTATTCCTGGTGGCCATCACTTTAGCCAGGAGGATATCAGAGCTGCAAGCTCTCTGCACTGAACCTAACTACATAATTTCCCACAGGAATAAAGTCATTCTCAGGACCAACAGGAACTTTCTTCACAAAGTGTAATTCACTTGCCAGGCAAGGGCAATGCTGTAATGCTTCCCTCTGGACCTATAGAGCTCTCTCCTTGAAACTAGCTACTTATATTCATGATCTTTTTAGTACTTACCTGTGTTCATATTCTCTTGGGGGTTATGACTTTACTCGATTGGATACCCCCAGAATTAGGTTTTGCTTTGGCTTTGCATCTCTTAGTTACTCAGTCCTTTCCCTGTTTAATACTATCCAAGATACTTTAAAACTAACCCAGCTGATTGGTCTAAACTCCTTTAAATCGATGTTAAAATCTGTAAGGGTAAATAAATGTCAATGCTACACCTAGGCCACTGTTAGGCCATCATGCCCTATTCGCCCCAGCTATAGCACTTTTGTAGATGCAGCCTTCAGTGCTCTTCCCATCTTATTTGGTTTCCTTTGCCCACCCCCTCTCTTCCTACTACTGCAGCTCTTGCTTGTCCCTTCTCTTTTAGCCCATGCCTTCTAAATAGCTCCATGTCCCTGCTTTCTACTATTTTCTCTTATCCCACTTTCTCCCTCTTGCTTAGTCATCCTTCTAAATTATCCCTTAGTCTCATTAGTGTATTACTACTCTGCCTTCATTATGTATTAGTAGCTTTATGCCTTGATCATATGTCTTATGTTTGCTCCTGATGTGTAAACCCATGAATGTTACTCAACTACAATGCTAATCTCTGTTGTTAACCCTATGTATTGTAATCCGCATCTCTCACATCTGTTATACCTTTGGCTATTTATGTAATTTTTTGTACTGTGTATTTTGAAATGTTTTGCCTGTCCTCCAGGACCATTTTGTAAATGAGTCCTTCTCAGTGGTGTAATTCCTGGTAAAATAAAATTGAATTGAAAAAAGTGGTATTTGAATTTCACCTTAACCAATTTATAACACACCCTGTCTTTTTCATAGACAAGTCCACTCCTGTTGAGCACAGACTGCACAGCTAGAATGTCAACAGGGCACTGACCTACTACCTAAAGCACACCAAGCAGCTCTGGTCCTCACGCACCCAGCTATTCCTCACCTACGAGGTGGGCAAAGGTAGGCCAGCCTCTGAAAGAGCTATTTCTCGCTGGATAGTCTCTTGTATCCAGTTCTGCTACAGTAAGGCTGGCAGACAGCCACCTCAAGGCCTCAGGGCCCCTCTACCAGGGGCGCTGCAGCCTCAGTGGCAGTAGAGAAGGACATACTTGGAAGACTATGCATACTTTTTCGAAGCACTACTGCCTGGATGTATAGTCCAGATCAGATGCCAAGTTTGGCACTACAGTCCTGCAGAACCTTTTCCCAAAGTAGGTTCTGTTCCCTCCTCCCAACTTCACTGTTTTGTAATCTGCATAAGTCAAGCACATTGAGGGAGTCCTGGGGTGAGAAGAAAAAATTACTTACCATAGTAATATTGTTTCTTCCAGTGGATCCCTGAGTATGCTTGACCTCCCACCCATCGTCTCCTCACATAACCTTACTGAAAACAGTTCTGTAGTCCATGCCACAGGCCAAATTTCTTACTGGAGAGCCATAACATGTGATTGAAACATTCAAGTACATAAAAGGCATTAACAAAGTACAGGCACAGGAACTTTTTCACTTCAAGAAGGGCTCCAGGACCAGGGGACATAACCTCAGCCTGCAAGGAGGGAGGTTCTCTACCAACACCAGGAAGTTTTTCTTCACAGAAAGAGTGGTGGATGCCTGGAACAGCCTGCCCTAAGAGGTTGTGGAGGTCAGCACTGTGGGGGTTTCAGCAATGCATGGGATAGGCACAAGGGAACCCTGACTACAAAGGGCAACTAGAGTGTCAAAATAGGTCTAAAACAAATGGGTAGACTAGATGGGCCTAATGGTCTCCTTCTGCTGTCAACTTCTATGTTTCTAGGTTTCTAAATGTCACAGTTAAGCATGGTATGTATTGTTCGCCTACAGGTGATTTGTTTTTTCATCTTGTTTCTTTTTCAATTTTTCCATAGTTCTAGATAGAATAGGATTAGGGATTGGGGCCTTTTGCACCTCAGACTACAAAATTAATCTAACAGCAGCACCTACAGGAAGCACTCTAACTACAGCCAGATTGGCTAATTCTTTACCATCATTAGCATAAGTTCTCTCTCTGGGGCAGCTGAATTCAGCTGGCAATCCTGCATAGGTCAAGCATACTGAGGGATCCCCTGGAAGAAACCATATTACTATGGTAAGTAATTTTTTTGTATTCAGCATTTTTGAAGTCTGCAGAATCCGTAAGTATAATAAATGAGCAGTACATTCAATACAGTGTGCAATCATAATATATAAAAATATTTTGAAACAGTCTTGGCCTACAAGGCAGTAATATCTATCACAACCTCCACCCCCTTAGGGACAGTGTAGAGAGGAGGAAATGACTATTGGCAGTGTGCAACCTAAACCTGCCAGAGACCAGGCCCATCCAAAAAGGTATCATGGGTGTGGAGCAGGGAGTCTCAGCGACCAGTTCATAGGCCCCCAAGGAAGACGGGGGGGGGGAGCAAAGATAAAGAGGGAATGTAGGACCAGCCATTATACTAGAGTATAACTATCATATGGAACAATGTGCTGCTGCTGTCCTTGGGCTCCTCCTCCATGTGGAAGGAGAAAGGTTAGGAGATAGGACCAAGTTCCCTTTAAGGGACAAAGTCTGGATCTTTAGTCATCATGTGCAAGATCCACCCATTCCATCTCGATGAACACAGGTCTGCCTTATCATATAGTGAGTGCGTAATCCTCTCCATTCTATAGATCTGATTGACTATGGCTCTCCTATTTGCCAAGGATGGAACCTGGGGTGTAAGCCAGACCCTGGTAATCACCTTCTTTGACGCTAATAGGAGGATATCTAAAACGTATCATGAGTGAGGATAACACAGACCACGTGGGAGCATACATAATAAAAATGTCTCTGCTGTCAGAGGCATTAGTCTGCTGTACAGCTCCTCTAGCTCCTTGAGTGACTGTAAGAAGAAGTGCAGAATGGGGCACTCCCAGATTATGTGGTATGGTGGGCATTAGCATCCCCACATGTCCTCTAACAGGCAGCATCCCTGGTGGTGTGGCAATGAGCCATTGTAACCAGTGTTCAGAAGAACCATATCTGATGCTTCCAGGTGTATTCCCGCCATTGGTGAGAGTTAGTAATTTCAGAGATGATTTGACAGGACTTGTGCCATTGTTCTCTTGTAATTTGCTGGTCTAGTTCCTCACACTATCTCTGTAACATATTCTGTTGAGCCACCCATAGTGTCTATCAGGGATTTATAAAAAAGGGAAATCAAATGTCCAGTATCATGAGTCTGTATCACATAGATAAGGGAGGTAATGGTAATTGGGTGAGCTTCAGGTTGGTGAACCCCTATGGGAAGATTGTTAAAGTAATGTTGGAGTTGTAGGTATTTATTGAAATCACAGTGCTGGAGGCCAAACCCCTGTTGAACATCAATGAAGGATTTGAATATAGCCCCAGTCATAAGCTGGTAAATGTAGGGGAGTGAGAGATACTCCCATTTTTGGAAGGCCTGGTCAGTCAGGACCAGCTGGAAGTGTTCTGATAAGGGTATTGGACAAAGTAAACTAAGGAAGGGAACTAAATGCAAACCCCTGCAGACAGCAATCCAAGCCGATAGTTGTTACTGAAGCCATGGAGTAAGCCCTGTGGGGCATCCAGGCTGTATATCTAGATGGTACATGGCTTTAACAAAATCTGGATATGGAAGTAGTGCTGCCTCCATCCCCTGCCAGAGCTTAGTGGATTCCTGTGAAT
Source organism: Neoceratodus forsteri (assembly GCA_016271365.2). Lineage (NCBI taxonomy): Eukaryota > Metazoa > Chordata > Ceratodontiformes > Ceratodontidae > Neoceratodus > Neoceratodus forsteri. The sequence goes on along the minus strand of CM057458.1, from coordinate 1,338,966,950 downwards.
GGGTGTGGGTGAAGATAAAACAGCAGACCAAGAAGTAGGTGCATAAAAAACACAGTCATGGCATTTATCATTTTATTTTACTCAGAAAATTGAAAAATAGTAAAAAGAGTATATACACAAAGCAAACTGAGGTTAGTCATACTCAGCAAATGCTGGCTTATCTTCAGCCTGAAATCAGTCAATCTGCCAGTGCTTGTTCAAGCAGACTCATGAGGTCTTTCTCCTCTGATGGTCAGTGTTCAACTGACCTCCCTATCTGACTCTGTAGCCCCTAGTGGTGGTTTTTATACAAAAAGGTCTGGTCACCTGATCTTCCCCTTAGATAATACAGGGAAATAACTAACTATCCCTAAGACAACTGTGTCAGGATGACCTACCATAATAACCCACTTTTATTATTACATTGGACCACATAAGAACATTTGGTACAATCTTGAAAGAACAATAGTTATAGACCCATGCATGTGTAATAAGCACTTAATAAGTGCTTAATCCCTCCTATTTCCACAATGAGTGGCAGGTTTACTACTATAAATAGAGTCTGAAGAGGGTGCTGCTCCCCTATAGTGAGAGCTCATTCACCTCCAGGCAACAGGTAGGCCCAGTTCTGGCCTAGTAGGGTGGAGGAAAACAAAACAGAGAACCCTTCTTGTTGCTTTTTTCAGGTATTTAAACAATTTACAATATTGCAGTAGTTTTATTTCAAGTCTTTCTCTTGGTTACAGTTTGCTTTTAATGAGCCTGGTTTTTAAAATGGGAGAGGGTGGGGTTAAGTATTAATTTTTAACAAAAATGGACCTTCTTTGGAACCAATACTGCCAGGGTCCTTCTTTTTGTATTAAAGGTAACAGAGGAGTAAACATGCTCCATTTTCATTTAACAAGTCTCTCTCTTTTTGCTTTCTGCCACTATTTAGGCAAACAGGGCTCTCAAACATACAAACTTCAGTCAGCATTTAACAGAAAGTAAATGGACTGGGACACTTTAACTATATGCATATACATTTTCATGTAATTAAGCACTGCAAACACTTTTAACTATTCACAAAGCAACCTTTCTTAAATCAAGCACTTGATCTCAATGTGAGGTTACGCATCAGTTCCTTTTTAGATAAGCACCTTACACTTTATAATATCTCAAAGCATTAGAAGTACTTTAACTTGTGTTTGTGAAGGTACTGCAAGCACTTTCTATCAAGCTTTTCCTATAGCCAGCAAGCATACTGGACACCATGGCCATTCTTTCTTAAAGGTGTAGCATTTTATGTCTGAGTTCCAGGAACTCTCATATTGTAGCCTTGCTCAGAGCTTCTTCAGCAAACGCAATCAAGGTGTAAAATGGACTTAATTATACAGGTTCCTGGTTGGTAATTCTCAGTAATTTAATAAAGCCACCACACTATTTCTTTGCCAAATTAGTTGTACTTTATTATGATAGTATTAATAAGATTAGCCAGAAAAATTATACTGTAACAATAAAAACACACCCGGACAGGATGAATAGTTTCAATACACAAAAAGAGATGCACTCTGGCATAATTTGCAGATCTAAGGTCCAATTAACTGTTGTTTACCCAATACATGAAAAGAAACCAGAACAACCCTATCTTAACAATAAAAATGCATCCTGTCATGATTAGTAATACTAGTTTACAAAAGGGAATACATAGTAACATTATTTTTTTAAACATCAGGTAGCCCACTACTACCTGGGTGTTCCTGTTACAATTTAGTTATAAGACAACCAATGGGGCAATCCCATTGGGGTGTTTCTAACATGCAATCTAGACAGCTAGTAATATTTGCATTACAGGGCTACAGATTTTCAGAGAAAATGGAATTATACTCAACTTCCTCTGAGTCTCCAAGCGCTATGGCCAGTCAGGTATCACCGACTTCTTTCCTCTCGGAGAGACAGTAGACCTAACAATTAGGCCTAATATTTATACCCAACCTGTTTTCATTAAAAAGGCATAACTGGAATTTCCCAAAAACTACCTCAGCAGATTTAAACCAGATAACATGTCATGTAACAAGTCATAAGACTTGGGTTCAAAAATGCATTGGCCGTAAGATGCCTTGGTCATAAGTAGGGTTGGCAGTTTTCGATTATTATTTTTTTATAATTTCGGTTGAAAATATCGATTTTTATTTTTAAACCTTTTTCCTGAGTTTTGTCGATTTAAACTTTACCAGTTGCACGAAATTGTGGGTTTTTAAGCATTTATTTCGATTTGTATCGATTTAATTTTCACTGTTGCAGTTAATGACAGCAAATGTTGAGGATTTGCAAACTGATAAAAGCACAAATTGTTATCTTCACATGTCAAAATAGCAACAGAACTTACTTTTTCTATCTGTAAATTTAGATTATTATTGATGGAAATACTTTTTCATCTATTTGTGTGTGAGCAGTGAAATCAACATTTATCTACATTTACCGATTTAAATCTAATACTGCCAAGCCTAATCATAAGATACTTTTGACACTTTGCTGAGACATACGGTCATTCTTAAATGGAAAAACAAGTGATCAGGGGGTTTTATATTTATCAAAAATACTGGCTTTAGGATACAGAAAACATGCGAAGGGACGTGGCTTTTTTTTTTTTTTTTAAGTGACTGGCTTACAGATAGAAACCAGACAGTGGCCAAATTATGTATCTCATTATTTTTTTATATCAATTCCTTGTAACACATATTTTTAATCATAGGATGAGGAACTTCAGTAGTTAAGGCCAGCCGCAGTTACCAGCAGCTGTGTTCTTATTTTGGCCGTAACCTTCAAAAAGGCATATTTTGGTACACAGTGTTTTCCTGCTGAGCAGGATAATTCCAAGTTAGACCTTGGCTTTGTGCTTTCTGACTTATTTTATTTTCTACATTTACAGAATTTTAACCATTAACCTTTTAAAGTCTTACACATACATGCATATTAACTGACATGGTGGTATCATTCATTTACTTAGCCACTTGCAGCCTTTGACTAGCTAGCCATATTAACTTATATGTTGGCCTCATTCAGTCATCCATTGGCCATTTGTATTTTCTGCAAGCCTTGTACACCTTGCCATGGTCAGCTGTATATATATACAGGTGGTTATCAGCAATTTTATATAACTAAACTTGTATAGACCTGGGCCCTGGGGCCCCTGGACAAATTCAACAAAGGGACTGGAAGGGAAAAAGGAAAACCACAGAATATAGAGAGAAGAGAGTACCTTGGTGGGTGGCCAACCCACCTCAACAGAAAACTTGAAAAGAGTATAGAATAGACAAAAGAACACTGTTGCAACAGTCTTCAGTGGGGGAGTGGAGGGGGAGAGGGAGAGAGAGAAAAATGTCCCTAAGTGCTATACCATTTGTTAGGCAGAGTGCGGCTCTATCATAGTTCCTAGGTGACAATGTGCAATGAAGTGAAGGTGGGAAGCCTAGTAGTAGAGTTTAAGATTTGGGAGGGCAAGGCCCCCTCTCCCCTTAGGGAGGAACAGTGTGGAGAGTTAATCCGGGGGCAGAGTCCAGCCCATAGGAATCTAGTTATTGTTTTGTTACATTGCCGGAAAGTGTTAAGTGTTAAAGAGAAAGGGAGGTTTTGAAAAAGATAGAGGGCCTCCAGCAAGATCATCATCCAGATCACCCCCACTCTCCTAGTAAAACTAAAGGGCAACAAATTCCACCTTGTAAGATCTTGCATCATGTGTTGATAGAAGGGGGTGTAGTTGTTATGTATGGCAGCCGATGGGTTGTGTGCCAAGTAAATCCCCAGATACTTTAGTTTATCTAGATCCCAGCTAAAAATGGATAACGTTTGAGCTCTTGGGGAGGCTGGTAATGAAAGGTGAGGGTTTCTGTTTTGGTGGTGTTAAGTTTATAACCTGAGATTTTACTATGTTGTTCCAGTATCTGGAACACAGCGGGGAGTGAACAATTGCAATTACTGAGGTACAGAAGTATGTCATCTGCATAAAGAGCTACCCTGTGTTCCTCGCCTCCCAAAGATCTCCCTAAGTGTAGAGATTCCTGGATAGCCTGGGCTAAAGGTTCAATATATATGGCAGGCAAAAGAGGTGACATTGGGTAACCCTGTTGGGTTCCCCAGAATAGAGGGAAGTCCTCAGAATAGTAACCTGAAACCTTAACACATGCCCAGGGGACCCATATAGGTTTTGTGTGACTTTTATCAAAGTCTCCGGAAAGCCCATTTTCCACAAGGGGCATACAAAAAGAGCTAGGAGACCCTATCAAATGCCTTCTCAGTGTCAAGACTGAGAAGGACAGAAGGTAAGTGGTGGATCTTCTTTGGAGATATCTCTGTCATCAAGTTACACCTATGGAACTTAGTCATCAGCCGTCAGGATCCCACAGAAGCTTTTTCTGCAGCAATCAGGGGCCACCCATGCCAACATCAGGCTCCAACGTAACACACACTATATAAGCACAGGCAGCCCCACTCCCTCCTCCATTCTTTCCCCACTGTTGATCACTCACTGTGGGTTGAATTCAGGGCACAGTGCTGTGCAACAATCTAGTGCTATGAGACAACGAAACCCTGACATATAGTGGAGCTGTGTATCCTGACCTTTTGAAGTGATTTTATTGCTTGGTGAGCGAGCGTCTGTTGGGATTTAGGGTATTTGTTGATAGCTCCCATAGCAACTGGGAAACAGGAAGTGCAGGACTCCCATAGCAACTGGGAGACTGCAGGAGTAAGACAGCATGTAGTAGGGGCAAAGTTCATAGGTGTGCAAATGGGACCTTACTTGAACTAATGCAGGTAGTGCTTAGCACTAGTAAAAAGGCAATAAAAGCCTAAGGGAGGATAACTTTGTATTAGTGCAGGTTCAAGGTAGTGTGTGTGACCCCTAGATCTACATCTGGGTCACACACTACTTAGCTAGACCAGTACAGTGCGCGAAGGTTAAATTCAGGGCAAAGTGCAGTGCGACGGTCTAGTGCTGTGAGACAGTGAAACCCTGACATATAGTGGAACTGTTTATCCTGTCTTTTTAAAGTGATTTTATTGCTTGGTGAGTGAGCCTCTGTTGGGATTTGGGGTATTTGTTGATAGCTCCCCTAGCAACTGGGAGCCAGGAAGTGCAGGACTCCCATAGCAATTGGGAGAATGCAGGAGTAAGACAGCATGTAGTAGGGGCAAGGTCCATAGGTGTGCAAATGGGACCTTACTGAATTAGTGCAGGTAGTACTCAGCGCTAGTAATGGGCAATAAAAAACCTAAAGGAGGATAACTTTGTATTAGTGCGGGTTCAGGGTAGTGTGTGACTCCCATGATCTACATCTGGGTCGCACACTACTTAGCTAGACTGGTACAGCGAGCAGGGCGAGCTCGGGTGGGGTGAACGCGTGGCAAAACGTGCGGAGACACGCGCAGAGACACGCATGTGCATGCCTGTGCGTGTCTGCTGCGTCCACTCGGGATGTCAGGAACTTGGGCCTGAAAATCACAGAGGACTGGCTACTGCAAGTTATACACCACAGTTTTGTTAGTGTAATTACTTACTGATATCTGTGAGGGTTGATGTAACGCTAGAATGGCAGAGCCAAATGAATGTCTTTTAGAACTTTTATGTAGTACAGGCTCTGTAATTAAATGTTGCTGTTGCAAAATGTATCCATTACATCTATAGACCAAAACGCATTATTTAATAATAATAATACTTTTATTTATATAGCGCCTTTCACTATATCACAGTGGAGATGGATTCAAGGTTGACAAGTTATACATGTACAAAATGCAAGGAGCTTCAACAGATAAAATCAGAATGGTTGACATTAAAAAAATTGTTGGACGGCAGTGATAAACCAAATAAATCCAAAATGGAAAAAAAGAAGTTGGAAGGGCCTAGTATGCTGATCTCAAATGACGGTGATTAAATGCAGGATGAGGTGGAGGGTATATGGGAGGCAGTAAACAGTAAGAAAACAAAAAAATGTAGAAGGGCCCTGGGAAATATCTCATACAAGTCACCAAGAAGATTTGCTGCCCTTGTAGATCCCAGTGAGAAAACAACACAAGAAAGCCAAGATGTTGACACAAGTACACAAGTAGGACAGGAGCAACACAATGCCACAAGCAGGTTGAAATTAGTAATAGGTGACTCCATTGTACGTGGCTGCGATACTTGGATTTGCAACAAGGATAAGGAAAATAAAGAACTCTGCAGTTTTCGGGAGCAAGGATAAATCACACCAAAAATAGCAGAAGCAAACTACTAAGCAAAAACAATACAGGTTATAGGACAGTTGTGGTACACGTGGGGACAAATGACCTGGGTAGAGAGCACGAAAAAGACATAGAGCAAGACTTACTCGATGTGGGAAAGTTTATAAAGGATAGTGGGGCTAGAGCTGTAATCTCAGGAATTCTCCCCATACAGAAATGTCACCCAGAGAAAAACAAAACTATACAGAGAATCAAAGTGAGATTAGATTACAGAGCAAAGCAGGAAGGAATAGAATATCTTAATTCTTGAAATCTTATATATGGGAGGGATAATCTTTTCTCAAAGGACGGCTTACATTTAAATAAGGCCGGAAAAAAATGTACTGAGCAGTTGCATAATCAGGGCTCTGGGCAACAAGCAAGCTGGAAACAATGTAAACTAAATACTGGGGGGGGGGTTGAGAAATATGCAGGATAAAATAAAAGCCCTTTTAGTTAATGCAAGGAACCTACCTGGCAAAATAGAGGAGCGTGGGTACTTGCCAACAACAGAAAGAGTTCATTTATGCGGAGTAACAGAGACCTGGTATAGGGAGGGCAATTGGAGTATGGACATTCCTGTCTACAAGCTATACAATGTACACTGAAAATACAGGAAGGGAGGTGGAGTGGCATTATACGTATCAAATGAACTAGAGCCCTATAAGGTTAGAAATATAAGTGGTGGGGGCGCTGATGAGTATTGTTCTGTAAAGACGTGTTTTCCTGCAGCTCCTTACTTCAAGAAGTAAATCTATTAGCATCCATTACATCTATAGACCAAAACGCATTATTTAATAATAATAATACTTTTATTTATATAGCGCCTTTCACTATATCAAGGCGCTGAACAAATTAATTAAAACTTCAACATTCAATACAAAACATCAAAGACCATAAACATTATAAAATATATCATAAAAACATAATAAATTACAATAAAATTTCACACATTTTACAGTACATATTAACTTTCCAAGAAGGCCATTCTCCATAAGTGTGTTTTCAATTCCTTCTTAAATATCTCCACAGAGGTGCATTCCCATAACCGGCATGGTAGAGAATTCCAAAGAGTGGGAGCAGCATGAGAAAATGCTCTGCTGCCAGAGGATTTCAAACTCACTTGAATCTAACTAACCCATGTCAGCCGAGCGGAGTGATCGGTCAGCAGTAAGGACCAGTAGGTCTTTAGATAGGACGGACCTGATCACGAAGGGCTTTAAAAGTCAATAAAATGACTTTAAAGGTGATCTGCCATCAGTTGTGGAGCCAGTGCAGTTCGCGAGCACCGGGTAATGTGACAGGACCTACTTGTCCCAGTCAAAACCTGGGCTGCCGCGTTCTGCACAAGCTCTAGGCGGCGGATTTCAACCCCAGAGAGCCCAAAGTAAAGGGCGTTGCAGTAGTCGAGGCGCGAGGACACAAAGGCATGGACCAATGTTGACAGAGAGTCAGACGGAACAAGGTGCTTAACCCGGGCAATATTTCACCTGTGGTTGTTTTAACAGTAAAAATGGACAAATACTTACTGCAAAATTCTGGCAGGGCACCAAGATCTACAATCAAAAATACTAAGAAACAGGTATCTGCACCATCACCTGATTCTGTAGGCCCCATATCCTTGTCTGTGGCCAAAATGGCGGTACTGGACCGAGAGGTTACTGAGCAAGTGCTTGCAGCTCTGATTCCACACCTCGAACAAATGGAAAAACATTTAGATGGACTTCTACAAGAGCTCGTAGATCAAACAAGCTAACAAGCATCATGAATTACTGAAGTCGAGCAATGCATATCTACCCTGGAGAATACTATGAATCCCCTACCGAGTAAGCTGGTGGCCCTAGAAAAAGAATTCAAAGAGTACAAGGAAATGTTCGACTATCAAGAAAATGATCACAGACAGTTAAATCTGAGAATCCGAGGGCTGCTGGAAGGCAAAGAAACTGGGAATATTTTGAGTTTTGTACGGAGACATTCCCTAATCTGTTGGGCCTACAACCAAAGGGGGACCGGTATAAATTAGAGTGGGCACATCAGGCGGTGTTGCCTAGGCCTGTGGAGGGCCAGCTGCCCCAATAGATTATTGTCTGATTTTATAATTTCCAGGATAGACAAGCTGTATTAAGAGCATATCGGCAGAAGAAGGAGGTGCTTTATGAAGGCGCCTGTCTTTTTTGTCTCACAGAACTACTCTGCCGATTATTGAAAAAGCGAAGGGCATTTAACCCTGTAATGAATCAGTTGAAGTATCTTCAGGTGGAGTGTTTCGTGCTGTACTTAGCGCTCCTAAAAATAAAGCATGAAGGGGCCACGTTTTCATTTTGGGAGGTGGATAAAGCTGCTGCGTTTGTCAATGAACTAAAGCTGAAAATCAGATGACCTGCTGTGGCTTTCATTACTCCTCTTAAGTTGGCCCGTGTGGCCTACTGAATTGCCTTCTGTTTGTTTTCTGAGAGACTAGCTGGCATGTGGACATATTGGAGAGACACCCCTTGCTTGGCCCTGGTGAATTCTCCCCTGCTCGTGTGATGGATAAGGCGCTGGAAGGATTTTCTGCTTCTACAACATTGCCTGCCTACTGAATTTTGAACTTTAAAGTGGCTGAGAGATGGATGTGAATTTGCTGTTGGCCGGGTTAGGAAGGACAATGATTTGTGAGCAGATTGTCTGAAGGGCACTCCCTGCCCTCTGTCTAGATGTTGAATGCCTATTCAATTTTCTACACCTATCTACAGCAGTGTCTTCCAGATGGGCCGAGAGTGGAAGCTGCGGCTCCTGAGGTAAGCTGGCCGGGGTTTGCGGGCTCGGGCATTGCGTATGCTGATTTGGAATCACACTGCCTTGGTCCGCACCCTCTAGCCTGATTTTGGATTACATACTATAGGAGGACTATCTCTGGGCCACCTTCAGAGACATTACAAGTTTTTACATCATGCTTAAGATATCAGAGGTTCCCAGAGACATGGTTGGGTGCTTCCAGCTAGCTAAATGGGTAAATTTTTCTCGTAGCTATGGGGGGCAAGAATAAGATGTTGTAAATGATCTTCTTGGGGAGAACTTTTGATTGGAGGAGGGAAGGGGACAGATGGTTCTGAGAGGGGGTGGCTCCAGGGTCTACACGCCTTGCATCCCCATAATGGGGAAATGTTGATCGGATTAATCACTTTGGTTTTTGACAACTCAGAACTTATAGTTGCATTAAAATGATCTGGGAGAAATGTCTAAGTTACTGGATTTTATAGAGTACTGGGTGATGCTGATTGGTGTGTGGTGTCACCTTTCTTTAATGATATCTGATGGGAGCTAGGGAGTAGGATGCCTTGTTTTTGCATTCACTTAAGGGAGTTGGTTATATTGCTTGCTATGGTGGGAATAAGAGTTAATTGATGAAGAGGGATCAAAAGGTGGCATCCGCCCTACGATAATGACAATTGGTGTGTCTGTCTGGGCAGGGAGGAGGGGTGATGCAGCTTTGGCTGCTGGTTGCCATTTGGGGGAGTATTGAGTGGTGAGTTCCACTTGGGGACATATGTACTCAGCCATGGTGCTGCTCCCTCTCATAGGCTGGCAGACATCTGGTGGGAAGTATTCTCTAATGTTGAAAGCTGGTGTTTCTTTTTTTATACTTATCTTTGCATAACTTGGTCTATAGCAATCATATTCTTGGGGGGGGTGGGGGTACTCGTCTGCATTTGAAGATTTTTTTTCTTCTTTCTAGAGCTATTCTGGATTTGAATAGCTAAGGGTTGTTTTTGATAATCACTACGACCATGTTCCTTGATTATAATGGAGGGGATGGAAGGGGCTGGGGGATTAATGTTTTAATGTTTGTTCTATGTTATACTGTATGTTGTTGTCTTGTTATCTTTTGAACTATGGGTCCACAGTTAATTATGTGAGCTGCATGTCACAGTGGCATGTTCTACTGAGGAGCAGTAAGAGAAAGAATACTGGTAGGCAGAAAGTACAATATATCCACATTTGTTTATGAGTGCCAGTAAGGATGTAACAATAATATCTTGGAATGATAGAGGGTTTTTGTCCCCGATAAAGTGTATCAGTTTGTTGACAGCTCTGCGAAGGCAGCAAGCGCAGATTGCTTTATTGCAAGAGATGCATTTAACTGACAAAGAGCATCAAAGGTTAGTGAGAGACTGGGTTGGAGCATGCTATGCTGCATCCTGTACCTCTCACAAGGGAGGGGTAGCTGCATTGATACATAAACACCTTCCCTTCCAGGTTATTCGGGTGGTTGCAGATCCTAAAGAAGGAAGGTATATTTTTGTAGACGGGAATCTTTATGGTGAACAGATCACGCCAGCTAGTATTTATGCCCCCGTGATATTTGACCTCACTTTTTATCAATCCATATTATATATATTGATTAGAGAACAATTTCAAGGGGTAGTCCTTGGGGGAGACCTAAATACTATTCTGAATCCCGAGCTGGACCACTCGGAGGGGAGATGTAGGAACAGAGGAGGTGTTTGGCGCTGGCAAGAGGGTGTAGCTGAATCAGATTTACTTGATAGCTGGAGATCAGTTAACCCTGGGGCAAAGGAATTCACCTTCTACTCAAACCCACATAAAACGTGGTCACGTATTGATTATATATATATATATATATATATATATTAGAGCCAAAAAACTCCATTTAATGCATCAGTTAGGGTTGTTCACAGCGACAAAAGTGAGGAAATTTGGTGTTAGGGTTGAAACCTCCCTTGGACCTCTCCAGCCCACCCCTCCAGACGGCATCGGGGTGTGCATTAGGGTCATCGGCCTAACTCTCACCCCATCACGTGTAGAAGCTGAGGAATAGGACAATGGGGTGAGAGTTAGGACTGATGACCCCAACGCACACCCCGATGCCAGCTGGGGGGTGGGCTGGAGGGGTCCAAGGGGGGGTTTCAACCCTAACACCAAATTATCTCGCTTTTGTCGCTGTGGAACAACCCTAACTGATGCATTAAATGGAGTTTTTTGCGTCTAATTTCCCTTCATTTTGAGAATGATGACGAAAAATAGTGAAAGTAATGCAGCAGCAGGAGTGTGGGGCACTTTGGGCCCCGCGCTCCTGCCATGGATGGCACGCAGGGGCACAGTACCGCAATTGTAAAGGCAAATGGTAACAGTAACAACAATAATAGCAGCAAAGGAAACAGAAATGCAAAAGGAAATGCAAGCGCATATGGAAACACACATCGTAATGTGGACGGGCACAGTAACTCAATTGCAAATGCAAATGGTATCAGCAACAGCAATGAAGATGGAAAACGAAAGAGAAATGGTAAAGCAAATGAAAGGGCTGCCATAAACACAAATGGCAATGCAGACGGGGACGCAAACTGAAATGCAAACACAAACAGTAGGGGAAATGCAAATGTTAACAGTAACGCAAACGCAAGCGCAAACGAGAACGCAAAAGGTAATGGATGCGGTGGCGCACACAGGAACAGAAATGCCAACGGGTACGTAAAAGCAAGTAGAAACAGTAACTGTAACATTAACAGAAGCGCATACCCTGTTCTTCCGCAACAGCTGCATAAAAAAACACAGTGTGCACAAAGAATGTATGCATAGCAACAGGCCTCAGAGCAGAAAATGAGCTGTTGGAATACTAAATTGCTTATATCTCAGGAACCGTACGACATAGAAATAAAATTTAAATGTGACATGAATCATGCGCTTCCTGGCTATGTTTTTTTATATGCATAGCCATAGGCAGGGACACTGGTTTACCGGGATTGAGAAAGGGCATATTCCGTTTTGCACATTGTAAAAAATGGTATTTTCACTGGTATCTGCTAAGCCAAAATTCGGTTTTACCGGTATTTGGTTTTGTGTACTTTATTTAACAATTTTTAACTCTGCTAACATGCATTTTAGCAATTTTGACCTCCACTGTTACACATCCTTCCATCCTTGTACCAATTTAAAGTTATTTTAAGTACAAGATATGATGGCAGCAGCAACACTACAGCCCTCAACCCTAAGGTGTGATGGAAGCAGCACTATGGCCCCATCCCTAAGGTGCGATGGCAGCACCAACACAGCACTACAGCCCCATCCCTCTGGTGTGATGGCAGCAGCAAAAGCACTATGACCTCCCTTCCTCAGGTGTGACAGAAGCAGCAGCAATGTGGCCTCCATCCCTTAGGTGTGATGGCAGCAGTACTACCTTCACCATTCCTCAGGTGTGATGGCAGTATCAGCATTATGGCCCCAACCCCTCAGGTAGGAAGGCAGCAGTACTACATTCCCCATCCACCAGTGGTGATGGCAGAAGCACTACAGCCCCCACCCCTTCAGTGTGATGGCAGTAGCAACAATGCAGTCCATATCCCTCTGGGGTGATGGCAGTAGTGACAGCACTATGATCCCCTTTCTTCAACACCCACATCCCACATGCACAAGTTACAAATTACTTGGTCTCTTTGCTTGTTAGAATTCAGATGTCAATAAATCTGAACCATCACCGCTAAGGTGGACTACCTTTGTTTTTTCCTATCTATAATTTAACTGCCTGAATTGGATTTCTGCCTGTGACACCGCTGACCAGGGTTAGGGAACAGACTTGGGTGTTGGAGGGCCAGCTGGTGGGTGAAGGCTTGAGTGTCCAATGACCACTCACCTTCTCCTATGAGGGAGGGTGGGTTCATGGCTTAGCATTTGCTGGCACCTGGTGGAGGCCAGAAGCACAACATGTCAGCCCTCACTGCAGGAGGGAGCGTGACGAACGTCGCCTTGTACCTTGACATCCTGTGGCTTGTCATGCTCCCAAGAAAATGGGAAAACACCCGCTGACCAACCGAAGGACAGCTGTTGGTTCCTCCTTTAGCAGGAAGCCCCAGACATGTGTCCGTTCTGACCCCTGCCATGGCCAGGATATACAGGAAGCTCTTTAGGACAATTCTCCTCCCCTGGTAGCCTCCCACAGGGGTAGGGGCCGACTCAATGAAGGGTTACTTTGGGTTACCTGGTAGTACAGCAGTAAGGGGCAGTGGATGGTGGTCAGGACTCAGCTGTGGTGGTAGGGGGCCTTGTCGGGCCTAAAGAAGTGAATTGCCAGGGGGTAGGAAGAGCAAAAAAAACTGCTTGAATTTGCTTCTTTGAAATAAAGTGTCTTCACCTAAAAAATTCACAAGTGATTAGTGGAGGATGTTCAAATGGATTTATGCATCTCCCAGACATGTGGATGCTTTTTCTTTTTTACTTGGTGTCCATGAGAAAGGTGTCTCCCAGTTTTCATGTCTTTTTTCAGATATGAATTGAGCACTACTCTGCCCACCAGCATTATACAGCACCTGGGGTCTTACTTTCTGTACATCATCGACTGTGCTTTCAAAATCCACTGGCCAAACATAAGTACACTTAAATACTTAACATTTGCTTTTTGTTGAAACAGTTTATCAGAAAACTTTCTGTTGTCACAGAGACTGAAACAGCAGGTGGGAGAAAAGGTGCACATTATCCAATTCACCTAAATGGGGTGCTAACTGTGAAGTCTTTTCATAAGTAATAAGGCAGTTTTTTCTTTGTGAACATTCTTTCATTCAGAATAGTTTTCATTCAAACAACTGAGGATTTTGGATGGCCCTACTGATTATAAACTTGAATAAGCTAGTTGGTAACAGTGATCCTGCATTTAGCAATCTACAACCTAGATGCTTATATGCAAAGAATACAATAAAAACCTGACTACAATCTAAAAACAAGCTTATACAACACAAAATATATCTGAACATTTATCTTTACCTATACAAAATCATTTCAGCCCAAGTAAAACCCAGGTAAATTACATGGTACCCTGACTACTATTCTATGATGTAGTAAACATATATTGGTATTTTTTTTTATTCTTTGTATAGCAGATAAGGCCCACTGGGCAGAACTGTCTGTTTTCAGGAGTGACCTAGAAGCACTGGGGAGGTTAAGTGACTTGCTTGGAGTCATACAGTATGCAAGTGGAGGTTGTGGGAATCAAACCCAGGTCTGCTGGATGTACCCAGTTCATTCACTGTTTGTTACTCTAACCACTAGACATGGGTGGTTAAACTGAATGGCTGATTACAACAAGGCAGTGCTGGTGATTTCCTTATTGACTCTATATGCAGCAAAGCAGAAAGAATGCAAAGCACAGCAGCATTCATTTTAAGATGCTGAAATCTAGGTCAGCCCGCTGGCGCTACGGTAGCACTATTGCTTGCAATGTCAGCGACCCAGGGTCAGAAGTGAACTCGGGTTGCTGGAGGTCTAGCCAGGGGAGTAGGATTGAGCACCTGGGGGACTGCTCTCCTCCTCCTCCTCTGGGGAGTGTGGGCTGCAGGTCCTGCTGCTTTACCACACCTGTGTGATCACGGGTGGTGATGCAGTGGTGCTGCAGAGTAATCAGGAGGGCAGGATGCTAGCCAGGATCTGGAGCAGTGGCATGTCTCTATGTGACCTACCTCCTTGGATCTCCTCTAGTGCCGGTGCCCTCAGGGACAGAGACCAGAAAACCAGGAACAATCACCCCACATTGGCCACTGACAGAAGGGACCCAGGTGCCCCAGACTTCATAACCAGGCTCCATGAGGGACCCACTGAGCTGCCCGACACACACTAAGGGAGTGTGGAGGGGTGACCTGTGGTCCCCTCCCTTTCCCTCCTGGGGGAACACAATACAGGCAGGATAGGGGCAGGACCACAGGAGCTCATGAGGGTTACCTGGGGGTGAAGCTAAGGGATACCCAGTCTAGGGATCTCTGAAAAGTGGAGACTGATGTTGTAAGAAGGGACATAGAAAGAGAAAATTAAAACAAATTAAAAAAGATGCTGAAATCTTAGAGATTCTGTGCAGTGACATGCAATTTCCGTGAGGCACCGGTACAAGAATTCAAAATCCTCAAACCAAGCAGGATTCCGTGATTGTTACTGGTGTTACCAGTAAAAATGGAAAACCAGGGTCCCTGGCCATAGGCCATAGGCTATGCATATTCGTGACAAAAATTCCATATCTTGCACCATTTTTGAGATACGAGCCCTGACAGGCATGGCGTACGCCACCATGTTAGTCTATGGGAAAAAAAGTCAACTTCGGACTATCATAACTTGGCAGCCATGCAATATTTTTTTCACCAAACCACCGAAAGGCACATCTGTGAGATGTTGGCTGCCTTCCCTCCAAATTTCAGCCCAAAAGACCAAATGGTTCTTTTGCAGCAGGGTGACAAAGAACACCTGTCATTTTGGCCATAGTCTTGAAAAGTACTGTTGAACTTTACGAAAGCTTTCGCAAATTTGTTCGAAAGTGTCGCAAGTGTGAAAGTACTTTTCGAAAGTACTTTTTCCAGAAATTTGAAAATCATATTTCTGGGGTGTTTTACCCCAAAATAAAGACATGTCTAGCATCCTCAGGGTCTGACTAGGTGAATACAAAAATAATTAGGTTGCTAGAGGGTCCCAAATTTAAATGGCAAGCATTTTTCTGATCACCAACTGAAAACAAAATGGCGGATTTGCAAAAGTAAAAGGGCCATTTCCGAAAGTAAAAACTGCATTTGCGACACTTTCAAACTTTTTGTTAAATTTTCCCATTGACTTATAATGGGAACTTGTTTTTGAATAACTTTTGAACCGTTTAATATTTTTTCACGAAATCTTTGAAAGGTACACTGGGCACCAGCCACATGTTCCTAAGTTTCGGACATCTCAGCAAACTGTCGCGACCTGTGAAAGTGATGAGCAAAAGATTCATCAGAAAGCATAAATGCATGCTGAGATCTGACTTAATAACCCGCAGCCATATATCCGACCAGAACAAAAATTGGCAGACCCCAAGATGTATGGTTCTTGATCATGCATTCCAAATTTCAGGCAAATCTGTTGAATGGTGGCAAAGTTATTATGTGTAAAGTTTGACCCTTTAACCTTAAAAGTGCTACTCAACTTTAACTATGGTAGCACTACCGTATACCATATAGATAAATATATATATTATATATATATATATATATATATATATTCCTTGCAGTTGGTCTCATAGGGTGTTAAAGGTACAGTATAGTCCTATCTATATCACAGACCACGCTATGGTGATGCTGGTGTGTAGCCTGAATGAGAAGCAGGAAGACCCACCTCCCTGGAAATTCCTGAATTGTCTTCTTGGTAACAAAGACTTTCTGCAGTATCTTAAAAATCACAGGAAATGTTACCAGGAGACCAATAAGGCTGCAGCTCCCTCTGCCAGAGTCTATTGGGATGCTGATAAAGTATACATTTGTGGAGTTATCACAAATTGTGTTGCAAAATATAAAAAAAGAGTGAAAGGAGAGTAGGATGGGGTTAGAGCAGAAGATGAAAGTTCTGGAGCAAAGAATGACCTGGGGTCCTCAGGGGTCACACTAAGGCACTTGACGGCTGCCCAGGAGGCACTGAATGGATTCTTGCTGGGGGAAGCCCTGACGTCTTGGTTTTTTGCTAAGAACAAATTTTATGAGTGGGGCAATAAGCCTGGCCCTCTGCTGATGAGATTAATTAAGGGTAGAAGAGGTCATTCACATATCTCAGGGGTAAAAAATGCGTAGGGTAACCTAATTCGAGATAAAAACAGATCAAGGACTGGATTAGACAGTTTTACCAGCAGTTGTATCAGGCTGAATGTATGGCCACTTTGGATAAGGCTAAGAATTTCCTGTGTAAACTTACACTTCCCCAGCTCTCTGAGGAACCGAAAAAACAACTTGGGGCAGAGATTACAAAAGATGAAATTAGGCGGGCTATTCAAGGCCTAAAGAAGGGGAAGGCTAGTGGACCGGATGGGTTCCCTTCGGAATACTATAAAGTTCTGCAGGAGCATTTGATTGATCCGATGTGGGAGGTGTTCTGTGAGGCCTGGGGAAAGGGGGTACTCCCTGCTTCTTGTTATGAGGCAGTGATTTGTATGGTGCCTAAACTCAGAAAGGATCCTACGGAATGTGCCTTTTATCATCCAATTTCATTGTTGAATTGTGATGTTAAGATCTTGGCAAAAGTTTTGTCGGGGTGCCTGGATCAGCTCCTCCCAGGGCTCATCCACAAGACCAGTTATGTACGCAGTCGTTTCTCCTGTCACAACATGCATAAGTTATTAAATGTTGTTTGGAAAGCCTCTCTGTGCCATGGTGGCACTGCAGTGCTTTCCATGGACACCGAGAAGGCATTTGACCATATAGAATGGGATTATCTGATGCAAGTTCTGACACGGTTTGGGCTGGGAGATGACTTCATGGGGATGGTCTGGGAGCTGTATAGATCTCCTGTGGCATGGGTCCTGGTGAATGGCTGTCTCACAGACAGCTTTCCCCTATATAGGGGTACACATCAGGGGTGCCCCCTCTCCCCTTTGCTCTTTGCATTGGCCACAGAACCTCTTGCTGTAAGTATCTGAGGTAATCCGGAAATTAGAGGGATGGTGGGAGAGTCTGGCTGGACCACAAAGTCACCCTTTATGCGGATGATAGGTTGTTATATGTTACAGAGCTGTCTAGGTCTGTCCCACCATTATTGGCTTTAATTGCTAAGTTTGCCTAGTTTTCTGCATATAAGATTAACCTAGGTAAGTCTGAGATATTGTTTTAGGGTGAACATAAAAGTGTGTCCCGGAGGAATACATGGGGACTGAAGGAGGTCTCTACTTCTTTCAAGTACTTAGGCATCTATGTAGGAAGGGACCTGGGATTCCCTGTACAGACTTCATTATACTCTGCTCATTAGGACAGTCGAAGATGAATTACGCAGATGGAAAGCCTTGCCTATCTTCTGGTTAGGATGTATTCACCTCCTAAAAATGAACATTTTGCCCAGGATTCTTTGTTATGCAAATGGTGCATATTGGTCTTTCTAGGGTTGATCTTAAGAGAATAGAGAAGGCTTTTTCTGATTTTGTATGGCAAGGTAAGCATCCTCATACTAGTCTCAGGCACCTTAAAGTGGATGTCTCACTGGGTGGTATTAATTTTCCAGATCTTAAGAACTATTACCTTGCCACACAACATCATTATACCCAGGACTGGGTAAATAGACCTGCTGCAGTGGGTTGGTTAGACCTGGAGGAACAGCACTGCCCTGGAAGCTTTTGGTTTATCTTTCGCAGGGGACGCGTGAGGCCTATAATAGATTAGAGCTGATTAACCCTCTAGTTTGTTCGGTTCTGGAGAGTTGAGATCAAATCAGTTGACAGGTGGGGGTGCAGGAGGAAGACACTTTGTTGCCTCCTATTGCTGGTAACTCATTCTTTCTTCCTGGGCTGGCAGATGGAGGCTTTAAGTTGTGGGAGGCAAAGGGCATTAGACGAATAGGTGACCTATACACACTGTAGATGAAAACCTACGCTCTTTTGAAGAAATAAGGAATGGACTAGGTATACTGAATGTGCATTTTTTTCCACTTTTTACAACTCAGGGCCTATGTTAAAGACCTAGGTACTGTAGGATGCTGGCCTCTGATTCATGTTAGGCACAAATTGAACATTTGGTATACTTGGCTGAGAAAGACATGAGAGGTCTACTTAGGAAGGCTGCTCTTCAGGGTAGGAGTTTTTTCCTGATTCTATGCAAAAAACTAAAGATAGGTCAGTGGGAAAGGGATTTGGGGAGAGTTATTCAGGATGAGGATTGGCGTATGATGTTGCAGCTGCATAGGGCTGTTTTGATTTGAAATAAATATAAGGAATCCTTTTATAAATTTATACATAGGCTTTATTGCCACCCTCTGGTGGTTCACAAGTTCAGTCCTGCTGTCTCTCTGTTGTATGGGAGATGTAGAGTTGAAGTGGAAGCTTACTTTCATTCCTTTTGGACCTTCTCAATACTGCAGAAGTTTTGGGAGAACATAGCGCAGGAAATAGGGGTTATGTTGGGGAGACACCTACTGGTTGACCCCCTATTGCTTTTGTTTGGTGTTAAGGAGCTAGGCCTTGAGGGCTGGGGACTGTTGCTGAGGTGGTGCCGGGTGTTACTGGCTCTTGCACGGCACTGTATTTTGAATACTTTGGTTTCAGGAGCTGTTCCTGTGGTCCATCAATTGCACACTGTGGCAATACAGACCCTGGCACTCGAACGCCTGTCATACCTAATCAGAGGCAGAGAGGAGAAATTTCTCCAGACTTGGGACCCTTTCATCACCTCATTAGCACCAGCAGAGGCACAGGCTCTCAGAGAAGGCCTACACTGATAAAAATGGATGGATTCTCTTTCAGAACACCCCTTCGGCACCACACACCTACAGTATAAATGAAATAGTCCCTGCCCTCTAGGCTTTTTATTATACCACTGTATTAGAATAGGTTGTTTTTTAAGATTTTGTAAGTGAACATTTATGGCAGCTGCAGCATGTTCAATTTATTTTATTTATGTGTCGGTATGTATTGACTGGACCCGTGTACATAGTTTTGATGAATTATCTTTGGTTTTGTTGTCTGTAAAATGAGTTGTTTGAATTGTAGTTGTCTTTTTATCTTTGCAAATTCTCAATGAAAAAATTAGGCAAAAAAAAAGAAATATAAGTGATAAAAACGATCTAGAGCGAGTATGGGTAAACGTTTATCTGAGACACAGCAAAGAGATCCATGTTTGTGTGGGATATAGGGCACCAGCTCTATCAAGACAGGAAAACAATATATTTTATGAGAGACTTGAGAAACTTGAGCCAGGAAACAGAGCACTCATAATGGGAGACTTTAATTTCTCAGGCATTGATTGGGAAAAGAAATCAGCTGAAACATCAAATGGGAAAAAAACTGCTAGACTTTATACAACTTAATAATATGCAGCAACTAGTTCAGGTTGCAACGAGGGGCAATAGCATTTTTGATGTTGTAATGACTAACACATATAGTAGCTCAGTATACTGTAAGGTAAGGCAACCCTTAGGCAACAGTGACCACAACATGGTTGAGGTTTCTATCAAAACTAACTGGAAGCCCCTGGTAGGAGTAACTAAGGTAGAGCGTTATGATATAGCTGACTACTCTACTATTCTACAATGCAGCAGTACATCAAGGACTGGAACTGGAGGGAGGAGTTTAAAGGTCAAATTGTTGAAGGTAAATGGCAGAAACTAATGAACATTTTAGATTACTGTATTGAAAACCATGTACCAGTAAGAACTAAATAGAATAAAAAAGGCAAAATTGGTTTAACAACAAAATAAAAAAAACAAATTAGGTCACGTAGAAAGGTGTACTGTAAGTACAAGAGGAACCCCACACAAAGTAACCTTGCTGCTTACAAATCCAAAAGTGTGACCTGTAAAAAAGAAATTAGATCTAGCAAAAGAAATTACGAACTAAGACTAGCAACCGCAACTAGTGACAACAAAAAGGCTTTCTATAATTACATAAATAATAAAAGAAAAGTATATACTACTCTCGAGCCTCTTGAGGTAGAAGGACAGACTATTAAAGATGAGAAAGGGATGGCTGAAGTTTTTAATAACTATTTTTCCAACATTTATGAATCTAAGGATGAATTTCCACGTCAGTTAGTGGAGAAACTACAGAAAGATATTACCCTCAAAGAACCTCATATTACTGAGGAAGATGTTAAAACTAGACTTTGAAGGTTACAGGTACATAAATCACCTGGCCCCGACAACCTGCACCCAGCCTTGTTAACATCTGGCTGATGTTTTGTCTGCACTGCTGGCGGACATCTTTAATTCCTCCTTAGCTCAGAGTACTACAGTCATGTCATGGAAAGTTGCAAATGTAATTCCTTTACACAACAAGGTCTGGCAGAGCCACTACAACTACAAATTCATTAACTAGGTAAGGGTGTTTCATGGGCTTAAACATAAACATGAATTGCATTTAGTAAGGCCAACGATACCATTCCACATATGACTTTTGAACAAGCTGGCAGCCTAGGAGTGGGTCACAAGGTGGCAAACTGGGTTAGGAACCGGGTGAATGATAGAAGATAGAGTCATGGTAAATGGTGTTCAATCTTAGGAAAGGAGTGTGACCAGCAGGGTGCCACAGGGATCAGTCCTGGGCTCAGTCTTGTTTAATGTCTTTATAAGTGAAATTGTGGAGGGGCTGGAGGGGAAAATGTGCCTCTTTGTGAATGACACTAAGATCTGCAACTGGGTGGACACTCCGGGAAGGGTGGAAAAAATGAGGCGGGACCTAGGTAAACTGGAGGAATGGTCCGAAGTGTGGCAGCTGAAATTTAATGCAAAAAAGTGCAAAATCATGCATTGCAGGAATCCAGGGGAGGATTACGAGGTGGGGGGACTGATGGTCACCAAACAGGAAAGAGATTTGGGGGTAATCATATTGGATGACCTAAAGGTGGCTAAACAATGTACCAAGGCTGTGGGGAGAGCCAGTGGGAAGTTGGGGTGCATAGGGAGAGGTATCACCAGCAGAAGGAAGGAGGTGGTGATGCCACTGTGCAGATCACTGATGAGGCCTCATTTGGAATACGGTGTCCAGTTCTGGAGGCTACATTTCCGTAATTTAACTTTAAATCACAAATGGGTTAAATGGTTCTATTTTAGATCTGTATCCCTCTCCCCTTCTGCTCCCACTAGTTAGGCTAACTGAATGCAACCCAGAAATATCTAGGCTAGCATGATGTTTCACCTACACAAGCTGCTTCTCAGTCCACATCACTGTCTTTCTAAAATTGTAACTTCTTTTTGAAAATAAAGGTTGCCACAGTAATACATAAGCTAAAGTGATGTCACCTACTAGGAGTTGTAAGACATACTGTAGCTAGCTTGGCTTGAGGAAGGGTGAACATGGTTAGGACCCCATAGCAATTGAAATGCATATGCAGCAAATAAGTCCAGATGCACAAACTTACCCTACAAGTGGTAAGTATCACAGTCTGCGTAATACACACATGAATTACTGGTAAGGTTGGGTTAAGTACCTAGCAGGAGGAGGGTAGGGGCTGTGGGCAGGAGCAAAGAGATGAGCCAGTGGGGAACAATTAGCAGGTCACGTGGTATGCCTGATAAGAACTGGGGACAGAGGAAATGAGGAGAGACTGCGATGGGTGCTAGCTTTAGAAGGAGAGTTGAAAGGCGTCAGGGACAAGGGGGAGGATAAGACCCAGAGGAGGGTGGGAGATATTGGTGTGCTTCTAGGGTAAGTGGAGAGTTTGCAGACAATGATGCCACTTTACAGAGGGTTGACAGGCGAACGGGTAATGCATCCCCTCCATCGACGCCTGTGTCAATGACGATTCCCTGTCCTGCTGTAGACCTCAATACTAACCTTTTCTCTATTACCATGTCTCTCTTTCAACAGCTAGTTTCATCACCTGTGCCATCTTTGCCCATGCCATCGGGTGCTGCCTCAGTGTCAATGCCAATCTGACCCATTAGCCCCATGCTTTCCAAAAAGCCGTCAGTACTACACTTGTTGGTCCCCGCCTACAAGCAGGCCAATGTACAAGAGGAATACCATCCTGATCTCATCCTCCCCGAGGAAGAGGATGAGGATGAGGAGGAAGACATTGATGATGTGGAGTCCTCTGATAGGTTCGCTATCTCCTTCTAGGAGTGAGGAGTCTGTCAAACACACTTCCAGTTCCCCCTGGAGGATCCCTCCTTTTTCAACATTATGAAGCAACTCTTCTCCACCATGGGATTTCAAACTGAGGAATAAGATGAAACCAGGAAGAATCTGGTGGACTTCTTGGAGATTCCAGAGTCTCCACCCAAGGTTATTCCTCCTCTGCTGCCAGCACTGAATGATGCTGCCACAGTGGCCTGGTGCAGGCCCAGCATGGTACCAGCCATGCCCAGAAAGGCTGACAAGCTCTATCAGGCAACTCAGACGTTGCCTTATTATGCTGCCCAGCCTTAAACTGATTCATTGGTTATCAAGGCCGCTCATGATAAAACTAAGGCCCCTAAGCACCTTAGTTCTCTGTCCCCTGACCAAGAGTCCAGAAGGTTATACCTCTGGGGCAAGAGGACTTTTGCATCTTCCACCCTTGGCCTCAGGATTGTCAACTACTTGGCCCATCTGATTAAGTACCAGAATACCCTGACTGGGCTTCCCAGCTCTGCACCGCATCATATCTCCTGCCTGCTAGCTAAAAGGGAACCCTGCTCAGGCTTCCCCGCTCTGCATCGAATCATCTCTCATGCCCACCGGCCGAAAGGGAACCTAGGTTGCCTATGACCGGGCTTCCCAGCTCTGCACCGCATCATCTCTCCTGCCTGCCAGCCAAAAGGGAACCCTGCCCGGGCTTCCCCGCTCTGCACCACATCATCTCTCCTGCCTACTGGCCGAAAGGAAACCCAGGTTGCCCCTGACCGGGCTTCCCAGCTCTGTACTGCATCATCTCTCCTGCCTGCTGGCTGAAAGGGAATCCTGCCCAGGCTTCCCTGCTCTGCACCGAATCATCTCTCCTGCCCACAGGATGAAAGGGAACCCAGGTTGCTCCTGACCAGGCTTCCCAGCTCTGCACCACATCATCTCTCCTGCCCGCTGGCCGAAGGGAACCCTGCCTAGGCTTCCCCGCTCTGCACCAAATCATCTCTCCTGCCTGCCGAAAGGGAACCCAGGTACACTCCTCTGCATCTGTCTATGGCCAGGATCGAAAGCTGGTGCTTCTGTTGGTAGCAGCCCCTTGGACTAAACTTGCCATTGGTGGCTAGTACCTGTGACTTGCCCCTGATTGGATGAGCATTTTTTCAAGCTAATTCAAGTATTTCTTGGCACTTCACGATTGTGTTATAGCTTTACTGCTATTACAGCAACTTACAGGGGTGAATTTTCTCCCATGCACCACCTCCGCCAGCACTCTTTAAATCCAACTTCCCCCACTTAATACATACCCACTTCCACTCTCTCCTTGAAGGCACATACCGTCCTTAAAAAGAAAAGTGCCTTTTCATCTCTGCCTAATAGGGTAAGCTTATGTCTACACCAGACCCCACCTTAGCTTACAGGGGAAAGTGTATGTCTACACCAGACCACTGAGTTTTTGCTCAATAGGAAAAGTGCATAGTGCATCCTTGCTTAATAGGGAAAGTACATTTTCCCCACTTAATATACGCCCACCTCCGCTCTCTCCTCAATGGCTCATACCTCCCTTAAAAAGGAAACTACCTTTCCATATTAGACAGACCCCACCTTAGCTTAAAGGGGAAAGTGTATGTCTACACCAGGCCATTGAACTTTTGCTCAATAGGGAAAGTGCATAGTGCATCCCTGCTTAATAGGGAAAGCATTTTCCCCACTTAATATATGCCCACCTCCACTCTCTCCTCGACGGCACATACCTCCCTTAAAAAGGAAATTACCTTTCCATATTAGACAGACCCCACCTTACCTTAAAGGGGAAAGTGTATGTCTACACCAGGCCATTGAACTTTTGCTCAATAGAGAAAGTGCATAGTGCATCCCTGCTTAATAGGGAAAGTGCATTTTCTCCACTTAATATATGCCCACCTCCGCTCTCTCCTCGACGGCACATACCTCCCTTAAAAAGGAAATTACCTTTCCATATTATGCAGACCCCACCTTAGCTCAAAGGGGAAAGTGTATGTCTACACTAGGCCATTGAACTTTTGCTCAATAGGGAAAGTACATAGTGCATCCCTGCTTAATAGGGAAAGTGCATTTTCCCCACTTAATATATGCCCACCTCCGCCTCTCCTCACGCACATCTCCCTTTAAAAAAGGAAATTACCTTTCCATATTATGCAGACCCCACCTTAGCTTAAAGGGGAAAGTGTACGTCTACACTAGGCCTTTGAACTTTTGCTCAATAGGGAAAGTGCATAGTGCATCCCTGCTTAATAGAGAAAGCACATTTTCATCCTGAGCTCATTGATCCCTGAGCTGGGTCTCAGTCATTACCGAATACACTCCAACCAAACATGACTACTCTTTGGAGAATGACCTACCATCAAAGCCTTTTTCTCCTTGCTATCCTAACCATCCGTATAGAGGTCAAGACAGGACATTCTCCTTTACCAGCATGGTCCCACTCACTGCCCTGTCCTGTATGGCAACTTCAGAGCGTAACCATGGACCCAGATGATACACCTAAGACCCAACCTTCTTGCACACAACTGGCACAAGAACTTAGCTTGTTCACCACTGCCCCAGCAGCTGTTGCTGAATTCCTAAGAACTTGCTACTGGACTAGTAGCTCAAGACCTCGTAGACTCTCCAGGCGTGTGTATACACGCAGTATCAAGTATTTCTGGAAACACCCTGAGAAGGTTCTGCTATTATCAGGAAATGTGCACCCTAACCCTGGTCCACCTAAAACAGTGCCAAGTAAAGCACTGGGAAATATAACCTTGCATCCATTAATATCGGAAGCCTGCTGCCTAAATTTGCACAGTTTCAGGTATGGGTGGCATAGCATATTCTGGACATTATTTCAATCACTGAATCGTGACTATCTCCAAAGATACCAGATTCTTCTATATCCATGGATGGCTATAAAATTTTTTGGTTGGACAGGCTGACCAAATGTTGGGGGGATGCCTAATTTACATGTGTATGAATCTCAAAGGCCTAATAATGCCAAATAGCCAATTAGTTAAGGAGGTCCAAATTGTATCACTGAAACTCACAATCAGCAGTTACTCTAAAAATCTTTTTACGACTGTCTACTTACCTCCTAGTGGCCTAGAGAAAGGCATCAATCAATTCAGTGACTTCCTTAAGCAATGCCACCACAGTTGGGAGCATATAATCGTGGGGGACTTTAACTCGCATTGGCTTGCGCAGTACACTGTCAGAACCAAAGACCTAATAGCCAGCCTTTACCTTACACAGTTGGTAACAGAAACAAGGAGAAACTACCGTACAGGTACCACAACACTTACTGGTTACTCAGAACTTGCCCAGAGCACATATCCAACATCTCAGTGGTCCCGGACACCCTAAGTGATCACTCGCCAGTGTACTTCTTATGGCTGAACAAATTCCAGAAAAGCCCCCCCTCAGCATTCAAGACACAGGGCCTTAAAAAAGGGCAGCTAACTAACTTAAAGCAATACCTCAAATTGATTGACTGGTCGTCATTAGATCATGTAGCGGATGCTAACCAGGCCTTGAGTTCTTTACATCAATTTTTAACAAGGCGTGTGACATCTTTGCTCCATTCAAGTCAACAGAACTTAAAGGGACCTTTAACCCTTGGCTCTCGAGCTTCATCATTGCTCATCTCAAACATCAAGACAACTTATGGTATTAGGCCAGAGCCACTGGAAATGCATCAGACTACATCGCTTATAAAGCGGCAAGGAATAAATGTACATGACTCATCCAGAATACGAAAACAGACTTCTACAAAGAAGAACTGAGTAGGACCAATAACCTCAAAACCCTTTCCAGAAAGAAATCCAAGGCACATCCAGACTTGATCATCACTGAAGCTGGCACCTTATAGGAGCTTAAGGATTTAGCAAACGCCTTCAACCTGGCATTCACAGATCTCAGCTCAGTCTTACCCCAGGAATACCTGACAAACCCTCCCCAAAAAGGTACACTAGTAGAGACACTCCTCCATCTCATGACGCAGGAAAACCCATGTTCTATTTCAAACAATTCTCTGCTACAAAAGTGATAAAATACATTAAAAGATTAATGGTGAAAGACTAGGATGGCCAGTGACTTGCTGGACACGAAATTAATCACACTCACACTAGATGAAACAGTCATACCCTTCACCAAACTCTTTAATATATCTCTCAGGACAGGTGTTTTATCCAGATAAATGAAAAATTGCACATGTGACACCAGTCTTTAAAATGGAGACAAGACTTGCCTGGGGAATTACAGACCCATTTCTATACTCCCCCTGCTTTCAAAGGCACTGGAAAGAATTGTAGCGGATCAGGTGGTTGACTACCTAAACAAATACAGCTTACTATGTGCACAACAGCATGGTTTCAAAAAAAGCCATAGCACCATCACGACTCTCGTAAAATGCGTCTCTCAACTGTACAACACAATTGACAATGGCAAGGCTGTAGGGTCTATATTCATAGACCTTACAAAAGCCTTTGACGCTGTTAACTACCATTTACTTCTTGGTAACCTAGTTTCATTAGGCCTGTCTTTCGATACTGTCAATTGGTTCAGAAGTTATCTATCCCACAGGAGTCAGTGTGTGAAGATCGCAGGAGTCACTTCAGAACCAAGGAACGTGTCACTGGGGGCTAGACCCACTGCTCTTCAGTCTTTTTATTAACGGATTACCATCTGTCTGCTCAGCAAACATGACACTGTATGTGGATGATGCAGTCATCTCCATCCCAGGTGGCCATACAGATGAAATTTCTGCTAACTTATAAGCCTGCTTTAGGGAACTTGAAACATGGTTCAGTCACAACAAACTATTACTAAATTACAAAAAAAACAAAAACTATGCACTTTGCCATACACCACAGCAAGAAGAATTATGACCCTCCGTGCATCATAAGCAGTGCAGGTACGGCATTAGAACAGATTTGCTCATTCAAGTACCTGAGTATTTACCTTGACAACTCCCTCTCATTTGCTGGTCACATCAATCACGTCATCAAAACAGCGAATGCCAAACTCGGAATTCTCTATAGATACAGGCAGTCAATGACCCCAGAGACTCTGAAGCTAGTCACGAGGAGCTCGATCTTGACCACAATAGACTATAGGCTTGTCATCTATAGTGCGTTTACTGACTCAGCACCAAAAAGAATCAGAACATTACTTAACAAGGCATGTGGACTAGTCCTTGGGGTGGACTGCTATACATATACCTGTCTCCTATTCAACAAGATTGGTTGGCTCCCATTACTGCAAAGAGTCAAGTACCAGGCTTGCCCATTGGGGATGAAATCTCTCTTAGGACAGACACCAGTCTCAACGGCTAACTTATTCTAGTGAGTAAAATCCACCAAAACAACAAGTAGATCCACAAAGGGTGCACTACAGATACCTTTTAGGTGCACTTCCTTTGCTCAATGAGCCCTCTCTGTAAGGGGACCACAATGGTTCAATGACCTCCCAGCCACACTGATTGAAAATGGAAAGATCAGCACATTCAAAAAAGACCTTCGCCACCTGCTGACACAAGAGATGACATGTGACTGTCCCTCGAGAATTGTTTACTATGACACATGTCAACCAGGGCTAGTTCTACCTGCTCCCTCACCACACCGTCCCACCTCCCACCCTTCACTCTCATCTCTTCACTTCCTCACCTACAATTATAGCCACCATTCTCCATCTGTCTCCTCCCAGGTCTCACCCCCCCATCCCCCCAGCCCCCTCTTTCTGGGCAAGGCCTGCTCCTGCCTGCTACCCCTACACTGACCTGCTTCTCCTTCTCAAACTGACCTTACCCATCCCATGGTACGATGCCCCCCCAACACAGCCACTCCTTGCCCTTAACTTTGTCCCCCACCCCACAGCCATATCTACCCTCTTTTCTTACCCCATCCTCAACTCCAGCTCTCTTATCTCGCCCTTCTGTACATTTCTTTTAACCAACCGACCCACCTCTCCTACCCCCCCATTTTTTCCCTCACCTTTGCTCCTGCCTAATAAGGCTTGTTTTTTTCCAGGCTGCTTCTCAATTGTTTGTTAGCACTTCTTGCAGTAATCTTCACAGCACTATGAGGACAATGCCTATTTTACTCTACATTCAAATATTGCACTTAGTAACAAAGTATTTGTACCTTAAATAGTGTATGTACAACTGATTGTGTTTGTTTATTTTTCCCCATGTTCCTTGTCTTTCTTCCGGTACCTGTTGATTTGTTGTCTTGTACTCACCTTGACCTGGAGCCTTTGTAAAAGAGCCTTCTGTGCTCAAAGGTATTAATCCGAATTGTGAAATAAATAAATAAATACCCTTTGGAGGAAGGGCAAGGCCGCTGCAAAGGCACTCCCTGAGGGTTCCCAGAGACAAGAACTTCTTAAGGTGCTCCAGGCCTCAGAAGATGTCAGTAAGCATCTCCTCAGAGCCACCTATGACACTGCTGATACCACGGCCAGGGTAGCTACCTCTGGCATTTGCCTCAAAAGGCACTCCTGGCTTAGAGTCTTGGGCTTTGTGACTGATGTCCAACAGAAGGTGTCGAATACCCCTTTTGTGGGTCACAAACTCTTCAGGTCAGATATGCAGGATATTATCAATGACCTGTAGGCTTCTGGCAGGGCCATTTGGTCTGTCCACTCCCTGTACCATATCCTACCAGGAGTAGACTGAGGCGCTCCTTTCATAAGGTTGAGCTCAAGAAGCAAGCTTCAGGGCAAATACAGAGCCAGCTCTGCCTTGTCTGCCCCCTCCTCCACCTCAGGTTCTTCCACCTGGCAACCCAGAGGAGGAGGAGGTGCATCCCAAGTTGCCAGTTCAGCCTCAACCTGACTCCTTCACAGACCTCCCTCGTTCCAATCCAGGAGGTGGTGGTCGGAGGTTGGTTCTCCCTCCATCTGTTCTAAAGGAGAACCATCACAACAGATGCTTGGATCCTGCAGATAATCAAAAAGGGCCATGCTCTAGATGTTCCCCCAGTCCCCACCTTTTATCCTCCAGACCACACAGAGGGGCTCAGGGAGGAGGTCCTCACTTTGCTGTGCAAGTGGACCATAGAAACAGTGCCCAGGTGGCAACGGAACAAGGGGTTCTACTCCAGGTTCTTCCTGGTTCCCAAAAGAACAGGGGACTAGCTTCCCATTCTAGACCTGAAGGAGCTGAATCTCTTTATCCAGTACAAAAAGTTTCAGAAGGTCACTTTGCATAGCCTTCTTCCTCTGCTCAAGCAGGGTGACTGGCTATGCTCCCATGATATCAAGATGCCTATCTGCATATCATGGTTTGCCTCCCTCACAGAATGTTCCTATGGTTCCTGTTCTAGGGGGAGCATTACCAGTTCTGGGTATTGCCCTTTGGCTTATCCTCTGCACCATGGGCATTTACCAAGTGCTTAGCAGCTGCTGCAGCAGCCCTCCAGCATGAAGGCCTTTATGTGTTCCCATACCTGGACTATTGTTTACTGAAAGCCCCATCCAGGGAGCACCTCTTGGTGACTCTAGAATGCACTCTGCAGGTATTCCGGTTCTTGGGCATCACTATCAATCAATCCAAGTCTGCTGACCCTGTCTCAGTGATTGCAGCACATAGGGGCAGTCCTGGATTTTACTCAGGGCAAGGCCTTCCTCCCTCAAGACAGGGTTGATTGCCTTATTACCCTCGCTCAGTAGGTGGCTCAGAGCTGGCATGTCCCAGTCAGGACATTCCTTAGGCTACTAGGCCTAATGGCCATGGCCATAATTATGGCTCCTCTGGCCCATTTGCACATGAGGATCCCACATTGCCTTTGTAGTAAGGGCCCCCACCTGGCTAAACGGGCTCCCCCATGCCACTACAAGCCTAACCTGACTAGGGCAATTCAAATCCAAAATTTGGAAATTCATCTCTGCCCCAGTACAGTGTTAATGTCACACCCATCCAGACTAAATTTAGCCTCCACATGCACCTTGTCACTCCCTGACTCACTTGCACTATCTAGCAGGTCCTTAGAAGCTCACTACCCCCTCTCTCCCCCACTGTTCTACCTATCTACACATCTACCTGATCTACTAACTCCAAATAACCCCACACCACCACCTTCACCTCCACAACAGCTAACCACTCCTGAACCTACTGCTAATCACCTACTGTTTTTCCCTCCTCACCCTCTTAGCCTGTAGCTTACTCCCACCTAACAGCTTTACTGACTCCAATGACTGATGCTTCAACTGTCTCAAGAAACTGACTATGCTATATAGCTGCTATCTGGGAGTACCCATAGCTGGCACTTTAGTTTGACTTTCACACTTTAATAATCTCTGTTGACATGTGACTACCTCCCCCTTGTTTGCTATAACTAAGCAAGGGCTTAGACTATGTTTCTGTATATCCAATCCTATCATTTGTAATTTACAACACACAGTTTTGGTAACACGACATTTCAGCGCAAGCGCATCAGCGCAGCAATATCAGCATTTCTGCAAGCACGTAATATATGTAAGCGCATAAGCATTAACAGCGTAAGCAATGTAAGCGTAAGCACTCTTCGGTTAGCTACACCACAGCCACGAGTAGCTCTTATGCATGACCAATGAAAAGTCTACATTAATTCCCTGTCACTTGCAAAAGGATTTGCACTCAGTTAAAACACCACAGCTTAAACAATATTCTACTTTCTACAATAACCCAGTACCTCATACGTATGACCGATGAACAGTCTGGATTAATTAAACAGCGTTTCTGCACTCAGAGAGAAGAATTGATCCCCACGGTCTGTCACTGTGTATTCTGGTGGGAGTTGTAGTTCTGAGAGTGTAGAGGGCTGAATTGGAGCTACAAAAGATACCTGAAGATACCTGTCTAGCACGCTGAGTGGTACGCTTAAGATTCTGAAACAAAGGTAGTTTACCTCCTGTTGCTTGACAAATGTTTTTAGTGGCACCTGCCACTATAAGATGAGTGCACTCTTGCAAGCTCACAGCCCTTTCTTTCATTTTGTTAATTACTTTCCTGACTTAGGTAGAATAATGTCAGGAATATGATTGTGCTCACCCAGAAATGTAACTATTTTGTCTGCTTCAGTGTGACACCGTGCCTTGCATTTGAACCTGTCGTACTGTAGGCATTTCCAGTACATCCGAGAATTGTATATTCTTTCTCTCCTATAGAGGTACCCATGGTGTGCAAGTAGTTGCTGCCCTTTGGTGCTCAGTATGAAATGAAGCGGCATTGCAGCAAACAGAATGTACAACAGACGTTGTGTATTCAAGTTAATTGGAAATAGCTAATTGCATCATGTTACTACAGTAACCGGAATCAATTAGCTATTCCAAGACATACATTAGTTAATTAAATAATTGACATTGTTTGGGCTAGTAATGTGTTTTTGAGCTATTGGGAACCGCACTGTAAAGTCAATATGCACACAATTAATACACTAAAGTAATCGCGCTAATATTTACCACGCCGATTTTGTATGTGCGGAAAAGACGTGGAACCCGCAGTTTGTACTAAGTTCCCTATTTGATGTGTATTTGACAATGCCTAGTAGCTGCTACTGTTGTCCACTCAATGTATGTACCCATTTGTTCGCCTTCCTTATGCTTGACAAGGATCCTTTGTAAAAGAACTTTTAGCTCAAAGGTTGTAATTCCAGTTTCTCAATAAATAAACAGCAGACCCTCAGGATTCAGTGCTGAGACGATCTAGATCACCTGGTCCTTCTCTTCAGGCCAATACACAAAGTGTTTTGCTGGTAGATGGTGCTAGTAGATGGACCCAGACAATCTTGTAAAGGGAGTCTCCTTTCTTGCCCCTACTCCTCACAAAAATCTAACCATGGATGCTTCAGGTCTGGGTTGGGGAGTCCATCTAGGACCCCATCAGACCCAGGGTCTCTGGTCCCACTGGGAGACTCACCTCCACATAAAAATCCTAGAAATTAGGACAGTCCTGTATGCCTTACAGGTCTTCCAGAACTATTTCTCTCCAGGTCCTCTGCTGGTACAGTTGGCCAATATCAATGTGGTGTATTACATCAACTAGCAAGAAAGGACCCACTCCTACCATCTATGCAGGGAAGCAATTAAGGTCTGGTACTGGGCTCTAGATCATGGTTTAGAACTGTCAGCAGTCCATGTGCCAGGTTGCCCTACTCTAGACTGCCTCCACTGTGTCTGTGTTCTTTCTGAGGTACTCCAGGTGGGGTCTCACCAATGAGCAATACAGTGGCAACACCACCTCCTGCTAGAGATACCTCTTCCAATGCATCCCAGCAGTGTACTAGCCCTACCCACTGTTTCGTCACACTGCCCTGCCACTTTGAAGTAATCAGATATGATAATCTCAAGGTCCCTTTCCTGCTTAGTGACTGACAGTACCTCCTCACTATCGTATACTTGGTTCCTGGGTTTCTATGTCCTAGGTGCATACTTCTGCACTTTTTGGCATTGAATTCAACTCCTATATTTTTGAACACTCCTCAAGTTTCCCAAGATCCCTACATATTCTTTCCACCCCCTTCTGATTGTCCACCATATTACAGATTTTGGTATCATCTGCAGAAAGACATACCTTCACTTCAAGTTCATCTGCAGTATCACTTATGAAGACATTGAAGAGGACCAGTCCCAGTACAGAGCTGGTCATTCTTCCATCCTTAGAGTGAGTGCCATTACCCACCACCTACCTGTTTACCAATTTCTAACCCAATTCACCACTTTGGATCCCACCACTAAGCTGCTCAATTTCTTAATCAGTCTCCTGTGTGGTACAGTGTCCAATAGCTTGGTAAAGTCCAGATAGGGCATGTCCACTGCCCTCCCCTGATGTATTTAGGATAGTCATGTTCAGTGTTTCTAAGATAGTAGAAAAAGAACGTCAAACTCAAATCAGAGTAATATGCAGTCATGTAGTAGAAAGCATAAAGTCAAAAAATATATCCAGTCCACTGAATGGGCATTGGTGACCATATGCATCCCTGTTCCAAGTAGTGAGGGTCTCAAGTCCTGGATACTGTGCTTGTTTGAACGTGATGGTGTCCCGGACCTTCTTTGCCTTTTTGTCTCTTTGGGTTGCAGTATGAGGTTTCTTTTGTTGCCTCCAGGTCTGGCAAGCAACAGTTTGAGAATTAAGTTTTAAGAGTTTCATATAGGTTAACACCCACTGAGGCCAGAAAGTGCTTTAATTCACTCAATTTTCCATATCTCCTGGGACCCATTTCTGAGATAACGTTAAGGCAAGCTAGGTAATCAACAAGAGATTTCAGTCCCTTTAGTTTCAGTTGACTCTGTATGGCTAAAACTTTTTTGTGACAGGCAACTGTCATGGTCCAGGCATATTATGTCTCCAAAAATCACCTCTTCTTTTGGCCCAGTCTAGTGTTAGAATTTCTTCTTTGATTCAGTAATCAAGAAATGGCAGCACAATGAAGCAGGGTCTGACTTTGGGTCCCTGGGGGAAGGGACTAGTGCTTGATGGGCCAGAATGATATCTAGTCTATATCAGCCAAAAAGTTTAAAAGTTCCTTTTGAAAACTCTCGACAAATGACTCATGTCCCCATGTTTCTCTGTCAGTGCCCCTAAATTATGGAATTCCCTTCCACTCCCCTTCTCCTTGCAGCTTCAAACATGAGCTTCGTAAGGCTCTTAAAAGCTCTGAACCCTGCTCCTGTTCCCTGTCCTCCCACTCCTTCTCTGGTTCCTCCTAGCTGCCAACTGACACCAACTTCTAGTACTCTCAAACCTGACTGTGACACCTTGCTGTTTCCTCTCCACTACCACTTACTGACTAGTTGTACAACTTGTGGCAGGTAACAATTTGCACTTGTACCCATCTTGCTATTATACACTGTCAGAGATTCTTGCAAATGTACTATCTTTGTCGAACATTTTGCAAAACTGTACTGTGACTGATCTCTATATTTGTTCCCATGATGTTTCCTGTATTTACTGTCTGTAAACCAGTTGTTGTAATCTCCTGGGTCATACCTGAAAATAGGCAGCTATGCTGTCTATAGTACCTACCCGATTAACAAAAACTAACTAAATAAATAAATGTTCAGTCCCCTCAGGGATCCCATGGAGCTGGGTGTTATTTCAATGATTACAGTTAGCCATCTCTTCCATTTTTTTGCTATAGCTGATACATCAGGTTTTCTATTTGTTTACTGCTTCTCAAGATACAGGTAAACTGTTCCATTATATAGAAAACACTCTCCTTTAAATAATATTCTAGTATGAAAAGCCATTCTCTGAAAATCGTATTAAAGCCAAATGTTCTGTACTATCACATTTGGCCTCCCATAGAATAATGACCAGGTATGATTCTTGTAAAACATGTTAGGTTATGAAACAGTATTAAATAACAATTACAGATATTGGCAGCAGTTTCATGCGAGAAAGACCTAACATCCCTTTAAACAATTACCAAATGAGAGAAACAAAATAATGGATATTAGAGTGTGTGTTACAGGGGAGTAATACCATTGAGAGGTTCTGGGGACATGGGAACCTCGAGAGCAAAGCTCGAGAGGTTCCCCCATGTCCCCAGAACCTTGAGATGGCTTTACTCCCTTGTAACACACACTCTAATATCTGTTACATTTTGTAATATATGAATAAAATTAAAAAGAAATGCATCAGTTGGAGAACGAGCACCCAGCAAGTTCACTGTGCACTTGCTCAACAACGGGTGCTCAACAACTGCACTTAACACTCACTCACGCACAGAACACTGCAATGAACATTTGTCTTACCTTTTGGTTCACTGTAGTGCTGAGTGAAGGCAGGTTTAACCAGATTGTTTTTTTTTCATGTCAAAAGAAACGAAAAAAAAAAATAATATTGCTGATACTAGGCAGTGGGGAAATTACTCTCGCTAACTGAGAGAGACAGCCACCATGTTTAGAAAAGTGTTCTGCCCACTCACAGATGAAAAGCGCCCAATCAGAAGGCATGCTTTGAAATATATCACATTGCTTGTCTAGGAAGGGGAGTTGGCACCACGGCAATCAGGCTGGTGTTAGGCAGACTTGTTCTTGTGTTGTATTTGAGTGATAATACTATCAGAGCACTGAACAATAGTATCACAGGCTCAAAATTATATTATCACTTTTCAACAATATTATCATCACTTTTGGAACGATGGTATTATCGCATTTTTTTGTATGCTGTTAAAAAGACTTCTCCATATATTACAAAGGCATTATTCAACTTCTCAAAATGTTATTCATAGTTACTTAGAACTCATTTATTGATAAAAGTGGCTTATAAAATGGGTGCCGAAAATCCTGTATTTCGAGTTGTCAAAACAGGTCACCTGACCATCGATTAATCCCCTGTAAACCCACAGCTGCCTTGCTGCATTACAAAATCCTGAATGACAGCAATGTAAAGTGACCTTTTTAGATCACTCCACCAGAGAAACGTAAAAAACTACAACTATGGCATTCTCATTCGGACAAATCCACCTAGTGGAGAATTACAACTACGGCATCCTCAGAAGGACAAACTCATTTGGTGGAAGAACTATTTTATTACAAATGCATGTAAACAGTGTTTTTTTTTTAATATTTATTTAGGTAAACCTCTAAAATAAAGTTACCCATTTTATAAGTGGATTAACCCACTCCAGAGCATGGGTTTATTAAGCATTAATCTATGCCTGGGTGGTAGAAGTCACTCATGCTCTGTCATGGGTTAATCCATTCTTATACTGTAATTTCCCATATGAATCTAGACTTTTTCCAACATCGTTGGTGTATCCAC
The DNA here is from genome assembly GCA_016271365.2 of Neoceratodus forsteri. NCBI lineage: Eukaryota > Metazoa > Chordata > Ceratodontiformes > Ceratodontidae > Neoceratodus > Neoceratodus forsteri. The sequence goes on along the minus strand of CM057458.1, from coordinate 1,338,930,459 downwards.
ATAAGGCGCACTGGTGGTTCAGTGGTAGATTCTCACCTCCCATGTTGGAGACCTGTGTTTGATTCCCAGCTAATGCTTTTAGCATTGTTAATTGTTTACTGCCTCTTACATTGTAACTAAACAACTTCTTTATGTTCATGAGACTCTAGGTCTCTCATGGTACTGTAGGTAGAAAAAAATGGGCAGACTAGGTGGGCCAAGTGGTCCTTATCTGCCAGCAGTTTCTATGTTTCTAACTGCGGTTCTCTACGGTGTAATTTGGGGAGAGCCTTGTTATGTGCATCTTCCATGGTAACATAGTCAGTGAGGTATGTTTCCACCATACTGGTACGCTGTTCCAAAATTCAGAGATCCCAACGGTCCTCATTTCTAGCTTGTTCCAACCATTGTAAAGCTTCACCAGTTTTCTGTAACTCTCTGCAGAGCCTTTTTAAAGTAATGGTACACTCTTTCTCTGGTGTCAGTTGAAGATGGCATGGTGGCTGGGATCCGAGTTGGAATGCGGGCCACCGCATGGCTGGCATCATCGAGTTTGTTTCTTCAAGCCTTAGGATCTGCTGAGGTCAGGAAATCTTTCAACTGTTGCTTTGTAGTCATAATGTAGTCTATAATTTTTGTTTTTTTTGGCTCAGTTTAATGTTTAGAAGAAATCAGATTACTTTGGATTTAGAAAGCTGGCTGGGAGCTCAAAAATGAAGTCCCCATTCAGCCGCTTACGTCACTGGAAGTCCAAAGTAAAGCCTTTTAATTTATAATTCAAATTTCTTTTTTTTTTTTTTTTAAACAAAGGTCTTAAAATTATTTTTATTGATTTTCTATGGATAAAATATAGCATGCAGTTCATTACAGATAACATCTAGCCTGCTCAGTACATCTACATAGGTTGTTACAACACATATAAAAGAGCAACTCTCTATTGTAATAAAAAGCTTACAAACACTAGATTAACACCAGTTATGTTTTCACTTTGTTTTCTAGTTATTTATTTCTTTTGCTATTTCCCTTCTGTTGGTCTACTAAACATTGTAGATAATAATACATCAATTGTTTCGCTGAGTCTTTCAAAACGTATCTGACTGTCCGCTCCTAACCACACAATTGCTGTTTCTGATATCACAGTGTGTTGTCATGATAAGCACTATGATGTCCACATAGGAGACTGTTGAACAAGTTGGGAAGCCTGGGTATGGGACACAGGGTGGCAAAATGGGTCAGAAACTGGTTAGAGGTTAGAAACCAGAGGGTGGTGATAAATGGGATCCAGTCTGAGGAAAGGGGAGTGACCAGTGGGGTACCTCAAGGATCAGTCCTGGGGCCATGTCTTCATTAGTGACATTGTGGAGGTGCTAGAAGGGAAGGGTTGCCTGTTTGCAGATGACACCAAGATCTGCAACAGGGTAGGCACTCCTGATGGGGTGAAGAGAATGAGGTGTGACCTAGAAAAACTGGAAAACTGGTCCGAAGAGTGGCAACTGAGGTTCAATACGAAGAAGTGTGAAATCATGCACCTGGGCCACAGAAACCCTGGGGAGAGTTACAGGATGGGGGGGAGTTATTGAGTCACCAGGGAAGAAAGAGTTTTGGGGATTATCTCAGACAACCTAAAGGTAACCAAGCAGAGCACAAAGGCTGTAGGGAAGGCCAGCCGCATGTTGGGGTGCACAGGAAGGGGCATGTCTCAGACAGCTAGTGTTGGAACCCACTCGGGAGGGAGCAATCCTAGACCTGGTACTCTCAAATGGGGACAGAGTGAGGATCTCAAATTTAGAAGTGGGTAGTCATCTGGGAACAAGTGACCACCAAACAGTGTGGTTCACGATAAACACAGCCATAGAGTCAAGCCATACCAAAGTGAGGGTACTGGACTTCAGGAGGGCTAACTCTGTCAAAATGTGAATGTGTCTCAGAAAAGCACCAGCCAAAGGGCAAAAAGGAGGGGTGGAGGAATAATGGGGAAACATCAAAACTGCCATCGCAGAAGCAACAAGCCTTTGTGTGAAGCCAATAAACAAATCAAAATGAAGGAAAAAAAACAAAACAAAACACTATGGTTCTCAAAAGAGGTGGTGGGGAAGGTTAGAGAGAAAAAGATAGCATTCAGGAAGTATAAGGAAACACAGAAGGAGCAGGACACAGAACTGTACCAGTTAAAGCAGAAGGAAGCTGGGAAGGCAGTCAGACTAGCAAAGGCCCAAACCGAGGAAAAGATAGCTAACTTGGTTAAGAAGGGGATAAAATCATTTATAGGTATATTAGGGAGTGAAGAAACCAAGGAAGGGATAGTGAGGCTTAATAAAGGGGAGGTGGGTGGGAGAAGGTGACAGTGAAAAAAGCAGGATACTGGAACAATACTTCTGCTCAGTATTCACAAAAAGAAGAGGAGGGGAGGTGCCTAATCCAATCAATAGAAGCACTCTGGATGGGGGAGGTTGATACAGTCCATTCACAGAAGAAAGGGTTCTGAAAGAACTCCTAAAACTGAAGGTGAAAAAAAGCAATGGGCCCTGATGGAATTCACCCCAGAATTCTAAAAGAACTAAGGGGAGAAATGGAAATTATGTACCTACCATAATTCTTGATCTTCTTGGATGGAGTTTCCATCACTCATTCACACTAATGGGGAGTACACTGGAGGCGCTAGGACCCAGCAGGAGCCATTCTTTTTCATGAGTGCCAGTGCTGAGGTGGAGCCGCTGAGGGAGTGGCACCGAAGCTAGGCTCACGCGGTATAGACTACCCTCGTGCTCCACACCCAACTGCCTAAGTATCTTTTTTTCTTTTCCAAGAGGGCAGCGAACTAACCAGAGAGGCTTCAACATAAATAATGGACATAATATCATCCAAATGACCCTTGTAAGAAGGGTCAAGAACAAAGTCTCACAGCCCAAAGATCAAGCAGTGAAGATCATAACAGAGAAGTGAGCTCGGGATGGTAGGGAGAGAATGAGTGGTAGAGACTCCGTCCAAGAAGATCAAGAATTATGGTAGGTACGTAATTTCCATATCTTCCTGGACATAAAGTCTCCACCACTCATTCACACTAATGGGAGAGTACTGAGCTAAAATAATCCCCCGAGATGGGTGGCAGGAGAGATGAGCTCACTTAGGACAGAAGTCCATTAAGAATCGTCCTGCCAAAAGACTGATGCTGTCTGGCATGGACATCTAAGGCATAGTGCTTGACGAAAGTGTGCACAGAGCTCCAGGTGGCCGCATTGCAAATGTCTGCAATGGGAACATTATGAATTTATGCCAGAGATGCTGTGACTGCTCTGGTAGAGTGAGCGTACACTTTGCCTTCCAGCTTGATCTGTGCCATGGAGTAGCAGTGGCGAAGGCATGCCACTAACCATGCTGAAATGCACCTGATAGCAACAGGTTGACCCAGCCAGGTCGTGCTGAAGGAGACAAACAGTTGTTGAGCCTTGCGGATCTCTTTTGTCCTGCACAGGTAGAATCGCAAAGTTCTCTTTACATCCAAGAATGAAGGGTACACTCTCCTTTATTCTGGAAATTTGTAAAGTAGGTAGGAAGGACTGAAGGTTGATTCAAATGAAATTATGAGACAACCTTAGAAAGGAACTTAGGATGAGTCCTAAGAACCACCTTGTCCTTGTGAAATACAGTGTACGGAGGATCTGTGACCAAAGCGTGTATTTCTGATACTCTACAGGTGGAAGTAATGGCCACCAGAAAAGCCATCTTCCAAGTTAGAAATTTCAACTCACAAGTGGCTAGAGGCTCGAAGGGTTTACGAGTGAGCATGTCTAGCATGGGGTTAATGTCCCAGGCTGCAACTGGACATCTAATGGTCAGTCTGATATGCAGAATGCCCTTAAGAAACTGTTTAACTACAGGTAACTAAGCTAAGGACATAGAAAGTACAGGCTCATGGTATGCGGAAATTGCACAAAGATGAACTTTGACTGTAGAGCACTGTAGACCTGTGTTAAGAGAGGTCTAAGAGATACTCCAGTACTTTACTTGGTGGGCATGAAAAGGGATTCCATGATGATTTCACACACCAGATAGAGAAATGCTTCCACTTAGCTGTGTACGTTTTTCGAGTAGCTGGCTTGCGTGCAGCTAGGAGAATATCTGAAACTCTATGAGAAATGTTAAACCTGTTCACCTCTATCTCATCAGGAGCCAGGCATGGGGGTGAAGTGACATGGGTTAGAAGGTTCACCTGGAGTGGAAGCAGTTTTGGGGAGGTTTCTGATAGTCTGTTGATTAGGGGAAACCAGATCTGGCGAGGCCAAAATGGGGCAATGAGAATCAGTCTGCCCCCATGTCTCCAATTTGAGCAGCACTCTCTGAACTAGGGGAAGAGGAGGAAATGTGTACAGAAAGTGTTTTGTCCACCGCAGCCTGAATGCATCCTGACAAAAAATGCCAGGTCCTGGATTTCTGGAGCAGAAGAGAGGCAGTTTTGCGTCGAGTGGGGACGCAAAAAGGTCCAGGTCCAGAGTTCCCCACTCTTTGAAGAGTGACTGAACGACAGTTAAGTCGAGAGACCACTCATGAGGATCTGTCTCTGTTCTGCTGAGATGGTCTGCCAGTTCGTTTTATACTCCTGGCAGGTAGACTGCCTGAATCAGAGCCTTGTGCTCCAGGCACCATTCCCACATTCTCATTGCTTCCCTGCATAATGGGTAATAGTGTGCACCGCCCTGCTTGTTGATGTAATACATCATTGCTTTGTTGTCCATTTGAAGAAGAATGGTCTTGTCTTTCAAAGCTCAGACTGCATAGAGGACGGCCCTTATTTCCAGAATGTTTATGTGGAGTTGGGACTTGTCCTGGGTCCACATGCCTTGGGTGTGGAGATCCTGGCAGTGAGCTCCCCAGCCCAGTAAGAATGCATCCATGGAAATGGAGATCTGGGGATCTAGAGGGGCAAAGGGATATCCTTCCAGAAGGTTGTCTTCCTGAGACCATCAGGAGAGTGACTGTTTCAACAGTTCTGTCACCTTGATGTGAAAGTACTGAGGGTGAGTTGTTGCCGACCACTGAATGCTGAGCATCCACGGAGAGGTTCTCATGTGGAGATGAGCCAGAGGTACAGTGAACACTGAGGATGCCATGAGACCCAGCATCTGCTGCATTGAAAGAGCTCGAACTGAGCTGTTCTCTCTGATAAAGCAGACCATCTGTAGGATATCACTCCTTCTGACTTCCGGAAGAAGGCTTTCGGGCAGGAGGTGTCCAGAAAGGCTCCTATGAAGAGAAGCTTCTGGGAGGGCTGCAGCTGCGACTTTTTCAAGTTGAGCAGAACTCCCATGGACGTGAGGAAGTCTGAGGCCATAGCCACGGCCTCCAGAGTCTGTTGTCTGGAGGGGCTTGTGAGAAGCCAGTCATCCAGATATGGGAATACTTGAATTCCGATTTTCCTTAGATGTGCTGCAAGAACTGCACATCACTTTGTAAAGACTCGAGGCGCCGAGGATAGTCCAAAAGGCAGGACTCTGAATTTGTAGTGCTCGCCCAATGCCATGAACCTTAGGTGCTTGAGGTGCATTGGGTGTATGAGAATGTGTTGGCAGGTGTCCTGCATGTCCAGGGAGACTAGCCAATCGTGTTGATGAATCAAGGGTAACAGGGTACCGAGTGATATCATCTTGATCTTTTCCTTGTAGAGGAACTTGTTTAACTTTCTGAGGTCAAGAATAGGGTGCATACTGCCTGTTTTCTTGGGAACCAGAAAGTAATGGGAGTAGAAACCTGTGTTTCACTGATCCAGCGGGACTACTTCTACTGCCCTGTTGTTCAGAAGGCCTTGCACCTTGGAAGCAAGAAGGTCTAACTGTGCAGCAGAGAGGTTGGGCTGCCACTTGGGAGGATGATCTGAAGGGGTTTCTGGCAGGTTGAGAGAGTACCCCTCATGGATTATCCTAAGGACCCATTTGTCCGGTGTTACTGACTTCCACTGGTCATAGAAATGAGTCAGACGTCCTCCTACTGTCGAGGAAGAGTCCTCCTCGGACAGCAGAGGTGGGACCTGGGCCAGAAACTCAGCGTGGCACTGGGTACTTTGGGGCCCTGTGCCTTTTGCTGCATTTTCTTTTACGGCTGAGAGGTTTGGTTTCTGTTAAAACCTCCTCTGCTTTTGCTATGAAAGGACTAACGGGTATGAAACTGACGCTTATTCCCACTTCCTCGAGAGGCAGCGGAAGGGGGTCTAGCCGTCCTAATAGCAGACCTAGTTTTCTGAGTGGCCTCTACTATTTACTCCACTTGAGGTCCAAACAGATAAATACTGTCAAAAGGTAAGGCCATGACCTTTTGTTGGGCGTCATTCATGAAGCCCGACATGCGCAACCAAGAATGGCGAAGGATGCAAATACCACATGCCACCGCTCTAGATGCAGTATCGAAAGCATCCATGGCAGCTTTAATCTGTTGATTGTTGGACTCTATACCTCTAGTAATGGTCTATAGTAGCTCTGAATTAACGTCTGATTTGGGCAGAGCTTCTACTGTTGCTTTGAATGAATGCCAGAGTACATACTTGTATTGAGAAAAATAACCCTGGTAGCTAGCAATGCCCATACCCATGGTTGAAGCAGCAAAGACTTGCTTACCCAAGGTGTCAATCTTGCAAGATTATTTGTTTATAGGATGAGTTGTGGATTCCTGAGGAAGGACAGCCTTGTCATTCTCTGCCAGGACCACTATGGCATCAGCAAAGGCTTGAGAGGCCAGGATGGGACGATCCTTGGGAGGGGCATATTTCCTATCTATGCACTTTGCCACAGAGGGAATGAGAGCTGGGTTGCTCCACACCATCTGGGAAAGGGTCTCGAATGAGGGCTGCACCGGAGGGGTTAAATCCGTAGGGATTTCCGGAACATGCAGATACTGGAGACGTAAAAGCTTCTCAGGATCGATTTCTGTGGTCTGAAGAAAAAGGGTAGAATTTTAATTCTTGAGCAGAGACTTAAAGGAATGGTCTTCGACCACAGGCTCTGCAGGAGGACTGATCCCGCCCCTAAGGCGGACTCTGCATCAAAATCATCACTCAGCCAAAGATCAGAATCAGGCTCAATGTCATCTCCTACAGTCCAGGAGGGACTGTATAGACAGGAAAGTGGTGAAAACCAGAAGGAAGAGGAGGAGAAGACAGAATCGGAGTTGAAAACCTCTGAAATGTAAGTGGCGCTGCTGATGCCCCTGGTGCCACCAAACAGGACGACACCAAGTACAGAGGCAGCACTGACACAGAAAGCGGCACCGAACGCAGTGCCAGCAGGTACCACAGCACTGAGCGTGATTATGACATCACACCTGGCACAGAAAATGACGTCGGCAGTGGATACGGCACTGCGCATGGCACCAACACCACACACGGCGCCACGAGCAAACTTGCTGCCGGAGAAGCCGGCTCCGATTGTGGCACCAGGAAGGTCAGCACCGCAGACTGTGGCACCATAACAGAAGTCTGCAAACTGTGATTTGAAGGTAAAGGAGGAAAAATAGCAGGAGATAAAGGTATCAGTGTGGACCCCTGCGCTGCAGCCATGTGAGTGGGATAGACACTGGAACACGGAGTCGACGGCACCAAAGGAGGCGCCGCATGACTCAGCAGTCTCAACTGCCCCGCCTGCCGATCTGAAACTGACAGACCCAAAGGCCTTGGCGATGAATTAGCCGGTTCGGGCAGTCGGGACAACCTCCATGCCCACTGCTCCATAAGAGCGGCCCAATGGTGAAACTGCTCGCCGGAAAACCCCCCAGTGGGCAGGGAGGGACTCCGGTGTCGAAAACACCGGTCATCAGAAACAGAAGCTGGAGGAGACTCCAAAAGAGGTGGAGTCCGGCTCTGGGCCCCTACAACTGACCGTCTACGTGCAGACATACCAGAGGGTGACCTCGAGTGATGCCGTCTCTTTTTTGACTGGTAAGCCGAAGAAGTGCTCAAGGACAAACAGTGCCAAGAATGGGACCATTTCTTTTTGTGTTTCTGGGGAGACCGCCCCACCCCCCGATCACTGGACCATCTGTTGTCAGACCCCCCCTCCGGAGAGGGCGGCGGACCAGACCTAGCCCGGTTGACTGAACAGCTTTCATGAGACGTCTCCCTCCCATCACCTGCCCCACTCATGGTCAACTCCATCAACGGAGGGTTGAAGACTTCTTTCTTGTAAATTAAAAGTATACTTTTAAAAGGTAATCAGTAATTTCGTGAAATCTGACAAAACAATAAAACTGAAAACTAGTTGCTAGCTGAAGTTTTGACTCCTGGTGAGCGAGCAACATTGTCACTGAAGCGCACTTGAAGGTGGGAAAAAAGGAACTGAGGCAGCTGGAGAGTCAATGCCGAGGTAGTCTATGCTGCGCAAACCCAGCTCGTGGTGCTGCTCCCTCACAGCTCCACCTCGGCATCTGCCCTCCTGAAAAAGTTTGGCTCCTGCTGGGTCCTAGTGCCTCCAGTGAGTGTGAATGAGTGGTGGAGACTATGTCCAGGAAGATCTAGTGACACCACTGACTACCCTTTTTAGCAAATCATGGAAGGATGGTGTGTTACCTAAGGACTGGAGGAGGGCGGATGTGATTCCCCTTCACAAAGGTGGGAGCAAAGCAGAGGCAGGAAACTACAGACCCAGTAGTTTGACCTCAGTGGTAGGGGAAATGATGGAATCACTTCTGAAAGAAAGAACTGTTGAGTACCTAAAGGCCAGCAGGGCACAGGACCCAAGGCAGCATGGATTCACAGCAGGAAGGCCATGTCAGATGAATCTAATAGATTTCTTTGACTGGGTGACCAAAGTAGTAGACCAGGGAGGGGCTTTGGACATGGTCTACTTAGACTTTAGCGAGGCATCTGATAGAGTTCCGCACAAAATATTAATAAACAAATTAACCAGCATGGGAGTGGGTCCCAGGGTGGTAGCCTGGGTCAAAAACTGGCTGGACAACAGGACACAGAGGGTAATAGTAAACGGAGTCCACTCCAAAGAAAGTGGGGTTACCAGTGGGCTACCGCAGGGTTCAGTACTGGGTCCAATCCTTTTAATGTCTTTATAAGTGACATTGTGGAGGAACTGGAAGGAAACGTATGCCTCTTTGCAGATGACACAAAGATCTGCAACAGGGTTGATACACAAGAAAGGGTTGGAAAGGATAAGAAGGGACTTGTCAAGGTTGGAGGAATGGTCAAAATTATGGCAGCTTAGATTCAATGCAAGAAGTGCAGTAATGCACTGGGAAACAAAAACCCAGGGGAAGAGTATACAATGGGGGGGGGAGCGGTACTAACAACAAAAATGGAAAGGGAACTGGGGGTAATCATATCAGATGACCTAAAGGTAAGCAAGCAATGTGGGAAGGCAGTAAGGAGGGCTGGGGGGCATACTGGGATATATAGGAAGAGGCTTCACCAGTAGAAAACAGGAAGCTGTTATTCCTCTGTACAGACAGTTGGTGCGACCCTATCTGGAGTACTGCACGCAGTTCTGGTGATCACATCACCACAAAGACATAGACAGAATGGAGGCAGTCCAGAGGAGGGCAACTAGATGGTGCAGGGTCTGCACCAGAAGCCATATGAAAAGAGACTAAAGGAGCTTAATATGTATACCTTCGAAGAAAAGGGGGGGGACATTATAGAAACTTTCAAGTACCTCAAGGGAATCAACAAAGTCCAGGACAGTAGCATCTTTCAGAAGAAGAGGTGTGCAAGAACAAAGGGGCACAATTTGAAGATAGAGGGGGATGGCTCAAGGACAATGTGAGGAAGTATTTTTTCATAGAGGCCGGTAGAAGCATGGAATAACCTTCCTGAGGAGGTTGTGGGGTCAAAAACAGTGGGGGAATTCAAGAATGCATGGGACAGACATAAGGCAATTCTGGTGGGGGGGTAGGAAGAAGTAGGCTGTTGGCTAACTAGGATCTGCAGCTTATCCGATAGGTCGTAAATGGGCAGACTGGGTGGGCCAAGCAGTTCTTATCTGCCATCAAAGTCTATGTTTCTATCACTAGCTGAAGAAGAGAGGTGGTGACATAACTTGTAAAAACACTGGTGAGGCCTCATCTGGAATACTGTGTACAGTTCTGGAGACCGCATCTTCAGAAGGATATAGACCGGGTGGGGGGTGGTCCAGAGAAAAGTGACAAAGATGGTGCAGGGCTTACACCAGAAGACATATGGGGAAAGGCTGAAAGACCTCAATATGTATACAATGGAAGAAAGGAGGGAATGGGGGGATATGACAGAAATGTTCAAGTATCTTGAGGGCATAAACAAGGTGCAAGGGGGGGACACCTTTCAATATAGGAGGGGCACAAGAACAAGGTGGCACAATATAAGATTGGAAGGGGGCAGGATAAGGGGAAAAGTGAGAAAGTTCTTTTTCACAGAAAGGGTGATGGATGCATGGAATAACCTACTCGAAGAGGTAGTGGGAGCTTCAACAGTGGAAGGATTTAAACATGCATGGGATAGGCATAAGGGAACCCTAGAGGTGGGAAGAAGAGGCTAAAGCAGATGACCAGCTAGGGACATTGGCTGCCAATTAAGGTAGGAAAATTGGGCAGACCAGATGGGCCTGGTGGTCCTTATCTGCTGACAGTCTCTATGTTTCTATGTCATAAACAAAGGCACAGTGAGGTTAACAGGGGAGAGGCAAATGTTTTCAACTGTTTTCTACCCAGACCTTTTAGATGGACTACCAAGATATACTGTAAACCTTGGAAAAGAACATTGAAAATGAAACAAAATGTACTGTCTACTACATTCTTACAACTGAAACATCTTATTTATGAAAGGACATGTGAAGTGCAGAGTTGCTATTTAACTTTCCCCTTGATCAGTACACAGTGTGCATATTAAATTTCTTACACTGTCTATCTTAACATACATACTATTAAAAAAAAACAGTTAAAAGATATTAAACATGATTTACACTACGTTTATTTGTACAGTTCATTTGTCTCTTAAGTAATAAGGCAAGCACAGGGTTATGTTAATCACCTGCTGGGTATAATGTGGCATGGCATGATTAGAACTTCAAGTACCTCATAGGGATAAACAGGGTGCAGGATGAGAGCTCTGTCAAATGAAAAGAGCACCAGGAGCAGACACTGTAACTGGGGGTAGTTTAAGAGGGATATAAGGAAGTACTACTTCACTAAATGAGTGGTGGACACCTGGAACAGACTGCCAGTGGAAGTGGTGGAGGTGAAAAGATGTGGGGGCTTCAAGCATGCATGGGATACACATAGGGGAATATCAATAAATAGGCAGGTAGAAGGGAGGGTTGCCAGAGACCAATTGGGTTCTTCGGGGACAGACTAGGCAAGGACCATCTGGCTAAGCAGTCTTTTTCTGCTGAAAAATTCTTGTCGTTCCTAGTTTCTATGAGGCATAGCAGAGTGCTACATGCCCCTAGAGGGTGATTGATTAAACATTACCATACCCCCGGGAGTACCTTATTGCTATTATAAAAATAAGTATTTTAAAACAGAGTTGTGCTGTTTAGAATTTGAATAGTCTCTACATATATGCTTACCTAAGCTTAACACAGACCTAATGGAATGTTTACAGCCAATCAGGAAGCTCTATTTCACCATCCCATTTTAGTCTTTTTCAAGTTGTTTGTGTTAGAACTGCTCAGCTTTCTGTTGCACTGAATCCTGAGGCACCCTACTGGTCACCCTCCCTTGGAGTGGATTCTGTTTACCACCACCCTCTGTTGTCTATCCCCTAACCAATATCTTACCCAGTTTACCACCTTTGGACCCACTCCTAAGCTACCTAGCTTGCTGACTAGTCTCCTATGTGGAACAGTGTCGAGAGCCTTACTGAAATCTAGGTAGACCATGTCCACTGCTCCACCCTGATCTAATCAATCCCTTGGTCACCCCAAAGAACTCTATCAGATTCTTTTGATATGACTCCTTCCCCCAGTGAATCCATGCTGCCTTGGGTCTTGTAACCCACTGGATTCAAGATATTCCACAATCCTTTCCTTCAGCAGCGATTCCATTAACTTTCCTACCACTGATGTCAGGCTGACTGGCCTATAACTGTCAGACTCTTCCCTGCTACCACTTTTGTGAAGTGGGACTACATATGCCCTCCTACAGAACCACTCCCGTTTCTAGTGAACTGTTAAATAGGACTGTCAGAAGTGCAGCCAGTACCTCCCCGAGCTCTCTCAATACACCTGGATCCACTCCGCTTGGCCTTATTGCTTCATCCACTTTCAAATTAGTGAGTCCCCTCAGGACTTTCTCCTCTAAAAAAAGGCCTAATGTTCACCCCACCCCCAAGTTCCTGTTACCTTTTTGTGACTCATCCCTTTCTTCTTCCACTGTGAACACTGAACAGGAGTATTTGTTCAGGATTTCTGCCTTTTCCTGGTCCATCTCTGTACAGTCCTTTCCCTTTTTAACCTTACAGTCCCTCCCCTGGTCTATCTCTTTAAAAAAAAACAAAAAAAAACCCAGGTCATCCCTGAGGATTCACCCATCTTCATAAAGTCTACCATCCTGAGTTCAGGACCCTTCCAATTGTGTGGTCCAGTTCCACAGCTGTCCTTCTACTAAAGCACACTGTACACTGATCACTGGACCCTAGGTGGCCTCATACCTTTACGTCTGCAACACTGTTCCTATTAGTGAGTACCAGGTCCAGTATTGCTCCATCATGAGTGAGTTCACTGACTAGCTGCCTGAGGAACGCCCCCTGCAGGGATATCAGGGTGTCCCTGCTTCTTGCGGAAGCAGCAGCTGGGAGGCTCCACTCTATATCAGACTGAAGTCCCCCATCAGCAGCACCTTCCCCTTTTTCTGCTATCTTGACAATGGCTTCCTCCAGTATCTTATCCAAATCCTCCCCATGCTGGAGGTCTGCAGATCACGCCAATGCAAAAAGTGGCTCCATTCCCCCACCTCCAGGGTGACCCACAGTACCTCTGCCTTCCCGTATTCCCTGTATCTCTGTCTCCTATGAAACATCTCTTTCATCCTTACAATGTCTCTCTCACCTGAGAGTGTCTGCCAGCTGGTTACTAAGTAATTTAGACAAAAGAAGGCCGTGGCCCATCCAAATTGTCTCCCACGAATGCGTGGGTATATTAGAGAGGATTATGACCAATTTAAATACTTATCAAGCCTTGTTTTAAATATTTCAAAGTTTGTGGCATCAACTACAGACTGTGGGAGAGAATTCCATTTTTTGCAGAATGGATAGTAAAAAAGAGATCACGCTTCTTGGTATGAGCCTTTGGGATCAACAATTGTTTGTTATGTGATCTAAGATTTAGAGTACGATTTGAGAACCACAGCCCACATTGGGCTTGTAAGTCAGGATCAATACTCAGTTTGTAAAGCTGAAGTAAATCGCCCCTCATCCTTCTTTCTTCTAAGGATACAAGTCCAGTTTTGAGTAACCTGGATTGGTATGGTAAATTTTTTATTACAGGGATTAACTTAATAACTCTGTGTTGAACCCGTTCGATATGAGATATTTCACCTTTTAAGTAAGGATTCCAAACTGGTGAACAGTAATCCAAATGTGGCCTAATGTAAGTTCTATAGAGAGGGATAATGCATTCTTTACTTCTGCTGACAAAGGAACGTTTAACACAGTTCAAAATTATATTACTAGTTTGTATAATTTTCTTTGTGTGGTTCACTGTTGATAATGAATTATTAAAAATAAACCCCAGATCCTTTTCCCTAGATACCACTTTGAGGTGATGGTTATCAATCGAATAGGTAACTTGCGGATTATTCCATCCCATATGTAAGACAACACATTTATCGAAGTTAAACTCCATTTCACTGTCTCTGGCCCATGTCTCAATCTGCTTAAGATCTTGCTGGAGACGAAGTTGTTTTTCCAGTTGTGTCCACTTCACCCCCAATTTTCGTATCATCTGCAAACTTACTTATGAAGTTAGTAGTATTATTATTTAAATCGCTAATGAAAAAATTAAACAGAGTAGGCCCTAAAACTGACCCCTGGGGGACACCACTGCTCACCAAACCACGGTCTGATAGCTGTCTACCTACTCTAGCTCTCTGGGTGTGACCTGTTAGCCAATTGCCAACCTATCTAACTAAAGGCGGACTTAGACCAATGGTGGTTAATTTAATAAGAAGCTGTTGTTCTTTGCTACGTGCAGTGCAAGTAGATCTACCTGCAGGCCTGGTACCAGGGACCAGGTGCTGAGTGCCTCCTTACACAAGGGAATGTAGTGTGTTCCACCTTGCTTGTTCATGTAGAAGTTGGTGATCATGTTGTTGGTGCTGATATACACAACCTGATCTCTTATCAGAGGAGCACACTCCAATGATTTCCAGCTGCAGTGCCCAGAGCTCCAGTAGGTTGACATGCTGTTGACAACCAGAACCCTTTGGCTCTCTGTGGTTCAAAAAATGATCACCCCACTCCACCAATGACTCACTTGTCATTAACGTAAAGAACTTAACCTGGACAAGGGGGATTCTGGGGACACAGCCACACTTCAATGGTGTCCAGCATCAGTTGTGTCACCCAAACTGGCTGGTTCACGCATTTGTACTGAAACCACTACCACCTCAATTCCCACTGAATGGGGTGCATCTGCCAGTGAGTCAAATGGACTACCTCTGTCAACAACACCAAGAACCCTGCCAGCCAGAGGAAGTCCTGACCTGAGCGCAATTGTCCAACCCAAAAAGATCAGACCAAGGAGATAAGATCCTCCGCTCGGTCTGAGGGTAAGCAAGCCGTGGCTTGGATGGGAGTTCAATTCCACTCCAATGGAAACGATCATCTGCTTGGGTACCAGATCTGACTTAGTCAAGTTGCCCATCAGGCCCAGATCTCAGAACTTGTAAATGAAAAAGGATGGGAGCCGTCTGTCTACTCAAAGTAACATCTTTCAAGCTGGATTCATTTCAAATCTTTACTTTATTCCCCCTACATTTCACTCCATTTATGAGCATGTTCACTGGGTTAAGTAATCTGTTCATATAAATTGATTGTTCATTCACTGCAGCAAAGTGTTTCTTACAGGGTATATCTTCTGTGAAAGTATTACAGGTGGTGCGTTACAGGTTTCACAGTTTTATCTGTCATTAGGATAAGCTTTCAGGGCTACTACATTTGTTGCTGGCTGATTGTTTCTGCTCTTACCTCGTTTCTTTCATTTGTGGTTCTTCTTTTTCAGCAGGGGAAGGGCCCAACCACCCATGCCCATCCCCAACCACCCCACACTACACTCCTTTTATAGGGTAGCACAGTCGTGACATTTCCTGTAGCAAAGCAGGAAGGGGCGGTTCAGAGGGGTATCCACACAGTGACCTCATTTACAGGGGCACTAGTAATTTAACTTGTTATAACAAGTTATTAAAAAACAAACAAAACACAAAATCAAACTTTTGCTTTCATTTTCTTTCTTCTAATTACTCTGACCAGGTTGTAAATCCAGCAACTTACCTGGAATGGATATCATTAACTGCAGGTACTGTGGAACACTTTTCAGAAGAGCAGTTTTACAGGATTTAGGACACTGTCGCACATGCTGGGCCATTGGAGATCTAAGGGCTCAGCTCCAAACAGCATGGGCAGAGATTGCGTGCCTCAAATTGCATATTCAAGAGGAAATATATTAAAAGAACCGCCCACCATTTCCCCAACATCCAACAGAAGCACCTCGACCGCAGAGGGTAGTTGGTCCGGGAGGTTGGCAGGTGGTTAGAAGGGGCAAATCAGGTGCCCCATCACTCAGTGCTCTCCAACATATCACCTCCACAAACCATATAAAAACTACAAACAGGTATCTGCCTCTATCTCCGAAATCAAACAAAGGGGCAGAGGACACTGCAAAGCACAACACTGCAGCACAGGAGCTACCACAACAAAATGCGCTCAAAACAGGAACCAAAACAAAAAAAAGCAAAAAGGAAATCCAAAAAACTTCTGATCATAGGAGACGCCATGATTCAGGGAGTTGATACGTATCTCCAGCCAGGGGTAATGGTCAGATGTCTCCCAGGTACATCAGTGTGGAGAGACACTGACCGCATTGCTAAAACTGTTCAGGAAGCAGGAGAAAACACTGATGTCCTGGTACACATAGGGACCAATCGATCTCGCATGTGCCGGGTCAGCTGTGGAGACCAAGGAACACCTGACCAGGCTGGGTGACAAATCATCATCCATTTCGGTTCAGCATCTCCTTCTCGAGATCCTGCCAGTCTGGGAGAGGGGACAGATGGACAGAAGGTCAGAGAAGGGGAGATAGGGGAGCTAAACATGTGGCTCAAGGGTGGCCAGGAAAAAGGACACAAATTTGTAGGGAACTGGCAACAGTTTTGGGAGCGAACGTTCTTTAAATTTGATGGACTGCATCTGACTAAGGCGGGAGTCAGTGCATTGGGGCAGAAGTTTGATGTCTTTGCAGAATATTTAAACTAGCAAATGGGGAGACGGGTGCTGCAACTGAAACATCGAATGGGAAGAGCACCCCTCACCCCTCAGCTAGTGGTCAAACAGGTGTTCAGCACTGCAAACTTTACAGTCATCATGGCTAAATTTCCAGGGGCGCCTACTTTATCAGACCTGCTTATTGTCCAAAAAAATCCAACTAGGATTAGCCCCTCCAGACTGTCTCACGCTTTTACAAATGTGCTCGCCGATGCAGGCTACAAGACACTCTAACTCTACTACCTTTCGCATCCTGTTTGCCAGGACCACCACCTTCCAAAGATACTTTTGTTACAGGGCGCCACAATGGATGAACTCTCTCCCGGACACTGTCCTCTCCATTCCTAGATTGGGACCTTTTAAACCTGTGCTGCACACCCATATTATATCAAACTGGTACTGTGATTGCATACAACTCCCATATTTGTGCTAGTATCAGTTTGAAAACTATCTACCACTGTTTCTTAGTACATGATTTATAATTTATGCACCTGTGGTGTAGTTTTTTCTCTACTTATGTATTATCCTATTTTTCTTTATCTCTGTTTATCTATGTACCGTTTATAACTCTGTATTGTCCACTGTTCAATGTATGACGCAGAGCTTTTGCAAATGAGTCCCTGACTCAAAGGGTTGTAATTCATAAACTTATATAAAAAAAAAAAATAAAATAAATAAACGTTTGTAGTTCATTTGCATCACCAGGTAAAGAAAAAGGTCCGGCTCCCCATACGATGCACAGGGGAAATGCCGGACTTCGCCCAACAACTAACACATCGAAATCTGACCAATGGAAAATCATGTACACAAATGCTCGCAGTATGGGAAACAAGACCTCAGATCTGCCGACAATAATGACAGAGGCTAAACTGGACATAGTAGCCATTAGCGAGACATGGTTTACCAGTAACCACACTTGGGAGACTTCAGTACCTGGCTATGTACTGTTCAGAAGAGACCGAGGTGCAAAAAGGGGGGGGGTGGAGTGACCCTTCATGTGAATGAAAATATCAAAGCTACAGAAATTCAGAATACACATAAGGAGCCAGAAGAACTGTGGGTCACCCTGGAAACAGGAAATGGGACCGCCATACAAACTGGGGTTGTGTACAGGCCTCCAGACCAGTGGGAGGACACAGACATGTTACTTTTAGAAGATATACAAAACATGACAGCTAAAGGGGAGGTTCTGATAATGGGAGACTTCAACGTGCCAGATACAAATTGGTTAATACCAGCAGGGACATCTGCCAGAACTAGACACATGGTGGATTCCCTGCAGGGGGAGGGCCTCAAACAACTGGTACACCAACCCACTAGAGACAGGGCTATCCTAGATCTAGCACTGACTAACAGGGAAAGGATCACAGATCTCCAGGTAGAAGGTCACCTGGGGGCCAGTGACCATCACATGGTATGGTTCAATTTGGCCACTAGAACAAAGTCATCCCATTCCAAGGCAAAAATATGGGACTTCAGAGGAGCTGACTTTGATAAGATGGCCAACAGAGTTAAGCTAGCCCTGGCAAAAAGAAATACAGGTGAGGGGGTACAGGCAAAGTGGGCAAGCATTAAAGATGCAATACTTCAAGCAACATCCCACTGTGTTAGTGAGAAAGGAAGTGCAAAAGAAGAAGGAAACCACTTTGGTTCTCAAACACAGTAGCAGAAAAGGTCAGAGACAAAAGGCTGGCCTTCAGGAAATATAAGGGAACGCAGCAGGATGAAGATAGGGAGGCATACCAAACTTCCCTAAGGGAAGCAGGGAAGGCAGTAAGGCAGGCAAAGGCCCAAACTGAGGAAACACTAGCACGAACAGTAAAAGAAGGTGACAAGACTTTCTATAGATACATTAGTGAAAAGAGAAAGTCCAGAGGGGGTATTGCTAAGATCAAAGGGGATAAGGTGGTGTGTGAGGAGGAGGACCATGTAAAAGCATCTGTCCTAAATAGATACTTCCGCTCAGTATTTACTGAAGAGAAGGTAGGGCAGGGCCCACAGCTCTGCACCATGGACACGGGGGAGGAGGGAGGGTGCACTAATCCTTCACAAAAGAAAGGGCCCTACAAGAGCTCAATAAGCTCAGGGTGGACAAGGCAATGGGATCTGATGGTATACATCCCAGGGTACTAAAGGAGCTAAGGTGGAACTAGCAGAGCCATTATCAGAACTGTTTAAGAGTCTCTGAGCACAGGAGAGGTCCCAGAAGACTGGAGAAGGGCTCATGTGACCCCGCTCCACAAGAGTGGTAGCAGGGAGGAGGCAGGGAACTACAGACCAGTCAGTCTTACCTCAGTAGTGGACAAGATTATGAAGACACTCCTTAAGGAAAGGATAGTGCAACACCTGGAATCCATAGGAGCACAGGATCCAAGACACCATGGTTTTACAAAAGGAAGGTTCTGTCAAACTAATCTCATAGATTTCTTTGACTGGGTAACCAGAGTGGTGGACCAAGGGGGAGCAGTTGATGTTGCCTACCTTGACTTCAGAAAAGCTTTCGATACTGTTCCACACAGAAGATTGATTAATAAGCTGGGTAGGCTCAGGGTGGGTCAGACGTTGGTGAACTGGGTGGCAAACTGGTTGATGGGCAGAAAACAGAGAGTGGTGGTTAATGGTACACAGTCAGAAGAGTTGCAAGTCACAAGTTGGGTATCTCAGGGATCAGTCCCGGGGCCAGTTCTCTTCAATGTCTTCATCAGTAACATTGCAGATGGACTGGAGAGCAAAGTTTGTCTGTTTGCAGATGACACCAAGATCTGCAACAGAGTAAATGATCCAGATGGTGTGGACAGAATGAGAAGAGATCTGGATAAGCTAGCAGAATGGTCAGAAGAATGGCAAATGGGGTTTAACACAGGGAAGTGCAAGATCATGCACATAGGGAAGAGAAACCCTGAAGCCACCTATAGGTTGGGAGGGGAGTTGCTGGAAGTCACAAGGGAAGAAAGAGACTTGAGCGTCAACATCACCGATGACCTGTAATCATCCAAGCAGACCTCTAAAGCAGTAGGTAAGGCTAGAGGGATGTTGGGGTGTATTAGTAGGGTATCACAAGTTGGAAGAGGGAGGTAATAATCCCTCTTTACAAGACACTGGTTAGGCCCCATCTGGAGTACAGCGTGCAGTACTGGAGGCCACACCTTCACAAGGACATTTAACCAAATTGAGGCAGTCCAGAGAAGGGCAACCAAAATGGTGCAGGGTCTGCATCAGAAAACATACGAGGACAGATTAACTGAACTCAATATGTATACCCTAGAGCAAAGAAGGGAGAGAGGTGATATGATTGAAACATTCAAACACCTTAAGGGCATTAACAAGGTGAAACAGTCTAACATGTTTCAATATAAGTAAAATAGCAGGACATTAGAGGGAGGCCGATTAAGGGGTAATGTGAGGAAGTTTTTTCACAGAAAGGGTGATGGATGCATGGAACGGTGTACCTCAGGAAGTGGTGGATATGAATACAGTGCAGAGCTTCAAAACAGGCATGGGATAGGCATAAGGGAGCAATACAGATGAGTATGAATAGCTAGGCCATTGACAGAGCAAAGGCCTATGGCACATTCATAATGTAGAAAAATAAATGGGCAGACTGGATGGGCCTTGCGGTCCTTATCTGCCATCAACTTCTATGTTTCTATGTTAAATGTTTTTCATTTGCTTAAACATTACATAAAACATTTTTTGAATTTCTTTTTCAAAACAATCTTCATATTTACTGCTTTGCTGCTTTAACCTTCTTGTAGTTCTTTCATAACTACGTCTATAACATAAATAATTTATACACTGATAAATAATTTAGTGGAACATATCTTTCTGGTTACAATCTTTCTCTCAAATCAAATGTTTCCTTTACCTTAAAAAATCCTGCTGCCAGCCCGGTGGCACTGGACACCTTATCTTGCACTACGCCGGCGACCCAGGTTTGGAAAAGACCTTGGGTTGTTGGGGTACCAGCACAGGGGTGGGAGCAGGATGGAGCACTGGCTCTCCTCTCCCAGGAGGGAGGATCACCCGTCCATAGTCCTATTGCCAATGGATGGCAGTCCAGTGGCAGGCGCAGGTGGCAATGGAGCGACTGGTAGGGTGAAGCATCCCATTGTGTGCGACGTGCGTAGTGCTCTCCACATCGCCACGCCAGGACATTGGGAAGAAACAGAAAAGCCTACAAACTATATATATACTATATATTAATCTTAAAAAAATCTTGGTGCGTGCTGCTTCATTAGCATTTCGTCTGTTCAGGTTGGAACCCCTGGTCCTGTCTTCCCCCTATCAGTGTACACATTATTTATGTTATAGACATAGTTACGAAAGAACTACAGGAAGCAGATCAAAAAGGAAAAAAAGAATTAAATGAATCCGGTTGAAAGATGTTACTTTGAATGGACAGACGGCTCCCAACCTTTTTCATTTACAAGCTGTGATGGTACCTCAGGGAGCCAGAAGAAATCTTTTAAGCACCATTACCCACAGGCATTTACAGAACCAGATCTCAGAACATCTGGATGGCCAGATCCCTGGACTGCGACATGACTTCCCTGGTACTATCCATGATAAGTCAGTCATCCACGTACAGGAAGACCCTGGCTCAAAACTGCCACGACTGACAGGCTTCTGATGAACACCCTTACTTCTTATGATGGGCCGAAGGGCATTGTTCTGAACAGGGACCACACTCTGGCTATCTGGAAGCAGAGGAATCACAAATGGGATGGATGGATCAGTATGTGAAAATACGTGTCTGAAGATCCAAGGAGCATAACCAAGCCCAGCACTCCAGACACGGTATTATCTGGTTGAGGGTGATCATATGGAATTTCAACCTCAGCACATACTTGTTCAGGACATGCAGGTTGAGAAAGAGATGCCAGATGCCCATCTGCTTTGGTACTTAAAAGTAATGAGACACAATACCTTGTGAGGCTAGGACATCCAAGACAACCTCGATAGCATTGTGCTCAATGTCAATAGCACTGTGCTCTATGAGCTAGGAGACCTTGCTCTGTCATGCAGCCAGTGTTCCCAGATACCTTAGACTCTGATGGTGCTCAGGATCGACATGGAGGAAAGAGTCTCAAATTCCAAAGACAGATACAACCCCAGAACTTCCAGGATGCACTTGTCTGATGACATGGTGGACCACTGTGGCAGAAAGTAGGGCAGCCAATCTCAGACCAGGAGCTGCAGCAAGGCCTGTGTGGGTGGGGAAATGACTCCCTGCAGCCAGTCACTTTATACCCTTCGGAGGAGGCTCTGGAGCATTGGCCACCAGATGCACCCTCCCTCCCACTTTGGAGCCTGATCTCCAGACTTGTTAGACTGCACTAGTTTGTAGTGTTGGTGGTAGCCTGAACCATGAAAGACACTTCAAAAGGAGCCCTGTTGCTTGGGCTTTCACAGATACTTAGCCTACTGGACTTTTCAATCTAGGTAACATGATTGTCCACCTCTGGGCCAAACAGGTCAGTGTTCAAAAAGGGCAAGTATTCTCCAGAGTAAATGGAGAGATACACTACCAGTAACTCCTGCACAAGGACACCGATGGCTGTCAATGCACAGGCCGAAGAGTTAATGAAGTTCAGGGCCATCTGCAAATGGTGCTTAGACAGTGAGAGTCCCAAGTCCTGACACACCAGCACTGAGATGGCTGCTGAGAGATCATGTCAGCAAGCTTGTCAAACAGCTCATAACCAAACAGGGCCATCAGGGCTAAACAACATGTCTGCTGGACTCCAAGGGAGGCTGCCATATATACCTTGTGGCCCAGGATGTTCTGTTTCTTGGACTCCTTGTCTGGCAGGTTATCTGAGTCACCCTGCACCTTTACCATGCAGAAGACTATGCTATCCACAAGGCTCGCAATGGCAAGGTGCTCTGAGAACATGGCGAGCCCTCCAATATGGACTGCATATCTACAGTCCATACTGCAGGAGAGAACCTGGCATGAGGCTGGGTACTGCCAGACCCTGATCACTGGGCATGCCACTACAGGCAAGGAATCCTGCTCCTGAATATCCATCAAGGGGTAAGACTCCCACTTCTTGACCTTCTCGGAGAGTCTGTCCAGCGATGCAGGCATGTGCTGCAACAGAGACAAGAAGGAGGTTGAATCACTGGGGTTGAATCCACCTTTAGAGAAGTTGATATCCATATGAGCTAAGCAGAGTGTTATTAAGTTTCTGAGCATATAACTAGTCTTTTACCTCCAAATTCCCCCTACTGCTAATGCGTGACTGTGTGCTGATAGAAACATATAGGAAAAACAAAACAAAAAATAATTCTTCCAGATCTTGGGTTATTCGGGCCTCAGTGTGTCACAGTTGCTAGGAGACAACACCAGGGTTTTCTAAGAATTGTAGTTTCCCATATACACAAGGGAGACAACTATCGTTCTGCAGCCTTTTACTGGGATATTTTTATATGTAAACCTGTGTCTCGGCAGCCTTAAGTAGGCTTTCTGAGCAGCTTTTAGCTAGTTTTACAATCTCTGCTCACAGAGCGCATAGTGTTCTGAACCGACGACTTCCAGGTGTCAGACTGTTTCAGCTTGGCCCCTAGTGAGTGGCGCCGAGCTAAGCAGAGTATTAAGTTGATAAGCATGTCTAATCCATTACCCCCAAATTTTCTCTGCTAGTGTGTGACTGTGTGCTGGTAGAAACATACAGAAAAAACAAAACAAATAATTTCAGATGGGGGTATTTGGGCCTCTGTTTGTCTCGGTTGCTAGGTGACAACACCAGAGGCTTCTGGGAATTGTAGACTCCCGCACAGGCAGGGGAGACTACAACTGTTGTTCTGCAGCCTTTTACTGGGATATTTTTTATGTAAACCTGTGACTTGGCAGCTTTGAGTAAGCTTGCTGAGCAGCTTTTAGCTAGTTTTACAATTTATGCTCACAGAGCACACATTGCTCCGAACCCGTGACTTCCGAGTCCCAGACTATTCCAGCTCGGCCCCTACAAAGCAGAGGTGAGTGCAAGTGGAGGCAGGCATGCGTGGAGGTGACACATGCAGAGGCAAGCACATGTTCTGTGTGTGTCTGCTAGTGCCAGCCGAGGAAGCCAGGAAAGACTTTCCTTTCCAAACTATTTGTTGAAAGCCATGGATGACACCATTATTACCTTGGATGGGGAGGTAGGCTTCAAATGCATTATGTGCTTAATGTACCAACTATGCAAATCCATAAACACTGTGGGTGAATTTATCTGTGATAAATGTAAATCAAACAATGAGTCAATGACTGAACTGGAAATCATAACAGAGAGACTGGGTAAGCTGAAGCAAAGCCTACACAGAATGGAAAATAAAATAATTAAGGGTACCAGATAGATTAGTAAAACAGTTGTCACTATAAAGGGAGAAAGAGAACAGGGAGTTCTTCCTTCAGTTAATGAGCAAGTTAATAATGAGATAAATGGAAAAAGAAAGAGCACAACTATTGATAAAATTTCAAAGGAGGATTAGTTTACTGTCCAGAGAAATGGGAGATCAAAAAGCGGTAGGCATGTAAAAAATTATTGGGGGGATGGTTAACTAAAAACAGATTTTCTGTTTTGGGGGAGATTGATGAAAATGAGGCTATACAAGAGGATCCCCAGGTGATAGCCAACCTCATACAGTTTGTTGCTCCAACCCCATTGAAAACATCCAAGCAGGCTCTGTAGATTCACATAAATAATAGAAAACAAATTCACTCCAAAGAAGGACAAAACCATAGGAAATTACTGTTACGAGAGATTCTAATTTAAGATATACAGATTCTACTATCTGTAATTTAAACAAAAGGCATACCCAGGTAACATATCTCTCTGGTGCTGAACTAAGGGATGCGAGATTAATAATGGAAAAACTAACAGTCAACAATGAGCAACCTCCTCTGTTTATGATTCACACAAAATTAATGATATTGACTGAACCCCAGAGCACAGTATCACTAGGGAAATCAAGGATATAGGGGAGTTATTAGAGACATAAATGTAATGTGATTTTTTCAGAAATGTTACCCCTATAAAGAGATGACAATATGCGACTGAGGGGACATCTATAGACATAACCGTGGTTAAAACAAACAAAAATTTTAGGTTTGTATGAAACGGGGACTTTCTCTGGCCATGGAGTCTATTACAGATGGGATAAGCTGCACCTAAATAGAAAAGGAGCTTCAGTTCTTGGTAACAGATTTCATACATTAATTAGCTAGAATTTGAAAGTACAGTTACGTAAGAACTTACTGTAACAGCAGCTCTTCAAGAGAGGCTCTTGCAGAAGGTACTAACCATTAGGACTAGAGCCATCAGGCACTAGGACCACATGGAAAACTTTAGCTAGCAGTGTCTGGTGGGCGACCGCCGACCTGACATCATGTAATGGGTGTCAGCGTGACACTATATAGTGGGCGGTCCCCACACCCTCCCCCCCAGATCTCCTGCTGGAGACCTAAGAAGGTGTGACAGGAGAAAGAAGTGGGCTCCTGGAGCCAAAAGAAAGGCTAGAAAGAAGTAGCCGCAGAAGTAGGGGGAAGGTGGGAGGGGAAAAAGGTACCTACTGCAAGAGCCTCTCTCAAAGATCTGTCCAATCTCACCAGAGGAGTTCCCTTTTCAGACGCCCCCACCGACTCAGACCCTGACAACGGATGCTTCCGGTCAGGCCTGGGGCGACCACAGGGATTCTGGTCTCAGCAGGAGCTATCTCTGCACATCAACATGCAAGAGATGCAGGCTGCACTATACGCCCTCCAGGTTTTTTAGCTCCTACTCCTCCCTGGGCCCTTACTGGTACAGACAGACAACATGTGCATGGTCTCGTACCTGAACAAACAGAGAGGCTCGTGGTCGTATCCAGTGTGCAGGGAAGTGATGCGCGTATAGCATTGGGCGATACAACACAGCCTGCAGCTCATGGCAGTGCACGTCCCCGGTGTTCAGAATGTCCTGGCAGACACCCTCAGGCCAGGGCATATGAATAGAAACTGAGGTAGTTGGTAGTTGAAGACATCTTTGATCAATGGGGTCGCCCAGATCTTGATCTGTTCACCTCCCCATCCAATGCAAAACTACCCAGTTTCTGCTCGCTCGTTCCCGGGCATGGTGTTTTCTGGTGAGAAGTGCTCTCTGCTGGACAGGGATGTTCTTGTACAGCTTCCTTCCCTTTCCACTGTTGCAGAGGGTGCTTCTGAAACTACAGCAAGAAGGAGCCCACATGATCCTCATAGCCCCTTATTGGCCTTGCCAAGTGTGGTTTCCTCTGCTCCAGCAGTTGAGAGTGGAACCTCCGGTTTCCCTGCCCCTCTGCCAGAATCTGCTGGTCCATCCAGGCCTCAAGTCCCTTCCCCTTCACACGTTGCACCTGCTGACGTAGCTGTTGTACACTTTGGGGTCTCTTCCAGAATGGCTCAAGTCCTTGTGGAGGCCTGAAAGGCATCCACAAGAACCATATACACTATGAAATGGAAGAGGTACTCCATTTGGGCATCCAACAAGGGTTGGGCTCTTTATGGTGCCCTGTCCTACAGGTCATGGAGTACCTACTGCACTTCTCTGACCTTGGCCTTAGTTACACTTCTCTCAAGGTACACTTGTCCACCATTTCTGCCTACCACACTTCAGTGGAGGGCGAAACTTTGGTTCAACTGGAAGTTTGCAAAATCTTTCTGAAAGTAATCCTCCAACCCCCCCCCCCCCGTCAGGAACCCTGTTCCTCCATGGGATTTGAACTTCATCCTTGAGAAACTCACCTTGCCTCTCTCTGAACCGGCCGTGAGTTGCGACCTGCACTGCCTTTCTTGGAAAGCGCTCTTTTTAGTTGCCATTACTTCTGCTTGAAGGAATTCCAAGCTTCAGGCCATGATGTGTAAGGAGCCTTATTTGATTTTCCAGACTGGGTGGCTCTGTGTACAAATCCTATGTTTTCACCAAAGGTGATGTCTGACTTTACTTTGAATCAGATCATACAATTGCCAGTATATTATACTGAGCATGCCAATCAAGGGGAGACCATTCTGCACACACTAGATGTGCACAGAATCTTGCATTATTACACGAACTGGACAAAGTCAGTCCATAAAACGGATCAGCTTTTCATTTCTTTTGCCCCCAAAAGAGAGGGCGTGGCAGTTTGCAAACAACGCTTATCCAAATGGTTAGCAAACTGCATTTTGTTTTATCAGAAGTATAACAAGCCCCTTCCAGGGGAAATCAAGGGGCATTCAACCAGAGGCATGGCTGCATCTACTGCTTGTTTCAGGAATGTTTCTGTCATGGACATTTGTGTGGCAGTCACTTGGAGCTCTGGCCACACCTTTACCAAACATTACAGTCTGGACATTGCTTCTAGGCGCACAGCAGGCTTCAGACTAGCTGTCCTTCAGGGGCTCCTGGCTTAACCTGGTACCTACTGCAGACCTTTCCTGCCTCCTGTGCTTCAGCCTTTGTTAGAATTTCGCTGCTTTGGACACGGTCCTAATGGTTAGTACCTACTGAAAGAGCCCTCTCGAAGTAAAATAGTACAGGTACATAACAGCTTACCATAACAATAGATCCTGTCACCACAGGAGGTCTCTACACATGGGGCTGGACACCAGAATCCTGTGATCCAGGTCGTCTGATTTCTGGTCCCACTGGACCTGAAGGGTTCACTGCATAATCTGCATGTGGAGCCTGACCAGGGGGACAGTGGGAATAGCCACTGCCATCAGGCCCAGAAGGTCGTGGTCCACTGGCTGGTTGCTACTTGGATGGCCTGCTGACACAAGGTTTCCACCCAGTCCAAAGGGAGGAAAGCTTCACCCTGAGCAGTATCCAGCACCATCCCAATAAATTGGAAGCGTTGTGAAGGAACAAGCTGGGATTTGGGGTAATTCACCATGCTCCCCACTTGCCTGAATAGATTCAGGGTAGTATGCCTGAACAGATTCAGAGTAGTACCTAACTCCCCTGCCGAGCTAAGGGCCCTCCGTTCCTTTGACTGTCCTCCGTTACCAGTGGAGGTATATCAGCGTTGTCGCACCTTGCAAATAGCGAGGAGGCAGAGAGGTCGTGGGCCTGGTAGGGGGGTGGAGTGCAGTGGACAGAGTGGGGTTGTGGGGTCAAGGAGATGCTCGGGGCCAAATGGGTCCAGGAGAGGGGTCCGCCCTACCTGGTTCCCATACCCAAGGGCTCCACTTTTTTGGGGCAAATGGCACGGCCAGCCTCAACTCCCCATCCTACTCGGGCGGCATTATGCAATGCCAGGTCGATTAAGAACAAGACAGCAGTGACTGCTGATCTTATTGGAACATCAGACCTGGTGTGCATCACCGAGCCTGGCTGGACGAGAATGCTGGTCCCATATTGGAGTCAACTGTTCTAGTGGGGTACTTGGTGATACACTGCCTGAGGGTGGCTCGTTGGGGCGGGTGTGTAGCCATCTGTTTTAAGATGGAACTGGGCCTTGTAGCTGTGCCAGCTGGGGTCACTAGATCCTTGGAGTGTATCGTGGGTGCTGGTGTGGTCTGTAGGATACTTCTTGTCTGTCCACCCGGGGGTGAGAAGAATTTCCTACAGGAAGTCGCGGACTTCATCACCGACATGGTGTTGGAGTCCCCCAGATGATTGGTGCTGGGGGATTTTAATGCCTGGGTCAACGATGAACTCTCGTTTTTTGGTCCAGACTTCCTTCAACTGATGATCTCATTGGGCTTTACACAGGTGATTACCTCTGTGACCCACAGACAAGGTCATTCATTGGATCTGGTGTTCTTGCTGGGGATGGAGATCTTAGATGTGGTGGTGGAACCCCTCGGGTGGTCTGATCATCACACTATAGGGTTCAGTTTCATGGCTCACCCTTAGACCTGCCCCTAGGAGATGATCCGGTACTGCGCTTTACGGGGTTTGAACTCTGATGGTCTTATGGTGGTGCTGGACCCATTGGAGAGAATGAGTGTTAGCTTGGATCCAGAGGGTCTTCTTCTAGCCTATAATAAGGCAGTGGTGGACACTCTGGATTCCATAGCTCTGGTCTGGGTTCGCCCCTGGTCCCCTTGTTTGATAGGACTTTAAGGGAGCTGAGGAGAGTGGGGACAAGGTTGGTGGAAAACTGGCTTGGCTGTTGACAAGCTTAGATTGATGTCCCATTACAAGGACTATCAATCGGTGGTCTCCAGTAAGAAGCCATAGTTCCTGTCTAGGGAGATTGCAGCTGCACGGAATTGACCAGCTTAACTCTTCCATACTGTTGACAGGCTGTGCAATCCAGCCAGTCTCCAAATTTGGGGATTTTTTTTCCCACAGAATAGGCGTGATGAGTTCGCTCAATTTTTCGCAGATAAGGTTGCCACCATCAGGTTGGAGATCTGTACAGCTCGCTCAAATGGGCGTGGCAGTGATCAGTGGGAGATTACAGGAACCAAGTCTGTCTGGTCTGACCGGTTGGTGATCAGGGATGTTGTGAAAATTATCTAGGGTTTGCAACCAACTTACTGTAGTTTGGACCTTGGCCCAACATGTCTCCTGGTGGGGTGCGTGGAGGCCATTGGGCTGATCCTAGCTGAGATAGTTGGCTGTTCGTTAGAGACTGGGGTGTTTCCAGATGCCCCCTTGTAAAACAAATCTTCTCTCGACCCTGATTATCTCACTAACTACAGGCCTGTCTCTAACCTGCCTTTTGTGGGTAAGGTTATTGAGAAGGCAGTCGTGTTGCAGCTCGAGGAGCATCTTACCACCCATGATATCTATGATCCTCTCCAGTCTGGTTTCAGGAAGAGGCATAGTACTGAGATGGTGCTGGTTCAGGTACTTGATCTCCTGACAGTGAGAGATCAGAGGAGTTGCTCCATCCTGGTTCTTCTTGATCTCTCTGCGACATCTCATATCGTGGACCATGGGGTGTTACTGGAGTGCCTGCAGCTGCTCTGTGGTCCATCTGGAACAGTCCTCAGATTGGTTTCGATCTTTTCTCACAGGCAGGACTCAGAGGGTGGAGCTGGAGACTTTTTCCTCGGCTCCTCACTCCCTGCCATATGGGGTGCTGCAGGGCTCTGTGCTTTCACCCATGTTGTTCATGGTATGTATGCTGCCGCTGGGAGACATTATAGGGCTGCATGGGCTGAGTTTTCACTGCTAGGCAGATGATACTCAGATGTACATGTCCTTTGTGCCCGACCAGAGTGACGCTGTCTCAGTCTTTAACAACTGCCTCTCTGAGATTCAGGATTGGATGAGTGCCAACTGGCTTAAGTTGAACCTGGATAAGACTGAGGTGTTGGTTGTGGACCCAGGTTGTCTGCTGGGCGGCCATCTGGGCTATGGCTAGGGGGCAGACAGCTGTCAACCTCTGACCAGGTGTGAAATCTGGGTGTTATGCTTGATGACAGACTGACACTTAAACTTCAGGTGTCAGCAGTCATCAAGACCTCATTTTACCATTTGAGGAATATCGCCCAGATAACACACCTGGTCCCACCTGATGATCTTCCAACGCTGGTCCATGCCTTTGTGATCACCCACCTTGATTACTGCAATGCCCTATACCTAGGGCTACCAGGGGTTGACCTCCGCTGGCTGCAGCTGGTGCAGAATGCAGCTGCCAGGTTGTTGACTGGCTTACCAAGATCTTGCCATGTCACACCTGTGCTCCGTGGCCTGCACTGGCTGCCGGTTTGGTGGAGAATCACCTTCAAGGTCGGATTACTGACCTACAAGACCCTACAAGGACTGGGACTGTGGTACTTGCAAGATCTCCTTGACCCCCACTGCCCCCTCCACCGACAGATTGCTAGAGATTCCCAGGGTCTATCTGAAAACTTCTGGAGCCAGATCTTTTGCTTTTGCAGCCCCGACCCTGTGGAATTCTCTACCTCATCAGATTAGAGTGTGTCTGACCGTGGAGACTTTTAAATCGGCCTTGAACACTTTAATTTAGCATTTCCGGTGGCTTGAAAATTCCAGCTGCTTTTAGGATTATGGTTTTTTCATTAATCTATATTTTATCTGTATGTACAATGCTATGATCTATTTGGAATAGCGTTTAAGAAATAGTTTTGCTTGCTTGCTAGTAGACAAGGAGGCCACCAGGCTGTCCCTCGATGGTGCCAAATGAAGCCAGTAGTCGTACCGAAGACATTTTCCCTGGCGGCGTAAAGCCATCACCACCATCGCTAGGCACTTAGTAAACACCCTGGGTGACAAAGAGAGGCCAAAGGGGAGCGCTTTGAATTGGAAGTGTTCCCCATGGAAGATAAAGTGTAGGAAGCGGTGGTGGGAGGGAAAAATTGGAATATGCAGTATGGAGTATCCTGCATATCCAGAGCACAAAGCCAATGACCCTGGTGCAGAAGAGGCAGCAAACCCGGTAGGGTCAGCATGCGAAACCTCTTGTACTCTATGTACAGGTTTGGCGTGCTAAGGTCCAAGATTGGATGGCGGTCCCCTGTCTTTCTGGGGATCAGGAAGAAGTGGGAGTAATATCCCTTTCCTTCCTGGCCCTGAGGAATGGGCTCTATAACTGATTATGTCATAAGAGCCTGGATCTCTTCTCTTATGAGAAGGATGTTGCCTACTAGGTAGTGACAGAGACCAGGAGGATTTCTGGGAGGTCTCTCTGTGAATCTGATGGCGTGGCATTGAGCAATAAGCTGAAGGACCCATTTGTCTGAAGTGACTGCCTCCCACCCGGCCTGGTGGTTGGCAAATTTGCCCCCTACTGGTTCCTCCGAAGCTGGTGGTGGAGACTGGGGGCTCTGCCACAAGTCAGGAGGCGGAGGGGGTATGGGGGAACACCGGCCCAGCAACCCTTTGGGACTTGGCTGGAGGAGTGGCTCCTGTCGATGGGGCCCGATGTTTGTTCTGACATCAGGCTGGCTGTTGCCTACTCTGGCACTGTTGCTGGCGATGAAATGGCTGTTTTGGCTTGGTGTTAGAGCGGTACATAGACTGGACAGAGTGCAGAGCCTTGCCACTGTCCTGTAGCTCAGTGATTATGTCCTTGACGTCACCTCTGAAAAGGACTGATCCTCTGAAAGGGGCGTGCTGGATGGCTGACTGGACGTCTTGGGCCAATCCGGAAACCTGCAGCCAGGAGTACCGGCGCATGCTAATAGCTGTGGCTGTACAGCGGGTAGCAGCGTCTACCGCATCATATGGAGAGTTCCGCAGTCCTGACAGTCTGGGAAATTTTAGTTTTAGCCTCGGAATCAGGCAAAATCTCGAATTCTGACTTCAACTGTCCCAGGATATATTTCTGGTAAACAATCATGTGTGCCAGGTAGTTCAAAGCTCTGTGGGCCAGAGTGGAGGAGGAATAAACATTGCATCCAAACTGGTGTATTTGCCGCGACTCCTTGTCTGGAGAAGAGGTGCTCCTGTGTTTAGGTTTAGCCGTACGGTCGTGGGCCACATTAATGACCACCAAGTCCACTTTAGGGTGAGAACTAAGGGGATCTTTACCCTTGGGGGCTCGATACAGTCTATCTGCCTTCTTGGCAACCATGGCCACTGATGAGGGTTGCTGCCAGACCATGGAAGCCAAGTCTTCATGTGGTCCAATCCATGGAGGAATGAGCAGAGGGGACAGCTCAGGCATATCCAGGTGTTCTGCCAACCTCTTGCGCTGGGGATCCTGATCCTCCGTCTTCCACCCATTTGCCTCCTGAATCTTCCAGAGGATCTCCGTAAAGGAGGGGTCCTCCACAGGAGACTTGGCAGAGTCTTTGGATCCAGTGGAGAGTTGGTCTCAAAACCCAATGTGGAGGAGTCTGCAGTGTCAGAGTCCAAGTCTGATGACAGGCTTCTGTCCGGAGACAGAGCCTGTGGGAGTACAATCTCCTGCAGCGAGACTGCAAGGCCCCTGCCAACACAGGCTACCATAGTAGAATGCGATGTCTGTCCCGAGATAGAGAGGCGAGACTCCACTGGAGAAGGGGATCTCGGTGTAGGGTCGGTGAGGCTGGCATGGAAGCCATGGCCAGTTGCCGCCAGTCCAATTCCAAGACCAACTGTGTCCTGGTTTCAGATCACCAAGACAGTAATGCCTCCCTAAAATCCACCTGAGGCTGCGGTGGTGGAGGAGTGGGCTGACAGATGAGCAGGTATCCTGGGAAGGAATACCCTGGCATTGCATAGCCCGGCACTCCACAGGGCGAACAGCCCAGCGTCGGATACCCTGGCGAAGGGTAGTGAAGCACAGGGTGGCCTGGCATCAGAAGGCCTGGTGAAGGGCCCGATGGCAGAGCTGAGGGACCTGCCGGAGGTCCTGATGGCAGGTAACCCAGTGTAGGACCTGACAGAGGAGCCAAAGGTCCTATTGGGGGCCCTGACAGCAGGTAGTCAGGTGCAGGCCCTGGAGTGGGGCCCAAAGGGCCTTGTAATGTCAGGTCTGGTGCTGAAACATCCGGAGGGGTCCCAGAGTCGGCCCCAATGGGGCCGAGGTTCCCAATAGAGTCTGGGGTAGGGGAAGCTGGCCCAGACGGGGGAGCCTGTGGTGCAGGAGACACCGGCTCCTGAGCGAGGTCTGGCATTCTGGCTCTGGCACCAGGGTTGTGTTGGGTGGACGCTCCTCCAACTCCGAATGTGCAGGAGAGCCAGACGTCTCCATCAGGGGAGGTGGGAAAGGAGGATCCCGAGAGGGAGAACCCTCTGGGGTGGGCTGCGGCCAAAGTGGCTGCGAACGCCGATCCAGAGGATTGGAGTCAAGCCTGTTATCGGGGCCTGACAGAAGCGCAGTGGCTGGGTGGATACCACAGGAGCTGGCGTGCCGACTTATCAGCCGTGGCTGGGCGTTTGTGAGAGGGGCTGGCGGCCGACTTAATCGGCCGAGCCACCAGACTTAGGCCCTCAGGGTTTTGAAGGGCCTAAGGGTGGCAGAGCTCTGATGGATCGGAGGCACCCGCCTGAACTGTGACCAGCTCATGCAGTGTGGGAAGGGGAATCAATGGCTGCTCCCCGCAAGGAGGGACAAGCTTGGTTGGAGGAACAGTACCCATGCCAGAGGGAGGCAGCTTGTTGCCCACGGCCCTCAAAGGAGGCCACGGGTGGGAAGGAGACCGATCACGGTCCTGGTGCTTCTCCTCATCCTTCTTATGGGAGTCTGAAGAACCCCCTACGGAGAGGAGGATAATCCCCACAGCTTCTGCAGTTCCTTCTCCATGGAAGCCATCCATAGTTTAAGAATGTTGGCTTCTAGGGCCTGTTGGCAGCGTTTCCATGTGGCCTGGTTGAAGTTCTGGCAGGCCTCACAGTCCTCGGTCTTGTGCTCTGGTCCCAGGCAAAAGAGGCAGAGGGAATGGCCATCCTTGTGAGGAAGCTGGGTGCTGCAGGAATCGCACTTGTTCTTATTCAACTTGGAAGGTGTCAGAGAAGACATGCATGAAAAAAGGTTAATACTTTTCAAAGATTTATGGGAACTAAAAAGCGACGAAATACTCATCCAAAAATTGCAGTCGACTGAAGCAGTGTTGTCCGTGAGGTCCGACGTATGCAGGTCGATGGCAGGAAAGAACAGGAGGGCAGGCGCGGAGGCCACCCATTATGCAGAGTCAGGCTGATGTCCATCATGTGACATTGGGTGGGCGATTCCCCGCCAGACACTGCTAGCTTAAGTTTTCCGTGTGGTCCTACTGCCTGACAGCTCTAGTCCTAATGGTTAGTACCTACTGCAGGAGCCCTCTCAAAGTAAGATCTAGATACCGAGGGGTGGGTTTTTCACCAGTAGCAATCTCAACCATGAGGATGATCACACTGGCAGCAGTGTTAGAAAATTCCAGTCAATTTCTAAAAAAAAAAAAAATGCAGTTTATCCTTTCGCTAAACACTAGGAGTCTGAAGAAAACAATGGACTTACTAATTGCCAAATTATGGGAGAAAAACTATGCTATTATGTCAATAGCTGAAACTTGGTGGAATGACTCCATGGACTGGGGACATGAAATTGATGGATACATATTACACAAAATAAATATAACCTCAAAAAGAGAAGGAGCTGTAGTGCTATATGTGTGGAATATGTTCAATAGGAGGCTCATTATGGACATATTAGGCGGGAGTGAAGTGTTGCATGTAGAAACCCTTTGGGTAGAATTGTGTGTTAAGAATATACAGAATACTGGATGGGCAACTATGCACAACCAGTGTGTTCTGCAGAGGGTTCTGAGTCCCTCTGACCTCAAGAGCAAAGCTAGAGAGGTCAGTGGGAATCAGAACCCCAAGATGGCAGAATACATAACTGGGGTGACGTCTACCTACAGCAACTTAGGTTGCCCAACTCATGCTTGGAGTCATTCAATGGAGCACCCCTCCTTGGTCATGGAGGGGGTGGCTCCACTATAATCAGATGCTGCGGTACCGTGGCAAACACCAATGGATTAGACCGCTGGAAGCAGCATTGATGGCTTTGTCAACAGAGACAACCAAGATGGTGTTGAGGTGGCCAGAAACACCGACTGACATTGGTCCTGGCCCACTGCCACAAAGGCACAGTGCTACCATACTTCCTCTTCGTACTTGCGATGCAGTATCACAATTGAAGTCTGCCCAATAAAGAGGATGAGCTGAATAATGACTGCACATTGTGGCAGCGTTGACCCAAGTGAGCTCGGGATCAAGACCTCAACTGTTGATCTGAAGGTCGACACTGGCCCAATGGTGGTGGAGCAGACTACACCAGCTGCTTGAGCACCTGCACTGCAATAGGTGGAAGTGGAGCTGGTATCAGAATAGGGACCACTGACAGAGGCTGCACAGGTGGGGGCTTGACCAGGGGCATGGTCTGGTCAGGCGCCTTGACCAGAGGAGGCACCAATGTTGGAGAGAGGGAAGACAACTTGTTTCCTTGAGACTCTGGGTCAATGATGACTTCGACAGGATCACTGACTGGGATTTGTTGGGTCAACAACTCTTTCAGGGGTACTAGTACAGCTGGAGTGTCAACTGCTTCCTGGACTGTAATAAGTTTGAATGAAGTTGAATGCTCCAGGGAACCTAAAGATCCAGAAGAGTGGGAATGTCCTTCCCCAAACAATCAATGGAGATGGTACTTCTTTTGACTGGGTGAGCTTTCATTGAAAGCTTGAGGAGACAGAGCTCCCCAAAGTCCAGGTAGTTTTCAAAACGGCATCTTTTCCATACCCATTCTGCGATCATACTAACATACTAAAATGCCAGCAGAATAGGCCTAATGGTCTTTCGTGACTGCTCGTTTGGTCAGCCCCCACCCTGGGTGCTGACCTTGCTGTCCCCCTCGCCTTCTCTGGCTTCTCCCTTCCCAGTCCCGGATATTCTTGCTGCATTGGATTTTGCTTCCTGAACCCTTCCTGTACCTGTCCCACCCTCCACTGTCTCTGCCTCCACCAGCCCCCTAGGTAGTGCATTCCATGGCTCTACCACCCTCTCAGTGAAGTAGCACCCCTCCTTTCTCCCTTGAATCCCCTCCAGCTTCCACCCATGCCCTCTAGTGGCCCCTCCTCCTTCCTTGAAGCACCCTCACTGTTCCTCCCCTATTTACCCTCATGTACCTGAAGATCTCTATCATGTCCCCCCGGTCCCTTCTCTCTTCCAAAGTGTACATATTTAGCTCTTGAGCCTCTCCTCATAGGTCCTGTCCCCAAGCCCCAAATCATTTGGTTGCCCTCCTCTGGACCCTCTCAGGAGGTTAATATCCCCTCTTTAAGTCGACCTCCAAACTGCACGCAGTACTCCAGGTGCGGCCTCACCAAGCAGTTATACAGAAGGAGTATCACTCTCCTTCTGGAGGTGATCCCCAGCGATGCATCCCAGCATCCTGTTGGCCTTGGCTGCTGCCTCCTACAAGTCTCAGAGTTGTTCATCTTGACATCCACCACCACCCCAGGTCCCTCTCAGCCATTGAGACTTGTAGTATTTCCCCCAGGGTGTACACTTGGCCTGGGTTTCTGGCCCCAGGTGGAGTACCTTGCATTTCCCTGCATTAAACCTCAGCTTCCACTTTCTAGACCATCTTTCCAGAGCCTCCAGGTCCCCTGCAGGCCACCCTCCCTCCTCCCATCCACTACCGCCCAGTTTCGAGTCATCTGCAAAGAGACTCATCTCACTCCTGATTCCTGTCCTTATGTCAGATCATGTAGGCATTGAACAGAAGGGCCCAGGACTGATCCTGTGGGACCCACTAATGACCCTCCTTGGGAAGAGACTATCCCACCAACTTCCGGTCCTGGAGCCAATTGCCTATCCATCGGATCATCTGGTTTCCAACCCCCATTTCTCCTAGTTTATCCAACAGGCCCACGTGAGGAACAGAGTCAAATGCCTTGCTGAAGTCTAGAAAGAGGACATCCACTGGTTTACCCAGGTCCAAGGCACTTGTCACCCAGTCATAGAACTCCACCAGGTTTGTCTGACACGATTTCCGGGATGAATCCATGCTACTCGTCCAGGCACCCTGACTTATCCAGGTCCCCTCTAGCCTCTCCTTGACAATGCCCTCCATCACCTTGCCCACCACTGATGTCAGGCTGACAGGCCTGTAGTTCCCTGCCACCTCCCTTGATCCCCTTGTGGATAGGCACCATGCGCCACCTTCCAGTCTTGGGGCACCCACCCTGTCCTCAGAGAGATGTAAAGCTCTGCCAGAGGTTTCGCCAGGACATCTGCAAGTTCCTTCAGCACTCTAGGATGTAATTTATCCGCCCCAGTGCTTTCTCCGTCTTAAGGGAGCTGAGGGCTCTCTCACCTCTCTGCTGTGATTTCCACTCCAGTACCTCTTCTCCCTGCTTAGCCCTCCCCCACCTGCCAGTGATGCCCCTCTCCCCAGACCTGCCGATTGGTAAGGGCCCCCTCCTCATTATCTCTGTCTCCTCCCATGTATGATGCAGCATCCCCATTTTCCCTGGTGAAAACTGAGGTGAAGTACTCATTTAGTACCTCAGCCTGCTCCTCTGGGTCTTGTGCCCATCTCTTCCCTGATTTAATCTGCTAATCTGCCCCTTCACCCTTCGTCTTTCCCAATGTATCTAAGAACCCTTTTCCTCTCCTAATTTCCTGGACAGGTTCTGCTCCTTCCTTGCCTTAGCCACCCCTCACCACTCTAGTGGCCCTTCTAGCCATCAGCTCATACTCCCCTCGATCCCTTTCACTCCTTGAATTTCTTATAGGCTGCTTTCTTTCCCCGCACCACCTCCTGGACCTCCTGGTCCACCAACAGGGTTTTGGGCCCCACCGATTTTCGTCTTACTTTGCACAAGTGCTGGTAGCATCCTGCACCCTCTCCTGATGATTTCCACCTACTATCAGCCCATGTCTGACCCAATCCCATCCAAATGCTCCTTAAGGATCCTTCCCATTTCCTTAAAATCCACCCCTGAAGCCGGTTACTCCGCCTTTGTGCAGCCTTCTCACCTCCTAGGTCCAGGCAGAACCAGACCGTGGCATGGTCACTCCCCGCCAATGGGTCCCTTACCTCCAGGCCCCCAATCTGGTCACTGTCTGCCAGGACCACATCCAGTACCCGTGTCTCCCTGGTCGGTTCCCTCACCTGCTGAGTTAGGAACGCGTCTTGAAAGACATCCAACAACCTCTGTTCCCTGGTCACAGAGGATGTCATAGTCTCCCAGTCTGTTCCTGGCATGTTTAAGTCCCCTAACACCACCACCTTTCCTCTGCCCAGTCTGCAGTGTCTCCTAACATCTGCCACCAGACTGTCCTCCAGCTCCTCCGCCAGGCAGGGGGTTCTACACCACCCTATTTTTACCTCTTGTCCCCTTTGTTATCCAAGGTGACCCAAATCGCTCCCACCGCTCCCTCCCTCCTCTACTCCTCTATGCCAATGCAGTTTTTACTATCATTGCTACCCTCCTCCCCTTCCCTCCCCTGTCCTTCCTGAACATAGTGTAACCCTCCAGGTTCAGGTCCCAGTCATGTCTTGCAGTGGCCCAAGTCTCAGTGACCGCTGCCACATCCACTGCTCCCTCAGTTAACATCGCTGGAGCTCAGGCATTTTATTGCCCAAGCTCCTGGCATTTAGCAGGACTACCTTCCACCCTTTCCTATAGTTCCATTTCCCTGCTCGTGTTCCTTGGGGATTCTGTTTTCCTGGTCTGCACTTTGCCAGTTGGTCTTTTCCTGCAATCCTCCTGGTCCCCAGGGGTGGAGACAGAGTCCCTCCTTTATCGGCATCCCCTGACTGCCTTTTCTCCCATCCCACCCCCTTCACAAGTTTAAACCCCACTTTTCACCAATGAACTCTCTATTTTCAACCTTAAGGATTCCCTCCCTCCAAATTGAGATGTAGTCTATCTAGCATACAGCTCCTTATCCTCCCAGGTCTCCCCAATCCCCCATCAACCCATACCTCTGGCCTCACACCACTCCCTGAGCCACTGGTTTATCTCCTAATTTTTCTTTGTGTTCCCCACTAGCCCTTGGCACTGGCAGGATTTCTGAGAAGGAAACTGTGCATCCTATGTCATGACAGACCCTGGCGAGCTCCTGAATCTTGCCTGTATCTCTAGCTCGCTATTTCCTCAATGTCATTTGTGCCCAGGTGGACCAGTATGTCTGGGAACCCCACGGTCCTTGCCAGCTGATATACCTCATGCTTAGCCCTGTGCACCGTTAGTCCAGGGAAGCATCTTGTTCTAACTGGCCAGGCTTCTCCCTCCCTATCCCATTTGATACCCCTGATCATAGAATGCCCCAGCAGGAGCACTCTGACCACTCCTTTTCCTCCATTCCCCCCCTTCCATGTCCCTCATCCTTTCTACCGGCCCTTCCACTCAGCTGGCTCCTTGTTCCTCCCCCTATCTGTGTGCCACATGCTCCTTATTTACCATGGCCACTCCCTCCCCTCCAATCCTATGCTTCTCCTCCTCCTGAGTATCCTTCTGTACCTTGTTAATTCCCCTCACTGCTCACAACTGGTCCTTCTCCCCATCTGCTAAACTAGCCTGGCTCATCCTCCTTCCTTCCTGTCTCCATTTAGTTCCTCCTGCTCGTCCGTGCCCCTGGCCTACCCCTCAGCTCTCTTTACTGAATCCTCCTTGTACTTCTGGTCCTTCTTTACCTTCCTCCCAACTGGTCCTTCTCCTTGCGCTCTCCTCTTCCCCTGCCCCTCCTGCTCAGATTCACTGCCCCCCATTCTCCTGCTTCCAGGTCCCCCCTGTTCTTCCTATCTGGCCCTGCCTCGTCCCCCCACTCCCACACCCTTTCTGTCTCTAACCACCTCTGTCGTGGCTATCAAGGTCAGGGCCACCGAGACCCCCCCACACCTCTTCCTCCACTGCCTGAAGCTGGGCCACTGAACCTTTCAGATGCCATTTGGAGGAAGCACGTTCCACGTTCATTGACAAAAGGCTGCAGTGCCTGGCAGTAATGAGACACTCCACATCATGACAGGCCCTCAGGTACTAAATGCATGTATCATGGCCATCTGTGGCAGACATCGTCTGCCTGCACCAAACTTATTTAAAAATGGAGCTTTTTTGTTCAGTGCTGCAGTCATAGGCAATTGGGTAACTGGAAAACGAGGCTCACACTATCAGTTGAAAAACTGATCAGCTTTTCAAGAAATGGCTGAGAAAATACCTCGAGGACTTTTTAGATCCTCTCACTCAGCAGGAGCTGTAGAGCAGACCTGTTCATGCCAGTGGGAAAATCTGTTGTCAAGCAAGGTGAAGCGAGAGGATGAAACCACGGGTAGTGGGAAAAGTCAAGCTTCAAGACTGTCCTGTGACGGAGCTACGCCCAACATATTGCCCAAGTGTGGCTAGTGAACTGAATCTAGGTAGTAAGAACTGTTTTTTTTTTTTTGCAGTCCTCTTCCACCCATTTTCCCCACTTCTCAGTCTATTCCTTCCTTCCACTCCCATATGCACTTCCAGAATGCTGCTTGTTTTGCTCTATTACCTACCCAACCCCTCTAGAGAACCACATTGTTTCTTTACACTTCCTATTCTTTCCTACCTCATACTGTTATCGATCATATCCATTATACCCCTCAACGATTTCTCCTTTGGCATCTACCCCTTCTGCTCTTTCTCTGCTAATCTTTCCCTGAGCAACTCCATCTTCCCAAAGTCTGCCCTTCTGAAGTACAGGACCCTTGTTTTTGCACTGGAGTGGTAGGCCTCCAGAGGTATTCTTCCAACCTTGACAGTAGCGTGCAGTCCTGGTCATGTTTTTGCCCCTTGTCCGTTATACCACCTTGGTCCTTTTCTTCCTCCACTTCAGCAAGAGAAGCTCCAAGCAGTCCACTGGCCAACCTTGTTCAGGTCCTCTTGAAGTTTGATGTCATCCTCAAGGGAGTCCTAGGTCAGTTTAGTTTCATCAGCAAACTTAAGCAGTCTGCTTGAGACTCTAGTTTTCAAATCATGGATGAAAATGTTGGAAAGCAGCAGCAGTTGGTCATTGTGAGTTCTGAAATTGAGAAGCCAGTTAAATGTTGTTAAACTTTCTAGCATAATACCTTGAATTGACTTAAAAGTTATGTAGCATTGTTACTGAAAATGTTTTTTCATAAGTGCACACTAGTTTGTTTCTTGCTGAGCTTTTTTTATTTTTCTGCAGTTCTTTATAGTACATTTCAATGTATTCCTGTTCCAGCAGTTAAGATGCTGGTGGAGCCAAGAGATTTAGTTTCGAGAAGGAACTCAGATGATGCAGGGCTCATTAATTTTCAGTGGGACAGGTCAATCAATTTCTCACCTTCAGTATTCTCCTAACCACACAGCAATACACTCAAAGCCACAGATGCCTCCAGCTGGACCCCCATTCCCAAGCAGCTACTTGGTCAGCAGTTGCTTTGCACACATGTGTTAGGACCCTTAAAACATGTGTCAGATAGCGTGGGAATGCAAGCCTGTCTAATGAAATGGGAGGGTGCTGTACCAATATATAAACTCTTACAACAGAGCCCTGTGAGTTGAACATTATTCTACTGAATACAGACAACCTGAGCAAATATCCAACACTAGGATAGCTCATTTGGGTCCTACACATACTCACCTCCATAGCCCAATCCTCCAACAGAGTCCCCCCCCCCTTCCGCAGCAGAGTCCTGCTTCTCTAAGCTGATCCCCCCTTTGGAAACCCCCTCCCTAGTCAATCCCTTTTTTTGAAGCCCACCTCCCTAACCAGAGATCCGTCCTACAGAAATTCCCCCAGCCCGAACCCTTTTAGAAGCTCACCTCCCTAGCCCAATGTACCCATAAAGGGAAAGTCTCCTCAGACTTTTATTCTGTTTTCCTGTGTAGGTTGTGGGTATGCACAATGACTGCCTCTACTGCACCCTCCTAATTTCACCAGGATTTAAATGTAAATGAAGGTTCTTAAGCCTGGTGTGAAAAGCTGCTTGACTCCACTGCAAAGGTCATGATGACATGCTCATGTAAGGCATCCTGGAATTTTATGATGTTGTAGCGCTAAAGCTTGTAGTAGTTACACTGTATTAGTCAGTGCTATTGCTATCCTCGAAACTTTTCAAGGCATAGTAAGTGTCCTGCTGTTTTCTGTAGTTTAAAGTATATCGGAGTTAGGAAAAAGATGCTTTTAGAAAATATAGGGACTTCACAAGATATGCAACAGAACTGAATGAGAGTATAATTTCTGCTGGCTTCTGCATGTATGCATCATCAACTCCTATGATGCAGTGTATGAATGGGGTTATGACCTTTGGAATGCAGACAAACAGGTCTTCACACTAGGGCAAAACAGACTGAAGCAACATGATTTCTATTTAAATTAGGCTGATGCTAGGGGGATGCAGGAGAGAGAATCACTGTTCATGCCTACAGACCACACAGGTATACAGAAAATAGGCTGAGGGGACTTCCCCTTAAAGAAGCTGCCCTCCCTAATCTGACCACCCAACAGAACCTCCCTCCCTAACCCAACCCCTCTTTTACAATCCTTCTTTCCTAGTCCAATGCCCCAAAAGACTCCATTCTCCAGCCCGATCTCTTAAGACACTCCTCCAACAAATTCAAGCAAAGGAGCATCCTCCCTAGCTCAATCTCCCCCACTTTGGAAGCTCCCCTCCTGGCAATCAATACTGGTTACTGACAGAGTCAAGAAGTCTCAGTCCCCTTCCCTGGCCCATCCCCTATTCCTTTATACAGTCTTCCCAACCCTG
Source organism: Neoceratodus forsteri (assembly GCA_016271365.2). Classification (NCBI taxonomy): domain Eukaryota; kingdom Metazoa; phylum Chordata; order Ceratodontiformes; family Ceratodontidae; genus Neoceratodus; species Neoceratodus forsteri. Next base: position 1,338,887,957 of record CM057458.1, on the reverse strand, counting down.
ATCCAGGAGTTAGGGGTAATAGCTCAACTGGTTCCTCCCCAAACCTAACATGCAGCACACTCCCGTCAGTCCAATCGACAGACTAAGCACATGCCTAGGAGGAATGGGACAGGGCTCATGTTACTGTTGCTGCTAAAGATTGATTAGTCTGTCCAGTGTCATCAAAAACATTAATTAGTCCAGCACCATACTCCCTCCCTCCTAAGCACATGCTCATTTTATCAAAAGGACTGGTACAAGTATGCTACAGTTACTGGTTGGGCTATCCAGGAGTTTACCTATGCCCCATCCCCAAAATGTTGACCAAGGGCAGGGGGAAGCAGAAGAAAGGTATGTGGAGCTTTTTTTGGGGGGAGGGGGCAGGCTATGGAGAAGGGATTGAGAAGGAGGCAGTATATTGCAGTGGTTTAAGGCTCTGAGCTACAAATCTGGAGACCTGGGTTTGAATCCCACAGCCCCCACTTGCAAACTGTGGGACCCCTGAGCAAGTCACTTAACTTCCCTGTGCTCCCAGGTTGCACCTGTAAACAAGCTTTCAGCTTAGTGTGTCTCACCTGGTTAAACAACTGGGGGGGGGGTGAATGACTGGTGCTGGCTCCTGGCATTAGCTACAAGAAAGGATAGACTGGGTGGGCTTCCAAAGAGGGAGAGAATCTGGCTGGGGACAACTTCTAAAGGAGTGGAATAGTGAGAGGGAGTCTCTTGGGCATTGTGGGCCTTGGTGGGGATCCACCCTCGGAAGGGGGAGGAGCCAAGGTTTGTGTGCGTGTGGCTGCAGCTTTGGTGGTTCGCTTTTGGGCTTGACACACAGCCACATGCACACCCATGACTTGTTTCTGAATAACAAATATAGCAGCATGTCTCCTTGACTCTCTGTATTCAGTACAGTGATGTTCAGTTCCATGTATTAACCCCGGTCTACCTCCACAAACAGCTGGATCAAAAACAAATGAAAAAAACAGTACAAAAGCAATATTATCAGAAAAAAAATATCAGGCAAATTTTATACCATTTCTTTAAAGATTTGATACTGCTTACAATATGTCAACATAACTTATTTAATAATTCTGCACAGGAAAGGGCACACTGAGCTGTAAACTGCTCAAATCCAAGTGCACTGGACACTGTCATCTTTGACCACACGCATGTTTATTTAAATAAAGAGAGGTACACCCAATTCCGTGCTCTCTCGTTAAGCACTGTGGATGCGCCTCTCTAACTCAGTTTCCCAATAACAGCACTACATGTAAACAGAAATGTGGTGCTCACTTTCACTGTGGCTCACTACAGTTATTGGGAAATCTATTATTCAGCAACAAACAGACTATATCTAAACAAGGCAATTAGAAAACGTAGAATCTGTTGGCAAAAAAAAAAAAAAAAAAGCCCATTGTGTCTACACATTCCTACCTAATGTCAAATAAGAAACCCATGGAGACTCTTAACTCTCCCCTTCCCCTTCATTTTCTAGAGTGGTCACTAACAAGCCCTTTATCTGTCCCACCCTTATTTGAATCCCCCACTAATTTCGCACAGACCACCTCTTCCAGTGGTGTATTCCACCCCTCCACTGCCCCCTCCCTGAAAAAAACTCTGGCCAGAGCCAATAGGGCTGCAGTCGAGGAATCTGGGGTAAAAATACTGAAAATTAGTTTTTTTAATATTTTTACACCAAATTTTCAACATAGCCTTATGACCCTGCCTCATGAAGAAGGGCACAGAAAATGTTCAACTTCTGGCCTAAAGGTGATTTTTCGCAGGGACTGCAAAATCAACTTTCAGTACACAAAAACACATTTTGGGCAGCAGCTGAAAAATTGCAGTTGTCACATTCATGAGGTGCTGTACAGATATGGATTTATTGTAAATCTGGAGAAAAATACTGAAAATTACCAAAGTTACAAGCCTGCATTTGCAAAATTCAATGTAGGCTCAAATATTTGTTTTTTTAAAATTTTTACACCTAATTTTCAACATAGCCTTCTTATGACCCCACTTCACGAACAAAGGCAGAGAAAATCTTCAACTCCTGCCGGAAAGGTGATTTCGCACAGGGACAGAGAAATCACCTTTCAGGATGAAAAAAAAAAAACATTTTGGCCAGGATCTGGAAAATAACAGCTGTCACATTCATGAGGTGATGTAAAGATATGGCTATATTTAGTAAATTTGCAGTAAAAATATTGAAAATTAAAATTCCGAGCCTGTGTTTGCAAAATTCAATGTAGGCTCATAACTTTTTTTTTTTTTTGTTTAAATATTTTGTACACCAAATTTTCAACATAGCCTTCTTATGACCCCACCTCATGAACAAGGGCAGAGAAAATGTTCAACTCCTGCCTGAAAGGTGATTTTGCGCCGGGACCAGGAAATCACCTTTTGGGACAGATTTGCCTGTCAGTGCAACTGTTCATGAGGTGGGGTCCCAAGAAAGGCATGTTAAAACTTTGGGCCAAAAATATGCAAAAATGCCCAAGTTACGCCACTATGTTCAAAATCCAGTTGAAATACATTGAACTGCATACCTGTTTCTTCAGTTTGCGGTCTGGCTCTAAAAGGTGAAGACATGCCTGCGGTCCAGAGAGGATTACGGTGCTTGACTCCTGATGAGTAAGTAAGGGCTTGGGGTGGGGGGTGCGAGTGGGAGGTCAGGAGCGCCGCAAAGACATTGATGGTTTTCTTTTTACAGGTGGAAAAAAAAAAAATCATGACCAAGGATGCCTGGCCATGACACTAGGGGACTGGGCACCCCACTGTCACTGTTATATTTCTGGGGAGGTGGTGCTGAGAGAGAAAACTATATATACACACATACACACACATATAATACACACACACAGATATGTATTCCAAAAAAAAAAAAGTCTGAGCAGTGTCACTGTTAAGTTTTTTTGGGGGTGATAGAGGGAGGGTCGAGTTAGGAGATATCCATAATTTTAAATTAAAAAAAAAAATCAGTCACGACGGAACATGGCACATTCCACCATGTCCAAGATGGCTGCCGCTCTCCACTGCTTCATGCACTAGTGGTTGTGCATGTACAATACAGTTTGGTGGCCATCTTGGACAAGGCAGAGTGTGCCGTGTTCAGCCGTGACTGCCAGAGTACAAAAAAAATAGTGCAGTGTGACTTCCAATGGAGACAACGAGCGGAGTGCTTCCCGGATGTGGAGGCAACTGTGTTGCAACTCCAACATGTTGTTCAGTTGGAAGGAATGCGCAGAGCCCTTTTCCGATAGAAAGAGGTCTGCAGGGCTACATCCACTGAAGCCATAAAAGGTACTTCCTGGTATCTCTCGGAAAACCAGCCACTACCAGCTTTATGAAGTTGCTGCTGGTGTCTGTGTTCCCAACTTAGCCTGGACAATTATTTACCTGTGGAGCTATCTGTATGTTTCAGTCCTTTCCTGCTCTCCCTTCTTGCCTCAAGCGTGTACATATTCAGATCTACCAAGCTCTCTTCATATGCCTTTTCCTGCGGTAGCTGACACATCTTGGCTATAGCTCTCTGCACAGCAAAAAATGGGCGTAACTGGAGAATCACAGGCCAGAAGTAACTGCTTGGGCTGATCTGGTGGCAAGAAACAATCTAGAAACATCACTGGTTAAAAGCCATCACCTGACCAATGATTTGAAACTGGCTGGGGGGAGAGAGAACCCAAAGGGTTGTATGAACAAAGGTATATACCAGTAGATGAAGGCCTTACAGTCTATCTAGTCTGCTTGGTTGTGCAGCTGCCCATGTACTTACAAGGGGAACTGCCCCCCCCAGTTTCCCTTTTGACCTCCCTTAACTGCAGCCTTCTCCCCTTCTACCTGCAACTTTTCCCCTCATCCTGTCCCGCCCCCTCGAGAAGTGGTCTACCATTTTTAGGAATATCACCTCCTCTGGCATCTCATTCCACTTGACCAACACCTTCTTGGTGAAAAAGTGCCTTCCCATCTCCCTCCAGAACCATCTCCCCACCAGCTCTAGCCTGTGCCCTCTAGTGGTCTTGTTCTCACTAAGGCTGAAGAGACCCTCAGTGCTCACCCTGTTAATATCCTTAAGGTACTTGAAGGACTCAATCAAGTCTACCTTCTCCCCTCGAGAGGACACGTTGAGCTTCTTGAGCCTCTCCTCCAAACTGTTGCCTCGCTGGCCCTGGATCATCTTGGTTGTCCTCTGAACGGTCTCCAGCAAGTTGATATCCTTAAGATATGTGCACTAAAACTGAACACTATACTCCAGGTGTGATCTTCCTAGCAACCCATACAGCGGCAGAAAGACCTCCACCTTCCTGGTGGTAATTACCTTGGCTATGTAACAGAATGTCCGATTTGCTTTGGCTGCTCCTCTCTTGCAGCGTGCAGAGTGTTTCTGGTCATTTGTGATTATTATTTCCAGATTCTTTTCCTCCTCTAACCTGGTTACCTGTATGCTACCCAACCAGTATTTGGTCCCCGGATTTACATCCTTAAGTGCATAACTTTACACTTTACAGGCAAGGCAATTTTATTTATATACTGTAGCTCTCAATCCCAGTAACTCTGGGTGCCTTACAACATGTACAAACAGATAAGAATTAAAATAATAATAAGTAATAAAACTTTAAAAACATTAGATCACAAAGCCAGGACAAAGCATAAAGTAAAAAACTGAGTTGAGTTTTTAAAAACAGCCAGCGATGGGCATTCCAAAGGAGAGGAGCCGCAGCACCCAACGCCCTATCACCAGAGGATTTTAACCAAGATCTTGGGATGATCAAGAGGTCCACTTCCCCCGACTGGAGGGCACGGCCAGAGGGTATGGCACCAGGAGGTCTTTCAGGTAGCCCAGACCCAGACTGTGCAGGGTCTTTTAAGTCAGCACGCACACCCTGAAGTTGATGCTCCACCTCACCAGCAGCCAGTGGAAAGCGCAAAGAACCAACGTGATGTCCTTGAACTGACATGTCCCCACAACCAAGGGGCTGCTGCATGCTGAACTAGCTGCAAGTGGTGCACCAATCTCGTGGATAATGCAAGATAAAGAACATTAAAGTAGTCCAATCTAGATGTGACCAAGGCATGTACCAGTGTTGCCAGATCAGCTGGTTCAAGATAAGGCTCGATCCTGTCGATGTTACGGAGATGATAAACTACAGCCAACACCTGTTATTCTAAAGTCAGCTTGGAGTCCACAATGACCCCCAGATTCCTCACCCTACCTGCAGCTCAAAGAGCCATGCCATCCAGCATAGGAAGGCGGCACTACTACTTATTGCCGCTGAACCCAAGTGACCTGACTCCACCAGTAATACTTCCATCTTCGAGGGATTAAGCCTAAGCCAGCAGACCACCATCCAATCCTGAATTTCTCTGAGGCACTCACTCAGTTCCGAAACAGCCGCAGAATTATCAGGAGCACAAGACACATACAACTAGGAGTAATTGGCATAGAAATGAAACATTAAGCCACAGCATCTAATGATCTTCCCCAGTGGCAGCATGTACATGATGAATAACATAGGGGCTAGAGTCGCCCCGAGACACTCCACAACAGAGTGCAGCAACGTTCGATGTAAATGAGCCAAGTACCACTTTCTATACCCTGCCGGTCATGTAGGACTCAAACTACCACAGCACCATTCCTGAGAGTACCACATAGTGCCTCAGATGAGCCAACAGCACTCCATGATCCACAGTCTCAAAGGTAGAAGAGAGGTCTAGCGGGACAAGAATGGAACAGCATCTACTATCCCTCGCTAGAAGGAGATCATGGTGCATCTTTACTAGCGCAGCCTCTATACTATGGCGAGGCTGGAAACCAGACTAGAAAGGCTCACAGATGTCCTATTTTTCCAAGTGTTGTTCCAGCTGCACAGCCACCACCTTCTCAGTCAACTTCCCCTAGAAATGGAAGGTTTGAGACAGGCCTGTAATTGGAAAGAGCATCAGGGTCCAAGGAAGATTTCTTGAGGAGAGACCTCACCACTGCCTTTTTAAAGGACACATGGTAAAACCCCCTCCACAAGGGAACTCCTATCAATCGCTACCACAACTGGACCGTGTGAATCCAAGCATATGTCAACCGAGGGTCCACTGCACAGGAGGTGGGACGCAGTCTGGAAACTATCTGGAAAACATCATCTGCCCAAACTGGCTCAAACTCGGCCCATGAAAACAGAGTGCCTTGATCCAGTAAAGTTCAGACACTGTCAGCTGATGACAGGCTGCCTGGGGTTATCCCAATGCAGATGGTGGACACTTTGTCTAGAAAGAACTGGTTAAACTCCTCACACTTGTCAAGAGAGAAAAACTCTACAGGACTGAGGACAGACTGGATTTAATAGTCTATCCACAGTGTTGACGAGCTGAGCTGACTGGTTTCTTCCAGCAGCAATCACTTGTGACAGGGACGCAGGTTTTTTTCACAGTGATTGCCCACTGATACTTATGACAGTAAACCCTCAGTGCCAATCTGTCCTCTGAGTGGGACCTCTGCCAACAATGCTCTAACCTCTGCCCCTTAGTCTTCAACTTCCTCAGGTCCACATCATTCCAGGGCAAACTAAGGCAGGAAACCAAGGGTGTACACAGAACGGTGCTAGGGAGTCAACCGTAGTTGGAAAGGCTAGGTTATAACCTGCCACGGCTGCTTTGACACCCGTGGCACAAGCCGCCTGCATGCCCAAAATTTCCAGCCCTGCCAGGATGCTCTGAGGCTCCAGATGTCTAAAAGAGTGGTCTCTGACCATCTCTGTAGGGGAAGTTAAATGAGGAGCCGTGCAGAGGAACTGCACCACATGATGACCCGACCAAATCAACCCCCGATATCAGTAATAAAACCAATTAAAAAGACCAGATCCAAGCCACGGCCATACAGATGGGTACCAGCGGCAACCACCTGTACGAAGCCCCAGGAAGACATCACCTGGAAGAACAGCATTCCAAAAAGAGATGTTTCATCATCGACCCAGGTGTTAGTCACCCAAGACCAAAAGTCTGGGTGACTCAACCACCAGATCAGCCATAAAAGTCTTTACTTCCTGCAGGAATTCGTGCCCATATCCCAGGTAACAGTATATGAGCACAATCCTACGACTTGTGCCCAGACCATCTTTTACCGCCACACTTTTAAAATAATCTGGTCACTCCCAAGGGGCATGCTGTCAGTCCCAAGGCAGATCTAAAGCGGATGGCTATCCTATCCCTTGTGCTCCTTCCTAAAGCAATTTACCACAGAGAAACGTGGAGGAATGGATGTCCGAGGCACACAGCCGAGTCATCCTCCAACCAGGTCTCTGTGATGCATAAAAGATCTGTAGAGGAATCCACAATTAATGTTGCCATTACAGCTGTTTTATTCTTAAGAGATCTGGTGTTACAGTGAACTGCCCTAAGGGGAGGAGCTAAACTGGCTTTAGCATTGAACCTTAGCTGCCAAATGCCAGATCACGTTTCTAGCCTAGCCAGGTCACCCCTGAATTCCTGTCTCCCCTCCTCCGTGTCCACCCTCATACAGAGCTTAGTGTTGTCCTCAAACAAGCATATTAAACCCTTGATCCCATCTGTGATGTCACTTATGAAGATGTTAAACACCACCATACTGAACTCTGAGCCCTAAGTGACCCCACTAATCACAGGGCTCACTTCTGAGAATTCTCCCCCGACTACCACCCTTTGGCTTCTCTCCTATAACCAGCTTCTGACCCATCCTGTGAGCTCAGCCCTCACCCTTAGGTCCTCCAGCTTTCTGACCTGTCTTCTATGAGGCACTGAGTCAAAGGCGTTGCTGAGGTCCAGATACAGGACATCAATTGCCTGGCCCTTGTCCACTGTTCTAGTTGAAGTCAATTAGGTTAGTTTGGCAGGACCTCCCTGACACAAACCCATGCTACCTCTCATCCTGCAGCCCAGTTTCCTCCAGAAAGCCAATCAGGCTCTCTTTCAGAATGGTCTCCGTCAGCTTACCCACTATTGAGGTCTGACTGGTCAGTAGTTCCCTGGTTCGTCCCTCCTTCCACTTTTATAGAGAGGCACCATGGTCGGGGGGGGGAGAGTACTCTGGAATTAGGAGGGGGCAGAGGTTATTAGCAGGGTCCCACATTAGTGCTCAGGCCAGTGCTAATCACTGTACAAGATGGCCACCAGGCGGGGCTAGCTATCATCTGCAGCTCTTCCTCTGAGCTCCAATACTCCCTTTTCCAACCAATAAGGCAGAAAATTAGTTCAGAAGAGAATTCTGCAGAAGTGAAAGCCTTTAGGTTGGCTTTTGTTTTGATTGCTTTACCATTTAGTAGTTGCATTTAGTGTCTCAGTTGTTGACAAGTAGGGTTGGAGTAGTCATGAGGGCTCGTAAGTGAATAAATGTTGGGAGCTAGTTTTTGTTTTGTTTTAGAAAAGGGATCCAGTTTGCTGCATTAGTCCATATGCTTTCAGCTTTACCATGCATTTCTCTAAGTTGCTGTATCTGTAATTACCGAAGAAACCTACCGCTGCCCTGTGGTACCCAGAGACAGTCCCCAGGATCTGGCAGAAGTTTTTTCGTATACTCAGAGCTGAGTACTTTCCTGCAGTGGGTCAGTGAATCCCCGAGTCCATTGGGTCCCACTGGATTCTGCTGCTGAGTGCAGCAGAACAAAGAGTTGGACCACTTCCTGAGACCACCACTTGGTGGATGAGGCAGTCCTGGGTTTCATCATAGGAAGCTGCTCACCCCCCTTCCCCAAGAATTTCTCAATGGCACTAGAGAACTGGACTTTTGATCTTCTTTTACAGTTAAGGTAATGCCAAGGGCTGCAGGTAGTGAGAGTACTTGTTTGTTCTTTCCTGCTACGAATCCTGTGGACTAGTTGATATTCCTCTTAGCAGTAGTGAGACAGCTGCTGAGGGAGTAAATAATTTTTCTGTAGTTGAAGCATTGGACTTGCACTGATGGGAGTGGAGGCCAAAAATACAGGTTACTCACCTGTAACAGGAGTTCTAGGAATGGTATATGTTGTTCATCCACACTGTCTGGCAGGTATCCTTGCCGCTTTAAGTCTTGCCGGAAGGTCTTCAAGCTGGCTCCTCCCACCCACCCGGGTGGTAAAACTCTCGGCTCCGCCCCATGATGCCAGATCTGGCCCGCTGGAAGCTCAGGTAGTGCGTCGAAGCCGGGGAGGTTGGGTAGGTCGTGTGGATGAAAAACATATACCATTCCTAGAACTCCTGTTACAGGTGAGTAACCTGTATTTATAGGGACATGGATATGTTGTTCATCCACACTGTCTGGCAGACTCCTAGCAGTTCTCCGGGAGGAGGGAGGCAAGGCGCACACCCCCTACTTAGGGAATAGAAACTGGAGAACTGAGGCCCCAAAACCAGCATCCCGGCGTGACTCAAGATCGATGTGGTAGTGGGTGATGAAGGTGTGTGCTGACTTCCAGGTAGCAGCCCTGCAGATTTCCTGGATAGGGACGTCCCTGGAAGCAGCCACCGATGCAGCGGTATGGCGGATAGAATGAGCTCTTATCCCTCTGGGAGGCTCCATGCCCGCCAACCTATAGCAGAGATCTATGCAGGAGGTGACCCACCTGCTTATCGTCCGCTTGGCTGCAGGTCTGCCAGGTGCGGCTTCAACGTAGGTGACAAACAGCTGGCGAACCTCCCCGACTTCAGCCATGCGCCCTTACAGTGTTTAGCCTTCTAGGGTCCAAAGTATGGAGCCTATATTTGGCCTCCGAGGTGTGATTGGGGTAGAACACTGGCAGAGTCAACACCTGGTTAAGGTGAAACTCCGACACCACCTTCGAAGGAATTTGGTGGGGGCGAGGACAACCTTGTCCCTGTGGAAGACCAGGTAAGGAGGCTCGATGAGCGCCTGGAGCTCTCCCATCCTTCTGGCTGACGTAACAGCCACCAAGAAGGCGGTCTTCCATGACAGGTGAGAGATCACACCTGTGCACTGGTTCGTGTAAGCTTGCCCATGAGCTCTGCCAGTACCAGCAGTAGATCCCACTCGGAGGTGGAGGTTCTACCATCCAGGAGGAAATGTGATCAAGGCCTTTGGCAGCCGACCACCTTCCCCGCGCCACTGACTGCTTCCCGGCCCGCGCCCAGTAAGCAGAGATGGCTGCCAGGTGCACCATTAGGGTCGTCGACCTAAGCCCTTGCTGAGAAAGGGACCATAGATAGTCCAAGATGCTTGCCAAGGAACAGGAGGAAGGGTCCAGGCCCTTACCCTGACACCAAATGGAAAATCTCTTCCATTTGAAGGCATAGCATTTCCTGGTCGACTCCTAACGGGACGCCTCAACTACATTGAGGACCTCGTCGGAAAGACCCAAGGCCTGGAACTCTAGCCACTCAGGAACCAGGCTGACAGGTGCAGGGATTGAAGGTCTGGATGGAACACCTTCCCCTGATTGACTGAAAGTAGGTCCGGGCGAGCTGGAAGCTGCCTCGGGAGCCTGGAGCTGAGGCCGAGGAGATCTGGATACCAGCATTGGTGGGGCCAGTCTGAGGCTACCAGAATCACCTGCGCCTTGTCCCTCCTCGCCTTGAGAAGCACCTTGTGGATCAAGGGAAATGGGGGAAAGGCGTAGAAGAGGCCCAGGGTCCACGGCCTCGAGAAGGCATCCCACTGCAGCGAGCCCTGCTGAGGGGGGGCAGGCATGGAACAGCCTCAGCTTCGTGTTCTCCCTGGAGGCAAACAGGTCCACCTGAGGTGTGCCCCAATGGGAGAACAGATCTTGTACTACCTCCAGCAGGAGAGACCACTCATGAGACACAGCCCCTATCCGGCTTAGGGCATTGGCCAGGGTGTTGGAGGCTCCTGCCACATGAATGGCTAGGAGATCCGCCTCCAGGCTGCGTTCGAGTGACCAAATGCAGAGAGCTTCCTTGCACAGAGGCATGGAGCGCGTCCCGCCCTGGCGGTTTAGGTAGTACATGGTCGTGGTATTGTCCGTCTGGACCTGAACCACTTGACCCCGCAGAAATGGAGCAAAGGCGATGAGAGCTAGACGGACCGCCCGAAGCTCCAGCACGTTGATATGGCATCGGGACTCCCGAGGGGACCAGAGGCAGTGTACTCTGTGCTCCCCCAGATGGGCACCCCAACCCATCAGAGAGGCGCCGGTCGATAGAGAGACCGTCGGCTCGGGGCGGACAAACGGGATGCCCTCCTGCAGATGAGCTGGAACGATCCACCACTGGAGAGCGTTCCACATCCCCTGGGTCACCGTCACTAGCTGGTCCAATGGATCGCAGCGTTGAGACCACTGGCTGGCCAACCCCCACTGAAGGGGATGCATGTTCCAGGGGGCCCAACGGACCACGCTGGTGCAGGCCGCCATGAGACCCAGGAGGCACAAGAAGTCCCAGGCAGGGCGTGATTGCCCAACCAGAAATGACTGGGCAAAGGAGGAAAGAACCTCGGCCCTGTCCGCCGGGAGCCGTGCTCTGGCTCGAAGAGAGTCGAGTTCTGCCCCGATGAAAAGAATCACCTGCTTCGGTTTGAGTTCCGACTTGGCCTCGTTGATGAGGAGGCCAATCTGAGAGCAAACCTGGAGGGCCAGATCTCTGGACCGCTCCACCTCCTGTCTGAAGGGGGCTGCTATCAGCCAATCGTCCAGGTAAGGGTACACTCGGACCCTTCGGCGCCGCAGAAATGCTGTCACCACTGCCATGCATTTGGTGAAGACCCTGGGAGCAAGAGAAAGGCCGAAGGGCATGACTCGGAACTTGTAAAGGGATCCTTCTGCTCGAAAGCGAAGGAATCTCTGGTGAGACGGACGGATAGGGACGTGAAAAAACGCGTCCTGTAGGTCCAGAGAGCAGAACCACACGCCGCGTTGCAGGGATGGTATAATCTGAGCCAGGGTGACCATCCTGAAGGTCCGAGACCTTAGGAACTTGTTTAGGTCATGCAGGTCGAGAATGGGGCGCCAGCCCCCCGTCCGTTTTGGGACCAGGAAGTACCTGGACACAAACCCCGGGTCTGAGGGAGGGTCCGCCACCTCTCTGATCACCTCCTTCTCGAGGAGCAGAGCCAGCTCGGGTCCGAGCCAACAGGGATGATGACTCGAGGCACCCCGGGACGGTTCAGAAGGGCGGGGCCTGCTCGAACTCCAGAGGCAGGCCCTTTCCCACCACTTCCAACACCCACCGGTCTGTGGTGATAGCGGACCAGGCGGAAAGGAAGTGGCGAAGCCATCCCCCCACGGGGGAACCTGGGTTGGGGTGACGAGGTTGGGGGCGGCACCCCTCAACCCGTCACTAAGCAGGCTTGGAGGAGGGACCGGCTGAGGGACCACCTGGGCCTTTACCTCCCTGCTTCCTGGAGGAGGAAGCCGTGGGCTTGGGTTTGGGATGCCAAGCGCGAGTCTGCTGGCCCTGATGCTGCTGGGAAGGACGTGCCGCGAGCGCAAACGGACGAAAGGGCTTGGGTTGCGGTCTGTGGCCCTTGTCCCTCTGGGCGGATGAGACCGAGTCCAGAGTGGCATTGGACTTTCGATCCTCTGAGGTGACCTTCCACCCAGGGCCAAAGAGGTCGGTCCCCAGGAAGGGACATCCGCCAACTTGTGCTGGGTATCCGCTATGAAGGTGGATATCCTCAGCCATGCCCGATGGCACATAGCCACTGCGGCCGCGACTGACCTGGCACATGAGTCACCGATGTCCAAAGCAGTCTGAAGTTGCTGCTTAGCCACTGCCCTGCCCTGGTCCCGCACCTGCTTAACCGTGGTCTGCAGGTCAGCTGGGAGATGAGGGACTACCTCGTCCAAGGAGCCCAACAGGGCGTGAGAGAAGTGTGCCATCAGCATGGCCGAGCTGTCCTGACGAAGGCCAAGGGAGGACGCAGCGTAGACTTTGCGCCCGGCGTAGTCCAACTTCTTGGACTCCTTGTCGGGAGGCTTGTCCACGTCCCTGGCGCTTCCAGCACACCGGAAGACGCTGTCGGTAACCAACCCCTCGGCCGAGGGCTGTTCCAAAAAAACGGACAAGGAACTGGTAGGGCAGCGAACTTCCTCACCATCCTGGCCGAGGGCGCAGGACAGGAAGCAGGGCGCTGCCAGAGCTCCAAGGCCGGGCCGACAATGGCCTCAGCCACCAGAAAGGCCTCCGTGGGAGAATCCCCTCGGTCCAATATCTCTGTGAGGGGATACTTGGCCCGCTTGGATACGGGCCCGAGCTGCATCCCAGTGGACTCTGAGATGAGTCTGAGCAGACCCATGAAGGACGATGGGCCATCGTCCAGCGACTGACCTCTGGAGGACTCCAAGTCGACCCACCTGGAGAACAGGGAGGAATCGTCGTCGGACTCGGAAGAGTCCGCAGAGAGCTGCCTTGGGCCTGAGCCACCCTTCACCTGCCGAGGGCGATCGGGAGTGAGGGTGACAGACAGCCTATGGGGCAGACCCTGGGCCGACCTGAGAATTCTTGGTCGGGGCCCCAAACAATGGCTGTGGAGGCGGAGGTTCCACCAGAATTGGTGGGGCAGCCGGTTTTGGTCGAGCAACAGGCCTGGGGGCAGGCGCCTCGGCTAGAGAGAGGGGCTGCTTCGGCCGCTCCGGTGACAGCCACTTTATAGCCGGGGAAGGCGACGATGTTGGCTTGCTCCCGGACAGAAGGAGCTGTTGCCACGAGGTCCTCGTAGCGCCGATGCAACTTGCGTCGAAGCCTCCCCTTGTCCGAGGAGGAAGACGAGGACGAGCGGCGACGTCGCTTGCCATGGTACCGAGACCGCCTATGACGGCGGGATCGGCTGGACCGAGAAGAAGTCCGAGACCGCGAACCTCGGCTTTTCCAGGAGGGTTCTGGGGCAGGGCGGGGGAAACCTGCTCTCCCCTCGGCTCGGAGGGTTCAACTGTGGACTCTGGAACCGGAGGCACGGGCAAGTCCACGGAAACCTCAATCTCCGCCGGGGGAACCGGGGAGTGAGGGTTTTCGGCTTCACCAGTCGACAGCCCATCCAACGGGTCGAGAAAAATCTCAACTGCGTCGACGGGAGTCTCGGTCAACTGACCTGACGGGGACACCATGAGGCCAGTGGCCGAAGCATCGACCGAAGTCAATGGTCGACTACTTGGGGAGAGGGACCTCTCCCGCTCCCAAGAGCGTCAACGGAGGGACTTACCTTTGTGGTCCTTCTTCTTGGACCAAGAGGAAGGCCCTGAGGATGTTGGTCCCTCTCCCTTAATGGAAAGGGACAGACAGAGCTCCTTAAAAGAAGCTGAATAGGAGGATCCCAGGGAGAGCGGGATAAAGGCCGCGGCCGAGGAAGACGAAGATGCGGCCTGCGCCGCCTCCTCCTCGAGGGCGATCATCTGCTCAAGCTGTTCCGCTGAGCCTGCCGCCGCGGAAACCACCAAACTGGCCTCCTCACTTTTACCGAGGGTAACGCTCGGGCCAAGTTATAAACGGCTGGGTCTTCCAAGACGAGTCAAAAGGAAGAGCACAGGTCGCAAGCCCGCGTGGTCGCGTGCTCAGGCCCAAGCAGAAGACGCACATGAAGTGAGAATCCGTCCGAGACATCTTCTGCCCGCATGGGCACCTCCGAAAACCGGGAGTCGATTTGTCCATCGCAGCTGCGAGGGAAATAAAAGACCGAAGTCTTGAAAACCTTAAAAGTAATTTCAGGTAAACCGAAGAAATAGGAACCAGTGTTATATGCAGAGCGTTAAAGAGGGAACCTGAGCTTCCAAGCGGTAAGGAAGATCTGGCGTCATGGGGCGGAGCTGAGAGTTTTACCACCCGGGTGGGTGGCAGGAGCCAGCTTGAAGACCTTCCGGCAAGACTTAAAGCGGCAAGGATACCTGCCAGACAGTGTGGATGAACAACATATCCATGTCCCTAGAACTGCATTTTACCAGAGACTGCAGTAAACTGCATAGCTTCAGAAAACTAATTTTAACATTGAACTATCTATAGCATTGGGATTCTCATCTTTGCCTATATTTTACATTTCTGTGTGCCATTTACTGTGGGTAGGATTGGGGAGAAAGGGGACGCTATACGTTTTATACAGTGTTTAGGTTAATGTTTGCTGTCTGCCTGTGTAGGTATTTAACTAGGAATTAGGGGAAGTGAGAGGTTTTTGTTGTTGCTTTAATTACTGGAGGGTTTGAGGTCGTAGGATTATTGTGTAGCCAGTGTGTGTAGGTCTGGGGCCCTTCAGGCTTAGTTACTCCCCATCCCAGCTGCCTGACCTCAGTCCCTTCTATGACCGCCCACCAGTGGTGGCATATAGGTGCTGAAAGGATGTGGGCATAAGTGGGAAGGTAGGTGGCAAGGCATGGGGGGACATTATTAGGGTGGTAAGGACCAGGTGGTGCCCTGGAGATGGAATGGGACCTGGAGAGAGGCCAGACTTGGCTGGTTCCTATATCCAGGGTTCCCACTAAACCGAGTGGGCAGGTAATGTCTAGGCCAGCAGTTTCCACTCGTCCCCTACGGGCAGTGCTTTGCAATGCAAGATCAATCAGGAACATAATCGTAATTATGTCAGACTTGATTCCCTTGGTTGATCCTGCCTGCATCACAGAAACCTGGCTAAACAATGACGCAAGTTCAGTTCTGGAAGCATTAGTCCCAGCCAAATTCTCTATGGTTCACTGCCCATAGAGGGATTCTGCAGGGGCGAGGGTGGTGGCCATCTGCTTTTCATCCAATTGGAATTTCACCATGAACCCTGTGGGAGTCACCTCATGGTTTAAAGGAGTCCTGGTGCAGGCTGCAGGATCTTTCTCATGTACCAGCCTCCAGGACATGAGAGAGAGAATTTCTGCAGGAAATCATGGACTTCACTGCCAAGGTGGTACTGGAGTCACCCAGATGGTTGTTTCTGGATGATTTCAACACCTGGGTTAACGAAAAACTCATGCAATTTGGACATGATTTTCCTCTAGTCAATGGAATCACTGGGCCTTGCCCAAGTAGTTATTTCTGCTACCCATCAACACAGGCACATCTTGGACTTGGTCTTCTTACTGGGGCTTGAGATTAAGAACCTCGACACGGATCCAGGCTCCTGGTTTCATTCACATCCCCCATTATAGTTCACCTCCAGTAGAGCTGGTCCGTTTCCACCCTTCAAAGGAGTTGTCCCCAGATAGACATTGACCTCTTGGGTGTGATGGCTGCTTGTGAGACAGGATCGGGGGAAGCAGTGGTGGCTTATTACAGAGCCATTATATTGGCCCTTAATTCTATCGCACCAGTACATATAGGACCCAAGACTTCTCACTTAGGATCAGGGGTGTCAGCAGGCATATGCATTGTACACAGCAGAGTACAATAAAAAAAAAAATCAGGCAGGGGCAACAAATCAGGAAGGGGCAACAAAAAGAAGAAAGCTAGGACATTGTGAGTCATATTGTGGCTGTGTCGCGCTGAACCCTTTTGCCTTCATTGTTCGCTATGGGGCACTGATGCCACCAGCCAAATACACAAACAAGAACAACTTACCAGGCAGGCAGAAAAACAAAGGAAGGAGGATTACAGGAAGAAACTGATTACTTGAATTCAGACATGGCAAACAGAAGGGGCCTATTGCTGGTGTGGCATGGCAGCGCATATTTTGGTTTGTGTTTACATAATGGGGGCAGGACAACATTACATCAGTTTTGAGTACAAGTTTAAAATTCCTGGCTACACCCCTACTTAGGATCCCCATGATTTGACAGGGATCTTAGCGAGATGAAGGCCATAAGTTGGAGGTTGGAGCGTTGTGGAGGAAGTCCAGGACTGTGGGGGACAAACTGGCTTCAATGACTCAATGCAGTGAGTATCAAAGGCTGATCTCCCATACGAAGGCAGCATTCTTGTCCAATGACACTGCTACAGGGAAGAACAGATCAGATCAGCTTTTCTAGACTGTAGACATTCTACCCATTTACAACTGGTAAAAACAAATTGATCAGCCAGCTGTGAAGAGTTCTATTTTTCCCTGACAGACTGTCCTCTAGCAGGTCTATGGAGGGTCCCTGCACTACGGAAACAGTAAAGGGATAAAGCACGCAGTCCTTACACAAATGCACTACACTAAGGGAAAACACTACCACTACACTACACTACAGAAAAACATTAGGCACATACCACTGTATTACAGAAAATCCCTGCATTATGTAAACACTTTGGATGTAACAGTATCCAATCTAATACATTACAAAAAACAAAAATGAAATAATTTAATCACGGGGGCTAATGAGCTTCATAAAGGCCATTTACACCTGGGCTCATGGGTTTATGAGCTCATTAGCCCCTCTGATGGTATTATTTCCATGTACACAACCCTCTTTAAGCATTTATTCTCTCCCTCCCTCTCTCTCTCTCTCATAGGATATGATGGGGGTGACAGTGAGACAGTAGAAATATTTTCACGAGCTATACTTGGTCTACTGACCTCTGGAGTGAAGCCTACAATGAGGTTAGATGAGGACAACTATTGCCAAGTCATGACAATTTTACTGTCTCACTCTCACCCATGTCATATTTGATTTGTGTAACTGGTATTTAAGTGGTTTTGTGATGGAAATGATAAAAAGTTACAAAAGGAAAAAAGTACAAAATGTAAACAATGCCGCTTGAAGCATTTCACTCTCACCCATGTAATATGTGATTTGCACAACAGGTGTTTAGGTGGTTTTGTTACAGAAGTGATAAAAAATTACAAAAGGAAAAAAGTGCAAAATTTAAACTGTGTCCCTTAAAAGTATCTCACATCTGCTGGCTTCAGTGCTGCACATGGCTACTGTGATGTCATCAGCATTGTTAAAGATGTTCTCCGATTGGTTCAGTACTCCATTGTGACACATAAACTTGCAAGCCAGTGATATAGATGAAATTTAACACACACTTGTTGTATTAACAGGGAATATGCAATGGAGACCTGTGTAATACATTATCTACACAACAGCAGTTTGGCCTCGGGTAACCTCACAAGTAGCATAAGCGCTGAGTGATGTGCCTGAGGTCAAACTGCTCGAGTGCAGATAAATAATGTACCACACAGGTCCTCAATGTATGTCCCGTTTATACTAAACAACAGGCATGTGATGGGTGTGTGTGTGTGGGGGGTGGGGGGAGACTTACAGGTGGTATTTATCCAACACATGCATGATAAATTCCAGGTTCTAAGATTTATCATGTCTATATGGAGATAACATTTTTTATGACACTGGATTTGCATCCATGCATAAGTACATGGTGAGTCTGTTTTAGCGGCAGCTCTGAAAATATGTATTAATGTTCCAAAGAAATAATTTACATTCTATAACGTGAATTATTTCTTTGCACAGCTATGGTAATGACCTCTGCTGTCCACCCGAGTCACTGAAGAACGCAAGCTCATTTACCAGAGCTGATTTCAAGCAGTCATCAGGAATGCTATACAAATGGCTCTCCACCAGCATTCAATATGCACCTCATACAGCAGAAAAAAAAAGCACTTCAGGAAATACCATAAAAATAGCTCACCAGTTAAAAAAATAAAAAATAACATGTTTTAGAAACATCTTCAGAGCAGCGGTAACTCACACAGTAAGCAAATATCTAAGAATTGTGTTTCTGAAACGGGCTACTCTTGCACTACATATAATAAGGTACCTCCAAGTGCGAGGTACTGGCTGGTACTACACTCCTTGTTAAGAGTGGTGACATCACAAAGGCAATTGAGCTTCGCTCTTGTGCCTATGATGTCACCAAAGTAATGGTGTGGAATAGCTGCCTAAACCTCACACTTGAGGGTACATTAGGTTTAACTATGGTGTGTGACATGCACTATTGTTTTCAATATGATGGGCAAGATATTAAACGAGATTTGATGCACATGTCCATGGCAACCATCAGATGCTACTGCTGTAATGGGGGAGGCGGGCCCCCACATCTCCCATTTAATCTTATAAAATGGGGATACAAAATCCTCCTTTCTGACTGGTTCTTACCCATGCACCAAATCCGTTCAATGCACAGGTAAAAACAAGATCTGGAAATAGCGACCACAGCAGTAAAAATAAGAAATCACTGTGCATTAGAACACCATAGTTTCAAATGTCACCATTTTTTGTTTAACAACAGAAACTGTTATGCGAACTGTCATTCATAACTATTATTTTTTTCAAAGTAGCTCCTGTAATGAAACGTCAGTAAGTTAAATATCAACAAACTCTTCAAAATTATGTTTTTTTTCTCACCCAGCGCTAACTGATTTCTCTCTCACAGTTCATGAGTGTGGTACAGCTCACTAGCATGCCGGCTCTCACTCTATTTTTTATTGGTAGCTCTCTCTGCACCTTTTTTTTTTTATTCCCCCACGGTCGGCCCACATCCGGCCGCCGTCCTGGTGCACCCCGGCTTCTACCGAGGCCCTCACCCCCATGGCAGGGAGGTGGCGAACTCTCCTTACTCACCGCCAGCCAGGAACGGATCCAGTGTACTAGAGGTAACACCTGAGCCAGGTGGCGATCCTGGGATGGCCATAAAGCCGCGGACCAGATTTTCTCGTTTTCCTGGGTGGGGCATGCAAGACGCCAGTGAAGGCAACGTGCATGCTCCCGTGCGTGTTCCTCCAGGCATCTGCCCCATCCCCCACCATCGTCAGCACTCTGCCCTCCAGCCTCAGCTAAGAGGCAGGCATTTTCTGACTACTGGAACCCCCCCTCCCCAGAGAGCAGTCCTTGGGACACTCGATCCTTCTCCTCCCCTGCAGACCGACGGCCCGCGTTCTTTCCTGAACACAGGCTGCTGGCATGGCACGAGGCGTGGCGTCCAGTGCCTCAAACCTCAGCGCCACTGGGCCGGCCTCTCTCCCTGCACTTTAACCCCCATACTTTAAAATAATAATAAAAAAAAAAAACACACAATCAGTTTCAGTATTTTTTTTGGGAGATTGACTGGTCCAATCTTTACAATGCCAATTTTTTTGAGATGCCTGTCCGAGGGACAGGTGGGTTGTAAATTCTGCCTGTCTGGCCAAAGTTTTGCCTGTCCCCATGGTAGTGAGGTGAAATCTGAAATATGTGAAATAAAACGGATTATGAAGAGGAAACAGAAAAAACTGTTGCTTTTGGGGGGTTATTTTTAAAGTGTCTTTCTCACTAAAACAGTGTGTGTAGTCTAGTCTATTTCTAAATTAGAACTTGAATCTAGTCTGCAGCCATATGATCTGACATAAGGTATTCTCTCGTTTTCCAGATTTGAACCATAGTGTTATGGCATCCTGCAGGTCAAATGTAGCAACACTAGCATCTGACAGTTTGACACGCATTAGTTCAGAAGTAGTCGCAGGAGACAGACAGGACCTCCAATCAGACTTTACTCTGCCCATCAAGCCGAATCCTCTCTCAACCACTGCAGTCTAGGTTGGGATCAGTAGAGCTATAGTGACTAAGACTAGTATATCAGTGAATCGCTGCTCATGTGAATCATTATGGAGAATTTTTTGCCAGAAATCCAAATAGTGAAATTTTGGAGACTCAGTCAGTGTTTTCCACATAAGTGGTTTAAGCACTAACCATTGAGCTTCAATCAAGTTTACATTATGACTGTATTTTCTGAGTAAGTCACTGTAGTGCTCTGTGAGGGTAAGGACTTTGTCACTGCCATGAAGGCCTAGTTGGTCACTGTTATTTAGCAGCTGTAATGGGTTAAATATCCTGAATGCCCGTAGGACTTTGTTTTAAAATTTGAAAATCGTGAGTTAATATTTTCAATTGTTGAAAGAGCCGTAACATCACATGACACTGCCTGCCTGGTTCTGTCTAGAGAATATTCTCTTTCAAAGTTAAGAAGATATCAGATTCACCACGGTATTGAACCCGAGTACTGGCTGAGCCTGTCAGAGTTGTGCTAGTAGGGTCACTGTCAGCAGTGTCAGGGAGCAAAACCAATTTGTTACAGAATTTGTCAAGTTTATCTTGCACAGGGTAATTCTCTAGCCAGAGCACTGTGCTTTCAACTTCACTGACTACTGTTTCTATTGTTGAGCTATCCCTCTGTAGAGTTAGACTGAAGGCCATCATGACAGAAAGGTATTCAGCCAGAAACTGAGTAAAGAGGACAAATCTCACAGTACTTACTGTTTTGAACAGCCCGCTGGCCTGATCTTTTGTTTGCCCTGGTGAGGAAGCACTGTGCTGTAAATGTACAACTAAGGCCTTGTTGCTGGACAGAATAACAGACAGAGCCCTCTCTCTGTGTGCAACCCACCAGGTTCCTGACACGTTAACTGGTTTGTGAATCGTGTAGCTCATATTACTGGCTACCTCTCTGAGACTGGACCAGTTTTTGGGAAACTTATGGTAGATTTTATAAATACCCATTAAAACTTCATCTGTTTTTTTCATGTAGGAAACAGATGTTGCCGATTGCTTTATAGCAAGCTCCAACTTGTGGGCACTGCACTGATGAGGTATGTCTTTCAACATCCTGCCAAACACCCCAGTCACTTTACCTAACATGACAGATGCCCCATCAGATCCAAAAGCAACCATTTTTTCTTTACAGTCCAAGGTGAATTCTAAAGCATCACCTATTGATTTATAAATGCTTTCACCATTTGGAAGAGAGACTAGCTGAAGGAATACAAATTTTGTTTACTGGACGGAAATTTTCCATTGTCCTAACGTAGACTGCTTCCTCTTCTATGATGCATAAGTGCTGGAATAACAAAGGACAGAAATAAAGTTACTATTAACCATTTTTGCTTCCTTTAACCTTATAGATTCTGAAATAAAATGTGTGAACGTAGCTGCCTGTTTGTCACTTCTGTAACTTACTCCAACACTTGCACCATTTGTTTGTTGTAGTTCTAAAATGCCTGGAAAATCTGTGAATGAGCATTCAGAATTAATCAAATAAGGAGTTGTTCTAAACAAATGTTCCACTTGTGTCGCCTCATTTTTTTCCCCCATCTGCATTATTCCTCACTCTATACCTAAATTGGAAGGGTCTGTGTTAGACACAGTATGTTTTTCATTGGCGAATTTATGAGGTTTGGAGAGTTCATGCGCATGTACATTTTCAAGTATCATGCTCCTACAGCCAGTCATAAAAGTGTTTGTTTCTTTTAAGTATTTTTGGCAAAAGGAGCAGGTCATGCCCACATCAGGCTCATACAGTTGCCACTCCCTGTTTTTCCTCCAGCTATCTTGGAAGCCCCTTTTTCTTTTTGTCCCAGTTTCAGTCAGGACTGGTGGAGTGGTAGCTGGTATAACACTGGCAGTGGCACAGCCACTTGTCACAGCTATGACATCAGTGACAGTCTCAGACGTGCTGGGGCGAGTTGGTGTTACTGATATTGGACTCTGTGTACACCTAAAGGAATCTGAAGTTTCTTTTCCCCCCTCCCCCATCACTTGAAGGTTTTGACATTTTTTTAAATCCAAACTGTAACAAAGACATATTTTTTCCCTTTTGTTTTTTGCTTACTTAGGGAACAGAGAAGTAGTCGTAGTAGTAGTATTATTAGAAGTAGACTAGTAGTAGTGCTGTACTACTAACTCAAACTGTTTCTGTAGATGTAGAAGGAAGTACACAGACAGTCATGTAGGGAATAGTGGCACTGGTGAATGATCAGATAAGCTTGGGGGAACTTAGAACTGTTTTACACACACAATCACTGTGACTCTGGGTAAACTCAAGAGTACATACAGAATAGACAGTCAGTCACTCGGACTTCAATTAATGCAATTCCCTTCCTCTCCCTTTGACAGAGCCTTGTCACTGTTTCTTTTTTAATCAGTCCCCCACCTCTACACTGCTCATGCAGAGAGCTCAGAATCCACAGTTCAACTCTCAGGCAGACGCCCTTAACTATTTTGTGTCGTTGTCTGTTAATCTAATTGGTTGGGCTGCTTATATTTTTTCCAACCCCGTCCCCAGGACACCAAAAAAGTGCTTTATAGAGCCCTAGTTCAGGCTTCTGCTCTGCTGTAGTTACTAGTGCTTAGTGCACAATCTTTTTTTTTTTTAATCAGACACAGTCCCCCTCCTTTCCACTCTCAATCAAATATCACGGGTCCTGCGGGCTATTTGGCAAGGCTAGGGTAGGTACTACACAGCAGGACAAGTTAAGGCTTCACTTAGTGCAAAGCAAACTCTGAAAGGGGTTAAATTTATTTTTTTGTCATTTATCAGGGAGATGAGAATCTCAGTTCATTTCAGCCCAGTCAGTCACCTCCTTCAAGCACAGTGGATAAAATCCCCTCAAGGCAGTCCTTTTTTCCTACAGAAGCTTTGAAAAGTGTTTCCACTTTCCAGTGAGATGAAACATACATACATACATACATACATACATATTATTAGGGGGATAGAACTGAGGGGAGCAGGGAAAACTGAAGTAAGGTGCCTGCCTGGTGCCATGGCTTGGAGGGACAGGAAGCGCATCCTCAGGATCACGAGAACAGCTGCAAGGGAGTCTGAGCTGGACGTCATTGTCCACCTAGGGACAAATGACTTTGCTCATCATGAGATTACAGCAGTGCAGGAGGACATTGTAGAGTTGGGAAGGGGCCTAAGACAAGTAGCACACACAGTATCCTTCTCAGAGGTGCTGCCTGTCAATGGCATGGGGGACGCGAGGGTAATTAGCACCATGCAGTTAAATGAATGGTTGAAAAAATGGTGTGGAGCACAGGGGTTTGGCTTCATTGGGGACTGGGGTTCCACATGGAGGGACACCAGCCTATACTGGCAGGACGGTCTGCATCTGTCCAGGGAGGGAACAAGTCTTTTGAGCAATCGGTTTAAATGCTTCATTGGCAAGCTTTTAAACTAGTCAAAGGGGGAGGCACTGATAAGCAGCAGGAAAATCCCAGCCTCCCTACAAAACAGGGTACTAAATGAGAAAAAGACCGAGGTAGAAAGGTCAGTGGGGATGCTGCAACAGAAGATAAAGCCATCAAAAATGGAGAGCAATGAGTACCAATGCCCGTAGTCTGGGTAACAAGCTTCTTGAATTAGTGGCCTTGATGGAGGAGGAACATCTGGATATCGTGGCAGTCACAGAAACATGGTACACACAAACCATGACTGGGACGAAACATACCAGGATACACTATCTACAGGAGGGACAGGGAGGGTAAAAGAGGAGGAGGAGTAGCTCTTTACATAAGGGAAGGAATAAAAGCAACAGAACAAAAGGGTAAACAGGGAGGAGAAGAAGCACTGTGGGTAAATTTGGAGACAGGAAATGGCACCACAATCCGCACAGGGGTTGTAAACAGACCCCCTTCTCAGGGAGAGGAAATGGACAAGGAAATTATAAAAAGTATACTTAGAATGGCAGAAAAAGGGGAGATATTGCTGATGGGTGATCTGAATATGCCAGATGTTAACTGGAGTGCAGTTGCAGCAGCCACTTCGAAGAGTGGGGTTATTCTAGATGCTCTACAGGGGGCATGCCTTAGACAACTAGTGTTGGAGACCACTTGAGAGGGAGCAATCTTAGACCTGGTTCTCTCAAATGGAGATGGAGAGAGGATCACAGATGTAGAAGTGGGTAGCCATCTGGGAACTAGTGACCATCGAACAGTATGGTTCACAATAAACACAGCAATAGAGTCAAGCCATACAAAGGCAAAAGTACTGGACTTTAGGAGGGCTGACTTTGCCAAAATGGGTGAGTGCCTAAGGAATGCACTAGCAAATGGGCAGGAAGGAGGGGTGGAAGAACAATGGGGAATAATAAAAAACTGCCATCACAGAGGTAACAAGCCTTTGTGTGAAGCAAATAAACAAAACAAAACAATGTAAGAAACCACTATGGTTTTCAAAGGTGGTAGTGAAGGTTCAAGAGAAAAAGAAAGCATTCAGGAAGTACAAGGAATCGCAGAAGGAGCAGGACAGAGAACTGTATCAGTTAAAGCAAAAGGAGGCTGGGAAGGCAGTCAGAACAGCAAAGGTCCAAACCGAGGAAAAGATAGCCAACTCAGTTAAGAAGGGGATAAAACCTTTTATAGGTACATCAGGGAGCGAAGGAAGACCAAGGGAGGGATAGTGAGGCTTAATAAAGGGAGGGAGGGTGGGCAGAGGAGACTGTGAAAAGGCAGAGATACTAAACAAATATTTTTGCTCAGTATTTACAAATGAAGAGGGGGAGGTACCTAAAACAAACAGCAGAAACACTCTGGATACAGAAGTTGATACCAGCCCATTTACAGAAGAAAGGGTTCTGAAAGAACTCTTAAAACTGAAGGTGGACAAAGCAATGGGGCCTGATGGGATTCATCCCAGAATTCTAAAAGAACTAAGGGTAGAACTAGTGACACCACTGACTACCCTCTTTAACAAATCATGGGAGGATGGGGTGGTACCCGAGGACTGGAGGAGGGCAGATGTGATTCCCTTCACAAAAGTGGGAGCAAGGCAGAGGCAGGAAACTACAGACCTGCTAGTTTAACCTCAGTGATAGGGAAAATGATGGTATCACTTCTGAAGGAAAGAACTGTCAGTATCTAGAGGCCAGAGGGCACAGGACCCAGGCAGCATGGATTCACAGCGGAAGGTCATGCCAGACGAATCTGATAGATTTCTTTGACTGGGTGACCAAAGTAGTAGATCAGGAGGGCTGTGGACATGGCCTACTTAGACTTTAGCAAGACATTTGACACAGTCCCACACAAAAGATTAATATACAAGTTAGCCAGCCTGGGAGTGGGTCCCAAGATGACAGCCAGGGTAAAGAATTGGCTGGAGAATAGGACACAGAGAGTAATAGTAAATGGAGTCCACTCAGAAGAAAGGGGGTTACTAGTGGGGTACCGCAGGGTTCAGTATTAGGACCGGTCCTCTTCAATGTCTTTATAAGCGACATTGCAGAGGGACTGGAAGGAAAAGTATGTCTCTTTGCAGATGACACAAAGATCTGCAACAGAGTTGATGCACAGGGTGGGTGGAAAGGATGAGAAGGGACTTGGCAAGGTTAGAGGAATGGTCAAATGTATGGCAGCTTAGATTCAATGCTAAGAAGTCCAAGGTAATGCACCTGGGAAACAAAACCCAGGGGAAGAGTACACAATGGGGGGTGAGATACTAACAACAACAAAATGGAAAGGGACCTGGGGTAGTCATATCAGATGACCTAAAGGTGGGCAAGCAATGTGAGAGGGCAGCAAGGAGGGCTGGGGGGATACTGGGATGCATAGGGAGAGGCATCACCAGTAGAAAACAGGAAGTTATTATCCCTCTGTACAGACAGCTGGTGAGACCCCCATCTGGAGTACTGCGTGCAGTTCTGGAGACCCAATCTCCGCAAAGACATAGACAGGATGGAAGCTGTCCAGAGGAGGGCAACTAAAATGGTGCAGGGTCTGCACCAGAAGACATATGAAGAGAGACTAAAGGAGCTTAATATGTATAGCCTCGAGGAAAGGAGGGAGAGGGGGGACATGATAGAAACGTTCAAGTACCTCAAGGGAATCAACAAAGTCCAAGAGGGTAGCATCTTCAAAAAGAGGTGTGCAAGAACAAGGGGCACAATTTGAAGATGGGGGGCCTCAGAGGTAATTTAAGGAAGTATTTTTTCACAGAGAGGGTTGTGGATGCATGGAACGGCCTTCTGGAGGAGGTTGTGGAGTCAAAAACAGTGGTGGAATTCAAGCATGCATGGGGCAGTCATAAGGCCATTCTAGGGGGGGGGGTAAGAAGAAGTAGGCTGCTGGTTAACTAGGATCTGCAGCTTATCCAGTAGGTAGGGAAATGGGCAGACTGGGTGGGCCAAGCGGTCCTTATCTGCCGTCAAATTGTGTGTATGTATGTATTTAATTTATTTATATATCTCAATTCAAACCCTCTCCCTCCTCACCAGAGAGCCTAGTACACACAGCCCTCAAGGTATAGCCTTGGTGGACGTTCTCTTAAATTTTTTTATATATTTTTTTTCATATTTTCCCTCTGATTAAATGAGACTCAGAGCTCTTTCTTAATTCAGTCCCAGACAGGGTACACTCCCTCTCCTCTCTTCAACCATGGGGAGAGAACAGCCTTCAGGTATAGTCTTGGTGGATGTTCCCTTAATTTTTCCCCAAATTCAGAGTTAGAGTATTTAAAAGGTCTAATTTTATACATTATATATAAATATCAGTCCCAGACAGGGCACACTCCCTCGCCTCTCTTCAACCATGTGGAAAGAACAGCCTGCCTAATAAATCAGATTTCAAGGCAGCCCTGCCTCTACTCTGCTTTTTCATCAATGTTATTTTTTTTTCATCAACAGCCCTGCTATTTGTAGGCTTCCCCCTTTTATAAGTGTAGAGGTAAAGGTAGATGGCAGTAAGTTCAAGCTCCTGAGTCGCAGACTAACAGTACTATCCCCCCTCCTTTGTCCCTCTGCTAGCCTGACAGCTAATTCTTTTTTCTTGTTCAGTCACTCGTGGACAGTATCTCTTTGTATCAGGCTCACTAGCTCAGTCAAATGTTTTCTTTTTAGTGGAGCCTGGTAGAATGGCAGTGAACAGCAGCGTTGGCTGGCCCTAACTAAACACTCCCCCTGCTCTCAACGTCCATCTCCTATGAGATCTGTGCTGAAAATTAGCAAAGCGAGTACTGAAACGTCAACCGGGCGTGTGTAACAGTGATCTGCACATGCGCGGTTGACGAGAATGCCCGTTTGTTGCATCAGCTCTTCCCACCCACACCACTTCAAGGACTACCAGAGCAGACAGACAGATGTCAGGTGACTGAAACAATGGTAAGTCACCTGACATTGGCACAGATGGGCAGGGTGGGTAGGTGGATACACCATGCGCGCAGCTCCTCCACGGCTCCGATCTCCACTGGGTCCTAGTGCCCAGCACAGTCCCAGAATTTGCAGCAGTAAAAGATGGGGATTCAGCACTAGCAAAGCGCTCGCCAGTAAAGCGCCTGTTCCAAGGATAGGCAGGAGACCAAAATCAGCTGTCCCAAGTGAAAACCGGCTGTCCCAAGACAGGCGGACAGCCGGTTATTTCGAGCCCTGATGCCAATGATGTACAGTCTGCCCTCAACATTTTTCTGACAGAATTCATAGCATTGCAGGACATACACTCCCCTCTCATTACCCGCAGAATTTAGGGGAAACAAACCAGATGGCTAAAAAAAGGAACTACTTGCTAAGCTAAGAGCAAGGGTCAAGAGCTGGAGCCGTTTTAAGTCTTCTGGCCTGCCAGTGGATTATAACACCTACAGGCAGCAGCGGAATGCCTGCAAAAAAAAAAAAAAAAAAAAATAAGAACGGCCAAAGGCTCATACTGCAAAAGCTTACTAGTGAATGCCTCTGGCGACCCCCAAAAATTCTGGTCACACATAAAAACCTTCCTGGGGTCTACCCACTCCACCACCCCAAATGATCTGGTCCTCGACGATATTCACTGTAACAATCCTTAGACCATAGCTAACTTTTTTAATAATCAATTCTTAGTTCTAAATAAATACATATCCTTATTCCCTGCCTCACAACACCACTGCTCTCCTGCAACCTCCAGCCAAGAGGTCATTGTCCCCTCCTACTTTAAGGCTATCACTCAACAGGAGGTCTCTAAACTACTTAGCTCAATCTCAGACAGCACAGGCTCAGTCTTGAACCCAAACTACTAAAAATAGCAGCCCCGCTCATTGTTGCTCCCTTAGCCAAAGTTTTCACACTCTCTATGTCAAAGTAGTGTCCCTGACGTATGGACGATAGCCAAGGTCACTCCTGTCTTCAAAAAGGGTGACCCACAAGACTCATCCAACTACAGACCCATTGCCATCCTCTCGGTTCTGAGCAAAACCCTGGAAAAATTAGTTGCTACACAAACCATCGAATTCCTTCTCAAAAATGACCTTCTCACAACCGACCAGCATGGTTTCCACAAGGGCCATAGCACTTCCATGGCCCTGCTTAAGTTTACTACACAGACACTCACTGCTATGGACTCAGGCCTTCTAAATGGAGCTGTTTTCATAGACATAACAAAGGCTGTCGACTTGGTGAACCACTCCATTCTCCTTGCCACCCTAAAGTCTTTGGGCTTCACGCACAATGTTGTCAACTGGTTCAACAGTTACCTATCAAACAGTGTCCAAGTTGTGAAATACAATTCAACCTATTCTGACCTGGCAACAGTGAATATTGGTGTACCACAAGGCTCAATTTTGGGGCCACTGCTATTTTCTATATTTATCAATAACATCACCTCCAATCTTTCTTCCACCTCCTCCCTCCTCTACGCTGACGATATACTGTAATGCTATACACCAGCGCGAAAAACATCTCTGACATCAATCTGCGACTCTCCACTGACTTTCAGTGCACTCAAGCCTGGCTCTCACATCACAAACTAATCCTTAAGGCCAAAACCCAATCCATGCTATCTGGGACAAATTCTAAACTCAAAACCTGCCAAAATAATTTCATGGTCTCTTGTCTGGATGGCTCCCCTATTGGTTCAGTGACCTCGTTTAAGCACCTAGGGGTAACACTGGACCAATCCTTAAACTCTGATCTTCACATCCAGAACTTGTGTAACTCTGTCAACTCTAAATTAGGTATAGTGTACCGGACTAGATATGCACTAACCCCTGCAGCGAGGCTTGCCATTGCTCGTGGTATTCTCCTACCCACTCTTACAGAGTTGCGACCTATACTGCCTTACCTAAATCCAATCTCTGTAGATGGGACATCACCTATAATAATATCTGTCGCTATGCCTCCTTCTCCCATCGGCGGAAACACTGCTGCCTCCTCTACTCAGATCTAAACTGGCTGTCACCAAATGCTGCTAGACTTTACTCCCTTGGGTTGACTGTCGACAATATCGTGTGTTCTCAAACTCCAAAAACCTTAGCTGATCTACTTGTTGCTCAGATGTCTGGCTATGGCCTATGCTCGGCTGGGAAATCCATTCTATGTGTCCCGAAAAGTAACACCACCAAAGGCACCAGTGCTTTCACCCACCATGCTCTTCAGCTATGGAACTCCCTTCCTTTAGCAATCCACCAAGCACCCTCCCATAATGCCTTTAAAAAGGAGCTCCATAGCTACCTCATCTCCTCTAATCAATGCCTTGCTTCAACCCCTCTTAGCACCACTCCTACTCTCACTGCTGTGCACTTGATCTGCTTTCTACGTAATGCCTTGCACTTAATCCTCCCCCTGCCTGTCTACTTGTCTCCCCTCCCAACCTGATGTGCTTCTCCTCTTTGGCTTGTTATCTCAAACCTCTTGCCCTGTCCTACTATACCTAATTCTCAACTCCTTAGATCTTTGTAATTATTGCTGAAAAGCTCCTACTTGCAATACTTTGTGCCCTATCTCCCAAACCATGTGAATGTTTCTTCCATAAGGATCTGCCTACCATATGTTATTTTGTGTAATTTTCCCTGCTCATTATACCTGATAGTTCCTTGCAAGTATGTGGTGGTTTTCAATTAACCACCTGCCGAACTTTGTATCATGATAATTCCTTGCAAATATGTGAACCATGTCCTGCACAAGCCAACAAATTGCCTTACTGCATGTTGTGTCATGAATCACACTGTTTTGTACCTTGCTCACATCACCTTGCTTGTATTTTTACTGTAAAACTTTGTTTTGTTTCTGTGTTTTCTGTAATTCCACTCTGTAACCTCCTGGGTCGTGCCTGAAAATAGTCACTTCTATGGCTAGTACACCTACCCGGTAAACAAAAACTAAATAACGGGTGGGGGTTGTTTCCTGGCTGCCAAAACATTATGTCATTTTCAACCTGGATATACCTGGTGGAAGGACTAGAATAACCTTTCTAAATATACATGAACTTGTTTTTCTTTAAATAAATAAAAATTCTTCGAAATAGCTCATTTTATACGCACAATAAGACACTCCGGGGTGTACACTGAACAGCTATTACCACACTTCCAGGGGCTGAAGGCACTCGGCCACTATGCCCGACTGTACAGTAATATCTGTTTAATGCACACCCCGTCATTTCTTATTGCGTACGTAACCAAAGACCCAAATATGCTATAACCTGTTACTGCTGACAAGTGAAGACGTTTTGTGATATTACACTAATCTGCTACTAGGATTACATGAATACGTTTGTGTAAACATAATCATGTAACGTTGTCTGAAATCTCATCACTAAGTAGCATATCGGACAATATAATCGACTTGCCTGTACATTATTCTCTATGTAATTAATTTGTTTTTTCCCATAGGGAAATCCGTTGTGTAATTTGCCTTTTAAAGGAGTGTTTATAATGGCAAACACGCACCGGGTTTCCCCTTCTCCTGCGCATGCACCAACCCCCCTTCCCTTTCTAAGCGCTGGACACCAGGGCTTACCGCAGAAGACTCACTGGCGACTACACCACCACTCACTCAGCGGTAACCAAGTATAACAAAAAATGCGAACACTTTGCTGTCAGCAGCGTCATCCGACTGTAGATGTCGCTGAAACCTGGTCAGACCGTGGCTGCACATAGATGTCTTGTCATTTTATATAACTGCTGTGGTGAAAAAAAAAAAATGATACCAAGTAATTATATAAAATACAAGGTGGGGTGTAAAACTCGAATTTTACACATCCCTTCGGTGTTGGATGCTTAAACATATCCCTTGAGCTTCGCTCTCGGGGTTTATGTAGCATCCAACACCTCGGGTGTTTGTAAAATTCTTGTTACACACACACACACACACACATACTACCCCATATATTATTTTATACATACATATATGTGTGTGTGTGTGTATATATATATATATATATATGTATATTACATTTACAGGATGGACCAACTTACTGGATAATCCGTTATCTGGCAACCAAAGGGAATCCCGCTAAACGGAAGCACATTTATAAATTATATGATAGTAGCGTTGTCGGGGAAAATGACAGGCAAGGAACATTTTTGGTGTAGAAACCCAGTAACTGATCTGTTATCCAGCCTTTGTTCTCTGTTAGTGTTCTTCCACTTAGCAGTTAAATACTATTTACATGCACTGGTAACTATCTCAGATATCAGGTAAATAACTATAGGGTAATAGAGAGCACACCCCTCCTCCAAGTAACTTCAAGGCTCAATGACTACAGGGTCCTCAAAGGAGAAGCCCCAGATACCTAATACTAAATTTACTCATTCTGCAGTAATCTGTTTAGAATTTTTTTCTTACAGCAGCATAACAATTAACTTACCATGTACTAGGGAGCTGTGCATTAAAATCCTGAATTTGCCACTTTCAACAGGTATCCCCATTGTGAATATACAAGTTAAGCTATTATAAATGTTTTTCAGTACGGTAGCACTATTATTCATAAGACAACACTGAGGGTGAACTATCAATATATTGTCTCCAGAACTGTAAAGCTGGTAGTAAAGATAATAATAAAACATGTACGTTGATTGTAATCATATATTTTTGATGTACGGTTTTGTTTGCAAAACTTAATAAAACGTTTAAAAAAAAAGAAAACAAAAAAGACATCGGGTGAGGCTTTAGTTGCTGGGGCACTGTAACACATGTAAACGCACTGTATAGAAGTTCTATGATCTTAGTCTTCCACTTGGATTCTGTCCCCTACCCGTTTTTTTAAACCTGGAAGGGGGCGCGGAGCCAGCCAACATAAATGAAATATGCAGTACATAAACTACGTGCTAAAGCGAGAATCCGAGTTCGCGCTACCTCCCGACCTACAGTTCTTCAGATGAGCCTAAAAGCTTTGCGCACGCCCGATATACCGATGGCAGGCTAGCCAGCCACAGCGTTCCTTCTAGTTATGTGAGAAACTGCTTTGTGACCTATCGCGTACAATCCGAGCTGACTGGCAAATCGTCGAAATGGCCTCCTTTCTACACAGAACCCCAAATCGCACATAGTGTCACTCCTCCCGCCGCAACCCCAGGTAGTAACAAAACATCACATCACCCCCTTTCTTGGTTCTAGATGACTTCTAGCATGATCACTAACGCCAAAACAGAGGGGTTATATCGTATATTTTTCTATCCCCGTACACCATTTCTACGCTGCAGCAGTACATTGCTACTTCCCTCTAGCCAGGAAGTCACGGGGAATTGTGGGATTGTTAACCCGGAAATGCATTTCCGTAGTAACTCCATAGCAACATAACGCTTTCGAGGGAAGAGTGACGTTCTGCGCTGGTGGAAAGCTACAATTTTTATTGTACAAAACAGTAAAATGCCTGCTGTCGCCTTGTCCTCTTCTGGTGAGTGATACTGTGCACCATGGCATTGCTTGTTCACTAAAGCCGTTGAGTGCCAGTCTATCCCAGCAGCCTGCAAAGTGGAAACTATAACTATATTCATAAACAAAACACAGTTTGCTAGGGGTATATTTGCTAACGAATTTGGAACTTGTATCATTTAGTGTAATAATTAAGTCATATGTATTCATCAAGGCTATAGTGTTTCAAATTGTATGCTACATCAAAAACAAGGTGCTGCTTCAGCATGTGGTCTGAAAGCAAAATACAATGGTAATGTTAAATGCACGCTGAAAATAGAAAAGAAAGTTAAAAATCTACGTTTCGACCTTAAGTCTTCTTTAGGAAATATCTAAAAGAGGAAAAAAAAAAGTGTAGATGGGAGGTAAAATAAGGGATATATGCTTGGACTCGACATGCTCTTGCTTACCTGGTTCGAAAGCTACCTGCTCAACAGGACCCAAAAAGTAAAATGGAAAGCGGTGCAATCAGGCTGCAGACCGGTGACCACTGGAGTACCCCAGGGCTCGATCTTAGGCCCTCTACTCTTCACCATCTTTGTTAATGACATTGGGCAGGGCTGTGGTCTGGAAAACCTAATCCTGTATGCAGATGACTCAGTTGTATACTGTAGTGATCCTCAACCTAAGGTCATTACTACAAAGCTTCAGGCCACTCTCACGGTAATAGAGGTCTGGTTTACCTCTAACTCACTATTGCTGAATGACAAAAAAATGAAGGCCGTCCTATTCGGGACCAGGCAACTGGGAGCAGACAGGCAACACCTGCTTCAGCACCACACAGCCTTAGGGATGCGAATTGAAGTTCTGGGTAAGGTTAAATACCTGGGTGTCTACTTAGATCAAGAAATGTCCTACAAGCCGCACATAAACTATATAGCTAAGACCACCCACCAGAAGCTTGGCCTACTTTATAGGCTTGGAAACTCCCTAACTGATGATGCATGATGAGCTATAGCCAATAGCATGCTACTTCCCACCCTCCTCTATGGTGCTTCCCTTCTAAATTTTCTTAAGGAGAGTGAACACCATAAGCTGTCTGTCCTCCATAATAGGATTGCACGCTTTGCTACCTGCTCCCCACCTGGGCAGCATCATTGTGAGGTCCTTGCAGACCTCAACTGGCCCTCAATAGGGCACAAACTGTTCTATCCCTTACTATGTCTGACTTACAAATTCACCAATATTGGCCCTCCCCCTAATTTAACAGGCCTCCTGAATCCTAAAGGGCCTTTAGCAGGCTCTGCGGTTATTGGTTGGCCACCCTCTCAATATCCCTTGTGTACACACCAACCTAGGCAAGAGATCCTTCGGGTACTCTGCACCCTACCTCTGGAGCTCACTCCCAGAGAATCTGACAGAATGCTCCACCCTTGAAGGATTCAAGTCCTCCCCAAAAGTGTACATGCTGGGGCAGTGTCTTTGTGGCTGCTACCGTTAACCCCGCCTCCTGGCTCAAAATGCTATTCTCCTATACAATTTTGAAGGGCTAGTAGGTCCAGCTCCCTACAGCTGGTCTTGGCACTTAGAACGCATTCCTCATAGCACAAGAATCTGTTGGACATTATTTATCCTGCTGTTTAGCCTGATTGTCTCTGTCAGTCTGTTTCCTTCCTTTGTGACTGATTTGTTCTTGCAGTACTCTGTATGTAAATCCTATGTCAATTGCTGCTATTTCTGTTATCTCTGATCCAAATGTATATTGTGAATTTCTGAACTATATTAATTGTATGTGAACTTAGAAATGATGTATGTAATTAACTCCGGGTCACCCCTGAAAAAGGGACCTCTGGTCTCAGTGGGCTCACTCGATTATCAATATGCAATAAATAAATATATCTGGGGAATGAAAAAAGGGGAAGGCTCTGGGGAAAGAAGTGATAAATGGCAAGATTAAGCAAGAATCTGGGAAACAAAAAGGTGATGATGGGAAAGACGAGGCATCATGGGAGTGAATAAGCTAGAGAAGTCCCCAGGTGGAGACTAACTAACAGGGCTTGGTAAGAAGGCTGAAAGGTGACAAATGTGGGGGAAGGAGACAGAGATGGAGACGTGGTGAAAATGAAAATGGAAATTAAATGTGTACAGATACAAACAGACTTTAGGGAAAACAAGGGGTGGCTGAAAGATGTTAGTAGAAAATAAGTCTATCTTTTAAACTGGAGGGTTGCTGGGAGCCAAGGCGGATGATCAGCTTGGTTTCCATGTTTTTTCTATGGTCAGAATCCCAGAAGCCCTGCTGAAGGACACAAACAGAAAGGTCACTGAGACTGTGGTCCCTGGAGATAAAGTGGGATACAGTAGGTTTTGTGTCTCCATTCCTGACCACCCTGTAATGCTCCCTGAAACGGTCAGCAAGGCGTCTACCAGTCTCTCCAATGTAAATAGCTGCACACTTCCTGCAAAGAATACCATATACCACATTAGTGGAGGTGCATGAGAACTCCTTGGTGATGTGAAAAACACCTGTAGGCCCCCGAATTTCAGTCACACTAGAAACAAATTTGCAGGTGTAGCAGCGAGTTCTGTTGCAAGGTTTGGTACCTGGTAGGGAGAAACTGTTAGGAGTAGGTAGGCTGCTTTCTACCAGGAGATTCCACAGGTTGGGTGGCCAGTGGTAGGAGGCAATAGGTGGCTCTGTAAAGGAAGCACCAATGTTGGGGTCAGTTTGCAAAAATAGGAAAGTCACTGGTGATGATCCTGTGAGGAGAAGGTGTACTTTGATGGAAAGGAAGCACTAGTGGAATTCGTCATTGTTCTTGTGTGACAGTATCCTTCCTGCGGGGGTCAAGGTTACAGGGCACGTTACTGACCCGGGAAAGTGCTTTGTCCACTGTGCTTTTAGGGTATCCCCTATTAATGAAAAAATTATGCATTATTTTGGCCTGCTCAGCAAAATCATCCTCTTCACTGCATAACCTGTGAAATCTAAGAAACTGTGAATAAGGCAGGCCATTTTGTATGCTGTTGTGTATTATGTTGATTATACGTATTTTATATGTCGAACAATAACATTGAATTGGATTGATTGCTAGGGTTATGTTTATTTCCAGACCTGTTTGTTCAGTACTATATATGTAGCAAGGCACTTCTTAGTTTGCCCCTCAACTTTACTATTGTTCCTCGCAGAAACGCAATAGCAAGAACATTTCTGGTGGGGGGCACAAAATTAAAGTTTAATTAAGGGAGGGCACTAAGTTACACTTATTTACAGCCCTTTCTCCATTCAAAAAGCAATACTTGGATAGGAATGGGGGGTGGATGGATGTAAACTGTATGGGCATGATGGCACTGTTTACACAAAGATATACTGCTGTTTCACTTAACGGGGCTATTTCTGGACATGTAGTACATAGAGAATACTGGATAGGCAATTGTGCACAACCAGTGTGTTCTGCCACCTCAGTTTTCTGATTCCTTCTGACCTCAAGAGCGAAACTCAAGAGGTCCGTGGGAATCAGAACCCTGAGGTGGCAGAACACACTGGCTATGCATAAAGTTGCTCATCCTGTATTTTTCATAGTGTACAGTGGTGGTTCATGATAAACACAGCCGTAGAGCCAAGCCATACAAAAGCGAGGGTACTGGACTTTAGGAGGGCTGACTTTGGCAAAATGGGAGAGTGCATAAGGAGTGCACTAGCAAATGGGCAAGAAGGAGGGGTGGAGGAACAATGGGGAAAAGTCAAAACTGCCAACACAGAGGCAACAAGCCTTTGCGTGAAACAAATAAACAAAACAAAATGAAGGAAAAGGTTCAAGTTTAAGTTTCAGGAATAACTCTGTTGAGCAACCTCATTCACAAGGTGGTCCTGAGACAAATATAAGGAGTACAAACAAAGTAGCAGCATAGTATACATACAATCATACATAATCCAGGTAGCAACAGAGAGTATTATATATCCGTAATACAGGCAGTAAGAGTGGGTACAATGTGCAAAACAAAATACAGGAATAGCAGGATGAGATTTATACAGACATGGAATACAGTAAATAATGCAGGTATAGTAAACAGTAAATGACAATGGCCATGAGCGAGCAATATGCACATGTGGAATAAAAAATGGAATAGAGACGAGTAACTGACAGAGGCTGAACTAAGGCAATATATAAAGTTCAAGGGCTTAAGGTGGATACCAGTTACATAGAAAGAAAGCCACAAGAGAGTTCATTTAGTACTGGCGTATCGGTAGTGCGAAGCTGGAGTATAAGAAGAGATTGGGGGAGGTGGGGACTCGACGATAGGGAGGGATGAGAGGGGTGAGTAGCAGAGTGAGGGAGAGAGGGAAGAATAAGGGAGGGAGGGTAGGGGGTGTGTGTCATGGTAGGGACTGAAGAAGAAGAAGAAGGGAGGGTAGGGGGAGATGTGTTGTGATAGGACTGGGTGGGGTGGGGAAAAGGGGCTGCGCAAAGACAAGGGAGCCATTAGCAGCAGCCAGGACTACAGCCTACGACAGTTGCATATTTCTTTAACTAATCTCGTGGTTAAGGTTTTAAAGGTGTTAACAGATGTGAGGCAGATAAGCTTCAGGGTAGATTGTAGAGTGTTCCTATCGGTTGGTAGGGTATAGGAGATGGCAGTTTTACTAAAGGAAGTACGAGGACATCTAGATACAAGAAGTCAGACTTCCTGAAGGAGTAGGTACATCGGGAGATGTGGACAAGGGAGAGTAAGTAGTCTCGGAGCTTTTTCAAAAGAATTTTTAGTGTCTAGATGCCCGAGTGTAATAAGCTCCTGGTAGCAAGGGAGGTCCAGCCAGTGGACACATACAGATCACAATGGTGAGTTCTAAATGGGGCATTAGTGATGAATCATATGGCTTGGTGATAGAGGATGTTCGGTTTGTGCAGACTGGTGACCGTGGCAGTTTTGTACATTAGATCACCATAATCGAGTAGGGGTAAGAAGGTGGACTGGACAAGCCTTACTGTAGTTTGCAGGGGAAGAGTGATCTATTTCTATAAAAAAACCTAGTCTGGATTTTAGCTTACTGGCGAGGGAATCGATATAGGTGCTAAATGAGCGTTTGCAGTTGAGCCACATGCCTAAGTATTTGAACTTAGCTACTGACTCGAGGGATTCCCCTAGGAGGGTGATAATAGGAGCATTTGTCTGGGATGGCATGGGGTGGACATTGTTGCGGGTGAAGAACATGGCCTTGCTTTTTTTTTTTATTTAGTAGCAGCTTCTGATTGACAAGGTTGTGCTCGAGGCATGAGAAGGCGTCTTGCAGCTCTTCTCTAACTTTGGACATGGTTGGTTTTGACAAATACAGAACTGTGTCATCTGCAAAGAAGTGTAGCTTAGAGTCATCAGTGTTAGAGTCAAGGTTATTGATATAGATGGAAAAGAGAATTGGGCCTAAAATGGAGCCCTGGTGGACACCTCTGACAATGGGAAGGGGGGCTGAGAAGAGACCATCTGCTTTAGTTTTCTGAACTGGACCTGACAGGTAGCTGGTGAATCACAGTGCGGTGGAGGCAGTGGCACCTATGTTGTGAAGGCTTTGAATGACAAGGTTGTCATCGACGGTGTTGAACGCCTTGTTGAGGTCGAGGAAGATGGCACCTGTAAATCTTTTTGCATCATGGGCAGTAATCCAGTCGTTGATGACTTTTGCAATGGCAGTGATTTACTGAGTATTTACTGTGGAGAAGGTAGGGCAGGGCCCACAGCTCAGCACCAAGGACACAGGGGGGAGGGAGGTGTGCACAAGTCCCTTCACAAAAGAAAGGGTCCTACAAGAGCTCGCTAAGCTCAGGGTGGACAAGGCAATGGGACCTGATGGCATACATCCCAGGGTACTAAAGAAGCTAAGGGTGGAACTAGCAGAGCCATTAGCAGAACTGTTTAGTGAGTCTCTGAGCACAGGAGAGGTCCCAGAAAACTGGAGAAGGGCTCAAGTGATTCCGCTCCACAAGAGTGGCAGCAGGGAGGAGGCAGGAAACTACAGACCAGTCAGTCTTACTTCAGTAATGGGCAAGATTATGGAGGCACTCCTTAAAGAAAGGATAGTGAAGAAGAATTTATTTATTTATTTATTTAAACAGCAGTTTGGAAAACCTTTGAGCCATAGGCTCATTTACAAAGGTACCTTGTCACAGTAAGACAAACGAAAATACACAGTATAACAGTACAACACAGTACAACACTAACTTAAGACATAGATACAAACAAGCTGGTACAGGTAGGATTGATGCAAACAATACCAGAGTTATGTTGTCCTTAGCAGCTTAGTAGTAAGCTTGTCATAAGTATTGAGTCGACTTTGACTAGTGGTAATTACAGCTTCGGTGTTAATAAGGTGGTTACGTAAGTAAGTTTTGGAAGCACGATATAGTTGGAGCTTGAGATGGAGGGGGGCAGTGGTTGAACCAGAGGGGCCCTAAAGCTGAAGGCTCTTTGGCCGTGAGAGGTTCTAGCCTAGGGATAACAAGAGAGGTTTTCCCAGAGGTCCGAGTATGAACTAGTGGGACAGAGCGGCATGGTGGTGGTCAATCCTGGGGATAGCCCAAGGAGGGTCTTTTTGTAGGGTACAGGTCAGATATTTGAGGCGTCACAAGATCAAGTACCAGCGCTTTAGCGAGTAGAACAGGTGTGTGTTAGCCTCAGGTGCCCCAGTAATTAACCTGCAGGCCTTATTCAGAGTAGTGCAAATTTTATGGAGTGCGGTCTGATCAGCAGCACCATACACCG
Source organism: Neoceratodus forsteri (assembly GCA_016271365.2). Taxonomy (NCBI): domain Eukaryota; kingdom Metazoa; phylum Chordata; order Ceratodontiformes; family Ceratodontidae; genus Neoceratodus; species Neoceratodus forsteri. The sequence goes on along the minus strand of CM057458.1, from coordinate 1,338,848,131 downwards.
CAGTCCATAGTCCACTAGGGACAGGATAGAGGAGGTGACTGCAGAAGTCAAGAGCCTCCGGGGAGGCAGTGTTTATACTGATGTAAGATGCTCAATCGGATATTAGTGGCAGTGGCTAGGGCAGCGATGTGTCCATGGAAGGAGAGGAGGGTCAAATGGATCCTAGGTATTTATAGGAGCAAACTTGTTCGAGTGAGAAAGAGGACCCAGAGTGAATGAGGAGTTTGAAGTTGCAGGACTTGTTTTGAGGATGAGTGAAGAGCATGGTTTTGTTTTTAAGATTTATCACCAATCTATGTTCCTTGAACCAGCCTCGGCTTCAGCAAAGGACTTCTGCAGCGAGTCCTGGAGGGCAATAGGGTTACGACTTGAGGCAAAGATGACTGCATCTACTCAAAGGACAATAGAATGTTCGAGCAAGAGCGTGAAGGGTGTTAAGGTAAAGGGAGAATAGTAAGGGGCCCAGAATGGAGCCTGGGAACCCCAGAAAGATGGGACAGATGTCTGAGTAGGTCCCATTAATTTTACACGCCAGAGCGGTCAGACAGATAACTGGTGCACCAGGAGATAGGCCCAGCAGCAAAACCAGAGAGACTAAGGGCATCAAGAAGGAGGGGGTGGGAGACAGTGTCGAAAGCTTTAGAGAGGTCAATGAAGACCGCACCAGCCAGAGAACCAGTGTCTAAGGAGGAGTGGAGAAAGTTAGAGAACTCTAGGAGGGCTGTGTTGGTACTGTGGCCCGCTCGGGATCAGCATTTATATAGCGCTTTTCATACACAGTATCCCAAAGCACTTTATGAGCAATGCTAGACTGGTAGTGAAGTGACTGAATGTGTGGTGGTGGCCATATCACACATCATCACCCACACATAGCCTGGATAATTGCATGAACCAGTTTATGGGAAGGGGAATGTTGGCCAGGACACCGGGAATGTTCCCTGCACTTTTGCGAAGAGTGCCCTGGGTTCTTTTACTTCCACCTGGACACCCACCAGGACAACACTAGGATGGGCAGAAGGGACCATGGTTTAACGTCTCATCCGAAGGACGGCACACCCCAGCAGTACAGCACCCCCCAATACTGCACTCGGATGCCAGCGATTTTTAGGTGCAAGTCCAATCCCGGTGTGGGACGAGAACCCACGACCTTCTGGTCCAGAGGCGGATGTGCTACCAACTGAGCCACGCTGACATCCATACATAGTTGACATAGTGCAACACCTGGAATCCATAGGAGCACAGGATCCAAGACAGCATGGATTTACAACAGGAAGGTCCTGTCAGACTAATCTCATAGATTTATTTGACTGGGTGACCAGACTGGTGGACCAAGGGGGTGCAGTTGATGTCACCTACCTTGACTTCAGCAAATATTTCAATACTGTTCCACATAGAAGATTGATTAGTAAGCTGGGTAGGCTAGGGGTGGGTCAGAAGTTGGTCAACTGGGTGGCAAACTGGTTGGTGGGCAGAAAACAGAGAGGTGATAAATGATATAGAGTCAGAAGAGATGCAAGTCACAAGTGGGGTACTTCAGGGATCAGTCCTCTTCAATATCTTCATCAGTGACATTGCAGATGGACTGGAGGGTAAAGCGTGCCTGTTTGCAGATGACATCAAGATCTGCAACAGAGCAGATGATCCAGATGGGGTGGGCAGAATGAGAATAGATCTGGAAAAACTGGCAAAATGGTCTGAAGAGTGGCAACTGGGGTTTAACGCAAAGAAGTGCAAGATCATGCACATAGGTAAGAGAAACCCTGAAGCTACCTATATTTGGGAAGGGAGTTGCTGACAAATCACCAGGGAAGAAAGAGACTTGGGCATCATCATCACAGATGACCTGAAATCATCCAAGCAGACCACTAAACCAGTAGGTAAGGCTAGAGAGATGTTGGGGTGTATTAGTAGGGGTATCACAAGTCGTAAGAGGTAATAATCCCTCATTACAAGATACCGGTTAGGCCCCATCTGGAGTACTGTGTGCAGTACTGGAGGCCGCACCTGCACAAGGACATTAACAAAATGAAGGCAGTCCAGAGATAGGCAAACAAAAAGGTGCAGGGACTACATCAGAAAACATATGAAGACATATTAACGGAGCTCAATATGTATACCATAGAGCAAAGAAGGGAGAGAGGTAATATGATCGAAACATTCAGACATCTTAATGGCATTAACAAGGTGAAAGAGTCTAACATGTTTCAATATAAGAAAAATAGCAGGACAAGAGGACACAGCATGAGATTAGAGGGAGGCCGATTTAAGGGGTAATGTGAGGAAGTTCTTTTTCACAGAAAGGGTGGTGGATGCATGGAATGGCCTACCTCAGGAAGTGGTGGTTATGAATACAGTGCAGGGCTTCAGACAAGCATGGGATAGGCATAAGGGAGCAATACAGATGAGTATGAATAAATAGATCATTGACGTAGTAAAGGCCTATGGCATATTCATAAGATAGAAAAAATGGGCAGACTGGATGGGAGGTGGGTCTTGTGGTCCTTATCTGCCGTCAACTTCTATGTTCTACGTTTCTATGTTTCTATGATGGTACTATGATTTGACCTAAAACCTGACTGTGCAGAGTTGAGGAGGGAGTACCTTTGAGGTGGTGCTTGAGCTGGTTGTATACTAGTGTCTCAAAGATTTTGGAGCGTGTAGGCAGGATAGAGATTGGCCTATAGTTATTTTGATCGTACGGGTCACCTGATTTGAAAAGAGGGATTATGTGCATGGCTTTCCAGCAGGTGGGTACCGAGGCGGTATCTATGGGGAGGTTGAATAAATGTAATATATGGGCAGTACGGTAGTGGTAACCTAGTTTGAGCAAGAATGGAGCAAGCCCGTCCTCACCACTGGCCTTCCTGGTGTCTAGCTTAATGAGATCATCAACATCTTTGAAGGAAACATGCTGGAGCTGGAAGGAGTGGACTGAAGGAGGCACCAGCTGGAGGTTATTAGCTTGGGCAGTGTTGGCTAAACTGGCGTAAGGGGAGGAGTCAAATTCCAACCCGGCGGTGGCAAAGTGCATGTTCAGATCATGAAGGAACTGGTTACGATCATCAACAACCACACCATTAGCGAGGATTTTGGTGGGAACGGAGGGAGTGGCTTGGCGGCTTTCTGTTGATTTCATAGCCTTCCAGAGTTTAGGTGGGTTGCCGTTTGCCTACTCTACGGTAGTGAAATAGAGGTTTGACTTTGCGGTTCGTATGAGTTTGACACAAGCATCCCTTTCGGCTCCAAAGATCTGCCAATCAGACGGTGATTTGGTATGTCTGTCATGAGACCATAGTTTATCACGGTTGGTGAGCGCTGCTTTACGGTCATGTGTAAACCAAGGGTGGAAAAACTTACGAGCTCTGATTTTTACAGTGGGGCATGTTTATTAGCCAGGTATGTGATTTCATCTTTAAAGTATCTGTACAGCCTTGTCTACCGTCTTGGCAAGGTAGAGTCCTTGCCAGGTTATGTTTCTTAGGTCTGCCAGGTAGTTATCAAGGCTAAATTTACGGATGGAATGCTTCAATAAAAGTTTGGGTAACATGCTGACCTTTGGGTGGACCCTGGTGCAGACCACAAGCCTGTGGTCATTCAGGTCATTATGAAAGATGAGAGACTGTAGGATTTGATGCAGATGGTTGGTTAGGATGATGTCAAGAAGAGAACTATTTGCAGGGTTAGCAGCGTTTGTCCTGGTTGGTTCGGTGATGATCTGAGTGAGGCCAAGATCATCACTGAGACTTTTGAGGCTGTTGGATTTGGAGGAGAGCCAGTCCATATTTAGGTTCACGAAAATGATTGTTTCATTTTCGGAGGAGGTGACTAGTGACTTCAAAGTAGTGAGAATGTCCAAACCACCGGCAGAAGGCCTGTAGCATCCGATTATAGAGAGACTTTCCGTGGATGGTAAGTTCATTTTCAGGGAGACCAGCTCGAATTCTTTTGGCTTTGATGTACATTGGACATCAGTAATGTTATATTTGTTCTTGGAGTAGATAACTACACCACCCCCTCTAGATGATCTATTTGCCCTAAAGAGTTTGTAGTTTGGTAGGGCAATCTGCTGGTCCGTGACCGTGCTTTTGAGCCAGGATTCCGTGATTATGAAAATATCTAGGTTAGTATGGGCAACCCAGGCCTGGACCAAGGCAAATTTCTTGGTTAGGCTCAGGACATTGCATAGCATAAGATAGCATCATTTTTATGCCCGATGCAGCTGCAAAATCTGAGGGTGAGGCAAAGACTGTGCGGGGCTGGGTTTATTTCACGTTGCCTGAACAAAGAAGAAGCAACAGTATTAACTTTTTTATGGAGCTTAGTAAGCAGGCAACTGCCGTCCTCCTCTGGGAGTGCCCTGTTGTGGAAGGAGGCATGGGGGTTTAGCAGGGGGTACTAGAGAGCGAAGGTTATGGTTAATGCAAAAAAGTGAGAGTGCTCTAATGGTCATGAAGGAAGAGGGGGCAATAAGGGTGAATGTGGGTGCAGGGTTAGGAGGATTGGGGGAGGAGTATGAAGAGGATGTAGATGTACAATGGAAGGGGCAAAGTGGGGGGGTTTAAAAGTGGTGGGAGTGTGGACATAAGAGCGGCATCATCCATGGCAGAATGATTGTGGATGTCTTTTAGGAATGCCAGGAGAAGAAATGTATGAGACATCATCGTGGGGAGGAGGAGGATGTATGGTGCTGGGAGGGGAAGCAAGTTAGGTGTAGTACTGGCTAGGAGTAAGGTAAGGGGATTCACCCTGGGGAGAGGGCGGGCCACCTACTGAACAGTGCCCAGCGATTTAGCTTGAAAAGTTCAAACTTACGAAAGATGTAGGAGAAAGAGAGGCTGCAGGAATAGCGCAGCGGCAGGGTGCCCATCTTTAGTGCAGAGGGTTGAGGGTTTGAAACCAGCTGCCTGTTGAAGGGAAATATGTAGGGTGATGAAGGACAGTTGGAGAGTGACACTAGGAGGCAGTGGCAAATGTAAAGATAGGAGGATGGAGAGGGACACGGAGAAGAGGGTGGAGGATAAGGCCCGCTAGTGACTCCTGGTGGTGGGAGAATATAACTTGCCAATTGGAAATTGGACACTTTGAAAAATTAGTCACGTCACCATACACTCCCAGTAAATCTAGGGCCAACCTTGGCTGGTTGGCTGGGTGGGGCAGTAGACGCAAAGCATGAACAGGTTAACACACCTCCTGCAAGAAACAGCCAGCCCCTCTGTGCACTGATGTGCTGCGTGCCGTACCTTCAGTTGTGGGCTCCGGTGTGTGTACTCCCAATGTTGGAGTGGAGCTTGTGAGCGGTGGGGGTCCTGGGAGCCTGAGGAGAAGGAAACAATGGGGGATTAGAATCAGGGCAGGAAGCCATACAAAGGACTAGGGAGCTGTGCTACAGCGCATGCGCTGAAGAGAAACAAACAGCAGGATGCAGAACACGGTAGGAAAAAGTAATTCAATTAACTAGCTTCAGAAATCTCTCCTCCTATGCTAACTGCACATTAAATTAAAGCCCTAGCATAATCCACTGAGGCAGTACACAGAATCGCTGTATACACTAAATGCAGTTACAATTAAAGCTCCTAGCAGAATCCAGTGTCTCAGTACAGAAAATGGCTGTAAGGCCACAAAGACAATCACCAGTACTGCAGAGTATTTCCCTAATTAAAGCAGATACACTAGATACCCTAGAACAATATATTTTCCCCCTCCTGCAAGAAGCAGCCAGTCCTTCTAGTTCTGTGCACTGATGTGCTACATGCCGTACCTTCGGTCGTGGGCTCCTGTGTGTGCTCCCGATGTCAGAGTGGAGCTTGTGAGGGGTGGAGATCCAGGGAGCCTTCTGTCATGGGCTCCGGTATGTGCTCCCTATGTCAGAGTGGAGCTTGTGAGGGGTGGGGATCCTGGGAGCATTCGGTCGTGGGCTCCAGTGTGTGCTCCTAATGTCGGAGTGGAGCTTGTGAGGTGGGGTCTGGTAGCCTTCGGTCGTGGGCTCCGGTGTGTGCTCTCAATGTTGGAGTGGAGCTTGTGAGCGGTGGGGGTCCTGGGAGCCTGAGGAGAGGAAACAATGGGGGGGTTAGAATCAGGGCGGGAAGCCACACAAAGGACTAGGGAGCTGTGCTATAGCGCATGCGCTGGAGAGAAACAAACAGCAGGATGCAGAACACGGTAGGAAAAAGTAATTCGAATTAACTAGTTTCAGAAATCTCTCCTCCTATGCTAACTGCACATTAAATTAAAGCCCCTAGCATAATCCACTGAGGCAGTACACAGAATCGCTGTATACACTAAATGCAGTTACAATTAAAGCTCCTAGCAGAATCCAGTGTCTCAGTACAGAAAATGGCTGTAAGGGCCACAAAAGACAATCACCAGTACTCTGCAGAGTATTTCCCTAATTAAAGCAGATACACTAGATACCCTAGAACAATATATTTTCCCCCTCCTGCAAGAAGCAGCCAGTCCTTCTAGTTCTGTGCACTGATGTGCTACATGCCGTACCTTCGGTCGTGGGCTCCTGAGTGTGCTCCCGATGTCAGAGTGGAGCTTGTGAGGGTGGGGATCCAGGGAGCCTTCTGTCATGGGCCCCGGTGTGTGCTCCCTATGTCAGAGTGGAGCTTGTGAGGGTTGGGGATCCTGGGAGCATTCGGTCATGGGCTCCGGATGTGCTCCCTATGTCAGAGTGGAGCTTGTGAGGGGTGGGGATCCTGGGAGCATTCGGTCGTGGGCTCCAGTGTGTGCTCCTAATGTCAAGTGGAGCTTGTGAGGGGTGGGGGTCCTGGTAGCCTTCGGTCGTGGGCTCCGGTGTGTGCTCTCAATGTTGGAGTGGAGCTTGTGAGTGGTGGGGGTCCTGGGAGCCTGAGGAGAGGAAACAATGGGGGGGTTAGAATCAGGGCGGGAAGCCACACAAAGGACTAGGGAGCTGTGCTATAGCGCATGCGCTGGAGAGAAACAAACAGCAGGATGCAGAACACGGTAGGAAAAAGTAATTGAATTAACTAGTTTCAGAAATCTCTCTCCTATGCTAACTGCACATTAAATTAAAGCCCCTAGCATAATCCACTGAGGCAGTACACAGAATCGCTGTATACACTAAATGCAGTTACAATTAAAGCTCCTAGCAGAATCCAGTGTCTCAGTACAGAAAATGGCTGTAAGGGCCACAAAAGACAATCACCAGTAGTCTGCAAAGTATTTCCCTAATTAAAGCAGATACACTAGATACTCTAGAACAATATATTTTCCCCCTCCTGCAAGAAGCAGCCAGTCCTTCTAGTTCTGTGCACTGATGTGCTACATGCCGTACCTTCGGTCGTGGGCTCCTGTGTGTGCTCCCGATGTCAGAGTGGAGCTTGTGAGGGGTGGGGATCCAGGGAGCCGTCTGTCATGGGCTCCGGTGTGTGCTCCCTATGTCAGAGTGGAACTTGTGAGGGGTGGGGATCCTGGGAGCATTCGGTCATGGGCTCCAGTGTGTGCTCCTAATGTCGGAGTGGAGCTTGTGAGGGGTAGGGATCCTGGGAGCCTTCGGTCGTGGGCTCCGGTGTGTGCTTCCGATGTTGGAGTGGAGCTTGTGAGGGTCCTGGGAGCCTTTGGTCGTGGGCTCTGTATGTGCCCTGATGTCAGAATGGAGCTTGTGAGGGTGGGGTTCTGGGAGCCTTCGCGGGCTCTGGTAATGCGCCAGATGTCGGAGTGGAGCTATGAGGGGTGGAGGTGCTGGGAGTCTAAGGAAGAGAACCACTATGGTTCTCAAAAGAGGTGTCGGGGAAGGTTAGGGAGAAAAAGATAGCATTCAGGAAGTATAAGGAATCACAGAAGAAGCAGGACAGGGAACTGTATCGGTTAACGCAGAAGGAAGCAGGGAAGGCAGTCAGAATAGCAAAGGCCCAACCGAGGAAAAGATAGCCAACTCGGATAAGGGGGATAAAACCTTTTATAGGTACATTAGGGAGCCAAAAAAGACCAAGAGAGGGATAGTGAGGCTTAATAAAGGGAAGGGGAGTTGAGCAGAGGGTGACAGTGAAAAGGCAGAGATCCTGAATGAGTACTTTTGCTCAGCAGTCACAAAAGAAGAGGAGGGGGAGGTACCTAAACCAAACAATAGAAGCACTCTGGAGAGAGGGAGTCAATACCAGTCCAGTCACAGAAGAAAGAGTCCTGAAAGAACTCCTAAAACTCAAGGTGGACAAAGCAATGGGGCCTGACTGGATTCACCTCAGAATTCTAAAAGAACTAAGGGGAGAACTAGTGACACCACTGACTACCCTTTTCAACAAATCATGGGAGGATGGTGTGGTACCTGAGGACTGGAGGAAGGCGGATATGATTCCCCTTCACAAAAGTGGGAGCAAGGCAGAGGCAGGAAACTACAGACCTGTTAGTTTGACCTCAGTGGTAGGGGAAATTATGGAATCACTTCTGAAAGAAAAAATTCTTGAGTACCTAGAGGTCAGTGGGGCACAGGACTCAAGGCAGCATGGATTCACAGTGGGAAGATCATGTCAGATGAATCTAATCGATTTCTTTGACTGGGTGATCAAAGTAGTAGACCAGGGAGGGGCTGTGGATGTGGTCTACCTAGACTTTAGCAAGGCATCTGACACAGTCCCACACAAAAGATTAATAAACAAGTTAGCCAGCCTGGGAGTGGGTCCCAGGGTGGTAGCCTGGGTAAAAATTGGGTGGACAACAGGATGCAGAGGGTAATTGTAAACGGAGTCCACTTTGAGGAAAGGGGGTTACTAGCTGGGTAACGCACGTTTCAATACTGGGACCGGTCCTCTTTAATGTGTTTATATGTGACATTGCAGAGGGGCGGGAAGGAAAAGTATTCCTCTTTGCAGATGACACAAAGATCTACAACAGGGTTGATACACAAGGGGGGTGGAAAGGATGAGAAGGGACTTGGCAAGGTTGGAGGAATGGTCAAAACTAATGTAGCTTAGATTCAATGCAAAGAAGTGCAAAGTAATGCACATGGGAAACACAAACCCAGGGAAGAGTACACAATGGGGGGTACTAACAACAACAGAAATGGAACGGGACCTGGGTGTAGTCGTATCGGATGATCTAAAGGTAGGCAAGCAATGTAAGAAGGCAGTAAGGAGGGCTGGGGGGATACTGGGATGCATGGGGAGCGGCCTCACCAATAGAAAACAGGAAGTTGTTATCCCTCTGTACAAACAGTTGGTCAGACCCCATCTGGAGTACTGTGTGCAGTTCTGGAGACCACACCTCCGCAAGGACATAGATAGGATGGAGGCAGTTCAGAGGAGGGCAACTAAAATGGTGCAGGGTCTGCACCAGAAGCTATATGAAGAGAGACTAAAGAAGCTTAATATGTATACCCTAGAGGAAAAGAGGGAGAGGGGGGACATGATAGAAACATTCAAGTACCTCAAGGGAATCAACAAAGTCCAAGAGGGTAGCATCTTTCAGAAAAAGAGATGTGCAAGAACAAGGGGGCACAATTTGAACATAGAGGGGGATGGCTCAGGGACAACGTGAGGAAGTATTTTTTCACAGAGAGGGTTATGGATGCATGGAACGACTTTCCAGAGGAGGTAGCGGTGTCAGAAACAGTGTGGGAATTCAAGAATGCATGAGACAGACATAAGGCAATTCTAGTGGGGGTAGGAGGAAGTAGGCTGTTGGTTAACTAGGATCTACAGCTTATCTGAAAGGTAGGGAAATGGGCAGACTAGATGGGCCAAATGGTCTTTAGATGTTGTCAAAGTCTATGTTTCTATGTAAATGTGTGCATTGTATTTTTTTTCTCTTTCACAATGAAACTGACTTATGCAGCCTCTAGAGATTCTAGAATGCTGTTCTACCACAGAAGGGTAAAATCACATTTCATGACCTTTGAACTGTGGTACAACAGCATTTCTAAAAGGATGGATTTCTGTATAGAACAATACTCTAGGATTTCTGTACAGGAGGATTTCAAAGAGTTGGGAGGGCAGCTGGGGGAAGGTAGCAAGCTCTGTGACATTTTTGGCGGCGCTGCCAGTCCACAGCAGGAGGGAGGATAGGAATCTCCATATCGGAAGCTTCAACACATGGTTGAAGGGCTGGTGCAGCGAGAAAGGATATGGCTTCATTGGGGACTGGGACCCACCTAGAAAGATGTGGCCCTGTACTCGAGTGACTGGCTGTAGCTGTCCAGGAAGAGGAAAGCAGTCCTAAATGAACAGTTCAATTGCTTACTTGCCGAGTATTTAAATTAGCCGGGGGGGGGGGGCATTGGGAACAAGGGAGACTTTAGCAGCTCACCCCCACAAGAAAGAGAAGCCAGAAATGAAGAGCAGGAAGGCAAAATGTGGACAGTATCTCCTAAATCAGACAAAGAGGGAAAGGCAGAGGTAGGAAGGCAGCACAAAAAGGTAAAATGGGGAAGGGAAGAAAGCAGCAGAGCAAAGGCGTGAGTAAAGAGCAGATAGGCAGCAAAACATGGAAGGCCATGGTTACACATGCTCACAGCCTGGGGAATAAAATCCCAGACCTTGAAGCATTGTTAGTAGGGGCAGACCTGGATGTAGCAGCAATAACAGAGACCTGGTACACCACAAATCATAACTGGGATATTAATGTACTGGGGTATGCTGTGTTCAGGAGGGATGGGGGTTAGAAAATGGGGAGGGGTGGCCATGTACATTAGGGAGGGTATAAAGGCAACGGAGGTACTGGGTAGACAGGGGGAGGCCGAGGCACTGTGGGTCACCCTTGAGCCAGGCAATGGCACAGCAATCTGAGCAGGGATGACCTACAGGACTCCAGCACTGGGGGAGGAGTTGGATAGGGATCTAGGGGATCAAATTCATGCAATGGCAGCAAAAGGTGAGGTATTACTGCTGGGTGATTTCAATATCCCAGACGTGGACTAGGCCAACCCAGCAGCTGCTACAACCAGCAGCAGAGACATCCTGGATTCCCTGCAGGGGGCAGGCCTAAGACAGTTAGTGATTGATCCCACCAGAGAAGGGGCAATTCTGGACCTAGTACTGATCAATGGAGACAGAATCGCAGACATCCAGGTGGAAGGTCAACTGGGGTCCAGCGACCATCACATAGTGTGGTTTAGCATAGGGACCGAGACACACAGTCCAGTCACACGAAGGCAAAGTTCTTAGATTTTAGAAGGGCGGATTTTGCTAAAGTGGGGAGTTATATCAAAGAGACATTGGCAAGAAGGGAGACAGGAGGGGGAGTTGAGGAGCAGTGGGAACAACTAAAGGGAGCCATAGAGGAGGTGATGAGCCAATGCATCAGGTTGGTAAAGTAGGGCAAGAAAAGAAGGAAACCACTGTGGTTCTTGAGAGAGGTGGCTGGCAGACAAGGTAAGGGCCAAAAGGGCAGGTTTCAGGAAATATAAGGAGACTCAAAGGGATGAGGACAGGGAGGTGTATCTAAGGGAAGCAGGGAAGTCTGTAAGGAGAGCAAAGGCGCAGACTGAAGAAAGATTAGCGCAGACAGTGAAGAAAGGGAACAAGGCATTCTATAGGTACATCAGCGAAAGAAGGAAGACTGAGGGTGATTGTAAGGCTCAAAGGGGATACAGGGGAGTGTAAGGAGGGAGACATGGAAAAGGCAGAAATATTTGTTCAGTATTCACTAAAGAGGGGGAGGGTCAGGGACCACAGCTGGGTAACAGACACGAATGGGGGGGGGGGGAGTAAACACAAGTCCATTCACAGTGGAGAGAGTTCTGGAGGAGCTCACAAAACTGAAGGTGGACAAAGCAATGGGGCCAGGTGGGATACACCTGAGGATACTAAGAGAGCTGCGAAGAGAGCTAGCGGCGCCTCTGGCAGCACTGTTCATGGAGTCACTCAATACAGGAGTGGCTCCAGAGAACTGGAAGAGGGCACATGTAGTCCCTCTACACAAAAGTGGTAGTAGGGAGGAGGCAGGGAACTATAGGCCAGTCAGCCTCACCTCAGTAGTGGATAAGATTATGGAAGCACTGCTTAAAGAAAGAATAGTGGCACACTTGGAATCCAGCAGTGCCCAGGATCTGAGGCAACATGGATTCACAGTAGGACGGTTGTGTCAGACGAATCTGATAGATTGTTTGGACTGGGTGACAAGGGAAGTAAATCGGGGGTAGATGTCGCCTACCTCGATTTCAGCAAAGCCTTTGACACCGTCCCATATGAAAGACAGGTCAACAAAATGAGTAGTCTGGGTATGGGGCACAAGGTGGTAAACTGGGTTAGGAACTTTCTAACGGGCAGGAAGCAGAGAGTGGTGGTAAATGGGATCGAATCGGAGAGAGGAGGGTGACCAGTGGGGTACCTCAGGGATCAGTCCTTGGGTCAATCCTGTTTAGTGTCTTCGTTAGTGACATTGCGGTAGGACTCGAGGGAAAGGTCTGTTTGCAGATGACACCAAGATCTGCAACAGGGTGGATACTCCAGACAGGGTGGAGAGAATGAGGAGGGACCTGGAGAAGCTTGAAAAATGATCTGAAGTGTGGCAAATAAGGTTCAATTCCAGGAAGTGCAAAATAATGCACCTGAGAAGAGGGAACCCTGGGGAGAGCTACAGGATTTGGGGGGTTACTATCACCAACGAAGAAAGGGACCTGGGGATTATCATTTCTGATGACCTAAAGGTGTCTAAGCAGAGTACAAAGGCTGCAGGGAGGGCCAGTGGCATGCTGGGGTGCATAGGCACAGGTAACACTAGCAGAAGGCAGGAGGTGGTAATGCCATTGTGCAAAATGCTAGTGAGGCCTCACGAGTACTGTGTGCAGTTCTGGAGGCCACACCTTCATAAGGACATTGGCAGGCGGAGGCGATCCAGAGAAGGGTGACTAAGATGGTACAGGGCTTGCACCAGAAAACATATGAGGAGAGACTAAAGGACCTCAATATGTAGTCGCTAGAGGAGAGGAGGGATCGGGGGGAACATGATAGAAACATTCACATACCTTAAGGGCATTAACAAGGTGCAGGGGGGGAGACATCTTCCAATATAAGAGATGTACAAGAATGAGGGGGCATGATATGAAATTGGAAGGTGGTAGGCTAAGGGGAAATGTGAGGAAGTTTTTCTTCACAGAGAGGGTGGTGTACACATGGAATAGACTGCCACAGGAGGCGGTGGGGGCGAGCACAGTGGAGGGTTTTAAACATTCATGGGACAGGCATAAGGATACCTTTGTGGTGGGAAGGAGGGGTGAAAAGCAATTGACCAGGTAGGGTCAGAGGCCACAGACTAGTGTAGGGCTTTCAGGCAGATTGGATGGGCCTGGCAGTCCTTATCTGCCAACAATCTATATGATCTATGTTTCTCCACCATACACTATAAACTATTAAAACAAAGTAAGCTCTCTTGTTAGAAACATTTATTAACACTAAAGCTATATGATGCCCACTTAAATTTATTGGGCCTAATTCTCAGTTGGAAGGGACCTCAGTAGTCACTTGCACTGCTACCCCCTTGACCTATGCTCAGAGGTGGTTGAGGGGGGGCCCTTCCATGCCAGTGCACATCAGAGTGTGCTGGTGCACGGAAGAGTTTGGTGGAGTTATGTAAATGACACAGAATAAACTGGTGTTGGGGGGTGCTGAGTAACACTGCTGGCGGCAGACCGAGATCACTGTTGGATCAGGGTTAGGGAGGGTGGAAGCTACCTAACTACCAAGGGCTGCACAGAAGGACTCCATTTTTTTTAAGAGCCCAATGTTCTACCAGGAAGATCTTCGGGAACCTTGTATGAAGATTGGTGGTGGGCCAAAAGTGGCCCTTATATACAGGTTGTGGTGGGGGTTGGGGATGTAACATTGAAGTTCACCACCACATGTATGTATGTGCTTTTTTTTATTTTTTAGATGTTTTGGCTTGGAAAGGCACACTGAGCTGATGCTTGTTTTCAGATGGGAATCTAGAGCACAAAAGGGTTAACTAATTTTTCAGTTAGGCAGCTGTTTTGTTTCAAGGTCAAGCAGTAGATGGTTCGGACTTTCAGCACAGTTGTTGATAATAATGAGTTAAGTGAGTTAATAAGGGTCACACAGTATGCAAGTGGTGGTTGTAGGATTCAAACCCACATCTTCAAAGTCTCCAGGTTCACAGCTCTGTGCTCTAACATGGCTCTATGATGCCGGTTCAACAACCCTTTTGTCGACTGGCATCTCTCCGACAGGTATCATGTCGACCACAAGTTGCAGTCGTCATGATTTCTGTTTGTCTCCTGGTCCTTTTTTTTTATTGGGGGCTTGCCCCCTAACCTCCCACATGGGGGTCACTGCCCCGCCCCCCACTTTAGGGATTCTTAACTCCAGTTGGAGCATTGGGCAGGTTGTGGACCGGAGACAGTGTGCCTTGTCTCGGCACATCATATACAGCGACCTGTCGGCAAAGTGTAAATTTTGCTGACAGGATTGTAGTTCTGTATTCTTGCGCATAGTTACATCTGGGTGACTTCTTTTATTTTATTTATTTATTTTTTTTTACTCCCTCTCCCCTGCGGCCCCCCTCTCTTCGGGAGACACCCAACGGCCTTTTCAGCCCTCGCTCACCTGCCTGTGGACCAGAGCAGTCCATCCCCCATGGAGCCTTGGTTATCCCCCCAGGCGGGATACGGGGTGGGGCCATTCACCCAGACACACTGTGCTTAAAGTCGGGATGCTGTCTCTGGGCAGGCAGGGGCATTGAGGTTGGGGCCTAGTGCTCCGTCTGCGGGGAGGCCACAAGGTGCTTTTCCGGTGTTCCTCTTGCGATGCCATGTCCCTAACGTCAAAGGCGCTTAGCGCCCGGCGTCCTGGCGTCGCCTCCTATCAGTCTTCGGTCTTGTTACACCTCGGTCTCCACCCGGGTCAGACAAGAGCCGAGCCTGATACCCCTCCCCTGGAGAGGACGGCAGTCCTTAGGATGCTCACCTTTTCTCTCGCCGCCCTCCAGCTTCCTGGGCCTGCTCTCGAACCCGGGGTCGCTACGCCGCAAGCGGAAATCCAACTGGCTGCGCCAAGGGGCTGGCCTAGGGTGACTTCATTTACATACAGTATTAGGTTCTTTATCACACCACATTGTCAATTGGGAATTATACAACGGGCATGAAAACAGAACATAAATACTGTATCCTGATTGGCTGACTTGTACCCCTCTCCCGTTGTAAATCCTAGCATCACCCCATGGGAAGAGGTGCCAGTTGCCAGTCAGCCGAATCAGTAACCCCACCCGAAATCACTCCGAGCAACAGAAATCCACAACTGCTAAACTCGTAAATCACCGCTAAACAGCTATCTCTCATGACTGCTGCTCTGCTTCCATTCCCATACGCAAACGGTAAACCGCCCTTCGAACCACAACACTTGTTTTTTTTTTTTTTAAACAGTCTTTTGCCCGAGACACTTCCCTGATAGATCCTCTTCTTCAGAAACCTTTTCCGGGCTAAAACGGTTGTCCTCTCAGATCTCGCTACGCCTCGTGACCGAACAACACCCCAGGGCATGGGTAAATCCTGGCATCACCAACACTCTCTCGTGGTATATTGCTTGATTATCACATATAGTTAATGTGCTCCTCACTGGAGTAGTGTTACAGCCCAAAAGCGGTGACCTCGGTATAGAACCCGGAGGACATGAACGTCGTCGTTACCACAGTTACTCCCAGTTTCAGCAGTACCACCAAAGAGGTAAACAGCATAGATTGAGCTCTCTGGAAGATTTTTCCATTTCAGCTGTTTGTTATTTTCATCGGGAGTTGTGAAACTCTAAGACATTTTGGGGCTACCTGGTGACTGGGAGCACCCCTAGATTTAGAAATTGTATCTGTTAAGCTGATCTTTTCAAACCTGTCTGCTAATTCTCATTATCTGGGGTTTTCAGTATAGCAGATTTTTTTGGATTGGCATAACTGTGCAGTCTAGTTGAAAAACTTGCATTCAAGAATTAGATCTATTTCTTCAAATGAAAAATGTGCTTCAAATTCAGCCCATTTGCTCCGCATTTTTACGGGCAGTGCTACATACCTGAGAAGCTTGTTTATACTTATACCGCATATGTTTCAAAATCCATCCTCATCATTATGTAGTAGTAAGTGTGTGCATTCAAGGAGCACTGTCACTATATTCCCCCTTGGGCAGCACGCACATTTTGCTTTAGTGAAAATAAATGCTAACATTATAAAAGGCTACTTACTGTAGCACTTTTTTTAACTGGCAAATTACTTTTCACAAGATTTTTTTTATTTTGAGAGTCATATAGGATTTCTCAGTTGGCTGATTAGAGTAACAAATACGACATTTGTTTTAAATGCTTAGGGCCCAGTTCTCAGACACATTTTGTCCCACCGGAAAATGGGGAGAAAGTACATCCCATTTCATCTGCACATGAAAGTGCTATTCTTAGAACAAAGAAGCTGAGCTGGGGAGTGAAGACCCCCTGGCGTAGATCCTGATATGTTTATTTATTTAGCTTTTGTTGACTGAGTAAGCACACTAGTCAAAAACACCTATTTTCAGGTGTGACCCTGCAATATGTAATATGTGCGGAGGGGTACCAGAAGAAGGCAGACATACTGAACAAATACTTTTGTTCAGTGTTCACTGTGGAGAAAGAATGGGAGGGGCCAGAAAAAAGCAATAAGAGCTCTGTAAAGAGGGAGATGGACACTAGTCCTTTTTCAGAGGCGTGAGGAGGGACTTGCTAGTCTGAAAGTAAAGAAAGCAATGAGACCAGACGGGGTACATCCTAGGCTATTGAAAGAGTTCAGGAAGGACTTCCGTTGATGTCACGGCACCTGCAGCAGCCTAGAAACTGAGCTCTCTCCTGGAGAAAAATCTAAAACCTCCAAAAACCTCTAATTCTACAAAATCTCTTTCAGAATGCCACCAGGAGGTACTAGAAATGACAGAGGAGACAAATATTGGCAGAAGGGGATGAATAAAGAACCCGATGGCAACCGATCTCGAGATAAGCTACAGGCCCATAGCCGGAGCGCCTCTCCTCACAGCCCACATGTCTCCGATTATGATACGGAGGGTGTCGGAAATCCTGTCTAGATCGCGCTTCGATACCCTCCTAAAAGAGATTCAGGAGTCCCGCACTGGTAATAAAAGGGAATTTCAAAACCTGGCGCAGAAACTCAACAAAATGGAACAGCAGACTGAACAAGCAGAGCAAAGAATAGCCCACACTGAAAGCACTGGGGAGCTCCTGGGACAGGCGGTGGGCTCACTTTACCAGCAAACCCTGGCTTAATAGGCAAAGTGCACCAACTTGGAAAGCAGATCCAGGAGGGATAACCTCCACCTCTGTGGTTTGGTGGAGGGTGCCGAAATTTAACCCATGGCTTCCTTCATAGAGGACCTCCTGAGGGACATACTTGAGCTGCCAGAAGGCTATCATATCCATATTGAGAGGGCCCACAGATCACTGGTCCCTAAATCATCAGACCCCACCGCTAGACCCAGGTCCATAATAATGACATTTTCAAGTTACAGAGTCAAGGAAGATATCCTTAAATGGGCATGGCAGAAAAAAGAACTAAAATACCTTGATTCCTGGCTGTCCCTGGACCAAGACTATCCCCCAGAGATACAACGGGCAAGACAGCAGTGGGTCCCCTTCTTCAAGCCTCTCCGAGAACACCAGATTCGATTCCAGACTCCGTATCCTGTGAGGCTTAGGATTCTTTGGGTAGACTGAGTGAAAGTCTACAATGCACCTGATGAAGTGATAAAGGCGTTTGAGAAGAAAGGTATTACCGCCCCACCACTCGAACCGGAACGCCTGAAGCGGAAACAATTGGTGAGCATAGACTGGCACCAGGTTACCAGTTGGAAGAAAATGAGTTCTGCACTGGAGTTGGCACGCATACTCCTCGAAAAAGTCGCCACCCTGCAGAAGAAGAAGGAACAGGGCCAGTAGCAAGAACCCTCGACTGCACTGGGCTGAGTCGCTACCTGAAAGGTAACTGAGCTTCTTTTTCTCTCTCCAAGTACGCTCCGATTGAGGGGCTTGGACCCAGCCCCAGCCCCACCTTCAGCATCGTAGAAGCTGTTTGACACTCTTACTGGGCCACTCTGAAATGCCTCCTGATGCCCAGATCTGTTTGTCCTCCCCTCCTTGTTTTCTTTTGAAGAGGACTCATCACACAAGGAAATATCTAACAGGCCTGATTCTACACCACGGTTTGTGCTATCTGAAAACTCCTGAAGGCCGGACGGCCAGAACGCCTGAGTTGCTTTTAATCTGTCAGGGAGGTCCCTGTTATTCTTCTTTCTTTTTTTTACTGGGGACTAGTGATGGTGCACTCCTCTTGGCTCTGCCTATAACCTCCCTTCAACTCCATGGAAGGGGCAGGGTTTCCGTGTTGGCAGTCGCGGGGGTTGCGGTTGAGGGAAGGGGGTTCCTGTTATCTGCCACCATGCTGGGCCTGGAGTCTCATGAAATGTCCTGCCAATCAGACTCTCGGTAGAACATAGACTGGCAAAGCCTGTAGAGTGAAGGATCTCCGTTTGAACCTTGGACATTTGAGGTTGGGAAGGGAGGAGGATGCAATATTGGTTGAAATGGCAGATATTAAAGGGCTATTGGGTAGGGAGGCTATATTTGGGGAGCCGAGGGGTGGGCTTAAATTGGGCTGTGGGGGGAGGACACAGTGAGTGGGTATATTTAAACAGGCTACACAAGTGTTGATATGGTCTGTATTAATTAAACTCCTCTGGAAATGACTATGGAATTGGGACAATCCTTGGGGGGAGGTAGCTTTTTAATACTGCTGCTTTGGTTTAGATGGGGGCTGCCTTGACGCAACTTACTGATTTACATAGAGGTCATGAGCAATACCTACAACCTCAGGGAAGGGCCCCATTCATGTAGGATATTCGAATACCTCCTCTTCTCACCCCCCCCTCCCCGAGAGGATGGGGGGGTGGAGAACAGAAACCTGACACTTCAGGTTTCCTACCTTGGAAGTGAACAACGAATTTTCAATATATAGTTAACGTTACTGCCCTGTTGGCAGAAGTTTTCATGTGGTTACAAGGTCAAAAGCTGATGAGAGTTGTATGCTGGTGGGTGTCCTTCATGTGGGGGCACTGGAACTTTTGGTATGACTAACAAAGGGAAAGGGAACAGAATGGCTCTAAAGGTCTAGACAGATGGCTAGATACACAAAATTTTGTTCATACAATGTCCATGGGCTATCTAGTCCAGTTAAACGAAGTAAAATATTAAGTTACCTCAGAAAGGCAGCAGTGGATTTTATATTTCTTCAAGAGACCCATTTGTCCCCCCAGGAACATGTTAAGTTAGGTTCTATGGGCTTTGGATGTACTGCTACAGCCTCTTATAAAAAGGGGCATCGAAGAGGGGTTGCAATTCTGGTTCCCAGACATGTTCCGTTTGAAAAATCAGCTGTTCTGGCTGACCGGGAGGGGAGGTATGCTCTGATGAAAGGGTCTTTACAGGGTAGGCCTCTGACTCTGGCATCCATATATTTACCTCCAGGGTCGGACTCAGCTCTCTATTTAAAATTCCTAACAATTCTACAGGATTGGGCACAGGGTGATGTGATATAGGGGGGGTGCTAAATGTGACCCTAAACCCCACTTTGGATTCCTCAGCACAGACACCTCACAAGGAACACCACACAGCTGAAAGGGTGAAGAGAATGTTATGGGAACTAGGTTATGTAGACATCTGGTGCCACCTAGAGGGTAAAAAGCAAGATTACACATTTTATTCAGCGGTGCACGAAACTTATATCAGATTGGACTACTTTCTGATCCCCAAGGAGCTAGTAGGTCAGGTACGGGAAGTCTCGATTGGAGACTTTGTTTTATCTGACCATGCCCTGGTATTTTTGACCATGAAGCTGAGGGAGGTCAAGAAGAACACCTTTTGGCGGCTAAACGTTTCCTTGCATCAAGATAAAGAAGTGCTAGACTCAATACAACAAACGGTTGAATACACTGTGAAGGACAATGACCTCCCTGCGACTTCCCCAGCCATCCTGTGGGATACCACTAAGGCAGTCATTAGAGAGAAGTTCATAGAATGGTCTATTAGGAGGAAAAGAGAGAGGGAGGCAAATAAATCAGACCTAATGGCCCAAATCCAGCAACAAGAGGCATTGCAGAAACTTAAAGTAGATAAGGAGAGAACAAGGTCCCTAAAACAACTGAAAGCCAAACTCTCTACCATGTTGGACTATGCAGTGAAACAAAAGCTTCTGTTCTACTACCCTGGGCCAAGATCTTTGCGGCTTTTGGCCGGGAGGTTACGAGCACAGCGAGCTAGAGCAACCATTCAGGCTGTCCAGCACCATGCTACACATAAGATAGAGAAGGGGTGGCACAGATTGTGGAGGCCTTTCGGGAATACTATACCACCTTATACAAACAGGGACCACAACCCCCAAGAGACCACATTAAGGACTTTCTCCGAGATCTACGTCTCCCCTCCCTTTCAAAAGAGCAGGCAGATCATCTAAATTGACCCACAGGGGATGTGGAAACTGATACTACTATTAGAGGGTTAAAGACTTTCAAATGTCCTGGTACTGACGGGCTACCAGGTGAATTTTACAAGAAACTTTGCCCAGATCTTGTTCCCCTACTGGGCAGGGTATTCTGAGCTTTACAGGGAGAGGAAGGCCAAGTCTCCCCCCCCCCCATGGACACAGGCCATTATATCTGTAATCCCTAAACCAGAGAAGGATACCCTCACTTGTTCCTCCTATTGCCCTATTTTAACATTGAATATTGATTATAAAATACTGACATATATTATGACTAAAAGGCTTTAAGTATTGATACTGAATTTGGTCAACTTAGACCAGACAGGCTTTATTCCAGGGCACCAAGCCCAGGATAACCTGCGAAAAACCTTCCACATAATTGATCTTCTAAATTCTACCAAAACACCTGCTCTTCGGATCAGTATTGATGCAGAAAAAGCATTTGATAAAGTGTCCTGGACTTACTTAGAAGAGACTTTGGCCCGCTTCGGATTGGGGACTCCTTTTCTGGCTTTGATTTCCAAAATATATCAAGCCTCGATGGCCTATGTCCGAGCCAATGGACACCATGCACAGGGGTTCCCCCTGGAGCGAGGAACTAGGCAGGGGTGCTCTCTCTCTCACCCCCTCCTGTTTGCTCTGTACATCGAACCAGAGTATTAGACAAGATGAGGGAATCAAGGGAGTACAGATTGCTGGGCATCAGCACAAGCTTTCCTTATATGCCAACGACATCTTATTATATTTGGAAGACCCCACACATTCTCTGGCCCAGACGATGGACAAATTAACACACTTTTCCTCCCTGGCTAGTTATTCCTTAAACACTTCAAAAACAGAAATACTTTCCATCCACTATACCCCCCCCCCATTTGAGGGCTGCTTATCCCATGAGATGGGATTTAAAGCAGATGAAATACCTGGGGATTAATATTAGCTCAGTACCTTCACAGCTATTTCAGCTTAATTTTGTTCCCCTGCTGATCCAACTGAAATTAGACATCCAAAAATGGAATGTCCTAACACTCCCATTACATGCCCGAATACAAGCAGTAAAGATGAATGCACTGCTTTGTTTTTTGTATCTTTTTCAGGGACCCCCATGTATTATTCCATAGAAGGATTTGGAGGCCTGGCAAAGAATACTTATGGGATACATATGGGCAAACAAGAAACCCAGAATCCAGAAACAGACAGTGTTTCTCCCTAAGGCACAAGGGGGTATGGCAGTACCCCTTTTAGAAGGATACTGGGTTGCCACTCAGATGAGGATCGGGCTACTGTGGGGTCACCCAACTTATAAGGCTAAAACTTATAAGGCTACTTGGAAAGAGACTGAGATGGGAATTCATGGTTCCCCCCCCCCTTGTCAGCCCTTATTTTTCAACCCAGGGAACAATTGAAAACTGGGTAAAGCAGGCTTACAGCCACTCAGACCACACTGGAAGGCTAGAAAAGGGGGACTATGGGCAGAGCATATGGGGACAGGGCCTGGATGTACCAATGGTCGGCAACGGACCCTGAATTTGGTCCGGCGGCTCTGGATTCCTGGTTTCACACTAAGGCTAAAGTAGGTTTCCAAGCACCCTGGCAGCTGCTACAAGAGGGAGGATTGTTACCCTTTGAGGTGGGCCAGAGATCTTTCACCATCTGACAAAATGAGATATTGCCAAATCTGCAGTTACATTAAACAAAAGAGCAGAAGGGATCAGCTCACTGGGGGCCTGGGGACTAGAGAGGAGAGTTTTGAACAACTCTGGAAATCCAAGCATGCCTCAGGTGCAGTAACCCTCCTCTACAACAGATACATACAGCAGTTTAATTGTAACACTGAGTATATTAGACATGAGTGGGAACAAGAAATGAATGTAGTTATTCCAGAGAGACAGTGGGAAAAGGTCTGGAAGAATACTTGGAGGGCTACCTCTTCACCCTTGTGGCGAGAGTTTCTATGGAAATTGAGGACCAGATGCTTTAGGGTACCTCTGATGGTTTCCAGACAGCAACCGGGTACACCCTCACATTGCTGGAGAAAATGTGGAGAACCCAAAGCCACACACACCCATATCTTCTGGGCTTGCCCAAACCTCCAGCAGTTTTGGTTAGATATTAATTCTTTAAAACAAATATTTCAGGTACAAGGTCAGCTGGGTCCTGAGGTTCTTGTGCTGGGAGAGATTCCTGGGGAAGTTAGAGGACAGGAAGCTACCTACCTTTGGCAAGTACTGATGGTGGCTGCACTGAAAAGTATAACTAGAAAGTGGCTTCAGGCCAATCCACCGACAAACCTGGAGTGGCTTGAGGTGGTCTCAGATGCAACAACTTGAGGAAATTACCTTTAAACTCCAGCAGAGAACCTTGGCTTTCCAGAACCGTTGGACAAGATGGGAGATCTGAAGGGGCCAAGATAAATAAAAATACTTGGGGTAGGTGATGGCATTCCCTTTTATGCTGGTGAAACCTTGGTTTGCCCTCCAAGGACAAGTTATGCTGTACCTGTGGTGGAGGGGACCGCTTAAAACCTTTCCATTGCTGAGGGAACTTCTGAAAGGGGATAACCATAAACTAGCATACATTCGCTTACTACACTCATCAGTTATGATTGTTTAAAAATGAATGTCTTTCAGAAAGGCAATGACCTTAACGTTTGGTTTAGTTTTTTTCTCTATTGTTTTTTTTTCTTATTTTTGTTTGCTCTTTATCAATGTAAATGAGCTGTGGACACCAATATACCATTGCGTGAGGCTTCCTACACTCGCTTTACAAAAGGATTGGAATTAACTGTTTAGCCTGGACTGAAATGACTAGAGAAGAATGCTGATGTAGGGAGCAGCAAAGAAATAGTCTATTTTTTGCCTTGTCTAGGTTGATGATACCCATGTTGATCAGTTAATTGGAGTACTTGTTTTATGATCTGTGAACTAAACAGAATGTTTACATGTAATGTAATCAATAAAGAAATATAACAAAAAAGAAAGAGTTCGGGGAGTTGCTGGCTATACCTTTGACAGTTCTGTTTAACAACTTGCTATAAATAGCTGTGGTTCCGCAGGAAGGCTGATATAGTCCCTCTTCAAAAAAGTGGTAGGAGGGAGGAGGCTGGAAATTATAGGCCATTCAGTCTGACATCTGTGGTGGGAAAGTTAATGGAATCACTGTTGAATGAGAGTATAGTGGAATATCTTGAATTGAATGGTTTACAAGACCAGATACAGCATGGATTCCTGGGAGGAAGGTCATGTTAAATGGAGCTGATGGATTTAATTGGTTGGGTGACTAAGGAATTAGATCAGGGTGGAGCGGTGGATGTGACATGCATGGATTTCAGTAAGGCATTCAATACTGTTCAACACAGGAGACTATTAAACAAGTTGGGTAGCTTAGGAGTGTGTCCAAAGGTGGTAAACTGGGTAAGAAATTGGTTAGGGGATAGGACACAGAGGGCGGTGGTAAACGGAGTTCACTCCAAGCGGGGGAGTGTGATCAGCAGGGTGCCTCAGGGATCAGTGCTGGGGCTGTCCTCGTGAATGTATTTATAAGTGACATCACAGAGGAGCTGGAGGGGAAGGTCTGCCTCTTTGTGGATGACACTAAAATCTGCAGTAGGGTGGACGCTCTGGGTCGTCGTGGTGGTGGAAAGAATGACCATAGACTTGAGAAAACTCTTGGAGTGGTCAAGGGTATGGCAACTGGGTTTCAATGCGAAAAAGTGTAAAATAATGCACTTGGGATACAGAAACCCAGGGGCAGAGTACAAAATGGGGTGAGTGTTATTGACACCCACCAAGCAGGAGAGAGACCAGGGTGTAATCATCTCAGATGACCTAAAGGTAGCCAGGCGGTGTGACAAGACAGCTGGGGAAAAGATAGTGGGATGCTGGGGTGCATAGGTAAAGGGATCACCTGCAGAAGAAGAGCGGTGGTGTTGCTTCTGAATAGATTGCTGATGAGACATCATCTGGAATACTGTGTACAGTTCTGGAGAACACATCTTCGAAAGGACATAGACAAAATAGAGGTGGTCCAGAGGAGGGCCACTAAAATGGTGCTGTGTCTACAATCAAAAGCCCTATAAGGAGAGACTATGGGGCACAATATGTATACCCTGGAAGAGAGGAGGGAGAGGGGAGATATGCTAGAGACCCTTAATCATCTAAAGGGGGTAAATAAGGTACAGGAGGAAAGTATTTTTCAGGAAAAAAAAGTGTTCAAGAGTAAGGGGACATGCTATGAAGCTGTAAAGGGGTACATTCAGCAGAGATGTGAGGAAGTACTTCTTCACAGAAAGAGTGGTGGATTCCTGGAACAGTTTACCAGCCGAGATGGTTGAGGCAAAAACAGTGGAAGGGTTCAAGAAAGCATGGGATAGGCATGCAAGAATCATAGTGAAAAGGAAAGAGGGAAGGGAGAAAGAACCAGAGATCAAGTAGGTTCTGCGGTGACACTGTAGGTAGGGAAAAATGGACTGACTGGGTGGGCCAAGTGGTCCTTATCTGCTGACAAATTCTGTCTTTTTATGTTTATATGTAAATGAAGATTTCCAGATGTTACTATGCATGAACATGGTTTGTGCATAGTAACTGGATATTATACTGCCACATGCTCTCTGCAGTTGGCAAACAATTGTTCCCTGACATTCGCCCTGGTAGTCCTCAACACATTTGCACTTTGTTGTAAGTCTCTAGTAGTCTATTAGTTCCCCCCTTACCCCTAGCTGCACTAATCCAGTCCCTGCCTGAAATGGGTCTCCTGACTGCAGTGCACACTAGACGCAGCAATCTGAGCCCCCCCCACCACCACCACGAGGAAAATTGGTGATATTTAGGTGGTGTCGCAGAACTGCAGCATCGATTGCAGTAGCAGTAGTTGGCACTGCATGCCATTTACAAGTCAACTCTGCCCTGTTCTTACCCCAGGAGTCCTTTATCATCAGTAACTTTTTTGCACTTAGCTGGCTAGGTGCAACTGCCCCGGAGGTGTGCCTTTAAGAGATATTTAAATGAGCTTAGGGCCAACCCAGTCAAAAGACAGGAGGGGGTGTGAGCTGAGTGAGAGCTGTTTAAGGCTTCAGAATTTTTGCTCCGCTGGACTGAGCAATATTGCCTCTGAGGTGTCTGCCAGCTTTCCTTGTTGACAGCCTGCTAGTGCTTATACATAGATACATAGACAGTGTCGGCAGATAAGGGCCTATGGCCCACCCAGTCTGCCCATTTAAGTTTGTAAGTTCAGTTTATGTTTTCCAGGAAGTCTGTTGCTCCTTACCCCTGACCTCCAGAATTCCTTTATGTCTATCCCATGCATTCTTAAATCCCGTGATTGTTTCAGCCCCCACCACTTCCTCTGGCAGGGTGTTCCACTTGTCCACCACCTGTTCTGTGAAGAAATTCTTCCTCACGTTTCCTCTGAATCGTCCTCCCTCCAACTTCATCCCATGCCCTCTAGTCCTGGAACATCTTTTTCGCTTAAAATAGTGCATTCCTGCACCCTGTTCCTCCCTGTAAGATACTTGTATGTCTCTATCATATCCCTCTCTCCTCCTCTCCTCCAGGGAGTACATGTTCAGTGCCTTCAACCTGTCCTCATAGGGACTTGTGATGCAATCCATGCACCATCTTTGTTGCCCTCCTCTGAACCTTCTCTACCCTGTCTATGTCCTACGTAGGTAAGGTCTCCAGAACTGCACAGTGTACTCCAGGTGCGGCCTCACTAGTGTCTTGTATAGTGGAATTATGACCTCCTTTTCCTGCTGGTGATGCCCCTGCCTATGCATCCCAGCATCCTATTTGCTTTACCTGCTGCCTTGTCACACTGTTTCTGCCTTGAGGTCATCAGAGATGATAACTCCAAGATCCCTTTCCTGCTTGGTGCATGCTATATCCTCACCCCCCAACTGATATATTGTGCCAGGGTTTTTGTGCCCCCACATGCATTATCTTGCACTTCCTTGCATTGAATTTCAACTGCCACACCCCTGACCATTCTTCAAGTTTCTGCAGGTCCCTTCTCATTCTGTCTACACCCTCTGGTGTGTCTACTCTGTTACAGAGCTTTGTGTCATCAGCGAACAGTGAAATTCTGCCTCTAGGTCCTGTGCAATGTCACTGATGAAGATATTGAATAGTACCGTCCCAGCACTGATCCCTGTGGTACCCCACTGGTCACTCTTCCCTCTGTGGAGTGACAGCCATTTACCACCACCCTCTGTGTCCTGCTGCCCAGCCAGTTACCTACCCACCGCACTACTGTCCTGCCCACACCCATATTCCCCAGTTTATGCAATAGTCTTCTATGTGGCACAGTGTCAAAGGCCTTGCTGAAGTCCAGATAGGCCATGTCCACTGCCCTCCCCTGATCCACCTCCCTAGTCACCCAGTCAAAAAATTCAATGAGGTTGGTCTGACATGACCTTCCCTGGTGAAACCATGCTGCCTTGGGTCCTGTAGTCCATTGACAACCAGATGTTCCACCAACTCTCCTTCAGTAGTGCTTCCATGATCTTCCCCACTACCGAGGTGAGGCTGACTGGTCTGTAGTTCCCTCGCTCTCTTTGTTCCCACTTTTGTAAGGGGACTACATCTGCTATCCTCCAGTCTTTGGGTACCTCCCCTGTTTCTAGTGATCGGCTAAACAGGATAGCAAGAGGTTCAGCCACCACCTCTCTTAGTTCTTTAAGGACCCTTATCTGGGTAAAGTTTTCTTCATAAATTATTTCCTTTAGTGTGCTGAATGAAAGTTTTACTTTTTCATTAGCGCCGTGCAAATTTTTTATTTTTAGCGTGACCACGCTATTTTGACTTTATTTTTACCGCGACTATTTAATTTGAAGCCTAATTTTATCGAGTATGTTTATTTTCGACGGGTTCCTTAATTTATGGGCAAATTCTTGTGGGAACTGTCGAATTAGGGACAGTTGCCTTGTTTTTTACCTCAGACCTCGCGGGGTTTACTACGAGGCACCTGCAGTGGATTTCAAATTTAAACAGTGCCTGGGGGTTTTCTCTCTAGATTGGCAATTACAAGGAAACCTTTTTTGTTATATTTCTAGACCTTGGTATCATCTGTGTCAGGACTGTCCGTAAGGGTCCAGCAGCCACCTGTGCACAGTTGAGTATTACTGGGTTTCTATTAAGATTGGCACTAGCATAGATCCCAGTTCTACAACCAAAAAAAAAAAAAAAGGCACTACTAGTAATAGACAGAGTTTATTAACTGGGGCAGGACTGGCCGGTGGTATTTTCACAGAAACCTGCTCTCAGTTCGTAGGTCCAGGACTGGTTTGCATTGCTTAAATTGGCAAACATAGCAGACAAACCTTTGATTATTATGGCTGAGGATAAATCAAAGGCTTCTGACTAGGGTCCATTCAAAAGTACTAATACCAAAAGCAGAGGTGCTGAGGAATCCTCCATCCTCCAGATCCCAGCCCAAAAATAAAGCTTCCAAAGATGAAGTTCCTCACAAATTGAAAAATAATAAGAGTGATGAAAAAAGGAAGCTTGATCAAGTCTCTGATGAAGTGGCTAAAAAGAAACTCTGTCAAGACAGGTATGCTCCCGTTGCTCCTGGGAAAGCCAATAGCGAAACAACAGGCAGCTTGACACATACAGAAAAAACAAAACACTTACAAACTGCGCAGGTTCTTCCGTCCGTGCAAGATATGGAAAAAGCATGGCAACTGTTTCAGACCCTTCAAAAGATAGGTCCTCAATTTACTGGGGTTGGCAAGCACTCTTCCACAGTTCTCTCTTCTGTAGACTGTGAGGGTGACGCAGATGACGATCAATTTTATGATGCCCCTGACGTGGATTTTGAAGGCCTTGAGCCCCAGGAGTCCCCGGACCATCATCTTGGGGATCCCCCAGGTGACCACGAGTATCCTTCCTCTATGTTTACATTTATACAAAAAATATGCTGGACACCCTGGACCTCCCTATGCAGGAGCCCAACCAGGATGTCGATGAAGACGAAGATTATAGGGAGATGAAGGGTCTTTCATCCTCAAAGACCCTGGTCGTCCCCATCTATAATGCATTTAGAAAAAAATACCATGAAGGTGCTTCAACACCCTACTTCAGTATCAGAGGTTGATAAGCGGCTTGAGAGAA
This sequence comes from Neoceratodus forsteri, assembly GCA_016271365.2. Taxonomy (NCBI): domain Eukaryota; kingdom Metazoa; phylum Chordata; order Ceratodontiformes; family Ceratodontidae; genus Neoceratodus; species Neoceratodus forsteri. The sequence goes on along the minus strand of CM057458.1, from coordinate 1,338,819,563 downwards.
ATTATAAATTGTCTAAAAATGGTACTGAGTTCCTGTCTGCACTACCTAGCCACGAGAGTATAGTGCAGCAGGCAGCTTGTGAGAAAGCTGGAGTCTCCTTGTCCTATCTCCCCCTGACAAGGATTCCAAGAAAATTTACTTTATAGCAAAAAAAATGTATGCCACAGCTTCTTTGCTTCTCAGACTTTCTTCTTACATGGCATTCACAGCCAAATATCAGAAAGTCCTTTGGAAATCGGACCAGGCTATTGCCTGCAACAGATCAGATTCTATGGTGCAGGAGCTGGTGGATATGTCAAAAACTGCCCTGGAAGCTACTATGTACCAATTCCACATGGCAGATGACAGTGATGCAGCCTCTAGGGCGATGGCCCATGCCATCTCTCTGAGATGCTTTGCCTGGCTTAGAACAACCAGTCTGACCACAGGCACTCAGAACAAGGCCATGGATTTTACCTGTGATGAAAATATGTTGTTTGATTACATAACCACTGACTACATGAAAAAAGTAGATGAGTACAAGGCCTCTTGGCAGAGCCACTCATCCAAGCCTAAGCCCACCACCCCTCAGAGATCCCGTCCCAGGGGCGGCAGGGGCAGAAGTTTTGTTCCCAGGCCTTACAATCCCTATCCCCAATCTGACTTTGGCCAGTACAGCAGGTCTTTCTGAGACAGGGGCAGAAGGAGTCAAAGAAGAGCCACCTCTATCCAGCCATCCGTCTCTCAGTCTAAGTCCTGATGTGAGTGTCCAGGTCGCCTCCCCGTTTCCAGTTGGAGGCAGATTCTCCCACTATCTTCAGCACTGGTCCCTCATCACGTTGGACAAGTGGGTACTGGAGATAGTGGAGAAGGGTTTGTCATTACAGTTCAAGCAGCTGCCTGACCTCAAGCGTACCCAGGTGTCAAGACCTCTGTTTCTATCAGAGACACCGCTGTTGGAAATGGAGGTACAAAACCTTCCGGCTTTACGAACAGTGGAGAGGGTCCCCGCCCACGAGAAGGGCAAAGGCCTCTACTCCAGGTATTTTCTGACACAAAAGAAAACTGAGGAGTGGTGACTTATCTTTGATCTCAGGTATTTAAACAAACATCTGAAAAAACCCAAATTCAGAATGGTCACTCTGTCACTGGTCATACAGTCCTTACAGCAGGGAGACTGGCTAGCCTCCCTAGACTGAAAGGACGCCTACTTCCACATACCCATAAGGAGATCTCACAGGAAGTTTCTCAGGTTCAAACTTCCTTTGGGTCACTATCAGTTCACTGCAGTGCCCTTCGGTCTGTCTTCGGCCCCAAGAGTCTTTACCAAGTGTCTCGCAGTGGTAGCAGCACATCTCAGGAGACTGGGTATCGCTCTCTACCCCTATCTGGATGACTGGTTCATAGTAGTAGTCTCCTTGCCAGGTCAAGGAATCTGTTTCCCTCACAGGATGCATTCAGGAGTCTCTGGGTTTCCTTGTAAATCTAAAGAAATCTCACCTGGAACCCACCCAGCTGCTCACCTTCATAGGGGCTCAGCTGGACACTCAGTTGGGATATGCTTTCCTCCCATAGGAAAGGATTCAGAGTTTCCTTTCAGTGGCAGATTCTTTCACCCAAGGGATAGCCAAGACCAGCCAGACATTTTCTCAAACTTCTGGGACATATGGCCTCTATGACTGCAGTAGTCCCAGGGGTCAGGTACAGTATAAGACTCCTGCAAGCCTACCTCAGAGCTCGCTGGTCTCAGAGAAGCAACAAATTTTCAAAGTTGATACCTGTGTCGGAGCAGTTCCTCCAAAACTTGCTGCGGTGGAAGAACCCTGCAAATTTGCAGGTAGGGGTTCCCTTTCAAGATCCTCTTCCCACAAAGGTGATCACCACAGATGCCTCCCTTTTGGGCTGGGGAGCTCATTTGGACAGTGCCTCAGTAAGCGGCAGCTAGACTCCCGAAGAGTCAGAGTTGCACATAAATCTTTTGGAACTCAGAGCAGTCTTACTAACTCTTAAAGCTTTCGCTCCCAGCATAGAAGGGCAGGCGGTTCAAATTCGAACAGACAACACCACTGCAATATTCTACATAAACAAGCAGGGTGGTACCAGATCCGGAATACTCTGTTTGGAAGCTCTGAAGCTCTGGTCTCTAGAATTCTCCCTGGGGGTCAGCCTCTCAGCTTTTCACCTCCCAGGCAAACTCAACACTCTGACGGATGCTCTAAGCCACATCAGTCAAGGCCAGAGCGAAAGGACACTGAACAAGCAAGTACTAGCCACAATGTTCTGGCAGTGGGGCACACCAGACGTGGATCTGTTTGCCTCTCCTCTCAATTTTCAGCTTCCTCAGTACTGTTGCAGGCCCCCAGTTCTGGGAACACTTCCTCTGGATGCCCTGATCCTGGACTGGTCAGGGAGGTTCCTATACGCATTTCCTCCCTTTCCCCTGATATTCAGGGTTTTGCTGAAACTCAGACAGCAGCCTGTATCAATGACCCTAGTGACTCTGGACTGGCCCAGGCAAGCCTGGTACCCTCTCCTTCTCTCAGTGTCCTGCAACAGGTCCATTTGCCTGCCTCCAACTCACTCCCTGCTGACCCTTCCTCAGACGGGAGTGCAGTACCCAGACATACACTCTCTTCACCTCAAGGCCTGGTTCTTGAGGAGTTAGAGTTTCCATCCTCACAGTACTCTGAACAGGTCCTTAAGATACTGAGGATGGCTAAAAAACCGAACACTAAGAAGACTTATGCAGCCAAATGGAAAAGGTTTTCCCTCTGGTGCAAGAGCGAAAAGGTCAAACCCCTATCAGCTTCAGACCCTCAGCTGCTAGACTACCTGGTACACCTACAGGCGTCAGGCTTGAAACCATCTTCACTCAAACTACACCTGGCGGCAATTTTGGCCTATTTTCCGGTGGGAAAGAAGAAATGATTTTTTTCCCACAACATTTTTAAACAGTTTTTCAAAGGCCTCTTGCACCTATAGCCTCCAACCAGGGAGCATGTTCCTCCTTGGAGCCTGAACCTTTGCATAGATGGGCTCATGAATCCACCTTTCGAGCCTATGTCCATGGCCCACATCAAGTTTGTAACCTGGAAGACCATCTTCCTGGTAGCCATTACATCTGCCAGGAGGATTTCAGAGCTACAGGCCCTGCGCTCTGAGCCGAATTACATCATCCCTCACAACGATAAAGTTGAGCTCAGGACAAATAAGAAATTTCTGCCAAAGGTGGTTTCAGAGTTTCACTTGAACCAGTCCATTACTCTGCCTGTCTTCTTTACTGAGCCATCCACTCATGGGGAGCAAAAGCTCCACAGCTTGGATGTTGAAAGAGCCATCTTTCACTACCTAGAGCATACTAGACAGTCCAGAGGCTCTTCCACTCAGTTGTTCCTCACCTACGGGGATCTAGACAGAGGAAGACCAGTTACCAAGAGAACTGTTTCTCGTTGGTTGGTCTCTTGTATTAGATTCTGCTATGAGAAAGCTGGTCAACAACCTCCAGTGGGGCTCAGGGCCCACTCCACCAGGGGCACTGCAGCCTCGCTTGCAGCAGCAAGGGACATTCCCCTACAGGATGTCTGCAAATCAGCTACCTGGAAATCTGTACACACCTTTGTGAAACACTACAATTTGGATGTGCAGACCAGATCTGATGCCAAATTTGGCAGGGCGGTTCTGCAGAGTCTCTTTCCCAAGTAGGTTCTCTGCCCACCTCCCACTTGGTACTGCTCAGTAGTCTGCAAAGAAGTTACTGATGCTAAAGGACTCCTGGGGTAAGAAGAAAAAAATACTCACCACAGTAATCTTCTTTCTTCCAAGGGTCCTTTAGCATCAGTAAGCTCCCACCCTTCCTCCCTGGTTCACCTGTTGGAGAAGGGCTCTTTATATCACCTTTCACCAAATTTGGAGTTTCTTATTGATGAGTTTTTAGCTCGTGTTGCTGTTGTTTCTATTTCCACTTTTGTGGACATTTGCATGTTTTTTGAATCCTGTTGATTCTTTTGCGGGGCATTTGCCCTCATTTTTCCTTGAAAAAATTCTGAAGCCTTCAACAGCTCTCACTCAGCTCACACCCCCTCCTGTCTTTTGATTGGCTTGGCCCTAAACTCATTTAAATATCTCTTAAAGGCACACCTCCGGGGCAGTTGCACCTAGCCAGCTAAGTGCAAAAAAGTTACTGAAACTAAAGGACCCCTTGGAAGAAAGAAGATTACTGCGGTGAGTAATTTTTTCTTCTGTGCACCAGTGCACTTTCTTTTTGTAATTTAAAGTTTATTGAATTTTGCAACAAGAAACAATATATCACAGCAATAAGGAAATGCAACAGTCCAAAATCAAACCTGGCTGGGGAAAATCCCCTTGGAGTTATAACTCTAAGTGAGTGCCTCTTGCAACGCAATATTCAGCTATCAGTGCATGAGAAGAAACAAGCAGCTTTACAGCAAGTCATCACAGTTTGCATTAGGATCCCGTGGATGGGAAAGAGAAAGCATATTTAATACAGTGTCTCACTCTCCTGGATGAAATGGCCTGTATTTATTTATTTATTTAACAAAATTTACCAGGAAAGACATACTGAGCCATAAAGCTCATTTCCAGATGTGTCCTGGGGAAGGTGGGAGGGGATAATTGCATAATAACAAGTAAAACATGCAGTAATATGATAATGCAATAAGGCACAATTTTTTATTTTTTTTATTTTTTATTTTAGCTTTTGTTGACCGGGTAAGTGCAATAGACAAATCCTGCCTATTTTCAGGCACGACCCAGGGAAGGGGGATACAGATGAATGCCAATTGACCTTGAACCAGATTAAGCTGTTGGTAGTATTTTTTTTAGTGAATGAGGGAAATTTGGCCAGGACACCTGGGAAATTCCCTTACTCTTTTCGATAAGTGCCATGGGATCTTTAACATCCACCTGAACTACCACCAATCCAAGCAGATGGGACCTCGGTTTAACGTCTCATCCGAAAGACGACACCTCAGAAATGCAGCACCCCTCTCATGCTGCATTACAGTGTCAGTACTGGGATATTAACCCAAGTGCCAGATGTGGGAACTGAACCCACAGCCCTCTGATCTCCCGGCCTCAGAGGCGAGTGTGCTACCTACTGAGCCACTGACACTGGCACAATGTGCAGTAACACACAGTAACATACAGGGTGTGTATGATAGAATTCCACACCTGACGCTCCTGCTAAAGAACGGAGGCATCCTGGTCACTGGAGGGATGGGGTGGGGTGTGAGGTTGTTCAAGACCACTGAACTGAGGTTATGATTTCCCCAGGAGGTGAGGTGGCAGGTAACATCCTTGGGGAACTTGTAATACATGGAAGTGAAGTATGGGCCCCAGATCCTACTGCAGGCCTCTAGTCGATTAGTGGTGGCATAATGCATCCTGTCATAACTGGCTGCCTTTCCCAACTCTGCCAACCACTCTGAGGTTAAAGTGGGAGAAGTGACCTTCTAGTATCTAAGGATTACCCTTTTTGCTGTTAGCAGGGCACCGAGTATCCAGTTGTTGGCATGCTGGTTGGTGGGGCATGCATGGGAATATCATCCATTATACCAAGCAAGACCAGCTTACGGGTTAGAATGAGGGTGGGGCATATAATAGCTCTGCAGGCCTGTTGGACTTCTTCCCAGTGGACTTCAGTCTACTGCAGAAGCAAAGGTGCTGTCTAATGTCCCCATAGCAAATTTGCAGCAGCAGCAGCAGGTGTCAGATGGTATGAGTCTCCATTTGTGTAACTTTTGTGGGGTCCTGCGCCATTTGTGGAGGATCTTAAACCTGGTAAACCAATTCTGGGTCTCATTAGCGGCCTAGCCTAGGCCTTTCCAACTGTTCATGCATGTCTTGGAGGGGATCTCTACACCCAGTTCCTTGCTCCAGACTTCCTTTAACTTGCCTGTGGTTCCGACTTCTATGGTAGACACTACTTCACAGAACTGGCTGGCTCTAAGGGGGCTGCCTTGATTTGCTGCAAGGAGTTCATCTATAACATTTGGGCTCTCCATTTTTTAGTGTGGCCCCAGTATCTATGAAAGCGTATGCCTCAGTTGAAGAAATTGCCAATACTGACATTTTCTCAAGTGAGAAGTTCTTCTGCAGCTGCCTGAAGGCTTTAAGGTGTCTGGTGCTCCGGTCAGGAAGGTGCAAGAGTATTCTAATCCCTCGGTGTGCCCAGTCTGGCCAGTCAGCTACTTTACCCTATCAGCAAAGTTCGATTATGCCATAGGGTGAAACTGGGGGAGGCGATGAGGTTCCAGTTTGCCTTCTTTGCATAGGCTTTCCAAACTTACTGTATGTGGGAGTGTGGGTTGGGTAGACTGGGAGGTTGGTATTTTTCAAAATAACAGTGTCTGCTGTGGTAATCTGCCTAGCAGGTATGCCTCACACTGGACCCACTTGGGTAGAGAGGCCAGGGGTGTGAGATCACTTGCTTGTGAAAGTTGTAGTAGGAGATGGGCTACGTGTTTACAAGGAAAATGGGGGAGGTTGAGGCCACCGCCGGTCAGCGGTTGACATAATTTCTTGTGGCTTATGCGTCATGGCTCTGATCCCCACAAGAAGCTAAACATCTTTTGGTGTAACAATCCAAATGGGGCCAGCTGTATTGCAATGGGGAGATTGTCCAAATGCATTGTATCCTTGGGGCAACCATCATTTGAAGGCATGAGCCCTATCCCACTGGGAAAAGTTCAGGCAGCTATATCTTGCCAGGTCTTTATCCCATTCTGTGATTATGGGAAGCAGGTTCAGTTTACCCAAGCCTTAACCAAGAGAAGTGTATTCCCAGGTACTTGAGGTCGCATCCTGCTTCCTGTAGCTCCCACGGGAAGCCTCTGTAAACTTTTGCCATGTTTGTAGGAAGGAGGAGGGATTTGGATGCATTTACTTTATACCCAGATGATCATAGCAACATAGAAAAGTGATGGCAGGAGACGACCAAAGGTTCATCGAGTCTGCCCAGGGTTTTCCAAGACCTGATCTGGGTCCCGGGATCTAGCCCTCCTACTGCTTTTTCCCCTTACCTAGATCCCCAGTTCCTCCTGTAGTCCTTGCTCTATCCAACCCTCTTTTGAAAGCTGTTACGGTCCTTGCATTCACTACTTCCCTCCGGCAAGCTATTCCGTGGCTCCACCACCTTTTCTGTAAAAAAAATGCTTTCTCAAATCCCTCCAGAAGCTCCCACCCTTTAGCTACCAGTCGTGCCCTCTGCTGGTTGAGCCAGTGATGCTTTGGAATAGTTCTGTGTATGGCACCTTGTTAATGCCTCTCAAGAATTTGTAGGTCTCGATCATATTCCCTGTCTCCTTCCTAGTCTCCAGCAAGAACAAGTTAAGCTCTCTCAGTTGCTCCTCGTATGAGAGGTCATAGAGTCCCTGTTTCATCTTGGTTGCTCTTCTCTGCACAATCTCTAGCCTATCCTTGTTCTTTTTAAGGTGTGGATTCCAAAGTTGGATGCAGTACTCCAAGTGAGGTCTTACCAATGATCTGTTTTGAAACCCCACCCAATGCATCCCAACATCTTGTTTGCTTTGTCGTAAGCTTTGTTGCATTGGCTCATTTGTTTAAGGGTGTCACATATGATGACTTCTAGATCCCTTTCTTCCAGAATCATACCAGATGTCTCCAGGAGCTCGAGGATGGCCGGGACTGATTTTTCTGGTCATGTGAGTGTGAGCATATTCAAACAACATGAAGTCTTGCTGTATTCTGACATTATGCAGTTAGCCCCAGCACTTGAACTGCTACGGAGAGGAAAGAGTTAACTCTATGCCAGACCATAGAATGTTGAGCTCGAGCTTGGTTCAAACCTCTGTCTGCTGCACTTTGAAGTGTAACCGTCCGATTCTTTACTCCGCCTAACTGAACAGTCGCTCCGGAGATCTCTCCATTGCTTTCGGTTCGGTACAGTAAAAACGTCGGCTTTAAACCGCTATTTCGTATTTTTTCTTCAGTTCAGATCCCTGTCTGCAGTACAGTAAGTGCTTAGGTAGTGTACTGAGTGTGAATTGTGTGTGGAAATTGTAAAAAAGAGTTTTTCAATCGGTCCGACTGAAACGATTGTTTGGGTTTACTTCTGTCTAATTTTATTTTAGTGTGAGGTACCGGTAATTAACGGTTCTAAAAAAAAAACGTATTTCTGCATTTTTTTCCAACACCCATAACACAGTTAGGAACCGATAAGGGAGTCTTGCCTGGCTTTTGCTGAATAAAGGGTAAGTGTTAGGATGGCTTCATCTGAGAAACCCAAGAGAAAAACCGGGCCCACTGGGTTTCAACACTGTAGTGAGTGTGGGAAGGCCTTTGCTAAGGCAGATCCAAACACCACCTGTGTTTACTGTCTGGGTTTTGACCACCTTGATTCAGACTTCCAGATTTGTAAAAATTTTCCAAAAGCCATCTTAGATAAAAGATTGGGCAGGCTTAGGGAAAAAGAGGCAGAGAAATCCGCTGACCTGGATGGCCAGCCCGGTTCGGTCCCAGCTGAACCTGAGGGAGTGCCCACTGACCTGGGCGAGACTTCCTTGGGCAAAAGGAGAGCTGATCCTGAGGGATCGGTTCCGACTAAGAAAAAAAGAAAAGAGAAATCGTCTGGTTCGGATCCAGAACCGCATCGTCCAACCTCCGAAGAAATTGCCAGGGTGATTAGTATTGTTGAATCGCTCTGTCTGGTTCCAACTGATCTGGCACCTCTCGGTAGGTGCTCGGTTCGGTCGGTTCCTCCGATTCCGGATTATTCCCCAGAAGAGTATTATGAACTGGACCTGGAGGGGGATGAAGACTACAATGATGATGATGATGGTTTAGAAGGTCTGGATAAGCCCATAGAACCGGACATCTCCCCAGACAGGCCTTCTAGTGTTTTCCCTCCTAGGCTTTCTGAGTCCCCTTCTCACTTTTTGTTTTACAAAAAGGTGGCAGAAACCCTCCATCTCCCTCTGGTCGAAGCTGCCGAGGAACAAGAGGAGCCTGACTTTGTGGAGATGGTGGACATCCCAGAATCAAAAAGATTGTCTATTCCCCTCCATAAATCCCTGGGGAAATGAACACAAAGACTGCTTAAAATGCCAAACTCTTTACCTCCTATGGAAAGACGAATGGACTAGAGGTACATACTGTCAGGTTCAGATATGGAGTTCTTGTACCAACAATGCAGCCATGTTGGGGTTGTGCAGGCTGCAGTCTGTGATAAGGCTACCATACCCTTGGCTTCACCCCCGATAAAGACTCTAGGAAGCTGGATGCCATGGCTAAAAAACAGTACATGGCATCCTACTTGGGACTCAGACAAGCTAACTACATGGCCTACACAGCCAGATACCAGAAGTCCAGATGGGATACTGTTCTGGAACTGGCTAAACAGTCATCCCGTCAGCTAGCCAAGGAGCTGGAGGAGGTGGCTGCTGATGGAATTGAGGCATCCAAAATTCAGTTTCATGCTGCTGTGGACTCTAATGATGTATCATCACAAGTCATGGCTACATCTGTGTCTCTTCGGAGATTGGCTTGGCTCAGATGTACTAGCCTCTCACAGGACACCCAGGCTAAGGCCATGGATTTCCCTGTAGTGGATAATTCTCTGTTTGGAGAGCAGACAGAGAATTATATGAAGAAAATGGATGAATACAGGACCACCTACAGATGTGCACAGGCCAAGGAAAGGCAGGCAACTCCTCAAAAGCAGCAATCTAGGGGCAGGGGCAGGCCCTTTCACAGGCCTTTCTACCAGGCACAGACCTCCTCTCCTTTCCCTCAGAGGGGGTTCTTCAGAGGGAGAGGCAGAAGGGGGATGAGCAGGGCTGCATCCTCCTCTCAGTCTAAGGCTCCTGCCTAGCAGACACCCTGATGTGTCAGCCTGGGTTGACTCCCCTCTTCCAGTAGGAGGCAGACTGACTTACTAGTTCCAGGCCTGGAAGTCTGTTACCTCAGACAAGTGGGTCCTGGAAGTAGTAAGTCAGAGACTCGCCCACAGTTTCAAAAAATTTCCAAAGCTGAGGGTCAGGTCTTTTCCACCTGCAAACATCTCCGAAACCATTGCCCTAGAGGCAGAGGTTTCCTCTCTGCTGGCTCTCAAGACTATAGAGAGAGTTCCTACTACACCCAGGGGCAAAGGTCTGTATTCCAGATACTTCCTTACCCCAAAAAAGACAGGGGAGTGGCGACTCATCCTAGATCTATGATACTTAAACAAGCACAGTCGACCATAGCCTGCTTCTTTCCTCCCTATGTAACCTAGGTCTGGATCCTAACTCTATGTGCTGGTTTGCCGACTACCTCACAGATCAGAAACAGCAGGTTAAAGCTGAAGGTGATCTTTTGCCACTTAAACCCCTACAGAGAGGTGTGCCTCAGGGGTCTATCCTTGGTCCCCTGTTGTTTGCGGTTTACATTAACAACACTGATGACAACATCAATAAGACCAATATCCACTTGTTCGCTGACACAGGACTTTATTTGAGTCGTCCTACACCGGAAGCAGCCTGTGAAGACCTCCAGGCCGAATTTAACCTATAGCAATACCATCTCATAAGCAAAAAGCTTCTGCTTAATGCGAAAAAACCAAAAGCGATGCTCTTTTCCCCTTCCTCCTATGCGGCAAACCCCGCTTGCATTGGGGCTATCCCTCGGATTACCACAGTACTTGGAGAAAATCTAGAGTATGTGCCAAAATTCAAATATCTGGGTGTATGGCTCGATCATAAACTCTCCTCTGAACATCTTGAAGAACTACAGAAGAAACTATGATAAAGACTAGGACTATTCTACAGAATTAACCACTTCCTTACTAGGGATGCCAAGCAACGGTTGGTTCAAGCCATGTTCCTTTCATTAATAGATTACGCGGACCTTCTCTGTGGCCATTGTACTGCCTCTGCCCTGGCTAAGTTGGACACCCTATACCACAGAGCAATCAGGTTCATAACGGGCCTTCCACTTTCCACACACCATTGCTCCTTGTATACTGCGGTTGGCTGAACTTCCCTTCATTATAGGAGAAATAGAAATGCCGCTCTATGGGCTTTCAGAGCAGTTACCAACAAGCTCCCCTTATACTTCTCTGATTGTATTCCTGAGTGTGATAGGTGCCTATGCTCTAAGAAGCTATTCCCTAATTGCTTTGCAATTACCTAAGGTCAAATCTTGTTTCGGTAGAGCTGCCATAAGTTTCTCGTTGCCTTTCTTGTGGAACAATATGCAAAAAAAACTTGAAGCTGAGCTGTCCTGTTAGCCTGAATGTTTTCAAGTTGCTCTATGACCGCTCCACGAAGGAATCCTGCAAATGTTTCCCACATCGCTAGCTCACCTATTTTCCAGTTTCCCTCCTACCCTTCCCTGAAGTATGCCAGTTAACTATTCCAACCTCATCATTTCTTTCTAAGCTGGTATCCCTCTTCTTGCCTTTCTCTCTCCTTTTAAGTAAACATTCCGGCTGTACCCAGTTATGAGCCTATCTGCTGTAAAGGCCCTCTCACTCAAATGTTGATGTACATATGTATATTTTTCTTCTTTGTATAATATTGCATTATGTTTTACCATGTTACTGTACTATTGTTTTTGTATGACCAGGTCCATCTTGCAAATGAGCCCTGCTCAATGGTGCCTGCCTGGATAAATAAAGATTTTGATTGATTGATTGAAGCACCTACTCAAGCCAAAATTCAAAATGGTGACTCTGGGAATAATTCTTCCCTCTCTAAGGCCAGGGGATTGGCTAGCCTCCCTGGACCTCAAGGATGCCTACTTTCACATTCCCATCAGGTGCTCCCACAGAAAGTACCTCAGGTTCGAACTGCCTTCAGGCCATTATCAGTTCAGAGCAATGCCCATTGACTTAACATCAGTACCAAGAGTGTTCACAAAATGCCTAGCAGTAGTAGTGGCCTTTTTAAGGAGACAAAATATTTCCATATTCCCATACCTGGATGACTGGCTCATTTTGGGTCAGTCTCCAAGTCAAGTCAAACCTTCAAGTGACCCAGCAATTGCTCACTTCTCTAGGATTCCTCCTCAATCTCCCAAAGTCAGTTCTCAAACCAGTGCAACTCTTGACCTTTATAGGGGTGGAGTTGGACACTGTCAAAGCAAGAGCATTTCTTCCTCTGGCAAGGGCAAAGTCCCTTATAGACCTGACTTCTTCCTTTCGCCTTTTGGTGTCTCGACCAGCAAGACATTATCTTCAACTTCTGGGCCACATGGCAGCTTCCACTGCAGTGGTAAAGGGGGCCAGATTTCAGATGAGAGACATCCAGTTCCACTTGAGGGCCTTTTGGTCTCAGGAAAAAGACCCTCTGACCAAACTAATTCCAGTGACTCAGACTCTGATCCAGGCTCTCCAGTGGTGGTTGGATCAGGACAGCCTCAGACAAGAAGTCCCATTCATCACCAAGTCTCATTCTGTGGTACTAACCACAGATGCTTCTCTCCTGGGGTGGGGAGCTCACTTGTGAGACCTCACAGCACAGGGAGTATGGTCCCCTCAGGAGTCTCTACTTCATATCAATCTTCTAGAGCTCAGGGCAGTGTACCTGGCTCTACAAGTTTTCTCAGACTCAGTACAGAACAAGGTGGTTCAGGTCAGGACAGACAACACCACCACCATGTGGTACATCAACAAGCAGGGAAGCACTCAGTCTATGGCCTTGTGCACGGAAGCCATGAAATTGTGGTCCCTGGCTTATTTACTACAGACATCTCCGGTAGCAGTCCACCTCCCAGAGAAGGACAATGTGCTAGCAGATGCCCTGAGCAGGATTTCTCAGGGCCACCATGAATGGTCCCTGTACCCCCTAGTGTTAAAAGTGATATTTTCAAGGTGTGGCATTCCAGAGATAGATCTCTTTGCAGCCCCAGACAATCACCAACCTCCTCTCTTCTGTTGCAGACCCTCAGTCTTGGGCTCAGTCCCCCTGAACATAGAAACATTGAATTTGATGGCAGATAAGGACCGCTTGGCCCACCTGGTCTGCCCATTTCCCTACCTAATGCATAGGCTGCAGATCCCAGTTAACCACCAGCCTACTTCCTCCTACCCCCCGCTAGAATTGCCTTATGTCTGTCCTATGCATTCTTGAATTCCTCCACTGTTTTTGAGTCCACTACCTCCTCAGGAAGGCTGTTCTATGTATCCACAACCCTCTCCGTGAAAACATACTTCCTCACATTATCTTTGAGCCGTCCCCCCTCTATCTTCAAATTGTGCCTCCTTGTTCTTGCACATCTCTTTTTCTGAAAGATGCTACCATCTTGGACTCTGTTGATTCCCTTGATGTACTTGAAAGTTTCTGTCATGTACCCCCTCTCCCTCCTCTCCTCGAGTGTATACATATTAAGCTTCTTTAATCTCTCTTTGTTTGTCTTCTGGTGCAGACCCGGAAATTTCTGTATGCCTTTCCCCCTTTTCCTCTGTTATTCAAGTTATGGTCAAGATAAGGTCACAATCGTGCAACGTAATCCTAATTGCTCCAGACTGGGCCAGGCAGCCTTGGTATCCTCTGTTGCTGTCCTTAGCAGTCCATCTTCCCCTGTCTCTTCCCAAGAATCACAATCTGTTAACCTCCTCTCAGGGGAGGATTTGGTATACCAACCTTTGGTCTCTCAACCTCAAGGCATGGCTCTTGAAGAGCTAGAATTTGAAAACTTGCATTTGTCTCAGGGGTCCTGGATATTCTCAAAGCTTCTCGAAAACTTGCCACCAGAAAAACTTATTACTCCAAATGGAAAAGATTTAGCATTTGGTGTTCCAATAAGCACATATCCCCAGATACTGCTGACTTGTCTATAGTTCTGGATTATATGGTTCATCTTAATGGCTTAGGCCTCAGACCAGCTACCCTGAAAGTACACTTGTCAGCTGTTTCTGCATTTCTGTCAGTGGGGAAGGCTTCTTCACTGGCATCTCATCCTGTTTTCTGTAAATTCTTTAAAGGATTGCTCCATACCAATCCTCCCTTTAAAGATCCTACTCCTGCTTGGGATCTTAATGTTTGCATTGCTCAGCTTATGCAACCCCCTTTTAAGCCTTTGGCCTCAGCAGAACTTAAATACTTGACTTGGAAAACTGTGTTTCTGGTAGCTATTACCTCTGCCAGGCGTATCAGTGAATTACAAGCTCTGTCAGTGGAGCCTGATTTTATCTCATTCCATAGAGATAAGGTGGTCCTTAGAACCAACAGGAGGTTCTTACCCAAAGTGGTTTCAGATTTTCATCTGAACCAGTCCATGTCACTTCCTGTGTTCTTCACTGATCATTCTTCTTCAGGAGAGAGAAGATTACACAGTTTGGATGTTAAGAGGGCTCTTAGTTACTACATTGAGCGTACTAAGTCACTTAGGTTTGACTCTCTCCAGTTGTTTCTCACTTATGGTGAAGTGGGAAAGGGTAAACCTGCTACTAAGAGAACTATTGCCAGGTGGATTGTCTCTTGTATACAATTCTGCTATGAAAAGCTAGCCAAAGTACCCCCCTCAGGCCTGAGGGCTCATTCGACTAGATGTACAGCTGCTTCTCTGGCTGCTGCCAGAGATATACCCTTACTAGAGATATGCAAAGCAGCCATGTGGAAAACAGTCCATACATTCACCAAGTATTACTCTCTGGACTTCCAGGCTAGGAGTGATGCTAGGTTTGGTACAGCAGTACTGCAGAGCCTATTCCCAAAATAGGTTTGGTACCCTCCTCCATGGAGGTACTGCTTGGTAGTCTGTATAATGTCAGAATACAGCAAGACTTCATATTGTTTGAAGAAAAAATTACTCTCCTTAGTAATTGTGTTTCTTCTAATGGAGTCTTGCTGTATTATGACTTCCCTTCCTGCCTCCCCTCTCAGAACCTGTTTTTTGGGAAGTGGGCTGGCAGGCGCAGTGTTGCACCTCAGGGGTGCACTTGGCACTCTTCCCTTTATTGGAGAGGGGGAGTGGTTTATGTTATTTTGTTTTTATAGCTATGTTTGTTCACTACCTAGTTTTTGTTTTGGATTTCTCGACTTGAGTCTTTTGGGGTCCAAAATATTTGGTTACCTTTTGGCTAGTAATTTTACAATTTCCACCTAGGAGGTGTAGTTAGTTAGTATTAGCTCATAAGAATCTGACGGGTACACTTCAAAGTGCAGCAAACAGCGGTTTGAACCGAGCTCAAGCTCAACGTTCTATGCTCTGGCATAGGGTTAACTCTTTCCTCTCTGGAGCAGTTCAAGTGCTGGGGCTAACTGCATGATGCCAGAATACAGCAAGACTCCATTAGAAGAAACACAATTACTAAGGTGAGTCATTTTTTCATATTATCAGTGAATGCTGATGCCTTATGCTTCCTATCCCACCCATAGTGACGGCATGTATATCCTTGTGCTGTCTAATGGCTTGCATCAATGGTTCTAAGGCCAAGATAAAAGAGGAGGGGGGGGAGAGGGCAACCCTGTCTCATTCCCCTGCCTAGGGGGAAGGGGATCAAGTTTTTGAATTAGTTGTGACTGAGACTGAGGCTCTGTTATACAGCATCCTGATTTTGTGCAAGAAGGCTGCTCTAAATCTGAATTTGATTAAGGCATGGTAAAGGTAGACCCATTCCATCCCGTCAAAGGCTTTCTCCACAGGTAAGGAAACTGGCACCGTTGGGGATGTTTCCCAGCCTGTCTTCCACAGGATGTTGAGGAGCCTTCTGATGTTATGTGTTCCATGTCTTCATGGTACAAATCCAACTTTGTCTGCATCCATCAATTTGGGGATCATCTGCTATAGCCTAGAGGCCAGAACTTTAGCATAGGCCTTACAGTCAGCAGTGATCAAAGAAATCAGGAGGTAAGTCCCACAGGATAGGGGTCCTTACCCAGTTTGGTGAGGATGGTGATTGCTGTTCTAGACATAGATTCTGGGAGTATTCCTACCTGGCATGCTTCAGTTAGTGCATCTGCAAGTGGATCCAGCAGGACCTTTCTGAACTTATACAGGAACTTGGCCCGGGAGGAGATCCCTGCCTGGGGCTTTCCCTGCTGGCATGGAGCAGAGTGCCCATTCAAGCTCTGCTTTGGAAGGCACTAGGTCAGAACAGTGCTGACAATAATAGCGCAGTCAAGAACCGTGCGGAAAAATAGCGCCAGTTTTATTTTTGCGGGGTGGGGGTGGGCTCGGCCCACCGCATCCCCTGCCATGGGAGGTGCTGCCCTCCAAACCCCCTGGACTGAAGGATTCTCACTCCGAGGGGGAGCGGATCAAGGGGAAAGTTAAAATTTGTGGGGCAGTGGAATACTGTTTCCATGGCCCCATGAACAAAATTCTAAATCCCAAGTGCAAAAAAAAGTTGGAGACTAGGATTAGAGCCCTGTTCTCCACTGCTGCTGGCCGAGCTGCTCTATGTGCCAGCTCTCCACACCACAGGAGCAGCTCAGCCAGCCTCCTGGATTCTGGTGCCCTTGTGTGTGTACAGCACCATGGACAGCGACCAGGGGAGCACTTACTGAAAGCGCTGCATATCCCCTCTCGCTGTCCATGCTAGCGCTACACGAACTAGCGCTCTGTAGATTGGCACTACCCGTGTAGCGCTATTCTAACCAGTTACCCTTTGGAAAGGGGTGCATCTAGTTAATGTCTAAGGTTAGGATGGAGCAGGGGGAGATTTAAGGGGTCCATAAAGACAGGTGGGTCTGCTGGAGTGGGTGACCTTTCCTTTTGGTAAAGGGCCTTATAGAATCCCAGAAAGGCATCATTAATTTCCTCAGCCTTGGTGACTGTGACCTCAGTCTGGGATCGGATGATGACAATTCTAGACTTTTCCTGGCATTTCTTTAGTTGGTAAGTGAGTAGTCTTTTTGGGTTTTCTGCCAGATTCCCAGAAGGATTGCCTCCGTGTAAAAAGATTAAACTCCGCTCACTGGTGCGGTGTAAATTTATTTTATACTTAGTGCCAACTATGTCTGCCAGCAGGAGCAGGCTGTGGGAGGGGTCTATTCCTGTAATCCTTCTCCAGCTTCTTAAGCATGGCCAGTTTTTCAGTCAGGTCTTTTTGTTTTGGCTTTTTAACATGGGAGGCACAACTTAAACACCTCCTACAGATAAAACCCTTCAGAACATCCCACCACGTGGCCGCGCTTGTGTCACCGGTGTGGTTGGCTTTCAAGAATACTGAGATATCTTTTAGTGGCATTTTACAAAATTCAGTCTTATGCATGAGGGAGGTATTGAATCTGAGAGTCCACTTGCATTGGCAACAGGTTAAACGAGACCGACGCATGGTTAGAAATGATCACAGTTCTGATGTCTGCCTCGAGGATCTCTGGTACCCACTTCTGCAGGACTAGCCAAAGGTGAGTCCTGGAATACGACTGATGCAGAGGGAAAAAGAAAGGGTAACCCTTCCCTCTGGGATGAACTAGCCTCCAAATGGCTATGAGGGACAGTTCAGTTGCAAGATCTGCTGGTGCCTGGGAGGCAGGTGTGTGGGGTCCAGACAGAGCTTTGCTCTGATTGAGAAAGTCATCAACAGTTGTGGTCATGTTCCTGCCTACAACCAAGTGACCACAAAGATGAGTTTGGAGTATTTGGGCCAAGGTAGTGTAAAAGCTAGGACTGGGCTTCTTTGGTCCATATACATTGCAAAGAGTGACCACGGTGCCAGTCAGCATACGTTGCACAATCACATATCTCCCTTCGATAACCTGTCTGGATGTGAAGAGGACATTTTTATGAACCAGTATAGCCACCCCTCTGCTCTTGGTATTATAGGTGCTACTGAACACCTGGGAGACCCAGCCAATTTTAAGCTTTGATGTTTCTAGTGATGAGATTGGTCTCCTGAAGAAAGGTGATCACTGCACCTACCCTGTGAAGGTGATCTAAACTTGTTCTGCATTTAACTGGGGCTTGGATGCTTTTTACATTCTAGGTCACCCATTTAAGTGGTCTCACTGATATTTACATTGGCACAGAGCAGAGGAGTTGCTACCTGGAATAAGTATACCTCGTTATGTAAAGCAGCTAAGGAGAATAAGAACACAAAATTCACCAGCATAGTTAGCCTTGGTATCTTCAGGTCACTTGTACCAGTAAAAGTATAAATGTCTGACCATCACTATACTCTGCGTTTATTTGCTACTGCGCTATACTCCACCTGAATTACACATATGTATGTCATGTTCTACCCTTTTGTACACTAGGATGTCCATAATTTGTATTAGATAAGCATTATTAAGCACTCTTTATTGTTATAATTCATAAAATTCTGTACTGCAGTTTATACGTTCTCTTAGATAGGCATTATCAAGCATTCTTTCTTGTTATAATTTAATCAAAATGATCTGTACTGCAATATATACCTCTTCTATCAGTTTCTTGTGCTATGTTTGTATCATCCTGATTATTGTGTATTATTAGCCTAGTTTTTTAGTGTATGCTGTCCTACCGAGGACCTCCTTGTAAATGAGCTTGCTCAATGGAGCCTTTTCCTCATGAAATAAATAAACTAGACTAAATTAAACTAAACTAAACATCCTGTGTAGTGGTTGTATAGGGGTCTGTCCCCGAGGGAGATCCATATGGCCATCTTCCCCACTGAACACTGAGTTCAACTCTCAGTTGCAAAAGTGAAAGCAACTGCATACAGGAGTCAGGTCTACAAACAGAAACATACTAATAATCACTGTTCTGAGAACCTGTAGAAAAACTCTGCTCTAAAGGGCATAAATGGCAAATTAGGAATACAATTCATAAGCTTATGTAGAGAACATTTTTTGGGGTGAGGGCTTAACCTGAGCAGGGGTGAAGACCCCCCCAATCAGATGCCCACTCCTCGTACACCCCCCAAGGGGTGGGGAAGGCACCCGAGTCCAGACCTGAACCATGCCTGATGTGTGCCACCTGACTGCTAAGACTGGGCCCAGAGCCGCCCAACTGGGAGTTCTGAAAAGGAAGATGGGGAGCCCATACTAGTTCCCCCACAGTCACCTTGTCCTGTGTGGAGCCAAGGGCATTATGGGAATGGAGACCTCCACCTCTGGGCGCGGCAATGGGCATGCGAACCCCTCTTATGAAACATAGAAATAGAGAATTTGACAGCAGATAAGGACTGCTTGGCCCATCAGGTCTGCCTGTTCCTCCCCACTTACACTATTACCACAGATCATATCCGATTTAGAGCTCTTTCTCTTTCCCTTCCTTCCTTTCCACTATGATTCCCTTGTGCTTATCCCATGCATTCTTGAACTGTACCACTGTTTTCGCCCCCACCACCTCCTCTGGAAGGCTGTTCCAGGAATCCACCACTCTCTCTGAAGAAATACTTCCTCACATCTCTCCTGAATCTACCCCGCCAGCTTCATAACATCTATCCTTGTTCTTGAGCACCTTTTCTTCTGAAAAGTACTTCCCTCCTGTACCTTATTTACCCATATGAGGTATTTAAAGGTCTTTATCATATCTTCACTCTCCCTCCTCTGTTCCAGGGCGTACATACTGAGGTCCTTTAGTCTCTCGTCATAGGGCTTTTGATGCAGACCCTTCACAATTTTAGTTGCCCTCCTCTGGATTGCCTCCACTCTGTCTATGTCCTTCCAGAGATGTGATCTCCATAACTGGACACAGTACTCTAGCTGGGGTTTTGCTAGCGATCTATACAGAGGCAACAACGCCTTCCTCTTTCTGCTGGCGATACCACTTGTTGCAGGCATAAAAGCAGCTCAATTGCTGCTAGAGGGTGCATGAAATGAAAACGGCAACCAGAGTCAGCAAATATCAGCACTCCTCAGTGTGGCTTCAAACAAGGGTATACTTTATTAATTCAAATGTTAAAACATACTACCAGTACTTCCACTTTCAGGCTGTAGCTACTGAGAACCCCAACTGGTTTTGTATATGTGTACGCCGTCAGGGGGTTGGTTCTCTGTTAAAATGACGTAGGTATAGAGTTCGATTTAAATTGACAGTAACAAATTAGTAAGTGTAATCACACGTGCAAAGTAAAAAAGTGCTTAGTGCAATACCAACATGAAATTATAGCAGCCCCATAGATATAAACAAACATCGGATTGTAGCACGCCTAATAAATATAAACATTTCCATAATATCAAGCACCCATACACAGCTTTTCATGATGCATTTTTTCTCATGATGGATGTACTGCTGGTATGTTTTAACATTTGAATTAATAAAGTATGCCCTTGTTTGGAGCCACGCTGAGGAGTGCTGATATTTGCTGACTCTGGTGATACCACTGCCTATACACACCAGCATCTCACTAGCCCTTCTGACTGCGTTGTCGTACTGTCTGACCACCTTTAGGTCATCTGGTATGATTATCCTCAGGTCTCTCTCCTGCGTGGTAGTCGTCAGTACCACTCCACCCATTTTGTACTCCGGCCCTGGGTTTCTGTGCCCCAAGTGCATAATTTTGCACTTTTTCACACTAAAACTCAGCTGCCATACCATTGACCACTCCTCTAGTTTTCTCAGGTCTCTGCTCATCCTTACCACCCCCCTGGAGTGTCCACCCTATTGCAGAATTTGGTGTCATCTGCAAAGAGGCAGACCTTCTCTTCCAGCTCCTCCACAATGTCACTTTTCATATAATTGCTCCTCCTGGCTACACAGAGACTTTTATTTGGAGCCGCTGATGTAATTAATTTCGGACTCAGAGGAGCTGCTGATGCCCTTGTAAAGTCTGCTAGCCTGCTTTAAAATCTGCTCCACTTAATTTGGAGCTAGCTTCACTTTTAATCTCTACATTCTGCTTTAAACCCAGACATCCTGCTATAATATTCTGCCTGGCTAATTTCCCGCAGTCGCTTCACGACTGCTCCCCGCCTTCCCCCCCAATACCCTCCCACCCTTAGCTGGTGTTAAATATATCTTGTTTCTTGATTGCTCCTGGACCAGTTTTGAGCCTGTTGTACCATAAGCTGTACCACGCACTTGTCTGAGCCTGTGGCTCCTGTTTGTTAACTCGACTCTTAATTATGTTTCACGTTTACTTTGTAACTCTCCCGGGTCGCACCTGAAAATAGGCACTTGGATGTCTAGAGTGCTAACCTGGTTAACAAAAGCAAATAAATAAATAAATAAATATTGTGTACCCTCTTGCGGGGCTTCGTTTCTTTTTTTTCCTATCTCCCTGGTTTCTCGTTTGCATGTTATATTAGTTCGCCACTAGATGTCGCCTGAACCTTTCATTTTTAACCTATCTGTCCCTTCCTCTGTGCTCCTCCAAGTTGTCCTCCCTGCTGGGGTATTGACTTTTCCGCGTCTCTCTCTGGCTGACTGTATCTGTCTTTCTCCTTTCTTTTCACATTATTTTTTCCTGGTTATTCATTCCTTTTGTCCTGCATTCCTGCTTCTTTCCCCCTTCCTCTTTTCTGATTCCCTTTATTTCCAGCAATCTCTCCTGTGACACATATTTCTCTCTATCCTCCCTCTTCCTCGCCTCTTTCTATCCATATCTCTCCTTGTAGCTACCCCTCTCTTACCATGTATTCTAGGACTATATACCCCATCCTGCCATTATTAGGTGCGATGTTTTTTCTGGCATTTTTTACAGGTCCAACTGAGTATCCCTCTTCTCATTATGTTTACTCACTGGATAACTTCTGCTACTCCAGCTTACTGTCTCACCCCACCCTTAATCCGTCGCCTCTGCTGGGGCTTAATTATAAACACCTAGGAGTATTACTTAGGTATATCCTGAGGAGGTACTCTAACTCCACTGGGTGCACCTCATTGGCCTTTTTGACTGCATCATTATGGATAATAACCCTATTCCTTACCCTTGCTGGAGATATCAAGACCAATCCAGACCCTACTATTGTTGCCAATACCACCCTGTCTCACCCCTTAAATTCCTTGCCTCAATCCTCCTGTTTCACCTTTGCACACCTTAACATAAGGAGCCTTACTGCTAACCTCCCTGAACTTGAGTATGCTCTAACAACCCGGACATTCTTGCATTATCTGAAACGTGGCTGAAACCTTCCATTGCGGACTCCCTCTGCTCACTACCGGGCTATAACATGCTTCTGGCAGACCGCTCTAATGCCGAAGGGGGGGGGGGGCCTTGGCACTGTACTATAAGTCTCATCTCAAAGTGTCTGTCTTACATGATCCCCCTCTGGCTAATTGTGAGGTGCTTCATTCCCTTCTATTGCTTGGGGTGTAAAAAAAAAATCCACATTTTCTGCGTGTATATACCTCCTAGAAACTTGAGGCTAGGTCTTGAAGAATTTATCGAACTTGTGCCATTTGAATCTATGAAAAATGAAGTAATCTGCTTGGGTGATTTTAATCAGGACTGGGTCGAGCCTAGTTCCTCTCTCCTATCATCCATTACTAGCAAGGCTAACCTCACTCAACTTATCCAGGCCCCCACTAGGATCTCTCATCGTAGTTCCTGCAACATCCTCTTAGATTGGATCCTGAGAAACAGGAAGGATAACTTCATCTCTGCTGGAGTTCTGCCTGACTCCATAAGTGATCACTGCCCGGTTTACTGCATTTGGGACACCTCCCCCGCCACCCCTCTAAAGTCTTATCTTTTTCAAGCCTCTCTAACTTTAACCCTGCTGCGTTTTTGCAAAATTTAAGTATGGTTGACTGTTCCCCCCTCTACATTACCAAAGATATTAACATTGTAGCTGAATATTTCAATGCTGCCCTACTCTCTGTTCAGAACCACCACATCCCAGTCACCATGCATAGGGTAAAAGGGAAAGTCACCAAATGGCTCAAGCACCCCCTACTCCAGTTGCTGAAACATAGGGATAAACTCTGGTATGCATGGAAGTCCTCCTTCCTTCAAGCTGACTTCGAGGCCTACAGGTCCTTATGCAACAGTTGTAAAAAGGAGATTCACTCTGCCAAAAGTATATACTACCGGAACCTTCTCAGTTCATCTGCCTCTAACCCTAAATGTTACTGGTCTCAAATTAAGGAAATCGTCGGGAACAATAAGCCTCTGACTCCAAATGATATGTGTATAAACAACACCCACTGCAATAGCAATCTCACCATAGCCAATGCTTTCAACTTCCTCTTCTCCACACTTCTTACCCCGGCCCCCTCTTCATCCTTCAGTTCCCTGTCATTCCCTTCCTCGCTAGCCCTGCCCCCCCAGCTGTTGAGCTGTCACTGGTCTCACACCAAGAAGTCCTTAAGTTAAAGAAATAAACAGAGGGATCAGCAGCTTAAAGGCTATAATCACTGTTAGCTTTATTACAAAAATATGCAAAAAAATGGTCAAGTTCTCTCAGGTGCCAACGAGGGACAATAACACAAAAAGGGTATAGCAAAAAAAGCAAATATTGCACAAGGTAAAGGGGAAGGGGGAGCAGAGAGAACGCCTATACAAATAATGTTGACCAGTCAAACACCTTTCAAAAGTGCAGTATTTGGAAGCCCCAAAAGTGCCTGAAAACGGCAGAAGGACCGCAAAAGCGTGTCACGAAAAAGGCCTTCAAGAATATATAAAACAGACATACCACTCGAGGGCTAAAAGGACTGGTCAGTCGCAGATATGTGGTGCTCCATGAATAAAAACTCTGCTCGCCGCAAATTCCACATGAGCGATACCTGGAAGAGACAACGAAGCGTCAGAACCGATGTCACGCTTACGTATCGACTACAGTGTCTTCCTCAGAGCGTGGATTGGATACTCTGTGTCCTCTTAAATACAGAAAAACTGTTAAAGGGACAGACCAAAAAAGGACGCCTTGCAAACACATACCTCCATATACCTACAACTATTGAAACTAAACTTACATAGAACAAATTGCCAAATTCCATGGATGGTGGAAAATTAAAAAAGGGGAAAAGAGCCGGACAAGTCATATTCCCCACTGATCAAGGCTAGAGCACGAAAAGTCATGGCCATGAAAACTATCTAAGTGCCACCATATACCCAGAACAATAGAGTGTCAGAACAAAAAATAAAAATATAAAACCAAAAAGAAATAATAACACATTCAAAAATTCAAAAACACCAAAATGGGACAGAGCCGGAAAAGTCATATCCCCGTGTTGTGGACAGAGCACGACACAGGTCATGTCCACAAATACTACCATTAACTATAAAAAGCTATGTAAAGGGAGTTCGTCATTTAAACCATAGGGAACCATCGTATTCAATTTGAAGATCCAGAAGGCTTCTCTTTGCAGGATTTTTGAATTCAGATCTCCACCTCGAAATTCGACTTCCACTTTCTCCAAGCCAATGAATCTCAATGTAGCTGGGGACCCATGTTTTTCTTCATGGTAGTGACGTGCCATTGCATAGTCCATATTTGCATTCCTTATGGCTCCTTTATGGTCACCGATCCTCAATTTCAAATTTCAAACAGAGGGAGGCAGAATTACAGAGGGAGACAGAATTGGGGTGGGTGGTGGTGTGAGGAGATCTCTGAGACCAAGGAATCCGAACTGGAGGTCATAAACTTATCGAATGTATCGCTAACCCCTATTCAAACACAGGTGTTAGCTAAGGGTCTAAGCTTTGTTCCTACCACTAAAGTTAATTCTTTTCAAATTGAGTTGGATTTATTTAGATTTTTTAGAAAAATACATCTTAAAGATTTTTTCACTCAACTGAGGCTCTGCCCCCACCCCTGGATGAAACGAGAGAAGATACTCCCTTTAAAAGGCCCTCGTCCTTCATTCCCCCCCATTCGAATCATACGATCAACACGTTTTGTAATTTGGTGTCGAATGATGTGCGTAAATTGATTGCAAGTGACAAGAATAAATATCGTGCACAGAATGTCACTCTGGCTGAGAGACAAGCTATACAGGAATTGAAGAACTTAGGTTCAATAGTGATTAAACAGGCTGATAAGGGCGGTGCAGTGGTAGTGTGGGGAATTGACGCCTACAATGAAGAAGCTATGAGGCAATTAAGTAATGAAGAATTCTATAAGAAGATTGACAGAGATCCGGGTGATCTCATTAAAAAGAAAGCTGATGCACTTATTGATTTTGGTCTTTTATCAGGAGAAATCACTAAGAGAGAGGCTGAGTTCCTCAAGGTATTGAGCCCTAAGAAGCCTGTACTTTATCTTCTACCCAAGGTACACAAAGCTGTGTTTCCTGTGACAGGCCGACCGATTGTTTCAGCAAATGAGTCTGTTACTGAAAATATGTCTAAGTTTGTTGATTTTTTTGCACAAAAGTTTGTTTCCAGCCTTCAGTCATATGTTAAAGACACAAAGGATGCTTTATTGATGCTTCGCAATGTTCCTGTATCTGAGTCTGATCTATTGGTCACTATAGATGTAGAAAGTCTTTACTCGAACATACCCCATGAGGGAGGTTTACAATCTTTATCTAAACATCTAAGTCGAAGGGAGAAAAGGAAACCAAGTTCCGACTTTGAGTTGGAACTTGCAAGATTTGTACTTGAGCAGAACTACATTTGGTATAATGGTTCCTTCTACATTCAAATAAAAGGGACTGCGATGGGCACTACTTTTGCTCCCAGTCTAGCGAATTTGTATATGGGGCAATGGGAGGAGACTAATATTTACAATCCCTCCAACAATACTTTTTTGAAATATATCAGGCTGTGGAAGCGATATATAGATGATTGTCTGATGATTTGGACTGGCTCTGATGTTGAGCTGGAATATTTTATTGAATATATAAATCACACCAGCATACATTTAAAATTTACGTATGCCAAAAGCAGAGAGAACATTCCCTTCCTTGATGTATTGATAGAGAAGACGGACAATACACTTTCAACAAAATTGTATAGAAAACCTATGTCCAGAAATACTCTACTACGTTTTGACAGTTGCCATCCTAGGTCTGTGATTAATAATATTCCAAAAGGACAGTATATCAGAGCTAAACGCATTTGCTCTGACAATAAGTCTTACTTAGAAGCCAAAAAGGAAATTACAGACAGGTTTATAACAAGAGGCTATGAATCGGGAGTTTTGTTGAACAGTATGTAACCCCTAGATGGCGCTATCCCAGGGGCTACTACCCCTGCCTGATTTGCCACTAACAGGTTGAGGGGCCTGGATCCAATGGCGGGTGCCTCCACCCAGAGGTCAGGGTTTGCAATAGTTAAACTTACTTGGTCACAGCCCTCTGGGACACTGCAACCCCCCTTTCTTCCCACTAGTGGCCCACACAATATATCAGAATTACCTTCACAGTATACACTTACCCCCAGGACTAGTTCCGCACTGGGACCTCCTGTGAAATAAGATACAGTGCAACAATCACAGTACAGTACTTTAACATAGACAAATACCTCAGGCAGTATAACTTTGCTGAAACAAGCAGCTCTGATTTATTTAGGGATATAACAAGGACAGGGGAAATCAGGTTAATTAGCTTATCACTTTACTATCTACCTATGGCTCTGTGCATAGGCCTATCCCTACCAGTTACTGTCCCTGGGTACCCAAGCCCTAGTGGCTAGTCCAAACCGTGGCAGCTGTAGGGCCCTTTCACAGTGAAAAGAAAATTAGTTTAAACAGTCAGCAGTACAGTGATTCCATTTGGATTTAATGTGGCAATTCAACAGGGAGCGACCCTGAATTAGTACTCACGACCTCCAAACAAGATAGGGTCCTTCAACGTCAGCAGGGCTACTCTTGAGCTCCACGAGACTCTTCACACATTTATGGTAAAAAGAAAGTACTATACCAGGCAGGCTGCTTTTCTATCCCGATCGCAATTACTGCACAATACCCGGAGAACACACAGCAGATTCAGTTCCTGACAGACCGAGTGCAATTCAACAATTTCTCCAGTCTTCTACAGGGTGAGCCTGGTTTCTACTCTTCAGAGATCCTTTGATTCTTTTCACAGGACGGATTCAGTCCTAACAAGCAGTTACACAAGCTGCAGACCGAACTCTGGCCTTACACACGCTTTTTGACTGAAACTGTGCAGTGAAGGAGCACAGGGTTTCTTTCCCTTCACTGCCAGAGCTAAACTGAAACTCCAACAGACAAAACCGAGCACTTCCTTTGAGTTCCTCCCAGTTCTTGACTGGATTGGCTGTCACACAATAGACTGCTGCTGTTGGTCCAAAAGGCGCAAGTCTAAACTACATCTCCCAGAGTCACTGCCCATACAATCCTCTTTGGCTGGCTCAGATTATGAGTCCAAGTTCTGATTCGTCCAAGGCACCATTTTAGAGCTAGCTTACCCCACACTGATTGGTCCAGTTCAGCAGTTCAAAACCAGAATGGGAACTAGGCAGACACAGTTCTGACTGCAAAGAAAGCAGGTTAAACAAACTGTAATTTCATTATTACTGTAAATGATTTCTGGCAAACAGTTACATCTTTCAGATAGGTTCCCTGCACCCTAGTGACTGCAAAATGGAGTGAATTGGCAGCAGCTCGAGTGGTACTCAAACAGAGAAGCACACAGTCCCCCATACAAATTAATTATGTCTGCAAGCAGACAGCTCTTAAAGAGACAGTACCAGAGGCTCTAAAACACTCACTGATAAATGGCTTAAACGCCAAACACCATTCAGGCTTGGAGCATTCAAGCAAGCTCCTGAAAGTCTTTTGGAACCCCCATTGCAGGGGTTACACCTTCCTGGCCTGGGCAAGCTTGACGTCCAGATCAAGCAAGTACTTTATAAGTTTTAACTGCAACCATATACATTTGCATTAGATTACACATGTAATCATCAGTCAATATATCATTTTACCAAGAACACATTTCTGAAACATTGCAGTACGTCACTCTTTACACAGTATTACATACACATTGTACCATAACTCAAGTTATTACCTCTTGTACATGAAACCTGAAGAGAGGGGCCTTCCTATCAGTTACCTTGGGGCTGGATGGGGCAAGGGCACCATACTTAGAGGGCAACACAAGTAACTTGAGTTAGCACTGACGCCAGTTTGGGCAATGAGCTCGGGACACATACACCCTTTATGGACAACATTGAGAGGCAGATCCACTGGCGGCCCAGGAATCATAACTGAGGTGCACCACAGGCTTTACAGCTTGACCAGTCTTTCTAGGGGGAACTGTTACAGTCTCTGCACTCTGAGCCTCATTTTCAGCATTGTCCTCACTTGTCAGGGAGTCTCCATGGGGGTAGAGAGGCTAGAACTTGGGGCACTTTCAGCTCCAGGAGTTACAGTTTCTGAGTCCACAACATTTGGCTCCGTGGAGAGCTTTGGACACTGGCAGTGGACTGTCAGGGCACTCAAAATACTCTTCTTGTTCGGTGTATCACCAGTCTGCCCTAATCTATCATTTTCCCTGAAAGCTCAAACAGTTCAACCATGCACAATGATTCCATTTCAGCTGATCTGATGCTTTGCACTTCACTTTCTGGGAGCATTGGCTCCAGGATGAAGCTGGGGCTTAGACAGTCCAGAAGGCCCAGCTTTGTCTCCAGTATTGACTAGGGATTGCCCAACAATTGACTCAGTTCGTAAGAGGATAGTATTCAAAGTCACTCTCACTTTCTTCCGATATGGACTGACAGTCATGCTCAACTGGGACTTGTGCAGGGGAACACTTTAACTCTGCTTCTGTAGGTGCAGACTTCCTTGATCTTTTCTTAGAGCAGCTCTAGTCACTGGTCCAGAGAGGGCATCTTCTGGGGGCTCAGACTCAATCGGGATTTGTCCAATGGGCAGTAAATGATTTCTATGCATTGTTTTTACATCTTTTGAATTGTTCTCAGGCCTTACTTTGTACACTGGCAGATCATCTAGTTTGCCCACTACAATGTGAGGGAGATGGTGCCATCTGTCAGCAATCTTGTGTTTGCCATGCAGTCCCAGATTTCTTAGCAATACCCGATCTCCTCCTGGAGTTCCTGTGCTTTCACCTTTATCATACCGCTCTTTGTTGGCAGATTTCTTTGGCAGCCATGGTTTGAGCCAGTTGGTACGCATGAGTTAGCTGGGCCTTTAACTTTTGCACATACTGTAAATAGTTGTCAGCTTGAACCCCATCAGGAGAGACCCCAAAACACACATCTACTGGTAGTCGAGCTTCTTCCAAACATCAGGCGGTAGGGGAGAACCCAGTGGCATCACTTTTGGTGCAGTTATAAGCATGTACCAGGTGCTAATTTGTTGGCTCCATCTAGGCTTGTCCTTTGGGTACAGGGTGCCTAGCATATCTAGCAAAGTGCGTTGAAACGCTCAGGCTGTGGGTCCCCTGGGGTGGTAAGGAGTGGTTCTGGACTTTCGACTCCCCACAGAGAAAGCATCTCTTTGATCAGACGACTCTCAAAGTCTCTCCTTGATCAGAATGGATTCTTTGTGGAGCCCCATAGTGAACAAAAAGTTTTCTACAAGTACTTTGGCCACAGTGGATGCTTTCTGGTCTTTGGTGGGAAAGCTTGGGCATATCTTGTGAAACGGTCAGTGATCACCAGCACATTACTGATATTTCTTTGATCTGACTCCAAACTCAGAAAATCAATACAGACCAGCTCCATGGGTGCACTGGTGGTGATGTTAAGGGGGCAGCCCTCTGGGGCAAAGCTTTCTCTGTAAGCAGGCGACTACAAGTTCGAATGTGCTGTCCACATCAGCCCCCATCTTAGGCCAATAGAATCTGGATCTCACCAAGTCAAGTGTTCTGTCTATACCAAGGTGCCCCATGTGGTTGTGCAAGGACATCAGTACTGAGTCTCGAAAGGCAGGGCAGCACTAGTTGTTGTTTGTCTACTTGTCCCTCTGTCTACTGTTTCTCTGTATAACAGTTTATTGATCAGTTTCAACTTAGGACCTTCTTTGTATAACAGTGCAGTTCTCAAATCAGTGGAGCGTAATTTGGACACATCTTTTCCTGCATAGAGGGCTTCTAAGCTGCTTTGATCATGGGATCGTGGATTGAGCCCGCCGAATACTGTCATTGTCCAGCTGAGGCAGTGCACCAATGTCTATTGCAGAAAAGTGGCAATAAGCAGCAGGTATGCAATTCTCAGAGGGTCCCAAGCAATCCACCATGCAGTCCACTGCATGTCGGACATTTGTTCCTCCCTGTCAAACTTCGGCAGAGTGCCGAATGTCAGGTTCTGCCAATCGGACCCAATCATTCTGGGGAACAGGCCTCGGGAGAGAGCATCAGCATCTATGTGGTTCAGACCTGCTCGGTATTCAGAGCATAGTCATATGTAGATAATGCAGAAAGCCACCTATGGCCGTGGCATCCAACTTAACTGAGGTCTGCACATAGGTCAAAGGATTATTGTCAGTTTTACTAGTATTTTAGCCCCATACAAGTACTCATGGAATTGGTCAACAATAGCCCACTTCAAAGCTAGAACTCTAACTTATGTACAGGATAGTTCTTTTCGGATGGGGTCAGGCTTCTACTGGCAAAGGCCACTGGTCTCAGGCCATTCTCGTGCTCTTGGTACAACACAGCCCCCAACCCTTGCAAGCTAGCATCAGTGTGCAGGACGTAAGGTTTTCTTGGATCGGCATAGGCCAGCACTGGAGCATGGGTGTTGATATATGATCTCATGAAAAGCAGTCTCACAATCAGGAGTCCAGCGGGCCCCAAATACTTCACTCGGATGAAAATACACTTTTCAGTTTTGAGGGACGCCACTTTTGGTATTTTTTGTGGGTTGGGGATACCTTGAGTAAGGTTAAGTAAAGGGTGGATCACTCTTGAATAGTCCTTGATGAAGCGCCGATAATAACCACAGAATCCAGGAATCTTTCCAGTTCTTTTAGATTTTGGCTGTGGCCAGGTGGTCAAGGCCTCAACTTTACTTGGTCGGTCTCTGTTCCTCGGTGGATACTATGTGTCCCACATACTTTACTGATGTTTGAAAGAATTGACACTTATCAATGGACAGTTTAAGGCCAAAGTCCTCCAGTCGGTCCAATACCTTAAATAATCTGCTCTCATGTTCCTCCAGTGAGCTGCCAAACACAATAACATCATCTAGGTATACCAGGCACTCTAGTAAGTTCATGTCCCCACTGCACGCCCATCAATCGCTGAAAAGTGGCTGGGGCACCTGAAACCCTTGAGGCATCCTCATGAATTCATAGAAGCCAAGCGGACAGATAAAGGCTGTCTTCTCACGGTCCTCTGGGGCCATCGGGATCTGGTAGTACCCATCATGGAGATCCAACACAGAGAACCACTTGCTCTCTGCTTAGGCAGTCCAAAGCATCCTGAATGCGGGGCATTGTGTACTGATCAGGATAGTCCCGTTTAAGGTGCGATAATCCACACATCCTTACTGTCCCATTCTTTTCCTCACTACCACAATGGGGAAGCATAAGGGCTTCTGGATTCTTGTATTACACAGCAGCTAACATTTCTTGCAGATGCCGTCTCACATCATCTATGTCAGCAGGTGCCAGAACGTCGTGACCTCTCTCGTAAATGGTCTTCGTCATGCAGCCAGATATTGTGCTCAGCTCCTTGCACGATCCTACGTCCCATTCCTTTAAAGAAAACACCTGGTCTCTCTGCAAGCTTCTCACTGATCCTCACTTTCCATTCAGCTGGCAACGGGAGTCGCCAAATCAAACAAGTCAGGCGTTACTCTGTCATTCTTCCTCGAACTCTTGCTGCTGGGTAGCACTGCAGTGTCTGCACAATGCACATTAGCCTAGGATGCAACCTCTATTTACTCAGATGTCTCTTTCAGACACATTATGAACTTGGACCATTACCCTTCTGGCATAAGCATGGGCTCTAGCGGGCAAAATACTAGGCTTGACCAGCAGTCCCTCTGGCAATTTTCCATCGCATGGTGCATCCAACATTAATATTTTTTCTTCAACATCCTTTCTGATACGGACCTCTCCTGTAAGGTACACTGGCATTTGGCGCCAGGATCAGAGACTCAGGATCCTTCTTCCATACAATTCCGACCGTTCCTCTGGTTCTATTTTTCAGCATCTCTGTGCCTCATAGGCCTTCTTAATTAAAGCTGGAACTCTTAAAGCTCTACTAGTTTTTGACCCCTGTTTTTCATAACACAACTGTGCCAGCCTTCCAACATATGAGCATTTGTTCCAATCAACAAAGGGACACCATCATACAGTCCAGTGGGGGACACACTAAGGCTAGAGTCTCTACTTGTTCGGCCACTCCAGCCACGGAGGTGGGAAAGACAGCCAAATTGATATACCCGGAATAGGGTAGGCCTTCTCACTAACCCCCATACATGCAGTCCTTCTAATGGTTGTAAGGGTATGCCTGACAAATGCTTCTGATACCAATCCTGGAACGTAATTGTCACTTGGGAGCCACTGTCTAATACAGCTCTTGTAGACACTCCATTCACCTTTACAGTGGTCTCCATGGAGGGACCCACTATTCTGGACCAGTCTGGAGAGGCGATAGTGGGGGCCTGGGCAACTGACCTTGTCACAAAAGGACGTGAGTTAGCATTTTTGGTGCCCTCACTGGGATCATTTCGTGCACCTCTTAACCACTGATTTGTTCTCCGAAGCTCTCCTTGTAGCCTATATGCAACTTTGTCAGTGTCTTTTGGGGACCGCATTCTCTTTCATGTGCCCATCCTTCCCACAATTATAGCAAAACATACTTTCTGGAGTTTGAGCTGGACGAGGCGCCACACTGGGAGCCAGGGCGGGGTATTATAACTGAAACCTTGGTGCCATCTCTGTCTGCGGCGTGATAAGCATTTGGAGACATCTCGTCAGTTTCTCCACTTCCATGGTCAAGGAATTGAGTTTGGAGCTGTTATCAGCAGGAGATACATGGGTGGGTACCCCACCCCATAGCAGATGCAGTCGGATATAGGTCAGGTCTGCATTTGCAGGCGTGGCCTTCATAAAGACTGTTTTGAATTCTCGGATCTCTCTCAACAGTTCGCTTCCATTGTGACATATCTTTTCCTTTGTCAGAACACTCATTGACTGCCAACCTCTGCCCTGAACTTCACTTGATGGGCCACCTCAGTCACTCGGTCGAGTGCAGCTATTGGTGCAGGTCCCTCCCGAGGTCGCCTTTTCTCAACTCTCGAATTTCTCTCATTAACTCATCATAGGAGGGTGGGATTCCAGTCGATTTGCCAGGCTGAACTGAAGCAACAGCAGTTCTGAGAAGGGCAGACTTAAGGATCCTGTCCAGCCTGGTTCGGTCCAGTTCAATCGCTGGCAAACTACCCTTTCTGAGGCATTCTTGCAACAATTTTTCCAGCCGAGATACATACACAGACAACTCCCTTGGTACTGTTGTGCATTTTTACTCTCCACCATAGATCCTCATCAGAATCTGGGCTCCATACATTCTCCAAGGCCTCAAGATAGGCCTGTGCAGTCACTTCAGGGTTACTGGCCCGTTTAGCACGGATGGTAGCCAGGGCAGGACCTCGAGGCTCTCACTAACCCTCTTTCGCCGGCTTCCCGAGCATTGCCATTCTAGCACTTGGGGGGCAACATAGTCTATCCAGGTCTCCCAGTCATCCTCCCTTTGGGGGGTGGGGAGGGTGCCAGAGAAGATTCTCAACCTTCGGTAAGAGTCGTGACTATTGGCAGGTGCAGAAATAGGAGTCTGCATTGGTTCAGCCACCATTACGGGTACTGGAGCGGGAGAGGGTGTTGGGGGAGGAACACCCCCAGGTGGCAAGAATAGTTTCTTCAAGTCCTCCACAGTTTTCCCTTCCCAGCAACCATTTAGCAAATTTCTCCTCAAAGTTTCAGACAGTGGTGGGGGCTCATTCCCACCGGTCTTTACTGTACTTAGTTATCACTCTCCAGGCAGTGAGGGCTCCTCTGGGGTAATGGTCTGTGGCACTTTGGAGCTATCTATGGGATCCTTAAACTCTACTAGGGCCAGGAAAGTGTGGTGAGCAGATTAGCATGCCGACCCACCACCACAGGGTTTTGTAAACCTTCCACCTTGGAAAGTACTCCTGTACAGTGTCCGTATTGATACCCAGGGGATGTCCAGGATTAGCATAGCATTTTGGGGTCAGTCTCCTCCCCAGTACACCACTCCACCAGCCGGTGCACAGCCACTTCTGTCGGGGTACCCATTTTTTTTCTTAACAGTGGTTTGTAAATATGGCCACTAGAGGACACACAATCGCAGCGGTGAGCCTCCAAGATGTAACCCCTAGATGGCGCTATCCCAGGGGCTACTACCCCTGCCTGATTTGCCACTAACAGGTTGAGGGGCCTGGATCCAATGGCTGGTTCCTCCACCCAGAGGTCAGGGTTTGCAATAGTTAAACTTACTTGGTCACAGCCCTCTGGGACACTGCAACCCCCCTTTCTTCCCACTAGTGGCCCACACAATATATCAGAATTACCTTCACAGTATACACTTACCCCAGGACTAGTTCCGCACTGGGACCTCCTGTGAAATAAGATACAGTGCAACAATCACAGTACAGTACTTTAACATAGACAAATACCTCAGGCAGTATAACTTTGCTGAAGCAAGCAGCTCTGATTTATGTGGGGATATAACAAGGACAGGGAAATCAGGTTAATTAGCTTATCACTTTACTATCTACCTATGGCTCTGTGCATTGCCTATCCTACCAGTTACTGTCCCTGGGTACCCAAGCCCTAGTGGCTAGTCCAAACCGTGGCAGCTGGTAGGGCCCTTTCACACAGTGAAAAGAAAATTAGTTTAAACAGTCAGCAGTACAGTGATTCCATTTGGATTTAATGTGGCAATTCAACAGGGAGCGACCCTGAATTAGTACTCACGACCTCCAAACAAGATAGGATCCTTCAACGTCAGCAGGGCTACTCTTGAGCTCCACGAGACTCTTCACACATTTATATGGTAAAAAGAAAGTACTATACCAGGCAGGCTGCTTCTCTATCCCGATCGCAATTACTGCACAATACCCGGGAGAACACACAGCAGATTCAGTTCCTGACAGACCGAGTGTAATTCAACAATTTCTCCAGTCTTCTACAGGGCGAGCCTGGTTTCTGCTCTTCAGAGATCCTTTGATTCTTTTCACAGGACGGATTCAGTCCTAACAAGCAGTTACACAAGCTGCAGACCGGAACTCTGGGCCTTACACACGTTTTTTGACTGAAACTGTGCAGTGAAGGAGCACAGGGTTTCTTTCCCCTTCACTGCCAGAGCTAAACTGAAACTCCAACAGACAAAACCGGGCACTTCCTTTGAGTTACTCCCAGTTCTTGACTGGCTTGGCTGTCACTCACAATAGACTGCTGCTGTTGGTCCAAAAAGGCGCCGAAGTCTAAACTACATCTCCCAGAGTCACTGCCCATACAATCCTCTTGTGGCTGGCTCAGATTATGAGTCCAAGTTCTGATTCGTCCAAGGCACCATTTTAGAGCTAGCTTCCCACACTGATTGGTCCAGTTCAGCAGTTCAAAACCAGAATGGGAACTAGGCAGACACAGTTCTGACTGCAAAGAAAGCAGTTAAACAAACTGTAATTTCATTATTACTGTAAATGATTTCTGGCAAACAGTTACATCTTTCAGATAGGTTCCTTTGCACTCTAGTGACTGCAAAATGGAGTGAATTGGCAGCAGCTCGAGTGGTACTCAAACAGAGAAGCACACAGTCCCCCATACAAACTAATTATGTCTGCAAGCAGACAGCTCTTAAAGAGACAGTACCAGAGGCTCTAAAAACACTCACTGATAAATGGCTTAAACGCCAAACACCATTCAGGCTTGGAGCATTCAAGCAAGCTCCTGGAAGTCTTTTGGGAACCCCCATTTGCAGGGGGGTTACAAGTATACATCTTGTGAATAATATGGAGAGAGAAGAATTGCTAAACTGTAATGTACAAAATAAAAATGAAGTGGATAAACTTATTTTCATCACTGAATTCAATCATTTGGCTCCTAAAATAGGTAAAGTCATACATAAACATTGGAATATTGCTAACTCTGATTTGAGATTGAAACAAATAGGCCAGAATCGCCCTTTGATTTCTTACACTAAGGGACGGAACTTAAGGGATTTATTGGTTAATTCATATATTCCATGTAAAAATGAAAATATGCAATGAGACTGGCTACCTTCGTTCCCAAAAGGAAACTATCGTTGCGGGAGATGTGTACATTGTTCCAATACATCCGATGTTAAAACCTTCCATCTTCCAAGATCAGGAAAAAGTTATGAGATAAAAACTTTCATCAACTGCAACACCCAGGGGGTCATCTATATGTTGACCTGTCCTTGTGGACTATGCTATGTGGGTCAAACCAAAAGAAATTTGAAATTGAGGATCGGTGAACATAAAGGAGCCATTAGGAATGCAAATATGGACTATGCGATGGCACGTCACTACCATGAAGAAAAACATGGGTCCCCAGCTACATTGAGATTCATTGGCTTGGAGAAAGTGGAAGTCGGATTTCGAGGTGGAGATCTGAATTCAAAAATCCTGCAAAGAGAAGCCTTCTGGATCTTCAAATTGAATACGATGGTTCCCTATGGTTTAAATGACGAACTCCCTTTACATAGCTTTTTATAGTTAATGGTAGTATTTGTGGACATGACCTGTGTCATGCTCTGTCCACAACATGGGGATATGACTTTTCCGGCTCTGTCCCATTTTGGTGTTTTGAATTTTTGAATGTGTTATTATTTCTTTTTGGTTTTATATTTTTATTTTTTGTTCTGACACTCTATTGTTCTGGGTATATGGTGGCACTTAGTTTTCACGGCCATGACTTTTCGTGCTCTAGCCTTGATCAGTGGGGAATATGACTTGTCCGGCTCTTTTCCCCTTTTTTAATTTTCCAGCATCCATGGAATTTGGCAATTTGTTCTATGTAAGTTTAGTTTCAATAGTTGTAGGTATATGGAGGTATGTGTTTGCAAGGCATCCTTTTTTGGTCTGTCCCTTTAACAGTTTTTCTGTATTTAAGAGGACACAGAGTATCCAATCCACGCTCTGAGGAAGACGCTGTAGTCGATACGTAAGTGTGACGTCGGTTCTGACGCTTCGTTGTCTCTTCCGGCTATCGCTCATGGTGGAATTTTCGGCAAGCAGAGTTTTTATTCACGGAGCACCACATATCTGCGACTGACCAGTCCTTTTAGCCCTCGAGTGGTATGTCTGTTTTATATATTCTTGAAGGCCTTTTTCGTGACACGCTTTTGCGGTCCTTCTGCCGTTTTCAGGTGTTTTTGGGGCTTCCAAATACTGCACTTTTGAAAGGTGTTTGACTGGTCAACATTATTTGTATAGGCGTTCTCTCTGCTCCCCCTTCCCCTTTACCTTGTGCAATATTTGCTTTTTTTGCGATACCCTTTTTGTGTTATTGTCCCTCGTTGGCACCTGAGAGAACTTGACCATTTTTTAGCATATTTTTGTAATAAAGCTAACAGTGATTATAGCCTTTAAGCTGCTGACCCCTCTGTTTATTTCTTTGAGTTCCCTGTTTCAACTCCTGGGGTATGTGCACTTCTCTGTCCCTTTGAGACTCCACGGTTCCTAAAGTTTGCTTATGGACCTTGTACTTTTTTCTTGAAGTCCTTAAGTTACTAAAGTCCATTCCTGCTAAAGGTAGTGCAGGCACTGATGGCATCCATCCTAGGATTCTTAAGCAGTTACCCTCTTGTTTCGCTGAGCCTATAACCAGGCTTTTCAACCTCATAATCTGCTCAGCCTCAGTCCCCTTGGTCTGGAAAGAAGCCAGAACTATACCAGTGTTTAAGAAAGGTGACGTCAAAATCCTGTCGAACTACCATCCCATTTCACTCCTGCCCACGCTCAGTAAGTTGCTTGAAAAACTAGTTCATCGACAGGTCTCTGCGCACCTTCTCAACTTTAACCTTCAATCCCCAGTTCAACATGGCTTTAGGGCTGGGCACAGTACAACTACGAACATACGAAATTTGCCAGCAGATAAAGGCCTAGAAGTCTATCAAGTCTGCTCGAATGTGCAGCTAGCACCCCTTATTCTGCAGCTGCCCCTCCCTTCCCCTTCATTAACCCTCCCCCTTGTCCTGTCCCATCCTCGTTTGAAGCAGTCCACTGTTCTACTGCATACCACTTCAGCAGGTAACGATTCCACCCAGCCACCACCCTCTGTAAAAAGTGTCTCCTCATCTCCTCCTGAACCTTCCTCGCCTCCAGTCTCATATCATGGCCCTGGTGGCCCTCCCTCCTTACTTTGAACAGCCTCTCTGTACCCGTCTTGTTTATTCCTTGCATGTATTTAAAGGTTTCAATCATGTCACCCTGTCTCTCCTCTCCTCCAGTGAGTACATGTTCAACTCCTTCAACCTCCTCTCGTATGATAAGTCCCCAGCCCCTTGATCATCTTTGTCGCCTGCGCTGCACCCCCTCCAGTAACTTAATGTCCCTCTTCAGATACGGACGCCAGTACTGCACGCAGTACTCCAGGTGTGGTCTAACTAATGACCTATACAGTGGCAGAATCACCTCCTCCCTCCTCGAGGATATACCCCTTGCAATACAACCCAGCATTTTGCTGGCCTTTGCAGCTGCCTTCCTACATTGTGCCGAGTTGTTCATTGACCCTGTAATGAGCACACCCAGATCCTTCTCCTCCTCTGTCTGGGCTAGCTGCACTCCCTCTAGCTGGTAACTCCTCCTGGGTTCTTCATCCCAAATGCAGCACCTTGCACTTTTGGCATTAAAGCCCAGTTGCCAGGTGTCTGACCAGGTTTCAAGCTTTGCCAGATCATCCTGCAACCCCTGCCATCCCCCTAGGTCATCCACCACCGCACCTACCTTGGTATCATCAGCAAACAGACTGATCTTGCTCTTGATGTCCCATGATATGTCTGCAATGAATATCCCAAACAACACTGGTCCCAACACTGAGCCCTGTGGAACACCGCTCGTCACTGCCCTTGGGTGTGAGAGCTCCCCACCCACCACCCTCTGTTGCCTTCCCTGCAGCCAGTTTCCTACCCATCTCACCAGCTTTGCACCCACCCCTGTGCCTACTAACTTCCTTCCCAGCCTTCCATGTGGCACTGAGTCGAATGCCTTACTGAAGTCCAGATACAGGACATCCACTGTATGGCCCCTGTCTAGTTGCCTAGTTACCCAGTCATAGAACTTGACCAGGTTGGTTTGGCAGGATCTGCCACATATGAAGCCATGCTGTCTGCTGTCCTGTAGTCCTTTGGCCTCTAGGGAGGGCCACCAGCCTCCTTCAGGATAGTCTCCATTAGCTTACCCACGATGGATGTGAGGCTCACTGGTCTGTAGTTTCGGTTCATCCTTGGGCCACTCTTGTGGAGGGTACCACATGAGCCATCCTCCAGTCCTGAGGTACACACCCGAATGTAGTGAGGCATTAAATAGGTCTGCCAAAGGTCCTGCAAGGACCTCTGCCAGCTCCTTCAGTACCCTGGGGTGGATACCATCTGGGCCTGGCGCCTTGTCCACCCTCAGTGCCTTCAAACCCTCTCAAACTCTGCCCTCCATGATTTCCCCATCTGTCACCACTTCCCCCCCGCTTCTGCCATTTCTTCTACCTTGGTTGTCACCCCCCTCTTCTCTTTAGTAAATACTGAGCAGAAGTACTCATTTAGTGCTTCCGCCTTATCGCACCCTGCTTCCACCCAACCTCCCTCCTTCCTAATCCTTACTATGTGTCCTTACAGCTCCTTTTCTCCTGATGTACTTAAAGAGTCCTTCTCCCTTCTTAATGCCTTGTGCCAGCCTGAGTTCCGTAGATGCTTTGGCTCCCTTACTGCCCTTGTCACCTCCTTCAATTCTGTCAAGTACTCCTCCTGTCCTCCCCTCCCTGTTTTCTTGTACTTCCTAAAGGCAGCTCTTTTCCTCTTTACCTTTTCCATGACCTCCTTGCTCAACCAGATCAGTTTCTTAGCCCTAGCCTTCTTGCTCTGGGCTTTGCAGCAGGTTTTGGTTGCCTCCACTATCCCCAGCTTTATGAGCTCCCACCTTGGTTAGTGTCCATACTAGATTGAATTCTGGCCAGGTACCCTTTACCACTTCCCCATCCTCCCAAAGTCGGCCCTCCTGAAGTCCAGCACTATTGTGTCAGATTCCACCTTCCTTGCCCATATCCAATGTGAGCTATACTGAGCGGTGGTCACTCCTCGACAGCAGTTCCTCCACTGTAAGTTCTCTCACAAAGTCCCCATTTGCCAGCACAAGGTCAAGGGTATTTCTAACCTGGTTGGTTCACTGACCATTTGCAGCAGGAAGCTGTCCTGGAAGGCATCCAGCAGTACCTGCTCCCTTCTGTTCCTGGTTGTTGGGGTGCTCCAGTCCACTCCTGGCATGTTGAAGTCCCCCACAATCACCACACTACCCTTCTCGCAGGTCCTCCTGATCTGTCCCGCTAGTTCCCTAACTCCTCCGTCTGAGATGGTGGCCTGTACACCACTCCCATTCTAAGAATCCTATTCTTGGAATCCTGGATTTGCATCCAAAGTGACTCCGTACTACCCTCCTCCCCTTCCTCCCTTACACACTTCAGTCCTTCCTTCACATATAGTGCCACCCCTCCTTTCCCAATCACCCTGTCCCTACAAAATAATCTGTACCCTGGTACAGACAGGTCCCAGTCATTGTATTGGGCGGCCCATGTTCCCGTGATGACTGCAATGTCCACCTCTCCCTCTGCCATTAGAACCTGTAACTCTGCAGTTTTCCTCTCAAGGCTCCTAGCATTAAGGGTAACCACCTTCCACCTTCCCCCCCCCCATCCTGCCCTCCTTTCCTAGCATCACCAACAGTACTTGCCATTTGTCCTTTGTCACTGTTATGGGGGGTAAGCTCATATGGTTTCCCAACCTGTGGTCTCTGCATATCTCTTCCCCAACTGCCACCCCCACTCCTAGTTTAAATTCCCAACTTCCTCTATGTACTTCTCCATCCTCTGTTTCAACACTTTCTTTCCCTCCTCACTCAAGTGTAGTCTGTCCTTGGCATAGAGACTACTGTCCTCCCAGGTCCCTCCCACCCCCAACAGCCCATACCCTTTAGCACAACACCAGGTTCTTAGCCATCCGTTAAATTCTCTATTCTCAGCTTTCTTGCTGTGCTTGCTTTTGCACGGGAAGTATCTCTGAAAAGTTACTGATCTTCCTGCCCCTCACATAATTGTGCTAGTTCCTCAAACCTCCTATGGACTGTATCTACTGTCTTGTCAGCCAGGTCGTTTGTCCCAAGATGTATAATTAAATGAGGCTTGTCCTCACCCTTCTAGCATATTTCAGAACAGACTATCCCACCCTTTCGCTGTCATTCCTGGCATGGCCTCCACCCAAATCACGTCTATGCCTCCCCTTGCTACCCCACCTAACTCCTCTTAGTATTGAGTCCCCAGCACTAAGATTCCACCCTCTTACTCCCTGCTTGCTTCCATTCATCTCCCTCTCTCATTTCCAGTCCTCTTCTTCCTCCTGCACAGTATTTCCTTTACCCCTGTTGTAATTCTCCCAGCAGAACTTCCCCCGCTCCAGTTTGGTCCAGGCATTTATCAATTACCTCTAATTTCATCATTTCCTCCTCCACCTTCTTCCTCTCTAGCAGTGCACAACTATTTTCTGAAGGCCCTTCACAAATGCCCGCCTCCTCTCTCTTCAGTAACCTGTTCTCTCCTTTCCACTCCATGACTTTTGCCACTTCTTCGCCTCCCTCACAAGTCCCTATCTCCTCCTTCCATTTGTCTTTTGTCTCCTGACCTGGTTTCCCAGCAATTGTTCTTCCTGGCCTGGGCCCTTTGTCTCTGCTTCCCTCTTCTGACCCTCTCCTCACCACTGTTGGCTTAAATCGCCCTCCTCATCTCCTTCTTCCTCCCTCAGTACTGGGCTAAACCCACCCCAATCTGCCTTGCCTGTCTTAGTTCTTCCTGCAGACCCTCAATCTCCTTTCTAAGTTTTTCTATGTGGTTGCACACTAAACATCCTCCCACACTCCAGGCAATTTTTAGAAAGATTGGTGCACCACAGTTGTTGCAGCCTACCACCCTACCCATTGCTGTCGTTGCCCACCAGTGACCCCCCCCTTCCAGATGCAGGATACCAAACACCCCCCAAGTCTCCCCTCTCCCTCCTTTATCAGTGCAACACATTTTCTTTATTTCCCTTACCTCCTTTGTTGCACACATTTAGATATATTGAGCAACTGCTTTTTATATTCCTATCCTTCCTATCCACACTCAAAAACAGACTTTAAGTAGCCATTACACAACCTTCTTCAAACTCCTACTCCTCCTTTCCCCAATGCAATATCAATGCAAAGAAGTAATAATGAAAGCTCCTCGATTTGCATTTACTTCCCTTCCGCTGAGAGAGCAGTCACCTCTTCACTTGCTGCTGTTCCTTTCCTGGATGTCTGCTTTTGCTATGACAGGTGCATATCCTTTGCCTGTTTGAGGAAGTGATGTCAGAACCCCTGGTATAAAGGAAATAATGGACCAAGGGTGGGACCAGCCCAAGTCTTCCAGAAACAATCAGGTAGCTGAGGCCTCTGGTCAGACCATTAGCACCCTTCCCCCACTCTGCACTCAAACTTTGCAGCTAGTGAAGCCAGCAACAATGAATCACAATTCCACTCAAAGCCCCCAAAATAGGTTTGCTACCCAAAGAAACAGGACTGCAATTCAAACAGCTTCACCAACAACACATCAAAATAGGCTTGGAATTAGAAGATACATGTCTCCAATTCAAAGAATCAGACCCAGTTAAATCACACCAATTATGTTTTAAAACAGAAGAAATAGGTCTCTACAAATGCAACCTGCCACACAGTGAATCAAACAAATGAGCCCACTTATAGCTACCAAAACAGGTTTCAAAATTCCAACAGCCCCAAACAATACCCTGCTAGCCCCTTAGTAGTAAGAAAGAAAAGAAATAACCTTCTACCAAGTAGACTCCACAAGAAACAATGTAAAACAACCAGAAGCTACTGTACTGTAGATCTGATCTTGTCCCCCTTCTAGTTCCTTCTGAGAAGCCAAAGCACTGAGTTCCAAACTCTGTGATTTCCCTTGTGCTGCTTTCAAAATCAGACAGTTCCAAACTCTGTGATTTCCCTTGTGCTGCTTTCAAAATCAGAGTTCCAAACTCTTTGACTTCCCATGTGCTGCTTTCAAAATCACAGTTCCAAACACTGTGATTTCCCTTGTGCTGCTTTCAAAATCAGACAGTTCCAAACACTGTGATTTCCATCGTGCTGCTTTCAAAATCAGACAGTTCCAAACTCTGATTTCCCTTGTGCTGCTTTCAAAATCAGACAGTTCCAAACTCTATGATTTCCCTTGTGCTGCTTTCAAAAACAGACAGTTCCAAACTCTGTGACTTCCCATGTGCTGCTTTCAAAAACAGACAGTTCCAAACTCTGTGACTTCCCATGTGCTGCTTTCAAAATCAAACAGTTCCAAACTCTGTGATTTCCCTTGTGCTGCTTTCAACATCAGAATTCAAAACTCTGTGACTTCCCTTGTGCTGCTTTCAAAATCAGAATTCCAAACTCTGTGACTTCCCCTGTGCTGCTTTCAAAATCAAACAGTTCCAAACTCTGTGACTTCCCTTGTGCTGCTTTCAAAATCAGACAGTTCTAAACTACGGCTCTTGCCCAGTTTACTAGTGATGTTAAATGCAACATGGACAAGGCCTTACTTACTGGAGCTGTGTTCATTGAGCTCTCCAAAACATTTGACATGGTACATCACCCCCTGCTACTGGCTAAATTACAATCACTTGGTGCCTCTGAATCTACCCTATCCTGGTTTGGTAGTTACCTAGAAAATCATTCTCAGGCTGTCTCTTTCTGTAAGGTTCTCT
Organism: Neoceratodus forsteri; assembly: GCA_016271365.2. Classification (NCBI taxonomy): domain Eukaryota; kingdom Metazoa; phylum Chordata; order Ceratodontiformes; family Ceratodontidae; genus Neoceratodus; species Neoceratodus forsteri. Next base: position 1,338,775,898 of record CM057458.1, on the reverse strand, counting down.
CTTCCCCTTCCTTTATCGCCTGTGGAGTCCCACAGGGTTCTATTCTTGGGCCCCTCTCTTTTCTGTCTTCCTTAATGACATACCTATTCCTTCTGCACACTGTAGAATTCTCATGTACGCAGATGACCTGGTGCTTTACTCAGCCTCCAAGTCTATTGCCTACATCAATCAACATCTTACTCCTGCCTTTCAGACCCTCCAATCCTAGTTTTCCCTCCAACTATCAAATCCTAAACATATCAAAGACCCAGGCCATGCTTTTCGGGTCCACCAGAAAGGTGCACTCTGACTCCCCTGAGCTCCTGGTCCGTTGCTGTGATGGGACTGCTGTCTCTAACACTTTATCCTTCAAATATCTTGGGGTTATGCTTGACCCGGTACTTGATTTTGCTGCTCACATCAATGAGGTATGTCGCTCTGTTAATGCCAAGCTTCGGGCGGCCTGTAGAGTGCGTCACTCACTCACTCCGGCTGCTAGGATCTCAGTAGTGAAAGGGGGTTTTACTCCCACAACTTCTGTATGCCCTCCCAGTGCTCCCTTATGCCAATGCGGGGGTTCTTTGCAAGTAGGACACTTCTTATAACAGTGTCTGTAGATTCACCTTAACGGCGGCTCCTCGCCTAACCCATCGCTGCCTGCTCTATTCTGCCTTAAAGTGACTGTCTCCCAGTGCCCTCCGTTCTTATGCTGTTGGATGTTTTTTGGTCTCCTTATCCAGAACCCCTTGTCCCTCCTCTCTGGGTGACATGCTTACCTCGGTCTCTCACTCTCGCTCCCTTAGGTCCTCCACCACCCCCTTGCTCTCTGTTTAGCCATGCTTCACTCAAATGGGTGCGCAAGCTTTTTCCTATGTTGCACCTAAGTTTTGGAATTCACTCCCCCTCATGTTGAGAACTCCTCTTCTCATCTTACATTTAAGCATGCGTTGTTTTCACACCACTATGCTCTTGGTAACTGTGACTGCACTTAACCTCTGCATCTGCTCTCTGTTTTGGACAACAGGTTGTGGCCATGCTCATTTCTGAGTGTCTAACGTGAATGTGTGTCTACCTGTCTGTTTCTCCCCTAGCTAGGGCATACGACTTGTTTAACTGGCTATTATGCAATTGATTGTATTCAACCCTAACCTGGACCATTCTTGCTGTTATCCTTGAGTTGTATTAATTTCTGATGCTGCTTTTGTTGATTTATTTTTGTCTTGTCAGTTATTCTTGCATTATGTACCTGATTGTTATCACTGCTGTAAGTTACAAATTGTACTCTCCCGGGTCGTACCTGAAAATAGGCAGTTTTTTTGCCTAGCGCACTTACCCGGTTACCAAAAGCTAATAAATAAATAAATAAAGACATTAAAGAGGACTGGTCCCAGCCCTGATCCCTGAGGCACCCCACTGGTCACCCTCCCTTCCTCGGAGAGAACTCTGTTTACCACCACCCTCTGTTGCCTATCCCCTAACCATTTTCATATGCAGTTTACCACTTTTGGACCCATTCCTAAGATACCCAGTTTGCTTACTAGTTTCCTATGTGCAATGGTATCGAAAGTCTTACTGAATTCTAGGCAAGCCACGCCCACCACTCCACCCTGATCTAAATCCTTTGTCACCCAGTTTTGTTTGACATGACCTTCCCCTTGTGAACCCATGCTGCCTTGGGTCTTGTAACCCTCTGGATTCAAGATATTCCACAGTCCTTTCTTTCAGCAGTGATTCCATTAACTTTCCCACCACTGATGTCAGGCTGACTGGCCTATAATTGCCAGCCTCCTCCCTGTTACCACTTTTGTGTAGTTGGACCACATCTTACCTCCTCCAGTCCTCTGGAACCTCTCCATTTCCAGTGAGCTTTTACATAGTACTGTCAGAGGTGCAGCCAGTATTTCCCTGAGCTCCCTCAATACCCTTGGAGGCATCCCATCTGGTCCCATTGCTTTGCCCACATTCAGATTAGTGATTCCCTTCAGGCCTCTCTTCTCAAAAAAAAGGACTAGTGTCCACCTCCCTCCCTCCAAAGCTTCTGTTACTTTTTTTGTAGCCTCTCCCCTTCTCCTTCATCTGTGAACACTGAACAAAAGCATTTGTTCAGGATGTCTGCCTTTTCCTGGTCTTCTTCTGCACAGTCCCCACCCCCCTTCCCTTTTTAACCTTACAATCCCACCCCGGTCTTCCTCTTTTCACTTATATACCTTAAAACATTTTTGTTCCCTTTTGTTACCTACTGGGATATTCTTTCTTCAGTTTGTACCTTTGCGCTCCTTACTTATGAGTGGGGATTGGAGACGAAGTCCAATGACAGACCAGCCTGTGGTGGGGTTGGCACCACTTTGAGAAACTTAAGGCTTCAGGTCAACACAGCACATATCACATTTCTATAGGGAGAGCTGTAATTTACCTCTAAACCATTTAAAGGGGGTGGGGCAGGTGAGGTTCCAAGTTACCAGATGAAGTGTCCTCACAACATGCGGCAGAGCTGGCTAGAGTCACTAGCGAGGAGACGCTGCCTTTCCTTGGTCCCTCCCTTCAGTAATTGATGCTGTTGATAGCAGAGAGAGTGAACTTGCATGCTATGCAGTGAGGTCTCACAGTTGCATGGTCAAGGTGGAGCCATTTGGCAGTGCAAATGGTCCATGCTATAAAGCTTGGATAGCCCTGTGTAATACGTAGATGGGGGTGGAGAGTGGAGAGGAGAGTGTTGCCTTTGCTTCCTGCAGTCAGTGGGCTTGGGGTAGACAAGCCTCCTAAACCCCCCCAGATATCATACACAAAGATGCTGAGTCACTGACAGGGAAAGTGAAGGTGTGTCTTGGTGACTTCAGGGACATGACCTCAGTGACTAGCCTAGTTCCCTGACCTGTCAGAATTAGCTCTCCTAACATTTGGATGCACTTTTCTTTAACCAAATAACCACACCCAAATTAGATGCTCTCTGTCCCCTACAGTAGGGCACCCTGCATTCAAACAACATGAAGTCTTGCTGTATTCTGACAGTAGCAGTGAGTCCCAACCTTTGAACTGCCCCGGAGATGAAAGAGTTAACTTTCCATGCCAGGCATGGAACGCTGAGCTTGAGCTCGGTTGAGACTCAGTCTGTTGTTGTTTAAACTCAAACCGTCAAATTCTTTACTCTGCCTCACTGAACAGTCACTCCGGAGATTTCTCCGAACAGTCGCTCCGGAGATTTCTCCTTCTGCTTGGTTCAATTTGTCGGTTAAAGTACCGCTTTTCTCGGTTTTCGACTGAATTTAAAACGTAACCTGTTGTTTCAGTCTCTGTCTGTGGTATTTGTGAGTACTAGATAGGTTATATTTTATTCTATTCTATGTGGTACTTGTAAACGGTTCATCGGTTCGGTTTGAACCGATCAAGTTGTTACAAAATCTTAATTTGTACTTTTAGAGTGTGGTTACCGGTGCTTATCGGTTCTAAAAAAAAATGGATTTTATTACGTTTTTTTCCACGACCCGTGACACGGTCAGGAACCGATAAGAGGGTCTTGCCTGGCGGATTGCCATTAAAAGGGTAAGTTTGGTTAGGACTGGCACAATGTCTGAGAAACCCAAAAGAAAAACCGGGCCCACTGGGTTTCAACACTGTAGTGTGTGTGGGGAAGTCTTTGCGAAGGCTGACCCCCACACCACCTGTGTTTATTGTCTGGGGTTTGACCACCTCAATGCAGACTGCCAGATTTGTAAAAATTTCCCTGCAGCAACCCTGGAAAAGAGAGTTGGTAGGCTCAGGGAAAGGGAGGCCAAAAAGTCAGCTGAACCGGATGGCCAGCCCGGTTCGGTTCAAACCGAACCAGAAGGAGTGCCCTCTGACCAGGGCGAGACTTCTTCGGGCAAAAGGAGAGCCAATTCTGAGGAGTCGGTTCCAGCTAAGACAACTAGAAAAGAAAAATCAGCTGGTGTGGAGCCAAAACTTTCCTCTCCAACCGCTGAAGAAATAGCCAAAGCGATCAAAATTGTGCAGTCGCTTTGACTGGTCCCGACCGAACCGGCACCATCAGGCAGGTGCTCGGTTCGGCCGGTTCCACCGGTTCAAGAGTATGATTTTAGAGGAATTTTATGAACCGGAGGAGGAAGAGGAGTATGAGGAAAGTGAATGTGGTTTTGAAAGTCTGGATGTGCCTATTGACCCGGACATCTCCCCAGACAGACCTTCAGGATTGTCTCCTCCTAGGCTTTCTGAGTCCCTCCCATTTCATGTTTTATAAAAAAGTGGCTGAAACCCTCCAGCTTCCTATGGAAGAAGCTGTGGATGACCAGGAGGAGCCTGACTATGTAGAAATGATGGATATCCCAGAGTCTAGGAGGCTGTCTATTCCCTTACACAAATCTTTTGGGAAACAGACATTTAAGATTTTAAAGACTCCTAACACTATACCTCCTGTGGATAAAAGAATGGACAAGTGGTATACATTGTCAGGCTCAGATACGGAGTTCCTTACACAACAATGCAGCCATGTTGGGGTAATGCAGGCTGCAACCTGTGATAAGGCAAATATTCCCTTGGCTTCACACCCCCCCAGACAAGGACTCCAGGAGGATTGATGCCATGGCAAAGAAACAGTACATGGCAGCATCCTTGGGACTCAGACAGGCCAATTATATGGCCTATACTGCTAGGTATCAAAAATCCAGATGGGACACTGTTATGGCTTTAGCAAAACAGGTTCCTGGCCAGCTTGCCAGTGAGCTGGAGCAGGTGGCTGCTGATGGTATTGAGGCATCAAAGGTGCAATTCCATGCTGCAGTGGACTCCAATGATGTGTCATCTAGAGTCATGGCTACATCTGTGGCACTTCGAAGAATGGCTTGGCTCAGATGTACTAGCCTGTCACAGGATACCCAGACTAAGGCCATGGATTTTCCTGTTGTGGGTAATTCTCTGTTTGGGAAGCAGACAGAGAATTACATGAAGAAAATGGACGAATATAGTACCACCTATAGGAGTGCACAGGCCAAGGAAAGGCAGGCCACTCCTCAAAGGCAGCATCCCAGGGGTAGGGGCAGGCCTTTCCATAGGCCTTTCTACCAAGCCCAGGCCTCCTCTTCTGCTTATGCCCAGAGGGGGTTCTTTAGAGGAAGAGGCAGACAGGGTACAAGCAGGCCTGTTTCCACCCCTCAGCCTGAAGCCCCTGCCAAACAGGCACCCTGATGGGGTTGCCAGGGCTGATTCTCAACTACCTGTAGGGGGCAGGCTGACTTACTTTGTCCAGGACTGGGAGTCTGTCATCAGACAAATGGGTCCTGGAAGTAGTAAGCCAAGGACTGGTTCTCAGCTTCAAAAAGTTTCCAAAGATGAGAACCAGATCCTTTCCACCTTCAAATCCCTCAGAGACACTTGCCCTAGAGGCAGAGGTCTCTTCCCTCCTAGCTCTCAGTGCTATGGAAAGGGTTCCACCCCTACACCAGGGCAAGGGGTTGTACTCCAGGTACTTCCTTACCCCGAAAAAGACAGGAGAATGTCGGCCCATCCTGGATCTCAGATACTTAAACAAGTACCTTTTAAAACCAAAATTCAAAATGGTGACTCTGGGAATTATTCTACCCTCTCTAAGGCCAGGGGACTGGCTAGTGTCCCTGGACCTCAAGGATGCCTACTTCCATATTCTCATCAGAAGCTCCCATCGACAGTAACTCAGGTTCGAGCTGCCCTCAGGCCATTACCAGTTCAGAGCAATGCCCTTTGGTCTGACCTCTGTTCCAAGGGTATTCACAAAATGCCTGGCAGTGGTAGTTGCTTCTCTAAGAAGGCAAAGGATTGCCATCTTCCCTTACCTGGACGACTGGCTCATAGTAGGCCAGTCCCCAGACCAAGTCAAGTTACAGTTACAGATAACTCAGCAACTGCTCACCTCTTTGGGTTTCCTTCTGAATCTTTCAAAGTCAATTCTAGAGCCTGTCCAGCTCCTCACCTTCATAGGCGCAGAGCTAGACACAGAAAAGGCCAGAGCTTTCCTTCCCCTGGATAGGGCAAGGATCCTTGTCTCTCTGGCCTCCTCATTCACCCTGCAGGTGTCTCGACCAGCAAGGCATTTTCTACAGCTCCTGGGGCACGTGGTTGCTTCCACAGCAGTAGTGCAGGGAGCAAGATTTCAGATGAGGGAATTCAGTTCCATTTGAGAGCCTTCTGGTCTCAAAGGAAGGACCCTCTAACCAATTTGATCCCAGTAACTCGAACCCTGATCCAGGCCCTACAGTGGTGGCAGGATCAGAACAATCTGAGACAAGGGGTTCCCTTTGTCACTCAGTCTCACTCTTTAATCTTTACTACAGATGCCTCCCTCTTGGGGTGGGGCGCTCACATGGGCGACCTGACCTCCCAGGGGTTGTGGTCCCCTCAGGAATCTCTGCTTCACATCAGTCTGTTGAAACTCAGAGCAGTATTTCTAGCACTTCAAACTTTTTCCAAATCTGTTCAGAACAAAGTTATCCAGGTCAGAACAGACAACACCACCACAATGTGGTACATCAACAAGCAAGGAGGCACTCGGTCTACGGCCTTGTGCACAGAAGCAATGAAGTTGTGGTCTCTGGCTTACTCCCTGAACACCTCCCTCATGGCAGTTCACCTCCCAGGCAAGGACAATGTCCTGGCAGATGCTCTGAGCAGGATATCCCAGGGCCATCACGAATGGTCACTGGATCCCCTGGTCTTGGAGGTGATATTTTCCAGATGGGGCACCCCACAGATAGATCTTTTTGCAGCCCCAGACAGTCACCAACTTCCTCTCTTTTGCTGCAGGCCCCCAGTGTTGGGCTCAGTCCCCCTGGACGCCCTAGTTCTAAATTGGGAAGGGAAGTTCCTGTATGCCTTTCCCCCCTTCCCTCTCCTGTTCAAGGTGCTAGTCAAAATCAGGTCTCAACCCTGCAAGGTGATTCTGATTGCTCCATACTGGGCCAGACAGCCCTGGTACCCTCTCTCGTTGTCCTTAGCAGTCCACCTTCCCCTGTCTCTTCCTAGGAATTACAACCTGTTAACATGTGCTCAGGGGAGGGTTTGGTACCCGAATCTCAAATCTCTCAATCTCAAGGCCTGGCTCTTGAATAGTTAGAGTTTGCTGATTTACACCTCTCCCGAGGTGTAATGGATAGTCTGAAGGCTTCTAGGAAACCTTCCACCAGGGCTACTTATAATTCCAAATGGAAAAGATTTTCCATATGGTGCTCTGGGAATCATATTTCCCCAGAGTCTGCTGATCTGCCCACAGTCCTTGATTATATGGTCCATTTAAATAGCTTGGGGCTGAGACCAGCTACACTGAAGGTGCACCTGGCAGCGGTTTCTGCTTTATTTCAGCAGGTAAGCCCTCTTCTCTTTCAGCTCACCCTGTATTCTCCAAGTTTTTCAAGGGATTGCTTCACACCAACCCTCCATTCAGGGACCCTGCCCTCGCTTGGGACCTTAATGTTTGCATTGCTCAGCTTACTTAACCCCTTTTGAGCCTATGTCTTCAGCAGAGCTTAAGTACTTGACTTGGAAAACTGTGTTTGTAGCCATCACTTCTGCCACAGACGGACAAGGAATTACAAGCTTTGTCAGTGGAGCCTGATTTTATCTCCTTTCATAGACATGAGGTGGTCCTCAGGACTAACAGGAAGTTCTTGCCTAAGGTGGTTTCAGATTTCCACCTTAATCAATCTATGTCTCTTCCTGTGTACTTCACTGACCATTCCTCCTCTGGCGAGAGGAGGCTGCACAGTTTAGATGTGAAAAGAGCCCTTAGCTACTACATAGAGCATACCAAGGGTCACAGGTTTGACTCCCTCCAACTGTTCCTCACTTATGGCGAGGTTGGTAGGAAACCTGCCACTAAAAGATCCATTGGCAGGTGGATTGTCTCTTGTATCCAATTTTGTTATGAAAACTGGGTAAGGTTCCGCCTCAGGCCGGAGGGCTCATTCTACTAGGAGGTAATAGCTGCTTCCCTTGGCTGCTGCCAGGGACATCCCTATTCTCTAGCTGATATGTCAAGCAGCTACCTGAAAAATAGTTCACTTTTACCAAGCATTACCCTTGGATATCCAGGCTAGGAGTGATGCTCGGTTTGGCACAGCTGTGCTTCAGAGCCTATTCCCTAAGTAGGTTCTGTCCCTCTCCATGGAGGTACTGCTTTGTAGTCTGTTACTGTCAGAATACAGCAAGACTTCACGTTGTTTGAAGAAAAATTACTCACCTTAGTAATGTTGTTTCTTCTAATGGAGTCTTGCTGTATTCTGACCTCCCCAGCCTGCCCCTCTCAGAACCTCTGTTTTGGGATGTGGGGGCAGTGCAGTGTTGGCACTCAGTAGGTGCCTAATTTTGTTGTTTTCACCCCTTTTTCTTGGGGTGAGTGGGTGTTGTGTTTTCATTTTTGGGTCTCCTGACTTGAGTCTTTGTTTTGGGACCAAAAATGTGTTTTATGTTTAGTAGCCAGTTGGCTAGTGTAGGTTTACAGCTTCCACACAGGACCTTAGTGAGTTTAGCTCATAAAGATCTGACGGTTTGAGTTTAAACAGCAACAGACAGAGTCTCAACCGAGCTCGAGCTCAGCGTTCCATGCCTGGCATGGAAAGTTAACTCTTTCATCTCCGGGGCAGTTCGAAGGTTGTGACTCACTGCTACTGTCAGAATACAGCAAGACTCCATTAGAAGAAACAACATTACTAAGGTGAGTAATTTTTCCGTGCACCTCTTGTTCATTCCCCACCCTCCACCAGTACTGCTGTATCAGTTGTCAGCAGGTCCCCAGGTGTGTGTGTGTGTGTGTGTGTGTGTGTGTGTGTGTGTGTGTGATGGACGCCATGAGGTCCGGGTGCCTCTAGCCTGGCAAGTGTGATAGAGAAAGCCGTCCAGTGTCATGGAACTCTGCAAGGAACATTCTGAGAGAATGCACTCAACCGAGTTTGGGGGGGGGGATCAAGCTACTAATATTGGGTGAAACATAGATGGTGTGGTGACTGAGAGAGGAAGAAACATGGAGGGATAACAATAAAAGGGGGTACCTGTTGGCCTGTGAAACAGATCCAACTATCAGAGGAGTTTTATTCAAGGAGGAAAAATATATTAACTTCATTTCTGTGTGCCAGTCCCCATTAATTCAATTCAAGTCTCTGTTTCTTACAGAACTGTTTGATCACGGAGGCATCTTTCACTCAGGTCCACCGCCCCTCTCCTGTCCACTCGGGGCCTGCTTTCCCCTCCTGTGCTGCCACTCCTGCAGCCCTTTTAATCCAGGGTCATCTGTCTTCGTCTCTCAAGGCTAGCTGCACCACCTCTGGTTGCTTGATCAGGGAGTTGGGGAGAGGAGTATCATCCAGAGATAGCTGAGGTTTGCCCGATCTCTTGGGCACTAGTTCTCTGGTGGAGTCCACACTACTCGCAGAGTGGCCAGAATCTGTGTTGTGGTCCCTGTTTCTAGAAGTCCCAGGAGGCAACTCGGCTCGCTGGCAGTCTCATCCTTTGTGATTGGTGGGGGACTTCTAGTGCAGGATGGGGTTTGAGCAAGCCATAGGTGGGGGTGGAGGGCGGCTGCTAAGGTCTGGGGTCAGGAACAGTTTCAGGAGGGTGTTGTAAAGTTACAAAGAGAGACTTAAGGGAGAAAGGGGAGGAGGCTGAGAGTATAGACAAGAAAAGAAAAGACCGGAGCTTAGGGAACGCCCTACCAGAGAGGGTGATATCATGCAAAACTGTGGGTAGCTTTAAAAGGGCATGGGACAGAGAACAGGGGAGAGTATGGGTGGGTGAGGCTTAGAACGGCCGAGGGCAGACAAAAGGGAAGGGGGTGGGGCAGCTGCAACTTAGGGGCGCTAGCTGCACACTTGAGCAGATGTTGATAGACCAGGAGGTCTGTTTCTGCTGGCACATTGGTATGTTTGTATGTTCGTATAAGAGGCAGCTTGGCCAGCAGTTAATTTCCTGGGGTGGGTAGGGAATGGGAAACAGTGTTACAGAATGGAGAGTAGGAAAATGGGGTGGAAGAGAGGAGGGAGGAAAGGTTGGGAGGGAGTCAAGCCAAACTTTGGATATGAAGGAGTCACAGTGGGTCCGGTGGCTGGCATCAGGGAAGGGGAGGGAGAGGGAGGAGTAAAGAGATCAGTGGTGGGTACAGGGAGAACAGTTCAAGGCAAAATGGCAGAAGGAGTGAAATAGGGTGTCCAGTCTGACAAGGGTGGACTTGGGAGCGCTGCAGTAGACTTTGTCTCCATAGTCATAGAAATGTAGAATTTGTTGGCAGAAAATGGCCGCCTGGCCCACCCAGTCTGCTCAGATGTTCATTGCCTAATCTGTCTCTACAGACCCTAACTGGTCTCTGGCAACCCTTCCTCCTCCTCCCTGTCTTCTTTCTAATACACCCCCATGTTTATTTATTTATTGTTTATTGAAAAAAAATCAGAGACAACCTTTGAGCACAAGTTGCTCGTTTGCAAAGGTTCCACGTCATATGAGAAACAATACAATAGACACGTCATATGAGAAACAATACAGTAGACAAAACAGGGTTACAAATTAAGTACACAATTCATAATTTATCAGCTCAAGTCAAGCCTCATTGCAGGGCTATTAATGGTTACGTAGGTATTTTTGATTAGTATGATACACTCTAACACCAATAAATAAACCATTAGGAAGTAAGGTAACTGTGCGACCTAATGCATTGTATCAAAATTAATTGATTTGTGGGAAGATCTGATAATAGCATGTAAACAATGACTGATCAGGAAAAACACTTATACCACTCCTGTTCACATTGGGTCATGGCAGCGCCAGGCTGAGTTCTGTGCAGTATTAGCCCTGAGAGCCCGTTTTAATTGTGAGATCTTGGGTAGAGTGGTTATGCAGGCAGGGAGTTCATTTAGCCACATGGCTGCCTGGTTAGTAAAGGAGTGCTGACCTAGGCTTGTTCTTCGCGTTGAGATTGCTAGGGCCTGCTGGGTCATGCTCCGTGTAGTGTAGATGTTGTGGACAGGCCTAATAAGGGAGCTAATGGTGGGTGATGTGAGGCCTAGGATTGCTTTCTTGGCCAGTAAGATTGTTTGATAGTGGAGCCTGGCAGAGAAGGGGAGCCAGTTTGTAAGGACGTATAGGTTGCATGTGTATGTGAGTTTATGCAAGCCAGTTACAAAGTGGAATGCTTTATTGAGCAGCATCCTGACTCTATCTAGGACTGCGTCAGTGGCTAACCCACAGATCTGGAGACCATAATCGATGAAAGAGAGCACAGAGCTGGATACTGCCATGCTTTTAGCTTCCTCAGTTTGGTTCAGCCTTTGTCTGAAAAGTGTTCCCAGTTTCCTATTTCCAATCTGAACGACACTGTCCACATGTTCTTTTAATGATAGGGTATCGTCTAAGAAGGCCCCAGGTATCTAAATGTTTTTACTTGCTCCAGTGGGATGCCCAGTGCATTGAGTAAGTTGAGTAGAATTGATCTGTTCTCACTATGTGTCCTTGTGAACAGCATAGTTTAGTTTCGTTTTTTTTATAGTTGAGAACAAGTTTATTGCTCTTAAACCCAGATTCTAGGGTTTCAAAGCTGTGCTGTAGTTCTTGCATAATGTTGACGTGTAGGGGTCTGCTGCAGTATATCACCACATCATCTGCATAAAGCAGCATCTTTGCCCTAGTACTCACTGTAGGCAGGCCATTGATAAACAGACTGAATAGTAGTGAGCCCAGGATTGAGCCCTGTATGTAGGACCCCTACTATGACACTTCTGTTGCTTGAGAGGATCCCATTTGTCTTCACTTTCTGTGATCGATCAGCGAGGTACCACCTGAACCATGCTGCAGCTTCATTAGAGAGGCCAAGAGAGTGTAGCTTTTTGTGATTAGCAATAGGTGATCCATGAGATTGAACACTTTTGTTAGGACTATGTATATGGCACCAACTACTTGCCCTTTGTCCAGAGCCTCATGAAGAGAGTTAGTATACTCTCTTGCTTCTGCCTCTTCTTGGTCTTAGGTCCCATCTACTGCTAGGCTCCCTTACTCCCCCCCCAATTCCCATTGCATCTTTCTTACTACTTCAACCCCGAAACCTGGACCTGGTTTGTAATCACCATCCGCTATCTCCAGCCCTTGCTGTACTGTTCCTCTTAATAGATTATACCACACAACATTGCACTTTGCAGCCTCTCGACACGTATCCGCTATCCCTTCCTATCTCCATCCTCCCCTCCTCCCACTTCCCTCTCCTCTCCTGCACTTAGTCCATATTCTGACTACGTTCCACTGGGGGATCCGTATGGACCACCCTGTGTTACTGTTTCTTATCGGAAAGACTGTTTGTTTGGCACATATTCTTGATTGTGTAACTTTGTTGTATTTTAACCTGCATATACACTTACATCCGTATTGACTATGCACTTTGTTGATCATGAAATGGGCAAGAAGGAGGGATGGAGGAACAATGGGGAATAATCAAAACAGCCATCGCAGAGGCAACAAGCCTTTGTGTGAAGCAAATCAACAAAACAAAACGAAGGAAAAAAACACTATGGTTCTCAAAAGAGGTGGCAGGGATGGTTAAGGAGAAAAGGATAGCATTCAGGAAATATAAGGAAACGCAGAAGGAGCAGGACAGAGAACTTTATCAGTTAAAGCAGAAGGAGGCAGGGAAGACAGTCAGAATAGCAAAGGCACAAACTGAGGAAAAGATAGCCAACTCTGTTAAGAAGGGGGATAAAACCTTTTATAGGTACACTAGGGAGTGAAGAAAGACCAAGGGAGGGATACAGAGACTTAAGGGGAGGGAATATGGGCAGAGGGTGACAATGAAAAAGCAGGGATACTGAACGAATATTTCTGCTCAGCATTCACAATGGAAGGGGGGGTACCTAAACCAAACAAGAGAGAAACTCTGAATAGGGGGGTCGATACCAGTCCATTCACAAAAGAAAGGGTTTTGAAAGAACTCTTGAAACTGAGGGTGGACAAAGCAGTGGGGTATCATGGGGTTCACCCAATAATTCTAAAAGAACTAAGGGTAGAACTAGTAACACCACTGACTACTATCTTTAACAAATCATGGGAGAATGGGTAGTACCTGAGGACTGGAGGAGGGCAAATGTGATTCCACTTCACAAAAGTGGGAACAGGGCAGAGGCAGGAAACTATAGACCAGTTAGTTAGACTTCAGTGGTAGGGAAAATGATGGAATCACTTCTGAAGGAAAGAATTGTTGAGTACCTAGAGGCCAGTGGGGCACAGGACCCAAGGCAGCATGGTTTCACAGCAGGAAGGTTATGTCAGACGAACCTAATAGATTTCTTTGACTGGGTGACCAAAGTAGTAGACTAGGGAGGGGCTGTGGATATGGCCTACCTAGATTTTAGCAAGGCATTTGACACAGTCTCACACAAAAGATTAATATACAAGTTAGCCAGCCTTGGAGTGGGTCCCAAGGTGGTAGCCTGGATAAAAAACTGGCTGGACAACAGGATGCAAAGGGTAATAGTAAACGGAGTCCACAGTGAAGAAAGGAGGTTAACTAGTGGGGTACCACAGGGTTCGGTACTGGGACTGGTCCTCTTTAATGTTTTTATAAGTGACATTGGAGAGCACCTGGAAGGAAAGGTATGTCTCTTTGCAGATGACACAAAGATCTGCAACAGGGTTGATACACAAGGTGGGGTGGAAAGAATGAAAAGGAACTTGGCAAGGTTGGAGGAATGGTCAAATATGTGGCATCTCAGATTCAATGCAAAGAAGCGCAAGGTAATGCATCTGGGAAACAAAAACCCTGGGGAAGAGTACACAATGGGGGGTGAGTTAATAACAACAAAAATCGAAAGAGACTAAGGAGTAATTATATCAGATGACCTAAAGGTGGGCAAGCAATGTGAGAAGGCAGTAAGGAGGGCTGGGGGATACTGGGATGCTTAAGGAGAGGCATCAACAGTAGAAAACAGGAAGTTGTTATCCCTCTGTACAGACAGTTGGTGAGACCCCATCTGGAGTACTGTGTGCAATTCTGGAGACCCCATCTCCGCAAAGACATAGACAGAGTGGAGGCTGTTCAGAGGAGGGCAACCAAAATGGTGCAGGGTCTGCACCAGAAGACATACGAGGGAAGACTAAAGCAGCTTAATATGTATACCCTTGAGGAAAGGAGGGAGAGGGGGGACATGATAGAAACTTTCAAGTATCGCAAGAGAATTAACAAAGTACAAGAGGGTAGCATCTTTCAGAAGAAGAGATGTGCAAGAACAAGGGGGCACAATTTGAAGATAGAGGGGGGACAGCTCAGAGGTAATATGAGAAAGTATTTTTTCACAGAGAGGGTTGTGGATGCATGGAACAGCCTTCCTGAGGAGGTTGTGTGGTCAGGAACAGTGGGAGAATTCAAGAATGCATGGGACAGGCATAAGGCAATTCTAGTGGGGGGTAGGAGGAAGTATGCTGTTGATTAACTAGAATCTGCAGCTTATCCATCAGGTAGAGAAATGGGCAGACTAGGTGGGCCAAGCGGTCCTTATCTGCCGTCAAATTCTGTGTTTCTGTTTCTATGTCTGAGTATTGTATCTGTTGTTTTTTCTATTGTACTTGTACTCCCCAGGTCCACCTTGAAAATGAGCTTTGCTCAACGGTGCCCGCCTGGTTAAATAAAGATTTTGACTGATTGATTGATTGACTCAGTAAGAGCCATGATTGTATTGTGTTGCTTTCTGAAGCCATGTTGCTCCACACACATTATTTTATACTTGTTGAAGTATTCCACTAGCTGATCTGACACAATTTTTTCTAGTGCCTTAGACAGAGGGGACAACATTGAGATAGGTCTATAATTAGTGACATTTGAGCTGTCCCCAGTCTTAAAGATGGGTGTAACTATTGCAGTCTTCCAGATCTGGGGAAATTGGGAGGTCCTCAGTGAGAGGTCAAAGATTTTATTTTAGGGGGAGGGCTACCTCATTCAGAGCTATGGTTAACAGCTTCATGTTCACCCCATCACTCCATGTCCTGGTTTTAGCTAGGGCTCATTTAATGTAGCTGATGGTTTTGCTTAGAGTGACACACTGAAAGTAACATGTAGGGATGGTTGGGTTGGTGTCCTTGTGGACCTCCTTGGTTGTTAGTGAGTGGGGCAGATTTGCTGGGATGTCTATCCTGTGCATGCTTCAACGCCCCCCCCCCCCAAACCACTGTTTTCGCATCCACCACTTCTGCTGGCAGTCTGTTCCAGGTGTCTACCACACTTTCAGTAAAGCAATATTTCTTCACACGCTCTTTACACCCCCGCTTCATCATATGCCCCTGGTCCTGGTGCTCTTTCTCATTTGAAAGAGACATCCTCCTGCAGGCTGTTCACCCCTGTAAGGTAGGTATAGGTCTCAACCATGTAACCTATTTCTCTCCTCTCTCCAGGGTGCACATATTGAGATTCCTTAGTCTCTTCTCATAGAGTTTCTTATGCAACCCCAGCACCATTTTAGATGCCCTCCTGTAAACTGCTTCTGCCCTGTCTATATCCTTTCTGGTGAGTGGCCTCCAAAACTGCAGTATTCCAGGTGGAGACTCACTAGCGAGTGATACAGTGGCAACACCCTCCTTCCCCCCTCTGGATATACCCCTCCCTATCCCTATGTATCTCACTAGGCCTACCCACTGCTTTGTAGTAGTAGTAAGTAGTAAAATGTTTTCATTCATATCAAATATGAACAAAGGATATACTTAGTTGGACCAAGGCTCATTTACAACGAGGTCCCACAGTACAAAGTAGTATCATATTGCATTTCTATATTACATTGATTTACAAAGTGAAACAACAGACAATAAAATCACACTCCACAAATAAAGTGAAATAATTAAAAATTAGGCAAACATATTACTTTATCAAAGAACACACAAGATTCTTTTGCCTTACTGTCTAGCTAAGGTTTTATCTCATTCCATCTATCCTTTCCTGTTAGGGATCTCAGGGTATGAGGAATGTTAATGTAAACCATTAACCCCCAAGTAAAAAACTGTACTTTTTCCTATTTCTAGTTTACGTTTAGAGACCACCAAATCAAATCCTATTGCAGATCTTAAAAAGGATTTTTTTGTTCTATATATAGTATTAGCAGATACATAATCTGGAAGTTGCCCTCTAATTCCTTTATCCATAAATGCTAGAATATGTTCATGTCTCCGATCGTTCAACCTCTGCCATCTTAATTTAGCATACAATTGTCAACTGTGTGCCATACAGGGGCATGAAGTATAAATCTGGCTAGTCTGTTATAGCAGACATCAAGTCTTGCGAGATCCTTCTTAGCTCCTGCAGAGTATAGGATATCCCCGTAATCAAAAAACGGTAGGATCATAGTATTTACTACCAGCCTCCTGGTCTCTTGGGACATGCACCGTTTTGCCCGATATAGGGCACCTAGTCATTTACCAACATTCTTTAGCAATTGCTGTATGTGTACGTCCCATCTCAGGTTGCTATCTAGCCACATTCCCAAATATCTATATGAATAAGCCTGTTGGATTACAGCACCCTCCTCTGTTTTAATGTTCAAAGTCATTTCTTCTGTTCTTTTTTTACTTTGATTAAATAACATAGTTTTTTTTTTGGATTAACAACTAATTCATGATATTTAAAAAATATTTGTATTTCATTAAATGCACATTGCAGTTTACTTTGTAATTTCTCTAAGAAGGTATCAGATGCGTAAATGATTGTATCATCTGCACAAAGATGAAATTAAATTGATGGGTCCATGAAACACAAGTCAGTTATATAGATACTGAACAGCAAGGGGACCAATATTGAGCCCTGTGGGACTCCAGAAACAATGGGTACAAGTTTGGATGAATAATTACCTATGAAAACCAACTGTTGTCTTCCCTTACGATAGGAACAAAACCACGCAATACTGTCCTGCTATGCCTATCAAGGTTTGTCACACTGCCGTGCCACCTTGAGGCCATCAGATATGATAACTCCAAGGTCCCTTTCCTGTTTAGTGACTGTCAGTACCTCCCTCCTGTCTTGCCTGGTGTCTTATGTGACTAGGTGCATGATTTTGCAGTTTTTAGCATTGAACCCCAACTGCCGTGCTTTAAACCACTTCTTGAATTTCCCTATATCCTAGCTCATTCTCTCCACCCCTTCTGAGTGTCCACCCTATTTAATGTTTTGGTATCATCTGCAGAAAGACATGCCTTTCCTTCTAGTTCCTCGGCAGTGTCACTTATGAAGACATTGAAGAGGACTGGTTCCAGTACTGAGCCATGTGACACCTCGCTGGTCATTCCTTCATTATTTGAGTGAATGCCATTTAACACACCCTCTGTCTCCTAGCTGTTAACCAGTTTGTAGTAGTCTCTTGGTAGGCAGAAAGCGGGATACTCACTTTGTTCCTGTAGAGCTCACCCCATTTGCGGTGAAGCTTGTGGTGGATGGTATCTGAATGGACAAAAAAAACAAGATGGCGGTCCAGCCAGACCCCAAAGTTCTTAAATGAGGAGACATCCTTAGTCACAGTACCATTAAAGGTATGGAAGATGGCAGCCCAGTGGCATGGAGGGCTGAGGCATCTGTGCCTTACCTCCTTCCACGCCAGTGACCCGTGTTCACGGTGTGAGCGGGCCACCGGGAGTCGGCCGGGGATGGAGAGGATTGAGCATCTGGAGGACTGCTCTCCTCTCCCAGGGAGGGGTGGGGATGGAGTCCGCTGCTTGGCTGGCCCCTGGCGGTGGCTTGGAGCTGGCACAATGGACCCATAATGCAGGGGATGGATGCAGGCAGGCCGTGCAGTGTGCCGGGCGCGGAGGGCGGCAATGGCCTGCCATTGGCGTTGTATGCCTCTCTCCAAGCTGGGGCTGGGCAAAAGAGAAAGGAATCCTGACCGGCGAGATGATGCTGACCTCCCGCAGGTGACGCACCCGGCCAGTTGACACCTCGTAGAAGCAGAGGTGAGTCCAGTAGATGCCGGGGTGACAGTGCTGGGTGGGGGCGGTGGAAGGGGGCCGGTTGGGGAGAGAAAGAAAGTAACAAAAAAAAAAAAAAGGATATGGAAGATGGGGAGAGGAGTGAGTTTGACAGTCATCTGCTGGGAGACAGAGGTCACGGAGAAGATTTTATTGACATTCAGGGACTGTTTGTCGTTGGTTCGGAACCAGCACTGGATGATGTAAAAGTCCAGTTGTAACTGGGTAGTGCAGTATGGGACAGAGGAACTGAAGGTAAAGAGCACTGTATCATCTCCGTACATGTGGATGGATGTGGAGGAACAGGAAGTAGGGAGGTTATTCAGGAAGATGGAAAAGAGAATGGGGCCAAGGACAGAGCCTTGGGGCACACCTGAGCAGATTTGAAGTGGAGATAGGGTGTTTCCAATATGGACAGCGTAAGATCTGCCATCAAGGTAGGGGTGGAAATAACTAACTGAGGAGGCAGAGAGTCCCGCTGCCTTAAGCTTGTTCAGAAGGAGGGGTGGGCAACAGTGTTAAAGGCTTTGGCCAAATTGACAAAGATGGCAGAGGTGATTGGGCCCTGGTCCATACCAGACAGGATGGAGTCACTGAACTGGAGGAGGTGTATGTGAAGTAGGACTTGAAGTGAAGAAGGGGAGGAGTCGAGGAATGAGGATAACTGTAAGAAAACACGTTATTCCTGGGCCTTAGCCAGGGTGGGGAGGAGATGGATAGGTTGGCAGTTATCAGGAGAGGAAGGCTCCACCCCTTTTTGGGAAAGGATCATAGAATCATAGAAGGCGATGGCAGAAAAGGACCTCCCGGCTCATCTAGTCTGCCCCTTACCCTCCCAGCCCTACCTACCGTATCTTGAGACATCCCCCCCCTTCCCCTTAGTCCCATGTGTCTGTCCCAAGTGGTCTTGAATCCCTCTATAGTCTCTGAATTCACCACCTCCTCTGGAAGCCCATTTCAGTTCTCCACCATCCTCTCCATGAAAAATTAACCTCTCACATTGCTCCTGAAGTGCCCCACCTGGAGTCTCAGTCCCTGCCCCCTTGTTATGTTTCCTTCCTTCCTTCCTGTGGAATAACTTCCCTGGGCCTCCCTTGTTTATCCCTTTGACATATTTAAAGGTTTCAATCATGTGCCCCCTCTCTCTCCTGGTCTCCATTGTATATGGCCCCGAATGAGCTAGGATATAGGGAAATTCAAGAAGTGGTTTAAAGCACGGCAGTTGGGGTTCAATGCTAAAAACTGCAAAATCATGCACCTAGTCACATAAGACACCAGGCAAGACAGGAGGGAGGTACTGACAATCACTAAACAGGAAAGGGACCTTGGAGTTATCATATCTGATGGCCTCAAGGTAGCAACAAGATGGAAGATCTGGAGGCTGTCATGGTACAGTCAGACCTGGACATTGTGGCCATCACTGAAACCTGGTGTAATGATAACCATGACTGGGAGATGGCCATACCTGGCTACAACATATTCAGAAGAGACAGAGCAGGCAGGAAGGGAGGAGGAGTGGCACTGTATGTGAAAAATGACATAAGGGCTACAGAGATCCAGGAGGAACAAAATGGGGAGAGATACTGTGGGTTAGCTGGAAAGGAAAATGGGGACAGCTATCCGTACAGGTGTGGTCTATAGACCACCAGCCCAGGAGGAAGAAACAGATAGAGTTGATGCTAGCCATCCAAAGGATGGCAGACAAGGTTAGGTAGTACTGGTTGGAGACTTCAATATTCCAGACGTGGACTGGAGCATCCCAGCAGCAGCATCAACTAGGAGCAGATTTATCCTGGACTCCCTTCAGGGTGCCTTCCTCAAGCAACTGGTCATAGAACCAACTTGGCAGAAGGCAATACTGGACCTTGTGCTCACAAACAGAGACAGTGTGATGGGGGTAACAGTGGGGGAGCACCTGGGTAACAGTGACCACCAGTCATTGTGGTTTGAAATCACAGAAAGAGCAGAACCAAACCACACAAAAACATGTATCCTGGATTTTAGGGGGGCAGACTTTAGGAAAATGGGGAGATACTTGACAGAGGCATTAAGGGGAATGGGACAGGAATCAGGGTTGAGGAACAGTGGGCAGTATTTAAAATGGGATTATAAGAACAACAGAATTATGCATTAAGCAGGTTAGCAAGAGGAAAAGGAAGAGGAGACCATTATGGTTCTCCAAAGAGGTAGCAAAGAAAGTGAAAGCCAAAAGATTGCATTCAGGCAATACAAAAGACACAGGCAGAAGGGATAGGGAGAAGTACCAGGAGAAGCAAAGGAGGCAGGGAAGTCAGTAAGGGAAGCCAAAGCTCAGACAGAAGAACACATTGCAGAATCAGTGGGTAAAGGGACAAAACCTTTACAGGTACATAAGTGAAAAAGAAAGACAAAGGGAGGGATAGTGAGACTTAAGGGGAGGATGGGAGCCACGTGAGGATGACAACAGTAAAGCTGACATATTGAACAGGCATTTCTGCTCAATCTTTACTGAGGAAGAGGGGGGAATGGGTCTGAAGGGAGTACAAGGTGAGAATGGTGCAGAATGGGACAAGTCCCTTTACACGAGAAAGGGTCCCAAGGAACTGAAAGTAATAAGAGTTGATAAAGCAATGGGGCCAGACGGGTGCACCCCAGGGTCCTTAAAGAACTAAGAGAGGTGGTGGCTGAACCTCTGGCATCCTGTTTAGCCGATCACTGGAAACAGGGAGGTACCCAAAGACTGGAGGACAGCAGATGTAGTCCCCTTATACAAAAGTGGGAACAAAGAGGAAGCAGGGAACTACAGACCAGTCAGCCTCACCTCGGGTAGTGGGGAAGATCATGGAAGCACTACTGAAGGAGAGATTGGTGGAACATCTGGTTGTCAATGGACTACAGGACCCAAGGCAGCATGGTTTCACCAGGGGGAGGTCATGTCAGACCAACCTTGTTGAATTTTTTGACTGGGTGACTAGGGAGGTGGATCAGGGAGGGCAGTGGACATGGCCTATCTGGACTTCAGCAAGGCCTTTGACACTGTGCCACATAGAAGACTATTACACAAACTGGGGAATATGGGTGTGGGCAGGACAGTAGTGTGGTGGGTAGGTAACTGGCTGGGTGGCAGGACACAGAGGGTGGTGGTAAATGGCTGTCACTCCACAGAGAGAAGAGTGACCAGTGGGTACCACAGGGATCAGTGCTGGGACCGGTCCTATTCAACATCTTCATCAGTGACATTGGCAGGATCTAGAAGGCAGAATTTCACTGTTCACTGATGACACAAAGCTCTGTAACAGAGTAGACACACCAGAGGGTGTAGACAGAATGAGAAGCGACCTGCAGAAACTTGAAGAATGGTCAGGGTTTGGCTGTTGAAATTCAATGCAAAGAATGCAAGATAATGCATATGGGGCACAAAAACCCTGGCACAATATATCAGTTAGGGGTGAGGATATAGCATGCACCAAGCAGAAAGGGATCTTGGGTTGTCATCTCTGATGACCTCAAGGTAGGGAAACAGTGTGACAAGGCAGCAGGTAAAGCAAATAGGATGCTGGGATGTATAGGCAGGGCATCACCAGCAGGAAAAGGGAGGTCATAATTCCGCATACAAGACACTAGTGAGGCCCCACCTGGAGTACAGTGTACAGTTCTGGAGCCCATACATACGTGAGGACATAGACAGGGTAGAGAAGGTTCAGAGGAGGGCAACAAAGATGGTGCATGGATTGCATCACAAGTCCTATGAAGACAGGTTGAAGGAACTGAACATGTACTCCCTGGAGGAGAGGAGGGAGAGAGGGAATATGATAGAGACATACAAGTATCTTACAGGGAGGAACAGGGTGCAGGAAAACACTATTTTTAAGCGAAAAAGATGTTCCAGAACTAGAGGGCATGGGATGAAGTTGGAGGAACATTAGAAAGAATTTCTTCACAGAACGGGTGGTGGACAAGTGGAACACCCTGCCAGAAGAAGCGGTGGGGGCTGAAACAATCACGGGATTTAAGAATGCATGGGATAGGCATAAAGGAATTCTAGAGGTCAGGGGTAAGGGGAAACAGACTTCTAGGAAAACAAACTGAACTTACAAGCTCAAATGGGCAGACTGGGTGGGCCATAGGCCCTTATCTGCTGACACTGTCTATGTATCTATGTATCTATGTAAATCCTGGCATCTCTGTTCGTGTTTTTTTTCCCCTTCATCCCCCGCACCATCTTGGTCGCCCTTCGCTGAACCCTTTCAATCGAGTCTATATCCTTACACAGGTAAGACCTCCAAAACTCGACACCGTACTTGAGGTGTGGCCTCACCAGGGCCTGATACAGGGGCACCAGGACCTCCCTATGCCTGCTGGCGATCCCCCTGCTGATACTTGTCAGCATCCCAAATGCCCTCCCCACTGCCCTTGAGCATTGCTTCCCTACCTTGAGGTTGCTGGAGACTGTTACCTCCAGATCCCTCTTGTCCTCTGTCACCCTGACTCTCTCCCCTCCCAGCATGTACTCGGCTCTTTGGTTCCTGTGTCCCAGGTGCATAACAGCACACTTCTTGATGTTGAATTTTAGCTGCCAGGTCTCTGCCCACTCCTCCAATACTCTCAGGTCACTTCTCATGTCCTCCACCCCCCGAAGAGTCAACTCTGTTACAGAGTTTCGTGTCATCTGCAAAGAGGGCCACCCTCCCTTTCAGTCCATCTGCAATGTCTTGTATGTAGATATTGAACAGGAGGGGCCCCAGCACTGATCCCCGGGGAACTCCACTCCTCACCTGCCTGATCCCTGAGTGCACCCGGTTCACCACCACCCTCTGACTCCTGTCTACCAACCAGTTTTCCACCCATTTTGTTATTTTGAGCCCTACCCCTATGCTATCCAATTTGTTGACCAGCCTTCTATGGGGGACGGTGTCAAAGGCCTTACTGAAATCCAGATAGGCCACATCCACCGTACCCCGGTCCACTACCTGCGTCACTCAGTCGAAAAATCTGATCAAATTGGACTGGCATGACTTGCCCCTGGTGAACCTGTGCTGTCTGTCATCCAGCAGTCTGTTCACCTCCAGGTACTTCATTACCCTTTCACCTATGAGTGCCTCCATGACCTTCCCCACCACAACGGTTAGGCTGATGGGGCAGTAGTTTTCCCTTAGCTCCCTGCTTCCCCCTTGTAGATCGGTACCACCGTCTCCTTTCTCTAGTCCTCTGGCACTCTACTGGTGTCCAGGGACAGGTTGAACAGCCTTGCCAGTGGGGCAGCCAGCTCCCCTTTTAGTTCCCAAATCACTCTTGGATGCAGGCCTTCCGGCCACATGGCCTTGTCCACCTTCATCCTGGCTAATTCCTCCCTAACTCTCTCCGTGGTGAAGGGAGCTGATACCATCCCTATGCCCCCACCTTTTCAATTCCGGCCCTCCACCCCCCCCTCCATAAATACAGAGCAGAAATACCTGTTCAGGTCTTCTGCCTTCTCCCCGTCCTCCTCCAAGTGCTCCCCTTCTTTCCCTCTCAGCTTTTCAATCCCCTGACCAGCCTTCCTTCTGTCCCCCACATATCTAAATGTCTTTGTCCCTCTCCTGGCCTGTTTCGCTATCCTTTCCTCCGTGTCCGCCTTAGCCCTTCTAATGACCTTTCCTGCTAGTCGTCTCGCCTCCCTGTAAACCTCCCTATCCCCCTTCCCCTGAGTACTCTTGTATCTCCTGAACACCCTCTGCCTATCCCCTACCTCTCTTACTACATCCCTATTGAACCAAAGCGGCGTCCTGCTTCTAGCCCCCTTCCTGACACTTTTGATGGATCCTGTGTGGCCTCCCAGTTCTGGTCCCTGATAGCTACCCATAGTTCGTCTGCGTCATTTATATCCCCTAATCCTTCCATCACCACCCTCACCAGCCTTCTTAATCTGTCGAAGTCTGCCCGCCTAAAGTCCAGCACTGTTGTGCTGGTTCGGGTCTCCGTCCTCCCTGCCCTCACCTTGAATCTGACAGTCCTGTGGTCACTTTTCCCTAGTTTTTCTCCTATCATCACCTCCTCCACATTCTCTCCATTTATCAAGACCACATCTAGCAGGTTGCTCCCCCTGGTGGGCTCCATGACCAGCATTTCAGGGACACCCCACTTAGCCCATCCACTATTTCCCTACTTCTTGCTGAAGCTGCTTCGGGGATGGTCCATTCCACATCTGGTAAGTGTAGGTCGCCTACCAGTAATGTATCCCCCTTGAGAGCCATCCTCTCAATATCCTGGAGCATCACCCTGTCCTGATCTTCTCCCTGTGAGGGTGGTCTATATACAACTCCCAGTCTCAAGTATTCCCCTACCCGCCTACATACTAGCTTCACCCATAGAAATTCCGTAGCCCCATTGCCTTCCTGCCCCTCCGTCGCCTGTCTGACTTCTTTGACATAAACGGCTACCCCCCTCCTGTCCTTACTGTCCTTCCTAAACAGCTTGAAGCCTAGTATAGCTGCCTCCCACATGTGGAGGTCCATCCACCAAGTCTCAGTCATTGCTATGATGTCTAACTTGTCATGCTCAATGATGGCCATCAGTTCCTCCATATTATATGCCAGACTCCTAGCGTTCACCACCAACCCCTTCCACCAACTTTCCCCCTCCCTTGCTCCCCCACTTGCCAGCACCTTGTTCATCAGTCTTTCCCTGGGGGGGGGGGACCTAGGAACCCCCAGCTTGTTTGTGGTATGGTGTGGATTTACGTCCAGCCCCCGCCTGCTCAGTTTAAACATAAATTATATTCTTTTCTGAAAAACTCCCCCATCCGACACCTCAGATTGGCTGCCCCCCTCTTTTGAGGTGTAACCTGTCCACAGAAAAGAGGCTTTCATCCTCCCAAGTTGCCCCCCCAGTCCCCTATCATCCCATGCCCCATCTGTGCACACCATTCCGCTAGCCAACTGTTAAGCTCCTGTATCTTTTGCTTCCTCTCAGTACTAGCTCTCAGCACTTGCAGTACCTGTGAGAAGGTTAGAGATTTGACGTTCAACCTTCCGCAGAATGTAGCAAGGGCCCTAAATGTTGCGCTCACCTCCATGAGACTATTACCTGCCAGGTCGTTAGTCTCCAAGTGGAACACTAGATGTGAATTCCTGTCCTCGGTGCCACCCCATGAGGGAATATGGTGCACAACCTCTGATATAGTCATCTCAGGCAAGCATTCAACCCATATCCTTCTTCTTCTGCCACCACACTTGACCCCCTTTAAGATTGAGTCACCAACCAGCAGCACGTTGACCCCCTCCTCGGATTGTGTCCAGAGGTCAGGGAGAGTAGCTGAGGAGAAGAAGAGGTTGAAGAGGAGAGGAGGGTTATAGGAGTGGCAAAGGGAAAGGATGACAGTAGCCAGTTTCCAAGGGTCAGGGAGAGTAACTGAGGAGAAGAAGAGTTTGAGGAGGGGAGATGGGTAATAGGGGTGGCAATGGCAGGAGCAGAGAGATGAAGAAGCTTGGTGTTAAGACCATTATGGCCCATGTACTTGTGGGGGTTTAGAGCTAAGAGGCCTTTAAGGGAGGCAGAGGGAGTGGTGGGAGAGAAGGAGAAAGAGTGTGGGGAGGAACAGAGGAGGGATTGAGTACAGATGGTGAAGGAGTTGAAGGAAGAGGCAATAGCAGCAGGGTCTGAGACCTGCAAGTTTTTTTTTTCCTCAGCTTTATTAACCAACAGTTCATCATACAGACAGTGTTATCCTCTTTCCATACATATATCTTACAGTTAATCATTTTTTTTATTTATTTACTTTTAAAGAGAGCAGCGTTATGAGCATTTAAACATGGCAAGTTTAAAAGTACAAAATCACAAGGTTGTTCACAGATATACAAGGAGTGCAGTATAAGTCTGAGCCATGATGTCCCCAGCTAAGTCAGTTTACACAGCAGAACACATAACAGATCTTCCCAGGTGTCAGTAGCTCACCTTAAATAGATTTAAGAGTAAGCCCACACCATCATTAAGGAACAAAGTCAGTATCTTGTGTCATAATATAAATTACCCAGCTTTACCATTGCCTCTGAAATCAGGTCAGTTTGTCATGTATATATGTCATTGTATGCTCCATTTTATATATGTCATTAACAGTCACCTGCCGGGAGCTTACTGAGGGTAGGGAAGGTAACATCCAATTCCTAGTACTGTAATGGCTTTTTTTTTGCTACCAGAATGTAAAGGTAGACCATGGAACTGGTAAGGGTGTGCTGGTTCTGTGGTGGAACCGATATAAGCACCATAGATGGGCAAATCAGGTCTTTTGGCACTGACAGCTGCTCAAGCTGGAGTGCGATATTGGACCAAAATTGAAAAAGATCTGGGCACGGTGAAAATATATGGGCCTGATCACCTTGCTGGTGCCCACAATTTCTCCAACAGAATTTGCTGGGAGGTATTTGGCTAAAATGGCTGGGGTTCTAAAAAACACATGGAATGACATTTCCTGGCGAATTCACGTCAAATTGTAGAAGTAATTTTGAGTGCAGGTAATGTGTGTTTTAACCAGTCAGGGGATTACGAGAGTCTTATCATGGTTCCATTTTGCCAAGATTGAAAGAGTGGAGTCCTCCAGACAGTCCTAGAGTCTGCGGTAATAATAGTCAATATGGTGTTCCCAGTGTGCGTTCCCCAATGCATCCATGACCAATCACAGCAGCAGGAGGCAGGAGGCAGGGACAGCTGCCCATTCTTTAGTTTTATGCAAGAGATATGTGTGGACTTATAGAAACCTAAAGTGCTCTCTCCCAATCAGCCCGAACTGGGTCTGCAGGTGCTCAAAAGAGACTACTCCCCATAGGTGCAAATACAGTTAATCATCTTGACTGCATCACGGCAACTTACACTGTTTTTTTTTTTTTCTTCAATTCCCTTTCCTCCTGTCACCACTCGCAGGGGCCCCATCAGTCACTCCGCCTTGTCCCACCCTGCTGTGAGCCCTTCTGCTGACCCACCTGTGACACACCTACCTGGCACCCCTCGGTCATTACCCCCTGAGGCGGGGCCACCTTCTGTGCCACAGCGAACATTCATCCCATCTAGTACCAAGGCAGGCGGAGGTGAAGGAGGGAGGCGGTCAGGTTCTGGAGAGGAGGATCCAGCATGGGTGTGATGGTGGGAGTGACGTCTTCCTTCCGGCGTGTGGGGTGTTTCCTGGTTTTCTTAGTTACCCCCCGCGCAGGCGATGCAATGACGCCCAGCGTAGGGTATGAGCGCCAGCCCCGCACTCCCTCCCGTGGACATCTGCTGTTGCATCCCCTGATCCTTACATGGCTCTGGCTGTTACACATTATGCCTCTGCGTGGTGTTACTGCTGCCAGGGAACCACAGTCCACCCCTCCCTGAGAGAGGAGAGCTGTCAGTCGGACACGCGATCCTTTCTGTCCCGGCCAACCCCAGGCAACCTGAGCTCGATCCCGACCCCGGGTTGCCGGCGTGGATTGGTAAGATGCTCAATGCCTCAGCCCTCTGCACCACCGGGCCGGCAACTTACACTGTTGTCAATACTTTGTGTTTACCTCTAACATTCGTACTTACATTTCTAGCTGTTCTGTTCCCCAGCATTCTGTTTAAAGAATTGTTTTGCTGTTACTCATTGTGTCTTATGGATGTATTCAAGTATCTGTTTCATTTATTACATGAAGAATTAGTCAAGGCAATAAACATTTGTTAACTGTTAAATAAAACTTCAGCTTTAAAAAAAAACAAAACAAAGCTGGGTTACTCATGTTCTTTCCTTTGACATAGACTGGTATTATGTTTGTATGTTATACTTAATTCAAACCATTTTACTCTGGTGTTTCCACTGTTACTGGCTACCCTCCTTATTCTCTCCTGGCTATGTTCAGAATTATTTACAATTATTCTTGTCTTAACTAATAGATGTGGGAGTTTTCAAGCTTGAGGATTGAGTGGGAGCTAGATCAGAGGGGAGAAAAGGAAGTGGATATATTTCCTGAACTTGGAGGGGTGAGTAAAGTTGGTCTGGATTGTGGATGCAAAATACTCAGATTTGGCAAGTCTGGGGGCTTTGCTACAGGTGTTGTGAAGGGCTCAGTAATTGGTCAGGGCAGCAGGAAAGCCCATATCCTTTTAGGACTGCCAGTCTAGGTCTCTGGCTAGGAGCCAAACCACAACTTTGTGGAAATCCAGAGGAGTTGGGAACTCCAGACTCTGTTTTCCCTAAGGGAGACATGTTGGTCCCAGGCAGCCATGAATTTGGACTTTTAAGGATTGGTGGGTGGAACTGAGGCTGGTGGCTGCTGAGATAGTGGACCAGTCAGTTGCTGACAGGTCAGTGTGGAGGGAGAACCAGTCCAGTGACCTGAAGGAATGGAGGATGAATTTAGAGGGACCTTTAGGGCAGTGGATCTTGCACACACAGTGGACCATATGGTGGTCACTGAGGGCGTCTGGGAGGACACCTGCATCCACAGTATGGTGGGGATGGGGGGAGAGGACCCAGTCCATAAGGGAGTGGTTTTGGGATTTATGACTGAAGTGAGTGGGGTCTGAAATCTATTGAGATTGTTGAAAGGGTTTTACAGTTTGGCAAAGTTTATGTGCAGTGGGGGAGAGCCAATTAATATTAAAGTCACCAAAGATCAGCAACTCACCAATACAGGAGTGGGAACAGATGGCAGCGAGGAGATTGGTGATTGATGCAGGGGGCACTCTGGGGCAGGAGGAGACTTCTGCAACAAAAATAGGGACTGAAAAGAGGAGGGAGAGTTTGAGGAGTAGCAGCTCATAGACCGAGTGAAAAGAGACAGCACAAGCGCAAATTGGACACCAGTGGAGAAGTAACTGCTACACCACAGTCCCTCTTGGGGCAATCCTGCCTGGCTATGGTGTAACCTGTGATGGCTACTGTGGAATCGTATACTTTGCTGGAGAGTCAAGACTCCAAGATGATGAGGAGATCTGGCAGGAAGCTGGTTATTAAAGACTGCAATAGATGCAGTTTAGGGAGAAGGCTGTGGATGTTGAGGTGGGCAACCCTCAGTTATTTGGCGGGAGTTGCAAGGGTACAGTGGGGATGAGACCAGGATTAAGTTTGCTGTTGCCTGTTAGCATAAGCAGCAGGGAGACAAAAAGCTTAATAGAACCAATGAGCTGTTTTGGGGGGGGGGAGGGGGGATAAGGGTGGAAAGGGGGCAGGAGGTGCCAGAGAGCTTCAAAATGGAGCCAAAGATCAGGTGTGAGACAGCAGCTAGGATGACTGGGGGAATGGAGTAGGCAGGGGAGAGTGGGGGAAGAGAAGGGCGTGGAGGAGTAGAAAGAGGGGGTGTAGGAGGGGAAGAGATTGAGTGGTGGAAAGGCAGAGGAGAAAGAGAAAAGGAGGACAAGAGGAGAAACAAACATAGAATGTCTCGGCAGAAGAGGACTGGTAGGCCCATCTAGTCTGCCCTATTTTTCCTGCCTATTACTACACCCTGGACCCTATTTGGGCATAGGTGTCCCTCTCTCCTCCCTTACCTCTACTTATTATACCCATGTGTATATCCCAAGCATTCTTGAAGCTCCCCTCTGTCTTTACCCCCCCCATTACTTCTAGCATTCCATGCGTCCACCACCCTTTCTATGAAGAAAATTTCCTTACATCCCTATTAAACTCCCCCCCCCAGCTTTATACATGCCCCTGTGTTCCAATACTCCTACTCCAATGAAAGAGAGTCTCCTCCTGCACCTTGTTCACCCCCGTGATGTAGTTATACTAGGTTTCAGTCATGTCCCCTCTTGCTCACCTCTCCTCCAGGGAATACATGATGAGCTCCCACAGCCTCTCTTCCTATGGTTTCTTGTGCAGCCCCTGCACCATTTTAGTAGGGCCTCCTCTGGACTACTTCCACCATGCGAATATCAATGTGGAGGTGTGGCCTTCCAAACTGGACACAGTACTCCAGGTGTGGTCTCACTAGTGAGCAATACAGTGGCAACACCACCTCCCTTCTTCAGCTAGAAATCCCTCTCCCTATGGTGGGGGACTCCATCATAAGAGAGATCCAGCTAGGAACACAGGAGGGGGAGGACAGGGAGGTGAGGTGCCTACCAGGTGCCATGGCATGGAGAGATGGAAGGAAGATCCTGGGGATCACTGGGAAGGCAAGGCTGGAGGGTGAGCTGGATGTCATTATCCACCTAGGTACTAATGACCTGGCAAATGGGGAGCCAAAGGAAGTTCAGGAAGAGTTTAGGAAATTGGGGAGGGGTCTCAAGCAAGTAGCTACTTCTGTCACTTTCTCAGAAGTACTTCCTGCGAGAGGCAAGGGAGAGCATAGGAGTGCATGCACCAGGAACTTTAACTCATGGTTGAAGAACTGGTGCTGTGAGGAAGGGTTTGGATTCACTGGTGACTGGGGACCCACCTGGAGGGATGGAGGTTTGTTCAAGCCTGACGGCCTGCATCCCATCCTGAAGGGGAATCCAAGCACTCAATGATAAGTTTTAATGCTACATTGACAAGCATTTAAACTAGCAAAGGGGGGTGGCAGGCCAGCAAGGAGGGTACCTACTTGCTCATCCCCCACAGCTAGCAGTGGAACCAGTGAACCAGAGAGTGGCTATCTCTGCAAAGCAGTGTGCAAAGATGGAGATTAGTGCCCAAGAGGTGGATAGGCAGAAAGGGCAAAATTCAGCAGAAGGGCAGACAGCAAGGAGAACCAGGGATAAAGGACAACCAAGGAAGGGCTGGAGTAGAAACAGCGAAACAGCCTAGGAGGTCAAATCATGGAAAGCCATGTGTGCAAATGCCAGGAGCCTTAGCAACAAGATGGAAGCTCTGGAGGCTGTCATGGTACAGTCAGACTGGACATTGTGGCTATCATCAAACCTGGTGTAATGATAACCACGACTGGGAGATGGGCCATACCTGGCTACAACATATTCAGAAGAGACAGAGCAGGCAGGAAGGGAGGAGGAGGCACTGTATGTGAAAATGACATAAGGGCTACAGAGATCCAGGAGGAACAAAATGGGGAGAGATACTGTGGGTTAAGCTGGAAAGGAAAATGGGGACAGCCATCCGCACAGGTGTGGTCTATAGACCACCAGCCCAGGAGGAAGAAACAGATAGGGAGTTGATGCTAGCCATCCAAAGGATGGCAGACAAGGGTGAGGTAGTACTGGTTGGAGACTCAATATTCCAGACGGGACTGAGCATCCCAGCAGCAGCATCAACTAGGAGCAGATTTATCCTGGACTCCTCTTCAGGTGCCTTCCCAAGCAACTGGTCATGGAACCAACTCGGCAGAAGGCAATACTGGACCTTGTGCTCACAAACAGGGTCAGTGTGATGGGGGTAACAGTGGCAGAGCACCTGGGAAACAGTGACCACCAGTCATTGTGGTTTGAAATCACAGAAAGAGCAGAACCAAAGCACACAAGAACACGTATCCTGGATTTTAGGGGGGCAGACTTTGGGGAAAATGGGGAGATACTTGAAAGAGGCATTAAGGGGAATGGGACAGGAATAAGGGGTTGAGGAACAGTGGGCAGTATTTAAAATGGGGATTACAAGAACAACAGAATTATGCATTAAGCAGGTTAGCAAGAGGAAAAGGAAGAGGAGACCATTATGGTTTTCCAAAGAGGTAGCAAAGAAAGTGAAAGCCAAAAAATTGCATTCAGGCAATACAAAAGACACAGGCAGAAGGGGATAGGAGAAGTACCAGGAGAAGCAAAGGAGGCAGCGAGGTCAGTAAGGGAAGCCAAAGCTCAGACAGAAGAACACATTGCAAAATCAGTGGGTAGAGGGACAAAATCTTTTACAGGTACATAAGTGAAAAAAAGAAAGATGAAGGAGGGACAGTGAGACTGAAGGGGAGGATGGGGCGCGTGGAGGATGACAGCAGTAAAGCTGACATATTGAACAGGTATTTCTGCTCAGTCTTTACTGAGGAAGAGGAGGATAATGGGTCTGAAAGGAGTACAAGGGGTGAGAATGGTGCAGAAATGGACACAAGTCCCTTTACACGAGAAAGGGTCCTGAAGGAACTGGAAGTAATAAGAGTTGATAAAGCAATGGGGCCAGATGGGGTGCACCCCAGGGTCCTTAAAGAACTAAGAGAGGTGGTGGCTGAACCTCTGGCTATCCTGTTTAGCCGATCACTGGAAACAGGAGGTACCCAAAGACTGGAGGACAGCAGATGTAGTCCCCTTATACAAAAGTGGGAACAAAGAGGAAGCAGGGAACTACAGACCAGTCAGCCTCACCTCGGTAGTGGGAAGATCATGGAAGCACTACTGAAGGAGGATTGGTGGAACATCTGGTTGTCAATGGACTACAGGACCAGGCAGCATGGTTTCACCAGGGAGGTCATGTCAGACCAACCTCATTGAATTTTTGACTGGGTGACTAGGAGGTGGATCAGGGAGGGCAGTGGACATGGCCTATCTGGAATTCAGCAAGGCCTTTGACACTGTGCCACATAGAGACTATTACACAAACTGGGGAATATGGGTGTGGGCAGGTCAGTAGTGTGGTGGGTAGGTAACTGGCTGGGTGGCAGGACACAGAGGGTGGTGGTAAATGGCTGTCACTCCACAGAGGGAAGAGTGACCAGTGGGGTACCACAGGGATCAGTGCTGGGACTGGTCCTATTCAACATCTTCATCAGTGACATTGAGGACCTGAAGGCAGATTTCACTGTTCGCTGATGACACAAAGCTCTGTAACAGAGTAGACACACCAGAGGGTGTAGACAGAATGAGAAGGGACCTGCAGAAACTTGAAGAATGGTCAGGGGTTTGGCAGTTGAAATTCAATGCAAGGAAGTGCAAGATAATGCATATGGGGCACAAAAACCCTGGCACAATATATCAGTTGGGGGTAAGGATATAGCATGCACCAAGCAGGAAAGGGATCTTGGGGTTATCATCTCTGATGACCTCAAGGTAGGGAAACAGTGTGACAAGGCAGCAGGTAAAGCAAATAGGATGCTGGGATGTATAGGCAGGGGCATCACCAGCAGGAAAAGGAGGTCATAATTCGCTATACAAGACACTAGTGAGGCCCCACCTGAGTACAGTGTACAGTTCTGGAGACCATAATGCACGTAAGGACATAGACAGGGTAGAGAAGGTCTCAGAGGAGGGCAACAAAGATGGTGCATGGATTGCATCACAAGTCCTATGAGGACAGGTTGAAGGAACTGAACATGTACTCCCTGGAGGAGAGGAGGGAGAGGGATATGATAGAGACATACAAGTATCTTACAGGGAGGAACAGGTGCAGGAATACACTATTTTTAAGCGAAAAGATGTTCCCAGGACTAGAGGGCATGGGATGAAGTTCGGAGGGAGGACGATTCAGAGGAAACATGAGGAAGAATTTCTTCACAGAACGGGTGGTGGACAAGTGGAACACCCTGCCAGAGGAAGTGGTGGGGGCTGAAACAATCACAGGATTTAAGAATGCATGGGATAGACATAAAGGAATTCTGGAGGTCAGGGATAAGGGGCAACAGACTTCTAGGAAAACATGAACTGAACTTACGAGCTCAAATGGGCAGACTGGGTGGGCCATAGGCCCTTATCTGCCGACACTGTCTATGTATCTATGTATCTATGCACCCCAGCATCCAACTAACCTTGCTTACTACCTTGTCACACTGCTCTGCCACCTTCAAATTATCAGTTATGATTATCCCAATGTCCCTCTCTTGCTTGGTAAGTGTAAGTACCTCCCCATCTTATACACAGACCCCGTATTTCCCTGCCCCAGGTGCATGACTGCAGATTTTGGCATTGAAACCCAGCTGCCACACCTCTGGCCACTTCTCTGGTTTTCCCAGATCCCTTTGCATTCTCTCCACCTGCTCCTGGGTGTCCACCCTGTTGCAGATTTTTGTCATCTGCAAAGAGACACACTTTCTCCTCCAGTTCCTCAGCCATGTCACTTTAAGACATTATTTATTTATTTTATTTTGTTAACCGGGTAAGTGCACTAGACAAAGGCATTGCCTATTTTCACGCATGACCCGGGTGAGTTAAGACAGTACAGGTGATACAATAAATGGTGACAGTTTAGGCGAAACAAATAACAGGTGAATACAAAGTCCACAAAACATAGCAAGGTGTTGCAATCACAGTTAGGAGTTACAGACAGTGTAAGCAGTATATACCAGGTAACACAACACACAAATAGTTGGAGAATGCAACACACCAAGGCATTAACATTGATCCAGTCAGGACAGCTAACCCTGGACATAGCAACGTAACAGCAGCATGGATACCAAGTGGGTTAAGTGCACGAAAACGTGTTGGCAACAGGTAAGGCCTGGTTAAGTGGAATTTTTCAGGGTCATGCTGCACGAACATAAGTCAGTGCTCATTAGGTGATTGCATTGGTTGCTCTTAAAGACCTGGAGAGACTGAGCTAGACTTACTGCTGTGGGGACAGAGTTCCAAAATGTGGGCGCAAATGCAGAGAACGCCTGCTCACCCATCTTTGTCTTACATTTAGGGACATCAAAGAGCGGCCTGTCTGCTGACCTCAACAGGTATGCCTGTGGGGTGTGTCTTAACTTTTTGGCAAGTGCAGGTGGTGTGCCAGATCTTATAATGCTATCGACTGTGCAGCCTGCCGTATAGGTTCTGTAGGAGGACAGGGACAGCCATGCAAGACTGGAATATAGAAGGCAGTGATGTGTACCCTGGGGTGCAGATAGGGCAAAGTGGCAAATACTGTTGGCTTAGGTCCTTCTTGCTGGCTTCCAGGAAGGTAATAAGGCCATATGCAAGGCTTAGACGTAGGACACCCTGTGCGATAGCAAGTCTAGCAGATGTGGTGAGGGTGAGTCTAATTTTGTAGGCAAGTTCCAGTTTTATATCTACTGACTTGCAGATAATGGATAGATAGAGGCTGAAGTCCAGAGAAGGGTCCAGGGTAATTCCCAGGTACCTGAAGAACTGCACGACATCTAGCGGTGCTCCCAGTGGACCAGGGATGGTCAGAGTGGACGAACTGGCTTTGTGTCTGGGTGCAGATCCGAAGATCATGGCGACCGTCTTCTTCGAGTTCAACAGTAGTTTGTTTTCCCTAAGCCACGACTGTGTGCCATCAAAAGCCTCGGACAGGCTAGAGTTAATGACTGATAAGTCTGTGGCACTGTTATACAGCACCGTGCCATCTGCATAGAGTAATGCAGAGCATGGGTTGGCAAGGGTGGGTAACCTGTTGAGGAATAGGGAGAACAGTAAGGGTCCTAATGTGGACCCCTGAGAGACGCCTACAATGGTGGGGGTGAGCTCCAATTTGGTTGTATCGATTTGGACGAATTGCTGTCGTCCAGATAAGTAGCTAGCCAGCCATGAGGTAGCTGAGGGTGAGAAACCCAATGAGGTAAGTTTTTCTAACAACAGAGGGTGATCCACAAGGTCAGACACCTTTGTGAGGTCTATGAAGACTGCACATGTTAACATGCCCTTATCCATAGCCAGCTTTACGCCATTTGTAAACTGAATAAGGGCAGTCGATGAGCTATGTGCCTTCCTAAAACCATGTTGAGCCTGGGATAGTAGGTTGTTGAGTTGCAGGTGTTCTGCTACCTGGGTGGCTACGACCTTCTCCAGCAGTGTATTCAGTACTGATAGGATGGCGATGGGGTGGTAATTTTCTATATTCTTGGTGTCTCCCTTCTTTTTTGTGGCTAGGAACCACTCTGGCATTTTTCCAGAGCTTTGGCAGTCTCCGTAGTTAGAGAGACAGTCGTGGCCAAAAATATTGGCTCCCTTGCAGTTTTTTCTAATAATGCACCATTCCTTCCAGAAAATTGTTGAAATTATAAAATATTTTGGTATCCACATAAGTATTTCTTTGGTTTGCAGTGGAATAAAACACAAAAAGCAGAAAAATTTACTAAGTCTTGGCTTATTCCACACAGAAATCCTTAAATGGCCCCGGACAAAATTATTGGCACCTTTTAGAAGTAGTTAGAAATAATTAGATTACAAGCAGGTGATTCTCTTTCACTTTGGAATTGAACTCACCTGTGGTGAGTTGCAGGTGCCTGCAATATAAAAAATCACTCATTCAACCAGTTTGAATAGAGAAAAGGACTCATTCTCCTGTTTTGTGTTACTGTGTGTACCGCAATGAGCATGGAGAAAAGAAAGACAGCCAGAGAATTGTCTGAGGTCGTCAGACAGAAGATTGTAGCCAAGCATGGACAATCTCAAGGCTACAAATCAATCTCCAGAGACCTTGATGTTCCTGTTTCCACCGTACGTAATGTTATCAGGATGTTTAAGGCCCATGGCACTGTAGCCAACCTCCCTGGACGTGGCCGCAAGAGAAAACTTGATCGAAGACTGCAGAGCAGGATTGTTCAAATGGTGGAGAAAGCACCTCGATCAACTGCCAAACAGATTCAAGCTGACCTTCAGACACAAGGTACGACAGTTTCAACTCGCACCATCTGTCGCCAACTCAATGAAAGGGAGTTATATGGTAGGAGGCCCAGGAGGACCCCACTGCTGAGAGAGAGACATAAGAAAGCTTCGACTGGGGTTTGCCAAACACACCTGAACAAGCCAAAATCCTTCTGGGAGAATGTCCTGTGGACAGATGAGACCAAATTAGAGCTTTTTGGTAAAGCACATCATCTCTATGTTGACAGAAAACAAAATGAAGCCTTCAAAGAAAGAACACCTTTCCTACAGTCAAACATGGAGAAGGTTCAGTGATGTTTTGAGTTGTTGTGCTGCCTCTGGCACTGGGTGCCTTGAACGTGTGCATGGCATCATGAAATCTGGAGATTGCCAGGCCATTTTGGAGCGCAATATTGAACCCGGTGTCAGAAAGCTGGGTCTCTGTCGACGGTCATGGGTCTTCCAGCAGGACAATGACCCCAAACACACTTCAAAAAGCATCCAGGAATGGTTCAAGACAAGACGCTGGACTGTTCTGAAGTGGCCAGCAATGAGTCCAGATCTAAATCCCATTGAAAACCTGTGGAGAGATCTGAAAACAGCAGTTGGGAGAAGGCACCCTTCAAATCTGGGAGAACTGGAGCAGTGTGCACAAGAAGAGTGGGCCAAACTGCCAGTAGAGAGGTGCAGGAAGCTCATCCATGGCTATAGGAAGCGGTTGATTGCAGTTATTTTGACCAAAGGCTGTGCTACTAAATATTAAGTCTAGGGTGTCAGTAATTTTGTCAATGCCATTTCTTTTCATTTTCTGATTTAAAAGGATATATTAAATTCTGAATCAAAAACAAAGGTTCTGTAATATTAACACAGAAATAAAGAATTGTGGAGACCAAATACTGTAAAGTAAACGACTGTAGGTTGAAGAGCCTGGAGACTGGAGCAGCTAGCCACGGGGCTGCCATTTTTATAAATCTAGATAGTAGCCCATCTGAGCCTGCAGATCTATATGCCGAGACTGACTTTAGTAAATGTAGGACTTCAGTTGGGGAGACACTCCTGAGATTAAAAGGAGGGGGCGCCGAATTTTCTGTGCTTTCCTTAGGAGCCGATGACTGTCCTGTCTGCTGTGTATACTGCTTGAGGTCAGAGAAGTGTGCGTTGAGGGCATTTGCATTCCATCCCTCGTTGTTGCAATTTACCCATTCCAGTGCCATGTTGGATATAGTTGAGCTTTTGTCCTGGCCCATAAAAGACTTAATGTGGTTGCAGAAGCCTCAAGAGTCACAGACCGACACATTGAGAAGTTGTCTGCAGTACTGTAGGTGCTTTTTGCAGTTCATATGGCTTGTTTGCACTTATTTCTCAGCCTTCTGAGTTCCACCCAGTCCACTGGGGACTGTGAGTGTTTAGCTTTCATCCAGGATTTATTCCTCCTTTTGATGGTAGCTAGGTCACTGTGTATCAATCTAGCCAGAGTGCCTCTAACGCTACGTTTCTTATGGGGGACATGTTTGTCTTGAAGAGCCTGTACAGTGGTTACAAAGAAATCTGTTGCTTTTTCAATGTCCGATATCCAGTAGAGCGGGCACCAATCTGTACAATCTTGGTTGGTGAAAAGGGCACCTATGTTGAGAAAGGAGAAGTCTCTGAAGACAGCTTCCTTAGGTGGTGACTTAGGGGCACATGCCCTCCAGACACAGAACACTGGGGAGTGGTCGCTGACTGGGTCCTGGAGAGCTCCTGGAGCCAGAACATGCTCGATCCTATTAGTCATGATCCAATCTAAGAGAGGCTGGTGATTGCTTGATATTGAAACTCGTGAAGGGCAGATTAGCTGTGACACGTTGAGCTTCCCTAGCTCAGCATTGAGCTTGTCTGCATTATTTCCCAACCAATTCAGATTGAAATCTCCGAGCAATAGAAGTTTGTTCTTACCCCTAAGTGATGCCAGGTAGGCCATGACTGCAGCAAGACCATTTAAGTCACTCTTAGGAGGGTTATAAACACAAAGAATATTTCGTTTTTTGGAGTTCCCAAGGATGAGAACCCCAATGGAAGATTTCACAGGCAGCATTTGTTGTTGCAGAGAGGGTGGTGACATTGAGATTTTCTTTAGAGTGCAACCTCACCACCTCTTTTGGATGCAGGGCAGTCAGCTCTGAGGAGACTATAACCTCTAAGTACGCACAGAGAGTCAGGTATATGTGGCTTTAGCCATGTCTCTGTTAGCCCTAGGATGTCCAGGGAGTAGTGAGATACCCAAGCTTCCAATTCTGCAAAGTTTGCTGTGAGGCTGGTGCACATTCATATGGGCAATTTTAAGATCCTTATTGGAGAACCATTGGGGAAAGGTTGCATGACTGGCTGCACAGGGTGGGCCTGGGTTAGGTTCAATGTCTCCCACTTGAGAAAGTCTTTTTATATGCCTCCAGACCTCAGTAAAGAGTTTTAGTAAGGCGCGACTCCTTGGGACACAGAGAGGAGAGGTGGATAAGTAATGTGCAATATGGGCAAAACGAGCATGTTTAAGGTTCCGGTTAGAAGTGAGTGACTTCTCCACCCCAGCCATGCTGTTTGAGTATACAAAAGAGGCATCATAACACAAGTTGCTTTTGCCGGTCCTGTCTGGTGTACTATTGACACAATCAGTAAGGTAGATTAGTGACAGTAGCAGACATCCCACCACCAAGGTAGTGCACTGCATTTTTGCATACATAGCAAACTCTGAGAGATGGCTGTCAGGGTTAAAGTACACTAGGACGTTTCTGGAGAAAACAGATTAGGATACCACAGTTGTATCCAGTGTTAGGTAGGTATATGTTTCCAAGTAAATGCTGGTCTAACAAGAATAATAACATTAGCTGCGACCCATGTTCTCAGCTAAAATACTATTCAAACAACATGAAGTCTTGCTGTAGTCTGACAATTGCAGTTAGCTCCAGCACTTGAACTGCCCCGGAGAGTGAAGGGTTAAAATTCTATGCCAGGCATAGAACGTTGGGCTCGATCTCGGTTGAAAACTCTGTCTGTGATACTTTGAAACCAAACCGTCAGATTCTTTACTCCACCTCACTGAACAGTCGCTCCGGAGATTTTCTCCTTCTGCTCGGTTCAAAGTCGGTTAAAGGTGTCAGTTTAGTCTGCATTAAATTCCGTTTATCGATTCGAGACTCTGTCTGTGGTACCGTAAGTACGTAGGATAGTGTTTGTGTGGAAACTGTAAAGCTTTTTTGATCGGTTCAGCTGAACCGATCATGTAGACAAAAATCTTGTGAAAAAGTTTAGTGTGTGGTTACCGGTCCGAATCGGTTTTTAAAAAAACGTGAAATTTAACATTTTTTTCCCAACACCCGTAACACGGTGAGAAACCGATAGGGGAGTCTTGCCTGGTGGTTGCCTTATAAAGGGTAAGTTTTGTTAGGTTGGCCATGTCTGAGAAACCCAAGAAAAAAAAACGGGCCCACTGGGTTTCAACACTGCAGTGTGTGTGGGGAGGACTTTGCTAAAGCCGATCCCCACACCACTTGTGTTTACTCTCTGGGGTCTGACCACCTCGATTCAGACTGCCAAATTTGCAAGAATTTCCCTAAGTCTACGTTGGATAAAAGGTTAGGTAGACTTAGGGATAAGGAGGTTGAGAACCGCTGACCGAAGGCCAGCCCTGTTCGGGTTCCTACCGAACCAGAAGGAGTGCCCTGTGACTAGGGCGATACTTTAAGAAGAGAGAGCCGATCCTGAGGGATCGGTTCCTACAAAGAGAAAATGCAAGGATAAATCGGCTGGTTCGAATCCAGAACTTCATTTTCCGACTGCTGAAGAGATAGCCAGAGCGATTCGGATTGTGGAATCGCTTCATCCGGTTCTGATTGATCCGGCGCCTTCTGGCAGGGTTCGGTTCGGTCGGTTCCCCCGGTTCAGGATTATTCCCCTGAAGATTTTTACGAACCGGAGTTTGATGAGGAGGGGGATTTTGAAGATGATTACGACGGTGAAAGTCTGGATGTGCCTGTGGAACCGGACATCTCCCCAGACAGACCTTCTGGTGTTTCCCCTCCTAGGCTTTCTGAGTCCCTTCCCCACTTTCTGTTTTACAGAAAAGTGGCTCAAACCCTCCAGCTTCCTAATGAGGAGGCTGTGGAGGATCAGGAGGAGCCTAATTTTGTAGAGATGATGGACATCCCATAGTCTAAGAGACTGTATATTCCCCTCCATAAGTCCTTTAGGAAACAGGCACAAACAATTCTTAGGTCTCCTAACTCTGTACCTCATGTTGACAAGAGAATGGACAAGAGGTACACTTTGTCAGGCTCAGATATGGAGTTTCTTTATTAGCAATGCAGCCATGTTGGGGTAGTGCAGGCTGCTGCCTGTGACAAGGCAAACATCCCCTTGGCTTCACACCCCCCAGACAAAGACTCCAGGAAGATAGATGCTATGGCAAAGAAGCAGTACATGGCATCATCTTTGGGACTTAGGCCGGCTAACTATATGGCCTATACAGCCAGGTACCAGAAGTCCAGGTGGGATACTGTACTGGCACTGGCTAAACAGGCTTCCCCCCAACTAGCCAAGGAGCTGGAGGGGGTGGCTGCTGATGGGATCGAGGCATCAAAGGTGCAATTTCATGCTGCTGTGCACTCCAATGATGTGTCATCAAGAGTCATGGCTACATCTGTGGCTCTTCGGAGAATGGCTTGGCTCAGATGTACTAGCCTTTCGCAGGATACCCAGGCTAAGGCCATGGATTTCCCTGTGGTGGGTAATTCTCTGTTTGGGGAGCAGACAGAGAATTACATGAAGAAAATGGACGAGTACAGGACCACTTACAGGAGTGCCCAGGCCAAGGAGAGGCAGGCAACTCCTCAAAGGCAGCAAGCTAGGGGCAGGAGCAGGCCTTTTCACAGGTCTTTCTACCAAGCACATGCCTCTTCATCCTTTTCTCAGAGGGGGTTCTTCAGAGGGAGAGGCAGAAGGAGGATGAGCAGGGCTGCATCCACCCCTCAGCCTAAGGCTCCTGCCAAGTAGACACCCTGATGTTTCAGCCCGGGTCGACTCCTTCATTCCGGTACGAGGCAGGCTGGCTTACTTTGTCCAGGACTGGACGTCTGTTACCTCAGACAAGTGTGTCCTGGAGGTTGTAAGCCAGGGGCTGGTTCTCAGTTTAAAAAATTTTCTGAAACTGAGACCCAGATCCTTTCCACCTGCAAATACATCAGAAACCCTTGCTGTAGAGGCAGAGGTTGCCTCTCTACTGGCCTTAAGAGCCATAGCGAGAGTTCCTACCCTATACAGGGGCAAAGGTCTGTACTCCAGGTACTTCCTTACCCCAAAAAAGACAGGGGAGTGGCGACCCATCCTAGATTTAAGATACCTAAACAAGCACCTGCTAAAGCCAAAATTCAAAATGGTGACTCTGGGAACATTTCTTCCCTCTCTGAGGCCAGGAGACTGGCTAGCCTCCCTGGACCTCAAGGATGCCTATTTTCACATTCCCATCAGGTGCTCCCACAGAAAGTACCTCAGGTTCGAATTGCCCTCAGGCCATTACCAGTTCAGAGCATTGCCCTTTGGCCTAACTTCAGCTCCAAGGGTGTTTACAAAGTGCCTAGCAGTAGTGGTGGCCTCTTTAAGAAGGAAAAGGATTCCTATCTTTCCATACCTGGACGACTGGCTCCTTGTGGGCCAGTCCCCAGACCAAGTCAGGTCAGATCTGCAGGTCACCCAGCAAGTTCTCACTTCCCTGGGGTTCCTTCTCAATCTTCCCAAGTCAGTTCTTGAGCCTGTACAGCTCCTCACTTTTATAGGAGCAGAGT
Source organism: Neoceratodus forsteri (assembly GCA_016271365.2). Classification (NCBI taxonomy): domain Eukaryota; kingdom Metazoa; phylum Chordata; order Ceratodontiformes; family Ceratodontidae; genus Neoceratodus; species Neoceratodus forsteri. Next base: position 1,338,733,830 of record CM057458.1, on the reverse strand, counting down.
TGGACACGCTCAAGGCAAGAGCTTTCCTTCCTTTGGAAAGGGCAAAAGCCATCTCTCAGCTGGCGTCTTCCTTCCTCCTTCTGATTTCTCGACCAGCAAGGCATTTTCTTCAGCTTTTGGGCCACATGGCAGCTTCCACGGCAGTGGTCTAAGGAGCCAGGTTTCAGATGAGGGACATTCAGTTCCATCTGAGGACCTTTTGGTCCCAAAGGAAAGATCCTCTTACCAAGCTAGTTCTTGTTACTCAGACCTTAATTCAGGCCCTTCAGTGGTGGCAGGACCTGGACAATCTGAGGCATGGTGTTCCATTTGTCAGTCAGACTCACTCTGTGGTTCTTACCACAGATGCTTCCCTTTTGAGGTGGGGAGCCCATCTGGGGGCTCTCACGGCCCAGGGACTGTGGTGCCCTCAGGAATCCCTTCTTCATATCAACCTCCTGGAGCTCAGGGCAGTACTTCTTGCCCTACAAGCTTTCTCTCAGTCAGTACAGAACAAGGTGGTTCAGGTCAGGACGGACAACACTACCACCATGTGGTACATCAACAAGCAGGGAGGCACTCGGTCCACGGCCTTGTGCATGGAAGCCATGACAATATGGTCCCTGGCTTATTCCCTACAGACCTCTCTGGTAGCAGTCCACCTCCCAGGAAAGGATAATGTGATAGCAGATGCATTGAGCAGGATTTCCCAGGGCCATCACGAATGGTCTCTGGATCCTTTGGTGTTGAAAGTGATTTTCTCAAGGTGGGGCACTCCAGAGATAGATCTCTTTGCAGCCCCAGACAATCACCAACTTCCTCTGTTTTGTTGCAGACCCCCAGTCTTGGGCTCAGTCCCTCTGGATGCTCTGATTTTGAACTGGGAAGGGACATTTCTTTATGCCTTTCCCCCTTTCCCTCTACTGTTCAAGGTTCTAGTCAAGGTAAGGTCACAACCATGCAAAGTGATTCTGATTGCTCCAGACTGGGCCAGGCAGCCTTGGTACCCCCTGTTGCTGTCCCTAGCAGTCCATCTTCCCCTGTCTCTTCCCAGGAATCACAACCTGTTAACCTCCGCTCAGGGGAGGATTTGGTACCCCAGTCTCCGGTCACTCCATCTCAAGGCATGGCTCTTGAAGAGTTAGAGTATGCAGACTTACATCTGTCCTAAGGAGTTCTGGATATTCTCAAAGCTTCTTGAAAGCCTGCCACCAGAAAAACTTACAACTCCAAATGGAAAAGGTTCAGTATTTGGTGTTCCAAGAAGCATATATCCCCAGATACTGCTGAGTTGTCTACAGTTCTGGATTATATGGTTCACCTTAATGGCCTAGGCCTCAAACCAGTTACTCTCAAAGTTCATTTGTCAGCTGTTTCTGCTTTTCTGTCAGTGGGGAAGTCTTCCTCTCTGTCATCTCACCCTGTATTCTGTAAATTTTTCAAAGGATTGCTTCATACCAATCCCCCTTTTAGGGATCCTTCTCTTGCCTGGGATTTGAATATTTGCATTGCTCAGCTTATGCAACCCCCCTTTGAGCCTATGTCCTCAGCAGAGCTTAAGTAGTTGATTTGGAAAACTGTGTTTTTGGTTGCTGTTACTTCTGCCAGACGTATCAGTGAATTGCAAGCCCTGTCAGTGGAGCCTGACTTCATTTCATTCCATAGAGATAAGATGGTCCTTAGAACCAATAGAAGGTTCTTACCTAAAGTGGTTTCTGATTTCCACTTAAACCAATCTGTGTCTCTTCCTATGTTCTTCACTGATCACACCTCCTCAGGAGAGTGGAGACTACACAGTTTAGATGTTAAAAGGGCCCTTAGTTACTACATAGAACGTACAAAGGGTCTCAGGTTTGACTCCCTCCAGTTGTTCCTCACTTATGGATAAGTAGGTAAGGGAAAACCTGCCACCAAGAGAACCATTGCCAGGTGGATTGTGTCCTGTATCCAATTCTGCTTTGCGAAACTGGGAAAAACTTCACCCTCAGGCCTGAGGGCTCATTCCACTAGAGGTACAGCTGCATCTCTGGCTGTGGCCAGGGATATTCCTTTGTTAGAAATTTGCCAAGCAGCCACCTGGAAAACAGTTCATAGCTTCACCGAGCATTACTCTCTGGATATCCAGGCTAGGAGTGATGCTAGGTTTGGCACAGCAGTACGTCAGAGCCTATTCCCAAAGTAGGTTATGTCCCTCCTCCTTGGAGGTACTACTTGGTAGTCTGCAGTTGTCAAAATACAGCAAGACTTCATGTTGTTTGAAGAAAAAATTACTCACCTTAGTAACTGTGTTTCTTCTAATGGAGTCTTGTTGTATTCTGACCTCCCTCCCTGCCTCCCCTCTCAGAATCTGTTTTGGGAAGTGGGTGGGCAGGTGCAGTGTTGCACCCCAGGGGTGTCTTTAGCCCACTTTCTGTTGTGTTGGGTGCCTTGTGTTTGATTAGTTAAGAGTTTTTTATTTCTTATTGCTTGGTTTTTGGTCTTTGGGTTTCCTGACTTGAGTCTTTTGGGAATCTAAATTCTTTGTTGCCAGTTGGCTAGTAGGAATTTTACAATTTCCACATTATATAGTCAGTGAGTTTTAGCTCGTAAGAATCTGACGGTTTGGTTTCAAAGTGTCACAGACAGAGTTTTCAACTGAGATCGAGCCCAATATTCTATGCCTGGCATAGAATTTTAACCCTTCACTCTCCAGGGCAGTTCAAGTGCTGGAGCTAACTGCAATTGTCAGAATCCCGCAAGACTCCATTAGAAGAAACACAATTACTAAAGTGAGTAATTTTTTCATTTAGTAGACAGTACATGGAAATACAAGGTCAAGTACCAGGGCACAGTGGACGGGTCCAACTGCAGCAACTGAGTAGCAAGCCTTTAATGCACTCAGACAATTTAACCTAATATAGCATGAGCTAGCAAGATGGCTTTACAGTATTGTATGTCCCCAATTAGAATTTGCTATGGCCCATTCCCCAAGCAGCCTAGTCCAGACAGTACCAATGTCTTAGCAAAACGTGTGCAGAGCAGGGTTAAAATGTTACCACTTATTAGTCTGAGAAACTGTGTCACTTTAAAATAATAGCTCCTCACAGGTACCGAATAAACGTACATTCGATCCTACCTATCACTTACTCCACTCACAACAGACAGAGACAGCATAGAAGTTTGACTACTGATATCTTAACATGCTAGCAATAATAATGAGCTCCAGGCTGAAGTGAATAACACTGTGAACTTCCCTTCCTTTAAACGTGTCCTGAAGCAATCCCTAATCGACACTAGAACTTGCAAACCTTCTCTCTCCCTCCTTGTTTTCTACAGTTGTCCTCATTGCCCTAGTTTCCTGCCCACCAATGGGATTGAGCATGTCTTATCTCCCACCCCTTACCAGCCACCCTTCACCTGCAATTATACAGTAGAAGTGATGACCTAAAAAAGTGACAATGCCTGGCCTAAGGCAGCTAGTTTCACCTTACAATCCTGTTATTCTGTAATTCTGCTTGCATCAAATGTGTGTAAATGTCCTGTCCTGATGGTATTCCAGTGTAGATATTTGTAATTCTGCCTATGTGTATAATAAATTGTATCAATGTACTGGTCTTATTTTGTCTCATGACGAGGAACCTTTGTAAATGAGCTCCTAGCTCAAAGGTTATTTTCTGATGCATTTAAAAAAATAAATAAAATAAATAAAAATAAATAACCACACAATGAAATAGGGAGACAATTATATGGAGGTAGTAGACTTTCAGTGGGGGTGGGAGGGAGACTAATAACTGAAATACTTCAAAACAAGTAATGTGGAGGTAGTAAACTTTCAGTGGGGGTGGGAAGGGAGACCAATAATAACTGCAGTACTTCAAAACAAAGCATAAAGTCTAAAAAAATAAAGTCTATGTCATTACAGCCCCTTGCTTACTCTGTGGTAGAAAGCCGCAGACCTCAGTTGATCCTCCGCTACTTTGTCGGTTGAAATCAGACAAGTCCAGAAGAATATGCTCCACCTCCTATGCTTGGCTTCTCCGGGTGGAGCTTTGCTGAGAGTATTTAATAGATGAGGGGTGTGGGGGTGGGAGAAAATCTTTAAGGAGGCTTCCTGAAGCTTTATGGACAGGATCCATTGTGGAATCACGGTCCCTAAGTGCCGGTGTGGCGACGGCTGAAAAATTCACTGCTGCGGTGGCGGTTTCTTTGTAGCGGTAATGGCCATGAAGATCATTGCTCTGGTGCAGGGGTAGGGCAGACGGTAAGTTGCTGTGCTGCCCTGGGTTCCCCGTAGTCGACCTCTTCACTGTGGCAGGGATTTGAAAGTCTAGCAGACTGAGAGTCTGCTTTTAAAGGCTGCCAAGCAGATTTGAAACTGGCACCTTTTTTGCTGAGAGATGATAGGCTGGGAACAATTACAAAAATTCCCCTGGCTCTCTGGTGTGGCAATGGCTGCAATTCAGTCCTTAATTATTTAGCAGACTCTAAAGTCTTTAAGCAGGCTCCCTGAAGCTTTATGGACATGACCCATTTGTAGAATGTGGTCCCTAAGTCCCGGTGCGGCAACGGACAAAAAAATTCACTACTCTGGTGGCAGCTTCTTTGTAGCGGCAAGGGCTGCGATGATCATTGCTCTGATGCAGGGGTAGGGCAGATGGTAATTTGCTGCGCTGCCCTTGGTCCCCCGTAGTCAACCCACATTGAAGTGGATAGGACCCAGTACCCATCCCTGTGGTACTCCACTGGTCACTGTCTCATCCCCAAGTGACTGCCATGTACCACCACCCTCTCTGCCTTGTATCCAACAACCAGTTAGATACCCAGCTTACCACTTTCTCCACTACCACCAGATTTACTGTATTTACGTGAGTTGGTGATCAGTTACCTAGTCTTCCTTTCTAGGTAATCGATTACCAACTTCGTTTGTGTTTACAAGGAGGGCACCAATTGATGCAACCAGAAGGGAACGGGTTTACATGCAGGGTAATATTTGATTATAAGGCAACTGATTACCTTGTAATCGATTTTACCCTGCATGTAAATGGGGTACAAGTTTACTGAGTCTGCACGCTGGATCAGTTCTAGCACTGATCCCATCTACATGAAAGTTAAAAATTGAAGTTCCTGGAATCGGTGCATGTATTCGGTGCACTTGGATCGATTCCTGCATTGAATCAGGAATACCAGAAGTGGTGATTTACATGCAGTCTTGGGATCGGTTGTACGAGCATTGATCACCCTACAACCGATTCCAAGCCTGCCTGTAAATAGGGTAATTGCCAAGTTTCTTAATCAGTCTCCTGTGTTGTACAGTGTCAAAGCCCTTTCTGAAGTCCAGATTGGCCACATCCAGTGCCCTCCCCTGATCCACCTCCCTAGTTATCCGCTCACAGAAATCTATGAGATTTGTGTGACATAACCTCCCCTCTGTGGAGCCATGCCGCTGGTGGTCCTGCAGCCCATTTGCCTCCAGATACTCCATCAGTCTCTCCTTCAGCAGGTTCTCCATTAATTTTTCCACTACTGTTGTGAGACTGACAGTTCTGTAATTGCTAGCCTCCTCCCTGTTTCCACTCTTGTGCAGAGGGACTACATCAGCCTTCCTCCAGTCCTCTGGATCTAACCTCGTCTCCAACGAGGTGCTGAATAGTGTCACCAGAGGGGTGGCTAGCAGGATGCTTAGTTCTTTTAGTACTTTTGGGTGGATTCTGTCTGACCCCCATCGCCTTGTTTTCCTTTAGGGCTTGCAGTCTCCAGCAGACTCTGTCTTCCGAAAATGGACTTGTGTCCACTCCCCTCTCCCACTAGTGCCTACTGATGCATGTCAGTCTGTCCCTTCCCCTCTCCACTGTAAAGACTGAGCAGAAGTATTAGTTTAAAATGTTAGCTTTTTCTTGGTATTCCTCTGCACAGTCCCCCACTCCCCTGGTCTCTTGATCCTCACTATACCACCCCTTGTCTTCCTTTTTTCACTTCATGTACCTGAACAAAGTTTTATCCCCTATTTTGACCTCCTGGGTGATCCTCTCCTCAGTTTGAGCCTTTGCTGTCCTTACCCTTCTTCCTTTGTTTATCTAGCTATACCTCCCTTTCACCGGCCATCTGGGTCTCCTTGTATTTCTTAAAAGCTGTTTTTTTTCCCCTTTCTGCCTTAGCTACATGCTGTGAGAACCACAGTGGCCTCTTTCTCCTCTTGCCCTTGCTTATGTTCTTAAAAACAGCTTGCTGTTGTCTTGGTTATTGGTATTCCCTCCTTTCTCCTTTTCAATTGTACCTCCATTCCTCCCACCCCAGCTATACCCCCCTTCAAGGTATTTACTTAGGCAGTCTCCCATTTCTTTAAAATGTGTTCTCCTGAAGTCCAGGACCCTCATCTTAGTGTGTTTTTTCTCCTGTCTAGTCTGTATGCCAAACCACACTGTACAGTGATCAATTGTACCCAGGGGTCTACCCACTGTGACTTCTGCAATGCTGTCCTTGTTTGTAAGTACCAGATCCAACACTGCCCTGTCAATAGTGGGATCTGTAACCAGCTGCCTAAGAAATGTCCCTTGTAGGGAGTCTAGAATGGCCCTGCTTCTAGTTGTAGCTGTGTCCAGAATGCTCCACATCCGGCAGATTAAAGTCCCCCCATAATCACTACAATGCCTCCCCTTTGCTTGTCACTGTGCCAGTGGCCTCCCTCAAAAACCCTGTGTAACTCCTCTCCCTGTGTTGGTGGTCTGTACATCACCCCAACATGGATAAAGGTCCCAGACCCTGTCTCTAAGCTAACCCAAAGCACTTCCAGCCCTTCGTTATCCCTGCTTCGTCCTTGTGCCACCATGGGCTTTGTAGCTGCCTTTACATATAAAACAACCCCCCCAATCCTCCCTGCCCTATCCTTTCAGAACATGGTGTAGCCTGGTATGGCCACATCCCAGCTGTGGTTGTTGGTGCATCATGATTCTGTTATGGCCACCACTTTGGTAATGGATAAGCATTGTGGGTGAGACACAACTGTTAAACTGCAAAGCTATAAGCAGGAGGTAGAATGTGGGGAGGCACACTAGTTCAGGAGGATATAGGCCTGACCCAGATAGGGAGACTATGAAGAAGTAGGCCTGATCCAGAGGGGAGGTTACGGGAGAAAGTTGGCCTGACCTAGATAGGGGGGCTATGGGGGATCTAGGCCTGACCCAGATAGGGAGGCTATGAGGAAAGTAGACCTGACCCACATAGGGAGGATACGGGGGAAGTAAGCCTGACCCAGAGAGGGAAGCTATGGGGAAAGTAGGCCTGACCCACATAGGGAGGATATGGGGGGCCTGACCCAGAGAGTGAGGCTATGGGGGAATATAGGCTTCACCCAGTTAGGGAGGAGACCAGGAGAGCAGTGGGAAACCTAAGCAAGCTGAGTAGTATCAGGGTAGATAACAAAACAAATATATGTGATACAACAATACAAGTTGCTTTTAGGTAATTGAAAAGCAGTCAGTGAGAACAGTCAGTGAGGGTGAACACAGACTTATCAGGGAAGGGGCAGGTGCACACTGTTTGGGCAGAGTGGCCGACTGACAGCTGACTCCACAGCTGACGCCCTCAGTGTGACGCCATTATGCTCCTGCCTTGCACTCCGGCCTGTAGTGCACTAGAATTGCTGGGGCCATAAGAGTTCAAAGTCCTGGCTCCTAATTGGTGGACTGGAGGAGAGGAGGCGCGGTTTCCTTAGGGGACCTAGTAGCAGACTTGAATGGCAGCGATTGGTGGGGCTTTAGGGTTTCTCTTCTGCAGAAATCTTATATTACTGCCTCTGTATGTAATTGTTATACTAGAATCTGTTGTTACTGTATTTTGTTTGTACTTTCTGCACTTGTAGGTATATTTTTTCTCTGTACTTGGTTCCCCTTGAAAATGGGCATTTGATGCTCTTGGGTTCTAACCCGATTAGCAAAGTTTAAATAAATGAAAAAGAAAGGAATCTGCTTGTTGGGGACTGCCAGGTATGAGGAAAGGTGATAGGCACATGGTGCAATTCAAATTTATATGGTGGTCTTGAGGCCTGGCACAGATTCTGGATACCTGTTAGTGTGTAGCTGTGGAAGAATGCCACTTGAAGAAACACAGTTACAAGCAACTGGCATTTTGTTCTGCTGCGAATCAGTTCTCTATTCAAGTTTATCTTCCTTCTTTGGAAGTGAGGTATGGAGGTTTTTCTTCTGCAAATCACTTCTCTATTCAGGTTTATCTTTATTCTTTGGAAATGAGGTATGGGGGTGCCCTGTGCCATGTTTTCTTGTAATACTGTATGATTATTGTTGTAATACTGTATAATTATTGTTGCACAGTATATAACAACATTTGTAACATGGGATCGAAGTGAATTTGGAAATTGGGATGATTGATTGGCTGAAATGGATCAGGTGGCATAGTTTGGAGCGGGCATTAATCCAGCACAAATGCTGTCTCCAAACTGAACTACTGATGTCTGCCACGGACTCGAGAATGAGCAGTAGTGAATTAGTGGAGGCCAGACATGATAACGGAAGTGGCTGTCTATGTGAGCCACCTACCCAAGTTGCTGTGAGTGTCCCGCAGAGGATGGCAGTCCGACCATTAGGAAAGGGATTCAGCTTAATAGACGATGGAGGTAATGGGCTAGATGGCTAAGTTGAGGACCATTGACTGGAAAAATAGTCAGCATGCAAGTTAGAGGGATAGTGCAGCATAGGACAGAGATGTGACCAATCTGGAGGGAGATAAGTATCCGAGAAGTGAGATGATGGTGGTCGGAAATGCTTGCACAACATCGGAAGACTTAAGAGAGCAGAAGAAGGAAGTCAGCAAATGTGCAAAGTAGTTGCTAGCTTTTCGGCAGTTGACATTGCGGCAGCCAGAGAAGTAAGAAACGCAAACCTCCGAATGAATGTAGATAAATAAGTACCACATAAAATCGGAAAAGACAAAAAAAAAAACATAATGTGATATCACACTGTAGCAGATAAGTGCCTTGTTGTTGTCAGCATCAGTGGCTCAACAGATGTGTACACAGAGATCCACAAGAAACAAAAGTGCAGGCAACATGTTTGTTACTAATGACCTCAATGTTTTCCTGACGAACTTAGGAATAGACACAATATACTTCAAACACCAATCAAACTATCACCATGTTACGAAAGCATTGTCCTTAGAGGTGGCATCTAATGGTGGATTAGTACTGCCGGTTGGGCGTTATGAAGGCACTCGGCCTTTGGCCTCGTGCCACAACCCTCCCAACCATGCATTAATCCACCATTAGATGCCACCTTCGGAGGGGATTAATGCTTATGCAGTTGATGCAAAGCAGTGCCATCTAGTAGCAGAAGTGGTGAATAACAGTCAAAGCAGTGCTGAGTAAATGTAACAGCTAGGGACTTCTAGTGGTGTTCCATGAGCAATACTGTAGCAAGTCTGAAAGGCAAAGGAGCTCTCACCTTCCAGCTAGAAAGAATTTGGCTTTAGCTGAGTGGCTAGAGCTTCTGTCTGCAGGACTCTGGGTACTCAGTTTAAATTCCAGCAAGGGCTAGCGGTATAGCTGCCCAGAGTGAGGAGAGATGGGCATATCCAGGATTTGGGAATTGCAAATTTCCACCAAAGAAATCCAGTTATTTAGTCTGGATGTGCAATTGTTTTTAAGAAACCATTACAGAGCAAGATGGGAGGAGGTTTCTGGGCACTGGCTATGCCTATGAGAGACTATTTCTTGGCAATGTTTTATTATGATTTCAAAAAGTACAGCACCATCACATAACCAAGTTACTATCATAACCTGAATATACAAACATAAATAAAACATGAACACAGAAAATATACATATAACTTTCCAAAGCATTCACTTTTAGACTATAACTAAACAATTTTAAGCCTTACTGTTAAAATAATGGGATAATAAATCCACTATGTTCTTCATATTTTCTCCTTCTGTTTATAATAAAAAGAGAGTCCAGAGATAAAAAGAAATACAATACATTCAGAGGAAAGAGGAAGAAATGGAGAAACACATAGGAAAACAAGCACTAATATTAGATGATTAAATATTTCTTGACACTGTAATTGAGTTTTAGGCTGGCCCATGTTATATATATTTATCGAACCACAGGATATAAGAAACAGGTGATGAGTTATTATAACTAGTAAAGAATAAGTTTTACTTTGGTAATAAGGAACTTGTATGTTGTTATGAGGTTTAATGTAGTCTTAAATCTTGAAGTGAAAAAATTATAGATAGTTTCCATTTGGCTAAGAAAATGCTCCCTTCTCCTGCCATATAGTGAGCAAGACTTTCCATTCTTAAGATTTCTAGGCATTCATTTTCCATTCATTGTTGGTAGGAAGCCTTTTTTTCTGTCCATATTTTTAAAATTGCACGTTTAACTGAAGCAGATAATAAAATAGTATGCTTTTGTTCTTCAGGCCAATGTTTCTTATGATCAAAATGACCTATTAGATACGTTCTGGGATTTACATTATCTTTTAGCCAAGTGATGATACTTAACACTGTTTGGATTTCCTGCCATAGCATTCTAATATAGTTACATTCCCAAAGCATATGTATTAGATTACCATTGTTTTCACCATACCTGTTAGAATTAGAAATAGTTTTTAGGCCCATTTTATGTAAATCCAATGGAGTGTAATATAAATTGTGAATGGATTTGAATTGTATTATTTTCATATTTACAGTTTTGAATGCTTTAAGTGAATTAAGCGTTTTGTTACCCCAGTCCCACTCGTCTAAGTTTTTACCTCAAGTTGGTGCCCAGCATCTGTTGTTCTCAGTATCAGAACCCTTAGTACATTCTAGTAATAGACTATAGAATTTTGTTATTTGGGGGTTTAGCTGCAGGTAAGCCAACAAATTGTTTGTTTACATTGGAATTAGTTAATTGTGAATTACTGTTGAAATGTTCTTTTATACTTCTTTTAGGCTTTACATAAAAGTCAGAATCAGAACTTGGGATTCTGAGATCTTTTGTGAGCTTATTAAAATGTTTCACCTCATTATTGTCTATGATATCTTTTATTTTTGTTAAACCTTTGACCATCCAATCATCTTTGTGATATACTTGTTTATTTTGAGTAATATTTGGGTTTCCCCAGATAGGTTGCAGTCTGGACTTATTCAAACACATGTTAAGCAGATTGGACCATTGTGAAATTAGTCTTATATTCAAACCCCAGAATCCTTCCCTTATGCTTAACAACTGCAATCATTACCATGGAATGAGCCACCTCCGAGCTTAGCATGTTATGCTAATTATGGACTCTTAGAAATAAATGCAAACTCTGCTGTGTGGTCATGCTCACCACTTCACTCTAACAACAGATTTATTTCTCCGCCTGAAGAAAGTAGTTGCCCCGAAGTCTTCTCTTCAGCGTCAGACTGGTTATGGTTTATTACTTTAAATCTTTTTACAAGTTTAATCTATTTAGTTATTCACTTGATAACTCTGCATTAGTTAGGGTATTTTTCTGTGTATTATTGTGTAAATTGTACTTTTCTCTGGTTTTGCATCGAATAACAGAAACTGGAGATGGCCATTTTGCAGCACAGGTCCTGCCCTTAAGGAACCACTTTTTCTTTCAAAATTGGCTTTTAACAATTTAAATTGAACCTGTTTGCAGATATTTTATGGGATTATTCTCGATTCCTCTTTTTGTGAACTAAGGTGGTATTTGGCATCTATTCTCAATTTAAACACTGTTTAGGTGTTCTTTCAATTGTGGTTTTATTTAAAAGGGAACCAAACTGCATTGTTATTATCTAAACCCTTTTTTAACCTACATATGTTTTTTTTCTAATTGGAAACTTTTACTTTTGGAAACTAGTACGTCTTCCTAGGGTTGTGAGCGTTTGGAATGACTGACAGACCCCCAAAAAAAGACAGGACCTACAGGCTTTAAAAATTGCAAAGTTTAAACTCAGGGCAGTGTACCTGGCAACGCAGGCTTTTCAAGGACCCAGGAAATCTTATTGTATTCTGACAAATGCAGTATGGTCTCACCATAGGACTGCCCCAGAGCTGAAATGGCTAATAGAACCTATGCAAATAGTGGAATACTAGGCTCAAGCTCGGTTTTCAAACCACTTTCCCTGGTTGTACTTCCTGCAACTGTCAGATTCTTTACTCCGCTTGCCTCAGTAAGATGTCTCCGGAGAGCTCTCCTTCACTTACTTGAAGAAGTTTATTTTTCTCGGTTTTATCGAAGTCCATTTATTTATTTTGATTTTTAGAGCACTGTCCTTGGTTCACAGGTAGACTTAGTCTAGATTAGTATCTAGTTGGTAAGTTTTTTTGGTTCAATATTGGTTCTTCTCAGCCAAGAAGGAACCAATATTTTCCTTATTTCCTGAGGTAAATCTCAGTATTTTTCTGCTATTCTGACTTTTAAGGTAAGTTGGTCCTGATTCAGTTAAAAATTATACCGGGGTAAATCTTGGTTGTTCGGTTTAACCGACCAAAAAAAAAAAAAGAGAAAAAAGAAGGATTTTAGGTGTTTTGGGGATAAATGTCACAGGCCAAAAAAAGAACAGGCCCTACAGGTTTTCAACATTGTACCAAGTGTGGGGAACCATTCGCTAAAGCAGATCCTCATCTGATTTGCGTGTTTTGCTTGGGGTGTGACCACCTCAAAGAGGACTGTGATATTTGTAAGAACTTCCCTCGGTCGACTCTTGAGAGGCGACTTAAACAACTGCAGGAGAAGATGTCTGAGAAAGCCGCTGTCCTGGCTACAGACAAACTAGCTACCAGCCATAAAGAACCAGAGGAACAGCCCTCTGACAAGAGTGACGGTTCCTCATGTAAAAAAACGGCCCATGGATATTGCCACTGAACCGGCAACCACAGGGAAAAGGAAGAAAAAGGAAAAACATACAGCACATGGACTGCAACTGAAAAAGACACTGGTTCCAACTGCTGAAGAGATAACAAATGCTATACGAATTATTCAATTGCTTCAACCGAGTACCTCGGTTCTGGTTGAGAAGCGGTTACAGTCACAAACCTACGGTTCTTCCTCAGTTCCGGTTCATTGGAACAAGGGCCAGAACCTTTTGGAGAGGATTAAGATGAAGATGAAGATGAGGATGAGGATGAGGATTATGTAGAACCAATTGAACCAGATATCTCTCCTGATCCCCCCCCCGTCCTGATTTCCCTGATAAGGGATCTGAGGACTGTACATTCCACTTTGCTTTCATAAAGCAAGTGGCCCAAACCCTGGACCTCCCTGCTCAGGAGTCCACTGATGAGGAGCAGGAGGAGGAAGAACAGGACTATATGGAAATGATGGACGTTCCAGTCTCCAAAAGACTGCTACTACCCATCCATAAGTCTTTGAAGAAACAGGTGAACAAGTTATTGCAGACACCCAGTTCTGTGCCACCTGTGGATAGAAAGTTAGAAAAGAAATACTGGGTGGCTAAAGGTGGAGCAGAATTTCTCTTTGGGCACCCAAGCCATGAAGGGGTGGTGCAGGCTGCAGCTTGTGATAAAGCTGGCATACCTTTGGCAAGGATTCCAGAAAAATGGATTCCATAGCCAAGAAAGTTTATCTGGGATCCTCTCTGATTATCAGGCAAGCCTCCTATATGGCCTATGTTGCTAGATATCAGAGGACACTATGGAATACTGTTATGGAGATGATAAAATATGTCCCAGCCCCCATGGCAGCTGACCTGGAAAAGGCTGCAAAGAGGGTATAGAGGCATCTACAGCCCAATTCAGGATGGCTGTAGACAATAATGATACTGCTGCCAGACAGATGGCTGCTTCTGTGTCTCTTAGAAGATTTGTTTGGCTCACAACCACCAATGTGACACAAGACTCACAGTCAAAGGCTTTGGATTTCCCATGTGAGCCTACATCCCTGTTCGGGGAGCAGATAGAGGCTTACATGAAGAAAATGGATGACTACAAAACAGCCTACAAAAGTGCTGCTGCCAAGGACAAGGCATTTACACCCCAGAAGCACCAAGCTAGGCGTGGTAGAGGTAGGGGACATTATAGGCCATTTTTTCAGCCTCAAGCTTTTCCCCCAGTACCAGCCGCAAAGGGGTTATTTCAGGGGTGGCGGCAGGAGAGGCTGCAACTGTACTAGCCTCAGCACCCAGACAGCATCCCAAGCCAAGCAGACACCCTGAGGTGTCTGCTCGGGTCGCCTCGCCAACCCCAGTAGGGGGCAGGCTGGCCCACTACCTCCAAGAATGGCAATATTTCACCACAGACAAGTGGATCTTGGAGGTAGTGGGCCAGGGCCTAGCTCTCAGCTTCAGTTTCATGCCAAAGCTGAGGGCAAGGGTCTTCAGACCCTCTTCCCCATCAGAAACAGCTCTGTTAGAGGAGGAAGTATCTAACCTTCTGTCACAAAAGGCAGTAAAGCCAATTCCTCAGGCACAGAGTGGAAAGGGTCTCTGTTCAAGATACTTGCTTGTAACAAAGAAAACCGGTGAGTGGTGACCCATACTAGATCTCAGACACCTAAACAGACATCTGTTAAAACCAAAGTTCAGAATGGTGACTTTGGCAACAATCCTTCCAACTGTAAGACAAGGGGATTGGCTTGCATCTCTCAACCTAAAGGATGCTTACTTTCACATCCCCATCAGGCAGTCCCACAGAAAATATCTCAGATTCAGACTGCCATCAGGCCATTATCAGTTCAAGGCAATGCCTTTCGGACTGACTTCTGCTCCAAGAGTGTTCACAAAATGCTTAGCTGTGGTGGTGGCACACCTAAGGAGACAGGGTGTGATAGTGTTCCCTTGTCTGGATGACTGGCTAGTCATAGGTCAATCACCTCAACAAGTCAGGGAGTCCCTGACACTCACACAGGATGTCCTGCAATCACTAGGGTTCCTAGTCAACCTGAGAAAATCTCTATTGGAGCCAGTACAGCTCCTGGAGTTCATAGGAGTCAAGCTGGGCACTGTGAGAGGAAGGGCTTTTCTTCCATAGACAAGAGTGGACAACCTGATACAGTTGGCAAGTACCTTCAGACTGCACATCCTAAGCCCTGCAAGGCACTTCTGACAGTTGCTGGGCCACATGGCAGCTTCCACAGCAACAGTGTCAGGGGTAAGATTCCAAATGAGAAACATTCAGTTTCATCTCAAGTTGCACTGGCATCAAAAAAGAGACTCACTATCAAAACTGGTGCCAGTCACAGGAACACTCCTTCAGGCACTTCAGTGGTGGCTGGAAAAAGACCGTCTCAGACAGGGTGTACCATTCCTACAGGTAAACCCTTCCTTGGTGCTAACAGCGGATGCTTCCTTCCTGGGATGGGGGCACATCTGGAGGAGCACACTACTCATGGCACATGGCTCAAGCAGGAGTCTTTGTTGCACATAAACCTGCTAGAGCTCAGAGCAGTCTTCTTGGGACTCCAGTCCTTTGCCAGTATGCTACAGGGAAAAGTGGTACAGGTCAGGACAGGCAACACAACCACTATGTACTACATAAGCAAGCAGGGAGGCACAAGGTCAACCCCTCTGTGCACAGAGGCCATGAAAATTTGGAGTCTAGCATACTCTTTGGGAACTTCCCTCTCAGCAGTCCACCTACGAGGGGAGGACAATGTCCTGGGAGATGCTCTCAGCAGAATCAACCAGAACCACCATGAGTGATCTCTGAACAAGCAGGTGTTGCAGCTTGTTTTCAAAAAGTGGGGCACTCCAGAGGTAGACCTCTTTGCAGCCCCAGACAACAATCAGCTGCCCCAGTTTTGCTGCAGTCCTTCTGTGAGGGGCACAGTCCCTCTGGATGTACTACTGTTGGATTGGACAGGGAAGTTCCTATATGCCTTCCCTCCATTTCCACTGTTACTAAGAGTCCTGAACAAGCTCAGATCCCAGTCAGTGACAATGATCCTCATTGCTCTAGACTGGGCCAGGCAACCCTGGTACTCCCTGATTCTGGCTCTGTCAGTGGCCAAGCCAATCAGCTTCCCCAGGAAATACAACTTACTGACTTCCTCCCAGGGCAGGATCTTATACCCCAACCTTCAGTCCCTCAGGCTCAAGGCCTGGCTCTTGAGGACCTAGAGTATGCTAACTTACATTTCTCTGAAGAGATCATGGCAGTCCTCGGGTTTCTAGAAAGCCCTCCACTAGGAAGACCTACACATCCAAGTGGAAAGGGTTCTGCATTTTGTGCCAGAGTAAGAATATGGATCACACTCAGGCAGGCTCGCCAGTTGTTCTGGATTACCTGACCCACATTCATTCCCTTGGTCTAAGACCATCCTCTCTGAAAGTGCACTTGTCAGCTGTCTCTGCTTATTTATCAGCAGGCAAGGCATCATCTCTGGCTTCGAACCCAGTAATTAGAAAGTTATTCAAGGGGTTGCTGCATCTGCACCCCCCACACAGGAATCCCACCCCACTGTGGGATCTCAACATATGTATTGCACAGCTCATGCAGCCATCTTTTGAGCCTATGTCCTCGGCAGATGCCAATCTTGTAACCTGGAAAACTGTTTTCCAGGTGGCAATTACTTCTGCCAGGAGGATTAGTGAGCTCCAGGCTTTATCCATGGAGATTGACTACATTGCATTCCACAGGGACAAGGTCATCCTCAGGACTAACAAGATATTTCTCCCTAGGGTGGTATCTGATTTCCACCTTAATCAATCTATTACACTGCCAGTCTTTTTCACTGACCATTCCACTTCAGGGAATATAGACTGCATAGCCTAGGTGTTAAGAGAGGTATCAGCTACTACCTGGACCTCATAAAGGGTCACGAGGGGACAGCACCCAACTCTTTTTGACCTACGGAGAAGTGGGAAAAGGTAAACCAGCCACAAAAAGGGCAATTGCAAGGTGGATTGGTCCTGTATCCAGTTTTGTTATGACAAAGTGGACAAACAGCCTCCAACAGGTCTCAGGGCCCACTCTACTAGAGGAACAGCTGCTTCCATAGCAGCTTTAAGAGACATTCCTCTGCTAGAAATCTGCAAAGCAGCTACCTGGAAAACTGTTCATATATTCACAAAGCACTACTGCTTGGATACCCAGGCTAGAAGTGATGCCAAGTTTGGCACAGCAGTACTGCAGAGCCTATTCCCAAAATAGGTTCTCGGCCCACCTCCAAAGGTACTGCTTGGGTAGTCTGCATTTGTCAGAATACAGTAAGATTTCCCGGGGCTTGAAGAAAAAATGACTTACCATAGTAATCTTGTTTCTTCCAAGGGGCTCTTTCTGTGTTCTGAGCTCCCACCCTTCGTCCCCTACTAGAACCTAGGGGGCACTGCTTGTCAGCTGTCCATATCCTATGGCAAACCTGTTGGCATAACTGTTATTTTCTTAGGCATCTGTGACTTGAGTCTTAGAGATGCCTTGCTGTTTGAAATGGGGGTTGGCCTGAAAAGGGGGTTGATTTGTTATATTAGAATAGTTTAGTTAGTTTGTTTTACATAGAAACATAGAAGCTGATGGCAGATAAGGATCGTGGGGCCCATCCAGTCTGCCCATTTTTTCTACCTTATGAATGTGCCATAGGCCTTTACTCTATCAATGATCTACTGTATCTACTCATACTCATCTGTATTGCTCCCTTATGCCTATCCCATGCCTGTTTGAAGCCCTGCACTGTATTCATAGCCATCACTTTCTGAGGCAGGCCGTTCCATGCATCCACCACCCTTTCTGTGAAAAAGAATTTCCTACATTACCCCTTAATCGGCCTCCCTCCAATCTCATGTTGGGTCCTCTTGTCCTGCTATTTTTCTTATATTGAAACATGTTAGACTCTTTCACCTTGTTAATTCCCTTAAGATGTTTGAATGTTTCGATCATATCACCTCTCTCCATCCTTTGCTCTAGGGTACACATATTCAGCTCCATTAATCTGTCTTCATGTTTTTTGATGCAGTCCATGCAACATTTTGGTTGCCCTTCTTTGGACTGCCTCCAGTCTAGAGAAGCTTATGCATGCTTTGTAAGAATCTGATGGTTGCAGGTAGTGCAACCAGGGACAGTGGTTTGAAAGCCGAACTCGAGCCTAGTATTCCACTATTTGCATAGGTTCTATTAACCATTTCGACTCTGTGGCAGTCCTATGGTGAGACCATACAGCATTTGTCAGACTACAGTAAGATTCCCTTGGAAGAAACAAGATTACTATGGTAAGTAATTTTTCTTTCTTCCCACATCAGTGGTTATACTGTCCGGATCAGGACAGACAACACCACACCTATGAATTACATAAACAAACAGGGAGGAACAAGATCTTCAAAGATGTGCACAGAAGCAATGAGGATCTGGAACCTAGCATTATTCCTGGAGGTTCGACTTTCAGTGGTACACAACTTTCAGTCATACACCTGCCAGGGAAAGACAGTGTACTGCCAGATTCTTTCAGCAGACTCAGCCAAGGAAATCACAAATGGATCCTGAACCAGCAGATGCTAGCAGTGGTGTTCAGATGGTGCAGTACACTAGACATACACCTCTTTGCCTCCTGGGAGAACTATCAGCTCCCACTGCTTTGCTGCAGATTCCCATCAGTGGGTACAGTCCCAGAGGATGCTGTAGTCCTCCATTGGTCAGGGAAGTTTCTTTACGCCTTCTGACATTTCCCACGTTTGCTGAGAGTACTGTTCAGATTGAGAAGGGAGTCAACAACAATGATTCTCATAGCTCCAGTTTGGGTCAGGCAGATCTAGTACTCTCTGCTCCTGTCCCTGTCCAAAAGACATCCTATTACCCTGCCTCTGAGATACAATCTGCTGACTTTGTCTCAGGGCAGGATAACATTCCGAGATCTGAGAAATCTGTGTCTGAGAGCATGGTTCTTGAACAGCTAGAATTCTGTGCCTTAAATCTCTCTGAGAATGTTGTGGAAATGCTTAAGTTTTCCAGGAAACCAGCTACAAGGAAAATGTGTGCCTCAAAATTGGAAATATTTTCCTTTTGGTGTTCCTGTATACAGTTTAACCCATTGCGAGCAAGTCTAGCTACAATCCTGGGCTACCTAGTCCATCTCCAGCCCTTGAAACTCAGGACCTCAACACTGAAGGTTCATTTGGCAGCAGTGTCAGCTTATGCTTCAGCTGGTAAGGACAAATCAGTGGCCTCTCAACCCATTTTCAGAAGGTTCTTCAAAGGCCTTAGTCACCTGCACTCTCCAGTAAGGGATCCTGTCCCCTCCATGGGACCTGAATCTGTGCATTACTCAGCTAATAGAGGCTCCTTTTGAGCATATGGTAACAGCTGCCTTGAAGTATATTATCTGGAAAGTAGTTTTCCTGGTGGCATTCACATCTTCTAGAAGGGTGAGTGAGGTGCAGGTCCTCTGTACGGATCCTAACTATATCATGTTTCACATGGACAAGGTAGTCCTAAAGAAGTAACATAAAATTCCTCCCTAAAGTGGTGTCTGAATTTCATCGGAATCAGTCTTTACAGCAAAATCCAGCTCAGAAGAGCAAAGTCTGGGTAGTAGACCCAGAGCAGGTATTGAATGTGGACCTCTCAATAATTTGTCAGGGACATCTCTGAGTATGGGCTGTGAGTCACGAAACAGGTTCTCAGTGCTGGCTACACTGGAAGGGATGGGTCGGGAGAACCAAGTAGGCATGGTTGTAGAGGATGGGAGTACTAGCAACCCTGTGGGCAGTGGAAGGGTGCCAGAAGGGAGCAGGACTTTGACAGGGAGGGATAAGGGGGTGGGGATTAAGGGATTGGGCAGGGGGACAGGAGCTACGGAGAGGGAGGTGGGGGGTTATGAGGGAATAAGGGGGGGAGCATCTGAGGGCAGTAGCTGATGAAGCCTGGGGGAGAAATGAGGGGATTTCAGGGCAGGAGAGGGAGGAGATGTGGAGGGCAGTCACAGAGATGGAGGGAAATCAGCTGAGTTGCACTTGGGAACAGAATAAATGGCAGGAAGGGACATGGGACAGACAGGGCAAGCAGTACGGAGGAACGAGAGTGGGATACTAGTGCTGGGGAATTCAATTCTGAAAGGGATCAGATGGGGGAGTAAAGGGGAGAGGCATAGTAGAGTATGGGTAGAGGCCATGCCAGGCATGACAGCAGACAGGGTGGGGCAATCCATTCTAAAGTATACTAAGAAGGGTAGGGAGAAACCTCACATAGTCCTGCATTTGGGAACCAATGACCTGGCAGGTAATACAGTTGATGTAGTCCAGGGGAGATTTGTGGAGCTGGGGCAGATTTGTGAGGAGGTGGGGGGATTAGTAACCTCAGAGGTGCTTCCTGTACCCAAGGCAAGCACAGCAAGAAAGCTGAGGATAGAGGAATTTAACTCATGGTTAAGGGAATGGTGCCCCCCCGTCCAAAGGGTATGGGCTGGTGGGAGGGTGGGGAGGAACATGGGAGGGCAAGGATCTCTATGTCAGGGATAGGCTTCACTTTAGTGGAGAAGGCAGGAGAGTCTTGAAGCAGAAACTGGAGGAGTACTTAGCAAACAAGGAGAATTTTAACTAGTAAGGGGGGGTGGCAACAGGGCAGGTGCCTGGCGGAACATTCGGGTAGGGAAGCCAAACGAGCTTACCCCCCCCCCCATGCTGGAGACAGGGAACTCAGGGAGGTGACAGGAGGGGGTGCAATCAAAGGGGAGCGAGAAGGGAAAGGGGTGAACGAGAAGGGGTGGAGGGTGGTAACCTTGAATGCTAGGAGTGTAGGGAACAAACTAGTGGAGCTACAGGCTCTCATGGCAGAGGGGGAGGTGGATATGGCAGCCATAATAGAGACATCAGCCATCCACTACCAAGATTGGGACCTGGTAGTACCAGGATATAAGATATTTTGGAGGGACAGGGTGAATGGGAAGGGGGGGTGGTGGTGCTGTATGTGAAGGAAGGTCTGAAGTGCATCAGAGAGGAGGGGGAGGAAGGTAACATGGAGTCATTATGGGTACAGCTCCAGGACTCCAAACATAGGACCCTCAGGATGGGAGGGGTGTACAGACCACCCTCTCAGACTGAGGGTCTGGATAGGGAACTGGAAGGATAGATCAGAAGGAGCTGTGGAAGGGGCAGTATGGTGATTGTTGGCGACTTCAGCCTGCCAGGGGTGGATTAGGGTACCCCAGTCACCACAAATAGGAGATAGCAGGTACTCCTGGATACCTTCCAGGACAGTCTCCTATTATAGTTGGTCAGCAAGCCGACCAGGTTGGGGAACACCTTTGACCTTGTGCTGGCATATGGTGAGTTCGTGAAACTGAGGGTGGAAAAACCACTGGCAGGCAGTGACCACCGCTCATTCTGGTTCAGGGTAAACATGGGTAGGGAGGGAGTAAGATCAGGCACAAGGGTGTTGGACTTCAGAAGGGCTGACTTTGGGAGGATGAGGGAAATAGTGAAGGGATATTTGGCCAGGATAAATCCAGCTATGGACAGGGGTTATTAAGCAGGGTATAGAGGAGGCAACTACAACATGTACAAGAGTACAGAGCAGGAGGCGAGGGCCAAGAAGCCTAGCTGGGTTAGCATGGAGGTCATAGTGAAAGTAAGAAATAAAAGAGTCACCTTTAGAAGATACAAGAGGACGGGGGGGGAGGAGGATAGAGAAGAATACTTGAAGGAGTCAAGAGGGGTGACAAGGGCAGTCAGGACAGCTAAGGCATCCCGAGAACTTGAGCTAGCACAGGGCATTAAAGATGGGGAGAAGGACTTCTTTGGATACATAAGGGAGAAGAGCTGCAAAGACCAAATTGTGAGGATCAAAAGGGAGGGAGTGGGGTGGGTGGATACTAGGGCAGAGCAGGCAGAAGCATTAAACGAGTACTTCTGTTCTGTATTTACCAAAGAGAAAAAGGGGTCAGTTCCCAAGGGGGTTGGGGCCAGGGGTGGTGGTCAAGTGGGGGGAAGAGACTGACTGGAAAATACTGGTTGCCACAGATGAGTGCGTTAGGCTCAGGGGGAAGAACACAAGGGCCAAAGCACCCAGCTGGTTCAGTTCTGGAGTTGCCCAGGCAGTAAGGGAAAAGAGGTTGGCCTATAGAAAATTCAGAAAGACAGAGAGAGAGGTGGATAGGGAAAATTACCTAAGGTTGGCTAGTGAGGCAAGTAAGGAAGTCCAGCGAGCAAAGGCACTGAAGGAATTAAGAAGGGGGAGAAGACTTTCTTTCACTATATAAGTGAGAAAAAGGACAAGAAGGAAGGGATTGTTATGCTTAAGAAAGGAGTGGAGGATAATGGGGGAAAAGCAGAGATATTAAATGAATACTTCTCACCCCAGGAATACTCCAGTATTCCTAACTCTTCTGCAGTATACCTTTAAGGTCAGATCCGCCCAGAGATAGAATGCTATGCTAATGATGGAATCAATTGCTGCCACTTATTAACTGCCTACATTCTAATCCTCAGATTTTTCTCTCTGCCTGTCAAGACCAGACACCTGGAGATTTCCTCCTCCTCATCTAGTCAGAGAAGCCCTAATTAATAACAGATACTTAAGTATTTTCATTTTTTTTTCATTTGCTGCCTCTTATCAGTGTTATTTTAATAACCGTTAGTTTATTAAGCTAGTTTTGTGTTGTTTTCTTGGTTTCTCATGGTTCGGGATAACCGCTGAGGAACCAAGGTACTTTCAGTTAGTTTAGTTTTTTTCCCCCGTTTATTTACTAGTTTCTGTAAGTTTTATGTGTTAAAATCTTTGTTTTTTAGAACTGATAACTTCGGTTCCGAACCGCTAATCCCATTTCTATTTCTATCAGTCCCCGGTTCTGCTTGGTTTCTCTGATCAGTTCCTGAACCGACCAGTAACTGATAAATTTGTTGTTTTTAATTTAAAATCTTTTAGTAAGTTTATGCTGCGGTTTTTCTTCAGTATGTCAGAAAAACCTAAAAAGAGAACCGGAGAACTGGGTTTTAAAAACTGTTCTGAGTGTGGTGAAGTTTTTGCCTAGGCAGATGAGCACTCCATTTGTGTTTTCTGTCTTGGTTTTGATAATTTAAAAATGAATTGTGAAATTTGCAAATCTGTTCCTGAAAAGACGCTTGAAAAATGTCTGGAGAGATTAAATAAGAAATTGAAGGGTCCCTCTGGCTCTGACCAGCCAAAACCCTCAGGGTCTGTGGGTGACACCACAACTGCTACTGTTACTACCTCTGATACGGGTAAAAAGACACCCTCTGAACTGGCTAGCTCTCCAGTTCTAGGAAAAAAAAAGTAAAGAAAACAAAGCACACTGAACCCCCTGTGGAAATGGAGACTTCTGTGGTGCCTGCCACTGTGCCTTCTCCTTCAGAGATTGCACAGGCAATAAAAGTGATGCAAACTTTGCAGGGTCTGCTGCCTGTGGTTTCACTGTTCCCAGTCCAGACCCCTGCACCCTTCAACCCACCCTCCTTTTCTGAGGAACGTGGTGAGGAGGAGGAGGAGGAGGAAGAAGAAGGTGAGCCTATAGAGCTTGAGGTCTCTGCTGAACAGGAGTTTGGCTTCCCTCCCAGGACTATAGAAGATTATTCTTCTCATTTTTCCTTTATCAGGAAAATTGCTGATGCCTTGGACATCCCTACCTCTGAAGCTGTAGAGGATGAGGAGGAGGCTGAATATCTGGAAATGATGGGGCTGACTCCTACTAAAAAACTGTTATTCCCCATAAACAAGTTTTTTAAATGAGATATTTTAAAACTCCTCCAAGCTCCTGGGTCTGTCCCTCCTTTGGACAAAAGGTTGGATAAAAAGTATCAGCTTGACAGAACAGGGGCTGAATTCTTATTTTCACACCCTGACCACCAGGGGGTGGTGCAAGCTGCAGTTTGTGACAAGGCAAAAGTCCCTCTGGCTTCCCACCCTCCAGAGAAGGACTCTCGAAAAGTTGAAAGTATAGCCAAGAACGGTTACATGTCAGCCTCTCTGGCCATTAGGCAAGCTAACTATCAGGCCTATGCAGCCCAGTACCAGAAGGCTCTCTGGCAGTCTGTCCTGGACGTGGCTGAGAAAGCACCTTCTCCTCTTTCTGCAGACGTAGCTGAAACTACTAGTTTTGGCCTGGAAGCTGCCAAATACCAGTTCCAGATGGCAGAAGACAGTAATGAGACTGCTGCAAGGTGGATGCCAAATATCATCGCACAGAGAAGGTTTGCTTAGTTGAGAGCCACAAACCTCACGCAGGATACCCAGAATAAGACTCTGGATTTTCCTTTGGAGGGCACTTCCCTATTTGGCAGCCATACAGAGGCCTATATCAAGAAGGTGGATGAGTATAAAGCCATCTTCCATAGCAATTCTGCAAAAGAAAGACCCTCCTCCTCCTCCTCCTCCAGACCTTGCAGTAGGGGAGGCAGGGGCAGACAATTCCATTCCAGGCCTTTTTATCAGGCCATGGTACTTACTCAGGCACCCCAGTACCCGTAGCAAGGGTATTTCAGGGGTAGGGGCAGAAAAGAGGCCAGACGTGGTGCCCAGTCTCAGCCCCAATCTAAGCAGGACTCCTGACTTCATCAATCAGGTTGCATCTCCTTTCCCAGAAGGGGGCAGGCTGACCCATTTTTTCCAGAATTGGAAAACCATCACCATAGACAAGTGGGTTCTGGAGATAATGGGTCAGGGCCTGTCTTTAAGTTTCTAGTCCTCCCCTGTTCAAAAAATCAGAGTTTTCAAACTAGCTTCCCTCCTGGAAAGCAAAAGGCTGGAAAAAGAGGTGAAACACCTTCTTTCACTAAAAGCAGTGGGACCATTGCCTCTGCATCAAAGGGGAAAAGGACTTTATTCAAGGTATTTTCTCACACCAAAGAAAATTGGAGAGCTGCAGCCTATCTTGGATCTCAAGGTCCTCAACAGGTTCCTATCAAAACCAAAGTTCAAAATGGTAATTTTGTCTCTGATTCTACCAGCACTCTGAAAAGGAGATTGGCTGGCATCATTGGATCTAAAAGATACCTATTTCCACATCCCCATAAGGGAGTCTCACAGAAAGTATCTCAGGTTCAGACTTCTGTCAGGTCATTATCAGTTCTCAGCTCTACCTTTCGGTCTCACTTCAGCACCAAGGGTGTTCACAAGGTGTCTGGCTGTGGTAGTGGCTCACCTGCACAGACAAGGTATCACAGTATTCCCCTATCTAGACGACTGGCTGGTGGTGGGAAATTCACCATGACAGTTAGCAGAACACCTACTGCTCACTCAGTAGCTTCTGTAATCTCTGGGTTTTCTTTTAAATCTAGAAAAATCTGTATTTCTTCCTTCTCAAATTCTGCAGTTCATAGGAGCAGAATTGAATGTCATAGTAGGCAGAGCCTTTTTACCCAGAGACAGGGTAAAAAGTATCCTGCAGTTAGCTGGTTCTTTCAGGCTCAATGTCCCAAGGCCTGCAAAGCATTTTCTTCAACTTCTGGGCCACATGGCAGCTGCACCAGGCACACTGCTCAGCTCCAGGTTTCAGAGGAGGGACATCCAATTTCACTTAAGAGCTCATTGGTGCCGAAGAAAGGATTCCCTGTCAAAGCTCGTTCCTGTAAAAAAAAAAACATTTATCCAAGCTCTTCAGTGGTGGAAAGAGGAAACCAACCTCAGAGAAGGGGTTCCTTTCCAAAAAGAACTTCCATCAATGATTCTCACAACAGATGCATCCCTCTTGGGCTGGGGGGGCTCATCTAGCAGAGCACACTACCAAGGGCACTTGGTCAAGTGCAGAGACTCTTTACACATAAACTTGTTAGAGCTCAGGGCAGTGTTTCTGGCAATGTGAGCTTTCAAACTACTGATATAGGGAAAGGTAGTGCAAGTCAGGACAGACAACACTACCACCATGTATTGCATAAACAAGCAAGTGGGAACAAGGTCAAGCCTCCTTTGCACGGAGACTATGAGAATTTGGACCCTAGCTTACTCACTGGGCTCCTCACTACAGGCCATTTATCTGCCAGGCAAAGACAATGTTCTGGTAGATGCCCTGAGCCGAATCAGCCAGGACCATCACGAATGGTCCCTGAACAGGCAAGTGGTGCAGACCTTATTCAGGAGGTGGGGCACTCCAGAAATACATCTCTTTGCCTCTCATCAGAGTCACCACTTGCCACAGTTCAGTTGCAGACCTGCAGTAGTGGGCACGGTTCCTTTGGATGCCCTTATTCTGGATTGGTCAGGGAAATTCCTGTATACATTGCCTCCATTTCCTCTGGTATACAGGGTGCTGTTGAAACTCAGATCTCAGCCAGCAACAATGATTCTGATAGCTCCAGACTGGGCCAGGCAGCCATGGTACTCCTTATTGCTGTCCATGTCAGTGGACAAACCAATATACCTTCCCAGGAGGCACAATCTTCTGACCTCCAACCAGTGGAGGCTCCTGTATCTGAACCTCAAGTCACTCAGGCTCAAAGCTTGGCTCTTGAGGACCTAGAGTATGCTAGTTTACATCTTTCTGAACCAGTTATGGATGTCTTACGAGGATACAGGAAATCCTCTACTAAGAAAACCTATGCTGTAAAGTGGAAGAGGTTTTCTATTTGGTGCTCTAGTAGGAGTATAGTGTCAATCCAGGCAGGAGTGCCGTTGGTACTGGACTACCTGGTCTACTTACATTCCACAGGCTTACAGCCTTCTACACTAAAGATTCATTTGGCTTCAGTCTCGGCCTATGCATCTGCAGGCAAGTCTGTTTCTTTGGCATCAAACCCCATATTTAAAAGGTTCTTCAAGGGCCTTTCTTATATGTATCCACCGGTGAGAGAACCGGTGCCAGCTTGGGACCTTAATATCTGCATTGCCCAACTCATGGTCCCTCCCTTTGAGCCTATGTTTTCAGCACCTTTGAAGTATGTCACATGGAAAACAATGTTTCTAGTAGCCATTACTTTAGCTAGAAGGATTAGTGAGCTCCAAGCTTTATGCATTGAAAAGGACTACATTTCCTTCCACAGGGATAAGGTAGTCCTACAGACAAATAGGAAATTCCTTCCCAAAGTGGTTTCAGATTTCCACTTGAGCCAATCTATCACTTTGCCAGTGTTCTTCACTGACCATTCTTTTTCTGGTGAACGTAGGCTGCATAGCCTGGATGTCAAAAGAGCTTTGAGCTACTACATGACAGCCACTAAGCCCCATAGGCAGGACAGAACACAACTTTTCCTCACTTATGGAGATGTAGGAAAGGGAAGTCCAGCATCTAAAACGTCCATTTCTCGTTGGATTGTCCAGTGTATCCAATTTTGCTATTCAAAGGTGAACAAGGAAGTTCCAGCAGGGGTTAGAGCCCACAACACAAGGGGTACAGCTGCAACACTGGCAGCTGCAAGGGATGTACCCTTGGTGGATATCTGTAAAGCAGCAACCTGGCGAACAGTACACACATTTGTCAAGCATTACAGCTTGGATATGCAGGCTAGGGCTTATGCCAGGTTTGGTACAGCTGTCCTGCAGAGCCTATTTCCAAAATAGGTTCTTCCCGCCTCCTAAGGTACTGCTTTTTAGTTTGCAGAAGAGTTAGGAATATTGGAGTATTCCTGGGGTGAGAAGAAAAGTTACTTACCATAGTAAACTTGTTTTTCCCAGGGGATACTCCAATATTCATAACTCTCCCACCCTGCCTCCCCATTTAAGAACCGGTGGCCTCTGTATTCCATGCTGTACCTTAGTGTTTGTATGCCACATTCTACTTTTATTGGAACTTGTTCTTTGGTTTCCTTTTTTTCAGGTGATTCTGACATAGGAGCTTGTGGGGTTGTTTATGATAAGTTTATATTTTCTCCAGTTGGAGGTTTGGGTGGGCAATTTTGAAGTTAAATTTTATATATTTTTAATTTTGGGCCCTGTATTTCCAGACGTCCACGAAATCTGAGGGTTAGAATGTAGGCAGTTGATAGGTGGCAGTATTTGAAAAGTGACTCATGTCAATGATTCCATCATTAGCATAGCATTCTATCTCTGGGCAGATCTGACCTTAAAGGTATACTGCAGAAGAGTTATGAATATTGTAGTATCCCCTGGGAGAAACAAGGTTACTATGGTAAGTAACTTTTTCTTCTGTTCTGTCTTCATCAGGGAGAAGGAAGGACCAGTGCCTTCAGGAGGGAAAAGAGGAGTGGGGGGGAGAACATAGATGTAGTGATAGAGGAGGATAGAGTGAGTGAGGGGCTGCTGGCATGGAAGGTGGACAAATTTTCAGGCCTGGACAGAGTTCATCCAAGGGCACTAAAGGAACTGGCTGAGGAGCTGGCAGGGCCACTGGCAGACCTATTTAATAGTTTATTAGAGTCGGGCGTTTTACCTCAGGACTGGAAAACAGCACATGTAGTACCCCTCCACAAAAGCGGTCCCAAGGATGATCCAGGGAATTACAGACCAGTCAGTCTGATCTCCATTGTGGGCAAGCTCATGGAGACCGTACTAAAGGAAAGGTTGGTGGAATATCTAGAGGAGCATGGTCTCCAGGATGCAAGGCAGCATGGGTTCATGGGGGGTTGGGGGGAGATCGTGTCAAACAAATCTGATTGACTTCTTTGACTGTGTCACTAAGACAGTAGACAGGGGCCAAGCGATAGACATCCTCTATCTTGATTTCAGCACGGCCTTTGACTCTGTGCCCCACAAAAGGCTGATCAGGAAGTTGGTGGTTCTCGGGGTTGGGGAAATTTGACATTAGAGTGCAGGGGTGAGCATGACCACACAGCAGAGTTTGAATTTCATTCTAAGATCCTATAATTAGCATAGAATTCTAAGCACCATGGAAGCTCAATGCAGGGGAATGATTGCAAAGAGCAACTCTGCATTCATCATGTGCTTTCATAAATTAGATGTTTCAGCTGTTAAAATTTACTAGAGAATACATTTTTCAATTTTAATTTTCCTTTCCAAGATTTACAGCACATCTTGGTAGTCTATCTAAACAGCCTATATTGAAAACATTTGAAAACATTTGCCTCTCCCCTGTTAACCTAACGGTGCCTTTGTCTATGACATCATAGTGCTCACCATGGCAACAGACTGTGATATCATAAACTGCAACTGTGTGGTTAGCAGGGGAGAGTGAGATATGTTCTGAAAGACTGTGAAATAATTGCTTCATTATCTACAATATTTAGTAGACCAACAGCAGGGAAAAGTAAACAAACAGACAAACTAGAAAACAATAAAGTTTAAACCCAACTGGCATAAGTCTAGTATTTTTAAGCTTTTTATTAGAATTGAGAGTTGCTCTTTAAGTATAGTGAGGGATCCCTTTGGAAAAAACAACATTACTACGGTGGGTAATTTTTTCTTATACAACCATATCTTATTTTTCAAGGGGCTTTAAGGCAAACAGTAAGGCGCTAACAGATGGTCATTGCTGACACCTGGCTTAAGTACAAAACAGAGCAGCTCTCTCATAGACTGTCTCCTGACCACACACCCTGAGCATATATCTGATGTCACTGTCCTGCTTGACAGCCTCAGTGACCACTCCCCTGTGAACTGTACCTGGTCTAACAATTTCCCCATGAGTTCACCCAAGGTGTGCAAAAACTGCTGCCTGAGGCCTGGACTACTTGAACATTTCAAGCTGTGCGTGGCACAACTGGATTGGTCCCCACTGGCTGGAGATATAGATGGTAATGAGGCACTTAACTAGTTCATAATGGTTTTCAAACATGCTTGTGATATTTTTGCACCATACAAAACTAAAACAATTAAGGGAACCTCTAATCCCTGGCTCTCCAACTCCCTTATTGGACTTATGAAGAACAGAGACAATCTTTGGCATATAACAAAAGCAGTTGGTACACCTGCTGCATTTAATACCTACAAGGCAGCAAGAAATGCCTGCACCAGACTCATCCGACAGACTAAAGCCTCCTACTATAAAGATCTACTAACCCAAACCTGGAGTTCTGGAAGAGACTTTTGGTGCTCTCTTAAATACTTAATGGGCAAAGCCCCCAAGACACCCCCAGATCTACTGTTGACTGTGAAGGGTCCCCTACAGGAACCCATCGAAATTGCCAATGAGTTCAACAACGTGTTCACTGACCTTTCAAGTGTACTCCCTGGTGACTGCTTCAAAGATATGCATGTTCAGCAACGCTCAACTGCCCCTCAAGATCCCCAAGGAAAGATGTTCCACCTTTACTTTAGACGTGCTCACCAAAGCCGAAACCATCAAGCATATTAAAAGGGTGCTTGGCAAGACCAGGATGGGGTCGGATCTGCTTGACATGAAGCTAGTTGGTCTACTCCTTCACGAACTTGCTGGTCCTCTTACCATGGTGTTTAATGCCTCTCTAAAATCAGGAGTATTTCCAAGTGCATGGAAGTCAGCTAACGTAATGCTTGTCTTTAAAGCGGGGAATAAAACCCAAGCATCCAACTACAGACCTGTATCCATCCTTCAAACAACATGAAGTCTTGCTGTATTCTGACTGTACGCAATTAGCCGCAGCACTTGAACTGCCCCGGAGAGTAAAGGGTTAACTCTGTGCAAAGGCATAGAACGTTGAGCTCAAGCTCGGTTTTCAAACCTCTGTCTGTGGTACTCTGAAGTATAACCATCAGATTTCTTACTCCGCTTAACTGTGAAGTTGCTCTGGAGATCTCTCCTGCACTTCAGTTCAGTAAAGTTTGAATCGGTTGATTCTGTCAACCCATTCATTGGAAAATTGGTATTCTTGCCTCTGTCTCGGTACCAGTAAGTGGTAGTATAGGTAGTGGTAATTTTCAGAAGAAATAGTTTTTATTTTTGGTTCTTTGCCAGTCGGTCTGGTTTGGAACTGAAACCTATTCTGTGTTTTCTGTATACTTTGTATTTGTGTGGTTTTTCCGGTACTTATCGGTTCCTAAAAAAATCCGACTTTTAGGATTTTTTTAACCGACCCGTGACACGGTTGGAACCAATAAGTTACAGTCGCCTGGCTTAACCGCTGGTTTTGGGTGACTTTATTTTGTAAGGCATGTCTGAGAAACCCAAAAAGAAAACCGGACCCACCGGGTTTCAGCATTGTACTGAGTGTAAGGAGGCCTTTGCTAAGGCCGACCCTCACCTCGTACGTGTGTCTTGTCTGGGGTCTGATCACCTCAAGAAAGACTGCCAAATATGTAAAAACTTTCCCAAAGCCACTCTGGAAAAACGTTTGAGTAGGCTAAGGGAGAGGGAGGCCAAGAAGTCCGCTGACCCGCATGGCCAGCCCGGTTCAGTTGTGGCTGAACCTGAAGAGGTGCCCACTGACCTGGGCGATACCTCTTCGAGCAAACAGAGAGCCAGTTCTGCAGAATCAGTCCCGAGCAAAGGAAAAAGAAAATCAACCGGTTCGGATTCGGCTTCCGTGGTCCGACCGCTGATGAGATAGCGAAAGTGATTTCAATTGTACAAGTTGTTTTGAGCTTGAGCTCACCGAACTGTCTCGTTCAGAGCTAATCGGTTCGGGTCGGAGGTACTTGCTTCAGAATTGGATCCTGAGGCATACTACAAGGGTGACTGGGAAGAGGATGAAGATTACGAACAGGATCAAGGTGAGGGCCTAAATGAGCCAGTACAGCCTGACCTCCCCAGACAGGCCATCTCAAGCTTTTCCTCCCAGGCTTTCTGAATCCCCTTCCTATTTCTTGTTTTACAAGAAAGTGGCTGAGACTCTTCAGCTTCCTATGGAAGAGGCTGAACAGGATCAGGAAGAACCTGACTATCTGGAAATGATGGATGTCCCAGAGTCTAAGAGGGTGTCTATCCCTTTACACAAATTCTTGGGGAAACAGACACAGAAAATTCTACAATTTCCTACATCCATTCCTCCTTGGAAAAAAGAATGGACAGGAGGCATACTCTGTCAGGTCCTGGGACGGAATTTCTTTCTTCTCATAGCAGCCATGTTGGGGTAGTGAAAGCTGCAGCCTGTGACAAGGCTAATATTCTTTTGGCATCTCACCCCCCAGATAAGGATTCCAGTAAAGTTGATGCCATGGCAAAACAGCAGTACTTGGCATCATCTTTCTCAGGCAATCTAATTATATGGCATATACTGCCAGGTACCAGAAATATGTGTGGGATTTGGTTCTGGAACTGGCTAAGGGTGCCCCTCCCCAGCTGGCCAAGGAGCTGGATCAGGTGGCTGCAAATGGTATAGAGGGATCTAAGGTGCAGTTCCACGCTGCTGTTGATTCCAATGATGTTCATTCCAGGGTCATGACTACATCTATCTCTGTGAGGAGATTTGCTTGGCTTAGGTGTACCAACCTCTCTCAGGATACCCAGGCTAAGGCCGTGGATTTTCCTATAATGTGTAGTTCTCTGGGGAACAAACAGAAAATTACATGAAGAAAATGGACGAATATAGGACCACCTATAGGAGTGCTGCAGCTAAAGAAAAGCAGACCACTCCTCAGAGGCAGCAGTTTAGGGGCAGGGGCAGGCCTTTTTACAGTCCTTTTTACCAAGCTCAGGCCTCCTCCTCTTCTTTCCAGCAGAGGGGGTTCTTTAGGGGAAGAGGTAGAGATAGGTTGACCAGGACCCATCAGCCACTCTGTCCAAGTCCCCTGCCAAGCAGACACCCTGAGGTGTCAGTCAGGGTCGCCTCCCTAATCCCAGTAGGGGACGGCTGGCTCACTACTCCCAGGCCTGGGAGTCTATTACTTCAGACAAATGGGTCCTGGAAGTAGTGAGCCCAGGACTTGCTCTCAGTTTCAAGAGGTTCCCAAAAATGAGAGCAAAGTCTTTCAGTCCTCCCTGTCCCTTGTAGACGAAGGCCCTAGAGGCAGAAGTCTCCTCTCTTCTGCTTCTGCAAGCAGTAGAGAAGGTACCTCTTTGTCACAGGGGACAAGGACTGTATTCAAGATACTTCCTTACCCCCAAGAAGACAGGGGAGTGGTGACCCATATTGGATTTAAGATACCTGAACAATCATTTGACAAAACCAAAGTTCAAAATGGTGACTCTGGGAGTAATTTTTCCCTCTCTAAGACCAGGAGACTGGCTAGCTTCCCTGGATCTCAAAGATGCCTGCTTCCACATTCCTGTCAGACAGTCCCACAGAAAGTACCTCAGGTTCGAGTTGCCCTCAGGCCATTACCAATTCTGGGCCATGCCTTCGGCCTCACATCTGCTCCAAGGGTGTTCACCAAGTGTCTCACAGTGGTGGATGCATTCCTCAGGAGGCAGGGCATCTTTCTGTTCCCATATCTGGACGAGTGACTTCTAGTGGGCCAATTCTCAGACCAAGTCAAGTCAGCTTTAGAGGTCACCCAAAGACTTCTAGAATCATTGGGCTTCATTCTGAACTTAGAGAAGTCTGTTCTAGAGCCAGCCCAACTTCTCACCTTCATAGGAGTGGAAATAGATATGGTTCAAGCAAGAGCATTTCTTCCCCTCTCAAGGGTTCACTCTCTGGTCACTCTGGCCTCCTCTTTTCATCCTCTGGTGTCTTATCCAGACAGACACTTTCTGCAGCTGCTGGGACACATGGCAGCTTCCACAGCAGTGGTTCAGGGAGCAAGATTTCAAATGAGAGATATTCAGTTTCATCTCAGATCTTTTTGGTCTCAGAAAAAGGACCCTCTCTCCAAACTGGTTTCAGTCTCCAAAACCTTGGTCCAGGCCCTTCAGTGGTGGTTGGACGAGAACAACCTTCGACAAGGGGTGCCCTTTGTCAGTTAGGTCCCTTCTGTGGTTCTCACCACAGACACCTCTCTTCTAGGGTGGGGGGGCACCTAGATCATCTCACAGCTCAGGAAATTTGGTCACACCAGGAGTCCCTTCTGCACATAAATCTTCTCGAATTAAGAGCTGTTTTTCTGGCTCTTCAGACATTCTCAGCAGTTGTCCAAGGGAAAGTGGTACAGATCAGAATGGACAATACCACAACCATGTGGTACATCAACAAACAAGGAGGCACTCAGTCCTTGGCCTTGTGCACAGAGGCCATGAACATTTGGTCTCTAGCCTACTCCCTTCAGGTTTCCCTGGTGGCTGTGCACCTCCCAGGGAAGGACAACATTCTGGCAGTTGCTCTTAGCAGGATTTCTCAGGGTCACCACGAATGGACCCTGAGCCCTGTCATTCTTCAAGTCATCTTCAGGAGATGGGGCATCCCAGAGATAGATCTCTTTGCAGCCCCAGACAATCACCAACTCCTTCTGTATTGCTGCAGACCACCCCTTCTGGGTTCTGTTCCTCAGGATGCTCTTCTACTAGATTGGACGAACAAGTTTCTGTATGCATTTCCTACTTTTCCTCCTTTTCCTCTGATATTCAGGGTCCTGTTAAAGATCAGGTCCCAGCCTTGCAAGGTGATTCTGGTGACTCCGGACTGGGCCAAACAGCCTTGGTATCCTCTTCTGTTGTCACTGTCAGTAACACTGCCCTTGTGTCTTCCCAGGCAGTACAATCTCCTCACCTCCTCTCAGGGGAGGATTCTGTACCCCAACCTTCAGACTCTCAGGCTCAAGGCCTGGCTCTTGCAGAGCTAGAATATGCAAGTTTGCATCTGTCCCAATTAGTCTTGGATATTTTAAAAGTTAGCAGGAAAACTGCCACTAGGAAGACATACAACTCCAAATGGAAAAGGTTTGGTTTCTGGTGTTCCAGTAGGCATATTAAACCAGAGCTTGCTGACATTGCCACTGTCCTGGATTATTTGGTGCATTTTAACAGTTTGGGCCTCTGGCCTACTACTCTTAAAGTACTCTTGGCAGCTGTGTCTGCTTTTCTTTCGGCTGGTAAGGCCTCTTCCCTAGCTTCTCATCCAGTGTTCAAGAAGTTCTTCAAAGGCTTGGTCCATGTCAATCCTCCCTTCCGGGAGCCTACTCCTTCTTGGGATCTGAACATCTGTATTGCACAGCTTATGCAGCCCCCTTTTGGACCTTTATCTTCTGCTGAGCTGAAATATTTGATTTGGAAAACTATTTCTGGTAGCCATTACCTTAGCTAGGAGGATCAGTGAACTGCAGGCCTTATCAGTGGAACCTGATTTAATTTCCTTTCATAGGGATAAGGTGGTCCTTCGTTCCAATAGAAAGTTCCTTCCCAAGGTGGTGTCAGACTTTCATCTGAACCAGTCTGTGTCTCTGCCTGTCTTTTTTACTGATCATTCTTCCTCTGCAGAGAGGAGGCTACACAGTCTAGATGTGAAAAGGGTTCTCAGTTACTATATTAAGCATACTAAAGCCCATAGGAAGGATTGTTCTCAATTATTTCTCACTTATGGTGAGGTGTGTAAGGGCAAGCCTGCTACCAAGAGGTCTATTGCCAGGTGGATTGTCGCTTGCATTCAATTCTGCTATTCTGAACTTGGGAAGGAGCCTTCCTCAGGCCTGAGGGCTCACTCTATCAGAGGTACAGCTGCTTCTATCGCAGCAGCTAGAGATATACCATTAGTGGAAATATGTAAAGCAACTATCTGGAAATCTGTTCACACCTTTACCAAGCATTACTCTTTGGACATTCTGTCACGAAGTGATTCTAGGTTTGGTACGGCTGTGCTGCAGAGCCTATTCCCAAAATAGGTTCTCTAACTCCCTCCTCTGAGGGGGTACTGCTTGGTAGTCTGCATATAGTCAGAATACAGCAACACTTCATGTTGTTTGAAGAAAAAAATTACTCAACATAGCAATGTTGTTTCTTCTAATAGAGTCTTGCTGTATTCTGACCTCCCTCCCTGCCTCCCCTCCTGGAACGTAGTAGTTTTGGGATGTGGTGGGGCAGGCACAGTGCTGCACCCCAGAGGTGTACTGGCCATGCCTCCATCTCTTAGGGGGTTTCGTTTTGTTTGTTATTAAACATTTTGGTAAACCACTACCTGTTGTGTTCTTTTTGGGTATTCTCAAATTGAGTCTTCTGACCCTAAAGCTTTGTTTTGCCATTTGGCTCAAAATTTTGGAAACAATTTCTTCCTTTGAGTTAGTCAGTTTAGTGCTCGTAAGAATCTGACGGTTAAACTTCAGAGTACCACAGACAGATGTTTGAAAACCGAGCTCGAGCTCAATGTTCTATGCCGTTGCATAGAGTTAACCCTTTACTCTCCGGGGCAGTTCAAGTGCTGGGGCTAACTGCATATAGTCAGAATACAGCAAGACTCCATTAGAAGAAACAACGTTACTACGGTGAGTAATTTTTTTCTTCCTCCCCTTTCGAAAGTACTCGAAAAAATGGTCTCGGAGCAGCTTACTGAATACCTTGATAACCTTAATCTACTCTGCCTGCAACAGCATGGCTTCTGTAAAAAGCACTCCACATTCACAGGTCTAGTAGATTATTCATCCCAACTATATAACGCCTTGGATAGTGGTCAGGCAGTTGGATCAGTCTTCATCGACCTCACTAAGGCTTTCGACTCTGTTAATCACAACCTCCTCCTAAGTTGCCTTCTGTCTACAGGTCTATCCCCAGACACGGTACTATGGTTTGGCAGCTACCTCTCTATCAGATCATAAAAAGTCAAAATTGGTGATACCCTATCCACTGCTAAGGAGGTGCACCTCAGGGTTCCGCAGGGGTCAATCCTCGGTCCTCTACTCTTTAGCCTCTTCATCAACTCCGCCCCAGTGGCTTGCTCAGCAAGCACAGTTCTGTATGCTGGTGATGCAGTGATCTCAGTCGCTGGCAAAGACCAACAATCCATCACAACTGAACTCCAAAGCAGCTTCCATAAACTTGAATCTTGGTTTACAGAAAACAAGCTACTACTAAATGTCAAAAAAACAAAAAGTATGCTCTTCATCACCTCCCAAAGCAAAAAGAAATACCTGCCCTTGTGTATTCATAACCAAAAGGGTGAAATCCCACACCAAGTATCTAACTTCAAATATCTTGGCATTACCTTTGATGACATGCTCACCTTTTCAAACCACATTGACTCTGTCATCAAGACTGCAACTATAAAACTTGGTGTACTTTATTGTCACAGACATTCAGTGACACCGGATGCACTCAAACTAGCCACCAGTAGCTCTGTACTGTCTACCATTGACTATGGGTTGCCTATATATGGGGCGGGCACAAAAACTGCTCTTAGCAGGATCAACATACACCTCAATAAGGCCTGTTGTCTTACTTTTGGGGGCTACTCTCGACACCCACACCTGCTCGCTGTACACTGAAACTGGGTGGCTCCCATTCCATCTTAGAGGGCAATACCAAACCTGCCTACTTCTAAAAAAAGTACTGCTTGGACTGAAATCCCCCACGCTGGGCGGACACTTTAAGCTGGCCATCCCAATGAAATCTACCCCTAGTGCAGTCACTGACAAGATGGTGATTCCCTTCGAAAGGACGAAACTTGCCCAGAACTCCATCCTGTATCAAGGTCTGAAATGGTACAATGAACTACCTGCT
The DNA here is from genome assembly GCA_016271365.2 of Neoceratodus forsteri. Classification (NCBI taxonomy): domain Eukaryota; kingdom Metazoa; phylum Chordata; order Ceratodontiformes; family Ceratodontidae; genus Neoceratodus; species Neoceratodus forsteri. The sequence goes on along the minus strand of CM057458.1, from coordinate 1,338,696,639 downwards.
GTCCTCACTGATACTACCAAGATTAGTACCTTCAAAGCTGGGCTCAAATCTTTCCTTGACTCTAAAATGAATTGTACCTGCCTGTGCTAATGTGATAGTACCTCACCCCCAGTTTTCCATTTACCTACCCCCTCTACATCTTTCAGCTATATACCACTTTTTTTCTTAACCCACTCCCCTACCTCAATTACCTGCCAATGGCCTCACTTGGTTGAAAGTTCCACCTCTCTCCCACCTCAGACGATGCCACCTTTGGCTGATCCCCCCCCACCCCCTCTTATCTAATCAGTCTATCTGTTAATATTTACTAATTTGATGTGTATAAGTTCAAATTTTACTATTACTGCCTGTGTATATGCTTCAGTGTTTTTTCTCTTTTTTTTTTCTCTGTAAACCTTGTATTTTTGTAATGTTTGTTCAACACTGACGTGGAACCTTTGAAAATGAGTCCTTGACTCAAAGGTATTAATCCCAAACTGAAATAAATAAAAATTAAAAAACTAAGATATTAATATTCAAACACCAGGAATCCCTCATTTATCCTTAACAACTGTAATCGTTCTCCTGGAATGAACCGCCTCTGAGCTTTTAAAATGTTATGCTAATTAGAGAACTTTGAATGAAATTCAGACTGCTGTGTGGTCACTCTCACTTGTGCATTTTAACATCATATTTATTTCACCGCCTGAAGAAAGCAGTCTCCCCAAAGTCTCCTCTTCAACTTCAGACCAATTACAATTTATTTTAATCTTTGTAGTACGTTATGTTTTTTAGTTATTTTTATGATGACTTTGCATTTGTTAGGGTATTTTTCACTGTATTTGTGTGGGAATTTAACTTTTCTCTCATTCCACATTGGTTCCATTGGTTCCTAGGAACCAGAGAATGCCGTTTCCTGGCAGGGTTCCCACTACTAGGGAACTGCTTCATTTTCTTTTTAAAACCTTACTGTTACAGTTTAAAATGTATTGCCTTGTGGTATTTCTATTATTCTCAGTTCCCTTTTTCAGGAACCAAAGTGATGATTGGCTTCAAATAACATTTTTAACTCCAATAGGTGCTCTTTTTCTATTGCGGTTCTATTTTGAAAGGAATCAAACCACATGTTTGTAAATTTAAGCCCTTTTTAAGTTACTTAGTGTTTTTTATAATTGCAATTTTTTACTTTTGGGAACTGGAACATCTTACTAGGATTGTCAGTGTTTGTTATGACTGACAGGCCCAAAAAGAAGACAGGATCTACAGGCTTTAAAAATTCCAAAGTGTGTTTCCAACTTCTGGCTAACGCAGACTGCCATGAGTTGTGTTTAGGGTGCCTGGGTTCAGACCACGATTTTGTCATTTGTGAGCTTTGTATTACGTTTTGCCCCAAAATGCAAAAAAAAAGGGCTAAAAAATTAGAAAACACTGTGGCTTTTCAGTCTGTCTCCAAGCCACCTAAAGGCTCATATGAGAGTCCAACCCATCAAAGTAAGCATCATTCCTTGTCAGAGGGACAGACAAGAAAGAAAAGGCTGCAAAATATAGTTAAGAATTCAAGGTGTCTTAAAGAGGGAACCACGAATCCTGCAAAAATGAAAGAACCTCTGAGCAGACACGGAGACGGTGCTTGCCAAGAAAAAAAAAAAAAGAAAAACATGCCTTTGTCCCTTCTCCTGAAGAAGGAAAGGAGATGCCAGTGGACACAAACAAAATGCCCTCAATGGAGGACACGGTTAAGGCATGGAAATTCCTCCAGGCATATCAGGCTATGGGGAATTTCATGAATATGCCTGCCCTCCCTTTTGAGGCTCTGGTTCCATTTGCAGTGCCTGTGGAGGAGGTGGTTGAGTTGTACTACGAGGAAGAAGAGGAGGATGAAGAAGAACCCACAGAACAAGATGTTTCTCCAGAACAAGAGTTTGGCTCCCCTCCTAGACCCTCAGATGACTATTCCTCACACTATACTTTTGCGGGGCATATGGTACATATGGTATGCATGGGACCTGAATCTGTGCATTGCCCAGCTGATGAAGGCTCCTTTTGAGCCTATGGCAACTGCTGCTTTGAACTATGTCATGTCGAATGCAATTTTCCTGGTGGCAGTGACATCTGTCAAAAGGGTGAGCGAGCTGCAAGCCCTCTACTCAGATCCTAACTGTGTCATATTTCACAGGGACAAGGTAGTCAAGGTGACAGTGACATCTGTCAGAAGGGTGAGTGATCTGCAAGCCCTCTGCACAGATCCTAACTATATAATATTTCACAGGGACATGGTAGTCCTAAGAACTAACAGAAAATTCCTGCCTAAAGTGGTGTCTGAATCAATGAGTTACTTTTTCAGTTTTCTTTACAACAAAATCCAGCTGAGAAGATTAGCTCCACAATATGGATGTTAAGAGTTCTGAGCTACTGCTTGGACCACACAAAGGATGCAAGGTCCACTAATACTCAGTTATTCGTCAGCTATGCAGAAGTGGGGAAAGGTAAACCAGCATGCAAGAGAGCTGTTTCCCATCAGATTGTTTCCTGCATACAGTTCTATTATGGCAAAGCTGGCAAGCTGCCATCTGAAGGCCTCAGGGCTCACTCCACAAGGGGCACCTCTGCCTCTGTGGGTGGCAGCATCAAGAGGTGTTTCCCTGCAGGAAATGTGTAAAAAAAAAAAATTAAAAAAATAAATAAATAAATAAATAAATAAATAAAAAAATCTGCACTCAGATACTGCAAATAAGCAAACAGGAACAGTAACTTCTTGAAATTAACAAACAAGTTTTATTAATAAGTTTGTTATTTTCAAGAAGTTATAGTTTCTGTTTCCTTATCTGTGGTACCTGAGTGCAGATTTTTTGTTTTCTATGGTCCTATGGGTCAGTTGCCCATTTCAAGACCCAGGAATCTCCTAGTAGCCCTAGACAATATTGCAGTCAGTCTAGAGCTGCTGACTGCCCCTGGAACTTTGAGTCTGGAATGTATGCAAATAAGAATAATTTGGAATGCTACATTCAAAACTGCTGCCTCTTACTCCCTAACTGCCAGATTCAGTTTTTCCGTTTAGATAGCAGGACTTGTCCCCAAGACTGCACAGCAACCTCGCTGCAAGACTGTTTATTTTGTTGAAAAAGTGGTATTTTTTCAATAATTTTATTCATACTCTGCCTCTTATAGTTCTTTATTAAGTTTAGTGAATTTGAGTATTTTAACTCGTCTTAGCGGTTCCATCACGGTTCCCAGAGCCAATTTATTTTGTCTGAAGTATTGTAACTTGCGGTTCTGACCACTAGCTGTTTAGTTCTTTCAAACAACATGAAGTCTTGCTATATTATGACAATTGCAGTTTGTCCTACCATTAGAACTGCTCCGGAGGTGAAAGAGTTAACTCCATTCCATGAATGGAACTTAGAGCACGAGCTCTAAAGAGAAGCTCTGTCTGTGTAGTTTCAAACCTGAACTGTCAGATTCTTTACTCCGCCTCACTGAACAGTCGCTCCGGAGATTTCTCCTACTGCTCGGTTCATTTCTTGGTTTAAACAGCGTTTTCTCGGTTTGATTCAACTGAGAATAGTTTTATTTTAACCGCAAAACCGATCGGTTCAAGCTCTGTCTGTGGTATCGTAAGTAATTCATTTTTTAATTCTGTGTGGAACTTGTAAGTTTTATCGGTTCGGTTTTGAACCGATCAGCTTGGGTAAAACTTAAAGTTTTTAAACTTGAGACTTTAGAGTGCGGTTCCTGGTTCTTATCGGTTCTAAAAAAAATGGATTTCATTACGGTTTTTTTTCAATACCGTGATACGGTTAGGAACCGATAAAGGGTGTCTGCCTTAGCACTGCCGCTTAAAGGGCAAGTTTTCTGGTTAGGCTGGCATTATGTCTGAGAAACCCAAAAGAAAACCGGGCCCACTGGTTTCAACACTGTGATGTCTGTGGGGAAGTCTTTGCCAAGGCTGACCCACACCACATGTGTTTATTGTCTGGGGTTTGACCACCTCCATTCAGACTGCCAGATTTGTAAGAATTTCCTGCAGCCACCCTGGAAAGAGATTGGGCAGGCTCAGGGAGCGAGAGGCCAAAAGTCCAGCTGATCCGGATGGCCAGCCGGTTGAGTGCCAACCGAACCAGAGGGAGTGCCCTCTGACCAGGGCCAGACTTCCTCGGGCAAACGAAAAGCTGGCTCGGATGAACCAGTTCCAGTAAAGAGAACAAGAAAGTCAGCAGGTTTGGAGCCCAAAATTCTTACTCCAACTGCTGCAGAGATAGCAAGAGCTATTCAGATTGTCCAGTCATTTTCTTCGGTTCCGTCCGAACCGCCATTATCTGGTAAAAGGTCGGTTCGGTCGGTTCCATCGGTTCAGGAATATGATGTTGAGGAGTTTTATGAACCAGAGGAGGGGGAGGATGATTATGAACAGTATGAATGTGACTTGGAGGGTCTGGGTGCGCCCATTGAACCGGACATCTCCCCAGACAGACCTTTAGAATCTCCCCCTGTGCTTTCTGAGTCCCTCTCTCATTTTATGTTTTACAAAAATTGCTGAAACCCTCCAGCTTCCTTTGGAGGAAGCTGTGGATGAGCAAGAGGAGCCTGATTTTGTAGAAATGATGGATATACCAGAGTCTAGGAGATTGTCTATTCCTTTGCATAAGTCCTTTAGGAAACAAACAATAAAAATCTTAAAACTCCTAATTCTGTGCCTCCTGTAGATAAAAGATGGACAGGAGGTACACATGTCAGGTCCTGATACAGAATTCCTTTCTCAGCAATGCAGTCATGTTGGGGTAGTTCAGGCTGCAGCCTGTGATAAAGCTAATATTCCCCTGGCTTCACATCCTCCTGACAAGGATTCCAGGAAGATTGATGCCGTGGCAAAAAAACAGTACATGGCAGCGTCCTTGGGACTCAGGCAAGCAAATTATATGGCTTATGTAGCAAGGTATCAGAAATCTAGATGGGATACTGTTATGGATTTAGCCAAACAAGTCCCTGGCCAGCTTGCTAGTGAGCTGGTGCAGGTGGCTGCCGATGGCATTGAGGCTTCTAAGGTGCAGTTTCATGCTGCTGTGGATTTTAATGATGTTTCCTCTAGAGTCATGGCCACATCTGTAGCTTTTCGTAGGTTGGCCTGGCTCAGGTGTACTAGCTTGTCACAGGATACCCAGACTAAGGCTATGGATTTTCCTGTGGTGGGAAATTCTCTGTTTGGGGAGCAGACAGAGAATTATATGAAGAAGATGGATGAATATAGGACTACCTATAAAAGTGCCCAAGCCAAGAAGCGGCAACCCACTCCTCAGAGGCACACCCCCAGGGGTAGGGGTAGGCCTTTCCACAGGCCTTTTAACCAAACCCAGGCCTTCTCTGCTTATGCTCAGAGGGGGTTCTTCAGAGGCAGAGGCAGACGGGGCATGGGCAGGCCTGCCCCCACCCCTCAGCCTAAAGCACCTGCCAAGCAGGCACCCTGATGGGGTGCCCAGGGCCGATTCTCCTTTACCAGTAGGGGGCAGGTTGGCTTACTTCAGTCAGAACTGGGTGTCTTTAACTTCAGACAAGTGGGTTCTGGAAGTAGTAAGCCGGGGTCTGGTTCTCAGCTTCAAAAGTTTCCAAAGATGAGAATCAGGTCTTTTCCACCTGCAAACTCTTTAGAGACCTCTACTCTAGAAGCAGAGGTCTCAACCCTGTTAGCTCTCAGAGCGGTAGAAAGGGTTCCTCCCCTACACCAGGGCAAGGGTCTCTACTCCAGATACTTCCTTACCCCAAAAAAGACAGGAGAATGGCGGCCCGTTTTAGACCTCAGATATCTGAACAAGCATCTTTTAAAACCAAAGTTCAGAATGGTAACTCTGGCAATGATTTTACCCTCTCTAAGGCCAGGGGACTGGCTAGCTTCCCTGGACCTCAAGGATGCCTATTTTCACGTCCTAATCAGAAGCTCCCACCGAAAGTACCTCAGATTCGAACTGCCCTCAGGTCACTACCAGTTCAGAGCAATGCCCTTCGGCCTTACCTCTGCCCCAGGGTATTCACAAAATGTCTGGCAGTAGCAGTGGCTCACTTAAGGAGGCAAAGGTTGCTGTTTTCCCTATCTGGATGACTGGCTCATTGTAGCCAGTCCCCAGAACAGGTAAAATCTCACCTGCAAGTCACCCAGCAGCTTCTCACCTCCCTGGGCTTCCTGCTAAATCTACCAAAGTCGGTTCTGGAACCAGTTCAGGTACTCACCTTCATAGGTGCAGAATTGGACACAAATCTGGCCAGAGCTTTTCCTCCCTTGGAAAGGGTAAGGAACTTGGTGGCTCTGGCCTCCTCCTTCAATCTGCAGGTCTCTCGACCAGCAAGACACTTTCTGCAGCTCCTGGGGCACATGGCTGCGTCCACAGCTGTAGTGCAGGAGCAAGATTTCAGATGAGGACATTCAGTTTCACTTGAGAGCCTATTGGTCTCAGAGAAGAGACCCCTTTCCAAGTTGGTCCCAGTGACCCAACTTGATCCAGGCCCTCCAGTGGTGGCAGGATCAGAGCAATTTAAGACTGGGGTCCCCTTCATTCCCCTTTCTCACACTTTGACCCTCACTCACGGATGCTTCCCTCCTGGGGTGGGGAGCCCACATGGCGACCTCTCCACTCAGGGAGTGTGGTCCCCAGGAATCTCTGCTCCACATCAGTTTGCTGGAACTCAGAGCTGTCTTTTAGCTCTTCAGCGTTTCTGCTTCTGTCCAGAACAAAGTGGTACAAGTCAGAACAGACAATACCACAACAATGTGGTACATCAGCAAGCAGGGGGCACTCGGTCTTGACCTTGTGCACCGAGGCAATGAAGTTGTGGTCTCTGGCCTATTCCTGAACACTTCACTCATAGCAGTTCACCTTCCAGGAAAGGACAATGTCCTAGCAGATGCTCTCAGCAGGATTTCTCAGGGCCATCACGAATGGTCTCTGGATCCTCAAGTACTGGGGATAGTCTTTGCCAGATGGGGCACCCCTCAGATAGATCTTTTTGCAGCCCCAGACAATCACCAACTTCCACTGTTCTGTTGCAGACCCCCAGTGTTGGGCTCAGTCCCCCTGGACGCCCTTCTCCTGGATTGGGAAGGGAAGTTTCTTTATGCTTTTCCCCCCTTCCCTCTCCTATTCAAGGTGTTAGTAAAATTGGATCCCAGCCTTGCAGGGTGATTCTGATTGCCCCAGATTGGGCCAGGCAGCCCTGGTACCCACTCCTTCTGTCCCTGACAGTCCATCTCCCCTGTGTCTCCCCAGGAATCACAACCTATTAACCTGTGCCCAGGGAGAGTTTGGTATCCGAACCTCAATCCCTCAACCTCAAGGCCTGGCTCTTGAGGAGTTAGAATTTGCTGACCTACACCTCTCTCAGGGTGTTCTTGAAATCCTAAAGGCTTCTAGGAAGCCTTCCACTAGGGCTACTTATAATTCTAAGTGGAAAAGGTTCTCCATTTGGTGTTCTGGGAAACATATTTCCCCAGAATCTGCTGATTTGCCCATTGTGTTAGACTACATGGTCCATCTTAATTCTTTGGGCCTGAGACCAGCTACCCTGAGAGTTCATTTGGCAGCTGTCTCTGCTTTTGTTTCAGCAGGAAAGCCATCCTCTCTTTCCGCTCACCCTGTATTTTCCAAGTTTTTTAAGGGATTACTTCATACTAATCCACCTTTTCGGGATCCGGACCCTGCCTGGGACCTTAATGTTTGCATTGCCCAGTTAATGCAACCCCCTTTTGAACCTCTGTTTTCTGCAGAGCTTAAGTATCTAACTTGGAAAACTGTTTTCCTAGTGGCTATCACTTCTGCCAGACGCATAAGTGAGTTGCAAGCCTTGTCAGTAGAAACTGACTTTATTTCTTTCCACAGGGATAAGGTAGTCCTCAGGACTAACAGGAAGTTTTTGCCTAAGGTGGTTTCAGATTTCCATCTTAACCAATCTATCTCCCTTCCAGTGTTTTTCACTGAACATTCCTCTTCTGGTGAGAGGAGATTGCACAGTTTGGACGTTAAGAGGGCCCTAAGTTACTATATAGAACGTACCAAGGGTCACAGGTTCGAATCCCTCCAACTTTTTCTCACTTATGGTGAGGCTGGGAAAGGGAAACCTGCCACTAAGAGATCAATTGCCAGGTGGATTGTCTCTTGTATCCAATTTTGTTATCAGAAACTGGGCAGAGATCCCTCCTCTTGCTTGAGGGCTCATTCTACCAGAGGTACAGCCGCGTCTCTAGCTGCTGCCAGAGACATCCCTATATTGGAGATATGTCAAGCTGCTACTTGGAAAATGGTACACACTTTCACCAAGCATTACTCCCTGGATGTCCAGGCTAGGAGAGATGCTCGGTTTGGCACAGCTGTGCTCAGAGCCATATTCCTAAGTAGGTTCTGTCCCTCCTCCATGGAGGTACTGCTGTAGTCTGTAATTGTCATAATATAGCAAGACTTCATGTTGTTTGAAGAAAAATTATTCACCTTAGTAATGTTGTTTCTTCTAATGGAGTCTTGCTATATTATGACCTCCCCTCCAGCCTGCCCCTCTCAGAACTTCTACTTGGGTATGGGGTGGGCAGCCTAGTGTGGGCACTATTTTATGCCCTTTTTATGTGTTTCACCCCTTCTTGGGGTTTGGGGGTGTGGTGTTTTTCTTTTTTTCCATATATTTCTCTCATATTGTTAAATTATACTATTAGTTCTGGTCCCCTGACTTGAGTCTTTGGTGTTGGGACCAGCAATGGGTGTTAATATTTAGGTAGCCAGTTGGCTAGTGTAGGTTACAGCTTCCACACAGACCTTAGTGAGTTTTTGCTCGTAAAGATCTGACAGTTCAGGTTTGAAACTACACAGACAGAGCTTCTCTTTAGAGCTCGTGCTCTAAGTTCCTTTCATGGAATGGAGTTAACTCTTTCACCTCTGGAGCAGTTCTAATGGTAGGACAAACTGCAATTGTCATAATATAGCAAGACTCCATTAGAAGAAACAACATTACTAAGGTGAGTAATTTTTTCTTACTGTATTTTATTTATTTATTTAAAAGTGCTTTATTTTAATCGCGATTGGGTCCCGTTTGCTCCTAGGAACCGATTGTGTTTTTGAGAATAAGCACGGTTGAATACCTATTTTCTGGGTAGTGATCGGTTCCCTTTTTATTTAGGAACTGATCGCTTTTTGAATAAAAACAAATATGTTTGTTTAATGACAGTTACTTTAAAACATAAGGAACCCACCGCGATTGCGCTAAATTTAGTTCTGGTACATTTTTTCTCAGTCTTCTGACAGTTTAGCATGTCAGACAGACCAAAAAAGAGGACGGGACCCACAGGTTTTAAAAATTGTATAACGTGCTTTCAAACCTTTGATAAGGCTAATCACTGTGATTTGTGTGTAGAGTGCTTGGGTCCCAGCCATTTTTTCTCTAATTGTGAAGTTTGTAGTGCTTTTTGTACATTACTATTAAAAAGAGAGCCAAAAGATTAGAACAGATGGCTTCTGTTCCCACCACAGTGTCACCAAAGTAAAGTGAAGAGGTTCCTTCTTCATCCCACTCCAAGACAAAGGAGAGACCCTTTAAGGACACCTTAGACCCCAAAATTACGGAAAAGGGGACTGAGCATACTAAGCAGAAAAGAACAAGTGAGCAGACACCTCAGTCAGCCTGCCAAAAAGAAATATAGAGAGAAAAATGTTGTTGTGCTTCCTGATGAAAAAGCAAAGGAGCTCCCAACAGACAAAAATAAAATTCCCTCTGCGGAGGAAATTTCTAGCGCCCTGCAAGTCATCCAGGCTCTACAGATTGCAGAGTCCATACTGGATTCACCAGTTCAAATCCCAGCACCGGTTCCCTGTGAACAAGGGCTTGAAGTTTAAATTGAGGAGGAGGAGGAGGAACCAGATCTAGGGGAACCCATTGAACCAGAGGTATCTCCAGACCAGGAGTTCATTTCTCTTTTGTTAGGCAAATGGCTGACACCCTGAGCCTCACCTGAAAAGAATCCATGGATGACGAGGAAGAGGCAGATTTTTTGGATATGTTGGGTCTCATTCTCACAAGAAAGGTGGTCCTTCCTAACCATAATTCCCTAAGGAAGGCTACTTTTAAAATACTGCAGACACCTTCCTCTGTCCCCGGAGTGGACAAGAAGGTGGATAAGAAATACCAACTGGATAGGGCTTCTGCTGATTATCTGTATACCCATCCAGATCATAAGAGTGTTATACAGGCTGCAGCCTGTGATGAAGCAAAAGTCCATCTGGCATCTCACCCACTGGACGAAGATTCCAGAAAAACTGACACTTTGGGGAAGAAAGGTTATGTGGGATCTTCCCTTCTCCTCAGACAAGTAGCCTACATGACTTATTGCACAGTACCAGAAAGCCCTATGGAGTTCCATGGTGGATTTAATTGATAAGGCTTCAGGAGATGTGGCACATGATATGTCAGATATTGCCAGGATGGCTTTGGATGCCACAAAGTACCAATTTCACATGGCAGTGGACACAAATGACACTGCATCCAGAATGTTGGCCTTGTCAGTTTCATTAGGGTTTGCCTGGCTCAGAACAACCAATCTTACACCAGACACCCAACTAAAGGCTATGGATTTTCCATGCGAAAATAATTCCCTTTTTGGTGGCAGAACTAAGGCATACATGAAAAAGGTGGAGAAGTACAAAACCACCTGTAGGAGTAACAGAGAGAGAGCAAGAGAGAGAGAGAGAGAGAGAGAGAGAGACTCCACTTCTTATAGATCCACAGGAAGGGGAGGCAGGGGTAGGGGTACTACCCCAGGTCTTTTGCCCCATACCCTATGCCTGTAGAGTACACACAGGTTAGAGGGTATTACAGGGGCAGGGGCAGGAGGTCTGCTAAGCATGCCAGCCCAGCTCCAGCTCCCAGACCACAATCCGAACAGAATCCCTGACTGCACAGATCAAGCTGCCCCCCCCCCCAAGTAGGGGGCAGGTTGTCTCACTATTTCAAACATTGGGAAAACATTACAACAGACAACTGGGTACTGGAGATAGTGAGTCAGGGTCTTTGTCTGCAGTTCAAACAGTTTCCAAAACTCCAGGGTCACAGGGTTTTCCAGCCTTCAACTCCCAACAGAGACCATTCTGCTGGAGTTGGAAGTAAAAAAGCTCCTGCAAGCCAGGGTAATAGAATCAGTCCCCCATGCCCAAAGGCGAAGAGGCTTGTACTCAAGATACTTTCTGACCAAAAAGAAAAACGGAGATTGGCGTCCAATCTTGGATCTCAGATACCTAAACAGACACCTGGCAAAACCCAGGTTCAAAACGGTAACACTGGCAGTAGTTATCCCTGCTGTAAGGACAGGAAACTGGCTGGCATCTCTGGATCTGAAAGACGCTTACTTTCACATTCCAATCAGACCTTGCCACAGAAAGTACCTAAGGTTCTCTCTCTTCCCTTAGGTCATTACTAGTTCTCAGCACTCCCTTCGGGCTCACCTCTGCCCCAAGGGTATTCATAAAGTGTCTCAGTGGTGGCGGCTTACCTCAGAAGGCAGGGAATCAGTGTATTTCCTTACTTGGATAACTGGCTAGTCATAGGGAAGTCATACCTGCAGGTAAAGGATTCCATCAGGGTGACCCAAAGTTCCCTGGAGTCACTATGTTTCCTTAGCAAGGGTCAAACATCTCAGATGGAGCCAGTTCAGTTACTGGAATTCATTGGAGCAGAACTCGACATTATCCAAGGAAAAGCACTTCTTACACAGGAGAGGATGTCAAATCTATTGACCCTAGCAAACTCTTTTGCTTTAGGTCAGCCCAGAACTGCAAGACAGTTCCTAACATTGCTAGGATACATGGCCTCAACTGCAGCAATAGTATCAGGCTCCAGGTTTCAAATGAGGGCTATCCAGTATCACCTCAGATCACATTGGTCCCAAAGAAGGGACCCCATTTCAAAGCTGGTACCAGTTACAAGAACTGTGTTACTGGCTATGCAATGGTGGAAAGAAAAGGAGAACCTTTGACAGGGTGTCCCTTTTCAGCAACAGCACCACACGGTGGTCCTAACAAGAGATGTCTCCCTCCTAGGGTGGAGGCGCACATGGGCGACCTCAAAATCAGCAGAATTTGGTCACCTCAGGAGTCCAAACTGCACATCAGCCTTTTGGAGTTGAGAACAGTCTTCTTTGCTCTAAAGGCCTTAACCACTCAATTGAGGGGTCAGTCAGGACAGACAACACAGCCACCATGTGGTACATCAACAAGCTGGGAGTACCAGATCTTGAAGGCTGTGCACAGAGGCCATGAAGATTTGGTCCTTAGCTTATTCCCTGGAGGTGCATCTGTTTGCCATTTATCTTCCAGGGAAGGACAATACACTGGCAGATTCACTCAACAGAATTGGCCAGGATCACCACGAATAGGCTCTGAACAGATACGTGTCGGAGACAATTTTCAGGTGGTGGGGCACCCCAGAAATAGATCTGCTTGCCTCAAAAGACAATCATCAGCTTCCACTGCATTTATTTAGCTTTTGTTTACCGGGTAAGCACACTAGGCCTATTTTTGGGTACGACCCTGGAGGTTACAAAGGTAAATATACGGAACAACATAACTACAGAGCAACATGAAGGTGCAGAGATAACATGAAGATGCCAAGAGTCCAGGTCTGTCTGTAGGGTTGAGGCGAGCTGAGGATTAACGATCTGATTATTTGATTATTTCCATGTCCATTTTTTGGCATACGTGCATGTAGGTCTACCTATGGTAGTTAGCATCTGAGTGTAATGATCTGCTAAACATCAGGGGGTTGGGGGGGGGTTCTCTCTCCCTCTTTCAGGGGACACAGCTGTGCGTTCCGTCTCTCCCCTATTCGTAGTAGCTATCGTTACTTCAAAGGGGTATACTCTGAGGTGGACAAGTACCTGCTTTATTTTGTCACTTTTGGTTTGACCTCCCACCTAACTTCTAGTATCTGCTGGTTAACTGATCTGTAACCTTCTTATGGTGGGGGAATGTATATTGCAGCTGTGTGTGTACATAGTTCTTGTTGTATATAGTAGCCACAGCTAGTTTGGAGCTGTGGAACCAGGGTTATTCCCTGGTATAATTGTGTGTATGTTTACTTTCTTAAATATAATAAAAATTCAATAAACATGTTTTTAAAAAAAGAAGGTGCAGAGATATACAGGCAGTAGACAGAGAACCATGAATACAATTAGTAGAGGCAATAACACAATGTGTGGCAAGTACATTACATAGAAAAATAAGCATTATGACAAGCCATGGTACACTACAGTAGAGTAGTGAGCATTACAGCAAGCCTTGATACGTTGGTGTATGGGTGTCAAACAGACGAGGCATACTGATGAGTCCTGGTAGGACGAAACATGTGTCTATGTCATCTGTTAGCACCCTTTGCAAACTGTGTGAGAGGCCTTTCGGCACCATGCAATTCTGCTTAAAGTTGAACCAGCATAACATTCTGTGGTGATTTGCATATGCAGCCCATGATGCTTTGCATTGTGTGGACATGTGTGATTTTGTATTTTCTTGAAACTTGGCTTCCCAGCCAAATACCCTTTGGGGCAACCCTTGCCTTAGTGTTTGCGCACAGAGGTTCTTTGTTTTTTTATATATATATATCTATCTATCTATCTATCTATAGACACAGACACAGACACACTAAAATTCATAAGTGTGTAAGACATCACTCATTTGCATGTATGGGGGCCAGGGGAACCACCAGGCACACTAAGGACAGTGACAGTCAGAGGCTGATTTCAGGTGTGCCCATAGGGATGTCTTAAAAGAGAGATGGGAAGTGGTACACCTGGTAAGCACTGGGAGGGAGTTCCAGAATCTAGGGGCACATGCTGCAAAGGCTCGATCTCCAGACAGAGAACGGGACTTAGGTACTAGAAAAGACTGTGAGTCGGTGGACCTGAGTAGGTATGATGGCTGGGCAAGTTTAAATAGCTTGAACAACTCAGGGGGAGAGGTGGTACAAACAGTTTTGTCAGGAAGTTACCAAAGATGAAGGAGCGGTAATTACATGGGGACAGCGGGTATTGCTGCAGGCTACCATCCTTGGGCACAGTGCCCAGGGATGTGCTAGCTCTGGATTGGACAGGGAGGTTCCTTTATGCCTTTCCTCTGATTCCACTGGTGTCAAGAGTTCTTCTCAGACTGAGGAGTCAGTCTGCAACCATGATACTGGTTGCCCCAGACAGGGCCAGACAACCTTGGTACCTTTTGTTGCTCAATTGAGGGGCGACATGTGCCTGATCTACAGGGCCCTATCAGACACACAAATGTGGGAACAATTGGGCTTGGTACTGAGGGTCCAGTCACATAATACCCGAGCTCACCCATTTCAATTATTTAAGGACAAATTCAATGCTAAAAAAAGAAAATTCTAGTTTAACATTAGGGTAACAGAGATCTGGAATATATTACCATGCTTAGTTGTGAACAGCAAAACCATGGCAGAGTTTAAAACCAAACTTGACAACTTTCTTATTAGTAAAGGCATCCAGGGATATTCTTAATCTTAGCGAGCTTAATGGACTAATGTCTTTATATGCTCAGTACAACCTATGATACCTATAATCTGTCCACCAAGCAACCCATTCCAGATGGGGTGGGCAGAATGAGAGGAGATCTGGATAAAGTGGCAAAACGGTTAGAAAAGTGGCAACTGGGGTTTAACGCAAAGAAGTGCAAGATCATGCACAAAGGGAAGAGAAACCCTGAAGCCACCTATAGGTTGGGAGGGGAGTTGCTGGCAGTCACAAGGGAAGAAAAAGACTTGGGCATCATCATCACAGTTGATCTGAAATCATCCAAGCAGACCACTAAAGCAGTAGGTAAGGTTAGAGGGATGTTGGGGTGTATTAGTAGGGGTATCGCAAGTCGTAAGTGGGAGGTAATAATCCCTCTTTACAAGACACTGGTTAGACCCCATCTGGAGTACTGCGTGCAGTACTGGAGGCCGCATCTGCACAAGGACATTAACAAAATGGAGGCAGTCCAGAGAAGGGCAACCAAAATGGTGCAGGGACTGCATCAGAAAACATATGAGGACAGATTAACGGAGCTCAGTATGTATACCCTTGAGCAAAGGAGGGAGAGAGGTGATATGATCGGAACATTCAAACATCTTAAGGGCATTAACAAGGTGAAAGAGTCTAACATGTTTCAATAGAAGAAAAATAGCAGGACAAGAGGACACAGCATGAGATTAGAGGGAGGCCGATTAAGGGGTAATGTGAGGAAGTTCTTTTTCACAGAAAGGGTGGTGGATGCATGGAACGGCCTACCTCAGGAAGTGGTGGATATGAATATGGTGCATGGCTTCAAACAGGCATGGGATAGGCATAAGAGAGCAATACGGATGATTATGAATAGATAGGCCATTGACAGAGTGCAGGTCTATGGCACATTCATAAGATAGAAAAAAATGGGCAGACTGGATGGGCCTTGCGGTCCTTGTCTGCCATCAACTTCTGTGTTTCTATGTTTCGTCCACCCCACAGATTAAGTCTCCTAACAGCTCTCTGAGGCAGATAGTTTTTCCGAACCTTGAGAGCCTTCACCTGAAGGTTTGGTTCTTGAGGAGTTAGAATTTTCTGAGTTTAACTTGTCAGAAGATGTACTTAAAGTATTGAAAGTGTCTCGGAAAACCTCTACAAGAAAGACTTATGCTTCAAAATGGAAAAGATTTACCATTTGGTGCAAGCCTAAGAAAGTCAACCCCCTCAGGGCAGGTTTGCCCACAGTGCTTGATTACCTGGTGCACTTGCAGTCTCTAGGCCTCAGGCCTGCAACAGTTCACTTAACAGCAGTATCTGCATATTTGCCTGCAGGTGCTCAGAGAACAATAGCTTCACACCCTATTTTTAAAACGTTTTTCAAAGGGTTAGCACATATGTCCCCTCCTGTTAGGGAACCTGTCCCTCTTTGGGACCTGAATTTGTGCACAGCCAAACTCGTGGAACCCCCTTTTGAGCCATTGGCTACAACTGACCTAAAATATGTCACATGGAAAACTGTTTTACTAGTGGCAATTACTTCCATAACAAGAGTGTGCGAGCTCCAAGCTCTTTGCACTGACCCCAGTTACATTTTCTGTAGCACTCCACATTGTCAGTGGCTAATCATAACAACTGGGTATAGTGCACCCCTACCCAGGGGAATGGTATAGCCCAAACTTTACAGTGTTGGGCACATAAGGATCCCATGCAGTAGCAGCAATTCCCCAGTTAAGCTGTGCCATTCAAAGGGGGCAGAGCTACTTTTCTCATCTCTGAAGATTTCAAGTTTCAAGATTTAAGATTTCAGTTGGGGCTACAGTTCTGCTCTGCAGGTTGGGGCTGCCTGTTTTTCAGGGAGCACCCCTAAATTTAAGTCGTACCTGTTAAGCTGCAGCTTTCCAATTGAATAACCTGCCTTTTTCTCATTCCCTTTGGGGACTGGGAGCCACTTTTGCCTTGCTAGGGTGTTTTTAATAGTCTCCTGTTAAAAATAAAAAAGAAAGAAAAAAGGTGCCTCAGGTAGGTACAGATTTAATTATTGGGAGTGTAGAGTCTCGGGGGGGGGGTCCCTCAACTTTGGCATCGGTTCCCTTGTCCCCACCTCCCACAAGCTTGAGTTTTTGTGTTTATCTGTGTTTGACAGAAAATTGTGTTTTTTGAGTAATTCTTAGGTGTTTTGGTGTTTTTTCACCTCAACCTCTGTTTTTTCTGTTTGTGTGGCCACCATTAGGGCTGGGCGTTCGCTTCTTCATCAGTTGGGCTTCCCCCCAGTGTCCTGGCGTGCACCAATGGGCAGCGTTAACCACATTACGAGCTAGTTCTAATTGAATCTTATTACAATAAGGGAACGATGTTTCTGCGACAGGAGCTGCTTGGTGCCCTGCAAGCCAGGTGTGCGTGTGCATGCTCAGTACAAGTGTTTTTGAGCACATGGATGCTGTTTGGCAGTTTGGCAGTTTTAACAGCAAACAAGCATATTTAAGTAAAAACCTTGTTTGTTTTACAAACACTAATACATTTAAACCCAAGGTATTTTTTTTGCGCGTTATTACAGGATTACGCTTGCTTTGCTAGTTTTAACTCGACTAGCAATGGGGCTAATAATTATTATGGCTTACATAAGTCCAGCAGTCCTGAGTTTGCTTCCCACAACCCTCTCTCATAGTCCCAACAAGTAATAGGGATTATAATTATTACATAATTATGGTTTATACATTCAGCAGATCTGGGTTTGATTCCCACGTCCTCCACTTGCGTGATGTGCGACACTGAGCAAGGTGTTTTAAGACAATGCTGTGGAAAATAATTTTTTAGCCCGGAAAAGATATTTGGGCTAAGTATTATTTTTACCTCACAATTGTTATTTGGCACAATTATATTCTTTGGCACCATGACTTATCAGAGACCATTAATTAAGAAAAAATGTTAAGTCCTGCAACAAGGGTGATAAGGCCCTCCCCCATGGGTTCTTTTGCCCTTATTGTGTTGCTCAGTACCCCCCCCAGCCGGTTCTTTGGTCTGGGGAGGGGGGGAGCACTTGGTTCTTCAAGGCAGTGACAGCAGAATTGCAAGATATTACCTTTGTGGCTCTGAAGTGAGCTTGAACCCCGATGTCCCGCAGGACATCCAAGCAGGTACACCTTGTCACAAACACACTCAGCAGGTCAGGCCCTCTGCTCCCACAGTACCAATCTCTGAGCGCGGTAATGTGAACAGGTAACAGACAGGGTAACCTTCCTGTCTGCTTTTGGGTCCGAATCACCTTTAATCTCAAGTTCTGGGGGGATTCAAACTGTGAACCTTATGGTAGCGTACCCAATGTACAGGCTCAGCTGTATACCCTCGTCAGGGATTGCGGTACAGTCTTTCGCCAGGGGCACCAAGCCAGGCTCCCAAAATGAACCCTTAAAGCTCTGTGAAATACCTTAGGTATATTGTAACCTTTTCCCAGTTTAGTAACACCATCAAGCTTTTGAACAGTTTTTGTCAGTCTTAACCCTCTATACGTCACATGCAAAAAAGAACTGGCAGACCCAGGCAGTCTTTCAAAATAAAGGGTACTTTACTAAAAGATGACAAAAACATGAAAAATGTATACACAGAACAATATAGCAAATAGCTCACAATCATATAAAAGAACAAGGGAAGATTACAAAACAAAAACTCCTACCACAATACAATTAGACTTTTTCCATCTAATGTATTACCTTTGTACAGTGCTTAAGTTATATCAGAGAGCCCTGTCTCTCTTGAGTTCCAAAATGATATGCCATATTCCCCAGTTACGATGACATATTTCGACTCCATCTCCCCACCCCCTTGGTGAGTCATCTAGCTCCTCCTTTTAGAATATAAAAAAATACAAACATGATATCCTATCAGGATGTATATTAAACAAGGTGACATCAGCAAAAATTCCACTTCCTAAATATGACTCCTTAATTTAATATTTTTCTCTTTGTTCTTGTGTGGATCCTGTTCCTAAGGCATATCAAAGGGTTTTACAACTTTTAGCACCATGTTGGTATAAACTGTTCTTACTATAGGAATTACAAAACTTTACAAGCCCTATATCCTGGCAGCTGGGTCAGTTCTAATTAAGACAGAAAAACAGGAGACCCTTAATTAAGTCTCTCTGGTCTTTTAATTACCTCCTAGTTTCAGGTCACTTGTCACTGTAGCTTCACTGAAACCTGGGGGGGGGGGCACCTGTAAGCACATGCTGTCTTGTGAGATAATCACCTACTATTTTTTATATACAAATATCATACAACAATCACCTTAGCAGTTGCGGCGTCACAATCCTCCCCACCTAGACTGAATTTGGGGGCTCTATCCCCTGCATGGGATGAGCTCCCTAAGTCAGTTCACTCCTCATATAGATGCAACAAGCCATCTGTGTTCTGATTGGTTGCCCCAGTCCTATGTAAGATTGTCATGTCATACCCTTGCAAGGCAAGACTCCATCTTAATAGTCTACCATTAGTTTTTCCATTTGTGTCAGCCAAACCAGGGGGTTGTGGTCAGTTTGTACCTCAAAATGCTGCCCATATAAGTATGGCTCTAACTTTTTTAGGGCCCACACTATGGCAAGGCACTCTTTTTCCACAGTAGAGTAAGCCTGCTCCCTGGGAAGTAACTTTTTACTCAGGTAAACTACAGGGTGATCTTTCCCTTGGTTGGATGTCTAACTCAGTACTGTCCCAATACCCATGTCTGAGGTGTCAGTCTGCTCTATAAAGGGTCTGCTATAGTCAGGACTTGTCAATACAGGAGCACTGCACAGTGCCTCCTTCAGTCTGGTAAAGGCTTTTTCACAGGCTGGTTCTCAGGTAATTTTCTTAGGCATCTTTTTCTTTACCAGGTCAGATAGGGGAGCAGCCACGGCACTGTAATTGGGTACAAATTTCCTATAGTACCCTGCTGTCCCTAGAAAACCCCTGACCAGCTTCTGCATTTCTGGTCTGGGCCATGCCTTTATCACCTCTATTTTTACTTGGTTAGGACAGAGCTGTCCCTGGCCTACAACATGCCAGAGGTATGCCACTTCAGCCATGGCCACCTGGCACTTCTCAGCTTTGACAGTGAGCCCTGCCCTCTGTATCCTGCCCAGCACTTTCCTAAGGTGGGACAGGAGTTCCTCCCAGCTGGCACTAAAGATGGCAATTTCATCCAGGTATGCCATGGCGTACTCCTCAGCACCATTTAACACCTGGTTTACCAACCTTTGGAAAGTGGCCGGGGCGTTCTTCATTCCAAAAGGCATTACTTTAAATTCAAATAAGCCTATCAGAGTGATGAAGGCCGAGCTCTCCCTAGCTCTGTCAGTTAACTCTGCCTGCCAATACCTTTGTCAGGTCAATAGTTGTAAGGTATGTCACCCCTCCCAACTTGTCCAGGAGTTCGTCTGTCCGGGGCATCGGGTGGGCATCTGAATTCGTGACTGCATTCAGTCCACGATAGTCCACAGTGAAATGAGTAGAGCCATCTGGCTTGGGCACAAGGACTATGGGTGAGGCCCAGGGGCTGTGGGATCTCTGGATTACCCCTAAATCCAGCATTTCCTCCACCTTCCTCCTAATGTCCTTTTGGACAGCCTCTGACACCCGATATGATGTCCGCCGTATGGGCGTCTGTGTCCCTGTCTCCATATCGTGCGTCGCTACGGGGGTTAGTCCAGGTTTGGTGCTAAACAGTGGGGCAAAGTCTGCTAAAACCTCCCTTACTTCCTGGATCTTGTCCAGGGCCAGCTGGAGAGACAATTTAACTGCCTCCACAGAGGACTCCCACTTGCTTTCTTTCAGCAAGTCCAGAAGGGGGTCTCCTTCATCTGTCCCCTCCCCAGGACTACATACTGCAAACACCATGTGAGCCCTAGTAGCATATGGCTTCATCATGTTGACATGGTACATTCTTTCTGTATGTCTTCTGTCAGGTAACTCTGTGATATAGTTCACGTCATTTACTTTTCTAACTACTCTGTACGGTCCTGCCCACTCAGCCTGCAGCTGATCTTTCTGGACTGGAATAAGGACCATGACTTCCTGACCCACCGTGTATGAGCGAGCTCTGGCTCTGTGGTCGTACCACACTTTTTGTTTCTGTTGGGCAGCTGCCAGGTTGCTCTGGGCTGTCCCCATAAGCTCTTTCAGCCTTTCCCTAAACCTAAGGACATAATCCACTATGGGAGTTCCCTGGGTGGCGTGCTTGCCTTCCCAGTCCTTCCAGATCAAGTCTAGGGGGCCCACTTACCCGGCGTCGATATAACAGCTCGAAGGGGGAAAACCCTGTTGACTCTTGGGGCACCTCTCTGTATGCAGACAACAGGTGGGGAAGGTATTTTTCCCAGTCCCTCCCATGCAGTTCAGCAAACGCTTGGAGCATTGACTTCAGGGTACGGTTAAATCTTTCCACAAGCCCATTGGCTTGCGGGTGATAAGGTGTCGTGTACCTCTGCACCACCCCATGCTTCTCCCACAAACATTTCATCAGGTCCGACATGAAGGAACCCCCTCAATTGGTGATAACCTCCTGCAGAAACCCAACACGGGAGAAAATCCCAAGCAAGGCATCTGCCACTTTGTCTGTCCTCAGTGAGGATAAGATGACTGCCTCTGGATACCGGGTGGCATAATCCACCACAGTCAGGATGAACCTCTTCCCGGAGGAGCTGAGGGATATTTAAAGGCCCATTAATATCCATTCCCACCCTCTGGAATGACTCCTCCACTATGGGCAATGGAATTAGGGCAGCTTGGGGTTTCTTACCTACCTTCCCTATTCAAACAACATGAAGTCTTGCTGTATTCTGACTATTGCAGTTAGGTCCTGCCTTTCAACTGCCCCGGAGAACAAACAGTTAACTTTCCATGGTCAGTATGGAACGTTCAGCGCCAGCTCGGTTGAAGCCCCTGTCTGTTGTTGTTTAAACTCCAACTGTCAGATTCTTTACTCCACCTCACTGAACAGTTGCTCTGGAGATCTCCTTTGCTCGGGTTCAAAAAGTCAGTTAAAGTGTCATTTTTCGCTCGGTTTCTACGAATCTGTCGAGTTAAGTCCTCTGTCTGTGGTACCATGAGTACTAGATAGGTTACATCTAGTTTCTGTGTGGAACTTGTACCATTTCGGATCGGGTTCGGTCTGGAATTCCATCAGTTTAGTCTTAAAAGTTTGTGAATTTACTAAGAGTGTGGTAACCGGTCCAGACGGGTTCTAAAAAACGGATTTAATAACATTTTTTCCAAGACCTGTAACACGGCCAGGAACCGATAGGGGAGTCTTGCCTGGCGGACTTTGCAAAAAAGATACGTTTTGGATGGGATTGGCCATGTCGAGAAACCCCAAGAAAAACAGGTCCACTGGGTTTCCAACACTGCAGTGTTTTTGGGGAAGCCTTTGCTGATCCCCACACCACCTGTGTTTATTGTCTGGGGTTTGACCACCTCGATTCAGACTGCCAAATTTGTAAGAGTTTTCCCAAAGCTACCCTGGATAAGAGAGTAGGTAGACTGAGGGAAAGGGAGGCCGAGAAGTCCGCTGACCTGGATGGCCAGCCCGGTTCGGTTCCGACAGAACCAGAAGGAGTGCCCTCTGACCAGGGCGATACTTCTTCAGGCAAAAGGAGAGCCGATTCTGAGGAGTTGGTTCTGGTTAAAAGGAAGAGAAGAGAAAAATCATCCGGTTCGGATCCACAAATTCATTCTCTGACCGCTGATGAGATAGCCAACGCGATAAGGATAGTGTAATCGCTAACTTTGGTTCCGGCCGAACCGGCACCATCTGGCAGGGGCTCGGTTCGGTCGGCTCTGGTTCGGATTACACTGCAAAAGAATTTATGAACTGGAGGAGGAGGAGGAGAGTATGAGGATGATGATTGATTATGAAAGTCTGGATGTGCCCATGTTCAGACATCTCCAGACAGTACTTTCAGGTGTTTCTCCTCCTAGGCTTTCTAGAGTCCCCTTCACACTTTATGTTTTACAAAAGTGGCTGAAACCCTCCAGCTTCCAATGGAAGAAGCAGTAGAGGATCAGGGAAGAGCCTGATTTTGCTGAAATGATGGACATCCCAGAGTCCAGGAGACTGTCTATTCCCTCCATAAATCTTGTGGGAAACAGACAATTAAAATTCTAAAGACTCCTCACTCCCATACCTCCTGTGGACAGACGAATGGACAAGAGGTACACCCTTTCAGGCTTGGACACGGAGTTCCTTTCTCAGCAATGCAGCCATGTTGGTGGTGACGTGCTGCCCTGTGATACAGCGAAATATTCCTTGGCATCACACCCCAGATAAGGACCCAGGAGGACTGATGCCATGGCAAAGAAGCAGTACATGGCAGCATCTTTGGGACTCCAGTAGGCTAACTATATGGCCTACACAGCTAGATACCAGAAGTCCAGATGGGACAGTGTTTTGTCTGTTACAACAGGCCCTGACCAGCTGCAGGAGCTGGAGCAGGTGGCTGGAAGGAGATTGAGGCATCAAGGTGCAATTTCATGCTGCTGTGGACTCCAATGATGTTTCATCTAGAGTCTTGGCTACATCTGTGGCTCCTTCGGGATGGCTTGGCTCAGACCTACTAGCCTATCACAGGATACCCAGGCTAAGGCCATGGATTTCCTGTCATTGGTAATTTCTCTGTTTGGGAGCAGACAGAGATTTCATGAAAAAAAGATGGATGAGTACAGGACCACCTACAGGAGTGCTCAGGCCAAAAAGAAAGTCAGTTCACCCTCAAAGACAGCAGTCCAGGCAGGCAGGCCTTTCAAATGCCTTTTACCAAGCCCAGGCCTCCTTTCTTCCTATGCTCAGGAGAGTTCTTCAAAGGGAGAGACAGATGGGGAATGAGCAGACCTGTTTCCACCGCTCAGCCTAAAGCCCCTGCCAAGCAGACACCCTGATGGGTCTGCCCGGGCCGATTCTCCAGTACCTGTAGGGGGCAGGCTGGCTTACTTTGTCCAGGACTGGAAGTCTCTGACATCAGACAAGTGGGTCCTGGAAGTAGTAAGCCAGGGACTGGTTCTCGGCTTCAAAAAATTTCCCAAGGTGAGAACCAGATCCTTTCCGCCTGCAAATCCATCAGAGACCCTTGCCCCAGAGGCAGAGGTTTTCTTCCCTCCTGGCTCTCAGAGCCATAGAAAGGTTCCTACCCTACACAAGGCAAAGTGATTGTACTCCAGGTACTTCCTAACCCCAAAAACAGGAGAATGGCAGCCCATCCTGGATCTAAGATATCTGAACAAGCACCTTTTAAAACAAAAACTTCAAATGGTGACTCTGGGAATAATTCTGTCCTCTCTAAGGCTGGGACTGGATAGCCTCCTGGACCTCAAAGATCTCCTTTCACATTCATCAAGTGCTCCCACAGAAAGTACACTCAGGTTCAAGTTGCCCTCAGGCCATTATCAATTCAGAGCAATGCCCTTTGGCCTAACATCAGCCCCAAGGGTGTTCACAAAGTGCCTGGCAGTAGTGGTTGCTTTCCTAAGGAGAAAAAAGATTTCCATCTTTCCATATTTGGACAACTGGCTCATAGTGGGTCAGTCTCCAGACCAAGTCAAGTCACATCTGCAAATAACTCAGCAAGTGCTCACTTCCTTAGGTTTCCTTCTCAACCTTCCAAAGTCAGTTCTCGAGCCAGTACAGCTCCTCACCTTCATAGGGACGGAGCTGGATACAGTAAGGGCAAGAGCCTTCCTTCCCCTGGACAGGGCAAGGACCCTTATGGAACTGGCCTCTTCATTCACTCTTTAGGTGTCTCGACCAACAAGGCATTTCCTTCAGCTTCTGGGCCACATGGCAGCTTCCACAGCAGTGGTCCAGGGAGCAAGATTCCAGATGAGGAACATTCAATTCCACTTAAGAGCCTTCTGGTCCCAAAGAAAGGATTCCTTACCAAACTAGTCCCAGTGACTCTAACCTGATCCAGGCTTTGCAATGGTGGCAGGATCAGGACATTGAGACAAGGAGTCCTTTTGTCACTCAGTCTCATTCAGTGATACTCACCACAGATGCCTCCTGCTGGGCTGGGAGCCCACCCATGGATCTTACCACCCAAGAACTGTGGTCACCTCAAGAAATCTCTTCTTCACATCAATCTCTTGGAACTCAGAGCAGTGTTTCTGGCACTGCAAGCGCACCTCCAAATCTGTACGGCACAAGGTGAGTCAGATCAGAACAGACAACACCACCACCATGTGGTACATCAACAAGCAAGGAGGCACTCGGTCTATGGCCTTGTGCACAGAGGCAATGAAGTTGTGGTCCCTGGCCTATTCCCTACAGACCTTTCTGATAGCAGTTCACCTCCCAGGGAAGGACAATGTCCTAGCAGATGCTCTCAGCAGGATATCCCGGGGCCATCACGAATGGACCCTAGATCCCCTAGTTTTGAAATTGATTTTCTCGAGATGGGGCACTCCACAGATAGATCTTTTTGCAGCCCCAGACAATCACCAACTTCCTCTCTTTTGTTGCAGACCCCCACTCTTGGGCTCAGTCCCCTAGATTGCCCTGATCCTGAATTGGAAGGAAATTTCTTGCTTCCCTTCCTCTCCTGTTCAAGGTGTAAGTCAACAGATAAGGTCACAACCATGCAAAGTGATTCTGATTGCTCCAGACTGGGCCAGACAGCCCTGGTGCTCCTCTGCTGTCCTTAGCAGTCCACCTTCCCTGTCTCCTCCCAGGAATTACAACCTATTGACATCCTCTCAGGGGAGGATTTGGTACCCGAACCTCAGGTCTCTCAATCTCAAGGCATGGCTCTTGAAGAGTTAGAGTTTGCTGATCTGCATCTTTCCCAAGGGACTCTGGATATCCTTAAGGCTTCTTGAAAGCCTTCCACTAGAAAGACTTACAATTCCAAATGGAAACAGTTCACTTTTTGGTGTTCTAATAAGAATATTTCTCCAGAATCTGTTGGGTTGCCTACGGTTCTGGACTATATGGTCCATCTCAATGGCCTAGGCCTTAGGCCAGCTACACTTAGAGTGCATTTGACAGCTGTTTCTGCCTTCCTGTCAGTAGGCAAGCCGTCTCCCCTGTCAGCTCATCCTGTTTTTTGTAAGTTCTTCAAGGGATTGCTGCACACCAATCCCCTCTTTAGGGATCCTGCTCCTGCTTGGGACCTTAATGTTTGCATTGGTCAGCTTATGCAACCTCCCTTTGAGCCTTTCTCCTCTGCAGAGCTGAAGTACTTGACTTGGAAAACTGTGTTTCAAACAACATGAAGTCTTGCTATATTATAGACATTAGCAGTTTGTTCCAGCTCCAGAACTGCCCCGGAGTGAAATGGTTAAAACCATTCCAAAATAGAATTTTGGCACAAGAGCAGCTCTACCTGTGTCATTTCAAACTTGAACTGTCAGATTCTTTACTCCGCCTCAGTGAACAGTCGCTCCGGAGATTTATCCTTCTGCTCGGTTCATTTCTTGGTTTAAAAGTGTTTTCTCGGTTGGATTTAACGAGAATAGTTTATTAACTTACATAAAACCGTTGGTTCAAAGCTCTATCTGTGGTAACTGTAAGTAAATGAAGGTTTTGTCTGTGTGGAACTTGTAAGTTATCGGTTCGGTTTTGAACCGATCAGTGGGTTTAAAACTCATTTAAAACTAAAAGTTACTATTTTTTAGAGTCGCGGTTCCCGGTTCTTATCGGTTCTAAAAAAGCGGATTTAATGCAGTTTTCCAATACCCGTGACACGGTTAGGAACGATAAAGGGTGTCTTACCTGGCACTGCTGTTAAAGGGCAAGTTTTGGTTAGGCTGGCATTATGTCTGAGAAACCCAAAGAAAAACCGGGCCCACTGGGTTTCAACACTTGTGATGGTTGTGGGAAGTCTTTGCCAAGGCTGACCCACACACCACATGTGTTTATTGTCTGAGGTTTGACCACCTCCAGTCAGACTGCCAGGTATGTAGAATTTCCCTGCAGCCACCCTGGAAAAAGATTGGGCAGGCTCAGGGAACGAGAGGCCAAAGTCCGCTGACTCGAGGATGAGCCAGCCCGGTTCGGTGCCAACCGAACCAGAGGAAGTGCCCTCTGACCAGGGCCAGACTTCCTCGGGCAAAGAAAAGCTGGTTCTGAGGAACCAATTCCAGTAAAGAAAACAAGAAAATCAGCAGGTCTGGGTCCAAAATTCCTTCTCCAACTGCTGCAGAGATACAAAGCCATACAAATTGTCCAGTCACTGTCTCAGGGTCCGTCCGAACCACCACTATCTGGTAAAAGGTCGAGTTCGTCCGGTCCCAGTGGTTCAGGATTATGATATTGAGAATTTTATGAACCAGAGGAGGGGAGGAGGATTATGAACAGTATGAATGTGGCTGGGAGAGGTCTGGGTGTGCCCATTGATCCGGACATCTCCCCAGACAGACTTTTAGAATCTCCCCCTATGCTGTCTGAGTCCCCATCTCATTTTATGTTTTATAAAAAAGTTGCTGAAACCCTCTAGCTTCCTTTAGAAGAGGCTGTGGATGAGCAAGAGGAGCCTGATTTTGTTGAAATGATGGATATTCCAGAGTCTAGGAGATTGTCTATTCCTTTACATAAGTCTTTTAGGAAACAAACAATTAAAATTTTAAAAGCTCCTAATTCTGTGCCTCCTGTAGATAAAAGATGGACAGAAGGTATACATTGTCAGGCCCTGATACAGAATTCCTTTCTCAACAATGCAGTCATGTTGAGTAGTTCAGGCTGCTGCCTGTGATAAACTAATATTCCCCTGGCTTCACATCCTCCTGACAAGGATTCCAGGAAGATTGATGCCATGGCAAAAAAAAAAAAAAAACAGTATATGGCAGCCTCTCTGGGACTCAGGCAAGCAAATTATATGGCTTATGTAGCTAGGTATCAGAAATCTAGATGGGTGTTAATGATGTTTCCTCCAGGGTCATGGCCACATCTGTAGCTTTTCGTAGGTTGGCCTGGCTCAGGTGTACTAGTTTGTCACAGGATACCCAGACTAAGGCTATGGATTTTCCTGTGGTGGGAAATTCTCTGTTTGGAGAGCAGACAGAGAATTACATGAAGAAGATGGATGAATATAGGACTACTTACAAGAGTGCCCAGGCTAAGGAGCGGCAAGCCACTCCTCAAGGGCATACCCCCAGGGGTGAGGTGAGGCATTTTTCACAGAGCCTTTCTACCAGACTCAGGCCTCCTCTGTCTTTGCTCGGGGGCTTCTTCAGAGGCAGGGGCAGACGAGGGGTGGGCAGACCTACTCCCGCCCCCAGCCTAAAGCTCCCTGCTAAACAGGCACCCTGATGGGGTGCCCAGGGCTGATTCTCCTTTACCAGTGGGGGCAGGCTGGCTTACTTCCAGTCAGAATTGGGCTTCTTTAACCTCAGACAAGTGGGTTCTGGAAGTAGTAAGCCAGGGTCTGGTTCTCAGCTTCAAAAAGTTTCCCAAGTTGAGAAGCAGACTTTTTCTACCTGCAAGTGCTTCAGAGACCCTCGCTCTGGAAACAGAGGTCTCATCCCTGTTAGCTCTCAGAGCAGTAGAAAGGGTTCCTCCCCTGCATCAGGGCAGGGGTCTGTATTCCAGATACTTCCTTACCCCAAAAAAGACAGGAGAATGGCGCCCATTTTAGATCTCAGATATCTGAACAAGCATCTTTTGAAACCAAAGTTCAAAATGGTAACTCTGGCAATGATTTACTTTCCCTAAGGCCAGGGACTGGCTAGCCTCCCTGGACCTCAAGGATACCTATTTCCATGTCCTAATCAGAAGATCCCATCGAAAGTACCTCCAGATTCGAACTGCCCTCAGGTCATTGACCAGTTCAGAGCAATGCCCTGACCTTACCTCTGCTCCAAGGGTATTCACAAAGTGTCTAGCAGTGGCAGTGGCCCCTTAAGGAGGCAGAGGATTGCTGTTTTCCCTATCTAGATGACTGACTCATTGTAGGCCAGTCCCCAGAACAGGTAAAATCTCACCTGCAGGTCACCCAGCGCTTCTCACCTCCCTGGGTTTCTGCTAAACCTACCAAAGTCGGTTCTGGAACCAGTCCAGGTACTCACCTTTATAGGGGCAATTGGACACAAAGCTAGCCAGAGCCTTTCTTCCCCAGAAAGGGTAAGGAATTTAGTGGCTCTGGCCTCTTCCTTCACTCTGCAGGTCTCTCGACCAGCAAGACACTTTCTGCAGCTCCTGGGGCACATGGTTGCATCCACAGCTGTTGTGCAGGGAGCCAGATTTCAGATGAGAGACATTCAGTTTCACTTGAGATCCTTTTGGTCTCAGAGAAGAGACCCCCTTTCCAAGTTGGTCCCAGTGACTCGAACCTTGATCCTAGCTCTCCAGTGGTGGCAGGATCAGAGCAATTTAAGAGCGGTGGTCCCTTCATTTCCCTTCTCGACTTGACTCTCACTACAGATGCTTCCCTTCTGGGTTGGGGGAGCACATGGGCGACCTTTCCACTCAGGAGTTTGGTCCCCCAGGAATCTCTGCTCACATCAATTTACTAGAACTCAGAGCTGTCTTTTAGCTCTTCAGCTTTTGCTGCATCTGTCACGACAAGGTGATACAAGTCAGAACAGACAACACCACAACAATGTGGTACATCAACAAACAGGGGCACTCTGTCTTCGCCTTGTGCACCGAGGCAATGAAGTTGTGGTCTCTATCCCTGAACACTTCCTCACAGCAGTTCATCTTCCAGGGAAGGACAATGTCCTAGCGGATGCCCTCAGTAGGATTTCCCAGGGCCATCACGAATGGTCCCTGGATCCTCAATGCTGCGGATAGTTTTTGCCAGGTGGGCATCCTCAGATAGATCTTTTGCAGCCCCAGACAATCACAAACTTCCTCTGTTCTGTTGCAGACCTCCAGTGCTGGGCTCAGTTCCCTGGATGCCCTTCTTTCTGGATTGGGAGGGAAGTTCCTCTATGCCCCCCCTTTCCTCTCCTATTCAAAGTACTAGTCAAAATCAGATCTCAGCCTTGCAGGGTGATTCTGATTGCCCCAGTTGAGCCAGGCAGCCCTGGTACCACTCCTTCTGTCTCTGACAGTCCATCTTCCCTGTGCCTCCCCAGGAATCACAATCTGTTGACTTGTGCCCAGGGAAGGGTTTGGTATCGGACCTCAAATCCTCAACCTCAAGGCCTGGCTCTTGAGGAGTTAGAGTTGCTGATTTACACCTCTCTCAGGGTGTTCTTGAGATCCTAAAGACTTCCAGAAAGCCTTCCACTAGGGCTACTTATAGTTCTAAATGGAAAAGGTTTTCCATTTGGTGTGCTGGGAAAATATTTCCCCAGAATCTGCTGAATTGCCCTTTTGTTAGATTACATGGTACATCTTAATTCCTTGGGTCTCAGACCAGCTACCCTCAGAGTTCATTTGACAGCTGTGTCTTTTTGTGTCAGCAGGAAAGTCATCCCTCTTTCCTCTCATCCTGTGTTTTCCAAGTTTTTAAGGGGTTACTCCATACTAATCCTCCCTTTACGGGAACCGGCCCTGCTTGGGACCTTAATGTTGCATTGCCCAGTTAATGCAACCCCTTTTGAACCTCTGTCTTCTGCAGAGCTTAAGTACCTAACTTGGAAAACTGTTTTTCTAGTGGCTATCACTTCTGCCAGATGCATAAGTGAATTGCAAGCCTTGTCAGTGAGACTGACTTTATTTCTTTCCACAGGGATAAGGTAGTCCTTAGGACTAATAGGAAGTTTTGCCTAAGGTGGTTTCAGATTTCCATCTTAATCAATCTATCGCCTTCCAGTATTTTTCACTGATCACTCCTCTTTGGGTGAGAGGTTGCACAACCTGGATGTTAGAGAGCTCTTAGTTATTATATAGATCGTACCAAAGGTCACAGGTTGAATCCCTCCAACTTTTCCTTACCTATGGTGAAGTTGGGAAGGCAAACCTACCACTAAAGAGATCAATAGCCAGGTGGATTGTCTCTTGTATCCAATTTGTTATCAGAAAGTGGGCAGAGCCCCCGGGTTTGAGGGCTCATTCTACCAGGGGTACAGCTGCGTCTCTAGCTGCTGCCAGAGATATCCATTTATTAGAGATTTGCCAGGCTGCTACTTGGAAAACGGTACACACTTTTACCAAGCATTACTCCTGGATGTCCAGGCCAGGAGAGATGCTCGGTTTGGCACAGCTGTTCTTCAGAGCCTATTCCCTAAGTAGGTTCTGCCCCTCCTCCATGGAGGTACTGCTGTGTATTCTGCTAATGTCTATAATATAGCAAGACTTCATGCTGTTTGAAGAAAAATTACTCACCTTAGTAATGTTGTTTCTTCTAATGGAGTCTTGCTATATTATAGACCTCCAACCTGCCCCTCTCAGAACCTCTACTTGGTGGGGTGCGGGCAACTTAGTGTGGGCACTACTTATGTCCTGTTAGCATTTTGTCCCCTTTGGGACTTTGGGGTATGTATGTGTACTGCTGTGTGTGTGTTTTATTATAATTTATGTTCCATTTTCATATTATTAGAATGGTGTTAGTATTTCTGGTCCCCTGACTTGAGTCTTGGGTGTTGGGACCATCAATGGTTGTTATTATTTAGGTAGCCATTTGGCTAGTGTAGGTTACAGCTTCCACACAGACCTTAGTGAGTTTGGCTCGTAAAGATCTGACAGTTCAAGTTTGAAATGACACAGATAGAGCTGCTCTCGTGCCAAAATTATATTTTGGAATGGTTTTAACCATTTCACTCCGGGGCAGTTCTGGAGCTGGAACAAACTGCTAATGTCTATAATATAGCAAGACCCCATTAGAAGAAACAACATTACTAAGGTGAGTAATTTTTTCTTTTGGTAGCCATTACCTCTGCCAGGCGTATCAGTGAATTGCAAGCCCTGTCAGTGGAGCCTGATTTCATCTCTCTCCACAGAGATAAAGTGGTCCTAAGAACTAACAGGAAGTTTTTGCCTAAGGTGGTTTCAGATTTCCTCCCTAATCAGTCTATGTCTCTCCCTGTTTTCTTCACTGACCATTCCTCCTCTGGAAAGAGGAGGCTGCACAGCTTGGATGTTAAAAGGGCCCTCAGCTACTACATAGAGTGCACCAAGGGTCACAGGTTTGAGTCCCTCCAGTTGTTCTTCACATATGGAGAGGTCAGTAAGGGCAAACCTGCCACTAAGAGATCTACTGCCAGGTGGATTGTCTCTTGTATACAATTCTGCTATAAAAAACTGGGTAGAGCCCCACCCTCAGGCCTGAGAGCTCACTCTACTAGAGGTGCAGCTGCTTCCCTGGCTGCTGCCAGGGATGTTCCTATCCTAGAAATTTGTCAAGCAGCCACCTGGACAACAGTCCATACATTCACCAAGCATTACTCTCTGGATATCCAGGCTAGGAGTGATGCTTGGTTTGGCACAGCAATACTTCAGAGCCTATTCCCAAAGTACGTTCTGTCCCTTCTCCATGGAGGTACTGCTTGGTAGTCTGCAATAGTCAGAATACAGCAAGACTTCATGTTGTTTGAAGAAAAAATTACTCACCTTAGTAATGTTGTTTCTTCTAATGGAGTCTTGCTGTATTCTGACCTCCCCGCCTCCCCTCTCAGAACCTGGTTTTTGGGATGTGGGTGGGCAGGAGCAGTGTTGGCACCCTAGAGGTGCCCTCTTTTCACCCTCTTTACTTTGGGTGTGTGTTGTGTTTTGTTTTTTGGGTTTCCTGACTTGAGTCTTTGCTTTGAAACCAAAAAACCCTTTTTATTAAATTTAGTTGCCAGTTGGCTAGTGTGAGTTTTACAGTTTCCACACAGAACTTCTAGTGAGTATTGCTCATAAAGATCTGACGGTTGGAGTTTAAACAACAGCGGACAGGGGCTTCAACCGAGCTCGTGCTGAACATTCCATGCTGGCCATGGAAAGTTAACTCTTTGTTCTCCGGGGCAGTTGAAAGGCAGGACCTAACTGCAATAGTCAGAATACAGCAAGACTCCATTAGAAGAAACAACATTACTAAGGTGAGTATTTTTTTTCTTTCTTGGCACCGGTGACAAGACCTGCAATACTTCTTCACCTGCTGGGTGAAGTTGGGCCAATAGAAATTCTGGGCCAACCGCTGTGTAGTGCGCGCGATTCCCACATGACCAGACAAGGGAATATCGTGTGCAATCTTGAGCAACTGCTCATGGTACCCCTGGGGGATGAAAAACTGCCTGCCTATCAACCCTCCCTCTGTCTTCATAGCCTGAGTATACATCAGTCCATTTTCCCAATAAACCTTATGTTTACTGTCACCTCCCTGTGCTCCGTCAGAGTCTGCCCAAGCTCTCAGCATCTCTAGACTAGGGTCACTTTTCTGAGCAGCTGCAAACTCCTTACACATTCCCAAGGCATGGGACAGGTCCCCTTCAGTGTCTAAACTAGGGTCCCTAGCACTAGCATCAGGGCACTCGGGATCACTGTCATCCCTAACCCTCTGACAATGGGTCACCCCCTTCTTGTTCGGAGTAATTCTCCATAGCTGTGTGGTTAACTGCTACTGGGGAGATTTCTACCCCTTTGCATTAGTCTCCACATCAGAAGACACAGGCTGGGGAACCAGCCTCCCAGTGGTTTCCACAGTGGCTTCTGTGGGGTCCAGGGAACTAAAATTTTCCCTTGCCACTTGGCTACGGGTAACTGCACACATCATCCCCTGTATGAGATTGTTGCCAAGGATGACATCAACTGCTAAAGTTTTGGCTACAGCCATCTGTTGCACAGTTCCCCCTGTTTCACCCCAGTCTAGGAGAACACTAGTGAGTGGCAATGTGGCCTCCTCACCAGTGAACCCTTACACAGTTACAAATTCATTGGGTATAAGCTGACCAGGCTCTACCAAATCCCCTTTTACCAGCATCAGGCATGTTCACAGGCATGCTTCCAGGGACACACAAACATCCCACTTCTTTCTTAGCCCCATTCTGCGTATTGCTCGTCCTTTAGGGACACTGTCTGGCAATATGCCCAGTTTCTTTACAAACCCAACATTCATTTCTTTTGTCAGAGAAATCTTTTCTTTGAAACCTGGGGCTAACTGGTTTCGGCGCTTTTCCCCTTCTGCGCTGCCACGCCCGCCCCATTCGCTCTCAGAGCAGGTCTGCTCTTGGCATAGCAGTCCGAGAGTTCAGCAGCCTCTTGCACTGTTTTGGGATCTTGGTCCTCCAGCCAGGTTTTCAGCTCTGCTGGGCATGCCCTCCAAAAAAGTTCTAACAAAATAGTGTAACCCCTAGATGGCGCTATCCCAGGGGCTACTACCCCTGCCTGATTTGCCACTAACAGGTTGAGGGGCCTGGATCCAATGGCGGGTGCCTCCACCCAGAGGTCAGGGTTTGCAATAGTTAAACTAACTTGGTCACAGCCCTCTGGGACACTGCAACCCCCTTTCTTCCCACTAGTGGCCCACACAATATATCAGAATTACCTTCACAGTATACACTTACCCCAGGTCTGGTTCCGCACTGGGACCTCCCTGAAATGAGATACAGTGCAACAATCACAGTACAGTACTTTAACATAGACAAATACCTCAGGCAGTATAACTTTGCTGAAACAAGCAGCTCTGATTTATTTAGGGGATATAACAAGGACAGGGGAAATCAGGTTAATTAGCTTATCACTCTAATAATCTACCTATGGCTCTGTGCACAGGCCTATCCCTATCAGTTACTGTCCCTGGGTACCCAAGCCCCAGTGGCTAGTCCAAACCGTGGCAGCTGGTAGGGGCCCTTTCACACAGAGAAAAGGAGAATTAAACAGTCAGGAGTACAGTAATTCCATTGGATTTACGTGGCATTCAACAGGGAGCGACCCTGAATTAGTACTCACGACCTCCAAATAAGATAGGGTCCTTCAATGTCAGCAGGGCTCACTTGAGGTACACAAACCTCTTCACAATTTATATAAAGAAAGCACTATACCAGGCAGGCTGCATCTGTCCCGATCGCAATTACTGCACAATACCGGGAGAACACACAGCAGATTCAGTTCCTGACAGACAGAGTGCAATTTTCAGCAATTCCTCCAGTCTTCTACAGGGTGAGCCTGGTTTCTACTCTTCAGAGATCCTTTGATTCTTTTCACAGGACGGATTCAGTCCTAACAAGCTGTTACACAAGCTGCAGACGGAACTCTGGCCTTACACACGTTTTTTGACTAAAACTGCACACTGAAAAAGCACAGGGCTCCTTCCTTCTTCACTGCCAAAGCTCAACTGACACTCCAACTGACAAAACTGGCACTTCCTTTGAGTTCCTCCCAGTTCTTGACTGGATTGGCTGTCACTCACAATAGACTGCTGCTGTTGGTCCAAAAGGCACTGAAGTCTAAACTACATCTCCCAGAGTCACTGCCCATACAATCCTCTTGTGGCTGGCTCAGATTATGAGTCAAGTTCTGATTCGCCCAAGGCACCATTTTAGAGCTAGCTACTCCACACTGATTGGTCCAGTTCAGCAGTTCAAAACTAGAATGGGAACTAGCAGACACAGTTCTGACTGCAAAGAAAGCAGGTTAGACAAACTGTAATTTCATTATTACTCTAAATAATTTCTGGCAAACAGTTACATCTTTCAGATAGGTTCCCTTTGCACTCCTAGTGACTGCAAAATGAAGTGAATTGGCAGCAGCTTGAGTGGTACTCAATCAAAGAACACACAGTCCCCCATACAACTAATTATGTCTGCAAGCAGACAGCTCTTAAAGAGACAGTACCAGAGGTTCTAAAACACTCACTGATAAATGGCTTAAATGCCAAACACCATTCAGGCTTGGAGCATTCAAGCAAGCTCCTGGAAGTCTTTTGGGAACCCCCATTTGCAGGGGGGTTACACCCTTCCTGGCCTGGGAAAGCTTGACGTCCGCGTCAAGCAAGTACCCCCATAAGTTTCAACTGCAACCATATACATTTGCATTAGGCTCGCACATGTAATCATCAGTCAATATATCATTTTACCAAGAACACATTTATGAAACATTGCAGTACGTCACTCTTTACACAGTATTACATACACATTGTACCATAACTCAAGTTATTACCTCTTGTACATGAAACCTGAAGAGAGGGGGCCCTTCCCTATCAGTTACCTTGGGGCTGGATGGGGCAAGGGCACCATACTTAGAGGGCAACACAAGTAACTTGGAGTTAGCACTGATGCTCAGTTTGGGCAATGAGCTCGGGACACATACACCCTTTATGGACAACATTGAGAGGCAAATCCACAGGCCTCCAAGTGAATCATAACTGAGGTGCACCACAGGCTTTACAGCTCGACCAGTCTTTCTAGGGGAACTGTTATAGTCTCTGCACTCTGAGCCTCATTTTCAGCATTGTCCTCACTTGTCAGGAGTCTCCATGGGGGTAGAGAGGCTAGAACTTGGGGCACTTTCAGCTCCAGGAGTTACAGTTTCTGAGTCCACAACATTTGGCTCGCATGGAGAGCTTTCGGACACTGGCAGTGGACTGTCAGGGCACTCAAAATACTCTTCTTGTTCGGTGTATCACCAGTCTGCCCCAATCTATCATTTTCCTCCCTGAAAGCTCAAACAGTTCAACCATGCACAATGATTCCATTTCATCTGATCTGATGCTTTGCACTTCACTTTCTGGGAGCATTGGCTCCAGGGATGAAGCTGGGGCTTAGACAGTCCAGAAGGCCCAGCTTTGTCTCCAGTATTGACTAGGGATTGCCCAAACAATTGACTCAGTTCGTAAGAAGGATAGTATTCAAAGTCACTCTCACTTTCTTCTGATATGGACTGACAGTCATGCTCAACTGGGACTTGTGGAGGGAACACTTTAACTTTGCTTCTGTAGGTGCAGACTTTCTTGATCTTTCTTAGCAGCAGCTCTAGTCACTGGTCCAGAGGGGCATCTTCTGGGGCTCAGACTCAATCAGGATTTGTCCAATGGGCAGTAAATGATTTCTATGCATTGTTTTTACATCTTTTGAATTATTCTCAGGCCTTACTTTGTACACTGGCAGATCATCTAGTTTGCCCACTACAATGTGAGGGAGATGGTGCCATCTGTCAGCAATCTTGTGCTTGCCATGCAGTCCCAGATTTCTTAGCAATACCCGATCTCCCTCCTGGAGTTCCTGTGCTTTCACCTTTTTATCATACCTTTCTTTGTTGGCCAGATTTCTTTTGGCAGCCATGGTTTGAGCCAGTTAGTACTATGAGTTAGCTGGGCCTTTACTTTGCACATACTGTAAATAGTTGTCAGCTTGAACCCCATCAGGAGAGACCCCAAAACACACATCTACTGGTAGTCGAGCTTCTCTTCCAAACATCAGGCGGTAGGGGAGAATCCAGTGGCATCACTTTGGTGCAGTTATAAGCATGTACCAGGGTGCTAATTTGTTGGCTCCATCTAGGCTTGTCCTTTGGGTGCAGGGTGCCTAGCATATCTAGCAAAGTGGTTGAAACGTTCAGGCTGTGGGTCCCCTGGGGTGGTAAGGAGTGGTTCTGGACTTTGCTCCCACAGAGAAAGCATCTCTTTGATCAGACGACTCTCAAAGTCTCTCCTTGATCAGAATGGATTCTTTGTGGAGCCCCATAGTGAACAAAAGTTTTCTACAAGTACTTTGGCTACAGTGGATGCTTTCTGGTCTTTGGTGGAAAGCTTGGGCATATCTCGTGAAATGGTCAGTGACCACCAGCACATTACTGATATTTCTTTGATCTGACTCCAAACTCAGAAAATCAATACAGACCAGCTCCATGGGTGCACTGGTGGTGATGTTAACAAGGGGGGCAGCCCTCTGGGGCAAAGCTTTCCTCTGTAAGCAGCGACTACAAGTTCGAATGTGTTGCTCCACATCAGCCCCCATCTTAGGCCAATAGAATCTGGATCTCACCAAGTCAAGTGTTCTGTCTATACCAAGGTGCCCCATGTGGTTGTGCAAGGACCTCAGTACTGAGTCTCGAAGGCAGTGGGCAGCACTAGTTGTTGTTTGTCTACTTGTCCCCTCTGTCTACTGTTTCTCTGTACAACAGTTTATTGATCAGTTTCAACTTAGGACCTTCTTTGTATAACAGTGCAGTTCTCAAATCAGTGGAGCTAATTTGGACACATCTTTTCCTGCATAGAGGGCTTCTAAAGCTGCTTTGATCATGGGATCGCGGGATTGAGCCCGCTGAATACTGTCATTGTCCAGCTGAGGCAGTGCACCAATGTCTATTGCAGAAAAGTGGCAATAAGCAGCAGGTATGCAATTCTCAGAGGCTCCCAAGCAATCCACCATGCAGTCCACTGCGTCCGTGGACATTTGTTCCTCCCTGTCAAACTTCCGACGAGTGCCCGAATGTCAGGTTCTGCCAATCGGACCCAATCATTCTGGGGAACAGGCCTCCGGAGAGCATCAGCATCTATGTGGTTCAGACCTGCTCGGTATTCGAGAGCATAGTCATATGTAGATAATGCAGAAAGCCACCTATGGCCAGTGGCATCCAACTTAGCTGAGGTCTGCACATAGGTCAAAGGATTATTGTCAGTTTTACTAGTATTTTAGCCCCATACAAGTACTCATGGAATTGGTCAACAATAGCCCACTTCAAAGCTAGGAACTCTAACTTATGTACAGGATAGTTCTTTTCGGATGGGGTCAGCTTCTACTGGCAAAAGGGCCACTGGTCTCAGGCCATTCTGTGCTCTTGGTACAACGGCCCCAACCCTTGCAAGCTAGCATCAGTGTGCAGGGCGTGGGTTTTCTTGGATCGGCATAGGCCAGCACTGGAGCATGGGTAGTTGATATATGATCTCATGAAAAGCAGTCTCACAATCAGGAGTCCAGCGGGCCCCAAATACTTCACTTGGATGAAAATACACTCTTTCAGTCTTGAGGGACGCTGACTTTTGGTATTTTTTGTGGGTTGGGGGATACCCTTGAGTAAGGTTAAGTAAAGGGCGGATCACTCTTGAATAGTCCTTGATGAAGCGCCGATAATAACCACAGAATCCCAGGAATCTTTGCAGTTCTTTTAGATTTTTGGGCTGTGGCCAGGTGGTCAAGGCCTCAACTTTACTTGGTCGGTCTCTATTCCTCGGTGGATACTATGTCCCACATACTTTACTGATGTTTGAAAGAATTGACACTTATCAATGGACAGTTTAAGGCCAAAGTCCTCCAGTCGGTCCAATACCTTAAATAATCTGCTTTCATGTTCCTCCAGTGAGCTGCCAAACACAATAACATCATCTAGGTATACCAGGCACTCTAGTAAGTTCATGTCCCCACTGCACGCTCCATCAATCGTTGAAAAGTGGCTGGGGCACCTGAAATCCCTTGAGGCATCCTCATGAATTCATAGAAGCCAGCGGACAGATAAAGGCTGTCTTTTCACGGTCCTCTGGGGCCACGGGATCTGATAGTACCCACTGCGGAGATCCAGCACAGAGAACCACTTGCTCCCGTTTAGGCAGTCAAGCATCCTGAATGCGGGGCATTGTGTACTGATCGAGGATAGTCCGCCGGTTTAAGTGCGATAATCCACACACATCCTTACTGTTCCATTCTTTTCCTCACTACCACAATGGGGAAGCATAAGGCTTCTGGATTCTTGTATTACACCAGCAGCTAACATCTCTTGCAGATGCCGGCCTCACATCATCTATGTCAGCAGGTGCCAGGCGTCGAGACCTCTCACGAAATGGTCTTTCGTCATGCAGCCGGATATTGTGCTCAGCTCCTTGCACGCATCCTACATCCCATTCCTTTAAAGAAAACACCTGGTCTCTCTGGGCAAGCTTCTCACTGATCTTCACTTTCCATTCAGCTGGCAGCGGAGTCGCCGAAATCAAACAAGTCAGGCGTTACTCTGTCATTCTTCCTTGAATCTTTGCTGGGTAGCACTGCAGTGTCTGCACAATGCACATTAGCCAGGATGCAACCTCTGTTCACTCGAATGTCTCTTTCAGACACATTATGAACTTGGACCATTACCCTTCTGGCATAAGC
The DNA here is from genome assembly GCA_016271365.2 of Neoceratodus forsteri. NCBI lineage: Eukaryota > Metazoa > Chordata > Ceratodontiformes > Ceratodontidae > Neoceratodus > Neoceratodus forsteri. Next base: position 1,338,657,252 of record CM057458.1, on the reverse strand, counting down.
ATGGGCTCTAGCGGGCAAAATACAAGCTTGACCAGCAGTCCCTGTAACAATTTTCCATCGCCTGGTGCATCCAACATTAATATTTTATTCTTAACATCCTTTCTGATACGGACCTCTCCCTGTAAGGTACACTGGGCATTTGGCGCCAGGATCAGAGACTCAGGATCCTTCTTCCATACAATTCCGACTGGTTCCTCTGGTTCTGTTTTTCAGCATCTCTGTGCCTCATAGGCCTCTTAATTAAAGCCCGAACTCTTAAAGCTCTACTAGTCTTTGACCCTGTTTTTCATAACACAACTGTGCCAGCCTTCCGAACATATGAGCATTTGTTCCAATCAACAAAGGGACACCATCATACAGTCCAGTGGGGGACACACCTAAGGCTAGGGTCTCTACTTGTTCGGCCACTCCAGCCACGGAGGTGGGGAAAGACAGCCAACCGGATATACCCGAATAGGGTAGGCCTTCTCACTTAACCCCCATACATGCAGTCCTTCTAATGGTTGTAAGGCACGCTGACAAATGCTTCTGATACCAATCCTGGAACATAATTGTCACTTGGGAGCCACTGTCTATACAGCTCTTGTAGACACTCCATTCACCTTTACAGTGGTCTCCATGGAGGGACCCACTATTCTGGACCAGTCTGGAGAGGCGGTAGTGGGGGCCTGGGCAACTGACCTTGCCACAAAAGGGCGTGAATTAGCATTTTTGGTGCCCTCACTGGGATCATGTGCGTGCACCTCTTAACCACTGATTTCTTCTCCGAAGCTCTCTTGTAGCCTATATGCAACTTTGTCAGTGTCTTTTGGGACTGGCATTCCCTTTCATGTGCCCATCTTTCCCACAATTATAGCAAAACATACTTTCTGGAGTTTGAGCTGGCCGAGGCGCCACACTGGGAGCCAGGGCGGGGTATTACTAACTGGAAACCTGGGTGCCATCTCTGTCTGCGGCGTGATAAGCATTTGGAGACATCTCGTCAGTTTCTCCACTTCCATGGTCAAGGAATTGAGTTTGAGCTGTTATCAGCAGGAGATACATGGTGGGTACCCCACCCCATAGCAGATGCAGTCGGATATAGGTCAGGGCCCGTACTTGCAGGCGTGGCCTTCATAAAGGGACTGTTTTTGAATTCCCGGATCTCTCTCAACAGTTGCCCCATTGTGGCATATCTTTTCCTTGTCAGAGCACTCATTGACTGTCAACCTCTGCCCCTGAACTTCACTTGATGGGTCACCCTCAGTCACTCGAGTCGTAGCCACAGCTGTTGGTGCAGGTACCTCCCGAGTCGCCTTTCTCAACTCCTCGATTTCTCTCATTAACTCATCATAGGAGGGTGGGATTCCAGTCGATTTGCCAGGCGTAACTGAAGCAACAGCAGTCGTTCTGAGAAGGGGCAGACTTAGGATTCTGTCCAGTCTGGTTCGGTCCAGTTCAATCGCTGGCAAACTACCCTTTCTGAGGCATTCTTGCAACAATTTTTCCAGCCGAGAGACATACACAGACAACAACTCCCTTGGTACTGTTGTGCATTTCTTACTCTCCACCATAGGTCCTCATCAGAATCTGGGCTCCATACATTCTCCAAGGCCTCAAGATAGGCCTGTGCAGTCGCTTCAGGGTTACTGGCCCGTTTAGCACGGATGGTAGCCAGGGCAGGACCTCGGAGGCTCTCACTAACCCTCTTTCGCTTTGCCTTCCGAGCATTGCCATTCTAGCACTTGGGGGGCAACATAGTCTATCCAGGTCTCCCAGTCATCCTCCCCTTGGGGGGTGGGGAGGGTGCCAGAGAAGATCCTCAACCTTCGGTAAGAGTCGTGACTAATGGCAGGTGCAGAAATAGGAGTCTGCATTGGTTCAGCCACCATTACGGGCACTGGAGCAGGAGAGGGTGTTGGGGGAGGAACACCCCCAGGTGGCAAGAATAGTTTCTTCAAGTCCTCCACAGTTTTCCCCTCTCCCAGCAACCATTCAGCAAATTTCTCCTCAAAAGTTTCAGATAGTGGTGGGGCTGATTCCCCGGTCTTTACTGTCCTTAGTTATCACTCTCCAAGCAGTGAGGGCTCCCTCTGGGGTAATGGTCTGTGGCACTTTGGAGCTATCTATGGGATCCTTAAACTCTACTAGGGCCAGGAAAGTGTGGGTGAGCAGATTAGCATGCCGACCCACCACCACAGGGTTTTGTAAACCTTCCACCTTGGAAAGTACTCCTGCACAGTGTCGTATTGATACCAGTGGGATGTCCAGGATAAGCATAGCATTTTGGGGTCGATCTCCTCCCCAGTACACCACTCCACCAGCGGTGCACAGCCACTTCTGTCGGGTACCACTTTTTTCTTAACAGTGGTTCGTAATATGGCCACTAGAGGACACATAATCCCAGCGGTGCCTCCAAGATGTAACCCTAGATGGCGCTATCCCAGGGGCTACTACCCCTGCCTGATTTGCCACTAACAGGTTGAGGGCCTGGATCCAATGGGGTGCCTCCACCCAGAGGTCAGGGTTTGCAATAGTTAAACTAACTTGGTCACAGCCCTCTGGGACACTGCAACCCCTTTCTTCCCACTAGTGGCCCACACAATATATCAGAATTACCTTCACAGTATACACTTACCCCCAGGTCTGGTTCCGCACTGGGACCTCCTGTGAAATGAGATACAGTGCAACAATCACAGTACAGTACTTTAACATAGACAAATACCTCAGGCAGTATAACTTTGCTGAAACAAGCAGCTCTGATTTATTTAGGGGGATATAACAAGGACAGGGGAAATCAGGTTAATTAGCTTATCACTCTAATAATCTACCTATGGCTCTGTGCACAGGCCTATCCCTATCAGTTACTGTCCTGGGTACCCAAGCCTAGTGGCTAGTCCAAACCGTGGCAGCTGGTAGGGCCTTTCACATCAGAGAAAGGAGAATTAAACAGTCAGCAGTACAGTAATTCCATTTGGATTTAATGTGGCAATTCAACAGGAGCGACCCTGAATTAGTACTCACGACCTCCAAATAAGATAGGGTCCTTCAATGTCAGCAGGGCTCACTTGAGGTACACAAACCTCTTCACACATTTATATAAAGAAAGCACTATACCAGGCAGGCTGCATCTGTATCCGATCGCAATTACTGCACAATACCGGAGAACACACAGCAGATTCAGTTCCTGACAGACAGAGTGCAATTTTCAGCAATTCCTCCAGTCTTCTACAGGGTGAGCCTGGTTTCTACTCTTCAGAGATCCTTTGATTCTTTTCACAGGGACAGATTCAGTCCTAACAAGCTGTTACACAAGCTGCAGACCGGAACTCTGGGCCCACACACGTTTTTGACTAAAACTGCACACTGAAAAGCACAGGGCTCCTTCCTTCTTCACTGCCAAAGCTCAACTGACACTCCAACTGACAAACCGGGCACTTCCTTGGTTCCTCCCAGTTCTTGACTGGATTGGCTGTCACTCACAATAGACTGCTGCTGTTGGTCCAAAAGGCACTGAAGTCTAAACTACATCTCCCAGAGTCACTGCCCATACAATCCTCTTGTGGCTGGCTCAGATTATGAGTCCAAGTTCTGATTCGTCCAAGGCACCATTTTAGAGCTAGCTTACCCCACACTGATTGGTCCAGTTCAGCAGTTCAAAACTAGAATGGGAACTAGCAGACACAGTTCTGACTGCAAGAAAGCAGGTTAGACAAACTGTAATTTCATTATTACTCTAAATAATTTCTGGCAAACAGTTACATCTTTCAGATAGGTTCCCTTTGCACTCCTAGTGACTGCAAAAATGAAGTGAATTGGCAGCAGCTTGAGTGGTACTCAATCAAAAACACACAGTCCCCCATACAAACTAATTATGTCTGCAAGCAGACAGCTCTTAAAGAGACAGTACCAGAGGTTCTAAAAACACTCACTGATAAATGGCTTAAATGCCAAACACCATTCAGGCTTGGAGCATTCAAGCAAGCTCCTGGAAGTCTTTTGGGAACCCCCATTTGCAGGGGGGTTACACCAGCATTTTCAATTTTATCTGCAGAGTTTGCTTCAATTTCTTCCCACCAACATTTTAAACACTGACGTTGTTTCGTGGCTTGCTCCTCATCGCTCATGTCAGGGCTTCTCCTGAGCTTACAGAATTTAGCTCTGAATGCTCCTGCAGTTAAATCAGACTTTTTTAAAAGTGCAGCTTTAAGTTTGCTGTAATCATTACTGTCCTCATTGTCCATTTGACTCAATGCATCCTGAGCTTTCACGGTAAGTAGCGGGGATAGCTGGAAGCTCAAGGACCCTCTAGGAATGTTTGCCTGAATACAAACTTTTTCAAAGGAATTTAAAAAGGCATCCATGTCCTCCCCTCCTTAAATTCTGCTATCAATTTGGAATTTAATTTGTAACCCAGTCCTGTAGTTCCAGTTAAACCCAAGCCACTTACCTGCTGTGGTGCTGATGGTTGGAGTCATAGCTTCTCTAGCTCATGTCACCTCTGGCGCTCACGCTCTTCACGGTCAGCCTCCTGCTGTTCCCGGTCAGCCTCTCGCTGTTCTCGCTCCCTCTTCTCCTCTGCAGCTTGCTGACACTCACGCTCTTCACGGTCAGCTTCTCGCTGTTCTCGCTCCCTCGTCTCCTCTGTAGCTCGTTTCTCTCGCTCAGCATCTCTCTGGAACTCCAGCTCCATTCTGTGCAACTCAGTCTGCAGCCTGACTGCTTCTGGCTCCAGAATGCTGATGACCTTCCCCTGCTGCTATGACCCTTGGCTTGCACTGGCCCTGCTGCCCTCCTCACTGGATCTGGACATTGCACTGGCCGCTAGCCCCTCCATGCCCAAGGTTTGGTCCTTTACAGTCACAGTCTGTGACTGGACTCTCTGGGCATCTGCTGCCATCAGGGCATCCATAAAGTTCTGCTTGGTGGCTTTCACCTCGTGCAGGACTCCTCTCTTCTTGCACAACTGCTTCAAGTAGTCTGCAGTGTGCCCACTGTAGTTGGAAGCCATCTTCTTCTCTAACTATGGCTACTCTAACTTGCACTTTGAAAAAAAAAATAACACAGGTAGGAACTTGACTGTAAGCCAAATGATGTAGTTCTGTTTCCGTTTTAAAAATAAATCACTGCCTTATTTTGCAAGTGAGTTGTACAGAATTAAGGTGACACACTGAACAGTTAAAGCTTTTGTTACCAATTTTATCCCACCGCTGCTAACCAAATCTGTCACAAACACACTCAGCAGGTCAGGCCCTCTGCTCCCACAGTGCCAAGCTCTGAGTGCAGTAATGTGAACAGGTAACAGACAGGGTAACCCTCCTGTCTGCTTTTGGGTCTGAATCACCTTTAGTCTCAAGTTCTGGGGGGATTCAAACTGTGAACCTTATGATAGCGTATGCAGTGTACAGGCTCAGATACGTACCCTCTTCGGGATTACGGTACAATCTTTGCCAGGGCACCAAGCCAGGCTTCCAAAATGAACCCTTAAAACTCTATAAAAGACCTTAGGTATATTCTTACCTTTTTGCAGTTTAGTAACACCATCAAGCTTTTGAACAGTTTTTATCAGTCTTAACTCTCTATACGTCACATGCAAAAAAGAACTGGCAGACCCAGGCAGTCTTTCAAAATAAAGGGTACTTTACTAAAATATGACAAAAACATAAAAATGTAAACACAGAACAATATATCAAAGAGCTCACAATCATATAAAAGAACAAGGGAAGATTACAAAACAAAGACTCCTACCACAATACAATTAGACTTTTTTCTATCTAATGTATTGGGCTAAGTATTATTTTTACCTCACAATTGTTATTTGGCACAATTATATTCTTTGGCACCATGACTTATCAGAGACCATTAATTAAGAAATAATGTAAGTCCTGCAACAAGGGTGATAAGGCCCTCCCCCATGGGTTCTTTTGCCCTTATTGTGTTGCTCAGCACCCCGCCAGCCAGTTCTTTGGTCTGGGGAGGGGGGAGCACTTGGTTCTTCATGGCAGTGGTAGCAGAATTGCAAGATATTACCTTTGTGGCTCTGAAGTGAGCTTGAGCCCCGATGTCCTGCAGGACATCCAAGCAGGTACACCTTGTCACAAATGTACTCAGCAGGTCAGGCCCTCTGCTCCCACAGTGCCAACCTCTGAGCGCAGTAATGTGAACAGGTAACAGACAGGGTAACCCTCCTGTCTGCTTTTGGGTCTGAATCACCTTTAGTCTCAAGTTCTGGGGGGATTCAAACTATGAACCTTATGCTAGTGTACCCAATGCACAGGCTCAGCTACGTACCCTCTTCAGGGATTGCGGTACAATCTTTCGCCAGGGGCACCAAGCCAGGCTTCCAAAATGAACCCTTAAAGCTCTGTGAAAGACCTTGGGTATATTCTTACCTTTTCCCAATTTAGTAACACCATCAAGCTTTTGAACAGTTTTTGTCAGTCTTAATCCTCTATAAGTCACATGCAAAGAAGAACTGGCAGACCCAGGCAGTGTTTCAAAATAAAGGGTACTTTACTAAAAGATGACAAAAACATGAAAAATGTATACACAGAATAATATAGCAAATAGCTCACAGTCATATAAAAGAACATGGGAAGATTACAAAACAAAAACTCCTACCACAATACAATTAGACTTTTTCCATCTAATGTATTACCTTTGTACAGTGCTTAAGTTATATCAGAGAGCCCTGTCTCTCTTGAGTCCCAAAATGATATGCCATATTCCCCAGTTACAAAGACACATTTCAACTCCATCTCCCCACCCCTTTGGTGAGTCATCTAGCTCCTCCTTTTAGAATATAAAAAAATACAAACACGATGTCCTATCAGGAGGTATATTAAATAAGGTGACATCAGCAAAAATTCCACTTCCTAAATATGACTCCTTAATTTAACATTTTTCTCTTTGATCTTGTGTGGATCCTGTTCCCAAGGCATATCAAATGGTTTTACAGCTTTTAGCACCATGTTGGTATAAACTGTTCTTACTATAGGAATTATAAAACTTTACAAGCCCTATATCCTGGCAGCTGGTCAGTTCTAATTAAGACAGAAAAACAGGAGACCCTTAATTAAGTCTCTCTGGTCTTTTAATTACCTCCTGGTTTCAGGTCACTTGTCACTGTAGCCTCACTGAAACCTGGAGGGGGGGCACCCATAAGCACAGGCTGTCTTATGTGAGACAGTCACTTGCTATATTTTTATATTACAAATATCATACAACAATCATAACCAGCTGGCCAAGCGTCACACACCTGGCCCCAATAAGGTCCATCAGGTCAGGAGGGGGATCCATCCAGGCATGTCCAGGTGCAGTGCAGTGAGCTTAGGCTGCAATAACTGATATGCAGGCAGGCCCCGACTCTGCCATCTGAAGGTCAGGATGATGATTACGGGGATCTTGGGGAAGTTCCTGACCTTAAAAAAACTCAGGAATGTTTTTCTCCCCGATTCATAATAAGCCCTTGTCTATTTTGGATAGCTGAGGCATCTAGTCTTTTTTAGCTCCGGAGGTTCATTTTGTGGAGATGGCGAATGTCAGTCCGTCTCTGTCTGCATCTTCTCCGGCTACTATGTGATCAAAATTCTTGAGCAACACTGGGCAGGTGCAGATAAAAAAAAAAAAGTGTTTTCCCATCCATGCCATGTTTTTTTCTTTTAAGGAAAATGTCTGGCAGGTGGGAAGCTCCTCCACTGGAAGACAAGACCATTTGTATTTCTGAAAAAACACTGCCCTGCATATAGATGGCTCTGGCCCAACAGTCTTTCATGATTAAGTGGGTGAACACCGTGTACAGGAGGGGTTTCGTCTCTATTGGCACACATCAGTGGTATATCTTGTACGAATTTTATTGGCCAGAGCCTTCAACATATGGGTCACTACCCTGGCCAGTTTTGTTCCACCTTTTCCCAAGTGGCGAGTCTTTTTTTGCAATTCATGGCCATGGTTCCACCTTCCAGGTGGTTATTTACTGGAGATTTTCGGACCAGACTGCGTAGCCTATTTCATTGTTTTCGACCATGAGGACCATTTGGCTTGTCATTGGGTCTGGTTAAGCTTCATAGCTAACCTGTTTATCATCCCCTTGAGGGAGGCCTATGGTTTGATTCCACCTTGGATGCTATTTAAGCACGCAGAATACCATAATCCAGTGGGGTCATGTAATGGCCGGAGCAGACAGTGCTGAAGGAAGTTCCGTTCCCTTGGAAATTGGCTCTTGGAAATGGAGGAGCCTACTCAGGTAACCAGGTTACAGTATTAGAGGAGCACTGGCCAGGCACCATGCAGGAGGCCCAGCACCACAGCATGGTGCCTCACTAGAGGGCACGCAGCCAATCCCTGATTTCCTTGGTGATAGATTAGAGGAGTTTTCCTCAAGATGGGCCGGAACAATGTCAGACGCCTTATTAGGGGCCACTTCTCTGCCCCAGTTTTCAAGGGCGGCGGAAAGGCCAGATGTCATTAGAGCTGCTGGTTCTCTTCGGGCCAGAGTACAGGTCCCACTATTCATTGAGTTCAGGGGTCCTGTTTGTTTTACTTTATGGGCCCCAGAGGTCTGGGGATTGTCAGATTTCTTAGTCATGAGGCTGTACCTTTTTCTGTGCTCCACAGTCTTTCTGGAGGGAGACCCGGAGATCAATCACTGGGCTGCTCAGGCAAGGTTTTTTTTCTTAAGCCCCAGTACATCTGACTGATGCTTGCCGTCACTCTCCTTATATCAGTCCTACTCAGAGTATTTCAGGTTTTGATACTGGATCAACCCTCCAGCATAGGGCGTGTATCCACCCAAGCATCAGCTTCTCTGAGTTCCTTGAGGGTGTTGGTAGTCCTGGTGGCTTAATGTCTATCCTGATTGAATGACCTGCTTATTCATGCAAGAGGCTAGTACTCAACACTCTAGATATGCCAGAGTCACATGGCTAAGGGTGAACCAGAGCAGAACTCTTCTGAGACATCTCAGACCTTGGATGCCTGGTGGTAATTTTTCGGCACAAGATCGGGAAAGGTTTTGCAATCTTTTTTCCCGGACATTGACTTTTCTCAGAGTTATGCTGGCTGACTGCTGTTGGGCCTCAGGATAGGCATCGTTAGTTGTAATACCGTGGGTCCACTTCCAGATATGGCCTGTTTAATGGGTTTACTGTAGGCCTGGGATCCCTCATCAGAGGATTATAAGCCAGTTTCCTTTTTACCCCTTAGCTTTCTCACTCCTTGAGATAGGGAGTGGGTGTGCAAGATCTGAGCAAGTTCCACTAGAACTTTTGCAGTTAATTCTCACAACAAATGTCAGCTTAGTTGTATGGGGACAGGTCAGAGCCTTTTTCCCAGTTAGGGACCTTGGCCAACCTAACACTAGTGTCTCCACATCAATGTTCAAGAGATAGAGACGGTCTGCCTAGCTCCCCTTAGTGTGCATTCATGATGATACACATGGCAGGCACTCATATTTAACCAGTAAGGCATGGGAGATGTTTTGAGAGGTCTCCAGACTGTTGACAGTTCCCTGACAGGGGTGTTGAACCTTCGGGCAGACTGCTTAAGCTACAGTGTGTTCAACCTGTGCAGTGGAAGTTGAACCGGAGGTTTTGCGAACTCCTGTACAATGGGTTTGGTTGACCTCAAATCAGTCTGTTCACATCCAGCGCAGGGCACGGATCCGAGAAGGTTCTTCAGCCTTGTAGGTGACCACAGACGAGGGCAGTGGTCTCTCTGCCTCAAGAGTTGGGCCTTCAGCATAGCATATTTTTCCTCTACTAATGCCTTTTTTCAAAAGGTACAGCGAGAATAATCAATAGAAATGAAGACGCTCTGGAGCGAGCTGCTCCTTGTTACATGCTGAACGGCCAAGTAGACTGTAGTTCTTGGACTTAGAGTATCTTGCGCTGCAAGCACCCTTCAAACAACATGAAGTCTTGCTGTATTCTGACATATGCAGTTAGCCCCAGCACTTGAACTGCCCTGGAGAGGAAAGAGTTAACTCTACGCAGGAAGCATAGAACATTGAGCTCTAGCTCGGTTTCAAACCTCTGTCTGTAGTGCTTGAAAGTGTAACCATCAGATTCTTTACTCCGCCTAACTGTTCAGTCACTCCGGAGATGGCTCCTTCGCTACGGTTGGTTCAGTTCAGAATCTGTCGGTTTATTCAACTGATTTGTTGTTTTTTGGTTTCAGATCCCTGTCTACGGTGCAGTAAGTGTTAGTAAGTAGTGGACCGTATTTGTTTTAAAAAAAATATATATTTCTGTGTTGAAATTGTAAACCTGTTGATCGGTCCGGTTTGGAACAGATTGCTTGAGGGGTTTACTCCTTTCTGGGTTTAGTGTGAGGTATCGGTTCCTATCAGTTTCAAAAAAATGTGATTTCACATGTTTTTTTTCCACGACCCTTAACACGGTTGGTAACTGATAGGAGTGTCTTACCTGGCAAATAAGCTGTAAAGGGTAAGTTTTGTATTGGGGCCATGTCTGAGAGACCCAAGGAAAAAAACACCAACACTGTGGTGAGTGTGGGGAAGCCTTTGCTAAGGCAGACCCTCACACCATTTGTGTTTATTGTCTGGGGTTTGACCACCTCAATTCAAACTGCCAAATTTGTAAAAATTTCCCAAAGGCCCCCTAGAAAAAAGGTTGAGTAGGCTCAAGGAAAAGGAGGCCGAGAAGTCCTCTAATCCGGATGGCCTGCCCGGTTCAGTTTCTACCGAACCTAAGGGGGTGCCCACTGACCTGGCGATACCCCCTCGGGCAAGAGGAGATCCGACCCTGAGGGGTTGGTTCCGTCGAAACCCAAAAGGAAATTGGCTGGTTCGGATCCAGAACCGCATATTCCAACTGCCAAGAAATAGCCAGAGCGATGAACATAGTGGAATTGCTCCGTTCGGTTCCGTCCGATCCGGCCCCTCTTGGTAGGCGCTCGGTTTGGTCGGTTCCCCCGGTTCCAGAATATGTTACAGATGAATTTTATGAACTGGAGTGGGAGGGGGAGGAAGAACAAGATGATAATGATGATGATAATGGTGATGAAGGTCTGGATGAGCCCATTGAACCGGACATCTCCCCAGACAGGCCTTCCAATGTTTCCCCTCCCAGGATTTCTGAGTCCCCATCCCACTATTTGTTCTACAAGAAGGTGGCTGATTCCCTCCAGCTTCTCTTGGTTGAAGCTGTCGAGGAACAAGAGGAGCCTGGCTTTGTGGAGATGATGGACATCCCAGAGTCCAAGAGGTTGTCTATTTCCATCCATAAATCCTTGGGGAAACAGACACAAAAAATTCTGCAAACTCCAAATTCTTTACCTCCTGTGGATAAAAGAATGGACAGGAGGTCTATGCTTTCAGGCTCAGGTACAGAGTTTTTGTTCCACCAATGCAGCCATGTTGGGGTAGTGCAGGCTGCAGCCTGTGACAAGGCTAACATACCCTTGGCTTCACACCCCCCAGATAAAGACTGTAGGAAGGTTGATGCTATGGCCAAAAAACAGTACTTGGCATCATCCTTGGGACTCAGGCAGGCTAGTTATATGGCCTACACAGCCAGGTACCAGAAGTCTAGATGGGATACTGTTCTGGAGCTGGCTAAACAGGCTTCCCCCCAGCTAGCCAAGGAGCTGGAGGAGGTGGCTGCTGATGGGACTGAGGCATCCAGAATGCAATTCCATGCTGCTGTGGACTCGAATGATGTGGCATCATGAGTCATGGCTACATCTTTGTCTCTTAGGAGGCATACTTGGCTCAGATGTACTAGCCTCTCACAGGACACTCAGGCTAAGACCATGGATTTCCCTGTGGTGGGTAATTCTCTGTTTGGGGAGCAGACAGAGAATTACATGAAGAAAATGGATGAATATCGGCCCACCTACAGGAGTGCACAGGCCAAGGAAAAGCAGGCAACTCCTCAGAAGCAGCAGTCTAGGGGCAGGAGCAGGCCCTTTCACAGGTCTTATTACCAAGCTCATGCCTCCTCTTCCTTTCCACAGAGGGGGTTCTTCAGAGGGAGAGGTAGGAGGGGGATGAGCAGGGCTGCATTCTGCTCCCAATCCAAGGCTCCTGCCAAGCAGACACCCTGATGTGTCAGCCCGGGTCGACTCCTCAGTCCCAGTAGGAGGCAGGCTGGCTTACTACTTTCAGGCCTGGAAGTCTGTTACTTCAGACAAGTGGGTCCTGGAGGTAGTAAGCCAGGGGTTGACCCTCAATTTTACAAAGTTCCCAAAATTGAGGGCCAAATTCTTTCCACCTGCAAACCTTTCCGAGACCACTGCTCTAGAAGCAGAGGTTTCCTCTCTGCTAACCCTCAGGGCTATAGAGAGAGTTCTACTCAGCACAGGGGCAAAGGTCTATATTCCAGATATTTCCTTACCCCAAAAAAGACAGGGGAGTGGCGGCCCATCCTAGATCTAAGATATCTAAACAGGCACATCTTAAAACCAAAGTTCAAAATGGTGACTCTGGGAGTAATTCTTCCCTCTCTAAGCCCAGGGGATTGGCTAGCTTCCCTGGACCTCAAGGATTCCTACTTTCACATCCCAATCAGGTGCTCCCACAGAAAGTACCTCAAGTTTGAGTTGCCTTCAGGCCATTATCAGTTCAGAGCAATGCCCTTCGGCCTAATGTCAGCTCCAAGAGTGTTCACAAAGTGCCTAGCAGTAGTAGTGGCCTTCTTCAGGAGGCAGGGGATCGCCATATTCCCATACCTGGATGATTGGCTCATTGTGGGGCAGTCTCCAGACCAGGTCAAATCAGATCTACAAGTTACTCAACAGCTGCTCACTTCTCTAGGTTTTCTTCTTAATCTGCCAAAGTCGGTTCTCGAACCAATGCAACTCCTCACCTTCACAGGGGTAGAGTTGGATACTGTGCAGGGAAAGGCCTTTCTCCCCTTGGCAAGGGTGAGGGCCCTTACAGATCTTGCTTCTTCTTTCTGTCTTCTGGTGTCTTGACCAGCAAGACACTTTCTTCAGCTCCTGGGCCCCATGGCAGCTTCCACTGCGGTGGTACAGGGAGCCAGATTTCAGATGAGGGACATTCAGTTCCACCTGAGGTCCTTTTGGTCCCAGAAAAAAGATCCTCTAACCAAACTGATTCCAGTGACTCAGACTCTAGTCCAAGCTCTCCAATGGTGGTTGGATCAGGACAATCTCGGACAAGGAGTCCCATTCATCAGTCAGACTCATTCAAGTGGTACTAACCACAGATGCCTCTCTCCTGGGTTGGGGAGCCCACCTAGGAGCCCTTACAGCACAAGGTGTCTGGTCTCTTCAGGAGTCTCTACTTCATATCAATCATCTGGAACTCAGGGCAGTATTCCTGGTCCTCCAAGCTTTCTCGGACTCAGTGAGGAACAAAGTGGTTCAAGTCAGGACAGACAACACCACCATCATGTGGTACATCAACAAGCAGGGAGGCACTTGGTCTGTGGCCTTGTGCACGGAAGCTATGAAGATATGATCTCTGGCTTATGCCTGTAAACATCCCTGGTAGCAGTCCATCTACCAGGGGAAGGACAATGTGCTAGTAGATGCCCTGAGCAGAATATCTCAGGGCCACCACTAATGGGCCCTAGACCCCTTCATACTAAAAGTAATCTTCTCCAGGTGGGGCACGCCAGAGATAGATCTCTTTGTAGCCCCAGACAATCATCAACTTCTTCTCTTCTGTTGCAGGCCTCCAGTCCTGGGCACAGTTCCCCTGGATGCTCTGGTTCTGGATTGGGGGGGGGGGGAATTCCTTTATGCCTTTCCTCCCTTTCCCCTGTTATTCAAGGTCCTGGTCAAAATCAGGTCGCAACCGTGCAGGGTGATCCTGATTGCTCCAGACTGGGCCAGACAGCCTCTGTTGTTGTCCCTAGCAGTCCATCTTCCCCTGTCTCTCCCCCAAGAGGCACAATCTGCTAACCTCTCAGGGAAGAATCTGGTACCCCAACCTCCAGTCTCTCAACCTCAAGGCCTGGTTCTTGAAGAGTTAGAGTATGCAGGCCTGCACCTGTTTCAGGGGGTGTTGGATATTCTTAAGGCCTCTCGAAAACCTGCCATCAGAAAAACTTATAATTCCAAATGGAAGAGATTCAGCATTTGGTGTTCCCATAAGGCTATTTTACCAGATACTGCTGATCTGGCTACAGTTCTGGATTACATGGTTCATCTTAATGGCCTAGGCCTCAGGCCAGCCACTTTAAAAGTTCATTTAGCAGCTGTATCTACATTTCTGTCAGCAGGGAAGGCTTCTTCTCTGGCATCTCACCCTGTCTTCTGTAAGTTCTTTAAAGGTTTGGTTCATGCCAGCCCTCCCTTTAGGGACCCTACCCCTGCTTGGGATCTTAATGTTTGCATTGCTCAGCTCATGCAACCCCCTTTCGAGCCTCTGGCTTCAGCTGAACTCAAGTATTTGACCTGGAGGACTGTGTTCCTGGTAACAGTCACTTCTGCCAGGCGTAGTAGTGAATTGCAAGCCCTGTCAGCGGAGCCATATTTTATCTCATTCCATAGAGATAAGGTGGTCCTTAGAACCAATAGGAGGTTCCTTCCCAAGGTGGTCTCAGATTTTCATCTGAACCAGTCCATGTCTCTTCCTGTATTCTTCACTGATCACTCTTCTTCAGGGGAAAGAAGATTACACAGTCTAGATGTTAAGAGGGCACTTAGCTATTACACTGAGCACACTAAAGCACACAGAAAGGAATGCCTTCAATTGTTCCTCACTCACGGTGAAGTGGGGAAGGGTAGACCTGCCACTAAGAGAACCATTGCCAGGTGGATTGTCTCCTGTATACAATTCTGGTATACTAAGCTAGGTAAAACACCTCCCTCAGGCCTGAGGGCTCACTTGACTAGGGGTACAGCTGCTTCCCTGGCTGCTGCCAGGGATATACCATTACTAGAGATATGCAAAGCAGCCACCTGGAAAACTGTCCATACTTTCACCAAGCATTACTCTCTGGATATCCAGGCTAGGAGTGATGCTCGGTTTGGAACAGCAGTATTACAGAGCCTATTCCCAAATTAGGTTCGGTACCCCCCCTCCATGGCAGTACTGCTTGGTAGTCTGCATATGTCTGAATACAGCAAGATTTCACGTTGTTTGAAGAAAAAATTACTCACCTTAGTAATTGTACTTCTTCTAATGGAGTCTTGTTGTATTCTGACCTCCCTCCCTGCCTGCCCTCTTAGAACCTGGTTTTTGGGAAGTGGGCTGGCAGGTACAGTGTTGCACCTCAAAGGTGTACTTGGCACTCCTCGTTTCTAGAAGGGGGTGGGTTATTGTTATGCTGTTTTTTATAGTTGTTATCATCATAGGTATCATCATGGTACTTCAAGCTAATATGGACATTGCGTCTGTGGTGCTTGCCAAAATGTCAATAAACACTGAATTTTACATTGTCTCCAATTGCTAAGTCTAAGTTTATTTTGAAGGAGTCCATATTTGGGCTATCTTCTACCTCGGCTGGGAGATGATTCCAAGTTGAAATGACCCTATGGCTAAACCAATACCTTCTTTGCAGAGTATTCCATTTTGACAAGTGTAATTGCTTAGAGTGTCTTCTGTTACTTACTCTATTGTCAGTAGGAGCGATTCCGAGTTCATTACTAAGGATTGGGTCAGTTAACGCTCTAAATAGTAGACACATGTCTCCCCTTATACAAGTTAAGCAGTTTCAACCTGGATTCATATGGCTTGTCTGCCATCCCTATAATGGCTCTAGTGAGTCTTTGTTGTACTCTCTCAATTTTTAAAATATCTTCCTTATAATATGGGGACCACACCTGGACACAGTATTCAAGATGTGGCCTCACCAATGCAATATACATGGGAAGTAATACTTCTTTCTTACAACTAGATATGTGCCTGAATATACAATTGAGGTTCTGATTAGCTTTATTTACTTGGATTTTACAGTGGGTTCTGAATTTCAGGTCAGGGTTAACAATTATTCCAAGATCCTTTTCTTGCTTGGTTTCAAGAAGAGCCACGTTCCCTAGTTTGTACACATGATGTTTGTTGTGTATTCCCAAATGCATAATTTTGCACTTCATGGGGTTTAAGGCTAATTTATGTATGCTAGACCAAGTTAATATGTTGTCCAGAGTTAGTTGAAGAGCAGTACTACTTGCTGTATTATTCACCACAGTTCCCAATTGACTATCATCTGTGAATTTTAATATCCATATGTTGGGGTTACTGATGGTGAGAGTAGAAACATAAATGTTGAAAAGACAGGGGCCTAAGACAGACCCCTGGGGAACCCCACTAGTGACAGGAGCCCAGTTAGAATATTCTCTGTTTATAATGACTCTCTGCTTTCTTCCCTCCAACCAGTTAGCAATCCAGTTGACAACATTAGTTTTTAATTTAAAGGCTCTCAGGGTATTGATAAGCTCACGATATGGCAATTTATCGAATGCCCTAGCAAAGTCTAGGAGCACAAGGTCCACAGAATTACCCTGGTCAGTTTCACAAGTAACTTTTTCATAGAAGGTTAATAGATTCATTTGACATGATCTAGATTTAGTGAACCCATGTTGGAGAGGATCAGATAACCCAGTTTGATGGATAGAATCAAGAATAAGGTCTTTAATAATATTTCCAAGATCTTGACCATTCATGAGGTTAGGCTAATAGGTCTATAGTTCTCAGGGTTGGTTTTAGGATCTTTTTTGTGTAAAGGTACCACTGTCGCTACTCTCCAGTCATGAGGAACCTCCCCAGTATCGAGTGAATGTTGAAGAATATTTGTAAGAGGAAGATAGATAAATTCAGCTGGCTCTTTCAGCGCCCTAGGGTGAATTTCATCGGAGCCTGGTGATTTATTTGTATCTAACTTTCTTAACCTATCAAGGACTTCGTTAGGTTTAATGATAAACTGCCCAGGAGATGATGTCACAGCTGTATCTACTGATCCACTACTGATCTTGTTGAAAACAGTACAGAAATAATAATTCTGGATATCAGCAGCCTCTTGATTACTAGGTATCGTGCTGGTTTTAGTTGAAAAAGGCCCTATAGTGTTTATGTTACCCCTAGATTTATTAATATGAGCAAAAAAACCTTTTTTGTTATCTTTAACTCTGGTAGCCAAGTGAATTTCATACTGGGATTTTGCTCACTTAATCTTGGTTTTAATATTTTTAACTAGTGATCTGTACTTAGGGAGAGGGTGGGTTAACCCCTTTTTGATTTGCTGAAACAATTTTTTTTTTATTGATCAGACGTTTGGTTGCAGGGTTCATCCATAGAGAGAGATTTTTATGACTGTTACCGTATTTTTTATTCTGGGAATATTGTCAGTCAGATTTTTTAGTTTATTAATCATAAGCCCCCATTTAGATTCTACTGAATGATTAATAAACACTTTATGCCAATCTCAGTGGGTAAGGCTAGTTTTTATATTATCAAAGTTTGCTTTATGAAAACTTAAAGTTTCGGTGACACCAGTAGCAATTTGTTTTATATTCCCAGTGACCTGAAAATGAACAGTATTGTGGTCACTGTTTCCCAAGGGTGCATTGATTTTAATATTGGAAATACAGTGGTCAGTATTAGTTAAAATGATATCCAGTATTTTATCATTTCTGGTAGCATACTGGACTTCCAGTCCAAGTTCGTTAAATGTGTCTAAATAGAGGCTATCAGTTTTACTAGCTGCAGTTGCCATTGTCCAATTAATGTTAGGTAAGTTAAAGTCACCAAAAATCATAAGGTTACTGGAGGGATCTAGATTCCCAATATAATTCAATAATGTGTTGTCATTTTCTGGGGACATGGAAGACAGTCTGTAGATCAGACCTAAAATATAAGGGGGACCAGATTGGGGAGACAATTTAACCCAAATAGTTTCCAGGTTGAGAGTGTCTCCAGGGACTTGCTCACATGCAATAGTATCTTGACGATAGATGGCCACACCTCCACCCTTATTTTTGAATAGACATTATATCCCTGGATGGTTTTGTCCCAGGGATCATTTTTGTCCCACCAGGTTTCCATAACTAGGGCAATTTAGATGTTGTTAGTTACTATCAGATTTTTAAATTCGTCGAATTTGTTGGTCAGGCTTCTAGCATTAATGAATACACCTCTCCAACCTGGGTTATTAAAGTTGAGTGCATCGGTCACTTTACAGGAATCCTTAAATATATTGGTTCACTACCTGTTTTTTTTGTCTTGGGTTCTCGACTTGAGACTTTGGGGAACCCAGTCTGTTGCCTCTTGGCCTATGTTCCTTTACAATTTCCACTATAGAAGTGTAGTTAGTTAGTAGTAGCTCGTAAGAATCTGATGGTTACGCTTTGAAGCACTACAGACAGAGGTTTGAAACTCAGCTCGAGCTCAACTTTCTTTGCTTCCTGCATAGAGTTAACTCTTTCCTCTCCAGGGCAGTTCAAGTGCTGAGGCTAACTGCATATGTCAGAATACTCCATTAGAAGAAACACAATTACTAAGGTGAGAATTTTTTTTCTTATGCCTTCTGGTGTGCAGATACCTGCTCATGGTCTTTTTCTCTCTAACCAAAAAAATCCAAGAATGATAAAGCTTGTGCCTTGGCTCCTGAGAGGAAAAGACGAAAAAAAAAAAAAGTGTGTGTGTATATGTATATATATATATATGTATAGTTTTCTTCTAATCACTTGATAGCTGCCAGAAATCCTCTATGTCTGCAGCCTATGCTCCAGTAAGGGCCACCTCTCTTTTTACCTTGTGCCAGCTGGGAAGGGTTCTCCTTCGATGGCCTTTATTCCGCAATTTTTTGGTTTGCTATAAGAAGACAGAGAGGTTGACATTGAGTTCACTGAGAGGCCGGGTTCTGCTATTGCAGCCCAGGGGTCCTTGGATTAGGAACTTATAGGCATGTGTTTGTAGGACATGTCTCCTGTCCGGATCTGGTTTGCTGTGGGATCTTGGGGTTTTGAATGCTTCTTGCAAGGAGTTTTCTGAAACACTCCCATCCACATCCCTGGATGTGTTGTTGTTTTCTCAGACTTCCTCTTAAGGAGCCATACCTTAGCCAGCCCAGTGGCGCTGAGGGTTGAGGCGCTGGGCGCCACACCTCGTGCCATGCTGGCAACCCGGGATCAGGAACGAGCCCGGGCCGCTTGGGATCTGCAGGGGGAGGAAGGGATCGGGCGTCCGTTGGACTGCTCCCTCTTCCCGGGGAGGGTGTGGGAGGCGATTGCTCCTGGAGCGGCCTCTGGCAGCAGTCGGGGATGCCCAAGCATGGCGACACAGCGGAAGCATGGGGCGGAGATGCGACATAACGTTGCCATGCCAAGTCGCACTCCGAGGGGAGTAGGAAATGTAACTATAAGCTACAAATACCTCTCCTGCCTGCAGAGTGACGGCCACCGACAGATGACCTAATCCTGTGGGCCAAACAAAGCCCGATGAATGGAGATGGGGATTCAGTGTAATGTGGTCTCCTCCCCCAGTTTGCTGCCGCCGGGGGGGAGGACCCGCTGTAGGGGGCAAGCTGCGGTCCTCCTCACTCCGGCCATCGTGGCGGAGGCTAGCTCCACCTATGGGGTTAGTTGAGTGACTGCGTACAAGGCTCGATGGGGGGTAAAGAATACCCCCGCATTAGAAGTGAGAGTATAAAGAAAATTAAAAAAAAAAAAAGGAGCCATACCTTATTAGGCATAAGGACAGGTGGTACTTAGAATGGTGTTCGTCCCTCAGGTGCGCATTGCCTTCCAGGAGCCCAGGACATAGATCTCTGTCTGACTGTCCACAGCCTCCTCTATTCAAGGAAGGGAATTGCACAAGTTTGAATTTACCTTGCACCATTAGGATCTACCTTAAACGTACATCTGAATTTTGTAAGTCAGATAATCTATTTGTGCTTTTTTGGGGCAGCCAAACAAGGACAAAAAGCCTCTAAACCCACCCTAGCTATGTGGGTACGGGTCTGTGTTGCTAAGGCCTATGTGGTGAAAAAGAAGAGGCCTCTGGCTCTTATCAGGGCTCAGTCCACTAGGGCGATGGCATCTTCCTGGCGGAGAGGGGCGAAGCCACAGTTTCAGCATTACGGCAAGGCAGTTACGTGGTCCTCAGTCCACACATTCACTAAACATTATAAATTGGACATTCAGAGTTCTGCTGATGCAGCTTTTGGTCACATAGTGCTGCAGGCAGCAGTTTGCAAGTAATTCTGAAGCATCTGGCGTATGGGATAATGTTCTCCTCCTCCTGGTTTTTGTCTGGGTACTGCTGCTTAGAACCCAGTTGTTATGATTACCCATTGACAAAGTGGAGTGCTACAGAAAGAAGCAATTAACTTCATACTTTCCGTAATTTCCTAAGGACCTCAGGGATTCCCACTCATAGCTGTTTATTACCTATGGTGAAGTGGAAAAAGGCAGACCTGCCTCAAAGAGGTCAGTTGCACATTGGATAGTATCCTGCATTCAATTCTGCTACAATAAGGCTGACAAACAGCCACCACAAGACCTCAGGGCACATTTCACTCCTGGAACTACCGTCTCTGTGGCAGCTGCAAGGGACATCCCCTTGCTGGAAATCTGTAAAGCAGCTACCTGGATTATAGTTCACACCTTCACAAAGCACTGCTGCCTGACATTCAGTCTAGGACTGATGCTAGGTTTGGCACTGCAGTATTGCAGAACCTTTTTCCTAAATAGGATCTTCCTGGACTAAGTCTCCATCACTCATTCACACTAGTGGGATAGCGCCAGAGGCGCTAGGACCAAGCGGGAGCCAAAAATTTTCAGAAGGGCCGGCGCCGAGGTAGGACCACGCATGCGCGGCACCGCGAGACTGACTCGCGCCTATATAGGCTATCTTGGCGTCGACCCTCCAACACGCCTCAGTTCTCTTTTCTCCCGCCGCCGAAAGGCGCCTAGGATGTCGACGTCGCCTGTCAAGTCAAAGTTTTCGCTTCATAATCGACAGCAGCTTTAGTGTTTAATTTAAAAGTTTTAATTTAACTATTTAGTAGTAATTTTTATTTTACGAATAAGAAGATTATGAAGAAATTCTTTCCTGCCATCCACAGTCGTCCTTAGGCAGTAGCGGTGGCCAGTAGGAAGACTTCGTTGAAAGTTGTTATGGCAGAGGGCTGTGCCGTCCGCCACCCTTAAGTAACGGGGGTCTGACTATGGACAGTCCTGTGCTCGGCGGGGAGGACAGTCCACGAGCACCAATCTGGCAGTGCGGGGATCCAGCTCCGCTTAGCCTCGAGCTCTTCTTCTTCGTTGGGGAAGAAGAATGGGTGCCTTCCGAGGTTGCCCGTTGGTATGTCTGCGAGTTGTTCGTTGGTATGGGCGATAGGCCTGAACAGACTTTAAATGGGTTCCCCTTGGCCCGCTCCTAATGGCTGCTTTTCTCGACTCGGACTCCATCTCTGTCCTCGTTGGAGTTCGGTGAGCAGTTCCACCTCTGGGCGCTCCTGTGGAGCAGGGGTTTGACTCCTTTTTTCCTGGTTGTGTTCCTGGTTTCTGGGCCTCCGAGCCTCGGGCCCGTTGGACGGGCAGGTCAGTGGATCTGAATGAGCACGGTGCCCTCTTGGTGCCTTCGCCATCTTGTCAGCCCCTCGTGCCTCCCCCTCTTCCTTTCCATGCAGGGGCGGCACAGGCACCACCTTTCTCTTCTTTCCATGGTGTTTTTCCTGGCGTTGTGCCCAACTTTTACCTAGTGGCGCCTGGGTCTGGTGCCGTGCCCTGGTTGCATGGGTGCCCCAGGTGCTTTCACTGGTGTTACAGGTTGGCACGGGACTCGGCGCCGTGCTTGGTGCTGTACTGGATGCAGTCGGGCGCCTGGCTCGGTGCCATGCTCGGTGCCATGGTCGGCACCATGCTCGGTGCCGTGGTCGGCACCATGCTCTGTGCTGCAGTTGGCGCCGTGGCTTGCTCAGTGCCGTGCTCGGCTCCATGTTTCGGCGCCGTGCTCTGTGCTGCAGTCGGCGCCGTGCTTGGTGCCGTGGTCGGCACCGTGCTCTGTGCTGCAGTCGGCGCCGTGGCTTGCTCGATGCCATGCTCGGCTCCGTGTTTCGGTGCCGTGCTATGTGCTGCAGTTGGCGCCGTGCTCGGTGCCGTGGGTCGGCTCTGTGGCTCACGCTGTGCTCGGCGCCGTGGGTGCTTCTTTGTCAGTGCCGCTAGTGGTGCTGTGGGTGTCTACGATTGCCACTGATGCCCGCGGGCACTCATGGGTGCTATGGGTGGCGCGGGCACCTGTGGGTGCGCAGGCGGCGCCCGGGCACCTGTGGGTGCAGCAGGCGTGCACCCGCAGGTGCAGCGGGTGACATGCCCGTGCACCCGTGGGTGGCGCCATGGATGGTGTCGGGCACCCCGCGGGTGCTGCAGGTGATGCCGTGCACCCGTGGGTGAAGTGCAGCGGGTGATGCCGTCGCCCGCGGGTGCCAGGCGCCACCAGCGGTGCTGTTAGTGACGCCGTGCACCCGCGGGTGGTGCCTGGCACCCGTGGGTGCTGGGCGATGCCGAGCACCTGCGGGCGGTGCCTGGCACCCGCAGAATGGCTGCAGGTGGTGCCTGGCACCAGCGGGTGGCACCTGGCACCCGCGGGTGCCATGGGTGCCATGGGTACCATGGGTGCCATGTGCGTCGGGGGGTGCCCTTGCGTGCCATTGCTGCCGTTAGTACCGAGGATACCTGCGGGTTCTGCCGTGGGTGCCCTCTGGTGTCTCTCAGGTTGGCATGGTTACTGCTTGGTGCCTTCCTGTACCAGGAGTGATGCTAGTGCCACAGGGGTGCCAGTTGGTGCTGTCTGACAGAACTAGGGGAAGATCTGTGTTTGCAGACCTCTCTTCCACAGGACTTGTGTTGGGATGTTCCATGGAATGAATTCCTATTCTGCGGATTATTTCCACACATTTTAGTAGGTGGCGGTCTGCATCGGATCTCCTCATCCAGCGATTTTCCGCTGATGGGACTCTTCTGTTCTGTTTCTGTCAGCGGAATCTCTCATTCCGCTCAGCACTTTCTCAGCCCCCTATGTGGTGCCAAGCTCCTCGACACCCTTCCTGGTGGCGGAGTTTCTAGTGGCTCTAACCGAGACCTCTTTTGGGGTCCTTCTGTGGTAGAAAGGCATCTGTATGAGTCTTTCCCTGTCCTTCTGGTCAGTGATACAGCGGATGACTCATTTTATATACTGAATGCCCTCTCTATCATCAGAGTCTGTGATGCAAGCTCTTTTAGTAGTTCCTCATTTATGGGGTCCACCATAGTGTTCGGACTGGATCTGTGGACTATATACCTCTGCGTCTAGACTTTTTCAGTGGTCAAGACAATTACACTCTTTGGAACATTTTAATTCTATGGTCGGGAGCTGCGAAGACTGTCCCGCTCCTTTGATAGGGGTATACAGCCCTTTTTTTTTTTTGATGCTGCCCTCTGGTGGCTGCCGCCACAGGTAGTTAACATCTGTCTAGCTATTAGTCCAGTCAGGGGTTCAGTTATGGATCTTCAGGCTCCTCCTGCTCCTCAGAGGATGACATCCTTGTCATTTCTGTATCAGGCAATACTTGCCAATAGCAGCCAACAACCTTGTCAGGCTCGGACTAATGATATTAAAAAAAAAAAGAGAATCAGAATTATCACAGCACAGGGCCTAGTTTAAATTTCCTGATACCATAACTTGGATCTGATCAGGTTCCGCCTCAACCCTAGGCGGTCGTCTCTAAACCTCAGTAAAGGGTACCTGTTTTCTTCTACCCCTAGGGGCAGTCCGATCCAGCGGTGGTATAGCTCACCTCTTTTCTCTAAGAGAATTTCTCTTATTCGAGATATTTCCAAAAACCTAGGCATCTAACCAGTCTGTTAGTCCCTTTTGTTTTCAATCAGGCTTTCTTCTCCTGATCAGAGCCTTGCAGCAACAGAGTGACTTTTCAGCAAGTCGGAACTTAGATTCCTACTTCCATGTTTGCTCCAGCTTAACAGATGACATGCTTCTTTCTTGACCATTGGTCAAGTAGGTTCTTTCTAAGGTAGCTTCGCAAATATTCACATACAGTCATACTACCCTGAACCTGTACACTTTACCTCCGGCTCTTGCAGCTCCTGAGGTCTTTTACATTAGATTAGTGCATGTCTTTGACACTATTGATTTTGGTCCTAGATCAAATTGTGAGGCCAGGTTCTTGCCGCTCTCCTAGAATAGTTGCGGCTGCCTGGCAGACTTCAATTTTTTGCCCATTGTAGTTGTCGGCAAGGTGACGAGTTACAACTCAAGCGTTTATCTTGTAGACACTATGTTATAGATGCTCTTACAAGACAGCTCTTTTTATTAACAGGACAGTCCTTGGCTGTCCTTTCCGAGTGAACCCTATCTCCTACCACCCTATTCAGTGTTGTTGATTTTAGCTTGGTACTCTCCCACTAGTGTGAATGAGTGATGGAGACTTAGTCCAGGAAGATATGGAAATTACGTACTTACCGTAATGATTGATCTTCTTGGACAGTCTCCATCACTCATTCTACCCCTCCTACATCCCTGGGTTCGCTCGTTTTTCTTTCCTGGTCTTCATGGCCTATGGTTCGGACTGTGAAGACATTGTTCTTTGACCTTTCTTACAAAGGCCATCTGGGCCTCTCGGGCTGAACACTCAGAATGAGTTATTCTCATTAGTTACGCTGCACCTCCTTGGTCGAAAAGGTACTGAGGCGGTTGGAGAGTCGACGCCGAGATAGCCTATACAGTAGCGAGTCAGTCTCGCGGTGCCGCGCGTGCATGGTCTACCTCGGCGCTGGCCCTTCTGAAAATTTTTGGCTCCCGCTTGGTCCTAGTGCCTCCGGCGCTATCCCACTAGTGTGCATGAGTGATGGAGACTGTCCAAGAAGATCAATAATTACAGTAAGTACGTAATTTCCATTTCTGTACCCTCCTCCCAGGGCACTGCTTGGTAGTCTGCAATATTGTCTAATACTACTAGGAGATTTTTGAGTCTTGAAGAAAAAATTATTTACCATAGTAGTATTGTTTTTTACAAGGGATCTCCTAGTAGGATTAGACCTCCCATCCCTATCTCCCTTAACATAACCTGAATAGGTTCAGCAATACTTCATGGGAGTTTCTAACATTGCCATTAATCATTGGTCTAACTTTTTTTATGATAGTTAATAGACACAAGAATGGCTATGATCACTAGCTGTCTTTTTGTGATTTTCTTGGCCTGTTTGGATTATGTCCTCTCTTCCAAGGGGAGGACATTAGTGTTAAGGGTGCTTAATTTTAACTAGTGATTGGCCTACTGTTTCATCTACAAAACCGAATCTGGCAGTTAGGGAGTAAGAGGCAGCAGTTTTGAATGTAGCATTCCAAATTCTTCTAATTTGCATACATTCCAAATTCAAAATTCCGGGGGCAGTCAGCAGCTCTAGACTGACTGCAATATTGTCTAATCCTACTAGGAGATCCCTGTTGGTAATTCTGTCTCTGGACATAAGTTCCTCTGCCCCGACCCCTGGCTCGCTGTTGTCTGCTCCTGCCTGGAACTACCTCGTTCTCTTGTTACTGCACTTTTCTCATCTTGTTTTGGAGTGCTGAACTGGACCCGTGGGCTCCTCTGTAATTGTACATTGACTGGATGGCTCAACGTGGAATCATTATATGCAGTAATTCCGCATAATGAGGGCCTTGGAGCCCAAAGGGTATTGTTGGATGATAGGCAGGACTCTGCAAATCCCCCTACTGAATTTTTGCTGCATCTTGCTCATTTTATTTTGAAATCTAATTCATTTTCTTTTTTGGGTGAATATTATCTTCAAGTCAGTGGCACTGCAATGGGTGCCACTTTTGCGCCTAATTTTGTGAATTTATATGTGGGGTGGTGGGAGGAATGTTACATATATACTGTAATTCCGAAGTTAATCCATTTTTTTGATTTGATTAGTTTATACCAACGTTACATTGATGGTATGGCAGGGTACGGTGGAACTATTACAGTTATTTCTACAGTATTTAGAATCGATGAATAGGAATTTATGTTTTGCCATGAATTATAGCATGGCAGCTATTGCACTTTTGGACATTGTTTTAAGTAAAAATACAGAAAATGGTATTAATACTACACTATACCAAAAAATGACTGACCGTAATTTGATACTGACGGCCGCTTCTTGCCTCCTTCGCCACACCATCAATAATATTACTGTAAGTCAGTTTTTATGAGCAAGACAAAACTGTAGCTTGGATGCATCTTATTGGGGGCATTCTGAGGATATGGTTCAAAGATTTCAAGATAGAGGTTACAACCAAACATGTATTGCAGGGGCATTACTGATGGCAAATGAGACAAGACGTGAGGATCTTTTGTTTTCTGAAGTACCAACTACCGATAGGGAGGATAAGAGGTGTAATTTTGTCACCACGTATAATACAAGATCTAATGCAGTGGAAAATATTGTTTGAGATAACTGGCGAATTCTGTATATCGAAACCAAACTTAGGGAATGGACACAGCATTTCCCACATATGGTGTATAAAATAGGTAGGAACATCTCGGACATTGTTACACATAACTTTCAGCCCAATCCATGCCTCTGCACTTGGATACCCATTTTGCCACCTGGGTGTTATCGATGTAATTGTTGTAAATTTTGCCAGCACATTATGATAACAAAAACATTCCAAAATATGGATGAGGAAATTGTAATAGGTAGATTTATCAATTGTGACACTACGAATGTCGTATATTTAGCAAAATGTTCCTGCGGAGTCATATATGTGGGTAAAACTAAACGTAAATTTAAGGAATGGGTAAGTGAACATGTTTGGGCAATTGAGCATGGTAATCCTGCCTATGCAACAGCTGACCATGTTCACCTGAGCGGGAACCCTGCTGAACACAATGGACCTTTGTGGGTATTGAACATGTAGTGATGGGTCCTAGGAGATGGAACTTACCAAATAAATTGCCCCGATGAGAGGGATATTTGATCTTCAGGTTAAAATCTCCAATACGAGGTTTAATTGGCAGATTGGAAATCATTCCATATTTATAAATGATGTGGTAATTAAGTTGGAATTCGTTTTCTGAGCTTCAGACTCTGGTTCATATGTTTTCTGCTCTCCCTGTCTCTTTTTCCTTCTTTTTCCTGTTTTTCCCCACCCCCCTTTTCCTCTTTAACTTTGTTTTTCTTTCTAATTCTTTGCCTTTTCTCTTAGCTTAATTTATGAGTGCCTTTGATATTATATTGGCTATTTAATTACTCATTTATGATGTAATACCATGAAAAATAAATAATGTACATGGTTATGCAGTTGTACTAGTACTCTCCTGTAGGGACCTTTGGGATTTAAAATGCCGTCAGTAATTATTATGTTTGATTTTGCATTTTTTCCCACTTTAATCTAATATAGGACCTGTGAAATTTATCAAAATGAATATCTTTTTTATGGTCCTGATACTGAGAACTACATGAATATTACATGTTCTTATTTATTGTCATCTTCTATTGTATTTGAACTGATGCCAATATTTCACTGCATATATGTGTCTTTTTAACTAATTGTCCAGTGTATATTTCACTTTGAGCCTGTGATGTTTATGATTGTTCATGTGTGGGGTAATTATTATTGTTAATTGCATTAATTTGTGCAGCTATAAAATTACATACTCATTCTTAGCACTTTAGCTTCTGGTTAAAGTGCGCAAGCTCAAAATGTTGAAGTCTTTGTGGTGGGGTGCACAGCCATTATTACGGGTGATTAGCATTGCAAATAAAAAGTTTTATAGCATTCTGCAACTTTACTCCCGAGTACAGTTTTCCTATTTTTGTGTTGTGGTTTGGAGTTAGTTTATTTATATTAGCACGGTTTTCGACCACATGCTTGTGGGGTGTCTGTGCACCACACTTTTTGACCATTCAAGTTTTGACCACACATTTATCTGATGGACCCAAGGCAGAAACAACATTATTATGGTAATACATTTTTTTGCTATGGGACATTGTCAAATTTATTTCAATTTCGAGCCATTTGGGGTTTCTGTGTTTGTTTTTCCTGGCATCAAAGCATTTAAAAAATTGTTGAACACTGCATGACAAATAATAATAATAGAACTCTGGAACGTTAATCCTCCATGTTCCTTTGACCTGACAAGTTTTTGATATGCCATTCTACATCTTTTATTTGCCCAAATAAATTTAAAGATAATACACTGAATATCCATAAACCATTTCCTAGGGATATGATATGGTAGCATCATAAATAATTATAAAGACTTTGGAAGAATATTCATTTTTATGGTTTCTTTTTGGCCTGAAAAGCGCAAATGGAGATTATTCCATTTAATAAAATTATTTTGCATATTTATTTTGAGAATACTGAAATTTTTATTGATAGTTTAGGTACCGTTTTGAATACTTTCATCTCTAAGTAAGCCAAACATTCTTTTTCCCGTGCATTTCCCAAATCTGTAATGTCCCTTTTGAAGCAACTGCTATTAAGCAGAAGGAAAAAAGATTTGTATTTAAAGTTATAACCTGAAATTATACTGAATTCATTTATTACGTCTAATACTTTGGATATGGATTTTTTAGTATCCATTACAGTGATTAGAATATCATCTATGTATAAGGAACTGATATGTTCTTTATTATTTATTATGAACTGAGGATCGTAAATAGATGAATCTGATTGGCCGAGAGCTCTTTGAAGCTGTGATGATATCGGGCTACATCATCACGGCTTTAAAGAAGTTCCGGTGCCACCAGCCTCCTTGCTCTCTACTATCCGAGAACTATTTTTTCTAAATGTACTCCTACACCACCCACAAACTCATTCATAAAATGTTTTAAAACCTGTTTCTTTTATTTTTTTTATTTATAAAACTTGAAACTCAGTTCATAATAGCAATAAGTCACTCCAGGGTGTGGTATATCATGGGATATCGGCACTTCTCGGGTGGTTGGACGCACTCGGCCTGCGGCCTCGTACCCAGCCACCCACGGTGTGATGATATCCCATGATATACCACACCCTATCGTGCCTTATTGCTTAAATATAATACCTATGAGAGACATAATGATGTACCTGGGTAATAAAAAATAATTATTTCTTTTATATTGGTTATCCAGCAGTTGTAAGGAAAAAGATGAATTTTCAAAGTATTCATGATGCAGTTCAAGCGGGTGATGCAGAAGCGGTTGCTTCAATGCTGAAGAATGGTGCCAGTATCAATGAGGCTGATTTAGTGCACAAGTTTACTCCTCTGCACTGGGCAGCCCACTCAGGAAGTTTGGAGGTAAGAAATATTTAAGTGACAGTGTGCTTGTTGGCTCACTATATAAGGCAATAATGTGACACTCATGTGAATAAAGGATGAAGCTAAAGGCTGAGTACTTTATCCTCATGAGAAAAATCACACATTATTGCAGAGGATAGTTAGTCAACTAGTATATAACTATTATGCTTTATGTGTTTGAAAAAAAGCTAATGGCACTGTTTTTTTTGTTACTAGGTTAGTTAAGTATTAAGGTAGGACCAGAGGTTGAGTTACCGTCTGTCAATAGAACCCTTGGGGCATCATGAGGTATGGCGAATCTGAGTACTTTATGAACTTAGGGTTAGATTAACAAAGGTAACCCAACCCCTGGAGTGTCTTAAAGCTATTACTAAACTAAACTGTCTTTATATTTTTCAAATGAATGTTTCATAGTTAACATTTTAATGGTTATATTTGTATTTGTATTTGGAGGTTTCCGGTCACTAACATTACCCTTTTAGAATGTTAATTTTGCACACCGCCTTAGCCTGTGGGTACTATCCACCTGCACTCCCCTTCCAATAAACTACGTCCTTTTATCCTGTCTTCATAGGACTACACACATTGGGAATTACCACTTTTTAAAAAAAATATTTTATTTCTTACTCTTTTTTTATTCACAGACAGGTGCACAGTATTTCACTTGTTTTCTTTTATCAACAGTTCAATTTGTTTATGAATACCATAGAGTTCTGTACTTTACCACACATATATGAGTTGTGTTTCATTTTCTCTTTCCTCCACTCTGTCCGTTTTCTCACAGCAGCGTTTTTACTTGCTAGAACTTCTTGGCGCAATTACCTATTCCATTCGCTGCCCAAAGTATAAAATACAACTACGTGCCATCACTTGTTTATGCCAGAAATCAAGAGTGCTGTTTCCTTTCTTTTTGCGGTGCAGGGAGGCGCTTGAAACACGCTGTTGTTATCAAATTTTGGTGCTCTGTGCGCTTGCCCACGCCATTGCTTCTTCTCCCTGCTGTTTCCTGCTTCAGGTTGTCCAGCCTCCTCGGTGCTTCCACAAATCAATCAGTGGTGGTATGTACTAACGTGCTGACATTTCGGAGGTAAACCTCCATCATCAGAGCTATGTGTTCAACCGTGTATTGCCTTTTTGTACCTTATTTACTTACACCCTTACTTAAACCACTGTAATTTTAACATTCCTTACATTTTCTAACATTTCAAAAACATTTTAATTTCCAATAATCTTTTTGCTTCTTGCTGTACTAATTTTTAGTTGAATTTTACTTATGTTTAATAACATACTTTTTTTCTTTTTTAACATGCATCTCTGTCTTAAAATCCTTAAAAAGGTCTGTCATTATATACTGGGTCTTAATAACTTATATCCTGCGATCTTTAAAAGATACTGTCTTTAACCTCATTCGAAAATCAATCATGACATGCAGAATACTATTGACTTCTTTAAAGTGAACATTCGAAGAGAAACAAATCTAATCAATGAAACCCTTTCCATCACGCAGGCATACAATTCTGCAACTACAAGAGTTACTTATTCAGTATAATTATGAAGCTAATATTATTCCCCGGGGGTCAACCCAGCCTACACCAGGTCAATTCTACCAATTTTATTATTATCTTTTCTTTTTTCTTTGCCAAAAGAAAAATAATACCCATCTTTTTTCTCACTCTGGGAGGTCAACAAAATATGCGAAAGATCAAACATGCCAATTTGTTATTTTCTTCTAGCTCATTATTTAAAAAGTGACTAATCTCATTTTTATTCCTCGGAGGTCATTCAAGCCTATCAAAGGTCACATATATTATCTTTTCCTTTTTCTTTGCCATAAGTGAAATAATACCCATCTTTTTTCTCACTCAGGGAGGTCAACAAAATATGCAAAAGGTCAAACATGCCAATTTGTTATTTTCTTCTAGTTCATTATTTAAAAAGCAGTCAGTCTCATTTTTATTCCTCAAGGATCATTCAAGCCTATCAAAGGTCACACATATAAGGGTTACTATTTTTCTTTTTACTCCTTACACATACAAAATATAAAGAATTCAATCCTACTGTGCAAAACCATGTTCCTTCTTCTAACAAATAAGAGACCTAGTGTTTCATTAAGAGTTTGATTACTTTACACTTTCATTCATTCTATTATTTGTTGTGCTGTATTCCTGGAGGTCACCAAAACCTGCTAAAGGTCAAACATACTAATATATCTTTTCTGTTTTGCTTTTTAATCTGTGCACTATTGCATTATTTTTCTTATGTAAAAAACATCCTAATATACTACTTTCTAACTATCATAAGTAACTATTATATCCTGCATCATCATTAAGTCCATTTGGTGTCAGTGTCTGCAGTTCATGTATCCAATATGCTTCTCTTTGGAGAAGAATTTCTTTCAAGTTTCCTCTTCCAGATGGCAATTCCGATTTCTCTATTCCTACATGTGTAAGAGATGCAGCGGAACTATATCCTGCTTCTATATAGTGTTTAGCCATTGCATACTTCATGTTTTTACTTCTAATGGCTGTTTTGTGTTCACCAATCCTTGTTTTTAACGCTCTTTTCGTTTGTCCTATATAAGCTTCCCCACATGGGCATTTTAACATATAAATCACCCCTTCTGATGAGCAATTAATAATTCTTTTATTTTATATTTACTTCCATTCCTAGGGTGATTAAAAACTTTTGTGTTCTTGGTTCCATTACAGTGTACAATTCCCACATTTGTAATTACCTTGTTTGGGGGTCTGGCATCCAATTTGGTCTATTACTTTGCTTTTTTTCTGTATATAACGTATGTACTAGTACATCTTTTAAGTTTTTTTACTTTTATAACTAAATAATGGTCCTTTATCCACAATTTCACTTAAACTTTCGTCAACTTTTAGTACTGACCAGTGTCTTTTTATTATTTGTTTTAGTTCTCCATACAAATCATTATATTCAGTACTGAAGCATATTTGATCCTCTGTGCTATTTTTTTCTTTTATTTCCAGTAATTCATTTCTTGTTTTTCCATTCACTTTTTCCAATGCTATTTTCAATTCTTCCACTGTATAACCTCTATCCAGTAGATGCTGACACACCTCTGCTGATTCATTCAGTCTTATATCCTCCTCACTACAATTTCTTTTTATCCTGAGTAATTGTCCATACGGAATGTTTCTTTTAGTGTGTGTCGGGTGTTGGCTATCATGGTGTAGAATCATATTTTTGTCCGTATCCTTTCTGTACAACTGAATTTCTAGTTTAGTATTTTTCACATATGTCGTTAAGTCCAAAAAATGAACTTCTGTCTTGCTGTAATTTGATACAAATTTTAAATTAATGTCATATTCATTAATATATACCAGAAATTCCTTCAAATGTTCTTCTTCTCCCTTCCATAATATGAACACATCATCCACAAAATGATTCCATATATATTTACCTTCCCATTCTCCAACACATATGCTAGCTAATGATGGGACAAATGTTGTCCCCATCGCAGTTCCATGTATTTGTTTAAAGAATGTTGTACCAAACAAAAAAATAATTATTTTTTAATACCAGATCTGCCAGTTCTATAATAAAATCTGTAGGTGGTAACATATTCTCTGGTCTTCTTTCTATTCTTTTCTTTAATGTTCTTAAGCCTTCATCCTGAGGAAAGTTATTGTATAAGTTTTCTATATCACTTGTTATCAACCATACATTTTCTTCTATTTCCACATCCTTTAAGGTATTCAACATATCCTTAGTATTCAACATATCCTTAGTATCAGCTATAAAAGATTTATTTTCTTCTACTAGTGGTCTTAGGAAAAAATCCACAAATCTTGACAGTGGTTCTGTCACTGAATTTAAACTGCTCACAATTGGCCTTCCTGGTGGTATATTTTTATTATAATTAATGGGCTTCCCTTTTTCCCGTAGGGAAACCGTGGTGTAATTCACTGTAATTAAGGAGTGTTTATTACGCAAAACACGCGCACGGTTTCCCTCGTTCTGCGCATGTCCAGCCTGGGGTTCCTTCGCTTGTAACCGCCGACCGCCTCCAAGTGAAACCGCCAGACAAGCAGAGCTCGGTGGTATGTTTTTTTTTAATTTTAACCTCAATGGGGGAAAAGAAAGCACTTCTTCAACTGATTTTTTTTTTTTATTCAAACGGGACGGATTGTGGCGGAAAACAGAACCAGAGCATGAGTGCACCAGAAGGGCTAGTATTTTATATAATTGCTGTGGCGAAAAAGGGGATACCCAGCAATTATATAGAATAAAAAATGGGATGGTGTGTGGAAACTCGAAGTTTACACACTCACGAGGTGTTAGATGCTGTAATAAACTCCTCAAGCTTCGCTCTCGGGGTTTATGTAGCATCTAACACCTCGTGGGTGTGTAAACTTCTCGTTACACACACCACCCCATACTTTTTTCTATATTTTATGCACTTTGGGCAGTAAATAAATTGTTGGTCTTACAGGATTGTCCACAGTCAGGAATTGTTTTTCCTTTTCTGCTATCCATTTCTGTTTTCAAACAACATGAAGTCTTGCTATATTATGACAATTGCAGTTTGTCCCACCATTAGAACTGCTCCGGAGGTGAAAGAGTTAACTCCATTCCATGAATGGAACTTAGAGCACGAGCTCTAAAGAGAAGCTCTGTCTGTGTAATTTCAAACCTGAACTGTCAGATTCTTTACTCCACCTCACTGAACAGTCGCTCCGGAGATTTCTCCTACTGCTCGGTTCATTTCTTGGTTTAAACAGTGTTTTCTCGGTTCGATTCAACCGAGAATAGTTTTATTTTAACCGCAAAACCGATCGGTTCAAGCTCTGTCTGTGGTATCGTAAGTAATTCATATTTTAATTCTGTGTGGAACTTGTAAGTTTTATCGGTTCGGTTTTTGAACCGATCAGCTTGGGTTAAAACTTAAAGTTTTAAATTTGAGATTTTAGAGTGTGGTTCCCGGTTCTTATCAGTTCTAAAAAAAACGGATTTCGTTACGTTTTTTTCCAATACCCGTGACACGGTTAGGAACCGATAAGGGTGTCTTGCCTGGCACTGCCGTTTAAAGGGCAAGTTTTTCTGGTTAGGCTGGCATTATGTCTGAGAAACCCAAAAGAAAAACCGGGCCCACTGGGTTTCAACGCTGTGATGTCTGTGGGGAAGTCTTTGCCAAGGCTGACCCACATACCACATGTGTTTATTGTCTGGGGTTTGACCACCTCCAGTCAGACTGCCAGATTTGTAAGAATTTCCCTGCAGCCACCCTGGAAAAGAGATTGGGCAGGCTTAGGGAACGAGAGGCCAAAAAGTCCGCTGACCCGGATGGCCAGCCCGGTTCGGTGCCAACCGAACCGGAGGGAGTGCCCTCTGACCAGGGCGAGACTTCCTCGGCAAACGAAAAAGCTGGCTCGGATGAACCAGTTCCAGTAAAGAGAATAAGAAAGTCAGCAGGTTTGGAGCCCAAAATTTTACTCCAACTGCTGCAGAGATAGCAAGAGCTATTCAGATTGTCCAGTCACTTTCTCCGATTCCATCCGAACCGCCACTATCTGGTAAAAGGTCGGTTCGGTCGGTTCCATCGGTTCAGGAATATGATGTTGAGGGTTTTATGAACCAGAGGAGGGGAGGATGATTATGAACAGTATGAATGTGACTTAGAGGCTCTGGGTGTGCCCATTGAACCGGACATCTCCCCAGACAGACCTTTGAATCTCCCCCATGCTTTCTGAGTCCCCCTCTCATTTTATGTTTTACAAAAAAGTTGCTGAAACCCTCCAGCTTCCTTTGGAGGAAGCTGTGGATGAGCAAGAGGAGCCTGATTTTGTAGAAATGATGGATATACCAGAGTCTAGGAGATTGTCTATTCCTTTGCATAAGTCATTTAGGAAACAAACAATAAAAATCTTAAAAACTCTTAATTCTGTGCCTCCTGTAGATAAAAAGATGGACAGGAGGTACACACTGTCAGATCCTGATACAGAATTCTTCTCAGCAATGCAGTCATGTTAGTAGTTCAGGCTGCAGCCTGTGATAAAGCTAATATTCCCTGGCTTCACATCCTCCTGACAAGGATTCCAGGAAGATTGATGCCATGGCAAAAAACAGTACATGGCAGCGTCCTTGGGACTCAGGCAAGCAAATTATATGGCTTATGTAGCAAGGTATCAAGAAATCTAGATGAGATACTGTTATGGATTTAGCCAAACAAGCCCCTGGCCAGCTTGCTAGTGAGCTGGAGCAGGTGGCTGCCGATGGCATTGAGGCTTCTAAGGTGCAGTTTCATGCTGCTGTGGATTTTAATGATGTTTCCTCTAGAGTCATGGCCACATCTGTAGCTTTTGTAGGTTGGCCTGGCTCAGGTGTACTAGCTTGTCACAGGATACCCAGACTAAGGCTATGGATTTTCCTGTGGTGGGAAATTCTCTGTTTGGGGAGCAGACAGAGAATTACATGAAGAAGATGGATGAATATAGGACTACCTATAAAAGTGCAAGCCAAGAAGCTGCAAGCCACTCCTCAGAGGCACACCCCCAGGGGTAGGGGTAGGCCTTTCCACAGGCCTTTTTACCAAACCCAGGCCTCCTCTGCTTATGCTCAGAGGGGGTTCTTCAGAGGCAGAGGTAGACGGGGCGCGGGCAGGCCTTCCCCCACACCTCAGCCTAAAGCACCTGCCAAGCAGGCACCCTGATGGGGTGCCCAGGGCCGATTCTCCTTTACCAGTAGGGGGCAGGTTGGCTTACTTCAGTCAGAACTGGGTGTCTTTAACTTCAGACAAGTGGGTTCTGGAAGTAGTAAGCCAGGGTCTGGTTCTCAGCTTCAGAAAGTTCCCAAAGATGAGAATCAGGTCTTTTCCACCTGCAAGCTCTTTAGAGACCTTTACTGTAGAAGCAGAGGTCTCAACCCTGTTAGCTCTCAGAGCGGTAGAAAGGGTTCCTCCCCTACACCAGGGCAAGGGTCTGTACTCCAGATACTTCCTTACCCCAAAAAAGACAGGAGAATGGCGGCCCATTTTAGACCTCAGATATCTGAACAAGCATCTTTTGAAACCAAAGTTCAGAATGGTAACTCTGGCAATGATTTTACCCTCTCTAAGGCCAGGGGACTGGCTAGCTTCCCTGGACCTCAAGGATGCCTATTTTCACGTCCTAATCAGAAGCTCCCACCAAAAGTACCTCAGATTCAAACTGCCCTCAGGTCACTACCAGTTCAGAGCAATGCCCTTCGGCCTTACCTCTGCCCCAAGGGTATTCACAAAATGTCTGGCAGTAGCAGTGGCTCACTTAAGGCACAAAGGATTGCTGTTTTTCCCTATCTGGACGACTGGCTCATTGTAGGCCAGTCCCCAGAACAGGTAAAATCTCACCTGCAAGTCACCCAGCAGCTTCTCACCTCCCTGGGCTTCCTGCTAAATATACCAAAGTCGGTTCTGGAACCAGTTCAGGTACTCACCTTCATAGGTGCAGAATTGGACACAATCTGGCCAGAGCTTTCTTCCCTTAGAAAGGGTAAGGAACTTGGTGGCTCTGGCCTCCTCCTCACTCTGCAGGTCTCTCGACCAGCAAGACACTTTTGCAGCCCCTGGGCACATGGCTGCATCCACAGCTGTAGTGCAGGGAGCAAGATTTCAGATGAGAGACATTCAGTTTCACTTGAGAGCCTATTGGTCTCAGAGAAGAGACCCCCTTTCCAAGTTGGTCCCAGTGACCCGAACCTTGATCCAGGCCCTCCAGTGGTGGCAGGATCAGAACAATTTAAGACTTGGGGTCCCCTTCATTCCCCTTTCTCACACTTTGACCCTCACTACGGATGCTTCTCTCCTGGGGTGGGGAGCCCACATGGGCGATCTCTCCACTCAGGGAGTGTGGTCCCCCCAGGAATCTCTGCTCCACATCAATTTGCTGGAACTCAGAGCTGTCTTTTTAGCACTTCAAGCGTTTTCTGCTTCTGTCCAGAACAAAGTGGTACAAGTCAGAACAGACAATACCACAACAATGTGGTACATCAAAAGCAGGGGGCACTCGGTCTTTTGGCCTTGTGCACCGAGGCAATGAAGTTGTGGTCTCTGGCCTATTCCTGAACACTTCACTCATAGCAGTTCACCTTCCAGGAAAGGACAATGTCCTAGCAGATGCTCTCAGCAGGATTTCTCAGGGCCATCACGAATGGTCTCTGGATCCTCAAGTACTGGGGATAGTCTTTGCCAGATGGGGCACCCCTCAGATAGATCTTTTTGCAGCCCCAGACAATCACCAACTTCCACTGTTCTGTTGCAGGCCCCCAGTGTTGGGCTCAGTCCCCCTGGACGCCCTTCTCCTGGATTGGGAAGGGAAGTTTCTTTATGCTTTTCCCCATTCCCTCTCCTATTCAAGGTGTTAGTAAAAATCAGATCCCAGCCTTGCAGGGTGATTCTGATTGCCCTAGATTGGGCCAGGCAGCCCTGGTACCCACTACTTCTGTCCCTGACAGTCCGTCTCCCCCTGTGTCTCCCCAGGAATCACAACCTATTAACCTGTGCCCAGGGGAGAGTTTGGTATCCGAACCTCAATTCCCTCAACCTCAAGGCCTGGCTCTTGAGGAGTTAGAATTTGCTGACCTACACCTCTCTCAAGGTGTTCTTGAAATCCTAAAGGCTTCTAGGAAGCCTTCCACTAGGGCTACTTATAATTCTAAGTGGAAAAGGTTCTCCATTTGGTGTTCTGGGAAACATATTTCCCCAGAATCTGCTGATTTGTCCATTGTGTTAGATTACATGGTCCATCTTAATTCTTTGGGCCTGAGACCAGCTACCCTGAGAGTTCATTTGGCAGCTGTCTCTGCTTTTGTTTCAGCAGGAAAGCCATCCTCTCTTTCCGCTCACCCTGTATTTTCCAAGTTTTTAAGGATTACTTCATACTAATTCCACCTTTTTCGGGATCCGGCCCCTGCCTGGGACCTTAATGTTTGCATTGCCCAGTTAATGCAACCCCCTTTTGAACCTCTGTTTTCTGCAGAGCTTAAGTATCTAACTTGGAAAACTGTTTTCCTAGTGGCTATCACTTCTGCTAGACGCATAAGTGAGTTGCAAGCCTTGTCAGTAGAAACTGACTTTATTTCTTTCCACAGGGATAAGGTAGTCCTCAGGACTAACAGGAAGTTTTTGCCTAAGGTGGTTTCAGATTTCCATCTTAACCAATCTATCTCCTCCCAGTGTTTTTCACTGAACATTCCTCTTCTGGTGAGAGGAGACTGCACAGTTTGACGTTAAGAGGGCCCTTAGTTACTACATAGAACGAACCAAGGGTCACAGGTTCGAATCCCTCCAACTTTTTCTCACTTATGGTGAGGTTGGGAAAGGGAAACCTGCCACTAAGAGATCAATTGCCAGGTGGATTGTCTCTTGTATCCAATTTTGTTATCAGAAACTGGGCAGAGATCCCCCCTCTGGCTTGAGGGCTCATTCTACCAGAGGTGCTGCTGCCAGAGACATCCCTATATTGGAGATAAGTCAAGCTGCTACTTGGAAAACGGTACACACTTTCACCAAGCATTACTCCCTGGATGTCCAGGCTAGGAGAGATGCTCGGTTTGGCACAGCTGTGCTTCAGAGCCTATTCCCTAAGTAGGTTCTGTCCCTCCTCCATGGAGGTACTGCTGTGTAGTCTGCAATTGTCATAATATAGCAAGACTTCATGTTGTTTGAAGAAAAAATTACTCACCTTAGTAATGTTGTTTCTTCTAATGGAGTCTTGCTATATTATGACCTCCCCCCCAGCCTGCCCCTCTCAGAACTTCTACTTGGGTATTGGGTGGGCAGCCTAGTGTGGGCACTATTTTATGCCCTTTTTATGTGTTTTCACTCCTTCTTGGGGTTTGGGGCTGTGGTGTTTTTCATTTTTTCCTTATATTTCTCTCATATTGTTAAATTATACTATTAGTTCTGGTCCCCTGACTTGAGTCTTTTGTGTTGGGACCAGCAATAGGTGTTAATATTTAGGTAGCCAGTTGGCTAGTGTAGGTTGCAGCTTCCACACAGACCTTAGTGAGTTTTTGCTCGTAAAGATCTGACAGTTCAGGTTTGAAATTACACAGACAGAGCTTCTCTTTAGAGCTCGTGCTCTAAGTTCCATTCATGGAATGGAGTTAACTCTTTCACCTCCGGAGCAGTTCTAATGGTGGGACAAACTGCAATTGTCATAATATGGCAAGACTCCATTAGAAGAAACAACATTACTAAGATGAGTAATTTTTTCTTCTAGCTTCACCTATTCTAATATCCAGTCTTTTTTTGATTTCTTCAGTGGGATCTCCACCCAGTTTTATGTAGTATTTACCATTCTCTAGTTGTTTTTCCATTTCCTTTATATACATATCCTTTCCCCATAGTACCACAGCCCCTCCTTTGTCTGCTTTTTTAATTATTGTATCCACCGCGAATGCAATAGGCACTTGTGCCAAGAAGTTCTAGCAAGTAAAAACGCCATTGTGAGAAAACTGACATGGTGGAGGAAAGAGAAAATGAAATACAACTCATATATGTTTGGTAAAGTACGGAACTCTATGGTATTCAAAAACAAATTGAACTTTTGATAAAGAAAACAAGTGAAATACTGTGCACCTGTCTGTGAATAAAAAAAGAGTAAGAAATAAAATATTTTTTTTTAAAACGTGGTAATTCCCAATGTGTGTAGTCCTATGAAGACAGGGTAAAAGGAAGTAGTTCATTGGAAGGGGAGTGCAGGTGGATAGCACCCAGAGGCTAAGGCGATGTGCAAAATGTACATTGAATTTCCCTGCCACAATTGTACCCCAGAATCTCTAAAAGCCCAATTGTTTAAAAGGGAATGAGCAACACTAACATTTGTTTCCTTTTAGAATGTTGTCAGCCAATCAGAATGTTCCATTAAACCCCCCAGGAATCTCTCACTTATGCTTAACAACTGCAATCATTGCCCAGGAATGAGCCACCCTGGAGTTTTAGAATTTTATGCTAATTAGAGAACTTAGAATTAAATTCAGACACTGCTGTGTGATCATGATCACCCCTGCATTGTAACATCTGATTTATTTTTCTGCCTGAAGAAAGCAGTCACCCCAAAGTCTTCTCTTCTTCAGACCAATTACTGTTTATTATTACTTTTA
Organism: Neoceratodus forsteri; assembly: GCA_016271365.2. Taxonomy (NCBI): domain Eukaryota; kingdom Metazoa; phylum Chordata; order Ceratodontiformes; family Ceratodontidae; genus Neoceratodus; species Neoceratodus forsteri. Next base: position 1,338,616,963 of record CM057458.1, on the reverse strand, counting down.
AGTTTTGAGTTTATACTTTACCTAATTAGTTACATTGTTCATACTCTGTGTTAGGGTGTAGATTGTGTTAGTTTTTACTGCTTCTCTGGTTCCACGTTGGTTCCCAGGAAATGGAGATGGCCATTTTGTGATGCGCTTCCTGCTTTTAGGGAACTGCTTTATTTAAAAAAAAAAAAAAACCTTTTTCTACTGTTTAAATTGCACCACTTTGTGGTATTTTGCTTAAACTGTTCTTAGTTCCCCGATTTTGGGAACCAAGGTGATTACTGGCTTAAATTATAGATTTAAACACCATTAGGTGCTATTTAAATTATGGATCTATTTTAGAAAAGGAACCGAACTGCATTTTCTCATTTAAGCGCCTTCTGCTTACATAGGGTTTTTTACTACTGTAAGTTTCTATTTATGGGAATTGGTATGTCTTCACTAGGTTGTCAGTGTTTGGCATGACTGAGAGGCCCCAAAAGAATATGGGATTTATAGGCTTTAAAAATGGTAAAGTTTGTTTTCAGCTCCTGGCTAAGGCAGACTGCCATGAGTTGTGTTTAAGGTGCCTGGGTCCAGTTCACGATTTTGTCAATTGTGAGCTTTGTCTTACATTTTGCCCTAAAACTCAAAACAAAAGGGCTAAAAAATGTGAAGATGTTGTGGCTTCTCAGTCTGTCTCCATGTCATCTAAAGGCTCAGATGAGGGTCCAGACCCTCAAAGCAGGCAGCAGGGGACAGATAAGAAAGAAAAGACTTTAAAGCATGGTTCAGAAATCAGGGTGTGTGAATGGAGGAACCCTGAATCCAATAAAAATAAAAGAGCCTCTGTGCAGACACAGGAGATGGTGCCTGCCAAGAAAAAACAAAAAGAAAAACATATTACTGTCCCTCCTCATGAAGAAGGAAGGGAGCCACCAGTAGATATAAATAAAATGCTCTTAACAGAGGACATGACTAAGGTATGGCAATTCCTCCAGGCATTCCAGGCTGTGGGAAATGTTATGGATATTCCTGCCCCTTCCCCTGCCACTGGTTCCATTGCCAGTGCCTATGGTGGAGGAGGTCGAATTGCACTATGAAGAGGAGGAGGAGGATGAAGAAACCCATAGAATCCGATTGGTCTCCGGAACAAGAATTTGGCTTCCCTCCTAGACCCTCAGATGACTATACCTCATACTAAACTTTTGTGAGGCATGTGGTAAGCACCCTCAGCATAATCTCACAAGGAACAGAGGAGGATGAGGATGAAGTGGAATTTATGGATATGATGGGCCAAACTCCCACAAAGAAGTTGCTATTGCCCATCCATAAATCCCTCAAGAAGGCCACCTGTAAAATCTTGGCAAAACCCACCTCAAGTCTGCACAGGTCGCCTATCTGTTGCCATTGGGGGAAAGATTGACTCACTGTTTTCAGAACTGGTCAAAATGACCACAGGCAAGTGGGTTCTGGAAACAGTGAGTCAGGGTCTGTCCCTGCAGTTCAGAAAATTCCCTAGACTGCAGAATACCAAAGGCTTTCACTGTCACATGTCAGCAGAAAGAATCATGTTGGAGGTGGAGGTGAAAAAAATTGCTACAAGCAAACGCAATGGAAAAGGTACCTTTCTCACAATGCAGAAAGGGACTTTATTTAAGATACTTCCTGGCCCACAAGAAAAATGGGGCACGGCGACCCATTTTATACTTGAGATATCAGAACAAACACTTCAAAAAGGAAAAATTCAAGATGGTAACACTAGACACAGATTCTATCACTGCAAAAAGGAGACTGGCTGGGGTCACAGAATCTGAAGGACGTATACTTTCACATACCAGTCAGACCCACTAACAAAAAGTACCTCAGATTCAGGATAGGGAATTGTCATTACCAATTCACAGCCCTTTCCTTTGGCCTATCTCAGTTCTAAAAGTGTTCACAAAGTGCCTAGCCGCATTGGCGGCACATTTGCAGAGGCAGGGAGTGGTAGTTTTTCCCTATTTGGATGACTGGCTAGTCTCAGGACAATCACACCAGGATGCCAAGTCCTTCCTCCTTCAGACACAAGGCACTCTAGAGGACCTAGGCTTCCCCATAAATGTACAAAAGTCACAAGCAGACCTTGTTCAGGTTTTGGACTTTATAGATGTAGCACTGGCTACCCTTCAAGGAAAAGCATTCCTTCTCCAAGCAAGGGTAGCATATCTGATTGCAACTGCAAAATTCTTCTAGGCAGGTCAGCCCAGACCAGCAGGAGATTTCCTGCATCTGCTGGGGCACATGGCATTATCCATAGCAGTGGTACCAGGTGCCAGGCTCTAAGTGAGAGATATCTAGTACCATCTAGGAAACCATTGGTTGCAGAGGTGGGAACCACTTTCATACCTAGTGCCTGTCACAAAGTTCCTGCTAAAGCACTGGAATGCTGGAAGGAGAATGCAGCCTTAGAGAGGGAGTACCCTTCCTTCAGCAATCACCTACAGCCATATTCGCAACAGATGCCTCCTTCCAGGGCTGGAGCACCCAGCTGGAGGATCTCATTGTAAGTGACATGTGGAGTACACAGGACACTCGTCAGCATATAAATCTCTTGGAGCTCAGGGCAGTGTTCCTGGTCATGCAGGCCTTCTCCTCTCACATCAGAGGTTGGTCTGTCCAGATCAGGACAGATAACACCACAGCTATGTATTACATAAACAAACAGGGAAGGAACAAGATCTTCAAAACTGCACAGAAGCAATGAAGATCTGGAACTTGGCATACTTCCTGGAGGTTCAACTTTCGGTAGTGCCCCTGCCGGGGAAGGACAGTGTGCTGGCAGATTCCCTGAGAAGGATCAGTCAGGGAAATCATGAATGGACCCTGAACCAGCTGGTGCTGGCGACAGTGTTCACAAGGTGGGGTACACCAGAAATAGACCTGTCTGCATCTTGAGAGAACAGCAAGCTCCCACTGTTTCATTGCAGACCCCCATCGGTGGGCTTAGTCCCAGAGGATGTTCTAGTCCTCAACTGGTCAGGGTAGTTTTTTTATACCTTTCCACCTTTTCTGAGAGTACTTCAAAAACTGAGAAGGGAGTCGGCAACAATGATCCTCATGGCTCCAGACTGGGCCAGGCAGACTTGGTACTCCCTGATTCTGTCCCTCTCCAACAGACATCCTATCAGTCTGCCCTTGAAATACAATCTGCTGACATTGTCTCAGGGCAGGATAACATTCCCAGATCTGAGGACTCTGCATTTCAGAGCATAGTTCTTGAAGAGTTAGAGTTCTCTGGGCTGATTTCTTTCTGAGAAGGTAATGGAAGTGCTTAAGGTTTCCAGAAAACCAGCAACAAGAAAAACTTATGCCTCAAAGTGGAAAAGATTTTCCTTTTGGTGTTCTCCTAGATAGTTCAACCCATTATGAGCAAGCCTAGCATCAGTCCTGGACTTACCTAGTCCTTCTTCAGTCCTTGGGCCTCAGGTACTCTATCATGAAGGTTCATTTGGCAGTAGTGTCAGCTTACGCTACAGTTGGCAAGGACAGGTCAGTGGCCTCATAGCCCATTTTCCAGATGTTTTTTAAAGGTCTTAACCTCCTTCATCCTCCAGTGAGGGATCCTGTCCCTCCATGGGACCTGAATCTGTGCATTACCCAGCTGATGGAGGCCCTTTCGAGCCTATGACAGCTTCTGCTTTGAAGTATGTCACCTGGTATGCAGTTTTCCTGGTGGCACTAACATCTGCCAAGAGGGTAAGAGAGCTGCAAGCTCTATGTATGAATCCTAAGTATCCTCATATTTCACAGGGACAAGGTAGTCTCAAGGACTAACAGAAAATTCCTTCCTAAAATGGTTTCTGAATTCCATCTGACTCAGTGGGTTATACTTCCAGTTTTCTTTAGAGAAAAATCTAGCTCAGGAGAACAGAAGCTCCACAGTCTGGATGTTGAGAGCTCTGAACTACTACTTGGACCACACCAAAAATGTAAGGCCCACTAAGTCTCTGTTGTCACCTGTGAGATAGTTTTCCGCATACAGTTCTGTTATGGCAAAACTGGCAAGCTGCAGCCTGATGGCCTTAGTGCTCATTCCACAAGAGGCACCTCTGCCTCTGTGACAGCCTCAAGAGGTGTTTCTCTACAGGAAATTTTTAAAGCAGCTACCTGGAAAACAGTACACACTTTCACAAAGCAGTACTGTCCGGTCATACAGCCCTGAAAGGATGCTAGTTTTGGCACTGCTGTCTTGCAGAACCTTTTCCCTAAAAAGGTTCTGTACCCAGCCTCTCAAGGTGCTGCTATGAGGTATGCTGTTGTTAAGCAGAGGTGAGGGATTCCTGGGTTTGAAATAAAAATTGCTCACCATAGTAATGTTGTTTCTTTTGAAGGAATCGCTCACTGTGCTTAACGATCCCTAATCCTGACTCCTCTCCCAGAACCTAGAAAAAGGTTTAACACAGGAATCAGTTCTTTCTGTTTGCTTGAGCTTTGCTTATTACAGTGCCATAAATTAATACTCCATGATCTAAGCTATTTTAATTTTTCATAACATTTTAAAATTGTTCTATGTTAAAAGAATGTTACAGACTTAAAATTTTGATATATTCTTGGTAAAGATCTAGTGATCACTGCTTACCCTAGTTTTATAAGTGAATTTGACGTTAGAATACAGGGTTGAACCTGATCACACAGCAAAGTTTGAATTTTGTTCTAACTTGTCTCATTAGCATACAATTCTAAAGCTCTGAGGCATCTCATTCCAGGGGAATAATTGCAGTTGTTAAGCACAGTGAGGGACCTTTTTGGAAGAAACAACATTACTATGGTATTTTGTTTCCTGTTTTTGTTTTATAATTTCAGCTATGAAATGGATGGTCAAAACCCTCGAGATCTGATTGGCTGAGACCACATTCAGCTGAGATGACATCTCAGTTCATAATCTCAGTCTGAAAATAGGTTATGCCATCAGGCAACAAAATCATAATTGATCCATATCATAATCGCAGTGATATACTCTAAGGTATGTGATATTGTGAGATAACACCTCTTGTCAGGTGGTTGAATTCACTTAGCCTATGCCTTCGTACCTTGCAGTGCACCTGTGGTGGGATGATAACCCATGATATCTCACACCTTGTTGTGTATTATTACTTAAATATAGTCTGAAACTTAAAACACATTGGGCTGCCTGAGAATGAGCCAATGATTTGGAGCTCCCAATGTCGACTTTAAGATTATCTTCTACCTCAGGGGGAGCTTCAAAAAAATTTAATTTGTAAACACAGTTCAGTGTTGAATATATTTGTTTCATCTAGTTGTCCCTTTGTGGTTATAACTATGTACATCAACTTGAAAACTGGATTAATGTCACCGAAAGTTCACCTGCTTTTGCTGCTTGTCTACTCTTGCATCACAGTCCTCTTTTTGTGACATCACAATTTGTTGCAGTGGAAAGGATTTTGAAGTCTTTGTATTATGCCAATAAATGCCTATTTCTTATCCAAGAATCTCTCCCTTAAATGTCTACATTTTATGCAGTCATCTCAACTCTGAGTGACAGCCTGGAAATTAGAATTTATGCAAATTTTAGAATTTGGAAGGTAGATTCAAACTCTGCACCCGTGCTCCACTCTGACCATTGCTCAGATCTGTCTCTCTGCCTGAAGAGAGCAGTCGCCCCTTAGTGAACTCTGTCAGTGACTAGTTCTCCAGTCAGTTTGATTTATTTGTAATTTATTTAAAAGTGTATTTTAGTTACTTCTTCAGTTACTCTGCATTTGCCAGGAGCTGGAGTTTATCCTGTCTGGCTACTATTTTATTTTCAGCTAATTGTTTTGGCTAACTAAACCACTTTTTATTTATTTAGCAGTGGTTTAGTATTTTGTAACTATAGCAGTTACAGATAATGAGGCATTGTCACTTTCCTTTTCTGTCTGTTCCTTTTCACCTTAATTAATTGGTTCCTGTTACAGGAGCTGCAGTTTTGACCTTTGGCAACTTCCTCAGTACAAGAGCCATTTTTTACTTTTCAGATCTATGTATCGTTTTTGGGAATTGCTTTTATTATTTCAAGGTTCTCTTGAATTGGTATGTCGAAGAGACCTTGTAGACCATCAAAAAACTACAAATTGTTTCCAGCTCCTGACAAGGGCAGAGTGTCATGAGCTTTGTTTAAAGTGTCTAAGTCCACAACACGACTTTATAAATTGTAAGTCCTGTCGTATTTTTTTTCCCCAAAACCTCATGTAAAGGGTAAACATTTTAAAAAGAAACATGCCTTCTCAGTCTGCCTCAGTCACCTATAAAATAATAAAAAAAGGCTGTAAGGGAGTTCCCAGTGATAATGGAAACCACTCATCTGAAGGGTCCCTCTCCTCATGTTCAGTAGAAAATAATGTAAAAGGTGATAAGAGAAAAGATAAAGCTGCACAGCCAATAGATAGGCTTGGTAAAGATGGTTCAGACATCAGGAGGTCCGAAAGGGGATCCCTGAATCCTGTGATCACAAAAATAGAAATAATATAGCCTCAAAGTAGACATTGGAAATGGTGTCTGCCAAAAATAAATTTAAAGAAAAAAATGCCACTGCCACTCCTGCTGAATGGAGAAAGGAGCAGACAGATGGTACAGATAAAATGCCCTTCTCAGATGACATATCAAAAATGTGGCAATTTTTCCAGGTTACCTAGACCATGGGAAATTTTAATAAGATAACCCCTTCCCCCAGGCTCAGGCTCCAGTGTATATTATCTACCTGCGGAGGAGGAGGGAGAAGAATATTATGTACAAATGGAGGAAGGTGACCGCATGGAAGTAGAGGGTGCACCTGAGCAGGATTTCGAACCCCCTCCAAGGCATATTGAGGACTATTCATTTTTTTTCCTCATTTGTCAGACAAATGTCCAATGCACTCAACACCCCCTTCCCCCAGAGACGGAGGAAGATGAAGAGTATGCTGATTTTATGGACATGCTGGGAGTAGCTCCACCAAGAATGCTTCTTTCCATACATAAATCATTTAAGAAGGCTATATCAAAAATCATGTCTACATCCATCTCAGTTGCAGCCATAGATAAGAAAATTGGAAGAAAATATCAGGTGGACAAGCAGGGTGTAGAATACTTGTATTCCCATCCTGATCATCACGGGGTGGTCCACGCTGCTGCTTGTGAGTGAGGAAAAATCACTCTGTCTGATCTGTGCAGCCCCCTGAAAAGGGCTCTAAGAAATGCAATGTATTTTTATTTTTTATTTATTTATTTGATAACTGGGTAAGTACTCTGGTCCCAGGGACCTTCAGGCATGACCCGGGTCATTCAGATAGCACCTAGCATGTACTTTAAACAAATTATAGGACAATGGCATTAGTCAAGGTACATACAAATAAGATTGAAGCAACAGATGTAACTAGCATTAATAGGTGTCAATGGTAGATATATGGTATGTTACAGAAACATCAGACAGATTTGGCTTACAGTAAAATATTTACCATTGAATAAGGTCAAGCAACAATATTTAATTAGAATAGGTACACTGAGCTTCAGCTAAAAATGTATCCATGAAGAGCTTTTTGAAGATAGGGGGCATGACATGGGCTTGAAGATTTACCGGTAGAGAATTAGAAACATAGAAACATAGAATTTAATGGCAGATAAGGACTGCTTGGCCCACCTAGTCTGCCCATTTTCCTACCTAACAGATAAGCTGCAGATCCTAGTTAACCAACAGCCTACTTCATCCTACCCCCCCCACTAGGACTGCCTTATGTCTGTCCCATGCATTCTTGAATTCCCCCACTGTTCTTGACTCCATGTCCTCCTCAGGAAGGCTGTTCCATGCATCCATAACCCTCTCTGTGAAAAAATACTTCCTCACATTACCTCTGAGCCGTCCCCCCTCTATCTTCAAATTGTGCCCCCTTGTTCTTGCACATCTCTTTTTCTGAAAGATACTACCCTCTTGGATTTTGTTGATTCCCTTGAGGTACTTGAAAGTTTCTATCATGTCCTCCCCTCTCCCTTCTTTCCTCAAGGGTATACATATTAAGCTCCCTTAGTCTCTCTTCGTATGTCTTCTGGTGCAGACCCTGCACCATTTTTCTTGTCCTCCCTCTGGACAGCCTCCACTCTGTCTATGTCTTTGCGGAGATGGGGTCTCCAGAACTGCACACAGTACTCCAGATGGGGTCTCACCAACTGTCTGTACAGAGGGATAACAACTTCCTGTTTTCTACTGTTGATGCCTCTCCCTATGCATCCCAGTATCCCCCAGCCTTCCTTACTGCCTTCTCACATTGCTTGCCCACATTTAGGTCATCTGATATAATTGCCCCCAGGTCCCTTTCCATTTTTATTGTTGTCAGTATGTCACCCTCCATTGTGTACTCTTCCCCTGGGTTTTTGTTTCCCAGGTGCATTACCTTGCACTTCTTTGCATTGGATCTAAGCTGCCATACATTTGACCATTCCTCCAACCTTGCCAAGTCCCCTCTCATCCTTTCCACTCCATCTTGTGTATCAACTCTATTGCAGATCTTTGAGTCGTCTGCAAAGAGACATACTTTTCCTTCCAGTTCCTCTGCAGTGTCACTTATAAATACATTAAAAAGGACTGGTCCCAGTACTGAACCCTGTGGTACCCCACTAGAAACCCTCCTTTCTTCACTGTGGACTCCGTTTACTACTACCCTTTGTGTCCTGTTGTCCAGCCAATTTTTTATCCAGGCTACCACCTTGGGACCCACTCCAAGGCTGGCTAACTTGTTTATTAATCTTTTGCGTGGGACTATATCAAATGCCTTGCTAAAATCTAGGTAGGCCATGTCCACAGTCCCTCCCTGGTCTACTACTTTGATCACCCAGTCAAAGAAATCTATTAGATTCGTCTGACATGACCTTCCCACTGTGAATCCATGCTGCCTTGGGTCCTGGGCCCCACAGTGGCATCTAGGTACTCAACAGTTCTTACCTTCAGAAGTGACTCCTTCATTTTCCCTACCACTGAGGTCAAACTAACTGGTCTGTAGTTTCCTGCCTCTGCCCTGCTCCCACTTTTGTGAAGAGGAATCACATCCACCCTCCTCCAGTCCTCAGGTACCACCTCATCCTCCCATGATTTGTTAAAGAGAGCAGTCAGCGGTGTCACTAGTTCTATCCTTAGTTCTTTTAGAATTCTTGGGTGAATCCCGTCAAGCCCCATTGCTTTGTCCACCTTCAATTTTACTAGTTCTTTCACAACCCTTTCTTCTGCAAATGGACTGATATCGACCCCCATCTCCAGAGGGTTTCACTTGTTTGGTTTAGGTACCTCCCCTCCTCTTCCTTTGTGAATACTGAGCAGAAATATTCATTCAGTGTCCCTGCTTTTTCATCGTCATCCTCTGCCCACATTCCCTCCCCTTTATTATAGAAACATATTGTAGAGAATTGCAGAGTTTGGGTGCAGCATATGAAAATGCTCTATGACCCATTTCTGTACTAAGTCTGGGATAGTCTAACTGGCAGCTAGCGTAGGACCTAAGCTCCTGTCTACTAACCCTAGGAGCTAGTAAGCCTGCCAGAGGAGATTTATTTCCTGCCTGCAGGGTTTTGAGAGTAAAGGAGCCCAAGAGTTGGTGCCTTCGATCCTGGGGAGAGAGCCAGCCTAGGGTCTGGTAAAGTTGGCAGTGGTGGGTATGATAAGGGGTTTGAATAACAAATCTACAGACGTTATTATATGCCGTGTTTAGCCAGTTGAGTAGCTGAGAGGATGTTAGGGATATAATGGGGGAGCAGTATTCCAGAAAAGGGAGTAGGGTACCCTCTCTACCACCAGTCTGGCTTCTGTGGACAGGAGTTGTTTGAGCCTATAGCAGATACCTAGGCGTTGATTTAGTTTTATTATTGCCAAGCCTATGTGTTCCTCAAATGTGGGCGAGGGTTCGAGCGGGACCCCTAGATATTTGAATTCAGTAACCGGCTCTATTAAGGAGGAGCAATCCGGGGACAGGATATTGAGCGAGTCAGTCATAGTGGCAGTAAGTCTTGCTAGCTCCCATTTGGATCCGAATATCAGGCATTTGGTCTTCTTTGCCTTAACTATGAGCCTCTGACCATTGAATCAGTGGACTGCCACGGAAAAATCCATGTTCACGGTGTGAGATAACCTGGAGGGGCAACTGTTGCTGCTGTAAAGGATCAGGTTGTTCGCATACATAATCTTTATGCAGGCGTTTTGCTCAGTCAGTAGTGGATTAGCGAACAAGGAATATCACAGGGGACCTAGTATCGACCCCTGAGGTACTCCAGTATGAACATGGAGAGGACTCGACAACACACCACCAAGATGAACCAGTTGAGTTCTATTATGCATATAATTTTCAACCCAGTCTATTGAGTTGGAGGAGATGCAGAGGTTGGTCAGTTCCTTCATTAATATACTGTGGTCTACCATATCAAAGGCTTTTGATAGGTCCATGAATATCGCACCCTGAGTTGACCCCTATCTGCTTCCCGAAGGACATGGTCCATAAATTGGGCAAGAGCTGTGGCCGTGCTAAAGCCTTTCCTAAAGCCATGCTGGTCCATAGAGAGCAGGAGGTATTCTTCTACATGTTTGGTAATCTGTCGATGGATTGCTTAGGATTTTCTCTATGTGTGATAGTATAGACACTGGCTTGTAATTTTCTGGAAGCTGAGGATTGCCTGACTTGAAAATTGGGATAATTCTAGCTTCTTTTCAGAGGGCCGGGACAGTGGCTTTGGTCAGTGATAAATTTATGATGTGGGAAAGTGGTTTACCGATGATGGCTGCAGCTAGTTTAAATAACTTAGGGGGGGCCCTTTACTTCCAGTGCTGTCCAAGTTGGGTAGAGCCATAAGTAGGCGATAAACCTCAGACTGGGATGTCTCCATAAAATAGAACGGGGGCAGGAAGGCTCCACCTTCAGTGAGACAGGTTCTTGGGATGGGGTGGAAGCTGAGCCAGGTACGCATCAAGATTTGTAAATTCGTCGTTAAGGATATTCACCATCTCAAGAAGGATACTATGGTCAAAAATGATTATGCGACAGCTTTTCTGCTTATCAGGCAGGCAGTTTACTCGGCATATTTGGCACAGTACCAGAAAGCACTTTGGAACATAATTTTGGCACTGGCAGAAAGAGTAGATGGTGAATTGGCACAGGACCTGACTACCACAGCAAGATCAGCCCTGGATGCCATGACATATCATTTACACACTGTGGTAGACACTAATGACACTGCATCTAGAGGTTTGTCTCATGCAGTGTCCTTATGAAGATTTTCCTGGCTGAGGACTACCATCCTTTCTCAGGACACTCAAAACAAGGCCATAGATTTCTCCTCTGAGGGAATGTCATTATTTTCACTTTCCAAAGTTGCAGAAACACAGACATTTTCCAATTCACTCTCTCACAGAAAAAAAGTCTGCTGGAACTGGAAGTAAAAAAAAAAAAGAAAAACAATGGTAATATTAAAAGCCATAGAAAGAGTCACTGCTTTTCAGTGGGGCAGAGGCACATTCTCAGGATACTTCCTGACCCATAAGAAAAATGGGGACTGGCGACCCATTTTAGATCTCAGGTTTCTGAACAAATATTTGAAGAAAGAAAAATTCAGTATGTCACACTAAGGGTAGCGATACCATATTTGAAGGTAGGTCATTGGCTGGGATACCTGGATCTGTAAGATGCCTATTTTCATATCACAGTCAGGCCATCACACAGAAAATATCTGATTCAAGCTGGGGAACTGCTAGTACCTGTTCACAGCTCTCCCATTTGGTCTCACCTCAGCTCCAAAGGTCTTCACAGAGTGCTTGGATGAGGTGACAGCACATCTGAGAAAAGGCATGGTGGTTTTTCTTTACCTGATCGACTGGCTAGTCTCAGGGAAAACAGAGCAAGAGACAAGGTGCTCAATTCAATTGGTAAAAAGTACGTTGGAGAACCTGGGATTTTTGATAAACCTGTAGAAGTCCCAGCTAGAGCTTGTTCAAATACTTAACTTCATTGGAGCCGAGCTAAACACCCTGCAGGGGAAAGCTTTCCTCATGTAGGCCAGAGTTAAGGTTTGATAAAAACAGCAGAGTCTTTCATAGCAGGTCAGCCAAGATCTGCAAGAGACTTCTTACAGTTACTAGGGCTAGGGTTACCACCTTTCAAGAAGCGCAAAGTGGGACATTTCTTAATGAAACATGATTTTTTCGCAGGACAGTACCTAACCTCAACCAATGCAACAAATTTATTTTCATTATATAATCAGAATTAAGGCTAAGTATTGTAGTTTCTTAGTTGCTTCTATTGCTTCTTATCATTTTAAGGTATTTTAGTTAAGGTATTACAGTTTTCTGCAACATTTAGTGGAAAGTTAGAAAATATTTTTTCTTCTGTAAAGTCAGGACATGTAGTATTTTTCATGTTTTTTTACAGGACACAGCTGCCTAAATCAGGACTGTCCTGCAAAAATCAGAACAGGTGGTAACCCTAACTAGGGCACATGGCTGCATCCACAGCTGTGGCTCCATTGGCCAGGTTCCAAATGAGAGATATCCAGTACCACTTAAGAGACAACTGGTCTCAAAGATGGGATTCGCTTGTAAAGCTAGTGCAAGTGACAAAATCACTAGTGGAATCACTACAGTGGTGGAAGGAAGAAAGCAGCTTCTTAAAGGGCATCCTCTTCCTTCAGCAATCACCAACAAGTATTCTTACCATAGATGCCTCACTCCTGGGGTGGGACACCCACCTGCAGGACCTCACATTTTTAGGCAGGGGAAGGGCCCAGCCACCCACCCCCATCCCCAACCACCCCACACTACACTCCTTTTATAGGGTACCACAGTTGTGACATTTCCTGTGGCAGAGCAGGAAGGGGCGGATCAGTGGGGACTCCACAAGGTGATCTCATTTACAGGGGCACTAGTAATTTAACTTGTTATAACAAGTTAAACAAAGCACAATTAAACCATTACTTGCATTTTTTTCCTTTTTTTTCCTTCTAATTACTCTGACTAGGTTACAAACCCAGCAACTTATTTGGAATGGATTTCATTAACTGCAGGTACTGTGGAACAATTTTCAGAAGGACAGTCTTACTGGATTTAGGACACTGTCCTACATGCTGGAGCCTTTGGAGATCTTAGGGCTCAGCTCAGGCAGCATGGGCAGAGATTGCACGCCTCAAATTTCATATTGAAGAGGAAATACATTATAGGAACCACCTTACCATTTCTCCAGCATCCAACAGAAAACCTCGACCGCAGAGGGTAGTTGGTCCAGGAGGTTGGCAGGTGGTTAGAGGAGCAAATCAGGTGCCCCATCACTCTGCTGTCCATCACATTGCCTCCAAAAACCATATAAACACTACAAACAGGTATCTGCCTCTATCTCTGAAATCAAATAAAGAGGCAGAAGACACTGCAGAGCAGGACACTGTGGCACAGGAGCTAGTACAACAAAACTCACGAAATCAGGAACCAAACTAAACAAGCACAAAGGAAACTAAAACTCTGATCATGGGAGACTCCATGATTGGGAGTTGATACCATCTCCAGCTGGTGATGGTCAGATGTCTCCCAGGTACATCAGCATGGAGAGCACTGACCGCATTTCTAAAATTGTTCACAAAGCAGGAGAAAACATTGATGTCCTAGTACACATAGGGACTAATGATCTCGCCAGCCGGGTCAGTTGTGGAGACCAAGGAACACCTGACTAGGCTGGGTGACAAACTATCATCTATTTCGTCCGCATCCTTCCTCTGAGATCCTGCCAGTCTGGGAGAGGGGAGCAGATGGACGAAGGTCAGAGAAGGGAGATAGGGGAGCTAAACACGTGGCTCAAGGACTGGTGCCAGGAAAAAGGACACAGATTTGTAGGGAACTGGCAACAGTTCTGGGAGCGAAAGTTCTTTAAATTTGATGGACTGCATCTGACTAAAGAGGGAGTCAGTGCATTGGGGCAGAAGTTTGACGTCTTTGCAGAATATTTAAACTAGCAAATGGGGAGAGGGGTGCAGCACCCCATACGTCGAATGAGAAGAACACCCCTCCCCCCTCAGCTAGTGGTCAAAAAGGAATTCAGCGTGTTTGCCGTTCATTTGCATCACCAGGTAAGAAAAAAGGTTTGTCTCCCCATACGATGCACAGGGGTAATGCCAAACTTCACCCAACAACTAACACACCAAAATCTGGCCAATGGAAAATCATGTACACAATGCTCACAGCCTGGGAAATAAGATCCCAGACCTGCAGGCAATAATGTCAGAGGCTAAACTGGACATAGTAGCAATTAGTGAGATGTGGTTTACCAGTAACCACACTTGGGAGACTTCAGTACCTGGCTATGTATTGTTCAGAAGAGACCGAGGTGCAAAAGGGGGGAGGAGTGGCCCTGTATGTTAATGAAAATATCAAAGCTACAGAAATTCAGAATACACATAAGGAGCCAGAAGAACTGTGGGTCACCCTGAAACGGGAAATGGGACAGCATAAGAACTGGGGTTGTCTACAGGCCCCCAGACCAGAGGGAGGACATAGACACATTACTGTTAGAAGATATACAAAACATGACAGCTAAAGGAGGTTCTGATAATGGGAGACTTCAACATGCCAGATACAGATTGGTCAATACCAGCAGGAACATCTGCCAGAACTAGACTCATAGTGGATTCCCTGCAGGGAGGGCCTCAAACAACTGGTACAGCAACCCACAAGAGACAGGGCTATCCTAGATCTAGTACTGACTAACAAAGAAGGGATCACAGATCTCCAGGTAGAAGGTCACCTAGAGCCAGTGACCATCACATGGTATGGTTCAATTTGGCTACTACATCTAAATTATCCCATTCCAAGGCAAAATATGGGACTTCAGAGGAGCTGACTTTGATAAGATGGCCAACAGAGTTAAGATAGCCCTGGCAAAAGAAACACAGGTGAGGGGTACAGGCAAAGTGGGCAAGCATTAAGGATGCAATACTTGAAGCAACATCCCATTGTGTTAGACGGAAAAGGAAGTGCAAAAGAAGAAGGAAACCACTTTGGTTCTCAAATACAGTAGCAGAAAAGGTCAGAGCCAAAAGGCTGGCCTTCAGGAAATATAAGGAACACAGCGGATGAAGATAGGGAGGCATACCAAACTGCCCTAAGGGAAGCAGGTAAGGAGTAAGGCAGGCAAAGTCCCAAACTGAGGAAACACTAGCACGAACAGTAAAAGAAGGTGACAAGACTTTCTATAGATACATTAGTGAAAGGAGAAAGTCCAGAGGGGTATTGCTAGCTTAATGGAGAAAAGGGAGCATGTGAGGAGGAGGACCCTGTAAAGGCAGCTATCCTAAATAGATACTTTTGCTCAGTATTTACTGAAGAGAAGGTAGGCAGGGCCCACAGCTCAGCATCATGGACACAGGGGGGAGGGAGGTGAGCACTACTCCCTTCACAAAAGAAAGGGTCCTACAAGAGCTTGCTAAGCTCAGAGTGGATAAGGCAATGGGACCTGATGGCATACATCCCAGGGTACTTAAGGAGCTAAAGGAGGAACTAGCAGAGCCATTAGCAGAATTGTTTAGTGAGTCTCTGAGCACAGGAGAGGTCCCAGAAGACTGGAGAAGGGCTCATGTGATCCCGCTCCACAAGAGTGGTAGCAGGGAGGAGGCGGGAACTACAGACCGTCAGTCTTACCTCAGTAGTGGGCAAGATTATGGAGGCACTCCTTAAGGAAAGGATAGTGCAACACCTGGAACCATAGGGCACAGGATCCAAGACAGCATGGGTTTACAAGGAAGGTCCTGTCAAACTAATCTCATAGATTTCTTTGACTGGGTAACCAGAGTGGTGGACCAAGGGGAGCAGTTGATGTCTACCTTGACTTCAGCAAAGCTTTTGACACTGTTCCACATAGAAGATTGATAAATAAGCTGGGTAGGCTCGGGTGGGCCAGAAGTTGGTCAACTGGGTGGCAAACTGGTTGACTGGCAGAAACAGAGTGGTGGTAAATGGTATACAGTCAGAAGAGATGCAGGTCACAAGTGGGGTACCTCAGGGATCAGTCCTGGGGCAGTCCTATTCAACATCTTCATTAGTGACCTTGCAGATGGACTAGAGGGTAAGGCTTGTCTGTTTGCAGATGACACCAAGATCTGCAACAGAGTAGATGAGCCAGATGGGGTGGGCAGAATGAGAAGAGATCTAGATAAACTAGCAGAATGGTCAGAAGAGTGGCAACTGGATTTAATGCAAAGAAGTGCAAAATCATGCACATAGGGAAGAGAAACCCTGAAGCCACTTATAGGCTGGGAGGAGTTGCTAGCAGTCACAAAGGAAGAAAGAGACTTGGGCATCATCATCACTGATGACCTAAAATCATCCAAGCAGACCCCAAAGCAGTAGGTAAGGCTAGGGGGTGTTAGGGTGTATTAGTAGGGTATCACAAGTCGTAAGAGGGAGGTACTAATCCCTCTGTACAAGACATTGGTTAGGCCCCATCTGGAGTACTGCGTGCAGTATTGGAGGCCACACCTTCACAAGGACATTAACCAAATTGAGGCAGTCCAGAGAAGGGCAACCAAAATGGTGCAGGGACTGCATCAGAAGACATATGAGGACAGATTAACGGAGCTCAATATGTATACCCTTGAGCAAAGGAGGGAGAGAGGTGATATGATAGAGGCATTCAAACACCTTAAGGGCATAAACAAGGTGAAAGAGTCTAACATGTTTAAATATAAGAAAAATAGCAGGACAAGAGGACACAGCATGAGATTAGAGGGAGGCCGATTAAGGGGAATGTGAGGAAATTCTTTTCACAGAAAGGTGGTGGATGCATGGAATGGCTTACCACAAGAAGTGGTGGCTATGAATACAGTGCAGGGCTTCAAACAGGCATGGGATAGGCATAAGGGAGCAATACAAATGACTATGAATAGATAGGTCACTGACAGAGCAAAGGCCGATGGCACATTTATAAGGTAGAAAAAGAAATGGGCAGACTGGATGGGCCTTGCGGTCCTTATCTGCCGTCAACTTCTATGTTTCTATGTTTCTATGCACATGGAGCCCACGGGAGTCATTAGAACATAAAAACCTTTTGAAGCACAGAGCAGTACTGTTAGCAATGCAATCTTTCTCCTCCCAGCTGCAGGGTCAGTCTGCCCAAATCAGGATAGACAACACCACAGCAATGTACTATGTAAACAAGCAGGCAAATCAAGATCCTCAAAATTGTATGCAGAGGCAATGATGATCTGAGACATTGCATATTCCTTAGAAGCAAGCATATTTGCAGTGCATCTGTCAGGCAAAGTTGGTGTTCTGACAGATTCCCTAAGCAGAATCAACCAGAGAAATCACTAATGGACTTTGAACTAGCAGATTCTGGCCACATTGTTCAGACAGTGGGGTACTCCCAATATAGACCTGTTTGCATCTTGGAAGAACTATCAGCTCCCACAGTTTTGTTGCAGACCACCAGCCAGAGGCACAGTCCCAGAGGACGGCCTGGTACTGGTATGCCTTCTTACCATTCCCTCTCATTCAGAAAGTACTCCTGAAACTCAGGAGGGAACCTGCAGCAATGATCCCGACAGCTCCAGACTGGGCCAGACAGGCCTGGTACTCAATGCTTCTGGTCCTGTCTGGCAAGAATCTAATCAGCCTGACACTTGGTCACAATCTGTTGACTTTGCCCCAGGGCAGAATTATATTTCTGAACCCCAGGACCCTACATCTGAGGGCATGGTTCTTGAGAAATTAGAAATGAGAATTTTCAGTTTTTTATCTCGCTGAGAAAGTCCTGAAGGTGCTTTGTGTTTCACGGAAACCCGCTACCAGGAAAGCTTATTCCTGTAAGTGGAAAATGTTTTCTTACTGGTGTGCCCCCAGAAAAATAAATCCAATAGAGGCAGAGTTGCCTATAATTCTGCAATACTTAGTACACCTGCAGTTGTTAGACCTACAGCCTTCAACTTTAAAGGTGCACCTAACAGCAGTATCAGCATATAGATCAGCTGGCAAGGGAGAGTCTTTGGCCTCACAACCCATTTTCAGACCTCAACCACTTGTACCCACTAGTGAGGGATCCTGTTCCATCCTGGGACCTCAACATATATCTTGCCCAACTTATTGAGGCTGCCTTTGAGCCTATGGAAACTGATGACCTGAAGTATGTCACATGGAAAACCGTATTCCTGGTTGCAGTGACCTCTGTTAAGAAGGTAAGTGAACTGCAAGCCCTCTGCACAGAGCCAAATTACATAATCCCCTACAGGGGTAAAGTAGTTTTTATAACCAACAGAAAATTCCTTCCTAAGGTGGTATTGGAATTCCACCTGAATCCATCAGTGACCCTCACAGTAATCTATCTAGAGCATTTCTGCTGAGGTGAGGAAAAGCTGTGTAGCCTGAGCCTAAGGCAAGTCCTGACTATCTACATTGACCAGAGAAAAGATGTCAGGTCCCAGAGTACCCAACTTTGTGTTACCTATGGTGAGGTTGACAAAGGCAAACCAGTTACCAGGAGATCTAACTCTCACTAGATAGTCTCTTGCATTCAATTCTGCTATGAAAAAGCTGGATAAATGCCACCAAAAGACTGAAGGGCACACTGCAGAAGGGGTACCTCTGCCTCTGTGGCATCCTCAAGGGGCATCCCATTGTTAGAAATTTGCAAAGCAGCTACCTGGAAAACAGTACACACCTTCACTACCACTGCTGTTTGGATATACAGTCCAGAAGGGATGCCAGCTTTGGAACTGCTGTCTTGCAGAGCTTCTTTCCTAACTGGGTTCTGGACCCAGCCTCCTAAGGTACTCCTACTGGGTCTGTATAAAGTGTGAACATTTAGGTGAGGGATTCCTTGGGTTAGAAGAACAAATACTCACTGTAGTAATGCCTTTTCTTCTTAAGGGGTCCCTCACTATGTTTACGCTCCTTAACCCTACCTCCCCTTCCAGAACCTGAAATAGGTTCACACAAAAATCAGTTGTTTTTTTCATTGAGGTTGCTTGAGCATTACTATTGTAGTTCCTACAATTGTAAGTTTGTTGTTTAAGCAATAAACTACAACAGTGTGTGGGTTATGCTGGGATTTACTCACGCCTGGCATGGTCGGTCATGAGACCAAAGCCCGAGTGACCAAACTGTGTAGGCGTGGGTAAGTCTTAGCATAACCTATACCCTGGAGTGGTTTATTGCAATTGTACAATGTCCCCCTTCAGTTTTTGTATAAAAAATTTAAAGAAAAATAGAGTGTTTTGCCAGTTGAAATAATATTTTATTGAATTTATTATTGTGCCCCTAAAAACAGTTTCCTGTTGATAGGTAGAATATTGAGGAGATGCTCTCTCCGCCCCCCACCAGCTGATACTGTCATATGTTTATAGTAATTCTGTTTTAGTGGGTTTTTGTTTTTTGTTTGCAGCAGAGATGAGTGGCTGGGAGAGCAAAAGGCATGGTGTCAGCATGGTTCAGTATGCTCCTGCCCTCCTCCGCCGCAACTGATGCACTCATATGTTTATAGTAATTTTATTTTACTGTTCTCTTTTTTTTTTTTTTGCTTTTGCTTTAATTTTGTGGCACAGATGAGCGGCTGGAAGAGCAAGAGGTATCGTGTCAGCACCCTTCAGTAAGTAGTCGAGCTGGCAGTGACCGTTACAATAGCTGGTGCTGTTACTTCTGTTGGTAAAGTGAACTGCTGCCGAGGGGGAGGGGGGTTGCAACTCCGAGAGTGTGTATATGAGCGGCTTCTCTAAGAAAGCGGGCTGAGGGTCATTTGAAAAAAACACAGGGATCATGAATCCATTCATGACTAATGTACTGTGTGACTAAATTGGTCCAGGAACCATATGTAGCGTAGCCGTGAGGGACAGAAGACAAAGTCGTGATCTGCCATTGCCTTGCATTGCAGTGATGTTGAAAGCATGATCTGGGAAGGACAGAAGACAAAAGTCGCTGTCTGTCATTGGCTTGCATTACACTACTGTTAAAAGCGCGGTCACACTGACAGTGGTCTTGGAACATGGTGAGAGTAGTAAACAGCACTTCCAGACTTTTTTCCTTCTTTGAAGTGGTGCCGGAAACAGCAGAAATGGTGGAGGTGATTTTAGCAGCCTGTCAGCGGCCACTTGTGCTCCGATCCACCTTGTGGTTGGGGGGAGGGGTGTGTGTGTGGAGAAGACTGAAGTGCGGGCGGGGAGTTTACCGGTGGTTCAAGATGGTGGATTTCCAGTTTCATGGTCGGGGTTGGACGGATTCCAGAGATTAGGCTGACTGGCACCTTTTTACGTTGGTAATGCTAGGATTTACAATGCCTGAAAGGTGCCAGTCAGCCAATCAGAGTGCTGGATTTTCGGACCCCATTATATAATATAGTTTCTGTGTTTTCAGTTGGTTTGGTATTTTTAAAATTGTATAAAAAATTTCTACATTTTTGATGGCCTTATCAGCTAATTTCTCTAGCCACTGCTCCACCCTGGCTTGAAAACAGATCTGAGCAATGGTCAGAGTGAGCACGGGTGGAGTTTGAACCTACATTCCAAATTCTAAAATGTGCCTAGGTTCTAATCTCTGGGGCATCATTCTCATCTGAGATGGCTGCATAAAGTGTAAAATAGTGAAGGATCTCTTAAGATGAAACAACATTATTACGGTGAGTAATTTTTTTCTTCATGTACTTGTAGCACTAATTACATTTTCTTTAATAATGTATTTATATATTTGTTATAGTCTTTTGGAAGCTCTTGCTCAAGCATTTTAATATGTAATATTAATCACTTTCAGTTTTCTATTCATCATTTTGTTTTACATATTATAAAATGCGTAGGGAAGAGTACTGAAAACTGATTTGCTCAGACAGCAGCATTCTAGCAATGTATTTTTTTAAAATAAACCACAGGTAAAAAAAAGTCCCAGTATCTGGGTACTTATCACTACAAATATCCGTGTGCCACTGATAGAATTTTAGGCCCTGCACACATTATTGTAACATTTTTGAAACCGTTTTAAGAAATGGTTTAAACTCACCACGGTCGCCTGTCCGCACTGCCATTCACCGTGTTGTATCACGGTTAAGTTGCATCCAGATGTCACAGCCGGTAATGTTTTTTCATATGGCTCCGCGGTGGCATTGTGGCATGGTTTTCATTCAACTGCATGTGATCGCCCATCCGCACCACAAGATAAAACAGTTCTGGTTTGAAACCGTGTTTGAAACCGGTGTTAAGACTAGGTCCCTTGCAGGGATTAAGTGTGGTTTTAAAACATGGTTTCAAACCATGTTAGGTGTAGATGCACACCGTGTTTCATCTTTTTAAAATGTTTTACACTGCTTAAAACATTTTAAAAAGCATAGTGTGTACAGGGCCTTAAAGAGGGAGTCCGGCCAAAAGTGCTACATCGCAGATTTAGAATAAGCATACCCCCAGTAAATCTCATACCAAAAATGAGGTTTCTGTGCTACTTCATTTTAAAGTTATGAACTATTTTGTAACCCTAATTTCACCACCTGTTCAAAAATGTCAGTTTCAATGAAGCACCACTGATGATGTAATAACCTGAACTCACTGTCTAGTTCCCCCCTGTCAGCAACCTTATAGGACCAGTTTCTCCAAAGTTCAAGAAACTGTAGCAGTAGTAATCATTTAAAAAAAAAAAAAAAAGTGGTTACAGTGCTTGCATTTCCAGAATGTTCAGATGCATGGTACTGTACTTTAGAATGCACCTGGAGGTGGTTTTGGAATGCAGCGCTGAACCAAGGTACAGAATGCAAAAGTGGTGCACAATTTTAAAATGTTGGGAGGGGGCCATGCAGTTTCAGAATGTGGTGGGGATGTGTCATCTTGTGGTGGGATACTCAGTCTCAGAATGCAACAGGAACACACATTGAGAAATGTGGCAGGGTCTGGCAATTTTGGAATACTGTGGGAATGCACACTGTCAGAATGTAACAGGACACACATTTATTCTGAAATTGCTTTTCCCTGACACATTTCAGAACTGTACGCACTCACCACATTTCAAAATTGTGCATCACATTCCCACCACTTTCCAACATTGTGCCTCCCAGCTGTTCTAAATTACGCATTCCTGTCACATTCAAAAATGCACATCCCCGCCACATTCCAAAGTTGTGTTTCAGTGTCCTACTCCAAAATCATCACTGCCACATTCCAAAACTGCATCACCTCCAAATTCCAAAATTGTGCTTCATTGCCAGATTCTGAAACAGTGCATCACTGCTACATTCTGAAATGATGCGTCACCTCCACATTGTGTGTGTCACTGCCACATTCTGAAACTGTGTGTCAGTGCCATATTCCGAAATTGTGCATCACCGCCACATTCCAAAATAGCGTATTGCTGCCACATTCCAAAATTATGCATTCTGAAATTGTGCGTCATGGCCACATTCTGAAACTGTGCGCCACAGCTACATTCTGAAATTGTGCGTCACTGCCACATTCCAAAATTGTGCATCACCACTACAGTCCAAAATTATATGTCACTGCCACATTCTGAAATTGTGCATTCCAAAATTGTATGTCACGGCCACATCCGGAAACTGTGCATCACCTCCACATTCCGAAATTATGCATCACCGCCACATTCAAAAATTGTGTATAACTGCCACTTTCTAAAATTGTGCATCATGGCCACATTCTGAAACTGTGCATCACCATTGGCCTCATTCCAAAATTGTGTGTCTGCTACATTCCGAAATTGTGTGTCACTGCCACAGTCTGAAATTGTGCATTCCAAAATTGTGTGGAATGGCCACATTCCAAAATTGTGCATCACCGCCGCATTCCAAAATTGTGTGCCACTGTCACATTCTGAAATTGTGCATTCCAAAATTATGCTTCACAGCCACATTCCGAAACCATGCGTCACCGCTACATTCCAAAATTGTGCGTCACTGCCACATTCCAAAATTACGCATGACCATCATATTCTGAAATTGTGTGTCACCACCACATTCCAAAACTGTGCATCACTGCCACATTCCAAAACTGTGCATCACCGCCACATTCAAAACTTGTGCATCACTTCTACATTCTGAAACAGTGCGTCACCGCCACTATGCTGATTCAAATTCTGAATTTACTGATGCCAGAAATTTTGACTGAACTCCCTCTTTAACATCTTCTCTCATGAAACAGAGGAGGATGAAAAGGAAATGGAGTTCACGGACATGATGGGGCTAACCCCCACAAGGAGACAACTAGTTCTCATCCACAAGTCCCTACAAAAGGCATCATCGAAAATCATGTCAGCACCCAATTCAGTCACTCGCAATGATAAAACATTGAAAAGTATTAGAGTGGACTACAGTACCTGTCTGCCCACCCTGTTCATGAAGGAGTAGCATAGGCAGCGGCTTGTGAGAAGGCCAGTATGCCTCTCTCTGCACAGCCTCCTGAAAAGGATTCTAGGAAACTGGATACTATGGCCAAAAAGTGTACACAACTTCCCTGCTCCTGAGGCAGGCAGCTTATTTGGCATACACAGCCCAGTACCAGTCAATCAATAGTTTTATTACTTGACAATTTGCCATTACAAAAAATAGAACATGCATTAAAATGCATCTCCATAAATATACATTATAGATTCTAAAATCATACAAACTTTTTCACGATCCATACAGATTAAAGTTTATAGTACAGTACAGTTTTATTGCACTTATTCCTGTTACAAAGAGCTGTCTCTTTACTGTGCTTATATCCCTTTGTATTATGCACAATGCTTTCTGTTAAAATTAAACTACCTCATGAAAGAGTGGCCTGGAATCTATTATAAAATGACACATCGTCTTACAATTAATTTATTTCCCATAATGAAGAGTCTACAGAGATCCAGCTCACAAATTACTAGTTGAGGGGAAGGACCCTTTGGTATTCTTCATTCAACCTACACCTGCCTGCAATAGACATCCCTGTGCTGCAAGTTTACTAACAGACTGCCGTTTGTAAGCTGTATGTCATCTGTTAAAGTATGTTTACTTTTGTGCCTTGGCTCCACTCTGCTAGAGAGCGCTACATATTTGTGAACTGGTCCCCCTGAAGTTCCCATTACCAGCTCGGTGAACCGACCACCAGTGAGAGAGGTGGTAACCAGGGACTGTGTGTCAGCAGTGAAGGAGGGGCAGTCAGCTTCAAAAGGCTCGCGCTGTAAAGAGCCATTCAGGTATTCTTCATTCAGCCTACACCTGCCTGCAATAGACATCCCTGTGCTGCAAGTTCGCTAACAGACTGCCGTTTGTAAGCTGTATGTCATCTGTTAAGGTGTGTTTGCTTTTGTGCCGTGGCTCCACTCTGCTAGAGAGCGCTACATATCTGTGAACTGGTCCCCCTGAAGTTCCCATTACCAGCTCGGTGAACCGACCACCAGTGAGAGAGGCAGTAACTGGGGAGTGTGCGTCAACAGAAGGGAGGGCAGTCAGCTTCAAAAGGCTCGCGCTGCTACCGCGTGAGTGTGGTAGCGCGAGCGCCACTTGGTACAAAAAACTGAAAGGGAACACACTCATTTGAAATGGTCTGAGTTCTGGGTTTGGGTACTTTCCTGGTGAGTGGACAAAAAGTTCTGTTCTTGTCTAGATAGCAGTTATTTGCTATTCTCACCTTGGTAAAATCTGCCATAAGGACTCTGTGTTTTTTATAAATCTAGATACTTGCATAGCAGGGGATTACCCATTTGACGTCTTTAAAATGAGGGTTATAAAAATATGGTTATGTTTTGGGGCTCTATGTTTAGTCCTGTGTTTAGGTATTGACGTTAATGGCGTAGGAAATGACATTGAACTGTCAATTCAAACAGTTCTTTTTCAACATTTGGGGTCTCGAGCATCAGGTTCTAGACCCAAAAGAAGAAACTCCTTTTTTCAAATTAGAGTCTCCATCTTGGGTACAAAGTGTTATAACCCACATATGCATTTTAGAGGTATGGACTTGCGGACTAATATCTGTATGGTCCTTATTATGAGTGGAGATGTGGAATTGAATCCAGGGCCTTTTTCTCGTCCTCTTAAATTGGCATATGACAATGCAAGAAGTTTAAAAAATAAGATAAACTTGTTAAGAGTCTGGGAGGCCTCAGAAAATCCTGACACCTTAACTCTTACTGAGACATGGTTGATGCACAAGGTTAGTGAGCAGCTACAGTGATTTTCACAATACAGAAGAGATAAGGTTGGGAAGAGAGGAGGAGGATTATTAATATATTTAAAAAGAGAATTAGGACAAACAACTGTGTTATATTCTGGTGTCGTAGGGATAATTGAATGTATGTTGTTACATATAAAATAATTAAATCTGGTCTTGGGTTTAATCTATTCTCCCCTGAAGGTTAAAATAACAGCGTTTGATATTTTGGCATCTATCTTACAACAATATACATTGGGGCTTGATTTATTATTGGTGGGTGATTTTATTGCAGCATGGAACAAACTGAGAGGAAATGCTCTTAGGACCAGTTTGGATCCATTAAATCTGTGTCAAAATGTAGCAACTTCTACAAGGAAAACATTTATTTCAAGTGATGGAAATATTCTGGATCTTGTTTTTACTTCTGAAGCAATTAAAATATCTACCTTGGCAGTAAAGCAACCTATATTTGGGGACCTTAGTTCCATAATTTGTGAATGTGAGGTTAGTATAAACAAGGGGCCATCAGTAACTAAAAATGTAAGTGAAGGAAAACACTGTTGTTATAGAAGATACAGCAAAAAGGCATTTTTATGCAGATTAAAAAGTGTTAAATGGGAAAGGATATTTGTAATTCCTGAGCTTGACTGGGCAATTGAAGAATTTACAGACTTGTTTTTATAAGTATGTGATGAAATGGCTCCCCTTAAGAACAATAATAATATAACTAGTAATATTCCTTGGATTACTGATAAAATAAAGTGTAATATTAGATATAAAGACAATTTATGGAAAAGAGCAAATAAAACACTGAAAGAAAGTGATTAGAAGTATAAAAAAGAGAGAAACACGATTAAAATCTAAAATTCGTACTTTAAAAAAGCAATATTATGAAAATAGGGTTGCCCAAACTACGGATCTGCATAAATATTAGAAATTATTAAAATCATTTGAAAAAACTGTAATAGACAAACTGCCCATTCAGATCAAGGCTAATGATATATTACTGACTCCACAAAAATCTGCAGAACTATTAAATCATTATTTTGCTTCTCTCCCCCCGATTTAACTATTCCTTCAGATGGTTGTTTCAAGGAAGTATGGTATAAACAAAGGCCCCCAATTAGGAAATTTAGATTTAAAGCCATCACTTGTCGTAATGTCAAGGATGAATTAAGAAAACTTCTAATTAATTGAAAACAGACTACTGAAAGATTATATAGATGTAATGGCTCCAATATTAGCTAAACTTTTTAACAGGAGTTTGATGGAAAGGAGGTTCCCAACACTTTGGAAAAAGGCAAAAATTGTACCAATTCATAAAGGAGGCTCTTCTTTGGAACCAACAAATTATAGGCCAATTTCTGTATTGTCCGGTGTGTCGAAGGTCTTGGAGAGACTGGTGCTGAACCAATTGAGAGAATATTTGGAGGAGGGTTCTCTCTTGTCCTGTTACCAGTTGGGCTTCCGAAAGGGCTATTCCATGGACACTGCCCTCACTGACCTAATTGATAACATTGCTACCCATGTAAATCAGGGTAGGTCGGTGGAGGCGGTGTTCATGGATCTCTCCAAGGCTTTCAACACTATTGACTACGAGATTCTGTTTAAAAGGATGCAGGGTTTGGGTATAGATGGTGAAGCCCTCCCCTGGTTTAAATCCTACCTAGAAAATAGAGTACAGCAGGTCCAGGTTGGGGACATCCTTTCAAACCCAGAAATTGTAAAAAGGGGTGTCCCCCAAGGTTCGATTTTGGGCCCCCTCCTGTTTGTAATGTATGTAAATGAGTTACCTAAGATTGTAAAGCACTCTGTCCTAAGAATGTATGCAGATGATACTGTTTAATTGTCACATGGATGTTCGAATCAAGAAGTAGAAAGATGCCTCCAAGAGGATTTTAGTAAAATGGAGCTATGGCTGTACCAGACAAAGCTTGTCTTAAATAGTTAAAAAAAAAACAAATGTAATGGTTTTTCAGAGTAGAAGTAAAGTAGATAGGGATTATTCTAAGATTTGTATTAAAACTTTAAATAAGGAAATATTAAGTCAAGTTGATTTTTATCGATATTTGGGGGTCCTAGTGGATCAAGATTTAAATTTTGACACCCACATAAAGGAGTTAGTCAAAAAAACAAATAATAAATTAGGAGCTTTCCATAGGACAAAACATTATTTAAATTCTAAAATGAGAGGGGATATTATAAAACAATTGATTTTACCTACTATTGAGTATGGAAATCATATATATAGTATGACTAGTAAAATTAAGTTGAGACCAATCCAAGTATTATATAATAGTCTGGCTAGATTTGTTCTGAATTGTGAGTATACAACTCACCACTGTGAAATGTTTACTTCATTACAATGGTTTCAATTAGACCAAATTATAACTCGAAAATGGATAAAGCAGATCCATGGAGTGTTTCACAATCAAAGTCCCAGATATCTTCTGGATAAGATGTCACAATCTTTATATCAGTATAATTATAATTTGAGATGGAAGGGAAGAACAAAACATATTAAACCAAGAGTAAAAAATAAATTTGGTAATATGACCTTTGCAGCAAAGGTCACTAAATTATGGGACCAAATTGATGAAGAGGACAAACATATTAAACAAATAAAAGTCCTCTTCAAAATTATTGATTGTGAAATTCCCATGAAATGTAAGTGTAACAGTTGATGAGCTTAAAAGTGGATGGGTCAGTAATTTGTATATGGAAATAACGTAGACTAGTCATTATATTTGGATGTAAGTTGATAATGATCTTTTTATACTGATATATGTGTTCGGTTTTTTAAAATTGTTTGTGTATAACTTGATGTTATGTGTAAAAACAGGTCTCATCTTGAAAAATGGGACATGTTCCCAAAGATGTAGTAATATCATTACCTGTATAAAAATAAACTTTTACCTACCTACCTTTAGTGTAGGACATCAGATGTCCATGTAAGGTTTTAACATATTAACTTTTTTCCGGATTTTGCTTATTTCTATTAGATACATTGCCAATTTTTTAATATCTCTTCACTTTCAGCTTTGAACAGTAAGTACAACATGTATCTTGATGATATGTTCATGTAGCCACTATAATTTCCTAAGTATTTCCCCCTCTGGGAATTATACCACAGGCAGCTTAGCACCACATGCTTTAGGTCCTGCTCCTCATACAAAGTACAATAGCATAACTTTGTAATAGTTTCCTTTTTATTAAATCTTGCCTGTAGTACATTACTTGGGAAGGTTTCAAATCTAAATTTAGTTAGTATGGATCTATATTCTGTTGTTTTCATAATATTTAAGTATGGTTTGAGCATATGTTCTTTTGTATTTGCCACCAACCATTTTGCTATTTTTATTTTTATCTCATTTAGGTTAATTTGCTTGGATTTTTCATATAATTTCTTTGTTATGAACCCAATATATGATGGATTTATGGGAGTGTTATACTCTGCCCAGATTCTTATGTATGAGAGTCTGTTTTCCTCCATTAGTTTTTGACTATATTTAACCAATTTTGTTCATTATATTCCATTAATTTTTCCTTCTCTTGCATACATAACCTTATCATAGAGTCCTTATTTCTGGCTATTACCCTGACCCAGAAATTAATCATCCTTGCCACAACCATATCTAAAACTGGGCTGACCTAACTGGGATCTATCCAAGCTGTTTGGTGTACTGAGTGGTAATCTCGGAAGCTTTTTGTAGGCAATATTTAATACTGTTTCAACCTTTGTAGACTTGCCTGTACCCCAGACCTCAGCTGCATATAATGCTTGATTTGTTGCTTTTGCATTAATTGTTCTCAGCATTGGTACTACTGTCCTTTCCCCATATAAAAAAAATTGAATCTGTTCAGTACTTTCACCGTAGTTTGAACTTTTTTAGCAGTATTATTGATTTGTTTGTTCCAGCTTAAGTTGGTTGAAAACCACACCCCAGGTATGGGAATTCCTTAACAAATTCCAAATTATTTCCCACTAGTGTAAGTGTCCTGTATCTCTTACAGCTCCCAAAGACCAAATCTTTTTTTTTTTTGTATTTGGTTTAAGGTTATGTTTATCACATAGATTATCCATTGTTTGTAGGGCTCTTTGAAGACCTAACCTGCTGGTTGAAATTATTGCTAGATCATCGGCATATGCCAATACTGGTACCTGTTTATTTCCTATTTTAAGGGAGTGATGAACTGAGTTATCCATAGCATTTATAATGTCATTGATATATATGTTAAATAATGTTGGAGCCAACACACAACCTTGGTGAACTCCCATATTGGTGTTGATCTTATGCGTAAGATTTCCTAATTTTGAGTATTTTATTTTTGTCCATGTGTCATTATGAAGTCTTTTTGTTAAAACCAACATATTATTATCAATACCAAGCATCCACATTTTTTCCCATAAAAGGGGTCTCAAAATAGTATCAAAAGCAGAAGAAAAGTCTACAAATGCTACAAACAAAGGTTGTTTTCTGATTTTGCAATATTTTTCAGTAAGATGATTCAGTAGGAAAAACCTGAGTTATAGTTCCTTTATTTTTAGTGAATCCTGCTTGTAGGTAGGAGATTATTTGATTTTGCTCCAGCCAGGTTATTAATTAGTTAAGTAGAACTTTAGCATATATTTTAGATAAGTTGTCTAGCAAACTAATAGGTCTATAGTTAATGGAGGTCCGTAAGAGAGCCCTATTAGTGGAGAGGGATGATGTGACTCCCCTGCCAAGTATAAGGAATATATGCATGCATTATACATTTATTAAATAAATCTGTTAATGTAGTAGACCATTGTTCTATATCTAATTTAAAAAAGTCTATGGGAATGTTATCAGGCCCTGGTGATTTATTGTTCTTAAAACTTTAAATTGCTGTTTGTATTTCTTCATTTGTAGACCATCTAAAATTTTCATCTCTTTCTATGTTATCAGTAGTTGCATGGATATTTTCTTTAAAAAAAGATATTTGTAAAATACTCAGTCCATTTATCTGGACTTATGTATGACTCTACCCAAGTTTTGTATGTGTTTGCGTCCCTTTATACCAGGGTCCAGAATTTATCATTCCTTTCATTTATTGCAGTATACATAAAGTCCCAGAGTTGTTTTTTTTTTGGATGTTCCATTTTTTTGTGTGTGCACAAACTCCCTGTATTTTTCTAACCCCAGGAATCACTCATTATTATTAAACTGATACAGTCAGCCTCCTGTGTTGAATTGCCCAGAGAGATGGAATGCTATGCAAATGATGGAACTCTCAATTGGCCCATGCCAATTTCAAACTGCTGCCCTAGTAACTGCTGCACTTTAAGTGCTTCAGAGTCTTTCCTCCACCTGCCTAGTGAAGAGGTCCCAGAGAGCTTTCCTTCAACGTCTTCAAATTTGTTTATCTTGGCGATAAGTAACGTTTTAAGTTTAATTTTCAAATTGCTACCTTAGCGTTAGTTTTGTAGTTTGTATTAAAATTTTAAGTAGTTATCGGTTCCCTCACGGTTCCTTGGAGCTGAGGGTTCTGCTGTTTTAGGTGAGGGTTTTCCTCATTCTTTAGTATATTTAGTGTTTTTGCGGTCGGTTCCTTTGACTGCTTCACCATATTTATATTTATAATTATTTTCGGTTCCCTTTTTCTCTCAGGAGCCGAGTAGCGCTCGGTTCCTGGAACCATTAGGGGTTGTTTATATTTGAAATCTCCAGTTCCAAGGGATCAATAAATTTCTTTAGATTTATTTTACCCCTTCCTGCTCAATGTCAGAGGTCCCTGTCGACAAACCTAAAAAACGCACAGGACCCACTGGTTTTAAGTATTGTGGGTCTTGTGGGCAGATTATAACAAAAGCAGACAGACATTCCCTCTGTGTTTTTTGTCTGGGTACTAGCCATATTTTTGCCAGTTGTGATATTTGTAAAACTTTTTGTCCTAAAACTTTGAGAAAAAGGTCCAAGAAGTTAGAAGAAATGGCCTCTGCTTCTGCTACTACTGGGGAAAGTAGTTCCTCTACCTCAGCCACTAAAAAGGATGGAGGTAAAGCTAAAGACCCTGACAAGGGGTCAGACAAGACTGAGCAGGCAGTAGCCTGAAGTAGCCCGAAAAGGGCTGTGGAGACAGGGTCTGAACCTGTTCCACTTGAGAAAAAATGCAAGGAAAAGCATGTTGCTGTGCCTCCGGCTGAGAAGGTTAAGGAGCTCCCAGCAGACAAACACAATATGCCCTCAGCTGAGGACATTGCTAAGGCCTTACAGGTCTTACAAGCACTGCAGGCTGCAGTCCTGGTTCCCACACTGTCTGTACTGGTTCCTGGGCCAGTGCCAGCTCCTCAGGAACCGCAGGCTACCTTTGGTGAGGAAGATGAGGATGATTTTGATGAGGAGCCGATAGACCCGGAGGTTTCCTCAAAACAAGAGTTTGGATCCCCTCCTAGGGGACCAGAGGATTATATCTCCCACTATGCTTTTGTAAAAAATATGGTAAAGACCCTCAACCTCCCTCTGCTGGAGACAGAGGAGGATTTGGAGGAAGCAGAGTTCCTTGACATGATGGGGCTTGCTCCCACAAAACACCTGTTACTACCTATGCATAAGTCCTTAAAAAAGGCAACATTGCAAATATTTCAGACTCCAACTTCAATTCCTGGAGTAGATAAAAAGGCTGGTAAGAAATATCAGCTGGATAGGACCACAGCTGATTTCCTTTTCAGTCACCCTGACCCTGAAGGGGTGGTTCAGGCTACTGCCTGCGACAAGGCCAGAATACCTCTGGCTACCCATCCTCCTGACAAAGATTCTTGGAAGATGGATGCCATGGGAAAGAAGGGGTACATGGTTGCCTCCCTGATAGTCAGGCAAGCCAATTATATGGCTTATGCAGTGCAATAATGCAAAGTAATCTCAAGTGGGGAAGGAGAAAGGATCTCAGATTTAGAAGTGGGTAGCCATCTGAGAGCAAGTGACCACGAAACAGTGTGGTTCACACTAAACACAGCCATAGAGTCAAGCCATACAAAAACAAGAGTATTGGACTTTAGGAAGGCTGACTTTGGGAAAATGAGAGAGTGCCTTAGAAAAGCACTAGCAAATGGGCAAGAAGGAGGGGTGGAGGAACAATGGGAATACTCAAACAACCATCACAGAGGCAACAAGCCTTGTGTGAAGCAAATCAATAAAACAAAACGAAGGAAAAAACCACGATGGTTCTCAAAAGAGGTGGCAGGGACGGTTAAGGAGAAAAGGATAGCATTCAGGAAATATAAGGAAACACAGAAGGAGCAGGACAGAGAACTTTATCAGTTAAAGCAGAAGGAGGCAGGGAAGGCAGTCAGAATAGCAAAGGTACAAACTGAGGAAAAGATAGTCAACTCTGTTAAGAAGGGGGATAAAACCTTTTATAGGTACATTAGGGAGCGAAGAAAGACCAAGGAAGGGATACAGAGACTTAATAAAGGGGAGGGACTGTGGGCAGAGGGTGACAGTGAAAAAGCAGGGATACTGAACGAATATTTCTGCTCAGTATTCACAACAGATGAGGAGGGGGAGGTGCCTAAACCAAACAAGGGAGAAACTCTGAATAGGGGGTCGATACCAGTCCATTCACAGAAGAAAGGGTTTTGAAAGAACTCTTGAAACTGAGGGTGGACAAAGCAATGGGGTCTGATGGGATTCACCCAAGAATACTAAAAGAACTAAGGGTAGAACTAGTAACACCACTGACTACTCTTTTAACAAATCATGGGAGGATGGAGGGTACCTGAAGACTGGAGGAGGGCAAATGTGATTCCACTTCACAAAAGTGGGAGCAGGGCAGAGGCAGGAAACTACAGACCAGTTAGTTTGACTTCAGTGGTAGGGAAAATGATGGAATCACTTCTGAAGGAAAGAATTGTTGAGTACCTAGAGGCCAGTGGGGCACAGGACCCAAGGCAGCATGGTTTCACAGCAGGAAGGTCATGTCAGATGAACCTAATAGATTTTTTTGACTGGGTGACCAAAGTAGTAGACCAGGGAGGGGCTGTGGATATGGCCTACCTAGATTTTAGCAAGGCATTCAACACAGTCTCACACAAAAGATTAATATACAAGTTAGCCAGCCTTGGAGTGATTCCCAAGGTGGTAGCCTGGATAAAAAACTGGCTGGACAACAGGACTCAAAGGGTAATAGTAAACGGAGTCCACAATGAAGAAAGGAGGGTAACTAGCGGGGTACCGCAGGGTTCGGTACTGGGACCGGTCATAGAAACATAGAAACATAGAAGTTGATGGCAGATAAGGACCGCAAGGCCCATCCAGTCTGCCCATTTCTTTTTCTACCTTATAAATGTGCCATCGGCCTTTGCTCTGTCAGTGACCTATCTATTCATAGTCATTTGTATTGCTCCCTTATGCCTATCCCATGCCTGTTTGAAGCCCTGCACTGTATTCATAGCCACCACTTTTTGTGGTAAGCTATTCCATGCATCTACCAATTTTCTGTGAAAGAATTTCCTCACATTCCCTTAATCGGCCTCCCTCTAATCTTCATGCTGTGTCCTCTTGTCCTGCTATTTTTCTTATATTTAAACATGTTAGACTCTTTTCACCTTGTTTATGCCCTTAAGGTGTTTAAATGTCTCGATCATATCACTCTCTCCTCCTTTGCTCAAGGGTATACATATTGAGTCTGCTAATCTGTCCTCATATGTCTTCTGATGCAGTCCCTGCACCATTTTGCTGCCCTTCTGACTGCCTCAATTTGGTTAAAGTCCTTGTGAAGGTGTGGCTCCAATACTGCACGCAGTACTCCAGATGGGGCCTAACCAATGTCTTGTACAGAGGATTATTACCCCTCTACGACTTGTGATACCCCTACTAATACACCCTAACACCCCCTAGCCTTACCTACTGCTTTAGAGGTCTGCTTGGATGATTTTAGGTCATCAGTGATGATGATGCCCAAGTCTCTTTCTTCCTTTGTGACTGCTAGCAACTCCCCTCCCAGCCTATAAGTGGTCCTCTTTAATATCTTTATAAGTGACATTGGAGAGCACCTGGAAGGAAAGGTATGCCTCTTTGCAGATGACACAAAGATCTGCAACAGGGTTGATACACAAGGTGGGGTGGAAAGAATGAAAAGGGACTTGGCAAGATTGGAGGAATGGTCAAATATGTGGCAGCTCAGATTCAGTGCAAAGAAGTGCAATGTAATGCATCTGGAAAACAAAAACCCAGGGGAAGAGTACACAATGGGGGGTGAGTTAATAACAACAAAAATCGAAAGAGATCAAGGAGTAATTATATCGGATGACCTAAAGGTGGGTAAGCAGTGTGAGAAGGCAGTAAGGAGGGCTGGGGGGATACTGGGATGCATAGGGAGAGGCATCAACAGTAGAAAACAGGATGTTGTTATCCCTCTCTACAGACAGTTAGTGAGACCCCATCTGGAGTACTGCGTGCAATTCTGGAGACCCCATCTCCGCAAAGACATAGATAGAGTGGAGGCTGTTCAGAGGAGGGCAACCAAAATGGTGCAAGGTCTGCACCAGAAGCCATACGAAGAGAGACTAAAGCAGCTTAATATGTATAACCTTGAGGAAAGGAGGGAGAGGGGGGGCATGATAGAAACTTTCAAGTATCTCAAGGGAATTAACAAGGTACAAGAGGGTAGTATCTTTCAGAAGAAGAGATGTGCAAGAACAAGGGGGCACAAGTTGAAGATAGAGGGGGGACGGCTCAGAGGTAATGTTAGAAAGTATTTTTTCACAGAGAGAGTTGTGGATGCATGGAACAGCCTTCCTGAGGAGGTTGTGGAGTCAGGAACAGTGGTAGAATTCAAGAATGCATGGGACAGGCATAAGGCAATTCTAGTGAGGGGCAGGAGGAAGTAAGCTGTTGATTAACTAGAATCTGCAGCTTATCCTTCAGGTAGGGAAATGGGTAGACTGGGTAGGCCAAGTGGTCCTTATCTACCGTCAAATCCTGTGTTTCTATGTTAATACCAGAAGGCACTCTGGAATGCAGTTCTAGCCCTGGCTGACAAGGTGCCAGGCGAAGTGGTAGTCGACTTGCAGGGTACAGCAAGAGCTGCACTGGATGCCACCAAAATACCAGTTCCATGTGGACGCTAATGACTCTGCAGCTAGACTAATGGCTTTAGCTGTCTCTCTCAGGAGATTTGCATGGCTCAGAGCTACCAACCTGACCTTGGATACTCAGGCCAAGGCAATGGATTTCCCATTTGAGAAGAATTAATTGTTTGGTGACAAAACCAGGGCTTACATGAATACAAGGCTACCTATAGAAGTAACTCTAAGGATAGGCCTTCCAGATCCTATAGAGCCCAAACTAGGGGAGGCAGGGGTAGGGGATCCTATCCCAGACCTTTTTTCCAAGCACAGGCTTCCCAGCTGCAACAGCAGCTTAGAGGCTATTTTAGAGGAAGGGGCAGGAGAGCTATGAGAAGAGCTTCTCCCTCCCCACAGACTCAGGCACAGCCCACAAAAAAACCCTGACGGGCTGGTACAGGTCGCGTCCCCTATCATAGAACCACCAGTGGGTGACATATTGGCTCACTACCTCCAGGCTTGGCATACCATCACCACAGACAAGTGGGTCCTGGAGGTAGTGAGCCAAGGTCTGGCACTCAGCTTCAAATCATTCCCCAAGCTGAGAACAAGAACCTTTGCACCAGTTACATCTGCAGACAGAATCTTACTGGAAGCAGAGGTAAAACATCTTCTGGCAATCAAAGCAGTGGAGCTAGTGTCCCTGAACCAGAAGGGTAAATACTTCTATTCCAGATACTTCCTCACAAGAAAGAAAAATGGGGATTGGTGACCTATCCTGGATCTAAGACTTCTGAACAGACACATTCTGAAGCCAAAATTCAAAATGGTCACTCTTTCAATAATCATTCCCACATTACAGAAGGGAGACTGGCTAGCCTCCCTAGACCTAAGGGATGCTTACTTCCACATCCTTATCAGACCATCTCACAGAAAGTACTTGAGATTCAGGCTTGCTTCAGGCCATTATCAGTTCACAGCACTCCCATTTGGCCTAACTTCTGCATCAAGGGCCTTCACAAAGTGCCTGGCCATAGTGGTAGAGTTTTTGAGAAAACAGGGGGTGACCATTTTTTCCTACCTGGACGACTGGTTAGTAGTGGGTCAGTCTCTGCAGCATGCAGAGCATCTCCTAGCACTAACAAAATCTACAGTGGAGTCCCTAGGTTTCCTTATAAATGACTAGAAGTCTCAGCAAATACAAGTGCAAGTACTGGAGTTCATCGGAGCAGAACTGGACACCAGCCTAGGCAGAGCTTTTCTGCCCCAGGACAGGGTAAACAGCATTCTGCAGATTGCAAACTCATTTGTAGCAGGAAAACCCAAGCCAGCCAGAGAATTCCTCAGGTTGCTGGGTCACATGGCAGCTGCCGCCACGGTGGTGCTAGGCTCCAGATTCCAAAGGAGAGACATCCAGTTTCATCTGAGACAGTACTGGTCACAAAGGACAGACCCACTGTCCAAACTGGTTCCAGTCACCCACAGCCTATTACAGGCATTATAGTGGTGGCTGGACGAGCACGACCTTTG
This sequence comes from Neoceratodus forsteri, assembly GCA_016271365.2. NCBI lineage: Eukaryota > Metazoa > Chordata > Ceratodontiformes > Ceratodontidae > Neoceratodus > Neoceratodus forsteri. The sequence goes on along the minus strand of CM057458.1, from coordinate 1,338,580,324 downwards.
GGTAGGCGTACCTTTTCTAAAGGAACAGCCTTCCTTAATTCTCACAACAGATGCCTCCCTTCTAGATTGGGGAGCACACATGCTGGACCACACAGCAAGTGGTACATGGTCTCCCCAAGAGTCCCTGTTGCACATAAATCTGCTGGAGCTCAGGGCAGTGTACCTAGCTCTTCAGGCATTTGCCCCACATCTTCAAAACAAAGTGGTGCAGGTCAGAACAGACACCACCACCACTATGTATTATGTCAACAAACAGGGAGGAACCAGGTCAACCCCACTGTGCACAGAGGCAATGAGGCTGTGGTCTCTGGCATACTCCATGAAAGTACCCCTATCAGCCATACACCTTCCAGGAAAGGACAATGTGCTGGCAGATTCCCTCAGAAGGATAAGTCAAGACCATCACGAGTGGTGTTTGAATACCCAGATAGTCAGTACAGTTTTCAGGAGGTGGGGCACTCCAGAGGTGGATCTTTCTGCCTTTGTAGAAAATCACCAGTTACTGATGTACTGTTGCAGGCCTCCTCTCAGGGGTACACTTCCCCTAGATATGATGGCCCTGGACTGGTCAGGGAAGTTTCTGTATACCTTCCCTCCTTTTATAATGATATTCAGGACCCTGCTGAAATTGAGGTCCCAACCAGCAACAATGATACTGGTGGCGCCAGATTGGACAAGGCAACACTGGTACTCACTTTTGTTGACTCTGTCAGTAGTTCCCCAAATTCACTTGCCCAGGAGACACAACCTGCTGACCTCCTCTCAGGGCAGGATCCTGTATCCCAGCCTCAAGTCACTGAGACTCAAGGCCTGGCTCTTGAGGACTTAGAATTTGCTAACCTTAAACTGTTAGAACAGGTGCTGACAGTACTTAGGGATTCCAGGAAAACTTTCACTAAGAAAACATATTCTTCTAAATGGAAGAGGTTCTCCATATGGTGTTCAGGTAAAGGCACTGACCCCTCTAGGACTGACTTGGCTATTCTCCTGGATTACCTGACACATCTATATTCATTAGGCCTGAAGCCCTCGACCCTCAAGGTCCACTTGGCTTCAGTCTCAGCTTACCTGTCAGCTGGCAAAGAGAGGTCCATGGCCTCTCATCCAGTCTTCAGGAAATACTTTAAAAGCCTCAACCTCCTGTACTCTCCCCTAAGGGAACTGGTCCCGGCCTGGAATCTGAATATCTGCATTGCCAAGCTCATGGATGCACCATTCAAGCTCATGGCAACCGCAGATCTGAAGTATGGCACTTGGAAAAATGTGTTTCTGGTTGCTATTACTTCAGCCAGAAGGAACAGTGAGTTACAAGCCCTGTGCACACATGTGGACTACATCTCATTTCACAGGGACAAAGTGGTCCTCAGGACCTGTAGAAAATTCCTTCCCAAAGTGGTATCTGATTTCTACTTAAATCAGTTAATCACTCTACCTGTTTTCTTTACAGAGAATTTCAGTTCTCCAGAAAAGAGACTTCACTCCCTTGATGTCAAAAGGGCACTTAGCCACTATATTGACAGAAACAAGTCTTACGGATCAGGTCAAACATAGCTCTTCCTCACCTATGGTGAAGTAGGTAAGGGCAGAGCTGCCACAAAACATACAGTTGCTCACTGGATAGTGGCATGTATACAGTTTTGTTACAGTAAAGTGGGTTAACAAGCGCCCCTAGGCTTGAGGGCACACTCCACCAGGGGCACAGCTGCTTCAGTGGCAGCTTCAAGAGAGAGTCCACTACTAGAAATCTGCAAAGCAGCTACATCAAAAACAGTGCACACTTTCACAAAGCACTACAGCCTGGACCTTCAGTCCAGAAGTGATGCCAGGTTTGGCACAGCAGTTCTGCAGAACCTGTTTCCCAAATAGGTTATCTGCCCAACCTCCAAAGTTACTGTTTGGTAGTCTGCATCAGTTTAATCATAATGAGTGATTCCTGGGGTTAGAAGAAAAAAATACTCAACCATAGTAATCTTGTTTCTTCAAAGGGATCACTCATTATAATTAAAGCACCCACCCTTCCTCCTCTACCAGAACCTATTAAAAAAAAAAGGCTGTTCTGCATCCCTGCCTTAAGGTTTTCTATATAGGTCAGGTTAGAGACTCACTCTTTTAACCAGTTGGTTTCCTTGTGGTCTCAAGTTTTTAGGCTTGCTTCTTAGGGATGTTTTGACCTGAGGGGACAAAAAAAAATATTTTATAATGTATTATTTTTAACTAGTGGGTCTTATACCCAGTTAGGCTACGTATGACTCTGAAGCACTTAGAGAGTGCAGCAGTTACTAGGTCAGCAGTTTGAAATTGGCACGGGTCAGTTGAGAGTTCCATCATTTGCATAGCATTCCATCTCTCTGGGCAGTTCAACACAGGAGGCAGACTGCATCAGTTTAATCATAATGAGTGATCCCTTTGAAGAAACAAGATTACTATGGTGAGTAATTTTTTTCTTCCTGCATTTGTTTAAGTTTTTTAAGCTAGTTTTTGTGGGATATTTCTTTGTTTTTCTTATTAGTGGTGCTAATTTCTTCTTTTCTTTCCTGCAATTTGTGAAGAACCAATTCTCATATCTATACTTCTTATGTACAGTTCTCATTTTATTGGTATATGTCTCTACACATTACTGGTAATGTTCTATTATTTTATTGTATATTATCGTAGGTTTAAACTCTTTATTTCTGGCTTAATCTCTTTAGTGAAGTTATAGCTCATTTTAAGTGCAGTGTCAAATGGTATTTTCCCATTTTATTTTATTATTTATTATTTCCAACGTTTCTTCTTCCAACAGTATCAAAGGATTTTTTGCTTTCCTATAGAGCAGTTATAGGGTAATGATCACTTTCTGTTCTTTGCAATATTTTGAAATCTATATAAATTTTGTCAAATTCACACATCGAGCTAAGCATGTAATCTAATCAGTAGTTGTAGAGGCTTTTGCATTTGTGCATGTTGTTTTTCCTTCACTATCTGCAGATAACCTACCATTTAGTATTATCAATTGTAGGGTATCCATCAGGTTTTCCATTTGTTTATGTTTATCATTACTCTTTTTATCTTGAGATTTCCTGAATGGGATATTTAGACTCTCTAATATTATTTTATGATAATTGTTTTGTATACTTTTACCATATCTAATATTAAAGTCTCCCATTATTAATATATCTGAGCATGCAGTTCCAACTATTAGCTTTTTTATGTCCTGTGCAAGTTTTTCAGTTATTTTTTTGTCATAGGAGGTAGAATTAAAAGGATGATTACATACATTCCCCAGGACAATCAGTTCATCCCAGATTGCTAATAAAATAAGAAGGTAGTTCTGATTTACCATTGTTTTAATCACTTTTAGGCAGTCTGTTATTTTAACATATGTCACTAACCCACCCATGAACCTACCCATTTCTTTTATTTTTTTTGACCTGGACAATGTATATCAATGTACTCATTCAGTTTTATATTGTCTTCAGAATATGGTTCATGCCAGGTTTCCTGCATGGAGATAATATCTATTCTATTAAGAAATGCAAGAAACTCTAAATCCATGAATCGTGAAGAATGACCTGCAATATTTTATGTCAAAATTCCTACATTTTCAACATTTTTATTCAAATAAACATTTAAGGTGTTTTCTAAAGATTCATTAAGTTGAGAGTCGTACTTATTTATTTGTTATTTATTTATTTATTTGTTTTTGGTAACCGGGTGAGGTGTACTAGACATAGAAATGCCCGTTTTCAGACACGGGCGGTTATAACAAAATGAATACATGACAAAATGGCAGCTATACAGTACAACACTTGGCTAAAATAGAAAACAGTACAGATAATCAATAGTCAGTACAAATATAGTTAACAACGAAGGCAGAAAGGCAATCAGTATTACAGTGGGTCAAGTTTAGAGAGTCATTTTTATTAACAGGCCCCCCATTTTCCAAGGGTTAATCATTCTGTTCTTTGAGAATGTGAAACCTGTTACTATGCTTTAGATTGTATACTGTGTTTGTTTGATCCCCTGAATTTTGATCTTTTGTGTGAGTACCTTGAATGGTACAATTCTCTTGTACCTTAGTTAGGTCAACAATCAGAAAGCCCAGCCTGTCAAGTCTAGAACTAGCACCAAAAATATTATTGGCAAATATTGCATTATTTTAAACCAAATCAATTTGATTTCCCTCCTCCTATTTTTATATGTCCTCTGTACATGGACTATATCATCCTCACAGAACACCTCCCATTTTTATATGTCCTCTGTACATGGACTATATCATCCTCACAGAACACCTCCCATTTTTATATGTCCTCTGTACATGGACTATATCATCCTCATAGAACACCTCCCATTTTTATATGTCCTCTGTACATGGACTATATCATCCTCATAGAACACCTCCCATTTTTATATGTCCTCTGTACATGGACTATATCATCCTCACAGAACATCAGCGACATAGCAGAGAGGCTTCAGGGGAAGGTCTGCCTTTTCACAGATGACACAAAACTTAGTAACAGGATGGACACCCTGAGGAGGGTGGAGGCAATGAAGAATGATATAAGGTTATTGGAAGAGTGGTCGGAAACATAGCAGCTGAAATTCAGTGTCAGGAAATGCAAAGTGATCAACTTGGGGAGGAGGAATCCAAATACAACATACACACGGGGGGGGGGAGAAAATGGCAGCAACCAGGCAGGAGGAGGATCTAGGGATTATAATTGCAAATGACCTTAAGGTGGGGACCTAGTGCAGCAAAGCAGTGGGCAAGGCTAGCAGGATGCTGGCGTGCATAGGGAGAGGGATAACCAGCAGAAGGAGGGAGGTGCTGATGCCACTTTATAGCTCCATGGTGAGGCTACACCTAGAGTATGGGGTACAGTTCTGGAGGCCCCGTCTAAGAAAGGACATAGATGGCATGGAAAGGGTGCAGAGATTGGCCACTAAATTGGTGCATGGGCTAAGAGGGATGGCATATGAGGAAAGGTTGAGGGAATTGGATTTGTATCCTCTGGAGATAAGAACGGAAAGAGGGGACATGATTGAAACATTCAAGTATGTGAAGGGGATCAATAAAGTGGGGAAGAGCTTATTTACAGGGAAGGTAGATACAAGAACTGGGGGCATGAACTGAAGGTGGAGGGGGAAAGGTTTAGGGGAAATGTTAGGAAGTATTACTTCACTGAGAGAGTGGTTGAGCCCTGGAACAGACTGTCGGAGGAGGTGGTCAGTGCCAGTATAGTGGAGGGATTCAAAATGGTGTGGGGCAAACACAGAGGGTTGTCAAGGGGAGGACGAGGAGAATCTTGGGGGAGTGACAGGTGGGGGGGGGGGGAATGGGCAGACTCAATGGGCCAGGAAGACCCTTATCTGACTTCACATGTCTATGAATTTATGAATTCAATGCCCAGCAAATTACCCATTAATTGTGTAATGACTTGATTTTAACTTTGGTTGAGATTCAAAACCCATACAGTTGATTCCAAAAATGGATAAGGTTATGTCTGGTGAAGCCTTAATGTCATCATCCTTAGTTATTAAATCTTGTAAGGTATACACCATGTCCACATTATTAATTAATTCTACTTTAGATTGTATACCTTTGTTAATCAGGTTTGAAGTTAAGACTGAAAAAGCCAGACTTAAATCAAGTGATTGTAAATAATTAGAGTTTTGCCAGACATAAATTGCCACTCTTTCATGTTTAAAGAATAGATAGATAGATAGATAGATATAGAGGATTGTGTATGAGCAAGCATACACAACAAGGCAGTTGTGATCGAGAGGTTTCCGTGGTAACCAGAGACCTCGAGAGCGTAGCTCGAGAGGTCCGTTACCACGGAAACCTCGATATCCTACAACTGCCTTGTTTGTGTATGCTTGCTCATACACAGTATTTTATAGTGTATGGGCAAGCATAATCAGCGCTCTGTGATCCCCCAAACAAGTCTACCTCTTAAAATAAGGCTTACTCAGGATGTGTAGCAGCTGCCACGACTTCCCAGATCGCCATGGGCTGCCCAGCTGCGACGAGCTTATCAGCTGATCTTGCTGCTGTGCTACACCGTGACGTACTGTGCAGCACAACAAGATACTGATGCACTGAGGCAAGCACAACAACGCTGTTGGGAGCATGGATTTCCATGCTGAACAGCATTCTACCATACACTATAGCTATTTTATTTATAAAAGCATCAATTTCTAAGGACTCTGGGTGCTGTACGATAAAAACAAATAACAATGTAAAATGTACAAAAATGTACATAATTCAACAGAGAGCAAATTTAAAATTCATTTATCTGTCACACTAAAACACACAATTGATCAATCAATAAAAGCTTGCTGGAACAGATAAGTTTTTAGACCCTTTTTAAAGGCTTCTACCGAGGAGGCCTCCTTTAAATAAACAGGAAGGGAGTTTCACAGGGTAGGCACTGTTACTGAGAACACTCTGTCCCCAGAATGCCGCAGCCTAACCCTGGGAACTCCAAGGAGGCCTCCCCCGGCAGAACGGAGTGCCCAGGGCAGATGGTAGGGTCAAGGAGATCTTGCAGATAGACAGGTCCCCTTTCATGCAGGGTGTTGTAGGTCAGAAGCCCTACCTTGAAGACAATCCTCCACCTGACCGACAGCCAGTGCAGTCCGCGGAGGACATGGGATAGAAGTATCAAATAGTTTCCAAGACAATCATTTACTCTTGTTGTATCCACAGTATCATTAGGCAAAATGTCAAGACCCAGCCATTCAGTACATATCATCTGCCCTAATATCATCAGGACTTGTGAATTTTCCACCTCCTCTCTATCTACTTCCCCTCATTATCAACACAGTCTGATCATTTTCCAGCATTTTAACTTCCTGTGGGGTTACATGTGCTTGATCTTCCTGGACATAAAGTCTCCACCGCTCATTCACACTAATGGGACTACGCCAGAGGTGCTAGGACTGAGCGGGAGCCAAAAATGTTCAGGAGGGCCGGAGCTGAGGTAGGGCCATGAGGAAGCGGCGGCGCAAGCCCGGCTCACACAGTATAGGCTACCTTGGCATCGACCCTCCAACTGCCTCAGTTCCTTTTTTCCCGCCATTGAATGCATTTCAGTAATGACATCGCTCGCCCGCCGGGAGTCAAATCTTCACGTCTATATGACAGCAGCTATAGTCGCTCAATATTGATTAGTTTTTATTTATTTAGTATTTCAGTTTAAAAAGTCAATTTCACAACGAAAAGTCTTCTTCAGCCCACTGACATGGAGTCGACTCATGAACGGGCCCGGTGATGGTAGGGAGACTTTGCATGAAAGCTGTGTTTTCAGCATGGCTGGGTCTGGTCCACTGCCCTCACGGGGTGGGGGTTCTAACTACAGGTAGTACGGTACCCGGGTGGGATGGGTGGTCCTCCGGAAAGCACAAAAAGAAGCGGTCCCATTCTCGATCTTCGTTGAGGACTTGGCACCCCTCGACCTCGAGTTCTTCTTCAACCCCCCGGTTGAAGAAGAAACAATACTGCTCGAGGTCACCCTCTGGTCTGCGTGATGATTGTCAGTGGTGAGGGGCAGGGTTTGACTCCAACTCCTCCGGGGTCCCCTACAGCCTCTGTTCCTGGTGACCAACATCCTTGACTCCGGAATCCCTCCCTGGGGGGTCTTCCGGTGAGCAGTTTCATCATTGGGCTGCTCTTATGGAGCAATGGGTTTGGCAGTTGTCCTGCCTGTCTGAGCCTGCAGGTCTGTCTCCAGGGCCTTTGGGCCTAACAGTTTCGAACCTGTGAGCAGGGCAGTTGGGACTTCCTAGTTGTGCGGCGCCTTCTCCAGTGCTGTCGATGCCATGCTCTGGTGCATTCCACCTCATATGGCTGTGATGCAGGGGCCAGCACAGGTGCCATTTTCTCCTACTAATTTTCTCAGATCTTCCTCCCTGACTCAGAAAATTGGGTCTCTGGTGTTGCTGAGGCACCTAGGGCGGTCTTGGTGGTGCCACACCCGGCGCCGCTCCCTAGGCCGGCACTGACTTCTCTTTCAGTGTTGCTCCCTGTGCCGGTACCATCTATGCAGTCAACGCTGCCTAGGGTGCCGGGAGTTTTCGACTCTGATTTGCAGGGTGCCTCCTCCTTTTTTTTCCTTCTTTTCCTATTTATACTATCCCTCTGGGGCTAATAGGAGACTATATTGTGCCTAATTCTGATCTTCGATTAAGAGACAACTTTGATGATGATTCTTCTCTAGGAGTGGCAAATAAACCCTCTCCTTCAGTAGAGCCTCTGGTTGAGGACCCTTCCTTTAAGTCTCTGCTAAAGAACATGAATTCCACTCTCTCTCTCTCTCTCCAGACTTCAGAGATTGATCTGGGGAAATTACTGTGTCTGCAGTATCTGCACGTTCCAGATATTCCTGTGGAATTGACTCCTCCGGTGCAGCCTTCTTTTGAGACTCTCTAAAATGGTGTGGGATAATCCGGCGCTTATTCCTTCCATTGCTAAATCCATAGACAGGAAATACCCCCCCCAAGATCAACCTATCTTGGCCTCTCAAGCCTTTGCTGATGCCATAGTTGTCTTGGCAGAGAATGTCAAAGCCGTCCTTCCTCAGGAATCTACGGCACGTCCATTAAACAAGGAATCTCATAAAACTGACACCTTGGGGAAGCGAGTTTTCACTGCCTCCACCCTGGATATGCGCATTGCTAGCTACCAGGGTTATTTCTCTTAGTATGAGTACACCCTCTGGCATTCGCTCAAAGCCACTGTGGAAGCTCTTCCAGAGTCTGATGTTAGCTCAGAGCTTCTCCAGACCATTACTAGAGGCACCGAGTCCAACAATTGGCAACTAAAAGCTGCTATGGACACCTTTGACACTGCTTCCAGGACAGCAGCAGCTGGTATTTGTACCCGACACCACTCGTGGTTATGAACAACAGGATTCACAAATGATGCCCAGCAGAGAGTTATGAGCTTACCATTTGATGGAACTTATCTCTTTGGCCCTCAAGTCAAGCAGGCACTAGAGGCCACACAGAAAACTAGAATGGCTATTAGAACAGCCAGGCCACCCTCTGCTGCCCCTCAACGGGGTGGAAACCAGTGTCAGTTTCATAACTATCAGTCCTTTTATGGCAAAGGCAGAGGGAGCTTCAACAAAAATCAAGCCCCCCAGCCACAAAAGAAAATGCAGCGGAAGGCACAGGGCCCAAAAGTGCCTAGTGCCACCCTCTGAGATTCCGGCCCAAGTCCCACCTCAGCTGTCTGAGGGGGAGTCTGACTCAGTTTTAAAACCAGTGGAAGTCAGTCACATCAGACAAATGGGTGCTCAGAATAATCCGTGAGGATTACTCTTTAAATCTTTCGGAAACCCCTCTGGATCATCCACCTAAATGACAGCCCAAGCTGTCTGTCTCTCAGTCAGACCTTCTTGCTTCCAAGATTCAAGGCCTTCTGAACAACAGGGCAATAGAAGTAGTTCCACTGGATCAATGGAACACAGGTTTCTACTCCCATTACTTCCTAGTTCCAAAGAAAACAGGTGGCATGCACCCTATTCTCAATCTAAGGAAGTTAAACAAATTTCTTTACCAGGAGAAATTCAAGATGATATCACTTGGCGCTCTTTTACCTTTGATTCATCAAAACGATTGGTTGGCCTCCTTGGACATGCAGGATGCCTACCAACATGTTTTCATACGCCCAAACCACCACATTTATCTCTGATTTGTGGCATTGGGTCAGCACTACCAATTCAGGGTCCTGCCCTTTGGGCTGTCCTCGGCGCCTTGAGTCTTTGCAAAGTGCTTTGCAGCTCTCGCAGTGCATCTCAGGAAACTCATAATTCAAGTGTTCCCGTATCTGGACGACTGGCTACTAGCAAACCCCTCCGGACAAGAGACTCATTCCATTCCATTGCTACGGCTTCCAAGTTCCTCACGTCCATAAGAGTTCTGTTGATTTGGGAAAATCGCAACTACAACCCTCCCAACAATTCCTCTTCATAGGAGCCCTTGTGGATACCTCCAGTGCAAAAGCCTTTCTTCCAGCGGACAGGAGGAACGACATCCTTCAGATGGCCCACTTCATCAGAGAGACAGATGGCCCACTTCATCAGAGAGAACGACTCAGTTCGAGCCATCTTGATGCAGTGGATGCTGAGTCTCATGGCATCCTCAGTGTTCACTGTGCCTCTGGCTCATCTTCACATGAGGACTATTCAGTGGATGCTCAGTACTCAGTGGTCCCCGACCACACATCCCCAGTTCTTTCACATCAAGGTGATGGAACCTCTAAAATGGTCACTCACCTGGTGGAGTCAAGAGGATAACCTTCTGAAAGGGTTTCCCTTTGCCCCACTGGAATCTCTGATCTCAGTCACCACGGATGCATCCCTACTCAGATGGGGAGCTCACGGTCTAGATCTCCACACCCAAGGTTGATGGAATCAGGACGAGTCTCAACTCCACATAAATATCATAGAAATGAGAGCTGTCCTGTACGCAGTCTGAGCTCTGAAGGACATTCTCTTTCACAAGATCATTCTCTTTCAAACGGACAACAAAGCAGTGATGTACTACATCAACAAACAGGGTGGAGAACACTCTAACCCCCTGTGCAGGGAAGCAATGAGAGAGTGGGAGTGGTGCCTGGAGCACAAAGCCCTGATCCAAGTGGTTTACCTTCCGGGAGTGCAGAACGATCTAGCAGATCGTCTCAGCAGAACGGAAACAGATCCTCATGCGTGGTCTCTTGACACAAGTGTTGTGCAATCGCTCTTCAAAGAGTGGGGAATTCCGGACCTGGACCTTTTTGCACCCCCACCCAACACAAAACTGCCTCTGTTCTGCTCCAGAAATCCAGAACCTGGCGCTTTCTGTCAGGATGCATTCAGACTGCTGTGGACAAGACGCTTTCTGTATGCATTTCCTCCTCTTCCCTTAGTTCAGAGGGTACTGCTCAAGCTGGAGGCACAAGGGGGCAGAATGATTCTCATTGCCCCATTCTGGCCTCGTGAGATTTGGTTTCCATTAATCAACAGATTATCGGAAACTTCACCGAGACAGCTTCCACTTCAAATGGACCTGCTGACCCAGGGCCTGGTGGTCCATCCCAACCTGAGATCCCTTCATCTCCTTGCTTGGCTCCTGAGGAAATAGAAGTGAGTAAATTTGACGTTTCAGATAGAGTCTCTGGCAGTCTTTTAGCGGCTTGCAAGCCAGCTACTAGGAAAACTTATACAGCAAAGTGGAAGCGGTTCTCCATCTGGTGTGCAAAGCCCTCCCTAGATCCCTTTTCCTTCCCACCTAACAAAGTCCTGGAGTATCTTCTGGACCTGTCAAAATGCAGTACTCAACTGTGAAGGTTCACCTCTACGTGATCTCAGCGTACCACAAGCCTGTGCACTGCATGTCTCTGGCTCAGTTGCGTTTGATCAAGAGGTTCCTTAAAGGTATACTTCACACTAGACCACCAGTCAGAAGACCAGTAGCCACCTGGGACATTAACCTTGTGCTAGACATGCCCACCTTTAAACCTTTCGGGCCCCTAGCAACTTGTAAGCTGATGTTCCTGACTTGGAAGACCACCTTCCTTGTAACCATTACCTCCGCTCGCAGTGTCCGAAATACATGCATTAGTCACAGACACCCTGTATACTGTATTTCACAAAGACAAGGTGGTTCTTAGAACTTACCCTAAGTTTCTTCCTAAAGTAGTCTCAGAATTCCATCTGAACCAATCCTTGGTTCTTCCAACCTACTTTTCGAACTTCAAGAATGAGGGGAAGCATACCCTATATTTTCTGGATGTTAAAAGGGTTTTGCGGTTCTACTTAGAGAGAACTAAAGAGATCCACAAATCTAAACAACTATTTGTCTCTTTCAGCATGGCCCAGCTGGGTCAGCCTGTTGCTATCAGATGTGTTTCAGCGAGGCTAGTGGCATGTCTTTGCCAATGCTACTCCATGGCACAGGTTAAACTGGAAGGCAGAGTATATGCTTATTCTACCAGGGCAGTCGTGGCATCTCTGGCAGAAATTCGAAATGTGCCCATTGCAGACATCTGCAATGCAGCTACTTTGAGTTCCGTGCACACTTTTGTGAAGCACTATGCTTTGGATGTCCATGCCAGACAGCATCAATCCTTTGGCAGGATAATCCTTAATGGACTCCTGTCCTAAGTGAGCTCCTCTCTCCTGCCACCTTTCTTGAGGGAATTATTTTAGCATGGTACTCTTCCATTAGTGTGAATGAGTGGTGGAGACTTTATGTCCAGGAAGATGTGAAAATTATGTACTTACCGTAATTCTTGATCTTCTTGGACAAAGTTTCCACCACTCATTCACATGCTCACCCTCCATCCCCCGAGCTCACTTATCTTGTTTCTGGTCTTCACTCCCTCGATGGCTGGGCTGTGAAGACTCTGTTGTGTTGACCCTTCTTATATGGGTGATTCGGACTATCTTATGTCCAACATAGGTTAGTTTCACTGGGTTAGTTTATGCTGCACCTCCTTGGTAAAAAAGATACTGAGGCGGTTGGAGCATTGACGCCGAGGTAGCCCATATGGCGTGAGCCAGGCTCATGATGCTGCTTCTTCGTGGCCCTACCTCGGCGCTGGCCCTCCTGAAGATTTTTGGCTCCTGCTCAGTCCTAGTGCCTCCGGCATAGTCCCATTAGTGTGAATGGGTAGTGGAGACTTTGTCCAAGAAGATGAAGAATTGCGGTAGGTACGTAATTTTCATTTCTTGCTGCATTTTATCACTCTGTGATTCAATTTGTTGTATTTGGCTACTTTTATTTGATTTTTGTTTCACTGAGCTTTCAGATTTTTTTATTTTTATTTTTGTTCCTATTACATTGAACATCAATTTCTTGCTCTTTCACCATGTTCTTACCTTTTTTTATTTTGTTAGTAACATTTCTTTTTGCATTTTTTCTTTATTTTATTCCCCCTTTTAATTTTAGAATTATTTGTTGATTTATTGACATTACTTTCCATTGGGGTATTATCATTGTGCTGGTTCACCATATTTATTTCCTCCTTGGAATCTAAATCAATAAGATTATGAGCCACTGAGAGGGATTGATTTAACTCGTTCTTATGTTGCTTTTTTGAAATTCCAAGATATCCTCTACTCTGGCAGCATTTATAACAACTTCACTCCTTCGCTGGAAAATGTAATTTTGAAGAATGATAAGTTGGTCCATTATAGCAATGGTTGCTATGTGTGGATCTTTTAGAACCACTATCAAATCTATATCTGGGAAGGGAGAGTAGGAGCATTGTTTTTCCCTCATTTCCTTTTGCATTATGTTCCCTCTTAACCATCTCTTTGAGATCAGTTATGGTTTCATGCAATTCCAACCTGATCTCCTGAATTTCTTACTCTATATTAGCTATAGTGGTTGCTGTATTTCTCTTAGATATATCTAAAGTGGAAGTAAAATTCAGTAAATGTTAGAAACTATCAGTCTGAAAATCAAGCTCAATCTGAAATGTTCCTAATATTACTAAATCATTTTGAGTATTGAGGTTCAGAGGTGGTGATTCAAACCCAAGGAAATCTTACTGTATTCTGACAAATGCAGTATGGTCTCACCATAGGACTGCCCCGGAGCTGAAATGGTTAATAGAACCTATGCTAATAGTGGAATGTTAGGCTCGAGGTTGGTTTTCAAATCACTGTCCCTGGTTGCACTTCCTGCAACTGTCAGATTCTTTACTCCGCTTGTCTCAGTAAGACGTCTCCGGAGAGTCACTTTCACTTTCACTGAAGAAATTTATTTTCTCGTTTTTTTCTAAAGTCTGTTGTTTATTCTCGGTTTCTGAAGCACTGTCCTTGGTTGACAGGTTGAATTAGTCTAGATTTAGTGAATATTTGGTGATTTTCTTCGGTTTCTACTCGGTTTCTCCAACTGGGAAGGAACCGATATTGTTTCCTTATTTTTACAGTTTAACTTAACTCTATTGCCGTCTGATAAGGCGGTTTAGAAAAAAAAAAAAAGTGTTTTTACTGGGGTAACTCTTGGTCTTCTATTTAGTGTCACAGATCAAGAAACAAATGGCCCCACAGGTTTCCAACATTGTACAGAGTGTGGGGAACCGTTCGTTAAGGCAGATACTCATTTAATTTGTGTTTTTTGTTTGGGGTTTGACCACCTCCAAGAGGACTGTGATATTTGCAAATACTTCCCTCAGTCGATGCTTGATAGGTGACTTAAGCGACTACAGGAGAAGATGTCTGATAAGGCTGCTGAACCGGCTAAGGACAAACTGACCACGGGCCAAGTTGAACTGGAGAACTAGCCCTCTGACCAGGGTGACGGTTCTTCTACCAGAAAGCGCCCCGCAGATCCTGCCGCTAACCCGGCAACTGGGGGAAAAAGAAAAAAAGAAGGAAAAGCATGTAAAGGTTGAACTGCAACCGAAAGGAGTAGCGGTTCCGACTGCTGAGGAGATAGCAAACGCTATCCGGATAATTCAGGCTTTGCAACCGAGCACTCCAGTTCCATTTGGGAAGGCCCCTTCAGCTCCTCCTACATTGGTTCCTGGTTCATTAGAAATTGAACAGGAATGGTTAGCTGATGATGATGAGGAGGGCCTATATGATGATGATGAGGATGAGGATTATGGGGAGGTTATTGAACCAGAGGTTTCCCCGGATCCTCACCATTCTGACTCCCCTGATAAAGAACATGAGAATTTTACCTCTCATTATGCCTTTATTAAACAGATGGCTCAGTCTCTTGATCTTCCTACATAGGAGTCTACTGATGAGGAGGAAGAACAAGACTGTAGAGAGATGATGGATGTACCTGTCTTGAAGATGTTGCTGGTACCTATCCATAAATCTCTTAAGAGGCAGGTTCACAAGATCCTGCAGACTCCTACCTCTGTGCCACCAGTATATAAAAAAAGTGGACAAAAATATTGGGTTGCCAAGGCTGGGGCAGACTTCCTGTTCGGGCATCCTAGCCATGAGGGAGTGGTACAGGCTGCTGCCTGTGACAAGGCTGGCATTCCCTTGTCTTCCCACCCTCCTGATAAAAATTCAAGGAGGATGGACACCATTGCAAAGAAGACGTATTTGGGTTCCTCTCTCCTTATCAGACAGGCCTCTTATATGGCATACTTTGCCAGATACCAGAGGACCCTGTGGGACACGGTTATGGAAATGACTAAATCTGTGCCAGCCCCTATGGCAGCTGATTTACAAGAAGCTGCAAAGAGGGGCATTGAGGCTTCTAGGGCACAATTCAGACTGGCTGTAGATAATAATGACACTACAGCCAGCCAGATGGCTTCCTCTATTTCCCTCAGAAGATTTGCCTGGCTTAGGACTACCAACCTGACCCAAGACACACAGTCCAAGGCTTTAGACTTCCCTTGTGAGCCCGCCTCTCTGTTTGGTCAGCAGACAGAGGCTTACATGAAAAAAATGGATGATTACAAAACAGCCTACAAAAGTGCTGCAGCCAAGGAGAGGGCCTCCACCCCTCAGAGAAACCAAGCAAGGGGAGCCAGAGGTAGGGGTCAATATAGGCCTTATTTCCAGCCACAGGTCTACCCTCAGTATCAACAGCAGAGGCAGGGGCAGAAGAGGTGGAACCCGAATTAGCCCCAGTCACCAACCAGCATCCCAGCCTAAACAGACACCCTCAGGTATCTGTCCGGGTCACCTCCCCAGTCCAGATAGAGGGCAGATTGGCCCACTACCTCCAGGAATGGAAGACCATCACTACAGACAAATGGATTTTGGAGGTAGTGAGCCAAGGACTGACTCTCAGTTTCAAGCTACAACCAAGGCTGAGAGCAGGAGTTTTCAGACCATCTTCCCCCTCAGAAACAAAGTTGTTGGAGGAGGAAGTACTGAATCTGCTATCCTTGGGAGCAATAGAACCAGTTCCTCTGGCACAGAGAGGAAAGGGTCTCTATTCAAGGTACTTCCTCACACTGAAAGAAACAGGGGAGTGGCGACCCATATTAGATCTCAGGCATTTAAACAGGCATCTACTGAAGCCAAAGTTCAAAATGGTAACCCTGAGTATTATTCTCCCAACCCTAAGACAAAGGGATTGGTTGGCATCATTGGATTTAAAGGATGCTTACTTCCATATAACCATAAGACAGTCCCACAGAAAATTCCTGAGATTCAGACTGCCATCAGGTCACTACCAGTTCAAGGCAATGCCTTTCGGACTTACTTCTGCTCCAAGGGTGTTCACAAAATGTTTGGCTGTGGTTGTGGCACACCTCAGAAGGTAAGGAGTAGTAGTGTTTCCTTACCTGGATGACTAGCTAGTCGTAGGGCAGTCTCCACATCAGGTGAAGCAGTTTCTGGCACTAACACAGGAGCTCCTCCAGTCTTTGGGGTTCCTGGTCAATCTGAAAAAGTCAGTACTATAACCAGTGCAGCTCCTGGAATTCATAGGAGCTGAGCTGGACTCAGTGAAGGGAAAGGCTTTTCTCCCACAGTCAAGAGCAAATACCCTGGTTCAACTGGCAGACACTTTCAAGGCCCAAAGCCTCAGGCCTGCCAGACACTTTCTACAGCTGCTAGGCCATATGGCAGCGTCAACAGCTACAATGTCAGGAGTGAGATTTCAAATGAGGGATGTCCAGAATCACCTCAGATTGTACTGGCATCAGAAATCAGATCCATTATCAAAACTGGTTCCAGTCACACAAACCCTCCTGCAAGCACTGCAGTGGTGGTTGGACATAGACAACCTCAGACAGGGAATTCCTTTCCTTCAGGAGCTTCCTTCCCTGGTGTTAACCACAGATGCTTCCCTACTAGGGTGGGAGCACACTTAGGGGAGCACACTGTTCATGGTACATGGCTCAAACAGGAATCACTGCTTCAAACAACATGAAGTCTTGCTGTATTCTGACTATATGCAGTTAGCCCCAGCACTTGCACTGCTCCGGAGAGTAAAGGGTTAACTCTATGCAAAGGCATAGAACATTGAGCTTGAGCTCGGTTTTCAAACCTCTGTCTGTGGTACTCTGAAGTGTAACTGTCAGATTTCTTACTCCGCCTAACTGTGATGTCGCTCCGGAGATCCCTCCTGTGCTTCAGTTTGGTAAAAGTTAGAATCGGACGTTTTTTTCAACTGCAACTCCTGTATTTTTTGGTATTCTTACCTCTGTCTCGGTACCAGTAAGTGGTAGTAGTAGGTAGTGGTTATTTTAGTGGTTTTTGTTAGAAATTGTTTTACCTTCGGTTCTTTGCCAGTTGGTCTGGTTCAGAACCGAAATTTATTGTGATTTGTTGTTTTTCTACATTTGTAGTGTGGTGTTCCGGTGCTTATCGGTTCCTAAAAAAATACGATATTTTAGGAATTTTTTTTAACCGACCCGTGACATGGTTGGAACCGATAAGTTGTTAGTCACCTGGCTTAACCACTGACAAGGGTGACTTTTGATATTTAGGCATGTCTGAGAAACACAAAAAGAAAACAGGGCCCACTGGGTTTCAGAACTGTACCGAGTGTAAGGAGGCCTTTGCTAAGGCCGATCCTCATCTCGTCTGTGTGTATTGTCTGGGGTTTGTCCACCTCAAAGAAGACTACCAGATCTGTAAGAACTTTCCCAAAGCCACTCTGGAAAAATGTTTGAGTAGGCTGAGGGAGAGGGAGGCCGAGAAGTCCGCTGACCCGGATGGCCCTTCCAGTTCGGTTGCGACCGAACCTGAGGAGATCCCCACTGACCTGGGCAATACCTCCTCGGCCAAATGGAGAGCCGATTCTGCGGAATCGGTTCCGGCTAAGAGAAAGAGAAAGTCAGCCGGTTCAGATCCGACTTCCCATGGTCCGACCGCTGAGGAGATAGCAAAAGCAATTTCCATAGTGCAATCGCTTTGCCCGGTTCCAACCGAACCAGTATCGGTTCAGAGCTGATCGGTTCGGTCAGAAGTAGCTGCTTCGGATCTAGATCCTGAGTCATACTATGAGGGCGATTGGGAGGAGGATGAAGATTATGAAGAAGAGGGTGAAGGCCTAGATGAGCCAGTAGAGCCTGACATCTCCCCAGACAGGCCTTCTCAGGCTTCTCCTCCCAGGCTTTCTGAGTCCCCTTCCCATTTCTTGTTTTACAAGAAAGTGGCTGAGACTCTTCAGCTTCCTATGGAAGAGGCTCAACAGGATCAGGAAGAACCTGACTGTCTGGAAATGATGGATGTCCCAGAGTCAAAAAGAGTGTCTATCCCCTTACACAAATCCTTGGGGAAGCAGACACAAATAATTTTAGAGTTTCCTACATCCATTCCTCTTGTGGAAAAAAGAATGGACAGGAGGTATGCTTTGCCAGGTCCTGGGACGGAATTCCTTTCAAATCATAGCAGCCATGTTGGGGTAGTGTAAGCTGCAGCCTGTGACAAGGCTAATATCCCCCTGGCATCTCACCCTCAGAATCAGTGAATTACAGGCTTTATCAGTGGAACCTAATTTAATTTCATTTCACAGGGATAAGGTGGTCCTTCGAACCAACAAACCGTTTCTCCCCAAGGTGGTATCAGACTTTCATTTGAATCAGTCTGTGTCGTTGCCTGTATTTTTCACTGACCGTTCTTCCTCTGGGGAGAGGAGATTACACAGTCTTGATGTAAAGAGGGCTCTTAGTTACTATGTGGAGCATACTAAGGCCCATAGGAATGACTGTTCTAGTTGTTTCTCACTTATGGGGAAGTGGGAATGGGCAAACCTGCTACCAAGAGAACAATTGCCAGGTGGATTGTCTCCTGTATCCAATTCTGCTATTCAAAGCTTGGGAAAGAACCTCCCTCAGGCCTGAGGGCTCATTCTACTAGAGGTACAGCTGCTTCGGTCACAGCAGCTAGAGATATACCTTTAGTGGACATCTGTAAAGCAGCCACTTGGAAATCTGTTCACACATTTACCAAGCATTACTCTCTGGACAGTCAGTCATGAAGTGATGCTAGGTTTGGCACGGCTGTGCAGCAGAGCCTGTTCCCAAAATAGGTTCTGTGACTCCCTCCTCCAAGGGGGTACTGCTTGGTAGTCTGCATATAGTCAGAATACAGCAAAACTTCATGTTGTTTGAAGAAAAAATTACTCACCATAGTAATGTTGTTTCTTCTAATGGAGTCTTGCTGTATTCAAACAACATGAAGCCTTGCTGTATTCTGACAAGTGCAGTTAGCCCCAGCCTTTAAACTGCCCCGGAGAACAATGGGTTAACTTTTCTATGCATGGCATAGAATGTTCATCTCGAGCTCGGTTGATGTCTCTGCCTGTTGTTATTCGAACAGCAAACGTCAGATTCTTTACTCCGCCTCACTGAACAGTCACTCCAGAGAGTTCTCCTGCTGCTCGGCTCAAAGTCGGTTGAAGTGTCGGTTTTCGGTCGGTTTCTACCGAAATTTTGTTTCCGCATAGTCGGTTCAAGTCTCTATCTGTTTTCTGTGTGGAACTTGTAAAAAGTGTGGATCGGTTCGGCTGAACTCATTGTTCAGGTAAATTTGATACTTTACTTTAGTGTGTGGTTACCGGTCCGTATCGGTTCTTAAAAAAAAAAGGGTTTTAGTATGTTTTTTTCCAAGACCAGTGACACGGTCAGGAACCGATAGGGGAGTCTTGCCTGGTGGTTGCTGAAAAAAGGGTAAGTTTGGTTAGGTTGGCCATGTCTGAGAAACCCAAGAAAAAAACCGGGCCCACTGGGTTTCAGCACTGCAGTGTGTGTGGGGAGGTCTTTGCTAAGGCCGATCCCCACAGCACCTGTGTTTATTGTCTGGGGTTTGACCACCTCGATTCAGACTGCCAAATTTGTAAACATTTTCCCAAATCTACCCTGGAAAAGAGATTAGGTAGACTGAGGGATAGGGAGGCCGAGACGTCCGCTGACCCGGATGGCCAGCCCGGTTCGGTTCCGACTGAACCAGGAGGAGTGCCCTCTGACCAGGGCGATACTTCTTTGGGCAAAAGGAGAGCCGATTGTGAGAAATCGGTTCCGACAAAAAGAAAACGCAAAGACAAGTCGACCGGTTCGGATCCAGAATCTCATACTCCGACCGCCCAAGAAATAGCCAAAGCGATTTGTATTGTGGAATAGCTTTGCCCGGTTCCGACTGATCCGGCAGCTTTTGGCAGGGGCTCAGTTGGTTGGGTCCCCGCTTCAAGACTATACCCTGGAAGAATTTTATGAACTGGAGTTTGAGGAGGAAGGAGAGTTGGAAGATGATTATGGTGATGGTGAAAGTCTGGATGTGCCTATTGACCGGACATCTCCCCAGACAGACCTTCAGGTGTTTCTCCTCCTAGGCTGTCTGAGTCCCCTACGCACTTCATGTTTTACAGGAAGGTGGCTGATACCTTCCAGCTTCCTGTGGAGGAGGCAGTGGAGGATCAGGAGGAGCCTGACTATGTAGAGATGATGGACATCCCAGAGTCCAGGAGACTGTCTATTCCCCTCCACAAATCCTTTGGGAAACAGACACAAAAAATTCTTAAGTTTCCCAATTCAAACACCATGAAGTCTTGCTATATTATAACAATAGCAGTCAGCCACTGCAGCTGAACTGCCCCGGAGAGGAAGGAGTTAACTCAGAAGATCTGGAGTTCTACAGGCCTTGAGGCGGCTGTACTAAAGCTCTATCTGGCAGTTTCAAATAGAACTGTCAGATTCTTCCTCCGCTTCACTGAACAGTCGCTCCGGAGATCAGCTCCTTCAGCTCGGTTCATTCTCGGTTCAAGCGAGTATTTTTCGGTTCATTTGAACCGCCAAAAGTTATTATTTTTACCGCATTTCGGTTTTAAAGCTCTATCTGGTAACCGTAAGTACAAAAATTTAAGTCTGTGTGGAAAATTAATTATCGGTTCGGTTTTGAACCGATCGGTTGGTTTTTTCTGTATTTTAAAAGTGTACAGTGGGTTTTAGAGTGCGGTTCCCGGTTCTTATCGGTTCTAAAAACGGAATTATAACGGTTTTTTCAAATACCGCGACACGGTTAGGAACCGATAAGGGTGTCTTGCCTGGCACTGCCATCAAAAGGGCAAGTTTTGGTTAGGCTGGCATTATGTCTGAGAAACCCAAAGAGAAAACCGGCCCACTGGGTTTCAACACTGTGATGTCTGTGGGGACGCTTGCCAAGGCTGACCCACACACCACTTGTGTTTGTTGTCTGGGGTTGACCACCTCCTGTCATACTGCCAGGTAAAATTTCCCTGCAGCCACCCTGAGAAGAGATTGGGCGGCCTCAGGAACGAGAGGCCAAAAGTCCGCTGACCTGATGGCCAGCCCGTCCAGTACCCACTGGACCAGAGGGAGTGCCCTCTGACCAGGCGAGACTTCCTCGGCAAAGGAAGGCTGGTTCAGAGGAACCAGTCCCAAGTAAAAGACAAGGAAATCAGTAGGTCTGGAGTCCAAAATTGTGTCTCCAACTGCTGCAGAGATAGCTAAAGCCATTCAGATTGTCCAGTCACTGTCTCAGGGATCTGTAGAACCACCAACAGCTGGTAAAAGGTTGGTTCGTTCAGTCCCAGTGGTTCAGTATTTTGAAGTTGAGGATTTTTATGAACCACAGGAGGGGGAGGAGGAATTTGATCATTATATGTGTGGCTGGGGGGGTCTGGACGTGCCCATTGAAACGGACATTTCTCCAGACAGACCTTTAGAATCTCCTCCTATTCTGTCTGAGTCCCTTTTCTTTATTTTTTAAAAAGGTTGTAGAAACCTCCAGCTTCCTTTAGAGGAGGCTGTGGATGAGCAAGAGGAGCCTGATTATGTGGAAATGATGGATATTCCAGAGTCTAGGAGGTTGTCTATTCCTTTGCATAAGTCATTTAGGAAGCAAACAACAAAGATTTTAAAAAATCCTCATTCTGTCCCTCCTGTAGATAAAAAAATGGACAGAAGGTATACTTTGTCAGGCTCGGATACAGACTTCCTTACTGAGCAGTGTAGTCATGTAGGTGTGGTACAAGCTGCAGCCTGTGACAAGGCTAATATTCCTCTGGCCTCACATCCTCCTGATAAGGATTCTAGGAAGATTGATGCCATGGCGAAGAAACAGTATATGGCAGCTTCTTTGGGGCTCAGGCAGGCTAATTATATGGCTTATGTAGCTAGATATCAGAAATCTAGGTGGGACACAGTACAGAAGTTAGCCAAGCAGGCCCATGGGCCAGCTGGCTAGTGAGTTGGAACAGGTGGCTGCTGATGGCATTGAAGCCTCTAAAGTTCAATTTCATACTGCTGTTGATGTTAATGATGTTTCTTCTAGGGTCATGGCCACTTCTGTAGCTTCCGTGAGTTGGCATGGCTCAGATGCACTAATCTGTCCCAAGATACCCAGTCAAAGGCTATGGATTTTCCTGTAGTGGGAAATTCTCTTTTTGGGGAGCAAACAGAAAACTATATGAAAAAGATGGATGAATACAGAACTACCTACAAAAGTGCCCAGGCTAAGGAGAAGCGTGCCATGCCACAAAGGCATGCTCCCAGAGGTAGGGGCAGGCCTTTTTCCAGGCCTTTTTACCAATTTCAAGCCTCCTCTGCTGTCTCACAGAGGGGTTTCTTCAGAGGCAGGGGTAGACGAGGCTCTAGTAGACCGTCCCCTTCCCCTCAGCCTAAGGCTGCTGCTAAGCAGGCACCCTGATGGGGTGCCCAGGGCCGATTCTCCTGTACCAGTGGGGGGCAGGTTGGCCTATTTCAGCCGGAACTGGCTGTCCCTAACTACGGACAGATGGGTTCTGGAGGTAATAGGCCAGGGTCTGATTCTCAGCTTCAAACACTTTCCAAAGATGAGAGCCAGGCATTTTCCACCTGCAAATCCTTCAGAAGCCCTTGCTTTGGAAGCAGAGGTTTCTGCTCTGCTGGACTGCAAAGCAGTGGAAGGGTTCCTCCTTGCCATCAGGGCAAGGGGCTTTATTCAAGATACTTTCTTACCCAAAAGACAGGAGAATGCGCCCATTCTAGATTTAAGATACTTGAACAAGCATCTGTTGAAACCAAAGTTCAAAATGTTGACTCTGGCAATGATATTGCCTTCCCTAAGGCCAGGGGACTGGCTAGCTTCCCTGGACCTCAAGGATGCCTATTTTCATGTTCTGATCAGGCCTTCTCACGAAAGTACCTCAGGTTCGAACTGCCTCAGGCCACTACTAGTTCAGGGCAATGCCCTTCGGCCTTACCTCTGCGCCAAGGGTATTCACAAAATGTCTCGCTGTAGTAGTGGCTCACTTAAGAAGGCAAGGGTTGTTGTGTTTCCTCACCTGGACGACTGGCTCATTGTGGGTCAGTCTCCAGGTCAGGTGAATCCCACTTGCAAGTCACCCAGCAGCTTCTCACTTCCCTGGGATTCCTGCTAAACTTACAAAGTCAGTTCTGGAACCAGTTCAGGTCCTAACTTTCGTAGGCGCTAGAATTGAACACAAGGTTAGCCAGGGCTTTTCTTCCCCTCGGAAAGGGTGGACAGACTCATCGCCTGGCATCCTCCTTTACCCTGCGGGTCTCTCGACCAGCAAGGCACTTTCTGCAACTCCTCGGCACATGGCTGCTTCCACAGCTGTCGTGCAGGGAGCAAGATTCCAGATGAGGGACATTCAGTTCCATTTGAGGGCCTATTGGTCTCAAGGAAGGACCCCTTACCAAGTTGGTCCCAGTTACTCAAACTCTGATCCTAGCCTCCACTGGTGGCAGGTCCAGAGCAATTTAAGACAGGGGTTCCCTTCATTCCCATTTTCACTCCTCACCCTCACCACGGATGCCTCCCTGTTAGGGTGGGGGGCTCACTTGGGCGACCTTGCCACTCAGGGGGTATGGTCTCCTCAGGAGTCTCTGCTCCACATCAATCTTTTGGAACTCAGAGCTGTCTTTTTAGCTCTTTGGGTGTTTTCAGATTCTGTCCAGAACAAATTGGTTCAAGTCAGGACAGACAATACCACCACAATGTGGTACATCAACAAGCAAGGGGGCACTTGGTCTTCAGCCTTGTGCACCGAAGCAATGAAGTTGTGGTCTCTGGCTTACTCCCTGAACACCTCCCTGATAGCGGTTCATCTCCCAGGGAAGGACAATGTCCTGGCGGACGCCCTCAGCAGAATTTCTCAGGGCCATCACGAATGGGCTCTGAATCCACAAGTGCTGGGGTCTGTCTTGCCAGATGGGGCACTCCTCAGATAGATCTTTTCGCAGCCCCAGACAACCACCAACTTCCTCTTTTCTGTTGCAGGCCTCAGTTCTGGGCTCAGTCCCTCTGGACGCCTTTCTGTTGGACTGGAAAGGAAGTTCCTGTATGCCTTTCCCCTTCCTCTCTCTCTCCTTTTCAGGGTACTAGTAAAATCAGATCTCAACCTTGCAGAGTGATTCTGATTGCCCAGATTGGGCCAGACAGCCCTGGTACCCTCTGCTCCTGTCCTTGGCAGTCCACCCTGCCCTGAGCCTGCCCAGAGTCCACGACTTACTGGCCTGTGCACAGGGGAGAGTGTGGTATCCGGACCTCAAATCCCTCCACCTCAAGGCTTGGTTCTTGAGGAGCTAGAATTTGTTGACTTACACCTTTCTCAAGGTGTCATGGATATTTTAAAGGCTTCAAGGAAGCCTTCCACTAGGGCCACTTATAATTCTAAGTGGAAGAGGTTTTCCATCTGGTGCTCTGAGAGGCAGATTATCCCAGAATCTGCTGATCTTCCCATTCTACTGGACTATTTGGTCCATCTGAATTCCCTAGGCCTTAGACCAACTACCCTGAAGGTTCATCTGGCAGCTGTCTCTGCTTTTGTGTCAGCAGGAAGCCTGCCTCCCTTTCTTCTCACCCAGTGTGTCTAAGTTTTTAAAGGGTTACTTCATACTAACCCTCCTTTGGAACCAGCTCCGCCTGGGACCTGAATATTTGCATTGCTCAGTTAATGCAACCCCTTTGAGCCTCTCTGTCTTCTGCAGAGCTCAAGTATTTAACTTGAAAACCATTTTCCTAGTAGCTATCACTCTGCCAGACGATAAGTGAGCTACAGGCCCTGTCAGTGGAAGAAGATTTTATCTCTTTCCATAGAGATAAGGTAGTCCTTAGGACTAATAGAAAGTTTTGCCTAAGGTGGTTTCTGATTTCCACCTGAATCAATCTATCTCTCCCAGTATTTTCACTGAGCATTGTTCCTCAGGTGAGAGGAGACTGCACAGCCTGGATGTCAAAAGAGCCTTAAGCTACTATTTAGAGCGCACCAGAGGTCATAGGTTCGAATCCCTCCAACTCTTTCTTACCTATGGCGAGGTTGGCATAGGGAAACCTGCCACTAAGAGAACAATTGCAAGGTGGATTGTTTCTTGTATCCAATTCTGTTATCAGAAACTGGGTAGAGTACCCCCCTCAGGATTGAGGGCCCACTCCACCAGGGTACAGCTGCGTCTCTAGGGCTGCTAGAGACATCCCATTCTGGAGATTTGTCAAGCTGCTACCTGGAAGACAGTTCACACCTTTACCAAGCATTATTCCCTGGATGTCCAGTCCAGGAGAGATGCTTCGGTTTGGCACAGACTGTGCTTCAGAGCCTATTTCCTAAGTAGGTTCTGACCCTCCTCCATGGAGGTACTGCTGTGTAATCTGCTATTGTTATAATATAGCAAGACTTCATGGTGTTTGAAGAAAAATTACTCACCTTAGTAATTGCTTTTCTTCTCATGGAGTCTTGCTATATTATAACCCACCTCCCTCCTGCCCCTCTCAGAACTTCTACTTGGGTAGGGGTGGCGAATTGGTGCAAGCACTGTGTCATGCCATTGTAGTTTTTCCTTACCCTCTTTCCTTTGGGTTAGGGATCTAGATTGTTTCATTTAGGTTATTTATATTCCTCTTCCTGGACTTGAGTCTTTGGGGGAAGGGGGTTCATATGTGCTTGTCAAGGGTGTAAAACGAACCATAATACCATCAATTTTTGTTATTATGGCTCTGAGTGTTTTTGTTCTTTATATTGTTGTTATTACTACTAGTAGGTAGCCATGGGCTAGTGTAGTTTTTCCACACAGACTTTCCGTCCTTTGATGTTAACTGTTAAAGATCTGACAGTTTCATTTGAAACTGCCAGATAGAGCTTTGGGCACAGCGCCCTCGCGCTGTAGAACTCCAGATCTTCTGGAGTTAACGCCTTCCTCTCCGGGGCAGTTCAGCTGCAGTGGCTGACTGCTATTGTTATAATATAGCAAGACTCCATGAGAAGAAAAGCAATTACTAAGGTGAGTAATTTTTTCTTCCATACCTCCTGTGGATAGAAGAATGGACAAGAGGTATACTCTTTCAGGCTCAGATACGGAGTTCCTTTATCAGCAATGCAGCCATGTTGGGGTTGTACAGGCTGCTGCCTGTGATAAGGCAAGCATTCCCTTGGCATCACACCCCCCAGACAAGGACTCAAGGAAGACTGATGCCATGGCAAAGAAGCAGTACATGGCATCTTCCTTGGGACTCAGGCAGGCAAATTATATGGCCTATGCAGCCAGGTACCAGAAGTGCAGGTGGGACGCTGTACTGGCACTGGCTAAACAGGCTTCCCCCCAGCTTGCCAAGGAGCTGGAGGAGGTGGCTGCAGATGGGATTGAGGCATCAAAAGTTCAGTTTCATGCTGCTGTGGACTCTAATGATGTATCAAGAGTCATGGCTACATCTGTGGCTCTTCGGAGAATGGCTTGGCTCAGATGTACTAGCCTCTCACAGGATACACAGGCTAAGGCCATGGATTTTCCTGTAGTGGGTAATTCTCTATTTGGGGAGCAGACAGAGAATTACATGAAGAAAATGGACGAATACAGGACCACTTACAGGAGTGCTCAGGCCAAGGAAAGGCAGGCAACTCCTCAAAGGCAGCAGTCCAGGGGCAGGGGCAGGCCTTTCCAAAGGCCTTTTACCAAGCACAGGCCTCTTCTTCTTTTCACAGAGGGGTTCTTCAGAGGGAGAGGCAGAAGGGGATGAGCAGGCCTGCATCCACCCTCAGCCTAAAGCCCCTGCCAAGCAGACACCCTGATGGGTCTGCCCGGGTCGATTCTCCTATCCCAGTAGGGGGCAGGCTGACTTACTTTGTCCAGGACTGGATGTCTGTTACATCAGACAAGTGGGTCCTGGAAGTAGTAAGCCAGGGACTGCTTCTCAGCTTCAAAAATTTCCCAAGATGAGAGCCAGATCTTTTCCACCTGCAAATCTCTCAGAGACCCTTGCCCTAGAGGCAGAGGTTTCTTCTCTCCTAGCTCTAAGAGCTATATAGAGAGTACCTACCCTACACTGGGGCAAAGGACAGTACTCCAGGTACTTCCTAGCCCCCAAAAAGACAGGAGAGTGGTGACCCATCCTGGACTTAAGATACCTGAACAAACATCTTTTAAAGCCAAAGTTCAAGATGATAACTCTGGGAATTATCCTTTCCTCTCTAAGGCCAGGGGACTGGCTAGCCTCCCTGGACCTCAAAGATGCCTACTTACATTCCCATCGGTGCTCCCACAGAAAGTACCTCAGGTTCAAGTTGCCCTCAGGCCACTATCAGTTCAGAGCAATGCTCTTTGGCCTAACCTCAGCCCCAAGGGTCTTTACAAAGTGCCTGGCAGTTGTTGTTGCCTTCCTAAGAAGACAAAAGATTTCCATTTTTCCATATTTGGACGACTGGCTCATAGTGGGCCAGTCCCCAGGCCAAGTCAAGTTACACCTGCAAGTGACCCAGCAAGTGTTCACTTCTTTAGGATTTCTTCTCAACCTACCAAAGTCAGTTCTCGAACCAGTGCAGCTCCTCAACTTCATAGGGGCAGAGCTGGATACGGTAAAAGCAAGAGCCTTCCTTCCCCTGGAAAGGGCAAGATCTCTCATGGAACTGGTCACTTCATTTAGCCTTCAGGTGTCTCGACCAGCAAGGCATTTCCTTCAGCTCTTGGGCCACATGGCAGCTTCTACAGCTGTGGTCCAAGGCTCAAGATTCCAGATGAGGGACATTCAGTTCCACTTAAGAACTTTTTGGTCCCAATGAAAGGATTCCCTTACCAAACTAATCCCAGTGACTTGAACCCTGATCCAAGCCCTACAATGGTGGCAGGATCAGGGCAATTTGAGGCAAGGGGTTCCATTTGCCACTCAGTCTCATTCAGTGGTCCTTACCACAGATGCTTCCCTGCTGGGCTGGGGAGCCCATTTGGGGGACCTCACCACCCAGGGACTGTGGTCGCCCCAGGAATCCCTTCTACACATCAATCTCTTGGAACTCAGGGCAGTGTTTCTGGCACTGCAAGCTTTTTCCAAATCAGTACAGGACAAGGTGGTTCAGGTCAGAACAGACAACACCACCACCATGTGGTACATCAACAAGCAAGGAGGCACTCGGTACAGCTTTGTGCACAGAAGCAATGAAGTTGTGGTCCCTGGCTTATTCCCTGCAAACCTCTCTGATAGCAGTTCACCTTCCAGGGAAGGACAATGTCCTAGCAGATGAACTGAGCAGAATATCTCAGGGCCATCATGAATGGGCCCTGGATCCTCTGGTGTTGAAGGTGATTTTCTCAAGATGGGGCACTCCACAGATAGATCTTTTTGCAGCCCTAGACAATCACCAACTTCCTCTCTTTTGTTGCAGACCCCCAGTCTTGGGCTCAGTCCTCCTGGATGCTCTGATTCTGAATTGGGAAGGGAAATTTCCATATGCTTTTCCCCCCCTTCCCTCTTCTGTTCAGAGTGTTAGTCAAGATAAGGTCACAACCTTGCAAAGTGATTCTGATTGCTCCAGACTGGGCCATGCAGCCATGGTATCCCTTGTTGCTGTCCCTAGCAGTCCATCTTCCCTTGTCTCCTCCCAGGAATTACAACCTGTTAACATCCTCTCAGGGGGAGGATTTGGTACCCCAATCTTCAGTCTCTCAATCTCAAGGCTTGGCTCTTGAAGAGTTAGAGTTTGCAGATCTGGATCTTTCCCAAGGGGTTCTGGATATCCTCAAGGCTTCTCGAAAGCCCTCCACCAGAAAGACTTACAACTCCAAATGGAAAAGATTCAGCATTTGGTGTTCTAAGAAGAATATTTCTCCAGACACTGCTGAATTGCCTACGGTTCTGGATTATATGGTGCATCTCAATGGCCTAGGCCTCAGGCCAGCTACTCTCAAGGTACACTTGTCAGCTGTTTCTGCTTTCCTGTCAGTAGGCAAGTCTTCCTCACTGTCATCCCACCCTGTATTCTGTAAGTTTTTCAAGGGATTGCTTCACACCAATCCCCCTTTAGGGATCCTGCTCCTGCTTGGGATCTTAATGTTTGCATTGCTCAGCTTATGCAACCCCCTTTTGAACCTTTGTCCTCAGCAGAGCTTAAATACTTGACTTGGAAAACTGTGTTTTTGGTAGCCATTACTTCTGCTAGACGTATCAGTGAATTGCAAGCCCTGTCAGTGGAACCTGATTTCATCTCTTTTCACAGAGGTAAAGTGGTCCTTAGAACTAACAGAAGGTTCTTGCCTAAAGTGGTTTCAGATTTCCACCTGAATCAGTCTATATCTCTCTCCCTGTTTTCTTCACTGATCATTCTTCCTCGGGAGAGAGGAGGCTACACAGTTTGGATGTTAAAAGAGCCCTTAGCTACTACATAGAGCATACCAAAGGTCACAGGTTTGACTCTCTCCAGTCATTTCTCACGTATGGAGAAGTTGGGAAGGGCAAACTTGCCACCAAGAGATCTATTGCCAGGTGGATTGTGTCTTGTATACAATTCTGCTATGAAAAACTGGGTAAAACTCTGCCCTCAGGCCTGAGGGCTCATTCCACAAGAGGTACAGCTGCTTCCCTGGGTGATGCCAGGGATATCCCTCTGTTAGAAATTTGTCAAGCAGCCACCTGGAAAACAGTCCATACTTTTACCAAGCATTACTCTCTGGATATCCAGGCTAGGAGTGATGCTCGGTTTGGCACAGCAGTACTTCAGAGCCTATTCCCAAAGTAGGTTCTGTCCCTCCTCCATGGAGGTACTGCTTGGTAGTCTGCACTTGTCAGAATACAGCAAGACTTCATGTTGTTTGAAGAAAAAAATTACTCACCTTAGTAATTATGTTTCTTCTAGTGGAGTCTTGCTGTATTCTGACCTCCCCCTCCCCTCTCAGAACCTAGATTTTTTGGGATGTGGGTGGGCAGGCGCAGTGTTGGCACCCTAGGGGTGCCCCCTTTACACCCTCTGTTCTCATGGGGTGAGATGTTATTTCATTTGATTGGCTTTTGTGTTTGGGTTTCCTGACTTGAGTCTTCCTTTGACAACCCAAAACATTATTTTTCTGCCAGTTGGCTAGTTAAAAAATGTACATTTTCCACACAGAACACCTAGTGAGTTTTGCTCGTAAAGATCTGATGGTTGCAGTTCAAATAACAACAGGCAGGGACATCAACCGAGCTTGAGATGAACATTCTATGCCATGCATAGAAAAGTTAATCCATTGTTCTCTGGGGCAGTTTAAAGGCTGGGGCTAACTGCACTTGTCAGAATACAGCAAGACTCCACTAGAAGAAACATAATTACCAAGGTGAGTAAATTTTTCTTCTGACCTCCCTCCCTGCCTCCCCTCCTGGAACCTAGTAGTTTTGGGATGTGGTGGGGCAAGCACAGTGCTGCACCCCAGAAGTGTACTGGACATGCCTCCATCTCATTAGGGGGTTTGTTCTAGTTATTATTATTAAAGTTTTTGGGTTCGTTCACTACCTGCTTGTGTTCTTTTTGGGGTTCTCGACTTGAGTCTTTTGACCCTAAAAACCTTGTTTTGCCACTTGGCACTAAAATTTTAGAAACAATTTCTTTTTTTTTTTTTTACTTTATTTCTTTATCTCCGCCTTCCTACTCTCCTTCCTTCCTCTCAACCTCCGTTTCCACCTCGGGGGGGGATCTGCCCCTAGAGTGCCTCCTTCTCTCCCCTGCACAGTGGAGTCTGTCCCTCTTCTGGTGGTCCTGGATGGTTCCAAGAGGCTATCATCTAGGGCTTACCGAGAGGTGTTTTCCCTTTTTCTCCCTGGTTTCCCCTACCCTCTGGGACGTCAAGTGCTAGGACGTATGTCCCAAGTGGTGGCGTGCTGACGCATGCCAGACCTCTCATGCGCCGTCGATGTCCCCCCTCCCCGACTCCAACGAACGGAGCCGCCTCCATCCCCTTCAATTGTCGATGCTTCCACTGGCTACGAAGGGGATGTAGAACGCAGATGCGTTCTTGGTTCCCACCCCTGAGGGAGGAGAGCATCCGTTGGGATGCTTGATCCTCCCTCCCCCTTGCTGACCCCCGGCCACCCGAGTTCGTTCCTGAACCTGGGTCGCCGGCGTAGCGCGAGGTGTGGCGTACAGCGCCTCAGCCCTCAGCACCACCGGGGCCGGCCTAGAAACAATTTCTACCTTTGAGTTAGTTAGTTTAGTGCTCGTAAGAATCTGATGGTTATACTTCAGACTACCACAGACAAAGGTTTGAAAACCGAGCTCGAGCTCAACGTTCTATGCCTTTGCACAGAGTTAACCCTTTACTCTCTGGAGCAGTTCAAGTGCTGGGGCTAACTGCATATAGTCAGAATACAGCAAGACTCCATTAGAAGAAACAACATTACTATGGTGAGTAATTTTTTCTTCACATTAACCTGCTAGAGCTCAGGGCAGTCTTCCTAGCACTTCAGGCATTCACCAATCTGTTACAAGGACAGGTAGTGCAGGTCAGGACAGATAACACGACCACAATGTACTACATAAACCAACAAGGGGCCACTAGGTCTACACCCCTGTTTACAGAAGCCATGAGAATTTGGGGCCTCGCCTATTCTCTAGGGGTTGTCTTGTCAGCAGGGCACCTTCCAGGAAAAGATAATGTGTTAGCAGACGCACTGAGCAGGATAAATCAGAACCATCACAAATGGGCCCTGGACAGGCAGGTGCTACAAGTGATATTCAAGCGGTGGGGCATTCAAGAAGATAGACCTCTTTGCAGCCCCAGACAATCACCAACTTCCCAAATTCTGTTGCAGACCTCCGGTCTTGAGCTCAGTACCATTGGATGCACTTATTCTGGACTGGACAGGGAAGTTTCTATATGCCTTCCCCCCATTTCCCTTGCTATAGAGGGTTCTGAACAAGATCAGATCACAGTCTGCCACAATGATCCTCATTGCTCCAGATTGGCCAGGCAGCCATGGTGCCCCCTAGTCCTGGCATTGTCAGTGTCCAGACCAATCAGCCTCCTCAGGAGGCACAACTTGTTGACTTCTTCCCAGGGCAGAATCTTTTACCCCGGCCTTCAGTCCTTCAGGCTTAAGGCGTGGTTCTTGAGGACCTAGAATGTGCTGATCTGCACCTTTCAGAAGGGGTTATGGAGGTCCTTAGGGTTTCTAGAAAACCTTCCATCACTGGCTTTAAGTTCAGTATTTAGAAAATTCTTTAAGGGTTTGCTCCATTTGCACCCCCCACATAGGGCTCCCACCCCAGTGTGGGACCTCAATATATGTATTGCATAGCTCATGCAGCCACCTTTTGAGCCTATGTCATCAGCTGACCTCAAATATGTAACCTGGAAGGCTGTCTTCCTAGTGGCAATTACCTCAGCCAGAAGGATCAGTGAGCTTCAGGCTTTGTTCATAGAGACTGCATTTCACAGAGACAAGCTGGTCCTTAGGACCAATAGCAAGTTCCTTCCTAAAGTAGTGTCTGATTTTCATGTCAACCAGTCCATTACACTACCAGTCTTTTTCATTGACCATTCCTCTTCAGGTGAACGTAGGCTGCATAGCCTAGATGTTAAAAGAGCTATCAGCTATTACCTGGAACATACAAAAGGCCACAGAGGGGATAGGATCCAGCTTTTTCTGACTTATGGGGAAGTGGGGGAAAGGTAAACATGCCACGAAGAGGTCCATAGCACGGTGGATTGTGGCATTTATCCAGTTTTGCTATAGCAAGGTGGGCAAACAACCCCCTCAGGGTCTTAGGGCCCACTCTACAAGAGGAACAGCTGTATCCATAGCTGCCTCTAGGGACATCCCTTTGTTGGAAATCTGTAAAGCAGCTACCTGGAGGTCAGTTCACACATTCACTAAGCATTACTGCCTTGATACTCAGGCTAGGAGTGATGCCAGGTTTGGCACAGCAGTTCTGCAGAGCCTATTTCCTAAGTAGGTCCTCTGCCCGCCTCCAGTTAAAGGGTACTGCTTGGGTAGTCTGGTATTTGTCAGAATACAGTAAGATTTCTTGGGTTTGAAGAAAACATTACTACCATAGTAATCTTGTTTCTTTTAAGGAATCTTACTGTATTCTGAGCTCCCACCCTCCTACCCTGCTAGGACCTACAAGGCACTGCATACTGTCTGTACAACTAAAGTTGGAAACCTGTGGGTACCTTATAGTTTATTAGGAATCTGTGACTTGAGTCTTAGAGATGCCCTCTGTTACTTAAGGGTTGTTTTTTTCCCCATAACAGGGGTTCTACTAATTGTTAGATTAGCTTTGTTAGATATTGCTTTTTTAGCTTCTGCATGCTTTGTAAGAATCTGACGGTTGCAGGAAGTGCAACCAGGGACAGTGATTTGAAAACCAAGCTCAAGCCTAACATTCCACTATTAGCATAGGTTCTATTACCCATTTTGGCTCCGGGGCAGTCCTATGGTGAGACCATATTGCATTTGTCAGAATACAGTAAGATTTCCTTAGAAGAAACAAGATTACTATGGTAAGTAATGTTTTCTTTTGTGTCACATATAGTCAGATACTCTTGCTAGAACCTGTCTTACTTGATTCAAATGATACAGTAGGGGACTTTTCATATGAATTATCATATATTTTTGTTTGTTTATGATTAGAGGATCCTTTTATTAAATTTATTATAGGCATTGATGTGTTTCTCATCTGTGTTTCTGTTGTTTTTTTGTAGATGATTAGTGATCAGAGTTTGACCAGTAACTTTCTTTCCATTTTCCTTATTTTTTACTTTTCTATTCTTTTTAGTTTGTTTTGTCATTGTTTGCATCTTTTTGTTTTATATTATTCATTACTTTTTCATTATGTTTGTTTTCCCTCCGTGTTTATCCTTGCTACTTTTATCGATCTTATCCCCAGAGCCTATGGATAGTATAGATGGAGAATCAGTCCCCATTCATTTTTTAATTTTTTGTTCTCATTTACACACTGTATTAAAAGCAAGAAAAATACCCAGAGATCAATGACCCGAATCTGCACTGTATTTTAAATTAGACAAAATCTATAGTGTAAAGTTCAGAAATGTAGACAAGAATTTATAGTGTACAGTTCACAAATACAAATCACCAGTCAATCCCTCTGTATCCTTCTTTGTCCTTCACAATGTAAAATGTTTCTTTGTTTCCTCGCTGGATATTTCTTATAAAGTGCTTGAGCCAATCCGATCAGCCTGAACCAGGTTCGCTGAAACTCAATGTTTGGAGCAGACACCCAATAGGAATCAGATAAGTACTGGTTATTTCTCCATGTCTGTAACAACAACGGATGATCCAGACTCTGTTAACAGCTCTCACTTCTCTCACTTTTCCCAAAAATGATCTGTATAAGCTGTAAGATTACAAGGAAGAGCGGAGGTGGAGGTAAAACTACTGAATAACAAAAGATGCCCCTCCCTCCCAACCTTTAATTCGTAATTATCCCCTTTAGCAGTAGAGTGTACAATTATTTGATTTTCTAACTTTTAATAATATCAAAACTTTAATCACTTTCAAGCTAAAACTTCAGGCTAAATAATGTAGGTTAGGAATATACTAGCTAGCTGTATACTTTGTAATAGCACAAGGACATTCAACACTATTGTGCCCGGAATAACACTTAAAGCACAGCTTTAAGCAAAGCACACCTTTATATGGGAGATCTATGTGCAATAAAATATTGTGATGTTATACCTGCATCGTTTGCATATTGTGCATCTCCAGAGATTCCACACCACCAAGAAACAACACCGGTGTGTTTCCAATTGCCCAGACCTTCCAAACTATGCGAAGTTATAAGTTATAAGCTTGTGAAGCTGGATTTTCAGGGCGTAATTTGTAATGTCAGGTTGTCACTAGCTATTACAACAGCCGTTCAGCATTTTATGTACCCCTTTCTGTAGAGGGTAAAACTTAAATCAGCTCCGCTAATTTGTTATTTGAGGAGACTGGACATGCTGTTTTATCATAGTGGAACTTTCAAACACAAAGTTAAAGCAGAGTTAGATGGAGCTAAGTGGATTTAAAGAAGATGACTGTATAACTGCAACAAAGTAGGCAAATAAGCAAGCTAGCAAGCAAGGGTGGGCGTTTATACTGAACAGGAGAATGAAGTGCATTAAATAAGCACTCCTGTACTTCAGTAAAATACCCTCTGTAGCACCAAGTTTGAATTTGCATCAGAGACTATACAAGCCAATAATTTCTCACAGAGGGAATCCACTTAGTAGCCCAAATAATCTATCCTAGTTAATTCACTTATTCTTTGTTAGGAATTCCAATTAGATTAATAGCTACAGGTAATTTGCACAGGTTTTACCACTGTGCTTAATGCTGCTCTTGAATTTGTGCAACAGCTCAATTACAGCAGCTGATTTTGGTTTCTTAATGTTATTCTGGTAGTTTGTTGATTTGACTTTCGTATATACCTGCCTATTCAATAGTTCTAAGGGCTGAATTCTAAGAGCCCTATTAAAACACTTAACCCAGGTTTGTAGCCTTACCCCCCGTCCCTTAATCAACTGTGTTTAATGGGCAGATTTAGGACTTCTGAGGTCAGTCAGTTAGGTACAAAGAAGTTGAAATAAAATAAACAAAGCAAACTAATAAGCCTTGAATAAACCCCTAGTTCAACACTACAGTATAAAATAAAATTTGGGTGTTTATTCGGTGGAAGAATCACAGTTCTGCCTTTTTCTAAACCGGCATATGCAAAGGCTAATTGGTTCTGGGTTTTAACATATACCCACTGCAGATGAAACTATAAGACTAGGAATTAAGGGGAAATAAATAATCATCACAAGAATGTATACAATATATAAAATATGTAACAGATGTATGTTCCTTGCAATAAAACTGATTTGTAGCACAAAAGTGTTTAAAATGAAAATTTAAACAAATACATTGTGCAACTTGGAGTTCTAAAACAACCAGGTAAAAGTCTGCTTAAAGCTTTCTTAAATTTGTGTTTGCACATAAAACAAGTAGAATGAATAAGCAAGTAGGGAGGTCTGAGAAAAATATATACAGCTTTTTAGCTTTTGACTTTTAAAACACCGAAATCTCCACGAGGGTGTCAGACCCCCCTGCAGGGCCACCCTTACTGCCCTACTCGATCGAACTTCCCCTCCTCACAAATTCCTAGTACTGGAGAAAGGCAGTAGAAACAAACAGGGAATAATTTTAGCATATAACTGCAGCACAAGAAAGTCCAGGAAGAACCCAGAGTAACAAGCTGGTCCTTATGGACACGGCCTCCGGGCTCTGTTCCGCCAACGGTGGTATACCTTTTTACAGGAACGGGCAAGCCTCTCAGAGCTCCTGCTCCTACTGTCGACCACAGCTCTCAGCTCAGCTCTGCATCACCGAATAGCGTGAAGCTGCGCAGTCAGACCTCACAGACCATCAGTAAGCAATTGCATGTACAGTCAGCCCAGTACCAGAAAGCATTGTGGCATGCAGTGCTGGCAGTGAGTGCTAAGATGGACGATGAAATGGTACAGAATCTGACTTCCACAGCAAATGCAGTCCTGGATGCCACTAAATACTAGTTCAACATGGTTGTAGACTCTAATGACGCTGCTTCGGAAGTCTTGGCTCATTCAATGGCATTAAGGAGGTTTGCCTGGCTAAGGGACACAGCATGAGATTAGAGGGAGGCCGATTAAGGGGTAATGTGAGGAAGTTCTTTTTCTCAGAAAGGATGGTGGATGCATGGAACAGCCTACCTCAGGAAGTGGTGGATATGAATACAGTGCAGGGCTTCAAACAGGCATGGCATAGGCATCAGGGAGCAATACAGATGAGTATGAATAGATAGGCCATTGACAGGGCAAAGGCCGATGGTACATTTATAAGGTAGAAAAAGAAATGGGCAGGCTGGATGGGCCTTGCGGTCCTTATCTGCCGTCAACTTTTATGTTTCTGTGTTTCTATGTCCATACCCTGGGCACACAGGCTAAAGCCATTAATGTCCCCTTTGAGGGAAATTCCCTGTCTGGTGACAAAATAGAGGTGTACATGAAAAAAGTGAATGAATACAAGTCCACTTTTAAAAGCAACACTGGGAAAGAAAAGGCCTCCACTTCCTACAGGCGTTATGGAAGGGGAGGCAGGGGCGGGGTAACTATCCAAGAACAACTCAGCAAATGCAGCAGTCTCAGAATAAAGACCATAGACTTAAGCAAGGTACAAAAATCCTGGAGCCACACTATTAAGGGCAAAAGTTGTTATGTGCTCACGAGCAGATAGCACTAACGCTGGAGCTTCGACTCTTACACAAGTCTTCATCAGGGGGTGGGGTCATCATGCTTCACAATCCAGGATAAATACCATTTTCTCTTAAAGCACGTAATGTATGTAGTTGGTTTCATAATTATTTGATAAACAGAAAACAGAAAATAAAATTGGGCAACATTACATCTACATTAAAAACAGTCAAAATTGGAGTCTCGCAGGGGCCCATTTTAGGTCTATTGCTTTTTAGCCTTTGTTTGCACAACTTGCCTTCTGCTTGGCAGGACTGCAAAGTCATACTTTATGCTGACGATGCAGTCCTGGGAGCCAGTGGTAGGAATGTTGCAGCTCTCACTGGACCTCTTCAGGAAGATTTTGCAAGAGTTCAGTACTGGTTTACTAGGAGCAAGCTAGTGATGAATTTTAAAAAGATCCAGTCGATGGTGTTCTGCAGTTCTAAAAGAATTGGAAATTGTTAACAGCTGAACATTGAACAGTTACAGATGAGATTCTAGAACAAGTACAGTCTTTTAAGTAGCTGGGTGTCCATCTGGACAGCGCACTGTCCTTTACCATGCATATACAGTAGATAAGGTAGTAAAATAAATACAACATTGGGCTTATTGTAAAGAAATAAAAATAACTTTTGTCTGGAGACTTGTAAATTGGTTGCTCAGGGTCTAATTCTCTCTATTATAGACTATCGATTGCCCAATCTATGGCTATGGACAGTGTGCTTGTAGCGTTGTGAAAAATTACAGTTAGTAAATTATCTATCACAAATACTTAGAAAGGAGACGAATGGAGACGAGACTGAAGGCGGAAGAATTTAATGATTATAACAATAATCACAGCAAGAGATTACAAGTGGTACATTCTTCATTCTTCAAAATAACAGTGTGTGCTGGCTTGCTTATATAGTGGAAGACAGCATCATCATTTCCTATGGTTTTCTCTGATTGGTCCAAACAAGTACAAACATCAACTTACAAGGCAACACTCCTATGGTGTATGTATGAGCTCATCCTTGGTCAGCACAAGTATAGATAGTGTACATTCTATTATTATATATGGCTAGTAACAGTTGTCACTACCAGTTGCCAAGGTCTCGGAGGAAAAAATAGGTTTGGACTTAGGAATGTGCATACAAGCATTTTGGCCTGTCCTGATAAGAATAAACACTAGAGATAGTCAGAAGGGTAATTTGAACTCTATCCTGTGTTTCTGCTTTGCAAACACATAAAACAACTGTTTGCTATTACTTACATGGTCAGTACAAATATCAAAAGGCACTTTAATATTGCAACTTGTGGCTTAGTTTGTCTTGTGGCTTCACAAGTTTTATATGATCCAATTATATAGGTCAACATTTGTTACACAAACACATTATGTTTTAGACCAAAATGAGGTTTAGGCTGAAATATAGGGACACATTTCTTTATCCCTTGTTACAAGCCCCCCTTGGCCCTATATTTCCTAATTATTATTTGTGCAACAATGCAGCTTCTCGGAGCATGTACATCTCACTACGTACTTTACGAATAGTAAGTCTTAAGCGACACAGGCCTATAATTACCAAGAACACTAAGACCACTTGCAACACAAGTAAAGCTTTAAAAGACAGGACTCCTAAGGGTCCCCCTGCATAGCTATAAATCAAGTGCTCATTATCACTCTCACTGAGCAATTTATTTACAACTGCTTGTGCCTTATGTATTTTAGATTTGTATCAAATGAGTATCTTTTCGATTTAAAAGTGACTGCACAACTACTGTTAACATTCATATTCCAGCCAGAGAAATCTAGATTTATATGCACTCTACTGTACTTTACATTATTCACAAGCATTTGATCAACAGGTGTTGATGTAAGTCCACTCCCTGGCCCTGTTGTCACATTTGGGCATTCGGTTGGTGTTACAGTTAAGTATATGGCATCTGAGACTGCAAAACGTAATGAGTTGTTTACACCAGCATAGTTACAGACACTACTATCACCCCAAAGACAGTAGGACAGAGTTAACACATAAACACCATTGTCCTTTGGTGTGGCTCTGTTTATAACAAGAGACCCATTTTTCTGTTTCCAGTCCATGTAGCTTTGCTGTGATCCAGTCTTGAGCTCTGATGCACAGCTGGACCAGCTGTTAAAAAAGTCCACACACCAATTTGTAGATATGAAAGTACGGTTGTTTTTAGTCCAGGTGGCTTTCCATGCTCGTGTCGTGAAGGCGTTTGTATCAACAGGGTCCCAGTTCCAACTTGACTAACAAAGTAATGGACTGTTCATACTCACACGTGACATTAGTCTGTTCCACATTAATGTATAGGCTGAGGATTATAGAAAATCTTATGGCTGTCACCAAGCCGATGATAATGATGCTTTGTGTCTTCATGGCTATAAACATCAAGTGTAGTATTTTAATTTTCAACCAGCTTTATTTGACACTTTTTTACACTGATCAACATGTACCCAGAATTCTTGTTTCCTATACCTCTCAGCTTTATCCGTATGCCCAGTTTTTTCAGCATATTCCCTTTTTAATCTGTATTTTAGCCATTTGGAGTCTAACATTAGTAGATACTGCTCTTGTTGATGTCGGGTTGCAGCTGACATGGCTCCCCCAGCTGCTGTCATTCCCCGTGTGCTTACAGGTGCCATTTGAATGGTTACTGTCCTACCCCTTTTTCCAGTAAGGAGCTCATCTAACTCGCCTTGTTTTTCCTGTAACTCCTGGATCTTAGTTGCATCATCCTGGAGCTCGGTGTACAGGCACCTAGTCTCATTAGCATGTTCTTGTGACTGTTGGTCTAACTTAATTTGTAAGAGGGCATTATTTTTGTTTAACAGACACAAATCCCCTTGTGCTTTTATTAGCTGTGTCCTAAAATTAATGCACTGCTGCTCTAACTCTTGGTGTTGATCTATTGGGACGCTATCTTTATACTTTGATGTTAATTCTTCTAGTTGTTGTTGCAACTTAGCATTTTGATCCCTTTCATCCCTCAACTGAGCTACTTCTTTATTCTGGCGACGCACAATAGTCTGATTATACTGCCACAGCCCTTGCAATGCATTTGCAAAGATTTCCTTTTCATTTTTTACTCCCTCATTATGAAAGGACACTTGTTGAGTAAAATACAGTTGTACTTGTTGATCATCAGGCACTGGTTCGTATGCTTCCCCCTTTAGGTGTTTTTCTAGAAAACGGCCTATTATTGTTTCCATACTCATTTTTTCTTATCTTTTTGTCTGCCTAGTCTTTACAGCCAGGTGCACCCGTGCACTGGTGCCCTGGTCCGTTTAGCTACGTCTTACGGCTCCCTTGTGAGGTCCGGCTTGCAAGTCCCAGCACCTTTACTTACCTACTCTGCCCCATGAGTTCCTACAGAGTTAAGCATTACTTTATATTTAAACAATTTGAGAAGCATAGAAAACATACATCACCTGATTGTCAAGTGGCTGTGACTGTCTGAGTGTACCTTCGTCTCTCGCTTTAAGCCAGCAGCACCACGTCTCCGAGTGTCGTCACCTTCTTATTGGGGCCCGCAGACTAACCAACCAGTAGTTAGGTGGCCTCTTCACATGCAGCACCAGCGATCTGAGTCTTTAAGGCACCAGTTGTAGCGTTGTGAAAAATTACAGTTAGCAAATTATCTATTACAAATACTTAGAAAGGAGATGAACGAGACGAGACTGAAGGCAGAAGAATTTAATGACTATAACAATAATCACAGCGAGAGATTACAAGTGGTACATTCTTCATTCTTCAAAATAACAGTGTGTGCTGGCTTGCTTATATAGTGGAAGACAGCATCATCATTTCCTATGGTTTTCTCTGATTGGTCCAAACAAGTACAAACATCAACTTACAAGGCAACACTCCTATGGTATACTGTATGTATGAGCTCATCCTTGGTCAGCACAAGTATAGATAGTGTACATTCTATTATTATATATGGCTAGTAACAGTTGTCACTACCAGTTACCAAGGTCTCGGAGGAAAAAATAGGTTTGGACTTAGGAATGTGCATACAAGCATTTTGGCCTGTCCTGATAAGAATAAACACTAGAGATAGTCAGAAGGGTAATTTGAACTCTATCCTGTGTTTCTGCTTTGCAAACACATAAAACAACTGTTTGCTATTACTTACATGGTCAGTACAAATATCAAAAGGCACTTTAATATTGCAACTTGTGGCTTAGTTTGTCTTGTGGTTTCACAAGTTTTATATGATCCAATTATATAGGTCAACGTTTGTTACACAAACACATTATGTTTTAGACCAAAATGAGGTTTAGGCTGAAATATAGGGACACATTTCTTTATCCCTTGTTACAGTGCTGTCCAGATTAAGAATAGCATAAAACCATACATGTATGTTTTTTGGGTGTAAAACAAGATATTCATCATTGCGTTTTCTATCAGCATACAGGCTGGCTTCCTTTGAACACTAGACTTAAGTAGTATGATGGTATTTGGTGCTGGAAAATAATTAATGGACAGAGCACCAGTAATTTGAATGTGTTATTGTCCAAATGATCAAATGTTTCTAATACTGGATCCACAGAGTATAAGCATCTTGAAATACCTAGCTGTAGAACAGCATTAGGATAGCAGTCTTTCTAAGAACAGAGCAATTAAAGTATGGCATTCTTTACCACTATCTGTAATTGCCAGCCATTAAATCATGCAATTTAAGAGTGAGATGCAATTTTATTTTTAATAGTTTGGTAGATTGTAAATGTTTTAAATAGTTTTGTTTGTAAACTAAAACTGTAAGGGGTTATGAGGAGATAGATTTTTGCATAGGTTTGCATGTAATTGCATGATAACTCTAGATG
This sequence comes from Neoceratodus forsteri, assembly GCA_016271365.2. Lineage (NCBI taxonomy): Eukaryota > Metazoa > Chordata > Ceratodontiformes > Ceratodontidae > Neoceratodus > Neoceratodus forsteri. The sequence goes on along the minus strand of CM057458.1, from coordinate 1,338,538,139 downwards.
TAGCCTAAATTTGACACCTTTTATGTAGTTTTATAATTTTTAATGACATGGTATTGTTATATTACATGCCAATAATTGTATGTGTAATAGATGATGTATTGTAACTTTGACTGGGTCACCTTTGAAAAAGGCACTTCAAACAACATGAAGTCTTACTGTATTCTGACTATATGCAGTTAGCCCCAGCACATGAACTACTCCGGAGAGGAAAGAGTTAACTCTATGCAGGAGTATAGAACATTGAGCTCGAGCTCGGTTTTCAAACCTCTGTCCCTGGTACATTCCTGTGTAACCGTCAGATTCTTTACTCCGCCTAATTGTGAAAACGCTGCAGAGATTTCTCCTTCGCTGCTTCGGTTCGGTACCAGAAAATAGGTTGGTTTTACTCAACCATTTAATTTCTTTCGGTCCTCAAATCTCTGTCTATGGTACAGGTAGTGTAAGTGGGTAGATAGTGATTACATAGTGATAGAAATTGTTTTTCTTCAGTTCCCATCGGCTGGTCCAGTTGGGAACCGAAACAATTCTAGTTTGTTTTCATTTTCTGTCTTTCTCTGTGGTGTCCAGTACTTATCGGTTTCAAAAAAACGATATTTTGTTCCATTTTTTTAAACAACCAGTGACACGGTTGGTAACCGATAAGTTGGTGTTACCTGTCTTGAAAGCTGTTAAGGGTAACTTTTCTTTATTAAGGCAGTGTCTGAGAAACCCAAGAAGAAAACCGGTCGCACTGGGTTTCAGCACTGTACTGAGTATGGGGAGATTTCTGCTAAAGCCGATCCCCACTTCATCTGTGTTCACTGTCTGGGGTTTGACAACCTCAAAACAGACTGCCAAATATGTGCAAACTTTCCCAAAGCCACACTTGAAAAATGTTTAGCTAGGCTGAATGAAAGAGAGGCTGAAAAATCCATTGAACCGGAGGGCCAGCCCGGTTCAGTTCTGACCGAACCTGAGGAGGTGCCTACTGACCTTGGTGATACCTCCTCGGCCAAAAGGAAGGCCAATTCTGAGGGATTGGTTCCATCAAAAAGGAAGAGAAAATCAGCCAGTTCGGATCCAATCCCTCAGATCCCAACCGCTGAGGAAATTGTGAGAGCGATAAGTATTGTTCGGTTGCTTCGCCCGGTTCCATCTAAGCGGACTCCTTCTGGAAAGCAGTCAGTTCAAATGGTTCCAGCTCCTTCGGCTTATGATCTGGGGGATTTTTATGGTGGTGAATGGGAAGGAGATCCTGAGTATCCAGATGATGATGCTGATGATTTTGGAGGCCTAGATTAGCCTGTAGAGCCTGACATCTCCCGAGACAGGCCTTCCAATGTTTCTCCTCCCAGGCTTTCTGTGTCCCCCTCCCACTTTTTGTTTTACAAAAAGGTGTCAGAAACTCTCTAGCTTCCAGTTGTGGAAGCTTCTGAAGAGGAGGAAGAACCTGACTTTGTGGAAATGATGGATGTTCCAGAGTCAAAGAGACTGTCTATTCCCTTACATAAATCTTTGAGGAAACAGACAAAAAAGATTTTACAGCTTCCCACTTCTGTACCCCCTGTGGATAAGAAAATGGACAGGAGGTACATGCTGTCAGGTTCTGGCACGGATTTCCTTTATAATCATTGTAGCCATGTTGGGGTAGTGCAGACTGCAGCCTGTGATAAGGCTAACATTCCCTTGGTTTCACATGCCCCAGATAAGGATTCCAGGAAGGTGGATGCCATGGCCAAAAACAATACTTGGCATCTTCTTTGGGACTCAGACAGGCAACTTACATGGCCTATACAGCTAGGTACCAGAAGTCTAGGTGGGATACTGTTCTGGAACTAGCAAAGAACGCCCTTCCCCAGCTGGCCAAGGAGCTGGAGCAGGTGGCTGTTGATGGCATAGAGGCATCCAAAGTGCAATTTCATGCTGCTGTAGATTCCAACAATGTAGCATCTAGAGTCATTGCTACATATGTCTCCCTGCTGAGATTTGCTTGGCTTAGGTGTACTAGCCTTTCACAGGATACCCAGGCTAAGGCCATGGATTTTCCTGTAACAGACAATTCTCTGTTTGGGGAGCAAACAGAAACATATATGAAAAAGATGGATGAATACAGGACCACCTACAGGAGTGCAGTGGCCAAGGAAAGGCAAGCTACTCCACAAAAGCAGCAGTCTAGGGCTGGCAGGGGCAGGCCTTTTCACAGGCCCTTTTTACCAAGCCCAGGCTTCCTTTCCTTTCCAGCAGAGGGGGTTCTACAGAGGGAGAGGCAGAAGAGGGATGAGCAGGGCTGCATCCTCTTCACAGCCTAAGGCTCCTGCCAAACAGACACCCTGATGTGTCAGACTGGGTCGCCTCCTCCGTTCCAGTGGGGGGCAGGCTGGCTTACTTCTTCCAGGCTTGGAAGTCTTATCACTTCAGACAAATGGGTGCTGGAAGTAGTAAGCCAGGAACTTGCTCTCAGCTTCAAAAGATTCCCCAAAATGAGAGCAAGGTCCTTCAAACCTGCTACACCACCGGAAACAGTTGCCTTAGAGGCAGTGGTTTCTGCACTGTTGCTCCTGAACGCTGTGGAGAAAGTGCCTCTGCCTCACAGAGGGAAAGGTTTGTATTCAAGATACTTCCTTACCCTGGAAAAGACAGGGGAGTAGCGACCCTGCCTAGACCTAAGGTATCTGAACAAACATATCACAAAGCCAAAATTCAAAATGGTGACTCTGGGAATAATTCTTTCCTCTCTGAGGCCAGGAGACTGGCTAGCTTTCCTGGACCTCAAGGATGCCTATTTTCACATCCATATCAGATGCTCCCACAGAAAGTACCTCAGGTTCGAGTTGCCCTCAGGTCATTACCAGTTCAGAGCAATGCCCTTCGGCCTAACATCTGCTCCAAGTGTGTTTACAAAATGTCTAGCAGTAGTGGTAGCTTTCCTCAGAAGGCAGGGCATCCCAATGTTTCCTTACCTAGATGATTGGCTCATTGTAGGCCAGTCCTCAAACTAAATCAAGTCAGCTCTGGGGGTGACCCAGAGGCTTCTGGGTTCCCTAGGCTTTCTTCTCAATTTATTCAAGTCAGTTCTGGAACCAGTTCAGCTTCTTACCTTCATAGGGGTAGAGCTGGATACTATTCAGGCAAAGGCCTTCCTTCCTCTCTCAAGGGTGAAGGCTCTTACATAGAAACATAGAAACATAGACTTTGACGGCAGATAAGGATCGCTTGGCCCACCTAGTCTGCCCATTTCCCTACCTAGAGGATAAGCTGCAGATCCTATTTAACCAACAGCCTATTTCTTCCTACCCACCACAAAAATTGCCTTATGTCTGTCCCATGCATTCTTGAATTCTCCCACAGTTTTAGACCCCACAACCTCCTCAGGAAGACTGTTCCATGCATCCACCACGTTCTCTGTGAAAAAATACTTCCTCACATTGCCCCTGAGCCGTCCCCCCTCTATCTTCAAATTGTGTCCCCTTGTTCTTGCACATCTCTTTTTCTGAAAGATGCTACCCTGTTGGACTTTTTTGATTCCACTGAAGTAGTTAAACATTTCTATCATGTCCTCCCTCACCCTCCTTTCCTCAAGGGTATACATATTAAGCTCCTTTAGCCTCTCCTCTTATGGCTTCTCTTGCAGACCCTGCACCATTTTAGTTGCCCTCCTCTGAACTGCCTCCATCCTGTCTACTGTATGTCCTTGCGGAGATGGGGTCTCCAGAACTGGACGCAGTACTCCAGATGGGGTCTCACCAACTGTCTGTACAGGGGCATAACAACTTCCTGTTTTCTGCTGGTGATGCCTCTCCCTATACATCCCAGTATCCCCCCAGCCCTCCCTACCGCCTTCTCACGTTGCTTGCCAACCTTAAGGTCATCTGATATGATTACCCCCAGGTCCCTTTCCATTTTTGTTGCTGTTACTACCTCCCCCTCCCCATTGTGTAATCTTCCCTGGTTTTTGTTTCCAGGTGCATTATTTGCACTTCTTTGCATTGAATCCAAGCTGCCATACTTCTGACCATTCCTCCAACCTTGCCAAGTCCCTTCTCATCCTTTCCACGCCTCCTTGTGTATCAACCCTGTTGCAGATCTTTGTGTCATCTGCAAAGAGGCATACTTTTCCTTCCAGTCCCGCTGCAATGTCACTTATAAAGACATTAAAAAGGACTGGACCCAGTACTGAACCCTGTGGTACCCCACTTACAGACCTGGCCTTTTCTTTTCGACCTCTGGTGTCTCGACCAGCCAGACATTTCCCCCAGTTTTTAGGCCACATGGCAGCTTCCACTGCAGTGGTCCAGGGAGCCATGTTCCAGATGAGGGACATTCAGTTCCACTTAAGGTCCTTCTGGTCCCAGAAGAAGAATCCTCTCACCAAGCTAATTCCAGTGACTCAGACTCTTGTCCAAGCACTCCAATGGTGGTTGGAACAGGACAATCTCAGACAGAGTGTTCCCTTTCTCAGTCAGACACCTTCAGTGGTTCTCACCACAGATGCCTCTCTTCTGGGGGTGAGGAGCCCACCTGGGGGACCTCACTGCGCAGGGCACTTGGTCACAGCAGGAGTCTCTCCTCCACATCAATCTCCTGGAACTCAGAGCTGTGTTTCTAGCCCTCCAGGCATTCTCAGAATCAGTTCAAGGGAAAGTGGTGCAAGTCAGGACAGACAATACTATCACCATGTGGTACATAAACAAACAAGGGGGCACTGGGTCCACGGCCTTGTGCACAGAAGCCATGAAGGTATGGTTGCTTGCCTATTCTCTCCAGATTTCTCTGATAGCAGTGCATCTCCCAGGGAAAGACAATGTGTTAGCAGATGCACTCAGCAGAATTTCTCAGGGTAACCACGAGTGGTCCCTGAATTTCCAAGTTCTTCAGATCATTTTCAGGAGATGGGGCACTCCAGAGATAGATCTCTTTGCAGCTCCAGACAATCACCTGCTTCCCTCTGTTCTTTTTTTCCACTTTTCTTTATCCCTTCTGACCCTACGGCACTCCAGTTCTTGGGAGTCACCATGCCTTGTACGTTCCTGCTCTCCTGCCTTCATTCCCGAGCTGTCCATCCCCCACTTTGAGCCTTGATTCACCTCCAGGCGGGGTTGAGGTGGGGCCTGTACGCCTGTACTTCTTGTTTCATCGGGATGCCAGTTTGGAGGTAGGCAGGAGGCATTAGGGATCGGGGTGGGTGCTCCGTCTACCGGAGGTGCCGCTGGCCATTTTCTTCTTTTCTTTTGCCTGTGGTGTGCGCCCTGACATCAAGGTGCAAAGTGCTGATGTCCACCACATGGCCCCATCTACTATTGGCTGGGCTTGCCATACCTCGGGTCTCCACATGGGGTCAGCCAAGCACCGAGCCTCGGTTCCCCTTCCCTCCCAGAGAAGGCGAGCAGTCCCGGGATGATCAGCCTTCTCCCCGCCCGGCCCTCCAGCTCTGGAGCTTGTTCCTGAACCCAGGTTGCTGGCGTCAGAAGCGGTAGCATTACTGCTGTGCTGGCAGGCCGGCCCAGCTTAGCTTCCTCTGTTCTGTTGCAGACCTCCTCTGTTGGGGTCTGTTCCTCAGGTTGCTCTCCTGTTGGACTGGACAAACAGGTTTCTGTATGCATTCCCCCCTTTTCCTCTGATTTTCAGAGTACTGATAAAGATCAGGTTTCAGCCCTGTACAGTGATCTTAGTGGCTTCAGATTGGGTCAGGCAACCAGGGTACCCCCTGTTGCTGTCCCTGGCAGTGACAATTCCTCTCTCCCTTCCCAGGAGGTACAACCTCCTGACCTCCTCTCAAGGAAGGATTTGGTACCCCAATCTTCAGTCTCTCAGACTCAAAGCTTGGCTCTTGAAGAACTAGAATATGCAGGTCTGCATCTTTCTCAAGGGGTATTTGATATCCTTAAAGTTTCTAGGAAACCTTCCATCAGAAAAACTTACAATTCTAAATGGAAGAGATTCAGCATTTGGTGTTCCCAGAGGAACATTCAGACAGATTTGGCAGGCATTGCCACAGCCCTGGATTATCTGGTTCATCTTAACAGTTTAGGCTTCAGGCCTGCTACTCTTAAAGTTCATTTAGCAGCTGTCTCTGCTTTTCTCTCTTCAGGGAAGGGATCTTCCCTAGCCTCTCATCCTGTGTTCAGTAAGTTTTTCCAGGGTCTGGTTCATATCAACCCTCCATTTAGGGAGCCTACTCCTGCTTGGGACCTGAATATCTGTATTGCACAGCTCATGCAGCCCCCCCTTTGAACCCTTATCTTCAGCTGAGCTAAAGTACTTGACTTGGAAGACTGTGTTCTTGGTAGCTATTACTTCTGCCAGGAGGATCAGTGAATTACAGACCCTGTCAGTGGAACCTGACTTCATTTCCTTTCATAGGGATAAGGTGATCCTTAGGACGAATAGAAATTTTCTTCCCAAAGTGGTTTCAGACTTTCATCTGAATCAATCCATGTCTTTGCCTGTATTTTTCACTGACCATTCTTCCTCTGGGGAGAGAAGATTGCACAGTTTGGATATGAAGAAGGCACTAAGCTATTATATAGAGCATACTAAGGCCCATAGGAATGACTGTACCCAGTTGTTTCTCACTTATGGAGAAGTGGGAAAAGGTGAACCTGCCACTAAAAAAACTATTGCCAGGTGGATTGTTTCTTGCATTCAGTTTTGTTACTCAAAATTGGGAAAAGAGCCTCCCTTAGGCCTGAGGGCTCACTCAACCAGGGGTACAGCTGCCTCCTTGGCAGCAGCTAGGGTTATTCCTGTAGTGGAAATCTGTAAAATAGCCACCTGGAAAACGGTTCATACATTCACCAAGCATTACTCTTTGGAGATTCAGACCAGAAGTGATGCTAGGTTTGGCACTGCAGTGCCTGTTCCCAAAATAAGGCTCTGTGACTCTCTCCTCCAGGGGGGAACTGCTTGGTGGTCTGCATATAGTCAGAATACAGCAAAACTTCATGTCGTTTGAAGAAAAAATTCAAACAACATAAAGTCTTGCTGTATTCTGACAATTAGCTGTTAGCTCCAGCTCTTGAACTGCCCCGGAGAGTGAAGGGTTAAATTCTATGCCAGGCATAGAACGTTGGGCTTGAGCTCGGTTGAAAACTCTGTCTGTGTCCTTTTGAAACCAAACTATCAGATTCTTTACTCCGCCTCACTGAACAGTCGCTCCGGAGATTTCTCCTTCTGCTCGGTTCTATCGCGGTTAAAGTTTCGGTTTTAGTCCGATTTTCGTTCCGTTTTTCGGTTCGAGACTCTGTCTGTGGTACCGTAAGTACTTAGATTAGTAGCTGTTGTGTGGAAATTGTGAAATTTTTCTGATCGGTTTGGCTGAACCGATCTTGTAGTAAGATCATGAAAAAGAAAAAGTTAGTGTGTGGTTACCAGTCTGTATCAGTTTTAAAAAAAAATGTAATTTTTGCATTTTTTTCCCATCACCCGTGACACGGTGAGAAACCGATAGAAGTCTTGCCTGGCCGGTTGCCATTCCAAAGGAAATGATTAGTTAGGTTGGCCATGTCTGAAACCCAAAGAAAAAACCGGGCCACTGGGTTTCAACACTGCAGTGTGTGTGGGGAGTCTTTGCTAAGGCCGATTCCCACACCACCTGTGTTTACTGTCTGGGGTTTGACCACTTCGATTCAGACTGCCAAATTTGTAAGAGTTTCCCTAAGTCTACCCTGGAGAAAAGGTTAGGTAGACTTAGGGATAGGGAGGCCGAGAAATCCGCTGACCCAGAAGGCCAGCCCGGTTCGGTTCCTACCGAACCAGAAGGAGTGCCCTTTGACCAGGGTGATACTTCTTCGGGCAAGAGGAGAACCGATCCTGAGGGATTGGTTCCTACAAAAAGAAAACGAAAGGATAGATTGGCCAGTTCGGATCCAGAGCTGCATGTTCCGACCGCCGAAGAAATAGCCGAAGCGATTCGGATTGTGGAATCGCTTCATCCGGTTCCGACCGATCCGGCGCCTTCTGGCAGAGGTTCGGTTCGGTCAGTTCCCCCTGTTCAGGATTATTCCCCTGAAGATTTTTACGAACCGGAGTTTGATGAGGAGGGGGATTTTGAAGAGGATGATTACGACGGTGAAAATCTGGATGTGCCTGTGGAACTGGACATCTCCCCAGACAGACCTTCTAGTGTTTCCCCTCCTAGGCTTTCTGAGTCCCTTCCCCACTTTCTGTTCTACAGAAAAGTGGCTCAAACCCTCCAGCTTCCTATTGAGGAGGCTGTAGAGGATCAAGAGGAGCCTGACTTCATAGAGATGATGGACATCCCAGAGTCTAAGACACTGTCTATTCCCCGTCATAGGTCATTTGGGAAACAGACACAAAAAATTCTTAGGTCTCCCAATTCTGTACCTCCTGTTGACAAGAGAATGGACAAGAGGTACACCTTGTCAGGCTCAGATACAGAATTTCTTTACCAAAAATGCAGCCATGCTGGGGTAGTGCAGGCTGCTGCCTGTGACAAGGCAAACATCCCCTTTACTTCACACCCCCCAGACAAAGATTCCAGGAAGATACAGTAGATGCCATGGCAAAGAAACAGTACTTGTCATCATCTTAGGGACTCAGGCAGGCTAATTATATAGCCTATACAGCCAGGTACCAGAAGTCCAGGTGGGACACTGTACTGGCACTAGCTAAACAGGCCTCCCCCCAGCTAGCCAAGGAGCTGGAGGGGGTGGCTGCTGATGGGATTGAGGCATCAAAGGTGCAATTACATGCTGCTGTGGACTCCAATGATGTGTCATCAAGAGTCATGGCTACATCTGTGGCTCTTCGGAGAATGGCCTGGCTCAGATGTACTAGCCTTTTGCAGGACACCCAGGCTAAGGCCATGGATTTCCCTGTAGTGGGTAGTTCTCTGTTTGGGGAGCAGACAGAGAATTACATGAAGAAAATGGACGAGTACAGGACCACTTATAGGAGTGCCCAGGCCAGAGAGAAGCAGGCAACTCCTCAGAGGCAGCAAGCTAGGGGCAGGGGCAGGCCTTTTCACAGGCCTTTCTACCAGGTGCAGGCCTCCTCTTCCTTTTCTCAGAGGTGGTTCTTCAGAGGGAGAGGCAGAAGGGGGATGAGCAGGGCTGCATCCACCCCTCAGCTTAAGGCTCCTGCCAAGCAGACACCCTGATGTGTCAGCCCGGGTCGACTCCCCCATTCCAGTAGTAGGCAGTCTGGCTTACTTTTTCCAGGATTGGATGTCTGTTACCTCAGACAAGTGGGTCCTGGAGGTTGCAAGCCAGGGGCTGGTTCTCAGTTTCAAAAGTTTTCTGAAACTGAGACCCAGATCCTTTCCACCTGCAAATACTTCAGAAACCCTTGCTCTAGAGGCAGAGGTTTTGTTTCTACTGGCTTTAAAGGCCATAGAGAGAGTTCCTACTCCATACAGGGGCAAAGGTCTGTACTCCAGGTACTTCCTTACCCCAGAAAAGACAGGGGAGTGGCGACCCATCCTAGATCTAAGATACCTAAACAAGCATCTAGTAAAGCCAAAATTCAATATGGTGACTCTAGGAACAATTCTTCCCTCTCTGAGGCCAGGAGACTGGCTAGCCTCTCTAGACCTCAAGGATGCCTATTTTCATATTCCCATCAGGTGCTCCCACAGAAAGTACCTCAGGTTCGAATTGCCCTCAGGCCATTATCAGTTCAGAGCAATGCCCTTTGGTCTAACCTTAGCTCCAAGGGTGTTTACAAAGTGCCTAGCAGTAGTGGTGGCCTTTTTAAGAAGGAAAATTATTTCTATTTTTCCATATCTGGATGATTGGCTTCTGGTTGGCCAGTCTTCAGACCAAGTCAAGTCAGATCTGCAGATTATCCAGAACGTTCTCACTTCCCTGGGGTTCCTTCTCAATCTTCCCAAGTCAGTTCTCGAATCAGTACAGCTCCTCACTTTTATAGGAGCAAGCAGAGCTGGACACCCTCAAGGGAAGAGCCTTCCTTCCTTTGGAAAGGGCAAAAGCCACCTCTCAGCTGGCCTCTTCCTTTCTCCCTCTGGTTCCTCGACCAGCAAGGCATTTTCTGCAGCTTCTGGGCCACATGGCAGATTCCGCAGCAGTGGTCCAAGGGGCCAGGTTTCAGATGAGGGACATTTAGTTCCATCTGACAACCTTTTGGTCCCAAAGGAAAGATCCTCTTACCAAGCTAGTTCCTGTTACTAAGACCTTAATTCAGGCCCTTCTGTGGTGGCAGGACCTGGACAATCTGAGGCAAGGTGTTCCATTTGTCACTCAGACTCACTCTGTGGTTCTTACCACAGATGCTTCCCTTTTGGGGTGGGGAGCCCATCTGGGGGCTCTCACGGCCCAGGGACTGTGGTCCCCTCAGGAATCCCTTCTTCACATCAGCCTTCTGGAGCTCAGGGCAGTATTTCTTGCCCTACAAGCTTTCTCTCAGTCAATACAGAACAAGGTGGTTCAGGTCAGGACGGACAACACTACCACCATGTGGTTTATCAACAAGCAGGGAGGCACTCAGTCCACGACCTTGTGCATGGAGGCCATGAAAGTGTGGTCCCTGGCTTATTCCATGCAGACCTCCCTAGTAGCGGTCTACCTCCCAGGAAAGGACAATGTGATAGCAGATGCATTGAGCAGGATTTCCCAGGGCCATCATGAATGGTCTCTGGATCCTTTGGTTTTGAAGGTGATCTTCTCAAGGTGGGGCACTCCGGAGATAGATCTCTTTGCAGCCCAGACAATCACCAACTTCCTCTGTTTTGTTGCAGACCCCAGTCTTGGGTTCAGTCCCTCTGGATGCTCTGATTTTGAACTGGGAAGGAAGTTTCTTTATGCCTTCCTCCTTTTCCTCTATTGTTCAAGGTTCTAGTCAAGGTAAGGTCACAACCATGCAAAGTGATTCTGATTGCTCCAGACTGGGCCAGGCAGCCTTGGTACCCCCTGTTGCTGTCCTTAGCAGTCCATTTTCCCCTGTCTCTTCCCAGGAATTACAATCTGCTAACCTCCTCTCAGGGGAGGATTTGTTACCCCAGTCTCCAGTCACTCCATTTCAAGGCATGGCTCTTGAAGACTTAGAATATGCAGATTTACATCTGTCCCAAGGGGTTCTGGAGATCCTCAAGGCTTCTCGAAAGTCTGCCACACGAAAAACCTACAACTCCAAATGGAAAAGTATTTGCTGTTCCAAGAAGCATGTTTCCCCAGACACTGCTGACTTGTCTACAGTTCTGGATTACATGGTTTATCTTAATGGCCTTGGCCTCAAACCAGCTACTCTCAAAGTTCATTTGTCAGCTATTTCTGATTTCCTGTCAGTGGGAAAATCTTCCTCTCTGTCATCTCACCCTGTATTCTGTAAATTTTTCAAAGGATTGCTTCAAACCAATCCCCCTTTTAGGGATCCTGCTCCTGCCTGGGATTTGAATATTTGTATTGCTCAGCTGATTCAACCCCCCTGCGAGCCTATGTCCTCAGCAGAGCTCAAGTACTTGACTTGGAAAACTGTGTTTTTGGTTGCTGTTACTTCTGCCAGACGTATCAGTGAATTGCAAGCCCTGTCAGTGGAGCCTGACTTCATGTCTTTCCATAGAGATAAGGTGGTCCTTAGAACCAATAGAAGGTTCCTACCCAAAGTGGTTTCTGATTTCCACTTAAACCAATCTATGTCTCTTTCTGTGTTCTTCACTGATCACACCTCCTCAGGGGAGCGGAGGCTGTACAGTTTAAATGTTAAAAGAGCCCTTAGTTACTACATAGAATGTACAAAGGGTCACAGGTTTGACTCCCTCCAGTTGTTCCTCACTTATGGGGAAGTAGGTAAGGTAAAACCTGCCACCAAGAGAACCATTGCCAGGTGGATTGTGTCCTGTATTCAGTTTTGCTATGAAAAACTGGGAAAAACTGCACCCTCAGGCCTGAGGGCTCATTCCACTAGAGGCACAGCTGCATCTCTGGCTACAGCTAGGGATATCCCCTTGTTAGAAATCTATCAAGCAGCCACCTGGAAAACAGTTCATACCTTCACCAAGCATTACTCTCTGGATATCCAGGCTAGGAGTGATGCTAGGTTTGGCACAGCTGTACTTCAGAGCCTATTCCCAAAGTAGATTCTGTCCCTCCTCCTCGGAGGTACTGCTTGGTAGTCTGCAAATTGTCAGAATACAGCAAGACTTCATGTTCTTTGAAGAAAAAATTACTCACCTTAGTAACTGTGTTTCTTCTAATGGAGTCTTGCTGTATTCTGACCTCCCTCCCTGCCTCCCCTCTCAGAACCTGTTTTTGGGAAGTGGGTGGGCAGGTGCAGTGTTGCACCCCAGGAGTGTCTTTACCCCACTCCTGTTGTGTTGAGTGCTTTGTATTTGTTTAATTAAGAGTTTTTAGTTCTTATTACCTGATTTTGGTTCTTTGGGTTTCCTGACTTGAGTCTTTTGGGGAATCCAAAGTCTTTGTTGCCAGTTGGCTACTAGGAGTTTTTACAATTTCCACATCATTTAGTCAGCGAGTTTTAGCTCGTAAGAATCTGATGGTTTGGTTTCAAAAGGACACAGACAGAGTTTTCAACTGAGCTCGAGTCCAGTGTTCTATGCCTGGCATAGAATTTAACCCTTCACTCTCCGGGGCAGTTCAAGAGCTGGCGTTAACTTCAAATTGTCAGAATACAGCAAGACTCCATTAGAAGAAAAACAATTACTAAGGTGAGTAATTTTTTCTTACTTACCATAGTAATGTTGTTTCTTCTAATGAAGTCTTGCTGTATTTTGTCCTCCCTCCCTGCCTCCCCTTTCAGAACCTGTTTTTTTTGGGATGTGGATTGGCAGGTACAGTGTTGCACCCCAGAGGTGTGCCTTTTGCACCCATCCTGGCTAGGTTGGGTTCTTTTCTTTGTGTTCTGTTTATTGTTATTTATTATCACTATCTACATGAGATTCTTCATGGGTTCTCAACTTGAGTTTTATGGACCCAAGTATTTTTTTGCCTATAGCTAAAATTTTAAACAATTTCTGTAACTGTTTAGTTAGTTCAGTGCTCGTAAGAATCTGACGGATACATAGGAATGTACCAAGGACAGAGGTTTGAAAACTGAGCTCGAGGTCAACGTTCTATGCTCCTGCATAGAGTTAACCCTTTCCTCTCCGGAGCAGTTCAAGTGCTGGGGCTAACTGCCTATAGTCAGAATACAGCAAGACTCCATTAGAAGAAACAACATTACTATGGCAAGTAATTTTTTCTTGTTGCCTAAAGGTTTTGCCCTACTAATCAAATCTAATCAAATCTTAAAAGGCACAGTAGTAAACTGCAATAGTAAGTTACATAAATGCAGTGATGTATGTGTGATGCAGCTGCCTGCATTAGCTGAAATGCCAAAAAGTGTAGCATTTCAGTATGTAAGATAAAAATAATAAGACGGAAGTAAAAATTAGGAAATGGGAAATGGAATGTTGAATGGCACATAAAGACACAACAGGTTACCAGTGGTCACATATGTGCAAAACCCAGACTCCGAAATAGTGTAAGAAAAGTAGAGGCTTAAGATGCCGAAAGGGGAAGTGCATTGTACCAACGCACATTGCAAATTAGCACTACTGTGCGTAGATGGAGGGGGAGATGCAATACTAAACCAGTTCAGCGAGAATGGGAAAATAGAAAAATAGTGAAGATCAGGACTTGAGGTAAAGGAACATGCAGTAGCAAAGAGAGTACAGAGTTGCCAGAGATGGACCCCAATGCTACTGTATCTGTAGTGTAAAGGACCATGTAAAATAATAAACAAAACTGGAACATACCAAAGGCAACCAGAGAAGAAAAGGGAATGTAAGAGGTGGAAAGCTGATAATATGTACAAAGCTAAATTAATACAATGCCTTAATGCACAGTTGATAAATACCATAGCAATAACTGATAATGTACTTTCCATAGAACTAATATTGGAAGACACACAAAGGAAAACAAATTTTTACAGAATTATTACAAGGAAAGAAAGGATAAAACAGAAAGCGTATGTGCATTACGTTACACATACAGTAGCTTTCAGTTCTACCTCTGGCAATTATGTACCTTTACACAAGAGATACTGTAGCTTTCAGTTTTACCTCTGGCAATTTCGTACTCTCTTTGCTATTGGTTTTGCACTTTCCTTTTCCTCAAGTCCTGGCCTTTTAGCTGCAGTCTCACAAATTTTTTTTTATTTACATTTGCTTCCACCCTGTGCTGACCAGCCCCCTTCTACTGGTCCCCCAGCCCCGTCACCCCGGCATCCACCGGGACTTATCTCGATGGCATGGAGGTGCCCAGCTGGCCGGGTGTGGAGCCTGTGGGGAACCGGTTTCATTCTGCTGGTCGGCATCATTTTTCCAACAGTTTTCCCCCGGTCCCCCAGTCATGGATGTGCATGCGCATGTGGAGGCACGCACATGCCACCGACCCATGACACCCTCCCAATGCATGCCACATCCCGTCCTGCACTGTCACCAGACCTCCACCCAGTGGCGACTATGAGGCAGGAGTGACAGAGACCCTCAGTGGGATAGGAGAGTTGCCTCCAGGCTGCTCGATCCAGCTCCCCCCGATGAACCTTGACGACCTCGGCTCATTCCCAAACCTGATTGCTGGCATGGTGCGAAGTGTGGCATCCAACGCCTCAACTCTCAGTGCCACTGGACTGAAGTCTCACAATTTTTTCTATTTTCCTGTTCAAACAACATGAAGTCTTGCTGTATTCTGACTATTGCAGTTAGCCCCAGCACTCAAAATGCCCCGGAGAGTAGATGGTTAATTTTCTATGCAGAGCATAGAACGTTGAGCTCGAGCTTGGTTCCAACCTCTGTCTGCTGCACTTTGAAGCGCAGCTGTCAGATTCTTTACTCCGCCTAACTGAACGGCCACTCTGGAGATTTCTTCTTTGCTCACGGTTCGTAAGTCGGTTAAAGTCCTCAGTTTTACCGATTTATTTTTCGCAGGTTTCGGTTCAGATCTCTGTCTGTGGTACAGTAAGTACTAGGTAGTGAACTAGACATAGTAAACTTGTGGAAATTGTAAAATTGATTTTTTGACCAGTTCGGCTGAACCGTCCGTTTAGTGATTTATATATTCTGTCTTTGTTTTTAAACTTGGAGTGTGGTTACGGGTCCTTATTGGTTTTAAAAAAACTGCATTTCATGTGTTTTTCAATACCCGTGAAACACAGTTAGAAACCGATAAGGGTGTCTTGCCTGGTTGTTTGCCATAAAAAGGGTAAGTTTGTGGTTAGGATGGCTATGTCTGAGAAACCCAAAAGAAAAACCGGGCCCACTGGGTTTCAACACTGCAGTGTGTGTGGGGAGGTCTTTGGTAAGGCTGATCCCCACACCACCTGTATTTATTGTCTGGGGTTTGACCACCTCGATTCAGACTGCCAAATCTGTAAAAATTTCCCTAAGTCTACCCTGGAAAAAAGATTAGGTAGGCTCAGGGATAAGGAGGCCATGAAGTCCGCTGACCCGGATGGCCAGACCAGTTCAGTTTGGACTGAACCTGAGGGAGTGCCTTCTGACCAGGGGGATACTTCTTTGGGCAAGAGGAGAGCCAATACTGAGAGATCGGTTCCTACAAAAAGAAAAAGAAAAGCAAAATCGGCCGGTTCGGTTCCAGAGACCCATTTTCTGACCACCGAAGAGATTGCCAATGTGATAAGGATTGTAGAATTGCTTCGTCCAGTTCCGTCTGATCCGGCGCCTTCTGGCAGGCGCTCGGTTCGGTCAGTTCCTCTGGTTCAAGATTATGACCCTGAAGATTTCTATGAACTGGATTTGGAGGGGGTTGAAGATTATGATGATGACGATGGTGTGGGAGGTCTGGTTGAGCCCATTGAACTAGACATCTCCCCAGACAGGCCTTCTGGTGTTTCTACTCCTAGGTTTTCTGAGTCCCCCTTCCCACTACATGTTTTACAGGAAAGTGGCAGAAACCCTCCAGCTCCCTGTGGAAGAAGCTGTAGAGGAACAAGAGGAACCTGATTATGTGGAGATGATGGACATCCCAGAGTCCACGAGACTGTCTATTCCCCTTCATAAGTCTTTTGGGAAACAGACACAAAAGATTTTAAAAACTCCAAATTCTGTACCTCCTGTCGACAGAAGGATGGACAAAAGGTACACCTTATCAGGTTCTGGCACAGAGTACTTGTATCAACAATGCAGCCATGTTGGGGTTGTGCAGACTGCAGCCTGTGATAAGGCTAATATACCCTTGACTTCACACCCCCCAGATAAAGATTCTAGGAAGCTGGATACTATGGCAAAGAAACAGTACATGGCATACTCCTTGGGACTCAGGCAGGCTAATTATATGGCCTATGCAGCCAGGCTCGAGAAGTCCAGGTGGGACACTGTACTGGCACTGGCTAAGCAGGCCTCCCCCCAGCTAGCCTCAGAGCTGGAGGGGGGTGGCTGCTGATGGAATTGAGGCATCTAAGGTACAGTTCCATGCTGCTGTGGACTCCAGTGATGTGTTTTCTAGAGTCATGGCTACATCTGTGGCTCATCGGAGAATGGCTTGGCTCTGATGTGCTAGTCTCTCACAGGTCAACCAGGCTAAGGCCATGGATTTCCCTGTGGTGGGTAATTCTCTGTTTGAGGAGCAGAGAATTACATGAAAAAGATGGATGAGTATAGAACCACCTATAGGAGTGCACAGGCCAAGGAAAGGCAGGCAACTCCTCAAAGGCAGCAGGCTAGGGGCAGGGGCAGGCCTTTTCATAGGCCTTTCTACCAAGCACAGGCCTCTTCTCCCTTTCCTCAGAGGGAGTTCTTCAGAGGGAGAGGCAGAAGTGGGATGAGCAGGGCTGCATCCATCCCTCATCCTAAGGCTCCTGCCAAGCAGACACCCTGATGTGTCAGCCCGGGTCGACTCCCCCATTCCTGTTGGAGGCAGGCTAGCTTACTTTGTCCAGGACTGGATGTCTGTTACCTCAGACAAGTGGGTCCTGGAGGTGGTAAGCCAGGGGCTGGTTCTCAGCTTCAAGAAATTTCCAAAGCTGAGGGCCAGATCCTTTCCATCTGCAAGCATCTCCGAAACCATTGCCCTAGAGGCAGAGGTTTAATCTCTACTGGCTCTAAAGGCTGTAGAGAGAGTTCCACATTGCACAGGGGCAAAGGTCTGTACTCCAGGTACTTCCTTACCCCAAAAAAGACAGGGGAGTGGCGACCCATCCTAGACTCAAGATACCTGAACAAACATCTTTTAAAACCAAAATTCAAAATGGTAACTCTGGGAATAATCCTTCCCTCTCTAAGGCCAGGGGACTGGCTAGCCTCCCTGGACTTAAAAGTTGCCTACTTTCACATTCCCATCAGGTGCTCCCACAGAAAGTACCTCAGGTTCGAATTGCCTTCAGGCCATTATCAGTTCAAAGCTATGCCCTTCGGCCTGACATCCGCTACAAGGGTATTCACAAAATGCCTAGCAGTAGTGGTGGCCTTTTTAAGAAGGAAAAATATTTCCATATTTCCATACCTGGACGACTGGCTCACTGTGGGTCAGTCCCCAGACCAAGTCAAGTCAGACCTTCAAGTGACTCAGCAAGTTCTCACTTCCCTAGGATTCTTTCTCAGTCTTCCCAAGTCAGTTCTCGAGCCTGTACAGCTCCTCACCTTCATAGAGGCAGAGTTGGATACAGTCAAAGCAAGAGCTTTTCTTCACCTGGAAAGGGCAAGGGCTATTGTAGAGCTAGCTTCTTCATTCCACCTTCTGGTCTCTCGGTCAGCAAGGCAGTTCCTTCAACTTCTGGGTCACATGGCAGCTTCTACAGCAGTGGTCCAAGGGGCCAGATTTCAGATGAGGGACATTCAGTTTCCCCTGAGGGCCTTTTGGTCTCAGAAGAAAGATTCTCTAACCAAACTAGTTCCAGTGACCCAGACTCTGATCCAGGCTCTCCAATGGTGGCAGGATCAGAGCAACCTTAGGCAAGGAGTCCCATTCGTCACTCAGTCTCACTCTGTGGTCCTAACCACGGATGCTTCTCTATTGGGCCGGGGAGCCCATCTGGGGGCTCTCACAGCCCAGGGACTGTGGTCCCCTCAGGAATCCCTTTTTCATATCAATCTCTTGGAACTCAGGGCTGTCTTTCTGGCCCTGCAAGCTTTCTCTTAGTCAGTGCAGAACAAGGTGGTTCAGGTCAGGACAGACAACACCACCACCATGTGGTACATCAACAGGCTGGGAGGCACTCAGTCCATGGCCTTGTGCACAGAAGCCATGAAATTGTGGTCAATAGCTTATTCTCTGCAGACCTCTCTGATAGCAGTCCACCTTCCAGGGAAGGACAATGTGCTAGCAGATGCATTGAGCAGGATCTCCCAGGGCCATCACGAATGGTCCCTGGACCCTCTGGTGTTGAAAGTGATTTTTTTCAAGGTGGTACGCTCCAGAGATAGATCTCTTTGCAGCCCCAGACAATCACCAACTTCCTCTGTTTTGTTGCAGACCCCCAGTATTGGGCTTAGTCCCTCTGGATGCTCTGATTTTGAACTGGGAAGGGAAATTTCTATATGCCTTCCCTCCCTTTCATCTACTGTTCAAGGTTCTGGTCAAGGTAAGGTCACAACCTTGCAAAGTGATTCTGATTGCTCCAGACTGGGCCAGACAGCCTTGGTACCCCCTGTTGCTGTCCCTAGCAGTCCATCTTCCCCTGTCTCTTCCCAGGAATTACAACTTGTTAACCTCCTCTCAGGGGAGGATTTGGTACCCCAATTGTCGGTCGCTCAATCTCAAGGCATGGCTCTTGAAGAGTTAGAGTATGCAGATTTGCATCTGTCCCAAGGGGTTCTGGATATTCTCAAAGCCTCTCGAAAGCCTGCCACCAAAAAAACTAACAACTCCAAATGGAAAAGATTCAGCATTTGGTGTTCCAAGAAGCATGTATCCCCAAACACTGCTGAATTGTCTACAGTTCTGGATTATATGGTTCATCTTAATGGCCTAGGCCTCAAACCAGCTACTCTCAAAGTACATTTGTCAGCTGTTCTGCTTTTCTGTCAGCGGGAAAGCCTTCCTCACTGTCATCTCACCCTGTATTCTGTAAATATTTCAAGGGATTGCTTCATACCAATCCCCCCTTTAGGGATCCTACTCCTACTTGGGATCTTGATGTCTGCATTGCTCAGCTTATGCAGCCCCCTTTTGAACCTTTGTCTTCAGCAGAGCTTAAGTAGTTGACTTGGAAAACTGTGTTCCTGGTAGCTATTACCTCTGCCAGGCATGTCAGTGAATTGCAAGCTCTGTCAGTGGAGCCTGATTTCATCTCATTCCATAGAGATAAGGTGGTCCTTAGAACTAATAGGAGGTTTTTACCTAAAGTGGTTTCAGATTTTCATCTAAACCAATCTATGTCTCTCCCTGTGTTCTTCACTGATCATTCTTCTTCAGGAGAAAGAAGTTTACATAGTTTGGATGTTAAAAGAGCCCTTAGTTACTACATTGAGCGTACTAAGGCTCACAGGTTTGACTCCCTTCAGTTGTCTCTCACTTATGGGGAAGTGGGTAAGGGCAAACCTGCCACTAAGAGAACTATTGCCAGGTGGATTGTCTCTTGTATTTAATTCTACTATGAGAAGCTAGGCAAAATACACTCCCTCAGGCCTGAGGGGCTCATTAAAACTAGAAGGTACAGCTGCTTCCCTGGCTGCAACCAAGGGATATTCCTTTCACTAGAGATATGTAAAAGCAGCCACCTGGAAAACAGTCCATACATTTACCAAGCATTACTCCCTGGACATCCAGGCTAGGAGCGATGCTCGGTTTGGTACAACAGTACTGCAGAGCCTATTCCCAAGGTAGGTTTGATTCCTTCCTCCATGGAGGTACTGCATGGTAGTCTGCAGTAGTCAGAATACAGTAAGATTTCATGTTGTTTGAAGAAAAAATTACTCACCTTAGTAACTATGTTTCTTCTAATGGAGTCTTTTTGGTATTCTGACCTCCCTCCCTACCTCCCCTCTCAGAACCTGTTTTTGGGAAGTGGGCTGGCAGATGCAGTGTTGCACCCCAGGGGTGCATTTGGGTACTCCCTCCTTTTAGAGAGGGGGAGTGGGTTATATTATTAATTTAACAGTCTTCAGTTGTTCACTACCTGGTTTTTGATTTTGGATTTCTTGACTTGAGTCTTTTGGGGATCCAAAATATTTGGTTGCCATTTGGCTAATACAAATTTTACAATTTCCACATAGTAGTTAGTATTAGCTGGTAAGAATCTGACAGTTGCACTTCAAAGTGCAGCAGACAGAGGTTTGAACCGAGCTTGAGCTCAGCGTTCTATGCTCTGCATAAAAAATTAACCATCTACTAGCCGGGGCAGTTTGAGTGCTGGGGCTAACTGCAATAGTCAGAATACAGCAAGACTCCATTAGAAGAAACATAATTACTAAGGTGAGTAATTTTTTCTTCTCTCTTAACTGGTTTAATATTGCATCTCCTGACTGCCCTCCATCTGTACACAGCAGTGCTAGTTTGTAATGTGCATTGGCACAGCACACTTAGCCCTTTAAGCATCTTAATCCTCTACTTTCCTTACACTGTTTCAGAGTCTTTGGGTTTTGCGTATATGCAACCTCCAGTTTCTTTATGTGCCATTTTACTTTCTATTTCGTAATTTTACTACCATCTTAATTTTTAATTTTTCTCTTATACACTGAAATTTTACACTTTTTGGCACTTCACCTAACACAGGCAGACATGCCATGCATACATCACTGCATCTATGTAACATAGTATTGCAGTTTATTACTTTGTCTTAAGTGAAAATGGTATTTAACCTGGATTGTGATGTCTGGTGCCCCTCCCCTGACAAAGACTCGTGTAAGAGTCGAAGCGCTTGGTTTAGTGCCACCTGTTCGTGAGTATATAACAACTTTTGCACCTTAGCTGTTTGGTGCCCGGGCTGGCCCAGTGGTGCCGAGGGCTAAGGCACTGGACGCCTTACCTCGCACTATGCTAGTGACCTGTGTTCGGGAATGAGCACGGGCTGCCGAGGGTTGGCAGGAGTGGAGAAGGATTGAGCGTCCGAAGGACTGCTCTCCTTCTCCGGGGAGGGGGGAAGGCCAATGGCTGGTTCAAGACTGGCCCCTAGCAGAGGCCAGGGGGCAGTGTGCTGGCACTGTAGACAGGGGGTGGAGACAGGCCGATGCCAGGAGAGAGCACTGCAGACACGTACACTCCTCGTCACGTCATTGCATGTCTGCCCGGGGGTCCAACCAGAAAGCCAGGAAAATGGTCCCAGTCGCTGCAGAGTGAACGGCTGCCTATCGCAGGCCCCAACCCGGAATGGTGCATCCCCAGACGCTGGATCCTGTTCGAGGTGAGTCGAGTTGGGGGCTCCTCACTGCCCTGCCACGGAGGGGAAACCATGGGGGAAGATGGGGATGTGGCCTGATGTCAGGGTAAGGGGCTGGGTGGGTAGCCGCAGATGGCAGCTGACTGGGACCGAGGGAGAAAAAGTTGCACTTAAAAAAAACTGTTTGGCTCCAGTATTTTGTACCTTGCTTAACTCTACAGTCTTTATTCCTAGAGTGAAACATAGAAACATAGAATTTGGCAGCAGATAAGGACCGCTTGGCTTACCTAGTCTGCCCATTTTCCCTGCCTACGTATCACCGCAGATCCTACTTGCTTCTGGCCCATTTTCAACCGCCTCTTCCTTTCTGCTAAGACTCCCTTATGCCTGTCCCATGCATTCTTCAACCTCACCACTGTTTTTGCTCCCATCACCTCTGCAGGAAGGCTGTTCCAGGAATCTACCACTCTTTCTGTGAAGTAGTACTTCCTCACATCTCTTCTGAATCTACCCCCTCCAGCTTCATATCATGTCCCCTTGCTCTTGACCACCTTTTTTTCTGAAAAATACTTCCCTTCTGTACCCTATCTAGCCATGAGGTATTTAAAGATCTCTATCATATTCCCCCCATGTCTTCTACAGTGTACATATTTAGGATCTTAAGAGCGTTTGATGCAGACCCTGCACTATTTTAGTTGTCTTCCTCTGGACAGCCTCCATTCTATATCCTTCCAGAGATGTGGTCTCCAAAACTGGACACAGTATTCTAGGAGGGGTCTTACCAGTGATGTATACAGAGGCAACACTACCTCAAACTTTCCGCTGGTGAAACCCCTTCCTTTGCACCCCAGTATTTCAGTAGCTCTCCCTACTGCCTTGTCGCACTGCCTGGCCACCTTTAGGTCATCTGATATGATTACTGCCAGATCGCTTTCCTGATTGGTGGTCATCAGTACCATCCTACACATTTTGTACTCTTTCCTCAGGTTTCTGTGTCCAAAGTGCATTATTTTGTACTTTTTTGCATTGAAACCCAGCTGTCATATCCTTGACCACTCCTCAAGTTTTCTCAGGTCACTGCGTATCCCCAGTGTCCATCCTATTGCAGAGTTTGATGTCATCCACAAAGAGACAGACCTTCCTTTCCAGCTCCTCTGCAGTGTCACTTATAAATACATTAAAGAGTGTCACAGGCCGTGAGAATAATGGACCAAGGAGGCAGTAGATGTTGAAGTAAATCCAAATAAAACTTATTTATTTTCATAAAGAGCGAACACAAAGCAACAAAATAACAGAAGCAAATAAAAAAAAAAATAACAGCTTTAAGAACTAGCAGACACTAGTTCCATTGGAGGCTTACAAACAGCACTTCCAGGTCTGACTTCTCAGAACCAACTGACTGACTTGAGTTGGGAGCACAGCATTTTATACAATTCATAAGTCATGTGCTTGCTCAACTCCTCCCTTAAGTCTCTCTTCTTGGTTCAAAATCTTTAAATACAGCATATTTTATTTTATTTACAACATGACAATCTTTCCATTAATGTGTAAAAGCTTTTCTAGAGTTGTTTAACAATAAACAGTTCCTTTTAATGACTTTAGAGCTTAAGCAGCAAAACAGGATCACCCTTTGCCAGCCCATAAAACTAGCTTACAGAAAGGCCGGCCAGTCCCTAAGGAGCTTGTTGAATGCATAGGGAGGCAGAGGAACACCTCAGTACACCAGCTTCTCCCTACAAACTTCCTCGTTTCTTCAAGCTGTCCCTATGAAGGTTATAGCTCCTAAATTTCAATCTTCAGGTATGCAGGGGTGATTTTAACCCAATTTACATTCAAACTGCTTGTTTCAACGTGAAGGTTTTGCCTACAAATTCAAAAGAAACGCAGTGATTTTCAAAAGCGCTCCAAGGAGAAACAACTCCAGGGGAATACAGTATATGAATTAAATGCATTGCCTATATTCCACTTTTAACTTGGCATACAATTAAAAAGGGAACTGTGAAGGGTTTAAAGCATAGGATCTTTAACAGGGTTTAAAACCCTAATAACTGGACTTCATTAAACTTGTTTTATGCTCTATCTTCAGTTTACATTTTATTAGGGTTTTATGTCTTTCTACAACTAGCACCAAAGAAAGGAAGGGGAAAACAAAATAAGGGATACTGCTTACAAGTACCAATATAAAATACTGAAGCCCAGTTCTGTAAGTATAGGGGAAAAGACAAAAAATGTTTCTGCAGAAACTAATCTTTTAAAATAAAAAGGGCTTTAATTCTCAATGTGGCAAAATATTATTTTAATCCTAACGTTAGTAGCTTACCGCTATGTTTCCTTCATTACGGCGATGATAATGAAATCTTAATGTACAGAAGGGAAAGATTCACAGTAACAGACGGGACAAACATACAGTTATAACAAAATGGGTGGCCAGCCCAACGAACACACATTTAATTCACTAAAGACATGAACACATAAACAGATGTACATCGGAGGATCATTATCATTCCTATAAGGGAACTCATGAAACAAATAAATGTGTGTGTGTGTGTGTGTGTGTGTGTGTGTGTGTGGGGGGGTTCTTACTCTTCCACAAAGAGGATGTGTTCCAGCACTGTTCTCTGAGGCACCACACTGGTCGCCATTCCTTCCTCAGAGTGAACTCCGTTTACCTCCACCCTCTACCACCTATCTCCTAACCAGTTTCTCACCCAGTTTACCATCTTTGAACCCACTTCTTAGAGACCCAGCTTGCTTGCTAGTCTCCTATGTGGACAATGTCAAAAGCCTTACTGAATCCACTGCTCCTCCCTGATCTAATTCACCCAATCAAATCAATCTGTCAGATTTGTTTGATATGACCACCCCCCCACCATGAAACTGTGCTGCATCAGATCTTATAACACATTGGATTCAAGCTATTCCACAATCCTTTCCTTCAGCAGTGATTCAGTTAACTTTCCCACCACCAATGTCAGGCTGACTAGCCTGTAATTGCCAACCTCTTCTCTGCTACCTCTTTTGTGCAGTGGGACTACATCTGCCCTCCTCCAGTTCTCCGGAACCACTCCTGTTTCTAATGAGCTGTTAAATAGAACATCAGAGGTGTGGCTAGTACCTCCCTGATCTCCCTCAATACCCTTAGATGCACCCTGTCTGGCCCCATTGCTTTGTCCACTTTCAGATTAGTGAGTCCCTTCAGGACTCTTTTCTCTGAAAATTGACCAGTGTCCACCTCCCTCCCTCCAATGCTCCTGTTACTTTTTTGTGTTCCTGCTCCTTCTCCTTCCTCTGTGAGCACTGAACAAAGCATTTGTTTAGGATGTGTGCCATTTTCTGGTCCCCTCTGTACATTCCCCCCTTTCCTTTTTAACCTTACAATCCCACCCAGGTCTTCCTTTTTTCACTTACATACCTAAAAAAATGTCTTGTCCCCTTTCATTACCACCTGAGATATTCTCTCTTCCGTTTGTACCTTCACACTCCTTACTGCTCTTCCTGCTTCTCTCAGTTTCTCCTGATATACCCTATCCTCCTCCATCTGCATCTTGTTATATGTTCTGAATGCTGCCCTTTTAGCTTTTATCTTTTCTGCCACCTCTTTGGAGAACTATAGCAGCCTCTTTTTTCTCCTATTTTTGCTCACTTGCTTGATGCAGAGGTTTGTTGCCTTCACTATGGCCCTTTTTAGATTCGTCACTGTTCTCCATCCCACCCAGGTCATCCCCACTGCCAGGTGATCCCTGAGGCATTCACTCATCTTTAAAAAATCTGACCTCCTGAAGTCCAGGACCCTCACCCTTGTGTGGTTTGATTCCACAGCTATCCTTATATTGCACCACACTGTTCGGTCATCACTGTTTCACAGATGGCATCCCACCTTGATGTTTGCAGCACTGTCCCTGTTAGTGAGTACCAGGTCCAGTATTGCCCCATCACAAGTGAGTTCACTGTCTTGTTGCCTGAGGAATGCCCCCTGCAGGGAATCCAGGATGTCTCTGCTTCCAGCTGAAGCTGCTGCTTGGAGGCTCCAGTCTACCTCTGGCAGATTGAAGTCCCCCACAAGCAGCACCTCTTCCTTTTTTGCCATCGGCTTCCACCAGTACCTTATCTAACTCCTCATCCTGTGCTGAAGGTCTGTAGATCACACCAGTGTGAACAGAGGCTCCATTCCCCATCTCTTGGGTGACCCACAGTACCTCTGCCTCCCCTCCATATTCCCTGTATGTCCATCACTTTTATGCCTTCCTTCACATAAAGCACCACATCCCTTCCTTTCCTTCCCACCCTGTCCTTCCTGAACAGAGTATAACCTGGTATGGCCATGTGCCAATCGTGGTTTTTAGTGCACCATTAATTGGTAATGGCCACAGTATCCAGGTTGGCCTCTGCCAGGATGGCCTCTAGGTCTGGAATCTTGTTTCCTAGACTTTTAGCATTCACACATATGGCTTTCCAGATTTTGTTACCCCTCTGCTTGCTAACACCCTTTTTTCTTTTGCCCCCCCCCTCTGTTTTTATGGCTCCCATTTTCACTCCCCTTCATTTCTACTGCCCTGCTTCCTTTATTACTTTGCACCCTGGGGGATTTTGCCCCACTTGGGTTCTCCCTATTCTCTACTTCTGCCTGTTGGAGAGGGGCAATTTCTGCTCCCCAAATTCTTCTGCCACCTCCCTTGGCTAGTTTAAATGTTCATTAAAGTAACATCTAAACTGTCCACTGAGTAGTGCAGTTCTCCTCCTGGGTGGATGCAGGCAATCACCCCTGTAAAGGAGTGCAGCATTTGCTATTTTCTTGTGTTGCCTGCATTATTTGACTTGACCTGTTCTTTCCAGCAACATGTGGCAAATTTGTGTTTTTGTTACTATCCAAGACTCTACCCTGCCTATGAGTACGAACCTCAAAGAGATTATTGCAGAGGCAGGAGGGGCTCTAGGCACTGCTGCAAAACCAGCCCCCAAGCCACAGCCAAAACAAAATCCCTGACAGTTCTACCCAGGTCGCCAGTCAACTGTTGCCAGTGGGGAGAAGGCTGACACACTACTTTCAGGAATAGGTAAAATATACCACAAACAAGTGGGTCCTGGAAGTACTGGGTCAGGGATTGTATCTGCAGTTCAAAAGGTTTCCAAAACTGCAGAGAACAAAAAAAACTTTCCAGCTCATTCACCAACAGAAAGAATTCTGCTAGAACTGGAAATAAATAAACTACTGCAGGCAAATGCAGTAGAAAAGGTCCCTACCTCACAGTGGGAAAAGGTACCTTTTCCAATATAATTCCTGACTCACAAGAAAAATGAGGAGTGGCAACCCAGTTTAAACTTAAGATACCTGAACAGGCATATCAAAAAGAAAAGTTAAAGATGGTGACATGGGTCGCAATGATACCATCCCAACAGACAGGAGATTGGTTGGGGTCACTGGATCTGCAGGATGCCTATTTCCACATTCTAGTCAGTCCCAGCCACAGAAAATATCTTGGGTTCAGGTTGGGGAAACTACCAGCATTAGTTTGCAGCCCTTCCCTGTGGTCTCACCTCAGCACCAAGGGTATTCACATTGGGCCCTATGCACCAGTGGGTGGGAAATATGTGCCAGAGGCATGTATCCCACCCGCGTAGGTCCACACCTGTGGACAGATGTGCAACCGATGGTATGCATGACCGATGTGCACCTCTCCGCAGTCCGGCCCCCCCCCGGGTGCACAGGACTCCGGAGGGTGGCCAGGGGAAGATTTGTGGTCCCAGGCAGGCATCCAATTGGATGCCCATCCCGGGCCGAAAGTGGATCACTTGCACAGTGAGGCGCGGGTCCGGGTGCGTGAATGCCTACCGCAGGCACCCGGACCCGTACACCCATGCCCCAGTGTCAGGCTGTCAGAAAGATGACTCCCCTCCTGCCACACAGCAGAGCTCCAACCTGTAATGGCATTCCCACCATCCCCCACACGTGCCCCAGTCCACAGCAGCCCAACCCCAACTTGGTACCCCAGCATACTGGCAAGCCAGACGGTTGTCCCCCCACCCAGCTATGGCACCGCACACCCATCCCCGTACCTGTTTACCAGTGTCACTTTCTGGGATGGCCAATGGCACAGCCCTCTGCACACCTCCACAGTTGCCGGCCATCTGACATACGCGTGTGTGCATCGGTTGCACATCCCTGCATACGTCAGACAGCCGGTGGCCATGGCGGCGTGTGCAGGAGAGGGTTGTGCACGCTGGCCGCCCCAGAAGCAGCACACACAGGTACGGGGGCCAGGGGTGGTGACGGTGCCATGGGGGTTCGCAGGAGGTCCTGTAATGGGGGGTGTCTGAATGCAGGCCAGAGCTGCACTTGTGATGTGCGTTGGGGAGGGGCAGCCTACAAGGGGCCTGGGCACGGTTGTGTGCTGGGGCGGGTGTCACTGGGCTGCCATCGGGAACTGCCGCAGTGGTCCCGTTGGAGGGGGTGTGGGCTATCCACCCATTCTGGGTGGCAACCGGGTGTGTGCACAGGGCACGTTGGGGCCATACGGCAGGGTTCTCTCTGGCATACCCTACACCCTCCTCTGCACCTCCACGACCAGCACTACGCACCTTTGTGCATGGTGCGTAGTGCTGGCATGCCCACAGCTCACCTCTGGCACAGTGAGGTCTGCGGACCAGGGGGATCGGGTGCATTGGGGCTGTGTGCCCCCCATTAGTGCATCCTGTGTGGGGGGGGCACATTGGGTACAGAGTGGCTACGGTTCATAGCCACTCCGCACATTGGTGAATAGAGCCCAAAGTGCCTAACTGTTGTGGCAGGTCATCTAAGAAAACAAGTCATGGTGTTTATTCTCTATTTAGACAACTGGCTAGTCTCAGGGAAAACAGAACAAGAAGTGAGGTGCTCCATATAGCAGGTAAGGAGCACCTTAGAGAGCCTGGGATTCCTAATAAATCTGTAGAAGACTCAGACATAACCAGTGCTGGACTTTATTAGTGCAGAGTTGGATACCCTGAAGGGGGATGGCTTTCCTTCAACAGGAAAGGGTTTCAGACCTGATTGCCAATGCAGAATACTTCATACTGGGCCACCGAATGCCTGCAAGGGATTTCCTGAAGCTGCTGAGCCACATGGCCTCACTCACAGCTGTGATGCCATGGACCAGATTTCAGATGAGGGACATTCAGTACCATCTAAGAAATCAATGGTCCCAAAGGTCAGACTCCCTGTCCAAGCTGGTGCCAGTCACAAAAGCCTTTGTTCAAGCACTAGAGTGATGGAAGGAAGAAAGCAACCTCAGAGAGGATATTCCCTTCCTCCAGCAATCCCCTACAAGAGTTCTCACAGCAGATGCTTTACCCCTAGGGTGGGGTGCCCACCTTGAGAATCTCATTGTAAGTGGCATCTGGAGCCCTCAGGAGACTCAAGAGCACATAAATGTTATCAAACTCTGGCTGTACTGCTGGCAATGCAGTCCTTTTCCTCCCAGCTACAGGGTCACTGTCCAAATTTGGATAGACAATACTACAGCAATGTACTACATAAACAAGCAGGGAGGAACAAGATCCTCAAATCTGTGCACTGAAGCAGTGAGGATATGGGATTGAGCTTACTTCCTGGACACAAAGATTTCTGCAGTATGTCTGCCAGGCAAGAACAATGTGCTGGCAGACTCCCTTAGCAGAATTAGCCAGTAGAGTCACACATGCACCTTGAACCAGCAAGTGCTGGCTTCAGTCTTGAGAAGATGGGATACTCCAGAAATAGGTCTGTTTGCATCTTGGGAGAGCAATCAGCTCCCAAAGTTTTATTTCAGGCCACCAGCAAGGGGCACAGTCTCAGAGGACGCCCTAGCTCTGGATTGGACAGGGAGGTTCCAATATACCTTCCCACCATTCCCACACATACAGAGAGTGCTCTTAAAGATCAGGAGTGAGCCAGCAACAGTCATCCTGATAGTCACAGACTGGGACAGACAGGCTTGGTACTCATTGCAGACTGTTTTCTGCACTCATGTTGTTTTTATGATTCATATCTGAAAGGGGTATCACCTGCTCTGCTAAGAGAACTTAAATGTATTGTACTGCTTGAAATACTGTTTTGTTGGCTTGTCTGTGATTTTGCACCCACCTATTCCTAACTCCCTCACGTCGCAACTGGAAATAAGCTATGGGCTGTATCTGCTTACCTGGAAAAATATGTTTTCAATAAATAAAAAAAGAATAAAAATGCTTCTGGCCCTGTCCAGCATGATTCCAGTCAACCTGCTACTGAGATACAACCTGCTGACTCTATCTCAGGACAGAGAAACATTTTTAGACTTCAGAACACTATGCCCGAGTGCATTGTTCTTGAAGAGCTAGAATTCTCTAGTTTAAATCTGTCAGAGGAGGTGCTGAGAGTGCTGAAGGCTTCCAGAAAACCAGCAACAAGGAAAACGTACTCCTCTAAGTGGAAGAGATTCTCATTCTGATGTGACCTCAGGAAGATAATCCCAGTGCAGTTAGGACTGCATACAGTTCTGGACTACTTGGTACACTTACAGTCCTTAGGTCTGAGATCTTCAACCCTGAAGGTACACCTGGCAGCTATGTCCTCCTACACATCAGCAGGCAAAGCAAATTGTTGGCCTCACAACCTGTTTCTAAAATGTTCTTTAATGGCCTCAGTCACCTGTATCTCCCTGTAAGGGACTCATTCCCTCCATGGGAGTTAAATATCTGTCTTGCCCATCTGATGGAGGCTCCTTTTGAGCATATACAGTAGTTACAGCTGATTTAAAATATGCCACATGGTAAACAGTTTTCCTGATAGCCGTGGCATTTTCCAAGAGGGCAAGTGAACTGCAAGCCCTCTGCACTGACCCAAACTACATAATCTTCCACATGGGTACAGTAGTGCTTAGGACCAATAGGTAGTTCCTACCTAATGTGGTGTCAGAATTCCACTTAAACTAGTCAGTTATCCTTCCTGTACTTTATCCTGAACATTCCAGTACAGGTAAGCAAAATGTATACTGTCTGGATGTAAAAAGGGCACTAGGTCTCTACATGGATCAGGCAGGGGATGTCAGATCCCAGAGTACATAGCTTTTTGCTACTTACGGGGAACTTGACTAAGGTAAGCCAGCAGCTAGGAGAGCTATCTCTTGTTGGATAGTCTCCTGCATACAGTTCTGTTACGAAAAAGCTGGCAAGGTACCCCTCCCCCCGAGGCCTATAAGCACATTCCATGAGGGAACCTCTGCCTCTGTGGCAGTCACATGGGGCATCCCATTTCAAGAAATCTGTAAAGCAGCTACCTGGAAACCAGTACACACTTTCACAAAGCACTAGTGTTTGGACATACATCCAGAAGGGATACCAGTTTTGGAACTGCTGTCTTGCAGAACCATTTTCCTTTTTGTGAACAAAGCGAGTACCTGCAGCAGGGGGACCGATAATCTGCTTAAACTGCTTCTTTTTAACCAAAACGAACCTGTATTTGTGAATTCTTTTCTTTACGAGGCTGGAAGCAGCAAGATAAGGTCGGAGGTCGGGATGAGTGAAGGCAGGTATAGTGAGACCTGGAACCAATCAAGAGACAGGGGCTGAGTTTAAAATACTGAACTTGGAATTTCAGCATGCTTTTTGTGAATAAAGTGAGTGCCTGCAGCATGCTTAAACTGCTTCTTTTTTGCCAAAACTAATGCGAATTTGTGAGTTCTTTTTTTTTTTTTTATAGGGCAGGAAACAGCAAGACAGGGTCAGAGGTCGGGACAAGTGAAGGCGGGACTACTAGAACCAAGAACCAATCAGGAGACAGAAGCAGAGAGTTTAAAAGACATTGAACTTTGAATTTTGGTGTGCTTTTTGTGAACAAA
This sequence comes from Neoceratodus forsteri, assembly GCA_016271365.2. Taxonomy (NCBI): domain Eukaryota; kingdom Metazoa; phylum Chordata; order Ceratodontiformes; family Ceratodontidae; genus Neoceratodus; species Neoceratodus forsteri. Next base: position 1,338,507,081 of record CM057458.1, on the reverse strand, counting down.
TTAAGCATCTGCAGCAGGGGGAGAAGTACTCTGCTTAAACTGCTTCTTTTTTAATAAAACCCCGCATTTGTGAGTTCTTTTTTTTACAGGGTAGGAAGAAGCAAGATTGGGTCAGGGGTTGGAATGAGTGAAGCTGGGACTAGTGGGATCAGAAACCAATCAGGAGACAGGGACTGAGAGTTTATAAGACAAAGAACTCAGAATTTTGGTGTGCTTTTTGTGAATAAAGTGAATGCCTGCAGCAGGGGGAACCAGTACTGTGTAGCAGTTAGCTGGGATGAGAGCTGTCAATTGCTGTAAATTAGGGTGTGTAGCTTAGGCAGAAGTAAACCAGGTGTCTGCATTTAGACTTCCCGGTAGTCAGCATTTGGCCAGAGAGAAAGCAGTAGAGCAAGGCCAAAGAGGCAGTTGGCTATTTTTCTGTAGTAGGAGACCAGCAGGGGAAAAAGGAGCAAGATAGCTGATAGTGGCTGTTGTGGTGTTCTTTTGGTTTTAAGCAGGAAACTAGCGTATTTTTTTCGAAGATCAGCAGGGGACAAGGAGGTAGGACAAGGCAGTTACTCTCCTTAAGGTTGCAAAAAAAATGTTGTAGGTGCCGTATTGGTCCTTTTAAAAACAGATCCAGAAACAAATGATTTGATACCTTTTATTGGACCAACATGGATGTTACAGAAAAAAACAAAGTGCTTTAGCTTTCGAACCAACCAGGTCCTTCTTCAGAAGCTTTGTGGCAGTTTTTTCAAATATCCCATACTATTAACACCAGATTATATAGAAAAAGCAGAAATAATTCTCATTGGTTTAACATATACATTTAAAACATAATAGAAGATTACATCAGAGAAGCTAATTAACACCAGTATGCCTTTAACTGAGGAGCCTCAGAAGGAAAGTTATCAAGAATTCTCTACAGCCAGAGAGTTCTTGTCACATAAATTTTAAATGTCTCAGTATGCCAAGAAAGCATTCTAGTGATAAAAAAAAACAAAACAAAAAAAAAAAACCTTGGAGTAGCATTCTCTCTAATACATGTAAGATGAGCTCACAACTTACATTCCAATTGTCCTGGTATATTAAAGGACAGATAATGAAAGACAAAATCCTGAAATTAGGTATAACTGCAAGTTGAAAGCAAGCCTCAAATTAACCTACACATATAAACATGATGCATGAAAGTATCATTTGTAAGTGTAAGTGCAAAATAAATAAATAAATAAAAAATACTTGTCAAGGACCCCCAAGAAAACGAGACCATAAGCCTGATAAATGCAGATTTCAACACAGAGTCTGTGTATAACAAAAATGCACAGAATCAGTCTAAGCAATCTAAATGAAACCCAAAGGAATTACACCTTTAATGAACCCCCAAGTAAATGAGATATGCATCTTAATATGAGCAGTTAAAAATGTGACAGTGTGAAATCCACCCACTGACAACTAATAGAAGGAAATAAATGCACACTATATGGAAAACTAAGTGTTCAGCCACATAACAACTGCCCCATGCCACGTCCACCCACACTATGTGTGTACATACACCACACCACACTCCCACACACACACACACACACACCTGCACACCCAACACAACCACAACACACAACAAATATAGCAAACACATTCCACACACACCACACCACACCACGTACAACAGACAAAACACACATACACACCATACCCACAACACACAAAAACACAACACACACAAAACACACACATACATACATACATACATCAGTATACACACACACACACACTCAAACGCACTCACCACAGTGTTAAGGTGAAAAGTCAACAATGTAGATAACCATAAACTTACAAAATCAAAGGCCCGTTGAAGAACTAAACTGTTTATGTCCATCTTTTAAAGTAAAGGTCTGTGTAAGTTTAAGTGGAATAATGTGTCATGTACCCAACATCAATATTCAATCCATCCGCCACCATATTGAGAAGTAAAATAAGTCTAATTTCAGAAGCCCGTCTCTGTTGTGTACTATTGAAATGTCCTTTTAAGACCATCACAGACATATCTGAGGTTGAGTGGTCATCCTGGGAGAAGTGCTGGGCTACTGGTTTCTCAATCATCTTGTGATTAATAGAATGTCTGTGTGAATTCATTCTAGTGCGGAGTTGTTGGCTTGTCTCCCCCACATAACCTGTGCGAGGACATTTCTTGCATTGGATAAAATAGACCACATTACTTGATGTACATGTATAATTCCCCTGTATCCTGAATAGTCTGTTTTGTGATGTAACCACACAGTCTGAAGTGGAAATGAGGTTACATGTCTTACATGTGCGTTGATGACAGGGTCGTGTACCATATGATGTCATGGTATTCTGTTCCGGTTCAAGTTGACTCCTAATAATCAGGTTGGCTAAATTAGGTGGTTGTTTAAAAGATAGTAGTGGTAGTAGTAGATGGTGATAGTAGTGCCACAAAGCTTCTGAAGAAGGACCTGGTTGGTTCGAAAGCTAAAGCACTTTGTTTTTTTCTGTAACATCCATGTTGGTCCAATAAAAGGTATCAAATCATTTGTTTCTGGATCTCCTTAAGGTTGGAATTGCCCTTCCAAGCACTGGGAACCAGTTTCAATCTTGTAGGTACCAGGACTGATTGACAACAATACTTCCTGTGGGAACAGGAAGGGCAGGTTCACCAGAACAAGTTGGAGGTGGGGAAATGGTAGCTTCAAGGGGGTGTGGGTAAACAGGGTACCTGGGAAGTTGTTAGCTGGAGGTTACAGGATTTGAACATTACATGGGGGATTTCGAAATTGAGTTGGTGAGGCAAGGTTAGATAGTATACGCAGGTAGTAAAAGGGAAGATAAGAGAGAGGAAAGAGGAAAAAAAAAAAGGAGGAACTGTTAACCTGTAGGTTCATTATTGCATTGTGGGAATTGGCAGGGGGGAGCAGGTAAGATCTACATACAGGGTGTAAGTATGATGGGAGTGGTGCAGTGCAGGGGCTGTAGGGCTACAGTCTTCAGGGAGACCTTCTGGAGACTGCAGTGCTGCCCCATCTGCAGGCACCTCTCTGGGCTAAGGGAGGAGGTTACCAGACTTAAGACTGAGTTGGCTTGGGTTAGGAGGACCACCAAGCCCAACTCTGCTTCCTCAGAAGATGCCGGGAAGGAGGAACGGATGGACATTGGTTGTCTCAGGGAGGGTTAGGGTGGTGGAGCATAGGCACATCCAATATCCCATAGCACTATGGAACTCCTATGCCACACTGGCAGAGCAGGACATTGCCACAGAGGCACCTGAAGTAGTGGCGGGGACAGATGTGGAGGTCCTCCAGGGCGGAGATCTCAAGAGGGGTAGCAGAGGACCCCAGAAGAGGAGGAAGCAACTCCTGGTGGGGAGACTCCATAGTCTGGGGAGTGGAGTTGGGACAGGTAGCGGGTTGGAGAGGGAGGCTAAGTTCCTGCTGGGAGGCACAGCTCGGAGGGATGGAGAGCAGATCCAGAGGATCGCTATGGCAGCAGCAAGGAGGGAGAGCTGGATGTCATTGTCCATCTGGGGACAAATTCTTGGCTAGGGACAAGGCAGGGATAGGAAGAGTGCAGAAAGAGTTCAAGGAGTTGGGGAGGGGTTTTGGGCAAGTAGCAAGTTCCATAGCCTTCTCGGAGGTGCTTCCTGTCCACGGCAAGGGGAGGCTTGGGATCTCTGCACCAGGGACTTCAACACATGGTTGAGGAACTGGTGCAGAGAGAAGGGTTTTGGCTTCATTGGGGACTGGGGACCCACCTGGAGGGATGTGGGCCTGTACAAGGGTGACGGCCTGCATCCATTCAGGAAGGGGACCATTGTCCTTAGTGAGCGGTTTAAATGCTTCAATGACAAGCACTGAAACTAGCCAAGGGGAGTGGTGGAAGAAAGGAGGGAGAATCAAACTGCCTACCCCCACAGGTTAATGTGGTCCGCAGGGAGGACCCTAAGGTTGGGAAATTGCCAGTGGTAACTAAACTAGGAAAAGATAGAATGGCAGAGAAAAAGAGAAACATAGAAACATAGACTTTGACGGCAGATAAGGACCGCTTGGCCCATCTAGTCTGCCCATTTCCCTACCTACAGGATAGGCCGCAGATCCTAGTTAACCATCAGCCTATTTCTTCCAACCCCCCACAAGAATTGCCTTATGTCTGTCCCATGCATTCTTGAATTCTCCCACAGTTTTAGACCCCACAACCTCCTCAGGAATGCTGTTCCATGCATCCACTATCCTCTCTGTGAAATAATACTTCCTCACATTGTCCCTGGGAAAGGGAATTAAAGGCGGGAGGGGGGTAATGAGGGAAGGCAATGAGGCTAAAAGGGGGATGACAGGAGGGGAAGTAGCAAAATGTGGAAGGCCATGTGTGCGAATGCTTGCAGCCTGGAAAATAAAATCCTGGATCTGGTTAATTGATGGCAGAGGCTGACCTGGACATTGTCACTATTACTGAGAGATGGTATAATGGGAACCATGACTGGGATGTAGTTATACCAGGTTATATTCTATTCAGGAAAGGCAGGGAGGGTAAAAAGGGAGGAGGGATAGCTCTTTATGTCAGGGAGGGTATAAAAGCAACTGAGGTACAGGGATTGTGGGGGGGAGGAGGCCCTGTGGGTCACCATGGAGATGGGCAGTGGCACTTCTGTTCTCACGGTCATGATTTACAGACCTCCAGCACAAGGGGAAGAGTTGGACAAGGTTCTAGTGGAAGCCATCCATAAGATCATGACTAAAGGGGAAGTGCTGCTGGTAGGTTACTTCAATTTGCCAGATGTTGATTGGAGCATCCCAGTCGCAGTCTCAGCCAGGAACAGGGACATACTGAACCCCCTGCAGGGGGCATGCCTCTAGCAGCTAGTGCTAGAGCCCACCCGTGAGGGTGCAAGTTTGGACCTAGTGGTTACTAATGGGGACAGAATTGCAGATGTCATGGTCAGTGGACACCTAGGGTCCAGTGATCAACACACGGTGTGGTTCAACATAAGTACAGTAGCAGAGTCGAGCCACACGAAAGCGATGGTCCTGGACTTCACAAGGGAAGACTTTGCAAAGTTGGGGTGGGGGGAGGTATGTCTCAGGAAAGCTCTAGCAGGGAGGGAGGACGGGGGGGGGGGTGTTGAGGAACAGCGGGCCCATCTAAGAGGAGCCATAGTGGAAGCAACAAACCTTTGCGTTAGGCAAATAAACAAAGGCAAGAGAAAAAGAAAACTACTATGATTCTCAGAGGAAGTGACTGGGAAGGTACGAGCGAAAAAGTTGGCTTTCAGGAAGTACAAAGAAACACTGAAGGAGGAGGACAGGGTAGTGTATCTAGATATGCAGAGGGAGGTAGGGAAGGCAGTCAGAAGTGCAAAGGCACAAATGGAGGAAAAAATAGCCCAGGCAGTAAAGAAAGAGGACAAGACTTTTTATAGGTATGTTAGTGAAAGGAGAAAGACAAGGGGTGGAATTGTAAGGCTTAAGAGGGAAGAAGGGGAGTGTGGAGAAGGGGACTTAGAAAAAGCAACAATCCTGAAGAAATATTTTTGTTCAGTATTCACAGAAGAGAGGGAAGGTGAGGGATCACAATTAGGTGACTGGAGCAATAAGGGAGGGAGGTGGACACCAGTCCCTTTGTGGAAGAAGGAGTTCTAAAGGAACTCGCAAAACTGAAAGTGGACAAGGCAATGGGACCAGATAGGATGCATCCTAGAATATTAAAAGAGATTAGGGAGGTGCTGACAGCACCACTGGCAGCCCTGTTCAATGAATCTCTGGAAACGGGAGTGGTTTCAGAGGACTGGAGGAGAGCAGATGTAGTCCCTTTACACAAAAGTGGGAGCAGGGAAGAGGTTGGAAAATATAGACCAATCAGCCTGACCTTGGCAGTGTGGAAAATAATGGAATCACTGCTAAAAGAAAGGCTTATGGAACATCTTGAATCCAGCGGAGCTCAGGATCCAAGGCAGCATGGATTCACAGTAGGAAGGTGATGTCAAACAAATCTGATAGATTTCTGTGACTGGGTGACCAGGGAATGAGTCGCAAGGTGGTAAACTGAGTTAGAAATTGGATGAAGGATAGAACACACAGGGTGGTGGTAAATGCAGCTCAATCCGAGGAAAGGACGGTGACCAGCAGAGTGCCATAGGGATTAGTTCTGGGTCCAGTCCTATTTAATGTCTTCATAAGTGACATTGCGAAGGGGCTGGAAGGTAAGGTATGCCTCTTTGCAGATGACACTAAGATCTGCAACAGGGTAGACATTCGGGGAGGGGTGAAAAAATGAGGAGGGACCTAGATAAACTAGAGAAATGGTCAAAGGTGTGGCAGCTAAGATTCAGTGCAAAGAAGTGCAGAATCATGCCTTGGGGCACAGGAACCCAGGGGAAGCTTACATAATGGGGGGATACTGATGGCCCACCAAACAGGAAATGGATATGGGGATAATCATATCAGATGACCTAAAGGTGGCCAAACAATGTGCCAAAGCTGTGGGGAAAGCCAGTGGGGTACTGGGGTGTATAGGGAGAGGTATCATCAGCAGAAGAAAGGAGGTGGTAATGCCACTGTACAAATCATTGGTGATACCCCATCTGAAGTACTGTGTCCAGTTCTGGAGGCCGCATCTCCGTAATGACATAGACAGGGTAGAGGCAGTTCAAAGAAGGGCAACAAAAATGGTGCAGGGTCTGCACCAAAAGTCATATGAGGAGAGACTGGAGTACCTCAATATGTATACCATGGAGGAGAGGAGAGAGAGAGAGAGAGTGGGGATATGATGGACACCTTAAAATATCTCAAGGGCGTAAATAAGGTACAGGAGGGTAGCGTCTTTCAGGAAAAGAGATGTTCTGGAACAAGGGGTCATGACATGAAGCTGGAAGGGGGTAGACTAAGGGGTAACATGAGTAAGTATTTTTTCACGGAAAGGATGGTGGATGCATGGAACAGCCTCCCAGCGGAGGTGATGGGGGCTAACTCAGTAGGGGAATTTAAAAATGCGTGGGATAGGCATAGGGGAACCCTAGCAATAGGAAGGAGAATAAAACCAGAGATCAAGTAGTGTCTGTGTTTTTTTCAGCAGGTAGGGGAAATGGGCAGACTGGGTGAGCCTAGCGGTTCTTCAAACAACATGAAGTCTTGCTGTATTCTGACAATAGCAGTGAGTCCCAACCTTCGAACTGCCCCGGAGATGAAAGAGTCAACTTTACATGCCAGGCATGGAACGCTGAGCTTGAGCTCGGTTGAGACTATGTCTGTTACTGTTTAAACTCAAACCGTCAGATTCTTTACTCCGCCTCACTGAACAGTCGCTCCGGAGATTTCTTCTTCTGCTTGGTTCAATTTGTCGGTTAAAGTACCGCTTTTCTCGGTTTTCGACCGAATTTAAACCGTAACCTGTCGGTTCAGTCTCTGTCTGTGGTATTTGTGAGTACTAGATAGGTTATTTTTTATTCTTTTCTGTGTGGAACTTGTAAATGGTTCATCGGTTCGGTTTGAACCGATCAAGCTGTTAAAAATCTTAATTTGTACTTTTAGAGTGTGGTTACCGGTTCTTATCGGTTCTAAAAAAAACAGATTTTATTACATTTTTTTCCATGACCCGTGACACGGTCAGGAACCGACAAGAGGGTCTTGCCTGGCGGATTGCCATTAAAAGGGTAAGTTTGGTTAGGACTGGCACAATGTCTGAGAAACCCAAAAGAAAAACCGGGCCCGCTGGGTTTCAACACTGTAGTGTATGTGGGGAAGTCTTTGCTAAGGCTGACCCCCACACCACCTGTGTTTATTGTCTAGGGTTTGACCACCTCAGTGCAGACTGCCAGATTTGTAAAAATTTCCCTGCAGCTACCCTGGAAAAGAGTGTTGGTAGGCTCAGGGAAAGGGAGGCCAAAAAGTCCGCTGATCCGGATGGCCAGCCCGGTTCGGTTCAAACCGAACCAGAAGGAGTGCCCTCTGACCAGGGCGAGACTTCTTCGGGCAAAAGGAGAGCCGATTCTGAGGAGTCGGTTCCTGCTAAGAGAACTAGAAAGAAAAGTCAGCTGGTGTGGAGCCAAAACTTTCCTCTCCAGCCGCTGAAGAAATAGCCAAAGCGATCAAAATTGTGCAGTCGCTTTCCCCGGTTCCGACCGAACTGGCACCTTCAGGCAGGCGCTCGGTTCGGCTGGTTCCACCGGTTCAAGAGTGTGATTTAGAGGAATTTTATGAACCGGAAGAGGAGTATGAGGAAAGTGAATGTGGTTTTGAAAGTCTGGATGTGCCTATTGACCCGGACATCTCCCCAGACAGACCTTCAGGAGTGTCTCCTCCTAGGCTTTCTGAGTCCCCCTCCCATTTCATGTTTTATAAAAAAGTGGCTGAAACCCTTCAGCTTCCTATGGAAGAAGCTGTGGATGACCAGGAGGAGCCTGACTATGTAGAAATGATGATATCCCAGAGTCTAGGAGGCTGTCTATTCCCTTACACAAATCTTTTGGGAAACAGACATTTAAGATTTTAAAGACTCCTAACACTGTACCTCCTGTGGATAAAAGAATGGACAAGAGGTATACATTGTCAGGCTCAGATATGGAGTTTCTTACACAACAATGCAGCCATGTTGGGGTAGTGCAGGCTGCAGCCTGTGATAAGGCAAATATTCCCTTGGCTTCACACCCCCCCAGGCAAGGACTCCAGGAGGATTGATGCCATGGCAAAGAAACAGTACATGGCAGCATCCTTAGGACTCAGACAGGCCAGTTATATGGCCTATACTGCTAGGTATCAAAAATCCAGATGGGACACTGTTATGGCTTTAGCAAAACAGGTCCCTGGCCAGCTTGCCAAGGAGCTGGAGCAGGTGGCTGCTGATGGTATTGAGGCATCCAAGGTGGAATTCCATGCTGCTGTGGACTCCAATGATGTGTCATCTAGAGTCATGGCTACATCTGTGGCACTTCGGAGAATGACTTAGCTCAGATGTACTAGCCTGTCACAGGATACCCAGACTAAGGCCATGGATTTTCCTGTTGTGGGTAATTCTCTGTTTGGGGAGCAGACAGAGAATTACATGAAGAAAATGGACGAATATAGTACCACCTATAGGAGTGCACAGGCCAAGGAAAGGCAGGCCACTCCTCAAAGGCAGCATCCCAGGGGCAGGGGCAGGCCTTTCTACCAAGCCCAGGCCTCCTCTTCTGCTTATGCCCAGAGGGGGTTCTTTAGAGAGAGAGGCAGACGGGGTACAAGCAGGCCTGCTTCCACCCCTCAGCCCAGAGCCCCTGCCAAACAGGCACCCTGATGGGGTTGCCAGGGCCGATTCTCAACTACCTGTAGGGGGCAGGCTGGCTTACTTTGTCCAGGACTGGGAGTCTCTAACATCAGACAAATGGGTCCTGGAAGTAGTAAGCCAGGGACTGGTTCTCAGCTTCAAAAAGTTTCCAAAGATGAGAACCAGATCCTTTCCACCTGCGAATCCCTCAGAGACACTTGCCCTAGAGGCAGAGGTCTCTTCCCTCCTGGCTCTCAGAGCTGTGGAAAGGGTTCCACCCCTACACCAGGGCAAAGGGTTGTACTCCAGGTACTTCCTTACCCCAAAAAAGACAGGAGAATGGCGGCTCATCCTGGATCTCAGATACTTAAACAAGCACCTTTTAAAACCAAAATTCAAAATGGTGACTCTGGGAATTATTCTACCCTCTTTAAGGCCAGGGGACTGGCTAGTGTCCCTGGACCTCAAGGATGCCTACTTCCATATTCTCATCAGAAGCTCCCATCGAAAGTACCTCAGGTTCGAGAGCTGCCCTCAGGCCATTACCAGTTCAGAGCAATGCCCTTTGGTCTGACCTCTGCTCCAAGGGTATTCACAAAATGCCTGGCAGTGGTAGTTGCTTCTCTAAGAAGGCAAAGGATTGCCATCTTCCCTTACCTGGACGACTGGCTCATAGTAGGCCAGTCCCCAGACCAAGTCAAGTTACACTTACAGATAACTCAGCAACTGCTCACCTCTTTGGGTTTCCTTCTGAATCTTTCAAAGTCAGTTCTAGAGCCTGTCCAGCTCCTCACCTTCATAGGCGCAGAGCTAGACACAAAAAAGGCCAGAGCTTTCCTTCCCCCTGGACAGGGCAAGGACCCTTGTCTCTCTGGCCTCCTCATTCACCCTGCAGGTGTCTCGACCAGCAAGGCATTTTCTACAGCTCCTGGGGCACATGGCTGCTTCTACAGCAGTAGTGCAGGGAGCAATATTTCAGATGAGGGACATTCAGTTCCATTTGAGAGCCTTCTGGTCTCAAAGGAAGGACCCTCTGACCAAATTGATCCTAGTAACTCGAACCCTGATCCAGGCCCTACAGTGGTGGCAGGATCAAAACAACTGAGACAAGGGGCTCCCTTTGTCACTCAGTCTCACTCTTTAATCCTTACTACAGATGCCTCCCTCTTGGGGTGGGGGGCTCACATGGGCGACCTGACCACCCAGGGGTTGTGGTCTCCTCAGGAATCTCTGCTTCACATCAATCTGTTGGAACTCAGAGCAGTATTTCTAGCACTTCAAGCCTTTTCCGAATCTGTTCAGAACAAAGTTATCCAGGTCAGAACAGACAACACCACCACAATGTGGTACATCAACAAGCAAGGAGGCACTCGGTCTATGGCCTTGTGCACAGAAGCAATGAAGTTGTGGTCTCTGGCTTACTCCCTGAACACCTCCCTCACGGAAGTTCACCTCCCAGGCAAGGACAATGTCCTGGCAGATGCTCTCTCAGCAGGATATCCCAGGGCCATCACGAATGGTCACTGGATCCCCGGTCTTGGAGGTGATATTTTCCAGATGGGGCACCCTGCAGATAGACCTTTTTGCAGCCCCAGACAATCACCAACTTCCCCTTTTTTGCTGCAGGCCCCCAGTGTTGGGCTAAGTCCCCCTGGATGCCTTAGTTCTCAGTTGGGAAGGGAAGTTCCTGTATGCTTTCCCCCCTTCCCTCTCCTGTTCAAAGTGCTAGTCAAAATCAGATCTCAACCATGCAAGATGATCCTGATTGCTCCAGACTGGGCCAGACAGCCCTGGTATCCACTCCTACTGTCCTTAGCAGTCCATCTTCCCCTGTGTCTTCCCAGGAATTACAACCTGTTAACCTGTGCTCAGGGGAGGGTTTGGTACCCGAATCTCAAATCTCTCAATCTCAAGGCCTGGCTCTTGAAGAGTTAGAGTTTGCTGATTTACACCTCTCCCAAGGTGTAATGGATATTCTGAAGGCTTCTAGGAAACCTTCCACCAGGGCTACTTATAATTCCAAATGGAAAAGATTTTCCATATGGTGCTCTGGGAAGCATATTTCCCCAGAGTCTGCTGATCTGCCCACAGTCCTTGATTATATGGTCCATTTAAATAGCTTGGGGCTGAGACCAGCTACACTGAAGGTGCACCTGGCAGCTGTTTCTGCTTTTATTTCAGCAGGTAAGCCCTCTCCTCTTTCAGCTCACCCTGTATTCTCCAAGTTTTTTCAAGGGATTGCTTCACACCAACCCTCCATTCAGGGACACTGCCCCTGCTTGGGACCTTAATGCTTACATTGCTCAGCTTATGCAACCCCCCTTTTGAGCCTTTGTCTTCAGCAGAGCTTAAGTACTTGACTTGGAAAACTGTGTTTCTGGTAGCCATCACTTTTGCCAGACGCATAAGTGAATTACAAGCTTTGTCAGTGGAGCCTGATTTTATCTTCTTTCATAGAGATAAGGTGGTCCTCACGACTAACAAGAAGTTCTTGCCTAAGGTGGTTTCAGATTTCCACCTTAATCAATCTATGTCTCTTCCTGTGTACTTCACTGACCATTTCTCCTCTGGTGAGAGGAGGCTGCACAGTTTAGATGTGAAAAGAGCCCTTAGCTACTACATAGAGCGTACCAAGGGTCACAGGTTTGACTCCCTCCAACTGTTCCTCACTTATGGCGAGGTTGGTAAAGGGAAACCTTTTGTTATGAAAAACTGGGTAAGGTTCCACCCTCAGGCCTGAGGGTTCACTCTACCAGAGGTACAGCTGCTTCCCTGGCTGCTGCCAGGGACATCCCTATTCTAGAGATGTGTCAAGCAGCTACCTGGAAAACAGTTCACACTTTTACCAAGCATTACTCCCTGGATATCCAGGCTAGGAGTGATGCTCGGTTTGGCACAGCTGTGCTTCAGAGCTTGTTCCCTAAGTAGGTTCTGTCCCTCCTCCATGGAGGTACTGCTTTGTAGTCTGCTATTGTCAGAATACAGCAAGACTTTATGTTGTTTGAAGAAAAAATTACTCACCTTAGTAATGTTGTTTCTTCTAATGGAGTCTTGCTGTATTCTGACCCTCCCTGCCCTCTCAGAACCTCTGTTTTGGGATGTGGGTGGGCAGTGCAGTGTTGGCACTCAGTGAGGTGCCCACCTTGTTGTTTTCACCCTTTTCTTGGGGTGAGTGGGTGTTGTGTTTTTCATTTTTTGGGTCTCCTGACTTGAGTCTTTGTTTTGGGACCAAAAAATGTGTTTTATGTTTAGTAGCCAGTTGGCTAGTGTAGGTTTACAGCTTCCACACAGGACCTTAGTGAGTTTAGCTCGTAAAGATCTGACGGTTTGAGTTTAAACAGCAACAGACAGAGTCTCAACTGAGCTCGAGCTCAGCGTTCCATGCCTGGCATGGAAAGTTAACTCTTTCATCTCCGGGGCAGTTCGAAGGTTGGGACTCACTGCTATTGTCAGAATACAGTAAGACTCCATTAGAAGAAACAACATTACTAAGGTGAGTAATTTTTTCTTATCTGCCATCAGTTTCTGTGTTTCTATGTGCTTGAACTGCATCTTTTTTTTTTTTTTTTTTACCAAAACTAATCTGCATTTGTGTGTATTTTTTTCGAGGGGAAGAAACAGCAAGACAGGTTTGGAGTTGGTATGAGTGAAGGCAGAACTAGCGGGACCAGGAAACAACTGGGAGACAGGGACTAAGAGTTTAAAAGACACTGAACTCGGAATGTCAGTGTGCTTTTTGTGAATAAAGTGAATGCCTGCAGCAGGGGGACCACTACTCTGCTTAAACTGCTTCTTTTTAACCGAAACTAACCTGCATTTGTGAGTTATTTTTTTTTTACAGGACAGAAAGCAGCCAGGGTCGAAGGTCCGGACAAGTGAAGGTAGGACTAGTGGGACCAGGAACCAATTGGAAGAAACAGAGAAGCCTAGACTCCTGTGTAAATTCCTCTTTACCCAGCAGGTCCCATCACGCTCGTATCTCAGAGCATGAGTGGAACAGAGCAGGAATGGAACAGGATATTACTGGTGTCTTAGGTATCAATGGGCAGGTGCAGGTAACAGCAGGCACGCAGGGGGCTCTGCTGGTCTGACAGGATAAGGTAGGGCACCTGTTAGCTTGCTGTTTCCAGATTAGGAAGCTACAGGAAGTGGTGTAAGAAGTATACATAGGGACGTAACAAGCAGTTAGCTGCTACAGGTGGGAATACAGGAGACACCATATTTAGGGTAGGGCACAGAAACTGTTCAAGAAGAGCAAAAGGAGTGGCAATTAAAAAGCAAGTAGTAAAGAGACAGAGGGGTACAGGGTGGGATATGGAAATACCAAGAGAAGGTGTAGGTAGAAAAAAGACCAAACACAGGTAGGGGGCAATAGGGACAATGCACAGCTGATTACAGTAGGCCACATCTAGAGTATGGAGTTCAGTACTGGTGCCTTCACCTCAAAAAGGACATTAACCTGCTGGAGAAGGTCCAGAGGAGGGCTACAAAGATGATAGCCAGTCAGGGTAAGGCATATGAGGAGAGGTTGAGGGCACTGAACATGTACTCCTTGGAAGACAGGAGGGGGGGGGGGACATAATTGGGACCTTCAAGTACTTAAAAGGAATAAATAAGGTTGATCAGGAGAGTCTCTTTAAGCTGAATGGCAACCATAACACAAGGGTGCACAGTCTTTAGCCGGAGGGTGGGAAGTTTAGGAGGGAGGTCAGGAAGCACTTCTTCACAGAGAGGGTGGTGGACACTTGGAATGCGCTGCCAGAAGAGGTAATCTCGTTGAAGACAGTGGGCAGCTTTAAGAGAGGCTGGGACAGGCATAGGGGGAGGGTAAGGGTCATGGGTAGGGAGGATGGGAGGAGTGGGGAGGGAGGGCAGGGACATTAGCTCAAGCTATGGACCCTGCAATATGAGCAGATTTGATAGACCAAATGGCCTTCCTCTGCTGGCTTCTTCATATGTTCGTATGTATGTATGAAACTTAAAGCCAATTATAAGAGTAGTGCAGTGAAGTGGATACAGAGTGTGGTTCAACATAAGGATGGCAGCAAAAGCAAAACACACAAGGACAAGGGTCATGGAGTTCAGGAGGGCAAATAAAAAAAAAGTGGGTGAATGCTGCAGAGGCAACCTAGAAGGGGTGGATGGCCTGGGTGGGTGGGGAAACAAAGGCCAAGTTAAGGATGACAGAAGGATCATAAAAGGAGGAGAAAAAGAGACCATTATGGTTCTCAAGGAAGTGGTTGGAATTCAGTAGGTACGAAGAGATGCAGAGGGAAGAGGATAGAGGGGGGTATCAGAAAAACAGAGAGAAGCAGGGAAGGCGGTAAAGGGCGCAAAGGCACAAACTGAGGAAAGGATAGCCAAAGTGGTAACTAAGGTGGACAAGACCTTTATTGGGTACATAAGTGAAAAGAGGAAGGCAAGAGGAAGGAGTGCAAAGTTAAGAAGGGCAGTGGAAGACTGATGAGAAAGATAATTGAAAGCAGATAGCTTAAACATATACTTCTGTTCAGTTTTCACAGTGGAAAGGGAGAGGGATGGACCACATAAAAGCAGCAGAAACATTGGAAGAGGGAGGTAGACACAAGTCCATTCACAGAAGCAGGAGTCCTGAAAGGACTTGCAAATCTGAAAGTGGATAAAGCTATGGGGCTGGTCGGGGTACATCCAAAGGTGCTGAGGGAACTCAGGGAGGTACTGGCTGCACCTTTGGTAGCCTTATTCAACAACCCACTGGAAACAAGAGTGGTTCCAGAGGACTGGAGGAGGGCAGACATAGTCCTGCTTTATAAAAGTGTCAGCAGGGAGGAAGCTGGCAACTATAGGTCATCCAGTCTGATGTCAGTGGTAGGGAAGTTTATGGAGATGCTTTTAAAGGAAAGGCTTGTGGAGTATTTTGAATCCAGCAGGTTGCAAGAACCCAGGCAGAATGGATTTATGGGGAGTGGAGGGGATCATGTCAGATACACCTCATCAATTTCTGCAACTGTGTGATAAGAAAAATAGAGCAGGATGAGGCGGTAAGCTTGGCCTACTTAGACTTCATCAAGGTCTTCAACACCATATCGTATAGGAGGTTTATCAGGAAACTGGGCAGTTTGGGGAGCCTGAGAAAACTTGAGGAGTGGTTTAAGGTATGGCTGCTGGGTTTCAATGTGAAAAAGTGCAAAACCATGCACCAAGGACACAGAAAACCAGAGACAGGGTATAACATGGGGAAGACCAGTCAGCCTCTCCTCGGTAGTGGGGAAGATCATGGAAGCACTACTGAAGGAGAGATTGGTAGAACATCTGGTTGTCAATGGAGTACAGGACCCAAGGCAGCATAGTTTCACCAGGGGGAGGTCATGTCAGACGAACCTCGTTGAATTTTTCGACTGGGTGACTAGGGAGGTGGATCAGGGGAGGGCAGTGGACATGGCCTATCTGGACTTCAGCAAGGCCTTTGGCACTGTGCCACATAGAAGGCTATTACACAAACTGGGGAATATGGGTGTGGGCAGGACAGTTGTGTGGTAGGTAGGTAACTGGCTGGGCGGCAGGACACAGAGGGTGGTGGTAAATGGTGTCATACCACAGAGGGAAGAGTGACCAGTGGGGTACCACAGGGATCAGTGCTGAGACCGGTCCTATTCAACATCTTCATCAGTGACATTGAGCAGGACCTAGAAGGCAGAAGTTTCCTGTTCACTGATGACACAAAGCTCTGTAACAGAGTGGACACACCAGAGGGTGTAGACAGAATGAGAAGGGACCTGCAGGAACTTGAAGAATGGTCAGGGGTTTGGCAGTTGAAATTCAATGCAAAGAAGTGCAAGATAATGCATATGGGGCACAAAAACCCTGGCACAATATATCAGTTGGGGGGGTGAGGATATAGCATGCACCACGCAGGAGTGAGATCTTGGGGTTATCCTCTCTGATGACCTCAAGGTAGGGAAACAGTGTGACAAGGCATCAGATAAAGCAAATAGGATGCTGCGATGCATAGGCGGAGCATCACCAGCAGGAAAAGGGAGGTCATAATTCCACATTACAAGACACTAGTGAGGCCCAACCTGGAGTACAGTGTACAGTTCTGGAGACCTTACCTATGTAAGGGCATAGACGGGGTAGAGAAGGTTCAGAGGAGGGCAACAAAGATGGTACATGGATTGCATCACAAGTCCTATGAGGACAAGTTGAAGGACTTGAATATGTACTCCATGGAGGAGAGAAGGGAGAGAAGGGATATAATAGAGACATACAAGTATCTTACAGGGAGGAACAGGGTGTAGGAATACACTATTTTCCAGCGAAAAAGATGTTCCAGGACTAGAGGGCATGGCATGAAGTTGGAGGGAGAATGATTCAGAGGACATGTGAGGAAGAATTTCTTCACAGAATGGGTTGTGGACAAGTGAAACACCCTACCAGAGGAAGTGGTGGAGGCTGAAACAATCACGGGATTTAAGAATGCATGGGATAGACATTAAGGAATTCTGGAGGTCAGGGGTGAGAGGCAACAGACTTCTTGGAAAACATAAAGTGAACTTACAAGCTCAAATAGGCAGACTGGGTGTGCCGTAGGCCCTTATCTGCCGACACTGTCTATGGAAGAGGTATTGACAGTCACTAACCAGTAAAAGGGATCTTGGAGTAATTGTATCGGATGACCTCAAGGCAGTGAGGCTATGCAACAAGACAGTAGGTTGGGCCAGTGGGATGCTGGGTTGCATAGGGAGAGGTGATGTTATTAGCATATAGATCATTGGTGAGACCTCACTTAGAGTACTGTGTCCAGTTCTGGAGATCACATCTCCAGAAAGACATAGAAGGGTAGAGGCTGTCCAAAGGAGGCCAAATAAAATGTTGCAGAGACTGTACCAGAAAGTCCTATGAAGAGAGACTAAGGGATCTTAATGTGTACATGCTGTAAGAGAGGAGGAGAGGTGGGATATGATAGAGACCTTTAAATACTTCACGGGGGTGAATAAGGCAGAGGTTACGAAGATTGTCTCAAAGCAATGAACATGTACTCACTGGAGACCAGGCGAGAGAGGAGTGATATTATAGTGACTTTCAAGTTTCCGAAGGGAATAAACAAGGTAAACAGTGGGGAACTATTTAGAATGAGTATAGATTCAAGAGCCCGAGGTCAGGAGTGGAAAGTGGTGGTGGTGGTGGTTGGGAGGGGGGTAGGTTTAGGAGGGATGTGAGGAAATTTTATTTTGTGAAAAGGGTGATGGAACCATGGGACAATCTGCCAGAGAAGGTGGTGGGCACCAATACTATAAATGATGTGAGGCATGGGTGGGACAGAGTGAAGGGTTTGATGGTTGATCAGGTTGGTAGCCATAAGGTGGGGATGGAGGGGGCAGGAGGGATAAAATCCTGCATGGACAATAGATCCCAGGACAGATAGGGAACTCTGGGCAGACTACTTGGTTCTGTGGTCTTTTTCTGCTGTCATTGTCCATGTTTCCATGTAATAAGATACAGGAGGGGAGTATTTTTCAGAGGAGAAGGTGCACAAGAACAAGGGGACACGTAATGAAGCTGAAAGAAGGGAGATTTAGGTGGGATGTGAAGACGTACTTCTTCACTGAAACAGTGGTGGATACCTGGAACAGTCTTCCAGTGGAGGTGATGGGGGGCAAAAACAGTGGTGGGCTTCACGCATGTATGGGTAGACACAAAGGAATCTTGGTAGGAAAGCAGGGGTGAGGTAGCTGGAGATCAGTTAGGGTCTACAGTGACAGTATAGGCAGGGAAAAATGGGCAGACTGGGTGGGCCAAGCAGTCCTTATCTGCCAGCAGAGTCTATGTTTCTGTGTTCTAGACCCATAATCCCACAGTACTGCTAATGAGTCTGCCATTTGTAAGGCGTCTCATTGATGGATTCCTGTTGTTTGAAGTAAAAATGACTCACCATACTAATGTTGTTTCTTCTCAGGATCCATCAGTGAGCCTTACTAACCCTTATCCTGCCTCCCCTTCTAGAACCTGACAATAGATTCACACAAGAATCAGGTCATATCTTAAGGTTTTTTGAGTGGTACTTACAGTAGTACAATTCCTCAGTAATTGTTAAATTGTGAGAATTTTCATTTTACATGTTGTCTGCTTCTTTTTGGTTGGATTTCTCAAACCTAAAGAAAATTTTAGAAATATTTAGTAGCCATTTAGCTAATTTTAGTGGTCACTGCTCCTGTGGCTAAAGAAACAAATCTGACTTTAGAACAGCAGTGAGAGCGTGGCCATAATGCAGTTTGAACTTGTATTCTTAAATTCTATAATTTACATAAAGTTCAGTTTCTAGGGCAGCACACTTTTGGGATTGATCCCTTTTGTAAGGCTCATTTAGGAGTCCCTGAGAAGAAACAACATTACTACAATGAGTAATTTTTTTCTTCTTGGTCCTCTTTTGCAGTCTCTCCCCCTTCCTGTCCTCACTGTCTTGTCCCTTGCTTTCCTCTTCTCATTTACGTAGCTGAAGAAAATCTTATCCCCCTTAGAGACCCCTTTGGTGGTTCTTTCCTCTGTCGTCACCTTGGGTTCCCTCATCGCTTTGCCTGCTTCCCTCTGCTTTACTAGGTATACCTCCCTGTTGTCCTCCATCTGTGTTTCTTAACACCTTTTGAATGCCACCCTTTTTTTCTTAACCACCTTTGCCACTTCCTTAGAGAACCATAACGGTCTATTTTTCCTTCTGCCTTTACTCAGTTCCTTCATGCAGAGGTTGGTTGTTTTAATTATACCTTCCCTTATTTTTCCCCAGCATGCTTCAACTCATCCCTGTCAATCCCCACCACAAGACAGGTTCTGAGGCAGTCCACCATTTCCTTAAGATCCACCCTCCTAAAGTCCAAGGCCCTCATCCTGGTGTGGTTAGCTTCTGTTCCTGTCTTAATGTTAAACCCACTGTACAGTGATTACTGGTACCAAGGGGACTGCCCACTGGGATGTCTGCAGTGCTGTCCCTGTTTGTAAGCACCAGGTTCAGCACTGCCCCATCCCGAGTGGGTTTTTTTGACTAGCTGTCTGAGAAGAGCCCCTTGTAGGGCATCAAGGATAACCCTGCTTCTTCCTGAAGCTGCAGTTGGAAGGCTCCACTCCTCGTCTGGCAGATTGAAGTCACCAACTAGCAGCACTTCACCCTTACCCACCATTCTGATGATGGCTTCCCAAGTGCCTTAACCAACTCATCTCCTTGGGCTGGCTACGTCACAATTCATCCTGGTTATTTTGCTGTGTGACAGCTCACTCTGGACTATTAGCTCTGGCGTCACGGCATCACAGCAACACGTTTACAGCGCCAGATTTTGGTGACTGTCATATTCGGCAACCTCCCTGTTTGTGGGGGGCTGTGCCCCTCACACACACCCTTACTAAATGTACCAACTCTGGGGGAGGGGGGCACAGAGAGTTAGCTGAATATGTCAGTCGCCAAAATCTGGCGCTGTATTGACGCAGCACTGTAAACGTGTTGCTGTTGTGCCGGTATATGGTTGGCTCCCAAGTCAACTCATTCCCAGACAATTCACCACCAGCATAAATATAAAATAAACTCCAGGTGGCACAATTCACCCACCAGAGAATGAGAAGCAATGTGCTGAAGGGTTGTAGAAGTGGAAGTTGTACCTTAATTGTTGTTGGAGTACAGTATGCTATGTAGTGGGAGTGAATTGTCTGGAGATGAATTGACGTGGGAGCTGATCGATTTTGGAGCAAATAATATGGGCCAAGGTGTCATGGAGTGAAATGACCGGGACAAATTCACTTGTTCCCCCTGGGGCTGGAGGTCTGTACACTGCCCCAGTATA
Source organism: Neoceratodus forsteri (assembly GCA_016271365.2). NCBI lineage: Eukaryota > Metazoa > Chordata > Ceratodontiformes > Ceratodontidae > Neoceratodus > Neoceratodus forsteri. The sequence goes on along the minus strand of CM057458.1, from coordinate 1,338,487,045 downwards.
GACAGCAGTCCTAAGCCTGTCTCCAGGGTGACCCACAGCACGTCCAGCCCTGCCTTTTCCTCATGGCACCCCTATACTTCTGTGGCCTTGATTCCCTACTGCATAGTTAAAACAACCCACTCCTCCCTGCCCTGTTTTGGTTTGTTGTGATGTATATCTTGTATGTTACTTATGTACTTATTTTAACAATTTATTGATTAAAAAAATCAATTATTTAACCTGTTTTGCATGGCCTCCAACCTACAACTACAAATGTAATTGGTTCTAGAATGCACCAAGTTTATTGGCTTCTACCCTACTCATGGTAGGAGTTTGTCCTTCCAAGATGTAATATTCCCTGTCAAGGCACCTTGTAGGTAACAAACCATGCAAGACTCAAGCAAAATGGAAGAACGATGACTTCTAGTTAACAAATATACTGTATTCATGCAAATATACTAGGCTGCAACCAGGACTTTGGCAACAGTACCCCACCAACCACAGATAAGGTGTCTGGCTTCCTTAATCGTCAGCACTGATGCTGGCTGAGACCAAATAAAATTAGACAGAGCCACAGAATACAGTAACTGCTGCTGAATCTCCCCAATTAATTGGAGCCAGTGAGTGAGCCTTTCTTCTAGGCACTGTAGATCGTACAGAAAAACAAAAACAAACTGCTATGGATACTGACTGTACTCACTTTTAAACTTGATCTGCATGTATTAGGAATGAACCCTGTGCTCCCAAATGATTTATGTTAAGCAGACAAGCACTATAAATAAAAATAAGATTATAATTGTACCATTAATCATATGCCTTTGGGTTGTTCTGTGACTGCAGTCATGTGGTCCCACGGGAGCATCCCTGCAAATGAACTATAAACAAGTGTAGGAGAAATACAGGAACTACAAGCTTAATTGTGCCTAAATATTGTATTTTTCAAAGTTGTGTCCACCATGCTGCCATGAAAAATGTATAACTACTTGACAAATGGCAAATGTAACTGTTTCATGATTTATATCAGGCAAAAATTTGGGATTTACTTTTATTAAAGAAGTCTTAGGTGGAATTCTACCATGAAAAATGGGGGTTATTACAAAGTACATTAATGTACATAAAAGGAAATGTTTTAAAACAGGTACAGTTCAAATACAGTAGTTAAAAAAGCATTACTTGTATATCATGCTAGGTATCATATGTCATATATCATGCCTCATGTACCATATATGTCATAAATCATGTATTATTTTTTATATCACATTATACCATATCATAGCATCCCACGTATCGTAAATCTTGTAACATATAATATGTGACATATATTTTTAGGCCTGAGTAATTTGCTACAAGTCTTAATAACTTTGTCATATTTTTCCATCTATGCACCATTTATGAATGACCTGTTAAAGTTGTAGGCCGGGATATTCAAAGGGGTTGCGCCCGGCACAGCTGAGTTGCGCTAACGCAACCCCGCATTGCGCCCAGGCGGGATATTGAAAAGGCTGCCCGCCGCAGTGCAAATCCCGATGCGCCGGGGCGCAATGTAATCCTATGCAATGCAGATGCAGGGGACGTGCCCATGCATATGCGGCACCTCGATATTCAGCCGGGATGTACGGCGCATATGCTGGTGCAACCCTGCATTGCCTACAGGGGAATAAAGTTGAGCCCGGAAAGAAATCAAGGAGCAAGTCCGCCACCACAGGTGGGCTGCTGTATTGCAAGGCGCAACACAGCAGTTGCCAGCCGTGGGTGGCTACTAGCCCACCCAGAACACCGTTGACAAGCACACATACACCTCTGGTGGTCCAGTGGACCCCCCACCCACCCCATAAGCCCGATTGCGGGCATCTGTAATATAAACCCAATCCCTGGTGGTCTAGTGGTTCCCCCGCCGCCCAATCGCGGCATCTGTAATTGAAATTAAGTCCCTGGTAGTCTAGCGTTCCCCCCGCCACCCAAACACGGGCATCTGTAATTGAAATTCAATCCCTGGTGGTCTAGCGGTCCCCTCGCTGCCCGATCATGGGCTGTCATAGCTGCAGAAAGTCACCTGGTGGTCCAGTGGTACCCCTCTCCCCACCCTCCCACAGAGGACCCCCGGCCACCCGGCACCCCCCCATCATCGGCAGGCGGCAGCACCCCGCCCACATACTGCCCAACTGTCCACCGACCAATAGGTGTACTGGGCATACTGTACCTGTCATTCGGCAGCGCCGGGCGGTATGCAGGCGTGAGCTGCCTCCCACCGATGACGGAGGAGGGGTGCCGGTGGTCAGTCCTGTGGGAGGGAGGGAAGGGGTACCACTGGACCACCAGGTGACTTTCTGCAGCTACGACAGCCCACGATCGGGCAGCGAGGGGACCGCTAGACCACCAGGGATTGGGTTTATATTACAGATGCCCGCGACTGGGCGTCGGGGGGACCGCTAGACCACCAGGGATTGGGTTTATATTATAGATGCCTTCGATTGGGTGGCAGGGGGACCACTAGACCACCAGGGATTGAATTTCAATTACAGATACCCGTGATCGGGTGGATGGGACGGGGGTGCTGCACTAACCCACCAGGGAGCCAAACCCCACCAACTGCAGCATGGCAGGGTACCAGGCACGTTTTGCCAGAGTGCCCAGCGCAACGCATGCAAATGGGTCAATAATGACATGCAAATGGCCCAATTTGCACCTTGCATAGATTATGGCCTCATTTGCGTGCCCACGGCTGAATATCATGGGTGATGCGCCTAGCGCAATTGCACTTTCGCTTTTGCATCCCCGTGCTCCCTCTCTGTGGCTTGCGCTGGTGCAGTGCCACTGCACCATGTGCAATCTGTGCGCTGAACCTGCCATTTTCAATGGTGCTAAGCCATGGCGCATCTCCATTGAATATCACCTGGTCCTGGCCCTGGCGCAGCCCAGTAGTGCTGCACCCAGGCTTGTGCCGCTGCCCGGCGCAGTCTGAATATCTGCCACGTAATGTACTTGTGTAAACTTAAATAAAAAAGATTAATTACAAAAAATAAAAATAGCAGCCCTCTGAGAAGGCACCAGTATGTAAACAACAGAGCGTTGTATATGCACATCAGGAGTGGATCACTTATAACATTCATAAAATGGTCAAAAGTGTTATAAATTGAATTAATGCATACTTTGAGTATATCAGGCACTGGAGAAGTGCATTAATTAAACACAAATTACACCCTGAAGTGGATTACTGCGTTTATAAAATGGATTACTAACTGTATTTGATACAGCGGAGCTAAAAGCCATGTTGCTCAGATGTGTATTACTAAAGCTTCTGATGATTCCCTGGAATTTAAGTATAATCTATACTTTTTCAAGTCTGAAAACTTCTGAAAAGTGACCAGCTCCTCTACTGTCTATTTAAGAGAAACATAGAAACAGAATTTGATGGCAAATAAGAACCACTTGGCCCATCCAGTCTGCTAATTTCTCCCTACCTGCACTATTACCGCAGACCGTGCCCAATCTGCAGCTCTTTCTCCCTCCCCCACTCACTTTCCACTATGATTCCCTTGTGCTTATCCCATGCATTCTTGAACTCCACCACTGCCCCCACCACTAGAAGGGTGTTCCAGAAATCCACTATCCTTTCTGTGAAGAAGTACTGCCTCACATTTCTGCTGAGTCTATCCCCCTCCAGCTTCATAGCATGTCCCTTGTTCTTAAGCCTTTCTTCTGAAAAATACTTCTGTCCTGTACATTGGTTACCCTCATGAGGTGTTTCATGGCCTCTATCATATCCCCCTCTTCTGTTCTAGGGTATACATATTAAGGTCTGTTAGTCTGTCCTCGTAGTGCTTTTGATGCAGAACTTGCACCATTTTAGCCGCCCTCCACTGGACAGCGTCCACTAAGTCTGTAACCTTCCAGAGATGTGGTCTTCAGAACTGGACACAGTACTCTAGGTGGGGTCTTACCACCAGTTTATACAGAGGCAACAGCACCTTCCTGTTTCTGCTGGTGATACCCCTCCCTATGCACCCCAGAATCCCACTAGTCCTCCCTACAACCTTGTTGCATTGCCTGGCCATCTTTAGATCATCCAGTATAATTACCCCCAGGTCTCTTTCCTGCTTGGTAATTGTGAGTACCACTCCACCCTTTTCGTACTCTGCCCCTAGGTTTCTGTGCCTCAAGTGCATTATTTTGCACTGAAACCCAGCTGCCATACCCTTTGACCACTCCTATAGTTTTCTGAGGTCTCTGCTCTTTCTTTTCACCCCACCCCCACCATTTGAGCTCCTATGTGGAACATTTTGACTTTCTTTTGCCATGGGTAAAAGCAGTAAGTCATCTAACTTCAGTTACAGATCCAAGCAAAAATCTCAGACAGCGGTAAGTAGAGAAAGCAGCAACACCACATTAATGTTTTTATTAGAACTAGTCTATTAACCGAATGTTATGGGTAGCTCTGACTAGTTAGCTTTAGCACTTATTTATGTATGTATTTATTTAGTTGTATAGCACTGTTATCCTCCTGTGGTATGTGGCATGATTGTAATGGTGCCCTGATCCTCCAGGGAAGGGCACCAGTAATTACAAATAAAATCTTCTACTACTAAATGACATGTGGAGCTTTGCTGCTAAATCCTCCATGGCCTCAATTTTGCTAGCAATCCAAAATCTGAGCACATATGTAGAGGTCCTCAACAGTTGTACCACCCTGTTGGAGGCAGGAGTAGACAGAATTCAGTCTGAGATGAAGGTGGTATGGGAGAGAGCTGACATCATGCTTACAACTATGGTTATGATTAACGAAAGCAGACTTCTCCACACCTGACTGCAGCACTAATGTTTGAGTAACAGTAGACTTGAGAGTTCCAGAAGATGCTGAAATGGACGATGTACAAATGTTTTTAACTGACTGGATTAGTACTATATTCTAGTTGGAGATCCCTCAAAGGACTGTGCATGCCTACAGCATCATGTCATAGTAAGCTGCAGACCTAAGAGAAGTGAGCTGGACCAATGTCCGTTATTGTGACAGTATGGTTTGTTTATTCCCTGGCCATGAGTTTTCTTCAATCCCTTTCAGTTTGGTTTTAGAAAATCCCACTCCACCTCCACTTCCCTCCTATGGTTCACTGACTCCATCCTTACTAGTATGGATTAGGGTCTGATCACATCTGCAATTTTTGTTAATCTTGCCAAGGCTTTTAACACAGTGTCACATCCTGTCCTTCTTGATAAGCTAAAAGCTGCTGGTCTTTCTGACTCTGCTGTCAAATGGTTTAGCTCTTGTCAGGGTGGTAGACCACAATCTGTCCACATAGGCTGCTCCACCTTATCGCCACTCCCTATCTGCTTAGGTGGCCCTCAAGGGTCTGTCCTGGGTCCTGTTCTTTTTTCTATATTCTTGAATGACCTTCCCTTTGTCTGTACCAATACATCTATCTGTATGTATCATTATGCTAATGATAGTTATTTTTGCATCTGGCTCCTCTTCTCAGGATCTTACTTCACTGCTTCTGCTTGACTTTGACAATGTTCAGTACTGGTTTAAATCTAACCAACTATCTTTCAATGCCAAAAAAACTGTCTCTATGACTTTTGATACCCACCAGAAGCTTTCTAGACTTGCCTTTCTTCCTTCTTTTCACACCCTTGATGGTGTTGTTATTGAAGATGTTTTCTCTTTTAAGTACCTTGGTGTCTAGCTTGACTGTCATCTTGATTTCTCTATACACAGTGATGCCACTCATCAAAAGCTTCACCCCAAGCTTGGTGGACTGTACAGGAACAAATCGAGTATCCCACTTCCTATACGCTGTGAGATTGTTCTAAAAATTATCCTCCCTATTTTTGATTATGGTGATAAAGTCTACAGTGGTGCTCTCAAATCCATGCTTGCCAGACTTGACCCTCTTTTCAACTCTTTCTGTCGATTTGCTTTAGATTACTCCCAATGTACTCACCGCCGTTCACTCTACTCTGCTCTTTCTCTCTCCTCTTTTGATACCAGATGCCTTTCCCACTGTGCCTCCTTTATATCTAAATTCTGTTTTGATTCCATTCCTTCCTACCTCACTTCCCCTTTATCCTGTCCTTCAGGTTACTGCTGTCCTTTACGTAATATTGTTTCTTACCCAGGAGTCCTTTAGCATCAGTAACAACAGCAGTTAGCTAACTAGGTGCAACTGCCCCGGAGGTATGCCTTCAAGAGAATTAGCATAATGAGCTAGGCATCAGCCAGTCAAAAAAAAGGAGGGGAGTGTGCTGAGAGGGATCAGCCTGAAAGGCTTCAGAATTTTCTCTCCACTGACTGAGCAACATTGCCCCAGAGGTGTCTCTCAACTTTCCTTGTTGACAGCCCTTTTTCTGCTTAGCTTGGTAAAGTTTTACTCACAAACTTACATTTTTAGTGTGCTGAGTGTAATTTTACTATTTTTTAGCAGTTTGTTTCTTTCTAACCCCAGGAATCACTCATTATGATTAAACTTAATGCAGTCAGCCTCCTGTGTTGAACTGCCTGGAGAGATGGAATTTTATGCAAATTATAGAACTCTCAGTTGGCTCATGCCACTTTCAAACTGCTGCCCTAGCAACTGCTGCACTCTGAGTGCCTCAGATTCTTTACTCCGCCTACCTAGTAAGGACATCCCGGAGAGCTCTCCTTGAACTGTCTCTGACTAAAGTTTATCTATAGATAAGTACTCATTTTCAGCTTATTTTTAAGTTGTTGCCTTAGAAACATTGTTTAGTATACTAAATTAGTGCTTTAGTAGTTTTTTATTTATATTCGCGGTTCCCTCATGGTTCCTTGGAACTGAGGGTTCCACGTCTATTTTAAAGGTTTCTTATCTCAGATTATTATTATTTAAAGTGATTTAGCGATTGGTTCCCTGAACTGCTTTAGTTTTGTTCAAATTTAGTAATTTTCTCGGTTCAGGAACCGAATAGTGCTCGGTTCCAGGAACCGCTAGCGGTAGTTATTTTAAAGTAATCTCTGGTTCCAAGTTACTTTAAATAACGGTGTTTTGAAGTAATCTTTTTTGCCTAGCTTAAATGTCAGAGGTCCATTTGGATAAACCTAAAAAATGCAGGACCCACATGTTTTAAATGTTGTGACTCTTGTGGGCAACTTATAGCAAAAGCAGACAGACATTCTCTCTGTATTTCTTGTTTGGGTATAAGTCACATATTTCCCAGTTGTGATATTTGTAAAACCTTTTGCCCAGAAACATTAAAGATAAGGTCTAAAATTTTGGAAGAGATGGTTTCTGCTTCTGGGGATAATTCTGCTTCTTCCTCCTCCCACAAAAAGAATGGAGGTAAAGCCAAGGATCCTGACAGGAGTTCAGATAAATCTGAACAAGGTAAAACAAAAAGGGCTGTGGAAACAGGCACTGAACCTGTTCCATTAAAGAAAAAGTGTAAAGAAAAACATGTCACTGCACCTCCGGCCGAAAAGGCTAAGGAGCTCCCAGCAGACAAACATATTATGCCCTCGGCTGAGGACATTGCTATGGCATTACAAGTATTACAAGCCCTACAGGGTGCAATCCTGGTTCCTACACCGACTGCCCCGGTTCTTCCTACAGCCCCAGCAAGGCAAGACATGCTGGAAGTGTTTGGGGAGGAGGAGGAGGAGGAGGATGACTTTGAAGGGGAACCTATAGATCCAGAGGTTTCTCCTGATCAAGAGTTTGGATCTCCTCCCAGGGGTCCTGAGGAATACTCCTCCCACTATGCTTTTGTTAAGAACATGGTGGAAACCCTGAACCTTCCTCTTCAGGAAACAGAGGAGGATATGGAGGAGGCAGACTTTCTAGAAATGATGGGGGTTAACCCCCATGAAACGTTTACTTCTGCCCATGCATAAATCTTTAAAGAAGGCTGCAGTGCAGATTTTTAAAACTCCCAACCTCTATTCCTGGTGTGGATAAGGAAGCTGACAAGAAATACCAGCTGGACAGAACTACAGCTGATTTTCTATTTACACATCCTGATCCTGAGGGAGTAGTCCAAGCTGCTGCCTGTGACAAGACCAGGATCCCATTGGCTACCCATCCACCAGACGACAGATTCAAGAAAAATGGATGCTATGGGAAAGAAAGGGTACATGGCTGCCTCTTTATTAGTTCGGCAGGCCAGTTACATGGCATATTCAGTGCAGTACCAAAATGCTCTATGGAACACTGTTCTAGCTTTGGCTGATAGGGTCCCAGATGAAGTGGCTGTAGACTTACAAGATACAGCAAGGGCTGCACTTGATGCTACCAGATACCAATTTCATATGGCAGTGGATGCCAATGATACTGCATCCAGGTTAATGGCTTTGTGAGTTTCACTCAGAAGGTTTGCGTGGCTTAGAGCCACCAACCTAACCTTACACACCCAGGCCAAAGCAATGGATTTCCCCCTGGAGAACAACTCCTTGTTTGGGGATAAAACAGGCATACATGAAAAAGGTGGAGGAATATAAATCCACCTATCGGAGCAATTCCAAGGATAGTCCCTTCACCTCTTATAGATCCCAGAGTAGGGGAGGTAGGGGCAGGGGTTTTTACCCCAGACCTTTCTTTCAGGCACAAGCCTCCAAGCCTCAGCAGCAGGCTAAAGGTTATTTTAGAGGAAGGGGCAGGAGAGCCATGAGAAGAGCAGCTCCTGCACCACAGGTTCAGGCACAGCCTGCACAGAATCCTGACAGGCTAGTGCAGGTCACATCCCCTATTACAGATCCACCAGTGGGTGGCAGACTGGCTCATTACCTTCATGCTTGGCAGTCCATCACCACAGACAAGTGGGTGCTGGAGGTAGTGAGCCAGGGCTTGGCACTCAGTTTCAAATCATTTCCAAAGCTGAGAACAAGAACCTTTGCTCCGGCAACAGCTGCACACAGGATTTTGCTGGAAGCAAAGGTAAAACATCTGCTAGCAATCAAAGCAGTAGAGGTAGTGCCTCTAATAAGCAGGGGAAAAGGTTTTTATTCCACATACTTCCTCATAAGGAAGAAAAACGGGGATTGGTGGCCTATTTTGGATCTAAGACTTCTGAACACGCACATTTTGAAATCAAAGTTCAAAATGGTCACTCTTGCCATAATCATTCCTTCCTTGCGAAAGGGAGACTGGCTAGCCTCCCTAGATCTAAGGGATGCTTATTTCCATATTCCCATCAGACCTTCTCACAGAAAATTCTTGAGATTCAGGCTGGCTTCAGGCCATTATCAGTTTGCAGCTCTCCCCTTTGGACTAACTTTGGCATCAAGGGTTTTTACAAAGTGCCCATCAGTGGTGGTAGAGTTTTTGAGAAAACAAGGTTTAACAGTCTTCCCCTACCTGGACGACTGGTTGATAGTAGGACAGTCTCTGCAGCATGCAGTACAGTCACTGACACTCACAAAATCCACACTAGAGTCCTTGAGGTTTCTGATAAACGAAGAAAAATCTCAACAGGTACCACTCCAGGTGCTGGAGTTTATTGGAGCAGAACTAAATACCAGACAGGGCAACAAGCATTCTGCAGATTGCAAAATCCTTTGTCTCCGGGAGACCCCCGAACAGTCAGAGAATTTCTCATGTTACTAGGCCACATGACATCTGCCACGGCAGTGGTAATGGGCTCCAGATTTCAAATGAGAGATATTCAGTTCCATCTCAGACAGTATTGGTCTCAAAGGATGGATCCTATGTCCAAACTGGTTCCAGTCACAAAAAGCTTAGTCCAAGTTTTACAATGGTTGCTGGACGAGCACAACCTCAGGATGGGTGTGCCTTTTATAAGGGAACAACCTTCAGTAATCCTCACAACAGATGCCTCTCTTCTAGGCTGGGGGGCACACGTTAGAGCACACAGCAAGTGGCACATGGTCCCCCCAGGAGTCTCTGTTGCACATAAATCTCTTGGAGCTCAGGGCTGTTTACCTGGCTTTGAAAACATTTGCTCCTTACCTGAAAAACAGGGTGGTGCAAGTCAGAACAGACAACACCACAACCATGTATTTCATCAACAAGCAAGGAGGTACAAGGTCACATCTACTATGCACAGAAGCAATGAGACTGTGGTCCCTAGTATACTCCATGGGAGTATCCCTGTCAGCCATACACCTTCCCGGGAAGGACAATGTGCTGGCAGACTCTTTAAGCAGGATAAGTCAGGACCGCCACGAGTGGTGCCTGAATACTCAGGTACTCAGTACAATTTTCAGAAAATGGGGCACTCCAGAGGTGGATCTCTTCGCCTCCCCAGAAAACCACCAGCTTCCAATGTACTGTTGCAGGCCTCCTCTGAGGGGCACAATCCCCCTGGATGCCTTGGCCCTGGATTGGACGGGGAAATTTCTGTATGCATTCCCTCCTTTCCTGTGATATTCAGGACTCTACTGAAATTGAGGTCCCAACCAGCAAAAATGATACTGGTGGCTCCGGATTGGGTGAGACAGCACTGGTACTCTCTTCTGCTGTCTGTCAGTGGTTTCCCCAATCCATCTGCCCAGGAGGCACAGCCTGTTAACCTCCTCTCAGGGCAGGATCCTGGACCCCAATCTCATATCACTGAGGCTCAAGGCGTGGCTCTTGAGGACTTAGAGTTTGCTAACCTTAATCTATCAGAACAGGTGCTGACAGTGCTTAGGGGTTCCAGGAAGCCTTCTACTAAGAAGACATTTGCCTCTAAGTGGAAAGGATTTACAATATGGTGTACAGGTAAAGGCCTGAGCCCTGTCCAGGCTGATTTGGCTATTCTTCTAGATTACCTTACACATTTACATTCCTTAGGCCTGCGGCCTTTCACCCTCAAGGTTCACTTAACTTCAGTCTCTGCTTACTTGTCAGTTGGTAAGGAGAGTTCTATGGCTTCTCATCCAGTATTTAGAAAATATTTTAAAGGCCTTAATCTTCTGCACCTTCCCCTAAGGGAACCGGTTCCGACCTGGAATCTAAATATTTGCATTGCTAAACTCATGGATGCACCATTCGATCCTATGGCAACCGCAGATTTGAAGTATGTTACTTGGAAAACTGTTTTCCTGGTTGCTATTACTTCAGCCAGAAGGATCAGTGAATTACAAGCCCAGTGCACAGATGTGGACTTCATCTCATTCCACAGGGACAAGGTAGTCCTTAGGACTAATAGAAAATTCCTTCCCAAGGTGGTATCTGATTTTCACTTAAATCAGTCTATCACTCTACCTGTCTTCTTTACAGACAACTCCAGTTCTCCAGAAAGGAGACTTCACTCCCTTGATGTCAAAAGGGCTCTCAGCCACTACATTGACAGAACCAAATCTTACAGGACAAGTCAATCACTGCTCTTCCTCACATATGGTGAAGTTGGTAAGGGCAGAGCTGCAAAAAAACGTACAATTGCTCGCTGGATAGTGGCATGTATACAGTTTTGTTATAGTAAGGTGGGTAAACAGGTACCTCTGGGCCTGAAGGCACACTCCACCAGGGGCACAGCTGCTTCACTGGCAGCTTCAAGAGAAATTCTGCTACTGGAAATCTGTAAAGCAGCTACATGGAAAACAGTACACACCTTCACAAAGCATTATAGCCTGGACTTGCAATCCAGAGATGATGCTAGGATTGGTACAGCAGTACTGCAGAGCTTGTTTCCAAAATAGGTTCTCTGCCCAACCTCCAAAGGTACTGCTTGGTAGTCTGCATTAAGTTTAATCATGATGAGTGATTCCTGGGGTTAGAAGAAAGAATTACTCACCATAGTAATCTTGTTTCTTCAAAGGGATCACTCATTATGATTAAAGACCCACCCTACCTCCCCTACTAGAACCTATAGAAGTTGCTCGGTGTAACCCCCCTGCAAATGGGGGTTCCCAAAAGACTTCCAGGAGCTTGCTTGAATGCTCCAAGCCTGAATGGTGTTTGGCGTTTAAGCCATTTATCAGTGAGTGTTTTTAGAGCCTCTGGTACTGTCTCTTTAAGAGCTGTCTGCTTGCAGACATAATTAGTTTGTATGGGGGGGACTGTGTGCTTTTCTGCTTGAGTACCACTCGAGCTGCTGCCAATTCACTCCATTTTTTTTATTTATTTTTTTTTTTACCAATTATTTTACCAGGTGAGACACACTAAGCTGAAAGCTTGTTTGCAGGTGCAACCTGGGAGCACAAGGAAGTTAAGTGACTTGCTCAGGGTCACACAGTATGCAAGTGGGGGCTGTGGGATTCAAACCCAGGTCTCCAGATTTGCAGCTCAGAGCCTTAAACCACTGTGCCATACTGCCTCCATTTTTGCAGTCACTAGGAGTGCAAAGGGAACCTATCTGAAAGATGTAACTGTTTGCCAGAAATCATTTAGAGTAATAATGAAAATACAGTTTGTCTAACCTGCTTTCTTTGCAGTCAGAACTGTGTTTGCCTAGTTCCCCATTCTAGTTTTGAACTGCTGAACTGGACCAATCAGTGTGGGTTAAGGTAGCTCTAAATGGTGCCTTGGGCGAATCAAAACTTGGACATGAATCTGAGCCAGCCACAAGAGGATTGTATGGGCAGTGACTCTGGGAGATGTAGTTTGACTGCGCCTTTTGGACCAACAGGAGCAGTCTATTGTGAGTGACAGCCAATCCAGCCAAGAACTGGGAGGAACTCAAAGGAAGTGCCGGTTTTGTCTGCTGGAGTTTCATTTGAGCTCTGGCAGTGAAGAGGAAGGAACCCTGTGCTTTTGGTGTGCAGTTTTAGTCGGAAACGCTGTAAGGCCCCAAGTTCCGGTCTGCAGCTTGTGTAACTGCTTGTTAGGACTGAATCCGTCCTGTGAAGAGAATCAAAGGATATCTGAAGAGTAGAAACCAGGCTCACCCTGTAGAAGACTGGAGAAATTGCTGAATGCTCCGGTCTGTCAGGAACTGAATCTGCTGTGTGTTCTCCGGTATTGTGCAGTAATTGCGATTGGGATAGAGAAGCAGCCTGCCTGGTATAGTACTTTCTTTTACCATATAAATGTGTGAGGAGGCTTGTGTAGCTCAAGTGAATCCTGCTGCCATTAAAGGACTTTTGCCTGTTACTGTTTACCATATAAATGTGTGAGGAGGCTTGTGTAGCTCAAGTGAATCCTGCTGCCATTAAAGGACTTTTGCCTGTTACTGTTTACCATATAAATGTGCGAGGAGGCTTGTGTAGCTCAAGTGAATCCTGCTGCCATTAAAGGACTTTTGCCTGTTACTGTTTACCATATAAACGTGTGAGGAGTCTCGTGGAGCTCAAGAGTAGCCCTGCTGACGTTGAAGGACCCTATCTTGTTTGGAGGTCGTGAGTACTAATTCAGGGTCGCTCCCTGTTGAATTGCCACATTGAATCCAAATGGAATTACTGTACTGCTGACTGTTTAACTAATTTTTCTTTTCTCTGTGTGAAAGGGCCCTACCAGCTGCCATGGTTTGGACTAGCCACTAGGGCTTGGGTACCCAGGGACAGTAACTGGTAGGGATAGGCCTGTGCACAGAGCCATAGGTAGATGAGTAAAGTGATAAGCTAATTAACCTGATTTCCCCCTGTCCTTGTTATATCCCCCTAAATAAATCAGAGCTGCTTGTTTCAGCAAAGTTATACTGCCTGAGGTATTTGTCTATGTTAAAGTATTGTACTGTGATTGTTGCACTGTATCTTCTTATTTTACAGGGGTTCCCAGTGCCTGAACCAGTCCTGGGGGTAAGTGTATACTGTGAAGGTAATTCTGATATACTGTGTGGGCCACTAGTGGGAAGAAAGGGGGGTTGCAGTGTCCCAGAGGGCTGTGACCAAGTTAGTTTAACTATTGCAAACCCTGACCTCTGGGTGGAGGCACCCGCTATCGGATCCAGGCCCCTCAAGCTGTTAGTAGCAAATCAGGCAGGGGTAGTAGCCCCTGGGATAGCGCCATCTAGGGGTTACATCTGCATCCCTGCATTAGGGTTTTTTCTTTCTCCTATATAGGTTAAGATAGAGACTCACTTTGTTTAGCCAGTTGGTGTCCAGGTGGTCTCAAGTTTCTTAGGTTTGTTGGTTAAGGATGTTTTGACCTGAAAGGGCAAAACATATTATTTTTAAGGTTTGCTAATTTTTAGCTAGTGGGTCTTTTACCCAGTTAGGCTCCGTAAGAATTTGAAGCACTCAGAGTGCAGCAGTTGCTAGGGCAGCAGTTTGAAGTGGCATGAGCCAACTGAGAGTTCCATAATTTACATAACATTCCATCTCTCCGGGCAGTTCAACACAGGAGGCTGACTTCATTAAGTTTAATCATAATGAGTGCTCCCTTTGAAGAAACAAGAGTACTATGGTGAGTAATTTTTTCTTCTTACGCATCTGTGTTTTACTGCAGCCGTGTATATGTGTGTATATTTTTAACCGCATTTACGTATTTTATATACATTTATTACCACAAATGCATATTTTCGGTGGTTCTTCACTATTTTAACACTTTTCTTGAAGGAACCATTGAATTTTAGTGTGTTTCCTTATTTTTTACCTCAGAAACCACAAGTCCCTACCTCGAGGTTAACTGTTTGAATTTTCAAACTTTGACAGTTATTGCTGGGTTCTCTGTGGATTGGCTTGTCAGAGATTCCCAGAACTAAAGAGAAATCTGGACCTACAGGATTTTTAGAAAGTGTGTCAGCTGTCACAGGATTTGGCTTAACAGCTTTTCAACAACCTGTGCCTCACTTGTTTTGGTCCAGATCTACTGGTTCTCTTTGCACAAATTTGGTGAGAAACAGAGCAAAGAGATATTTATACAGTATATATATATATATCTGAGGAAAAATCAAAGGCTACCGATGAGGGGCCATCTAAAACTAATAACAATAAAAATTCAAGCGGGGTGCTGATGAAGCCTGCAAGTCCCAGCCAAAAAATAAAGCTTTCAAAGGAGATGATGAAGTTCCTCACAAATTTAAAAATAATAAAGGTGCTGATGAAGTGTCTGTACAAAAAAGGAAGCATGATCAAGCTGCTGATGAAGCGGCTAAAAAGATAGTCTGTAAAGGCAAAAATGCTCCTGTTCCTCCTGGGAAAGCCAATAGTGAGACAACAGGCAGCTTAAAACATAAAGAAAAAACAAAGCATATACAGCCACAGTCTGTGTAGGAACTCCCATCTATGCAAGACATGGTAAAAGCATGGCACGTCTTTCAGACCCTACAAAAGATGGGGTCTATATTCACTGGGGCTGGCAAGCACTCTTCTACAGTTCTGTTTCTTCTGGAGACTGTGAGGGTGATGCAGATGATGAAAAAATTTGTGATGCCCCTAACATGAATTTTGAGGGCCTAGAACCTGATGTGTCCCCTGACCCTCTTTTTGGCGATTCCTCTGCTGACCAGGAGGATCCCTCCTCTATGCTTAAATTTATCCAAAATATGTTATACACCCTGAACCTCCCTACCCAGGAGTCCACCCAGGATGAGGATGAGAATAAGGCTAAAGATTACAGGGAGATTAAATTGTCTCCCACTCCTTAAGAGACTGGGCATGCCTATCTATAATGCTTTCAGAAAAAATACCGTGAAACTACTTCAAACCCCCACTACCATGGCAGGGGTCGACAAGCGGGCTGAGAAAAAAATACTAATTGTCTAAAAAAGATACTGAGTTCCTGTCTGTACATCCTAGTCATGAGAGTATAATATAGCAGGCAGCTTATGAGAAAGCTGGGGTTTCCTTGTCCCCCTTACCCCCGGACAAGGACTCCAGGAAAATAGACTTCATAGCAAAGAAAATGTATACCACAGCTTCCCTGCTGGTCAGACGTTCATCCTATATGGCTTTCACTGCCAAATATCAGAAAGCACTGTGGAATTCTGTCCTGGCCATTACCTGCAGTGGGTCGGATACAATGGTACAGGAGCTGGTGGCTATGGCAAAAACTGCCTTGGAAGCTACGAAATACCAATTCCACATGGCAGATGACAGTGATGCCGCCGCCAGGGCCATGGCCCATGAAATCTGTTTGAGGCACTTTGCCTGGCTTAGAACTACCAGTCTGACTCCAGACACCCAGTCTAAGGCCATGAACTTTCCCTGTGATCAAAACATGTTGTTTGATGCCAGAACAACGGACTACACACAGCAAGGAATTGCCTCCTGAAGTGACAGTGAAGACCGCTGTGTCATTAAAGGCTGCGGGACTCCATTCCCACCTCACATAGTAAGGAATCACCTCCCGAAGGGACAGTGAGGACCACAGTGCCATTAAAGGTAACTGCTCCCTCCCCTGAGCAGCCACTGTTGGAAGGGGTGTTAGCCCATTGATGCTGCACGTTGACTACCCCGCCCACCCCAGCCACCCTCCCACCCATTGGTGTCCCTTAATTTATTGACACCTTCCTGTCACATGACCTAAGTGTCTGTACTTCCCTTAGCAAGTTATCACTCTCTGCCACTAGATGGTAGAAGCATAATCACTCCTCTCCTCCCATTTTTCCACACTCTTCTCACCCCTACCATTCCTCTCATCTTCTCAAACTCCACTCACCCCCCTCGCCCGCATTATTTTGCCCTCCTTGACCACTAGGAGTTGCCACTGCCTCCGCCCTACTTTTCTCCTTGTATTTACACCCATTCTCCTGCCTGCTACTCTCTCTCCCCGCCTCTCCTACCCCTCATCCCCCCTTTCCTCGGCCTGCCCCTCTACCCCCCCCACCCCGAGACTTGAACCTGGTACCCTTTACACGGGAGTCCGTTACTCTACCACTATGCTATCCAGGCCACCCTACTAGTGGCTGCCCTTAGGTGCCATTTATTGCTCCCCCTGTCCCCACCCCATGCTAGACTGCTTGTCATGGCCCCTCTCCCCCCTACTGCTCCATCCACCTTACTCACCGCATTACTGTTCTTCTCCTTGCCCTACTCCTCCCATCTGCTGCCCCCACAACCCTACCCTTAACTTCCACTTTACCACCACTCTTCCCACTTACCCCCAACTTGCACCCCATTCCCAGACACCCCTCCACCCTGACTCCCCTTGGCCCCCCCTTTTCCTGTTTCTTCCCCACCTTCGCACCCTACCTATCCCAACCTGGCTCCCTCAGCCCACCTACCCCTGTCTCACTATCTCCAGCCATTACAGGCTGCTGCACCTTCTGCTCCTCAGAGCACTTTCCCTCCTCCACCTTATGTCTGGTAATATCCACCCAAACCCCGGTTCCCCTCCTGCCCCTTCCCAATACTACTTCCCTTCTCCTGAACTTTGAATTGCCTCCATGAATATCTGCAGCCTCCTAAAAAATTTGCTGACCTCCAGGTATGGATGACCCAGCACCAGCCTGGTATCCTATCTGTTGTGCAAATCTGGCTCTCTAAATCCACCCCCGACTCCGTTATTTCCATCCCTGGTTACACCCTATTGCAGAATGAGAGAGTCAGTAATCGTGGTGGAGGCTGTGTGCTCTACCTCTGTGATTCCCTCCAGGGGTTTGCCCCCCATCAACTAGAAGCTGGTGCCCAAGCTGTATCACTAAATGTCACCCCTGGCTCCTCCAGGGCCCCACTGATCATTACCTCCGTCTGCATACCTCCACATAGCCAGAAACCTGCCTTCCAATCTCTAATGGACTACCTCTCCCACCTCCACCCCAAGTCTGAACAATTAACTTTTGGGGACCTCAACATAAACTGGGTGTCTCACTCTGCCTTCCCTTACAAGGATGCTATTGCGACTCTTGACCTCGCGCAACTTGTCACCCACCCCATCCATGGTAATTCCTCCAATGGTACTGCCACCCTACATGACCTTGTACTGTCCAACTGCCCCCACAAAATCACGATACCATGGTTCTCCCTAATGCTCTAAGCGACCACTGCCCGATACCTTGCACGTGGTCGTGCAAGATAAAGAAGCTTGCCCCAAAAACTGTCCTCCGTCAGAAGCTCAAACCCAGCAAACTGGGTCTGCTAAAAGACCACCTTGCCTGATAGGACTGGCCCCCAATAAACTGTGCTCAAGACATTGACACTGCCATTAATTATTTCATCCAGTCTTTCAACTCTGCCTACAACATACTTGCCCCCCTCACCAAACATATTATCAAAGGTCCTGACACCCCCTGGATCTCTAAGGTCCTACTTAATCAGATGTGCCTGAGAGACAACCTCTGGAAAAAAGCCCTAGACTCTGGCAAGCTCGCTGACAGGCAGTGTTACCAGGCTTCCCGTAACAGTTGCAGCTGGGCCATCCAAAAAGCCAAGGCGGAATATTTCAGAACCTCCCTTACCACTTCCTGGGGTTACGGCCTCAAATTTTGGGACAACATGAAGGTCCTCAATGGTAAAACCACTGCCTCCCCCACCCAACGTAACATCAGTGGGTCCTCCTCCACCGACCCTCAACTTGTCGCCGACACCCTCAACTCCTCCTTCTTGGACCTTAGCTCTGTGCTTCCACCCAACTTCTTTGAACCCAAAACCCACCCTCACAGCCCACTCTCTCACCCACCATTCCTCTTCTGAACCCTCATTCCTCAGGAAGCTAACCCCTATCTCCTTAAAACACTAAGTGACGCCTGTCACAGTAATGATACCCTTGACCTCAGACTCCTACGTCTGGTACTGGATGTAGTCCTCTCCCCCCTCACTTGCCACCTCAGCCGCTCTCTCTGTCTTGGAAAGTTCCCTACCGTGTGGAAAACTGCCATTGTTTCCCCTGTTCACAAAAGTGGGGACCGCTTTACCCCCGGTAACTATTGCCCAGTATCCATCCTCCCCCCTCTTAAAAGCTCTTGAATGTATTGTCTCAGACCAACTTACAGACCATCTCACCAAATATGACCTCCTCACCAAAGAACAACATGTTTTCCGTTGGAGGCATAGCACCTCCACCACCCTCCTTGAATTTACCAGCTTCATCCACTACTCCCTAGACAACAGGCGACTGTTTTGCTCAGTCTTCCTTGACTTGTCAAAAGCCTTTGACACTGTCAATCACACCATCCTCATTACCACCTTCTCTCAGGAGGCCACAACTTGGTTTTCTGACTACCTATCCAGTCACTCCCAGCAGGCCAAATTAAGTAGTACTCTATCTCAACCCCTCCCTGTCCTCTCTGGTGCCCCCCAGGGTTCTATCTTGGGGCCCATTCTATTTAGCCTTTTCCTCAACACCTTACCTATGGCCTGCTCGGAGAAAATCCTCTTATATGCGGGCGATGCTGTCCTCTACGCCTCCCGTACTAACCCCCAACTCCCTTCAACAATCCCTCCAGAACTCCTTCAGTGAAGCGGAATCCTGGATTGCCAGTCACAGGCTTGTTCTGAATCAAAAAGGACCAAGGTTATGCTCTTTGCCCATCACCAAAGCAAGCACAAAGGAACCCCACTCTAAATTCACACCAATCTCCTTCACCCCCTCGAACAGGTTAACACCTTTAAATACCTGGGAGTCCCCCTCGACTCTGCTGTCACCTTCTATGACAATGTACACATCCTCTGCACCACTGTCGACTCTAGAATTGGTCTGCTTTATTGCCACAGAAACTGCCTCCTCCCAGATGCCCTCCAACTAGCTATCTCATCCTCTGTCTTGTCCCTCATTGACTATGGGATTCTGGCCTATGGTGCTACCAACAACACTGCTCACCATTGAATTAAGGTCTCATTAAACAAGGCATGCCAGTTAGCCACAGGGAACCCCAGACTCACCCACACCTGCACACTTTACAGCCAGGCCAATGGCTCAACTTCGAGGACAGGTTGAAGTACCAGACATGCCTCCTCACCAGGAAGATATCCAGTGGCCTTATCCCTCTCATTCAACCAGCACCTACTACAGTGGCCACCCGTAGCTCGTCCAAGCCTACACTACTAGTCCCATGCTTCAGAACACCCTAGGTCAGCATTCATTCTCTTATAGAACCCCCACCTGGCTAAACTTCCTACCCTGCTCTATCACCCTAGAACCCAAACGCGGACGTTTCAAATCCCTCCATTGTGATCATCTCCTTACCACCCGTACCTGTAACTGCCCCAGTCTGGCTAGTCCCCCCCCACTACCTCCCCCTCCCTTTTTCTTCTACTCCTCCTTCTCCGACAATGGACACCTGTCCTGCCAAACTACCTCCCTGGACAGGACCACCTCTGGTTTTAAGTGGTCTCCTTCATTATACGCGACCAATGCCTACTTTTGCGTTAGCCTGTGCCATGCCCACCAATATTGTATTTTATCTTCTATTGTTGTTGTTACCTTAAGTGAACTATATTCTCTAGTTCTTGTTTGTGTAGTTTTGTCCTTCTTTGACGTGGAGCCTTTGTAAAGGAGTCTCTGACTCAAAGGATTGTAATTCCGATACTGTTCCAATAAATAAAATAAATAAACATGAAACAGGTCAACAAGTACAAGGCCTCTTGGTAGAGTCACTCCTCTAAACCTAAGCCTCCTGCACCACAGAAATCCCACCCGAGGGGAAATTGGGGCAGAAGTTATTTTCCCAGGCCTTACATTCCCTAGCCCCAGTCTGATTTCTCTCAGTACGGGGGTGCTTTCAGGGGGAGTGGCAGAATGGGCCAAAGAAGGGCCACCTTGACCCAGCCAGCAGCCTCGCAGCCTAAGCCCTGATGCGAGTGTCCAGGTTGTCTCCCCTCTGCCAGTAGGAGGCAGACTCTCACACTATCTTCAGAACTGGTCCCTCATTACCTCGGACAAGTGGGTTCTGGA
Source organism: Neoceratodus forsteri (assembly GCA_016271365.2). Lineage (NCBI taxonomy): Eukaryota > Metazoa > Chordata > Ceratodontiformes > Ceratodontidae > Neoceratodus > Neoceratodus forsteri. Next base: position 1,338,466,463 of record CM057458.1, on the reverse strand, counting down.
GATAGTGGAAAAGGGCCTGCCACTACAGTTCAAACAGATGCCAGACCTCAAGCGTACCCAGGTGTCAAAACCTCTAACCCCAACACAGGTGCTACTGTTGGAATTGGAGGTAAAAAAACTTCTAGCTCTATGTGCAGTGGAGAGGGTCCTGGCCCACGAAAAGGGCAAGGGCCTCTATTCCAGGTACTTTCTGACGCAAAAGAAAACTGAGGAGTGATGATCTATCTTGGATCTCAGATATTTGAACAAACATCTTTTAAAACCCAAATTCAAGATGGTCACTCTGTCACTAGTCATACAGTCCTTACAGCAGGGAGATTGGCTAGCCTCCCTGGACCTAAAGGACGCTTACTGCCATATACCCATAGGAAAGTCTCACAGGAAGTTTTTCAGATTCAGACTCCCTTCAGGCCACTGTCAGTTTTCTGCAATGCCCTTCGGCCTGTCCTCGACCCCAAGAGTCTTTACCAAGTGCCTGGCAGTGATAGCAGCACTCCTTAGGAAGCTGGGTGTCGCTGTCTACCCCATATTTAGGCAATTGGCTCAGTGTGGCAAAGTCTCCTTGTCAGGTCAAGGAGTCCCTTTCCCTTACAGAGCACACTCTAGAATCTCTGGGATTCCTGGTAGATCTAAAGAAGTGTCACCTGGAACCCACCCAACTACTCACCTTCATGGGAGCTCAGCTGGACACCCAGAAAGGATATGCTTTCCTCCCACAGGAGAGAATTCAGAGTTTCCTCTCAGTGGCAGATTCTTTCATCCAGGGACAGCCAAGACCAGCCAGACATTTCCTCAGGCTCTTGGGACACATGGCTTCAATGACTGCAGTGGTCCCAGGAGTCAGGTACAGGATGCGACACCTGCAAGCCTATCTCTGAGCTCGCTGGTCTGAAAGAAGCAACAATTTTTCAAAGCTGATACCTGTGACAGAGCAGTTCCTTCAGACTCTGCTTTGGTGGAAGAACCCTGCAAATCTGGCAGCAGGGATGCCCTTCCAGGCTCCACTTCCCACAAAGGTGGTCACCACAGACGCCTCCCTCCCTCCTGGGGTGGGGAGCTCATCTGGACCGTGCCTCAGTACATGTCACCTGGACTTTCCAAGAGTCACAGTTATACATAAACCTTTTGGAACTCAGAGCAATCTTTCTAGCTCTCAAAACATTTGCTCCTGTCATAAAAGGACAGACTGTACAAATTCGAACAGACAACACCACTGCAATATTTTATGTAAACAAACAGGGTGGTACCAGATCAGGAATACTCTGTTCGGAGGCTGTGAAAATCTGGTCTCTCACTTTCTCCCTGGGAGTCAGCCTTTCAGCTGTTCACCTCCCAGGCAAACACAATACCCTGGCAGATGCTCTAAGCCACATCAGTCAAGGCCAGAGCGAATGGACTCTGAACAAGCAAGTACTAGCCACAGTGTTCAGGTGGTGGGGCACATCAGAAGTGGATCTGTTTGCCTCCTCCCTCAACTTCCAGCTTCCACAGTACTGTTGCAGGCTCCCAGTCCTGGGAACGCTTCCCCTGGATGCCTTGATCCTGGACCTGTCAGGGAGGTTCCTATATGCATTCCCTCCCTTTCCCCTGATAGGGAATTGCTGAAACTCAGACAACTGCCTTCATCAATGATTCTGGTGGCTACAGATTGGCTCAGGCAAGCCGGGTACCCTCTCCTCTCACTATCCTGCAGCAGGCCCATTCGCCTGCCACCAACTCACTCTCTGCTGACCCTCTCTCAGACAGGAGTGCATTACCTGGACATACACTGTCTTCACCTCAAGGCCTGATTCTTGAGGAGTTAGAGTTTCCATCCTCTCTGTACTCAGAACTGGTCCTTAAGATCCTGAGAATGGCCAAAAAAACCAACACAAAAAAGACTTGTGCAGCCAAATGGAAAAGGTTCTCCCTCTGGTGCAAGAGCAAAAAGATCAATCCTCTTACAGCTTCAGATCCTCAGCTGCTGAATTACCTGGTACATCTGCAGGCGTCAGGCTTGAAACCATCTTCCTCAAGCTCAACCGGATGCCAGCTGGTCCTGCATCGAACAGCCGTATAGCCAGGCTCATGCACCCACCCTTTGAGCCTATTTCCACTGCACATATCAAGTTTGTGACCTGGAAGTCGGTCTTCCTAGTGGCTATTACCTCTGCCAGGAGGATTTCAGAGTTACAGGCCCTGTGCACTGAGCCTAATTACATCATTCCTCACAAGGATAAAACTGAGCTCAGGACAAATAGGAAGTTTCTGCCTAAGGTGGTTTCAGAGTTCCACCTAAATCAGTCCATTACTCTACCTGTTTTCTTTACTGAGAAATCCAGTCCTGCTGAGCGAAAGCTCCACGGTTTGGATGTTAAAAGAGCCCTCTTTTACTACCTAGAGCATACTAGACAGTCCAGAGGCTCTTCCACTCCATTATTCTTCACCTGCGGGGATGTAGGCAGAGGAAGACCAGCTACCAAGAGAACTGTTTCCCACTGGTTGGTCTCTTGTATTAGATTCTGCTATGAAAAAGCTGGTCATCAACCTCCTGTGGGGCTCAGAGCCTACTCCACCAGGGGCATTGCAGCCTGTATGGCAACAACAAGGGACATACCCCTTCTGGGTGTCTGCAAAGCAGCTACCTGGAAATATGTGCACTCTTTAATTAAGCACTACAGTTTAGATGTGCAGTCCAGATCTGATTCCAAATTTTGCAGGGTGGTTCTGCAGAGCCTGTTTCCAAAGTAGGTTCTCTGCCTACCTCCCACTTGGTATTGCTTGGTAGTCTGCTATTGTTACTGATGCTAAAGGACTCCTGGGGTAAGAAGAAAAAATTACTCACCATAGTAATCTTTCTTCCAAGGAGTCCTTTAGCATCAGTAAGCTCCGACCTTTTCTCCCCGGTTCACGTTTTAGGAGAAGGGCTCTGTTCTCAGATTTATTACCAAATATGGGTTTTTATTAATGAGTTTTCATGCTGAGGTTGTTATCTGTTTTTCCAGGTTTGGGACATTTGCATGTTTTTTGAATCCTGTTGGTTCACTTTTTGGGGCATGTGCCCATTATCTTCGAAAAAATTCTGAAGCCCTTCAGGCTGCTTCCTCTCAGCACACTTCCCTCCTTTTTTTTATGTTGTCTTGCACGTGCACAAGCAACATCTTGTGGTAGTAGGAGAAATGCAGAGGTGTGCCAGTGTTGGCGAATGCAGGGCATGCTTTAGTAGGTGCCTCCCTCATTCCCCAATTAGCCAGCATGCTAGTGCTGACACAAGAATTATGTAAAGTGCCACCAACTTGAAAGAAGTGTGCCGCTGCAATCAGAGACAAGCTTGTCATGCAGCGGCACAGATGACATGCCTCCCGTACGTGCCTTTCTTGGTGAAACATTTCAATAAACATGGCAGTGGCACACAATCCTCAAAGAAAGCCGACATTGGGGGTGCAATCCTTGTGTCGGCATGTCCCTCCCCCCCCCACATTGTGTGGCACACTGGGAGCCCACCCCAGTGTGCCGCCGCTCACACAAAGTTGACCGTGTTGGCATGTTCCTAACCCCTCCGTGCTCATTGTGTGGCACATGGGGAGTCCACCCCAGTGTGACCCACATCCCCTCGATTGTCATGGGGCACACTGGGACCCCACCCCAGTGTGCCCAACATTTGTTTTATTTCACCTGTAAAGAAAGAAAATGGTCCTGCAATGGTTTTTTTTTTCTGTACCTGAAAAAAGAAAACAGTCCCTCAACTTGTCCACGGTGCCCCCTCTCCCAACCCGCACCCACCTTCTGTGCACCCCACCTCCCCACACACCCCCATCACCCCATATTTACCTCTGGAGGTCTGGCGCTGCGATCTTCGGTGGAGTGGGAACACATCTGGACTCTTCAATGCTGAACTGCAAAATGACGAAATGCTGGTAAGCTGTATAATGGCATCAGTGGGGGGGGGTCAACTTAGTGGGATATCTCAGCCATTTTTTTGAATGTTTGCTCCAAATTTTCAACATGGGGACCTTGGGACCTCACCTCATGAACACATGCATTATCATCTCGTCATTTGGTCCCGAAAGGTCATTTTGCGGTCACTGTGTGGAATCACCTTTCAGGGCTGAGTAACGAAATGACACTGCCACTGTTCATGAGGTGGGGTCCTAAAAAGCCTATGTTGCAAATTTGGTGAAAAAATTCCAAAAAATGACTGTGTTACGAGCATGCATTGCACAGTTTCCATGCATGCTTGTAACTTTGGCAATTTTTAATATTTTCACTCCAGATTTTCAACATTGCCATTTTTTCACACCTCCTTGTGAACAGTACAGCTGGCATTTTCCACATCCTGCCTGAAATGTGTTTTTGCACATCTGGCGCACTATGGTGCACTTGCTGTGGGAAATCAACGTTCGGGACAGAGTAACAAAATCACAGTGCTACTGTTCATGAGCGGAGGTCCTAAAATGCCTATGTTGAAAATGTGGTTAACAAAATCCCCCAAATAATTACATTAAGGATGTGTATTACGCAGTTTCTACTCACGCTCGTGACTTCAACAATTTTTTACATTTTCACTCCAGATTTTCAACATTGCCATTTTTTTCCACCTCCTCATGAACAACTACAGTACAGTTGTCATTTTTCACATCCTGCCCAAAATGTGTTTTCACACCTTTGGTGCCAAATGGCGCAGTTGCTCTGTAAAATCACCTTTCTGCTAATGAATTGATAGTGCCAATGTTCATGAGATGGGGTCACAAAAAGCCCATGTTGAAAATTTGTAGTGAAAATACTAACAAATGTCTGGGGTGTTAGGGTTTCCAACCATAACGCCCCACCCTGTAGAGACTGACAGGCATCAGGGGTGTGACTTGGGATTGTCGGCTGTAATGCTCCCACCATTCCACCCCCACCCTGCAGCCAGTAACAGGAATCGAGGTGTGCCTTGGACTCTTTTGGCCCCAGGTTCACCCCATTCTCCTATACTGCACCCATCTCAGTGTATTTCCTTATGGAATGGGGTGAGCATAGGGCTCGAAGACTCCAAGGCAGACCGCAACACTTGTCGGTGTCTGCAGGGTAGGGTGAGATGAAATGGCGTGAGCGTTATGGCCGACAACCCAAAGGCACACCCCAATGCCTTTTAGTCTCTGCAGGGTGGGGGTGGGGTTGGCGTCAGTTCAATACTTCACTGCCATTCCTATTATGCATCTCTCTAACTCCTGCACTGCCAATGCCAATGCCAGCAAGACAACATTCAGCATTGACAAATGCTTGTTTGATTGGATGATGCCCTCGTTCATTATGCTAATTCTCTTAAAGGCATACCTCTGGGGCAGTTGCACCTAGCCAGCTAACTGCTATTGCTACTGATGCTAAAGGACTCCTTGGAAGAAAGAAGATTCCTGTGGTGAGTATTTTTTTCTTCTCATTCCCTTGCTGTTCCCTCTAGGAAATGTACTGCTGGTCAATCTGCTTTCTTTTATTGCTTTCCTAAACTTTGGTCCTCTCTTCCCTTGTCTATTTGCTCTGCCTCTTTGGCTGTCTCCTTAAAGTCTCTTCTTCATGACTATTTTCCCCCCTTCTGCAACTGTCCTTGGCTCTCTTCCTCACTAGAGTTGGCCTGGCTATCCATCTTCTCTTACCTATGCATATGTCTTTTTGATTTGTATATAATCTTAATATTTCTTCATTTATATAGTATTTGATGTATTCTTTTTATATTTATTGTAATGCTTTTTATGATGTTCTCAATCCCCTTCCCCAGGGCTCATCTGGAAGTGAGCTGCTAACAGCGCAGTATGTCTTTCCAGATGAAACTTTTGAAATAAATAAATAACTGAATAATCGACTTTTTATTCCAGTTAAGTTTGTCAAATTAGTTGTACTTTTGTGAATCCTTTTCCTGTACACGATTACATTACGTGAGTTTGCATATTGTTACTCCAGGACATACTGCCGAATCTTGATGACAGAACTTTCTCTCTGAAGTACTAGTGAATTGCATTCATAAGTTTAGCTATTTCTGGCAGTCTCCTTAAAAACAGACTTACTTGTTATACGTTTAACCAAGGGACTTGGATTTAACATAGAGGACAGATATTGCAGTAATCCTAGGATAAGGTGATATGTATTATGCAGTCTCATCGGGCCATTGTGCTTAAGTCACACTGTTTTTTTTTTTTTAATACAATATCATTAGTTAAAGAATGGTAAAGAATATGAAAGAATACATTATTACATTTATTAAAAAAACATGGTTTCTGTACTGGTAGTGAAAGTAGATGCATGTTATTTTGCAGTTGTCTGAAATTAATGCATGGGCATGTGGCTGTGTTCCTCCAATTACACTGTACAGGATTCTTCTTACTGAATTTATTATTATAGTTTAAGAAGTACATTAAGTATAAATCCTGAACACACTGTGAAGCAATCAGAATCACTACATACTATTTCATGAAGAGTGTCTCACACGTTACGTGTAATGTTGCTGTAGCGACCACTACAGCCTGTGATGCTGTAGCATCCAGGCAGTATTTGAGACGACCATTATTGATTTCTGGATTTCAGAAAATCAGTACAGTTTTGTAGCTCAACGTCTTATCAAGGTTAATGGTATATTAATACCAAATACACTGGTTCATGCTTATGCTTTAAGGAGTTGTTCAGCTTGCGTTCCTTGGTAGACAGAACTGCTCAGTCAATCAAAATCTTTATTTATCCAGGCGGGCACCATTGAGCAAGGCTCATTTGCAAGGTGAACCTGGTCATGAAGACATTAATTTACAGTACAGTACATGGTATACATAATGCAATATTATACAAAGAGGGAAAATATATACAGTGTATACAGTACAGTAGCAAGGTGGAACAAACCGCAATATTATACAAGTTGGAAAAATCAGCATATGTACAACCAAACATAAGCGTATGGGACTTAACAACAGAAAGCTTATTGATGGGTGCAGCCAGCATGTTCACATAACGGGGAGAAAAGGCCGTATGCGGGGTGGCAGGTTAGAGAGATACGGAAGAGGAAGGAGATGTTTCCGTTGACTGGGGGAAAAGGTGGACTTAAACCACAGATAATGACAATAGCTGTGATATACTAGTTTATTACGATTACGACGGAGGAGCGGTAGTTAATAGGCACACTTCTTGGGGAGGGGTGGGACTTAGCCAGGCTGGAACGGGCAGGGATGGGTGAGTGAAGCAGGTATATTAATTGGGAGAGAGTGAGAGGCAGGGGCAGGGGCATGGCATGAGGCAGGATGGATGGGGGAATTGTAAAATTGGTGAACTAGCGGTGCAGAAAGCATTTGCAAGATTCTTTCATGTAGCGGTCATAGAGCAACTTGAATATATTTAGACTAAAAGGGCAGCTCAGCTTCAAGTTTTTTTGTAAGCTGTTCCGCTAGGCAGGCATGGAGAAACTTAGAGCAGCTCTGCCGAAACGAGTTTTGATCATCGGAACTTGGAGGGCGATTAGGGAATAGCTCCTGAGAGCATAGGTGCCTATCATACTCCGGGGAATACAATCAGAGACGTATGATGGGAGCTTGTTGGTCACCGCTCTGAAGGCCCGTAGCGCTGCGTTTTTGTTTCTTCTGTAATGAAGGGAAGTCCAGCCGATCGCTGAGTACAGTGAGCAATGGTGTGTGGAAAGTGGAAGGCCGGTTATGAACCTGATTGCTCTGTGGTAGAGGGTGTCCAACTTAGCCAGGGCAGAGGGAGTGCAGTGGATGTAGAGAAGGTCTGTGTGATCTATTAAAGATAGGAAGGTGGCTTGGACCAATTGAATCTTGGCCTCCTTAGTGAGCAGGTGGTTAATTCTGTAGAGCAGTCCTAATCTTTGTCTTAGTTTCTTCTGTAATTCTTCAAGATGTTCGGTGAAGGAGAGTTTATGATAGAGCCATACTCCTAGATATTTGAATTTAGACACATACTCTAGTTTTTCTCCGAGTACTGTGGTAATTTGTGGGATAGCCCCCACCCAAGCAGGATTTGCTGCATACGAGGAAGGGGAAAAGAGCATAGCTTTTGTCTTTTTTGCATTGAGCAAAAGCTTTTTGCTTATGAGCTGATATTGTAGGAGGTTAAATTCAGCTTGGAGGTCTTCACAGGCTGCTTCCGGTGTGGGACGACTCAAGTAAAGAACAGTGTCGTCTGCAAATAAATGGATGTTGGCTTTATTGATGGTGTCATTGATGTTGTTAATGTAGACCGCAAATAGGAGGGGACCAAGGATAGAACCCTGGGGCACACCTCTCAGCATAGGTTTTAATGGTGAAAGATCTCCTTCAGCTTTAACTTGCTGTTTCCGTTCTCCGAGGCAATCAGCAAACCAGCACATAGAGCTATGGTCCAGACCTAAGTTGCTTAGAGAGGAAAGAAGCAGGCTGTGGTCGACTGTGTCGAAGGCCTTACTTAGATCCAAGAAAATGGCACAGACATGCTTCTTATTGTCAAGGTCAAGAAGCCAATCACTGGTCACCTTTGCTAAGGCTGTTATGGTGCTGTGCTATGCGCTGAATCCAGACTGAACTGGGTTTAATAGGCGTCTGGATTCTAGGTATGCCCTTAGCTGGCCACTCACTATTTTTTCTAGTAATTTAGACAGAATGGGGAGGAGGGAGATCGGTCTGTAATTATTTAGATCGCAGGGGTCACCTGATTTTAGTAGAGGGATGATATGGGCTATTTTCCATTGGGAGGGGAGGCTCCCCGGGAGAGTGACATGTTGAAGAGGTGAGTGATTGGCACAGCAAGCACATGGTATGCACGTTTCAGATAGTAAGGCTCTATGGAGTCGGAGCCTGCTCCCTTTCTGATATCCAGTTGTAGCAGTAGGTCTTCCACCTCTTTTAGAGAGGCAGGCAGGAGGCAGGAGGCAGAAGGCCTCCTCGGTAGACAGGGACTCGTGGGTTGATAGGCCCTGTTGTGTGCGGATGTCCTTGGCCGGGGAAGTATCAAATGCTAGTCTTGCTGTTGCAAAATTATTATTGAGGGCTTTCAATATCTCCGAGTGGTCAGAGATGACGCTGCAACTGGACTTAATTTTTGATGGAAGGGATTTACCAGGTGCATGGCCAGACATGTCCTTTATTGTTTTCCAGAGTTTTGAAGGATTTCTTGCTGCAGAGGCTAGCTCCGAGCGATAGAAGGTAGCCTTGGCTGCTCTGACCAACTTGGTGCACTTGTTGCATGCTCTCCTAAATTGACACCAGTCAGAGTCATTCTTGCTTCTGCAAGCTTTTTTCAATAGTGTATCCCTTTCTAACAAGGAAGCTTTGAGCTCAGGCGAAACCAACGGCAAGTGCTGTTCCTAACACGAACCTTAACCAAGGGTGCATGCTTATTTAAAGCCGCACTTAAAATATTGTAAAAAATAGTATATGCCTCATTAACCATTTTGGCTAGGAAGAATTCCTGCCATCGCAGTGAATGTTTCAAATCGTCGACATAGGCAAACAAGTTGAAGTTGCGTTTGCACCTCTTGATAGAGAACTTTGCCACAAACTGTGGATTGTGCACAGATCTAATACTGGTGATTATACAGTGATCGCTAATGTCAGAGAAAAATGTTCTGATATGAGAGAACAGGTGTGGCTTGCTAACCAAAATTACATCTAAGAGGGAGCTGTTGTTAGGGTTCTTTTTATTTGGGCGAGTTGGCTCGCCAACGAGTTGCACCAGCCCTAGGGTGTCACAAAAGGATTTTAAGGGAGCTGATGCATTTGATAACCAGTCGTAGTTCAGGTCGCCAAGAATAATGGTTTCCAATGAACTAAGACCCAGTACGGAGCTTAGGTGAGACAGGAGATGAGGCCCGGCAGAAGGGGACCTGTAGCAGCCTATTACACAGAGTGTGCTGGAAGGAGAAAGTTCGATCTTTAGGGTCAAGCAATCAAATTCTTTAGGGGTGGAGGATGCTTCTATGCATGCAACTGAGTATTTGTCCCTGACATAGATTGCCACCCCACCTCCTCTTGATTGCCTGTCCGCTCTGAAGAGTAAGTAACTTGGGATGTTGATTTCATTATCTGGGGTGGCTGGCCTAAGCCAGGTCTCAGTGATCACCAGGACGTCAGGTAAGGTGTGTGCTCCACTTCACCTTGCTGCTCTTATGCCTGAAAAAGGCACATGTCCATGCATTCTGCGTTGTTCTGTATAGGACACAAGATTTTGTGATTTCCCCAGGAAATATAGACAACACAGGACCCCTACCCAGCTTACCCTACCATCACTTTATAATATGAGACTGTGGTATGTAAGTGTACTATACCTGCACCACTCAGATGTACCAGATTGCACAGCGCATCCTGGAAGCAAAGGTTTGATGTGTCCCTGTCCTATAGTCATGTCAGTGACTGTCCTTTGCCAGAATGTTTGCTGTAACCTCTTTAATAAAATTCCATGTTGACAGCAGAGAGCAAGGATGTCACATGCTGAACAAGTGTGACAATTCTGATTCTGTTTCTGCTGAGCTTAATAGTAAATCATAGGGGTGGAAAAAAGGCTAAAGGTGCACTGTTGCTCTAATTACAATGTAAACAGTGTCTGTTGCTCTATATAAGAAGTACAAAACTCACTGGGTCTACATAATTCTCAGAAGGACTGACTGCAGTAACAACATCACTGCTTCTGGTAATTGGAGGACTGCCACAAAGATAATCTGAGACTGCACTAATATGAAAAATACTAATACCAGAAATACTACAGGGATTACATTACAGTGTGTTTACAGCACCAAAGAAAAGAAAAGTAATCCTAGAGGACTAAACAGACAATAGTGTTTCTTAAAGCTGAACTGCTCCTTTTTTTCAGACTTGAACTTGATATTTAAAACCTTTGCATGTGAAATTTGATTGGTCCAGCAATTTTATTTTGTATCATTCTCTTTTTCTGTGTTATTTTGCCTTTTAGTTGCTCCTGTCCCCCTGCTTGATATTGGGGGCTGTCCAGGCTGCACCATTCATTGCATCTGGATTCTAAGTGAATGGCCAGCACTGCTCCACGAGGGCGTGCATGAATTCTGGATAGCCTGCACCTTCCTATCCCAGAAGTAGAGCACCTCATCTCCAAAATGAACCCCCCCCCTGCCCCGCTGCATCCACCATGGGATTCTGGGGCTTGGAGCTGAGCCCTGGTCTTCCAGGAATTGTGCCTTGATGTTGCCACATGGCTAGGCCAGCACCTTCTGCAGTTTTCTTAATCTTTATTTTTATTAGTTTTCAATTGAAAACTAATACACATTTGAGCCACCACGGTCAAACAGCAGAAAAAATACCATCAAGACATTACAAAAGGATAGCATCATAATAACAACCCAGTTTGGTATATCATAGGGGACATATACCCATTATTATAAAAGGAAAACATACTATAAAAGTGATTAGCCCCAAGGTGCCACATAGCCTGGACTAAGTAAGGAAAAGGAATATAGCCCCTATAAAGGCATAAAAGTCCAGAAGTTCAAAATAACTGTGTCCTGATAACTAACTTGTTTCAAAACCCAGGAAATCCCCACCCAACAACTCAAAAACACTTGCATCCACAGTATTTACATACCAAGCGCATCCCAAAAATTAACTTTGCCTGTCATAATAATAATAGAGTTGAACATTTGCAGGAACCATGCAGCAGTCCATATCAAATAAGAACCAGGAGGAGGGGAGCAAGTAGGGGCGACATCGTGAATGCTGCCTATAATGCTGACACCATGAAAGACAGGATTTACCCATCGCAGACCAACACTAGAAGCTCATTCACATGGCGACTGATGTACATCAGCGCTGTGTAATTCATTCTGGCCATTCCTGCTGAAACACTGTGAAGCAGCATTCAGACAGCATGGCTTTGGAGCGCTGGAGTGTACTCCTGAAGTCCCGGCGCAAAGGAGAGGGTTCTGAAGGGGAAGGGGGTGGTCGAGTTTGGGTGACAGCACCACATGATCGCCTATGGGATTTTCGGCCTGAGTTCAGCTAAACATTGTTGGTTTTAGTGCAAACATAGCTGAACTCAGGGAAGTGGTTCTTTTTGAAAATGAGGGCTACAAAGGGGAAAAATATAGTCTCGGAGTCTAGCTGACACTGGGCATGCACTTATGCATATGTATAAGCACATGCCCAGTGTTCACGGCTCGACTCAGAGACGTTGTTTTTTCACCAATTTTGTAGCCCCCGGTTTTCAAAAACAATCACTTCCCCAAGTTCAGGTGAGTTTCTACTACTGGTAATAATGTTCACTTGAACTCAGGTTGGAAAAATAGTGTGCCTGCAAAACTTTAGAAACAGAAGTGTAGGCTGGGAAGAGCCTGTCACAACACTGTGTGTGGTGCGGGCATTCACATGACCAAGTACAATGGCACAAAACGCCCACACCACAGCCCGATCTCAAGAAAACAGGGCTCGGGAATACAACGAAACGCAACCCCCAAACCGCAAACCTGTGGCATTCAGACATGCACAGCAGCAACGATCTTGCTGCTGTGCACCAGCAACAATGTTGCAGATTTGCCCATGTGAATGAGCCTTGTAAAACAAATATTTATTACTACAAAAAGGTGTCACAAAACTCTACCAGCCAGCACTCTATCTCTTCCCAGTTCCCTTACCTCAATAAGACTTTACAGGAACAAATTAAGAGTCTGTCTGATTCAGTCTTCAGCTTCACCTTTGTTCTGTAGTTCTCTGGATCCACAGTCCTTTTTGATCTGCAGCACAAGCTTCCCCGCCTCAGCAGGATCTTCACAAATACAGTGCACAGTTTTCCAGCATAAGTAATTTTTAATTCTGCAGGCTTCATTAAAGAGTGGGAAATTCCAAGTTCTCTCAAAGTGCTTCTTAGAGTATTAAATGACTTCCTCCTATCACATATGTGGCAAATCTGAAGTCTGAAAAAGAGCAACTCTTGTACCATCTGCAACTAAAATTAGGGGCCCAGTTTCCTCAAAGTCTTTAGCACTGCATCACATTCCTGGAACGTGGCCAACACAGGAAAAAAAAAATGCTGGGTGTAACAGGTTGCTCATCCCTCCTTCTAGGGTGATCCTATATGCTTTTATCACCCCAGGAAGATAGTCCATTTCTAAACTGTTTTTCAGCCACTGATCCAGATATATGTATTCATATATATATATAATATATAAACATGTAATGCAGAATTGTCTCAGTTGGGCAAACTGTCACATACTTCCACGCATCTTAGGTTAATGCAGGTTAAAATTCTAAGTTTATTGCAGCACAAATAGACACATGGCCTCCGCAACCTGACCCAATGTTTCACCCAGTGACTATGGTCTTTGTCAAGGGTATACTGGCCCCTAGTGGAGCGTCACATATATAACACCTTCTGTAGTTTCAGGAAATTCCAACACACATTTTATGCTCTAACAACATGTTCTACATATTATAGACAATATCTTAGAGTGAGGTTTTCTTTTATCAGTCCTCAAGCTGAAGGGCTGCCCCAGACTGGAGGTGCATACAACAAGAAAAATATAATGTAGAAATGTCTGACCTGGGCAAATGTTTCTCCTAATCTGCCTGGCAGTTGCTTCTGTTCTTTGCACCTCTCTACTGTCCCCACCTCTGCCTGCCACCCCCCCCCATACCCCTGCCTCTCTCCCTAGCCCTGGTCCACCACCTTCCTCTCTTACTCTCCTTCAGCTGTCTTCCCCTCTCCCTTTTTTAATCTGCTCACCCCACCCACTGTTGTACAAGTTCCCCAATCCTTGCCTCCCACCCACCTCTCCTTCTATCTCCCTACCTCCCAGTTACCCCTCTACGCCCACTCTCTCGTCCCACTTTCCTATGCTACTTGGCACAACTGGCAGCAACTCAATGTTTCCACTCCACCTTTCCCTTTGACAATGCCCTGTTGGCAGCTTTAATTCATGTAGATATTGTTTGCTGTGACTCATCATTCTTAAATGAATGCTTGGTTGTGTTGTTCTAACTATTAAATTTATTACCTGTAGCTTTTAGACTATGTATATCCTGTACTGAAATTTGTATTCCAACTGCTTGCCTGCTAAGCTCACACAAATTGTACTTCTATTCTTTGTATACTGACATGGAACCTTTGTAAAAGAGCCATTGGCTCAAAGGTATTTACCCGAAATTCTAATAAATAAAAAAAATAAATAAACCATCACATACCTCCATGCATTTTAGGTTAATGCAGGTTAACAGTCCAAGTTTATTGCAGTACAAACAGACACAGAGCTTCCACATCCTGACCCAGTATTTTACCTAATGGCTCTGGGCTTTGTCAAGGGTATACTGGCCTCTAGTGGCGTGATACTTATATAGCACAGATTTAAAATGACAATAGTGCAAAAAAAAAAGTCAACATATGCATGTGCAAACCAGACGTATTAAACTAATTTAAAACACGACTATAGCATTTCAAATAGATATCTTAGTTAATGATAAATAGTACAGTACCAACACATATCTTATGTAGTTATTGCACACTGCGCTTGCTGTGCTAATTTCCTGGTACATACACCTAAAGCAAAGAGTTCTTAAATACCAAAGCATAGACATCCCTAAAATACCACAGCAGTAGTAGTCATTGGGTTGACACAGGATGAATGTGACATTGAAGGGAAACTGGTAGGCAAAGCAGACAGGGAAAGAAAAAGAACAGGTTAAGTTGCCTGCTCAGGGTCACAAAACGAATACGTGACAGTGGTGGGGTTTCAAATCTGGGTTTTCAAGTTAACAGCTCAGTGTACTATCTATTAGGTTACTCTGCTTCCCTTAATTCCAAAAATACCACTAAAAACTAGAATACACTAAAAATACAAAAGAAACAAAACGAATGCAGACTATTGAGCAACTAAATAAACTTGAAATGCTTCTGAACTTATTTGAAATTCAGCTACTAGAAGTGGAACAGGACTCCTGGGCAACTGATTGCTTGAGCAGAGAAATAAATCTGCGATTAGAATGCTAATGGGAGCATGACCACACTGTTGGGTTTGAACTTTAACATTCTAAAGTTCCATCTCTGGGGCAATAACTCAAGCCTGAGATGATGCAGTTTTTGTAAGACTCACTAACACGTCCTCTAGAAGAAACATCATAACTACATTGAGTAATTTTGCTTTTGTTGCTGGACAGGAGGTATCACTGGGCTGTCTGGGATACATTGGAGTGGAGGACTGGGAGGGGGATTGCTGGATCACCAAGGACTTCCATTGAGGCCGGGGGGCGGCTGGCATTGAACTACCAGGGCTCATAACATTGGCGGTGGGGGTGGGGTGTAGGTAGGGAGAGGGGGTACATCTGGCTAGTAAGCACTTTTGCCTGGCACTGCCTCCTCAATGCAACATTGGGCATCATGACAGGACATGCACCAGGTGCATGAGGCAATGTCATGCTGTGTCCTAGCTGCAGCCAGGATTTTTACTGGTGTAAACTCTGTTTATTCTCACTCACTGATGATTAGGCCAGACATTTATAATTCACTACTGTCATAAGGGAAACTTCTTTCCCCTGAGACATGCACCCAGGTTTGTGTATGTCACTTTCGACTGATGGCACAGTGACTTTTGCCTGATGGCACAATGATGTGGAGACAGTGTGCCCCTTTGTGACTTTGTGTCCATTTGAGTTACAGGTGTAGCTGGCCTAGCTATTAGTATTCAAAAAGAAGAATCTTCTGCCATTATGTTTGGACTGTTGCAAATTCAGGAACATAAATCCTCCTTTCAATTGACTTGGTCAGAATGGTCCTAGATCTCATAAAGAAGAAAACCCATTAAACATAATACAATATATGGGCCGCCCAATGGTCCAGAGGATATCGTTGCACGCTCCCACACTGGTGACCTGAGTTTGGGAGTGAACTTAAGAAGCTAGCTGGGTGGCTCAGGAGTGGGGGGGGGGGACTGTCAGCAATGGGGGGGGAGGGATGGCACTGTGTCCAGCCACACTAGTGACTCCTGCAGTGGGCCAGTGAGCTTGTCTCTTCCACAGGGGTATGCTAGCGCATGTGAGGTTTGACAGGTCAGGGCCCGATGTCAGGGAGGTGGGAGGAGTTAAAGTCATAAAATAGAGGAAACACCCGCAACGTAGCAGGATGATGCTTCCTAGCCCATTACAGACCCCGCACCACCAACCAGTTCCTAGCTGCCCTCTGGATTGGGGCACCTGGTGGCAGCAATCCCTTTCTGGCCCTACCATTTAGAGAAATCCATGGGGGTTACTGGAGTCAAGATAAGACCCAGGAATGGTGGGTGACAGGGCTGGGCAGGCTAGGAGCCTAAGGGAACAGGCTTAGAGAAGGGGTCATAAAAGTCATGATGCAAAAAAAACATAGTGTTATATAAATTATAGTGCATGGTTGTCACTACTCTGTATATATGTGCTGTAATTTATGTCTATGGTTGTAAGAGGTTCATTCTTGAGTTCTGTGGGTCAGAGAACTGCGAAGGATTTTAAAAGAAACTCACAGAGCAGCTGACTCCTTTAGGAAAACTTTGGAAAAGAAAGCAGTTAAACACAATTCAGTTTTTATTTTATATATTGTGTATAGATTTCTCCTCTCCATTATTTATTATTGAAGAACTTCCTCCCAAAGCCAGATCTTGATACTTCAGAGTACATCTGTCTCTAAAGCTTGTTCACTACTCGCTCTGTTGTGACATCATAATCTGTTGCCATGGGAATAACTGTGATGTCACAAGCAGAGTATAGTGACATCAGGTTGGGAAGAAGCAGTAGGAGCTGATGAACCCTCAAGGAACAACTCTCTTGCTTTCATGCATATGACCTCAGTAATAAGTAATGTGGATGAGAAATACATATGTATGGGAAATATAAGCTGCTTTGTGTCCAAATAATATTTTTCAAAATTCTTCTCGAGACATCAGTGGCTCTTTTAACAACCATAAGAGACACAGGAACTGGACATTATAAATCCTGTTGAAGATTTCTGTTCTTAAAAAATAGAAATTGAATCCAAAATCAAAATGTTTTAATTTGTAGAAAATAGAAGAAGCCCCTGTGTGGGTAATGGGCTATGCCAACCGAATTTAGAACTTCAGAATTTTGGAGCAGTTTGCATGAGACACCTTCTTATAATAGTACCTGAAATGTTTAGACATAAACTGTACCAATTGTCTAAGAATAATGTCATGATTTATAATAAGCTTTAGAAAATAAGCAATGTATTTTTAAAACTAGAAAAAAGCTATCTCATGTTTTCCTTTTGTAGTGTCTTCACTGTCTCCTATGGCACAGAGCTGATATAACAGATACAACCCCCAGAGGGTGGACAGCTGCTCACCTGGCTGCTATCAAGGGACAGGACGCTTGTATGCAGGTAACATCCACAGTTCAGTTGTAAGAAAACAATAGTCCAAAATACAATTAATGTAAGAGATTCACGATTGCAATCATAGCTGTTGACTACTTGCTTTACAAGATTATTTACCAGTAAATTCTAAACCAGTCTTGAAGGCACATTATACTGTATATAGAAGAAGCTGGGGAGAAAGGATGTGCATCAACCAGGAAGCATTTAATAACTGCTAATGTTCCAGGGTATACTGAACAATGTTCTGATGCATTTCATGATATAATTCATATATTTTCTGTATTTAACTTCTCATTTGTTATTGTAACTATACATATTAACATGAAAACAGAATCATTGTCCCTAGACATAATGTGCTCTGCTGCTTTACATTACAGACTTTTGCTTGTGACCTAGTAGTCTTGTGGAAATTATTATGATGTCATAATCTGTGGATGATTATGATATCCGGTGTAGACAAGTAGAGGAGATTAAAAATAGGAGACAGTGGCCCAGATATTCAAAAGGGTTGCGCATGGCGCAATGGTGTTGCGCCATGCACAACCCACTAATGTGCCCCAGTGCGATATTTAAAGGGGAAAAGTGTGCCGCACAAATCCCGATGCGCCGGGGAGCATCAGTAATGTATGCAGGCACAGGTAGGGGGGGCATGCCCATGCATAAATTGCACAGCCCGATATTCAGCCCAGGCCATGCAGAGTTATGCAGGCACAACCCCTACCTGCGCCTGCACAAAGTTAAGCCTAAAAAAAAGGAACAAGTTGAGGGCCACCCACAGATGAGCTGCTGCATTGCAGGGTGCAACACAGCAGCTGCCACCTGTGGGTGGCCATCAGCTGTCACGCCGCACCACAGCGGCGCCCCCATGCCCGACCGTGGGCATAACTGTCCCCAACCCCAATTAGCCCGATCGTGGGCGCAACAGTAACCTTCTGGTAGCCCGATCAGCAACAGCACCACCTTAGTAGCCCGGATCGCGGGCATAACTGTAACCCCTGGAGGGCCCGATCGCTGGCATAACTGTAATCCCCGAGTAGCCCTGTCACTGCAGGCATCAGACCTCTATAAAGTCCATTATCCCTGGTGGTCCAGTGGACCACGCGGCCCATCGCTGGTGGCATTCCTTCACCTCTCCAATTGCAAGTCTCCTGGTGATCAGGACTTTCATTCACTTGCCACTGAGTCCCCACCACCCGCTCCTCCCATCAGCCAGCGGGCGGCAGCACCCCACCCGCCTGCCGCCCGGTGCCTGATTAGCCGGTAGTGCCGCCCATTGGTTCCAGAGCATGAGTCAATGGGCATGCAGCTTTACCGTACTAGTCAGTCAGATATGAATGAATTCATTCACATATCTGGACTGACTGATTCCAGTATGGGCTGGCTGCCTATTGGCTCATGCTCTGAACCAATGGGCGGCAGCCATACCCGAGCTGTTAGTCAGCGGGTAGTCAGGGCGGCAGGCAGGTGGTGCTGCCACCCGCCAGCTGATGGGGAGCGGGGCTGGGGCTCAGTGGGCGGGTGGGGTGGGGGTCCACTAGATCACCAGGGATTTCAGACTTGGGGGATGAGGAATCCGCCTGCGATCGGGCTACTCGCGGTCCACTGGACCACCAGGGATATTGGACTTTGGGGGAGGTCTGATGCTCCTGCGATCGGGCTACTCGGGGAGTTACAGTTATGCCCGTTGTCCGGGCTACTCGGGGTACTGTTATGCCCACGATCGGGCTACTCGGGTAACATTGTTATGCCCGCGATCGGGTACTGGGGGTTAGTTATGCCCGGATCGGGCGAATCACGTTCACTGGACCACCAGGAATAGGAGACATTCATTGTCCCTTACGGGACGTCCCACGATCGGGCTGCAGGGGGCGTCGGTCCCCGACGGCTGCTGCCTGGCAGGGCGCCAGGTGCAAGTCGTCGGGGATCGGTGCACCTGCATGCTAATGGCATGCAAATGGGGCGATAATCAGATGCAAATGGCCCCCTTGCGCCTTGCATAAATTATGGCCCCATTTGCATGTCACCCTTTGAATATCGCAGGTGCTGTGCATGGCGCAATAGAACTTGCACCACCGCATTTCAATGCTCCACTCTGTCCACTTGCGCTGGTGCAGTTCCACTGTGCCATGCACAGTGGGGTTGGCCAGGGGGCGATATTCAAAGCAGTTGCGCCATAGCGCAACTCCGTTGAATATCGCCCTGGCCACACCCCTGCGCAACTATTTTGAGCGGCGCACAGGCTTGCGCCACAAACTGGTGCAGTTTGAATATCTGGGCCAGTTACTTTTTTTTGAATTTCTTATATTGTAAAAGGTAAAGTCAGGAGATAAGTACTACAGGGACATCGCACACATATATACCTGTACACTTTTTTGGTATTTGTTTTGCCACTAAAGGACCCCTTACCTTCTCTGTGGTCTGCCAGACCATTCGGTTGCTACTGGTGAAGGACCCCATTCTGGACTGTGCGAATTCATTTCTTTTTTTCATTTTATTAAATGGGTTAGACCATTGAGTAAGACTCATTTAAAATGGTGACCCGTAGTTTAGCAGCAAGTAGTTTCGACAGTAATTACAACAAATAATGCAGACAATCACAATACATAAGCACAATACAATACCATACAATTACATACATATAAATACTTTACATCAAACAATTAACCACAACAAACCTTAGTTTGAGCTAAAAGTGACTCCAAAAACCAGGTTTTAACAACATTTCGTGAGGGACTTTTACTATTATACAAATGGAATTTTATAGGCATTTTATTCCAAAATGTTGGAACTAGCTGGCTGAAAAAGTACTCAGACCTTTTGGTTTTTGTCCTTGACATTAACAACTCTCAATAAGCCGCATTCCTTAAAGAGGAATTCAGGTCCCTGAGTTCTAACCCTTTAGCCAGAAAATCCGGGATCATTGCTATAATACTTTTGTAGGCCAAAATATATTTGTGGAGTTGTCTTCTTTCTGACAAAGAGATCCATCCTAATTTATGATACCTCAAGCAGTGGTGGGTATCCCTAGGACATTGTAAAATTAATCTTGCCAGGCGATTGTAGAGTATATCTAATTTATGTAATTTTCCATAATAAGAATAGTCATAACGTACGTCTCCGTAATCAAATAGAGGAAAAATCTGTGATTCAACAATTTTCTTTATCATATTTCCACCCAAAGAATTTTTATTCCGATAAAGTAAACCCACACTCTTCCCCACTATCCTAGTCAACTCGTCCATGTGCGAATTGCCAGTGGCCGAGGGGTCCACCCAATATCCTAAGTACTTGTAAGTCACCACTTGATCTAATCTTATCCCCTCAGCATCAGATACTGATAGTTCAGTGCAGACCTTAAGTTTCTTATTGGAGCCAAATATCGTACATTTTGTCTTACTTATGTTCTTTTTAAGTTTCCGCGAATAACTGGACGGATGCATAAAATAAAGAATGATGGTTTTATTCTGTACCGCAGAAGTTCTCTTCATGGAGATGATCCCCCGACTGAATACATTTTCTGACTGACAGGCACACATGGTACTGTCAGGCAGTGCAACAACTAGCTACATGCAGGTTCTAAGTGTTGTTAAAGGGGCGGCATCTTAACATTAAGCCTCATTCTTAATGTGTGCTTCACATCATTGCCGGGACAGTGAATGTGAGCACCTCTCGAACAAGTGATAACTATAAACAGGTGCTATGTAATAAATATTTTTAAGGAAGTTTTAAGGCAAAAAAACATTTTCATGCATTTCAAGGCATTACATTTAAAACAAAACAGTACTCCACTGCGGGGGGCGGGGGAGGAAAGAATCTGGACTACACTGGGGACCGCTCAGAGTAACACCAGAGAGAAGGAAGCACAGTAGTACTTGAGGCTTGGTCATGCCACGAGCGTTAAAATGCGGGGGAAGGAGAAAGGAAGAGAGGGAAGGGTAGCGGCAGGAGGATACCTAGAATGCAGGCTAAAACTTTAATAACAGTTGCGTAACAACAACAAACAGGTGGACTGTCCATTGGAAGACTTTCCTAAGGGGGGAAGCATTAGTATTTAATTTAGCACTGAATTCGGTGCACAAAAGTTCAAGACCTCCATCAACTTTTCCAGTCAGTGGGAATAGTCATGTGTAGATTGTACTAGTTCCTGACAGGACGGGGTCAGGTTGTTAAAAGTGACCCAGGAGTTCTGCCCACTGTCAAATCTGTACCACTTGACTCTATAAGTCCAGGATCTATTGACAAACTTCTTTCTTAAGATCTTCTCTGTCTGGTCCACTGATGTGTGTACAGGAGAGTCCTTAGAAGAAGAAGAGGAAGAGGAAGAGGAGTAAGAGGAAAAAGGAGAAGGAGAAGTAGTAGTAGTAGTAGTAGTAGTAGTAGTAGTAGTAGTAGTAGTTGTTCCAGTCAACTCATCTGGCAAAAGGGAATCCGGCTGGAGAGTTAGGAGTGGGAAGATCTGTAGGCACTAGTTGCAAGTTGTCTGGAGGGATCTCAGCTTCAGAGAGGATGGCAGGCTCAAGTGCAGCTTCATTGTTAGGTGGACCCTACTCAGCTACCCATGTTTCAGTCGGTTTATGTGGACTTTGTTGTAGATGAACGCGGACAGGAGGAAGCTTTTCTACAACGTAGAAGGGACCAGTCCAGGGGCAAAGCACTTTCTTGGTGGCACCTGGAACGAAGACAAGTTGGTACAGATACACAATGTCCCCAATGAAAAATGAAGGCTCATGCGACTTGGCTGCTGACATTTTCTGCATTGCAGATTTTCTCTGGCCCAACATGGTGACTGCAACACGTCTGGAAAATTCAAGCTGTTCCAGCATTGGAATAATGAAAGAAGAAGCTGACTTAGGAACCTCTAGCAGCAAGAGATCCCTGTCCAATGGAGTTCTTGGGTGACTTGCATGGACTAAGAAGAATGGTGTGTACTCTGTACTGTTGACACAAGGGCTGGTATTGTAGGCAAATTGCACAAAGGTAACAAAACAGTCCCAGGTGTCATGAGTCTCATCCAGGTACTTGTAAACTGTGCTGAGAATGGTAGACATCATTCTTTCACTCTGTCCGTTGCATTGTGGATGGTAACTTGTGGTATGTGTCTTTTTTATGTTGAGAAGTTTGCATGTTTCTTGGACAATGGTGGAAAGGTAGTTAGTGCCTCTGTCTGAAGGTTGGTACGATGGGGTACAGTGACAACAAATGACTGTGTTGAGAAAGGCATTTGCCACAGTGGCAGCTTTAATGCCTTTTAGGGGGCTGAGTTCCAAATACTTTGTTAGTGTGACAGAAATGGGAAGGAAAGAGTTAATGGTTTGGATTATGTGCTTGGTGGTTGGATTCTCTAGCTGGTGTTTTTTTTTAGCAGTTTGAAAAAAAAAAAACAACACACACACACAGGCTAAAATCCACTGTCCAGCAGTATCTGCAGCATCTGGCTAGATAAGACCTGGGTCATAAATCTAGAGTGGACATGTCCACACACACACACAGGCCAGTTTGAAGAGATTGGTTCACTCAAATATAAACTTAAGGGTAAAAGGGAATATAATTGGTCACTGATAGATGTCCACTCTGATTGGGACAATTAAATACGTACATGTTAGATGGGTGTGCATTCAAAGGGAGAATAGGAATGACCTATTCTCAAGAGAGTATATAACCTTCTGAAAGACAGAGAAGGGTGATCCTCTTACTTTGGAAGCTGGAGGAAGTAACTAAGATTAGAGCCTACCCTTCTAGCTATGTCCATGGGAGCTGGCAGTTAGCATAGGGCACAGTGGTCTCTTGAAAGGACCGGGAAGGGTAAGTTTAGTACTAGCATATTGCAGTAATAGCCTTTTTCTTTTGCCATCTGTTATTTAAAAACATTTGTTCACTTTTCCTGTATTAGTGTTATTCTCTTGTGTTGTGAATATATATCCTGTAAATGCTCAGTGCACTTCCTGTTAAGTAAAAAGCTATTTATTTGCTCAACAGTTGTGATTGTGATATCATTTTTGTAAGGTAATATTTGGTTTCCACTGGCTGAGGTAAATTCTGTGTAGCATCCACCATCCGAGAGAGACACACTACCAGACTTTAACTTGTGCAATTGCAAGTTTAATTATTCAAGTTTGTGAACTTGAAGGAGGTCCTGGAAGACAGTCCGGCTGGTGGCAAAAAATACCTGAGGACAGACACCTCTCTAAAAGCTGTTTCAGCCTCGAGGGAGAGGTGGGTTGTCACAAGGTAGTCCACAAAAACAAGGATGTATTTATTGCCAGAGTCAGAGCATGTTGGTAAGGGCCCAAGAATGTCAGTGCTGACTCTTTGGAAAGGTTCAGTGGCTACAGGCATTGGAATGATGTGTGTCTTGGACGGTTTGGCAGGAGGCTTTCTTTGGGAGCAGGGCTGGCAGGATTTTGCAAATCAGACAATGTCCCTGTTCATGTGAGGCCAGAAGAAGTGAATCCTTGTCTTTTCGAGGGTTCTGTGTATTCCCGCATGACCTCCAGAAAGTGGAGAGGCATGAGTAGAGAGAAGAACTTGATTGATTAGAGAGGTTGGCACAACTAGCTGTACGAGTTCTATCCATGCGATGACCCTTGCCTTCCTTGGTCCAAATGTGGAAAAGCACACCGTCATTGAGGAAGTACTGCAAAGCAAAGAAAAGTACATCTTGGCGATGCTTCTTTTGTTGCGGTAAGGTTCCAGACTCTAAGTAGGTGATTATGTCTGTAAATTGAGTGTCAGTTCTTTGTTGTGTTTTAACAGTTGCCAGGGACAGATCAGAAGTAGAGGAAATGAGAAGCTCTTCAGCTGCTTGCACTAACTGAGGATTTGTATGTCTTTCTGTAGAAATGGTTGGTAGCAGCAAAGCAACTTGAGGTGCTGTAGGAGTTTCCACAGGAAGCACATCTGTGGCATGGAAAGGAAGAGCTTGTAAGCAGTATTCTTCCTCTGTTGAGGAGGATGCGGAGGGATATCATCTCTGGCTTGCACGATCAGCATTTAAGTGAACTCGACCTGGTCTGTATTGAATTTCAAAGTTTTAACTCTGTAACATGGTGATACATTGGGTGAACTTGCCTACTGGCTCCTTCATTTCGAATAACCATCTGAGGGCAGCGTGATCAACGATATCTGTAAAGGAGGAGTAGCGAAGGTAGCAGTCAAATTTATTTATGGCAAATACCATGGCTAGACATTATTTTTCTGTGGTGCCATAGTTCTGCCCGGCATAGGAGACAACTTGCTCTGTTCCATCTTGAATTTGACAGATCACAATGCCCACTGCAAAGGAACTTGCATCTGAATAGAGTTTGAAGGGTCGGTCGAACCTTGGGTAGGCCAGTACTGGAGAAGAGATTAGGTTTTGTTTTAAGGTTTCAAAGGCCTCTTTACATTCGGAAGTCCAATTATAGTCACATCCTTTTTTGGTGAGAGCGTACAGTGGAGCTGCAATCTTGGTATAGTTGCAAATGAGCTTTCGGTAGTAGCCAGACAAGCCCAGGAAAGCTTGAAGGCCTTTGAGATTGTTAGGTTCTGAATAGTCTTTGGCTGCTGAGAGCTTGTCTGGATCTGGAGAGATGCCTTGAGAACTAACAACGTGTCCCAGGTAATGAATTTGATGTTGTACAAAACAACACTTTTCTGGGCGAAATTTGAGATTGGCTTGTCTGAGACGTTCACACACTTCTTTGAGATGGTGGAGGTGCTCTGGCAAAGTTCTGCTGAAGACAATCATATTGTCCGAGTATACTAGTCAAGATTTCTATGACAACCCACATTGTACAGCTTCTGTAACACGTTGGAATGTGGCTGGACTGTTCAGAAGACCCATGGGCAGATGTTTGAATTGGAAAAGTCCCAAGTGGCAGCACCATGCTGTGTATGGATGAGAAGCTAGATCAATGGAAACTTGATAGAACCCACTCTGAAGGTCTAGAGTGGTGAAGTAAGCAGAGCTGGCCGCACCAAGACTTTTTAAAGCATCTTCGGTTGTAGGTAAGGGATGAACATCCTGCACTGTGTAGGCACTGAGTTTTCTGTAGTCCACCACGAAGCGATACCCCTTGTCCTTCTTTACCACTAGCAGGCAAGGTGCATCCCAGGGACTTGTAGACTCTTCAACAATGTCTTGTTCAAGCATGTCTTTGATTATGTCCTCAAGGACTTGTTTCTGTTTGTGTCCCACTTTGTAGGCTCGCTGACGGACTAATTTCTGGTTGGGCTTCACTTCGATGATGTGTTGCAGGATATCACAGCATCTGAGCTTGTTATCTGGACCTACAAAGACGTCCGGGTAATTCTTCAGGAATTTCAGAAGTTGTTGCTTTTCTGTTTAAGATGCTGGAAGTTTTGAAGAGGACAGTCTCTGACTTGAGGGGTAACGCTGTTGAAGCTTGAGTGATAGTGGTAATACTGACAGGACTGGAGTCAGTGGAACCAGGTTGAGGTTCTTGCATGAGATGGAGCTGGTCTCCTGACGACAAGCAGACAAACGTTCCAATATTGGCACCCTTTGAAATGACCACAGGTTCATCTGGGAAGTTTCCAGCATTTTTGGAAGACTGTGCCACCATGCACTGCTGATAAGGTGTTTCCTGGAAGGAGATCTGATGAATGCAGTGCAGGGGATCCTGTGACGGTGCCAACAGCACCTTGTTGAAATGGTTCACCTCAAATCTTGGCAATCAAAACCATCTCTGACTGAGGAGGCACAGTGACTCAGTCTATAGCTGCAAGTTGCCTCTGAGGATCTAGTTACAGTTTGTTTGAGGTAAAGTCTAGGATGGCTTTGTGAGCTTTGAGGAAGTCCAGGCCAAGAATTATTGCAGGTTGAAGATCAGGCACTATGTAAAACTTGACAGTATCTTGCTGTGAGCCAAAGTGGAGCTTGAGATGGAGCACGCCTGTGATAGGTACTGTAGCTGTACTTGTTGAGATAATGTACTTTAGGTCGGCTGGAGAGACATTAGGTATGTGACGAATAGCTTGGTTGTTTAGAATACTGCTGTTGATAACTGATATTTCTGCTCCAGTGTTGCCCAAGGCATCCGTGAACTAATCTCCAATAGTGACAGGTACATAGTTTGCTAGGAGAGGTGATCGGATGACAGGTACCTTTGCCCCTGGAAGTGAGAGTATGCCAGAGTTTGCAGTTGGAAGATGCATTTTGTTTGAGTTGCGAGAGTCAGAGAGGCTGTCACTTGCTGTGTTCCCCTGATCCTGGGAGTATCTGCGGTTGTCTTGCTGGTTGTGCAGTGGTGGGTGCCTTTGGTTCTCTTGATTTCTGTTGTACTTTAACTTTTGGCAGACAGTAGCAGTGTGTCCTCTGAATCCACACCACTGGCAGGTCACAGGCTCACGTGACGGTGAAGGTGGATCAGGTCGCTGTCAAAATGGTCGAAGAGCATTGACAGAGGTAGCAGAAGAAGCAGTTGAGCTGAGGTGCAGACTTTTGACAGTTGTGGTGAGCATCTCTATCATTGATTGCTGCTGCTGGACATATGTTGTAAGTGCGGCGAACTGTAATGACTGAGGTGCTTGTACAACAGTGGTGGCTTGGGACATTAATATGGAATCTTGTGCAAGTTGTGCAGTTTGGATTGTGTCCATCCAGGTTGTTGGTTTCTGTTGGATTACATAAAGACGGAGTTGAGGAAGCAGTCCCTGGACAAATATTGTGATTTGGTCTTTTTCAGGTTTCTGTAGACGTTTTCAGTGAGACTCAGTGTCCACTATGAAGGCTTCAAGAGATTCCGAGGGTTGCATGATGCGTCTCCACAGTTGGTGTTCCAGTAACCAGGGCGGATGGGCTTGAATAAAATGGTCTTTGAAAGTTGCATACAGGGTGTCAGTGTCCCCTTTGGCTTGTTCTGGGAGTGCGTTGAACCAGGAAATGGCAGTCCCTCTCAGAAACAAGCACAAGACATTGGAAATACGCAAAGGATCAGTCCAACCATATAAGGAAATCCAGGCTTGGAATTGTTCAAGCCAGTCAACAGTGTCTCTGTGAGGCAAGGCTGAGAAGGGTACTGGCTGTAGGCTGGTATGGACTGTGGACTGTGGTAAAATAGCTTTAATGTAGGCCAGATCATCTTGAATGGCTTGCATAGCTGGTGCTCCTTGAGCAGAAATAGAAGATTGAATGTCATGGAGGATTGTTTTGATTTTGTAGCCCCACGCCCTTGAGGTGGGTGATGATAGAACTCTGGATGCTCCGGTGTCCATATCTGTGTCGTTGTCGGACATTGTAGTTGGAGATGAGCTGCGTTTCACCAAGTGAAGGTCATACGGGTGAGAAGGAGTTGCCATCATGCAGGAGATGGGATGTCATGTTGTGGATGAAGTGCTGAACAAAAATGATTTTTGTAGACAAAAGTACACTTAAAGAATTCCCACTCAGTTCTGTGTTGTTTGTTATTTAAATAAAGGTTTTGTTGCAAAAATCAGCTATTTGTTGCAGTGTCCATTCATTTAAATAGGATTGCCGTTGATTTCAATGGAGTGAGGTCAATTTGTGCCCTTCACAAGATGGCCACCGAACTTTGACATACTGTTCCTGTGGATTTCACTGGCCTGACTGTAGCAAGATGGCCACCAGCAGGGAGGGCGGGCTAAGGTTTTTTTCCTGTCTTGCTGTATTGTGGAACAAGATGGAGGATTCCTTCCACGAGGCTGCCTGCCTGCCTGGTTGCTGTGCAATGGCCAAAATGGCGATTGCTGCCCTGCTGTCCTTCTTCCCCACTGAAAATGGCGGGCTTTTACTTGGTAAGTGACAATATGGGGAACTGCTGTATTTATTTGATTGCTGTCCGTTTTATTATGCTGCCTTTCTTTCCTTTTATATTCCAGGGTTGTGCTTTATTTCACTTGGAGTTTGTTTTTCTTATGTCTTTTCTGCCCCCAGTAAGTTTTTTTTGTTGTTGTATTCCGCTAGTGTGCAGGTCATTATTTTTCTCTGCTCCCATTTTATTTTGATGCACTCATTTTATTTTTTTTTTTTGTTGTTGATTGTATTGCCTCCTGTTCTTGAAGTGTGCTGTGCCCTGCCTGCGTTTTTTTTTTCCCTCACTGTTTCATTTATTTTATTTTATTTCTTCCTGTATTTTAGGTATATGGCCCCGTGTAGCGTGGGTGAGTGGCCGCTTTGTTGCAGCGAGGAGAGTCAGGGAGTGGAGCACTCTGTGCGGCTACTGTGGGAGGTTGCACTGGCGGGGAAGGCAGAAGTCAGCGGTAGCTGCTACAGGAGCAGATAAAGGCTATGCGTTGGCAGGCGGCAGTCGGGAGGAGCGCCAAGCAGTCCGTTGTGGCTGCCAGCTGTAAGTAGGCCGCCATTGAGCTCTGAGCAGCTTTAGAAGTGAGAGGGAGCCGTGGTTGGTTTGTAAAGCTCCCTGTTTGTGATCGCTGTTCATGAGCTGGCTGTCTGTTTGGGAGAAACGGAGGCAGCGGGAGTGTAACTGGATGTGCAGCTGGTTGTAGTGATTCGGGAGGAAGCAGAGCTCCGGTGTGTTCTTAATGAGCACTGGGGCCCTCTCCATTAGGTGTTCGGATGTCGTGGCTTAGAACAAGGGCAGAGCAGCTTGATAGCTGCATTTGGTGTGAAACGGTAGATTGGGGAAGCGGAGCCACAGTGCTCGAGAGTGGGGTGGCTTTACAGATGGCAGCAGTCAAGTGGCTATTTGCTGTGAGGCAGTCAGCAGCCATATCAGGCGGAATAGCTGTATAATTGTCCATCAGATTCCCACTATGAGAGAGTGCTGTATAGAGAGCTGGTTGTTCGTGAAGGGGGCAAGTTGAGCAGGCCCTGCCACGAGATGCTCTTGCTGGGGGGGTGGGGGGACTCCACTGGAGCAGATGCTTAGCAAGGTTAATTTTGAACAGATCATGCCAGGAGCAGTAGGCTAGCAGTGTGCAACACATTTATGTGTGCTAGGCTGTTCAAGGTAGGAGGACTGCAGGCTGCTGTACAAAACAGGACACAATTAATTGTTTTCGCTTTGCAGCTAAGGCTGTGGTGTACATAACATTCAGCAGTTCAGGCATACTGGGTTGATGACTCTGGGGTACCCAGCGACGCAGACAAGCGAGATGGGGATCTGGACAGAAGAAGGGCCGCATTCTCCACCATGTGTGGCATTTTGGTATTTGATTTGCCACTAATGGACCCCTTACCTTCTCCGTGGTCTGCCAGACCCTTCAGTTGCTGCTGGTGAGGACCCCATTGTGGACCATGCGAATAACTGGACGGATGCATGAAATAAAGAATGATGCTTTTATTCTGTACTGCAGACGTTCTCTTCATGGAGACAAGCCCCAGACTAAATAAATTCTCTGACTGACAGGCACACATGGCACTGCCAGGCAGTGCAACAATTAGCTACATGCAGGTTCTAAGTGTTTTTAAAGGGGCAGCAGCTTAACATTATTTATTTATTTAGTTTTTGTTAACCGGGTAGGTGCACTAGCCATAAAATGAGGCTGACCACAGGCTCCATACCCTGAACCTATGGAGAGCACTCTCTTATTATGTAGACCTCATGGCCAGAGTTCATTGAGAGGCTCGCCAGCTGTTTGTCACTTTTGCTGAAGCCATGCCTGGCAGACCGGTAGCAAAGTAGATGATTGGCAGGCGGAGCACATCTTGCATTGACTTCTGCTATAGGTTGACTGGTAGACAGCCTTCCGTAGGGCTTAGGGCTCATTCCCCCAGACGTACCAGTGCCTCGGTGGCTGCTTCCAGTGAGGTCCCTATCCAGGAAATCTGGAGGGCTGCTACCTTGGAGTCGGTACACACCTTCATTTCCCACTACTGCATCGACCATGAGTCATGCTGGGATGTTGGTTTTAGAACCTCAGTTCTCCAGTCTCTGTTCATTAAGTAGGGGTGTGTGCCTTGTCCCCTTCTCCCTGAGAACTGCTGGGAGTCTGCCAGAGTGTGGATAGTGAACTATAGCAACGCCCCAAGAAAAATAGGTTACTCACCTGTAACCATAGTTCTACGACTGGTAGATGGTTCACATCCAAACAACCCACCTGGCTTCCCCTGGTAAGTGGCATATGGATCCCTGCTTCTAGCATGCAAGATATGATGTCGCAAGGTGGAGTCGGTGGTTGGAAGAGCTTAGCTTAAAGACATCCAGCCAATCAGACCATTTCAGTGGAACTTCCAGAGTGTGGATGTGAACCATATAGAAACATAGAAAAAGAATTTGACAGCAGATAAGGACTACTTGTCCCACCTAGTCTGCCCATTTCCCCCTAAATACTGTAATACTGCAGACCCTACTCGATCTCCGGCTTAATCCTCCCTTCCTGAATCACTAAGGTTCCTTTAAGCCTATCCTATGCATTCTTGAATCCCGTTATAGTTTTTGCCTCCACCACCTCCACTGGGAGGCTGTTCCAGGCATCCACTACTCTTTCTGTGAAGAAATACTTCCTCATGTTTCCCCTGTGTCTACCCCCTCCAGCTTCATACCATGACCCCTTGTTCTTGAGCATCTTTTTTTCTGAAAAATGCTTCCCTCTTGTACCTTATTTATACTCGTGAGGTTTTTCAAAGTCTCTATCATATCCCCTTCTCCCTCCTTTCCTTGAGGGTGTACATATTGAGGTCCTTTAGTCTCCCCTCATAGGGCTGCTGTTGCAGATCCTACACCATTTTGGTTGCCCTACTCTGGACTGCTTCTACTCTGTCTATGTCCTTCTGGAGATGTGGTCTCCAGAACTAGACACAGTACTCCAGATGAGGTCCACCAGTGATCTGTACAGTGGCATCACCACCTCCCTCTTTTTGCTGGTGATACGCCTCCCAGTGCACCCTAGCATCCCACAGGCTCTCCTCACTGCCTTGTCACACTTGTTTGGCCACCTTTAGGTCATCAGATATGATTACCCCCCAGTCTCTTTCCTGTTTGGTGATCGTCAGCATCACTTCCCCCATCTTGTACTCTGCCCCTGGGTTTCTGTGCCCCAAGTGCATGATTTTCATTGAAACTTAGTTGCCACACACTTAATCACTCCTCAAGCCTTTTTGGATCCCTATTCATCTCCCCCCCCCCCCCGGAGTGTCTACACTATTGCAGGTCTTTGTGTCATCTGCAGAAAGGCATACCTTCCCTTCTAGCCCTTCTACAATGCCACTAATAAAGACATTAAAGAGGACTGGTCCCAGTATTGATCCCTGTGGCTTCCTGCTGGTCACCCTCCTTTCCTTGGAGTGAACTCTGTTTACCACCACCCTCTGTCGCCTATCCCCCAATCAATTTCTTACCTAGTTTACCACCTTTGGACCCACTGCTAGGCACTGCCTAACTTGTTTTTGAGTCTCATATGTGGAACAATGTCAAAGGCCTTACTGAAATCTAGGTAGTGCACATCCACCGCTCTCCCCGATCTAATTCCCTGGTCACCTAGTCAAAGAAGTCAATCAGATTTGTTTGACGTGATCTCTCTCCAGTGAATCCATGTTGCCTCAGATCATGTAAGCCACTGGATTTAAGATATTCCACAAACCTTTCCTTGAGTAGTGATTCCAGTAATTTCTCCACCACCGAAATCAAGCTGACTGGCCTGTAATTGCTAGCCTCCTTCTACTACCACTTTTATGAAGTGGTACTACACCTGCCCTCCTACAGTCTTCTGAAACCTCTCCCATCCTGTGAAAGTTCCTCTACTGCCAGGGCAAGACATTTCTTATCAACCGAATCACTCCTGTGCCTAGTTTTGCCAAGTACCCTACTGATGTTTGTTGAGGTGTCTTTGACTGAAATATCCTTAAAGTACAATTTAGGGCACCCTGGTTCACAGCCCACTATCCGGGAGGCTTCAGGACCAGGTCTCCTGCAGGGGATCTGGGCAGACTCAGTGGAGATGATGGAACAGAGGTCAGTTAAGGCTGTGTTGAAGTAATTGTCAATTTCAGTGGGGTCAAGGACCTCTCGACTCTCCACCATGAGCACTTGAGGAGAGGTTTTAACTCCCTTGCCTAGGAGCTCTGAGATGTCCCAGAATATTTTGCCACTGCTTCAGTTCCGGGTCTGCTGGTCCATAAAGAAGTCAGATTTGGCCTTTCAGATCATATTGGTGCACTTATTGCAGGCTTCCTTGTACCTTTGCAGGTGGACAGGGATCCTGTTTCCTTGGTCAGTGCTCACATATTGTCCCTCTCCCACATAAAGGCAAGGAGTTCAGGAGTGATCCATCTGGATGGTGTTCCTCTTGCCTTGCCGTTTTTAAAGGGTGCAGCTGTATCATAGGTATGTGTGAACTTGGGTAGAAATAATTCTAGGGTCAAGTCAATATCAAGAATGGCATATAAGACTCTCCAATCAATTTGGGCCAAGTAAGACTTGAATTCAGGCGTCTTCAGTTTGTTTAGGACTTAGTTGAGTGTGATTGGTGGTGGTGGTGGGGCAGCCTGTTCTCTTTAACTCCCCATAGACATTGCACCAAGGAGTGGTCAATTAGGATATCTGGCAGAACTTCGACAACTTTAACCTTATCGGGGTGTGTAACTAGTACTCAGTCAAGTAGTGTCATGGTACCTATTTTTTAATTCGTCCTGATGTGCTCAGTGACCATTTGTGTGCGAAATAGGCTGGACATCTTATCCCTGTGACCTGTGCTGGACTTAGCATTCTAATATATATTAATATGTATAGTTACGGTTGTCTCTTACGAGATAAGAAGGTTATCTCGTGCTGGTTTGGGTGAGAGGACCGCAAAGTGAAGCTGAGCAGTTCTGTCAGCCCAAGCCAGCATGAGATAACCTTTTTATCTCATAAGGGACAACTGTAACTATATGTATTAATATATTATGAAGCAGTGGAACTGTCTTCAGCTCAAAACAACAGTTTAGAATACATATTTTGCTGAGAATATGCAACTTAGTCGAAATCTGAATGCTGGTCTCCCCTGGTCTTTATAGCCGGTAGTGGTACATTCCATGAGCGGTCATTACACTGTTACCCTTCTTCGAGCATTTTCAGCAAAAATTATTCTAAATGGTTGTTTTGGGCTTCATACTACAATAATACAGTGTCTCTCTTATGTGGTTGCATCGCTCCCTCTCTCTTTTTGGAGCAAGTCCACATCAGAGCATTGCTCCCATCTGCTGCCTGACTGCCCTCTGTGTGAAGGATGCCTACACCTTGTTCTGCTACACTCCATTCTCTGCTCCAACTGGCGACCGGCTCTGCAATAACAGAAGCCACATTTGTGCTGTGCTGCTGCATGCCGCTGGGCCTCTGTCAGGTGGGTGAGACTGAGTGTGTTTGTGTGTGTGTGTGTGTGTGGACAAAGGTCAAACTCACTGTGGCACAATTCAGCACTTGGAGAGAGCGTAAGGCAGCAACTGTACACTGGATAAGAGGTACAGTAGTGCTGTCCTCTGATTGGTGGAGGCAGTTCCACTGCTTTGTTATTGATGTTACAGTCACCAGTAACAACCTGTCCCCAGTTCTGATTGAGTTGCATGAAGTAGTGAGTAAGTGACTCTATGCCCAGATAAACATCATTAACTGTAGCATAAGTTACACAAACATTTTCAAAGACAAAGGGAAAACAGAGTAACTATACATTAATGTGACATAAACATTATGGCATCTTCAGAAAAATTAACAGGTCATCTGAAAAATTCCAGTGCAGTCAGTCTCTCTCTGATCAGCCAAAGCCAATCACAGTGGCTGGTGAATTGCCATAAATCAGATTAGCAAGTTAATAAAGGCTTGATCCTCAAATGGTGCGCAACTGCTCCGCACCTGTGGAGAGCCATTGAATGCTGCACAGTGCCCCATGACTGTGGCTATGTGCCTTCTCTGCAGCAGATCCCGGCCTTGTGACCAGCTCCATGTCGGAGGGGGCAGCTTACATGGCTGGTAGAGGGCGATTGCTACATGGCCCGTGGGGCTGCCGTAGTGTCTATGGGCTCCTTTCCACTCCAGTACCCAAGCCCGATGTGACCCACACTCCTCAGACCCTCAGCCCCAGGAGCATTGTTATGGGGCTAGGTGTCACAATCTCTAGTCGATGACTGAGGCACTACAGTGCTGTTTTGGCAAAGGGGATATCCTGTGGATCCCCATACCATTTAGAGCAGGGGATCCACTGCTTATCTGACCTAGAGATCCAGTTGGTGACCCAGGGATCCTGGCCAACATGCCCCCTTTGCCACTCAACCCCTAGACGGGTTCCATTTGGCAGGGGGCAGGAGATCACACCTGTCTCTGTATGGTCCCAGTATGTGTGGCGGTGCAGCAGAGACACACTTGTTGAGGTTTGAGTCCTAAGAGAGTGATCCACATATGTGGTGGGGGTACGCTTGGATCAAGCGTATCTCTGCCATGCTGCCACACCTTGGGACCATGTGGGGATGGGTGCGATCCACAGATGCAGCCCACCACCCCCTGCAGATTTGGCTTCCTGTGTGGGGGCTGTGGGTGGTGCTTGGGGCACCACAGACAAGATCACCAGGCATTCAGCTGGGTGCCTGAGACGGCTCTGCAGTGGATTCCCAGTTCAGTGCGGCATGGGGTTCCACAGGATATGGCAGCCCATGCTGGTCCTCCACAGGTGCCATATCCCCTTCAGTCAGTGTCTAAATTACCAGCTGGTGCCAGTGACCACCCCCAGCTCCATAGCTATGGTCCTGGGGGCCCTTAGAAAGTGGGCTGGTCTGGCCCTGGATCCTCCTGGATGGCCGGGTGAAGAGGGGTGCATAAACTCTATGGCAGCAATAGAACCACATAGCATATGCCCTCTCCGTTGGCTGAATAGCTGTCATAGCAGCACTGTGGATGGAGCAACCGGTCACCCCCTAGTTCACCCCTGATCTGGCCTGGTGTGCTACTGTCTGCACGGTGAGGGATTGGGCATGAAGAGGGCATACAGCCAGGCTGTGGATGCTGCTGGGTGCCCCAAAGGTACACATCTTGTGCGTAGGGGGTACTCCTCACCATTCCATGCCACTGTGGGTAGAGAGCAGCTGTGTGCCCTTTCTATATGGAGCCCTTAGTCAATAAACTAAGTAACTTGAGTACCACACAAATGTGTAATTGATCTCCAGAAAGAGATGGTAGCTGTACAGAAAGACACCATGGAGCATAGTCACCTCAGCTTGTGGCTCTCTAGGGCCGGTAGACACAACCTTTTAAGATCACTTTTGCTGTAGATTGTTAACTGAAAGAAAAAAAATCATATCAAGCCCTCCACATTGCATGTAATTATAAGCATAGTTTTTAAATGATAATTCTGTAAATAGATAGCGCATCTTTACCCATGGCTGAGCAATTTGGATGATGAAGGGCTTGTAATGAGAGGCCAATCAGTTCAAAAGGGCCTACAGTTTAAGTAACCAAATTAGTCTTCCCTGAAGCTTCAGGTGGATTATTAGTTTCTCTTTTTATGTTTCATTCCCTTTAGGCTTTAATAGTTAATGGAGCAAACCTCGCAGCCAGAGACGATAGAGACTGCACCCCGGCACACCTTGCTGCAGCTCATGGACATTCCTACACATTACAGACCATACTCCGCAGTGGTGTGGTAAGGGGTTCTTGAGTTTAGTAGCTAAATATTCTTTCTTTTCAGCTATGCTTTTTCAGTCATGTACCGCAGAAGTGCCTTTAAAGACAACCATGAGATACTAGACAAGTCCTATCATGAGATGTACAAAATATTTTGAAAAAAGCCTTATCTGATCATCTGTGTTGAACATCAAATGCACATTATGACTGAGATTGTGTGTTACAAGTTAATTTAAATTGGAGATTATAAACCTCAGGGAATGTTGAGCATGGAATAATTTTTATAATTAAAGAGTTAGTTTTCTACCTGAAATTAATATTAATTTTAAAAGTAGCTATTATGTCTTCTAGCTAAAGTAGTTTGTGTTGTTCACACCCCAAGGAATAGCACACCTCAGCTTCTCCATGGTTCCAGGGACTTTTTCCCCTAACTTTGTTTTCTAATATATTTTATTGAATTTTCACAGACATCATTACAAATAGCAATGTGACCTTATACACTGGTGTTAAGAATATAAAGTATAACAAAGAACAACCTTGCCTGCTTATTGCAAATAATTCAGATCGGTCCCACTTTATACAACTAACAGATTCTATTCATATCCTTGCTTGGTTCATGCCATTACTGTCCCTTATTATTGTGAATGCAGGCAATCAGAACCATTAGCGTCTCCAGCCTATCGTTTGTATAGGCAGTAAAGTCCAACCAGACCTTTTGAATGGCACCAATTTGTCCCCTTGTAATGTGAATAAAAAATGTTCTTAGCATTATCTGTTATGCCATGCAGCCATTCATTACATGCTGGTGCAGCTGGTTTCTTTCTTGTTCACAGAATCATTAATTTGGCACAGGCTACTGCAGCATATAGTAATTTTAATTGTCCAATTTTGATACCTTCTGTCTTATCAAAGTCTGCCAGTGATTTAGCTTTTGGAAATAGTTACAGTTCAATATGCAAGATCTCTCCCAGGATATGAGTAATCATAGCCTAATATAGTCAGAGTTCAGTACCCTGGAGAAACATATGTGGAAGTAAGGACTCTTCCTCCCCACATCTAGTGCAGTAGCCATCGTGCCTTTAACTCCCTTCGAATGGGGATGCCTCTTGCAACCCTTCCCACATTTCATAACTGATTTCCACTCTTAGCCAGTCCTGTCATCTACCTTTCACCTTTGAGGTGTTAGTAGAAACATAAAACGTAACAGCTGAAGGTCCAGCAAGTTTGCCCTTACTACACCACCTAACCCCACTAACCTACTGTACTGTTGTTTTGTCCCCTATTTTCCCTGTGCTGCCCCCCCCCAAATGAAAATGATGTACTCACTATAATTTTTGATCTTCCAGAATATTTTCATCATTCATTTACACTGTTGGGTCTGTGCTGGGGGCACAAGGACCCCACGGGAGCAAAAGCTTTCATAGCTTAGAGCTAGGGGGCCAACGTCAGTGACAGCACCACCCCGAGGCAGATGTATGAAGTGGCACTCGTGGACTGGTCAGTAACTGATGCCGGCCCCCTCCCACTTCAGTTTTGTTAAACGGCAGAGAGACAAAGTGGGAGAGAAAGAGAGGGGTCAAAAGTTGCCCAAATAAATAGGAAAAGGATATAGGATATAAAAACAACAAAAAATAAAACCCGACTAGAAGAGGTGGATGGGAGGGAAGTCCTAGTATAGCGAGTTTGAAAGAAAGAAAGGCCGAGGCAATCTGAGCAGGTAAAAGGAAGAAATAGCCCTCCCCCAGAAGGATAAGGCAAGTGGAGACAGGGATCTGGATGCTCCCAGAAGCCAAAAACCCATGAAACCTGGATGTGACATGGGAACAATAAGTGGTTCCCAGAGAAGCAATTAGGAGAAGAGAGGACCACTACCCCTGAGCCCAGGAGTGGGCAGAAAGGGCATCTGGGAGTGCTGGAGCGATCTCTGTTAGGCAAGGAGTATAGAAAAACAACTCTGAAGGTTGGCTGCATAGAACTGTTTATTATTCTGCATTTGCATCTTTTTTTTTTTAATTTGTTTTATAATACAAGAAAATCAGAAAGATAGAGAAGGTTGGGGGGGGGGGGATATCCCTCCCAAGAGGAGAACAGAAATAGAACAAAAAAACGGAGCCTGGAGGGTAATAAACCTGCAGAGATACGCTCCGTGCAGGAGGTGTCCTGCAGCATGACACAAGGAAAGAAATGGAAATTCAAACAACATGAAGTCTTGCTATATTATGACATATGCAGTTTGTCCCAGCCTTAGAACTGCTCCGGAGGTGAAAGAGTTAACTTCCATGCCGGGCATGGAATCTTGAGCTTGAGCTCGGTTGAAAAAACTCTGTCTGTTGCTCTTCAGACTGAAACTGTCAGATTCTTTATCTCACTCACTGAACAGTCGCCCGGAGATTCCTCCTACTGCTCGGTTCATTTCTGTTAAAAAGTGTTATTTCTCGGTTTTTAAACTGCAATTATATTTATTTTAACCGCAACCGTCGGTTCAAGCTCTGTCTGTGGTATCGTAGTAATAGATAGGTTTTACATTCTCTGTGTGGAACTTGTAACGTTGTTATCGGTTCGGTTTGGAACCGATCAGGTTGTTGTTAAAACTTATTAAATTACATTTAGAGGCGGTTCGGTTCTTATCGGTTCTAAAAAACGGATTTCATTACGTTTTTTCCACGACCCGTGACATGGTTGGGAACCAAGGGTGTCTTGCTTGGCGATTTGCCGAAAAGGCAAGTTTTGGTTAGGCTGGCATTATGTCTGAGAAACCCAAAAGAAAAACCGGCCCACTGGGTTTCAGCACTGTAGTGTCTGTGGGGAAGCCTTTGCCAAGGCTGACCCACACACCACATGTGTTTATTGTCTGGGGTTTGACCACCTCAATGCAGACTGCCAGATTTGCAAGAATTTCCCTGCAGCTACCCTGGATAAGAGAGTTGGTAGGCTCAGGGAACGAGAGGCCAAAAAGTCCGCTGACCCGGATGGCCAGCCCGGTTCGGTGCCAACCGAACCGGAGGGAGTGCCCTCTGACCAGGGCGAGACTTCCTCGGGCAAACGAAGAGCTGACTCGGAGGAGCCAGTTCCAGCAAAGAGGACTAGAAAATCAGCAGGTGTGGAGCCAAAATTTCCTTCTCCAACCACTGCAGAGATAGCCAAAGCGATCCAAATTGTCCAGTCGCTTTCCCCGGTTCCGTCCGAACCGCCACCATCAGGTAAACGGTCGGTTCGGTCGGTTCCACCGGTTCAAGTATATGATATAGAGGAATTTTATGAACCGGAGGAGGGGGAGGAGGATTATGAAGAGAGTGAATGTGATTTTGAAAGTCTGGATGTGCCCACTGAACCGGACATCTCCCCAGACAGACCTTCAGGAG
Organism: Neoceratodus forsteri; assembly: GCA_016271365.2. Lineage (NCBI taxonomy): Eukaryota > Metazoa > Chordata > Ceratodontiformes > Ceratodontidae > Neoceratodus > Neoceratodus forsteri. The sequence continues at coordinate 1,338,427,291 of CM057458.1, read as the reverse complement.
TGTCTCCCCCTTGGCTTTCTGAGTCCCCTTCTCATTTTCTGTTTTATAAAAAAGTTGCTGAAACCCTCCATCTCCCTTTGGAAGAAGCTGTGGATGAACAGGAGGAGCCTGACTATGTGAAAATGATGGATATCCCAGAGTCCAGGAGATTGTCTATTCCTTTACATAAATCTTTTAGGAAACAGACAATAAAATTTTAAAAGCTCCTAATTCTTTACCTCCTGTGGATAAAAAGATGGACAGGAGGTACACATTGTCAGGCTCTGATATGGAGTTCCTTTCACAACAATGCAGCCATGTTAGTAGTGCAGGCTGCAGCCTGTGATAAGGCAAATATTCCCTTGGCTTCACACCTCCCTGACAAGGACTCCAGGAGGATTGATGCCATGGCAAAGAAACAATACATGGCAGCATCCTTGGGACTCAGACAGGCAAATTATATGGCCTATGTTGCAAGATACCAGAATTCCAGATGGGATACTGTTATGGCTTTAGCGAAACAGGTCCCTGGCCAGCTTGCCAAGGAGCTGGAACAGGTGGCTGCTGATGGTATTGAGGCATCCAAGGTGCAATTCCATGCTGCAGTGGACTCTAATGATGTATCTTCAAGAGTCATGGCTACATCTGTGGTTTTCGAGAATGGCTTGGCTCAGGTGTACTAGCCTGTCACAGGATACCCAGGCTAAGGCCATGGATTTTCTTAGTTGTGGTAATTCTCTGTTTGGGGAGCAGACAGAGAATTACATGAAGAAAATGGATGAGTATAGGACCACTTATAGAAGTGCACAGGCCAAGGAGAGGCAAGCCACCTCAGAGGCAGCCTTCCAGGGGCAGGGTAGGCCTTTCACAGGCCTTTTACCAAGCCCAGGCCTCCTCTTCAGCTTATGCCCAGAGGGGGTTCTTCAGAGGGAGAGGCAGACGGGCTACGAGCAGGCCTGCTCCCACCCCTCAGCCTAAAGCCCCTGCCAAACAGGCACCCTGATGGGATGCCCAGGGCCGATTCTCCATTACCTGCAGGCTGGCTTACTGTCCAGGACTGGGAGTCTTTAACATCAGACAAGTGGGTCCTGGAAGTAGTAAGTCAGGGACTGGTTCTCAGCTTCAAAAATTTCCAAAGATGAGAACCAGATCTTTTCCACCTGCAAATCCATTAGAGGCTCTTGCTTTGGAAACAGAAGTCTCAACCCTCTTGGCTCTCAGAGCTGTAGAAAGGGTTCCTCCCCTACACCAGGGCAAAGGACTGTACTCCAGGTACTTCCTTACACCAAAAAAGACAGGAGAATGGCTGCCCATCCTGGATCTAAGATACCTAAACAAGCACCTTTTAAAACCAAAATTCAAAATGGTGACTCTGGGAATTATTTTACCCTCCCTAAGGCCAGGGGACTGGCTAGTGTCCCTGGTCCTCAAGGATGCCTACTTCCATGTTCTCATCAGAAGCTCCCACCGAAAGTACCTCAGATTCGAACTGCCCTCAGGCCATTACCAGTTCAGAGCAATGCCCTTCGGCCTTACCTCTGCCCCAAGGGTATTCACAAAATGCCTGGCAGTAGCAGTTGCTCACTTAAGAAGGCAAAAGATTGCCATCTTTCCTTACCTGGACGACTGGCTCATAGTGGGTCAGTCTCCAGATCAAGTCAAATCACACCTTCAGGTTACCCAGCAGCTGCTTACATCTCTAGGTTTTCATCTCAATCTCCCAAAGTCAGTTCTAGAGCCTGTTCAGCTACTCACCTTCATAGGCGCAGAACTGGACACAAAGCAGGCCAGCTTTCCTTCCTCTAGAAAAGTAAAGACCCTGGTGGCTCTGGCCTCCTCCGCCACTCTGCAGGTCTCTCACAGCAAGGCACTTTCTACAGCTCCTAGGGCACATGGCTGCTTCCACAGCTGTAGTGCAAGGAGCAAGATTTCAGATGAGGGACATTCAGTTCCATTTGAGAGCCTTCTGATCTCAAAGGAGAGATCCTCTAACCAAATTGATCCCAGTAACTCGAACCCTGATCCAGGCCCTGCAGTGGTGGCAGGATCAGAGCAATCTGAGACAGGGGTTCCTTTCATCCCTCAATCTCACTCCTTGACCCTTACTACAGATGCGCCCTCTTGGGATGGGGAGCTCACATGGGCGACCTCACCACCCAGGGATTGTGGTCCCTCAGGAATCTCTGCTCCACATCAATCTGTTGGAACTCAGAGCTGTTTTTCTAGCACTTCAGGTTTTTTTGCATCTGTTCAGAACAAAGTGGTACAGGTCAGGACAGACAACACCACTACAATGTGGTACATCAACAAACAAGGGGGCACTCGGTCTTCGGCCTTGTGCACCGAGGCAATGAAGTTGTGGTCTCTGGCTTATTCCCTGAACACCTCCCTCATGGCAGTTCACCTCCCAGGCAAGGACAATGTCCTGGCAGATGCTCTCAGCAGGATTTCCCAGGGCCATCACGAATGGTCACTGGGGCACCCCTCAGATAGATCTTTTTGCAGCCCCAGACAGTCACCAACTTCCGCTTTTTTGTTGCAGGCCCCCAGTGTTGGGCTCAGTCCCTCTGGATGCCTTCCTTCTTGATTGGGAAGGGAAGTTCCTCTATGCCTTTCCCCCCTTCCCTCTCTTGTTCAAGGTGCTAGTCAAAATCAGATCTCAGCCTTGCAAGATGATTCTGATTGCTCCAGATTGGGCCAGACAGCCCCTGGTATCCACTCCTTCTGTCCTTAGCAGTCCACCTTCACCTGTGTCTCCCCAGGAATCACAATCTGTTAACCTGTGCCCAGGGGAGAGTTTGGTATCCAATCTCAACTCCTCAACCTCAAGGCCTAGCTCTTGAGGAGTTAAGAGTTTGCTGACCTACACCTTCTCAAGGTGTACTGAAATCTTGAAAGCTTCTAGGAAGCCTTCCACCAGGGCTACTTATAATTCTAAATGGAAAAGGTTTTCCATATGGTGCTCTGGGAAGCATATTTCCCAGAATCTGCTGATTTGCCCACAGTCTTGGACTATATGGTCCATCTAAATACTTTGGGGCTGAGGTCAGCTACCCTGAAAGTGCATTTGGCAGCTGTCTCTGCTTTTATTTCAGCAGGAAAGCCCTCTTCTTTCTGCTCACCCTGTATTCTCCAAGTTTCTCAAGGGATTGCTTCACACCAACCCCTCCATTCAGGGACCCTGCTCCTGCCTGGGATCTTAATGTTTGCATTGCTTAGCTAATGCAACCCCTTGAGCCTTTGTCTTCAGCAGAGCTTAAGTACTTGACTTGGAAAACTGTGTTTCTAGTAGCCATCACTTCTGCCAGGCGATAAGTGAATTACAAGCTTTGTCAGTGGAGCCTGATTTTATCTCCTTTCACAGAGATAAGGTAGTCCTCAGGACTAACAGGAAGTTCTTGCCTAAGGTGGTTTCAGATTTCGCCTTAATCAATCTGTATCTCTTCCAGTGTACTTCACTGACCATTCCTCCTCTGGCAGAGGAGGTTGCACAGTTTAGATGTAAAGAGAGCCCTTAGTTACTACATAGAGCGTACCAAGGGTCACAGGTTTGACTCTCCTCCAACTGTTCCTCATTTATGGTGAGGTTGGGAAAGGGAAACCTGCCACTAAAAGATCCATTGCCAGGTGGATTGTCTCTTGTATCCAATTTTGCTATTAAAAACTAGGTAAGGTTCCCCTTCAGGCCTGAGGGCTCACTCTACCAGAGGTACAGCTGCCCCTAGCTGCGGCCAGGACATCCCTATCTTAGAGATATGTCAAGCAGCTACCTGGAAACAGTACACACTTTCACCAAGCATTACTCCCTGACATCCAGGCTAGGAGGGTTGCTCTGGTACAGCTGTGCTTCAGAGCCTATTTCTAAGTAGGTTCTGTCCTCCTCCATGGAGGTACTGTTGTGTAGTCTGCATATGTCATAATATAGCAAGACTTCATGTTGTTTGAACAAAAAATTACTCACCTTAGTAATGTTGTTTCTTCTAATGGAGTCTTGCTATATTATGACCTCCCCCCCCCCCGCCTGCCCCTCTCAGAACCTGTGTTCTTGGGATGTGGGTGGGCAGTGCAGTGTTGGCACTTAATGATGCCCACCTTGTGTTTTTCACCCCTCCTTTTTGGGGTGTTTGGGTGTTGTATTTTATTTTATTTTCTGGGTCCCCTGACTTGAGTCTTGGTTTTGGGACCAGAAAAATGTGTTAATATTTTAGCAGCCAGTTGGCTAGTGTAGGTTTACAGCTTCCACACAGAACCTTTGTGAGTTTTTGCTCATAAAGATCTGACAGTTTCAGTTTGAAGATCAACAGACAGAGTTTTTTCAACCGAGCTCGAGCTCAAGATTCCATGCCTGGCATGGAAGTTAACTCTTTCACCTCCGGAGCAGTTCTAAGGCTGGGACAAACTGCATATGTCATAATATAGCAAGACTCCATTAGAAGAAACAACATTACTAAGGTGAGTAATTTTTTCTTACGTACTCACCATAATTCTTGATCTTCTTGGACAAGTCTTCACCATTTATTCATATGCTGGGTTCAAGCTGAAGGTGCTGGGATCCTCCGGGAACCAAAAATCTTCAGGAGGGCCGGCACTGAGGTAGGACCACATATGCACGGCACGCGAGGCTGGCTCACACCATGTTCACCCTCCAACCACCTTAGCACCTTTTTTTTTTACTGAGGAGGTGCAGAGTATTCTAAGAAACATCTAACCTAGCAAGGGCATAAGATAGCCCTTCTGACCTGTGTAAGAAGGGTCAACTAGAACAATGTCTTCACTACCCAAACCAAAACATGGAAGGTGAAGACCAGAACAGATTGAGTGAGCTCAGGGGATGGTGAGTGGGTATATGAATAAATGGCGAAGACTTGTCCAAGAAGATCAAGAATTACAGTGAGTACGTAATTTCTATATCTTCCTGGACTTAAGTCTTCACCATTTATTCGTATTGCTGGGTTAGAATACCAAGCTAAAACCAAATCCCCCAAGCAGTCTCGTAGGAGACAGAGTTCATTCAGGGCAGAAGTCCATTAAGGATTGTCCTGCCAAAGGAAGTATGCTGTCTGGCATGGACATACAGAGCATAGTGCTTAACGAAAGTATGCACTGCGCTCCAAGTAGCCTCTTTGCAGATTTCAGCAATGGGAACAGAGTGGACCTCTATTAAAGATGCAGCAACAGCTCTGGTAGAGTGGGCACACACTTGGCCCTCTAACTTGACCTGTGCCATAGAGTAACAGTGGCGAAGGCATGACACAATCCAAGCAGAAATACACTTAATTGAAACTGGATGACTGAGTCGGGCAGCACTGAAGGATACAAAGAGTTGCATGGATTTACGGAAGTCCTTGGTTCTATTGATGTAGAACTGAAGGGCTCTTTCAACATCCAGAGAGTGAAGTTTGTTCTCCTCTTCATTCTGGAAATTAGGAAAATAAGTAGGCAATACCAAAGGTTGGTTGAGGTGAAACTCCGAAACCACTTTTGGTAGGAACTTAGGGTATGTACAGAGCACTACCTTGTCTTTGTGAAAGACGGTATACGGAGGGTCTGTGACCAGTGCATGTATCTCAGAGACCCTACGAGCAGAAGTGGCAGCCACCAGAAAGGTGGTTTTCCGGGTCAGAAACTTAAGATCACATGTAGCAAGAGGCTCAAAGGGTTTAAGATTGAGCAAGTCTAGTACAAGGTTAATATCCCGGGGGCAACCAGCTTCTGACTGGAGCCTTGTATGCAGAATTCCCTTTGAGGAATCTCTTGAACGAAGGTAGTTGAGCCAGAGACATGTTCTGGACTGGCTCATGATAGGCAGAGAGTACACAGAGATATACCTTTACAGGTGAGTATTGAAGTCCGATGTCTGAAAGGTCTAGCAAGTACTCCAACACTTTTTCAGGGGTACACCGGAATGTGTCCACGGAGGTCTTAGCACACCATTCTGAGAAATGTTTCCATCTGGCTGTGTAAATTTTCCTAGTGGATGGCTTATATGCAACCAAAAAGATCTCACATTCTCTAAAACACATTAAACCTTCCCACTCCTATCTCTTCAGGAGCCAGGCATGAAGCTGAAGGGAGCGCAGGTTGGGATGGATCAGGGATCCCTGCGTTAGAAGGTCCGTCCATAACCTTGGAGGAACCACTGACAACTTGTTGATCAAGGGAAACCAGATCTGTAGCGTCCAGAATGGTACAATGAGAATCATGTTGCCCCCATGTGTCTCCAGTCTGAGCAAGACCCTCTGAACTAATGGAAGAGAAGTAAATGCATACAGAAAGTGATTTGTCCACCACAGCCTGAATGAATCCTGTCAGAAAATGCCAGGTTCTGGATTTTTGGAGCAGAACTGAGGCAGTTTTACATTGAGTGGGGACACAAAAAGGTACAGGTCTGGAGTATCCCACTTGTCGAAGTGCAACTGCATGATGTCTGGTGCTAACGACGACTTGAAAGGAACCACTTCTGTCCTGCTGAGATGGTCCGCCAGATCGTTCTAAGTTTCTGGCAGGTAAACTGCTTGAATCAGGGCATAGTGGTCAAGGCACCACTCCCATACCCTCATGGCCTCTCTGCAGAGAGGGTAGGATCATGCTCCTCCTTGCTTATTGATGTAGTACATCACTGCTTTGTTGTGCTTCTAAAGAAGGATTACCTTGTGACTGACAACATCTTCCAGGACTCTGAGGACATACAGGACTGTCCTCATCTCCAGAACATTGATATGGAGGTGGGACTCTGTCTAGGTCCAAAGTCCCTAGGTGCTGTGGGCCTGGCAGTGGGCTTCCCAGCTGAGAAGAGATGCATCTGTAGTGATGGTTATCTGAGATTTCGGTGGAGCAAAGGGGGACCTTGAAGCAGGTTTTCCTCTTGGGTCCACCATTCAAGTGACTGATGCAGGGGCTCCATCACTTTGATTGGGTAAGACTGAGGATGTGTTGTTTTGGACCACTGTATGCTGAGCATCCACTGAGTGGTCCTCATGTACAGTCAAGCCAGAGGCACTGTAAAGCCATCTGTTGCATGGAACAAGCCCAGACAGGGTTGTTTTCCATGATGAAGTGTGCCATCTGAAGGATGTCATTCCTCCTGTCTTCTGGGAGAAAGGCCCTTGCTTATGTAATGTCTAAGAGGGCTCCTATGAAGAGGAGCTGCTGTGAGGGTTGAAGCTGCAACTTTTCCTGGTTCAGCAGAACCCCCGTGGAGGTCAGGAACTGAGATGCGGTGGCCACTGCTCTCTGTGTATCCTGTCTCGACGGGCTTGCTAAGCGCCAGTTGTCCGGGTAGGGAAAGACTTGAATGCCAAGCTTTTGAAAGCACGCTGTAAGAACTGCAAAGCACTTCGTAAGGACTCGAGGCACCGAGGAGTGCCCAAAGAACAGGACTCTGAATTGGTAGTGTTGACTTAAGGCCACAAAGCAGAGTAACTTGAAGTGGTTTGGGTGCACTGGAATAGGTTGGTAGGCATCTTGCATATCTAGAGATGCCAACCAGTTGTGTTGTCTGAAAAGTGGTAAGGAGACCATCTTGAACTTCTCATGGTAGAAGAACTTGTTCAACTTTCTGAGACTGAGAATGGGGCACATGCCCCCTGTCTTTTTCGGAACCTGAAAGTGATGGGAGTAGAAGCTTGTATTTTGCTCTGCCCAAGGAACTACTTCCACTACCCTGTTTTTGAGAAGGCCCGTTATTTGAGATGTGAGAAGGTCTGATTGATCAGCTGACAGAGTGTGTTGTTGCTTGGCTGGAAGGTCTTGGGGGCGGGGGTTTGTAAAATTTAGTGAGTGCCCCTTCTGAACTATCCTGAGGAACCACTTGTCTGTGGTTATAGACTTCCACCAGTTGTAGAATTGAGTCAGATGTCCTCTCACTGCTGAGGAAAGGTCCACCTTGGGCAGCTTGGGTGGAACCGGGGTCAGATTCTCAGATGGAGGCACTAGGTGCTTTCGGGCTCCGTGCCTTTTGCTGCGTTTTCTTTTGTGACTGAGGAGACTGGTATTTGTTCTGGGCTCTTCTGCTTCTTTCTCAAAAGGGCTGCCTGTTATGAAAGAACTGATAGTTGCTGCCTCTCTGAGGGCCTGGAGTAGCTGGTCTGGCTGTCTTGATGGCAGTCCTGGTTTTCTGAGAGGCCTCCAGGGCTTGTTTCACCTGTTGGCTGAACAGATAGGAACCATCAAAGGAGACATTCATAACCTGCTGTTGGGCATCTGAGGAAGAAATGGATGTCCAGAGCCAGGAATGTCTTCTAATACAGATTCCAGCAGTGGCCACTCTGTCAGTGGTTAACCAAATTGAGGCAGTCCAGAGAAGGGCAACCAAAATGGTGCAGGGACTGCGTCAGAAGACATATGAGGACAGATTAACAGAGCTCAATATGTATACCCTTGAGCAAAGGAGGGAGAGCGGTGATATGATCGAGGCATTCAAACACCTTAAGGGCATTAACAAGGTGAAAGAGTCTAACATGTTTAAATATAAGAAAAATAGCAGACAAGAGGACACAGCATGAGATTAGCGCAATATTAAGGGGGAATGTGAGGAAATTATTTTTCACAGAAAGGGTGGTGGATACATGAATGGCTTACCACAAGAAGTGGTGGCTATGAATACAGTACAGGGCTTCAAACAGGCATGGGATAGGCATAAGGGAGCAATACAAATGACTATGAATAGATAGGCCACTGACAGAGCAAAGGCCGATGGCACATTTGTAAGGTAGAAAAAGAAATAGGCAGACTGGATGGGCCTTGTGGTCCTTATCTGCCGTCAACTTCTATGTTTCTATGGTATTGTATGTGTAACCCCTAGATGGCGCTATCCCAGGGGCTACTACCCCTGCCTGATTTGCCACTAACAGGTTGAGGGGCCTGGATCCAATGGCGGGTGCCTCCACCCAGAGGTCAGGGTTTGCAATAGTTAAACTAACTTGGTCACAGCCCTCTGGGACACTGCAACCCCTTTCTTCCCACTAGTGGCCCACACAATATATCAGAATTACCTTCACAGTATACTACTTACCTCAGGTCTGGTTCCGCACTGGGACCTCCTGTGAAATGAGATACAGTGCAACAATCACAGTACAGTACTTTAACATAGACAAATACCTTAGGCAGTATAACTTTGCTGAAACAAGCAGCTCTGATTTATTTAGGGATATAACAAGGACAGGGAAATCAGGTTAATTAGCTTATCACTCTAATAATCTACCTATGGCTCTGTGCACAGGCCTATCCCTATCAGTTACTGTCCCTGGGTACCCAAGCCCTAGTGGCTAGTCCAAACCGTGGCAGCTGGTAGGGGCCCTTTCACACAGAGAAAAGGAGAATTAAACAGTCAGCAGTACAGTAATTCCATTTGGATTTAATGTGGCAATTCAACAGGGAGCGACCCTGAATTAGTACTCACGACCTCCAAATAAGATAGGGTCCTTCAATATCAGCAGGGCTACTCTTGAGCTCAAAGAGACTCTTCACACATTTATATGGTAAAAAAAAGAGAGTACTATACCAGGCAGGCTGCTTCTATCCCGATCGCAATTACTGCACAATACCCGGAGAACACACAGCAGATTCAGTTCCTGACAGACCGAGTGCAATTCAATAATTTCTCCAGTCTTCTACAGGGTGAGCCTGGTTTCTACTCTTCAGAGATCCTCTGATTCTTTTCTCAGGACGGATTCAGTCCTAACAAGCAGTTACACAAGCTGCAGACCGAACTCTGGGCCTTACACGCTGTTGACTAAAACTGCACACTGAAAAAGCACAGGGTCCTTCCTTCTTCACTGCCAAAGCTCAACTGAAACTCCAACCGACAAAAACCGGCACTCCTTTGAGTTCCTCCCAGTTCTTGACTGGATTGGCTGTCACCACAATAGACTGCTGCTGTTGGTCCAAAAAGGCACTGAAGTCTAAACTACATCTCCCAGAGTCACTGCCCATACAATCCTCTTGTGGCTGGCTCAGATTATGAGTCCAAGTTCTGATTCGTCCAAGGCACCATTTTAGAGCTAGCTTACCCCACACTGATTGGTCCAGTTCAGCAGTTCAAAACTAGAATGGGAACTAGCAGACACAGTTCTGACTGCAAAGAAAGCAGGTTAGACAAACTGTAATTTCATTATTACTCTAAGTAATTTCTGGCAAACAGTTACATCTTTCAGATAGGTTCCCTTTGCACTCTAGTGACTGCAAAAATGAAGTGAATTGGCAGCAGCTTGAGTGGTACTCAATCAAAGAACACACAGTCCCCATACAAACTAATTATGTCTGCAAGCAGACAGCTCTTAAAGAGACAGTACCAGAGGTTCTAAAACACTCACTGATAAAGGGCTTAAATGCCAAACACCATTCAGGCTTGGAGCATTCAAGCAAGCTCCTGGAAGTCTTTTGGGAACCCCCATTTGCAGGGGGTTACACCTTCCTGGCTTGGGAAAGCTGATCGTCTGCGTCAGCCAAGTAATTTCATAAGTTTCAACTGCAACCATATACATTTGCATTAGGCTCGCACGTGTAATCATCAGTCAATATATCATTTTACCAAGAACACATTTCTGAAATATTGCAGTACGTCACTCTTTACACAGTATTACATACACATTGTACCATAACTCAAGTTATTACCTCTTGTACATGAAACCTGAAGAGAGGGGGCCCTTCCCTATCAGTTACCTTGGGGCTGGACGGGGCAAGGGCACCATACTTAGAGGGCAACACAAGTAACTTGAGTTAGTACTGACGCCAGTTTGGGCAATGAGCTCGGGGCACATACACTCCTTTATGGACAACATTGAGAGGCAAATCCACAGGCCTCCTAAGGGAATCATAACTGAGGTGCACCAGGCTTTACAGCTTGACCAGTCTTTCTAGGGGAACTGTTATAGTCTCTGCACTCTGAGCCACATTTTCAGCATTGTCCTCACTTGTCAGGGAGTCTCCATGGGGTAGCGAGGCTAGAACTTGGGGCACTTTCAGCTCCAGGAGTTACAGTTTCTGAGTCCACAACATTTGGCTCCTGGGAGAGCTTTCGGACACTGGCAGTGGACTGTCAGGGCACTCAAAATACTCTTCTTGTTCTGGTGTATCACCAGTCTGACCTAATCCATCATTTTCTCCCTGAAAGCTCAAACAGTTCAACCATGCACAATGATTCCATTTCATCTGATCTATGCTCTGCACTTCACTTTCTGGGAGCATTGGCTCCAGGGACGAAGCTGGGGGCTTGGACGGTCCAGAAGGCCCAGCTTCATCTCCAGTATTAACTGAGGGATTGCCCCAAAACAATTGACTCAGTTCGTAAGAAGGATAGTATTCAAAGTCACTCTCACTTTCTTCCGATATGGACTGACAGTCATGCTCAACTGGGACTTGTGGAGGAACACTTTAACTTTGCTTCTGTAGGTGCAGACTTTCTTGATCTTTTCTTAGCAGCAGCTCTAGTCACTGGTCCAGAGGGGCATCTTCTAGGGCTCAGACTCAATTAAGATTTGTCCAATGGGCGGTAAATGATTTCTATGCATTGTTTTTACTTCTTTTGAATTATTCTCAGGCCTTACTTTGTACACTGGCAGATCATCTAGTTTGCCCACTACAATGTGAGGAGATGGTGCCATCTGTCAGCAATCTTCTGCTTGCCATGCAGTCCCAGATTTCTTAGCAATACCCGATCTCCCTCCTGGAGTTCCTGTGCTTTCACCTTTTTATCATACCTTTCTTTGTTGGCCAGATTTCTTTTGGCAGCCATGGTTTGAGCCAGTTGGTACGCATGAGTTAGCTGGGCCTTTAACTTTTGCACATACTGTAAATAGTTGTCAGCTTGAACCCCATCAGGAGAGACCCCAAAACACACATCTACTGGTAGTCGAGCTTCTCTTCCAAACATCAGGCGGTAGGGGGAGAATCCAGTGGCATCACTTTTGGTGCAGTTATAAGCATGTACAAGGGTGCTAATTTGTTGGCTCCATCTAGGCTTGTCCTTTGGGTGCAGGGTGCCTAGCATATCTAGCAAAGTGCGGTTGAAACGTTCAGGCTGTGGGTCCCCTTGGGGGTGGTAAGGAGTGGTTCTGGACTTTCGCACTCCCCACAGAGAAAGCATCTCTTTGATCAGGCGACTCTCAAAGTCTCTCCCTTGATCAGAATGGATTCTTTGTGGAGCCCCATAGTGAACAAAAAGTTTCTACAAGTACTTTGGCCACAGTGGATGCTTTCTGGTCTTTGGTGGGAAAGCTTGGGCATATCTCGTGAAATGGTCAGTGACCACCAGCACATTACTGATATTTCTTTGATCTGACTCCAAACTCAGAAAATCAATACAGACCAGCTCCATGGGTGCACTGGTGGTGATGTTAACAAGGGGCAGCCCTCTGGGGCAAAAGCTTTCCTCTGTAAGCAGCGACTACAAGTTCGAATGTGGTGCTCCACATCAGCCCCCATCTTAGGCCAATAGAATCTGGATCTCACCAAGTCAAGTGTTCTGTCTATACCAAGGTGCCCCATGTGGTTGTGCAAGGACATCAGTACTGAGTCTCGAAAGGCAGTGGGCAGCACTAGTTGTTGTTTGTCTACTTGTCCCCCTCTGTCTACTGTTTCTCTGTATAACAGTTTATTGATCAGTTTCAACTTAGGACCTTCTTTGTATAACAGTGCAGTTCTCAAACCAGTGGAGCGTAATTTGGACACATCTTTCCTGCATAGAGGGCTTCTAAAGCTGCTTTGATCATGGGATCGCGATTGAGCCTACTTAATACTGTCATTGTCCAGCTGAGGCAGTGCACCAATGTCTATTGCAGAAAAGTGGCAATAAGCAGCAGGTATGCAATTTCAGAGGTCCCAAGCAATCCACCATGCAGTCCACTGGTCCGTGGACATTTGTTCCTCCCTGTCAAACTTCCGGCAGAGTGCCGAATGTCAGGTTCTGCCAATCGGACCCAATCATTCTGGGAACAGGCCTCGGGAGAGAGCATCAGCATCTATGTGGTTCAGACCTGCTCGGTATTCGAGAGCATAGTCATATGTAGATAATGCAGAAGCCACCTATGGCCAGTGGCATCCAACTTAGCTGAGGTCTGCACATAGGTCAAAGGATTATTGTCAGTTTTTACTAGTATTTTAGCCCCATACAAGTACTCATGGAATTGGTCAACAATAGCCCACTTCAAAGCTAGGAACTCTAACTTATGTACAGGATAGTTCTTTTCAGATGGGGTCAGGCTTCTACTGGCAAAGGCCACTGGTCTCAGGCCATTCTCGTGCTCTTGGTACAACACAGCCCCCAACCCTTGCAAGCTAGCATCAGTGTGCAGGACGTAAGGTTTTCTTGGATCGGCATAGGCCAGCACTGGAGCATGGGTAAGTTGATATATGATCTCATGAAAAGCAGTCTCACAATCAGGAGTCCAGCGGGCCCCAAATATTTCACTCAGACGAAAATACACTCTTTCAGTCTTGAGGGATGCTGACTTTTGGTATTTTTTGTGGGTTGGGGGATACCCTTGAGTAAGGTTAAGTAAAGGCGGATCACTCTTGAATAGTCCTTGATAGAGCACGATAATAACCACAGAATCCCAGGAATCTTTGCAGTTCTTTAGATTTTTGGGCTGTGGCCAGGTGGTCAAGACCTCAACTTTCTTTGGTCGGTCTCTATTCCTCGGTGGATACTATGTGTCCCACATACTTTAATGATGTTTGAAAGAATTGACACTTATCAATGGACAGTTTAAGGCCAAAGTCCTCCAGTCGGTCCAATACCTAAATAATCTGTTCTCATGTTCCTCCAGTGAGCTGCCAAACACAATAACATCATCTAGGTATACCAGGCACTCTAGTAAGTTCATGTCCCCCACTGCACGCTCCATCAATCGTTGAAAAGTGGCTGGGGCACCTGAAATCCCTTGAGGCATCCTCATGAATTCATAGAAGCCAAGCGGACAGATAAAGGCCGTCTTCTCACGGTCCTCTGGGGCCATCGGGATCTGGTAGTACCCACTGCGGAGATCCAGCACAGAGAACCACTTGCTCCCATTTAGGCAGTCCAAAGCATCCTGAATGCGGGGCATTGTGTACTGATCAGGGATAGTCCGCCGGTTTAAGGTGCGATAATCCACACACATCCTTACTGTTCCATTCTTTTCCTCACTACCACAATGGAAGCATAAGGGCTTCTGGATTCTTGTATTACACCAGCAGCTAACATCTCTTGCAGATGCCGTCTCACATCATCTATGTCAGCAGGTGCCAGGCGTCGAGACCTCTCACGAAATGGTCTTTCGTCATGCAGCGGATATTGTGCTCAGCTCCTGTACGCATCCTACATCCCATCTCTTTAAAGAAAACACCTGGCTCTCTGGGCAAGCTTCTCACTGATCCTCACTTTCCATTCAGCTGGCAGCGAGGAGTCGCGAAATCAAACAAGTCAGTATGCTATCTGTCATTCTTCCTGAACTCTTGCTGCTGGTAGCACTGCGTGTCTGCACAATGCACATTAGCCAGGATGCAACCTCTGTTTACTCGAATGTCTCTTTCAGACACATTATGAACTTGGACCATTACCCTTCTGGCATAAGCATGGGCTCTAGCGGCAAAATACTAGGCTTGACTAGCAGTCCCTCTGGCAATTTTCCATCGCCTGGTGCATCCAACATTAATATTTTATTCTTAACATCCTTTCTGATACGGACCCTCCCTGTAAGGTACACTGGGCATTTGGCGCCAGGATCAGAGACTCAGGATCCTTCTTCCATACAATTCCGACCCGGTTCCTCTGGTTCTGTTTTTCAGCATCTCTCGTGCCTCATAGGCCTTCTTAATTAAAGCCGGAACTCTTAAAGCTCTACTAGTCTTTGACCCTGTTTTCATAACACACTGTGCCAGCCTTCCTAACATATGAGCATTTGTTCCAATCAACAAAGGGACACCATCATACAGTCCAGTGGGGGACACACTAAGGCTAGGGTCTCTACTTGTTCGGCCACTCCAGCCACGGAGGTGAGGAAAGACAGCCAAATTCGGATATACCGGAATAGGGGTAGGCCTTCCACTTAACCCCCATACATGCAGTCCTTCTAATGGTTGTAAGGGCACGCCTGACAAATGCTTCTGATACCAATCCTGGAACATAATTGTCACTTGGGAGCCACTGTCTAATACAGCTCTTGTAGACACTCCATTCACCTTTACAGTGGTCTCCATGGAGGGACCCACTATTCTGGACCAGTCTGGAGAGGCGGTAGTGGGGCCTGGGCAACTGACCTTGCCACAAAGGGCGTGAATTAGCATTTTGGTGCCCTCACTGGGATCATGTGTGCACCTCTTAACCACTGATTTCTTCTCCGAAGCTCTCCTTGTAGCCTATATGCAACTTTGTCAGTGTCTTTTGGGGACTGGCATTCCTTTTCATGTGCCCATCTTTCCACAATTATAGCAAAACATACTTTCTGGAGTTTGAGCTGGCCGAGGCACCACACTGGGAGCCAGGGCGGGGTATTACTAACTGGAAACCTGTTCCATCTCTGTCTGCGGCGTGATAAGCATTTGGAGACATCTCGTCAGTTTCTCCACTTCCATGGTCAAGGAATTGAGTTTGGAGCTGTTATCAGCAGGAGATACATGGTGGGTACCCCACCCCATAGCAGATGCAGTCGGATATAGGTCAGGGCCTGTACTTGCAGGCGTGGCCTTCATAAAGGACTGTTTTGAATTCCCGGATCTCTCTCAACAAGTTCACTCATTGTGGCATATCTTTTCCTTGTCAGAGCACTCATTGACTGTCAACCTCTGCCCTGAACTTCACTTGATGGGTCACCCTCAGTCACTCGGGTCGTAGCCACAGCTGTTGGTGCAGGTCCCTCCCGAGGTCGCCTTTCTCAACTCCTCAATTTCTCTCATTAACTCATCATAGGAGGGGTGGGATTCCAGTCGATATGCCAGGCGTAACTGAAGCAACAGCAGTTCTGAGAGGGGCAGACTTAAGATTCTGTCCAGTCTGGTTTGGTCCAGTTCAATGCTGGCAAACTACCCTTTCTGAGGCATTCTTGCAACAATTTTTCCAGCCGAGACATACACAGACAACAACTCCCTTGGTACTGTTGTGCATTTCTTACTCTCCACCATAGGTCCTCATCAGAATCTGGGCTCCCATACACATTCTCCAAGGCCTCAAGATAGGCCTGTGCAGTCGCTTCAGGGTTACTGGCCCGTTTAGCACGGATGGTAGCCAGGGCAGGACCTCGAGGCTCTCACTAACCCTCTTTCGCTTTGCCTTCGAGCATTGCCATTCTAGCACTTGGGGGCAACATAGTCTATCCAGGTCTCCCAGTCATCCTCCTTGGGGGTGGGGAGGGTGCCAGAGAAGATCCTCAACCTTTGGTAAGAGTCGTGACTAATGGCAGGTGCAGAAATAGGAGTCTGCATTGGTCTCAGCCACCATTACGGGCACTGGAGCAGGAGAGGGTGTTGGGGAGGAACACCCCAGGTGGCAAGAATAGTTTCTTCCAAGTCCTCCACAGTTTTCCCTTCTCCCAGCAACCATTTAGCAAATTTCTCCTCAAAAGTTTCAGATAGTGGTGGGGGCTGATTCCCCCCCGGGTCTTTACTGTCCTTAGTTATCACTCTCCAAGCAGTGAGGGCTCCCTCTGGGGTAATGGTCTGTGGCACTTTGGAGCTATCTATGGGATCCTTAAACTCTACTAGGGCCAGGAAAGTGTGGGTGAGCAGATTAGCATGCCGACCCACCACCACAGGGTTTTGTAAACCTTCCACCTTGGAAAGTACTCCCTGCACAGTGTCCGTATTGATACCCAGGGGGATGTCCAGGATAAGCATAGCATTTTGGGGGTCGATCTCCTCCCCAGTACACCACTCCACCAGCCGGTGCACAGCCACTTCTGTCGGGGTACCCATTTTTTTCTTAACAGTGGTTAGAATATGGCCACTAGAGGACACACAATCCCAGCGGTGAGCCTCCAAGATGTAACCCCTAGATGGCGCTATCCCAGGGGCTACTACCCTGCCTGATTTGCCACTAACAGGTTGAGGGGCCTGGATCCAATGGCGGGTGCCTCCACCCAGAGGTCAGGGTTTGCAATAGTTAAACTAACTTGGTCACAGCCCTCTGGGACACTGCAACCCCTTTCTTCCCACTAGTGGCCCACACAATATATCAGAATTACCTTCACAGTATACACTTACCCCCAGGTCTGGTTCCGCACTGGGACCTCCTGTGAAATGAGATACAGTGCAACAATCACAGTACAGTACTTTAACATAGACAAATACCTTAGGCAGTATAACTTTGCTGAAACAAGCAGCTCTGATTTATTTAGGGGATATAACAAGGACAGGGAAATCAGGTTAATTAGCTTATCACTCTAATAATCTACCTATGGCTCTGTGCACAGGCCTATCCCTATCAGTTACTGTCCCTGGGTACCCAAGCCCTAGTGGCTAGTCAAACCGTGGCAGCTGGTAGGGGCCCTTTCACACAGAGAAAAGGAGAATTAAACAGTCAGCAGTACAGTAATTCCATTTGGATTTAATGTGGCAATTCAACAGGGAGCGACCCTGAATTAGTACTCACGACCTCCAAATAAGATAGGGTCCTTCAATATCAGCAGGGCTACTCTTGAGCTCAAAGAGACTCTTCACACATTTATATGGTAAAAAAAAAGAGAGTACTATACCAGGCAGGCTGCTTCTCTATCCCGATCGCAATTACTGCACAATACCCGGGAGAACACACAGCAGATTCAGTTCCTGACAGACCGAGTGCAATTCAATAATTTCTCCAGTCTTCTACAGGGTGAGCCTGGTTTCTACTCTTCAGAGATCCTCTGATTCTTTTCACAGGACGGATTCAGTCCTAACAAGCAGTTACACAAGCTGCAGACCGGAACTCTGGGCCTTACACACGTTTTTTGACTAAAACTGCACACTGAAAAAGCACAGGGCTCCTTCCTTCTTCACTGCCAAAGCTCAACTGAAACTCCAACCGACAAAACCGGGCACTTCCTTTGAGTTCCTCCCAGTTCTTGACTGGATTGGCTGTCACCACAATAGACTGCTGCTGTTGGTCCAAAAAGGCACTGAAGTCTAAACTACATCTCCCAGAGTCACTGCCCATACAATCCTCTTGTGGCTGGCTCAGATTATGAGTCCAAGTTCTGATTCGTCTAAGGCACCATTTTAGAGCTAGCTTACCCCACACTGATTGGTCCAGTTCAGCAGTTCAAAACTAGAATGGGGAACTAGCAGACACAGTTCTGACTGCAAAGAAAGCAGGTTAGACAAACTGTAATTTCATTATTACTCTAAATAATTTCTGGCAAACAGTTACATCTTTCAGATAGGTTCCTTTGCACTCCTAGTGACTGCAAAAATGAAGTGAATTAGAGGCAGCTTGAGTGGTACTCAATCAAAGAAACACACAGTCCCCATACAACTAATTATGTCTGCAAGCAGACAGCTCTTAAAGAGACAGTACCAGAGGTTCTAAAAACACTCACTGATAAAGGGCTTAAATGCCAAACACCATTCAGGCTTGGAGCATTCAAGCAAGCTCCTGGAAGTCTTTTGGGAACCCCCATTTGCAGGGGGGTTACATATGCATCCATAGCCGTTTTCAGCTGTAGGCTATTGGATTCTGTTCTGTGTGTAATGGTTTGAAGAGTCTTAAGCTTGGAGTCAGAGTAGATTTCTCCGTGAGAGACTTAAATGAGGTCCAGAAGACATACTCATATGGGGAGAAGTGTCCTTGATAGCTGGCTATACGCAAGCCCAGTGTAACAGCTGTGAAAGCTCTCTTTCCCATAGTGTCTATCCTGTGAGATTCCCTGTTGATAGGGTGTGCTGTTACTTCTTGCAGTAAGACAGCTTTGTCATCCTCTGCAAGAATAATCAGCACATCCGCAACTGGTTGCGAAGCTGGAATAGGTCTGTCTTTAGGAGGGACATATTTCTGATCTGTGGACTTGCAAACTGAAGTAGAGGCCGGCCTAGCCCACACAGCCTCAGAGAGAGTCTTGAAGACCGGGGGAACAGGGGGTATAAGGTTCATTGGGATATTGGGAACATGAAGCCATTCAAGATGCATGAGCTTTCCTGGGTCTAAAGAAGAGGTCTGTAGAGCCAGGGTTGCCTGCATATTCCTTAATAGAGATTGAAAGAAAAGTTCCTCTTGAGGAACAGAAGTCAGAATTGTTGGCTTATTGTCCAGACTGTGGAAGGAGTCTTCATCCCCCTCCTCAGAAATGATGATGTCGGGGTCAGACTCATCCTGCTCCATATCCCCTTCAGAGGGGGAGGATGGAAGAGGTGTGGAACCCAAAAGGCGGAGGCCAGGCCTAGAAACAGGAAAAACAGGTGAAACCAGAACTGGTACCAGAGGTAGCAGCAGAGCTGGTGCCAGCCCCAGGGGAGCCAGCATAGGATATGGTGCTGGAGGTGGCGCCGACCGAGAAGGAGTCAGCACTGGGGATGGCGCAGCCCTAGCACCCAACCCAGGCCTAGAAGAGGAGAAAGGGACAGGGTATGGTACCTGTGCCAGTCCCTGCAAGGAAACATTATTGTGCCAAGATAAGGACTGCAAAAACTCCAATGGACCCACTGCAAGAAACAAGGGCAGCCAGCCCAACTGATACAAGTCCTCCACAAGAATTACCTGCACTCCGGCACTCTGAAAAACACTTCCACACAATATGTTGATTTTAAAGGCTTTATTGCCAAATGTAAAGGTGGTGTGTGCACAAGATCGGACCACACACCACTTTGCCCTGGTGCTTTGACCCGAAACTCTTCATCAGGGGGCATGGTTGTGGAAAACACTATCACACATTTATAGTGACACTGTATTAATTATACATGAGCAACCATTTTGTGTCTTTAGAAAGATTCAACAATTTAAAAAAAAGGACAATACATATCAAAATAATTTGTGTTTATAGGATAGCCAACCTTGTTTGTAGAAAGATGATTAGATAAAAACGGTTTAAATTGGTTTTGGATATAGTTCTCTAGGTTAAAACAGATAGTTGTTAAAAACAGTGGCTTTTTATGTGCACTGATTATTTCTTTATCTTTTTCTTTGTCTTTACAGGCCACTGTCTCTGTCTCCTATCCACCAGAGATCACCTTGCTGATCGCATCCATTAGAAGCAGATCACTTTGGAATTTCTTCTTTCTATGTTTTTGTTAGTTTAACTAATAATTAGCCAAAGTTTAAATACATTATGCAAACGAATTTAACAGATGCATATACAATAGTTTGTGTCTACAATTTATAATTGAAATCTTTGGCTAATCAATTTACATTCTATAATACACATTTATTTTGATATGCATTGCCCTTTTTTTAAATTAAACTTTTCTAAAAACACAAAATGGTTGCTCATGTATAATAAATATGGTGTCACTTTATGTGTGATGGTGTTTTCCACAGCCATGCCCCTAACGAAGAGTTTCGGTTTGAAGCGCTGGAGCAAAGTGATGTGTGGTCACTCACGTCTTGTTTGACGGTAAAGCCTTTAAAATTAACATCTTGTGTGGAAGTGTTTTCCGGAGTCCACGAGTGCAGGTAATTCTTGTGGAGGACCTGCGAGAAAGTAGAATGAGGGGGGGTAAGCACGTAGAACAAGCGTCAGCGGCATGGTCACTGACAAGGGAAGGGATTCAGTTGCCGGAGTCAAATGCTCTACCAGACCTGAAGGCCCCAGCCACAGGTTTGAAGCATGTAGGCCTGACTGCCCTGGCACCCCCACAGGAAGGAGCAAATGGGTCAGATGCTATACCCACTGCTCTATAAGGGCAGCCCAGTGGTGGAACTGCCCACCGGAAACCCTACAAGAGGACAGAGAAGGGTTCTGCTGTTGAGATTCCGAGCAACCACGGATGAAGGCTGTTGGGGACCTGGACAGAGCCGGTGAAGGCCTCTCACCCATGGATGCAGAGAACCTCTTGGCCGACATACCAGAAGGTGACCTTGAGCGGTACCATTTCTTCCCCTTCTGACGGGAAGAGGAAGATCTTATTTCGAGAGGGTTCCTGCAGTAGGTCATAACATGTAGGACTAGCACCACCTGGCATCTGGACCGCACGGCAGACTTTTCCAGCAATGCCTGATGGGGGACTGCTCACCTGACGTTGCGCAATGACGTCAGGCGTGACCTATATAGTGGGTGGTTCCACACCCTCCCTCAGTTCTTTGGCTATTAGCCTCGTGTGATTACCTCGTGTTGAACTTGCTCAGCAATCGCTGTTTGTTTTCAGCTACACTTTTCAAGTTTTTCAGTCTTTTCAGTGCTTTTTATGTCTTCTCCCACATCGAAGAAGAAGTGTGAGACTTGTGGCACCCAGATCCCGGACGAGGATGGCCACCATAAGTGCATCATCTGTCTAGGCCCAGACCATCCTACGGCTACCTGCCCAGACTGCCAGCCTTTCAACCAGGCCACCCGGAAATGGAGACAGCAGGCTCTGGAGGCCCATTTGCTAAAGTCTCATTTGGCTTCACTGGAGAAGCAAATGGAGCAGATCAGGGAGTCATCCTCACTTTCTTCCACGTCTCCATCGAAACATAAAGATAAGAAGAAACACCAGGAGCGGTAGCACTTGTCAGAGGGTCCCAGGGCTGAGTATTCCAAGCCCTTCTCCAGCAAGGCTGTGCCCCCAGTGCCTCCAGTCAGGATTGTCCAGGCTGGGTCCGGGGATTCCAGTGGTACCACCACAACCTTGCTCCTGGTCTTGGCAGGTAAGTCGACCTCTGGCTCCTCCAGTGACCCGCCCTGCTTCAGTCATTAAGTCGGGCCCCGGCTCCTCCAGGGACCACCTGGCTGCAGATGAGTCAGCTCCCCGCTCCTCGGGGACCCACCCAGCATCAGCCATTAAGTTGGCAGGGGGCTTCTCCCCTTCCCGCCCGGCTCCGATGTCTGAGAAGTTGACCTCCTCTGGTGGTCGCACAGATGAGGCTCTCCCACTGGGGACTTCTGTCAGCCCACCCAAGGTCCGGATGAGCCTGGGGAAGACTGCCCCTCTTCCCCTTCTCCCCCGCTGGTAGCTCAGCCTTCAAATCCAGCTACCCTGTGTGGAGAGAGCGCCGGTCTCCTGGATGTGGATCACACTCCAGTATCAGACCCCCACTCCCCCTCTGGGGTCTCTGGGGAGGAGGTCCCTCCTACTCTGTTTGGACCAGACATGGAGGCACCTCCAGTTCCTCCCAGGAGGATTGGTTCTCTTCTGGTTGCAGACCTGATGCCGGACATTCCTCCTCTGTCAGATCCGGCAAAATCTATTCAGATGCCAGACCCTCCGACTTCTATCTCCTTGCCGGGACCTGTTCATCTGCCCCCACAATCCGCTCCTTCAGCAGACCAGGGTCTTCTGTCGGACCCCCTGCGTCGTGTTACGGCGCCAGCCTGTCTGGTGCCAGATTCGTTTGTCACTGGACCCTATTGCACTGGTCCTGACAACTGCGGTTCCGACGTCAGCTGTCCCTATGCCAAATCAGCCTCTCATTTATACCACGGCTGGTCCTTCATGAGCTCCCCCAATGTCAGCTCCTCTGACGTCTGGGATTTTCTCGAGACCCCTTCATGTCCCGCATTACCCTTCTGGGTACTCTTTGGACTACTCCCCAGCTGGTCCACCACATGATTGGCATCTGCAGGGCATTACTTCCTGGACTACTCCCCATACCCGGGATATTCTCATCAGGGATACCTGGGTACCACTACCCGCCACACTGTGCTGTCCCTCCTCCTCCTCCTCTGCCGCCTCCCCATCCTCCTTCTCCACCCCCTCCGACTTCTCAGCCGGACTTCAGGACCTTCATCTAGTCCTGGTGGAAGGAGGTGTGCTCTGAGTTGGTGACAGACCTGGAGAGCTGACTCCTACAACCTCATTCCCCTCTCAGGTCCTTGTCCTCTGTGAGTTCTCCTCTGTCTACAGTTCACGTCAGGGAGAGTAACCATCAGGATATATGTCTCCCAGATTTTGATGTAGGAGACAATCTGGATTCTGGGGGGATTCATTGGAAGAATCATCGTGTCATGACTCCCCGGTCCCTAAAGGGAAGGCCTCTCCCAAGTCCCCCCCCCCCAGGAATCCTTCCTTTTCAGACCTTTTGAGGTCCATACAACAGTTCTATGAATGGGAGTCAGAGGAACAGTATCCCATGACACAAAGACTTGCCGAGCATCTGGCTCTTGAATCTTTGTCCCCCATTCCTGTTCCTTGGTGGATTGGGCCTCATCAGGACCTCACCACGACCATCTGGCAACTGCCTCATTCTGTCCCAACTGTCCCCAAAAGAGCGGACAGGACTTACCGGGCACCTAAGGATGCTCCTTTCCTGAGTTCGCATCCTAAGGCTGACTCTGTTGTCATTTCAGTAGCTCATGATTGCTCCACTGCCCCCAAGCACATGAGCACTTCTCCTCCGGACAAAGAGTCAAGGCAGACAGACCAGTATGGGAAGAAAGTCTGTTCTTCGGCTACGTGTGCTTTGTGATCCTCAAATATGTAGCCCACATGGAGTCTCACCAAAAGGCCACCCTAGCCAAGGTCAAGGCCCACATCCAGTCTATGGAAACTTCAGACCTCAAGGAGGAGCTCGCCAAGGACATTTGCCAGTCCAAGATTTCATGCAGGCATGCTCTTTGGGCCACTTACGACTCTGTCGATGCAGTGGCCTGGACTTCGGCGACTGCCATCTCCCTTCGGTAGCATGCTTGGCTTCACATTTCTGGCCTCACCAACAAGGTCCAGTCTGCGATTCATGATGCACCCTTCAGGGGCACGGTGCTTTTTGGTGGACACACCAAAGATATTATTACAGACTTACAGGACCGCGGCCAGGCTCTTCAGTCCATAAAGTCCATGTACCGATCAGGCACTCAGGGTCAGCAGCCTTTTCAGAAAAGGAATTGGAGGCAGAGTAAACAGGCCCAGCATCACCGCCAGGGCAAGCGCAAGACCACAGGCAATTTCTCTTCCCCACCTGCCTCCAAAAAACAGAAGCGCTCAGTGGACTCTCCCTGCCCATCCTGCCACCTCCTGACTCACTAGCCCCACCCCTCCTCAGCCGCAGTGCGAGAGCTGGTTGGAGGGAGGCTTGCTCACCATGCACAGGAGTGGCAAAGCATCACCTCCTATGCTTGGGTCCTGCACTAGTGTCCCAAGAACACACTCTGGAGTTCCTGGAACCTCCTTCAGAATCTCTGCCAAGAAGGTCAGCCTACTTTTGAGACCAGATCCTTCTTGTAAAGGAGGAAATTCAGGCTCTCTTGTTAAAAGAAGCAATAGAGCCGGTCCCTCTTCAGCACAGAGGGCAGGGTTTTACTCCCACTTTTTTCTGGTTTCAAAAAAGACAGGCGACCTGCAACCCATTCTTGAGGCTCAACCTGTTCGTCAAGTACAAGAAATTCAGGATGCTAACCCTCCAGAGCCTCCTGCCCCTTCTTCAGGAGAACCAATGGTTGTGCGCTCTGGACATGCAGGATGCCTACTTGCAGATCCAGATTTTTCCCAACCACCGCCGCTTCCTGCGCTTTTCCTTCCAAGGGGAGCACTTCCAGTTTTGAGCCCTCCCCTTTGGCCTTTCCTTGGCATCCAGGGTTTTTACCAAGTGCCTAGTGATAGTGGCTGCGGCCCTGCGGTGTCAGGGCATATCAGTTTTCCCCTGCCTGGATGATTGGCTGATTTCAGCTCCATCCAGGGCTTCACTTCCGGAGGCCTTCTCAATCACCCTGGATTTGTTTTCCAGACTGGGGATCACGGTCAGTATCCTCAAGTCTTCACTGATTCCTTCTCAGAAGCTGCAGTTTATTGGAGCAGTTTTGGATACAATCCAGGGCAGAGCCTTTCTCCCCCCCCAGACAGGAGGGAAACTCTGATCAAGCAGGCTACTCTGGTTGCCTCTTCCAGGTCTCTCCCAGCCCCAGAGGTTCTCCAGTTACTGGGTTTGATGGCAGCCTCCATCTCCATGGTTCCCCTGGCAAGGCTCCACATGAGAATTACTCAGTGGTCCTTGCGAGTTCAGTGGGATCAACTCCAGGACAATTTGGACCATCTGGTCCTAATTTCCTCTGCTCTTCAGAGAGACTTAATGTGGTGGAAGGATCCCTCAAACCTGTCTCTGAGTCTCCCGTTAGATGCTTCAAATCTGGATTGGGGGGTCATTTGGGGGACCATCAAACTCAGGGGCTCTGATCCCACTTGGAGATGTCCTTGCACATCAGTGTTCTGGAGATGAGAGTGGTCCTGTATGTGCTTCAGGAATTTCAGTCCATCCTCCCAAGGGGATTACTGCTAGTCCAGACAGACAACATGTCAGTAGTCTGGTACATCAACAAGCAAGGAGACACTAGATCATACTCCTTTTGCAGGGAGGCGATGAGAGTGTGGAACTGGGCAGTCCAGCATGATCTGTCTCTCACAGCAGTGCACATTCCAGGAGGACAGTCTAAGCAGATCCTTCACCATTGCTCATGAATGGGAACTAGATCAGGAAGTGGCAGAGTCACTATTTCAGAAATGGGGACGACCGGAACTTGACCTCATCACCTCCCCATCCAACGCAAAGCTTCCCAGCTTTTGCTCACTCATTCCAGAGCAAGGTGCTTTCTGGCATGATGCATTGTCTCTCTCTTGGACAGGGAGATTCTTATATTCTTTCCCTCCCATTTTCCATTCTTCAGAGGGTGCTTATCAAACTGCAGGCAGAGTGCACAGATTATCCTAATTGCTCCTCTCTGGCTGAGGCAAATTTGGTTCCCCCTTCTTTTACAGTTGGCGAGGGAACCCCTGGTTCCTCTTCCATTGATGTACTCCCTCCTTACTCAGAACCAAGGTTGGCTTGTGCACCCGGTGCTCAGGACCTTGCATCTACATGCATGGCTCCTGCAGACATAGTGAAATTGCATTTTGGGGTTTCCGCCAGAGTAGTCCAAGTCATAGCGAAGGCTCGAAAGCCCTCCACCAGATCCACTTACGCTATGAAGTGGAAGCATTTTTCTATTTGGGCAGCTTCCAAGGGTTAGGACCCTTTCATTTGTCTAGCCCCTCTGGTCATGGAGTACCTGCTTCATCTTTCTGATTCAGGATTATCATATTCCTCTCTAAAAGTTCATTTGTGCGTCATTTTGGCCCATCACATGCTCGTGGATGGTAAGCCCGTGGCTCAGTTAGATATCTCCAAAACCTTTCTGAAAGGGATTCTCCATCTGAAACTCCCCATCCACAGCCCTACACCACCTTGGGATTTGAATTTTGTGTTGGAGAAGCTCACTCTACCTTCTTTTGAACCAGCAATGAGCTGTGAATTGCGCCATCTTTTCTAGAAAGTGCTATTTTTAGTTGCTGTTACTTCTACTCGAAGAATTTCCGAGCTCCAGGCCCTAGACTGTAAGGAGTCTTATCTTATTTTTCATAAGGACCGGGCGGCCCTCAGAAGTCATCCTAAGTTCTTACCTAAGGTGATGTCGGAGTTCACGCTGAATCAGAAAGTGGAACTTCTGGTATTTTATCTGGCTCCAGTGAATAGAGGTGAGGCTGTACTTCACACATAGAAAAATAGAAGTTGACAGCAGATAAGGACCACAAGGCTCATCCAGTCTGCCCATTTCTTTTTCTACCTTATCAATGTGCCATAGACCTTTACTCTGTCAATGGCCTATTTATTTGTACTCATCTGTATTGTTCCCTTATGCCTATCCCATGTCTGTTTGAAGCCCTGCACTGTATTCACATCCACCACTTACTGAGGTTGGTCGTTCCATGCATCCACCACCCTTTCTGTGAAAAATAACTTCCTCACATTACCCCTTAATTGGCCTCCTTCTAATCTCATGCTGTGTCCTCTTGTCCTGCTATTTTTCTTATATTGAAACGTGTTAGACTCTTTCACCTTGTTAATGCCCTTAAGGTGTTTACATGTTTTGATCATATCACCTCTCTCCCTTCTTTGCTCTAGGGTATACATATTGAGCTCCATTAATCTGTCCTCTTATGCAATCCCTCTACCATTTTGGTTGCCCTTCTCTGGACTGCCTCCATTTTGTTAATATCCTTGGGAAGGTACGCCCTCCAGTACTGCATGCAGTATTCCAGATGGGGCCTAACCAGTGTATTGTAAAGAGGGATTATTACCTCCCTCTTACGACTTGTGATACCCCTACTAATACACCCCAACATCCCTCTAGCCTTACCTACTGCTTTAGAGGTCTGCTTGGATGATTTCAGGTCATCTGTGATGATGATGCCCAAGTCTCTTTGTTCCCTTGTGATTGCCAGCAACTCCCCTCCCAACCTATAGGTTGCTTCAGGGTTCCTCTTCCCTATGTGCATGATATTGCACTTCTTTGTGTTAAACCCCAGTTGCCACTCTTCTGACCGTTTTGCCAGTTTATCCAGATCTCTTCTCATTTTGCCCACCCCATCTGGATCATCTACTCTGTTGCAGATCTTGGTGTCATCTGCAAACAGACAAACCTTACCCTCCAGTCCATCTGCAATGTCACTGATGAAGATATTGAAGAGGACTGGCCCCAGGACTGATCCCTGAGGTACCCCGCTTGTGACTTGCATCTCTTCTGACTGTATACTGTTTACCATTACTCTCTGTTTTCTGTCCATCAACCAGTTTGCCACCCAGTTGACCAACTTCTGACCCACCCCGAGCCTACCCAACTTATTAATCAATCTTCTTTGCTTTGCTGAAGTCAAGGTAGGCGACATCAGCTGCTCCCCCTTGGTCCACCACTCTGGTTACCCAGTCAAAGAAATCTATGAAATTAGTTTGACAGGACCTTCCTGTTGAAAACCCATGCTGTCTTGGATCCTGTGTTCCTATGTATTCCAGGTGTTGCACTATCCTTTCCTTAAGGAGTACCTCCATAATCTTGCCCACTACTGAGGTAAGACTGACTGGTCTGTAGTTCCCAGCCTCCTCCCTGCTACCATTCTTGTGGAGCGGGATCACATGAGCCCTTCTCCAGTCTTCTGGGACCTCTCCTGTGCTCAGAGACTCACTAAACAGTTCTGATAATGGCTCTGCTAGTTCCATCCTTAGCTCCTTTAGTACCCTGGGATGTATGCCATCAGGTCCCTTTGCCTTGTCCACCCTGAGCTTGGTGAGCTCTTGTAGGACCATTTCTTTTGTGAAGGGACTAGTGCACACCTCCCTCCCCCCTGTGTCCATGGCGCTGAGCTGTGGGCCCTGCCCTATCTTCTCCTCAGTAAATACTGAGCAGAAGTATATATTTAGGATAGATGCTTTTCCTTGGTCCTCCTCCTCACATTCCCCCTTATCCCATTTGATCTTAGCAATACCCCCTCCGGACTTTCTCCTTTCACTAATGTATCTATAGAAAGTCTTGTCACCTTCTTTTACTGTTCATGTTAGTGTTTCCTTGATTTGGGCCTTTGCCTGCCTTACTGCCTTCCCTGCTTCCCTTAGGGAAGTTTGGTATGCCTCCCCTCTTTGTCCCGCTGTGTTCCCTTATATTTCGTGAAGGCCCGTCTTTTGGCTCTGACTTTTTCTGCTACTGTTTTTGAGAACCAAAGTGATTTCCTTCTTCTTTTGCTCTTGCTTTTCTCTCTAACACAATGGGATGTTGCTTCAAGTATTGCATCCTTAATGCTTGCCCACTTTGTCTGTACCCCCTCACCTGTATTGCTTCTTGCCAGGGCTAGCTTAACTCTGTTGGCCATCTTATCAAATTCAGCTCCTCTGAAGTCCCATATTTTTGCCTTGGAATGGGATGATTTAGTTCTAGTGGCCAAATTGAATCATACCATGTGATGGTCACTGACCCCCAGCTGACTTTCTACCTGGAGAGCTGTGATCCTTTCCCTGTTAGTCAGCACTAGATCTAGGATAGCCCTGTTGCTTGTGGGTTGTTCTGCCAGTTTGAGGCCCTCCCCTGCAGGGAATCCACTATGTGTCTAGTTCTGGCAGATGTTCCTGCTGGTATTGACCAATCTGTATCTGGCATGTTGAAGTCTCCCATTATCATAACCTGCCCTTTAGCTGTGATGTTTTGTATATCTTCTAACAGTAATGTGTCTATGTCCTCCCACTGGTCTGGAGGCCTATGGACAACCCCAGTTCGTATGGCTGTCTCATTTCCTGTTTCCAGGATGATCTACAGTTCTTCTGGCTCCTTATGTGTATTCTGAATTTCTGTAGCTTTGATATTTTCATTGACATAAAGGGCTACTCCACCTCTGGATGTGCATCGAATTCTGATGTGTTGTACCTACAGTACCAAAGATTTCGGTAGGGACAATCACCTCTTTGTTTCCTTTGCCCCCTAAACCTTGGGGAAGACCCTCTCTAAACAGTGCCTCTCAAAGTGGCTAGCAAACTGCATTCGCTTCTGCTATCAGAAATACGACAAACCTCTGCCGGGGTCTGTTAGAGGTCATTCCACTAGGGGCATGGCTGCTTCTGCAGCCTTTCTCTGTAATGTTTCTGCAGCAGCAACTTGGAGTTCCATCCATACCTTTACAAAAGCATTACAGTCTGGACATTGCTTCTAAGCGAAGGGCCGGGTTTGGCCTAGGCTGGTCCCATTGGTTCCTCTTTTGGGTTTCTTCTCCTCCCGTGTTTCTCTCGGACTCTCTTTGGAGGGACTGCGTGGGATTCAGTCCTACATGTTATGACATACTGCAGGAACCCTCTTGAAGTAAGATAGTACAGTTATGTAAGAACTTACCATAACAGTAGATCTTCAAGAAAGGTTCCTTCAGTAGGTCATGTTTTTCCCTCTCTCCATCCCCCTATTTTTCTGTTGGGTGTCCAGATCTGGCTTCCTCTCCTTTCGAGCTCTGGTGGGAGAACTGGAGGGCGGGCATGGGGACTGCCCACTATATAGGGTCACGTTGACGTCGTCACGTGGTGTCAGGTGGCAGTCCCCATCAGGCATTCTTGGAAAAGTCTGTTGTGCGGTCCAGATGCCAGGTGGCACTAGTCCTACATGTTATGACCTACTGCAGGAACCTCTCTCGAATATCTACTGTTACGGTAAGTTATTATGTAACTGTACTATCTCGAGGCAGAGTGGTTCCGGGTCCTCGACCTGGATAGGGAACAGGACCACTTCTTTTTGTGTTTTTGGGAGGACTGCCTTCCTTTCCGAACACAGGACTGCCCATGTTCAGACCCACCCCTCACCTTCTGGAGAGGATGGCAGACAGGACACAACCCAGCAGCCAGAGCAGCCTTCTAAAGGAGACTCCCTACAATCACCATCACCCCATAGTCAGTAGGGCTGTAGAAAAAAAAACAATTAAACTTTCTTTTTTTATTACAGCAAATAATAAATAAACTAAAACTGAGCGATAACTAAATGCTGTTGTCATATAGATGTGAAGATCTGACTCCTGGTGGGCGAGTGATGTCACTAAAGTGCACTCGACAGCAGGAAAAAAGGAACTGTGGTGGTTGGAGGGTTAACGTCAAGATAGCCTATACGGTGCAAGTCAGTCTTGCAGTGCCATGCATGCCTGGTCCTATCTTGGCGCTGGCCCTCCTGAAGATTTTTGGCTCCTGCAGAGTCCCAGTGTCTTCGGCTTGAACCAAGCAATATGAATAAATGGTGAAGACTTAAGTCCAGGAAGATGCAATGTTCCTCATTACATTCAATTTCTTTTGTGTGGGTGTAACAGTGTAAACACTACACTGGGAAACAAGAGGTTAACATCTTGTTTGAGGCTGAGGAAATGCAGGGAATACAACATGAACAGGCAAGGGGGGGTGCCTCTCCAGGTGTTGCTAATTAGAGGGATTGCTAAAAAGCAGACAGAATCCAGCAAGGAGTGAGTTAGGAGCTGGAAACTGCTGCAGGGAAGAGATACTCCTAGGCAGAACCCTGCAAGATGGAGGGCGAAATGTAAGACAGGAACCTGAGCAGAAATCCAAGAGGAATGGTTAATTGTTGGAGAGAGCCTCTGGGGGAGGTTGAAACCTGCTGCTGAGAAACAGACCACTTCTAGAGCAGAGAGTCCTGAGGCCAGCTTGTCACACGTGGTGTTAGAAGTGCGATTCAAACTCCTGCTGGAGTTAGCAGGACTAGTTACATTCTGGAAAAATGGATATGGAGTTCCTATATATAAGTTCCTCGCTGAACAACAACAACAGGCTTTCAGGCAGCTGGCTCAGCAGCAGCAGGAGGCACAACAATGGGCTCAGCAGCAGCAGGAGGCGCAACAACGGGCCCTACAAGCACAGCAAGCCCAACAGGAGGAACAACAATGGGCACAACAGGCTCAGCAACAACAGGTTCTCACCCAGCTGGCTCAGCAGCAGCGGGAGGCAAAACAACAAGCCCAACAAGCACTACAAGCGCAACAGGAGGCACAACAGCAGTTTCTTATACAGCTGGGGCAACAACAGCAGCAGCTCCTGCAGTCCCTGGTGCAACAGCCGCAACAAGATCCTACTGGTGAGGCTGGTCTGGCTATCGTGGGGCCAGGGGTTCCTAGGATGAATGCCATGCTGACCAAAATGACGTCTGACGATGATCCCGAGGCCTTTCTGGTAACGTCTGAGTGAGTGGCGGAAGCTGCTGAATGGTCCAGACCCCAGTGGGCTGTCCGCCTTGCTCCCTGTCTAACCGGGGAAGCCCAAGCAGCCTATCGAGCTATGGACAGTACCACAGCTGGGGAGTACACAGAGGTGAAAGCAGCAATCCTGGACTGCCTAGGCATCAATGCAGAAAGTTACTGACAGAGGTTCCAGAGCTTCAGATTTGCAGCAGGTGCATGACCTAGAGCAGTGGGACAACAATTGCGGGACCAGTGTTGGCGTTGGCTAAAACCCGAAGGGTGCAGTGGCCCCGAGGTGGCCGAGTTAATCATCTTGGAACAATTTCTGAACATCCTGTCCCGGGAATTTAGAGCTGGGTCCGCAAACAGAAGATCACCATGCTAGCAGAGGTCATGCAGATCTCTGAACAAGTGCTGGATGCTGAACTCTCTTCCCATCCCGTGACCCAGCTTACAAGGCCACCTGAAAAGATGGGTAATCATCCCAGGAGCCAGAATGAAGGAATATTGGCTGGAGCTATGAAGGGAACTTGGGCATGTAGGGAGAGGGTTATGGGCCGAATAAAGGTCAGACTCTGGGAAAGACGACAACCCAGCAGCCCAGGGAGACATTTCCTAAGGGCCCGCTGCCTAAACCTGGAGGCTTACCCCATAGCCGAGACACAGGGGCATGTTTCTCATGTGGACAGAAGGGTCACTTTGTGAAGAACTGCCCCCACATGGACTGTACCTTCATAGACTGCACATTTACAGATGTGTATTCACTGTACAGTGGGGTTGGGGGCTCTGAATCCCGAGATTTCATGATCCCTGTCGAGGTAGAAGGACTAGAGACAGAGGCTCTGGTGGACTCAGGAAGCCGCCAGACCCTAGTCAACGTGGCCCTTGTGAACCCTCGATGCTGGCAGGACCAGAACACCGTCCCTATCCGATGTGTGCATGGGGATGTAAAGGCTTACCCTGGTGCTACGGTTACACTTACTCTGGGGGGCCAAGCAGAGACTATAAAGGTGGGGGTTACCCCGGGGTTACCCTATCCAGTGTTACTGGGGAGAGATTGGAAATGGTTTGATGACTTAGGGAAAGCAGACTTATCTTTGGTAATTACCCAGTCTTGGGGTCATGAAGGGAGGGGGGCCAGCCACCTGCAGCTGGGGGAAGTTTTTCATTTCCCGGACCCAGGGATTTTTAATGCCCAGACAAGAACCCGCAAATCTAAGCGAGAACATAGGGCAGCAAAGGAAAGGGGTCCCGAAGGGGTAGGTGTGTAAGAGGGAGGTGAAGCAAAGGCAAAAGTGGGTCCAGTCCCACAGCCCGACCGTAACACTGACACACCTAACCAAAGTCCCGGAGGGCCGTCCCTATCAGAGCAAGATGTGTTAAAGCACTGCCCGGACATTGCTAAAGAACAACGGGCTGATGGTATACTCAGTCAGGTATACACCCAGTTGGCTGTCAGAGAAGGGGGAGTGGTAGATGAGAATGGAACAGCACACTATCCTCATTTTGAGTTACAAGGGGGTATCCTGTATCAAGTTAGTAAGGAGGCCCAGACGGGGGATACCCGGCATCAGTTGCTAATCCCTCGAGTCTTTCAGGGGGAATTACTGCACCTCACCCACTCTATTCCTGTGGCAGGGCACTGTGGGGTAGAGAATACATTAGCCCGACTATTGCCCCGATTCTTTTGGCCGGGCATCTATCAACATGTTAAAGATTATTGTGCATCTTGTCCTGAGTGCCAGTTAGTAGCTCCAAAGAACAATCCAAGGGCCCCTTTAGTGCCCTTACCTGTTATAGAGGCACCTTTTGACCGGATTAGGGTTGATATAGTGGGACCCCTTGAAAAGAGTGCAGGTGGGTACCAATACATTCTGGTGATTGTAGACTATGCTAGCCAGTACCCCAAGGCCATCCTGTTATGAAGCATTTCCGCCAAAATTGTAGCTAGGGAACTATTAAATGTCTTTAGTCATATGGGAATATCGAAGAAAATGTTGACTGACCAGGGAACTAACTTCATGTCCCGCCTGACTCAGGAGGTTTGTACTTTATTGAGAATCATCTCCATAAGGACCACGATCTACCATCCCCAGATGGTTGGCCTCATGGAGCGATTTAACAAAACCCTTAAAACGATGCTTCAAAAGTTAATAACCACTGAGGTCAGGGACTGGGACAAGTTACTTCCCTTACTGATGTTCGCAATGCGGGAAGTTCCTCAAGCTTCTACAGGGTTTGCTCCTTTTGAACTCCTCTATAGGCACCACCCATGAGGTGTTCTTGATGTAGTAAAGGAGATGTGGGAGAAACCCGACCCCGAGACTGAAAATGTGGTGCAATATGTCCTGCAATTGAAGAAAAGATTAGATCGGGTGGGGAAATTTGCCCGAGAAAATCTGGTGAAGGCTCAACAAAGACAAGAGTACTACTATAATCAGGGAGCCTGGATGAGGGAATATAAACTAGGATCAGGTACTAGTTTTGTTGCCGAGCAGCCAGAATAAGCTTCTAGCCAAATAGAAGGGGCCTTATGAAGTTACCCGGAGGGTGGGCCCAGTTGACTATGAAGTTTGCCAGCCAGAGAAATGACAAGAGACCCAGATCTACCATGTCAATATGCTGAAATTCTGGAACCAGAGGGATAGCCTATTGATTTCCTCTGAACCAGACATAGTGGATCTGGGACCCCAAGTGCTTGATGAAAATCTAGGGATACAAGTCCCAATGGGAGAACAGCTGTCTCACAAACAGAAACAGTAACTAGGAGAGTTGGTAAGCCAGCTTTTGGATGTTTTCTCCTTCCTCCTGGGGACAACACATATGATAGCTCATCATATAGAAACAGAGCCAGGGAAGACGGTGTGGCAGCGACCATATCGCTTGCCAGAAGCCGTACGAGACACTGTTAAGAAGGAGTTACAGGACATGCTAGAGTTGGGGGTGACTGAGGAATCCAGCAGTGATTGGTGTAGCCCCATAGTGTTAGTACCAAAAGAAGGTGGGGCTACCCTCTTCTGTATTGATTTTCACAGGGTCAGTGCCATCTCGAAGTTCAGTGCCTACACCATGCCCCGGGTAGATGAACTGTTGGATAGGTTAGGGGAAGCCAAGTACATCACGATTTTGGACCTAACGAAAAGGTACTGGCCAATCCCTTTGACCCCAGAGTCTTGGGAAAAGCAGCATTTGCTACCCCTCTTTGGGCTATACCAGTTCCGTACCATGCCTTTAGGCTTACATGGGGCACCTGCAACCTTTTCAAGGCTCATGAATCACTTGCTGCGACCCCATGCCCACTATGCAGCTGCTTACCTAGATGACGTAATGATCCACAGCACAGATTGGGAGTCCCATGTATCCAAGGTGGCAGCCATTCTACAGTCCTTACGAGAAGCAGGGCTGAAGGCCAATCCAGCGAAGTGTGCTTTGGCCAAAGCTGAAACGAAGTACTTAGGGTACTGTATAGGCAATGGACAGGTAAGACCCTTGGTCAGTAAGGTCCAAGCTGTAGCCAAGTGCTCAGCACCCACAACAAAAACCCAGGTGAGGGCCTTCTTATGATTGGCATGGTATTACTGCTGGTTCATACCACACTTCTCCGCCCTTGCCAGCCCCCTTACAGACCTCACCCAGAAATCTGCCCCAGTAAGGTCCAGTGGTCAGAGGAGTGTGACCAGGCCTTCGCACAACTCAAAGAGACACTGTGCAGAGAGCCAGTGTTACACAGTCCTGACTTCAACAGGACTTTTATCCTGCAGACAGATGCCTCTGAAGTCGGGCTAGGAGCTGTGCTCTCCCAGGAGTTTGAGGGGAGGAACATCCTATCCTCTACCTCAGTCAGAAACTCTTTCCCTGGGAGAAAAACTATGCAGTGATAGAGAAAGAGTGTCTCGCAGTCAAGCGGGCTGTGGACACACTCTGCTACTACCTGCATGGCCGGCAGTTTATCCTGGTCACAGATCATGCCCCTCTGAGGTGGCTACAGGTGGTGAAGGATAACAACCTCCACATCACCAGGTGGTACTTGGCCCTCCAGCCATTTTCCTTCGCGGTGCACCACCAGGCCGGGACCCAGAATGGAAACATGGACTTCCTGTCCCGGGAGGGGAATGGTCAGGGGCTGACCAACTGTGCCTTCGCACAAAGGGGGGAGGTATGTGACAGTGTAAACACTACACTGGGAAACAAGAGGTTAACATCTTGTTTGAGGCTGAGGAAATGCAGGGAATGCAACATGAACAGGCAAGGGGGGGGGGGGTCCTCCCCAGGTGTTGCTAATTAGAGGGATTGCTAAAAAGCAGAGAGAATCCAGGAAGGAGTGAGTTAGAAGCTGGAAACTGCTACAGGGAGGAGATATTCCTAGGCAGAGAACACTGCAGGATGGAGGGTGGAATGTAAGACAGGAACATGAGCAGAAAGCCAAGAGGAATGGTTAATTGTTGGAGAGAGCCTTTGGGGGAAGTTGAAATCTGCTGATGAGAAACAGACCATTTCTAGAGCAGAGAGTCCTGAGGCCAGCTTGTCACAGTGGGAAAGCAAGAAAAAGGTAGGAAAAGGGCTGCATTTGCCCCCTTACAGGAATAAAATAAGGATTTGCCCCGTAGGGTAAAGGCCCAAAGACAAGATTGCTTACAGAGACTCACTGCAAGAAGAAATCAAAAGAGCCTTCTGTGTCTCTCTCTCTCTCTTTTTTTTTTTTTTTAAATATGTCGAACCCAAACGTGGATCAGGCAAATAAAAGCCCTTCTAAAGAATTTTTTTCTGAATAAGGCAAAAAGCCTGAAAGGGGCAGAGAGAGACAGAAATCAAGAATGAAGAAGAGGAAAGAGAGAGAGGGGGAGGGGGGGGGGAGAGAGAACCATTTGCAGCTGAGGGATGGAGGGTGGGAGTGTGAGTGAACGGTGAAGATATTCTGGAATATCAAGAATTAAGGTGCGTACATAATTTTTATATCTTTCTAGAATCAGTCTTCACTATTCATTCACACTATTGGGTCAGAGTGCCAAGTCTACCACCCAAAAGGGTGGTGAGCTCACCCTGAGGGAAATGGTTGTTTCCTCCTGCAGGTGTGCTTAGTCTTTCACCCTTTGTTATACCCAACTCTATATACTGGCTACACCGAGAGCACTTACTTCTCCCTTCTCTCTTTTTTTTTTTTTCCGGATAGCCATCCCTTCATGTACTGTAATCTGTATATTAGTGGTGTTATTTGATCCAGTGTCCTCTTGTTAGGCTGTTCAGTCAAATTCCCCTGTGTCAGCTATGTAATCACTGTTATATTGTGCTGTACTGTAATCTCTGTAATCTTTATGTATGATAAGTATGTTGTATAAGGGGCCTCCTTGTAAATGAGTGTGCTCAGTGGAATTTTATCCCTTTACAATAAACTGAACTGAACTGAACAGCCTACTGTGGGGGATGAGCACAGAGAGGCAGGGACCCCTAATGGATCTGGCAAGACTGAGACTAATTAGGGAGAGACAGAGGCTTCCATGGCTTCTGAGTAGGAATTCACCATGTCCCTGCGGGAGAAAAAGTTTGTCCCATGGCAATGTGAGGCCAACAGCCTACGCCAGGCCAAGGGTAGCTACCTCATTAGTGTCATAAGATGCCTTTGATTAGTTCTTCGGAGAAAGACATGGGAGATGAGGACAAGCTGGAGCCAGGGGGTGTCGGTGCTGGGGTTTAAGGTCAGAAAATGACCTGACCTAGTGACTGGAGATATTGAGGAAATGCACTTGCCAATGCCCTAAATTGTTCCTAGGTCAGGGGCCCCTTAGGACCCAAATACTTGGGAGAGGATTATGAGATGGTTGGGGGTGAAGGGGTCATGAAGGACTAGCCGGGTATTTTGCAAGGGCTAGGGGAATGCTCAGTGGACCTCGTGTGGGGGGGACCTGTCAGTCTCATCCACCAATGAGCACTCAACAGCCAAGGAGTGATGGAGGTAGTGCCCTTGAGGGGAAGCCCCAAAGTGGGGAGAGTGGAGCCGTGATGGTCCAATGGGGTGGCCCTGATCCCCACCAGTGACAGGGCCAGATGGTTCCCGTAGGACCAGGAGGTCCGAGTTGGCACTGTAACTCCTTGCAGAGCTATCAATTACCCTGAGCAAAGAGTGAGCTGCCTCACCAGACCTCAGAGCACCTACCTCACCTGAGCTGGTCCTGCCCCTTGGGCTAGGCCTGTGAGAGACATCCAGTGCTTTCTTCCAAGCTACAGAGGAACCAGTACTGAGAATGGCACCAGTTCCCTTCCTGGTGCTGAGAACGGCACTGCCCCCTCTTCCCCGGTGCTGCATGTGACACCAGAAGAAGGACCGGAGCTGTCGCCACACATGGTGCCAGCCAGAGCTCTGGCACTGGACCCGGCACCGGCCATGGAAGTAGTAGTAGAAGATGGTGCCAAAGCCGATGGAGGCCTAGAACCAGGCCCAGAAAGATCCTTTTCATCACTGGAGTCCAGCAGGTTGACCTCAACCCCTGGGTCATCCAACCGCTCAGAGATGTCTAGAAGACCTGGCTCCAGGGACCTTCCCTCTCCCAGTGCTGCAGGTGGTGTCAAGAGGGGACCCAATCTTATGGGTGGCACTGCCCCATTCACCAGCACCTGCTTTAGTGCCTGGAGCTGAGGCATTGCCTGACTGCAACACCAAGGAACGCACCAGTGTGGGCCCAGTGTATGGCCTGGCCACAGCACAAGGGGCATCTGTAGCCCCAAAGGGGCAACAGACTGGGCGGGCTGCTCAGACGATCCCCCAGGGGAGCCCAGCTGTACAACCGACCCATCCCTCATGCCCTCCCACAGCTCGGCTGGGCAAGAAATTGTGCATGGTTGCCTGTCTCCACCTGTGGTTCCTTGCCTAAGGAAATACAAAGACAGGTTGGAGATAGTGCATTGTAGGGTGACCAAAATGATTCGGGGCTAACAAGGCAGATCCTACAAGGATCAGCTTAGGGAACTGAACATGTACTCACTGGAGGCCAGAAGGGAGAGGGGCGATATGACAGAGATCTTAATTTCATGTTCCTGAATTCTGAGTGGAATGAGCAGGGTAAGCTGAAGAACTACAGTTTTCAGAAGGAATAGCAAGTCAAAAACAGAAGGTCATGACTGGAAACTAGCTGGGGGGGGGGGATTCAGGAGGGACGTAAGAAAGTTTTATTTTACAGAGAGTGGCTGAACTATGGAACAGCCTGCTGGCAGAGGTGGTGGGTGCAAACATGATTAATGGTTTTGAGCATAGCTAAGACAGGGCTTAATAGTTACTCTGGGGTAGAAGTAAGGCAGAGGGCAAGAGCAATGAGGAGGGGACAGAAACCCTGTCTAGACAACAGATCTAGAGGTAGTAGGGGGTATAAGAAGACAGACTGGCTGACCACTGGTCTTTTTCTGCCAGCATTGTCTATGTTACTATGGCTGCAGTTTTGTCCACCTTTTTCTCTTCTCCATTTATGTGCCCTGCAACAATGCTTAGTATTCACAGCAGCCCTCTGGATCATGTAGGAACTAACTCCCTAGCCCACAACAGGGGTCACTGCAGGAGCAGAAAAGGGTGCTGTCTCCTTGGCCAGGAACAGTTTCCACTGGCAGCATCCTCAACCCCGAGGCTACAAGGCAATGGTGACCTGCTCCCTTTTCTGAACCCTGATGGCCTACATGGACTGTCGGGGTGGCCCCAATCAGTTTTTAAACTTGTGTTACACCAGGCCACTTGATGGCCCAGTGGAAGTGTGTCACTCTCCCATGGTGGCATCCTAGGTTCTGGAGCAAACTTGGGGGCAAGCAGTGAGGCGGCCAGGCTGGAAAGGAGGCTGCATGCTCCAGTGTGCTTGAGGAGCTTTCTCTCCTGGCAGAAGCACGCTGCATGCACTCAAAGGATGTCCCACTACATGCTGGTGTGACATCTGGGTTGTGGGTGTAAACAGAGGAAACATGCTGGTTGAGGCATGGTGAAGGACAGTCCCTCATAGGCTCTGTACAACTGACCAGGCACCCTTCCCCACAGGATCTGGACACCCAGAAGGGTACATCCCTGAAGGTCCTGTCATGTGGGACAAGTTATGAGGGTCAATGGATGGGATAAATACCTGGAGAAGGTGGGTGATGGAGTGGGGTGGGCTGGCCAGATAGGGGCAACAGGACCTCCAAGGTGTAGCACTCAAAACCTCCAAAAGTGTAGCAATTAAAAATCAAGCAGAGGACCAGTAAAACATTTCAAAGTGAAGTGCTTTATGCTCAGTCGAGCTACAGCTGCTTTGCCCTGATACTTCGGCTGTCCCAGGCAGGGGCAAGCAAGCACATAAGAAGGTAAACAAACAATGGGGGAAAAACATGTGCAATAGAATTTTTTTTATTCATGAATACAGTGGTAAGGTAGATTTATCTGGAACACTGCTAGTCTTGATAGTGTTCATTTATTTCTGGAATGTAAAAGGGCTGTGGATGTAGTAAGGTGACTACATTTTTTGATTTTCTTTTCTTTCTTATAGGATGTAGATGTGGCAGATAAGAATGGCTGGAGGCCTGTTCACTATGCTGCTTTTCATGGACGGTTAGGTTGCTTGCAGCTTCTTGTTAGATGGGGAGCCAGCATAGATGAAGTGGATCAGAATGGAAATATTCCAGGTACAAAAGGTGACAGTGGGAGTCCATAATGGATGTGTGAAGTTCTCCTACCCTTGCTAATAAACTATGTTGTTTTAAATGTTATTCTGTTCAACAGTACTGTTATACCCCATCCCTGAAACAAATCCAAATCTTTATCAGTTTTTAACTGTTAAATGAACACATCTCTATAAAATCCATGTTCTAGTTTTTAAAACCCTCCTATTTCTGTACAAACCCTGACTTTACAAATCAAAAACTTAAAAATTGAGTTTCCTTACTTTTAGTTTATACTTGAAAAAACTTGCTAAAATTATTTATTTTTGTTAAGACTACAGTAGTTGTACTTTTAACCAATAGCACACCATGATAGCTGTCCAGTCATTTATACATGTGAAGATTTTAAATAAATATTTTATCACATTTCTGTGGCATCTGTGGTGTGGGACACGCTCTCATGTGGGATAGCTGAGTTCATATCATGAATCCGACTCCCCTGCTCTGGCCGAAGGAGTTTAGGGTGCCCTACAGACGTAGTATGCTCAGGCTCCGGGGTAGGGAAGATTACTGCCTCATTGCATGATCATCTCTTATGGCCAGTGGGGAGCTCGCAGTACTAAATGTGAGTTTTCCTCTGCTTTGCTGAACTTCTCTAACTCGCTACTTCATCTCTCTCACTCTCTTGCCTCAACCCTAGCCTTTTCTCCTTCTTTCTTATCACATTCCTCTGCTCTCTTGCCTGTTCTCCAGCCTCTTCTCTTTCTTCCACATTCACTGCCTTGGGTCAGTCATGCTAACCTGAATCCTCTCCTCCTACTGGCATTCTCCCTTGCTATTTTTCCCTCCCCCCTTCCCCATTTTCTCTCCAACTGTTTTTGATTTTACTTTTGCTTTGCTTTCCTCCTTGGGACCTGGTTCCTGACCCAGATGCCTTTGGTGCCACTGACCCGACCCCCTCCTCTCACTTTTTGCTTTTGTTCCCTGCTATCCATTTCTGTCACTCCCCTTCCTTTTGTTAGAGCTCTCTGCAGGCACACCCACCAATTACCCAGAGTGCCTACCTTGAAGCAGATCCTTAATTGCTCCCAACTCCCTCTTTTCTCCCTTTCAGACCTCAGGCCCTTGACTGGGCTCCTCGCCCACCAGTGGCTGCAGCATGGAGCTCCTCCTACCAGCCACCACTCCTGCTCCGACGGCCCGCCAGCACATCCACCAAGGTATGGCTCAATCTAGCTCTCAGCCTTTGAATCCTATTGGGCTGTGCAACTACGGTTTGCCGATTATTGGTCTGCCTTGGCTTTCTGACCAGCAGACATTGGCTGAACGATCTACCTTATTTTTCAGCTGAGTGGCTTTTCTCTCACTCTGTGCTGACTGTTTTTGATCGGACTTGCTGGAAATTTGATGATTCTGATCTGTGACTAAAAATTTGTCCCACCCCCAGCCTTAATTAAATGGATCTTAGCTCCTCCCTGTCTGCTCACCCTTTGTTCATTGGATTAATTTTCCGTTGGTTCTCCCATCTAATTGGTCTAATAAGACACATCCTGAGCTAACCTCTGCTTTTCCTTATTCACCAGGCACTGTGCTCATTGCAAGAAAAGTAGCACTAGGTGCATCTTTGCTCTTCTTGTCTACCTCCCTGTAAGTTCTTAAGCGCTCCTTTCACAGTGTGCTGTGTTATGCACTTAAGTCTGTCCTTCCTTTCCATAATCTTCTGCTGATTGTACCTCCCACTCTGGACTCTTACCCTAATTTGACTCCATATGTTTTCAGCTCGTACCCTAGTGTCCCTGTGCTCTATTTACTCCCCACTGGATCATGTCCATTATCTACGTTGCTGTCCCTCAAAAATCAAACACCTGCTTCCTATGCCTGCGCCCCTTACTCACTGTCTACTAAAGTGGCCCTTCATGTCTCCTTTCCCCTGTTCAGCCACACCACACCACGGTCTATAAGCCCTACCTACTCATAGTCTAAGTGGGAATGGGCACTGTTTTCAAAAGTACTATTGTGTACTCTCATTTCATTTCATTTAATTTTATTTTTAATACTTGTATAGCACAGTGGTCGCTTATGTCATTAAGAGATTACTCAAGAGATTACTGCTCATACTCTTATTATGCTCCGGGAATGTGGAGCTAAATCCTGGCCCACAGGCTCCTATCCTAGCACCATCTGATCTGGCACAGACAAAAGGCCTCAGTTTTATACACATTAATGCCTGCAGCCTACTAAGGAAATTGGATACAATCCAAGCCTGAGCCTGCCTTTCTGAACCAGATATCTTAGTAATTTTTGAAACGTGGCCAAAATCCCATACATCAGACCAGGCCATAAACATCCCCACCTACAATGTGCTCAGGACTGACAGATCTACGAGGGGCGGTGGGGTAACAATATATGTGCGTGACAGATTCTCGGTCTTCTTAGTTGACTCCACGTCTGTACTCGGTGAATTTGAACGTCTTACTATCAAGTTCCGTATTTTCCTATCCAAATCATTAATAATCTCCAGTTGCTATAGGCCTCCTTCTGGAGAGCTCAAATTGCTGCAGCACCTCCAATGTACTCTCGGGCCTGTAACTACAGAACTGATCATTATGGGCGAACTGAACTTGGACTGGTTCTCTCCCTGTTCGACACCTTTAAAAACTCTCTGTGACCTACTCGGACAGTCCCAGTTAATTTTGGAAGCCTGTTTTATCGGTACCAAAAACCCTGCAAATAATTCCTTACTTGACCTTATCCTGGTCAATAAACTCCATAATTTTACCCACACAGGGATATTCTTCAATGACATAAGCGACCACTGTGCTATCGCTTGTGTCTGAAATCTATCCAAATCATTCTCGTTCTCCACATATATATATATGAAATCAGCACCATTTTAACTGTG
Source organism: Neoceratodus forsteri (assembly GCA_016271365.2). Lineage (NCBI taxonomy): Eukaryota > Metazoa > Chordata > Ceratodontiformes > Ceratodontidae > Neoceratodus > Neoceratodus forsteri. The sequence continues at coordinate 1,338,384,282 of CM057458.1, read as the reverse complement.
CACACTTCATCTCTGACCTAAATAATATTATGTGGCAAGATTTTTACTTGGCACCCACAGTGGACTTAACCTTTAATAGCAGGGATTTAAACATGGTATAAGCTATCAATAAGTATGCACCTTTGGTCAAGATCAGAACCAGGAAAAGATCATGCCCCTGGTTCAACGATGTACTTAAGGCAGCCCTATACAAAAGAGATGCCTTTTGGAAGAAAGCAAGGAAAACTAGGTCACCCTCTGACTGGGAAGCCTTCAGAGCCTCCAGGAACCTTTGTAAAAAAACTGATTAGAGTGGAAAAAGCAAATATTTTCAATCTGCCTTGGTTTCTACCATCAAAGACCCCAATAAATTCTGGAAGATGCTGAGAGAAATTCAGGGCCACACTTCTCCCCCATCCTCCCCGTTAAGGTCACCACCGGTAACATCTCTACTTCTAACAAGCATGAAATCGTAAATCTTTTAAATAATCTTTTCTACGGTAGGTCTTACATTCGATACATCACCAGCAAATACTCTACACGCATCTGTTCTTAATTCTGACACCTCTCCCCCCTTCAAGGCCCCCTCCCATATTAATTCCTTGTCTTTCAAACCTGTCACCTTTAAGCAGGTGGAAGACCTGCTGCTAACACTTGATGTAAATAAAAGTGCTGGGGAAGACCAAATTGACCAATTATTCCTGAAACGTGGACACCGCGTGCTGACTGCCCCCTTAGCACATCTTTTTAACAAATCCCTCACCAAAGGAGTCATACCCCATGATTGGAAAGTAGCACATATCATACCCTTGTTTAAATCAGGCGATCCGAGTGACATGAACAATTATAGGACAATTTCCTTACTGCCAACCCTATCCAAGCTCCTTGAGAAAATAGTTAATGCACAAATCAGGGACTATCTTGAGGCATATAATCTGCTGAACCCCTTACAATCTGGATTCAGATCTAATCATAGTACTATAACCGCTCTAGGCAAAGTACCCAACGATTGGCAAACTGCATTTGATGCCAAAAACCACATCTGTGCTTTATTCTTGGATCTAAGTAAAGCATTTGATACGGTTGACCATGAGCTCCTTTTGTATTCACTTCACAATACTGGCATAAGCGACACCCCCGACAAATGGTGTACCTCTTATCTAGTAGGTCGTCAGCAACAGGTTAAGTCTCAATGCAGCCTCTCACCATTTAGGACCCTTATGAGAGGAATCCCACAGGGGTCTATCCTTGGACCCTTATTATTTGTAATTTACGTCAACAACATAGACCTCAACATCCCATCTGCTAAAATACATCTCTTTGTGGACGACACCGTTCTCTACATTGTAAAACCTTCCTTGGAACAGGCCTGCTCTGTCGTTCAACAAGATTTCCAAGTATTGCAACAAAACCTACCTCACCTTAAGTTGCTTCGTAACACAAAAAAACTAAGGTAATGTTTCTGTCTCCCCAGGCAATACCTGCAGTCTGCTGCCCCGGGTGGTAGACACCAAATTACTATTCTCCTCGGGGAACAAATGGATCCAGTTGATAAATTTAAATATCTCGGGCTCTGCATTGACATAAGGCTCTCATTCACTCCTCATGTCGATGAACTCACCAAAAAGCTCAGGCAGAGACTTGGCATATTTTACAGAATTAAGCACCTCCTCACCCATGAGGCAAAAATTAGGCTGGTACAATCAACCTTTCTCCCTCTACTTGACTATGACTACCTCATCTACAGCCATTGCATGGCCACCTTCCTCTCCAACCTAGACACCTTAAATCATAGAGCACTTAGGTTTATCACTGATGCAACATATAATACCATCACTGTTCCCTTTATTCATTGTTGGGTGGCATTCTCTAAAAACCAGGAGGTTGAAAACATGATACTATGGACCTACCAAGCCCTTACAGGCAAACTTCCCCAATACATTTCCAAACTACTAGTTCTCTCCTCGGGATCTTATTCCCTTAGGAAATACTCCTACATCAATCTTGTTACCCCCAGGATTAGAACTCGATTTGGCGCCACATCCTTAAGCTCTTCTCTCCCTTCTCTCTCTGGAACAGTATTCAAAACTCCTTAAAACTCAACCAATTTGTCAACCTGGCATCCCTCAAAACGCTGATTTGTCCCCTATTGGTCGAAACTTGCAATTGCCTATACAGGGGCTGGCGCTTGTTGTCTGGTTAACCTTCCCCCTGCCTACCAACCTGCTTTGAGTATTTCCCTGCTATCCCCCCCTTCCTGCTATGCTGCAGCCTTCTCTTATATCTCTACACAGGCCATATCTATGTGCTGTGTGTTTTAGTCCACCTCTCTTTTCCCCGGCCCCATCCACCCTTCCCCCACTCTCCAACTCTAACTTTCCCCTTCTCCTCCCTCTCTCCTATATCTGGTGCTTATCCTTCCTTCCTTCTGTCAATCTATCATTCCCACTTTATCTCAACTTTCTATGCTTTTCCACCTTTTCTAACCCCCAGGAATCGCTCATTATGATTAAACTTAATGCAGTCAGCCTCCTGTGTTGAACTGCCCAGAGAAATTGAATTTTATGCAAATTATGGAATTCTCAATTGGCTCATGCCACTGTCAAACTGCTGCCCTAGCAACTGTTGCACTCTGAGTGCTTCAGATTCTTTACTCAGCCTACCTAGTAAGGACGTCCCGGAGAGCTCTCCTTGAACTGTCTTCAGAATAAAGTTTATCTGTGGATAACTACTACATTTTAGTTTAATTTTCAACTGCTGCCTTAGAAACATTGTTTAGTATATTTTATTAGTGTTATAGTAGTTTTTTGTCTTTATTCGCGGTTCTCTCACGGTTCCTTGGAACCAAGGGTTCCGCGTCTATTTGGGAGGTTTTTACCTCAGTTTTGCTTTATTTTATACATTTAGCGATCGGTTCCTTGAACCGCTTTATTTTTGTTTAAATTTCTGTATTTTATCGGTTCCTTTTTCTTCAGGAACCGAATAGTGATCGGTTCCAGGAACCGTTAGTGGTAGTTATATTTAAAGAACCTCCGGTTCCGAGGTATTTTAAATAAGTTTTTTTTGTGAAGTAATCTTTTTGTCAATCAATGTCAGAGGTCTATCTAGATAAACCTAAAAAATGCACAGGACCCACATGTTTTAAATGTTGAGTCTTGTGGGCAACTTATAACAAAAGCAGACAGACATTCTCTGTGTATTTCTTGTTTAGATACAAGTCATATATTTGCCAATTGTAATATTTGTAAGACCTTTTGCCCTAAAACATTAAAGAAAAGGTCTAAGATTTTAGAAAAGATGGCTTCTGTTTCTGCTTCTAGTGTAGATAATTCTGCTTCTTCCTCTTACCACAAAAAGGATGGCGGTAAAGCCAAGGATTCTGACAAGAGTTCAAATAAATTTGAAGAAGGTAAAGCAAAAAGGGCTTTGGAAACAAGCTCTTAACCTGTTCCATTAAAGAAAAAGTGTAAAGAAAAATGTGTCGCTGTGCCTCCGGCCAAGAAGGCTAAGGAGCTGCCAGCAGACAAACATATTATGCCCTCGGCTGAGGACATTACTAAGGCACTTCAAGTGCTACAAGCCCTAAAGGGGGGTAATCCCGGTTCCTACACTGACTGCCCCAGTTCCTCCTACACCCCCAGCAAGGCAGGGAATGCTGGAAGTGTTTAGGGAGGAGGAGGAGGATGATGATTTTGAAGGGGGACCTATAGATCCAGAGGTTTCCCCTGAGCAAGAATTCGGGTCCCCTCCTAGGGGCCCTGAGGAATACTTCTCCCACTATGCTTTTATCAAGAGCATGGTGGAAACTCTGAATCTCCCTCTTCAGGAAACAGAAGATGATATGGAGGAGGCAGATTTTCTGGACATGATGGGGTTAACCCCCACTAAACGTTTGCTTCTCCCCATGCACAAGTCTTTAAAAAAGGCTGCACTACAGGTTTTTAAAACTCCAACCTCTATCCCTGGTGTGGATAAGAAAGCGGACAAGAAATATCAGCTTGACAGAGCTACGGCTGATTTTCTTTTTACTCATCCTGATCCTGAGGGAGTAGTACAAGCTGCTGCCTGTGACAAGGCCATGATCCCCTTGGCTACCCATCCTCCGGACAAAGACTTAAGAAAAATGGATGCTATGGGGAAGAAAGGGTACATGGCTGCCTCTTTATTAGTTAGGCAGGCCAATTACGTGGTATATTCAGTGAAGTACCAAAAAGCTCTATGGAACTCTGTTCTAGCTTTGACTGATAAGATTCCAGGTGAAGTGGCTGTAGACTTACAGGATACAGCAAGGGCTGCACTTGATGCTACCAAGTACCAATTTCATATGGCAGTGGATGCCAATGATACTGCATCCAGGTTAATGACTTTGTCTGTTTCACTTAGGAGGTTCGCTTGGCTTAGAGCCACCAACCTGACTTTAGACACACAGGCTAAAGCAATGGATTTTCCCCTGGAAAACAACTCTTTGTTTGGGGATAAGACAGAGGCATATATGAAGAAGGTGGAGGAATATAAATCCACCTATCGGAGCAATTCCAAGATAGGCCTTCCACCTTTTACAGACCCCAGAGTAGGGGAGGTAGGGGTAGGGGTTCTTACCCCAGACCTTTCTTTCAAGCGCAGGCCTCTGAGCCTCAACAGCAGGCCAGAGGTTATTTTAGAAGAAGGGGCAGGACAGCCATGAGAAGAATGGCCCCTGCACCACAGGTTCAGGCATAGCCCACACAGAACCCCTAATGGGCTAGTGCAGGCCGCATCCCCTATTTCAGGACCACCAGTAGGTGGCAGACTGGCTCATTACCTTCACTCTTGGCATTCCATCACCACAGACAAGTGGGTGTTGGAGGTAGTGAGCCAGGGCCTGGCACTCAGTTTCAAATCTCTTCCAAAGCTGAGAACAAGACCCTTTGCTCCATCAACAACTGCACACAGAATTCTGTTGGAGGCAGAAGTAAAGCATCTACTGGCAATCAAAGCAGTAGAGGTAGTGCCTTTGATAAGCGGGGACAAAGGTTTTTATTCCAGGTACTTCCTCATAAGGAAGAAAAATGGGGATTGGCGACCTATTGTGGATCTAAGACTTCTGAACAAGTACATTTTGAAACCAAGGTTCAAAATGGTCACTCTTGCAATAATCATTCCCTCATTGCAAAAGGGAGACTGGCTAGTCTCCCTAGATTTAAGGGATGCTTATTTCCACATTCCTATCAGACCATCTCAAGAAAATTCTTGAGATTCAGACTGGCATCAGGCCATTATCAGTTTGCAGCTCTCCCTTGGCTTTTGGGCTAACTTCGGCACCAAGAGTTTTTACAAAATGCCTATCAGTGGTGGTAGAGATTTTGAGGAAACAAGAGGTAACGGTCTTCCCTATCTGGACGACTGGTTAGTAGTAGGACAGTCCCTGCAGCATGCAGCACAGTCACTGGCACTAACAAAATCTACACTAGCATCCCTGGGATTTCTGATCAACAAACAGAAATCTCAGCAGGTACCACTCCAGGTGCTGGAGTTTATTGGAGCAGAATTAAACACCAGATGAGGCAGAGCCTTCCTGCCACAAGACAGGGTGACAAGCATTCTGCAGATTGCAAAATCTTTTGTGTCCGGAAGGCCCAAATCAGCCAAAGAATTTCTCAGGCTGCTGAGTCACATGGCATCTGCCACTGCAGTGGTAATGGGCTCCAGGTTTCAAATGAGAGATATTCAGTTCCATCTCAGACAGTACTGGTCTCAAAGGACGAATCCTATGTCCAAACTGGTTCCAGTCACAAAAAGCTTAGTCCAAGTTTTACAATGGTGGTTGGATGAGCACAACCTCAGAGAGGGTGTACCTTTTATAAGGGAACACCCCTCAGTAATCCTCACAACAGATGCCTCACTTCTAGGTTGGGGGGGCACACATGTTGGAGCACACAGCAGGTGGCACATGGTCCCCACAAGAGTCTCTGTAGCACATAAATCTGTTGGAGCTCAGGGCCATTTACCTGGCTTTAAAAACATTTGCTCCTTACCTGCAAAACAAGGTGGTGCAAGTCAGAACAGACAACACCACAACCATGTATTACATCAGCAAGCAAGGGGGTACCAGGTCAGATCTGCTGTGCACAGCAGCAATGAGACTGTGGTCCCTGGTATACTCCATGGGAGTATCCCTGTCAGCCATACACCTTCCAGGGAAGGACAATGTATTGGCAGACTCTCTCAGCAGGATAAGTCAAGACCACCACGAGTGGTGCCTGAATGCTCAGGTACTCAGTACAATTTTCAGGAAATGGGGCATTCCAGAGGTGGATCTCTTTGCCTCCACAGAAAACCACCAGCTTCCAATGTACTGTTGCATGCCTCCTCTAAGGGGCACAATTCCCCTGAATGCCATGGCCCTGGATTGGACAGGGAGGTTTCTGTATGCATTTCCCCCTTTTCCTGTGATATTCAGGACCCTACTGAAATTGAGGTCCCAACCAGCAAAAATGATACTGGTGGCTCCGGATTGGGTGAGACAGTACTGGTACTCTCTTCTACTGTCTCTGTCAGTGGTTCCCCCTATCCACCTGCCCAGGAGGCACAACCTGTTAACCTCCTCGCAGTGCAGGATCCTGTACCCCAATCTCAAATCACTGAGACTCAAGGCATGGCTCTTGAAGACTTAGAATTTGCTAACCTTAACCTGTCAGAACAGGTGCTGACAGTTCTTAGGGGTTCTAGGAAGCCATCTATTAAGAAGACATATTCCTCTAAATGGAAAAGATTTACTATATGGTGCACAGGTCAGGATGTGACCCCTGTCAGGGCTGATTTGGCTGTTCTTCTAGATTATCTTACACATTTACATTCCTTAGGTCTGAAGCCTTCTACCTTCAAGGTCCACTTAGCTTCACTCTCTGCTTACCTGTCAGTTGGTAAGGAGAGGTCTATGGCCTCTCATCCAGTATTTAGAAAATATTTTAAAGGCCTTAATCTTCTGCACCCTCCCCTGAGGGAACCAGTTGCTGCCTGGAATCTAAATGTTTGCATTGCTAAACTCATGGACGCACCATTCGAACCCATAGCAACTGCAGATTTGAAGTATGTCACTTGGAAAACTGTTTTCCTGGTTGCCATTACTTCAGCCAGAAGGATCAGTGAATTACAAGCCCTGTGCACAGATGTGGACTACATCTCATTCCACAGGGACAAGGTGGTCCTTAGGACTAATAGAACTTTTCTTCCCAAGGTGGTGTCTGATTTTCAATTGAATCAGTCTATCACTCTACCTGTTTTCTTTACAGACAACTCCAGTTCTCCAGAAAGAAGACTTCATTCCCTTGATGTCAAAAAGGGCACTTAGCCACTACATTGAACCAAGTCTTACAGGACAAGTCAATCACAGCTCTTCCTCACATATGGTGAAGCTGGTAAGGGCAGAGCTGCAACAAAATATACAATTGCTCGCCGGAAAAGTAGCATATATACAGTTTTGTTATAGTAAGGTGGGTAAACGGGTTCCTCTGGGCCTGAAGGCACACTCCACCAGGGGCACAGCTGCTTCAGTGGCAGCTTCAAGAGAAATTCCACTACTGGAAATCTGCAAAGCAGCTACATGGAAATCGGTACACACCTTCACAAAGCATTATAGCCTGGACTTACAAGCCAGAGGTGATGCTAGGTTTGGTACAGCAGTACTGCAGAGCTTGTTTCCTAAATAGGTTCTCTGCCCAACCTCCAAAGGTACTGCTTGGTAGTCTGCATTAAGTTTAATCATAATGAGTGATTCCTGGAGTTAGAAGAAAAAATTACTCACCATAGTAATCTTGTTTCTTCAAAGGGATCACTCATTATGATTAAAAAACCCTCCCTACCTCCCCTAGTAGAACCTATAGAAGTTGCTCTGCATCCCTGCATTAGGGTGTTTTTTTCTTTTCTCATATATAGGCTATGGTAGAGACTCACTTTGTTTAACCAGTTGGTGTCCAGATGGTCTTAAAGTTTCTTAGGTTTGTCAGTTAAGGATATTTTGACTTGAAAGGGCAAAAATGTTATTTAATGTTGTTAATTTTAGCTAGTGGGTCTTTTACCCAGTTAGGCTCCTTAAGAATCTGAAGCATTCAGAGTGCAACAGTTGCTAGGGCAGCAGTTTGAAAGTGGCATGAGCCAATTGAGAATTCCATAATTTGCATAAAATTCCATTTCTCGGGGCAGTTCAACACAGGAGACTGACTGCATCAAGTTTAATCATAATGAGTGATCCCTTTGAAGAAACAAGATTACTATGGTGAGTAATTTTTTCATCTTGACTACTTAGGGCTGAGCATCCCTGCAATTCCACATGCACCAGAGGATTTCCCCATGCCCCACTCTCCTCCTCCCCCCCTTGGGAGGCAGAGGGCATAGCCTAACTGTTTAAAAAAAACAAACAAACAAAAAAAAAAAAAACCTTCTGGTGCCATGGTGTTTGCTTATCATGAATCATTTGCAACTTTTCTGCTATTGGGCATGTTTGTGCCATCTCATTTACAAGGGGCTTCCCATCTTTTTGCATGCTTGTCTTGACCTGACTGCCCCAGCCCCATGTTTCAGGGCTGTTGCCTTCATGTCACAAACCCCATGGTTTCTGGCTAGTGATTTTGAGGCTCTGGCTCCTTACTCAACTACCTCTCTCTGCCACTTAATGTGCCCTTTCCTGTCTGTCTAGAGGTTGCCAGTTGTTTTTTTTTATTGTTTGTTTATTTTCCCTATATCCGTTGCTCTATCTCTTTGGGCTAGAAAATCTCTTAAGCCATCTCTCTCATTTTTCCCAACTTTTATTTTCCTTGTTTCTCTCTCCTGGTAAACAGAACTGAGGTTGAAGAGAGAACCAGCATCAGTTATTAACTAGCACATGGTACCACTTGTGGGTGTGCAGGCGTCATGCCCAGTAGCTGTAGCTGGCCTCTTGGCCAAAGCTTTGCTCACATGGGGTCCTAGTGCCTCTGGCCCAGACCTATAAGAGGTAATCAATGGTGAAGATATTCTGGATAATCAACGGTTCTGGTAACTACAGTAAGTAGCTTTCATTTTTTTCCTCCATTCTTTGTATCTGCACTTCTGGCCCCAGGCCCTGTGGCACTCTGCCAGCCACATCACTGACTTTCTCATAAACTTACTGGTTATATCATACCTATGCTTACAGGAGGCAGTATAACGTAGTGGTTAAGGGCACTGAGCTGCAAACCTGGAGACCTGGGTTTGAATCCCATCAGCCCACACCTGCATACTGTGTGACCCTGAGCAAATCACTTAACTTCCTTGTGCTCCCAGGTCGCACCTGGAAACAAGCTCCAGCTTAGTGTGCCTTTCCTGGTTACACAATTTCCCCTTTTACTTTCACTTATGCAGGACCAAACTCAATGATGGGGTGGCCTACCATGTCACTCATGCATGGGCCTGTACAGGATACTGGACTGGAGTGGGGCATTTTTCTCTGTTTTTTTTTCTCCCCGGGGCACTGGCATGCAGTGACATACATGCATGGTGTCTGGTAGCAGTTCCTTCCCTGAATTGTGTGTTCTCTGGTGCTATCACCTGGCCTCTGCCAGCAGGCAGTCAAGCAGCAAGACACTGTGTCCCCCCACCCAAAGTAAGGAAAGCTGTCCCAAAAACACTCAATCCTTCCTACCTGGCCTGACTCTCGACCAGAGCTTATTCCAGCACCCAGGTTGCCAACATCACAAGCGGTAGAGCTATTGCTGTGCCAGCAGGCTAGCAAGATGTAATAGTTGACTACTTTCAAAAGTTAAAAGTGGTTCCAGGCAATATACTAGTGCTTTATCGTAAACTTCTTGTAATGTATTTCATGTGAAATTTGGTACAGTATGTGAAAATGTTTGTGAACAGTGCAAAATATCCCACTTGTGAACTGTCTGGCAAACTCACCCAACGTTCTTATGCTAACATAAAGATTTTAATTTTTATTGTAGCTCATTTAGCAGCAATGGAAGGCCACCTGCACTGTTTGAAATTCTTAGTCAGTCAAGGAGTCAGTGTAACCCACACACTAGGAGCCAGGAATGATCAGGGAGAAACTCCAAAGGACCTGGCACAGAGATTCTTCAAGAATAATGTTATACAGTACATTGATGCTGTGGAATATGAGAGAGACCACCCAAAGGAACAAGAAAGTATGTAATAGTTCAGGAGCTGGTACACTGTAAACATTTATTTTAATGTTTTGTCTGTGGAACCCAAAGAAGTCACAGCAGATTGCAGCATGTTATGATTATAGTATACAGTTATATAAGGGAGATATGAGCTTGGTCATATTTCTCAGATATAGTTAGCCAGTTAGAGAGTTGTAGGACTTCCTAATGTTAATTGTTGGATCATAAAGGCCTGAGCTGGTTTAAATCTCCTTTCTGAGACGGGGGGGTGTATATTGAGGAGATGCAAAGTTTCTTCAGATTCTCTAAAACATAAATATGTTACATTACTTATAGTTACAGAATTTAGTTTCAGATCCAGATCTGATGCATGTGTTATAGGAACAGAAATTAAACCCTGTAATTATGTGTAAGCTGAAAATTACTCATGTCTCATTTCTGAATGTCACGTGAAGTCATTAAAGCCTGTGTAAGCAGTTCATAATTTATCTGCTCAAAGGACAGTCCTTAAACACTTCCAGAGGAGGATTTTGTTGAGTAAAGGAACATATTTGCCATGTAATGGGTGGAGAGTAAAGCAGCTAAGTCAAACCAACATATATCAAATGAACAAGAAATTTATAAAAATTGGGTGCTGACAGCTTCTTTCAAATTATACAGTTGAAAATGACTGAAACTGATGGTTGCTGTGCCAAACTGCAGACGGGTTGAGTGGTTTTCTTTTTTTTGTATTATCTATTTTCTCCTCCTCTTGGCATCCCTGCCGGCCACTCTTTCGAAGCACCAATGCCCTCACACCCCCATCTCAGCCTCACACCACCATTCTACTGACCCTGTCTTGCAGCCTTACCTCGGGTAACCTGACCCATCCCTGTGTCGGGAGGGTCCCTCTCCTCCAAGGGGGATGTGTCATCAGGTGAACTCCGAATCCTGGGAAGCTGCCACAGGGTCAGTCCGGCCTCGTCTGGGGCTTTGTGGTGGTGTGGAATGTGCTCTCGTCATCCGATTGGCAGGGAGCCGTTTTCACTGTTCTTGTCCCACCCCTACGCTGTAGCTGTAAAGACAGCATCCTGGGGTAGGGACGTGCAGGAGAGTGTGAGACATGTTCTCCAAGCTCGTCTGCCAGTCCACCCCCCAGGAGGGAAGTGTCCAATGGCCGCTTGTGAAACCCCTCCCTTGCCGGTCTCTGCTCCTGGTACCCGGGCTCGGAGTGCGAACCCGGATCGCCAGTGTACTGAGCGAACCCCTTCGCTCGGTGCCACGGAGCTGGCCCAGAGTGGCTTTCTTGATAGTGTGATGCTATTTTTATTGGGGACTTTGAAAATACAGCTTGCTTGTTTGCTAGGTTAATATGAACAATCACTACTAGATTTTATAATTTTATAAATAGTGTGCCAAGCATCATGAAATGGAGCAATAAAACTAGATTTAACAAAATTACTGTTTGTGATGTATTCTTCTAGAGCACTGATACAACAGTTGACATACTTAATTTAACCTTCGATGCCTAATGGTTATAAGCAGTATTTATTTGTTAGAAATGCATGAAATATGTGCACTTGACTTGAATACTAACATACTTCTACTGCTGTAACCTGTCTTTTCCAGGACAAACCTGAAAGCATGCTCATGAAGCAATTGTAATTTCTCTTATGGACATGGAAGTACATAAGAGAAAATTACTCACTGTAGTAATGTTGTTTCTTCTCAAGGATGCATCAGTGAGCCTTACAGATGGCATCAGTCCATAGGAGCATGCCGCTCCAGAGATAGACATTCATGCTAATTATAGATCTTACTTTGAGGGGGCTCTTGCAGCAGGCAACACCGGTAGAACTGAAGCTGCCAGGTGGCAGGACCACATGGAAAACTTCTAGCTAGCAGTCTATCACTGGGGACCATCCACACTGACGTCAGCACGTTGACGTCCACCTATCCTATAAAGGGGGCAGTCCCCCTGACCTACCTCAATTCTTTTCCTGCCATCGACCCACGCACACCAGACCTCCATGGATGCCTGCTTCAGTCGCCCGCCAGTTTGCTCACATTTACCTGAGATTTATTTCTTTTTTCTCCATTGATTTTCGGTGTCTTCTCCATCTTACCTAGAGGCCAGTGGGGCACAGGACCCAAGGCAGCATGGATTCACAGCAGGAAGGTCATGTCAGACAAATCTAATTGATTTCTTTGACTGGGTGACCAAAGTAGTAGACCAGGGAGGGGCTGTGGACATGGCCTACCTAGACTTTAGCAAGGCATTTGATACAGTCCCGCATGAAAGATTAGTAAACAAATTAGCCAGCCTGGGAGTGGGTCCCAGGGTGGTAGCCTGGGTAAAACACTGGCTGGATAACAGGACACAGAGGGTAATAGTAAATGGAGTCCACAGTGAAGAAAGGGGGATTACTAGTGGGGTACCACAGGGTTCAGTACTGCGGAAGGTCCTTTTTAATGTCTTTATAAGTGACATTGCAGAGGGACTGGAAGGAAAAGTATGTCTCTTTGCAGATGACACAAAGATCTGCAACAGGGTTGATATGCAAGGTGGGGTGAAAAGGGATGAAAAGGGACTTGGCAAGGTTGGAGGAATGGTCAAATGTATGGCAGCTTAGAGTCAATGCAAAGAAGTGCAAAGTAATGCACCTGGGAAACAAAAACTCAGGGGAAGAGTACACAATGGGGGGTGAGATACTGACAACAACAAAAATGGAAAGAGACCTGGGGATAGTCATATCAGGTGACCTAAAGGTGGGCCAGCAATGTGAGAAGGCAGTAAGGAGGGCTGGGGGGATACTGGGATGCATAGGGAGAGGCATCACCAGTAGAAAACAGGAAGTTGTTGGCCCTCTGTACAGACAGTTGGTAAGACCACATCTGGAGTACTGTGTACAGTTCTGGGGACCCCATCTCCGCAAAGACATAGGGTGGAGGCTGTCCAGAGGAGGGCAACCAAAATGGTGCAGGGTCTGCACCAGAAGACATATGAAGAAAGACTAAAGGAGTTTAAGATGTATAGCCCCAAGGAAAGGAGGGAGAAGGGGGACATGATAGAAACTTTCAAATACCTCAAAGGAATCAACAAAGTCCAAGAGGGTATCATCTTTCAGAAAAAGAGAGATGCAAGAACAAGGGGGCATAATTTGAAGATAGAGGGGGGACGGCTCAGAGGTAATGTGAGGAAGTATTTCTTCACAGAGAGGGTTGTAGATGCATGGAACAGCCTTCCTGAGGAGGTCATAGAGTCAAAAACAGTGGGGGAATTCAAGAATGTATGGGACAGACATAAGGCAATTCTAGTGAGGGGTAGGAGGAAGTAGGCTGTTGGTTAACTAGGATCTGCAGCTTATCCGTTAGGTAGGGAAATGGGCAGACTAAGTGGGCCAAGCAGTCCTTATCTGCCATCAAATTCTGTGTTTCTATGTTTCTATCTTGCTTCTGTCTTCTTCTCCAGCCTCGTCTTCCGACTGGCCTATAAAGTGTGCCTGCGGCAAGCAGATACCAGCCAAAAACAGTCACTCTTCTTGCCTGTTCTGCTTAGGCCCCAACCACGACACCAAGGCCTGCCAGCACTGCCAAGACTTCAAGCAGGCCACATGGAGACACTGCTTGAGGACTCATCAAAGCTACCTGCTTCAGCAGAAATTAGCTGCAATTGAGAAGGAGCTTCAGGCTAAAAGCTCTTCCATCTCCCTGGCCTCTGGGGCCTTGTCGTCGTCTTCTTCTTCTTCCCAGAAGGAGAAGTAGTCCTGCGAGAAGCATAAGCACCAGGACAAGCACTGGAACCATCCTCAGTCAGCCTGTCGCTCACCGCATAGACCGGCTTCTACCTCGGAGTCTTCCTCCTACAGGAGGTTGGCCCCTCCTTCCTCAGAAGCCCTCGCTACCTTCGGGTTGCCGGTGGTTCAGCCACCCCACCCCTCATTTCTGTCATGGGTGGTGGCTCCTCGGGGCAGTGGAGTTTGTCCTCTGCATCCCAGCCCCTGACGCTCAGGACCTTAGTCCCCATGGGTCCTCAGCTGTGTGGCTCAACTGGGGTTGGCACCTCTGGTGGCAGGTCCTTGCCCGTTGCCTCTCCCTGGTCAAGGTGTTGCCATTATCGGTCCCTGACTCAGGGGCCAGTGCTAGCCCTTCCAGACACTGCCCTGAGCAGGCGCTTATAGAAACATAGAAACATAGACTTTGACGGCAGATAAGGACCGCTAGGCCCATCTAGTCTGCCCATTTCCCTACCTACAGGATAGGCCGCAGATCCTAGTTAACCAACAGCCTATTTCTTCCTATCCCCCGCAAGAATTGCCTTATGTCTGTCCCATGCATTCTTGAATTCTCCCACAGTTTTAGACCCACAACCTCCTCAGGAAGGCTGTTCTGTTGCCTCTTCTTTGACACAGGCGACACCTCTGCCACTGCCTCTGGGGAACTCTCCCCTGCAGGTGCCAGCTTTGCCTCTGGGGCCAACATCGGCTGCTTCGCCAGACCAACGCCAGCCTTCACTTGTCAGGCCAGCACCCGCTATGCCGACGCCTACACCGACAACACCTCAACCACTGTCGCCTCAGCTCCAGCCTGCACTACAACCAATGCCCGCTGGCCCTCCCAGGGCCCCCCAGTTGGTGCCTGCTGGACCTATACCAGGGTACCCTAAGCTGGCTCCTCCACTGACATACCAGTCCCCCCCTCCTCAGTATCCTTATCCACTATACAACCCTCCTTCACCGGTGGATTATGATGCCTTGTTCACAGCCTGGTTTGCATTCATGAAGGACCAGGATGTACCTAAGCGGCCTCCTCCTCCTCCCCGGGAACCCCCTCCTCAGGAACCAGAATGGGCAGGACCTAGCAAGTCCCACACCGCAGGGGTTTCTGGGGGTCACAAAGGCACCTCAGACCAACATATGGATGACTGTCACTCTCAGACGCCAGTCCCGGACAGTGATCACTTGGGGGATGTTTCCTCTTTCTCCTCTTCGGAGTTGTCAGAGGATTGGAGGGGTTCCTCTTATGGTCACAAGCCTTCCGAGGAGATCCCCAAGTCTCTCCCTGATGATCCCTCTTTCCTTGATATGATGCGCCATATCCAATTTGTCATGAGATGGGAGACAGAGGAGCTTGACCCGGAGTGCTGTTGCATGGTCATTTACCTCCAGAAGAAGGAGACCCTCCCTTTGGTGGTTCCTCCTCTAAATGATTCAAATAATGGTTTTACTAAGGCTTAGTGGAACCATCCTTCATCCATCCCGGCCTTGGCCAAGAAGGTGGGTCACCTTTCTTATGTACCAGTGGGCAAACCCTTCTTTGGCGAACACCCCACGGCGGACTCAGTGGTCATGAATGCCACTCATGACCGCATTAAGAAGCCTAAACATCTTAGCACCCACTGTCCAGACAAGGAATTCCACCAGCTGGACCATTTGAGCAAGCGGGTGTATTCCTCTGCCACACTGGCCATTCGGGCCCAGAACAATCTGGCCTATATGATGCGGTACCAAAATGCCCTCTGGAATCAGGTGAGGGATCTGGTTCAGACCATCCCTGAAGATTCCATTAAAACACTGTTGGCTTAGCTCCTAAAGTCTGGTTCAGATGTTAGCATCAATGTGTTGAGGACAGTTTATGACACTGTAGATGCTTCTGGGCATGGGGCAGCAGCAGGGATCTGCATTCGCCACCATTCATGACTCGGGGTGTCTGGTTTTGAGCCAGATGTTCAGGCCAAGATAATGGATGCCCCTTTCCGGGGCTCGGTCCTGTTTGGGTGAGATGCCCAGGATACCGTCTCCCATCTTCAGGAGTCAGGCAGGGCCCTGAGGTCAGTACATTCCATGTACCGCTCCCAACCACAGTCTTCCCAATGTCAGCCCTTTTTTGCTGGTCCTCTCGCCAGCCTTCTGAGGGCCAGCAGTTGAAAGGACCCTTAAAGCATAAGGCAACCACCCTGCTAGCCAGAGCAGCTGCCCCTAGGGCCCACAGTGGCTCTGCCCACCCCCGGCTCCACTGTCTAACTCCTTGCCTGACTCCCCCCCCCAGCAGAGGCCTTGTGGGAGACGGTTGGGAGTCAATTCTCCCTATACCTAGATGGTTGGCACATAGTAACATCAGATCAGTGGGTGCTACAGATTATCAAATGGGGTCACATTCTTGAGTTTCTGGAGCTACCTCCAGAAAGCCCTCCCTTGCTCTCCCATTACCCTCAGGCCCACATCTCCCTTATCCTGGAAGAGATTCGGGTGTTCCTGTGCAAAAAGGCCCTAGAGCCTGTCCCCCCCCAGCTCAAAGAGGAAGTGGATTCTACTCCCACTTCTTCCTCATCCATAAGAAAACAGGACCTGAGGCTGATCCTGGACCTCAGCCACCTGAGTCTTTACACAGAGTACAAGCACTTCAGGATGATTACTCCTCAGGGGCTGTTGCCCCTCCTTCATCAGGGGGACTGGCGATATGTAGGATGCCTATCTCCAGATCCTGGTTTTCCCTGCCCACCATTGCTTCCTCCACTTCTGCTTCCAGGGGAACCATTTTCAGTTCTGGGACCTCTCTTTTGGCCTTTCTTCAGCACCTCGGGTCTTTACCAAGTGCCTAGCAGTGTTAAGCTGTGGCTCTGTGGACTGCTGACAGCCCCCTCCAGGGATCTCTTGCTACAGACCCTGGAAGACACCTTTCTGCTCTTCCAGAATATAGGGCTCACAGTCAACCTACCGAAGTCTTGTCTCTCCCCGAACAAACACCTACAGTACATAGAATTGACTCTGGACCCATCCCAGGGCAGAGCCTTCCTGCTGGGGGACAGAGCAGAGAGCTTGATAGCACAGGCCTGGCTAGTATCCTCCAGTCATTGGGTACCAGTCGGAGCATTCCTTCATTTGTTGGGACACATGGCAGCGGCTATAGCTACAGTTCCCTTAGCCTGCCTGCATATGAGGTTTCCCCAATGGACTCTTTGTGTCTAGTGGGACCAGTGCACCGACGACCTAGATCAGCCAGTGCTAGTTTCCGACCCAGTGAGGTGGACCTTGGGGTGGTGGTAGAACCCTGCCAATCTCCTGAAGGGAGTTCCCTTCCATGCTGTGTCCCCACAGCAGATTCTCACTGTGGACTGTCGTCAAGGCACAGGTCAGGAAGCATAGGGAAAAACCAGGAGCAGTTGTAGTATTCGCAAAATGTGTTTATTAGTACTAGCAGTAACAAAAAAATAAACTTGTTCAGAATAACTGTTTATAAAGGCAGCATAAACAGAGAAGATCCATCTGAGTTTTCCTTCAATCTGTGTCTCTCAAGACAGTGCAGCTCTCTCTTATAAGTCTTTGCAAGCCCTCTTCTTAACAAGCATCCTGTTTTTTCTAAAATGTTCTTGTAAGTTTCATGCAGGTGCAGCAAGAACACAATGTCCCAGAACTGAGGCCCCTTCTCCACAGCTTCTGAAAAAGAACTTAAAAACTGCTCTCAGGTTAACCCCTTGAGTTCCCAATAGCTTTTTGCAATCCTCTCAAACTATAATTATATCCATTTCAACAGTAGCGCTATATAATTTCTAAACAAAGGGATCCCAATATCAGTTACATTTCCACATAATGATTTGCATATATTTTTATACCAGCAGATATGCAAGGGATGAAAAGACAGAAACAGCAAGGGAAGACTGCGAGACAGTGAGAGGCAAAGAACTGCAAGACTGTCTGGGTGATCAAGTCCTAGGTCTCACGGGACAATTTGGTTGTGCAACCAGACAGACAAGAGACAGGAAAGGAAAGAACAGAACAGATCCCTTCATTCAAACTCTCCATAACAACTGGGACAGGGTCTTATTCAATCCTGTCACATGGACGCCTCGGGCCTGGGCTGGGGTGCTCACTTAGCCGACCGTCAGACCCAAGGGATTTGGTCCGAGTCGGAGCAGCATCTCCCCATTAATGAGCTGGAGATACGGGCAGTTCTTTATGCTCTGCTGGCCTTTCAGACCCACATTCTTACCAGCCTGCTATTGGTACAGATGGACATGTCTGTAGTATACTACATCAACAAACAGGGGAGCACTCACTCCTACCTCCTTTGTCAGGAGACCATGAGAGTCTGATAGTGGGCCATCGAGTAAGACCTGGAACTGTCAGCCGTCCGTTCACTTTTTTTCTTTTTTTTTTTGTAACATTGCTTGACAAAAATAAAGTACATAGAAGTTGACGGCAGATAAAGACGGCAAGGCCCATCCAGTCTGCCCATTTCTTTTTCTACCTTATAAATGTGCCATTGGCCTTTGCTCTGACAGTGGCCTATCTATTCATACTCATCTGTATTGCTCCCTTATGCCTATCCCATGCCTGTTTGAAGCCCTGCACTGTATTCATAGCCACCACTTCCTGAGGTAGGCCGTTCCATGCATCCACCACCCTTTCTGTGAAAAATAATTTCCTCACATTCCCCCTTAATCGACCTCCCTCTAATCTCATGCTGTATCCTCTTGTCCTGCTATTTTTCTTATATTTAAACATGTTAGACTCTTTCACCTTGTTAATGCCCTTAAGGTGTTTGAATGTCTCGATCATATCACATCTCTCCTTCCTTTGCTCAAGGGTATACATATTGAGCTCTGTTAATCTGTCCTCATATGTCTTCTGATGAAACGAAATGGAACAGGAATGACAAAATAAGAAAAAATTACTCACCATAGTAATCTTGTTTCTTCAAAGGGATCACTCATTATGATTAAACAAATGCAGTCAGCCTCCTGTGTTGGACTGCCTGGAGAGATGGAATTATATGCAAATGATGGAACTCTCAATTGGCTCATGCCACTTTCAAACTGCTGCCCTAGCAACTGTTGCACTCTGAGTGCTTCAGATTCTTACCTAGCCTAAACTGGGTGCAAGACCCATTAACTATGATAATATTATATATAATAATTTTTTGTCCTCTCAGGTAAAAAAAAATTCCAATAAATAAACCTAAAAAAGTTAAGACCATAAGAGAACCAACTGGTTAACAAAAGGTGAGTCTCTAACTTAACCTATATGGAAAAAATATCTTAAAACAGGGATGCAGAACAACGTTCATAGATTTTTTTTTAGTAGGGGAGGCAGGTTGGGTGCTTTAATCATAATGAGTGATCCCTTTGAAGAAACAAGATTACTATGGTGAGTAATTTTTCTTTCTAACCCCAGGAATTACTCATTATGATTAAACACATGCAGACTACCAAGCAGTACCTTTGGAGGTTTGGCAGAAAACCTATTTAGGAAACAGGTTCTGCAGCACTGCTGTACCAAACTTGGCATCACTTCTGGATTGCAGATCCAGGCTGTAATGCTTTGTAAAGGTGTGTACTGTTTTCCTTGTAGCTGCTTTGCAGATTTCCAAGAATGGAATATCCCTTGAAGCTGCCACTGAAGCAGCTGTACCGCTGGTGGAATGTGCTCTGAGGCCCAGGGGAGCCTGTTTACCCACTTTACTATAGCAAAACTGGATACATGCCACTATCCAACAAGCAATTGTCCATTTTGTGGCAGGTCTGCCCTTACCTGTGTCTCCATAGGAGAGAAAGAACTGTGTCTGGTCTGGTCTGTAGGACTTAGTTCTGTCAATATGGTGGCTAAGTGCCCTTTTGACATCAAGGGAGTGAAGCCTCCTTTCTGGAGAACTGGAGTTCTCTGTGAAAAAGTGATGCACTGATTTAAATGGAAATCAGACACCACTTTGGGAAGAAATTTTCTATTGGTTCTAAGGACCACTTTGTCCCTGTGGAATGAAATGTAATCTACATCTGTACACAGGGCTTGTAACTCACTGATTCTTCTGGCTGAAGTAATAGCAACCAAAAAAACAGTTTTCTAAGTGATATACTTCAAGTCTGCTGTTGCCATCGGTTCAAATGGGGTGTCCATGAGTCTGGCAATGCAGATATTCAGATTCCAGGCCGAACCTGGTTCCCTCAAAGGAGGGTACAAAAGGTTAAGGCCTTTAAAATATTTCCTGAAGACTGGATGAGAGGCCATGGACATCTCTTTACCTGCTGACAGGTAAACTGAAACTGAAGCCAAATGCACCTTAAGTGTGGAAGGCTTCATCGCTAAGGAATGCAAGTGTGTCAAGTAATCCAGAAGAATGGCAAGGTCAGCCCTGGATGGGTCGATCCCCTTACCTGCACGCCATATGGAAAACCTCTTCCACTTGGAAGAGTATGTCTTTTTAGTGGAAGGTTTCCTGGAACCCCTAAGTACTGCCAAAACTTGTTCTGACAGTTTCTGCATACTCTAAGTCCTCAAGAGCCAGGCCTTGAGCCTTAGTGATTTCAGGTTGGGGTACAGTATCCTGCCCTGAGAAGAAGTCAGTAGGTTGTGCTTCCTCGGCAGATGAATTGGAGGTACCACTGATAGAGCCAACAGAAGTGAATACCAGTGCTGCCTCACTCAATCCGGTGCCACCAGTATCATTGTTGTTGGTTGGCACCTCAATTTCAGCAGGGTCCTGAATATCGGTGGAAAAGGAGGGAAGGCATACAGAAACTTCCCTGTCCAATCCAGCACCAACGCATCCAGGGGTAGTGTGCCCCTGAGAGGAGGTCTACAGCAATATATTGGTAGCTGGTGATTTTCTGCAGAGGCGAAGAGATCTATCTCTGGAGTGCCCCAACGCCTGAAAATCGAGCTCGGAATTTGAGGATTCAGACACCACTCATGGTGATCCTGACTTATCCTGCTGAGGGAGTCTGTCAGTACATTGTCCTTTCCTGGAAGATGTGTCACTGAAAAGGATACTTTCATGGAGTAGGCCAGGGACCACAGCCTCATTGCTTCGGTGCACAGTGGGGCTGATCTGGTTCCTCCCTGTTTGTTTATGTAATACATAGTAGTGGTGTTGTCTGTTCTGACCTGCACCACTTTGTTTTGAAGATGTGGAGCAAATGTCTGCAGGGCTAGGTACACTACCCTGAGCTCCAAAAGATTTATGTGCAACATGGATTCTTGAGTGGACCATGTGTCACTTGCTGTATAATCCAACATGTGTGCTCCCCAACCCAGAAGGGATGCATCTGTTGTAAGAACTAAGGATGGTTGTTCCTTTGTGAAAGGAACCCCTACCCGAAGGTTTTGTTCGTCCAGCCACCACTGCAGTGCCTGTAGGAGAGTGTAGGTGACTGGAACCAGTTTGGACAGAGGATCTGTCATCTGTGACCAGTATTGTCTCAGGTGGAACCGAATGTCCCTCATTTGGAATCTGGAACCCAGTATCACTGTGGTGGCAGCTGCCATGTGGCCCAGAAGCCTGAGGAAGTCTCTGGCTGGTTTGGGTTTTCCTAGTACAAATGAGATTGCAATTCGTAGAATACTGTTTACCCTGTTCTGTGGCAAGAAAGCTCTGCCCAGACTGGTGTTCAGTTCTGCTCCAATGAACTCGAGTACCTGAACTGGTGTTTGCTGTGACTTCTGCTCATTTATGAGAAACCCAGGGATTCCAGAGTAGACTTTGTTAGTGATAAGGCCTGCTCTGTAAGAGGTAGAGATGGACCCACCACTAACCAGTCGTCCAGGTAGGGAAAGACTGATACTCTCTGTTTTCGTAGAAACTCCACTACCATGGCCAAACACTTTGTGAATGCCATTGGTGCAGAAGTCAGGCCAAAAGGAAGGGCTGCAAACTGATAATGGCCTGAGGCCAGTCTGAACCTCAGAAACATTCTGTGCGAAGGTTTGATGGGGATGTGAAAATAAGCATCCTTTAAATCTAGGGAGGCAAGCCAGTCTCCTTTTGTAAAGTGGGGATGATCAGAGCAAGAGTGACCATTTTGAATTTTGGTTTCAGAATATGTCTGTTTAGAAGTCTTAAGTCCAGGATAGGCCGCCAGTCCCCATGTTTCCTCTTTGTAAGGAAGTATCTGGAGTAAAAGCCTTTGCCCCGCTGGTTTAGGGGCACAGGCTCCACTGCCTTGATGGCTAGCAGATGTTTTACTTCTGCATCCAGTAGTATCCTGTCTGCAGATGTGACTGGTGCAAATGTTCTTGCTCTCAGTTTGGGGAGAGATTTGAAGCTGATTGCCAAACCCTGGCTCACCACCTCCAGGACCCACTTGTCTGTGGTAATGGTATACCAATCCTGGAGAAAATGAGCCAGTCTGCCACCCACTGGTGGATTTTTGACAGGGGATGCGACCTGTACTAGCCCGTCAGGGGTTCTGAGTGGGCTGTGCCTGAATCACTGGGGAGGGAGAAGCTCTCCTCATGGCTCTCCTGCCCCTTCCTCAGAAGCATCCTCTAGGCTGTTGTTGCAGCTGAGAGGTCTGAGCTTGGAAAAAAGGTCTGGAGTAGGATCCTCTACTCCTGCCTCCCCTGGTCTGGAACCTATAGGATGAGGAAGGCCTATCCTTAGAATTGCTTCTGTAGGTGGCCTTATATTCTACCTTCTTCATGTAGGCCTCTGTTTTATCTCCAAATAGGGAATTTGTCTCAAAAGGAAAGTCCATCACCTTGGCCTGGGTGTCTAGGGTCAGGTTTGTGGCCCTGAGCCAGGCAAATCTTCCAAGGGAGACATATAGTGCTATCAGCCTGGCTACAGAGTCATTAGTGTCCACAGCCATGTGAACTGGTATTTTGTGGCATCTAAAGCAGCCCTTGCTGTATCCTGCAAGTCCACTGCCACCTCACCAGGCACTTTGTCAGCCAGAGTTAACACTGCATTCCAGAGTACCTTCTGGTATTGCACTGCATAGACCATATAATTGTCCTGTCTAAGGATGAGAGAAGCAGCCATATACCCTTTCTTTCCCATTGTATCCATCTTCCGAGAATCCTTATCGGGAAGATGGGTAGCCAAGGGGATTCTGGCTTTGTCGCAAGCAGCAGCCTGCACAACCCCTTCAATGTCAGGGTGGCTGAACAGAAAATCAGCTGTTGTCCTATCAAGCATGTTGTCCTATCGAGTTTTTTTATCGATTCCTGGAATAGAATTGGGAGTTTGGAATACTTGCATTGCTGCCTTTTTTAAGGAATTGTGCATAGGCAGTAATAAACGTTTTGTTGGGGTTAACCCTATCATATCTAAGAATTCTGCTTCCTCCCCATCCTCCTCTGTCTCCTGCAGAGGGAAGTTGAGTGTTCCTACCATGCTTTTAACAAAAGCATAGTGTGAGGAATAATCCTCTGGGCCCCGGGGGGGGGAGGGGAGACCAAACTCCTGTTCTGGAGAAACCTCTGGGTCTATCTGTTCCTCCTCGAAATCATCATCCTCCTCCTCAGGAAGGAAGCCTGTGGCTCCTGAGAGGGTGGAACTGGTACAGGAACTGGGACAGTCTGTACTGGAACCGGGACTGCAGCTTGCAGTGCTTACAAGACCTGTAAGGCATTGGCATTGTCCTCAGCTGAGGGCTTACCAGTTTTATCAGCTGGGAGCTCCTTAGCCTTCTCGGCCGGAGGCGCAGTGACCTGCTTTTCCTTGCATTTTTTCTTCAGTGGCAGAGGTTCAGTCCCTGACTCCACTGGCCTTTTTGGCTTACCCTGCTCAACTTTATCTGATCCTTTATCAGGATCCTTAGCTTTACCTCCATCCTTTCTTGTGCCACGAGTGGAGGAACAAGGTTTCACCAGTATTAGTAGAAGCAGAGGCCATCTCTTCTAATATTTGTGACCTTTTCTTAAGAGTTTTAGGGCAAAATGTTTTACAAATGTCACAATTTGCAAAAATATGGCTAGTACCCAGACAAAAAATATGCATTGAATGTCTGTCTGCTTTGGCTATTATCTGACCACAAGACTCACACAATTTAAAACCAGTGGGTGTCCCTGTGCGTTTTTAGGCTTAACAACAGGAGCCTCTGACATTGAGCAGGAATCGTTGAAGAAAATATAACGAATTATCGGTTTCTTAGAACCTAATATAACAACTATAAACAACCGCTAACGGTTCCAAGAACCAAGTGCTACTCAGTTCCTGACACTGAGAAACTAAGAAATCAGTATAAGATTTAAATAAATATATATGATTAGGAATCTACTGCAAAAGATTAACAAATATAAAAGATTGAGGTAAAAACCTCACTAGAAATAGAGGAACCCTCTGTTCCAAGGAATCGTGAAGGAACCGCTAAGTACAATAAATATTACACAAACTACAAAATAAACTAAAACTAAGGCAGCAATCTGAAATATAAAGTAAAAACACTACTTATCGATCAGATAATTAGATTTTGAAGAGGTTGAAGGAGAGCTCTCCGGGACGTCTTCACTAGGCAGGCGGAGTAAAGAATCTGAAGCACTCGGAATGCAACAGTTGCTAGGGCAGCACTTTGAAAGTGGCATGAGCCAGTTGTGAGTTCCATCATTTGCATATAATTCCATCTCTCCGGGCAGTCCAACACAGGAGACTGACTGCATTTGTTTAATCATAATGAGTGATTCCTGGGGTTAGAACAAAAATGTAATCAAGCAGGCCCAAAGTTACTTCCTAATACCTGAAGTGGCCCTTGGGAGAATCTAGCTGGAGTATCCAGAAACAGAGCTCTATCTTCTGCAGCAGCTAGAGGTACACTGGGGTGCTGCTGGTGGAAATCATCCTTGTATACTCCTGGCTAGAATCCCATTGGTCCACCTTAGTGATATGTTAGCATATGTTTGCATATTTAGCATATTAATTTATTAAACCAACAGATGCCTCACAACATCACATCTATACAAAACATCACTCACACAAAACAGTAATTCCCCTTTTTACAATATCATTTGGTGAAATATACAGTTTTACCCACTGAGATGTTTATTTTTATTTTACTGGGGCTCAAGGGAATTAACAAAGTCCAAGAGGGTAGCATCTACCAGAAAAAGAGATGTGCAAGAACAAGGGGGCACAATTTGAAGATAGAAGGGGGACGGCTCAGAGGTAATGTGAGGAAGTATTTTTTCACTGAGAGGGTTGTGGATGCATGGAACAGCCTCCCTGAGGAGGTTGTGGAGTCAAGAACAGTGGGGACTTCAAGAATGCATGGGACAGGCATAAGGCAGTCCTAGTGGGGGGTAGGAGGAAGTAAGCTGTTGGTTAGCTAGGATCTGCAGCTTATCTGTTAGGTAGGAAAATGGGCAGACTAGGTGGGCCAAGCGGTCCTTATCTGCCATCAAATTCTATGTTTCTATGTAGAAGGGGGAATAATGAATTGCCGTCCCCCGACTCCACCATTCTCTGAAATAATCTGCCCCCCCGGGGTAGTATTTAAATGTCAACAGAAAACTTAACCAGCACCTAGGGAGAACAGATACAGGAGCAGAAAGGGGAATAGATACAGACTCCAGTCCTCAGTAGGTAATCGAAATGTTGAAGAACAAATGGGCTGTTAGGAATTGGTAATAGTTTAAAAACATAAAAAATGTCTTTGGTCCTTGACAGCGCAACAGCGTCTGTTAAAACATAACAGCTGATTCCAACTCAGAGGCTGACATGCTGCAACCACAGCACAACACGTATTCAGTGTTTTTACATTTTCTCAATTAGCAGGAGTCCTGCATTATTGGACAGTCTTCTCTTATTGCCATATCCTTTCTTCCACACTATGTGGAGCTTGCTAAAGAGCCATTTCATTTTTATTCAGTCCCCCAAAGATGCCAGCTTCCAGAGAGGATGGAGCAAGGAGCATGTAGGCAACCACTACTGTATCTTCTACCCACAGTTCCTGCTTGCCTCTGCCACAGCAGCATCTTTTCTACCTTGCATCTGCAAGGTAGGCAGCTGGAAATATAACAGGCACAGAAAACACAAAGGCACTTCTCGAACTCCCTTGTAGGGGAGTGCTTTACATTTTAAGAAACAAAACAGAATAGCCCATATTAGCTCCTTGCTAGTAGAATCTCATTGGTGTATTCATTAAGGGCTTATCAATCTTGTTTTTAAATTCATTTCCAGTTTTACTTATTATTATATACAATGGTAAGACATTCCAGATGTTGACTACTCTGTTAGTAAAGAAGCATTTCCTTTTTGTGGTACAAAAGTGTTTCAAACAACATGAAATCTTGCTGTATTCTGATTATATGCAGTTAGCCCCAGCACTTGAACTGCTCCAGAGAGTAAAGGGTTAACTCTATGCCAAGGCATAGAACATTGAGCTCGAGCTCGGTTTTCAGACCTCTGTCTGTGGTACTCTGAAGTGTAACCGTCAGATTTCTTACTTCGCCTAACTGTGAAGTCGTTCTCGAGATCCCTCCTGCGCTTCAATTCGGTATTAATTGGAATCGGTCAGCTTATTCAACTGCTTTCTTATTTTTTTTGGTATTTTTACCTCTGTCACAGAACAGTAAGTGGTAGCGTAGTAGGTAGTGTTGTAAAAATTGTTAAAGTTGTTAGAAATAGTTTTTCTTCGGTTCTTTCCTGGTCGATCCGGTTGAGAACCGAAACCTATTGCTAATTGTTATTTTCTGACATTCTTTAGTGGTTTTCCGGTACTTATCGATTCCTAAAAAAATCTGAATTTTAATAGGATTTTTTAACCGACCTGTGACACGGTTGGAACCGATAAGTTGTGTTACCTGGCTTAACGCTGTGTAAGGGTAACTATTTTTGAATCCGGCATGTCTGAGAAACCCAAAAGGAAAACCGGTCTCACTGGGTTTCAGTACTTACCGAGTGTGGGGAGGCCTTTGCTAATATGTGTGTATTGTCTAGGGTTGACCACTTCAAGGAAAGCTGCCAAATTTGTAAAAACTTTCCCAAAGCCACTCTGGAAAAACGTTTGAGTAGGCTAAAGGAAAGGGAGGCAGAGAAGTCCGCTGACCCGGATGGTCAGCCCGGTTCAGTTGTGACCGAACCTGAAGAGGTGCTCGCTGACCTGGGCGATACCTCTTCGGGCTAAAGGAGAGCCGACTCTGTGGAGTCTGTTCCGTCAAAACGAAAATCAGCCAGTTCGGATCCTACACCCCATGATCCGACTGCTGAAGAAATAGTGAAAGTGATTACTATAGTTCAATCGCCTTGCCCGGTTCTGACCGAACTGACATTGGTTCAAAGGCGATCGGTTCGGTCGGAAGTAGTTGCTTCAGATATAGATCCTGAGGCATACTATGAGGGTGATTGTGAGGAGGAAGAAGATTATGATGAAGGAGAGTTTGAAGGCCTAGATGAGCCAGTAGAGCCTGACATCTCCCCAGACAGGCCTTCCAGTGTGTCTCCTCCCAGGCTTTCTGAGTCCCCTTCCCATTTCTTGTTTTACAAGAAAGTGGCTGAGACTCTTCAGCTTCCTATGGAAGAGGCTGATCAGGATCAGGAGGAGCCTGATTATGTGGAAATGATGGATGTTCCGGAGTCAAAGAGAGTGTCTATCCCTTTACACAAATCCCTGGGGAAACGGACACAAAAAATCATGCAGTTTCCCACATCCATCCTTCCTGTGGATAACAGAATGGACAGGAGGTATGCTTTATCAGGCCCTGGTACAGAATTCCTTTCAACCCATTGCAGCCATGTTGGGGTAGTGCAAGCTGCAGCCTATGACAAGGCTAACATCCCCCTGGCTTCTCACCCCTCAGAGAAGGATTCCAGGAAAGTGGATGCCATGGCAAAGAAACAGTACTTGACATCCTGTTTTGGGCTTAGGCAATCAAATTACATGGCATATACAGCCAGGTACCAGAAATCTATTTGGGATATGGTTCTGGAGCTGGCTAAGAATGCCCTTCCCCAGCTAGCCAAGGAGCTGGAGCAGGTGGCTGTAGATGGTATACAGAAGCTGAGGTTTCATCCCCTGGTATGTCGGGTGGATTCTCGTTGTATGAGGGCACAGACCTGGGGGGAAGGCCCAGCAAGATTTTCTTGGTAGTAATACAAGTTTGATGTTTTATTCGATTGGCAAGATTCAACCATCCAGTTTGAGAATAGATGTCACAGGTGTGTCATGTTTAAAGGTGATGTTAAGGTTCTCAGTAGGGTGAGGTCATATATTATTTTGTTCATTATTACTAAGTGTCCCCCAAGCCTCCTTAGTGACAGACGCATTAGTTTTAATGAGGATAATCTTTGTTCACATGGACTGTTGCGTAAGCTATAGATAAGCTTGGTAGCTTTACGCTGGACTTTCTTGACTTGTTTCTTTTGTCCCTCTTTATATGGGGCCCAGAAGGGGGTAGCGAAGTCCAAGTGTGGGTGGATGTACACTCTGTACAGAGGTAGGATTACATTTTCCTGTTATGAGGTTATGTTACTTTTAATTGACCACAGTACTTTGTTGGCCTTGGCCATGACCCCATTACATTGTTTTTATTTGGTCATAGTCAGATGTTACCGATATGCCTATGTCAGAGCTGCTGGTGTTCTTGGAGCTGCTGTGGGGAGATGGGGCAGGCAATTCCGGGGCCGCTTCAGCGGCCAGAAGGGACGCGACCACACTGGTGGTTGGAGAAGGGGCCTGAGGACCGGGGGCCGAACGGAGCCACATCGGTGGAGGGGGAGCGATCGAAGGGTCGCTGCCACTCCGGAGCAAGGAGTGGTGGTGTCAGTCAGCACCAGTCAGCGCTAAGGGCGCGAACTTTGACTGTGTGACTGGGCTATAGAGGTCATTAGCTCAGTCGCAACTAAGCAGAGCTGCTGGTGTTCTTTGTCCCACACCACCCACCCCGGACCTGACCTCTATTAAATGGTCGGTGGGGGTGGAGCCTTGAAGGGGGGCAAGCTGTGAGTGGATGTCCTGGACTGCTCCTGATTGGTGTCCTGGACTGCTGCTGATTGGGGGAAAAGGGAGCTGTACGCTGAGCCTGCGTGGGCAAAACTGACCAACTGCAAAGAGCAAGCTGAGAGAGGGTGGTTTGGATTGTGGCTGATTGAAGGAAAGGGGGACTGTATGCTGTGCCTGCTTGGGCACCATTGACTACCTGCTATATACAGCTGTGGGACATAACTGTGAACTGTGATAAGTGTGCTGAATTGTTTATTGCTACTGATCTTTGTGGGGTGGGCAAAAACTGAATTGGTTCTGCAAGCGGTTGGTACTGCTCACACCAAAATGAGGGTGGATCTGGGGCTGGCCAGAGTGGGCATCTTCGGCAGGGTGATTGGGTGTATGGGGTGCGGGGCAGCAGTAATCTTAAATTGGGCATGGAGGTTCGGAGGGTGTCCAGTGTGTTTTCAGCTGACAGGGCTTAGGGAGGAGGTCGAGGGGATCAGAAGAGAGCTGGAAGGCATGAGAGGGGAGGAAGGGGGAGGAAAGGAGTGGAAAAGGTCCCATGGAAGGAGGCAAGGCCACTACAGCATACCCCAGGGAACAGGTAGACATGGGCCCTATGGAAACTCCGAAGGGGTAGGGCACAATACAAGGCAACAGATGGAAAACACTTCACAGGAGGGGGGGTCAATTGGGGAGCAAAGGGGGTAGGAGAAAACGAGCCTGGGGCAGGCATCCCACTTAGCAATAGATACACCATGCTGTACCCAGGAGAGGAGGTGAAAGAGGCTATGGACGGGGTTCAGGGCATGCAGAGAGGGTTTGGTCAGCAAGTCGGGGGTGGGGGCAGGAGAGGTTGGGAACAGGAGGGGGCAGGCAGGCAGCGAGGGTGTGACAAGCAAGCCGGGGTAGATGGGGGCAGGTGATGAGGACAGAGGGGAGGGGGAGAACTGGGTCGGGCAGGCACTTAGGCTGGGGAAGTCAGCCAAGGAGAGGGGGTAGTAGGGGTACTCTAGAAAGGCCAGCGCTGGCGGGAGAAATCTGATGAGGAAGGGGGAGGAAGGGAGGATAGGGAGAAATATGCCAGATGGGATGGGGAGACAAGACTGGAGGGGGGTTGGAGGCAGGAGGGAAGCAGAGAAGGGTGTCTGGGTGGGGACCTGTGATTCTGACCCAAAAGGGAGCCCAGGGGGACTAGGGGCCATCAGTGCCTCCCAGGAGGTTGGGGTGAGGAGTAAACTGGGAGCTGCAAGCAGAAGAAGAGCATGGTAGGATACGATAGACAGTGATCCCCAGACTGAAGGGGTGGAGGAGTGAGCTGGGGGTTGATGAAAGAAGGAAGAGCCTGGAAGGGACTCAAAAGGGCCAGTGTTGGGGGGTGAAGGTGATCCTGCTGGGAGACTCCATGACCAGGGGCATCCAGTGGGAGGATAGGGAGGGAAAAGCAGCCGGTCAGGGTTAAATGTATCCCGGCCTATCCGCTCACAAGGCCAAATTCCAGCTATACCATTAGCATTGAATGGGATCCCCAGATTTCCTAGTACATCTGGGCATAAATGATTTGGAGGGAACAGCGATCTGGAAATCCAGGTGAGGTTTCGGGAACTGGCCAGAGTCTGCCACTCTATAGGAAGTTCAGTTTCCTTCTCGGAAATTCTGCCAGTACCTAGGGCATCCGGGGAGACCAAGCACAAACTCGGAGGGGGTGAACCAGTGGCTCAGGGACTGGTGCAAGGCAGAAGGGTATGGGCTGGTGGGGGACTGGGGGGACACATGGGATGATAAGGGGTTATATGCTAGGATAGGATACATCTTAACCTAGAGGGAAGGAGATCTTAAAACTAAACCTCTGGATTCGTAAACGAGAAGTGGGGTTTAAACTTGTAAAGGGGGGAGGGATTAGTGAAGAAATGGAGTCAGGAGGGCTGTCTGAGGTCCCAGGTCTAGGGCAAAAAATGAGGGCAGGTGACTGCGATGTAAACAAAGCAAGAGCTGTGCAGGAAAGGGCAAATAGGGATTGTGCAGGGCCGAGACAATTGGGTAAGGGAGGGGGGATGGGGTGGAGGACGGTCCTGATCAACGCCAAGAGCATGGGCAACAAAATGCCCGAGCTCCAGGCGATGCTAACAGAGGGATCAGCGGATGTGGCGGCAATTACGGAAACATGGGCCACCCAGAAGAATGATTGGGACCTAAACTTGGAGGGCTACACAATATTCAGGAGGGATAGAGGAGAGGGTAGAGGAGGGGGTGTAGTGATGATAGTCAAGAATGGCATAATGGTTAGTGGAGTGGAGGAGGCTGATGGGGGAGTGGAAGCGATCTGGGTAACCCTGCAATTGAGGGGAGGCAAAAGATTGAAAATAGGGGTGGTGTACAGACCCCCCCACAATGGATGAGGTCCTGGAGGAAAAATTAGTTGAGAACATCAAGGGGCACTGTGACCGTGGAAAGGGTAGGGTGGTGGTCATGGGGGACCTAAATATGCCGGTGGCAGACTGGGACACTGACATCAGCGGTGGCCAGGGAGCAGAGACTGATGGATGTGTTTCAGGATGCCTTTCTGGTCCAACAGGTGGGGGAATCTACTGGGAGGGGGAGGGAGGATACTGGACATTGTCCTTGCAGACAGTGACCAGATAAGGGGCCTGGAGGTGTGTAGCCCATTGGCAGGTGGAGACCATGCCATGGTCTGGTTTCTGCTGTGTATGGGGGGGGGGAGGACAACCACTCAAACACAGTAGTAGTGGACTTCAGGGGGGCAGACTTTGTGGGCACGGGCAGGATTCTAAGGGGGAGCTTGAACAAGATTAAGCCAGACATGGATGTTGGTAGCTTGTAGAAGACCATTAAAAAAAGGGGTGCAGGAGGCTACTAGCTCATGTACAATGGTAGGGCGTAAAAATGGTAGAGCCAACAAGCCGTGCTGGTGGACCAGGGAGGTGCAAGAGGCGGTGAGGGATAAAAAGGCTGCCCACGCACGTTTTAAGAGCTCCAGGGGGGACAGGGAGAGAGGTGAGTATGAGCTGACAGCTAGAAGGGTCACAAGAGTGGTGAGGGGAGCCAAGACAAGGTTGGAGCAAAACCTGGCTAGGGCTATCCGGAGGGGTGGAAAGGGATTTTATAGATACATAGGGGAGAAGAGAAAAGGGAGAGCACAGATCTCCAGGATTAGGACTGGGGAGGGGTGGGCTCAGGAGGCGGGGGAGCAGGCAGAGGTACTAAATAAGTACTTTGCCTCAGTATTTATGGAAGAAGACAGGGGATCCATTCAGCTGGAAGGGAGGGAGGGAGATACAGCTGAGAGGAGAGGTCAGATGGAGATGAGAGGAGCAGAAGAGGCTGGGGCACTGGGTGGGCTAGGCCTAGAAGGGGATGGGTGCTTTGTTGAGGGGGGGTTAGGGAGGGAGAAATCATAGAGGACAGCGTGAGGGAGGCTCTTTGGGTGCTGAAAACTGACAAGGCACCGGGACCGGATGGACTGCATCCGAGAGTTCTGAAGGAACTGGTGGACGAACTAGCAGCTCCACTAGCTGCACTTTTCAACGGCTCTCTGCAGACAGGATGGGTGCCTCAAGACTGGAAGGTGGCTCATGTGGTGCCTATACACGAAGGGGAGTCTAAGGATGAGATGGGAAATTACAGGCCTGTCAGCCTAACGTTGGTGGTAGGCAAACTAATGGAGGGCTTCATCAAGGAGAAGCTCGGGAAGCAACTGGAAAGGTTGGGGCACATGGATGACAAACAGTATGGTCTTGTCCCGGGAAGATCGTGTCAGACCAACCTCATAGATTTTTACGGCTGGGTGACGGGGACCCTGGACCGACAAAGACCGGTGGATGTCCTATATCTGGATTTCAGTAAGACATTTGACTCGGTACCCCACATCGGGTGTTGACAGTTGGGGGATGGGGTGGGAGGACAGTTGCTTAGATGGTTAGAAAATTGGCTTACTTGATAGAACACAGAGGGTAGTGGGTTGGTGGGATAGTCTCCTCCCTAGGGAGGTCTTCAGTGGGTTCCCCAGTTCGGTACTGGGGCCACTCCTGTTCAATGCCTATGTCTCCGATATAGGGTGGGGGGGTTAGGAGTAGGATGAGCCTCTTTGCGGATGACTCAAAACTGAGAGCACTGGCTGACGGGGAGGAAGTGAAAGAGACAGTCCAGAGGGATCCGGATACTCTGGAGGGTTGGTCAAGGAGATGGGGACTGAGGTTTAATCCAGGGAATTGTAGGGTGCTGCATCTGGGGGTCAGAAACCCAGGTCATGTATACACCCTGGGAGGGGTCTCGCTGCAAGCCACAACGAGTGAAAGGGACCTGGGGGTGGTGGTAGACACCAGAATGAATAACACTGAAAACTGCAGAAGATCTGCTGCAAAGGCAAACAGGATTCTGGGCTGCATAGCCCGGGGAATTGCGTCCAGGAGGTGGGAGGTGATCCTCCCTCTGTATAATGCCTTGCTCAGGCTGCATTTTGAGTACTGCGTGCAGTTCTGAAGACCTCACCTTAAGAAGGACATAGCATTGTTGGAGAGGGTTCAGAGGAGGGTAACTAGGATGATCTGGGCATGAGTGAAAGGATCTATGAGGAAAGGCTGGAAGTCCTTGAGCTGTACTCACTGGAGGAGAGGAGAGACAGTGGGGACATGATTGAGGTATTCAGGTATGTGAAAGGGATTAACGGGCAGAGCCAAAGAAATGTTCAGGCTAAGGAAAGGGGGCAAAACCAGGGGCATGAGTGGAAGTTAGAGGGGGGAACCTACAGGGGAGAACGTAGAAGGCATTACTTCACTGAGAGGGTGGTGGGGCCATGGAATGCATTACCCAGGAGTCTAGTGCAGCAGGGCACAGTGGAGGGCTTTAAGAGGGTGGGACAGGTGCATGGGCATACTGAAGCCGGGTTGACCCTCTCAGGGGCTGGGGTGGGAGGAGCTAGCGCCAATAGGGGCTGGCTACCGAGCAGACACGAAAGACCGTTAGGCCTGTTCTGCTGGCTTTTAGTATGTCTCTCTCACATGTGAACTCTGTTGGCTCCGACAAGCCTAATTTATTTAAATGCTTGGGATTGTTCTTTCCCATGTGCATCACCTTGCATTTTCACTATTGAATTACATTTTCCAGGTTATACTCCATTTCTATATACTATCTAAGTCATCTTGTGCATATAATGATTCAGTCAGTGTTGCACATGGCCCACCTATTTTGCAATCATTGGCAAATTTGCAGGCCCAGCTTTCCAAGTTGTTGGTCAGGTCAAATACAAATATGAAAGATTAGTGGTTCTAACAGAACCCTGTGGCTCTCCGCTAGTAACCCTAATTGACTGTAACTCATATCCCCTGATTTTTAACTATTTGGGTTCTATTCTGTAGCTATCCCATTATCCATCTTACCAAGGATGGGGCTGTATTTTTCTTGATCATTTTTTGAATGATTGTCCAGTGGGGCACAAGATCAAATGCTTGCTGAAATCCAGAAATATATCATCAAATGGATTATTATCATCAAGGGCTGCACTTATATAAAAACAGAATAGGTTGGTGGTACAGGATTGGCCCTTCTTAAAAGCATGTTGTGTACTGTCCAACTCTTGTATTTGGCCATTAGTAAGTTCCTTTGTAATCCGCCTCAGGATTTTGCCTGGTATCAGTATGAGACTTACTGGTCTATAGTTACCAACCATATGCTTACTACCGTTTTTGTGTATAGGTGTGACAACTGTAATTATCCAATCCAGTACTGTATATACTGCTTGAATCTATGGTATCTTGAAAGATATTAAAGTGGTTTGCTTATGTGGTTATACATTATTTTTAACATGCTGCATGACATATTGTCTGGTCCAGGGGAAGATTTTTTTTTTTAATTGAAAACATTTTTTATTGATTTATTTAACATTACATCCGAACATTACATTTGCATCAATAACAAGTCATACAGAGTAAATACAGTGTGTCACAGTGCATTTCCTTCTTAAGGTTGCTAATGATCATGCAGCTGATACTTATTTTCATACTGAACTTTCCAAAGTTTATAGGTAGATTGGAGCTAAGGGGTGTTGTTCACATTTCAAAATAAAACTATTTCAAGTTGTTCATACACTTTTGGCAATATTCCAAAAAGGGATCTAGCTGTCCATCACAGCTGAAAATTGGGCAGAGACAATATAGGATAGAGAGAGGGAGGAACAGATTGAGGAACGGGGTAGAGAATAAATGAGGAAAGAAGGGGAAGGCCAAAAAATAAAGGGCTGGGACATAAACATGAGGAGGGTAAGGAGAGGAAGGGGTGTACCTCTTTCCAGATCCTAATGCTGAGAATGAAAATATCCAGTGATCCAGTACTACTTCTCCCCTAGGGTACGAAGTCAGTGTAGTGGTCTAGTTGATATAAAACCCACTTACGCCACCTAGCGTCAAAAGCAGGTGCACGCGTTTTCAATTTAGCTGAGATCCTCTCCAAATTATATACTTTATATGTTAGTTTCCTCCAGGCTTCCTTGGAAGGAAGGGTTCGTGAAAGCCAAAGTCTAGTTATCACCTTCTTAGCTATTAATATTAGGAGTGCTATTAGTCTGTATAAGGCTTAATTTATCTTGAACCCTGTTGGGGGAACCACAGTAAGGACAAAGGCGGGTGTGAACAATTCAGGGGTTTCAAATATATCTATCATTTCCGTGATTACCTCTTGCCAGTATCTTTGGAGAAGCAAGCAGGATCACATTATATGTTCAATGCCCACCCACATGTGTCCACATGCCCTCCAGTATCTGTCCTGGCCTGACCAAACCAACTAAATTTAGCTGTAATGTTAGGGGTTCAGAAGAACCGAACTTTGGACTTCCAGGCATATTCATGCCAGTATGTGGTGGAGGAGACCCTCAGGGAAGGAAGAGCAGCAACTTGCCATAGTTCTTGGCCAAGATCTTTGGACAACTTAATTCTAATATAGTCTAAATTGTCAGGGGAATATACTCTTAGAGCTTGGTACGTGATACTTATTATGTGATCTTGGGTGTTGCCCCCAAGATGGGAAATAACCAGTTGCACCCAATCGGAAGGGAATTCTGCAGACTTGGACAGTGCCTCTTCATATGGGTGGGTGGATAGATCGTTCAAACAACAAGAAGTCTTGCTGTATTCTGACATATGCAGTTAGCCCCAGAACTTGAACTGCCCCGGAGAGGAAAGAGTTAATTCTATGCAGAGCATAGAACGTTGGGCTCGAGCTTGGTTTAAACCTCTGTCTGCAGCACTTCAAAGTGTAACCGTCAGGTTCTTTACTCCGCCTAACTGAACAGTCGCTCCGGAGATTGCTCCTTCACTTGCTCGGTTCGGTAAAGTCAGTCGGTTTAAATACTGTTTTTTCGCTTATTTCTTTCGGCTTCAAATCCATGTCTGCAGTACAGTAAGTGTTGTAGGTAGTGGACTTAGTTTTATTTGTGTATTTTCTGTGGAAATAAATCTTGTTGATTGGTCCGGTTTGGAACCGATTGTGTTAAGTTTGTTTTATTTCTTAATTTTTTAGTGTGAGGTACCGGTTCCTATCGGTTTAAAAAAAAAAACCCAGAATTTTAAACTTTTTTTCCATGACCTGTAACATGGTTGGTAACCGATAGGCGGGTCTTACCTGGCTTTTAAGCTATAAAGGGTAAGTTGTTAGCCTGGCCATGTCTGAGAAACCCAAGAAAAAAAACGGGCCCTCTGGGTTTCAACGCTGTAGTGAGTGTGGGGATCCCTTTGCTAAGGCAGACCCTCACACCACCTGTGTTTATTGTCTAGGGTTTGACCACCTCGATTCAGACTGCCAAATCTGCAAGAATTTTCCGAAGGCCACCCTGGATAAGAGATTGGGTAGGGTTAGGGAAAAGAAAGCCGAGAAGTCTGCTAATCTGGATGGCGAGCCCGGTTTGTTTCCGACCGAACCTGTGGGAGTGTCCTCTGACCTGGGCGATACTCCCTCGGGCAAAAGGAAAGCTGATCCTGAGGGGTCGGTTCTGTCAAAGAAAAAGAGGAAATCGGCCGGTTCGGATCCAGAACCGCAACGTCCAACCACCGAAGAGATAGCTAGGGTGATAAGCATTGTAGAATCACTCTGTCCGGTTCCGCCCGATCCAGCGCCTCTCAGTAGGCGCTCGGTTCGGTTGGGTCCCCTGGTTCTGGAATATTGTCTAGATGAGTATTATGAACCGGATTTGGAAGGGGAGGAAGGGTACGACGACGATGATTATGATGGTGTGGAAGGTCTGGATGAGCCCATTGAACCAGACATCTCCCCAGACAAGCCTTCTAATGTTTCCCCTCCCAGGCTTCCTGAGTCCCCATCCCACTATTTGTTTTACAAAAAAGTGGCAGAGACCCTCCAGCTCCCTCTGGTTGAAGCTATTGAGGAACAAGAGGAGCCTGATTTTGTAGAAATGATGGACATCCCAGAGTCCAAAAGGCTGTCTCTTCCCCTCCATAAATCTCTTGGAAAACAGACACAAAAAATTCTCCAAACACCAAATTCTTTACCTCCTGTGGATAAGAGAATGGACAGGAGGTATAAGCTGTCAAGCTCAGGTACAGAGTTCTTGTTCCAACAATGCAGCCATGTTGGGGTGGTGCAGGCTGCAGCCTGTGACAAGGCTAATATACCTTTAGCTTCACACCCCCCAGATAAAGTCTCTAGGAAGGTGGATGCTATGGCCGAAAAACAGTACTTGGCATCCTCCTTGGGACTCAGGCGGGCAAATTATATGGCCTACACAGCCAGATACCAGAAGTCCAGATGGGATACTGTTCTGGAACTGCCTAAACAGGCTTCCCCCCAGCTAGCCAAAGAGCTGGAGGAGGTGGCTGCTATTGGGATTGAGGCATCTAAGATCCAATTTCATGCTGCTGTGGACTCAAATGATGTGTCATCACGAGTCATGGCTACATCTGTGTCTCTTCGGAGATTTGCTTGGCTCAGCTGTACTAGCCTCTCACAGGACACTCAGGCTAAGGCCATGGATTTCCCTTTGGTGGGTAATTCTCTGTTTGGGGAGGAGACAGAGAATTACATGAAAAAGATGGATGAATACAGGACCACCTACAGGAGTGCACAGGCCAAGGAAACGCCGGCAACTCCTCAGAAGCAACAGTCTAGGGGCAGGGGCAGGCCTTTTCACAGGCCTTTCTACCAGGCCCAGGCCTACTCTCCTTTTCCTCAGAGGGGGTTCTTCAGAGGGAGAGGCAGAAGGGGGATGAGCAGGGCTGCATCCTCCTCCCAGTCTAAGGCTCCTGCCAAGCAGACACCCTGATGTGTCAGCCCGGGTCGACTCCCCTATTCCAGTAGGAGGCAGGCTGGTTTACTACTTCCAGGCCTGGAAGTCTGTTACCTCAGACAAGTGGATCCTGGAGGCAGTAAGCCAGGAATTGGCCCTCAGCTTCAAAAAATTTCCAAAACTGAGGGTCAGGTTTTTTCCACCTGTAAACCTCTCCGAAACCATTGCCCTAGAGGCAGAGGTTTCCTATCTGCTGGCTCTCAGAGCCATAGAGAGAGTCCCTACTCCACACAGGGGCAGGGGTCTGTACTCCAGATACTTCCTTACCCCAAAAAAGACAGGGGAGTGGCAGCCCATCCTAGACCTAAGATACCTAAACAAGCACCATGTCAAGCCAAGATTCAAAATGGTGACTCTGGGAGTAATTCTTCCCTCTCTGAGGCCAGGGGATTGGTTAGCCTCCCTGGGCCTCAAGGATGCCTACTTTCACATTCCCATCAGGTTCTCCCACAGAAAGTACCTCTGGTTCAAATTGCCTTCAGGCCATTATCAGTTCAGAGCAATGCCCTTCGGACTAACATCAGCTCCAAGGGTGTTCACAAAATGCCTATCAGTAGTGGCCTTTCTCAGGAGACAAAACATCTCCATTTTTCCATACCTGGACAGCTGGCTCATTGTGGGACAGTCTCCAGATCAAGTCAAGTCAGACCTGCAAGTGACACAACAATTGCTCACTTCCCCTCCTCAATCTACCAAAGTCAGTTCTTGAACCAGTACAACTCCTGACCTTCATAGGGATAGAGTTGGATACTGTCCAAGCAAAGGCTTTTCTTCCTCTGGCAAGAGCAAAGGCCCTTATAGACCTTGCTTCTTCTTTCCGCCTTCTGGTGTCTCGATCAGCAAGACACTTTCTTCAGCTCCTGTACCACATGGCAGCTTCTACTGCGGTGGTGCAGGGAGCCAGATTTCAGATGAGGGACATTCAGTTCCACCTGAGGTCCTTTTGGTCTCAGAAAAAAGATCCTCTAACCAAATTGAGTCCAGTGGCTCAGACTCTGATCCAAGCTCTCCAATGGTGGTTGGATCAGGACAATCTCAGGCAAGGAGTCCCATTCATCAGTCAGACTCATTCAGTGGTGCTAACCACAGTTGCTTCTCTCCTGGGCTGGGGAGCTCACTTAGGTGCCCTCACAGCACAAGGGGTGTGGTTCCCTCAGGAGTCTCTACTTCATATCAATCTTCTGGAACTTAGAGCAGTATTCCTGGCTCTCCAAGCTTTCTTGGTCTCAGTAAAGAACATGGTGGTTCAGGTCAGGACAGACAATACCACCACCATGTGGTACATCAACAAGCAGGGAGGCACTCGATCTATGGCCTTGTGCATGGAAGCCATGAAAATTTGGTCTCTAATTTATGCCCTGCAGGCATGTTAGGTAGAAATCCATCTACCAGGGAAGGACAATGTACTAGCAGATGCCCTGAGCAGGATCTCTCAGGGCCATCATGAATGGGCCCTGGACCCCTTCATATTGAAAGCAGTCTTCTCCAGATGGGGCACTCCAGAGATAGATCTTTTTGTAGCCCCAGATAATCATCAACTTCTTCTCTTCTGTTGCAGACCTCCAGTCATGGGCACAGTTCCCTGGATGCTCTGGTTCTGGATTGGGGGGCATCCTTTATGCCTTTCCTCCTTTTCCCCTGTTATTCAAGGTCCTGGTCAAGATCAGGTCACAACCGTGCAAGGTGATCCTGATTGCACCAGACTGGGTCAGACAGCCTTGGTATCCCCTGTTGATGTCCCTAGCAGTTCATCTTCCCCTATCTCTTCCCAAGAGGCACAACCTGTTAACCTCCTCTCAGGGAAGAATCTGGTACCCCAATCTTCAGTCTCTCAACCTCTAGGCTTGGCTTTTGAAGAGTTAGAGTATGCAAATCTGCACCTGTCTCAGGGGGTTCTGGATATTCTTAAAGCCTCTCGAAAACCTGCCACCAGAAAAACTTATAATTCTAAATGGAAGAGATTCAGCATTTGGTACTCCAATAAAGATGTCTTACCAGACACTGCTGATCTGGCTACTGTTCTGGATTATATGGTTTATCTCAATGGCCAAGGTCTCAGGCCAGCCACTCTAAAAGTGCATTTAGCAGCTATCTCTACATTTCTGTAAGTGGGGAAGGCTTCCTCCCTGGCATCTCACCCTGTTTTCTGTAAGTTCTTTAAAGGTTTGCTTCATACCAACCCTCCTTTTAAGGACCCTACCCTTGCGTGGGATCTTAATGTTTGCATTGCTCAGCTTATGCAACCCCCTTTTGAGCCATTGGCTTCAGCAGAACATAAGTACTTGACTTGGAAAACTGTGTTCCTGGTAGCTATCACATCTGCCAGGCATATTAGTGAGTTACAAGCTCTGTCAGTGGAGCCGGATTTTATCTCATTCCATAGAGATAAGGTGGTCCTTAGAACCAATAGGAGGTAATTACCCAAGGTGGTTTCAGATTTTCATCTCAACCAGTCCATGTCTCTTCCTGTGTTCTTCACTGACTATTCTTCTTCAGGAGAAAGAAGATTACACAGTTTGGATGTTAAGAGGGCACTTAGCTACTACACTGAGAATACTAAGGCACTTAGGTTTGACTGTTCTCAGTTGTTTCTCACTTATGGTGAAGTGGGAAAGGGTAAACCTGCTACTAAGAGAACTATTGCCAGGTGGATTGTCTCTTGTATACAGTTCTGCTGTGAAAAGCTAGGCAAAATATCCCCTCAGGCCTGAGGGCTCATTCGACTAGGGGTACAGCTGCTTCTCTGGCTGCTGCCAGAGATATACCTTTATTAGAAATAAGCAAAGCAGTCACCTGGAAAACAGTCCATACATTCACCAAGCATTACTCTCTGGATATCCAGGCTAGGAGTGATGCTAGGTTTGGTACAGCAGTACTGCAGAGCCTATTCTCAAAATAGGTTCGGTACCCTCCTCCTTGGAGGTACTGCTTGGTAGTCTGCATATGTCAGAATACAGCAAGACTTCAT
The DNA here is from genome assembly GCA_016271365.2 of Neoceratodus forsteri. Lineage (NCBI taxonomy): Eukaryota > Metazoa > Chordata > Ceratodontiformes > Ceratodontidae > Neoceratodus > Neoceratodus forsteri. The sequence goes on along the minus strand of CM057458.1, from coordinate 1,338,343,291 downwards.
GTTGTTTGAAGAAAAAATTGCTCACCTTAGTAATTGTGTTTCTTCTAATGGAGTCTTGCTGTATTCTGACCTCCCTCCCTGCCTCCCCTCTCAGAACCTGTTTTTGGGAAGTGGGCTGGTAGGTACAGTGTTGCACCTCAGGGGTGTACTTGGCACTCCTCCTTTTTAGAAAGGAGGAGTGGGTTATAGTTATGTTGTTTTTGTAGTTATATGTTGGTTCACTACCTGGTTATTATTTTGGGTTCTTTACTTGAGTCTTTGGGGGACCCAAAAATTTGTTGCCTGTTGGCTATTTTATTTACAATTTCCACTTAGGAGGTGTAGTTAGTATTAGCTCATAAGAATCTGACGGTTACACTTTGAAGTGATGCAGACAGAGGTTTGAACCAAGCTCGAGCCCAACGTTCTATGCTCTGCATAGAGTAAACTCTTTCCTCTCCGGAGCAGTTTAAGTGCTGGGGCTAACTGCATTTGTCAGAATACAGCAAGACTCCATTAGAAGAAACACAATTACTAAGGTGAGTAATTTTTTCTTTCAGATTAAGATACAGGGAGTATTCAGCTGAAGGAAAGTTGTATGTCACTTGTAAGTATGTAAATGAGTGTATGCCTAAGGATCCTTTTACCTGGTACGTGAAACTGAGGTGGAAGGGCTCCCAGGTCCGAAGACGGGCGACGAACCGGCCGGGATAGGAGACAGTGTCATGCACAAGGACGGAAAGGTAGATCCTTTCAGTAGGAGATAACAGGTGGTCTAGTACCTGCACCCACTGTCAGAGGAACTCTGCCGTGAAATGTGGAAATCGATGCAGGGGTAAGCCGCCTGGTGGACTCCCCAGGATGTACGGAGCAAAATCCGTAAGTCCATTGAGGGTAGACATGATCTCTTTTCAGTAGGCCTGGTATTTACTTGCCAAGTGATAGAGAACCGTCCGAAGTTGTGCTGCTTGTGCGTATCTTTTCATATTAGGTAAGTTTAGTCTGCCTTGATCTCTGGAAAGTTGTAGGGAAACGTATTTTATCCGAGGAGGTTTGCCGCACCGTACAAATCTAGAAATGAATTTATCTCATACTTGGAAATATATACTAGGAGGAAGAATGGGGAGGATCTGTAGAAGAAAAGGAGATGTGGAAGCACATTCTGTTGTATGGCTTCAGCTTGGCTCAGTAGTCCTAGTAGTAGTTGAGTCCAACAAGAGAGATCTGAAGTAAGTTGTTGGGTGGGGCGTTTAAAATTAACCAACTCCAAGTGGAGAAGTTTAGTGGGTATCTTAATCCATAGGTACAGTAACGCATCTCCACTCTGTTCCATTGGAACCGGAAGCATGCTTTTAGCATGGGGGAGGGGTTAAAGAAGTATGTAAGGGCTTCTGTTTTAGCGCTGTTTATTTTGTACCCTGCTAGATTTCCAAAGATCGCAAGTTGCTCTCAGACAGCCGGGACCGAGGATTCCAGTGAAGTAAGTGTTAAAAAGATATCATCAGCAAAAAGCGTGTATTTATGGGAGCGACCCCCCACCGGGATCCCCTCTATATTCACTTGGGCTCGTATGTTCGAGACCAACAGCTCCAAATAAAGAGCAAATAATAGTGGTGATAGTGGACACCCCTGAGGTGTTCCTTTCGACATAGAGAATGGTGTTGAAAGAGATCCATCCAGCTTAAGGTAAGCAAGGGGAGCTTGATACGTGGCTTTAATTTGAGAGATAAACTTATCTGGAAAGGCAGAATGCTTTAATGTTGCCCATAGGAAAGGCCAGGATACTCTGTCAAAAGCCTTCTCATCATCTAGTCTGAGAAGAACTAAAGGGATCTGTCTCTGTGTGGCATACTTGATGAGGAGCAGAACCCGTCAGACCGCGTCATGGGCCTGATGTTTTCTAATGAAACTGACTTGAGTTGAGGGAGGAGTATATCCATCCTGTGCGCCATTATGGACATAAAAAGTTTATAGTCACAATTAAGTTTTGAAATTGGGTGATATGAAGCTAAGAGTTTAGGGTCTTTTTGGGGTTTGGGAATCTGTGCTATTTCAGCATACCTCCGTGGGGGGGGGGGGGTTCCCATCCTGTATGTCAGTATAAGCCCAGGTGAGTACTGGGACCAGTGCCCCTTGGAACTTCTTGTAGAATTCTGAGGGGTAACCATTCAGGCCGGGTGCCTTTAAGAATTTGGTCAGTTTAAGTGTACTCAGAACCTCCTCTGTCATGATTGCACACAATAAGACCTTGGCCTGGGATGGGGAGAGTGTTGGTAATAGAACATTGTGCAGGTATGCTTCAATTACGTCATACCTATACCCTATTGTTAACTCCTACTCAAAGACTGTATTATAAAAGACAAATTCTTATGCTATTGAATGTCAATTCACTGTACTTGTAAGTGTTCTTCATCTGCCATGTACTGGGCTTAGGCCCCCCAGGTCGCATCTGGAATCGAGCATGTTGCTCAGTATGCCTTCCTGGTAAATCTCATAAATAAATAAATAAATAAAATTAGTTGAGGGGAAGGATGGGCATCCTCTGAATATAAATATTTATAGAAATCAGCCATGGTTTTCTTATGGCTGTTGGATGATGTAGAGGGTGACCATCTTTAAGGTCGAGTAGGCTGGTGACGGTAGCTTGGGCTTTCACCCCCCCAAGTCTCCTGGCCAGATTCCTTGCTCCTCGTGGTCGCCCCTGATGGAAGTTATGTTTTAAATATAACAATTGTTGTGGAAGATTGGGTTTTAAGTGGTTCGATATATTTTTTACTGTGACTTGCTTTTGGGTTATTACTGGTGAAGTGTAGGTACAGGTTGCTGGTAGTAATGTTGTTTCTTCCAAAGGGATCCCTTACTGTGCTTAACAATCTCTAATCCCTGCCTACCCTTCCAGAACCTGTTAACAGGTTCACACAAGAATCAATATGATGGAACTCTCATTGGCTCGTGTCAATTTCAAACTGCTGCTCCTAGTAACTGCTGTACTCTTAAGTGCTCAGATTCATTTCTCCCGTCTGCCAGTTCGGACGCCTCAGAGAGCTCTCCCAACTTCTTTACAAAATCATTTATTTATGAAGTAGTTCATTCTTTTGTTATTATTTTATGATTGCTTCCCCTATTTCAGGTATTTAGTTTAGTTTCAGTGGGTTTTGTGAGGTTTTTAGCGGTTCTTTGCGGTTATGCGGAACCGCGGGGAATCACTTTCCTTGTGGTAATTTTCCACTATTTTTTAATATTTTACTGCTTAGCACTCAGTTCAATCCGGGGCCATAGTGCTATTTTTGTTTTAGCATTTGCCTGGTTCCTTTTCCTGTCATGAACCGAACGCGTCAGTCGGTTCCGATATATTTTTCTTCTGTGGGAACCGATCGTTTATATTTAAAAATATAAAACTTTTGTTGTGGTTTCGGGACCAACCGTTTTTCTTTGGATATTTCTGTAGTTCCTGACACTAATGTGAGAAACACCTAAGAAAAAGAAATGGACAAGACCAAATGGTTTTAAAAACTGTACTGGTTGTGGACAAATAATAACTAAAATGGATAGGCACGATGTGTATATTTCCTATTTGGGTACTAGTCGTATATTTGTAAACTGTGATATTTGCAAAACTTTCCGCCCTAAAGCCCTCAAGAAAAGGGCCCAGAAACTTGAAGAGATGGCTAACTGTGCCTCTCCTACAAAGCCTACAGTTGAGGCTTTCTCCACAAAAAAGATAAATGTAAGCCGAGGTAAGAAAACCTTGGAGAAATCTGACTCTTCTAAGTAAAAAAAAAAAAAAAAAAACAGTGTAACGGCCTCAGAACTGGTTCTGGTGAAAAGAAAACATAAAGAAAAACATACCACTACACCTCTTGCTGAAAAAGCAAAGGGGCTCTCAGTGGGTACACCAACAATGCCCGCTGCGGAGGAAATTGCCAAGGCCCTGCAGGTATTGAAGGCCCTCCAGGCTGTCAGTCCTTTGGCTCCTCCCTCAGTTCCACCGGTTCCTTCCTCGGTTCCCATGTCTCAGGAGCCAGCCTATTTGTATGAGGAACCAGAGGAAGAGGAGGAGGGGGAACCCATCAAGCCAGAAGTCTCCCCAGGGCAATACTTCAGTTCCCTCCCTGGGGCCCAGAGGCCTGTTCATCTCATAATTTGTTTGTGAGACAAATGATGGATACCCTCAACCTTTCTATCTGGGAGTCAGTTGAGGATGAAGAGGAAGCTGATTTCTTGGATATGATGGGTCTTACACCCAAAGTATGCCTTTTTGCAGATGACACAAAGATCTGCAACAGGGTTGATACACAAGGAGGCGTGGAAAGGATGAAAAGGGACTTGGCAAGGTTGGAGGAATGGTCAGAAGTATGGCAGCTAGGATTCAATGCAAAGAAGTGCAAAATAATGCACCTGGGAAACAAGAACCCAGGGGAAGAATACACAATGGGTGGGGAGGTAGTAACAACAACAAAAAAGGAAAGGGACCTGGGATAATCATATCAGATGACCTTAAGGTTAGCAAGCAATGTGAGAAGGCAGTAGGAAGGGCTGGAGGTATACTGGGATGTATAGGAGAGGCATCAGCAGCAGAAAACAGGAAGTTGTTATCCTCTGTACAGACAGTTGGTGAGACCCCATCTGGAGTACTGTGTCCAGTTCTGGAGACCCCATCTCCAAGGACATAGACAGGATAGAGGTAGTCCAGAGGAGGGCAACTAAAATGGTGCAGGGTCTGCAAGAGAAGCTGTATGAGGAGAGACTAAAGGAGCTTAATATGTATACCCTTGAGGAAAGAAGGGAGGGGACATAAGAAACTTTTAAGTACCTCAGTGGAATCAACAAAGTCCAAGAGGGTAGCATCTTTCAGAAAAGAGACGTGCAAGAACAAGGGGACACAATTTAAAGATATAAGGAGGGCAGTTCAGGGGCAATGTGAGGAAGTATTATTTCACAGAGAGGGTAGTGGATGCATGGAACAGCCTTCCTGAGGTGGTTGTGGGGTCTAAAACTATGGGAGAATTCAAGAATGCATGGGACAGACATAAGGCAATTCTTGTGGGGGGGGTAGGAAGAAATAGGCTGTTGGTTAACTAGGATCTACGGCCTATCCTGTAGGTAGGGAAATGGGCAGACTAGATGGGTCAAGCGGTCCTTATCTGCCGTCAAAGTCTATGTTTCACAAAAACACTGCTACTGCTCATCCATAAATCTCTAAAAAAGGTAGTACTAAAAATTCTGCAAACTCCTACTTCAGTGCCAGGGGTAGACAGGGAAGCAGATAAAAAGTATCAACTGCACAGGTTTAATGCTGACTTTTTATTTATTCACCCTGATCATAAGGGAGTGGTACAGGCTATGGTGTGTGATAGGGCTAGGGTGCCCTTGGCTTCCCACCCCCCCTGACAAGAACTTTAGGAAAATAGATGTCATGGGCAAGAAGGGATACATGGCAGCTTCACTTCTTGTCAGGCAAGCCAATTATATGGTCTATGCAGCCCAGTACCAAAAAGCCTTATGGACAACAGTGCTGGCCATGTCAGACAAGATTCATGGGGAAACCGCAGTGGATCTATCTGAGACTGCCAGGTCAGCTTTAGATGCCACGAAATATCAGTTTCATATGGCAGTAGATGCCAATGACACTGCCGCCAGGCTAAGGGCCCTTACAGTCTCAATGAGGAGGTTTGCCTATATTAGAGCCACAAACCTCTCTCAGGATACCCAAGCAAAACTAATGTATTTTCCTTGTGAGAATAATTCTCTTTTTTGAGATAAAACAGAGGCCTATATGAAAAAGGTGAAGGAGTACAAGGCCACCTAAAGAAGTAATGTGGCCAAAGGTAGACCCTCCACTTCATATAGGTCCCAGACTAGGGGAGGCAGAGGTAGGGGATCCTACTCCAAGCCTTTCTTCCAGGCCCAAGCCCTACCAGACTACCAACAGACCAGAGGGTACTTCAGGGGTAGGGGCAGAAGGGCGGTGAGATGTGCAGAGCCAGCCCGTCAGGCCAAGGCTCCACCGAAACAGAACCCCTGATGTGTTTGTACAGGTCGCCTCCCTCCCTACCAGTAGGTGGCAGGCTGGCTCACTTCCTCCAGGCCCGGCAGTCCATCACTGCAGACAAGTGGATGTTGGAGGTAGAGAGCCAGGGTCTGTCCCTAAGCTTCAAAACACTCCCCAAGCTAAGGAGCAGAACTTTTTCTCCAGTCACCCCATCAGAAATGGTGCCTTTGGAAGCAGAAGCTGCCAACCTTTTGCTCATCAGAGCAGTGGAACCTGTCCCTCTTTCACAGAGGGGCAAGGGGTTCTATTCCAGGTATTTCTTAACATAAAAGAAGAATGGGTACTGGCAACCCATACTAGATCTCTGACTCCTGAACAAGCATGTGACAAAGCCAAAGTTCAGAATGTTACCCTGGCTATAATAATCCCCACTCTCCAGCAAGGGAACTGGCTGGCATCCTTGGACCTCAAGGATGCCTGTTTCCAAATCCCAATCTGACCCAGCCACAGTAAATACCTGAGGTTCAGACTTCCCTCAGGTCACTATCAGTTTGCAGCCATGCTCTTTGGCCTAACCTCAGCCCCAAGGGCATTCACAAAGTGCCTAGCTGTAGTAGTGGCTCACTTGAGAAGGCAACGGGTCACAGTGTTTCCTTACCTAGACAACTGGCTTGTCGTAGGACAGTCCCCTCAACACACCAGAGCCTCCCTTGCTCTAGTTCATAGGACTCTGGAATTACTGGGATTTTTGGTAAATGCCCAGAAGTCCCAAGTAGAACCTGTTCAGGTACTGGACTTGACTGGAGCAGAGTTGGACAGACTTCAAGGCAGGGCATTCCTGCCCCAGGACAGGGTAAACAGCATCCTGAAACTGGCAGGGTCATAGAAACATAGAATTTGATGGCAGATAAGGACCGCTTGGCCCACCTAGTCTGCCCATTTCCCTACCTAACGGATAAGCTGCAGATCCTAGTTAATCAACAGCCTACTTCCTCCTACCCCCCACTAGAATTGCGTTATGTCTGTCCCATGCATTCTTGAATTCCCCCACTGTTTTTGACTCTACAACCTCCTCAGGAAGGCCATTCCATGCATCTACAACCCTCTCTGTGAAGAAATACTTCCTCACATAACCTCTGAGCCGCTCCCCCCTCTATCTTCAAATTGTGCCCCCTTATTCTTGCACATCTCTTTTTATGAAAGATGCTACCCTCTTGGACTTTGTTGATTCTCTTGAGGTATTTGAAAGTTTCTGTCATGTCTCCCCCTCTTCCCTCCTTTCCTCGAGGCTATACATCTTAAGCTCCTTTAGTCTTTCTTCATATGTCTTCTGGTGCAGACCCTGCACCATTTTGGTTGCCCTCCTCTGGATAGCCTCCACCCTGTCTATGTCTTTGCGGAGATGGGTCTCCTAAACTGTACACAGTACTCTAGATGTGGTCTTACCAACTGTCTGTACAGAGGGCCAAGAACTTCCTGTTTTCTGCTGGTGATGCCTCTCCCTATGCATCCCAGTATCCCCCCAGCCCTCCTTACTGCCTTCTCACATTGCTGGCCCACCTTTAGGTCATCTGATATGACTGCCCCCAGGTCCCTTTCCATTTTTGTTGTTGTCAGTATCTCACCCCCCATTGTGTACTCTTCCCCTGGGTTTTTGTTTCCCAGGAGCATTACTTTGCACTTCTTTGCATTGAATCTAAGCTGCCATACATTTGACTATTCCTCCAACCTTGCAAAGTCCCTTTTCATCCTTTCCACCCCACCTTGTGTATCATCCCTGTTGCAGATATTTGTCTCATCTGCAACGAGACATACTTTCCCTTCCAGTCCCTCTGCAATGTCACTTATAAAGACACTAAAAAGGACCGGCCCCAGTACTGAATCCTGTGGTACCCCACTAATAACCCCCCTTTCTTCACTGTGAACTCCATTTACTATTACCCGCTGTGTCCTGTTGTCCAGCCAGTGTTTTACCCAGGCTACCACCCTGGGACCCACTCCTAGGCTGGCTAATTTATTTATTAATCGTTTGTGTGGGACTGTTGTCAAATGCCTTGCTAAGGTCTAGGTAGGCCATGTCCACAGCCCCTTACTGGTCTACTACTTTGGTCACCCAGTCAAAGAAATCAATTAGATTTGTCTGACATGACCTTCCCACTGTGAATCCATGCTGCCTTGGGTCCTGTGCCCCACTGGTCTCTAGGTACTCAACAATTCTTTCTTTCAGAAGTGATTCCATCATTTTCCCTACCACTGAGGTCAAACTGACAGGTCTGTAGTTTCCTGCCTCTGTCTTGCTCCCACTTTTGTGAAGGGGAATCACATCCGCCCTCCTCCAGTCCTCAGGTACCACACCATCCTCCCATGATTTATTAAAAAGGGTAGTCAGTGGTGTTACTAGTTCTTCCCTTGGTTATTTTTAGAATTCTGGGGTGAATCCCATCAGGCCCCATTGCTTTATCCACCTTCAGTTTTAAGAGTTCTTTCAGAACCCTTTCTTCTGTGAAAGGACTAATATCAACCCCCCTATCCAGAGTGCTTCTATTGACTGGATTAGGTATCTCACCCTGCTTTTCCATTGTGTATACTGAGCAGAAGTATTCGTTCAGTATCCCTGCTTTTTTCACTGTCGCTCTGTCCAACCACCTTCCTCTTTATTCAGCCTCAGTATCCCTGCCTTAGTCTTTCTTTGCTCCCTAATGTACCTATAAAAGGTTTTATCCCCCTTCTTAACCGAGTTGGCTATCTTTTCCTCAGTTTGGGCCTTTGCTATTCTGACTGTCTTCCCTGCTTCCTTCTGCTTTAATTGGTACAGTTCTCTGTCCTGTTTCTTCTGTGTTTCCTTATTTCCAGAATGCTATCTTTTTCTCCCTTACCTTCCCTGCCACTTCTTTTGAGAATCATGGTGTTTTTTTCTTTCATTTTGATTTGTTTATTTGCTTCACACAAAGGCTTGTTACCTCTGTAATGGCAGTTTTGATGGTACCCCATTGTTGCTCCACCCCACCTTCTTGCCTGTTTGCTAGTGCTTTTCTGAGGCACTCTCCCATTTTGACAAAATCAGCCCTCCTGAACTCCAGTACCTTCACTTTTGTATGGCTTGACTCTACAGCTAAGTTTATCGTGAACCACACTGTTTGGTGATCGCTTGTTCCTAGGTGGCTACCCACTTCAAGATTGGAGATCCTCTCTCTGTCCCCATTTGAGAGTACCAGGTCTAAGATTGCTCCCTCCTGAGTGGGTTCCAAAACTAGCTGTTTGAGGCATGCCCCCTGTAGGGCATTGAGAATGACCTTGCTCTTGGATGTGGCTGCAGCAAAGGTGCTCCAGTCAACATCTGGCATATTCAGGTTCCCTCATCAGCAATATCTCCCCTTTCTCTGCCATCCCAAGGATGCCTTCTATCACCTCCTTGTCCATTTCCTCCCCCTGAGACGGGGGTCTGTATATAACCCCTGTGTGGATTGTGGTGCCATTTCCAGTCTCCAGGGTGACCCACAGTGCCTCCTCTCCTCCCTGTTTACCCTTTAGTTCTGTTGCTTTGATCCCTTCCCTCACATAGAGAGCTACTCCTCCTCCTCTTCTTCCCTCCCTGTCCCTCCTGTAGATTGTGTACCCTGATATGTTGACATCCCAGTCATGGTTCTCTGTGTACCATGTTTCTGTGACTGCCACAATATCCAGGCATCCCTCTTCCATCAAGGCCACCATTTCAGGGAGCTTTTTATCTAGACTATGGGCATTGGTACTCATTACCCTCCATTTTTTTTATGGCTTTATTTCTTTTTGCCCCATCCCTGTCCTTACTGCCTTTGTCTTTGTCTCTATTTGCCCCTGCCCTTCTCCCCATCGGCTGCTCTATCTTGGTGTTTACCTCACTAACTACCCTGATATTTCGGGGGGGTGGGCTAGGATTTCCCTTCTCCTTTTCAGTGCCTCCCCCCTTGGCTAGTTTAAATGCTTGCCAATGAAGCATTTAAACCTATCATCTAGGATCCTGGTTCCCTTGGGTCTTTCAAACTGAACAGACCCAGGCCTGCAAGACACTTCATGCAACTGCTAGGCCACATGGCAGCAGCCGCAGCCATGGTACCAGGTTCAAGATTCCAGATGACAGACATTCAGTTCCAGTTAAGAGCCCATTGGTCCCAGAGGAGGGATCCTCTGGCCAAGCTGGTACCTGTTTCAAAAACTCTTATACAGGCCCTGCAATGGTGGATGGACAGGGACAATCTCAGAGAGGGAACTGCTTTCCAAAAGGAAAGTCACTCCCTAGTGCTCACTAAAGACACCTCCCTCTTGGGGTGGGGGGCATACATGCTTGACCTCATGGCCAGCGGCATGTTTTCCCAGCTGGAATCACTTCTGCACATCAGTCTGTTAGAGCTAAGGATGGTATACCAGGCTCTTCAGTCATTTGCACCTCAGCTAGAGGGCAAGGTGGTATAAGTCAGAACAGACAACACAACTACCATGTATTACATCAACAAGCAGGTGAGCACCAGGTCAGCCTTGCTGTGCACAGAGGCCATGAAGGTCTGAAACCTGACCTGCTCCCTGCATGTCTCCCTGTTTGCCATCCATCTACCAGGCAAGGACACCATTCTGGCAGATTCGATCAGCAAGAACCATCACAAATGGTCCATAAACACACAGGTGCTACACTCAGTGTTCAGAAGGTGGGGCACACCAGAGATAGATCTCTTTGCCTCCCCAGACAACCACCAGCTGCCACAGTTCTGTTGTAGGCCTCTAGCCAAGGGGACTGTGTCACTGGATGTCCTAGCCTTGGATTGGTCAGGCAGATTTCTTTATGCCTTTTTTCCCTTTTCTCTCCTGCTTAAGGTTCTGATAAAACTCAGGACCCAGCCAGCAGCAATGATCCTGATGGCACCAGATTGGAGACAGCATTGAAAACTCGCTCCTGATGGCATTTCAGTGGTACAGCTGATTCGTCTCCCTCAGAGGCACAATCTGCAGACATCCTTGCAGAGGATACTGTATCCCAGCCTCAAGTCCCTTCGCCTCATGGCTTGGTTCTTGAAGACTTAGAGTTTCCCAGTATGCACCTTTCTGAAGAGGTCCTGAATGTCCTTAGGGGTTCTTGCAAACCCTCAACCAGGAAAACGTATCCTTCCAAGTGGAAGAGGTTCTCTATATGGTGTGGCCTCAAAGAAATCCACTCTGTTACTGCTGGGTTGTCTGTCTTATTGGACTATCTGACCCACTTGAATTCACTAGGCCTTAGGCCCTCTACCTTGAAGGTACTCCTGGCTGCAGTCTCAACATATATCTCAGCCAGTACAGACAGGTCCTTGGCATCTCACTCTGTCTTCAGGACATTTTTTAAAGGTCTCCTTTACCTTCAGCCTCCCTTGAGGGAGCCAGAGCCAGTGCCAGCCTGAGTTTCTGAACATTTACATTGCCAGGCTAATGGAACCTCCATTTGAGCCCATGGCAACTGCAGAGTTAGCGTTTGTTACCCGGAAAACTCTTTTCCTAGTAGCCATTACTTCAGCTAGATGAGTATTTGAGCTTCAGGCCCTGTGCACAGATCTGAACTATATCTATTTCCACAGGGATGAGGTGGTACTCCGGACTACTAGGAAATTACTACCTAAAGTCATTTTGGATTTCCACCTGAACCAGTCCATTACACTATCAGTCTTTTTCACTGCCACCTACAGCTCAGGAGAGCGGAGATTGCATTGCCTGGATGTGAAGAGGGCACTTAGCCACTACCTTGATAAGACCAAAGCATACAGGCCAGGGATTACCCAGTTGTTCCTCACTTATGGTGAGGTGGGTAAAGGTAAACCAGCATCTAGAGGAACCACTGCACACTGAATAGTGGCCTGCATTCAGTTCTGCTACAGCAAAGGTGGTAAGCAGCGACCCCTGGGCGTCAGGGCACATTCTGCCAGGGGCACAGCTGCATCAGTAGCTGCAGCAGGGAACATACCCCTACTGGAAATTTGCAAAGCAGCTACATGGAAAACTGTTCATACATTCACCAAGCACTACGGCTTAGGCATACAGTCCAGAAGTGACGCAGGTTTGGCACAGCAGATCTTACTTCGAGAGGACTCTTGCAGTAGGTAATCACCTTGAGGACTGTGCCCCCTGGCCCAGGACCACATGGAAACTTTAGCCAGCAGTGTCTGATGGAGGACCACCCACCCGACGTCAGCATGACCCCATATAGTGGGCGGTCCCTAGGCCCGCCTTCCTGTTCTTTCCTGCTGTCAACCTGATCACATCAGATCTTGCCGAGGTCATACACTGCAGTTTGACCACTGTTTGGGTGAGTATCCATTTATTTTTTCAGTAAACATTTGCATTTTTGTACATGTCATTGTCGTCTAACGTCGACCACAAGAACAAGTGTGCTTCGTGTGACGCACAACTCCCGCACAAGGATTCGTATTCTCTTTTGCCTCTTCTACCTAGGCCTGGAGCACAAGGTCAAGGACTGTGAGGCCTGTGCCAGTTTCAAACCAGCCACACAGAAGCGCCACCAGCCGGCCCTCAAAGCTCACCTACTGAAGCAATGAATGGCCACCATGGAGAGAGAACTCCAAAAATTTTGGAGTGCTTCATCCACGCCCACCGAATCCAGGCACAAGAGAAGCGTCGGGACCAGGACAGGTCCTCCTCCTGCCCTATGCTGCCTACAGACCCCTCGGGCAAGCGGCGGTGTTCTTCCTCCAGGAAGTTGGCCGCCATGACCCAGCCTGCCCTGCTTAAGGAGCAGTCCTTGGGCCCTCTGCTGCCAATAGTTCTAGTGACCGCAAGCACCTCAACTTCGGCCGAGGCCTCAGCTGCACTTAGACCCATCTCTTCTGCTGGGTCTGTCGCGCCAAGTGGGGTTGATAAGTCGCTCGTCAGGCCCTCCGACAAATGCCCAGCCCAGGCTGTTCTGTTGAGCTCAGGAAATCCCGGAGCCTACCTGGCTTCGACTGATAAGCCGGACATCAGCTTGTCTGATGTTCACACAGTCATTACGGCTGATAAATCAGGCATTGTCTCTGCCAACGTCCGCTCAACCGACCTGGCGTCGGGGTCCAGCGAGGGCCCTGATGAATACCAATTGCTGAACCTTTCTGAGCCTCCTCCAGAGTGTTCTCCCCACAGGGCCTCCTCCTCCTCATCATTGGAAGTGGTCCCTCCACCCTCCCCTATTCCAAGAGGGACAGAGGATGAGGGGCCTCTGGCAGGTAACTTCTCACTGAGCTCACCTCTGGACCTGGACTCAGGTACTTCTGGCAACCCTAACGGAACCAAGCCACCTGCTCCCCCGTCAGGGACTCCCCTGCCTCCGCCACATCTGCCACCTGCTGGCCCAATGTCAGACCCGGTTCTTCCAGGCCCCTCAGGTGCAGGCATTGGAGCTCCACAGGGTCCCCTGTCAGGGTCACCAGCAGCACCGTCAGGCCTTACACCAGGCCACTCTCTGTCAGCCCCTCCGCTGGGCTACTCTCCAATGGGCCCTCCATTGGGCCCTCTGTCAGGGTTCCCACTGTTGGGTTGCCCAACACCATATTTTCAAGTGTATAACCCTTTGGGCTATCCCCAGTCAGGGTTTCATGCACCAGGGTACGCGCCTGCCTACCCTTCGCAAGGATACCCAACGTCTCACTATCATACACCGGATTTCCCGATGACAGGCTTTACCTCAGGCTATACGCTGGCCTACCAGCCCCCCTTACCTCCTCAGCCTCCTCCTCAGATCCCATCAGACTTCAAAGCCATTTTCCAGTCCTCGTGGTTTGAAACCAAGGCACAGCTCGTTTCGGAGCTGGACAGCCATCAACCTCCCAGAGAGGTCCCCAGGAGCCCAGGGGTCCAACTGGTTAGGCTGCTACCAGCACCACAGCATCCCCCGATGACGCTTCCTCCGAAGGAGCCGATGTCAGGCTTGCCGCTAGAGAGGCTGCCTCCAGATTCTCGTGAACCAGCTCATCCCAATGTCCAGTTCTTGGATTTGGACCAGGATTCGGACTCTGACTCCTCCTCATCGGCGGCCTCAGGCTTTCAAACCCCACCCATTGAGGAGCCTCAGCTGAAGGAATCCCTCAAGTCCCCACCCTGGAGGACCCTTCATTCAAAGATCTGCTCCACAAAATAGTGGAAATCTATGAATGGAAGATGGACACCCAGGATCTTAAATGCCAAAGACTGGCTGAACACCTAGATATGCAGGAGGCAGCTCCTATTCTTACTCCACCCTGACTGAAGCCACATGAGGACCTAACATCTACTATATGGATGATGCCCTCCTCAATCCCAGTGGTGGCCAAGAAGGTGGACCATACTTACTGGACACCAGAGGGGGAAAGACCACCTAAGTACCCACCTCAAGGAGGACTCGGTGATGATTATGGCAGCCATGACCGTCTTCCAAGTCAAGTAGCATATGAGCACCTCCCTCCTGACAAGGAGTCGAGGCAGCTAGACCAATTTGAAGGAAATTACTCGGCAGCTTGCGCAGCACATATACTAAAATTGAACGATACAGAGAAGATTTGCATGGCCCCTCCAAAGGATGACACGAAATTGAAGCTGCCCATATTTTGGTCATTACACTCATCCCTTGTATCTATGAGAAAGAATTTCTTCACAGAATGGGTGGTGGACAAGTGGAACACCCTGCCAGAGGAAGTGGTGGGGGCTGAAACAATCACGGGATTTAAGAATGCATGGGATAGACATAAAGGAATTCTGGAGGTCAGAGGTAAGGGGCAACAGACTTCTAGGAAAACAAACTGAACTTACAAGCTCAAATGGGCAGACTGGGTGGGCCATAGGTCCTTATCTGCCGACACTATCTATGTATCTATGTACTCTTCTTCCACACTGGCCATGAGGGGACTGAATTATGTGGGCCACATGCTAGTCTATCAAAAATTGCTGTTCACCCAGCTGGAACCAGCCATAGAGGCTCTACTGGACTCTGAATCAAAGTCCATCCTCATGGACGCCATCCAACTCGCCAAGTGGCTTGCAGGCACTCCCTCAGGGCCATATATGACACAGTGGAGTTCTCGGCAAGGAGAACCGCTACAGTGGTTAGCCTCCGACGCTTCTCATGGCTGAGGGTGTCGGGTCTGGCTCAAGATGTCCAAATGGCCATCCAGGATGCCCCCTATAGAGGCTCCATCCTGTCTGGAGGAGATGCATAGGACATCATCACTAGCTTGCAAGACAAGGGCCAGGCTCTCAGGTCAATGCATACCATGTACCGAACCAAGTTCCAGGCAAAGAAACCTTTTTGTTGGCAAGGAAAAAGGAAGATGAAATGCAGCAGACAGCCAGATGTCAGCCCAAATATCGGGCTCTGTCTGCCATAGCCGCCCTTCCGGCAAAATCCCAGAGAGCTTTGGGTGCAGCTCTTCCCAACCCCCCCTTCACTTGACTCGTGGTCCGCTCTCCCTCCTCAGGGTCCATTGGAGGAGCTGCTGGGTGGAAGATTTGCCTGTCACTTGCCAGCGTGGAGAGCAGTGACGACCGACCTATGGGTCCTTCAGCTCACAGAGCAAGGCCACACTCTGGAGTTTCTGGGAAAACCCCCAGATAGGCCTCCAGTGCAGTCACACTATCCAAAGGTGCACATCCCTCTTCTTCGAGAGGAAATCCAAGCTCTGTTACAAAAAGAAGCAATAGATCCCATTCCGTACCACCAGGAAGGAAAGGGGTATTACTCCCACTTCTTCCAGGTCCCCAAAAAGACAGGAGATCTGCATCTGATTCTGGACCTCAGTGTTCTAAACCTGTACATACAGTGCAAAAGTTTTCGAATGCTGACCCTCCCAGGTCAGCTGCCCCTCCTGCACAAGGGACAGTGACTCTGCTTTCTGGATATGCAGGATACCTACCTGCATATTCCGATTTTCCAGGCCCATTGTTGCTACCTTCAGCTAACCTTTCAGAGGGAACATTTCCAATTCAAGGCCCTTCCCTTCAGCACCTCTGGTTTTCACCTAGTGCCTGGCAGTAGTGGTGGCGGCCCTGAGGCATTGGGGTCACTGTGTGTTCCCCTACCTCAACGACTGGTTTCTTCTGTAAGCCCTGTCGAGGGAGCAGCTGGAACTCTCCCTCTCAGCTATCCTGGATCTCTTTACACAAGTTGGGGTCACTGTGAATTTCCCAAAATCCCAACTTGCCCCTTTACAATGTCTCCAAATTATTAGAACACTGATGGATACTGTCCAGGGTATGGCTTTCTTCCCTCTAGACAGGACGGACACCTTGCAGAGGCAGGCCCGTCTGGTAGCCTCCAGCAGGAAGGTTTCAGCCAGGTCGATTCTTTGATTGTTGGGCCTTATGGTGGTGGCCATCCCCACCATGCCTTAAGCCAGGCTCCACATGCAAATTTCACAGTGGACGCTCAGGGCACAGTGGGATCAGAGGCTGGATGACCTGGACAATATGGTCATGGTCTCCGATTCAGTGCAGAGGGATCTCTTGTGTTGGCAGGATCTCTCCAATCTCACCAAGGGGATCCCCTTTCAGTCCCCTCCTGCCTCCCAGACTCTTGACAACAGATGCATCAGGGATGGGCTGGGGTGCTCACCTGGGGAACCACAAAACTCAAGGTACATGGTCCCAAGCAGAGCCTTTTCTTCACATAAACGTGTTGGAGATGAGAGTGGTGTTGTATGCCCTTCAGGCCTTCCAACACCTGCTTCACCAGGGCACACTGTTAGTCCATTCAGACAACATCTGTGTAGTCTGGTATCTCAACAAGCAAGGAGGCACCTGCTCATATCCCCTATGCAGGGAGGCAATATTGGTGTGGAACTGGGTTGTTCTGCAACAAATTCACCTCACAGCTGTTCATGTACTGGGCATGCAAAATGTCTTAGTGGACAGTCTCAGCTGCACCTGAGTAAGAGCCCACAAGTGGGAGCTCAAGCAAGGGGTGGTTGATCACATTTTCGACCTGTGGGATCAGCCGGAACTGGATCTGTTTGCCTCCCCATACAGCGCAAAACTACCCAGGTTTTGCTTCCTTGCTCCAGGGCATGGAGTTTTTTGGCGAGTCTTCCTATCTCTTTGCTGGACAGGTAGGTTTTTGTACGCCTTCCCTCCCTTTCCAGTTCTCCAGAGGGTGCTGCTCAGGCTTTAGGTGGAGGGGGCCCACATGGTTCTGATCACCCCGTTTTGCCCCCGCCAAGTTTGGTTCCCACTTCTTCAGCAGCTAGCAGTCGAACCTCTGGTTCCCCTGCCAATCTGCAATGATCTCCTGACTCAGGAGGAGGGCACGCTGGTCCATCCAGGGTTGAAAACCCTTCACCTTCACGCGTGGCACCTCAGGACGTAGCCGCTTCACACTTTGGAGTTTCCTTCAGGGTGGCGCAAGTCCTCGTAGAGGCCAGAAAACCTTCTATGAGGACAACCTATGCCATGAAGTGGAAACGTTTTTCCATTTGGGTCACCTCGAAGGGTTGGGACCCTGTTTGTGTCCTGTCCCATCAGTCATGGAGTATCTCTTGCACCTATATGACTTGGGCCTGAGTTATTCATCTTTGAAGGTCCATCTGTCACCTGTTTCTGCCTACCACTCATTGGTAGATGGTAGGACAGTAGCTCAACTGGAAGTTTCTAAAACATTCCTGAAGAGAATTCTGCATCTCGAACCCCCGGTGTGCAACCCCACGCCACCTTGGGATCTTAATTTTGTTTTAGAGAAATTGACTCTGCCTCCTTTTGAACCGGTTGGTTCCTGTGATATGTGCTATTTGTCCTGGAAGGCGCTTTTCTTAGTGGCAGTTACTTCAGCTCAAAGGATTTCCAAGCTTCAGGCCCTGATTTGTAAGGAGCCTTATTTGATTTTTCTTAGAGACTGGGTGGCTCTTCGTATCGACCCTAAGTTCTTACCCAGGGTGGTTTCTGAGTTTACATTCTACCAATCAATTCAACTTCTAGTGTATTACCCTGAACATTCTAATCAGGGAGAAGCGATTCTTCATACTTCAGATGTACATAGAATCTTGCGCTGTTACACTAACAGGACAAAGTCTGTCCAGAAAATGGATCAGCTTTTCGTTTCATTTGCACCCAAGAGAGAAGGGGCAGCAGTTTCCAAACAATGCTTGTCAAAATGGCTGGCAAACTGCATAATTTTCTGTTACCAGAAGCATGATAAAACCCTTACGGAGGAGGTCAAGGGGCAGTCCACCAGGAGCATGGCTGCCTCTACTGCTTGTTTCAGGAATGTGTCAGCCGCTGACATTTGTGCTGCAGCTACCTGGAGTTCAATCCACACTTTCACAAAACATTACAGTCAGGACATTGCTTCTAGGTGCAGGGCAGGTTTTGGCCTAGCTGTGCTTCAGGGACTCCTTTCCTGACCTGTCTGCATTTAGCAGTTTCTTCCTGCCTCCGTGTTTCAGCTTCTTCTGATTCACACTGCTTGGGACTCGGTCCTCAAGGTGATTACCTACTGCAAGAGCTCTTTTGAAGTAAGATAGTGCAGTTACATAAGAACTTACCATAATAGTAGATCTTCGAGAGAGGCTCTTGCAGTAGGTAACCTTTTTCTCTCCCTCCATCCCCCAAATTTATGTTTTTCTTACTTTTTCTTTATGAGCTTATTCAGAGCTCCAGGAGCCCCTTTTTCCCTTTCTCCTGTCGCTTCTCTTTAGAGTTCTCTGGCAGGAGAACTGGAAGGCGGATGTGGGGACCGCCACTATAGGGTCACACTGACATTGCCTGCGGACGCCGAGTGGGCGGTCCCCTATTAGACACTGCTGGCTAAAGTTTCCGTGTGGTCCTGACGCCAGGGGGTACAGTCCTCAAGGTGATTACCTACTGCAAGAGCCTCTCTTGAAGATTTACTGTTACAATAAGTTCATACATAACTGTACTTTCTGCAGAGCCTTTTTCCCAATTAGGTTCTTTGCCCTACCTCCAAAGGTAATGCTTGGTAATCTGCATTTGTTAAGCATACCGAGTGATTCCTGGGGTTTGAAGAAAAAATTACTCACCATAGTAATTATGTTTCTTCCAGGGGATCACACAGTATGCTTAAGTTCCTACCCTGCTTTCCCTACCAGAACAAGGAAAAAGGGATCCCTATTTTGCATCCCTGCTGGTCACTATATGTCTTATTGTTTTATTAGGATTCATGTTTGAGAGTTTTATAAACCAGTTTTGTTTAATTATGGTCCGGTCTCACAGGGACCATTCTTTAAGGGGCTCATACAGGGTAATAGTGTTACATAGTTTAACTAGTTAGGGTACTTACACTTTGTTAGGCTTCATAATGAAACTGAGCACTTCAGAGTGCAGCAGTTACTAGGGGCAGCAGTTTGAAATTGGCACGAGCCAATGAGAGTTCCATCATTTACATACATTCTATTCTCTCTGTGGTAGTTCAATACTGAAGGCAGACTACATTTGTTAAGCATACTGAGTGATCCCCTGGAAGAAGCATAATTACTATGGTGAGTAATTTTTTCTTTCACTTTGCTTGAGCATTACTTATTATAGTGCCTTTACAACTGATACTCAGTGATCTAAGCTATTTTAATTTTTCATAACATTTGAGAATTGTTCTTCCATGTTGAAACAGTTGTACAAACCTTTTTCATTTCTTTTGGTATATTTTTGGTAGTCATTTAACTAGTTCTAGTAGTCACTGTTGAACCTATTTATTTTATTTTATTTATTGAATTTTGTTGACCCGGTAGTCCCACTGAGACTAGAAGTCCCTTTTTCAGGGCCAACCGGGGGGTGGGGGATACAGACGGTAACCAACTGAAACTGAACCAGATTAAGCTGTTGGTGATATTTTTAGTGAATGGGGAAAATTTGGCCAGGACACTGGGGAAATTTTCCCAGTCTTTTTTTAGAAGTGCCATGGAATCTTTAATGTCCACCTGAACAACCACCAGAACAGGCAGACAGGAACTCGGTTTAACGTCTCATCTGAAAGACAGCACCTCAGGAGTGCAGCACCCCTCTCATTTGCACTACAGTTTCAGTATTTGGATTTAACCTAGGTGCCTGGTGTGGGGATAGAACCCATAGCCTTCTGATCTTCCGGCCTCAGAGGTGAGTGTGCAACCTGCTGAGCCACTGACACTGACAGCTAACTTTAGAAATGACCTAGCTTTAGAAATAAATCTGAGATTAGAATGCATTTGTGAGCATGACCACACAGCACAGTTTGAATTTTATTCTAAGTTCTCAAATTAGTATAACATTTTAAAGCTCTGGGGTGGCTCATTCCATGGGAATGATTGCAGTTGTTAAGCATAGTGAGGGAACCCATTGGAAGAAACAGCATTATTATGGTATTTTTTTCTTCTGATTCAGCAAACAAAAATAAAACAAAAAACAAGAACAAACCAGTTTGTATTTCTTTTTTTTTTTAGACTTGGCATTTCCAGCTCATGTGGCTGCCTTCAACGGGGACCTGGTGACATTGAGAAAATTAGTGGAAAGTGGAGTAATTAACATTAATGAACGTGATGATAGGGGCAGTACCCCTATGCATAAAGGTGAGTAGGCATGTATTGCTGATCTGGTTTATGTGTTTTTTTTAAAGGTTTCTACTTAAAAATACAGTAAAGAGGGACATGATCATATCTCACAACCCTGTGATAGATTGTGATTTCATGGAAGCAAAGGACAAGCATCCAAAACTAGAGGCACAGTGTCAAAAGATTGAAACCACCTAATAAAACTGCATGAATTAAGTGTATGGATTCAAATGTTTGTTCTGTTTTGGTTCCACATTGTTACTGGGATAAATCACAGCAGCTTGTTAATTAAGGTTCCCAGCTAGAGACTGGCATACAAACAAAGCTGTGGCATCATCATGGAATCCTGCCTCTCTTAAAGTTCCATTGACAGAAGCCAGTTCTTGTATGCAAGCCAAGGGAGAAATTGCATTTACTCTTGGCCCCTGCCAACCCTGAATTTCTTTACAAAGCCATTGCCTATCACTGTGTTTAAGATCATTCACTACATTGGAATTGCTGACGCCCAAAATCAAGACTAAGGGATCAAGCTGCTTTAATTGTTTCTGCCCAGGCTTATGGAGCTTCTCTTCGGTACTTTACATCCCCTCTATGGGACGTTGCCATTCAAGTTTCAGTAATCTCAGTGGCTTTATTGTGTTTATCAGGGAGTCTGTCCTGTTGTAAAATGCAACTGTGTTTTTTTTTTTTTTTTTTTTTTTTTTTTTAGCGTTAGCTGTTTCATTTAACATCTGTTCTTTTTATAACCACTGTATGTAATTAGTAGTTAGAATACATTTTATATGTTTGTATTGACGCTTGTTTGTTTATGTAGTAGGGCTCCATTCTAAATGGAAAAACTTTGCTCTATTAGAACCATCCTTAAATGAAATGAAATACGCTAAAGGCAGTCTTGGAAGCTTTGGGGGTGCTCCTTGTGGTCTCATCCAGATATGAACAGGTTTTTTTTTAGAGAGGTCAGCAGATCCAGACTGATTTATAGATCCCTCAGGGCTGAGGGTCAGCAACCATTGAATAGATACCCAAGGAACATAGCTTTTAATCAAAACCATTCCTTTCAGACAGTTTTTGCTCCTTTCATAAATGTGGAGGACAGAACAATAATGGCACCTTTTCCAGTACTAAACACTATGCCAGTGAGGCAAGAGATCCTATTCCCACAGGCCATTTGGTGAACCTGACTGAGTTGGCTACTCAACATGAAGTTTTGTGATTCCATTTTTGCCTTGAATTTCTGAGGTTTTACTACAGAAGGGCCAAGATCGCATCAGATGCCTGAGTGTTGGAGATCGTATCTCATGTTACGCAGTAGATTTCTCTATGGTGTCATCAAGGAAATGTTGCTTCATGTTTCAAGTTTCAAAAATCCCAGAAAGCACCAGGCAGAGATTAGACTTGCATCATCTCCCTATCTCTCCTATCTCCCCAACTCTCCTTCTCCTTATGAGACCCTACCCCAGCGTATCTTCCTTTTCTATACCAAATTGCTACTCCCTTTCCCTGGTTAGGCAATCTGTTGCAACCTTATGTCCAAAATGTATTTTTACAGTGTTACTATATTTATGTTGATATTATGTTCCCATCACCAATAATGTATTCCTTGTTAATCAGAAATGTTACATATGTTATGTATACTCTGCCCAGGTCCACCTTTAGCCTTAACTCAATGGTGTTTCGCCTGGTAAAATAAAGATTATTGATTGATTGATTGATCTGCTCAGTATAGAACCGATGATGCTGGTTCCACCCCAAGAAAGGAAAATATGCTTCGGTTTGATGTACTTTGTAGTCCCCAAGAATTTAGGCGGCTTTTGCACTATGCTTTCTCTTGGGATCTCCACTCATTTGTCAGACCAGTCAAGTTCAAGGTGAAATAACTCGGCTCAATTGCAGAGCAGTTCAACCAGGGGATTCCTAACTTATATTGATATGTTGGATGCATGCCTGCACACTCCAATCCATTGCTTCCATCAGGAACTCTGGAAGTTTGTAGTCTGAGGGCTGCATTTTCAGTACCAGGCACTTCCATATAGAATGATCTTGGTTCCAAATGCATTAATAAAAATAATAATTTGGTTAGTGACTCATCTCTGGAAAGAGGCTTACCATGTGTTTCCCTGTCTAGACAATATTTTGATCAGGGTATCATCAGATTTCCTAGCTTGCAGGTCAGTTCAAAGGACCTTGCAGGTCATCCTGGACCATAGCTGAGTAGTGAATAAGTGGAAGTATTCTCTTTAACCCACTTAGAGACTGGAGACTTTGGGAGAGAATTTTTGCGCAGGCTTCATTCAAGTTTTCCTCTTCCATCAGTCAATAGAATCTCATTCCAGAGATTCATTTATTCAGGAATCAGAAAGTCATATCAGCTTACTGATACCTAAGTTTTCATTTCATGACAGTCTTTGTAAAAATTACTCACTTGACCCAACTGCTTATGAAGCTTTTACAAATCCATGTGCTGTCTTGTTGATCACCAGTATCAAGCGTTCCACATTTTAGTGTGGATTCTGTGATCTATCCTCCAGTTTCTAGAATAGTGGGAAGACAATCAAAACCTCATAAGAGTCTCTTCCCTGTCTTTTCCAATAGAGTTTTTATGTCGACCAACTGCCACCTGACAACTGGGAAACAGTTTTAGATCAGCTTCAGTTACATGTATTACGGGTTTCTGAGGAGTTGAATTTCCCAAGGAATCTGTTGGACATAAGTGCCATCTTTGTAGCATTGGTTCACTTCCAATGTCAGATCAGACTTTGGTGAAAAATGTGATCACACAATTTACTTGCAGTTGCCTGCATAAAACAGAAAGGCAGCAGAAAAGTGAAGTAATGCTAACAAAGGGATGTAAAGTTTTGTACTGGGCCAAAGTGAATCTGGAATCTCTTTTGGCTGTTCACATGGCAGGGCAATTAAATTATCAGGTGGAATGGCTCAGCCGACATTATGTGAACCTGTGGGAATGACCACTGAACAAGCAGGTATTTCAGTATATTTGTCAGATGTGTGGGAAGCTGGACATAAGCCTCTACAAATCCCGAAAGCTTGCAGAAAATCTGATTTTCTTAAATGATGCAGGTGGCCAAAGGCAGATGCCCTAGATGTACTGTCCCAACTCTGGAACTTTGAAAGAGTCTGTCATTTCCTTCCACTTTCTGTAATCCTAGCAGTGTAAGAAAGATTCATGTATCCTTTGAGAAATCCTGCCTGATGGCTCTGGAGTGGTCAAAAGGTTCTAGTTCTGAGATCTGGAAACTCTGATAGTTTAGGAATTGTACGAGATTCCACTGTGATGGGATTTTCTCACCCCAGGAATACTCCAATGTTTCTAACTCTTATGCAGTACACCTTTAAGCCAGATCTGCCCTGAGATGGAATGTTATGCTAATTAATGGAACACCACTGGCATGTGCCACTTTTCAAATGCTACCCCTATCAACTGCCTACATTCTAACCTCTCAGATTTCACTCTCCAGCTGTCAAGACTAGATGCTTGGAGATCTTCTCCTGAACATCTCATAGTGAAGACTTATAAAAAATATATAAGTATTCCTTATTTTTTCGTTTGCTGCCCTTATCTTTGGTTTTTAGCTTAACCACTAAGTTTATTTTAGTTAAAATTTTTGTTTTTCTTGGTTTCTCCCGGTTCGGCATAACCAAAGGGGAACCAGGAATTTTTTAGTCTAGAGTGGAGTTTTGTGAAAGAAACGCATTTATTTTAGCTTAAATTGTTTAAATAAATTTATTTTGTGTAACCGCTAATACCGATTACCGAACCGATAACCTCGGTTCCTTTTTGTATCGGTTCTCGGTTCTGATTGGTTCTCTGATTTGTTCCTGAAGCGACCGCAACTGCAAACTATTATTTAAAATTTAAAATCCTTTTGCAGTTTGTGTTTTTCTGCCAAATTGGGCAATATATCAGAAAAACCTAAGAGGAAAACCGGTGAACCCGGTTTTAAGAACTGTACTGAGTGTGGAGAAGTATTTGCCAAGGCAGATAAACATACTTCATGTGTGGCCTGTCTTGGCTATGAGAATTTAAAGTCTGATTGTGAAATGTACAAGATCTTTCCTGAAAAAATGTTGAAAAATGTTTGGAAAGGCTCAAAAAGAAGTTGCCTCCACCTGAGTGTCCCTCAGGCTCTGACCAGCTGACACCCTCAGTGCCTGTGGGTGAAACCACAGAGACCACTACCTCTACCCCTGATACAGGTACCAGGGTCCTTGGAAAAAGGCCTGCTGAACTGGCTAGCTCTCCAGTTTCATTAAAGAAAACTAAAAAATATAAACACACTCTGCTGGACAGCGTTTGGGGACTTCTGGAGTGACTGAAAATATGCCTTCTCCACAGGAGATTGCACAGGCTTTTAAAGCCTTTCAAGCTTTACAGGGGATGCTGCCTGCTGAAAAGCAACCACCAGTCCAGACCCCTACTAAATCTACCCAATCTTCCTTCCATGATGATATGGAGGAGTGTGGGGAGTATGAGGAAGAAGGTGAAGGGGAGCCTATAGAGCCTGAACAGGAGTTTGGTTCACCTCCTAGAGCCTCAGAAGATTATTCCTCCCATTTCACATTTGTTAGAAAAATGGTAGATGCCCTTGACATAACTACCACTGAAGTGATAGAGGATGAAGAGGAAGCAGAATATTTAGAAATTAAATGCAGTGTCAGTGGCTCAGTAGGTAGCACACTCGCCTCTGAGGCCGGGAGATCAGAGGGCTGTGGGTTCAGTTCCCACATCTGACACTTGGGTTAATATCCCAGTACTGACACTGTAGTGCAGCATGAGAGGGATGCTGCACTTCTGAGGTGCCGCCTTTCGGATGAGACATTAAACCGAGGTCCCATCTGCCTAGATTGGTGGTAATTCAGGTGGATGTTAAAGATCCCATGGCACTTATCGAAAAGAGTAGGGGAATTTCCCTGATGTCCTGGCCAAATTTCCCTCATTCACTAAAAATACCACCAACAGCTTAATCTGGTTCAAGGTCAGTTGGCATTCATCTGTATCCCCCTTCCCCGGGTCGTGCCTGAAAATAGGCAGGATTTGTCTAGTGCACTTACCCGGTCAACAAAAACTAAATAAAAAAAAATAAAAATAAATAGAAATGATGGGGTTAACACTAGGGCTGCACGAACCTCTAAAAGTTCTACCTCGCAAACTTTCTGAGTAGAACTGAAAAAAAGTTCTACCTGGTTCTACCAGGTAGAATCCAGTAGAATTGGGATTACCAGGTAGAACTGGGTTCTACCATTTATAACCAAGTTCTACCAAGTAAAGCCAGGTTCTAGTAAATAAAACTAGGCTGTACTAAGTAAAAAAAAAACAAGTTTTACTAAGTAAAACCAGGTTCTACAAATATCCCTGTGTTTTACTACATAAAGTACCTGACTCGATGCAGCCAGCAGTGCTATATTTACCTGCTAGGGAACAAATATCCATGTGTGTTATTGCTTAAAGTACTTGACTCGACGCAACCAGCAGTGTTGTATTTACCTGCTTAGGGAGAAAATGTCCCTGTATTTTTCTACTTAAAGCACTTGACTCGACGCAGCCATGAGTGGTAAAAAAAAAATAGCAGCACTTCTCAGGCACAGCAGGCAACAGTGACAACAGTACAGAAAATTCAGGACATTGCAGGAGTAACTCATCGTGGTACTCAGAGGATGAGACACAAGGGCCATCATAGTGCGGCAGCCAGTCTTAGTAAGCACAGTGATGGATGAGGAAGAAATCAGTGAAACAGATCCTGAGTTTGTAGTAGATAAAGTAGCAGTCAGTCTGTCAAGTAGCAGCAGTTCTGTGGAGTGGGATGATGATGATGAGGACTACGGGCCAGCAAAAGAGCAAAAAAAGAGTTCTAGGAAAGATGGTGGTGCTAAGAAAAAAATTAATGGGGCATAATGAGCCAACCTCACCTGCAGTGGAGAAACAGAGAATAGAAGATGGACAGGTTTCTAGAGGAGTTGAGGCAGGAAGAGTTGCTGTGCATCAACATTTGTTGATTGGCATGGAGATGGAAAGATCTCAGAGATACTGGCAGCAGCTGAGGCTGTGGTGGTGCCATGGGCAGTGGAAAACATATCCTCCCCATAAGCAGCAGTACAACAAAATCTGTGAAATCCGTAGTGTGGGATTTTTTTTTTTTACACAAGATAAATCATCCTGCAGTCATGTGATTTGCAAATTATGCAAAACAAAATTAAGTCACATTAAAGTGGGTACCAGGATGGGAACATGAACAATGATAAGACATATGAACAAGTCTCACATTTATCAGTATCAAAAAGCACAAAAGGAGCACACAAAAGTTGTTACACTGTTGCACTCTGCTGAGGAGGAGGAGGATGATATGGATGTTTACCAAGGTCACGGTGATGATGTAATTGATGCTGAGTTGGAGGATGATGAAAGTCTGACTTCCAGTCAAAGCACAACATTTTCAATTTTGTGTTTCTTTACCCCTCTGAGCCCATTACCACAGCCTGCCAGGAGTCATAACCATCCATGTCCACGACATGTACCTCTCGTGGTGGTAAAAGTCAAGGGAAGCTACCAAGAAAATCTGCTGATATCAGCAAGTGTAGCAGTCATCAAATTTCACTGAAAGACTATTTTGAGCCGTCACAGAAATATAAGCCCAACAGGCCTGAGGCAAGATGATTAACAAAGGCAATTGGAGAGATGATATCCACCGACTTGCTACCATTCTCCATTTGTGTCTAACCCAGGCTTTAAAGCATTAATGGAAATCGCTGTGCCCAAATATCAAGTCCCCAGACAGACTTATTTCTCAACTGTTGCCATCCCAGACTTGTATGATGCCATTCGTAACAGTGTGTCTGAGACTTTTAAAGGTTCAATGGGCAAAAAGATCCATGTCACAACAGATATGTGGACCAGTGGCCAGACGACTAACTATATGGCTGTGACTGGCCATTGGGTAAACTTTCCTCCCCCCTCCTCCTCATCATCATGTAGTGGCACTGGTGGCAGTAGCAGCAAAAAGCAAGGGTCTTTCTCTGTTCGCAGCAGGCAGCATTAAGTATTTACGGTTTTGAAAAAGTTCACAAAGTGGAACATCTTTTGGAGGGCCTTGAAGAAAAGTTTGCCAACTGGCTAACTCCAAAGTCCTTGCAACCTGAGTTTATAGTGTCTGACAATGCTTCTAATATTGTGAAAGCAGTAAGGCTTGGTAATTTTACACATGTACCATGCTTTGCACACACTGTTAACTTGGTGGTGAAAGACTTTATCAGTGAGGATCAAAATGTTCTGAACTTGATTGCAGCTGCCCGCACTGTGTGCACCCACTTTGGCCATTCTGTTAAAGCCAGAAAGTTGTTGCAGCAGATTCAAATAGAAAACGGCCTACTTCTCCACCAGATGATCCAGGAAGTTCCAGCCAGGTGGAATTCCACCTACTATATGATGCTAAGAATGCTTGAGCAGCAGAAAGCCATCCATCAATATGCAGTCCAACATGGCATTGGGAAAGGAGATGTGAATATCAGCCCCAATCAGTGGCATCTGATGGAGAATCTTAATTGTATTCTTAAACCCTTTGAGGAGGCTACACGAGTTGTGAGCTCCGAAGGTGCTAGGCTAAGCCAGATATTGCCCTTAATCTCACTCATCAGAATGAGACTAGAGTGTCTTGAGTCACAGTTCATTGACACTGATAACATCAGTGCTGCATCCGTTGTGGGACAAATGTTGAACACATTCC
This sequence comes from Neoceratodus forsteri, assembly GCA_016271365.2. Classification (NCBI taxonomy): domain Eukaryota; kingdom Metazoa; phylum Chordata; order Ceratodontiformes; family Ceratodontidae; genus Neoceratodus; species Neoceratodus forsteri. The sequence goes on along the minus strand of CM057458.1, from coordinate 1,338,315,095 downwards.
TGGCTGACGAGCGCATTGTAAATATGTACAAAGCAGAACATTACATTTTGGCCACTCTTCTCGATCCTCAGTTTAAGGATACAGTTGAGACATTCTTCAAACCACATGACTTTAAAGATCTGGAATACTATCGCAAACTGTTAATTGAGAAAGTGTCGGCACGTATAGTTGAGAAAAGTAGTACATCATCAGTACCCTTGTGGCAACATTCAAATTCTGAACAAGATCTGGTGGAGAGGGAGAGAGCACAATCTGCCATTGCTGCTGCTGCTGGTGCCACCACTACTGATGTTTTTTTGTCATCAAACACCAACCAGAACTGCTGCTACGCCACAAGAGGACAAACCACTGTGGGACATGCTGTCAGATTTTGGTCTGATAAAGACAGCTGGAAAGGCTCACCCAGCTATTGTGGTACCAGAAGTCCCTGCTGCAAAAATGGTGAAAGATTATATGGAGGAGGCTGTACATCTCATTGCAGGTGACAAACCATTGTTGTATTGGCAATAGAAAAAATCTATGTGGCCTTCTTTAACTGAGATCGCAATTAAGTACCTCAGTTGCCCACACGCAAGCACATATTCCGAGAGAATTTTCAGTGCTGCTGGAGCAATAGTGAATGACAAAAGAACATGCCTTTCCAAAAATAATGTAGAAAGGCTCAGTTTTCTTAAAATGAACCTGCCACAGTTCAAAAACATACACTGTCCAAAATTTATGCAGGCTGACAGCACCCAGATGTCATGCCACGCTAATTTATGGCCCATGGCCACAGCCATTGGGTTCTATTAGTGGTTCAGTAGAGGGTTACTACTTGTGCCAAGCTTCAAGCAGGAGCCGCTCAGTAGCTGTACTGTTGTTACTGTTGCCTGGATTGCCTGAGAAGTCCTGCTTTTTTTTTTTTAACCACTCATGGCTGCGTCAAGTACTTTAAGTAGTACGTCACAGGGATATTTGTTTCCTAGCAGGTAAATACAGCACTGCTGGCTGCGTCGAGTCAGGTACTTCAAGGTAGTAAGACACAGGGATATTTGTTTCCTAGCAGGTAAATACTGCTGGCTGCATCGATTCAAGTACTTAAGTAGTAAGACACAGGGATATTTTCTCCCAAACAGGAAAATACAGCACTGTTGGTTGCGTCGAGTCAAGTACTTTAAGTAGTAAGACACAGGGATATTTCCTCCCAAACAGCTAAATACAACACTGCTGGCTGCATCAAGTCAAGTAGTAGTAAGACACAGGAATATTTTCTCCCAAACAGGAAAATACAGCACTGCTGGCTGTGTCGAGTCAAGTACTTTAAGTAGAAAGACACAGGGATATTTTCTCCCAAACAGCTAAATACAGCACTGCTGGCTGTGTCAAGTCAAGTAGTAGTAAGACACAGGAATATTTTCTCCCTAACAGATAAATACAGCACTGTTTGCTGCGTCGAGTCAAGTACTTTAAGTGGTAAGACACAGGGATATTTTCTCCCTAACCGGTAAAGACAGCACTGCTGGCTGTGTCGAGTCAGGTACAGGTACTTTAAGTAGTAAAACACAGGGAGGTTATTTTTATTTCTCACACAGGTAAAAAAGACAAGCACTGTTGGCTGTACTTAAGTAGTAAAAAAAAGTAAACACATGGAGATTATTTATTTTCCACAGACTCTGAGCAACACAGCAAAATGAGTTGAGTGAGTCACTCTGACTGACCCTCCCTTCCCCTCTGTTATCCTTCCCTTGTGGCACTGGTGGTGAAGGACCAGGTAACTGAATTTTTAAACTATAATTTTTTTGCATTGCCAGTATCTGATATTTTTATTTATATATTAACATAGGACTAGAGTTAGGAGAACTAGTCTAGGAGTCAGGAGGAGGACCAGGAAATGTAGAATGCACTACTGAAATGGATGAATATATCCATTGTAATAGGCTAGCTAGCCATCCCAGGCCACAGTGACAAAAGACTGAGACACAAATTGCAAGAGTAGTGCTACTACTGTTTTCTTTTTGCCCTGAATTGTGCAGGTATAGGTAGGTAGTAGGAAATTATTAAATGGATATTATTTTTCTCACTGAACAACACACAGTCTCAGACCATGTGTAAATACTGAACTTAATATGCACTTTAGTTTACTTTATATTTTTAACTTTTTTCCACAAGAAGGAATACGTAAATAAAGAAACGTCGTCTGATCATTTAAAATTGAATACGAACGAATGATCATCAAAATCTAAAGTTCCAGCATGATAAAATGATAGAACTAGAAAAAGACAGACTATATCCCTACTCCTTCCCTACTAGGTCCAAACAGGGATGTAACCAGCGGTCTTCTCTGAGGACCTACTATATCCATGAGTGTAACTCACAATTTTGTAACATTATGTAACCTAAGTAACATACAAACTACTACATATAGAATAGTGGATGGGTGACCATCCGCAATAAGGCTGTGTTTCCATCGAGGTTGTTGATGACATCATGGAGACCTCAAGAGAAGCTTGAGAGGTCTCCGTGATGTCTTCAACAACCGAGACGGAAACACAGTCATAGTTGTGGATGGTTACCCATCCACTATTTTTTATAGTATATGGTTCCTGGCTTGTGTCTTTTTTCATTTTTTCCCCAAGTTGACGGTTACCTTCGTGATGTTATGCTGCTCCCGCTCCGACTCGTCCCACTCTCAGGTCAGCTTCACCCCGTCCCGCTAGCTCGACACCACTTAGTTTAAAAATAAAAAAAAAAAAAAAAACAGCGATTCACTTTAGTGACACAGAGCCTTGTGAGACTCTCCGTGTCAAGAAGATGAGGGTCCCCCCAACCGGCACTCACTTAATCGCGCCTCCATGTTCCACATTTTTTTCTTCTCAGAGCGTTGTTAAGTAAGCCAATCAGGTGGCAGGGCAAGGCAAAAAAGTTGTTGTACTATCGATGTGACGTTAGACCGATAGTACAACTTTTTTGACCTTTGAACTGTCCTACAACAAGATTTTGAAAGTCACGGCTTTCTATTCATTATAAGCCCTAACCGTATACTATATTATGTAACCTAAGTGTCTATGTTAAATGTTCTTTTTACTGTACCTGTAATGTTATCCTCTGTTTTAATCTGCACTGTAATAACTGTCTTGATGTCTGCCCCCCCCCCGCGACAAGGTGCCTTTGTAAATGAGTCTCTGACTCAAAGGTTGTAAACCTGATTTGTAATGAATAAATGAATAAATGAAAAAATATGCTCTCAGCACAGCATGGCACCTCGTCCCTCTCTCTCTCACAACACACTGAATGAAAGTGAGAGCTCATGGTGGAGCAAGTATAACATCCCCTTCCCCACGTGTTTTGTGACCTGTTTCACCAATGGTCACTACTGTTGCTACCAGTTTAACAGGGAGAGGTGGAAACATCCCACCATCATCAAATCATACCAGTCCTTATTCACTGATTGATGTGCTGGGAGCTGGTCTCCTGACTCTCCGATTTGTGCACCACCTGACTGAGGGAGAGGAGAAATGGACGTATGCGCTCACTGCAACTCGATATGGAGGTAAAAAATAAATAAATAAATCGGGCGAACTGGCATGAACCAAAGTTTGCATTTTTGTAGAAACTGTTCTAAATGAGCAGACAAACACGAACAAGGGGGTTCGACTGTTTTAAATAAATCGGCTAACCGAACTTGCAGTCCTAGTTAACACCCACCAAGAAATTATTGCTTCCTGTGAATAAGTTCTTTAAAAAGGATGTATTTAAAATCCTTCAGACACTTGGGTCTGACCCTCCTTTAGACAAAAAGCTGGACAAGAACTATCAGCTGGACAGGGAAGGAGTTGAATTCTTGTTCTTCCACCCTGACCACCAGGGAGTGGTACAAGCTGCGGCCTGTGATAAGGCAAAAGTACCTCTGGTATCTCACCCTCCTGAAAAAGATTCCAGAAAAATTGATAGAATTGCCAAGAAGGGTTACCTGTCAGCTTTCTTTGGCCATCAGACAAGCAACTTTTCAGACTTATGCAGCCCAGTATTAAAAGGCTCTGTGGCAATCTGTCATGGCTATAGCAGATAAAGCTCCATCTGGTCTCTCAGTTGACTTAGCTGAGACTGCTAGGTTTGGCTTAGAAGCAGCCAAATACAAATTTCAGATGGCAGCCGACACTAATGACACTGCTGCCAGGTGGATGGCTAACACTGTCACTCAGAGGAAGTCTGCTTGGTTAAGAGCCGCAAACCTCACTCAGGATGCTCAGGCTAAGGCTTTGGACTTCCCTGTTGAGGGTCATTCCCTCTTTGGAACTCAGACAGAGGCTTACATGAAAAAGGTGGAAGAGTACAAGGCCACCTACAAAAGCAATTCTGCCAAAGAAAGGGCCTCTCCATTCACTAGACCCTATGGAAGGGGAGGCGGGTCAGACCTTTCCACACCAGGCCTTTTTATCAGGCCATGGCTGTACCCCACATTCAGCAGTACCCACAGCAGGGGTACTTCAGGGGTGGGGCAGGGGCAGAAGGGGTTCCTAGCATGGTTCCCAGTCTCAGCCTCAAGCAAAGCAAGACCCCTGACATGCTTTTCCAGGCCGCCTCCCCACTACCAGTAATGGGCAGACTGACTCACTATTTCCAGGCTTGGAAACAGATCACCATAGACAGGTGGGTCCTGGTAGTAGTGAGTCAGGGTTTGTCCCTAAGCTTCAGAACCCTTCCCACTCCAAGAACCAGAGTGTTCAAGCCAGCTTCCAATGCAGAAAGGAAGCTTCTGGAAAAGGAAGTACAAAACCTACTGTTGTCAAAGGTTGAGGAACCTGTGTCTCCACAACAAAGGGGAAAGGGTTTTTATTCAAGATACTTCCTCACAACAAAGAAAAATGGGGAGTGGTGGCCTATCCTAGACCTAAGGGTGCTAAACAGGCACTTATTAAAGCCAAGGTTCAAAATGCTTATATTGTCCTGCCAAGTTTGATACCTCATTCACCTCATGGCATAGATTAGGACTCAGCTACTATCACCAATTTATTAATAACTCCGGTATTATACCCTTTACTTAGTTACAAAACAGATATACTCTTCTTGACTGAGATACATTCCGATATGCCCAGGTGAAAAAACTTCATTTTAAGGCAGAAGGAAATTGCTGCTTGCTGTCCCTCCCCCCTACCCATCCTATGGATCTTGCTCAAAGATGCACTTGGGGGGGGGGGGGCGGTGTAATCTTTGGGGAAACCTAATAGGCCATATATATAGAATAATACGTGATTTCCTGGGGGACACTTCTCATTCGATACTAGAGGCCTGGAATAAAGATTTAGATCTAGAGATCCCCCTTTCCATTATGGAGAGATGCAACCTTAAAAGCGATTAAAATTTCCTCCTCTAACATATGGAGGGAATTTACATGGAAATCCCGGTCTAGATACTTTCAGTCTCCAGCGATTCTAGCAAAATACCTTCCAGCTTCTAACTGTCACTGCTGGAGAGGTAGCAATTGCACCGTAGCTGACTTGGGTCATGTTTTCTGGTTATGCCCCAAATTGACACCACTTTGGTGTATTCTACAACAGGAATTGAGGGAATGCTTGGGAGAGAGGGTATTGAATTGACAGCAGACGTGGTCGTCTTATCCATTTACTCACCCCATAGACCGCTATGGGACCGCACTCTACTTCCACGTTATATATTAGCAGCTAAGAAAGCCATAACTCGTAAGTGGATGTCTACTCTGGTACCCACAATTTCAGACTGGCGTCAAATAGTTCTGGAAATTTATAGGCTGGAACACCTCACAGCAAAATTACATAATAAACTGGACCCCTTTGGGATGAAATGGTGGACATGGATACTGCATTTATCTTTGGTAGACCCAGAATTTGTCCCCTGAGTGAGAGGGCAGAACCAAAGTACACGATTTTACTGGGATGAGACTGGAACCCTATCCTTCCTTTTGGTGGGTGGGGGGGGGGCACTGGGAGGGTATTATGGAGTGGGAGGAGGCTCTATCAATCCTTAATAATATATATTGAGGTCGTGCCACCTGCTTTAGAAAGAATCAAGATGAATCAGAGGGATCAACCAAAGGTTACAGGATTGATTGGTGTGTGATGCAATCTAATGTAATATCATTCATCTGATAATACATAATCTGTATCAACCTGTTACTTTTCATGTGATATGAACAAAATGTGTACTATGTATCACTATGACTCTTTTAATAAAAATGAAATAAAAAAAATGTTAATATTGTCACCGATTCTGCCAGCACTCCAAAGAGGAGATTGGCTGGCATCTCTGGACCTAAAAGATGCTTACTTCCATATCCCCATAAAGGAGTCTCACAGAAAGTACCTCAGATTCAGACTCCCTTCAGGTCATTACCAGTTCTCAACCCTGCCATTCGGTCTCACTTCAGCTCCAAGAGTGTTTATAAAGTGTCAGGCAGTGGTTGTGGCATACCTGTGAAGGCTAGGTGTCACAGTTTTCTCTTACCTGGACGACTGGTTGGTGGTCGGAAAGTCACCACAACAGGTAAGGGGACATCTGCAGCTCACCCAAGAACTTCTAGAGTCACTGGATGTTCTGATAAATCTCAAAAAGTCAGTCATTCTCCCTAGTTCATAGGAGCAGAATTAAATACCCAGGAGGGCAAGACTTACCTACCTCTGGACAGGGTAAGAAGTATTCTGCAGATGGCAGGCTCCTTCAGCCTAAACAGACCAAAAACTGCAAGACAACTTTTACAGCTACTGGGCCGCATGGCAGCTGCCACTGGCACAGTCCTGGATTCCAGGTTCCAGATGAGAGACGCCCAATTCCACCTCAGGGTACATTGGTGTCAGAGAAGCAATCCTTTCTCAAAGCTAATCCCAGTAACAAAAGCGTTACTTCAGGCCCTTCAGTGGTGGAAAGAGGAAGCCAACCTCAGGGAAGGAGTTCCTTTTCAAAAAGAGTCTCCATCAGTGATTCTCACAACAGATGCATCACTACTGGGGTGGGGTGCCCATCTGGGGAATCACACCACTCACGGCACTTGGTCCAGTGCAGAGTCAGCATATAAATCTGCTGGAGCTCAGAGTTGTGTTGCTGGCACTCCAAGCCTTCACACCACTGGTACAGGGAAGGGTGGTACAGGTCACAACAGACAATACCACCACAATGTACTACATAAACAAGCAGGAAGGAACAAGATCAGATCCTCTCTGCACAGAAGCTATGAGAATTTAGAGTCTGGCCTACTCCCTAGGAGTTTCTCTTCAGGCCATTCATCTCCCAGGCAAGGACAATACCCTAGTAGACACTCTGAGTTGGATCAACCAGGCCCATCACGACTGGACCTTGAACAGACAGGTGGTGGAAGTGATTTTCAGAAGGTGGGGCACCCCAGAGATAGATCTTTTTGCATCCCACGAAAGTCACCACCTGCCACAGTATTGTTGCAGACCCCCAGCTCAGGGAACAATACCCTTAGATGCTTTGGTTCTTGACTGGTCAGGGAAGTACCTGTATGCATTCCTTCCTTTCCTCCTGGTGTACAGAGTGCTACTCAAGCTCAGGTCTCAGGGAGCTTCAATGATCTTGATAGCTCTAGATTGGGCCAGGTAGCCATGGTACTCTCTGCTGCTCTCCATGTCTGTAACCAAGCCAATACACCTTCCTCAGAAGCACAACCTGCTAACCTCCAGCCAAGGGAGACTCCTGTACCTGAACCTCAAATCCCTCATGCTCAAATCATGGCTCTAGAGAACCTAGAGTATGCATGCTTGCATCTCTCTGAAAGTGTTCTGGACATTTTAAGAGGGTACAGGAAGCCTTCCTCCAAGGAAGCCTACGCCTCAAAATGGAAAAAGGTTTTCTATCTAGTGTTCCACCAGGAATGTGGTGCCAGCTCAGGCAGGGGTTCCAGCTGTGCTGGACTGCCTTACTCATTTGCATTCACTGGGCCTGCAGCCCACTACTCTAAAAGTTCATCTATCCTCAGTGTCTGCTTACACCTCAGCTGGGAAGAATGCCTCTATGGCATCAAACTCTATCTTTAACAGGTTCTTTAAAGGTTTAGCTCACTTGCACCCCCCTCACAGGGAACCGGTGCCAGCCTGGGACCTAAATGTGTGTGTTGCCAAGCTCATGGGTTCCCCCTTTTAAACCCATGCCTTCAGCTCCTTTGAAGTATGTCACATGGAAGATAGTTTTCTTAGTGGCAATTACTTTGGCCAGAAGTATCAGTGAGCCACAGGCTCTCTGCATTGAACATTACTACATTTCATTCCACAGGGAAAAAAGTGGTCCTGCAAACAAACAGGAAATTCCTTCCAAAGGTGGCCTCGGACTTCCATTTGAACTAGTCCATTACCCTACCTGTCTTCTTCACTGAGAATTCAAGCTCTGGGAAACGTAGACTGCACAGTCTTGATGTTAAGAGAGCTCTTAGCTACTACATGACTGTCACTAAGGCCCATAGACAGGATAGAAAACAGCTGTTCATGACTTAGGGGGATGTGGGAAAAGGAAGTCCAGTATCTAAGAGGTCCCTTTCTCGCTGGATGGTTCTGTGTTCAGGTTTGCTACTTAAAAGCTGGGAAGGAGCCCTCAGCAGGACTGAGAGCCCACTCCACAAGGGGTACAACTGCTACTACAGCAGCTTCCAGGGATGTTCCACTGGTGGACATCTGTAAAGCAGCTACCTGGAGAACAGTGTACACCTTCACTAAGCATTACAGCCTGGACACACAGGCTAAGGGTGATGCCAGGTTTGACACAGCTGTCCTGCAGAGTCTATTCCCAAACTGGGTTCTGTGCCCACCTCCAAAGGTACTGCTTCGTAGTCTGCATAAGAGTTAGGAATATTGGAGTGTTCCTGGGTGAGAAGGAAAAATTACTTAGCATAGTAATCTTGTTTCTAACCCCAGGAAATCTTACTGTATTCTGACATATGCCGTATTGTGCCATCATAGTACTGCCCCAGAGCCAAAATGGTTAATAGAACCTATGCTAATGATGGAATGCTAGGCTCATGCTTGGTTTTCAAACCTCTGTCCCTGGTAAACATTCTACAACTGTCAGATTCTTTACTCTGTTTGAACAGTACAGACGCCTCAGAGAGCTCTCCTTCATCTTTCTTGAAGATTTTATTTTATCATTTTTTTACAGTAAAATTTATTTTTGTTCATTTTTAAAACACTGTCCTTGAGTTTACAGGTAAACTAATTTAGGTTTAGTGTTATTCCGGTAAGTTTTTTGTTTTCTTTTCGGTTCATTTAACCAGGAGGTAACCACACTTTTATTTACATTTTTTAAAGTAAATTTCTGTATTTTATTCTTTCCTTGGGCTGGTTGCTTAATTGATTTATCTTGAGGGAAACCAGGGTAACTCTCGGGTCTCTCAGTGGTTGTTGAACCAACTGCAAAGTAAAAATAAATAAAATATATGAAGGTTTAAGCTTTGCTCATTTGTGTGGGTTTCTGATTCTCAGAGACCCATTTCTTGGGGTTTAATGTTTTTGTCACTAACCCAAGAAAAGAACCAGCCCAGTAGATTTTCAGCTTTGTACAGAGTGTGGGGGAACTGTTTGAAAACAGACCCTCATTTTATTGGTGTTTTTGCCTAGGATTTGACCACCTGAAGGCAGAATGTGAAATCTGTAAAAGTAAAAATGTTTTCTTCAGTTGGTGTTTAATAGTCGTTTTTAACCAACTGAAAGAAAAATGTCCAAGAAGACAAAACTTCCTCCTCTCATAAGGAGAAACCAAAGGAACCAGTTGAAAAAAAACCTCTAACCAGGGTAATGGCTCCTTCGGTTAAGAAATAAACCACAGACACTGCCACTGAACCAGCAAGTTCTGCTAAGAAAAGAGGAAGGAAAAGCGCTTAGTTCAGGGACCGCAACTTACAAGACCGTAGGTTCCAACCGCAGATTAAAGAGCAAATACTATAAAAATTGTACAGGCACTGTAAACTGGTACCGCGGTTCCAGTTCAGTGGCCCGGTTCGCAGACATCGGTTCAGGACCTGGATTCCTCCGCGGTTCCTGGTTCACTTGAATGGTTCGCTGAGGGGATTAGTTTGAACCTGGTGTATCCCCTGATACTCAGCATCCTGACTCCCCTGAGAAGGGAGCTGAGGTTTTTCATCATGAAGCACATTGACACTGGACCGCTCCACCTAGGAATCCACAGAGGAAGAAGAGGAGCCAGACTATGCGGGACGTAGCAATTAGTGAGACGTGGTTTACCAGTAACCACACTTGGGAGACTTCAGTACCTGGCTATGTACTGTTCAGAAGAGACCGAGGTAAAAAAGGGGGTGGAGTGGCCCTGTATGTCAATGAAAATATCAAAGCTACAGAAATTCAGAATACACATAAGGAGCCCGAAGAACTATGGGTTACCTTGGAAACAAGAAATGGGACAGCCATAAGAACTGGGGTTGTCTACAGGACCCCAGACCAGGGGGAGGACATAGACACATTACTGTTTAGAAGATATACAAAACATGACAGCTAAAGAGGAGGTTTCGATAATAGGAGACTTCAACATGCTGGATATAGACTGGTCAATACCAGCAGGAACATCTGCCAGAACTAGACACATGGTGGATTCCCTGCAGGGCGAGGGCCTTAAACAACTGGTACATCAACACACAAGAGACAGAACTATTCTAGATCTAGTACTGACTAACAGGGAAGGGATCACAGATCTCCAGGTAGAAGGTCACCTGGGGACCAGTGACCATCACATGGTATGGTTCAATTTGGCCACTACAACTAAATCATCCCATTCCAAGGCAAAAATATGGGACTTCAGAGGAGCTGACTTTGATAAGATCGCCAACAGAGTTAAGCTAGCCTTGGCAAAAAGAAACACAGGTGAGGGGGTACAGGCAAAGTGAGCAAGCATTAAGGATGCAATACTTGATGCAACATCCCATTGTGTTAGACAGAAAAGGAAGTGCAAAAGAAGAAGGAAACCACTTTGGTTCTCAAATACAATAGCAGAAAAGGTCAGAGCCAAAAGGCTGGTCTTCAGGAAATAAAAGGGAACACAGCGGGATGAAGATAGGGAGGCATACCAAACTGCCCTAAGGGAAGCAGGGAAGGCAATAAGGCAAGCAAAGTCCCAAACCAAGGAAACATTAGAACAAACAGTAAAAGAAGGTGACAAGACTTTCTATAGACACATTAGTGAAAGGAGAAAGTCCAGAGGGGGAATTGCTAAGCTCAAAGATGATAAGGAGGCGTGTGAGGAGGAGGACCCTATAAAAAGCATCTATCCTAAATAGATACTTTTGCTCAGTATTTACTGAAGAGAAGGTAGGGCAAGGCCCACAGCTCAGCACCATGGATACAGAGCAGAGAGAGGTGAGCACTACTCCCTTCACAAAAGAAAGGGTCCTGCAAGAGCTCACTAAGCTCAGGGTGGACAAGGCAATGGGACCTGATGACATACATCCTAGGGTACTAAAGGAGCTAAGGGTGGAACTAGCAGAGCCATTAGCAGAGCTGTTTAGTGAGTCTCTGAGCACAGGAGAGGTCCCAGAAGACTGGAGAAGGGCTCATGTGATCCCGCTCCACAAGAGTGGTAGCAGGGAGGAGGCAGGGAACTACAGACTAGTCAGTCTCACCTCAGTAGTGGGCAGGATTATGGAGGCACTCCTTAAGGAAAGGATAGTGCAACACCTGGAATCCATAGGTGCACAGGATTCAAGACAGCATGGGTTTACAAAAGGAAGGTCCTGTCAAACTAATCTCATAGATTTCTTTGACTGCGTAACCAGAGTGGTGGACCAAGGGGAGCAGTTAATGTCGCTTACCTTGACTTCCAGCAAAGCTTTGACACTGTTCCACATAGAAGATTGATAAACAAGCTGGGTAGGCTCGGAGGGTCAGAAGTTGGTCATCTGGGTGGCAAACCTGTTGACGGCAGAAAACAGAGAGTGGTAGTAAATGGTATGCAGTCAGAAAAGATGCAAGTCACAAGTGGGGTACCACAGGGATCAGTCCTGGGGCCAGTCCTCTTCAATATCTTCATCAGTGACATTGCAGATGGACTAGAGGGTAAGGCTTGTCTGTTTGCAGATGACACCAAGATCTGCAACTGAGTAGATGATCCAGATGGGGTGGGCAGAATGAGAAGAGATCTGAATAAACTAGCAAAATGGTCGGAAGAGTGGCAACTGGGATTTAATGCAAAGAAGTGCAAGATCATGCATGTAGGGAAGAGAAACCTTGAAGCTACCTATAGGCTGGGAGGGGAGTTGCTGGCAGTCACAAAGGAAGAAAGAGACTTGGGCATCATCATCACCAATGACCTGAAATCATCCAAGCAGACCTCTAAAGCAGTAGGTAAGGCTAGGGGGATGTTAGGGTGTATTAGTAGGGTATTACAAGTCGTAAGATGGAGGTAATAATCCCTCTTTCAAACAACATGAAGTCTTGCTATATTATAGACATTAGCAGTTTGATCCAGCTCTAGAACTGCCCCGGAGTGAAATGGTTAAAACCATTCCAAAATAGAATTTTGGCACGAGAGCAGCTCTATCTGTGTCATTTCAAACTTGAACTGTCAGATTCTTTATCTACTTAGTGAACAGTCGCCCGAGATTTCTCCTTCTGCTCGGTTCATTTCTCGGTTTAAAAGTGTTTTCTGTTGGATTTAACCGAGAATAGTTTTATTTTAACCGCAAAACCATTCGGTTCAAGCTTCCATCTGTGGTAACCGTAAGTAAATGAAGGTTTTGTCTGTGTGGAACTTGTGGTTATCGGTTCGGTTTTGAACCGATCAGTGGGTTTAAACTCATTTAAAACTAAAAGTTACTATTTTAGAGTGCGGTTCCCGGTTCTTATCGGTTCTAAAAAACGGATTTATTACGCTTTTCCAATACCCGTGACACGTTAGGAACCGATAAGGGTGTCTTGCCTGGCACTGCCGTTAAAAGGGCAAGTTTTGGTTAGGCTGGCATTATGTCTGAGAAACCCAAAAGAAAACTGGCCCACTGGTTTCAACACTGTGATGTTTGTGGGGAAGTCTTTGCCAAGGCTGACCCACACACCACATGTGTTTATTGTCTGGGGTTTGACCACCTCCAGTCAGACTGCCAGGTATGTAAGAATTTCCTTGCAGCCACCCTGGAAAAAAGATTGGGCAGGCTCAGGGAACGAGAGGCCAAAATGTCCGCTGACCCGGATGGCCAGCCCGGTTCGGTGCCAACCGAACCAGAGGGAGTGCCCTCTGACCAGGGCCAGACTTCCTCGGGCAAAAGAAAAGCTGGTTCTGAGAAACCAATTCCAGTAAAGAAAACAAGAAAATCAGCAGGTCTGGAGTCCAAAATTCCTTCTCCAACTGCTGCAGAGATAGCAAAAGCCATACAAATTGTCCAGTCATTGTCTCAGGGTCCGTCCCAACCACCACTATCTGGTAAAGGTCGGTTCGTCCGTCCCAGTGGTTCAGGATTATGATATTAAGGAATTTTATGAACCAGAGGAGGGGAGGAGGATTATGAACAGTATGAATGTGGTTGGAAGGTCTGGGTGTGCCCATTGAACCGGACATCTCCCCAGACAGACCTTTAGAATCTCCCCCTATGCTGTCTGAGTCCCCATCTCATTTTATGTTTTATAAAAAAGTTGCTGAAACCCTCCAGCTTCCTTTAGGAGAGGCTGTGGATGAGCAAGAGGAGCCTGATTTTGTAGAAATGATGGATATTCCAGAGTCTAGGAGATTGTCTATTCCTTTACATAAGTCTTTTAGGAAACAAACAATTAAACTTTTAAAGCTCCTAATTCTGTGCCTCCTGTAGATAAAAGATGGACAGAAGGTATACATTGTCAGGCCCTGATACAGAATTCCTTTCTCAGCAATGCAGTCATGTAGGGGTAGTTCAGGCTGCTGCCTGTGATAAAGCTAATATTCCCTTGGCTTCACATCCTCCTGACAAGGATTCCAGGAAGATTGATGCCATGGCAAAAAAAAAAAAAAACAGTATATGGCAGCCTCTCTGGGACTCGGGCAAGCAAATTATATGGCTTATGTAGCTAGGTTTTCAAAGAAGAGACATGGAGTCAGTTCCAATCATGCTGTGTTCTTTTTATTTCTTAGCCAAAAACTGCCCCTACGTTTCGTTGTCTGTCAGCTTGTTCATGGGGCTTCTATGAATATAAAAACTGCAATTAATTTTCCATTGATTACCACTTTTGAACAGTATAAATATCAACTTATAAATATTTTTCTACCTTCTTCCAAAACGTATCCCCCACTTTCCTCTCAATAATTTTACTCGAAACTTATTAGTCTTCTCTCTGTGGTGTAAAATTAATGAAATTATTAAGGAATTAATATAAACCAAAACATATATTGATATGTAGAAGAGTCCCATTCTATTCATAAATAAAATTAATAAGTTTACCACATGATTCATAACTTTTAGGATCATACACATCCCTTTAAACTTATGATAGTCTCCCTGTAATTTAAACAAAGGGAAAGAGTTTTTGGCTTCTTGTTCTATTGCTCTGAAGCCATTTACTAATTTCATATTAAATTTCAAAAAATCATTTATATATATTCAAGTCCGCCCACCTTTACAGGTTAATCCTCACCAGATGTTGTTAAAAAACTTCACTACGGTCGCAAGGTGATGCGCTTAATCGCTAATCTTCCCAGCGCTTTGTTTGCAATTTGAATTGAGTGCTGTATTTGTAATCCTCCACCGCGTTTCCTCCGACATAAAAACGCCAACCACTTTTATAATATTTATGGCGCTAAGACGCCAATACTTAATCTATCCCGCTTTTAATTCAATAAACACCAGCAGCTCCTTTATCTACTGTATGCTAAAACGCATAACCTCAGCATTAAAGCTCAGAACGCCGCTAACTGCGCCTCTTTTCTACCTTCCTCTGGCTCTGGTCGTAAGTCTATTTTCGCGCCGTTTCCCTAAAGGATGACGCTCAAGTTCTCTATTGGCTGCAGGGCTCACAGGTACTCAATTCACATCACCTCTAATGAATATTAATATATTCATGAATATCATGACGCAAACGCTCCCTATTGGCTGCATATATGTTTTATGCATTTTTTATATTCTAATGGAAAAATACCCCATTATTACCCCATTCACCAAAATTAACTTCCTTTTTAATACAAAGGTATATATTGTCAAAGGACTTAAATACATTATCTTTTACTTTTAGTGTTCAATAAACTATTTTATAGTTAGTAAATATATTCCGGTATTTACTTCTTGGTTTATAAATCCAAATCAAAATCGGGTGGCAGTAACAGACATCTTAAATACTTCGTTCTAATAAACTTAAAGAATCAAATTGTAATGTCCAGTTTAGTCCACAATATCTATCTTAACATGTTAAGATAGATATTGTGGACTAAACTGGACATTACAATTTGATTCTTTCCCTTTGTTTAAATTAAAGGGAGACTATCATAAGTTTAAAGGGATGTGTATGATCCTAAAAGGTATGAATCATGTGGTAAACTTATTAATTTTATTTATGAATAGAATGGGACTCTTCTACATATCCAATATATGTTTTGGTTTATATTAATTCCTTAATAATTTCATTAATTTTACACCACAGAGAGAAGACTAATAAGTTTCGAGTAAAATTATTGAGAGGAAAGTGGGGATACGTTTTGAAGAAGGAAAAATATTTATAAGTTGATATTTATACTGTTCAAAAGTGGTAATCAATGGAGAATTAATTGCAGTTTTTATATTCATAGAAGCCCCGTGAACAAGCTGACAGACAGCGAAACGTAGGGGCAGTTTTTGGCTAAGAAATAAAAAGAACACAGAATGATTGGAACTGACTCCATGTCTCTTCTTTGAAAATTTTGATGTACACCTCTTGGAGTCTGGAACAAAAATTTGGAAGAAGTGGAATCATTACCCAGATATTTTTGACTAACATTTATGTAGCTAGGTATCAGAAATCTAGATGGGATACTGTTATGCAATTGGCCAAGCAGGCCCATGGCCAGCTGGCTAGTGAACTAGAACAGGTGGCTGCTGATGGCATTGAAGCCTCTAAGGTTCAGTTTCATGCTGCTGTGGATGTTAATGATGTTTCCTCTAGGGTCATGGCCACATCTGTAGCTTTTCGTAGGTTGGCCTGGCTCAGGTGTACTAGTTTGTCACAGGATACCCAGACTAAGGCTATGGATTTTCCTGTGGTGGGAAATTCTCTGTTTGGAGAGCAGACAGAGAATTACATGAAGAAGATGGATGAATATAGGACTACTTACAAGAGTGCCCAGGCTAAGGAGCGGCAAGCCACTCCTCAAAGGCATGCCCCCGGGGGTAGGGGTAGGCCTTTTCACAGGCCTTTCTACCAGACTCAGGCCTCCTCTGCCTTTGCTCCGAGGGGCTTCTTCAGAGGCAGGGGCAGATGAGGGGTGGGCAGACCTGCTCCCACCCCCCAGCCTAAAGCTCCTGCGAAACAGGCACCCTGATGGGGTGCCCAGGGCCGATTCTCTTGTACCAGTGGGGGCAGGCTGGCTTACTTCAGTCAGAATTGGGCTTTAACCTCAGACAAGTGGGTTCTGGAAGTAGAAGTCAGGGTCTGGTTCTCAGCTTCAAAAGTTTCCCAAGTTGAGAAGCAGACTTTTTCTACCTGCAAGTGCTTCAGAGACCCTCACTCTGGAAACAGAGGTCTCATCCCTGTTAGCTCTCAGAGCAGTAGAAAGGGTTTCTCCCTGCATCAGGGCAGGGTCTGTATTCCAGATACTTCTTACCCCAAAAAGACAGGAGAATGGCGGCCCATTTTAGATCTCTGATATCTGAACAAGCATCTTCTGAAACCAAAGTTCAAAATGGTAACTCTGGCAATGATTTTACTTTCCCTAAGGCCAGGGACTGGCTAGCCTCCCTGGACCTCAAGGATGCTCTATTTCCATGTCCTAATCAGAAGATCCCATCGAAAGTACCTCAGATTCGAACTGCCCTCAGGTCATTACCAGTTCAGAGCAATGCCCTTCGGCCTTCCTCTGCTCCAAGGGTATTCACAAGTGTCTAGCAGTGGCAGTGGCCCACTTAAGGAGGTAGAGGATTGCTGTTTTTCCCTCTATCTAGACGACTGGCTCATTGTAGGCCAGTCCCCAGAACAGGTAAAATCTCACCTGCAGGTCACCCAGCAGCTTCTCACCTCCTGGATTTTCTGCTAAACCTACTAAAGTCGGTTCTGGAACCAGTCCAGGTACTCACCTTTATAGGGGCAGAATTGGACACAAAGCTAGCCAGAGCCTTTCTTCCCCAGAAAGGGTAAGGAATTTAGTGGCTCTGGCCTCTTCCTTCACTCTGCAGGTCTCGACCAGCAAGACACTTTCTGAGCTCCTGGGGCACATGGCTGCATCCACAGCTGTTGTGCAGGGAGCCAGATTTCAGATGAGAGACATTCAGTTTCACTTGAGAACCTTTTGGTCTCAGAGAAGAGACCCCCTTTCCAAGTTGGTCCCAGTGACTCGAACCTTGATCCTAGCTCTCCAGTGGTGGCAGGATCAGAGCAATATAAGAGCGGGGGTCCCCTTCATTTCCCCTTCTCACGACTTGACTCTCACTACAGATGCTTCCCTTCTGGGTTGGGGAGCCCACATGGGCGACCTTTCCACTCAGGGAGTTTGGTCCCCCCAGGAATCTCTGCTCCACATCAATTTGCTGGAACTCAGAGCTGCTTTTTAGCTCTTCAAGCTTTTTCTGCATCTGTCCACGACAAGGTGATACAAGTCAGAACAGACAACACCACAACAATGTGGTACATCAACAAACAGGGGGGCACTCTGTCTTCGGCCTTGTGCACCGAGGCAATGAATTGTGGTCTCTGGCCTATTCCTGAACACTTCCCTCATGGCAGTTCATCTTCCAGGGAAGGACAATGTCTAGCGGATGCCCGCAGCAGGATTTTCCAGGCCATCACGAATGGTCCCCTGATCCTCAAGTGCTGGGGATAGTTTTTGCCAGGTGGGCATCCCTCAGATAGATCTTTTGCAGCCCCAGACAATCACAAACTTCCTCTGTTCTGTTGCAGGCCTCCAGTGCTGGGCTCAGTTCTCCTTGATGCCCTTCTTCTGGATTGGGAGGGAAGTTCCTCTATGCTTCCTTCCTCTCCTATTCAAGTACTAGTCAAAATCAGATCTCAGCCTTGCAGGGTGATTCTGATTGCCCCGGATTGGGCCAGGCAGCCCTGGTACCCACTTCTTCTGTTTCTGACAGTCCATCTTCCCCTGTGCCTCCCCAGGAATCACAATCTGTTGACTTGTGCCCAGGGAAGGGTTTGGTATCCGGACCTCAAATCCTCAACCTCAAGGCCTGGCTCTTGAGGAGTTAGAGTTTGCTGATTTACACCCTCTCAGGGTGTTCTTGAGATCCTAAAGGCTTCCAGAATGCCTTCCACTAGGGCTACTTATAGTTCTAAATGGAAAAGGTTTTCCATTTGGTGTGCTGGGAAAATATTTCCCAGAATCTGCTGAATTGCCCATTTTGTTAGATTACATGGTACATCTTAATTCCTTGGGTCTCAGACCAGCTACCCTGAGAGTTCATTTGGCAGCTGTGTCTGCTTTTGTGTCAGCAGAAAAGTCATCCCTCTTTCCTCTCATCCTGTGTTTTCCAAGTTTTTTAAGGATTACTCCATACTAATCCTCCCTTTCGAACCGGCCTCTGCTTGGGACCTTAATGTTTGCATTGCCCAGTTAATGCAACCCCTTTTGACCCTCTGTCTTCTGCAGAGCTTAAGTTCCTAACTTGAAAACTGTTTTCTAGTGGCTATCACTTCGCCAGACGATAAGTGAATTGCAAGCCTTGTCAGTGGAGACTGACTTTATTTCTTTCCATAGGATAAGGTAGTCCTTAGGACTAATAGGAAGTTTTTGCCTAAGGTGGTTCATGATTTCCATCTTAATCAATCTATCTCCTTCCAATATTTTTCACTGATCACTCCTCTTCGGTGAGAGGAGGTTGCACAGCCTGGATGTTAAGAGAGCTCTTAGTTATTATATAGAGCGCACTCAAAGGTCACAGGTTCGAATCCTCCAACTTTTCCTTACCTATGGTGAAGTTGGGAAAGGCAAACCTGCCACTAAGAGATCAATAGCCAGGTGGATTGTCTCTTGTATCCAATTTTGTTATCAGAAAGTGGGCAGAGCCCCCGGTTTGAGGGCTCATTCTACCAGGGTACAGCTGCGTCTCTAGCTGCTGCCAGAGATATCCTTTATTAGAGATTTGCCAGGCTGCTACTTGGAAAACAGTACACACTTTTACCAAGCATTACTCCCTGGATGTCCAGGCCAGGAGAGATGCTCAGAGTTTGGCACAGCTGTTCTTCAGAGCCTATTCCCTAAGTAGGTTCTGCCCTCCTCCATGGAGGTACTGCTGTGTATTCTGTTAATGTCTATAATATAGCAAGACTTCAAGTTGTTTGAAGAAAAATTACTCACCTTAGTAATGTTGTTTCTTCTAATGGAGTCTTGCTATATTATAGACCTCCCCCAACCTGCCCTCTCAGAACCTCTACTTGCGGGTGCGGGCAACTTAGTGTGGGCACTACTTATGTCCTGTTAGCATTTTGTCCCCTTTGGGACTTTGGGGTGTGTATGTGTAGCGCGGTGTGTGTGTGTTTTATTATACTTATGTTCCATTTTCATATTATTAGAATGGTGTTAGTATTTCTGGTCCCCTGACTTGAGTCTTGGGTGTTGGGACCATCAATGGTTGTTATTATTTAGGTAGCCATTTGGCTAGTGTAGGTTACAGCTTCCACACAGACCTTAGTGAGTTTGGCTCATGAAGATCTGACAGTTCAAGTTTGAAATGACACAGATAGAGCTGCTCTCGTGCTAAAATTTATTTTGGAATGGTTTAACCATTTCACCGGGGCAGTTCTAGAGCTGGATCAAACTGCTAATGTCTATAATATAGCAAGACTCCATTAGAAGAAACAACATTACTAAGGTGAGTAATTTTTTCTTACAAGACACTGGTTAGGCCCCATCTGGAGTACTATGTGCAGTACTGGAGGACACACCTTCACAAGGACAGTAACCAAATTGAGGCAGTCCAGAGAAGGGCAACCAAAATGGTGCAGGGACTGTATCAGAAGACATATGAGAACAGATTAATGGCGCTCAATATGTATACCCTAGAGCAAAGGAGGGAGAAAGGTGATATGATCGAAACATTCAAATACCTTAAGGGCATTAACAAGGTGAAAGAGTCTAACATGTTTCAATATAAGAAAAATAGCAGGACAAGAGGACACAGCATGAGATTAGAGGGAGGCTGATTAAGGGATAATGTGAGGAAGTTCTTTTTCACAGAAAGAGTGGTGGATGCATGGAATGGCCTGCCTCAGGAAGTGGTGGCTAAGAATACAATGCAGGGCTTCAAACAGACATGGGATAGGCATAAGGGAGCAATACAGATGAGTATGAATAGATAGGCCACTGACAGCAAAGGATGATGGCACATTTATAAGGTAGAAAAAGAAATTATCAGACTGGATGGGCCTTGCGGTCCTTATCTGCCGTCAACTTCTATGTTCCTATGATGTGCCAGTAACAAGACTGTTACTGTCCATCTACAAGTCTCTGAAAAGACAGGCTTCTAGGATTTAAGGGGAAAAAAACCCACTTCCTTTTCCCCAGTTGACAAGAGGATGGACAGGAAGTATTGGGTGGCTGGAGCAGAGTTCTTTTTGGACACCCCAGCCATGGAGAGGTGGCGGCAAAATGGCAGTGGATGCCAATGATATTGTTGCCAGGCAAATGGCAACTTCAGTGTCTCTGAGGGCAACTAATTTGTCCCAGGTCACTCAGACAAAGGCACTGTACTTTCCTTTTGAGCCCACATCCCTCTTTTGTAAACAAACAGAGGCTTACATGGAAAAGATGGATGTGTACAAGGGGCTCATAAAAGTGCTGTGGTAAAGGAGAAAGCAGCAACACCCCAGAAGTACCAAGGTTGAGGAAGCAGGGGTAGAACCCATCACAGACCCTTCTTTCAGGCCTGGGCATCACCTACCTATTGACCTCAGAGAGGGTACTTCAGAGGCAGAGGCAGAAGGAGCAGCAGCAGCAGCTGTTCTTGGCTCAGCACTCAGCCAAGTGCACAAATTAAGCAGACCCCTTCCTCTCCACAGTAGAAGACAGACTTGCTGTCCGGTTCAAGATCCTGCCCAAACTGAGGGCAATGTTTTTCAGACATCTGGGCCATATGGGATCTCAGACATTTAACAAAGCCAAAGTTCAAAATGGTCACTCTGGCTACCATCCTGCTGACATTCTGGAAGGGGGATTGGGCTAGCATCTCTGGACTTAAAAGACACTTACTTCCATATCCCTAACAGACAATCACAGAAAGTACCTTGGGTTCAGATTGCCATCAGACCACTACCAGTTCAGAGCCATGCCTTCAGCTTTACCTCTGCCCCAAGGGTGTTTACCAAGGGCCGAGCAGTGGCGGTAGCACACCAAAGTGGACAAGGGGTTACAGTCTTCCCATACCTGGCCGACTGGTTGGTGGTAGGCCAGTCTCCTCAGTGGCTAAAAATGCACTGATCACTATCCAGGATACCCTGTGTATGCCGGGCCTTCCTGACAAACCGAAAAAAGTCAGTGCTATCACCAGTTCAGCACCTGGAGTTCATAGGGGCGGAGCTGGGCACTCTGAAAGGAGGGGCCTTCCTCCCACAGGGAAGGGTACACAGCTTGGGGCAGTTGGCAGACTCATTCCAGCTGCATACCCCTAGACCAGTGAGGCATTTTCTACAGCTGTTAGGGCACATGGCTGCAGTCACAGCAACAGTGTCGGGGTCAAGATTCCAGATGAGAGCCATTGTCTCGCCTCAGGTCTCACCGGTCCCAGAAAAGAGATCCCATGTCAAAGATGGTTCCAGTCACAGGAACTCTGCTGGAAGCTCTGTAATGATGGCATGAAAAAGACAACCTCGAGGGATGGTGTGCCTTTTCTCCATCTGCCTCCAGCAGCAATTTTAACAACAGATGCCTCCCTCCTAGGGTGGAGGGGGCTCACCAGGGGATCACATTGCACATGCTACCTGGCTCCATCAGGAGCCCCTGCTTCACATAAAGCCTGCTGGAGCTCAGGGCAGTTTATCTGGGCATTCAGTCCTTCGCTCCAGTGCTTCAAGGCAAGGTGATTCAGGTCTGGACAGACAATACAACCACAGTGTACTACATAAACAAGCAAGGGGGCACAAAGTCATCCCCACTGTGCACAGAGGCCACGAAAGTGTGGACTGTAGCTTGCCCCTTGGGAATCTCCCTCACAGCAATCAACCTCACAGGGAAGGACAATGTCCTGGCAGATGCTCTCAGCAGGATCAACCAAAACCACCCTGAGTGCAAGTGGTGTTCAGAAGGTGGGGTATGCCAGAGGTGGACCTCTTTGCAACCCCAGACAATCACCAGTTACCACAATGCTGTTGCAGCCCCCCATCTCCCCCAGTGGGCACAGTCCCTCTGGTGCACTGCTGTTGGATTGGACACTGAAGTTCCTGTATGCCTTTCCTCCATTTCACCTGTGCTCAGAGTGCTAAGCAAGCTCAGGGTTCAACCAGAGACATTGATCCTCTTTGCCCCAGATTGGACCAAACAGCCATGGTATTCTCTGCTGCTGACCATGTCAAATTCCAGGCTGATCTCTCTACCCAGGAGGAACAACCTCGAAGGGCAGAGTCCTTTATCCCAATATCCAGTCCCTCAGGCTCAGGGCTTGGTTCTTCAGGACTTGGAGTATGCTGGCTTGCACCTTTCTGAAAGGGAGCTAAAGATTCTTAGGGTTTCTGTAAAACTCTGTACCAGAAAGACTTAAATCCCTAAATGGAAGAGGTTTTCCATTTAGTGCCAGAAAAAAGAGATAGGCTGCTCTTAGGCTGGCTTTTTAGTTGTCCTTGACTATATGGCACACCTTCATTTTTTCTCTGCCTTAGGCCTTCCACCTTCAAAAGTACACTTAGCAGTATAGCCTAGAGGTTAGAGTAATGAGCTGTGAATGAGCTTGGTACATCCAGCAGACCAGGTTTGATTCCCACAACCTCCACTTACATACTGTGTGACTCTGAGCAAGTCATTTAACCCCCAGTGCTCCCATTTTGCCCCTGAAAACAGGCACTTGTGCCTAGCAGGATTTATCCGGTTACCAAAGACTTTAAAACATAAAAAAATAAAAAATAAAAATAGCAGCTGTCTCTGCTTACCTCTCAGCTGCTAAGGGGTCATCGCTGGCAGCTAACCAAATGTTTAGGAAGTTATTCAAAGGCCTCATGCATTTGCACCCCCCTCAAAGGGAACATGCCCCAGCATGGGACCTCAATATATGCAGTGGTCGGCTAATGCAACCACCGTTTGAGCCCATGTCTTCAGCAGAGTTTAAGTATGTGAAATGGAAAACAGTGATCCCGGTAGTCATCAACTCAGCTAGGAGGTTTAGTGAGCTCCAGGCCTTTGTCCACTGAGTCAGATTACATATTAGTCCATAGGGACAAGGTAGTCTTCAGGACTAACAGAAACTTCTGCCCAGGGTGGTGTCGGACTTCTTCCTGAATCAGTCCATTACTTTGCCAGTCTTTTTCACTGACCACTCTTGTTCAGGGGAATGTAGACTACATAGCCTAGATGTCAGGTGAGCTATAAGCTACTACTTGGGTCACACAAAGGGGCCACAGGCAGGATAGCACTCTGCTCTTCCTGACATATGGAGAAGTGGGAAAGGGCAAGCCCACCCCAGAGAGGTCTGTTGCCCACTGGACTGTTGTTTGTATTCAGTTCTGCTACAGCAAAGTAGTTTAAGAACCCCTGCAGGCCTTAGGGCTCACTCTACAAGGGGTACAGCTGCCCCTATAGCAGCTGCAAGAGATATGTCTTGGTTGAAAATTTGTAAAGCAGTTACCTGGAAAACAGTCCTCACTTTTAGCAAACACCACAGCCTGGATACCTAGGCCAGAAGTGATGTCAGCTTTGGCACAGTAGTACTGCACAGCCTGTTTCCTAAATAGGTTCTCTACCCTCCTCCAAAGGTGCTGCTTGGGTAGTCTGCATATGTCAGAATACAGTAAGATTTCCAGGGGTTAGAAGAAGACATCACTTACCATAGCAATCCCTTTCATCCAAGGGAATCTTACTGTATTCTGAGCTCCCACCCTGCCTCCCCTGCTAGAACCTATGGGCACTGCAGCACAGCTGTCCATGCTGTTGCAATCCCATGAGTGGTTCTGTTGTTGGGCTTAGTGACTTGAGTCTTAGTGTGGCCCACATTATTAAATGAACGGGAATGTTTGTTATTTATTTATTTATTTAATTGTTAAAGTTAATATAGATAGCTTGTTAGTATTCATGTTCCATAAGAATCTGACAGTAGTAGAATGTTTACCAGCGACAGTGGTTTGAAAACCGAGCATGAGCCTAGCATTCCATCATTAGCATAGGTTCTATTAACCATTTTGGCTCCAGGGCAGTACTATGGTGGGACAATACTGCATATGTCAGAATATAGTAAGATTCCCTTGGCAGAAACAGGATTACTATGGAAAGTGATGTCTTTTTCTTTCAGGGGATACTCCAATATTCATAACTCTCCCACCCTGCCTCCCCTGCTACATCCAGTGTCCTCTGCACTCCATGCTGTACAATCAGTGGTATGAGTGTCACACACTGGTGACTGGCATTTCTGTTGAAACTGTGTTTTCATTGGTTTTACCCTCTTCAGGTGATTCTGACATTTGGGGGTTGGTGTTCTAATCCCAGGAATCCACCAATATTATTACTCTTGCAGTGCTCCCTTAAGCCAGCACTGCCCAAGAGAGAATAGAATGCTATGCTAATTATGGAATGTTTAGCTCGTGCATCTATTTTCAAACTGCCCAGTGTCAACTGCCTACATTCTACCTCAGATTTCTTCTCTCTGCTGCAAAGTTCAGATGCCCTGGAGATCTCTCTCAATCAAGACATATTACTGTAGTGCATACAGCAAAAAAACTGAAGTATTTTTGTTTTATTTTTCATTACTGCCTAGTGTCATTGTTCTTTAGTGTTTTATGCCTCACTAGTTTTAAATTTAAAGTTGTTTATCGGTTCCTCGCAGTTCCTTTGAACCAAGGGGCAACCAATCTTCTTTTTTTATTTAATCAGAGCCTTTTTAGAGGGTTCTGGTTACTTTATTCTTTCATTTTATTTTATTTTAATTGTTTTTGAACCAAGGTTATCAGTTTTCCTCAGCAGTTTCTCGGTTCCAGATCTGATCAGAATCAATAGTTTTTTCACTTTATCGGTTCCTGAACCGACCGTTATTCTATTGAAACTGACCGCAAATATTTAAATTTAGTCAATTTTTTGGTCAGTTACTGGTTCATGTTTTCTATAATGTCAGACAAGTCTAAAAAGAAAACAGGACCCCCTGGGTTCAAGAATTGCTTGAAGTGTGCAGAGGTGTTTGCCAAGGCAGACATGCATGATCTTTGCTTAATCTGCCTTGGGCAATAGCACTTCAATGAAGACTGTGATATTTGTAAGTCTTTCCGTGTTAAGGCAGTGGAAAAATGCAGGGAGAGGCTTAAAAGGAAACTAGAGGAAGGGTCCATGGGCTCTAACCAGTCCACCCCCTGTAAGACTGTGGCAATTCCTTCCAGAGCCTCTAAATCCACCCCTGATACAAGTGAGGGCTCTGGCAAGAAAGGCAATCAACCGGCTGACTCCCCGGTACCTGTCAAAAATTTAAAGAAAACTAAACACACTGACACCCTGGCTGAAATGCCTCAAGAGGTCCCTCGGGTGCCTATTAATGCTCCTTCTTCTGCTGAGTTGACACAGACTTTTGCCTTACTCCAAGTGTTTCAGGGTTTATTACCCCCTCAGCAGCCTGTGATTACTACTGCTAAAAAAAGCAACTGTTGTTACCCCTCTTTTGCCTACTGCTACAGTGGCATATGAGGAGGATGACCAAGATGAAGAGGGAATTGAACCTGAGGTGTCACCAGAACAGGATTTTGGCTCCCCTCCCAGACCCTCAGAGGATTTCTCTTCCCGTTTTTCTTTTGTTTAGAAAATGGTAGAGACCCTGGATCTGCAAACAGCTGAAGAGATCTAGGATGAAGAAAAAGGCACAATACATGGCGCTTATGTGGCTGACACCCTCAAAAAGACTCCTTCTGCCTATCTACACATTCTTTAAGAAGGATGTTTTAGAAATCCTAAAGGCTCCCAATACAGTCACACCCACGGACAAAAAGTGTGACAAGAAGTATCAGTTAGAAAGATCAGATGTGGAGTTTATTTTTAGTCACCAAGACCACCAGGGTATTGTACAGCAGGCTGCCTGTGAGACATCCAAAACTCCCTAATCCTCTCACCCCTCTGAGAAGGATTCGAGAAAGGTGGACAGCATGGCAAAAAAGGGGTACCTTTCGGCATCCCTGGCAATTTGTCAAGCCAGCTACCAGGCCTGTGTAGCCCTTTATCAGAAAGCTCTCTGGCAGTCAGTAGTGGACAATGCTGAGGCTAACCCCACTTTAACAGTGTCAGAGCTGCTAGACACAGCAAAATTGGGCTTGGAGGCTTCCAAATATCAATTTCAGATGGCAGCTGACACCAGTGATACAGCTACAAGGTGGATGGCTCGTACCATTGCTCTAAGATGATTTGCCTGGCTGAGGGCTACCAGCCTCACCCAGGACACCCAAACTAAGGCAGTGGACTCTACTGTCGAAGGCCACTCTCTTTTTGGTGCCCAGACTGAGGCATATATGAAAAAAGTAGACAAATATAAAGCTACTTTTAGGAGCAACTCGACCAGAAACAGGCCTTCTGCTTCAACTTCGTCTTATTCTAGGGGAGGCAGGGGCAGGTCCTCTTTTAGGAGGCCTTTCTTTCAGGTATAGGCTGTTTCCCAGCAGCAGTACCAATGACAGCAGACTGGATTTTACAGAGCTAGAGGTAGAAGGGGTTCTCGGAGAGGATCCCATTCTGCTCAGCCCCAGCAGCAAGCAAAACAGAACCCCTGACGTTTCCCTTCAGGCTACCTCTCCACATCCTGTAGGGGGCAGACTCAGCCACTATTTCCAGAAATGGTTAATAATAACCACAGACAAGTGGGTCCTGGAAATAGTGAGTCAGGGTCTCTCCCTTTGCTTCAAGTCCCTTCCTCCTCCAAGGTTAAAACATTTTGCACCAGCTCCCTTCTCAGAAAGAAAACTGCTGCAGCAGGAGGTACAGGCCCTACTGCTGGCAAAGCAGTGGAGCCTGTCCCCCACAACCAAAAAGGGCAAGGGTTCTAGTCCAGATATTTCCTAACAACAAAAAAGAATGGAGAGTGGCGGCCTGTACTAGACCTCAGACTGCTAAACAGGTACCTGGTAAAGCCCAGGTTCAAAATGGTCACAATGGCCATTATTTTCCCAACTCTGCAAAAAGGGGACTGGCTAGCCTTCTTGGATCTAAAGGACACATATTTCCATATACCCATAAGGGAATCACACAGAAAATATCTCAGATTTAGACTCCCCTCAGGCCATTACCAGTTCCTGACACTTCCCTTCAGCCTTACCTCTGCACCAAGGGTCTTTACCAAGTGCATAGCAGTAGTAGTGGCACACCTCAGAAGACTGGGTGTCACAATTTTTCCTTATCTGGATGATTGGCTAATCATAGGGAAATTCCACCAACAGGTGTCAGAACACCTTCAGGTAACCCAGGATGTGCTGCACTCCCTGGGATTCCTTCTGAATACCAAAAAGTCAGTTCTGACCCCGTGCAGATTCTGCAGTTCATAGGTGCAGAACTGCATACAGTAGTGGGAAGAGCTTTTCTCCCACAGAAGAGGGCAGAAAGCATTCAGCTTCTGGCAGGCTCATTTGCCCTGGGCAGGCCAAAGCCAGCAAAACAGTTTCTTCAACTGTTAGGGCACATGGCTGCAACAACAAGCACAGTCATAGGTGCCAGGTTTCAGATGAGAGATATTCAGTTCCACCACAGAGCACACTGGTGCCAAAGGCGGGACCCCCCCTCTGAGCCAGTACCAGTCACACAAACATTACTACAGGCCCTCCAATGGAGGAGGGAACTGGAAAATTTAAGGGAAGGGGTTCCATTTCTGCAGGAGCCTCACTCCCTGGTTCTCACAAGCGATGCTTCCCTGCTTGGTTGGGGTGCTCACTTAGGGGATCACACCATCCATGGTACGTGGGAGAGTGCAGACTCACTCCTGCACATAAACCTGCTGGAGTTAAAAGCTGTTTATCTGGCTGTTCAGGGTTTCTCTTATCTCATACAGGGAAATGTGGTACAAGTCAGAGCAGACAATACCACAACAATGTATTACATCATCAAACAAGGAGGGACAAGGTCTACTCGTCTGTGTACAGAGGCAATGAAGATATGGAGCCTTGCTTACTCTCTAAATGTCTCTCTACAGTCAATTCATCTACTATGCAAGGAAAACACCTTGGCAGATGCCTTGAGCAGGATAAACCAGGTCCATCACGAATGGGCATTGAACAAGCAAGTGGTGAATGCTCTATTCAGGAGGTGGGGACCTCAGAAATTGACCTTTTTGCTTCCCACCAAAATCACCACTTACCTCTTTATTGCTGCAGGGTCCCAGTGAAGGGGACAGTTCCAATGGATGCCCTGATTCTGTATGGGACAGGCAGGTACCTCTATGCCTTTCCTCCTTTTCTCTGATACTCAGGGTGCTCATCAAGCTCAGGTCACAACCAGCTTCAATGATTCTGGTAGCCCCATATTGGGCAAGACAGCCTTGGTACTCCCTGCTGCTCTCAACATCTGTGCACAAACTGATTTACCTCCCTCAGAGGTACAATCTACTTACTTCCTTTCAGGGGCGGGTAGTGTACCCCAATATCAGGTCTCTGAAGCTCAAGGCTTGGCTCTTAAGGACTTAGAATATGCAGATTGCCAATTCTCTGAAGCAGTTTTAGAAGTCTTTAAGGGTTACAGGAACCCTTCCACCAAGAAAACCTATGCCTCAAAATGGAAAATATTTTTAATTGGTGCAGTGACAAGGGTATAGTCCCAGCCCAGGCCGGGATCCCAACCCTTCTTGACTATTTGTCTCACCTGCACTCCCTGGGGTTGCAGCACTCAACTCTGAAGGTGTACCTGGCTTCAGTTTCAGCATACCTTTCAGCTAGAAAGGATACCTCCCTGGCATCAAACCCTATATTCAAAAGATTTTTTAAAGGGCTCTCTCATTTGTTTCCCCCTCACAGGGAACCAGTGCCAGCATGAGACCTTAATATTTGCATTGCCCAGCTTATGCTTCCACCCTCTGCTCTTCCTATGCTCTTCTCTAACCCTCAAAACAAGAAACGGCAAGTCCCACTCACCATTAATACATACCTGGGAAATACCCTTGAACAAGTGCCAATTTTCAAATATCTTGGAATCAACTTTGATCAAGGCTCAACTTTGCAACTCACATTGATAGTACAGCAAAAACTATCAATCAGCGAATTGGGATTCTGTATCGGAACCGACAGCTTCTTACCCATTCTGCACTGAGGATTGCCATCCAATCTTCTATCATCTCATTCATTGACTATGGCTTAGTTATATATGGATCTGCCACTACTACAGCACTTAATCGCATTACAACATCCCTAAATAAGGCCTGTCGGCTGCTCACTGGTGCACATCGACGTACCCACACATGTGAACTCTATGCTGACTCAGGTTGGCTGCAACTCTCAAACCGGATAAAGTACCTTACCTGCCTGATGGCGAAAAAATCCACTCTGGGCCTCACTCCACCCTGTATCCAAGACCTGTTATGCCTGAGCGCTTAAAGCACCCATTTTACCAGAAGATCAGACACCAGCCTCTCCAAGTCCCCCGATGCCGGACTTCTAGACAAAGATCATTTGCCTATCGTGCCCCCAGCTGGCTAAATACCCTCAGCACTCATATTACTGCCTCCACCTCTCTAGGTATTTTCAAATCAAGGCTTTTCTCTCACCTTGCCACCTCCAGCTCCTGTGACTGCCCTGATTAAACCCCCTATTTTCTCACTACCCACCCTGTTCCGTTATCTGACAAAGACCTGTTTGGGAAACCTTTTCTCCTGCTATTGTCTGCTCCCCACACCTTTCACTTAACCTTTCTGTTCTGGACTTTTTCCCTATTTGTTTCTCCTAATCTGGCATGACCTCTTTCTTGTAATAATAATGTGATTATTGATATCTCATGTCCTTTTGCACAAGTGATTTAATATGTATTTGTATATGTTTTCTTGCTCTTGACACAACACAAATTGTTGTGTTATCTATGTAACCTTTTGAACTGTACCTAATTGACGTGGAACCTTTGTAAAAGAGCCTCTGGCTCAAAGGTAGTAATTCCTAGAACAATAAACTAAAACTAAACCCTTTGAGGCTATGGCATCTGCAGAGCTTACATTTTTACCTGGAAGGTAGTTTTTCTGGTAGCAATCACTTCTGCCAGAAGGATAAGTGAGCTACAGGCCCTCTGTGTGGAAAATGACTATGTTTCTTTCCACAGGTACAAGGTAGTGTTGAGAACTAATAGGAAGTTCTTCCCCAAGGTGGTATCTGACTTCCATTTGAACCAGTCTATAACATTCCCAGTTTTCTTTACTGAACACTCTAGCTCAGGTGAGCATAGATTGCACAGCTTGGATATGAAAAGAGCACTGAGTTATTACATGACTCATACCAAAGATCATAGGCAGGAAAGACAACAACTGTTCCTCACCTATGGGGAAATAGCTAAAGGTACTCTTGCTTCAAAGAGGACCATCTCTTGATGAATAGTCCAGTATATTCAGTTTAAAGGCAGGCAAGGTTCCTCCCTCTGGTCTTAGGTGCCCACTCTAAAAGTGGCACAGATCCCACTATTCCAGCTGCCCGAGAGGTACCTGTAATGGAAATATGTAAAGCAGCTACCTGGAGGTCAGTACACACCTTCACTAAGCATTATAGCCTGGACACCCAGTCCAGGAGTGATGCCAGATTTGGCACAGCAGTCTTGCAGAGTCTTTTTCCTAAATAGATTCTGGCCCACCTCCTTGAGGTACTGCTGCATAGTCTGCAAGTGTAATAATATTAGTGGATTCCTGGGGTTAGAAGAAAAAATTACTCACCTGTAGTAATCTTGTTTCTTTCAAAGGGATCCACTAATATTATTACTCCCTGCCCTTTCCTCCCCTTTCAGAATCAGTAACAAGAAATATCCTCTTCACAGCTGGCACCTTCTAGTAATGTCTTAACTTGTAGGTTCTTTTCTAAAAGCATATCTGACTTCAAACAAAAACAAACATTTATCAATGCCGAATGTTTGCTTGCTGGCATTGGCATTAGTAGTGTAGAAGTTACAGAGCTGCATAATAGGAATGGCAGTGAAGTATTGAACTGAAGCCAACCCCTCCACCACCCTGCAGCGAGTGACAGGCATTGGGGTGTGCCTTTGGGTCGTCAGGCATAACGACCACGCCATTTCACACACCTACCCTGCAGACACTGACAAGTGTCACGGTGTGCCATGGGGTCTTTGGCCCTTTATGCGCACTCCCATCCCATCAGGAAATACGTGTGAGATGGGTGCGTATAGGAGAATGGGGTGAAGTTTGGGGCCCGAAGAGTCCGGGCACACCTTGATGCCTCTCACTGGCTGCAGGGTGTGGGTGGGAGTGGAATGGTATGAGCATGACAGGCAAGAATCCCAAGTCACACCCCTGATGCCTGTCATTCTCTACAGGGTGGGGCGTTATGGTCGGAAACCTAACGCCTCAGGCATTCGTTGGTATTTTCACTCCAAATTTTCAACATGGTTTTTTTGTGACCCCCACCTCATGAACAGTGGCAATATCAGTTTGTTAGCCAAAAACTGCTTTTGCACAGTGACTATAGCATTTGTCACCACAGGTGCAAAAACACATTCTGAACAGGATGTGAAAAATGACAGCGGTACTGTTCATGGGGAGGTGTTGAAAATGGCAATGTTGAAAATCTGCTGTGAAAATCTTAAAAAAACTGGTGAAGTCATGAGTGTGCGTAGAAACTGTGCAACGCATACCCGTAATGTAACTAGTTTGGGGATTTTTTTTACAGCAGATCGTTAACACAGGCATTTTGGGACCTCCGATCATGAACAGTGTCAGTGTGATTTTCTTTATCTGTCCCGAACAATGATTTCCCACAGCGACCACACATTTCTGTGCTGATAGTGTGAAAACACATTTCGGCCATGTTGTGGAAAGTGACAGCTGTACTGTTCATAAGGAGGTGTGGAAAAATGCCACTGGTGAAAATCTGGACTGAAAATATTACAAATTCATGAACTTACGAGGGTGCGTGGAAACTGCGCAATGCTCACTCGTAACACAGTCATTTTATGGAGTTTTGTCACCAAATTTTCAACATAGCCATTTTAACACCTCTGCTCATGACCAGTGTCACTGTGATTTTCTTAATCTGTCCCAAACATTGTTTTCGCACACTGACACTATCATTGTGCGCTACATGTGCGGAAACACATTTTGGGCAAGATGTGAAAAATGGTAGCTGTACTGCTCATAAGGAAGTGCGGTAAAATGGCACTGTTGAAAATCTGGTGTGCAAATATTACAAATTCGCAAACTTGCCAGCGTGCGTAGGAACTGCGCAATGTGCGCTCCTAAAACAGTCATTTTTGGGAATTTTTTCACCAAATTTTCAACATAGCCATTTTAACACCTCTGCTCATGCCCAGTGTCACTGTGATTTTCTTAACGTGTCCCATACATTGATTTTGCACACCGACTGCGCCATTGTGCACTACATGGGCGGAGACACGTTTTGAGTCAGATGTGAAAAATGACAGCTGTACTGCTCATAAGAAGGTGTGGTAAAATGGCAATGTTGAAAATCTGGAGTGAAAATATTGAAATTTCGCAAACTTACGAGCGTGCGTAGGAACTGCGCAACGCACGCTCGTAAAACAGTCATTTTTAGGAATTTCTTCACCAAATATTCAACATAGCCATTTTAAGACCTCTGCTCATGAACAGTATCACTGTGATTTTCTTAATTTGTCCCGCGCATTGATTTCGCACACCGACTGCGCTATTGTGCGCTACATGGGCGGAAACACATTTTGGGTGAGATGTGAAAAATGACAGCTGTACTGCTCATAAGAAGGTATGGTAAAGTGGCAATGTTGAAAATATGGAGTGAAAATATTGAAAATTCGCAAACTTACGAGCGTGCGTAGGAACTGCGCAATGCACGCTCATAAAACAGTCATTTTTAGGAATTTTTCCACCAAATTTTCAAAATAGGCTTTTTGAGAGCCCACCTTATGAACACTGGCAGTGTCGTTTCATTAATCATTCTGGAAAGGTGATTTCACGCAGTGGCTGCGAAATCACCCTTTGGGCCCGAGTAACGCCATGACAGTGACAGCGTTCATGAGAAGGGCTCCCAAAAACCCCATGTTGAAAATTTGGTGCAAAAATTCCCAAAAATGCCTGAGATATGCAATAAAGTTGAAAAAACCCTATCTATCCCATTATACAGTTTACTGGCATTTCCTCAGTTCTCGGTTGGCTTTGAAGAGTGCAGGCGTGTTCCGGTCCGCCAAAGATCGCCGCACGAGCTCCGGAGTAAGTATGGGGTGAGGTGGGGTGTGGGAGGCAGGGTGCGCAGTGGGTGGGTGCGGGTTGTGGGAGGGGCAGGGGAAGCGCCGAGGGACAGTTTTGTATTTACAGGTTTTTATTTCCTAAGACGACGAGGCGTTTACCACGCTGGGGTGGGCTCCCAGCATGGCAGCTGGAAGGATGTTGGTGGGGGCAGGAGCCGGCGAGGGATTGGGCACCCCGTCGGCCATAACATCATTTTGCCACGCTGGGTGGGCTCCCAGTGTGGCACCTGGACGCTTTGGGGGCGTGGACCCGACGGGGATTGGGCACCCTCGCCGGCCGTACAGTGTGGAGGGAGGGGGAAGGCGCATGAGCACGCAGTGTGCGTGCGCGCGTGTGTGTGTGAAGGGGGGAGCTCTGCTCACTGAAGCGGAGCTCTCCCTTTTAACTGTATGCCACTGCATTTTCAGCTGTCATAGGCAGCTGGAGCAGTGATTGGCACGCTGCGACTGTGCCTGCAAACACACTGACTGAATTGGAAGAGGCTGACACACCTCTGGAAAAGTCTGATGATGGCACTATGTTTCTTGCACATGCATGCAAGCAAACATAAAAAGGGGGACATATGTTTATACCAGTCCTTTGGTTGATGTTGTTGTTTGTCCAGTTGGGCATTATTTTTCTATAATTATTTAAATAGTGATTCACATGTTGTTATGGCCTCTTTGCAGGCTTCTAAGAAATCTGAGGTAGAATGTAGGCAGTTGACACTGGGCAGTTTGAAAATAGATGCACAAGCTAAACATTCCATGATTAGCATAGCATTCTGTTCTCTCTGGGTCAGTGCTGGCTTAGGGGAGCACTGCAAGAGTAATAATATTAGTGGATCCCTTTGAAAGAAACAAGATTACTACAAGTGAGTAATTTTTTTTCTTTTTTTCCCTCCTGTTGGAGGCTTTTTGGGTGGTGTTGTTATTATTCTTATTATAGTGTTATCTAGATATTTTCCTTGTGGGGCCTGTCTTGTCAGGCATCTATGAAATCTGAAAGGTTAGAATGTAGGCAGTTGATAGGGGCAGCATTTGAAAAGTGGCATGTGCCAATGGTGTTCCATCATTATCATAATGTTCCAACTCTAGGCAGACCTGGCTTAAAGGCATACTGCATAAGGATTATGAATATTGGAATATCCCCTGGAAGCAACACGATTACTATGGTGAGTAATTTTTTCTTCTGTGTCAGGGGCCTGTGGTTCTCCTAAATCTGGATAAGTGCAGCTAGCTGCTTGGCTCCTAAATGAAAGAGACTCCTCAAGATAGTTTATTCTTAAAAAGTGGTGTACAAATGAATGACATCAAGAAAAGTCTACCTTCATATCCTATATTAGGGTTTTTGTACCCTCCATGGAGTGGACCATTCTGTTTGTAATCTGACCTAGAAAAGTTACAATAATGCACATCTTGGATTTTCTCCAAGCAAGCATGAAAAAAGGCCTGTCTCTCACTATGCTCAACTGCAAGCCTCTACACTAGTGGCAGTCTTGGGAATTTTTTGGTGGGGGCCCCTTGGGATCACGCTCAGATATGAACAGATTTTATCGAGTGGTTGGCAGATCTAGACTGATCTATTGGTCTCCATTTGCACCATGGGATCTTGATGTAGTTCTCAATGCATTATACAAACCACATTTCTAGCAAAAAGAATGCATTTGGTGATCCACAGATAGCAGCATTTCAACCCTAAGGTGTTCCTCAAAGACAGAACTGTAGAACACATTGTAGCTTGCACCTGAGGGTAAGAGTACTCCTGCTAGGCAAATAGTGTTAGATGGAGATATGACACAGCATGAATGTGTACTGACATTTCTGAGTGTGTGAAGAATGGGAGCTTGCACACTGAATTCAGGTACCCTCAATGGCAATGAAAAGTATACTGTCAATAGATGGCCTAGCATATTTTTATTGATGTTTAGAGTCTTTTAAGAAAAGAAGTAGTAAATCACTTACAGTATTGAGAAACTCCTCATCTGACTTCGAGGGGGCTCTTGCAGTAGGCAACAACGTTAGGACTCAGTTGTCAAGCACCAGGACCACATGGAACATTTCTAGCTGGCAGTCTACAATGGGGGACCACCCCCTGACGTTGGCATGCTGGCGTCTGCCTATGGTATAAGAGGGGTGGTCTCCCACACTGAACTCAGTACTTTACCCACTGCCAACCTGCACTTGTCAGACCTCGTGGGACACTGCTCCAGTCAACCGCCATTTCTTCAAACTTTGTTATTTTTCGCTTATTGTAGTTTGCCTTTATTTTCGGATGCATGTCGTCACTGACCTCCTCTGTGGACCCCCTCAAGTCTTAAGTGTGCCTGCAGCAAGTAAATTCTTGAAAAGGATTGACACACCACCTGCGTCATCTGCCTAGGTCCGGACCATGATACTAAAACCTGCCAAGCATGCCAGAAGTTCAACCTGGTCACGCGAAAAAGATGCCAGAAGGTTCTGGAGGCCCATCTCCTCCAGCAAAGATTAGCCACCATGGAGAAAGAACTGCAGACCCTATCCATCGCAGGGACTTCTGCGGAGGCCTCCTCTTCCAAGAAAAAGTACAAGAAGCATTGGGACCGTGAGCAGTCTGCTCCTGAACCACAGTTGCCTTCAGGGGCCGTGGCTGATGCTGGGTCTTCCTACCACAGGGGGTCAACCTCAGCAGCCACACCAGCGCTCCTTCCTCCTGGGCTACCTTTGGCTGCACCTTCTGCCTTGGTGTGTGTGATGGGTGGTGCCTCTGTGGGTTTGGGGGACTCTTCCTCTGTCCCGTTGCCCCTGATGCTCAGGCCCTTCCACCATTAGGGTTCTCAGCCAGGTGGCCAGGCCAGTTTGCTGGGTGCCAGTTCCTCTACTGACGCCCACCCGGCGTCTTCACTGGACCCTGTTTGGGGCCCGATGACAGTCCTCCGGACCAATGCCAGCTGTCTCCTGCTTCTGCAGGGCCTTAGCCCATGCTCTTGTGGTCCCCACGGGTGCCTTCAGCTCCTCAGTCACCGCTGGTGGTCCTTTCTCCTGGCCCTCTCCACCAGGCGCCGGCAGAGCCACCATCCACCAGTCCTCCTCCTTTGGAATTGGCGCTGAGCCGCCCTTTATCAGATCCTTCCGGTCCTCCTTCCTCGGACCAGGCACACCCGGCTGTTCTGCCTCCAGACCTCTCAGTCCCTCAGGTGTTACTTCAGAACATGGACCTCCCGGACCCATCACCCAGCCAGCAACCGCTGTTGGTTTTGACTCAGGACTGCCCTTGAGGCACCCCATCGGACTTGGGTCTGGGTCAGTCTGTGCCCTGTTGGCGTATCACCGGTCCATTGGATTTGTCTTCGGGTTCCGTCTGCAGTCTCCTTACACATTACCCCACGGTGGGCTATTCCTTTCACTCAATGTTTCTTTATCGAACACCGGCTGACTACAGTGCTTTTCTTAGCACATAGTGGGTGTCCGCTCAGTGCCAGGTGCCAGCCCAGGCGATGCTGACATCGACCTCTTCCCAGGCAAGAGCCTCCCCTTCATCAAATATGGAGGCTCTACCTCCTTCAGAGGAGCCCAGGCTGGATGCTGGGACTGTCACGGGCTTCGGCCTGTCGCTGTCCTAGTGCACTACTTTGCAGTCAGAGGGATTGGCGGACATGGTTTCAGATTCTTTCAAGTCCTTGGTTTCTCCCCCTCACTTGCCTCCGTGGGAAGTGTGGGTCAGGGACATTCCTAAGTCCCCACCACAGGATCCTTCCTTTTTGGAAATGATGAAACTTATCCAGACCTCCCAGGGATGGTGTACTGAGGAGCAGGACCCTTAACGTCACCATCTAGTAGAGCACTTGTACCACCCGGAGGTTGTGTCTTTCATTATCCCACCTTTAGTGGCTCCCCACGACTATATTTCCCCTATTGTCCGGCAGCAACTGGCATTGGTTCCTTCCATGCTTAGGAAGGCCAACTGACTGTACCACGCCCCCCCAAATGACTGGCCTCACTTTGTTACCCACTCTAAGGGCAACCGCTCAGTTTTAACGGGGGCCCAGGAGGAATTCATGGAGTCCAGAAACTGGGGTGACTCCCCTCCAGACAGAGAGTCCAAGTGTTTGGACATTTTTTGATGCAGGGCCTATGCCTCCTCTACTCTGGCCTTACATGCCCAGAACTATCTTGCACACATGTTGGTGCACCAGCAGTCACTTTTGGGGCAAGTAGGGGACATGGCTCAATCGTTGCCGGAGCCTCCTTCCAGGACCCAGCTGGAACAGCTGCTGGATTCCGCCACCATCATGGGTTTTCATGCCCTCCATGCTTCATAGGACAGGGTGGGCCCTTCTGCTCATTGCACAGCAGCAGCTATATGCATTAGGTGCCATGCTTGGCTTTGTCTGTCTGATTTTACCCAGGAAGTCCAGGCCTCCATCATGGATGCCTCATTCCAAGCTCCTTCGCTGTTTGGCAAGGACGTCCAGGATTTGCTCTCTGCTTTACAGGAGTCTGGCACAGTTCTCCATAGTGGGTCCCATAGCCAGGAAGGTGGAATACAACATCCATCTTTATGTCACTCTATGCAGTGACCCCAGTGCCAAAAGCCTGCTAGGTCTGCTAGCAAATGCCGGACCTCTTCAGTTCCAGATGCACAAGCCCACAAAGCTCACAGTGCCAAGGCAACTATGCTTTTAGCACCGACCGCCTCTTCTTAACCCTGAACACCGCTCTCTCCCTCCAGTAAAGTGACCGGGGGAAATGAGTGCGTGGAGTTGAAGTCCTCCTCCCTCTTGCTGTCAGTTTTGGCTCTTCTTGTTTTTGTAGTATCCGAAATGTCAGGGATGTTTCCTTAAGGGACCTCAGGCCACATTTCTGCCCTGTCGGTGGAGAGTCTTATTTCCCTTTTGGCAGGGAAGGCCTGTCACTCCCTTGCCCCCTGTCATCTATCCCGGATGGCCAGGGTTCTTCATCCTCTGCTCCGGCTCTCGTGACCTCAGCATGCTCTAGCTCTGGGCTTCCTTTAGAGCCCGGGCAGGTACCCTTCCTTAGCGGGGTCTTTGTCTTTGCTCACATACCTTCTTTCTTGATGGCACAAGTGTTACCCCTATGGGGTCTGGAATTTCTCCCCCCGCTGCCATCCCGGTCTCTTATCCCCGGGGCCCCTCCGGTTTCCCTCCTTTGGATGACTTGACCAGTTTTCCAGTCTCCAGCATCCCTACTGGCTTCTCCCAGGGTCCCCCCCCCCCACTAGATCCCTGTCGAGGTCTGATGTCGGTCCTTCCGACTCTTAAGTGTTGGAGCATGACAGGACTCCCACGTGGCCTACACCTTACTTTTCTCACAGGTTGGGTGCAGTTGCTCAGGAAGCACGCTACGAGGGTTTCTCCCCCCATCGCAGTCAACTTCCCATTCCTTTCCCTGACAGTTGAGCCCTTAGACAGGGGCCCGTCATACAGTTGCCCTGTCTGGGCCCTTGAGGATCCTCTCCAGGCGCGGTCCTTCGGGGTCCAGCGGGCTGGAAATTTATTGGGCTTCAGCCTTTTTTTCCAGCTTTTCCTAGGATGAAACAGTTTTTCCCTTGGGAACCACTAATTCCGGTCAGGGTTGCCTCTGGCTTCGTAGGTTTCTTTGTTTCTGGAGTTATTTGTTCACTCACCCGCTGGGCTCTCCTACGCCTACTTTTTCGGGGTACTCCCACAGTCAGTTGGCAGCATATGTGTGTGTGCTCCGGAGCATCTGTCTGGTAGGGGAATCTCTGCTTGTGTCTCCTTTTCCTGGGGACTGGACAGTCGAGGAGTGAGACCATATGTTGCAGCCTTCATCAATCAACCATTCAGGTACCATGACCTCATGACCACCTGATGAATGCCCCCAGCTGTTTGCTGGCTTGGCCTCTGTGGCAGACTTGCACACCGCCCGGTAGTTACCCTCCAGCTCTGCTACTTTGTGCTAGAGCCTGGTTATATTAAAAAAAAAAAATGACAAAATGATGAATGACTATAATAATCATAAGCAGTAAGCAAAAGGAGATGTGGGGGACATTCTTGTGCCCTCTTTATTGGACCTCCCCCTTCTCGCACTTTGATGTAGCCAAGCTGCACCTTAGGTAGTCTTCGATCCCGCACTGGCAGGAGTTCGCCTGTCTTGTCCTGCTCTCAGTGGACATGGGGGGGGTGCTTTCATCCTGAGGTCCTCTTATGGTGACTCCTTGAAGGGAGTCTTTTTATCTGTTCCTTTTTCGGCTAGGGATCTTCTCTTTCCCATACATAAATGTGATTCTGTTGGATGATAGCTACTGTTTACTATAGCCTCCCCTCTTCCTTTAGAGAAGGGTCATTGGTCATTTTGGGATACTACTGAGGGTCAGTACCCCTCTTTCCCTTCTCCTGCTCCCTGGTTTGGGGGTGGTTTGGGGGCATCTCTTGCCCCATTAGGTTCAGGAGGTCCCTTCCTTTGTGATCTCTGCCCTTCTACCCTTCTTGGGCAGGCAAGCCTTGGATCCTGCCAGGATCTCTTAAGTTTTTCTGAGAAGGAATCCCTTTCTGTGGTCCTCCTGCATTCACCTGTGGTTTCCACAGCCCAGAAGACTCCTATAACTCTTGGGCTCTGGGATTCCCAGGGTCCTAGTTGTCTCTTCACAAAGTCTTATGGGCTTTGTGCCTCCTTCCTCATCCCGTATCTCAGCTGAGGTCTGTCATTTTACCAGATGTGAGAGATGTCTTTTCAGGCACTCTATTTAAAACTTTTTCCTTAGGGGGATGCACCTCTCTATTCTCTCAGGTGAGGCTTACCCATGAATTGGCATGTCTACTGGACTAGTCCTTGTTGGCAGTCCGCTTGTCCTTTCTTTGCCATCACTCTCCAAGTGAAGCCTCTACATTTCCTATGAGTGGCTGATCACAGGGGCCAACACTTTGTCCTGGTTCAGTCCTCCTTGTCCCTGTTTACCCCCTTCTGGGGCTGTGTGGGGCCTCCTCTTTGGGGGCATAGCCACCCCTTTATAGGTTGTAGGCTTAGGCTGTTGCTTGGCTACCTGCTCTTCAACAGTCTGGGGGCTTGCCCTCTCTTGATATAGACAGGACATTTGAGGGCTGCCTTCTTCTCCTTGGAGTACAGTTGGACTAGGGACCCCACTGGGCCTCCTATCCTTCTCCGTATGCTGCATTACTTTATCCTCCTCCTGAGGGTTCTTCCTTTCCTTGTGTCACTGCTTGGGACTCGGTCCTAATGGTGTTGCCTACTGCAATAGCCCCCTCTAAGTAAGATAGCATGGCTACGTAAGAACTTAACGTAACAGTAGATCTTTAAGAGGCGCTGTTGCAGTAGGCAGGTTTTCCCTCCCTCGATGCCTCTGCTCTCTTTTCCATTTCGGCTTTTCTTGGCTCTGGGAGCCCTCTCTCTCTTCTGTCGGACCTTTCACCGGGTCCATGGCGAGAGAACTGAGGTGGGTGTGGGGGAACGCCCTTCTTATACCATAGGTGGACATCAGTGTGCCGACATCAGGGGGCAGTCCCCCATTGTAGACTGCTAGCTAGAAATTTTCCATGTGGTCCTGGCGGCTGAGTCCTAATGGTGTTGCCTACTGCAAGAGCTTCTCTTGAAGATCTACTGTTACGGTAAGTTCTTACGTAACTGTACTTTACTTGGTGTGCACTCTGTATTTGAAAGCAGAAAGTTACCAGAGTCCAGGAAGAGACCTGAAAATGGTGGAATATACCCAGTACCACAACAGAGATCAGGCACACTCCTGTGGTTCTTCTCTGCAGAAAGGGACACATTATTTGGTATTGAAAAGGAAACCGTACCAAAATACACACTGCATTCTCAAACCTTTATGAGAACTGGCATGTACATTTCTTTCTTTTTTTAGGATAAATGGCAGGTTCATGCAAAATAACAACTTGGAATGTAAAAGTATTAAACATTAAAATAAAAAGGTACAAAATACCAAGGCATTTATGAAAATTAGACACTGAAATTACTTTTCAAGTCTTATATTAAAAAAGAGGACATGTTCTAATGAGAAGGGAATGGGTGGAAAAAGTCTTTTTTTTTGTATGGGAAATAGTTAAAAAAAAAAAAAAAAAAAGACCTATCTGGTAAAAATAGGTTGCCTGAAGAGTGCTGTCTAAACCGTACTGTCAGGACTGTAATACATGAATATAGCAACAAGGTAGAATAGCATATGTCAAGTACCGCTGCCCCTGTTGCTATTCAGGCAACGGTGAGGGTGTATAAGTAACAGAAAAGTGCACCAGCTGGCCAAGTTGCTCCCGTGGTGGAGAGGATTAAGACAGCAGCAGCTCAGGCACCACAGAGCAGGAGAGACCAGGGTTCTGTTCCTAGTCTCCTGAAACTAGCAGCTTCACTTTCCCCTGTCCAAAGTGTACATTTTTTGTCTAACACCTGAGGCAAAAATCCCCCCCCCCCCCAAGTTTCTCATTTTCCCTGAGATCCGTGGCCCCCTCGGAGTTTGTTATTTAAATTACAGGTGGGGTGGGATGGGGGGCAGAGCCCCCCACAGAACAAAAGTATATAATATGTTTGTAACAATGGTTGCAGTTGTTGGTGTAGTTTACGACTGCTACCACTGGCGCTGTTTGGAGTGACGATGTTTTTACCTTCTGCTGTTCTTGATGGCGCTGTACTAACATTTGCAATTCTGACCAAGCACCAAAAAAGGCAGGGGTTCTTATAATGATAAAGATGGGAGTAAATTTCTGTGAGGAACAAGTAATGGAAGATAGAGGTGGACACTTCATTATTGAAGAAGGAGTATTGAATGGGGGAAAAGTTTTACTTATTAATGTTTATGGGCCAACTTAAGGAAACCATGGTCTCTTTATTAACATTTTGGACTTAATTAACCCTCTCTTAAATAAAATTTTACTGGCCAAGGATACAAGATGCATATTGAATACAGTTATAGACAGAACAAATAGGAATTACAAACTGACTAAGGCAGATAAGGATTTAAAAGATTTTTGGAAACCACAAACTTAGTGGATGCATGGAGTATGCTTAGAAACCAGATAAGGGAGCGTAGTTTCTGGTCAAAACCTATAAAATGGGATCTAGAATAGACTACATTTTTAATCTAGGTAAATTAGTCCAAGACTAGATGCCTTTTTGAATTCTGCGGATTTACCACCAATACCCACAGAATTACTCAACAATTTAGAAATAGATATATCCAGTAGTGAATTATTAGCTATAGAAAGTTTGAATGCTGGGAAAGCCCTGGGTCCAGATGGTATCCGGTGGATTTTTATGAAAAATACAAAGATTAACTCTCCAATCATCTATTGAATACATTTACACAATCCTTTAATGCAGTTAAGTTACCAGATTCATTTTTAGATGCTCATATCCATTTATTTCATAAAAAAAGGTAAAGACCCACAAATATGCACTACGTATAGACCAATCTCTTTACTCAATTCTGATTATAACATTTTAGCAAAGATATTAGCATCCCACCTAGAAACAATATTGCCCGTTTATATAAATCTTGACCAAACTGGGTTTATTAAATATAGACTGCTTAGTTCTAATATAAGGTGAGCAATTAACTTTATAGATTCCATGAGAGATACTTCTTCAGTTTTACTAACTCTTGATGCTGAAAAGGCATTTGATAGAGCAGAATAGGCCTATATTCACCATTTGTTAAAGAAAATGGAATTAGGACCACATTTTAAGAGGTGGATTTGAATGTTATATCAAGCACCTACGACAGTTTCTAAAACAAATCATGATAGAATCCCAACAAGGCAGTTACACAGAGAAACTCAACAGGGGTGTCCTCTGTTCCCTCTCTTATTTGTGACTGTAATCAAACCTCTTTCAATAGCACTTAGATGGTTTCAAAATGTAGAGATAAGTTTGTATGCAGACAATATATTAATGTTAATTAATCTGAATGAATTCCTAGCAGTTATACAGGATATAATAAATAGCTCCTGGGTGGCATCTAGGTATAAAATTAATTGGCAAAAAACTGAATTGCTCCCTCTTGGAATCCATCTGAGTTAATCAGTAAATTCCTTAGAGGTAATTTAAACCAAAAATGAAATAAAATACCTGGGTGTTATCCTTCCAAATGACACTAAAAGGCTATTTCAGGTACATTTTACTCCCTTAGGAAGCTACGTCATTATACAGCTTAAAAAATGGACCCTTTTTCCATGGACACTTATTGATAGAGTAAACTTAGTCAAAATGGTTATTTTATCTACACTTCTTTTTCTATTTCAGTCGGTTCCCATTATAATTCCTGATTCAATGTTTACTCAATTGAATAAAGCTATTTCAAGTTTTATATGGAAGAACAAAAAACCTCAAACTGCAGTACAAAAATTAATTCTACCTCAAATTTGCCAGCCCGGTGGCGCTGAGGGTTGAGGCTCTGGATGCCATACCTTGCACCACGCCGACGACCTGGGGTCGGGAGCAAACTTGGATGTCAGAGGGTCGGCCGGGGGGAGGAGGATTGAGCATCCTAGGGACTGCTCTCCTCCTCCTCTGGGGAGTATGGGTTGGGGGAACCCCCAGGACCACCTTGCAGATGATTATCTCAATGGTGTATTTCCTGGTTAAAAATAACAACATTGAATTAAAAATAAATAAAATTGAATTGAATTGAACCGCAGCTATGCTGGCTCCTGGTGGTGGCTGGGGGTCAGTGCATGCAGTGGTCCGCAGCGGGAATGTCACGGACGGCATCGGGTGAACAGTGCATGGAAGCG
The DNA here is from genome assembly GCA_016271365.2 of Neoceratodus forsteri. Classification (NCBI taxonomy): domain Eukaryota; kingdom Metazoa; phylum Chordata; order Ceratodontiformes; family Ceratodontidae; genus Neoceratodus; species Neoceratodus forsteri. The sequence continues at coordinate 1,338,270,756 of CM057458.1, read as the reverse complement.
CGCATGGCAGGGTCCTTGACGCCATTGCAAACCTGTGCCATGGGGTGGGGAAACAGAATCCTTGGTGCACTTGAAGGTCAGCCCCGATGGCACCACCATGGACACACCCAAGTTAGCTCCCCCAAAGCCCAGCCACCAAGGTCTCCTCAGTGGTGGGGTAAGTACCCACTGTGACACGACCTGTGGGGGCTAGGGAGTGAGGGGGTTTGAGCTCTGGCTGCGGCAGGAGTGGGGGCCGTGAGGGCTGGCTGGAAGGGGAAATCTTAGGTAAAAAAACAAACAGCTGAGGAGGTAGAAAAATACCAGAAAGAAATAAAGAAAAAAAATTCTACCTAAAGCTTGAGGCAGCCTTGGCCTACCAGAATTTGTATTATATTATTATACCAGTCAATTAAGTCACTTACAGTGTTGGTTTAAAAATCCAGAAACAGCTTGTTCTCAAGCTGAACTGACTAAAATCTCTTATCCCACTCTGCCCTATATTTTATTTTCTGCTTATCCTACTCAAGAGAAATCAACTAATTTGCCTTCTACTATTCCCTCAATTCAAATTTGGTTAAACACACATACATTAATAAAAGGGAATAACAAAAAATTATCGCAGTATTCCCCAATTTTGGATAACTATAATTTTGTTCCATCTATTAAATCAATGGAATTTAACAAATGGGCTGATGCGGGCCTTACATATATAGCTTGCTGTTATGAGCATGGTACATTTATGTCCTTTCGCCAGCTCTAGACTAAATACAATATTCCACATCAACACTTCTTCAGATACTTACAACTCAGGGATTTTATACTAAAAAACAACAGTAATTTTTATACATTACCTGATAATTCCCCTATTTTAGATCAGTTTATACCTGGATCGCCTTCAAAAAAATTAGTTTTAGAATTTATTGGACATTATTATCAACTTGGCAGTTACCATCACACTTGTGAATGATGCGGAAGAAGGCTCTAAATACCTAATTTTTGGAAGAAAAATTGAAAGAGCTATTAATTTCACCATTTTAGGGGATAATATCATCTACTGTAACTTGCAACAAATACAATATAATAACTAGTTCTTGTTTTTTCCCATAGGGAAACCGGGTTGTAATTTTATCATTATAACCAGCTGGTTATAACGACAGATACACGCCCGGTTTCCCTATCTTGGTGCATGCACTAGCTGCACTCTTCCTCAGTTCTACACATCCTCTGCCATCCCACTCCTCAACTTTCTGCAGTTTGCCGACAATAAGAGTCGGCAGTTAGTTCTTTTTTTAAAAAAAAAAAAATATAACTGGGCACATAAATGTTTTCGGTTTTTTTTCGATCGGAAATAAAAATAACTAAACAGTGGTTTAGGTCAGGAGCCGAGCCAGTGTGGACCATGCTGAAACCCCAACGATCTGCAGCTTGGCTCCATAGAGATGCACATTTATTTTGTATAATTGCTGTGGTGAAAAAACAGTCCCTAGCAATTATACAAAATAAAGGTTGGGTAGGTGTGTAAAAAATTGGATTTTACACACACCCTCAGGGTGGGATGCCCTAATAAACCCCTTGAGCTTTGCTCTTGGGTGTTTATGTGACATCCCACCCCTCAAGGGGATGTAAAATCCTCATTATAACCACCTACCCATCCATTATTCTCTATATAGTATACTAGATTGTACTTACTTTACTCCTGCTTAACTTAATAAAATTAACTCTGACATCTCAGATGCCTGTCCAAGGTGCAAAGAAGCACCTTCTTCCCTTATTCACATTTGTCAAATGTCCTAAACTTCAACTTCTTTGGCAAGATATTTTTACAATAGTTTCAAGGGTTATGGGAATTTGTCCAAGACTTAATGCTGAGCTAATATTATTTGGTAGATATACCAACAGCTTTCTCCCAATGGCTGAAAGAAAGTTTCTACATCTAGCCATAATTAATGCTAATAAAGTTATACTGTTGAACTGGAAAAATACAACCCCCAGATATAGCACATGGTACAGTTTATTGATTGACATGACAAAAATTGAAAAAGCTCATTACTGGATTAGGAATAAGAAATCTGAATGGGAAAACATTTGAACCCCATTTGCTACGTTTTGTTTGGAGAGACAATAATACTAATAATCAAACGAGGATCCATATATCATACATTGTTTGAAATTAGCCTTTAGCTCTATTAAAAATTATTAATTACTCTGATCCCCAGCCTTGTATCCAGTCATTGACTTTTTAACCGTATTATATATATTTATAGGTGTAAGTTCTAAGATGGATTGTTGGTCTTTCTTTTTCTTCCTTTTTGATGATGAAATATTGTTTATTTGTTGCTGACGTTACAAACTGTTGCTATGTAATATAGTTTGTGAAATGAAGTTTCATCAAGTAGAAAAAAAAATACTTCAAACATACAGGACGCTACTATACATCATATTGTTCTATCCAACCATGTATCTGTGCCAATAAAATAGAATTAAATAGCAGACAAAAAATCTAGATAAAATATAAATAATTTCTTACTGACTGAGAATATAGTCAAAGTCATTAGGGAAAAAATATTTTCCAGAGTTTAATAGCCCAAAGGTTACATCATGAGGAACTACATGCGAGGCTCTAAAATATTTCATGTGGGGAAACCTAATTAGAATCTTTGCAAAAATCAACAAGGAAAGACCAGACAAATCAAAGCAAAAATGGCAGAACTAAAAGGAATAGAACAAGAACTAATAACCAATAGCTCAGAAGAAATCTGGAAAAGATGGTCAGATCTCAAATCCAGCTATGATGAACTGTTAAGGGAAGAAGCAGATTTTAAAATCCATAGCTGGTGTACTGCCTAAAGCTATTATTACTTTTTAAAAGCAATCAGCCATACCTGTTCACAGCAGGAAGGTCATGTCAGACGAATCTAATTAATTTCTTTGACTGGGTGACCAAAGTAGTAGACCAGGGAGGGGCTGTGGACATGGCCTACCTAGACTTTAGCAAGGCATTTGACACAGTCCCACACAAAAGATTAATAGTCAAATTAACCAGCCTAGGAGTGGATCCCAGGGTGGTAGCCTGGGTAAAACATTGGCTGGACAACATGACACAGAAGGTAATTGTAAATGGAGTCCACTCAGAAGAAAGAAGGGTTACTAGTGGGGTACCGCAGGGTTCAGTACTGAGTCCAGTCCTTCTTAATGTCTTTATAAGTGACATTGCAGAGGGACTGAAAGGAAAAGTATGCCTCTTTGCAGATGACACAAAGATCTGCAACAGGGTTGATACACAAGGAGGCGTGGAAAGGATGAGAAGGGACTTGGCAAGGTTGGAGGAATGGTCGGAAATATGGCAGCTAGGATTCAATGCAAAGAAGTGCAAAATAATGCACCTGGGAAACAAAAACCCAGGGGAAGATTACACAATGGAGGGGGAGGTAGTAACAAAACCAAAAAAGGAAAGGGACCTGGGGGTAATCATATCAGATAACCTTAAGGTTAGCAAGCAATGTGAGAAGGCAGTAGGGAGACCTGGGGGTATACTGGAATGAATTAGGGAGAGGCATCACCAGCAGAAAACAGGAAGTTGTTATCCCTCTGTACAGACAGTTGGTGAGACCCCATCTGGAGTACTGAGTCCAGTTCTGGAGACCCCATCTCCGCAAGGACATAGACAGGATAGAGGCAGTCCAGAGGAAGGCAACTAGAATGGTGCAGGGTCTGCAAGAGAAGCCATACGAGGAGAGACTAAAAGAACTTAATATGTATACCCTTGAGGAAAGGATCGAGAGGGGGGGACATGATAGAAATGTTTAAGTACCTCAGTGGAATCAACAAAGTCCAAGAGGGTAGCATCTTTCAGAAAAAGAGACATACAAGAACAAGAGGACACAATTTAAAGATGGGGGTGGGGCAGTTCAGGGGCAATGTGAGGAAGTAATTTTTCACAGAGAGGGTAGTGGATGCATGGAACAGCCTTCCTGAGGAGGTTGTGGGATCTGAAACGGTGGGAGAATTCAAGTTTACATGGGACAGACAAAAGGCAATTCTTGTGGGGGGTAGGAAGAAATAGGCTGTTGGTTAACTAGGATCTGCGGCTTATGCGGTAGGTAGGGAAATGGGCAGACTAGGTGGGCCAAGCGGTCCTTATCTGCCGTCAAAGTCTATGTTTCTATGTCTGTTATATCTGAGGTATTTTTTTCCTTTCTCTCTTTGGTTAATTAGAAGACTGTTTACCTGATGTTAGTAGGTGTAAGGTATGGGACAGCACTCTGACTGGCAGCTGACATATCTGTCTCTATCCCCTCCACTACATCATTAGCATTGTGACCTCAACTGACTGTGACATCACTGCTGTTTAGGAACAGACTCTCAGTAGCTGCCAGGTTAGTTACCTGTGATGTCACTGTCAGTGAGTTCACAGTGCTGATGATGTAGTGAGGGGGATAGAGACAGCGATGTCAGTTGCCAGACTGAGAGCTGTTCCACACATAGATACATGGATACATAGACAGTGTCGGCAGATAAGGGCCTATGGCCCACCCAGTCTGCCCATTTAAGTTTGTTTCCAGCACAATACTGTATTATCACATAGAAGACTCTGTAATGAGCAAAAGGAACAAGCATTTGTCAATGCTGAATGTTGGCTTGTTGGCATTGGCATTTGTAGTGCAGGAGTTAGAGAGATGCATAATAGGAATGGCAGTGAAATATTGAAGTAACGCCAACCCCCCCCCCTTGCAGAGACTGAAACATGTTGGGGGTGTGCCTTTGGGTCGTCGGCCATAAAGCTTACGCTGTTCCACCTCACCCCACCCTGCAGACAGCAACAGGTGTCGTGGTGTGCCTTGGAGTGTTCGGCCCTTACGCTCACCTCATTCCATAAGGAAATAAGCTGAATGGGTGCAATATAGGAGAATGGGGTGAACGTTATGGTTGAAGACCCCAAGGCACACCTCGATGCCTGTCAGTGGCTGCAGGGTGGGGGTGGAATGCCACAAGCATTATGGACGGCGAACCCAAGTCACACCCCCGACACCTGTCAGTCTCTACAGTGTGGGGCGTTATGGTTGGAAACCCCAACGCCCTGGGTGTTTGTTGGTATTTTCACTCCAAATTTTCAACATGGGCTTTTTGGGACCCCACCTCATGAATGGTGTCACTATCATTTCGTTACTCAATCCTAAAAGGTGATTTTGCACAGCGACTGCGCCATTTGGCACCATAGGTGTGGAAACACATTTTGGGCAGGATGTGAAAAATGACAGCTTTACTGTTCATAAGGAGGTGTGAAAAAATGGCAATGTTAAAAATCTGGAGTGAAAATATGAATAATTGTTGAAGTTAAGAGTGTGCATAGAAACTGCACAATGCACGCCTGTAACGCAATCATGTTTTGGATGTTTTCCACCAAATTTTCAACATGGGCATTTTGGGACCTCTGGTCATGAGCAGTGCCACTGTGATTGTGTTAATGTGTCCCAAAAGTTGATTTCCCACAGCGACCGCACCATTCTGCGCCACAGGTGCGGAAACGCATTTTGGGAAGGATGTGAAAAATGACAGCTGTACTATTCATAAGGAGATGTGAAGAAATGGCAACATTGAAAATGTGGAGTGAAAATATTAAAAACTGGCGAAGTTATGAATGTGCATAGAAATTGCGCAATGCACACTCATAACACAGTCATTGTTTGGAATTTCCTCACCAAATTTGCAACGTGGGCTTTTTGGGACCTCCCCTCATGAACACTGGCACTGTTGTTTCATTATTCAGTCCTGAAAGGTGATTCCGTGCAGCTACCGCAAAATCACCTTTTGGGACAGAGAAACTAAATGATAGTGCCAGTGTTGACAAGGTGGGGCCCCAGGAACCCCATGTTGAAAATTTGGGGCCAAAATTCAAAAAAATGGCTGAGATGTCAACCTAAGTTGAACCCCCCCCATTGACTCCCATTATACGGCTTACGTTCAATTCTTCATTTTGCGGTTCAGCTTTGCAGAGTGCAGACATGTCCCAGTCCACAGAAGATGACAGCCAACATCCAGAGGTAAGTATGGGGTGAGGGGGGTGTGGGGTGGTGGGTGTGCAGAGGAGGGGACAGCAACACCACGATGACCATTTCCTTTTTACAAGTACACAAAAAAGCGACAGTTTTCTTCTTTCTGAGGAAACTTTTTTTTACTAATGTGGGCACATTGGGTGGGCTCCCAGTGTGCCACAATAGTGGGGGCATTCCAAAAACAGGATCATGTAGGGGTTTGGGGAGGGGCCAATCTGACACCTGAAGTGGGCATTTTGGTGTCGGAAGAAAATAAAAAAAAATTTCGGCACAATGGGGTGGGCTCCCAGTATGTCACATTAATGGAGGGGGGAGGGGGGATATATGCCAACATGGGGATTAGGCACCCCGATGTCAGCTTTCGGGAGTGTGTGGCAGGTGGCAGGAGCCACCATGTTTCGGCACACTGGGGTGGGCTCCCAGTGTGCCACATTTAATGGGGGGGATACATGACGACACGGGGATTGGGCACCCCAGATGTCGGCATTACGGGACTGTGTGGTGGGCGGTAGGAGCCACCATTGTGGAATGCTGCTCTGCGGCTACATTATTTATTGAAATATTTCACCAGGAAAGGCACACTCAGCAAACATGTTGCTCGTAACTCTGACCATGCGCCTTACTGTGCACTGTAATGTGCATAGCCAGAGTCTTGTCATCTGCTGCTGCACCTGATGAAACTGCACCTGATTGCAGCGGTAGATTTCTTTCAACTTTTTGGCTCTCTTTGAAGTTTTCTGTCATCGTCCGCATGCTCACTGATTGGCAGCTGAGGGACGCACCCACTAAAGCATCCCCTGCATTTGCCACAACACTGACACACCTCTGAAATGTGCTACTACCACACCATGTTGCTTGTGCGTGTGCACAAGCCAGCATAAAAATACTTCAGAAATACAAAGTTACAACTGATTACTACTTAAAATCTGTATTATTTTCCTGTCTGTTTTTGGTTCCACTAGCTCTTTAAATGTTGTGGAATTTTTTTTAGAATACCATCCCAGTGCTCTAACCACTGAGCTACAAGCTCACATGGTTGGACATGGGTAACCTGGGCACCCTTCCTTTCTCTGGTATTGCATATCCTTCAACTAGGTATAATTAAGATGACAATTAGATGTTTTGTGGTGCAGTATTAGCCACTGCTAAGCAATTTAAATCACAAATTGTAGCGAGAAAGGAATACTATGACCTACTGGGACTTGAGCCCAGTCCTCCAGAATACTGACAGAATACTAGTGAACAGAATAGAAGAAATAATGGGAAAACTAATAGGTTCACAACAGCTGGGGTTTATGCTTAAAATGGTTGCATCAGACAATGTAAGGAAAATTCTCCACTTAACAAATATAGTTGAAAAGTCTCAATCCCCAGTAGCATTAATGTCAATAGATGCCGAAAAAGCATTTTACAGAGTGGATTGGAAGTGTTTATTTGTGGTAACTGCGGAATTTGGTTTTCCAGAGGAATTTACAAGATGGATAAAATTTCTGTATACCAAACCAAGAGCTGAAGTTTTTTCTGCCGGAACTATCTTGGAGTATTTTAAAATTGGTAGAGGGACAAAGCAATCCTTTTAGGACCTTGAAGGTCTCTGATATCTTCCCTCTGCCTTCTGTCTCCAGTGAGTACATCTTTAATGCCATGAGGCGCTCTTCATAAACCTGCCCTGAATCATTTTTGTTACTTTGCGCCTCGCTTTCTCCAGCCTGTGCCTCTTCTTCCTGAGGTGAGGGCTCCAGAACTGGGTGCAATACTCCAGGTGTGGCCTCACTAAAGATCTATAAATGGGTAGTATTTATTACTTTCTTTCTTCTGCAACCAATACCTCTCTCTCTGTACTCCCCAGCATCCTACTTGCCTAACCAGAGGCCTTGTTGTACTGACTCAGTTGCATGAGGGTGTCACCTGTGATAACTCCTACGTCATGTTCCTCTGCCACAGTGCTAAGTCTCATCCCACCCATTCAGTACTCTGTCCTTGGGTTCTTATTCTGAAGGTGCATCACTTTGCACTTGTTGGCATTGAATTTCAACTGCCAAACCTCAGACCACCCCTCTAGCTTTTGTAAGCCACTCTGAATTTCTTTGATTCTCTTATCACTGTACATACTTGCACAAAGCTTAGTGTCATGTGCAAAGAGACACAGCCTGCCCCAGATACTTTTCTCCAATGTTGCTGATGAACATATTGAAGAGGACCGGGCCCAGGACAGATTCCTAAGACACCCTACTCATGACTTCCCTTTCTTTTGATTTGACTCCATTGACCACAACCTTCTGCTGCCTACCCTTTAGTCAGTTTCCTATCCAGTTAACTATGTCCTTATCCACAGCCAGATCCTCCATTTTTTTCAGCAAGCATATATGGGGCACCAAGTTGAAAGCTTTGTTGAAGTTGAAATAGAGCATATCCATGGTGTGACCCCTATCCAGTGCCCTCATTACCTAATCAAAGAAAACTATGAGGTTTATCTGACATGACCTCTGTGCCATGAACCTGTGTTGTTTACTATCCTGGAGACCATTGTTCTCCAGGTAGCCCTCAAGGTCTCCGGTGATCAATGACTCCATCAGCTTCCCTAAAGTGAATATCAGACTGATAGGTCTGTAGTTCCCTGTTTGTTCTTTATCCCCCTCCTTCTCATGGAGCAGAACAATGTCCACCACCCTCCAGTCCTTTGGAGCTACCCCCATTTGTAGTGAGCAGTTGAATAGTCCTACCAGGGTTTCAGCCAGTTCCACTGCCAGTTCCCTGAATATCCTCGGATGCAACCCATCTGGTCCTGGATCTTATATGTCGATAGGACTGCCAGCCCTTTCTTGACCCTGTTGCTTGTAAATGCTGGCTGCCTCATGTCCAGGATCTCTTGACAGCTGCTTTGATGCCACACTCAGTCAAGGGTATGCCTTTGTCCCTGGTGAAAACCTAGGAAAAATAATCATTAAGGATGACAACCTTTTGCCCATCCTTTTCTATCACCCTACCTCCCCCACACTAGTCTAATGATTCCCCTTCCTTTCTTTCTTTTTCCCCCTAATATATAGGAAGAAATGTTATCCCCATCCCCATTACCTTTCATACTGTCAGTAGACCCTCTTTATTTTATTTTAATTATTTTTATTTATTCTGTTTGGTAAACAGGAAAGACCCACTAGGCACAAGTGCTTGTTTTCAGGAGTGACCCGGGAGTACTGAGAACGTTGTGTGACTTGCTCAGAGTCTCACAGTATGCAAGTGCAGTTTATGGGAAACAATCCTAGGTCTGCTGCATGTACCAAGAACATTCATAGCTCATTACTGTAACCTCTGGGCTATACTGCCATCCCAGGTATTCAGAAAGATGATGGACAACACCCAAATCCAAAGAATAAGTATTAGGGTGGAAAAATATCTCTGGTCTCTATATAGAGGATAGTGGATGGGCATCAGTGAACAACAACACTGTTGTTCACTTCGAGATGGTTGTCATGACAACCATGTAAACCTCGAGAGGGAAGCTCAAGAGGTTTTCGGTTGTCATGAAACCTCGAAGTGAAAAACAGTGGTGTTGTTTACTATTGCCCATCCACTGTCTTTTATAGTGTATGGGCAAAAGTAAAAAAAACAAAAAAACAGCGTATGTCTTCTTCCATGGTTGCGCCGTGATGTCGGGAACCCCCCTGCCCTACCCGTGTACGTGTCCGTGAAAAAACTCCACTCATTCTGGGTCCACAATGATACCGTTTAATTTCAACATTTTAAAATAAATACTGGTGTCCTGCTGTGTGCCAGCTAAGATTTAAACAAAACGTCGCATACTGGTAAATTAGAAATTCCTCCTGTTCCTTCGCTGAACTGCCATGGCCATTTTATGGATGCTTACGAACCGCGACTTGCGCATGCACAAACATGATCAGAGCTGTTATACCATCGTTGTGACGTTACATCGATGGTACAACAACAGTAGTAAATGATGGATTTTTAGGGAATACAATGTTCTAACATACAGTCATGGCCAAAAATGTTGGCGCCCTTGCAGTTTTTTCTAATAATGCACCATTCCTTCCAGAAAATTGTTGAAATGTAAAAATATTTTGGCATCCACATATGTATTTCTTTGGTTTGCAGTGGAATAAAACACAAAAAGCAGAAAAATCTACTAAGTCTTCGCTTATTCCACACAGAAATCCTTAAATGGCCTCGACAAAATTATTGGCACCTTTTAGAAGTAGTCAGAAATAATTAGATTTCAAGCAGGTGATTCTCCTTCACTTTGGAATTGAACTCACTTGTGGTGAGTTGCAGGTGCCTGCAATATAAAAATCACTCATTCAACCAGTTTGAATACAGAAAATAACTCATTCTCCTGTTTTGTGTCACTGTGTGTACCGCAGTGAGCATGGAGAAAAGAAAGACAGCCAGAGAATTGTCTGAGGAGGTCAGACAGAAGATTATAGCCAAGCATGGACAATCTCATGGCTACAAATCAATCTCCAGAGACCTTGATGTTCCTGTTTCCACTGTACGTAATGTTATCAGGATGTTTAAGGCCCATGGCACTGTAGCCAATCTCCCTGGACGTGGCCGCAAGAGAAAACTTGATTGAAGATTGCAGCGCAGGATTGTTCGAATGATGGAGAAAGCACCTCGATCAACTGCCAAACAGATTCAAGCTGACCTTCAGACACAAGGTACGACAGTTTCAACTCGCACCATCCGTCGCCAACTCAATGAAAGGGGGTTATATGGTAGGAGGCCCAGGAGGACCCCACTGCTGAGAGAGAGAGAGAGAGAGAGACATAAGAAAGCCCAACTGGGGTTTGCCAAAACACACCTGAACAAGCCAAAATCCTTCTGGGAGAATGTTCTGTGGACAGATGAGACCAAATTAGAGCTTTTTGGTAAAGCACATCATCTCTATGTTTACAGAAAACAAAATAAAGCCTTCAAAGAAAGAACACCTTCCTACAGTCAAACATGGAGGAGGTTCAGTGATGTTTTGGGGTTGCTGTGCTGCCTCTGGCACTGGGTGCCTTGAGCGTGTGCATGGCATCATGAAATCTGGAGATTACCAGGCCATTTTGGAGCTCAACGTTGAACCCAGTGTCAGAAAGCTGGGTCTCCGTCGAAGGTCATGGGTCTTCCAGCAGGACAATGACCCCAAACACACTTCAAAAAGCACCCAGGAATGGTTCAAGACAAGACGCTGGATTGTTCTGAAGTGCCAGCAATGAGTCCAGATCTAAATCCCATTGAAAACCTGTGGAGAGATCTGAAAACAGCAGTTGGGAGAAGGCACCCTTAAAAACTGGGAGAACTGGAGCAGTTTGCACAAGAAGAGTGGGCCAAACTGCCAGTAGAGAGGTGCAGGAAGCTCATCCATGGCTATAGGAAGTGGTCGATTGCAGTTATTTTGACCAAAGGCTGTGCTACCAAATATTAAGTCTAGGGTGTCAATAATTTTGTCAATGCCATTTCTTTTCATTTTCTGATTTAAAAGGATATATTAAATTCTGAATCAAAAACAAAGGTTCTGTAATATTAACAGAGGAATAAAGAATTATGGAGACCAAATACTGTACTGTTGTTAATTTCAACTTATGTTTAGAGGAAATTGTGAGTTATTTGAAAAAGTGCAAGGGCGCCAATATTATTGGCCACGACTGTACACTATATGCATATGTCATTCTTTTGACCATAACAGATCAGTTATGGTCTGTTCCACTAATATTGAAGCATATAGAAATTTTTTGGAAGATACTGTGTTTCAATATTAACAAAGAAAAAAACAAGCTTTCTATCACCTAGTGGTGGATGCATTAAAAGAGTCTTAGATATGGGACTCTAATGGGAACCTTAAAAAATAAAACACCTAGGTATTAAACTAGGAAAATAAAAAAAAAAATAACTTGTCAAAGACAATGTAAAAGAATTCAAAAGTGAAGTAGAAAAGGACTTATAAAATGGAAGAAGTTGCCCCTAAACTTATGGAGCAGACTAGAATCTGTTAAAATGAATTTCCTTCCTAAAATGCTCTGTCTTCTTGATGACACCCAGTCTAGTACCAAAGTGCTGGTTTCTATGATTCTATCCCTACTGAATTTGCTCAACAAATTTATATATAGCAAAAAAAAAAAAAAACAGACAAAATTAACTTAAGAGGGACATAAACTGTGTTCTTTTAAATTTTTAGGTATAATTGTAAATTTGGACATGTATGAAGTCTATTTTATCACCCCAGTGTATTGTTTTGTGTTTTTGTTATGAAGTAGTTTAATTTTTTCCATATGTAGGTCCCCATATTAATACAGCCATTTACATGCCCAATATTCATTTTTTATTACTTGGCAATTCCAGAACCCAGTAACATCAGTTGCGCTAAGGACTACCGTGAAGCAGAACACAGTGACACAAGTTCAGCTGATATCACTGTATTCTGCTTTATTGTAGTCTTCAGCTCAACTGACGTCACTGGGTTCTGGAACTGCTAAGTAATTAAAATAATGAATATTGGGTGTGTAAATGGCTGCATTAAAATGGGGCCCTAAATAAGGAACAAATAAGGCTATTTTAAAACAAAAACACAAAACTATACACTGGGGTGATAAAATAGACCTCCAGTGTCAAGATTTACGATTATATTAAAAAATGTAAACTACATTGTTTATGTTCGCTTTAACTTAATGAAGACCAAAGAAAGCAATGGGTTGAAATGCCAGACATGTATTTGTATTTTATAGCTTGCAGAATATAGCAGTCTACTTACTGGTTGAGAAACAGAACTGAATCAGTTTATACACCAGAATGGCTAACAACAACAAAAAGGATGTTCTCGAAGATAGCAGATTAAACATTAAAGCACTATGGTTTAGCAGAAGCACAATCATATCTAAGAATTAGAGAACTCATTGAAACGTATGGTATACAGCTGTAAAAAGGCTATCAGAGATGGTTCCAGAAAGACAACAGAAACAACCAGCCTGGGGTAATCCAAACATCCCACTCAAAGGGAATGAACTTGAAATCAAACAATGCGAAGAATATGGGACACAGTCAGGTACAGTATATTAAGAAAGGGTATGGATTGCTAAATACACAGGCACGGAGACAGAAATTTGGAACAGATGAACACAATGCTGACATTTATGAAAATATGCAGAATGTTATCATAAGCTTTTTGGGAAGAGAGGAAATATTTAATTCTGACAGTACAACAGAGACCTTCTTGGTCATTTTAAAATTGGTACCCTACATATCAATATCATACAAATTCCTAATAGGGAAAATAAGGGGTGAAGCAAAAGAAGCAATGCAATGGTGGAGTCGAGTACTAATGAAGGATACTAGTAATTGGAAAAAATCTGGGGAGTGCTGCACAAAGTGTTTTCATTGGTAAAGTACATGGAAATTCAGTGCAGAATAATAAATAATCTATAGTTTCCCCCTGCAAAGATGTTTCAAATGGACATCAAAACTAATCTGAAATTTCAAAATGTGGGGCATTTATTTGACACTCTGCTTTAGTTTTATTAATTTTTTTAAATATTTTAGTGTTGTTTCTCTAGTTCTGACATGGTGCCAGAAAACGGGAGACCTTCAAAGAATCAATCTTCACCATTTATTACCACCTATGGGTCTGTGCCTGCGGCACTGGTACCCTGCTGGAGCAAACTCTTTAGCCTACAGCTAGGGGTTGGTAACAGTGTTGGTAACAGTTATGCCCACGAGGCTCATGTATGATGTGACACTTGTGGACTGGCCAGTAACTGACCTTAGCCCTCTGCAACACCATGGGAGCTCTCAACTTTGCCTTTACTGCATCACACCACAGTCGTCACTGTTTTTCAATTGACGTGTACTTATTTGTACTGTTTCAAACAACATGAAGTCTTTCTGTATTCTGACAATAGCAGTGAGTCCCAACCTTCGAACTGCCCCGGAGATGAAAGAGTTAACTTTCCATGCCAGGCATGGAGCACTGAGCTCAAGCTTGGTTGAGACTCTGTCTGTTGCTGTTTGAACTCAAACTGTCAGATTCTTTACTCCGCCTCACTGAACAGTCGCTCCGGAGATTTCTCCTTCTGCTTGGTTCAATTTGTCGGTTAAAGTACCGCTTTTCTCGGTTTTCGACCGAATTTAAACCGTAACCTGTCGGTTCAGTCTCTGTCTGTGGTATTTGTGAGTACTAGATAGGTTATATTTTGTTTTATTCTGTGTGGAACTTGTAAACGGTTTATCGGTTCGGTTTGAACCGATCGAGTTGTTTAAAAAATCTTAATTTGTACTTTTAGTGTGTGGTTACCAGTTCTTATTGGTTCTAAAAAAACCCGGATTTTATTAAGTTTTTTTCCACGACCCGTGACACGGTCAGGAACCGATAAGAGGGTCTTGCCTGGCAGATTGCCATAAAAGGGTAGGTTTGGTTAGGACGCACAATGTCTGAGAAACCCAAAAGAAAAACCGGGCCCACTGGGTTTCAACACTGTAGTGTGTGTGGGGAAGTCTTTGCCAAGGCTGACCCCCACACCACCTGTGTTTATTGTCTGGGGTTTGACCACCTCAATGCAGACTGCCAGATTTGTAAAAATTTCCCTGCAGCTACCCTAGAAAAGAGAGTTGGTAGGCTGAGGGAAAGGGAGGCCAAAAAGTCCGCTGAACCGGATGGCCAGCCCAGTTCGGTTCAAACTGAACCAGAAGGAGTGCCCTCTGACCAGGGCGAGACTTCTTCGGGCAAAAGGAGAGCCGATTCTGAGGAATCGGTTCTGGCTAAAAGAACTAGAAAAGAAAAATCAGCTGATGTGGAGCCAAAACTTTCCTCTCCAACCGCTGAAGAAATAGCCAAAGCGATCAAATTGTACAGTCGCTTTCTGAGTCTCCGACCGAACCGCACCATCAGGCAGGCGCCGTTGTCAGGTTCCAATCGGGTTCAAGAGTATGATTTAGAGGAATTTTATGAACGGAGGAGGAGGAAGAGGAGTATGAGAAAAGTGATGTGGTTTTGAAAGTCTGGATTTGCCTATTGACCCGGATATCTCCCCAGACAGACCTTCAGGAGTGTCTCCTGCTAGGCTTTCTGAGTCCCCCTCCCATTTCATGTTTTATAAAAAAGTGGCTGAAACCCTCCAGCTTCCTGTGGAAGAAGCTGTGGATGACCAGGAGGAGCCTGACTATGTAGAAATGATGGATATCCCAGAGTCTAGGAGGCTGTCTATTCCCTTGCACAAATCTTTTGGGAAACAGACATTTAAGATTTTAAAGACTTCTAACACTATACCTCCTGTGGATAAAAGAATGGACAAGAGGTATACATTGTTAGGCTCAGACACGGAGTTCCTTACACAACAATGCAGCCATGTTGGGGTAGTGCAGGCTGCAGCCTGTGATAAGGCAAACATTCCCTTGGCTTCACACCCCCCGGACAAGGACTCCAGGAGGATTGATGCCATGGCAAAGAAACAGTACATGGCACCATCCTTGGGACTCAGACAGGCCAATTATATGGCCTATACTGCTAGGTATCAAAAATCCAGATGGGACACTGTTATGGCTTTAGCAAAACAGGTCCCTGGCCAGCTTGCCAAGGAGCTGGAGCAGGTGGCTGCTGATGGTATTGAGGCATCCAATGTGCAATTCCATGCTGCAGTGGACTCCAATGATGTGTCATCTAGAGTCATGGCTACATCTGTGGCACTTAGAAGAATGGCTTGGCTCAGATGTGCTAGCCTGTCACAGGATACCCAGACTAAGGCCATGGATTTTCCTGTTGTGGGTAATTGTCTGTTTGGGGAGCAGACAGAGAATTACATGAAGAAAATGGATGAGTATAGGACCACCTATAGGAGTGCACAGGCCAAGGAAAGGCAGGCCACTCCTCAAAGACAGCTTCCCAGGGGCAGGGGCAGGCCTTTCCATAGGCCTTTTTACCAAGCCCAGGCCTCCTCTTCTGCTTATGCCCAGAGGGGGTTCTTTAGAGGGAGAGGCAGACGGGGTACAAGCAGGCCTGTTTCCACCCCTCAGCCCAAAGCCCCTGCCAAGCAGGCACCCTGATGGGGTTGCCAGGGCCAATTCTCAACTACTTGTAGGGGGCAGGCTGGCTTACTTTGTCCAGGACTGGGAGTCGCTGACATCAGACAAATGGGTCCTGGAAGTAGTAAGCCAGGGACTGGTTCTCAGCTTCAAAAAGTTTCCAAAGATGAGAACCAGATCCTTTCCACCTGCAAACCCTTCAGAGACACTTGCCTTAGAGGCAGAGGTCTCTTCCCTCCTAGCTCTCAGAGCGGTGGAAAGAGTTCCACCCCTACATCAGGGCAAAGGGTTGTACTCCAGGTACTTCCTTACCCCAAAAAAGACAGGAGAATGGCGGCCCATCCTGGATCTCAGATACTTAAACAAGCACCTTTTAAAACCAAAATTCAAAATGGTGACTCTGGGAATTATTCTCCCTCTCTAAGGCCAGGGGACTGGCTAGTGTCCCTGGACATCAAGGATGCCTACTTCCATATTCTCATCAGAAGCTCCCATCGAAAGTACCTCAGGTTCGAGCTGCCCTCAGGCCATTACCAGTTCAGAGCAATGCCCTTTGGCCTAACCTCTGCTCCAAGGGTATTCACAAAATGCCTGGCAGTGGTAGTTGCTTCTCTAAGAAGGCAAAGGATTGCCATCTTCCCTTACCTGGATGACTGGCTCATAGTAGGCCAGTCCCCAGACCAAGTCAAGTTACACTTACAGATAACTCAGCAACTGCTCACTTCTTTGGGTTTCCTTCTGAATCTTTCAAAGTCTGTTCTAGAGCCTGTCCAGCTCCTAACCTTCATAGGCGCAGAGCTAGACACAGAAAAGGCCAGAGCTTTCCTTCCCCTGGACAAGGCAAGGACCCTTGTCTCTTTGGCCTCATCATTCACCCTGCAGCTTTCTCGACCAGCAAGGCATTTTCTACAGCTCCTGGGGCACATGGCTGCTTCTACAGCAGTAGTGCAGGGAGCAAGATTTCAGATGAGGGACATTCAGTTCCATTTGAGAGCCTTCTGGTCTCAAAGGAAGGACCCTCTGACCAAATTGATCCCAGTAACTCGAACCCTGATCCAGGCCCTGCAGTGGTGGCAGGATCAGAACAATCTGAGACAAGGGGTTCCCTTTGTCACTCAGTCTCTCTCCTTAATCCTTACTACAGATGCCTCCCTCTTAGGGTGGGGGGCTCACATGGGCGACCTGACCACCCAGGGGTTGTGGTCCCCTCAGGAATCTCTGCTTCACATCAATCTGCTGGAACTCAGAGCAGTATTTCTAGCACTCCAAGCTTTTTCAAAATCTGTTCAGAACCAAGTTATCCAGGTCAGAACAGACAACACCACCACAATGTGGTACATCAACAAGCAAGGAGGCACTCGGTCTACGACCTTGTGCACCGAAGCAATGAAGTTGTGGTCTCTGGCTTACTCCCTGAACACCTCCCTCACTGCAGTTCACCTCCCAGGCAAAGACAATGTCCTGGCAGATGCTCTCAGCAGGATATCCCAGGGCCATCACGAATGGTCACTGGACCCACTGGTCTTGGAGGTGATATTTTCCAGATGGGGCACCCTGCAGATAGATCTTTTTGCAGCCCCAGACAATCGCCAACTTCCCCTCTTTTGCTGCAGGCCCCCAGTCTTGGGCTCAGTCCCCCTGGATGCCTTAGTTCTCAGTTGGGAAGGGAAGTTCCTGTATGCTTCCCCCCCTTCCCTCTCCTGTTCAAAGTGCTAGTCAAAATCAGATCTCAACCCTGCAAGATGATCCTGATTGCTCCAGACTGGGCCAGACAGCCCTGGTATCCACTCCTACTGTCCTTGGCAGCCCACCTTCCCCTGTGTCTTCCCAGGAGTTACAACCTGCTAACCTGTGCTCAGGGGAGAGTTTGGTACCCAAACCTCAAATCTCTCAATCTCAAGGCCTGGCTCTTGAAGAGTTAGAGTTTGCTGATTTACACCTCTCCCAAGGTGTAATGGATATTCTGAAGGCTTCTAGGAAACCTTCCACCAGGGCCTGTATAATTCCAAATGGAAAAGATTTTCCATATGGTGCTCTGGAAGAATATTCCCCAAGTCTGTTGATCTGCCCACAGTCCTTGATTATATGGTCCGTTTAAATAGCTTGGGGCTGAGACCAGCTACACTGAAGGTGCACCTGGCAGCTGTTTCTGCTTTTATTTCAGCAGGTAAGCCCTCTTCTCTTTCAGCTCACCCTGTATTCTCCAAGTTTTTCAAGGGATTGTTTCACACCAACCCTCCATTCAGGGACCCTGCCCCTGCTTGGGACCTCAATGTTTGCATTGCTCCGCTTATGCAACCCCCTTTTGAGCCTTTATCTTCAGCAGAGCTTAAGTACTTGACTTGGAAAACTGTGTTTCTGGTTGCCATCACTTCTGCCAGGCAGCATAAGTGAATTACAACTTTGTCAGTGGAGCCTGATTTTATCTCCTTTCATAGAGATAAGAGGTCCTCAGGACTAACAGGAAGTTCTTGCGTAAGGTGGTTTCAGATTTCCACCTTAATCAATCTATGTCTCTTCCTGTGTACTTCACTGACCATTCCTCCTCTGGTGAGAGGCTGCACAGTTTAGATGTGAAAAGAGCCCTTAGCTACTACATAGAGTGTACCAGGGTCACAGGTTTGACTCCTGCAACTGTTCCTCACTTATGGTGAGGTTGGTAAAGGAAACCTGCCACTAAAGATCCATTGCCAGGTGGATTGTGTCTTGTATCCAATTTTGTTATGAAAAACTGGGTAAGGTTCCACCCTCAGGCCCGAGGCTCCTCTACAGAGGGTCAGCTGCTTCCTGGCTGCTGCCAGGGACATCCTATTCTAGAGATATGTCAAGCAGCTACCTGGAAAACAGTTCACACTTTTACCAAGCATTACTCCTGGATATCCAGGCTAGGAGTGATGCTCGGTTTGGCACAGCTGTGTTTCAGAGCCTATTTCCTAAGTAGGTTCTGTCCCTCCTCCATGGAGGTACTGCTTTGTAGTCTGCTATTGTCAGAATAGAGCAAGACTTCATGTTGTTTGAAGAAAAAAATTACCTTAGTAATGTTGTTTCTTCTAATGGAGTTTTGCTGTATTCTGACCTCCCCCCCTGCCTGCCCCTCTCGGAACCTCTGTTTTTGGGATGTGGGTGGGCAGTGCAGTGTTGGCACTCAGTAGGTGCCCACCTTGTTGTTTTCACCCTTTTTCTTGGGGTGAGTTGGTGTTGTGTTTTTCATTTTTTGGGTCTCCTGACTTGAGTCTTTGTTTTGGGACCAAAAAATGTGTTTTATGCTTAGTAGCCAGTTGGCTAGTGTAGGTTTACAGCTTCCACACAGGACCTTAGTGAGTTTAGCTTGTAAAGATCTGACGGTTTGAGTTCAAACAGCAACAGACAGAGTCTCAACCGAGCTCAAGCTCAGCGTTCCATGCCCGGCATGGAAAGTTAACTCTTTCATCTCCAGGACAGTTTGAAGGTTGGTACTCACTGCTATTGTCAGAATACAGCAAGACTCCATTAGAAGAAACAACATTACTAAGGTGAGTAATTTTTTATTTTGGTGCTGCTGTCTCCTCTCTCTCTCTCTCTCTCTCTCTCTCACACAGCACTGAGCCCTCTTTTCATTTCTTATTTATTTCTACTTTTCAGTCATGTCCGGCTCCCATGAGCAAAGGAGGAAGGCCAAGAAGAAGCCTAGGGATGGCCCCCCATGTGTCGATGCTCATGTGGGAAACCATACCCATCCAGGATCAGCATGACTGCTGCTGGACCTGCCTTGGAGCTGACCATGATATGGACCACTGCAATGGCTGCTTCTCCATGGACTTCAACACCCATGAGATCCACACAATGGATTGTGTTCACCAGTCCCACACTTTTGGAGGCAGGCTGCGCACACAGGACTCCAAGGTAAGGTCCTGGGCTCTTCCCCTGAGCCCCTCCCCAGTACGATACATGCTGGTGGAGACCAGGTGTCTCCTTGTCCTTGCCCCACCAAGATGGAGAGCCTGGGGGAGGGGTCAGGTGAACAGTTGGCAGTTTGTAGCCCTTCAGGACAGTGGATGCTCCTGGTGGTGGAGTCAAAACTATATGCTGGGCCTACACTGGCTGGCACCTTGGTCTTGTGGCCTGGTGACACCTCAGCTCTTGGCACTAAGGCTGGTGCCAGTGAACAAGGGTCCCCTCCTGACACTGCTTGTGGCACTGGAAGAAAGGTCATCTCTGGAGCCAGGCCTCCTAGGTGTCCTGAAACAACGAGTAAAGGTGCGCACTGGATAGCAGGAGGTACCTGAACATGGCTGCCAGCCTAAATGCAAAATAGAAGCTGTTCAAAATAAGCACTTGCAGAATCCAAGTTAAATAGTGGAAAGTAACAAAGTTTTATCGTGGCTGTCTGCTTGACAGCAACCTTCTCCCCAGTGCTTCGACCCTAACACAGGATCTTCCTCAGGGGGTGGGTCTGAGGAGTAACAAGTCAAGTGCCCTTTATGCAAAATTCATTAAAGTGACATACATGTCATAAAAGTGACAGTGCAAAGAAACAGTAAAAAATATCACACTCCATATAGTTTTATGATTTCAATTAGACGTCACTTTTAGGTACAACATAAGTTAATTCACATGCAACAATTTTAGATAGACCTTCTATTTTTAAATGCCATAATTTTTTTAACTTTTTTAACTGTACACTATTTGTTATGACAATGTATGAACTCTGTGGGAGCAATGCAAAGATCTACATGCTTGTACTGTGCAACAAAATTAGTAAATAATATAACAAGGTATTTATTTCCAAAACAACACACAGAAAAGAAAAGCAAAGAATCTTGTTTATAGAATTGAAAAGAAGCATTAGTTTTTTGCTTCATAAGTTTTTTAGTAAGTTATTTTAAGGGGTGGGGAGACAAAGCAAATACATATGGGGAGGCCTGAGGCAGAGCCAAGGGCATGTTCTACTGTTTACTACTAAGGATGTCACTTGGGATAAAAATGTATTAATAAACATGGGAAAATGGGAAAACAACAGGAAAAAGTATTTTTGATACAGAATTCAGGATCAAACCATGAGGGTATGCCTCACCCCTTAGTTCAATTAAGAACTAGCTCTGAGCTAAAGTGGGCTTACAAATGTGTAGCTCTCACAAATAGCATAGATCAGAAATGGTGTCCAAGGTAATTCTCAAACAAGTGATCACCAGTATCTGTAGAGAGGAAAAAACCAGAGAAAAGAACATCAGTTTCCAGTTACCTGTCTTGCTCTGCCTCTTCCCTCCCCTTGGCACATCACTGTCCTACCCTACCCCCAGCCTGATTATTTGTCTTGTGCTGAGAATCCCACCTCCCCATTTAATTTATTGCATTAGCATTCTCTCTACCCCTGGCCGCTTACGGCCCCCTGCTGCTGTCTTTGTCTCTGACTACCCCCGCGCCCGTCTCTCCCCTGGTTATACTGATAAGTTTCTATTATATCTCTGCAGTGCTGAGCCCCTGTCCAGGTGGTCCTCCCTCCCTAGTGGTGCAGCACAGATTCCTGCTACCCGCTCCACCACCAGATGAACTAGCCTCCAGATATGAATTTTTGGTGCTCGACTTGAATTTCAGCACTTCCAGCACCTTCCCGCTGATTGGCCCTCAGTGACTTTTCTGCTCCTGATTTAGTAAACACTCACTCTGCAGTCCTGTTGGATGCCTTCTCCTCTTCCTTCTGCAAATTACTGAGCAGCTCTTCTGTTGTATTTGTGCTTAGCTGCATTCCTGCTGGCACTGTGCACTAGCTCCCTGCCCTCCCCCCTCCCACCTGCCCTATCTGGACACTTAGATTTGTAGTTGCAAGGTGTCACATGGGTGGCTGTTTTTGTGAATTACTAACTACTGAATTTCCCATTTGCAGGTTATAAAATCAGGCCACTAGAGGGTTTACTATCTTAACTGCAGCCTACTGCACACTCACTGAGTTCTCAATGTGCATCCCCAATTGTCATTGTCCCCTCCTGTTAGTTCATCTTCACATCTACTATACCATTGCATCTTTATTTCCTTACTAACTTCAGACCTTGAACCCTCAACAACCTCCCATGATGTTAACTCACTTCTCCTTTACTCCACCCCTTCTGATTCTTATTCTCACCTTAACTTCTCACCTTCCCTTCCCTTATCTTCTTCTACATTCCTAGATACCCACCTTAAAAATCCAGATAAGTCCTCTCCCCCCCTTACATCTCCTTCCCTTATCCTTGCAATAACCCTGTCACCCACTTTCGAACTCTGGTCACATTTCCTTTACATCACCCCGTCTACTATTCTCTCAGTGCCTAGCTATTTTGCCTTCCTATGCCTCCTGGTCACCTCACACCGAACCCTCCCTCCCCCACAGCTTCTCTTAAATCCACTATCCGCCACAATTGCCCTAAACTCTACTTCCTCATTATCGCCCTCCTACTAGTGGCATCAGGTAACATCCATCCTAACCCTGGCCCTAATGCCCCCAACTCCTCCCCCACCTCACAAGTGCCTAACTCTCAAGCCCCTTCAGCCCTCCCTAATGGCCTGAAAATCTTTCACCTGAACATCTGTAGCCTAATATCTAAGATTGACCTATTGCAGACATTGGTGGTCTCACTTACCCCAGACATCCTAATAATTACAGAAACTTGGCTCAATGACAAGCTCCATGATCACTCTATCTCCATCCACAGCTACTCTATCTCTAGGCAGAACAGGGCTGGTAGAGGTGGCGGTGTTGCTACGTATATTCTGTCTTCACTAAAATACATCACCATCTTCTCAGCATCCCTCCATACTGCCTATGAAGCCCTTGCCATTAGAATTGCCCTACCCTTCTCCATCCTGATCTTTATAGCTGGGATCTATTGCCACCCAGGTATCCAGCCCACTGTTGCAGCATAACTCCATAACTTCCCTCTCACATAGGTGAGTTATATATGATGAGTGACGTTAACTTAAACTGGCTGTCTCCCACTACATGTAAGACTCAAAATGCAATAATAACCCAAAATCTGGTCCAACTTATCCAAGAACCCACTTGCCTAAATCTTAAAACCCCAAACCATTCCCTGATGGACTGGGCACTCACCTCCCACCCCAACAGAGTAATTAAATCTGGTCTCCTACCAGATGCCCTCAGCAATCATCATCCTATCTTCCTGGTTAGAAAGGTTCATAAGCCCAAAACTCTGTCTAAGCTCCTGCTCCTTTGCTTCTTCAACTCCCTTGACCGTGGCCCCCTCCTTCATGACCTTGCCTTCTCCAATTGGGCCCCTCTGTCGATCATGCCCTCACCTACTTTAAAGAAAAATTGCTTACAATCTGGAATACATTTGCCCCCTTCAAACAAACCAGAGCTGATGGTAACCATCTTCCCTGGATCACCCCTGAACTGTTGGCCTGCCTCAGGGCACGCGATAAAGCCTGGAGGAAGCAAAAGGCATCCCAACTCCCCACTGACTATGCAAAGTACTGTATGCTAAGAAATTATTGCACTAAAGCAACCAGACTAGCCAAGTCCGAGTACTTCGAATCAGCTTTCCTCTCCAATCTCAGCACCCCCTCTAAATTCTGGAAAGTGGTTCCAAGCCCTCTTCTCCCCCCCCCGTCTCATCCCTCCTCTCCTGGACTTAATATAAACAATTCCCTTGTATCCAACTCCTGCCAAGTGGCCAAAGAATTCAACTCCTATTATACCTTGTGTGCTCAGCCTCTTAAACTCCCTCCCCTCTTCCCTCCCCTCTCTTGCTTCCCCCACCATAAGGCACCCACTCCTCTCCCTCCTCTTCTTCTTCTCAGCAGTCACCCCTGAGGAAACACTAACTGCCCTTCTATCCCTTAATCCTTCTAAAGGCTCTTCACCTGATGATCCTGATTCAAAGCTTCTCTCTCAGCCCCAGCTATAGCCTTTCCTCTCACCTTAATCCTAAACCTCTCTTTCAAACAACATGAAGTCTTGCTATATTATGACACATGCAGTGAGTCCCAACCTTCGAACTGCTCCGGAGGTGAAAGAGTTAACTTTCCATGCCAGGCATGGAACCTTGAGCGCGAGCTCGGTTGAAAACTCTGTTGTTCTTCAAACCCAAACTGTCAGATTCTTTACTCCGCCTCACTGAACAGTCGCTCCGGAGATTTCTCCTTCTGCTCGGTTCATTTGTCGGTTAAAAAGTCTTATTTTTTGGTTTCTTGACCGAAATTAAACTGCAACCAGTCAGTTCAAGCTCTGTCTGTGGTATTGTAAGTAATAGATAGGCTTACATTTATTTTCTTCTGTGTGGACTATCTGAGTCCCCTTCTCATTTTATGTTCTATAAGAAAGTTGCTGAAACTCTCCAACTCCCTGTTGAGGAAGCTGTTGATGACCAAGAGGAGCCTGATTATGTAGAAATGACGGATATTCCAGAGTCTAGGAGACTGTCTATTCCCTTGCATAAATCTTTTAGGAAACAGACAGTAAAAATTCTAAAAACTCCTCACTCCATCCTTTCTGTTGATAAAAGGATGGACAAGAGGTATACTTTATCAGGCTCTAATATGAATTTCCTCACTCAGCAGTGCAGCCATGTGGGGGTAGTGCAGGCTGCAGCCTGTGACAAGGCAAATATTCCTCTAGCCTCGCACCTTCCTGGAAAGGCTCTAGGAGGATGGATGCCATGGCAAAGAAACAGTACATGGCAGCATCTTTAGGGCTCAGACAGGCAAATTATATGGCTTATGCTGCTAGGTACCAGAAGTCCAGATGGGATACTGTGCTGGCCCTAGCAAAACAAGTCCCTGACCAGCTTGCCAGGGAGCTGGAGCAGGTGGATGCAGATGGAATTGAGGCATCCAAGGTGCAATTTCATGCTGCAGTAGACTCTAATGATGTGTCATCAAGGGTCATGGCTACATCTGTGGCATTTCGCAGAATGGCTTGGCTCAGATGTACTACCCTGTCCAGGATACCCAGTCTAAGGCTATGGATTTTCCTGTTGTGGGCAATTCTCTGTTTGGGGAGCAGACAGAGAATTATATGAAGAAAATGGATGAATATAGGACCACCTATGGAGTGCACAGGCCAAAGAAAGGCAAGCCACTCCTCAAAGGCAGCATCTATGGGGCAGGGGCAGGCGTTTCATAGGCTTTTACCAAGTCAGGCCTCCTCTTCTGCTTATACCCAGAGGGAGTTTCTTTGAGAGGAGAGGCAGACGAGAGGCCACAAGTAAGCCCACTTCTGCCCTCCAGCCCAAAACCCTGCCAAGCAGGCTCCCTGATGGGGTGGCCAGGGCGATTCTCCACTACCGGTAGGGGCAGGCTGGCTTACTTTGTCCAGGACTGGAAGTCTTTAACATCAGACAAGTGGGTCCTGGAAGTAGTAAGCCAGGGACTGGTTCTCAGCTTCAAAAATTTTCCAAAGATGAGAGTCAGGTTCTTTCCACCTGCAAATCCATCAGAGGCACTTGCCGTAGAAACAGAAGTTTCTACCCTTCTGGCTCTCAGAGCTGTGGAAAGGGTTCCACCCCTACACCAGGGCAAAGGGTTGTACTCCAGGTAGTTCCTTACCCCAAAAAAGACAGGAGAATGGCGGCCCATCCTAGAACTCAGATACTTAAACAAGCACCTTTTAAAACCAAAGTTCAAAATGGTGACTCTGGGAATTATTTTACCCTCTCTAAGGCCAGGAGACTGGCTAGCCTCCCTGGACCTCAAGGATGCCTACTTTCATGTTCTTATCAGAAGCTCCCATTGAAAGTACCTCAGATTCGAACTGCCCTCAGGCCATTACCAGTTCAGAGCAATGCCCTTCGGTCTCACCTCGGCCCCGGGGTATTCACAAAATGCCTGGCAGTAGCAGTTGCCCACTTAAGAAGGCAAAGATTGCCATCTTTCCTTATCTGACGACTGGCTCATAGTAGGCCAGTCTCCAGACCAGGTCAAACTACACCTTCAGGTAACTCAGCAAC
This sequence comes from Neoceratodus forsteri, assembly GCA_016271365.2. Taxonomy (NCBI): domain Eukaryota; kingdom Metazoa; phylum Chordata; order Ceratodontiformes; family Ceratodontidae; genus Neoceratodus; species Neoceratodus forsteri. The sequence goes on along the minus strand of CM057458.1, from coordinate 1,338,244,790 downwards.
TGCTCACATCTCTAGGTTTCCTTCTCAATCTTCCAAAGTCAGTCCTAGAGCCTGTCCAGCTTCTCACCTTCATAGGTGCAGAACTGAACACAAAAGAGGCCAGAGCCTTCCTTCCTCTGGAAAGAGCAAGGACCCTGATCTCTCTGGCCTCCTCTTTCATCCTGCAAGTCTCTCAACCAGCAAGGCATTTTCTACAGCTCCTGGGGCACATGGCTGCTTCTACAGCAGTAGTGCAGGGAGCAAGATTTCAGATGAGGGACGTCCAGTTCCATTTGAGAGCCTTTTGGTCTCAAAGGAGAGCCCTCTAACCAAATTGATCCCAGTGACTCGAACTCTGATCCAGGCCCTTCAGTGGTGGCAGGACCAGAGCAATCTGAGACAGGGGTCCCTTCACCCCAGTCTCACTCCTTAATCCTTACTACAAATGCATCCCTCTTGGGGTGGGGAGCTCACATGGGTGACCTCACTACCCAGGGATTGTGGTCCCCACAGGAATCTCTGCTCCACATCAATCTGTTGGAACTCAGAGCAGTTTTTCTAGCACTTCAAGTTTTTCCACATCTGTTCAGAACAAAGTTGTACAGGTCAGAACAGACAACACCACTACAATGTGGTACATCAACAAGCAAGGCGGTTCGGTCTCACGACCTTGTGCACCGAAGCAATGAAGTTGTGGTCTCTGGCTTATTCCCTGAACGCCTCCCTTACTGCAGTTCACCTCCCAGGCAAGGACAATGTCCTGGCAGATGCTCTCAGCAGGATTTCCCAGGGCCATCACAAATGGGCACTGGATCCCCTAGTACTGGAGGTAGTACTTGCCAGATGGGGCACCCTGCAGATAGATCTTTTTGCAGCCCCAGACAATCACCAACTTCCCCTTTTTTGCTGCAGGCCCCCAGTGCTGGGCTCAGTCCCTCTGGATGCCTTCCTTCTCAGTTGGGAAGGGAAGTTCCTCTATGCTTTTCCTCCTTCCCTCTCCTGTTCAAGGTGCTAGTCAAAATCAGATCTCAGCCCTGCAAGATGATCCTGATTGCTCCAGATTGGGCCAGACAGCCCTGGTACCCACTCCTTATGTCCTTAGCAGTCCACCGTCCCCTGTGTCTTCCCAGGAATCACAACCTGTTAACCTGTGCCCAGGGGAGAGTTTGGTATCCGAACCTCAAATCTCTCAATCTCAAGGCCTGGCTCTTGAAGAGTTAGAGTTTGCTGACCTACACCTTTCCCAAGGTGTATTGGATATCTTGAAGGCCTCTAGAAAGCCTTCCACCAGGGCTTCTTATAATTCCAAATGGAAGAGATTTTCCATATGGTGCTCTGGCAAGCATATTCCCCCAGAATCTGCTGACTTGCCCACAATCCTAGATTATTTGGTGCATTTGAATTCGTTGGGGCTGAGACCAGCTACCCTAAAAGTGCACCTGGCAGCCGTGTCTGCTTTCTTATCAGCAGGTAAACCCTCTTCTTTTTCAGCTCATCCTGTATTCTCCAAGTTTTTCAAGGGGTTGCTTCACACCAACCCTTCATTCAGGGACCCTGCCCCTGCTTGGGATCTTAATATTTGCATTGCCCAGCTTATGCAACCCCCTTTTGAGCCATTGTCTTCAGCAGAGCTTAAGTACTTGACTTGGAAAACTGTGTTTTTGGTAGCCATCACTTCTGCCAGGCGCATAAGTGAATTGCAAGCATTGTCAGTGGAGCCTGATTTTATCTCCTTTCACAGAGATAAGGTGGTCCTCAGGACTAACAGGAAGTTTTTGCCTAAGGTGGTTTCAGACTTCCACCTTAACCAATCCATGTCTCTTCCTGTGTTTTTCACTGACCATTCCTCCTCTGGCGAGAGGAGACTGCACAGTTTTGGATGTCAAAAGAGCCCTTAGTTACTACATAGAAGGTACCAAGGGTCACAGGTTTGACTCCCTCCAACTGTTCCTCACTTATGGTGAGGTTGGTAAAGGGAAACCTGCCACTAAAAGATCCATTGCCAGGTGGATTGTCTCTTGTATCCAATTTTGCTATGAAAAACTGGGTAAGGTTCCTCCCTCAGGCCTGAGGGCTCACTCTACCAGAGGTACAACTGCGTCTCTGGCTGCTGCCAGGGACATCCCTATCCTAGAGATATGTCAAGCAGCTACCTGGAAAACAGTTAACACTTTTACCAAGCATTATTCCCTGGACATCCAGGATAGGAGTGATACATAGATACATAGACAGTGTCGGCAGATAAGGGCCTATGGCCCACCCAGTCTGCCCATTTAAGTTTGTAAGTTCAGTTTATGTTTTCCAGGAAGTCTGTTGCCCCTTACCCCTGACCTCCAGAATTCCTTTATGTCTATCCCATGCATTCTTAAATCCCGTGATTGTTTCAGCCCCACCACTTCCTCTGGCAGGGTGTTCCACTTGTCCACCACCCGTTCTGTGAAGAATTCTTCCTCCGTTTCCTCTGATCATCTCCTCCAACTTCATCCCATGCCCTCTAGTCCTGGAACATCTTTTTCGCTTAAAATAGTGCATTCCTGCACCCTGTTCCTCCCTGTAAGATACTTGTATGTCTCTATCATTCCCTCTCCCTCCTCTCCTCCAGGAGTACATGTTCAGTGCCTTCAACCTGTCCTCATAGGACTTGTGATGCAATCCATGCACCATCTTTGTTGCCCTCCTCTGAACCTCCTCTACCCTGTCTATGTCCTTACGTAGGTAAGGTCTCAGAACTGCACAGTGTACTCCAGGTGCGGCCTCACTAGTGTCTTGTATGGTGGAATTATGACCTCCCTTTTCCTGCTGGTGATGCCTGCCTATGCATCCCAGCATCCTATTGCTTTACCTGCTGCCTTGTCACACTGTTTCCTGCCTTGAGGTCATCAGAGATGATAACTCCAAGATCCCTTTCCTGCTTGGTGCATGCTATATCCTCACCCCCCAACTGATATATTGTGCCAGGGTTTTTGTGCCCGATATGCATTATCTTGCACTTCCTTGCATTGAATTTCAACTGCCAAACCCTGGCCATTCTTCAAGTTTCTGCAGGTCCTCTCATTCTGTCTACACCTCTGGTGTGTCTACTCTGTTACAGAGCTTTGTGTCATCAGCGAACAGTGAAATTCTGCCTTCTAGGTCCTGTGCAATGTCACTGATGAAGATATTGAATAGTACCGGTCCCAGCACTGATCCTGTGGTACCCACTGGTCACTCTTCCCTCTGTGGAGTGACAGCCATTTACCACCACCCTCTTTGTCCTGCTGCCCAGCCAGTTACCTACCCACTGCACTACTGTCCTGCCCACACCATATTCCCCAGTTTGTGCAATAGTCTTCTATGTGGCACAGTGTCAGAGGCCTTGCTGGAAGTCCAGATGGGCCATGTCCACTGCCCTCCTGATCCACCTCCCTAGTCACCCAGTCAAAAATTCAATGAGGTTGGTCTGACTGACCTTCCCTGGTGAAACCATGCTGCCTTGGGTCCTGTAGTCCATTGACAACCAGATGTTCCACCAATCTCTCCTTCAGTAGGTGCTTCCATGATCTTCCCCACTACCGAGGTGAGGCTGACTGGTCTGTAGTTCCCCTTCCTCTTTGTTCCCACTTTTGTATAAGGGACTACATCTGCTATCCTCCAGTTTTGGGTACCTCCCTGTTTCTAGTGATCGGCTAAACAGGATAGCAAGAGGTTCAGCCACCACCTCTCTTAGTTCTTTAAGGACCCTGGGGTGCATCCCATCTGGCCCCATTGCTTTATCAACTCTTATTACTTCGGTTCCTTCAGGACCCTTTCTCGTGTAAAGGGACTTGTGTCCATTTCTGCACCATTCTCACCGCTTGTACTCCCTTCAGACCCATTACCCTCCTCTTCCTCAGAAAAGACTGAGCAGAAATACCTGTTCAATATGTCAGCTTTACTGTTGTCATCCTCCACAGCTCCCATCCTCCCCTTCAGTCTCACTATCCCTCCCTTTGCCTTTCTTTTTCACTTATGTACCTGTAAAGGTTTTGTCCCTCTACCCACTTGATTTTGCAATGTGTTCTTCTGTCTGAGCTTTGGCTTCCCTTACTGACCTCCTGCCTCCTTTGCTTCTCCTGGTACTTCTCCCCTCCCCTTCTGCCTGTGTCTTTTTGTGTTGCCTGAATGCAATGATGCTCAGTTTGGCACAGCTGTGCTTCAGAGCCTATTTCCAAGTAGGTTCTGTCCCTCCTCCATGGAGGTACTGCTGTATAGTCTGCATATGTCATAATACGCAAGACTTCATGTTGTTTGAAGAAAAATTACTCACCTTAATTAATGTTGTTTCTTCTAATGGAGTCTGCTATTAAACCTCCCCCTGCCTGCCCCTCTCAGAACCTCTACTTTTGGGATGTGGGTGGGCAGTGTAGTGTGGCATAGTAGATGCCACCTTATTTTCACCCCTTCTTTTTGGGGTGTTTGGGTGTTATGTTTTTAATTTTCTTTCTTGGATCCCCTGACTTGAGTCTTTGTTTTGGGACCAGAAAAATGTCTTGTATTTAGTAGCCAGTGGGCTAGTGTGGGTTCTGACTTCCACACAGAACCTTAGTGAGTTTTGCTCGTAAAGATCTGACAGTTTGGGTTTGAAGAACAACAGACAGAGTTTTCAACCGAGCTCGCGCTCAAGGTTCCATGCCTGGCATGGAAAGTTAACTCTTTCACCTCCGGAGCAGTTCAAAGGTTGGGGACTCACTGCATATGTCATAATATAGCAAGACTCCATTAGAAGAAACAAAATTACTAAGGTGAGTAATTTTTTCTTCTCATCTTCATCTATCCCCTTGCCCTGGAAACATGCCTCGGTCCTCCCTGTTCCCAAGAGTGGCGGCCCTACTTCTCCTGGCAACGTTTGCCCCATCTCTCTCCTCCCCACCCTCACTAAGCTCCAAGAACACTTGGTTCTCTCACAACTCACCTATCTAACTGATTCCTCCTTCTTCACCCTGTTTCAATCTGTATTTCAGAAAAATCACTCCACCACCACCACCTCCCTACTGAGGCTCACTGACTCCATCCTCACTGGGATGGACAATGGCCTAATCACCTCTGCCATCTTTGTCGACCTCTCCGAGGCTTTCGACACTGTCTCCCATGACCTCCTACTTGACTTCTTCTTGGCAGCCGGTCTGTCTTCTCCCACCACTACCTGGTTTAGGGCTTACCTCATAGGCAGGGCCCAATCTGTTAAGGTACAGGATTCCATCTCTCGTCCCCTCCCAAGCACCACAGGAGTCCCACAGGGCTCAGTGCTTGGTTCCATTCTTTTCTCTATCTTCCTAAATGACTTTCCATCAGTCTGCTCCCCCTCCTTCTCTATCCACATGTATGCCAATGATAGTGTCTTGTATACCTCTGGCAAATGCCCAGCTGATGTTGAAACCACCCTGCAGCATGACTTCCACCAGGTTCAGCTCTGGTTTGCCTCCCATCAGCTCTTTCTAAATGCCAAGAAAACAGTCTCCATGACCTTTGGCACTAGGCAGAGACTCTCAAAGCTCCCTGACCTGCCATCTTTCCACACCCCGGATGGGACAGTCTTAGAGGACACAGCCTCATTTAGATACTTTGGGGTTTGGTTGGACCACCTCAACTTCTCTGCACATATTTACGCCATTCTGAAAAAACTGTGCCCCAAGCTTGGTGCCTTATACCGGAACCGTAGTTGCATCCCTCCTATGGCCAGGTGTAAACTTGTTCAGAAGATGATGCTCCCCATTTTTGACTACTGCTACGTAGTCTGTGGTGCCGCTCCCAAGTCCTCCCTGTCCAGAATGGACAGTCTCTTTAACTCTTTCTGTCGCTTCGCTCTCGATGCTCCCTCATGGACTCATAATTGTGATCTCTGTCATGCCCTGTCCTCCCCCCCACTTGCATACATGCACCTCTCCCATTGTGCCAAACTTACCTCTAAATATTGGCTTGGCAAACTCACTCCTTACCTCTCCACATCCCTCTCAACCCCTCCCTCACCCTCCCACTCCCTCAGATCTACTGACACTCATATCTTGGTTGTCCCCCATCTCTCCACATCCATTGGCCAATCAGGCTTCTCTTATCACTTCCTCAAAGTCTGGAACTCCCTCCCCCCTCAAATGCGTCACTCCTCCTACTCATACTCCCTCAGATCTACATTCCATAACTACCTCTCCCCTTGCTGCTCCTGTTTTAACCCTCCTTGATTACCTTTCCAAAAATTCTGTTCCTGAGTACTCACCCGAAATCTTGCACTCCTGTAATCATATCCCCCCTGCCTCTATCCCTCATTTTTCTACTTCCAGCCTTTTTTCCCTTTCTTCTCTCCCTCACCTCTGTCTTTGCCTTGCTCTACCCCCTGGCAGGGTTCTCAGCATCCTGAAGGGTACAGTTCTTGGCATGTTTCCCTCCCAACCCCATCCCCCATCTCCATCCTCTACTACACTCCCTCCTGCCCCCCTACCAATTTTATCTTTTCCCCCTCACCCCTATCTTTGCCTTGTTCTGCCCCCAGGCAGAGTTCTCAGCATCCTGAAGGGGTTAGTTCCTGGTATGCTTCCCACCTCCCTTTCTCCTCCCCTTCTTCTTCCCCTTTTCTACACTCCTCTACACGAAACCATTAGCCCCTAAAGCTAAATTGCACTTGAATTTAATTTGCACTTGTGTTGTACTGAAGCTTATTGTACCGTCTGTGCTGTTGTGACTGTCTACTTGGCTCTTATTTGTAATGCTATTCCAAATGTGAATACTGTTATTCTGTGTCAATCTCTGTGTTCTTTTCCCTATGTACCCCCCTTCTTGTTCAGTGTGCCCTCCTGGTGAAACATTTCAATAAATAAAATAAAAAATAACATGTAAAATCCACTTCATAGATTTACTATCCATTTGGTCTCTTTTTGAGACAGGATTCTCGCCCTATTACCACCTCTGGGATTTCTAGGTACATATTCCAAAATTGTAAACCTTAGAGTATCTGGTTTCCCTTGATGAAAAAATAATAGGTAAAGAAACCTGCTAAAGAACGTGTACAAGAGCACGTAAGAACTATTATTAAAAAGGGACTCCCACCAAAAGTACCACATTGCAGAATTATAATAAGCATACCCCCAATAAATCTCATACCAAAAATTAGGTTTCTACATTACTTCGTTTTAAAGTTATGAGCTGTTTTGTAGCCTTGATTTCAGTACCTATTCAAAAAAGCCAGTTTCAGTGAAGAGCCACTGATGTCATCTCCTGAGTTCACAGTCCAGTCCTTACAGTCAGCAACCTAATAGGACCTGCGTCTCCAAAGTTTAAGAAACTGTAGCTATAGTAATCTTTTTAAAAAACAAATTGCCATCGGGTTGCCTGCAGTGCTTACATAGAAACACAAAAATTGTGGGCAGATAAAGACCGCAAGGCCCATCTAGTCTGCCCATAAGCCTATCCTTGTTTGTGGCTGTTGACTCTACTTGGTCAGCAGCTGTCTCCTTTCCTTGCATTTCCAGAATGTTCAGATGTATGGCACTGTACTTTAGAACATGTCAGGAGGTGGTTCTGGAATGCAGCACTGAGCTAAGGAATAGAATGTCAAGGTGGTGCACAATTTTAAAATGTTGGGGGGGCATGCAGTCTCAGAATGTGGCAGGGATGTGCCATCTCAAAATGGGGTAGGACAATCAGCCTCAGAATGCAACAGGGACAGCCAGCTTACCGGCGCAGCGGTTTGATTTCCACTTGCGACGCCAAATACCTGGGTTCAGAAATGGACCCGAGAGTCAGAGGGCCAGTTGGGGGAGAAGGATTGCGCATCCTAGGGACTACTCTCCTTCTCCGGGGGGTGAGGGAGGGGAAGAGTGTCTGGCATTTCATGGACCCCTGGTAGAGGCTGGAGGTACCGTCGTGACCGGTGCTGTTGCATTGGGGAGGGGCTGGGCAGACGCTGGATGTCATTGCACATCCCCGCCCCTAGGGATCAAGCATTGAGGAAAAGCCAGCCCCCTTCCCCAGCATGATGACCCACTCTGTCCCACCGTCCACTGCCTCCGGTGTCTGCCCGGGGCCCTGACCTAGGGGGTAAGCCAGGGCTTTGCCCATAGTGTCGGTGGGGGGAAGGGGCCCTGGTGACCCACCCAGGGGGGCAAGCCTAGGCATGGGGGCAGCGGGTGGGGAGGGTCAGAGAACAAGGGGGGATCCAGAACAAAAAGAATGTGACAAGGACACATATCAAGGAATTTGGTGGAGACTGGCAGTTTCGAAATATAGTGGGGATGCATGCTGTTAGAATGTGACACAACATACCATATTATTCTGAAATTGCTTGTCCCTGCCACATTCCAGAATTGTATACACCCACCATATTTCAAAACTGTGCATCACATCCCCACCACATTCCAACATTATGTGTTCCAGTCACATTCTGAAATTGCACATCCCTGCCACATTCTGAAATGGCACATCCCCGCCAAGTTGTGTTTTAATGCCACATTCCAAATTGTCACTGCCACGTTCCCAAATTGTATATGTCTGCCACATTCTGAAATTATGCATCACCACCAAATTCTGAAATTGAGCATCACTGCCACATTCCAAAATTGATCTCCAGTGCCACATTCTGAAACTATGCATCACCTCCACATTCCGAGACTGTACGTCACCACCACATTCCGAAATTGTGCATCACCAACGCATTCCAAACCTGTACATCACCTCTGCATTCCGAACCTATGCGTCACTGGCACATTCTGAACCTGTGCGTCACCATCACATTCCAAACCTGTGCATTGCCGCTGCATTCCCAAATTGCACATCATCTCTGCATTCCAAAATTGTGTGTCACCACTGCATTACAAGCCTGTGCGCCATCACCACATACCGAACCTGTGCATCACTGGTACATTCCCAAATTTTGCATCATTGCTGCATCCTGAATGTGTTTGTCACTGCCGCATTCCAATCCTGTATGTCACCGCTGCATTCTGAAATTGTGCATCACCCCCACATTCAAAACCTGTGTGTCACTGCCACATTCCCAAGTTGTGCATCACTGCCACATTCTGAACCTGTGTGTCACCACTGCATTCCAATCTTGTGCATCACTGCCGCATTCGAATCCTGTGTATCACCACCAAATTCTGAAATTGTGCGTCGCCGACACATTCCAGAATTGTGCATCCACCACTGCATTATGAACTTGTGCATCACCACCACATTCTGAACCAGTGTGTCACCGCCATATTCCGAACCTGTGCGTCTCTGCCGCATTCTGAAATTGTGCATCACCAATGCACTCCGAACCTGTGCATCACTGCCACATTCCAAACCTGTGTGTCACTGCTATATTCCAAACCTGTGCATCACCAACGCATTCCAAACCTGTGTATCACTGCCACATTCTGAACCTGTGCATCACCACTGCATTCCAAAATTAGCGTCATTGCTGCATTTCAAAATTATGCATCACTGCTGTGTTCTGAAATTGTGCATCACCACCACATTCCAAACCTCTGCGTCTCCACCGTATTCCGAACCTGTGTCACCACCACATTCCGAACCTGTACATCACCACCGCATTTTGAAATTGCGCATCACCACTGCATTCAGAACCTGTGCAGCACTGCTGCATTCTGAAACTGTGCATCAGCACCGCATTCTGAAATTGCACATCACCACAGCATTCCAAAACTGTGCATCACTGCTGCATTCCGAAATTGCGCATCAGCGCCTCATTCTGAACCTGTGCATCACCGCCATATTCTGAACCTGTGCATCACTGCCGTATTCAGAACCTGTGCATCACTGCCATATTCTGAACCTGTGCATCACTGCTGCATTCCAAAATTGTGTGTCACCACCACATTCCGAACCTGTGCATCACCGCCGCATTACGATATTGGGCGTCACCACCACATTCCAAAATGATGTGTTCCAGCTACTTTCTGAGATTGTGTCATTGCTGCATTCCACAATTGCAACCTGGTGACATTTCAAAATCCCATACCTGCAGTATTCTAAATATTGCACACAAATTTGTCCTTCTAAAGCCATGCTTGCCACTGCATTCCACCCCCCCCGTCACATTCTGACTCTGAAGTAATGTACCTTGCATCTACACATTATGGAAGTGCATGTGCTGACCCACCCAGTGTCAGTTTTCCTTTTTCAGATGTTTGCTTCAACTGCAGTTTTAAGCACCGTAGGAGAAATAAGTTGTATAAGGTAGCTTGCAGGGAGGACTAGGTTGTGAGATAAGGAGATAACATCATCAGTAGCTCTTCTCTGTAACTGGCTTTTTTGAACAGGCAGTGAATTAAGGGCTACAAAATGACTTGTAACTTTTAAACAAAGTAATTTACAGATCTGATTTTTGGCATGAGGCCGATTGAGGATATGGTGATTCAAATTCTGGATTTATTGATGCCAAAAATTTTGGCCTCAGTTCCTCTTTACTGGCAATTTATACAATGCCATTGGGGAATACTTTAATTTTTTTCATCAAGGGAAACCAGATACTATTAGGTTTACAGTTTTGGAACATGTACCTAGAAATCCCAGAGGTGGTAATAGGGTGAGAATCCTGTCTCAAAAAGAGACCAAATAGATAGTAAATCTAGGTACAATTATACCAGATGAATTAAATGATGAAGTGGATTTTACATTTTATTTGTAACTGGAAACTGATGTTTTTCTTTGCTTGAATCTATGTTCTTCAGCTGCTTCAACCTACCTAGATTACGCTGTTCTGCCTCTAGAAGGTTACATCTCTGCCCGGAACCACTGAGCTTTTGGATTGCAGTGCAGGAAGGGTGGATCCCTTGCTCCCTTCTCCCATACTTTGTTCTATCCTCTCTCTCTGTCTCTCTCTCTCTCTCTCTCTTTTTGTCTTTCCTCTCCTCTCTTGTCTTCTGAGTAGCCGTCCAGGGACTGGGGCCAAAACCCCATACCCCCAGGCCTTCCTCCTCCTCCTCTGTCCTCTGGCCAGCTTATTCCTTTTTCAGTTTTATATACATCCTTATCCTGTCCCTCGGGCGCCCTTGCCCCGCCCTCAGTTTTCTCTATCCCTCTTTTTTCCCTTTCTCTCCAGCAAACAGAACTGGGTGGAGGAGGAGCTGACAGCCATTACTGGTCAACCCGCGAGCACCACATCGTACGTCGACCTCAGGGGGCGGTGCCGTATGTGGCGCCAGCTCCTCCCCCTTGGAAAAAAAACAGTTCCCGCGGGTTGCTGCGCCTCCAGCTGACACCCAGCTAGTAATGAATGGTAAAGATACACAGGAAGATCAAGAATTACGGTAGGTACGTAATTTTCATTTATATTCCCTTTTAATTACTATGTTACTAGGTAAACAGAACAGAAATGTTCAGCGCCTTTACTAAGGAAACTGGTTTTGTCACCTTTACACAAGACATTCTGCCTGCACTGGCCAGTAGAGATGAAGGCCCTTCCTAAACCTGGGTTTCCAAAGCCGTCGAAGTTAGTAATCTGTTACATTTTTCATTTTATTCCTAGCTGCTGGACAGGGCCACTTAAACTGTCTACAATGGCTCATTGAGATGGGAGCAGATTATAACATAGCAAATGATGCTGGAGAAACTCCACAGGATGTAGCCAAAAGGTATGAAGTTGGACAGGGAGGTTCCTCCTAGTACTGTTTCATCTAATAGTTGTCATGAATCACTTATAGTAGTTCAGAGTGTATTAATTATTGATCTGGGTGCTGGAAATGAGTTTTTTCCAGTTCCACAAATATCACATGGTGTTATTTTGCATATAAACCGTGCAATATCTGTAGTATTTTCCATGCACTTCAGAGCCTGTGGATAATATTTTCAAAACATTTCCACATGCAGTATGGTTGCTTCAGAAAAGTGTAAAACACTTGGGAACTAATTCTCAGTAGCAATGTGTTGTCAGGCGTAATGGAGCACTAACAGCTTTCCTTCACAACTGGTGTCATGCAGAAAGCTTATTCTCAGTTACAGGGGGACTCCTCCAAATGCAACTAAGATGCAGTGCAGATTACTTTTCCAGATGGTAGTGGATGCAGAAGTCTGTGCCTTGTAACAAATGGGTTAGTGACACCCATGGAGATCTGAATGTGGCATATCACAGGTCACTATGCCAGTGCTCATGGGCGTAGGCACTATTGCTGGATGTGTTTCCCCAACCCGTTCCTCCCCATTTGAAGGCCCAGTTCTCATCCATCACATTTTTTTAATTATCCTGGCATCAGGCTCCAGTTTTTGGTGGTCCAGTGTGTCCCTTCTGCTTTCATGACCCTTTTGACAGCCTGGTATCCGAAGTAGCTCCCATTTCTAATTTCTCCCATGCCATGCTGAACTCTCTTCAGTTTGACTATGGTCTTCATTTCACACCAGCTCCTCCATGCATGGCTATAACTTAGTGCCCCCCTCCCCGCTTGTTACCACCTGAAAATTTTATAGGCAAGGGTGTCACTTAAATTTGCAGCTGTGTTTAGGGGATCACCATGGTTTGTGCATGGTGACCCCTGCTCCTTTCCCTGCATGGTTGCACTGTGTTTCTCAGCTGTACAGGGAATGACAACAACCCTAGTTGTACATGGCACAATGCAGTTGCAGTCAGGACTGTTGCCACTTAGCATTTGGGGAGGAAGGGTGCAGGTTGCCTGACATTTAGACGTCCACTGCTGGCTGACAAATCAGTGGCATCGATATCAGCTGTAAAGCAGCCACTTGTTACACTTTGGGGGCAGGTGGTAGGGAAAAATGGGTGAGGAGGAGCAGTGCAAGCGGCCACTCACCTACATTCCCTGGGTGGGGACGAAGAGAAATGGAAGGGGAGCTATGAAGGCAGTTGCCCACTTACGCTCTCAGGTGGGGGACATGGAAAAATGGGTGAGGTTAGCTTTGCAGGCAGGCACTCAGCTACACTCTTGAGATGGGCACCAGGAAAAATAGGGAAGGGGGCTATGAAAACAACCACTCACCTACACTCTCAGGGTGGTAAACATAGAAAATGATGGAGGGGGCTGTGAAGGCAGTCACTTGCCTACACTCGCAGGCTAGGGGACAAACAAAAATGGGAGAGGGACATGTGAAGGCAGCCACTGGCCTGCACTCACAGGGTGGGTACAGGGGAAAACTGGGGGAGGAACTGTAAAGACATTGACTCACATACACTCTCTGGGTGGGGAGCTGTAAAGGTAACCACTGACCTGCACTCTCAGTGGGGAAAAAGGGGAGACTGTGAAGGTAGCTACTGAGCTACATCCTAGGGGTGGAGGACAGGGCAAATGGGGGAGAGGGGCTAAGAAGGCAGCCAGTTACTTACCAAGAAAAATGGGGAGGGCCTGTGAAAGCAGCCACTCACCTACGCTCTTGGGGTAGGGGACAGGGAAAGATGGGGGAAGGGGAGCTGTCAAAACATTCACTTACCTATAGTTTCTGGGTGGGGGACAGGAAAAATAGGGGAGTGTTGGGCATTTGAGTCAAGGATTACACTGGACATGAGGAATTGTACCACAAAGCAGGGTTTATTGAATGAATGCAGTGTACTGCATTAGTCATTATAGCTCAGCTTACAAAGTACTAGTAATGGCCAATTACCTTCCTATGGGAGGATGAACCAGACAGGTGTGAAAGCTTCAGCGCTTTATTTCAGGCAGGGTTCATAGATCTTATCTGTGTCAGTCTTCACCATTCATCACTATTAGGTACTCGGTCGGCCAGAGGTCAGGACCCCGCAGGAGCTTTTTTTTTTTTTTAGGTAGGAGGAGCGGCCGGCATCGGCACTGCCCTTGAGGCCAACACACTGCATGGCACTCGCGGGTTGGCTGTTAGGCTGCGTCGACTCAGCCTGCCTGCCAGTTCTTCGTCTCCCGCCATGGAGGTCACCTTGTGGGATGCTGAGAAGAAAAAACTTGAGGCCTGCTCCGCAGTTTCTCAACTCCGTGATTCAATCCTTCGGTGCCGAAGTCTGTCGGTTCCTCCTGCCGGTTCTGTTTTTGCCATACTCGACGTCGCCCAGTAAGATCTTTCCATTTTTCTATATTTCTGCGACATCGAGTCTGTTTTTTGGTGTTTTTTTTTTTCCCCCGTAGGTCATGTCTCGGTCGGACAAGAAAACTTCAGACAGTCGGCCCCCCGCTCTTGACGGTGCGTGCGGTGCAAAATATTCCGTCACCCGACCAACCGCGACTGTTGTCTTTTATTGTCTTGGCCCGCTTCACAACATGGAGTCGTGTGACACCTGTTTCTCCATGGACCGCGGGTCATCGAGCAATCTTGGCGTGGAAAGTGGGGCGAGCTCCGCCCGACTTTCAGGGTCGAACCGCCTTTCGTCGGGCCAAGCCACGCTCTCAGCCTTTCCTCGGGTCCCCTCTCAGTTCTACACAGACTGAGGAGGAGGGGCCTCTGCTACTAGTAGTCTAGCCATTGCTGAGGCTCCTTCCGCGGCGCAGGAGGCTTATCACGCTCCTTTCGGGGGGGGTGGGCAGGAGGTGCTGCCATGGCAATTGCCCTATCGAGGGTGAAGGCTCCCCCGGTGTTGGACCCGCGGTTCGCAAGGCCCGGGTCAGCGCCATCCTCGATGCTGTCAGTCGGCGCTATTGCGGGCCTCAGCGATGTTCGCGGTGCCATGGGCTCTGATGGAGCCATCGTTGACGCTGACTTGTCGCATGGTGCCGTGGCTTCTGTCAGAGCCGTTCACGGCACCGATACTGCTAGCGGCGCAGTGGGAGCTGCTACGGTGCCGTCTCTGTCTATGTCTCGGGACTCGATGCCATGGAGCCGTTGGATTTTTCTGTCCTCAGCGCCATTCATGGTGCCGTGGAGCCTGGCGGCGCTGTCCTCGGTGCCGATGGTGCCATCGGCGCTGCCTCTGCCCTCGGCACCATTCGCAGCACTGTGGAGATGGGTGGTGCCATCCTCAGCACCGATGGTGCCATTGGGGCCATCGTCGGTGCCGTCTTCATCCTTGGCGCCGCTTGCTGCGCCGTGGGCCCAGATGGCGCCGTGACTGGTCCTGACTCTGGAGCTCCTGTTCGGGCTGGAACCATGCCCCCTGTGGATTCCGCTCGCGGTGCTGTAGGGGGCACTGGCACCGGCATGGCTTTGGTCTCTGGCACCCCCTTTGGCAAAGATGGCAGTGGGCGCCCTCCTACAGTCTGGTGCAGGGCCTCAGCTTCTACCTCCTCGGAGGTGGAGTCTGGCTCTGAATCAGACGGACAGTCTGACTCTTTGGGGTTGACTGTTGGAGTCGGCAGCTCAGTAGTGTCCTCGACAAGCCGGAGTCAGCCCCCTTCTGAGGTGGGATCAGTGGCTACTGAGACTGGGGTCAGAGGTGCTCCAGCAGGCAGTGGTGCAGGCCACCATTGCTCTGCAGCCCAGTCTTGGTGGGTTCACTGACCCCTCAGCAGTGGTACTCCCACCTGTGGTGTGCCTGGATCGCCCAACTTTGGGGCCGATCAGAGCACCTACGGGAGGGGAGGGTGCTGTGCCCTGGATAGCTCCTTCGGGTATTGCCCAGAGCTGTCGGCTAACTAGGCTGACCCTCTCAAGGAGGAGGGCTCTTTCGGACTCCGAGGGGTCGAGGGGCATGGGGTCTACACGGCGGCCTTTTTCGGGGGTCCACCTGGGCTCTGGGAGAAGCCATAGTGTGGATCTCTGCTCTTCCTCCTCGTTCTCTTTGAGAGAGCCCCATTCTTTTGAGGTAGGGGACCGTTCTTCTGGACATATATGGCCCCGGTCACCTCACAGGGGGGATTCTTCCGGGCACAGCCAAGGCAGTACCAAAATGGTTGTTCAGCTGTCGGTTGTGGGGCTTCCAGGGCACCTTCTTCCACGGGTGCTCCCAGTCCACTCCTTAGCCCAGGCGGAGGTCAGCCGACATCTCTTCTCGACTCTGTCCCCATTCCTTTGCCACATTCTCCTGCGCTCCCAGGCATCCTTGGCCGTAGTGGGCCTCTCTCCTGGGAACAGTTTAGAGTGGTGGCTGCTGGGTTCCCAGCTTATGGTAGAGCGATGGACAGTCAGGTTTTTCAACCTCCCTCTGAGCAGCCGCCCTCTGAACAGCCGGTGCCCTCCAGCTCCTCATATCCCTCTTCTGGGGGAGAGGAACCTTCTGTCCACATCTCTCCAGCTGCTGATCTCATTGAGTATCAGCGCTTCCTTGTGAGGATGTTGGAGGACTTGCATCTCACCCCTGCCACTGTTAGCAATCCTGAGCACTCGGCATATGCCTTTCTAGGCGATTTTGGCGAGGCCACCCTTGTGGTGCCACCTGGCCTGCTTCCTTTTGGGAGGCATTGTTGCATTCCTTGCAGAGGCCCTTCTCTGGAGTTGCTGCCCCTAGGAGTCTCCAGATTCCTTGCCTCATCTGCAGTCTGGATTGATGCAGTTGGATACTCCTGATGGGCTTCACGCTCTTCATCGTGACCGGTCCCCAGATCAAGACTCCTTGGATTTTGACTTCTGGGGTAGGAGGACTTTCTACTTGGCATGGTGATTGCTTTTCATTTCTGCACATCAGGCCCACTATGCAGCCTATGACAGGTTCTTTTGGTCCAGGCTAGGTCAACTCCTAGCCTCATTGCCTGATACGGAGCAAACCAGACAAGCCATTGCACTCTGCCGCACGTGGCCTGGAGCTAGCAAGGCTTGCAGGCGAGTGCATCCTATGATGCTCGCTGAGAGGGGCGCTACCAGGGGTCGTAGTGACAGCGATCTGCACTAGGCGGACGACATGGCTGCGTCTTTCCCAGTTGTCACCCTTGGCCCGGCATAGGGTGATTAACTCCACTCACCAGAGAACCTATCTCTTCTCCTGTAGAGCAAGATGGTGCTTGTCGGGGCAACTTCCTTCTCCCTCTGAGAGGACCCCGTCTCACTCTCCCCACTCTCGGGCCTCTCCAGGCCATGAAGGTTCTTCCTCTTAGTGTGTTACCCACTGAGAGCTAAGGGACTTTGTCCCTTAGGGTGTAAAAGAAAACCCCCTTTGTGGGGGTCTCGGCACTCACCCAACAGTGATGAATGGTGAAGACTGACACAGATAAGATATGAAAATTATGTACCTACTGTAATTTTGATCTTTCTGTGTATCTTCCCATTCATCTAATCCACCAGGGGCCTCAGTCTCTGGGTTCCCTCCTCTCTGTGCCCATCCCTTCCCCCTCTCCTTTCTTGTCAGGAGTGGGGTAAAACAGGGGCACACAGGGGGATAATGTTCCAGGGAGAGTAGACAGCATGGGGGGCACTCCTTCTCCAGTGCTTTGGCTCTTCCCCTGTGGGGTGGGAGTTGATAGTTGCCCTCCATTCTCTCCTCCTCCTTGTTTCCATCCAACTTATTTCTTCTTGTTTGTTAAAAAAAAAAAAAAAATGTTTTCCCTTTTTTTTCAACAATAATCTTTCCTTGAGAGGGGGTTAATTCTCTGTACCCTGTCCTTCTTCCAGAATAGCAGACTCTGCTTATCTGGAGTGTTTTGCCAGCCATTCTGTGCCTTGAATTCTGGCAGAAAGCCTTTGGCTACTCCTTGCAGTTCCTATAAAAGCTGGAGACGGACCAGAGTCTGGGATGTTTAACTCCCACCTCTCCTCCTATATTCTTTACCCACCCTACCTCCCTCTTCCATTTCCAGAGTTTGGGGCCCCTCCCAATCCCTTTAGTTTCTGACTTTTTCTTTCTCTTCTGTCCTCTCAGTCATTATTTCTCCTTTTAGTTTATATATCTTTTCTTTTTTCTGTCCCTTGGACTTCCTTGTCCCACCCTCAACTCCCTTTCTCTTACCTCTCCGGTGACTCAGAACTGGCAGGCAGCCAGCCAGAGCTGACGCAGCCTAACGGCCAACCCGCGAGTGCCATGCAGTGCATCGGCCTCGAGGACAGCCCCGATGGTGCCTCGGCTCTGCTACCAAAAAAAAAAAAAGCTCCCGCGGGGTCCTGACCTCCAGCCGAGTACCCAACAGTGATGAATGGTGAAGATACACAGAAAGATCATACTGTAATTACGTTAGGTACATAATTTTCATTTCCTCACCCTCTGCCTCTCACCATCTATCTTGTATACACTTTCCACTGGCTGTTATCTATAAGGTAATCTTTCACTGGGTATATCACTGTATTTTTTCCTGTCTGAGACTGCATGTTTTACACCCATAACTTTTGCTATCTCTAATTCTAATTCAGCATTTTGTACAGACAGCAAATACATCCTTCTCATAGTACATGCTGTGCACAGTGTAAGTCTATTTTCTACAGCATCAAGGACATTAGCACAGAAGAGCAGAAAGCCTTTAATACAGAAATAATCTCATTAACCCTTTTGCCTTCTCTTGCCAGCACTTTACAATATTTTTCATTATACCGGATTGTCATATTCTTACAGGAGGGTTGATGTGAAGCTAGTCACTCGCCTACACTCTCAGAGTGGGGAACAAGGGAAATGGGGGAGGGAGCTCTGAAGGCAGTCACTTACAGAAACATGAAATTAGTTGGCTGATAAGGTCTGCTTGGCCTGTCTAGCCTGCCCCTTTTTTCTCTACCTATGCTATCAGTGCAGACCCTACCCAATCTCTGGGTACCCCCCCCCCCCAATTTCCCAGCCCAGCTGAGATTCCCTTGTGCCTATCCCATGCATTCTTGAAGCTCACCACTGTGTCGCCCTTCCCCCCACTACTTCTGCTGGAAGACCATTTCAGGCATCCACCACTCTTTTGGTGAAGAAGTATTTCCTCACATCCCTCCTAAATCACACCCAACTTTATTGCATGAGCCCTTGTTTTTCGTGCACATTCTCTGAAAAATTCTCCCCTCTTGAACCTTGTTCAACCCCTTGAAGTATTTATAGGTCTCTATCATATCTCTCCTCTCCCTTCTTTTCTCCAGCGTGGATATACTGAGGTCACTTAGCCTTTCCTCATAGGCTCCGGATGCAGCCCCTGCATCATTTTACTTGCTCTCCTCTGGACAGCTTTCACCCTGTCTATGTCTATATGAGGTGTGGTCTCCAGAACTGAACACAGTAATCCAGGTGGCTTCTCACCAGTGATCTATACAGTGGCAACACCATCTCCCTTCTTCTGCTGGTGATAGCCCTTTCTATTCACCCCAGCATCCCTTTGGCCCTCCCTACTGCCTTGTCTCACTGCCTTGCCACCTTGAGGTCATCAGGTGTGATTACTCCCCAGTTTCTTTCCTGTTTGGTAATTATCAGTACCCCTCTTCCCATGTTATATTCTGCCTTTGGGTTTCTCTGCCCAAGGTGCATGATTTTGCACTTTTTCGCATTGAAACCCAGCTGCCATACCCTTGCCCACTTCTCGAGTTTTCTCAAGTCTGTGCACATTCTCGCTACCACCTCTGCGGTGTCCACCCTTTTACAAAGTTTGGTCTCATCTGCAAAGAGGCATGCCTTTCCTTCTTCTGCAGTGTCACTTATAAAGATATTAAAGAAGACTGGACCAGTACTGAACCCTGAGGTACCCTGCTTCAGCCTCCCTTCCCCCAAGTGAATTATGTTTACCATCACCCTCTGCCTCCTATCCATTAACCAGTTTCATACCAAATTTACCACTTTAGGACCACGCCCCCAAACTACCCAGTTTCCTAATGAGCCTTCTCAGTGGTACAGTGTCGAATACCTTGCTGAAGTTTAAGAAGGCCACATCCACCACTCCACCACTCCACCATGATCTACTTCCCTTGTCACCCAGTTGAAGAAATCTATCAGGTTCGTATGACATGACCCGCCCCTTGTGAATCCATGCTGACTCTTGTAACTCACTGGATTCAAGATACTTCACAATCCTTTCCTTCAATAGTGACTCCATTAGCTTCCCCACCACTGTTGAGACTAA
Source organism: Neoceratodus forsteri (assembly GCA_016271365.2). Taxonomy (NCBI): domain Eukaryota; kingdom Metazoa; phylum Chordata; order Ceratodontiformes; family Ceratodontidae; genus Neoceratodus; species Neoceratodus forsteri. Next base: position 1,338,225,009 of record CM057458.1, on the reverse strand, counting down.
CTGGCCTATAGTTGCCAACCTCCTCCCTGTACCACTTTTATGAAGAGCGACTACACCTGCTGTCCTCCAGTCCTCTGGAACCACTCCCTTTTCCAGTGAGTTGTTGAATAGGGCTGTCAGAGATGCAGTCATCACCACCCTGAGTTCTCACAACACCCTTGGGTATATCCCATTTGACCCCATAGCTTTGTCCATTTTCAGATTTGCAAGTCCTTTCAATACTCTCTCCTCTGTATGTGGTGTTGTGTCTATCTCTCTCCCCTCAGTGTTCCTGCTGCCTTTATGTGGTCCCTTCCCTTTCCCTGACACAATGAAGACCGAGCAGAAATACCTGCTTTTTCCTGATCCTTCTCTTGTCACTCCCTCCCATCACCCTTTTTACTCTCACAGTCCCTCCTCTTGTCTTCTTCTCACTTACGTACCTAAAAAAGTTTTTGTCCCCTTTAGTTACTCCTTTGGCTACGCTTTCCTCAGTTTGTGCTTTTGCACTCCTCACTGCTTTCCCTGCTTCCTTCTGCCTTTCCTGGTACACTTCTCTATCCTCTCTTTCCTGCATCTCATTGTACCTTCTGAATGGCATCTTTTTAGCTTTAACCTTTCAGCCACTTTCCTTGAGAACCATAGTGATCTCTTTTCTTTTGTTCTTGCTCACTTCTTTGCGCAGAGGTTTGTTGCCTTCACTATTTAGGGTCATTGTTCCTCCACTACACCCTAGCTATTTCCCCCTTCTAGGTATACTCTGATGCATACACCCATTTTTTTTGCATCATTACTATATCCTGAAACTCATTTCCTAGCACCCAGGCCATTTAAAATCCCAACAGTGAGACCCCCACAGTTTGTTATATTAATTAAGGGATGCAGGGGACACAGTCCTCAAAACATGAAAATGAGCAAAATCCCACTGTCGGGATTTTGCATCTCGGGATTCTGGCATAGGGCTACAGGGTGCTGGGGAAATGAGTTTTGGGATATAGTAGTATATCCTTTTTTTTTAAACTCTGTCCTCCTGAATCCAGGACCCTCATCTTAGTATGGTTTTCTTCCGCTGCTGTCCTTGTGCTGTACCACACTGTACAGTGATCACTGGTCCCCAAGTAACCTCTCACCTTGATGTCTGCAACATTGTCCCTGTCGCTGAGCACAGGTCTAGTATTGCACCATCACAAGTGGGCTCTCTGACTAGTTGCCTAAGAAACACCATCGACAAGAAGTCTAGGATGGCCCTGCTTCTACACAAGGCTGTGGCTGGGGAGGCTCCAACCTGCATCTGGCGTATTGAAGTCCTCAACCAGCAGCATATCCCCTTTTCTGCCGTTGTGCTAATGACTTTCTCTAGTGCCTTGTTGAGTTTTTCCCCCTGTGTTGGAGACCCGTAGGTCATCCTGGTGTGAATGGGGGCTCTGGCTCCTGTCTGCAGGGTGACCCACAGTACCAACAACCCCTCCTTTCCCTCCTGGTTTTGCCTGCACTTTGATTGCTTTGATACCCTCCCTTACATAAAACATCACTACAGGGGTGTGCAGATCAATTTTTGTAATACTTGCTCCAGGGCAAGTGGTGGTCTAAAAATTACTTGCCCAAGAAATGTTGTACTTGTCCTATCCCAAAAGATAGACTGATTTAAACAACGCTGAAACAATCTAAATAACACTGTACTATAAAAAAGTTCACTTTTCTTTCCTTGTGTGAGGGGCAAAGCAAATGTCCAGATCATACCTCTCAAGTCTCAACTGCTATGAAGTTTGCATAGCGCTATGATTTTTATACTCAAATTTATCCTAGCTCTTCAGATGTTTACCAATGTTCTTAACAATTTTAGAGCTTTTTCTGGACACACATTAAATCAGTGAACTAGCTTCATAGAAACATTCCTTAACATTCAATAACACTAACTATATGTAGACATATTATTCTTTTTAAAATAAGAAAGTGCTACACATTCTGACTATTTGATATGAGTTTTGAAGACCAGTCAGTGCTGTGCTATATTTTTGAATGCTGAGAGGTTGAGAGGTATGGTCCAGACAATTAAAAGCAACACTGATTGGGTCCAGGTTATACATAAAAAAATGACTGTTTACTCCAGCCAAAGATTAAGCTGTATGTTGCACAAATTATGGGGCCACATTGATGGAGCCAAGCTTAAACTTATACCATGCTCTCTCACTGCATGGAACCACTCCGTAATTCAAGCAAGCACATATGGAGCCTCTCAAGTCTCACCCAGCTGCTGTGAATGAAAGCTGAAGGGCCAAACCAATTACAAACTGATGAAAACGTTGACGTACATACCACTGCCCAGCACTGGAATGTAGTAGTGCTCTTCTTAAAAATGCCAGCTCCCGGACCCTGCTCCACTGAGCCCAGCGAGTGGTCTGTGCAGATTTAATAGTATAGGGTCAGCAGCAGCAAAACAAACCACGACACTACTTGACATGCTCCAGAATCAGGCAGGGGTTTGTGGGGGGTGGGGGAGAGTTCAGCAAGCCAAATGACTGGAGCGAGTGGCTAACAATTCATGCAGCAGTGAGACTGAAGCCTGAGGGTGACTGAATGACACAGCAGTACAGACAGATCGACGCACCATAGTGCCAGTCATGCAAAACAAACAGCAGTGTTAAAGCAACTAGTACCAAAACTTTTAGTCTATGCTGTAACCACTTTGGCTTTGAGTGTCTCAGTGTCTGTGCAGAATGTACCATCAAACACACTATGATCCTTCCAGGAGGACCAGGTCCTGCCCCTCATTCTGACCACTGGCAGAGCACGGAACAGAACGTGATACCTGCAAGGAAAATAATTTTTTTTTTCCTACCCACCCTGAATACTAACCCCAACAACTCCAGCATCAACCTCCCAAAGAAACACCAGTCAGTCACTGGTGTGGTCCCATACACCATAGCTGTATAGGCAGAGAATGAGAGAAGCGAACGATAGGTTGGGTAGGGGAGAAGACAGAGAGCGAAAAGATATTAACAATTTAGAGCATTTATCCAGTTGACTTTCTTAGGCCAGTGCCCTAAAAATTTTTTACCCAATTGTTTGATTTGGATTGGGTTTGCAGCCTTACTTGCAACTTTGCAATGGGTCTGGGATCATCATCGTCGCATTGAGCGGGTGACTGTCCTCCAACTCTGACCATGCCTCTCTATGATGGTATGCAGCTCTGGTCTTTCCCATGTCACGGTGAGATCCTCCTCCAACAAGTGATTGTGGTCAATGAAAACACACTGCCAGCATTCCTGTGGCTGCAGAGATGATTCAGAGAGGCAGAACAGCAGCTGTACAGCTCATGGACGGGTGGGGTGGGGCAGATCGAAAGGGGGGAACGACGTGTGCAAAAGGAAAAAAAAAAAAAAACAAAGATGGGCCAATATCCCAATAAGGAAATGCAGCCCAGGGTAAAACAAAATTAAAAACAAAAAAAATCACTTGTCCTTGAGCTGAAGTAGGCAGATCGAAAGATCTACCTGACAGTCAGCTTTTGACATCAGGCAATGGAATTTTCACACCCATACAGTACCTCTCCTCCCTTCCTCCTCACCCTATCCCTCCAGACCTGAGTATAGCCTGGTATAACCATGTTCCAGTTGTGATTCACTGTATACCATGACTCAGTAATAATCACAATATCCTGGTCAGCCTCCGGTATGATGGCCTTCAGGTCTAGAATTTTATTTCGAAGACTGCTTGCGTTTGCACACATGGCCTTCCACACATTTTTCACATTTTACCTACAGCCCGTTCTTTCCCTTTTGCCCTGCCTCCTTTTCTCCTCTCTTTTTGCAACTTTTGTTTCCATCTCCTTTGTCTACTACTACTGTGCTGTTTTCTTTGTCTTGCTTCCTGGTGGGATTTTCTTAATCTTGGGTCCTCCTTTCTTTCTGTTTTAGCTTCAGGGGGCAGTTTCTGCCTCCCTTTTTATGTCCACGTCCACCCTCAACTAGTTGAAATGTTCATCAAAGTAACATTCAAATCATCTGCTGAGGGCAGCAGTTCCCTTCCCAGATGGATGCAGGCCATCACCTCTGGCTCTTATCTTTCAAAGATGGCCTCCAGTCCTCAATGTAATCGAACCCCTCTTCTGTGCATCATTCCTTCAACCACAAGTTGAAACTCCTGGTACAGAGAACCCTGTCCTCCCCCAGGTTTTAGACAGGCAACACCTTAGCAAAAGCCATTGTGCATGCCACCTGCCTAAGACCCCTCCCCAGTTCCCTGAAATTCCCCTGCACAATTCCAGCCCCATGCCTAGACAGGTTATTAGTTTCTAGAAACATAAAAACATAGAATTTGTCAGCAGATAAGGACTGCTTTGCCCCCCTAGTCTGCCCATTTTTGTCCCTGCATGTACTGTCACTGCAGACCCTACCTGATCTCTGGCTACTTCCACCTCCCCCCTTACTTTCCTACCAAGATTCCTTTGTGCCTATCCTATGCATGCTTGAAGCTGATCACTTTTTTTGCCCCCACCATCTCTGCTGGAAGACTGTTCCAGGCATCCACCTCTCTTTCAGTGAAGAAGTACTTCCTCACATCCCTCCTAACCCTCTCCAACTTCATTACATGCCACCTTGTTCTCGTATACCTTGTCTTCTGAAAAATACTCCCCTCCAGTACCTTATTCACCCTGGTTAATGTACTTAGTTCTATGTCATGTCACCCCTTCCTTCTTGTCTTTCAGGGTTTACATATTGAGATCCCCACTCTCTCCTCGTAGGGCTTATGATGCAGCTTCTGCACCATTTAGTTGCCCTCCTGTGTATAGCCTCCACCCTTTCTATGTCTCTCCTGAGATGTGGTCTCCAGAACTGGACACAGTACTCCAGGTGAGGTCTCACCATTGATCTATACAGTGGTAACACAACCTCTCTCCTTCTGCTGGCAATTCTCCTCCCTTTGCACCCTAGCATCCCGATGACCCTGCCTACTGACTTGTCACACTGTGTAGCCACTTTGAGGTCATCAGATATGATAACCCTAGAGTCCCTTTTTTTTTTTTTAATATTATGTATTTTTGGTCCTGCTCCCTATGGCTGGCCCATCTGCCCGGTCATGGACTCCGGCTGCGGCTTCTCATATGTAGCCGTCCTCCCTGTTCCCCCGACTTGCCCCCCAGGGTGGGATCATGGCGTCCCGGGCCAAAGGCTCCGCAAACACCGGACAGGCGGGAGTCAGCCTGAGAGCCAATTGCAGCCGGAGCGGGTGTCATCGAGGTGACTGGAGCAGGGTTTTTCTATACCCCTTTTCTTGTGGAGGAGGCGAGGATGTGCAATGATGTCCTGCATCTGCCCCGCTCTCTGAAATTCTTCAAGTGCCAGTAGGCTGCAGTACTCCCGGCCTCCACCAGGGATTTGTCGAGTGCCAGGCACTGTCCCCACCCTCCCCCTGGAGGAGGAGAGCAGTCCCAGGGATGCGCCATCCTTCTCCCCCAGCCAGCCCTCCAGTGATCCGAGTCCGTTCCCGAAACCCGGGTCGCCGGTGCCTCAAGCGGAAATCCAACTGCTGCACCAGTGGGCCAGCGTAGGGTCCCTTTTCTGTTCAGTGACCATCAAAACCTTTTCCCCATTTTATACACTATGCCTGTCTCTGGGTTTCTGTGCCCTAGGTGTATGATTTTGCACTTTGGCACGCTAAAATCCAGCTCCATGCCCTCACCCACTCCTCAGATTTTCTCAGGTCTGAACTCATTTTCTCCATCCCCCTCCGGAGTATGCACCCTATTGCAGATTTTGGTGTCAGCCATAAAGAGGCATACCTTCCCTTCCAACTCCTTTGCATTGTCACTTATAAAGACATAGAAGAGGACTGGTCCCAGTACTGACCCCTGAGGAATCCCACTAGTTACTCTCCCCTTATTAGAGTGAGTGCGTTTACCACCACCCTCTGTCACCTATTCATCAGCCAGTTCCATACCCAGCTTACCACCTTAGGTCCCACTCCAAACTGTCCAGTTTCCTTATAAACTTTCTATGTAGTATGGTGTTGAAGGCCTTGCTGTAGTCTAAGTAGGCCATATGCATATGCAGTCCATGATGCTTTGCAGTGTGGGGGCATGTGTGATTTTGTATTAAGTAGGCCATGTCCACCGCAGCACCCGGAACTATTTCCCTGGTCACCAGTCAGATAAATTGGTCGGGTGTATCTGACACGATCTCCTCCCTACTCCCCTGTGAATCCATGCTGCCTCAGGTCCTGTAACTGGCTGGATTCAAGATACTACACTAGACTCCATTAACTTCCCCACCACTGTTGTTAGACTGACTGGCCTATAGTTGCCAGGCTCCTCGCTGCTGCCACTTTTACGAAATGGAACTACATTTGCCCTCCTTATGTCCTCTGGAACCACTCCTTTTTCCATTGAGTTGTTGAATAAGGCTGTCAGAGGTGCAGCTCACCTACACTCTTGGGATGGGGGACAGGAAAAATGGGTGAAGGATCTGTGAAGGCAGTCACTCACCTACACTGTCTGGGTGAGGGACAGAGAAAAATGGGGGAGAGGGCTGTGAAGGCAGCCACTCACCTATACTCTTGGGGTGGGGGACAAGGGAAAATGGGTGAGGGGAGGGGAGCTGTGAAGGCATTCACTCACCTACACTCTTGGGGTGGGGACAAGGTAAATGGGGAGGGAACTATGAAGGCAGCCACTCACTTACACTCTAAGGGGATGGGGCAGGAAAAATTTGGGACGGGAGCTGTGATGCTAATCACTCACTTACACTCTTAAGGTTGGGAAATGAGGGAGGGAGCTGTGAAGACAGTCATTCACCTACATTCTCTGGTGGGGGACAGGGAAACTAGGGGAGGGAACTGTGAAGCAGCCATTCACCTACACTTTTTGGGGTGGGGGACCAGGGAATACAGTGGAGCCCTCCAGGATGCAACTGAATTCTGCAGCATACTTCAGCAGAATTACTGCAGGAAACAGTGCAGTTTAAATGGCAGTTGGTCTCTTTTGTCATGCAGGAATCTGTGACACTGCACTTCATCCAGCTTGGCTCCAGTGCATAGTGGTGGTGGTGGTGGTGCTGGGGGTTAAAAAAATGCTGTTAAGAAATTAGAATTTACTGTAACTAATATTTTTTAAGGTTGCTTTGAAAACATATTTATTTAATTTAGCATATTCTAGTTAGTCATGGCTGACATTTTTAAATGTTTGGAATTTTTATTACCTTGTATATGTTTCTGTACAGCGCCTTGAATTTGAAAGGCGCTATATAAATAAATAAATAAAAAAATGTGTTCATTTATTTATTCTGAAGTGTTTTACTAAGAAAGACCAACTTGAGATCTCAGACACAATACTGTCCGTGTGTGCATGTGTTGCCGGGGGTGAGGAGGATTGAGCATCCCGCTGGATGCTTTCCTCCTCCGGGGAGGGTAGACTGGTTCACCGTACTACCACCACTTCAGTGGCATCAGTCATGAGCAGCTGGTTCAGGAAGGGTACACCCCTGGTGGATGAAATTAGCACATGTCTAACGATGCATGCACATCAAGCCACCACCCCTTTGGAGTGTCCGGGGCTCAGGGACCAGAAAATCAGGAAAACAACCACTGCCTCCAGAATGATACTGTCAGTCCTTGCAGGCCCTGCACCCACCTACTGGGCACACCAATCTACAACCAAGCTAAACACCTCTTGGGTTTACGTGGGGGCAGGGGGTACTCCATCACTGGAGGAAAACTGTGGGGCACAGCAGGGGTTGGCCAGGTAAGTCCCAGAGATATCAGGGTGACGGGGCTGGGGGAAAGGCGGCAGATAAGGGCAGGCAGGGTGACTGGGGGATAAATACAGTGATTAAAAAGAAATACTGCCCTGGGGAAAAACATTGGTAGACACATTATCATACATACCTTACAACATTCAACAGCTGCAGAAAATGCAGTACCAAATATAGCTTACACAATATAATTTTTTAGTTCTAGTTTTAACAGTAAATTATGTAGTCCAAAGGTTTTTTCATTTTGTTATTCTGTTCCATCTAATGTATTCTTGTAAATAAATGAGTAGAGACTATGAGTAGTAGCCCATCCCAATAGGGAAAGTCAGTAAGTGAAAAAGTGCGACTGACGGTATAACCAGTGTAGTTTATATCTGAATATGTAGATCTAACTTTATCATAAACTGGGAGTTTTCTGTGTCTCACTATGTTCAAACAACATGAAGTCTTGCTGTATTCTGACAGTTGCAGTGATTTCCAACCTTTGAACTGCCCCAGAGAACTAAAGGTCAACTGTCCATGCAAGGCATGGAACGCTGAGCTCGAGCTCGGTTGAGGTCTCTGTCTGGAGTGTTTTAAACTCAAACCATCAGATTCTTTACTCCGCCTTACTGAATGGTCGCTCCGGAGATTTCTCCTTCAGCTCGGTTCGAAGTCGGTTAAAGTTTTCAGTTTTTCGTCGGTTTAAACTGAAAAAAAAGTATCCTCATAGTCTGTTCAGTCTCTGTCTGTGGTGCCGTGAGTACTAGATAGGAATTGTTCTATTATTTCTGTGTGGAACTTTTAAAAGTGCGGTCAGTTCGGCTGAATCGACCATTTGATTGTGAATTTTGCTATGTTTAGTGTGTGGTTACCGGTTCTAAAAAAAAAAACATGTTTTAACCAGTTATTTCCCATACCCGTGACACGGTTAGGAACCGAGAAGGGAGTCTTGCCTGGCGGTTGCGGAAAAAAGGTTACATTTGGTTAGGTTGGCCATGTCTGAGAAACCCAAGAAAAATAACGGGCTCACTGGGTTTCAACACTGCAGTGAGTGTGGGGAGGTCTTTGCCAATGCCGATCCCCACACCACCTGTGTTTGTTGTCTGGGGTTTGACCACCTCGATTCAGACTGCCAAATATGTAAAAATATTCCCAAATCTACCCTTGAGAAGAGATTAGGTAGACTGAGGGAAAAGGAGGCCGAGAAGTCCACTAACCCGGATGGCCAGCCCGGTTCGGTTTCGACCGAACCAGAAGGAGTGCCCTCTGACCAGGGCGATACTTCTTCGGGCAAAAAGAGAGCCGATTCTGAGGGATCAGTTCCGACAAAAAGGAAGTGCAAAGATAAATCGACTGGTTCGGATCCAGAGGTTTATGTTCCAACCGCCGAAGAGATAGCCAGGGCGATTCAGATTGTGGAATCGCTCCGTCCGGTTCCGACCAATCTGGCTCCTTCTGGCAGGGGTTCGGTTCGGTTGGTTCCCCCGGTTCAAGAGTATACCCTTGAAGAATTTTATGAACCGGAGTTTGAAGAGGAAGGGGAATTTGAGGATTATGATGCAAGTGAAGGTCTGGATGTGCCTGTGGAACCGGACATCTCCCCAGACAGACCATCAGGTGTTTCCCCTCCTAGTCTTTCTGAGTCCCCTTCCCATTTTATGTTTTACAGGAAAGTGGCTGAAACCCTCCAGCTTCCTATGGAAGAGGCTGTGGAATATCAAGAAGAGCCTGATTATGTAGAGATGAGGGATATCCCAGAGTCCGGGAGACTGTCTATTCCCCTCCATAAATCTTTTGGGAAAGAGACACAAAAAACGTTAAGTCTCTTAACACTATACCTCCTGTGGATAAAAGAATGGACAAGAGGTATACACTTTCAGGCTCAGACACAGAGTTCTTATATCAGCGGCAGGGGCAGGCTTTTTCAAAGGCCTTTTTACCAAGCACAGGCTTCTTCTTCCTTTTCACAGAGGGGGTTCTTCAGAGGAAGAGGCAAAAGGGGGATGAGCAGGCCTGCATCCACCCCTCAGCCTAAAGCTCCTGCCAAACAGACACCCTGATGGGTCTGCCCTGGTCGGCTCTCCTATTCCAGTAGGGGGCAGGCTGGCTTACTTTGTCCAGGACTGGATGTCTATTACAACAGACAAGTGGGTCATGGAAGTAGTAAGCCACGGACTGGTTCTCAGCTTCTAAAAATTTCCAAAGATGAGAGCCAGATCTTTTCCACCTGCAAATCTTTCGGAAACCCTTGCCCTAGAGGCAGAGGTTTCTTCTCTCTAACTTTAAGAGCTATAGAGAGTACCTACCCTACACTGGGGCAAAGGACTGTACTCCAGGTACTTCCTGACCCCCAAAAAGACAGGGGAGTGGCGACCCATCCTAGACCTCAGATATCTGAACAAACATCTTTTAAAACCAAAGTTCAAGATGGTAACTCTGGGAATAATCCTTCCCTCTCTAAGGCCAGGGGACTGGTTATCCTCCCTGGACTTGAAAGATGCCTACTTTCACATTCCCATCAGGTGCTCCCACAGAAAGTACCTCAGGTTCAAGTTGCCCTCAGGCCACTATCAGTTCAGAGCAGTGCCCTTTGGCCTAACCTCAGCTCCAAGGGTTTTCACAAAGTGCCTGGCAGTAGTAGTTTCCTTTCTAAGAAGGCAAAAGATTTCCATATTTCCTTATCTGGACGATTGGCTATTAGTGAGTCAGTCTCCAGACCAAGTCAAGTCTCACCTGCAAGTGACCCAGCAAGTGCTCACTTCCCTAGGATTTCTTCTCAACCTTCCCAAGTCAATCCTCGAACCAGTCCAGCTCCTTACCTTTATAGGGGCAGAACTGGACACACTCTGAGCAAGAGCCTTTCTTCCTCTAGAAAGGGCAAGGACTCTTATGGAACTAGTTTCTTCCTTCAGCCTTCAGGTATCTCGACCAGCAAGGCATTTCCTCCAGCTCTTGGGCCACATGGCAGCTTCTACAGCAGTGGTTCAAGGGGCAAGATTCCAGATGAGGGATATTCAGTTCCACCTGAGAGCTTACTGGTCTCAGAGAAAGGACTCCCTTACCAAACTGATTCCAGTGACTCCGACCTTGATCCAGGCCCTCCAGTGGTGGCAGGATCAGGACAATTTAAGGCAAGGTGTTCCTTTTGTTGCTCAGCCTTGTTCTGTGGCCCTTACCACGGACGCTTCTATTCTGGGCTGGGGAGCTCACCTGGGGTCCCTCACTGCCCAGGGCCTGTGGTCCCCCCCCAAGAATCCCTTCTCCACATCAATCTTCTAGAGCTCAGGGCAGTTTTTCTAGCTCTAAAAGCACTCTCACAGTCGGTTCAGAACAAGGTGGTTCAAGTCAGAACAGACAACACTACCACCATGTGGTACACAGACAAGCAGGGGAGGCACTCGGTCCACGGCCTTGTGCACAGAAGCCATGAAGTTGTGGTCCCTAGCTTATTCCCTGCAAGCCTCTCTTGTAGCAGTTCACCTTCCAGGCAAGGACAATGTGCTAGCAGATGCACTGAGCAGGATTTCTCAGGGCCATCACGAATGGTCCCTGGACCCTCAGGTGTTGAAAGAGATTTTTTCAAGGTGGGGCGCTCCAGAGATGGATCTCTTTGCAGCCCCAGACAATCACCAACTCCCTCTCTTTTGTTGCAGACCTCCAGTCTTGGGGTCATTCCCCCTGGACGTCCTGATTCTGAATTGGGAAGGGAAGTTTCTGTATGCCTTTCCCCCCTTCCCACTCCTGGTCAAAGTTTTAGTCAAAATAAGGTCTTAACCTTGAAAGGTGATTCTGGTTGCTCCAGATTGGGCCAGACAGCCCTGGTTCCCCCTGTTGCTGTCCCTAGCAGTCCATCTTCCCCTGTCTCTTCCCAGGACTTACAACCTATTAACATCCTCTCAGGGGAGGATCTGGTACCCCAATCTTCAGTCCCTCAATCTCAAGGCATAGCTCTTGAAGAGTTAGAGTTTGCAGATCTGCATCTTTCCCAGGGGGTTCTGGACATCCTCAAGGCTTCTTGAAAGCCCTCCACCAGAAAGACTTACAACTCCAAATAGAAAAGATTCAGCATTTGGTGTTCTAAGAAGAATATTTCTCCAGACACTGCTGAATTGCCTACGGTTCTGGATTATATGGTCCATCTTAATGGCCTTGGCCTCAGACCAGCTACTCTCAAGGTACACTTCTCAGCTGTTTCTGCATTTTTGTCTGTGGGGGAGCCTGCCTCACTATCTTCCCATCCTGTGTTCTGTAAATTCTTTAAAGGATTGTTTCACACCAATCCCCCTTTTAGAGACCGTGCCCCTGCCTGGGATTTGAATGTTTGCATTGCTCAGCTTAAGCAACCCCCCCTTTGAGCCTATGTCTTCAGCAGAGCTTAAGTACTTGACTTGGAAAACTGTGTTCTTAGTTGCCATTACCTCTGCCAGGCATATCAGTGAATTGCAAGCCCTGTCAGTGGAACCTGATTTTATCTCCTTTCATAGGGATAAAGTGGTCCTTAGAACCAATAGATGGTTCTTGCCCAAAGTGGTTTCAGACTTCCATTTAAACCAGTCTATGTCTCTCCTTGTTTTCTTCACTGATCATTCTTCCTCAGGAGAGAGGAGGCTACACAGTTTAGATGTCAAAAGAGTCCTTCAAACAACATGAAGTCTTGCTATATTATGACAATTGCAGTTTGTCCTACCATTAGAACTGCCCCGGAGGTGAAATAGTTAAATTCCATGCCAGGCATGGAACTTGGAGCGCGAGCTCGGTTAGAGAAGCTCTGTCTGTGTAATTTCAAACTGAAACTGTCAGATTCTTTACTCCGCCTCACTGAACAGTCGCTCCGGAGATTTCTCCTACTACTCGGTTCATTTCTCGGTTTAAACAGTGTTTTCTCAGTTAAATTCAACCGCGAGTATTATTATTTTAACCGCAAACCGATTGGTTCAAGCGCTGTCTGTGGTATTGTAAGTAATAGACAGGTTTATTTCTGTGTGGAACTTGTAAATGTTTATCGGTTCGGTTTGAACCGATCAGGTTGTTTTAAAACTTTAAAAATCAAGCATTTAAAAGCTTTTAGAGTGCGGTTCCGGTTCTTATCGGTTCTAAAAAAAGTTTCATTACGGTTTTTTCCACGACCCGTGACACGGTTGGGAACCGATAAGGGTATCTTGCCTGGCACTGCCGTTTAAAAGGGCAAGTTTTTGGTTAGGCTGGCATTATGTATGAGAAACCCAAAAGAAAAACCGGGCCCACTGTTTTCAACACTGTGGTGTCTGTGGGGAAGCCTTTGCCAAGGCTGACCCACACACCACATGTGTATATGTCTGGGGTTTGACCACCTCAATTCAGACTGCCAGATTTGTAAGAATTTCCCTGCAGCCACCCTGGATAAGAGAGTTGGCAGGCTCAGGGAACGAGAGGCCAAAAAGTCCGCTGACCCGGATGGCCAGCCCGGTTTGGTGCCTACTGAACCAGAGGGAGTGCCCTCTGACCAGGGCGAGACTTCCTCGGGCAAACGTAAAGCTGACTCTGAGGAGCCAGTTCCAGCAAAGAAAACTAGGAAATCAGCAGGTGTGGAGTCTAAAATTCCTTCTCCAACTGCTGCAGAGATAGCAAGAGCTATACAAATTGTCCAGTCACTTTCTCCGGTTCCGTCCGAACCGCCACTGTCTAGTAAAAGGTCGGTTCGGCGGTTCCAGATTCAAGAATATGATTTAGAAGAGTTTCTGAACCAGAGGAGGGAGGATGATTATGAACAGTATGAATGTGACTTTGAGAGTCTGGGTGTGCCCATTGAACCGGACATCTCCCCAGACAGACCTTTACAATCTCCCCCTACGCTTTGAGTCCCCTTCTCACTTTGTTTTATAAAAAGGTTGCTGAAACCCTCCAGCTCCCATTGGAGGAGGCTGTGGATGAGCAAGAGGAACCTGATTTTGTAGAAATGATGGATATCCCAGTCTCTAGGAGATTGTCTATCCCCTTACATAAGTCATTTAGGAAACAAACAATAAAAATTTTAAAAGCTCCTAATTCTGTGCCTCCTGTGGACAAGAAGATGGACAGGAGGTACACTTTGTCAGGTCCTGATACAGAATTCCTGTCACAGCAATGCAGTCATGTTGGAGTAGTTCAGGCTGCAGCCTGTGATAAAGTTAATATTCCTTGGCTTCACATCCTCTGACAAGGACTCCAGGAAGATTGATGCCATGGCTAAAAACAATACATGGCAGCGTCCTTGGGACTCAGGCAAGCAAATTACATGGCTTATGTGGCAAGATACCAAAATCTAGATGGGACACTGTCATGGCTTTGGCCAAACAGGCCCTAGCCAGCTTGCTAAGGAGCTGGAACAGGTGGCTGCTGATGGTACTAGAGGCATCAAGGTGCAGTTCCATGCTGCTGTGATTTTAATGATGTATCCTCTAGAGTCATGGCTACATCTGTGGCTTTTCGTTGGTTGGCTTGGCTCAGGTGTACTAGCTTGTCACAGGATACCCAGACTAAGGCTATGGATTTTCCTGTGGTAGGAAATTCTCTGTTTGGGGAGCAGACAGAGAATTATATGAAGAAAATGGATGAATATAGGACAACCTATAAGAGTGCTCAGGCCAAGGAGCGGCAAGCCACTCCTCAGAGGCAGACCCCCAGGGGTAGAGGTAGGCCTTTTCACAGGCCTTTTTACCAAACCCAGGCCTCCTCTGCTTATGCTCAGAGGGGGTTCTTCAGAGGGAGAGGCAGACGGGGTGCAAGCAGGCCTGCTCCCACCCCTCAGCCTAAAGCCCCTGCCAAACAGGCACCCTGATGGGGTGCCCAGGGCCGATTCTCCATTACCTGTAGGGGGCAGGTTGGCTTACTTCGTTCAGAACTGGGAGTCTCTAACATCAGACAAGTGGGTCCTGGAAGTAGTAAGCCGGGGTCTGGTTCTCAGCTTCAAAAAATTTCCAAAGATGAGAATTAGATCTTTTCCACCTGCAAACCCTCTAGAGACCTTTGCCTTAGAAACAGAAGTCTCAACCCTCCTGGCTCTCAGAGCTGTAGAAAGGGTTTCTCCCCTACACCAGGGCAAGGGTCTGTGCTCCAGGTACTTCCTTACCCAAAAAGACAGGAGAATGGCGGCCCATCTTGGACCTAAGATATCTAAACAAGCACCTTTTGAAACCAAAATTCAAAATGGTGACTCTGGCAATGATTTTACCTTCTCTAAGGCCAGGGGACTGGCTAGCTTCCCTGGACCTCAAGGATGCCTATTTCCACGTTCTCATCAGAAGCTCCCACCGAAAGTACCTCAGATTCGAACTGCCCTCAGGCCATTACCAGTTCAGAGCAATGCCCTTCGGCCTTACCTCTGCCCCAAGGGTATTCACAAAATGTCTAGCAGTAGCAGTTGCTCATTTAAGAAGGCAAAAGATTGCCATCTTTCCCTACCTAGACGACTGGCTCATTGTAGGTCAGTCTCCAGACCAGGTCAAATCACACCTGCAAGTTACCCAGCAGCTGCTCACCTCTCTGGGTTTTCTTCTCAACCTTCCAAAGTCAGTTCTGGAACCTGTCCAGGTACTCACCTTTATAGGTGCGGAATGGACACAAAGCAGGCCAGAGCCTTCCTGCCCCTAGAAAGGGTAAGGAACCTAGTGGCCCTGGCCTCCTCCTTCACCCTGCAGGTCTCGACCAGCAAGGCACTTCTTACAGCTACTAGGACACATGGCTGCTTCCACAGCTGTAGTGCAAGGAGCAAGGTTTCAGATGAGGGACATTCAGTTTCATTTGAGAGCCTTCTGGTCCCAAAGGAAGATCCCTTTCAAGTTGATCCCAGTGACCCGAACCCTGATCCAGGCCCTTCAGTGGTGGCAGGATCAGAGCAATTTGAGACTAGGGGTCCCCTTCATCCCCTATCTCACTCCTTGACCCTTACTACAGATGCGTCCCTTCTGGGTTGGGGAGCTCACATGGGCGACCTCTCCACCCAGGGAGTGTGTCCCCTCAGGAATCTCTGCTCCACATCAATTTTCTGGAACTCAGAGCTGTTTTCTAGCACTTCAGGTGTTTTCTGCATCTGTTCAGAACAAAGTGGTACAAGTCAGAACAGACAACACCACTACAATGGTACATCAACAAACAAGGGGCACTCGGTCTTGACCTTGTGCACCAAGGCAATGAAGTTGTGGTCTCTGGCTTATTCCTGAACACTTCCCTCATAGCAGTTCACCTCCCAGGAAAGGACAATGTCCTGGCAGATGCTCTCAGCAGGATTTCCCAGGGCCATCATGAATGGTCTCTGGATCCCCAAGTACTGGGGATAGTTTTTGCCAGATGGGGCACCCCTCAGATAGATCTTTTCGCAGCCCCAGACAATCACCAACTTCCACTGCTTTGTTGCAGGCCCCCAGTGATGGGCTCAGTCCCCCTGGATGCCTTTCTCCTAGATTGGGAAGGGAAGTTTCTTCGCCTTTCCCCCTTTCCCTCTCCTATTCAAGGTGCTAGTCAAAATCAGATCCCAGCCTTGCAAGATGATTCTGATTGCTCCAGATTGGGCCAGGCAGCCCTGGTACCCACTCCTTCTGTCTTTAGCAGTCCATATTCCCCTGTGTCTCCCCAGGAATCACAACCTGTTAACCTGTGCCCAGGGGAGAGTTTGGTATCCGAATCTCAAATCCCTCAACCTCAAGGCCTGGCTCTTGAGGAGTTAGAATTTGCTGACCTACACCTTTCTCAAGATGTTCTTGAAATCCTGAAGGCTTCTAGAAAGCCTTCCACTAGGGCTACTTATAACTCTAAATGGAAAAGGTTTTCCATCTAGTGTTCTGGGAATCGTATTTCCCCGGAATCTGCTGATTTGCCCACTGTTTTGGACTATATGGTCCATCTTAATTCTTTGGGTCTGAGACCAGCTACCCTGAAAGTACATTTGGCAGCTGTCTCTGCCTTTATTTCAGCAGGAAAGCCCTCCTCTCTTTCCGCTCACCCTGTATTTTCCAAGTTTTTTAAAGGATTACTTCATACTAATCCACCTTTCAGGGACCCGGCCCCTGCCTGAGATCTTAATGTTTGCATTGCTCAGTTGATGCAACCCCCCTTTGAACCTCTGTCTTCTGCAGAGCTTAAGTACTTGACTTGAAAAACTGTTTTCCTAGTAGCTATCACTTCTGCCAGGTGCATAAGTGAGTTACAAGCTTTGTCAGTAGAGACTGACTTTATTTCCTTCCACAGGGATAAGGTAGTCCTTAGGACTAACAGGAAGTTTTTGCCTAAGGTAGTTTCAGATTTCCATCTTAATCAATCTATCTCCCTTCCAGTGTTCTTCACTGACCATTCCTCCTCTGGTGAGAGGAGGTTGCACAGTTTAGATGTTAAGAGGGCCCTAAGTTACTATATAGAGCGTACCAAGGGTCACAGGTTCGAATCCCTCCAACTTTTTCTCACTTATGGTGAGGTTGGGAAAGGGAAACCTGCCACTAAGAGATCCATTGCCAGGTGGATTGTCTCTTGTATCCAATTTGTTATCAAAACTGGGAAAGTTCCCCTTCAGGCCTGAGGGCTCACTCTACCAGAGGTACAGCTGCGTCTCTAGCTGCTGCCAGAGACATCCCTATCTTAGAGATGTGTCAAGCAGCTACTTGGAAAACGGTACACACTTTCACCAAGCATTACTCCCTGGATGTCCAGGCCAGGAAGGATGCTCGGTTTGGCACAGCCGTGCTTCAGAGCCTATTCCCTAAGTCGGTTCTGTCCCTCCTCCATGGAGGTACTGCTGTGTAGTCTGCAATTGTCATAATATAGCAAGACTTCATGTTGTTTGAAGAAAAAATTACTCACCTTAGTAATGTTGTTTCTTCTAATAGAGTCTTGCTATATTATGACCTCCCCCCCAGCCTGCCCCTCTCAGAACTTCTACTTGGGTATGGGGTGGGCTGTCCAGTGACAGGCACTTGTTTATGCCCATTTTATGTTTTCCACCCCTTTTTTCTTGGGGGCTTTGGGGTGTTGTGTTTTGTTTTACCTTTCTTATCTTATCTTATCTTTATTTTCTGGCCCCTGACTTGAGTCTTGTGTTGGGACCAGGAATATGTGTTAATATTTAGGTAGCCAGTTGGCTAGTGTAGGTTACAGCTTCCACACAGAACCTTAATGAGTTTTGCTCATAAAGATCTGACAGTTTCAGTTTGAAATTACACAGACAGAGCTTCTCTAACCGAGCTCGCGCTCCAAGTTCCATGCCTTGCATGGAATTTAACTATTTCACCATCGGGGCAGTTCTAATGGTGGGACAAACTGCAATTGTCATAATATAGCAAGACTCCATTAGAAGAAACAACATTACTAAGGTGAGTAATTTTTTCTTAGTTACTACATAGAGCATACCAAGGGTCACAGGTTTGACTCCCTCCAGTTGTTCCTCACTTATGGAGAAGTGGGAAAGGGCAAACCTGCCACCAAAAGATCTGTTTCCAGGTGGATTGTGTCTTGTATACAATTCTGCTATGAAAAACTGGGAAAAATTCCACCCTCAGGCCTGAGGGCTCATTCCTCAAGAGGTACAGCTGCTTCCCTGGCTGCGGCCAGGGATATTCCTCTCCTAGAAATTTGTCAAGCAGCCACCTGGAAAACAGTCCATACCTTTACCAAGCATTACTCCCTGGATATCCAGGCTAGGAGTGATGCTCGGTTTGGCACAGCAATACTTCAGAGTCTATTCCCAAAGTAGGTTCTGTCCCTCCTCCTTGGAGGTACTGCTTGGTAGTCTGCAATTGTGAGAATACAGCAAGACTTCATGTTGTTTGAAGAAAAAATTACTCACCTTAGTAATTATATTTCTTCTAATGGAGTCTTGCTGTTTTCTGACCTCCCTCACTGCCTCCCCTCTCAGAACCTATTTTTGGGAAGTGGCTGGGTGGGCATCTGCAGTGTGCACCCCAGGGGTGTATTTGCTGGCACCCTCCTCCCTTTTTGTTTGGGTGCTTATTTATTATTGATATTTTTGGGTTTCCTGACTTCAGTCTTCCTTGGGAATCCAAAACTCTTTAGCCAGTTGGCTAGTAGAATTTTTACAATTTCCACATAGAATTTTTAGTTTAGTTGGGCTCGTAAGAATCTGATGGTTTGAGTTCAAAACACTCCAGACAGAGACTTCAACCAAGCTCGAGCTCAGCGTTCCATGCCCTGCATGGAAGGTTAACCTTTAGTTCTCCGGGGCAGTTCAAAGGTTGGGAATCACTGCAATTGTCAGAATACAGCAAGACTCCATTAGAAGAAATATAATTACTAAGGTGATTAATTTCTTATTCTGCTCTCTCCTTGCGCAAGATATCCCATTTCTGTCCCTTCCCCTCCCAGGATTTTCAGTTTCTGCCCCCTTCCCTCCTGACCCATATTTCCCATTTCTGCTCACACACTGCCCTAGTTCTCAGTTTTTTTCCCTCTTCTCTGCCTTAGTTATAACATTTTGGCCCCCTTCCCTAGCCCAGTCCCGGCAGCTGACTGCTGCCTGCAGTGCATAGTGTCCCTGTCTCCCCCCACAAATTCCATATCCATCTCAGATTTTGCTGCAGTGCACGTAATACCCCCACCACATACCACAGACTGCAATTTTCCTAACTTGAAAAACAAAGCTTTATCTTTTGGGCAGGCTGGCCCTCGTCATCCATTGCCATGCTGCTACCATCAACTGCTTGCCTGCTTCTTCAGCCAGCCATCAACTACTTGTCCATTTGTCCAGTGTAGCCACTCACTATCTGCTTCCTTGTCAGGCTGACCACTTCTGATCTCTTGACTGACTGACCATGATGGACCGATCGACTGCAATGGGCCAACTGACTGCTTTCTTGGACTCGAGGCTGGTTTCTGTGCTGCTGCCAACAGTATTTCTGTTCCTGTGCTCTGCAGCAGCAGTTTAAACATGCACACTAAAAGTGCTGCTGAAGAGAGCGGAAACCGGAAATTGGCTAGGAGTCCGAAATCAGTCGTAAATGGGAGAGGTATTTTCACAGAACCAGTACCTTTTGCGGCTGAGTTCTTATTTACCTGCATCTGCCGGATATCATGGGATCGGGGGGGGGGCCTGATTCTCAATGGACTGGTCCGCACATTCCTAGTTTGAGTGCTGACAGGCATGAAACCATGAAACTGGACAGACTGTAAGCACTCACTTTCTGTGGGGGTGGGGTGCACCAACTCTGCGGGGGAGGCATCGTCATTTGTTGGGGATTGGGTGAGTGCTGGAAGAGGCTGTAAACCAGCCGAGGATCTGTTTACAGCAGTTGTGAGCCACATGTTGCGGCTCATCAGAGGGGGAGGCTGTCGCACTAGAGTGCAGATCTGCCAGTGGTGGTACGCGTCAGTATATACTGAAACTCTGTTTTTAAAATCTAACCTAAACTGTATAAATTAAAATAAAATGTCTCACTAAACTCTGAATTATTGCAGCTTTATTGCTTTTTGGAATCCAGGAAAGAGATATCATAGTTCTTACCCAGGGGTCCTTTAACATCAGTAACTATTGCAGTTAGCTGGCTAGGTAGCACTGCCCTGGAGGTGCAATGTATGGTAATATGTTTTATGAACTAGTCAGTCAGATTGAAGCTAGAGGGTGTGCTGAGCAGTGAGAGGGAAGGAGACTTCAGAATTGTTTCTCCGTTGGGCTGAGCAACACTGCCTCTGAGGTGCTCTCTCTCCTGACCAGAAAAAGTTGTTTCTAGGGACATGGATATGTTGTTCATCCACACTATCTGGCAGGTTCCTTGCCGCTTTAAATCTTGCCGGAAGATCTTCAAGCTGGCTCCTCCCACCCACCCGGGTGGTAAAACTCACGGCTCCGCCCCATGACGCCAGATCTTCCTTACCGCTTGGAAGCTCAGGTTCCCTCCTTAGCGCTCTGTGTTTTAGACTGGATCCTAACTCTTCGGTTCGTCCGAAACTAGTTTTGAAGTTTTCTAAACTTCGGTCTTCATTATCCCTCGCGGCTGCGATGGACAAATCGGTCCCTGGCTTTCAGAGGTGCCCTTGTGGGCAGAAGATGTCCAGGACAGATCCACACTCCACGTGCGTCTACTGCCTAGGCCACGACCCGCAGGCCTGCGAGTTGTGCCGCTCTTTTTCGGCCAATGTCCTGGAGGATCACGCTGCCCGATTGAAGCGTGGATGCCCCGAGTAGTGTTACCCGCTGGTAAAATCAAAAGAGGCTCGTTGGGCGGTGTCCACGGTGGCTGGCTTGGCTGAGCAGCTCAAGCAGATGATCGCCCTCGAGGAGGAGGCGGCCCAGGCCGCATCTTCCTCCTCCTCGGCCGCGGCATGTATCCCGCTCTCTCTGAGTTCCTTGTACTTGGCTTTGTTCAAGGAGCTTTGTCAGTCCCTTTCCACGAAGGGAGAGGGGCCCTCAGGACATTCCTCTCGGCCCAAGAAGAAGGAGTCGAAGGGTAAGTCCCACCGTCGGCGTTCGTGGGAGCGGGAGAGGTCTCCTTCCCCGGACAACCGACCGTCGACTTTGGTCGAAGTTGCAGCTCAGGCCACTGGCTTCATGGTGTCCCCGTCAGACCAGCCTGCTGAGACTCCTGTCGATGCAGTCGAGATTTTCCTCAACCCATCGGATGAGGTTTGCCGACTGGTGAAAGTCGACAACCCATCTTCACCGTTCTCCGGTGGAGACTGAGGATCTGCCTGCGCCTTCGGGGTGGCAGTCCCCGGTTAAAGTGGCCAAGCCAAGGGAAGAGCGGGTGTCCCCTGCCCCTTCCCAGGCCCGCCCTCGGTCACCCCGAGGGTCTCGGTCTCGGACTTCATCTTGGTCAAGCCGTTCCCGCCGACATCGGCGGTCTCTGTCTCTGCACCAAGTAAGCGGCGACACCGTTCCTCCTTGTCCTCCTCCTCGGATGAAGAGAGGCTTCGACATAAATTGCATCGGCGTAACGAGGAGCTTATCCCCCTGCCATCAAGTGGCTGTTGCCTGAATGGCAGAAGCAACAGCTCGCTGCAGTCGAGATGCCCACTTCTGGGCCGGTAGTTCGGCCGAAACTAGCTGCTCCACCGATTGTGGTTGAACCTCCGCCTCCACAACCAAAGTCTGGGGCACCGACCAAGGATTCTCAGTCGGGTCACAGCCTGCCCCACAGGTTGTCGGTCACCCTCACTCCCGACCGCCCTCGGCAGGTGGAGGGTGGCTCAGGCCTGAAGCAGCTCTTCGCAGACTCTTTGGAGTCCGATGACAACTCCTCCCTGTTCTCCAGGCAGGTCGACCTGGAGTCCTCCAGGGGCCAGTCATTGGATGATAGCCCCTCGTCCTTCATGGGTCTGCTTCAGCTTATCTTGGAGTCCACTGGGATGCAGCTCGAGCCCGTGTCCAAATGGGCCAAATATCCCCTGACGGAGATACTGGACCGCAAGGGGATTCACCCACAGAGGCCTTTCCTGTGGCTGAGGCCATTGTCGGCCCAGTCTTGGAGCTTTGGCAGTGGCCTGCTTCCTGTCCTGTGCCCTCGGCCAGGATGGCCAGGAAGTATGCAGTCCCTACCGGCTCTTTGCCTGGTTTCTCGGAGCACCCCTCTGCTGAGGGGTTAGTCACCGATAGCGTCTTCCGGCGTTCTGGAAACGCTCAGGACGTGGATAAGCCCCCCGACAAGGAGTCCAAAAAGCTGGACTATGCTGGGCGCAAGGTGTACGCTGCATCCTCTCTCGGCCTCCGACATGTTAGCTCGGCTGTGCTGATGGCACACTTCTCCCACGCCCTCATGGGCTCCCTGGATGAGGTTGTCCCTCATCTCCCCGGCCGACCTGCAGACCACGGTCCGTAAGGTGCAGGACCAGGGTAGGGCGGTGGTGAAGCAGCAGCTTCAGACTGCTCTGGACATAGGTGATTCCTGTGCCAGGTCAGTAGTGGCCGCGGTGGCCATGCATCGCAGGGCATGGCTGAGGATATCCACCTTCACGGCAGATACCCAGCACAAGTTGGTGGACGTCCCCTTCTTGGGGACTCACCTCTTTGGCCCTGGAGTGGAGGGACACCTCCAGTGGATCGAAAAGTCCAACACCACTCTGGACTCGGTCACCTCTGCCCAGAGGGACAAAGGCCGCCGTCAGCAACAGCATAAGCCCTTTTGTCCTTCGGCTCCTGCAGCACGACCGGACCAACAGCACCAGCAACAGGGCCAGCAGGCTCGCGCTTGGCGTCCCAAACCCAAGTCGGCGGCTTCCTCCAACAGGAAGCAAGGAGGTAAAGGCCCTGGAGGTCCCTCGGCCGGTTCCTCCTCCAAGCCTGCCCAGTGACGGGTTGAGGAGTGTCGCCCCCAACCTTGTCACCTTTCCCTAGGTTCCCCCCATGGGGGGACAGCTCCGCCACTTATTTTCCACCTGGTCCACTATCACATGGACCGTTGGGTGTTGGAGGTGGTAGGAAAGGGCCTGCCTCTGGAATTCGAGCAGACCCCTCCATTTCGAGCCGTCACCCTTGGGGGGCCACGGGGTCCGAAGCTTCGCTGTCGGCTCACCGAGCCGATATTGCCCTGCTCCTCGAGAAAGAGGTGATCAGGAAGGTGGCAGATCCGCCTCCAGACCCGGGGTTTGTGTCCAGGTATTTCCTGGTCCCAAAACGGATGGGGGGCTGGTGCCCCATTCTCGACCTGCATGACCTGAACAGGTTCCTAAGGTCTCGGACCTTCAGGATGGTCACTCTGGCTCAGATAATCCCATCCTTGGAACGAGGCATGTGGTTCTGTTCCCTGGACCTCCAGGACACATTCTTTCATGTCCCGATCCGTCCGTCTCATCAGAGATTCCTCTGCTTCACAGCGGAGGGATCCCTTTATGAGTTCCGGGCCATGCCCTTCGGCCTCTCTCTAGCTCCCAGGGTCTTCACCAAATGCATGGCAGTGGTGACAGAATTCCTGCGGCGCTGAAGGGTCCGGGTATACCCCTACCTGGACGATTGGCTGATTGCAGCCCCCTCCAGAGCGGAGGTGGAGCAGTCCAGAGATCTGGCCCTCCAGGTTTGCTCTCAGATTGGCCTCCTCATCAATGAGGCAAAGTTGGAACTTGTGCCAAAGCAGGTGATTCTCTTCATTGGGGCAGAGCTTGACTCTCTTCGAGCCAGAGCTCGGCTCCCAGTGGACAGGGCCGATGTTCTTTCCTCCTTTGCTCAATCATTTCTGGTTGGGCAGTCGCGCCCTGCCCGGGACTTCCTGTGCCTCCTGGGCCTCATGGTGGTCTGCACCAGTGTGGTCCATTGGGCCCGTTGGTACATGCGTCCCCTTCAATGGGGTTTGGGCAGCCAGTGGTCACAATGCTGCGATCCATTGGACCAGCCCGTGACAGTGACCCAGGAGACATGGAACGCTCTCCAGTGGTGGACTGTTCCAGCACATCTGCAGGAGGGCATCCCATTCGTCCGCCCCGAGCCAACGGTCTCTCTATCGACCGATGCATCTCTGATGGGTTGGGGTGCCCATCTGGGGGAGCACAGAGCGCATGGCCTCTGGTCCCCTTGGGAATCCCGATGCCATATCAACCTGCTGGAGCTCCGAGCGGTCCGCCTAGCTCTCACCGCCTTCGCTCCATTTCTACGGGGTCAAGTGGTTCAGGTCCAGATGGACAATACCACAACCATGTACTACCTAAACCGCCAGGGCGGGATGCGCTCCATGCTGTTATGCAAGAAAGCTCTCCGCATATGGTCCCTCGTGCGCAGCCTAGAGGCGGATCTCCTAGCCATTCACGTGGCAGGAGCCTCCAACACCATGGCCGATGCCCTAAGCCGGATAGGGGCTGCGTCGCAGAGTGGTCTCTCCTGCCAGAGGTAGTACAAGATCTCTTCTCCCATTGGGGCACGCCTCAGGTGGACCTGTTTACCTCCAGGGAGAATATGAAGCTGAGACTGTTCCATGCCCACCCCCCTCAGCAGGGCTCGCTGCAGGGGGATGCCTTCTCGAGGCCGTGGACCCCGGGCCTCTTCTACGTCTTTCCTCCATTTCCCTTGATCCACAAGGTGCTTCTCAAGGCGAGGAGGGACAAGGCACAGGTGATTCTGGTAGCCGCAGACTGGCCCCACCAGTTCTGGTATCCAGATCTCCTCAGCCTCAGCTCCAGGCTCCCGAGGTGGCTTCCAGCCCGCCTGGACCTGATCTTAGTCAGTCAGGGGAAGGTATTCCATCTGGACCTTCAATCCCTGCACCTGATGGCCTGGTTCCTGAGCGTCTAGAGTTCCAGGCCTTGGGTCTTTCCGACGAGGTCCTCAACGTCGTTGAGGCGTCCCATAAGGAGTCAACCAGGAAATGCTATGCCTTCAAATGGAAGAGATTCTCCATTTGGTGTCAGGGGAAGGGCTTGGACCCTTCCGCCTGTTCCTTGGCAAGCATTCTGGACTACCTGTGGTCCCTTTCTCAGCAAGGGCTTGATCGACGACCCTTAAGGTGCACCTGGCAGCCATCTCTTGCAGGCGCGGGCGGAAGCAGTGATAGCGCAGGAGAAGGTGGTCGGGCGCTTTTTAAGGCCTTGATCACATTTCTCCTCCGGTGCGAGAACCTCCATCTCCATGGGATCTACTGCTAGTATTGGCCAAGCTCATGGGCAAGCCATTCGAACCAATGCACAGGTGCAATATCTCCCACCTGTCATGGAAGACCACCTTCTTGGTGGCTATCACATCAGCCAGAAGGATGGGAGAGCTCCAGGCGCTTTCCATCTAGTCTCCTTATCTGGTCTTCCACAGGGACAAGGTTGTTCTGTGCCCTCACCCGAAGTTCCTTCCGAAGGTGGTGTCAGAGTTTCACCTTAACCAGGTGTTGATTCTGCCGGTGTTCTACCCCAATCACACCTCGGAGGCTGAATATAGGCTCCATACTTTGGACCCTAGAAGCGCTCGCTTATTATAAGGAAGCGAGCGGCTGAAGTTCGGGAGAGGTTCGCCAGCTGTTTTATCACCTATGCTGAAAGCCGCACACCTGGCAGACCTGCAATAAGCGGACGATAAGCAGGTGGGTCACCTCCTGCATAGATCTCTGCTATAGGTTGGCGGGCATGGAGCCTCCCAGAGGATAAGAGCTCATTCTACCCACCATACCGCTGCATTGGTGGCTGCTTCCAGGATGTCCCTATCCAGGATATCTGCAGGCTGCTACCTGGAAGTCGGCACATACCTTCATTACCCATTACCACATCGACCTTGAGTCACGCCGGGATGCTGGTTTTGGGGCCTCAGTTCTCAGTCTTTATTTCCCAAGTAAGTATCGGGGTGTGCCCTTCCTCCTCCTCCGGAGAACTGCTAGGAGTCTGCCAGATAGTGTGGATGAACAACATATCCTTGTCCCTAGAAATACAGGTTACTCACCTGTAACAGGAGTTCTAGGAATGGTGTATATTGTTCATCCACCAACCCCGACCTCCCAGCTTCGACGCACAACCTGGCTTCCAGCGGCTAGATCTGGCGTCATGGGGCGGAGCCGAGAGTTTTACCACCCGGGTGGGTGGGAGGAGCCAGCTTGAAGACCTTCCGGCAAGATTTAAAGCGGCAAGGAATCTGCCAGATAGTGTGGATGAACAACATATACCATTCCTAGAACTCCTGTTACAGGTGAGTAACCTGTATTTTCTTGAGACTGGTAGGTATTTGTTTAGTTTCTTTATATTTTTGAGTGTGCAGGGTATTTTTTATTAATTTTAGCTGTTCCCCTTCGTTTCCTGGAAACGCGTTTTCCCTGTGTTCCTCGGTTCCTCGCTGTTCCTTTTTTCTTTATTTTTATAAAAGTTTTAGTTATTGCATCTAATGTTTCAATGGCTCCCTTTACTTATTATTATTTATTTTTGTCGCAGTTCCCTTTTCTAGTGGCAACCGACGGTTCTACATACATTTTACCTCAGAAAAGTCGCGGTTCTTTTCTGCGAGGGAACTGACCATTGGACCTTATTTTTAAATGGTTCAACATTCTGTTTAGGGGTTTTCTGTATATTGGGCATGTCAGAAACCCCAAAGAAAAGGACTGGGCCCACAGGTTTTAAAAATTGGTTAAGCTGCCAAAGAATTTTAGCCAAGGCTGATACTCACGACCTGTGTTTAAAGTGCTTGGGTCCAGATCATTACTGTGTTCTTTGCTCCAAATTCTGTTCAAAAACATTAAGGAACAGAGCTAAAAGGCTTAGAGAAATGGCAGAAGGGTCTTCATCTGGTCCCAAACACAGATCCAGGGCTACCGATGAGGGGCCTATAAAAAATAAAAATAATGCCGATGCTGATGAGGCATCTTTAAAGTCTAAGCCTGGCACTGATGAAGTGTCTATTAAAAGTAAGGCTAAAGGAGCTGATGAAGTTCTTAAATCAAAAAATTTAAAAGGTGCTGATGAAGTGTCTGGTTTTAAGAGAAAGCCTAAACAAGTCACTGATGAAGTGGCTGCAAAAAAGATTTGCAGAGAAAAGAATACAGTTGCTCCTCCAGGAGGTGCCAAAGATGAAGCCGCAGTGGGAAAGAAACATAAAGATAAGTCAAAAAACATTGAACCTCAGGAGGGTGTCCCTCAAGATATTCCAGGGGACCTTCCCTCTATGGAGGATATGGCAAAAGTCTGGCACCTTTACCAGACAATCCAGGGCATGGGAACCCTTTTTAGTGCTTCTGATTTTCCCAGGCATATCCCCTCCATTGACCCCTCTGCCGAAGGGTCTCTGATGAAGGATAGGACAATGATGATTTCTATGATGCCCCAGATGACATTTCGGAGGGCAAGACCCCAGAACCCGATGTGTCACCTGACTCCAATTTCGGGCATCTCCTGATCCGGAGGCTACTATCTCCCTGTTCTCTTTTCTTCAACACATGGTGGACACCCTTGACTTCCCCTCTCGATAGTCCAACCAGGATGAGGAGGAAGACCAGAACTACAGGGAAATGAAAGGTCTTCCCCCTCCTAAAAAGTAAGTTCTCCCTATTTACAAACCTTTTAGGAAGAACACAATGAAAATTCTCCAGACCTCCACTTTTGTGCAAGGGGGTCGAGAAAAGGGCTGATAAAAATGACCAGTTTTCTAAAATTGACACAGAATTTTTGTTTCTTCACCCCAGCCATGAGGGAGTAGTGCAAAAAGCAGCATGTGACAAGGCTGGGTCCTCCTTTCTTTCCGGCCCCCTGAAAAAGACTCTAAGAGGCTGGATTTTATGGCCAGAAAGACATACACGTCAGCCTCTCTTCTTCTCCACGTTGCTTCTTACATGGCTTACACAGCCAAATATCAGAAGGCTTTATGGAACTCAGTCCTAGCCATAGTTAAACGGGGCTCTGATTATATGTGTAACCCCTAGGTGGCACTATCCCAAGGGCTGCTACCCCTGCCTGCTTGGCTAGTCGCAGGTTAAGAGGCCTGAGTTCTGAAACGGGTGCCTCCACCCGGAGGTCATGGTTGGTAGTGGTCAAGCTAACCTGGGCACAGCCCTCCGGAACACTGTAACCCCCCTCTTTCCCCCTCTAGTGGCCTGAACACTGTACAATAATTACTTTCACAATACCCCTGGTACACCACGCAAGTACCCACACTGTTTGCACTTACCACCAAGGCTGGTTCCTCTGGCTCGACCCTGGAGACCCCCTGTAAAACAGGGTTATGCACAGCAAATAGCAACAGTGCAGTACTTTGAGCACAAACTGGAACCACAGTCAGATTACATGCAGAAAAAGTTAGATCTGATTTATTCATGGGACTTAAACAAGGGAGGGACAAAATCAGATTAATTAGCTTAAAGGTTATATCAGTCAAGCAGTTATGCATGTGCTTTGAGTCCCCCCACACAGTCCACCTCTGGGTACCCAGGTGGAGAAGAGATGGGCTAGCCAGGACCATTGCCCGGAGTTGCAGCTGGTTGGGGCCCTGTGATGGAAAACACAACATGCACAGTACACAATATTTGTAATCCGGAGCCAGAGGGCTCAGTTCGTAAAGGAAACAAAACAACAAGACAATCAGATGACACACTCAGATTAAGCTGTTGTTGCAGGGAGCTACCCTGGTATTTACTCACGATACCCAAGACTGGACTCAGGCTGGATGAAAATCGAGACTGCAGGTTGTTGATCTGGAATGCCAGGAGAAGCAGGGCCCACACGAGTCGCAGAGGCATCGCTCCTGTTCAAGCGTGGAGCAGGGGGCTGATCCCCAGGCAGGTCTCTCGTCGATGGCTTCTCTCTACAGCGGGTAGTCTGGCTGAGCCAGTCTGGCAAGGCCCAGACCGCATGGAGACAAATTTGGATGCAGTCCGTTTGGGCTGGATACAGCTTCCAGCAAGCAGAACACAGTCCACACAGTGGGGAACTAACTCACAACCCACTAGCTGCTCATAACACATTTACATGTATGGGAATTTTACTATACCAGGCAAAGCGCTCCCCGGTCACAATCGCAAAGTCTCTGCACACACCGGGAGCTTAGGGGTAGCTGTAACTCCTGACAGGCCGATCGCATTCAGCAAAATCTTCAGACTTCTTCAGGTTGAGCCTGGCCCACTTCAGTAGTCACACAAACTTGGATTTAGTCCACAATACTTCTCTTCTCTCCCTCTCAGGAGCAGCAGGCAGACATGTAAGCCAAAAACTCAGCCCTTTCACAGTTTTCCCATGCTAATCCACTCAGGATTGCTGCCCAAAATACACTTGAGCTCTTCTCATTTCACTTCCCAGCTCAGAACTAACTGAAAATTGCAAGCAGCCCGGGACTTCCCCAAGATTCAAAATGTTTGGTTGGCTGATTTGGCTGTCAGTCAAAGCAAGAGCTCCCCCTTCAGCTGCAAAAAAGACGGAAAAAGTTCAAAACTACAATTCCTAAAGATTTTGACTTCAGACAGCTCATGTAGTCTGGCTACATTTTAGGTCCCACCAGAACTGATTGGTCCAATTTGCAGTCCAGGACCAAGATAGTGGAAACAAAACAAAACAGTCCTTGCTACAAAGAAAGCAGGTTAGACAAACTACATTATCATTATCACTCTAAATGATTTTCAGCAAATAGTTACATCTTTCAACAGAGCTCCCTCTCAAATTACTTACGCTGCCGTCAGGCAGCTCTTAAAGAGACAGTACACAGAGGCTATACAGGCTCTGGTAATCGCATTTAAACTGCTAAAACGCAGGACACCAGCCTGGCAGTGAGCATTTAGACAAGCTCAAGGAAGACTTTAAGGGAACCTCCATTTGTAGGGGGGTTACACCCTTCCCACCCTGGGAAAACTTGGCGTCCGCGTCAAGTCTGTACCATCATAACATTGAAAATACAACATATACAAGGCATTTATACCATTAGCATGCTATACAAGTACTATCTGATTCATCAATTGGCATAACTTGTCATTTTACTATACATTTCAATGTACTTCACTGTATCATTTCCATTCTGACAATACATTATGCATATTTCACACAGGTAAATTGAACATTACTATACAGAATCATGTAATAACTTCTTGTACTCTAAACAGTGCAAGAGGGGGCCCTTCCCTATCTGCTAACTTGGGGCTGGATGGGGCAGGGGCACCATGATGAGAGGGCAAAACAAGTAACCTGGAATGGGCCATCAAGCTCAATTTGGGCAGTGAGCTCTGAGAGACATAAACATCTTTGTGGACTACATTGACAGGCAAATCCACTGGCCTCCCGGGGGAATCGTAACTAAAGCGCACCACTGGCTTGACAGCTCGGCCAGTCTTTCTGGGGTGAACAACCACAGTCTTTGTACTTTCAGCAATGGTCTTGGAGCTTTCATCACTTGTTAGGGGTGCCTCTGCATGAAGGGGAATGTCCAAGCTGGGAGCACTGTCAGCCCCTTGCTCTGTAGTCTCTGCTTCTACAACACTTGGCTCATTTTGAAGACACTTTGGCACTGAAGGGGGTTTGTCAGAACTCTCATAGTGTTCCTCAAGTTCTGGCATGTCACCAGAAAGACTCATACCATCAGCCTCTCCTTCAGGCAACTCATACAGTTCCACGATACACAAAGACTCAGCATCCTCAGACGTGATACTTTGCACTTCACCTTCAGGGAGCATTGGCTCCAAGGATGATGCCAGGGCGTTAGACAGTCCAGAAGGCCCAGCTTCATCCCCATAATTCAGCTTAGGATTTCCACAAAACAACTGACTCAGTTCATATGAGGGACAATAGGCATTATCACACTCACTGTCATCTGAGTTAGACTGGCAATCACTGTCATTCTGGGCCTGCTGTGGGGGAAGTCTTAAATTGGCAACCACGGGAGCAGGCTGACTCTGTTTGTTTCTTTCTTGTAGCTGCATGAGTCATTGGTCCAGGGGAATCAGTCTTGGTGGGTTCAGCCTCAATTATAACTTTACCTATAGGTAGCAAGTGGTTACGGTGCATGGTCTTGACAGCTTTGGAGTTATTCTCTAGGCGCACTTTGTACACTGACAAATCATCCAACTTTCCAACTATGACATGGAGAAGATGGTGCCATCAATCAGTAATTTTGTGTTTACCATGCAATCCAAAATTTCGCAACAACACAGGATCTCCAGGCCTAAGCTCTTGAGCCTTTACTTTTCTATCATGTCCCTCTTTGTTGGCTAGATTTCTTTTGGCGGCCATTGTCTGGGCCAGTTGATAGGCATGGTTCAATTGAGCTTTCAGTTTTTGTACATATTGCAGGTAATCTTCAGCTTGGACCCCACCAGAAGAAACCCCAAAACAGACATCAACAGGCAGCCAGGCCTCTCTCCTGAACATGAGGCAATAGGGAGAGAACCTGGTAGCATCTTTCTTCGTGCAATTGTATGCATGTACCAAGGTGCTAATCTGCTGGCTCCATTTATGTTTATCTTTTGGGTGGAGGGTGCCTAGCATGTCTAGCAGGGTAAGGTTAAAGCGTTCTGGTTGAGGATCCCTCTGCAGGTGATAAGGGGTGGTTCTTGACTTTCGCAACCCCCATAGAGAGAGCATTTCTTTGATTAGCCGACTCTCAAAGTCCCGGCCCTGATCAGAGTGAATTCGCTGGGGGGCACCATAGTGGATGAAGAAATTTTCCACTAGCACCTTGGCCATGGTAGATGCTTTTTGATCTTTGCCGGGAAAAGCTTGTGCATACCGTGTGAAATGGTCCGTAACCACTAACGCATTGCCAGTGTTTCGCTGATCAGACTCTAAACTCAAGAAGTCTATGAAGACTAGTTCTATTGGGGTGCTGGTAGTAAGGTTGACAAGGGGGGCAGCCCTCTGAGGCAGAGCTTTTCTTTGCAGGCAGCGACTACAAGTCCTTACATGGTGCTCAACATCGGCCCCAATCTTGGGCCAGTAGAATTGAGATCGTACTAGGTCAAGGGTCCGGTCGATACCGAGGTGGCCCATATGATTGTGGAGGGACCTCAGTACCAAATCTTTGAAGGCTGTGGACAGGACCAATTGTTGCTTGTCTATTTGGCCACCTTGATCTACAGTCTCTATACAACAAATGATTAAGCAGCTTCAACCTGGGGCCTTCTTTAAACAATAAAGCGGTTCGCAGATCAGAGGAACGCAACTTGGACACATTATTTCCTGCACGAAGGGCGTCAAGTGCTGGCTGAATCATAGGATCTCGGGATTGAGCCCACTGAATGCTGTCATTGTCAAACTGAGGTAGTGCACTAATATCTAGAGCAGAGAAGTGGCAATACACAGCTGGTATGCAGGTGTCAGAGGGGCCCAAGCAATCTACTAAGCAGTTCGCAGTGTCCTTAGACATCTGTTCATTTCTATCAAACTTTTGGCACAGTGCTTGGATGGCAGGTTCAGACAGCCTGACCCAGTTGCTCTTGGAAATGGGCCTCTGGGATAGGGCGTCAGCATCAATATGATTCAGGCCTGGTCTGTATTCGACAGCATAATCATATGTTGACAATGTAGAAAGCCACCGGTGCCCCGTGGCACCTAAATTAGCTAAAGTCTGTACATAGGTCAATGGGTTATTGTCAGTCCTCACCAATATTTTTGCCCCATAGAGGTAATCATGAAACTGGTCGACAATGGCCCATTTTAACGCAAGGAACTCCAACTTGTGCACAGGGTAGTTTATCTCTGACGGGGTCAAGCTCCTACTGGCAAATGCCACTGGTCTCAAATCATCCTCATGGTCTTGATACAGTACAGCTCCTAGACCCTGCAGACTGACGTCAGTATGCAGCACATAGGGTTTGGTGGGATCAGCATAAGTGAGGATGAGGGCGTGGATGAGCTGGTATATGATTTCATGGAAAGCTGCTTCACAGTCAGGCATCCAACGGGATCCAAAAAGTTCACCTGGGTGGAAATATGCTTTATCTGGTTCTTTGATGGACCCTTTTTTGTATTTCCGATTGGTAGGAGGGTAACCTTGATTAAGATTCAAGAGTGGCCGAATCACTTTGGAATAGTCCTTTATGAATGGCGGTAGTAGCCACAGAATCCCAGGAAATGTTGTAGTTCTTTCAAATTGTGGGGCTGGGGCCAAGTAGTCAAGGATTCAACTTTACTAGGGTCAGTCACTATCCCCTCTGTAGACACTATGTGCCCCACATACTTCACAGAGGTTTGGAAAAACTGGCACTTGTCGATGGACAACTTGAGGCCGAAACCTTTCATTTGATCTAGTACTTTGAACAGTCAACTCTCATGTTCCTTTAGGGAGCTCCCGAACACAATGACATCGTCCAAGTACACCAGGCATTCTAGCAAATTCATGTCTCCCATTGCTCGTTCCATCAGTCGCTGGAAGGTGGCTGGGGCACCCGATAGCCTCTGTGGCATTCTTAGGAATTCGTAGAACCCCAAAGGACAGATGAAGGCTGTCTTCTTACGGTCCTCCGGAGCCATCGGAATCTGGTAATGTCCACTGCGAAGATCCAACACCAAGAACCATTTGCTCCCATTCAAACAATCTAGAGCATCTTGTATATGGGGCATGGTGTATTGATCGGGGATGGTCCGCCGATTCAGAGTTCGATAATCAACACACATTCTCACAGATCTGTTCTTCTTACGCACAACCACAATGGGAGAAGCATATGGGCTCCTGGATTCTTGTATCACACCAGCCGCGAGCATTTCCTGCAAGTGTCTTCTCACATCGTCTATGTCTGCAGGGGCTAGGCGTCGATACCTCTCTTGAAATGGCCGTTCATCGTGCAAGCGTATGTGATGCTCCACACTCTGGACACATCCCATGTCCCATTCCTTCAATGAAAACACTTGATCTCTCTGGGCAAGATTCTGGCTAATTCTAGTCTTTCATTCAGCTGGCAATGGGGAGTCACCAAAATCAAACAAGTTGGGAGTCACTCTGTCTGTCTTGCCAGGGTGCTTGTTGCTGGGCAACACTGCAGTGTCTGTGCAGTGTACCATAGCTAGAGTGCATCCTCTGTTCACCTGGATCTCACGATCTGACACATTATGAATCTGGACCATCACTCATCATGCATAGGCATGAGCATGAGCTGGCAAGATGCTGGGCTTAACCAATAATCCTTCCAGCAATTTTCCATCACCTGGCGCGTCCAACATCAGTATTTTGTTCTTGACATCTTTGCGGAGGTGGACCTCCCCCTGAAAGGTACACTGGGCGTTAGGGGCCAGTACCATTGAATCGGGATCCTTCTTCCACATGACCCCTACTGGTTCATCCTGGTCCACTCCCTTGGGGTTCTGTTGCAAATCATAGGACCTCTTGATCAGAGCGGGAATTCTTAGGGCCCTCCCAGTCCATCTAACTTGTTTCTCATGACAGAGTTGCGCCAGTCTCCCAAACATATGGGTGCTGGTCCCAATTAACAGGGGAACCCCATCATACAGTCCAGTAGGGGGACACACTAAGGCCAGTGTCTCGACTTGCTCCTCTACACCAGTTACAGCTGCAGGAAATGACAACCAGAGGCGGACATATCCTGGGTAAGGACAAGACTTGTCGTTCAGCCCCCAACACATGTAGGCCTTCCAGGGATTGTAAGGGCACAGCAGATAAGTGTTTGTCATACCAGTCCTTAAATACAACGGTCACTTGTGACCCACTGTCCAGCACAGCCCGAGTAGGAATACCATTCACAGCCATAGTAGTCTCCATTGAAGGACCCACTATTTTGGACCAGTCTGAAGGGACAGCAGCAGGGGTCTGGATGGATGATTTAGCCACAAAAGGGTTTGAGTTAGGATGTCTGAAGCCTTCACTGCGGTCATTTTGTACATCCCTTGACCACCGATACATTTTCCGAATCTCTGCTTGAAGCCGGTTCACCACTTTCTCTAAGTCTTTCTGAGACCGGCATTCCCTCTTCATATGGCCATCCTTTCCACAGTGGTGACAAATGATAGACTCCTGAGTCATCCTTGGAGAGAACACTGCATGAAGAACTGAAGTAGTAGCAAGGGATTGGGGTCCAATATCTGCTTGCATCGGTGAGAGGGGTGCAGCGTGTCTCAATAGTTCCTTTAAGGTGGCAGTCAATTCTTTGATTTCAGCCTGGGAGCTATCCTTGGTAGAAGATGCCT
Source organism: Neoceratodus forsteri (assembly GCA_016271365.2). Classification (NCBI taxonomy): domain Eukaryota; kingdom Metazoa; phylum Chordata; order Ceratodontiformes; family Ceratodontidae; genus Neoceratodus; species Neoceratodus forsteri. The sequence goes on along the minus strand of CM057458.1, from coordinate 1,338,189,847 downwards.
GAGGGTGCACCCCCACCCCATGGCAGTCACGTCCTGAGAGGAACCAGAATCTTGTTCCATGGGGGAATCCTTGCAGAGGCGCCCGCCTTCAACTCTCTGACTTCTTTAATAGCTCGACTTTCAAAAACTGGGGCCAGGGCGGGAAGTCCTTTGCATTCTCAGAGTGCTTGTTAAGTGCTGACGTTGGCCCCTGAACCCCACTTGGGTGATCACTCTCTGTCACTTGCGCAGTAACAGCAGATATTGGTGAAATTCCCCACCCAGGGGTTGCCTTTGCTCAACCCCCCAAATTTCTTTCTTTAGCTCGTCATAAGTGGGGGGGCGATTCCAGTCATTTGGTGAGGTGCAACTGAAGCAGTAACAATTCTGAAAATGGAGCAGACTTAAGGATCTGGTCCAGCCTAGTTCTATCTAATCCATTTGATGGCAAACTACCCTTTCTGAGGCACTCTTGTAGCAGCTTTTCAAGCCAAGGTACATACACAGACAATGGCTCCCCTGAGTACTGCTGGGCGTTTCTTACTCTCCACCACAGGTCCTCATCTGAATCTGGGCTCCCATACACATTCTCCAATGCATCAAGATAGTCCTGTGCAGTTGCTTCGGGATTATTGGCCTGCTTAGCATGGATGGTAGCCAGGGTAGGACCTCGGAGGCTCTCACTCAACCTCTTTCGTTTCTCTGCTTCTGAGCATTGCCATTCAAGTACTAGAGGGGCAACATAGTCTATCCAGATCTCCCAGTTATCCTCCCCTTGGGAGGCGGGGAGGGTGCCCGAGAAGATTCTCAACCTTCAGTAGGAGTCGTGACTAATGGCATGTACAGATATAGGGGCCAGCATTGTCATGGGGTCAGAAGGCGGGGCAGTAACAGGTGCTAGAATGAGAGGGGGTGTTGGGGAAGGAACACCCCCAGGTGGCAGGAAAAGTTCCTTAAAGTCCTCTTTGGTTTTCCCTTCCTCCAGTAACAACTTAGCAAGTTTCTCCTCAAAAGTCTCAGACAATAGAGGGAGCTCATCCTCCCCGGGGTTTTTACTGTCTCTAGTTATCACTCTCCAGGTGGCTGGGGTCCCTTCTGGGGCAGTAGTCCGTGGCACTTTGGAACTGTCCACTGGGTCACTACACTCTACTAACGCCATGAAAGTTTGGGCGTTCAAATCAGCCTGTCGCCCCACCACCACAGCGTTTGTTAAACATTGGAAAGTACTCCTTCTACAGCATCTTTACCAATGTTCAGGGGAATATCCAATTCAAGCACAGCATTGTGAGGGTCAATCTTCTGCCCTGTATACCACCCCGCCAACTGTTGCACAGCCACTTCTGTTGGGGTAGCCATTTATGTTTGACAATAATTCATAATTTTGGCCACTAGAAGACACAAAATCCCAGCGGTGAGCCTCCAAGATGTAACCCCTAGGTGGCGCTATCCCAAAGGCTACTACCTCTGCCTGCTTGGCTAGTAGCAGGTTAAGGGGCCTGAGTTCTGAAATGGGTGCCTCCACCCAGAGGTCAGGGTTGGTAGTGGTCAAGCTAACCTGTGCACAGCCCTCCAGGACACTGTAATCCCCCTCTTTCCCCTCTAGTAGCCTGAACACTGTACAATAATCACTTTCACAACTCCCCTGGTACACCACACAAGTACCCACACTGTTTGTACTTACCACCAAGGCTGGTTCCTCTGGCTCGACCCTGGGGACCCCCTGTAAAACAAGGTTATGCACAGCAAATAGCAACAATACAGTACTTTGAGCACAAACTGGAACCACAGTCAGATTACATGCAGAAAAAGTTAGATCTTATCTGTGTCAATCTTCACCATTCATCACAGGTGGGGTACTGGCGGAGGTCAGGACCCAGCGAGCTTTTTTTTTTTTTTAAAAGGATAGGCGGTGCTGCGCAGCCTCGGCTTGCATGCCCTCGGCCGACTTACTACGTGGCGCTCGAGGATTAGCGCATTAGGCTGTGCCGACTCCGCCTGCCTACCAGTTCTTCGCCCGCCGCCGAGGTCGCCGTAAGCCAGCTGAAGAGATTTTCAAACTTTTAGGCCTTAGCCTTTTGTCGTCGACAGTCCGTCGGTTCCTGCTAGTTCTAGTCTGCCCTACTCGACGTCGCTGGTAAGATCTTTCCATTTATTTTATAGTTTAAGCGACGTCGAGTCTGTTTTTGGTGTTTTTTTCCGTAGGTCATGTCGCGGTCGGAGGGCAAGAAGTCATCTAAGGCGGGGCGGCCACCCATGCGTCGGTGCCTGTGCGGCTGCAAGTGCTCCTTTACCAACCAGCATGACCGGTGTCTCTCGTGTCTTGGCCCACTTCATGACATGGATTCGTGTGACGCCTGCTTCTCCATGGACCACCACGTCCTCGAACAGCGCGCGTTTCAAGTAGGGCGAGCTCCGCCGACTTTCGGGGGTAGGATTCACACTCGTCGGGCCAAGCTGTGCTCTCTAGGCCTTTCCTCCGGGTCCCCTCCCGGTTCTATACGGACCGAGGAGGAGGGAGCCTCGGCCTCTTGTAGCCTAGCCTTGACCGAGGCTCCTTCCGCGGCGCAGGAGGCCCATCCAGCTTCCTCCTGGGAGCGGGCGGAGGCGGCGCTATGGCAGTAACCCCTTCGGGAGTGAAGGTCCCGGTGTCGCCTCAGTCCGGAAGGCCCGGTCGACGCTGTCCTCGACGCCGCCGCTGGTGCTGCCGGGCTTCCAGCGCCGTCATAGGTGCTGTGGCCCTGTCGGTGCCGACAGCAGCACCACTGCGTCTCGATGCCATGGGCCTTGTTGGCGTTGTTCGCGGTGCCGACCCTGCTCGTGGTGCAGTGACCCTGGAATCGGCGTCACCTTTCGCTATGTCTCGCCTTGGCGCCATCCTCGGCACCGAGGTTGAGCACGGTGCCATGGGGCCTTCGGAGTCGTCCATTGGTGCCGTCCTCAGCACTCAGTGCCGTGTTCAGCGCCAAGTCCGCCCTCGGAGTCGTCGGTGCCGCGGCACCAAGGAGCGCGGCGGCGGCGCTGAGGCTGTTGCTGTGGCTTCTGTCGGTGTCGTCTCTGTTCCTGGTACCGCCCCTGGTGCCGGTGGACTTGATGGTGCCACAGCTGGCCCTAGTTCAGGACCTTTGGCCCGTGCTGCCCTGCCACCTTCTGCCAGTGCCGCTTGCGGGGCTGTGGAGGGTGCAGGTGCCGCCTTGGCCACTGCTTTGACTTCTGAGCCCTTTGGTAAGGTCGCCTTCCCTCGCCCTCCTACCGTTTGGCTTAGGGCCTCAGACTCTACCTCTTCGGAGTCGGGCTCGGAGTCGAACGGGCAGTCACACCCTTCGGGGTTGTCTGCAGAGGAGGACGAGCCGGTGGTCTCCACAATGGGTCTCAGTCAGCCCCCTACTGAGGTGCGTCTGGTTTCCCCCGAGGTTAGGGTCAATGGTACTGACCAGCAGGCTGTGGTACGTGCCACCATTGCCATGCAACCTGGCCTTGGGGGATTCCTTGACCCCTTGGCAGTGGTACCCCCTCCGGTGGTGTGTCTCGATCGCCCAACTTTGGGGCCTATCGGGAAGCCCACGGAAGGGGAGGGAAGGGTGCTGCTCCTTGGGTCTCCCCTTCGGGGGCAGCCCAGAGTTGCCAGCTTCCTAGGCTGGCCCTTTCGAGGACTAGGACTCTCTCGGACTCCAAGGGGTCGAGGGGTGTGGGGTCGGCGTGTCGGCCTTTCTCTGGGACCCACCTGGGCCCTGGACGAAACCGAAGTGCGGACTTCCGCCCTTCCCCTTCTCGTTCCTTGAGGGGGTCCCATTCTTTGGAGGCAGGGGACCGTCCTTTTGGATCTATACGGCCCCGGTCGCCTCACTTGGGGGATTCTTCTGGGCGCAGCCTAGGCAGTACCAACGTGGTTGTACAGCTGTCGGCTGCGGAGTGTTCTAGGACACCCTCTCGCGGGGTCCATGGTCCACTCCCTAGCCCTGGCAGAGGTCAGCCGACTTCCTCTCTCAGCTCTGCCCCCTCCTCTGTCGCCTTCTCCAGCATTCCCAGGTATTCTTGGTCCTAGCGGTCCTCTCACCTGGGAACAGTTCAGAGCGGTGGCTGCTCGGTTCCCTGCCTACGTTAGGGCCATGGACAGCCAGGTTTTTCAACCTCCCCCCGAGCAGCCACTCTCAGAATGCATGGTGACCTCCAGCTCCTCATCCCCCTCTTCAGGGGGAGAGGAACCGTCTGTCCATATCTCTCCTGCCGCTGATCTCTCAGAGTATCAGCGTTTCCTCATGAGGATGCTGGAGGACCTTCACCTCTCTCCCCTGTCCGTGAGCAATCCTGAGCATGCGGCGCACGCCTTTCTAGGCGATTTCGGTGCGGCCACCCTTGTGGTGCCGCCCTGGCCTGCTCCCTTTCGGGAGGCGTCCATGCGTTTCTGGCAGAGGCCCTTCTCCGGAGTTCCTGCCCCTAGGGACCTCAGCCAGAGGTATTGCGCTCCCCCAGAGTCTCCAGGTTCTATGCCTCATCCACAGTCCGGATTGACGCACCTGGACACTCCTGACGGGCTTCGCGCCCTCCACCGTGACCGGCCCCCAGATCAGGACTCTTCAGATTTTGATTTCTGGGGGAGGAGGACTTTCTACTCGGCACGGTTGCTTCTCTCCATCTCCGCTCATCAGGCCCACTATGCAGCCTACAACAGGTTCTTGTGGTCAGCGCTGGGTCAGATCCTAGCTGCTTTGCCTGACTCGGAGCAAACCAGGCAAGCCATCGCACTCTCTGCACGTGGCCTGGAGCTAGCAAGGCACCAAGCAAGGGCATCTTATGATGCCAATGAGGTATCTACCAGGGTAGTAGGGACAGCGATCTGCACCAGGAGATCGGCGTGGCTTCGCCTTTCCCGGTTGTCACCCTTGGCCCGGCGTAGGGTGATTTGCTCCGCTCACCAGGGAACCTATCTCTTTTCCCGTAGGGTGAGACGACGTTTGTCGGGGCAAATTCCTTCTCCCTCCGGGGGGATCCCGTCTCGCTCTCCCCACTCTCGGGCTCCTCAGGCCCAGAAGGTTCCCCCCCTTAGTGTGTCACCCACTGAGGGCTAAGGGACACTGTCCCTTAGGGTGCAATTAATCAGCCCCCTTCGGGGGGCTTGGTACTCACCCATCTGTGATGAATGGTGAAGATTGACACAGATAAGATATAGAAATTACGTACCTACCATAATTATGATCTTTCTGTGTATCTTCACCATTCATCACAATCCCGCCCGCCATCCCCCTGGGGCTCCAGTCTCTGGATCCTCCTCCCTCTGTGCCTACCCCCCTTTTTGAGCGGGTAAACTTGGGACACACAGGGGGGTAGTTTTCTTCCCTAAGGGGTACAGTTCGAGTGACACTTCTTCTCTACTACTTATCTTCCCCTCACGGGTGAGAACTGGTGGTTACCCTCCTTCTGTTATCCATCTGATTTAAAAAAAAAAAAAAAAAAAAGGAACCCCTTTTTTCACAAAATATCTTTACAGAGAGAGTACTGAGTCCCTGTACCCTGTCCTTCTCCAGAATAGCCGACTCTGCTTTTGGGGTATTGCCAGTTATTCTGTGCCTTGAATTCTGGCAAATGAGCTTTGCTACTCCTTGCAGTTCCTATACAGTGTGGTGACGGACAAGGGTCCCAGATCCTTGTTACCTCTCACACTCTCCTAAATTTTCTCCCTTCCCTTCTTCCGCTTCCAGAGATTGGGGCCCCTACCCAATCCCCTTAGTCTCATCTCTTCTATGCTGTCCTCTCAGTCGTTATTTCTCCTTTTGGTTTGGTTTTTCCTTTCCTTTTTCTGTCCCTTGGACTCCCTTGTCCCACCCTCCATCCCTTCCTCTTACCTCTCCGGCGACTCAGAACTGGTAGGCAGGCGGAGTCAACACAGCCTAATGGCTAATCCTCGAGCACCACGTAGTATGTTGGCCTCGAGGGTGGTGCCGAGGCTGTGTTGGCTCCGCCTATCCTTTTAAAAAAAAAAAAAAGGCTCCCTCGGGGTCCTGACCTCCAGCCAGTACTCCATCTGTGATGAATGGTGAAGATTCACAGAAAGATCATAATTACGGTAGGTACGTAATTTGTATATCTGATTTATTCATGGGACTTGAACAAGGGAGGGGCAAAATCAGGTTAATTAGCTTAAAAGTTATATCAATCAAGCAGTTATGCATGCGCTTTGAGTCCCCCCACACAGTCCACCTCTGGGTACCCAGGTGGAGAAGAGATGGGCTACCCAGGACTGTTGCCCGGGGTTGCAGTTGGTTGGGGCCCTACGATGGAAAACACAACATGCACAGTACGCAATATTTGTAATCTGGAGCCAGAGGGCTCAGTTCGTAAAGGAAATGAAACAACAAGACAATCAGATGACACACTTAGATTAAGCTGTTGTTGCAGGGAGTTACCCTGGTATTTACTCATGATACCCAAGACTGGACACAGGCTGGACGAAAATCGAGACTGCAGGTGGTTGATCTGGAATGCCAGGAGAAGCAGGCCCCACACGAGTCGCAGAGGTGTCATTCCTGTTCAAGCGTGGAGCAGGGGGCTGATCCCCAGGCAGGTCTCTCGTGGATGGCTTCTCTGTGCAGCGGGTAGTCTAGCTGGGCCAGTCTAGCAAGGCCCAGACCGCGTGGAGACAAATTTGGATGCAGTCCATTTTGGACTGGATACAGCTTCCAGCAAGCAGAACACAGTTCACACAGTGGGAAACTAACTCACAACCCACTAGCCGCTCATAGCACATTTACATGTACAGGAATTCTACTATACCAGGCAAGGCGCTCCCCTGTCATAATCGCAAAGTCTCTGCACACACCGGGAGCTTAGGGGTAGCTGTAACTCCTGACAGGCCAATCGCATTCTGCAAAATCTTTGGACTTCTACAGGTTGAGCCTGGCCCACTTCAGTAGCTTACTTTAGTCACACAAACTTGGATTTAGTCCACAATAATTCTCTTCCTCTCAGGAGCAGCAGGCAGACATGTAAGCCAAAAACTCAGTCCTTTCACAGTTTTCCCATGCGAATCCACTCAGGATTGTTGCCCAAAATACATTTGAGCTCTTCTCATTTCACTTCCCAGCTCAGAACTAACTGAAAGTTGCAAGCAGCCCGGGACTTCCCCAAGATCCAAAATGTTTGGTTGGCTGATTTGGCTGTCAGTCAAAGCAAGAACTCCCCCTTCAGCTGCAAAAAAGGTGCAAAAAGTTCAAAACTACAATTTCTACAGATTTTGACTTCAGACAGCTGCTGTAGTCCAGCTACATTTTAGGTCCCACCAAAACTGATTGGTCCAATTTGCAGTCCAGGACCAAGATAGTGGAAACAAAACAGTCCTTGCTACAAAGAAAGCAGGTTAGACAAACTACATTATCATTATCACTCTAAATGATTTTTAGCAAATAGTTACATCTTTCAACAGAGCTCCCTCTCAGATTACTTAGGCTGCAATCAGGCAGCTCTTAAAGAGACAGTACACAGAGGCTATTCAGACTCTAGTAATCACATCTAAACTGCTAAAACACAGGACACCAGCCTGGCAGTGAGCATTTAGACAAGCTCAAGGAAGACTTTTTGGGAACCCTCGTTTGTAGGGGGGGTTACATATGGCTAAGGATTTAGTGGAAATGGCTAAGACGGTCGTGGAGGCCACAAAGTATCAGTTCCACATGACGGATGATAGCAATGATGCAGCCTCAAGCGTTATGGCCCAGTCTATTTCCCTGAGGCTTTTTGCTTGGCTCAAAACAACAAGGGTAGCCCCCTGTAGAAATGTTCCCTCAACTTATCAGATACTCTTGACATCCCTGGTTCTCTGTGGGGACATCGAAACCAACCCAGGGCCTGAAGATGGGTCCATAAAACTTGTATTAGATAATGCCAGAAGCTTAATTAACAAAATGGATCTCCTCAGAGCTTGGGTTGAACTAGAAACCAGATATAGTTATTTTAACAGAAACCTGGTTAAAAAGATATTTCTCAATCTGAAATTTAACTTTCTGATTTTACTGCTTCAGACAAGATCGGGGTCATGGGGGAGGGTTATGATTTACATTAGATACAACTTGGGTTCTTCTGAAGTAATATATACAGGAAAAATAGAAGGAATTGAATGTTTGTTGTTGAAATTCCATATGATTAATCTTATTGTAGGAGTTGTTTACTCTCCACCAAAGATTAACACTATGTCTTTTGAAAAATTTTCACATACTATTAGGGGCTGCATAGGTCAAACTGATATGATAATGATGGGTGATTTTAACGCTGCTTGGGGATGCCCAAGGGGTCGGGCTTTGGAAAATTCTATGAAATGTTTTAATCTGGTGCAGATAATTGATGTTTCTACAAGAAAAGGGAAACTAACAAGTAAAGGTAGTATATTGGGCTTGTGTTATGTATCCCCTGAAATGATTGTAGTAGATAAGGGAGTTGGGGAACCAAATTTGGGGGACCGTAATATAATTAGATGTGTTATAAACTTGGGATTTAAAAAAGTTCCAAAAATGAAGACATCAATTGAATATAAAAGAAGTTATGCAAAGTTCAACAACTTATTTCAAAAGCAACTGCAGGGATTACCATGGCATAGAATTTTCCTAATACCTGACCTAAATTTAACAGTACAGGAGTTTACACATATGTTTATTGCTGCATGTGATCAATTTGCACCTTGGAGGAAAGTTAAACAGAAGCAGAATCATCTGCCCTGGGTGACTCCTACCATAAAGAAGTTAATTAGGGTAAAAAATCAACTTTGGAAAAAAGCTAATAGGACCTTGAAAATTGAAGTATGGGATAGTTTTAAAAAAATAAGAAATAGGGTGATCCACGAAATTAGGAAATCAAAAGTTAATATTATAAACTAAGGATAAATGAAACAACCAAACCTAAAAAATACTGGTCTTTGATAAAGAGTCTTATAAATCCTGGTAAAAATCAAAAAGAAATAAAATTGAGACAAAATGGGTCTATCTTTGAAGCTGAAAGAGTGGCGGAAATGTTAAATCAATACTTTATTGAACTTCCAGACTTGGATACTGAACTTGAACCTAAAAAGAATAATGTGCAATATACTGACTTAAATATAAAATCTGATATCAACAAAGAAAATCAAATTCCAATGTTTAGGTTTAAAGTAGTGACTATTTCTGAAGTACATAAAATAATAAGTAACTTAAAGATCAATAAGGCTTGTGGTCTTGATGAGATAGAAAATAGATTTTTAAAGGAAGCTGTACAAGAAATAGCACCCATTTTGACTGGTATTTTCAATTTGAGTTTAAGGGAGGCATTTTTCCCTCAATATGGAAGCAAGCAAAATAATTCCTATAGATAAAGGGTGACTCTATGGCTACACCTAGTTATCGTCCTATAGCACTATTGTCAACTGTTTCAAAAATCTTGGAAAAAATTGTTCATGGACAACTAATGCAGTATTTGGAGAAATATCAGAAAATAACCCCGTTTCAGTCGGGTTTTAGACAGGGTAGGTCCACTGATACCGCACTCACAGACTTCCTAGATTTAGTTGCTACTCCCTTAGGGAAGGGGAGGTCGGTGGGTGCGGTATACATGGACCTATCAAAGGCTTTTGATTTGGTGAATCATTGTACCTTGATAAAAAAATTGAAGAGCATGGGAATAGAGGAAGAGACCTGTGGATGGGTTACATCATATTTAGATGAGGGGACTCAATTTACTATAGCAAATGGTTATAAGTCCGGATTGGATTATGTGACCAGGGGGGTACCCCAGGGTTCAATCTTGGGGCCCCTCTTATTCTTGGTTTATTTGGATGACTTACTGAGATTGATAAAAAATTCACAAGTTAGACTTTACGCAGATGACACAGTTTTGATTGCATCAGGTAAAAATTCTGAAGAAATTGTACAAAAATTACAAGGTGATTTCTTAACAATGCAATATTTTTTTTCTTCACTTAGACTCTTGATAAACAGTAAAAAAACACAAACTATGCTTTTTGGTAGTGAGAAGAAAAATCAAGTGTCCTCAAAATTAATAATTAAGACTCTGGAAGGAAATATTCTAGAACAAACACAAGTCTATAAATATTTGGGTATATACATTGATCAAGATTTAAATTTTGAACAACATATAACAGAATTAATAAAAAAAAGAAATTCAAAACTAGGGGGTATGAGAAGGATTTCAAATTGTCTATCAAAAGAAATGCGATTAAATATAGCAAATCAACTTATATTACCAATGATAGATTATGGGAGCCATATTTATAGACATACTTCCAAAAAACATTTACATCATCTGGATGTTCTTTACAACAAAATAACAAGATTTGTATTGAAATGTGACATCGGCACCCACCATTGTGATATGTATACAGAACTAGGTTGGAATTCATTATATCAGAAAACTGAGAGAAATTGGTTGAACCAGATACAAGGATTAATTAAAAATTCATCACAGTACTACTTGACTAAAACATTAATAAAACCTGATCATGGACTAAATCTACGGAAACAAGGTGCTAGAGATTTTCTGGTCCCAAAAATAAAAAATGGTTTTGGTAATATGACCTTCCAATGTAAAGTTTCTACAAGTTGGAACAGACTTCCCCCTTACCTTAGAGACCCAGACTTGTCTTTTACAGAATATAAAACTGCAATAAAACACAAATTATGTTTTAGATGTTTGTGTAATAGGTAGTTATATGTTTAAGAGGTTTGACTTATGTCTTGTATCCTTTGATGTAATGTGCATTGAGTGTTATGTATATTCTGAATGATATGTTTTTATACATTTTGTGATTATTTAAAAATTTTTATGACACAGGATTGCCTTGTAAATAGGGACTTTTTGAACCCTAATGGCAAATTTCTCTGTATAAATAAAATGTTACTACTACTACAGATCTGTCACAGGACACAGTCCAAAACCATGGATTTTCCCTGTGACAGATATGTTCTCTTTGACTCAAGGACTGAGGAGTATATGAAAAAGGTTGACAAGTACAAGGCAACCTATCAGAGCAACACCTCCAAGTCTAAGTCTCAGGCTGCTCAAAAGCCTCAACACAGGGGTAATAGAGGCAGGGGCTGCTTTCCTAAACCCTATTGCTTCCTTCCCCCTCAGTTTGACCTCTTTCAGTTCAGAGGTTACTTCAGAGGGAGAGGTCAGAGGAGATCTGCCTCTACCCCTGCTCCTGCTGCCCAGCAAAATCCCTGACTCCTCAGCCCAGTTTGCCTCCCCTCTGCCTGTAGGAGGCAGGGTCTTCCACTATACCTTCAGTCCTGGACCCTCATTACCACAGACAGGTAGGTCCTGGAGGTAGTGGAAAAGGGCCTGTCCCTTCAAGTTCAGAAAGATGCCAGCCCTAAAGAGAACCCAGCTTTCCAAACCTCTAAGCCCAACAGAAAGGATTCTGTTAGAGATGGAGGTAAAGCATCTTTTGGAAGCAAAAGTAATAGAGAGAGTGCCTACCCGTCAAAGGGACAAGGGACTCTACTCCAAGTAGTTCCTGACTCAAAAGAAAAATGGGGAGTGGCGGCCTATTTTAGATCTCAGATACCTAAGCAGGCACCTTCTGAAACCCAGATTCAAGATGGTCACTCTAAAGTTGGTGATTCAGTCTTTACAGCAGGGAGACTGGCTAGCCTTCCTAGACCTCAAAGATGCATACTTTTGTATCTTCATCAGGTTGTTCCACAGGAAGTTTTTGAGGTTCAAGCTTCCTTCAGGACACTACCAGTTTACAGCTATGTCCTTTGTTCTGACATCTGCACCTCGGCTGTTCGCAAAATGCCTGACAGTAGTGGCAGCTCATTTAAGAAGGAAGGGGATATCAGTCTACCCATATCTGGATGACTGGCTCATAGTGGCAAAGACCCCTCCTCTTTCCCAGGAGGCTCTTTCCCTAACAAGAGACACTCTGCATCCTTGGGATTCATTATAAATCAAAAGAAATCCCACTTGGTACCAACTCAGCTTCTTACCTTCACAGGAGCACAGTTGGACACACTGCACAGAAGAGCCTTTCTTCCTGTGGAAAAGATTAAAAATTTTCTGTCAGTGGCAAACTCTTTTGTCCTGGGCCAGCCCAGGCCAGCCAGACATTTCCTACAGCTCCTGGGCCACATGGTATCCATGACAGCCGTGGTCCCGGGGTCAGGTTCAGAATGAGGGACATTCAGCAGTATCTAACATCCCACTGGTCCCAAAGTAAAAATTCCCTGTCCAAACTGGTCCCAGTCACAAAAAACTTCCTTCAGTTTCTAGACTGGTGGAAGGACACTGCCAACCTGTCAGTAGGGGTTTTCATCCAGGTACCCTCCCCTTCAAGAATCATTACTGCAGATGCTTCTCTACTTGGATGGGGAGCTCACATGGATGACTGTTCTGTCAGTGGCTCCTGGACTCCACAAGAGTCACAGGCCCACAACAATCTGCTGGAACTCAGGGCCATTTATCCGGCTGTCAAAGCATTTGCTTCAAAGATAAAGGGACATACCATCCAAATCAGAACAGACAACACCACTGCTATGTTTTACATAAATAAGCAGGGCGGCACAAGGTCCACCATCCTATGCCTAAAGGCCATGAGGATTTGGGGCCTAGCCTATTCCTTGGGAGTCAGTCAGTCAGTCAGTCATACATCTCCCAGGAAAAGACAACACCCTGGCGGATGCCCTCAGTCTCATCAACCAGGGACACAGCGAATGGTGTCTGAACAAACAAGTGATGGCCACAGTGTTCAGGAGGTGGGGCACACCAGAAGTGGATCTGTTCGCCTCTCACCTGAATCATCTACTTCCTCTGTTCTGTTGCAGACCTCCAGCACTGGGAATTCATCCAACAGATGCCTTAGCGCTGAAGTGGACAGGAAAATTCCTTTATGTCTTTCCTCCCTTTTCTCTGATTTTGAGAACATTATTAAAGCTCAAAAATCAACCTGCAACAATGATTCTAGTGGCACCAGATTGGCCCAGGCAGGCATGGTACCCTCTGCTGATGTCCCTGTCCTGCAGCAAGCCTATTCTCCCCCTCTCAATCATTTCCCACTGTCTCTTCCCCAGACAGGGGTGTCATACCTCTTCACCTCAAAGCCTGTCTCTTGAGGAGTTAGAGTTTCCAGACACTCAGTACTCTGAGCAAGTGCTAAAGATCCTGAGAATGGCTAAAAAGCCTAGCACAAAAAACACTTATGCAGCCAAATGGAAAAGATTTTCCCTCAGGTGCAAAAAGAAACACATTAATCCTCTTAAGGCTTCGATTCCCAACATTTTGGATTATTTGGTTCATCTGCAGGACACAGGTTTGAAGCCTTCGTCTTTGAAGCTTCATCTGGCCTCTGTTTCAGCTTATCTCTCTGTTGGGGAAAACCAAGTCTGTATTTTCACAACTGGTCTTTAAGCAGTTTTTCAGAAGTCTCCTCCATGTCCAGCCCCCAATTAGGGAGCCTGTCCCTCCTAGGAGCCTGAAACTCGGTATTGCCAAGCTTATGGAGCCACCCTTTGAACCCATGGCCGTGGCTTACCTCAAGTATGTGACTTGGAAAACTGTGTTTTTAGTGGCCATTACCTCTGCTAGAAGGATTTCAGAGTTACAGGCCCTCTGTGCTAAGCCCAACTACATTATTCCCCACAGGGACAAGACTGAGCTCAGGACAAACTGGACATTCTTGCCTAAGGTGGTCTCTGAGTTCCACCTCAATCAGTCCATCACTTTGCCTGTGTTTTATGAAGAAATCCACTCTAGGGGAGCAGAAGCTCCACAGTCTGGATGTCAAAAGGGCCCTGCTCTACTACTTGGAACACACCAAGCAGTTGAGGGGCTCATCCATACAGCTGTTCCTCACCTGTGGGGAGGAAGGTAGAAGACGGTCAGCCACTAATAACACTATCTCTTGCTGGATCATCTCCTGCATTCGGTTCTGCTATGACAAGGCTGGTAAGCAGCTCGCTGAGGGCCTCAGAGCCCACTCCACAAGGGGCACTACTGCCTCTGTGGCAGCTGCTAGGGACATTCCGCTTCTGGAAGTCTGCAGAGCTGCAACTTGGAAGACTGTGTACACTTGCACTAAGCATTGCTGGTTAGGTGTGCAGTCCAGATTGGATACCAGGTTTGGCAAGGTGGTATTGCAGAGCCTTTTTCCTAAATAGGTTCTCCACCCACCTCCCAACTGTACTGTATATTTTCTTATTTTTTCTTGTAAGTATTTTTCTTGATTTACATTTCTCTTTGTGGGGAAGTTACTGGACTAAACCCCGGTTCGTTCTCTGGTCCTTAAACCAACAAAAAAAAAAAAAAAAAAAGAGAAAAAGAGATTTTCCTTTGGGGTAGTTGGCCATGTCTCAGACACCTAAGAAAAGAACTGGCCTGACTGGTTTCCAACACTGTACTGAGTGCGGGGAAACATTTGATAAAGCTGATTACCATTTGATATGTATTCTCTGTCTCAGGTTTGACCACTTAGAGACAGATTGTGAAATTTGTAAAAAAAAAAAAAAAAAAAAAAAAAAAAAAAAATTTCCTCAGTCCTTGCTTGACAGGCGATTGAACCAACTGAAAGAAGAAATATCTGAAACAACCGCTGATCCTGTTACAGACAAACCCACTAAGTCTAAAAATGCTGCCGAACCGGGAGAAACACCCTCTGACCAGCGTACCGGTTCTCAGTCAAAGAAATGCACCGCTGAACAGGCTGCTGAACCGGCAACCACAAGCAAGAAAAAGACAAAGGAAAAACACACAAAACTGCAACCGGTGAAACCATCGGTTCCTACCGCAGAGGAGACAGCTAACATTATTCAGATTATTTAATCCCTCCAGTTTCCTCCGGTTCAGGTTCCACAGTCCTCGGTTAAATGTCTGCGGTTGTGACCCCAGGTTCTTTTCCTGTTACCACTCCCCGTGATCCTGGTTCTGAATACGTAGAGGAGGAGAGGGATGTGGATTATGGGGAGGAGGAGGAAGAAGAAGAGGACTATGGAGAATCGGTAGAACCGGAGGTTTCTCCTGAACCTCATCATTCTGATTCCCCTGATAAGGGATCTGAGGACTTTACCTCCCTGTTTGCTTTTATGCAACAAGTGGCACAAACTTTAGACCTCCCTACTCAAGAGACAACAGATGAGGAGGAGGCAGATTTTGTGGAAATGATGGATGTGGCTCCAGCAAAGAAGTTGCTTTTTCCCCATCCATGAAACCCTAAAGAAACATGTTTTTAATGTTCTGCAAACACCTACTTCAGTTCCTTCAGTTGATAAGAAACTGGATAGGAAGTACTGGGTAGCCAAGTCTGGCGCAGAAGTTTTGTTGGGACACCCTAGTCATGAGGGTGTTTTAGAGGCTGCAGCCTGTAACAAGGCTGGCATACCTCTGGCATCCCATCCCCCTGATAAGGACTCCAGAAAAATGGACTCTATAGCCAGAAAATGTTATCTGGGTTCTTCTCTGGCCATTTGACAAGCCACTTATATGGCTTATGTGGCCAGATTTCAAAAATGTCTTTGGGGTACAATTTCTGAAATTGCAAAATTCTGCCCTGAACCTATGGCAGCTGATTTGGCAGAGGCTGTAAAAAGGGGTGTTGAAGCATCCAAGTTTCAGTTTAGAATGGCTGTGGATGCCAATGACACTGCAGCCAGGCTTATGGCTAATTCCATTTCTCTCAGGAGATTTGCATGGTTGAGAACCTCTAATTTATCCCAGGACACTCAGTCAAAGTCCTTGGATTTCCCCTGTGACACCTTCATCCCTCTTTGGCCAGCAGACTGAAGCCTACATGAAAAAGATGGATGAATACAAAGTGGCTTACAGGAGTGCAGCAGCCAAAGAAAAGGCAGCTACTCCTCAGAAACAACAACCCAGGGCTGGTAGAGAACGACCTTACTATAGGCCCTTCTTCCAAACCCAGGCCCTTCCGACCTACCAACCCCAGAGGGGCTATTTCAGGGGCAGGGGTAGAAGGAGTACTGGTAGAGCGGATCCAACCCCTCAGCCTACCCCACAGGTGAAGAAGAACCCCTGAAGTATCTGTCAGGGTCGCCTCCCCTCTTCCTGTAGGGGGCAGGCTCGCCCACTACCTCCAGGCCTGGCAGTCTATAACTACAGACGAGTGGGTCCTGGAGGTAGTGGACCAAGGCCTCCCACTCAGCTTCAAGGCCTTGCCCAAACTGAGGGCAAGGGTCTTCAGTCCTCTAGCCTCCGCAGAATCCCAGCTACTGGAGGAGGAGGTACAGAAGTTGTTACTGGACAAGGCAGTAGAACCAGTTCCACCCCTACACTGGGGGAAAGGGTTCTACTCAAGGTATTTCCTAACAGTAAAAAAGACAGGGGAGTGGTGACCCATTCTGGATCTCAGACAACTAAACAGATATCTGACAAAACCAAAATTCAAGATGGTCACTCTGGCCACCATTCTGCTTTCACTCAGGCAAGGGGATTGGCTAGCCTCATGAGATTTAAAGGATGCCTATTTTCATATTCCCATCAGGCCATCACACAGAAAATTCCTCAGGTTCAGGCTCAAATCAGGCCATTATCAGTTCAGAGCAATGCTCTTCGGCCTCTCTTTGGCTCCAAGAGTATTTACCAAGTGCATGGCCATGGTAGTGGCACATCTAAGGAAGCAGGCTATTACAGTCTTCCCCTGTCTGGACGACTGGCTGCTGGTGGGTCAGTCCACCCAGCAAGTGCTGGATGCTCTAGCTCAGGCTCAAAGCCTCCTTCAGTCCCTAGGGCTCCTTCTAAATCCCAAAACGTCAAGTCCTGGTCCCAGTTCAGCTTCTGGACTTCATAGGTGCAGAGCTGGACACATTGAAGGGAAAAGCCTTCCTTCCGCCAGCAAGGGTGGATACTTTGGTTCAGCTGGCTAGCTCCTTCCAGTTATCCTGTCCCAGGCTAGCAAGGCATTTTCTCCAACTGTTAGGACACATGGCTGCATCCATAGCAGTGGTACCAGGAGCCAGATTTCAAATGAGGGACATTCAGTTTCACCTCAGATCTTATTGGTCACAAAGAAAGTGCCAGTTGTCTGCTGTGGTACCAGTCACCAGGTCCTTGCTTCTGGCTCTGCAGTGGTGGCAGGACAGGGAAAACCTAAGACAGGGCGTCCCCTTCTTGCAACAGCTCCCCTCAAAGGTCCTGACCACAGATGCTTCCCTCCTAGGGTGGGGAGCACACACAGGGGACCACACAGCTCATGGCACCTGGTCCAAAAAAGAGACCCTCCTTCACATAAACTTGCTGGAGCTCCAAGCAGTGCACTTGGGGATCCAGTCCTTTGCTTCAGAGCTTGCAAACAAGGTGGTACAAGTCAGAACAGACATTACCACCACAATGTACTACATAAACAAGCAAGGGGGCACTCGGTCTTTTCCATTGTGCATGGAAGCCATGTTAATATGGAAGCTGGCCTACTCCCTAAATCTGTCCCTCATAGCTGTGTACCTGCCAGAGAAGGACAATACCCTAGCAGATGCACTGAGCAGAATCGATCAGAACCATCACAAATGGACTCTGAACAGACTGGTGCTTCTAACAGTGTTCAGAAGGTGGGGTACCCCAGAGGTGGACCTCTTTGCTCACCCAGACAATCACCAGCTGCCACAGTGCTGTTGCAGGCCTCCCGCAGTGGGCATAGTACCAATGGATGCACTACTGTTGGATTGGACAGGGAAATTTCTTATGCATTTCCTCCTTGCCCTCTACTGCTCAGAGTTTTGAACAAACTCAGGTCTCAGCCAGCAACCATGATCGTCACAGCCCCAGCTTGGGCCAGGCAACCATGGTACTCCCTGCTTCTACTTCTGTCTGTCAGTAAGCCAACAGCCCTACCCTGCAGGCACAATTTCCTCACTGCCTCACAGTGCTGAATTTTCTATCCCAACCTGCAATCCCTCAAACTCAAAGCCTGGTTCTTGAGGACGTAGAATTTGCCAACCTAGGGTTTTCAGAGGGGGGTACTGCAGGTTCTTAGGTGCTCCAGAAAACCTTCCACACAGTTACTATTCCTCTAAGTGGAAGAGATTTTCTTGCTGGTGCCAGCAACAAGATGTGGTGTACCCCTGGTACTAGATTACTTGGTACACCTCCATTCACTTGGTCTTAAGCTCTCTTCATTAAAAGTTCACTAAGCAGTAGTTTTGGCCTACCTTTCGGTTGGTAGAAAGCTCTTCTTGGCTTCTGAGCAGGTGTTCAAGAAATTATTTAAAGGGTCTTTCCTTTTAGGGTCGGCCTTATTAGTCTGGCCTTGGGATATCTGAAGCTGTGGGTCCTGGTAGTATAATAGAGCCTGATTAGGCAGTTTGGGTGTGTGTGTGTGGGGGGGGGCGGGGACTTCCTGCTCCTTGCAGCTTAGTCTGTGGATATCCCTGACTTCATATGAGATATTTCTTCTCCACTTATGGACTCGCACTGATATTGTATGTTGTTATTCTCTGAACGTATATTTGCAATAGTCCGGATTTTGACTTGGGTCATCGTAATGCCATTTGACTTTTCACTGGATCCTATTTTCATCATATGAAGGACAGTATGTGTAGTGAGAGGGCCTCACTATCCTTACATATCTGGATTCTATAATATTAACTATCATTGGCAGTGAGAGTGCCTAAAAACTGTACATGGACCATCTATATCTGTGTTTTTGAATGCTTTGTCTTATTGGTAGTGAGGGGACCTTTGGGACGAAAATTAGTTTTGAATTATATTATTTTAGTTTTTAATTTTGTTGTTCTTCCTTCCCCAGAGCCGTGAGAGGGTTCATTGGATGGGGAAGTTTTATTAGTTTTATTTTTGCTTATTTGTTTTTTTAATTATGTTATTGGGTTGGTTTTAGTTTAATTGTAATTGTGGGTAACTTATTTATGAGGTAATTAGGATTTTTATTTAGCTGTCTAGCAGTGAGTTTGTTTCCCACTTGTGGTATGTGTTGTTTAGTCACCCCGGTCATACATTATTCATCCTCCGATCTCCGCACCCTTTGCCCTTTTCTCCCCCTCCCCTCCCATTTTCCATCTACCAGCCCTGTCGGGCGCTTGGTATTGTACATAGGAGGGCTTGAGGTGGGTGTGGCGGGGGATGTGGACACAGTAGGGTGAATGAACGGACCTTTCATATAGGGCTGGTCAGGTCCAGAAGACACCCTGGGGTGAAATGGAGCCTGGAATGTAGAGATTCATGTCTAGTCCCCATACCCAAGGGCACCACCTGTTTGGATGGGCAAGTAGTTGGGACTGCTCCGGAGCCTTGTCCAACTCTGGTGGTGTTGTGCAATGCCAGATCTATTAAAAACAAGTCTGCTGTTATTTCTCACTTTGTTGGGACAGCAGATCTGGATTGCATCACCGAGACCTGGCTGGATGGAAATGCTGGCCCCATTTGGGAAGCGGCCGTTCCAGCCAGGTACTCGGTGATTCACCGCCCGAGATTGGATCGTGGGGGGGGGAGTAGTGGTCTGTTTTAAGACCAGGTTGGGGCTCACGGGTGTACCAGTTGAGGAAGCTGAATCCTTTGAGTGTACTGTAGTAGCTGGTGTGGGTTGCAGGATAGCCCTCGTCTACCGTCCACCAGGAGACGAAAGGCGATTCCTGCAGGAAGTGGCAGACTTCATCGCCGATATGGCATTGGAGTCGCCCAGATTGATGGCTCTGGGTGATTTCAATGCCTGGGTCGATGACGAACTCTCAGCTTTTGGTCAACACTTCCTCCAGTTGATGACATCACTGGGCCTTACACAGATTGTTTCTTCAGCTACTCATAATTACAGTCACTCTTTGGGTTTAGTTTTTCTCCTGGGGATTGAGGCCTCTGATTTGGTGGTGGAACCTGTCAGTTGGTCTGATCAGTACACCATGGGCTTCAATTTTTGTGCTTCCTTTCGTAGGCGTGCCCCTGTGGAGATGGTTCGATACTGCCCTTTACGGGACGTGTGCCCTGAAGACCTGATGGCAGTACTGAACCTCTCAGAGTTTCCTGTTGCCAGCTTGGGTCCGGAGTCCATGGTTTTGGCTTATAATCAGGCCATTTCCTTGGCCCTTGACTCAATTGTTCCTGTCCGTGTTCTTCCCCTCTCTTTCCGCCCTCGGGCCCCATGGTTTGATGGGTCCTTGAGGGAGTTGCGATGTGTGGGACGACGGTTAGAGCGTTGTTGGTGGAAATCTGCTCTCGAAGTCGACTGCCTTAGTTTGAAGGAGCATTATCGGCTCTACCAATCAGAGATCTCCCATAAGAAGGCAGAATTCCTGTCCAGGGAGATCGCTGTTGCTCAGAATCGACTGGCTCAGCTCTTCAGAACTGTGGACAGGCTGTGCAACCCAGCCTGTCTCCAGCGCCGTCGAGCTTTTTCACAAAAGGAGTGTGTTGAGATCGCTTAATTCTTTGCGAATAAGGTTGCCAATATCAGATCAGAGATCCGCCTGACACACTCTAGGGGGGAAGCTGTTGGTCGGCGTCTGGCCATGGTACCCCCAGCCTCCTGGAGTTCCGTTGACCTGCCGGTGTTCGAGGATATTATGCGGATCATCCAGGGGCTGTGCCCTAGATGCTGTAGTTTAGATCCGGGTCCAACCTCCCTGATTTTGGGTTGTGCTGAGATCGTGGGCCCATTTCTGGCTCAAATAATCTGGTGCTCCTTAGAATTGGGTGAGTTTCCTAGCTCCCTAAAGAAAGCTGTGGTGACTCCCCTTTTGAAGAAGGCTTCTCTGGACCCAGATATTTTTGCCAACTACAGACCTATCTCTAACCTTCCCTTTATTGGGAAGGTTATTGAGAAGGTAGTGGCAAACCAGCTGGAGGACCATTTGACCATCCATAGTATCTACAAACCTCTCCAGTCTGGTTTTTGTAAGAGGCATAGTACCGAGACTGCTCTGGTTCGGGTGCTCAATGGTCTCTTGATGGTGAGAGATCGGAGAAACCGTTCTGTCTTGGTTCTCCTTGATCTGTCTTCAGCTTTTGACACTGTAGACCATGGGGTTTTGCTCGAGCGCCTGAGGTCCATCTGTGGACTGTCTAGTACAGCGCTCAGATGGTTTTCATCTTTTCTATCTGGGAGAACACAGAGAGTTGTGTCGGGGATTTTTTCCTCTGTCCCTTTCCCTCTGCAGTGTGGTGTTCCCCAGGGCTCAGTGCTTTCCCCCATGTTGTTGGCAGTGTATATGCTGCCCCTTGGAGACATTGTAAGATGGTATGGGCTGAGGTTTCACTGTTATGCTGATGATACCCAGCTCTACCTGTCTTTTGCCCTCGACCAGGTTAGTGCTTTCTCGGTATTTAATAGCTGCCTCGCTGAAATCCATGACTGGATGAATTTGAGCTAGTTAAAGTTGAACACCGGCAAGACCGAGGTTATGGTTGTGGACCCCGGTCGAGGGATAGAGGGGCTGGGGTCTAACCAACCCTCTGGTTTATTTCTGGGGGGGATCAGATCCTTACCTCTGAACAGGTGCATAACCTGGGAGTGGTACTTGACGACAGGCTGACCCTTCGTCATCAGGTGTCAGCAGTCGTTAAGTCTGCATTTTACCATCTTAGGAACATTGCCAGGGTGAAGCACCTTGTTCCATCCAGCGATTTACCTGTGTTGGTCCACGCCTTTGTGACCTCATGCCTTGACTACTGCAGCTCCCTGTACCTGGGGCTTCCTGGGATTGATATCCGCCGCTTGCAGCTAGTGCAGAATGCTGCTGCGAGGTTGTTGACAGGGGCATCCAGAAGGACACATATTACCCCTGTGCCGCGCGATCTGCACTGGCTGCCTATACAGTGGCGGATCACCTTTAAAGTAGGTCTTTTGACCTTCAAAGCCCTGCACGGACTTGGCCCCGACTACTTGAAAGAGCTTCTGATTCCTTACAGCCCTGTATGACAGCTCCGTTCAGCTGACGAGGGGTTGCTGGAGGTTCCGAGGGTTACTTTAAAATCCTCTGGGGCTCGGGCTTTTGTGTTTATAGCCCCAACCCTCTGGAATTCTGTGCCTCACCGGCTTCGGGAATGCACGACCATGGAGTCTAAGCGGGAACTCAAGACCCATTTGTGGAGCCAGGCTTTTATGGCTTGAGGTTGTTGTGATTACTGATTTTATATGTGTATTTTCTGATTTTTGTTATTCATTTGTACAGCGCCTTGGTGCATGAAAGGCACTTTATAAATAAAGTTTTATTATTATTATTTATTTATTATTATTATTTAAAGGGCTTCTGCACCTGGATTCTCCTCACAGAGGGCCCACCCCAGGGTGGGATCTTAACATCTGTACTGGTCAGATGATGCAGCCACCCTTTGAGCCCATGTCATCAGCAGCGCTCAAGTATGGTACTTGGAAAACTGTCTTCTTAATAGCCATCACTTCAACTAGAAGGATCAGTGAATTACAGGCCCTGTGTACAGATCAAGACTACATTTTCTTTCATAGGGATAAGGTAGTCCTGAGAACAGACAGGAAATTCCTCCCTAAGGTGGTGTCTGTTTTTCACCTTAATCAGTCTATTATTCTTCCTGTCTTTTTTACTGATCATTCATAAGACAAAACTTACATCTACAGTGTGGCTGTCTGTCTGTGTTTGTCTCTGTCAGTAGTTTAGTTTTTGTGGATTTTTATGTGTTTCTGCTTGGAGGAACTGGACTGTTCTTGGACATGACATCTACGAACATTTCCTGGACTAAGAAACTGTAAAACATCACCACCAGATATTAGCATTCTCATCATAAATCAACTTTTTTGGAAGCAATCAAAAGCAAAAGTAAGGTCAATAAATCTTTTATACAAGCTCTGAGTTGTGGAGTGCTGCATTGAATCCACATTTCTGTCTGACTTGTTCCTAAAGGATCTGTGCTTGTCTCTGAGGTCTATTCCCAACCATTTTGGAAAACAAAGGGAAGACACTAACAAAGGATTTTTACATCCTGCATATGCCTCAGGCCAATGTTCATCACCTTCAGGAATTTAACACATTCTGGGTCTTTGATCTACAGTAACAACAGGTTACTGGTCCCCAGTAGTTCACCATTTCCTGTGGATTTGATTACTTTTCATCATTTGACTTCTGGTACCTTCGACAAGATTACTATATTACATATCCCTGAACATGACTATCTGCATGGTTTAATATTACTACATCAAGAATGCAGCCTAACCCCATGAGCGGGCCAGGGTATACTGGGCCAAAGGGAAATGGCTTGAAACTTGCTATGGCGAATATCTGCAGCCTAATTCCAAAGATGCCTCAACTGCAGGCGTGGGCCGCCCACATAACCCTGATATACTTTGCCTGACTGAGACCTGGTTATCCACCCGGGTCAGGGATAATGAGATAGGGCTCCCAGGTTACAATACTTTTAGATGTGATAGGAATGGGAAAAGAGGTGGTGGCTGTCTCATTTATTTATGGAACACCCTACAAGGCATTGTGCTCCCTATCACAACCTGCAGCGTTGACCATGAGTTACTTGCAGTTAGAATAATTTTTGGTGAACATAAAAAATCTCTGGTTATTGCATGCAAATACCTCCTGCTGAAAATGGGCAAAGATGGTCTAATTGAACTACTAGGGTACTTGGCTGGCGTTAACAACTGTGAGCTCATTGTGACTGGAGACTTCAACATCAATTGGCTCAGTAATGAATTGACCAACCAGAAGGATACCATAGCCAGCTCCTTCCTCACGCAATTAGTCACAGAGCCCACTAGAATGAACCATAAGACCGGTAAGCACACACTCCTGGACTGGCTCCTTGCAAGCTCACATGACAGGATTACTGATGTATTGGTACTACCAGATTCGCTAAGTGACCCCTCCCCTATCACCTGTTTGTGGTCCAAGAAATTCAAAAAAGAGCCACCTGTCTTTGTGAACAGCAGAATTCTCAGGAAAGGGCAGCTTTCAGCTTTCAATGAGGTGCTTTCTCAGATTAATTGGTCTCCCCTTAAGGTACTGCATGACCTTGACGTAACACTCCAGTACTTTATTGATAACTTTAATAGCATTTGTGACAGATTTGCTCCATTCAAAAAAAGAAAAACACGCAGCCATAACAATGGCTGGATTACTAGTGACCTTCTAGATTGCATGAGGGCAAGGGACAACCTTTGGTATCAAGCCAGAGACTCCGGTAAGCCCAGTGACCTTCAAAGATATAGGGCAGCCAGAAAGAAATGCACACATCTCGTCAGGAATGCTAAGGCTTTTTCTACAAGGATCAATTGGAAAGAACCTGGGGTGATGGGAGGCAGTTTTGGGACAATATAAAGGCACTCACAGGGAAGGACGACAAAACACACCCATCGCTGCTAAACAATAATGGTACAAATACCATGGACCCCCACACCATTGCCGAAGAGTTCAACTCCACCTTCACGGATCTTAGCTCTGTTCTACCGGCTGAATACCTCAAGCATATCGAAGCTGATAATAGATGCCCACTGGACATCAACTCGTACCCTCAATTTTATTTCAAGAGAGTCACTGTCAAAGAAGCACTGGGTTATGTTAAAAAAGGTCCTGGGGAAAACCAGAATGTGGTCTGACAACATTGACATGAAACTGCTGGTGCTGGCAATCAACAAAGTCATCACTTCCATCACTACGATTTTCAGTAAATCCTTCCAGCTCACCAAATTCCCTTCTCCTTGGAAACAAGTGCTGGTGACCCCAGGGCATAAGGGAGGGGATAGGTCACTGACCGCAAACTACAGGCCCATCTCTATCCTCTTCCCCCTCTCTAAAGCACTGGAAAGGATTGTGGCAGACCAATTTACTGACCATATTCACAAATACCAGCTGCAATGTCCCCAGCAGCATGGCTTTTGGAAACTCCACAGCACGGACACTGCACTGGTGGATTTCACTGGGTGTGTCCATAAGGTATTGGATGAGGGAAAACTGGTTGGGTCCATTTTTTATTGACCTAACAAAGGCATTCAACAAAGTCTGCCACTCACTC
This sequence comes from Neoceratodus forsteri, assembly GCA_016271365.2. Classification (NCBI taxonomy): domain Eukaryota; kingdom Metazoa; phylum Chordata; order Ceratodontiformes; family Ceratodontidae; genus Neoceratodus; species Neoceratodus forsteri. Next base: position 1,338,164,950 of record CM057458.1, on the reverse strand, counting down.
CTCTTATCTCAACTGCATACCCTTGGTGTTTCCCCAAATGCTGTTCTATGGTTCCAGGACTACCTAACCTCCCATTCTCAAAGGGTCAAGATAGGTCACTCTGTATTTGCATCTAAGGAAGTCTTGCTAGGGGTGCCTCAAGGGTCCAGCCTGGGTCTGCTGCTCTTCAGCATGTTCCCGAACAACCTACCCGATGCCTGCACTAGCAAAGTCATTATGTATGCCGATGATGCTGTCCTACTTAGCTGTCACTCTCGCACAGAGCACCTACAGGCCGAGCTACAATCATCCTTCCAGCAACTGGAGACCTGGTTCTACTCCAAAAGGTTGCTACTAAACTACAAAAAAACAGGACGATGCTCCTCTCTAGCCTCCAACTAAAAAGGAGATGCCCAGAACTAACAATCACAAATCACCTGACTGCCCCACTGGAACAGGTTTACTCCTTCAAGTACCTTGGTGTCATTGTGGATGAGACCCTCTCATATGTTCAGCACATTGACATGGTGGTGAAAGCTGTGAACACTAAATTAGGGATCCTGTTTAGGTACAAGAAAAGCCTAACTGCTGAAGCCCTCCGGCTTTCAGTCTTCAGCTCTGTCCTCTCCCTGGTCGACTACGGGCTGGTGGTTTACAGTGCTGCCACTGATACGGCCCTCAAAAGGGTTGCCACTGGCCTTAACAAGGCTTTCAGACTATTGCTAAATGCTGACCACTTCATGCATTCTTGTACCCTGTGTGGTCTGGCCCACATACTACCGCTTCAATCCAGAATCAGATACCAAACTTTCCTGCTAAGGAGAAAGACCATGCTCTCCCTAACCCCTACTTGTATTGCAGACCTGGTAAAGGAAGTAAGCTCCAAATACAACACACAAAGAACAGTGACAACATAGCTTGATGTCCCATTTTGTAGAACTTCCTTAGGACAAAGATCCTTCATGTACCGTGCTCCACTACGGCTAAATGAGATCCCTGCTGCAGCTCTTAATACAACAAATGTTCGGTCCTTTAAAAGAGAACTGAAGCAATACCTGCTGAACTCAAATGCCTGTGACTGCCTTACCTGAATCCATATCTTTAACCTGGATACCCCCCCTCTTAAACACCTTTGACTCCCTTACCTGAGTCCATATCCTCAACCCGGATACCCCCCTCATCTGTCAGAGCTTTCCTCCTGTTTTACTTACCCTGGACCCCATCTGCCATCCCTTGCCACCCCCCTAGCTCCCTCCCCTCCATACTCCCCCAACATCTCCCCTTTCCACCCACTTTCTCCCAAAATATTCTCCTTCTCCCAGTCCCTTTCTTTCTCTCTCTCTCTCTCTCTCTCTCTCTCTCTAATCTAACCCTTGTTCACACTATCCCCCCTTTCTTTCTTTCTCCTACCCTTTCCGATACTCTACCTTGACAGGCCCCCCTGGGCAGCTATGCCATACATTGCTAATTAGGAATCTCCTTCCGCTGTTTAATTTCAGTTTACTCAAATGTATTATTTATCTATTTCTGTGTTACATGGCAATCTTATGTTTTGTGTTAACTGTCAAGATTTTGTTATGTCTCTGCTGTTTTACATCCTGACGTGGAACCTTTGTAAAAGAGTGTATACTCAAAGGTTGTATCCGAATTACCAAATAAATAAATAAAAATGCTCAGGTCAGCACAGATTGCATAGCCTGGATGTAAAAAGAGCTACCAGCTACTACCTAGAGCACACCAAGGATCATAGGAAAAAACAGAACCCAGCTGCTCCTCACTTATGGAGAGGTAGGAAAGGGCAAACCAGCTTCAAAAAGGACCATTGCTTGTTGGATTGTGGCCTGTATCCAGTTTTTCTATAGCAAAGCTGGTAAAGAACCTCCTATGTCCTTCGAGACCATTCCACAAGGGGCACTGCTACTTCCATAGCAGCCTCAAGGGATATACTCTTATTGGACATTTGCAAAGCTGCTACCTGGAAAACAGTTCACACGTTTGTCAAACATTATAGCCTGGATTTACAGACCAGGAGTGATGCTAAGTTTGGCGCAGCAGCACTGCAGAGCCTGTTTCCTAAATAGGTTCTGTGCCCACCTCTAAAGGTACTGCTTGAGTAGTCTGCATATGTTAGAATACAGTAAGAGTTCCTGGGGTTAGAAGACATTACTTACATAGTAATCCTGTTTCTTCCAAGGGAATCTTACTGTATTCTGAGCTCCCACCCTTCCTCCTCTTCTAGAACCTGGGGGCACTGCACTACAGCTTTGTGGTGAACTCTTGGGCTGTTTTTTACTTAGGCGATCTGCAACTTGAGTCTTGGGGGATAATGCCTATTATTGGAGGATGATTAAGGGGTTGGGATTATTATTATTATTACTATTTCAGATTAGCATTAGTTAGCTTCCTAGGCAAGCTTCGTTATAATCTGACGGTTGATGGATTGTTTAACAGGGATGGTGGTTTGAAAACTGAGCTTGAGCCTAGTATTCTCTCATTTGCATAGGTTCTAGTAACCTTTTCAGCTTTGGGGCAGTACTATGGTGGTACAATACTGCACATGTCAGAATACAGTAAGATTCCCTTGGAAGAAACAGGATTACTACGGTAAGTAATGTTTTCTTCCTTCTCACTGTTCAGCACATCCTCTAGCTTCAATCTGGCTAATTCATAAAACTTATTACCATACATTCCACCTCGGGGGCAGTGCTAGCTAGCCAGCTAACTGCAGTAGTTGCTGATGCTAAATGACACCTTCGAAGAAAGAAGATTACTACGGTGAGTAATTTTTTCTTCTACAGTCACAGTGAACTATTTGGGCATTCTGTCATACGCAAAATAAATGACTTATATTTTGAGAACTGTGAATGATCCAGTTACAATATAACATTCATTAAGTTAGCAAAATAAATTGTCTGAAAACATACTCCCCAATTTTTGTTTGGCAGGTTTTCCCAGTTGGCAGCAGTAAAGCTCCTTGGAGGTGGTATGGATGATGATGCTGATGAGGAACTAGATGAGGATGATCCCAGCTTCTTTGACAGACACGGTGTAGAAGGAAGTACAGATAACAAGGGTGACATAAACTTCAGCGCTATTCAGAAAAAAGAGGCACGGAGTAAGTTCAAATCTATTTATGTTTCTCAGTTTGTAACAACTCTCTCCTGCCAGCTGGAGGAGTGGGGCTGTTTACTAGAATGCCTACTATAGAGCCTACTGATTTTTACAGCCACTGGTGGCCAGTGGGTGGAGCTAGAATGCCAGTTTTTGGGTGCTGGCAGATTGTTGCAAGATGGCAGTGATAGGATGGCACAGGTGTGCTTCAAACAACATGAAGTCTTGCTATATTATGACAATTGCAGTATGACCGTTGGTTAGAACTGCTCCGGCGGTGAAATAGTTAACTTTTCCATGCAGGCATGGAACTTAGAGCGCGAGCTCGGTTGAAAACTCTGTCTGTTGTGCTTCAAATGCAAACTGTCAGATTCTTTACTCTGCCTCACTGAACAGTCGCTCCGGAGATTTCTCCTGCTCGGTTCATTTTGTCGGTTTAAAAGTATTATTTTTTGGTTTTTAGCCGAAATTAAACCGCAACCGGTCAGTTCAAGCTCTGTCTGTGGTAATGTAAGTAATAGATAGGTTTTACATTTAGTTTTTCTGTGTGGAACTTGTAATTTGTTATCGGTTCGGTTTGAACCGATCAGGTTGTATTTAAATCTTCTAGCCCTTTTTTAGAGTGCAGTTCCCGGTCCTTATCGGTTCTAAAAAAAACCGGTTTTCATTACGGTTTTTTCCACGACCCGTGACGCGGTTGGGAACCGATAAGGGTGTCTTGCTTGGTGGATTGCCATAAATGGGCAAGTTGGTTAGGCTGGCATTATGTCTGAGAAACCCAAAAGAAAAACCGGACCCACTGGGTTTCAACACTGTAGTGTTTGTGGGGAAGCTTTTGCTAAGGCTGACCCACACACCACATGTGTCTATTGTCTGAGGTTTGACCACCTCAATTCAGACTGCCAGATTTGTCACAATTTCCCTGCTGCCACCATAGATAAGACAGTTGGTAGGCTCAGGGAAAGGGAGGCTCAAAGTCGCGGCCCGGATAGCCAGCCTGGTTCATTACCAACCCGGACGAGAGAATGCCCTCTGACCAGGCATTACCGGGCAAACGAAGGGCCGGGTTCTGAGAGCCAGTTCCAGCAAAAAGGGCTAGAAAGTCAGCTAGAGTAGAGCCAAAAGTTCTCTCCCCAACTGCTGAGGAAATAGTTAAAGCAATTAAAATTGTCCAGTCTCTCTCTCCGGTTCCGACCGAACTGACACCTTCTGGTAAGCATTCAGTTCGGCCGGTTCCACCGGTTCAAGATTATGATTTTGAGGATTTTTATGAACCGGGGGAGGGGGAAGAGGAATATGGAGCGAATATGGTTTTGAAGATCTGGATGTGCCCATTGATCCGGACATCTCTCCAGATAGACCCCTAGGGGTTTCTCCTCCAAGACTTTCTGAGTCCCCTTCTCATTTCATGTTTTATAAAAAAGTTGCTGAAACTCTCCAGCTCCCTGTTGAGGAAGCTGTTGATGACCAGGAGGAGCCAGACTATGTAGAAATGATGGATATTCCAGAGTCTAGGAGACTGTCTATTCCTTTGCATAAATCTTTTCGGAAACAGACAGTAAAAGTTTTAAAAACTCCTCACACTATACCTCCTGTGGATAAAAGGATGGACAAGAGGTATACCTTATCAGGCTCTGACACTGATTTCCTCACTCAGCAATGCAGCCATGTGGGGGTAGTGCAGGCTGCAGCCTGTGACAAGGCTAATATTCCCCTAGCTTCACACCCCCCTGAGAAGGACTCCAGGAAGATTGATGCTATGGCAAAGAAACAGTACATGGCAGCATCTTTGGGACTCAGACAAGCAAATTATATGGCTTATGCTGCTAGGTACCAGAAATCCAGATGGGATACTGTGCTGGCCCTAGCAAAACAAGTCCCTGACCAGCTTGCCAGGAGCTGGAACAGGTGGCTATGGATGGTATTGAGGCATCCAAGGTGCAATTTCATGCTGCAGTGGACTCTAATGATGTTTCATCAAGAGTCATGGCTACATCTGTGGCACTTCAGCAGGATGGCTTGGCTCAGATGTACTACCCTGTCTCAGGATACCCAGTCTAAGGCCATGGATTTTCCTGTTGTGGGAAATTCTCTGTTTGAGGAGCAAACAGAATTACATGAAGAAAATGGATGAATATAGGACCACCTATAGGAGTGCACAGGCCAAGGAAAGGCAGGCCACTCCTCAAAAGCAGCTTCCTAGAGGCAGGGCAGGCCTTTCATAGGCCTTTTACCAAGCCAAGCTTCCTCCTCTGCCTATGCTCAGAGGGGTTCTTTAGAGGAGAGGCAGGACGGGGTACAAGCAGGTCTGCTTCACCCCTCAGCCCAAAGCCCCTGCCAAACAGGCACCCTGATGGGATTGCCAGGGCGATTCTCCTCTACCTGTAGGGGCAGGCTGGCTTACTTTGTCCAGGACTGGAAGTCTTTAACATCAGACAAGTGGGTCCTGGAAGTAGTAAGGCAGGGACTGGTTCTCAGCTTCAAAAAATTTCCAAAGCTGAGAACCAGATCTTTTCCACCTGCAACTCCATCAGAGGCACTCGCCCTAGAGGCAGAGGTCTCTACCCTCCTGGCTCTCAGAGCTGTGGAAAGGGTTCCTCCCTTACACCAGAGCAAAGGTTTGTACTCCAGGTACTTCCTTACCCCAAAAAAGACAGGAGAATGGCGGCCCATCCTGGATCTCAGATATTTAAACAAGCACCTTTTAAAGCCAAAGTTCAAAATGGTGACTCTGGGGGATTATCCTACCCTCTCTCCGGCCAGGGGACTGGCTAGTTTCCCTGGACCTCAAGGATGCCTACTTCCATATTCCCATCAGAAGCTCCCCTCGAAAGTACCTCAGGTTCGAGCTGCTCTCAGGCCACTACCAATTCAGAGCAATGCCCTTCGGCCTCACTTCTGCCCCAAGGGTATTCACCAAATGCCTGGCAGTAGCAGTTGCCTACCTAAGAAGGCAAAAGATTGCCATCTTTCCTTACCTGGACGATTGGCTCATAGCAGGCCAGTCCCCAGACCAGGTCAATTTACATCTTCAAATAACGCAGCAACTGCTTACCTCTCTAGGTTTCCTTCTGAATCTCTCAAAGTCAGTTCTAGAGCCTGTCCAGCTTCTTAACTTCATAGGCGCAGAACTGAACAAACAGGAAGCCAGGGCCTTCCTTCCCCCTGGACAGAGCAAAGACCCTAGTCTCCCTGGCCTCCTCATTTACCCTGCAGGTCTCCCGGCCAGCAAGGCAATTTCTGCAGCTCCTAGGACACATGGCTGCTTCCACAGCAGTTGTGCAGGGAGCAAGATTTCAGATGAGGGGCATCCAGTTCCATTTGAGAGCTTTTTGGTTTCAAAAAAAGGATCCTCTTACCAAGTTGATCCCAGTAACTCGAACCCTGATCCAAGCCCTACAGTGGTGGCAGGATCAGAGCAACCTGAGACAAGGGGTTCCTTTTGTCACTCAGTCTCATTCTCTAATCCTTACTACAGATGCGTCCCTCTTGGGCTGGGGAGCTCACATGGGCGACCTCACCACCCAGGGTCTGTGGTCTCCCCCAGGAATCTCTGCTCCACATCAACCTGTTGGAGCTCAGAGCAGTTTTTCTAGCACTTCAAGCTTTTTCCAAATCTGTTCAGAACAAGAGTATTCAGGTCAGAACAGACAACACCACTACAATGTGGTACATCAACAAGCAAGGGGGCACTCGGTCTATGGCCTTGTGCACCGAAGCGATGAAGTTGTGGTCTCTGGCTTACTCCCTGAACACCTCCCTCACTGCAGTTCACCTCCCAGGCAAGGACAATGTCCTGGCAGATGCTCTCAGCAGGATTTCCCAGGGCCACCACGAATGGTCACTGGATCCTCTGGTCTTGGGAATAGTATTTGCCAGGTGGGGCACCCCGCAGATAGATCTTTTTGCAGCCCCAGACAATCACCAACTTCCTCTTTTTTGCTGCAGGCCCCCAGTGTTGGGCTCACTCCCCCTGGATGCCTTAGCCCTTAGTTGGGAGGGGAAGTTTCTCTATGCCTTCCCTCCCTTTCCTCTCCTGTTCAAAGTGCTAGTAAGAATCAGATCCCAATCCTGCAAAGTCATTCTGATGGCTCCGGATTGGGCCAGACAGCCCTGGTATCCACTCCTGCTGTCCTTAGCAGTCCATCCTCCCCTGTGCCTTCCCAGGAATCACAATCTGTTAACCTGTGCTCAGGGAAGGGTCTGGTACCCGAATCTCAAATCTCTCAATCTCAAGGCTTGGTTCTTGAAGAGTTAGAGTTTGCTGATTTACACCTTTCCCAAGGTGTAATGGATATATTGAAGGCCTCAAGGAAACCTTCCACCAGGGCTACTTTACAATTCCAAATGGAAAAGGTTTTCCATATGGTGCTTGAAAAGCATATTTCCCAGTCTCTGCTGATCTACCCACAGTCCTGGATTATATGGTCCACCTGAATTCTTTGGGGCTGAGACCAGCTACCTTGAAGGTGCACTTGGCAGCTGTGTCTGCTTTTATTTCAGCAGGTAAATCTCTTCTCTTCAGCTCATCCTGTATTTTCCAAGTTTTAAAGGGTTGTTTCACACCAACCTCTCATTCAGAGATCCTTCCGGCCTGGGATCTTAATGTTCGCATTGCTCAGCTTATGCAACCTTCGAGCCCTTGTCTTCAGCTGAGCTCAAGTACTTGACTTGGAAAACTGTGTTTCTTGGTAGCCATCACCTCTGCCAGACATAAGGGAATTACAAGCATTGTCAGTGGAGCAGGAGTTTATCTCTTTCACAGAGATAAGGTGGTCCTTCGACTAACAGAAAGTTCCTGCCTAAGGTGGTTTCAGATTTCCACCTTAATCAATCTATTTCTCTTCCAGTGTACTTCACTGACCACTCCTCCTCTGGGGAGAGGAGGCTGCACAGCCTAGATGTGAAGAGAGCCCTTAGTTATTACATAGAGCGTACCAAGAGTCATAGGTTCGACTCCCTCCAACTGTTCCTCACCTATGGCGAAGTTGGTAAAAGGAAGCCAGCCATTAAAAGATCCATTGCCAGGTGGATTGTCTCTTGTATCCAATTCTGCTACGAGAAGTTGGGTAAAGTTCCCCCCTCAGGCCTGAGGGCTCACTCTACCAGAGGTACAGCTGCTTCTCTGGCTGCTGCCAGAGACATTCCTATTCTAGAAATATGTCAAGCAGCTACCTGGAAAACAGTTCACACTTTGTCCAAGCATTACCCCCTGGACATCCAGGCTAGGAGTGATGCTCGGTTTGGCACAGCCGTGCTTCAGAGCCTATTTCCTAAGTAGGTTCTGTCCCTCCTCCATGGGGGTACTGCTGTGTAGTCTGCAATTGTCATAATATAGCAAGACTTCATGTTGTTTGGAGAAAAAATTACTCACCTTAGTAATGTTGTTTCTTCTAATGGAGTCTTGCTATATTATGACCTCCCTCCCTGCCTGCCCCTCTCAGAACCTCTGTTTTGGGATGTGGGTGGGCAGCACAGGGTTGGCACTTTTTTGATGCCCACCTAGTTGTTTTTCACCTATCTTTTTGGGTGAATTGGTGTTGTGTTTTTGCATTTTTGGGTCTCCTGACTTGAGTCTTTGTTTTAGGCCAAAAATGAGTGTTTATGTTAGTAGCCAGTTGACTAGTGTAGGTTTACAGCTTCCACACAGAACCTTAGTGAGTTTTAGCTCGTAAAGATCTGACAGTTTCCATGCCAGCTAACAGACAGAGTTTTCAACCAGCTCAAGCGCTCTAAGTTCCATGCCTGCATGGAAAAGTTAACTATTTCACCTCCGGAGCAGTTCTAACCAGCTGTCATACTGCAATTGTCATAATATAGCAAGACTCCATTAGAAGAAACAACATTACTAAGGTGAGTAATTTTTCCTTTTGTGTCACCCATGCCTCATGGTGCTTGCCAGGCCACCTGAGGAGGCAAGGTCCTCTCACTTGGTAGCAGCTCTCTGTGGATCCATTTTTTGAGAACAGCATAACTCATTGTCTGGTCAGCAGGTAGCCTCAAGGAACAGACACCAGGACAGCAGTGATGACTCTGGGGAATTGACTCTGAGGGCCATTTAGTGTAGATCACCATTAATTCTAGTGGGAGTGTAAGTGAGCAAATGGTAGAGAGTATCTTAAGGGGCAGCCCTTTAAGAGAAGTCCCTGGCAGCTTTGTGCCACATGGAAGATCTCAGCAAAGTGTTTTCACCCTCTGGGGTTTGATTTTGGTACTGTGCCTAAGAGATGCTGCTAGCAGTGCTGAAGATGGGTGAAAGTTCTGGTGACGGAAGTTCAGCTGCTGAAACAGGTAGGAAATGGTGCTAAAATTAGTAAAAGGAATCCCAAGATAGGCTGAGCATCAGAGATGATGCCTCTGGCAATGGATCTGTGGAGATTGTCTGCCGCTGCCAGAGGGTAGGCTGAGGTATTCACTGATGCACTAGTGCCCAGCACACTGTCCACTGAGAGTAAGGATCTGGTTAATACGAGGTCCCCAGAGCAGGGGGTGGCCATTAGCCAGGAGTGCCTGCATGAAAGTCCCTACAGCTGTGCTGCGTCCTGTACACCAGCTGAACTGATGCTGTAGTATCAAATTAGTATGTGAGAAATGAGTGAACCCAAAGCATGTGGCAAGGTGGGAGATCTGGTAAATTCATAAAAACAGAGTAACATAGAAACACAGAAATTTTCGACAGATAAGGACCGCTAGGCCCATCCAGTCTGCCCGTAAGCCCTATACTTGTTTGTGGCCTCTGACCCTGTTTGGTTAGTGGCTTTTCATCACTCCTTCCCACCTCTAAGGTTCCCTTATGTCTGTCCCAGGCATGTTTAAATCCCTCCACTGTGCTCGCTCCCACCACCTCCTGTGGCAGACATTTCCATGTGCCCACCACCCTCTCTGTGAAAAAAAGTTCTCACTTTTCCTCTTAACCTTCCCCCCTCCAATTTCATATCATGCCCCCTCGTTCTAGTGCTCCTAAACTGGAAGATGTCTCCCCTGTATCTTGTTTATGCCCTTGAGATACTTGAATGTTTCTATCATGTCCCCTCACTCCCTTCCTCTCCTCCAGCAAGTACATATTGAGGTCCTTTAATCGCTCCTCATACGTTTTGTAGTGCAAGCCCAGTACTATCTTGGTCACCCTCCTCTGGGCTGCCTCCATCCTGTCAATGTCCTTGCGAAGGTGCAGCCTCCAGAACTGTACACAGTAGTCTAGGTGAGGCCTCACTAGTGTTTTACACAATGGCATCACCCCCTCCCTCCTTCTGCTAGTGATACCTCTGCCTATGCAACCCAGCATGCCACTGGCCCTCCCTGCAGCCTTTGTACTCTGCTTTGACACCTTTAGGTTATCTGAAATGATAACCCCCAGGTCCCTTTCTTCCTTGGTGATTGTCAGTAGCCCCTCCATACTGTAGCTCTCCCCAGGGTTCCCTCGTCCCAGGTGCATTATTTTGCACTTCTTTGCATTGAACCTCAGTTGCGACACCTCAGACCATTTTTCAAGCTTTCCCAGGTCCCTTCTCATTTTCTCCACCCCGTCTGAAGTATACACCCTGTTGCAGATCTTGGTGTCATCTGAAAACAGACAGACTTTTCCTTCCAGCCTTTCTGCAATGTCACCAAGGAAGACATTGAACAGGACTGGCCCAAGGAATGTGGTACCCCACTGGTCACCCCGCCTCCCTGGATTGGATCCCATTTACCGCCACCCTCTGCTGCCTGTCTGTTAGCCAGTTCTTAACCCAGTTTACCACCTTGTGCTCCATGCCCAGATTACCCATCTTGTTCACCAGCCTTTTATGTGGGAAGGTGTCGAAGGCCTTGCAAAAAAAAAAAAAAAAAAGGTAGGTGACATCCACTGCCCCACCCTGACTTACTTCCTTCATCACCCAGTCAAAAAATATATCAGATTCATTTGACATGACCCTCCTGCTGTGAGTCCATGTTGCCTTGGATCCTGGGCACCATTGGATTCCAGGTGTGCCACTGTTCTTTCTTTCAGCAATGCCTCCATGATCTTCCCCACTACTGAGGTGAGACTGACTGGCCTATAGTTCCCTGCCTCCTCCCTACTACCGCTTTTGTGTAGAGGGACTACATGTTCCCTCTTCCAGTCCTCTGGAACCACTCCTGTGTTGAGTGACTTGGTGAACAGGGTTGCCAGAAGTGCTGCTCGTTCCTTTCACAGTACCCTTAATATTCTTGGGTGTATGCCATCTGGCCCCATTGCTTTGTCCACCTGCAGTTTTGTGAGCTTTTCCAGGACTCTGTCCACTGTGAATGGACTGGTGTCCGCCTCTCCCCCCCCTTTGCATCTGTTGCCCAGCTGTGGTGCCTGACCGTCCCACTCTTCAGTCAGTACTGAACGGAAGTATTTATTCAGTATTTCTGCCTTGTCTAGGTCTCCCTCCTTACACTCTGCTTCATCCCCTTTAAGTCTTACAATCCCCCCCCGGCTTTTTTTCTTTCGCTGATGTACCTACAGAATGTCTTGTCCTCTTTCTTCACTGTCTGTGCTAATCCCTCATCGGTCTGCGCCTTTGTGGTCCTAACAGCCTTCCCCGCTTCCCTGTCTTCCTCCCTTTAGGTCCCCTTATAGTTCCTGAAACTCACCCTTTTAGCCCTTACTTTGTCTGCCACCTCTTTCGAGAACCATAGTGTCTTTCTCCTTCTCTTTCCTTGGACACCAACCTGATTGCTTGATGCATTGGTTTGTCACTTCCACTATGGCTCCTTTTAGTTTCCTCCACTACTATTTAAATGTGCTGCTTCATTTAGTTTGGGCAGGATTGAGGGATTCTAGCTAGTGAGTTTGTGACTGTGTGTTTGAAATTGAATTTGAGGTCTTTTCTTAACTGCCATTTCAGTGTGCTTTTCCATTTAGTTTCAGCAGGATTGAGGGATTCTAGCTGATAAATTTGTGACTGTGTGTTTGTAATTGGCTGCGTCTGGACCATGTGGTTGTAATTGGCTGTGTCTGGACTATGTTGAGTGGAGTGAGGAGCCACTGCCAGAGGACTCCTTGGCTGATTGTTTTGGACACAGCCTGTGGTGTAGTCCCACCTTCCCGCCCCACAACCCACCCACCCAAGGGCTCACCCTACATTTATAGGGTGGGTCCCATAGGGTCTTGCAACATCCTGCATCCATACAGGAAGTAGCAAATAGAGAAAGCTTAACAAAAAACACAAATATCTGGGAGATAACAAATAGCCGTCTTAAGCAGGCCGTAGATTGAGGTGGGAAACAGACATGATGGGAGTGGTGCAGTGGTTGTGGAGCAGCTGTCTTCAGGGAGATGCTTTGGAAGCTGCGATGCTGCCCTATCTGCAGGCACCTCTCTGGGCTGAGAGAGGAGGTTGCCTATCTCTGAGCAGAGTTGGCCAAGCTGAGGCGGCATCCACCCCCACCCAGAGACCACTGGGTTCACAATTTGTACCTCAAAGGATGCAGGGGAAGAGGAGTGATTGAACTATGGTTGGCTCAGGGAGGGTGAGGGAGGGAGGTTGAAAGCACATCCCCCAACCAGTCCCGCTTAGTAACTCCTACACTGTTTTGGAGGAATGGGAAAACCCCAGTCATGAACCTGAGGCTGGGACCAGGGAGGATGGGAGGGTCCTATAGGATGGAGCCCCAGGGAAGGGAGGCAGGGAACCCTGGAGGAGGGAAAAGCTTCTCCTAGTGGGGGACTCTGCTGTCCAGAGAGTGGAGTTAGGGACACCTAGCAGGGGAGAGAGGGAGGTCAAGTACCTCGCAGGAAGCACTGCTTGGAGGGATGGGAAGCAGATACATCGGATTGCTATGGCAATAGCTAGGAGGGAGCAACTGGATGTCATTGCCCACCTGGGAACCAATGACCTGGCCAGGAGAAGGGTGGAGTTAGCCAGAGTCCAGGTGGATTTCAGGAAGCCAAGGGAAAACCTGAAACAGATAGCATGCTCTGTCTCATTCTTGGAGGTGCTACCTGTCCAGGGCACAGGGGAAGCTAGGGCACTACACATCCGTACCTTCAACTCCTGGCTGAAGGGTAGTGTGGAAGGGAGGGTTTTGACTTCATAGGGGACTGGGGCCTGACCTGGGCAGATGCGAGTTTATATGAGGATGATGGCCTGCATCTGTCCGAGAAGGGGACCTTGGTCCTTTGTGAGAAGTTTAAATGCTTCAGCTGTGAGCATTTAAACTGGCCAAGTGGGGAGAGCCAGGAGGGTCAGGAGGCTTAGGAACTCCCCCCCCCCCATGGGAAAATGCAGGAAGATAAGTTGACTACAGGAACAGCTAAAGCAGGCAGGGAGGGCCAAGCAGGTGTAGAATGTATAACGAGTGATACTGGGGCGGGGGGGGGAGCACATAGGAAAGGAAACCTGGGTTGGGGGAAGATGCTGGAGAGGGAGAATAAAAGCAGAGGGAGGGCAAACTGTAAAACATGAAAGATCATCACAATTGCCTGTAGCCTAGGAAATAAGATTCCAAAACTGGAGGCCTTGTTGGCAGATGCAGACCATGACATAGCAGCAATAATAGAGACATGGTACTCTGTTAATCATGGCTGGGAAGTCAGTGTACCAGGCTATACACTGCTTAGGAGGGACAGGGAGGTTAAAAAGGGTGGGGGCATTGTCCTGTACATCAGAGATGGTATAAAGGCTGTAGAAGTTCAGGGAAGACAGGGGGAGGTCGAGGTAATGTGGGTAACCCTGGAGCCAGGGAATGGAACAGCCATATGCACAGGGGTGATCTACAGACCTCAGGCACAGAGGGAGGAAGTAGATAGGGAACTAGTGGAGAACATACATGACATGGTAGCTAAAGGCAAAATCCCACTACTGGGGGATTTCAGTATGTTGGACGTGGATTGGGCCACCCAGGTGGCTGCTTCAGCCAGGAGCACAGCCATCCTAGAATCCCTGCAGGAGGTTGGACTCAGGCAGCTGGTGCATTAGCCAACCAGGGCAAGTCAATTCTGGACTGGGTATGGACCAATGGGAACAGAGTCAAAGAAATACAGGTGGAAGGGCAGCTGGGGTCCAGTGACCACCACATGGTGTGGTTCAGCATGGAGGCATGGACCCAATTAAACCACACAAGGGCAGGAGTATTAGATTTCAGGAGGGCAGATTTCACTGAAATGGGGTAGATGTATACAAGCAGTCCTGGGGAAGGGTGGGGTAATAGAGGGGGTGGAAGAACAATGGGAGAAACTGAAAGGAGCCATAGTGGAGATAACAAACCAATGCGTTAGGATAGTGACCAAAGGGAAAAGAAGAAGGAAACCACTGTGGTTCTCCAAAGAGGTGGGGCAAAAAGTCAGGGCTAAAAGGCTGAATTTCAGGAAATATATGGGGAGCCAAAGGGAGGAGGACAGGGAGATGTACCTTGAATGTCTAAGGGAAGCGGGGAAAGCTGTTAGGAGGGTGACTGTGCAGACAGAAGAGGGCGTTGCATGGTCTGTAAACAAAGGGGATAAGGCATTTTATAGGTGCATTAGTGAAAGAAGAAAACGGGGGTGAGGCTGAAAGGGGAGAAGGGAGAGCGTAGAAGGGGATCTGGACAAGGCAGAAATACTGAACAAATACTTCTCCTCAGTATTCACCAAGGAGGGAGGGTCAAGGACCACAGTTGGGTTGCAGAGACAATGGGGGAGGACAGCAGTCCATTCACAGTGGAGAGAGTTCTGGAAGAACTCACAAAGCTGAAGGTGGATAAGGCCTGGGGCCAGACGGCATCCACCTGAGGATATTAAAGGAGCTGCGAAGGGAACTAACAGTGCCTGTGCGGCCCTGTTCACAGAGTCACTCAACACAGGTGTCATTCCAGAGGACTGGAGGAGAACATATGTAGTCCCTTTGCACAAAAGCGGCAGCAGAGAGGAGGCGGTGAACTACAGGCCAGTCAGCCTCACCTCAGTGGTGGAAAAAATCATGGAGACACTGCTGAAAGAAAGGATAGTGGCACATATGGAATCCAGAGGTGCTCAGGATCTGAGGCAACACAGATTCACAGCAGGAAGGTCATGTCAAACAAATCTAACAGATTTTTTTAATTGGGTGACTAGGGAAATAAATCAGGGAGGGGTGGTAGACGTAGCCTACCTAGATTTCAGCAAAGCCTTCGACAGCGTCCCACATAGAAGGCTGATTAACAAGATGGGAAGTCTGGGCATGGGAGACAAGGTGGTGGACTGGGTAAGGAACTGGTTAACAGACAGGAGACAGAGGGTGGTGGTAAATGGAGTACAATCTGGGGGTGACCAGTGGGGTACCACAGGATCAGTACTAGGACCAGTCCTGTTTAATGTCTTCATTAGTGACTTTGCAGAGGGGCTAGAAGGAAAGGTCTGCTTCTTTGCAGATGACACCGAGATCTGCAACAGGGTGGATACTCCAGAAGGGGTGCAGAAAATGAAGAGGGACCTGGAGAAGCTTGAAAGATGGTTGGAGATGTGACAACCGAGGTTGAATGCAAAGAAGTGCAAAATAATGTACCCGAATAGAAGGGACCCTGGGGAGAGCTACAGGTTGGGGGGAGGAGCTGACTGCCACCAAAGAGGAAAGGGACTTAGGGGTTATCATCTCTGATGACCTTAAGGTACCAACGCAGTGCACAAAGGCAGCAAGGAGGGCCTGTGGCATGCTGGGGTGAATAAGCAGGGGTATCACTAGCAGGAGGTGGTAATTCCATTGTATAAAACATTCGTAAGGCCTCACCTGGAGTACTGCATGCAGTTCTGGAGGCCACACCTGTGCAAGGACATAGATAAGGTGGAGACTATCCAGAGAAGGACAACAAAGATGGTGTAGGGCTTGCACCACAAAACATATGAGGAGAGACTAAGGGACCTCAATATGTACTCACTGGAGGAGGAGAGGAGAGGAGACAGCGGGGGGACATGATTGAAACTTTCAAGTACCTCAAGGGCATAAACAAGATGCAGGTGGGGGACCTTTTCCAATGTAAAAAAAGTACTAGAACAAGGGGGTAGATTAAGGGGTAATGTGAGGATGTTTTTCTACACTGAAAGGGTAGTAGATGCTTGGAATAGTCTGCCACAGGAGGTAGTGAGGGCAAGCACAGTGGAGGGGTTTAAGCATGCCTGGGACAGGCACAAGGGAAGCTTGAGAGGGAAGGGAAGGGAGTGATGAAAAGCCATTGATCACATAGGGTCAGTGGCCACATACAATGTATAGTGCCTACGGGCAGCCTGGATGGGCCTAGCAGTCCTTATCTGTTGACAATTTCTATGTTTCTATGTTACCCTCCTCCTACCTTCCCCTTCTTCAGGGCTACTCTGATACATCTCCTAATTTCAGCGAAGTCCACCCTCCTGAAATCTAAAACCTTCACCTTTGTGTGACTTAACTGAGTCCCTGTCTCCATGCTAAACCACACTATGTGTTGGTTGCTGGACCCCAGTTGTCCTTTTACCCAGACCTCTACAACTGTCCCCATTGGTCAGTACCAGGTCCAGAATTGCCCTGTCTCTGGTGGGATCAAGCACTAACTGCCTGACACCTGCCCCCTGTATGGAATCTAGGATGCCTCTGCTTCTTGTTGAAGCAGCTGCCTGGGTGGTCCATCCACGTCCAGCATATTGAAATCCCCCAGCAGCAGAACTTCACCTTTAGTTGCCATCTCATGTACTTCATCCACTAATTCTCTGTCCACTTCCTGCCCCTGTGCCGGAGGCCTGTAGATCACCCCTGTGCGTATTGCTGTGCCATGGCCTGGTTCAAGGGTGACCCACAGTGCCTCGGCCTCACCCTGTCTACCCTGCACCTCTGTCGCCTTTATGCCCTCTCTGACATACAGGGCCACCCCACCACCTTTTCTACCCCCCTATCCCTCCTGAACAGAGCATAACCTGGTACATTAATATCCCACCCATTATTAGCAGTGTACCATGTCTCTGTTATCGCTGCTATGTCTGGGTTTGCCTCCGCTAACAAGGCCTCCAGGTCTGGGATTTTATTTCCCAGGATACGGGCATTTGTTACCATGACCTTCCATGTTCTGCAGCCTATCCTCCCTATGCTTCTGTTTTTGCACTCCTGCCTCTCTCCCCCCCCCAATTATCTTTCTTTTGTGGCTTCGATTCCTCTGCTTCTCCCTTTCTGCCTACTTCAGTTGTCCCTGTCATCAACTCACTTTCCTGCATGTGCCCGGGAGTGATACTAAGCCTCCTGACCTTCCTGGCTTCCTCACCTTGCTAGTTTAAATGCTTGCTGCTGAAGCATTCAAACTTCTCACTTAGGACTAAGGTCCCCTTCCCGGATGGATGCAGGCTGTCCTCTTTATTCAGGCTTGCATCCTTCCAGGTGGGGCCCTAGTCCCCCATGAAGCCAAAACCCTCCTTTCTTTTTTTTTTTAATTAAAAGTGTATTAACTTTTCGCAGTACATAACCACAACATCAGTCAATCAGAACATATACAGCAACAGTGAATGTCAAGAAAATCCACCCCCACCCAGCCCCTCCCTCCCGCTCCCCTCTCCCTCACCCCAGTCCCTTTCCTTAGCACGCCACCCTCATCACCAGTTACCTGGCTATTTGGAGTGTAAAGTACCCTAAGCAGTTTACAAGGAATATAAGGTGTAAAAGGGGCCCAGATTTTCTCAAACCTTGACAGACGATTATTGAGGCTGGCAATATTTTTTTCCATCCTGAGATTGGCCAGTAACTCTTGCAGCCACTCGTTATAAGTAATAATATCCTCATACTTCCAGTGCCTTAATACAAGTTTCTCAACTGACATGGAGATGAGGGCCATGTGGTATTTTCAGATAATGACTTCAGCCTCTGTAAAATCACCTAGTATACAAATATTAATTGTGAACAAGTCTTCTAAGCCTAGTAGTATGTCTGCTTTTTGCTTTATATGTGCCCAAAGTGGGGCTTCTTTGGGACAATCCCAAAAAATATGAAGTAGGGTGCCTTCAGCCTGCTGGCAGCCAGTACAATGGGAGGGCATTGAACTGTTAATTTTAGCCAGCTATACCAGAGTGAAATGAAGACTGTGCAAAATGCAAAACTGCATAAACTGGAGTCTATCTTGGGTCACAAATTTATGGCATCCCTTCCATAATGTAGTCCACTTAATGGGTACACCCGGCAACTGAGCTGACCAGTAAGCAGTAGGTCTATTAATCGATGGGTAGGCCCAGTCATAAAGAGAGCAAAGATCTTGGATACTGCATGTGGGGGTTCAGCCAGGGTAGTTAACTCTGTGTGAAACTGGAATTTAGGGATATGGGGAATTGGAGATCTGAAAAATTGTACCAAGACATGTCTCAGTTGATAAACTTTGAAAATTGAAGTACAGTTGATACCAGATTTGTGAATAATCTCTGGGGATGTGAGCCTGGCACCATCTTTATTTGTGAAGTATGTGATAGGGAGGGAAGCTAGTTGGGGCAGCCAAGATTGGGGGATAATTTTCCCATCAATTTTGAAATTAGGGTTGCCCATAAAGGGCTAAGTAATGTCCTGTACATTGTTGTACTTTAAAAAGAAATAGAGTTGAGAATGGACTCTGACAGAAATACCTATTGGAAAAGTGTGCAGGGTTGGGGGAAGAGATTTGAGTGGCGTATACAGAAGGGTAGTTGGGGAGAGACCATGCGAGTGTATTTGATTGCTTTGAGTGCAGAGTCGGAGAGGAATATGAGCCGGTGTGTCCTGGTGTGTTTCCGGAGCTATCCACCTGGAATATTTGCTGGCATGACTAGCCCAACGATATAAACCTAAATGTGGAAGTCTTAGCCCACCCCGGCTTTTAGGGGCAGCTAACTTATGGTATGCTAATCTTGGAGGCTTACCAGCCCATATAAAACCAGTAATATAACTGTGCACCTTTCTGAACCAGTGAAGTGGTAACTAGACATTTAGTAGATTGAGGGAGTAGAAAAGCCTAGGAAAAACAGTCATCTTCACCAGGTTAATTCTTCCCCACAAAGTGAGGGGTAGGAGGGACCATCTCTTCATGTCTTGGTAGATGGTTTGAAGGGTATTGTCCAGGTTATTAAGGTTCTTGTGATTAGATTCACTTCTAGTTTGGTCAATCCCCAGATATCTAAGAGTCTTAGGAGCCCAAGTAAGACCCAGGGCCGTGATTACATGCTTCTGGGCCTTATGATTTAGAGGAAAGACTACCGTCTTTTCAATGTTCAGTTTATAATTCAGCAATGAACTGAACTCTTCAATTGTTCTTAGCATGGGGGGAAGGATGTAGCAGGATCCGAAATTTGGAGTAGAAGATCGTCTGCATAAGCGGAGACCTTGATCTCGTGCCGTCCTATAGTGATACCCTGTATTGATGGACATGCCATTAATCTGTGAATCAGGGGTTCTAAATATAGATTGAACAGCAATGGGGATAGGGGGCATCCCTGCCTGGTGCCAGGCTGGAGTGGAAACTTGGTAGAATTTTCCCCATTACAATAAATACAGGCAGTGGGGAAATTATAAAAAGCTCAGATCCATTGCAAAAATTTTGAAGGAAAACCAAAGGAGGCCATTGCCCTGAAAAGGAATTGCCAATAAACTCTATCAAAGACCTTCTCCTTATCGAAGGAGACTAACACTGCAGGAGAGGAAGCATCCCTGGATGTTGAGAAGATGTGAGCCAGAGTCCGTAGGTGATCAACTGACGATCAGCCCCTCATGAAACCCACTTGCTCAGGACCTATGAGGCTTGGCAGCACTAGACTAGTATGGTCAGCTATGATCTCAGCTAAGATTTTGGTATCCTGATTTAGGAGATATATCAGCCTGTAGCTGGTAACCAGGTCACCCCTCTTTCCCAGTTTGTGTAGTAAAATGATCACGGCCTCGTAAAGAGAGTTTGATCAGTCAAATTGCTGGACAGGATATAGTGGAAAAGGGAATTATGTAATGAGGTGAGTTTCTCCATAAAAGATTTATAAAAGTTTGAGGTAAATCCATCCGGACCTAGAGCCTTCTCAGAGGAAAGGTCCTTAATCACCTTGAGAATCTCAGCTTCCGAGATGGTGGACAGAAGAGAGAGGCCCTGTGATCTTGAGAGGTTGGGAAAATGAGAGCTTCCCAAGAAATCATCGAACACCTGGGTCTGGGGAGGGTTTACCATAGTGCTGTAAAAGTTATGATAGTAGTTTTCAAATTCAGCTAAAAAATCGGAAAGGGAGGTTTTGAGGGATCACCAGCAGAACGAATGGCACTAATCAATCTAGATGTTTCCTGTTTTTTAACTCTGAGAGCCAACAAATGACCTGCCTTTTCCCCATGATCCATGCAGTTGGCCTTAGCCTTTAGAATGGCGTACTCTGCCTTCTCATGTAGAAGCTCAGAGTAAGCCTCCCTGTGCTTTGTAAGATCTTGCCAGAACTGGTCCAGGATCGAGGTGATAGTTGGGCCTCCATAGCTCTAATCTGGGAGAGTGTGGTCAACAAATGCTCATCCTGTTTCTTTTTGCAGGAGGAGGCTAAGCCTATCAAAATCCCTCTAAGACAGGCCTTCAGGGGGCACCATTCTATGTCTGGCTTTCTAGTGGACCCCTTGTTAGTGTCAATAACTTGATCTATGTAGTCCAAAATAAGATAGATCGATTTGGCATCTTTAAGAATTTGGTTGTTTAATCTCCAACTCCCACCAGCTTAAGGGAGTAAAGAAAAAGGAAAGTTTACAGGTAACTACAGCATGATCTGAGGGGGGACCTGGGAGAATATAATAGTCAAGTACTCCAGGCAGGATTTTCGGGAGAGGAGAATATAAACAATACGAGAGGAGGTCCCGTGCACAGAGGACGTAAATGTGAACTTTCTGGTCGAGGGATGAAGGACCCTCCAAATGTCACATAAACCGAGATAGTCAGATAGATCCCTCAAAGCACGCTGTGCAGGGGAAAGGCCTTTGAGTCCCATTCCGCAGTGGTTGAGACCAGGGTCAAGGGGAAGATTCCAGTCCCCTCCTTATATTATTGGAAGGTCTAGGAAAGGTGATAAGGTATGTAGAAGTTGTATTAAAAAAATGAGGGGGATTGGTATTAGGGCCATAAATGCTGCCTAGGAGGAGTTCAGCAGTATGGAGAAGCCCTCTGATAAAGATGTATCTACCTTGGGGATCGCAAATGGTCTGGGTGGAGACAAAAGGAACTGATCTTGCTAGCAAAATCATTACTCCTCGACTGTGGGTATTGCCCCCTGCTGAAAAAACCTGACCAATAAAGTGCCTTCTCAATCTGTTTGCTTCTGAATCCAGCAAATGTGATTCTTGAAGGAAAATCACATCAGCCTTTTAAAGGTTTAGGTGTTTTAAGATTTTGTACTGTTTGGTTTTGTGTCTCACCCCTCATACATTCCATGTGACAAAAGTGAGTTGCCTAACCATTATCCTGTTTGAAATAGGGCACAGGATCTGCCAAGTATACTATAGGTGGGACCCTCTTATCGCTCCTAGAACCTGTGCCTGCCATGCCTAACCCTCCCTCCCCCACCTATGAGGTAGCCAGCCCAACCAAAAATCCATGAGTGAAATTTGTACATGATAGACAGCAAATGTAAACTTAAAAAAACCTTGATTCACCCTGTCCACCCCCCACCCCCTCCCCCTTGCTGTCATGGTCCATGATGAACAGTACACCGACAATTAGCCCCCTCTCCAGCCACCCTTGCACCCATGTGATAAGCAAATCAGATATGATAAACTAACATAGTTACTTACTAACAGGCCCAACTGACCAAGCATAGATTAAAACAAGGAAAGTCAAATGACTATCTAAGCCCCCAAATTTTAACTATCTGAGGGCTTCATCTTCAACATAGAGAAAAGCACTACAGGTTAATCTAGTTAGCCCATACTACAGCTTAGAACATAAAACATAAACATGGGGCTTCTGAAGATAACCCCCCCCGACAGTTCCAAAGTTCACTGGGTGGAGGTAACATGGTATATGAACTATAAAACAGAATCCCTCCTTTGAGAGTAACAAACTCTGATGCTGTACTTGCAGAGCCTTGCACAGTGAAATAGAAGGTTGCAGCTACCGAAACATTAAGGTGAAAGTTTAATTAAAAGGAGGGGTTTAAACACTGAAGAGTGAATAAAGATACACCCCTAACTAATCCCACAACAACACTGCCAACCTAGCAACTGAACTGAATTAGTGGATAAAACAAGTCCAACAGCAGAGTAGAGCTGAAAGTGAATCCTGCGGCTGGCTCTGGGCTCTCTGTAGCGGCAGAAATCACATAGTCCAAAAATTTGAGAGGGTAGAGCCAGCCGCGTGATCGTGTGAGCAAAGTAGGAGGAGGCTGTCTGCATGGGGAAGTGGTGAGCCAGATCCAGTAAAGCTCTGGTGGATGTGAGAACATGTCGCCATATATTCTGAAGGTCTGGCGCTTCTCAGAATTTAAAAAAGGAGGAAGCAATCCCCACAACGATCGGCGCTCCTAGAAGGGAAATCTGAGTTCAGCCAAATGCTTTCCCATATGAAGGAAACAGGTCAGACAACCAAAGTTCCCAATATGTGACCTTGCCAAGAGGTGTTAGTGGATACAGATAGCAACTGAGAATAAGAAGTAGACCCAAGTGATTTTACTGTAGTGACTCGGTGATCTTTCAGCTTTAAGGGATCTCTGAATAGATCAGGGAGAGCAGGTTTAAGCCCACTAGCTGCAGATTCCACTTCATCATAAGTGACCCAGCTGCCCGACAAGAGAACTTGCAGTCTCTCAGGGTACCCCATCTTAAATCTGATACCAGCAGCGATGAGCTTGGTGACCAAGGGATGGAACGATGCCCGTCTTTGCCACATGGTAGTGGGGAGGTCTTGGGCAATCCGGATTTTAGTGCCTTCCCATTTAATCTCCTGGGTTTCTCTCACCTTCGGTAAAAAGTATTGTCGCTCCAGAAAATTCAAAAAGTGAAAGATGAGGGGACGTGTGTGTGTGGGGAGGTGCACCCAGTGGAGGCATCGGGCAGAGGGCATGCTGTGCTTGCTCGATAATGTACTTGGGCCCGAAAGGCGATGAGCCTGCTGTTTTCTCAACAAACTTTTGAGTGAAGTCTATGGGGTCTGCACCTTCTTCTTTTTCTGGGAGGCCAATGAGCACCGCGTTATTCCTACGGCTGCGGCCTTCCAGGTCCTCGACTTTAGCTTCCATTTTTGCAATCCGCTGCTGAGCTACGGCAAGGTCTGGGTTAAATTTAGATTCCCTTTTCTCCAGGGAGTGCAGTCTGGCTTCGTTATCAGATGTTCAGCTGGAAATCTCTTCCATCGCCTGAGACAGGGATTTCAGCTCAGAGGTAATTAAGTTGAGCTTGTCCCGAAATGGCTTGAACTCCTCTAGAAACCTCTCCAGGGTGAGAGGTTTGTCTCCTTGGGGTGATTGTCACTGAGCTCTGGGCGTCGAAGGAGGAGGAGGCCCTGGATTTTTTGTTGGCCTTCTCTGGAGTTGAAGGACGAGTATGTTTTGGTACAGCCTTCTTCATCTCAACATCCATTAGGCTTGTAAATCACTTCGGAAGGATGCAGATGGATTCACAAACTGGTAGAGAGACTTTTAGAAGCAGAAGAGCACTGAAAATTGCAGCAAAATATAGTTTTTCTGGCTCGGGTGGCTGAAGCAAATGGAGGAGGGCTGCTAGCTGGTGCTCTGCATCACGTGACTCCCCAAAACCCTCCTTTCTAACCCCAGATATTCTTCAGTATTCCTAAGTCTTGTAGTCAGCCTGTAGAATTGGACTGCCCAGAGGATGGAACATATGTAAATGATGGAATCATCATTGGCTCATGCCAACTTTCAAATGCTGCCCTTTCTTACTGCTGCGTTCTGAATCACTCAGATTTCATTCTACGCCTGCTAGTGAAGATGCCTCGGAGAGATCTCATCAGTCATCACCGATTTCATTGTTTTTCTTCAAAACAAAGTAATATTTAAAAATGTTCTTCATCTACTGCCTTTCTTTCCTGTTTTAGTTAGTAATGCTAGCTAGTTTTAGTTTTTTGTTTAGTTTTAGCGGTTTCTCTCAGTTACTCGGAACTGTCGAGGGACCGACCTTCCGCTAGGTTTCTTTTATATTTTCTTTGTATTTTATTGTTTATTCTTATATTTTGTAGTCTAATTTTCGGTTCTGGGCCGAGACTTAACTGTTCATTCAAACAACATGAAGCCTTGCTGTATTCTGACTATATGCAGTTAGCCCTTCCAGTTGACCTGCCACGGAGATGAAAGACTTAACTCTATGCACATGCATAGAATGTTGAGCTTGAGTTTGGTTTTCAAACTTCTGTCCCTGGTTCATTCTTTGTAACCCCCAGATTCTTTACTCCGCCTGCCTGTGAAGTCGCTCTGGAGATTTCTCCTTGCTCACTTTGGTTAAAGTATCGGTTTTTCGATGGTTTCTTCAAACCGGGTTTTATTTTCAGTTTTTCAAGCCTCTGTCCCTCGGTACAGGTTAGACTAGACTTGTTGTACTTCAATTTCGGTAAGTTTTCGGATTTTCCTTTCGGCTCGTGTAACCAAGACAAAACCTAGGAAAGCTTGGTTCTTTTTAGGTAAAGTCTTTTAAGTTGTAGATTTTAGTTTGGGATTTGGTTTGTTTTTGGTTTTAAAAAAAAAACAGACTTTTTCTCATTTTTTTAATCGACTGTTGAACTGGTATTAACCGAAAACAAATTTTAGTTACTCTGGCCTGACCGTCACCAAAGGGTAACTTGGCTTATCCATGCTTATTATGTCAGAGAAGCCCAAGAAGAAAACTGGTCCCACTGGGTTTTAGCACTGCACAGAGTATGGGGAGGAGTTTGCCAAGGCTGATCCCCACCTTATCTGTGTTTACTGTTTGGGGTTTGACCACCTGAAAACAGACTGCCAAATTTGTAAGAAGTTTCCTAAAGCCATGTTAGATAAGCATTTGTCTAGGCTTAGGGAAAGAATAGCCGAATAGTCTGCTTATCCGAACGGCCAGTCTGGTTCAGCTCCTGAGGGAGTTGGGGAACCGGAGGAGGTGCCTTCTGACCAGGACAATACCTCCTCAACTAAGAGAAAGGCAGATACCGAGGAGTTGGTAGCTGCGAAAAAGAAAAGAAAAATCCACCGGTTCAAAGCCAACGGTTGCAGCTCCAACCGCGGAAGAGATTGCTAAAGCTATACAAATTGTACAATCTTTACAAACCAGAGCAGGTGAACCAAGACTGGGTCATAAAACACATACTTCGGTTTAGTCACCTGCCAGTTCACTTCCCACTGGTTCATATGCTCTGGAGGCTTACTATGAGCTTGAGTGGGAGGGAGAAGAAGAAGAAGAGGAGGAGGAGGAGGAGGAGGAGGAAGAAGAATATTTGGGTGAACCCATTGCGCCTGATGTTTCCCCTGATAGGCCAGAGTCTGTTTCTCCTCCTAGGCTGTCTGGGGAATCCTCCTCTCATTATTTATTCTTTAGAAAGGTTGCTGATACTTTGCAGTTGCCTACTCTGGAGGCAGCTGAGGAAGAGGAGGAGCTAGACTACGTTGAAATGATGAATGTTCCTAACATTAAGAGACTTTCAATACCTCTGCACGAGTCTCTTAAGAAATAGACAAACAAAAATTCTGCAGCTGCCACCCTCCATCCTCCCGTGGATAAAAGGATGGACAAGAAGTATATGCTGTCTGGCAATGGTACAGAGTTCTTGTATAATCACTGTAGTCATGTAGAGGTAGTTCAGGCTGCTCCTGTGATAAGGCTGGCATTCCCCTGGCTTCTCACTCTCCTGAAAATGACTCTCAAAAGATTGACGCCATGGTCAAGAAGCAGTATTTGGCTGCTTCACTGGGTATTAGGCAAGTTTGTTACATGGCATATATATCCAGATATCAGAAATCCAGATGGGAGTCTGTCCTTGAGCTGGCCAAGACTGCTCCACCTCAGTTAACTAAGGATGTGGAACAAGCAGTCAAGGATGGCATTGAAGCTTCCAAAGTTCAATTTCATTTAGCTGTAGATTCAAATGATGTATCCACTAGGGTCATGGCTACTGCTGTTGCCCTAAGAAGATTTTCTTGGTTTAGATGTACCAATCTTTCCCAGGATACCCAATCAAAAGCTATGGATTTCCCTGTTGTCCAGAATTCTGTGTTTGGTGAGCAGATAGAATCATACATGAAGAAAATGGATGAGTACAGGGTGACTTACGAGAGTGCAGCTGCTAAGGAAAAGGCTGCAACTCCACAGAAGCAGCAGGCTAAGCTGGGCAGAGGCAGGCCTTATCAGAGGCTTTTCTACCAGGCCCAGGCGTTCCCTGCTTACCAGTAGTCAAGAGGGTATTTCAGGGGTAGAGGCAGGAGAGGTGTAAGCAGGGCTGCATCCACCTATCAGTCTAGGATTCCTGCCAAGCAGACACCTTGATGTGTCAGTCAGGGCCACCTCCCCATTGCCAGTAGGGGGCAGGCTGGCTCACTACTTCTAAGCCTGGCAAGCCATTACCGTGGACAAGTGGGTCCTGGAAGTAGTGAGCCAGGGACTTGCTCTAAGTTTCAAACAATTTCCAAGAACAAGAGCAAGGTCATTCAATCCTGCCAGCAATTCAGAGACAACTTTTCTGGAAGCAGAGGTTACCACACTTCTGGAACACAAAGCTGTGGAACCTCTTCCTTCTCTTCACAAGGGAAAAGGGTTGTACTCAAGATATTTCCTTACCCTAAAGAAAACTTGAGAGTGGCAGCCCATTCTAGATCTGAGGTATCTCGACAAGCATCTGACAAAACCCCAAATTCAAGATGGTGACCCTAACCATGAGCCTTCCTACCCTGAGGTAAGGAGACTGGTTGGCTTCCTTGGACCTCAAGGACGCTTATTTTCATTATTCAATCAGACATTCTTACAGAAAGTACCTAAGGATCGAATTGCCCTCAGGCCACTATCAGTTCGGGGCAATGCCCTTTGTCCTTACCGTGGCCCCCAGAGCATTCACAAAATGCCTGGCAGTGGTTTTAGCTCACCTGAGAAGGCAAGGAGTAACTGTGTTTCCCTACCTGGATGACTGGCTAGTCGTGGAACACTCCCCCCAACAGGTAAGGGAGGCCTTGGGTCTGGTGCAGGATATCCTCATATCCTTAGGATTCCTGGTAAACTTAAAGAAATCAGTGCTGGAACCTGTCCAGATCTTAGATTTCATAGGAGCAGAGCTGGACACAGTTCAGGCAATGGCTTTCCTGCCAGTTGGAAGATTAGACAACCTCATTCAACTGGCAAACTCTTTTCATCTACATGTGTCACGTCCGGCAAGACACTTTCTCCAGCTCCTGGGACACATGGCAGCATCCACAGCAGTGGTTCCAAGAGCCAGGTTTCAGATGAGGGATATTCAGTTTCACCTCAGGTCCTTTTGGTCCCAGACAAGGGATTCCCTGTCCAAGGTGGTCCCAGTGACAGCCACCTTGATACAGGCATTACAGTGGTGGAAGGACAGGAACAACCTCAGGGTGGGTTTTCCATTCCTCCAGCAATCTCCTACAGTGGTTCTGACCACGTATGCTTCCTTCCCTCCTTGGATGGGGAGCTCATGTAGGGGACCACACTGCTCATGGAACATGGTCTCAACAGGAGTCTTTTCTCCACATCAACCTGTTGGAGCTCAGGGCAGTGTTCCTGGCACTTTAGTCATTTTGTAAAAAATGGTACAGGGGAAGGTGGTTCAGGTAAGGACAGACAATACCACCACCATGTACTACATCAACAAGCAGGGAGGGACAAGGTCCTCTGCCCTGTGTACGGAAGCAGTGAATATCTGTAATCTGGCTTATTCCCTAAAGACCTCACTCTCAGCTGTGCACATGCCAAGCAAGGACAATGTCCTGGCCAATGCCCTCAGCAGAATAAATCAGAGTCACTACTAGTGAGCTCTGAACAGGGAAATACTGCATGCAGTGTTCAGGAAATGGGGCACACCAGAGATAGATTGGTTTCCAGCCCCAGACAATCATCAGCTATCCCAGTTCTGTTGCAGGCTTCTAGCTCTGGTTTCAGCGCCTGTAGATGCACTGATACTGGACTGGACAGGTAAATTCCTGTATGCCTTTCCCCCATTCCCTCTGATCCTCAGAGTACTGATCAAACTCAGGAGCCAGCCATCATCAGTGATGCTGATTGCTCCAGATTGAGCCAGATTGGTATCCCATGCTGCTGTCTCTGGCAGGGGCTAGTCTGATCTGCCTCCCCAGGAGGCAAAATCTTCTGACCTCCTCTTAAGGGAGAATCTTATACCCCAACCTCAAGTCCCTCAGGCTCATGGCCTGGCTCTTGAAGACCTAGAGTATGCAGGCTTGCATCTCTCTGAAGGGGTCCTGGATATTTTGAGGGCTTCCAGAAAACCTGCCACCAGAAACACTTATACTTCCAAATGGAAGAGATTTACTATCTGGTGTACACAAAAGGAAATAGATCCACAGACAGCTGGACTGGCAGTCCTATTGGACTATTTAGCCTATCTTCATTCTTTAGGCCTCCAGCCTTCTGCTTTGAAGGTGCATTTAGCAGCTGTTTCTGCCTATCTCTCTGCAGGGAAGAGTCCTTCCCTGGCCTCTCATGCAGATCTTCAAGAAGTTCTTCAAGGGGTTACTCCACCAACACCCCCCTCATAGGGAGCCTACACCTTCAAACAACATGAAGTCTTGCTGTAGTCTGACTTATTGCAGTTAGCCCCAGTACTTGAATTGCTCTGGAGAGGAAAGAGTTAAATTCTATGCAAGGCATAGAATGTTGAGCTCGAGCTCGGCTCAAACCTCTGTCTGCTGAGATTGGAAGTGTAACCATCAGATTCTTTACTCCGTCTAACTGAACAGTCGCTCCGGAGATTTCTCCTCTGCTCACGGTTATTCCAATCCATTTGTTTATTTTCGGTTCAGTTCTATGTATGTGGTACAGTAAGTGCTTAGGTAGTAGACTAGCTGTGTGAAAAAAAAAAAAAAAAAAACTTGTGGAAATTGTAATTTTATAAACTTTTAACCGGTTCAGCTGAACCAGTTACCTTGTGTGCTACGTTTTTTCTGTTTCTTTCTTAAGGTTAAGTGTGTGGTACCGGTCCTTATCGTTTTTTAAAAAAAAAAATGTATTTTTACAGTTTTTTCAAATACCCGTAACACGATTAGAAACCGATAAGGGGGTCTTGCCTGGCTTTTGCCGAGTAAAGGATAAGTTTTGATTACTAGTATGGCTGTGTCTGAGAAACCCAAAAGAAAAACTGGGCCCACTGGGTTTCAACACTGCAGTGTGCATGGGGAGGTCTTTGCTGAGGCTGATCCCCACACCACTTGTGTTTGTTGTCTGGGGTTTGACCACCTTGATTCAGACTGCCAAATCTGCAAGAATTTCCCTAAATCCACCCTGGATAAGAGATTGGACAGGCTTAGGGAGAAGGAGGCCGAGAAGTCCGTTGATCCAGATGGCCAGCCCAGTTCGGTTCCGACCAAACCTGAAGGCGTGCCCTCGGACCAGGGCGATACTTCTTCAGGCAAAAGGAGAGCTGATTCCGAGGGATCGGTTATGTCGAAAAGAAACAGAAAGGATAAATCGGTTGGTTCGGATACAGAACCGCATGTTCCGACCGCCGAGGAGTTTGCACCAGCGATTAGGATTGTTGAATCGCTTTGTCCGGTTCCGACCGATCCAGCGCCTTCTGGCAGGCGTTTGGTTCGTTTAGTTACCCCGGTTCTGGATTATGCCCCTGAAGATTTTTATGAACCGGATGTGGAGGGGGATGATGACTACGAAGGTGATGATGATGGAATGGAAGGTCTGGATGAGCTCATTGAACTGGACATCTCCCAAGACAGGCCTTCTAGTGTTTCCCCTCCTAGGCTTTCTGAGTCTCTTCCCACTTTATGTTTTACAGGAAAGTGGCAGCAACCCTCCAGCTCCCTTTGGAAGAAGCTGTTGAGGAACAAGAGGAGCCTGATTTTGTGGAGATGATGGACATCCCAGAGTCCAAGAGGTTGTCTATTCCCCTTCATAAGTCTTTTGGGAAACAGACACAAAAACTGTTAAAAACTCCAAATTCTTTACCTCCTGTTGGCAGAAGGATGGAAAAGAGGTACATGCTGTCAGGCTTAGGTATGGAGTACTTGTACCAGCAATGCAGTCATGTTGGGGTCATGCGGGCTGCAGCCTGTGATAAGGCTAACATACCATTGGCTTCACACCCCCCAGATAAAGACTCCAGGAAGCTGGATGCCATGGCAAAGAAACAGTACATGACATCCTCCTTAGGACTCAGGCAGGCGAATTACATGGCCTATACAGCCAGGTACCAGAAGTCCAGGTGGGACACTGTACTGGCACTGGCTAAACAGGCCTCCCCCCAGCTTGCCAAGGAGCTGGAGCAGGTGGCTGCTGATGGGATTGAGGCATCAAAGATCCAATTTCATGCTGCTGTGGACTCCAATGATGTGTCGTCACGAGTCATGGCTACATCTGTGGCTCTTCAGAGAACGGCTTGGCTCAGATGTACTGGCCTTTTACAGGACACCCAGGCTAAGGCCATGGATTTCCCTGTGGTGGGTAATTCTTTGTTTGGAGAGCAGACAGAGAATTACATGAAGAAGATGTATGAATACAGGACCACCTACAGGAGTGCACAGGCCAAGGAAAGGCAGGCAACTCCTCAAAGGCAGCAAGCTAGGGGCAGGGGCAGGCCTTTTCATAGGCCTTTCTTCCAAGCACAGGCCTCCTCTCCCTTTTCTCAGAGGGGGTTCTTCAGAGGGAGAGGCAGAAGGGGGATGAGCAGGGTTGCATCCACCTCTTGGCGTAAGGCTCCTGCCAAGCAGACACCCTGATGAGTCAGCCCGGGTCGACTCCCCGATTCCTGTAGGAGGCAGGCTGGCTTACTACTTCCAGGACTGGAAGTGTGTTACCTCAGACAAGTGAGTCCTGGAGGCTGAGAGCCAGATCATTTCCACCTGCAAACATCTCTGAAACCATTGCCCTAGAGGCAGAGATTTCATCTCTACTGGCCTTAAGGGCCATAGAGAAAGTTCCTGCAATACACAGGGACAAAGGTTTATACTCCAAGTACTTCTTTACCCTGAAAAAAACAGGGGAGTGGCAGCCCATCCTAGACTTAAGATACCTGAACAAACACCTTTTAAAACCAAAGTTCAAAATGGTGACTCTGGGAATAATACTTCCCTCTTTAAGACCAGGGGACTGGCTAGCCTCCCTGGACCTAAAGTATGCCTATTTTCACATTCCCATCAGGTGCTCCCACAGAAAATACCTCAGGTTCGAACTGCCTTCAGGCCATTGCCAGTTCAAAGCAATGCCCTTCGGCCTAACATCAGCTTCAAGGGTGTTCACAAAATGCATAGCAGTAGTAGTGGCATTCCTAAGGAGAAAACATATTTCCATATTCCCATACCTGGACGACTGGCTCATTCTGGCCAGTCTCCAGACCAAGTCAAGGCAGATCTGCAAGTGACCCAGCAAGTGCTCACTTCTCTAGGATTTCTTCTCAAACTTCCCAAGACAGTTCTCGAGCCAGTACAGCTTCTGACCTTCATAGGGGTAGAACTGTATACTGTCAAAGCAAGAGCTTTTCTTCCATTGGTAAGGGTAAGGGTCATCATAGAGCTGGCTTCCTCCTTCCACCTTCTGGTTTCTCGACCAGCAAGGCACTTCCTTCAGCTTCTGGGCTACATGGCAACTTCCACTGCAGTGGTCCAAGGGGCCAGATTTCAGATGAGGGACATTCAGTTTCACCTGAGGGCCTTTTGGTCTCAGAAAAAAGACCATCTAACCAAGCATATTCCAGTGACTCAGACTCTGATCCAGGCTCTTCAATGATGGCAGGATCAGGACAATTTCAGGCAAGGAGTTCCATTCATCACTCAATCTCATTCAATGGTTCTAACCACAGATGCTTCTCTCCTGGGATGGGGAGCTCACCTGGGGGCTCTCACAGCCCAGGGAGTATGGTCCACTCAGGAGTCTCTTCTACACATCAATTTCCTGGAGCTCAGGGCAGTTTTTCTGGCCCTGTAAGCCTTCTCGGAATCAATACAGAACAAGGTGGTTCAGGTCAGGACAGACAACACCACCACCTTGTGATACATTAACAAGCAAGGAGGGACTCGGTCTATGGCCTTGTGCACAGAAGCCATGAAATTATGGTCCCTGGCTTATTTTCTACAGACCTTTCTGGTAGCAGTCCACCTTCCAGCAAAGGACAATGTGCTAGCAGATGCATTGAGCAGGATCTCTCAGGGCCATCATGAATAGTTCCTGGATCCCCTAGTGTTAAAAGTGATTTTTTTCAAGGTGGGGCACTCCAGAGATAGATCTCTTTGCAGCCCTGGACAATCACCAACTTCCTCTCTTCTGTTGCAGACCCTCAGTCTTGGGCTCAGTCCCTCTGGATGCTCTGGTTCTGGACTGGGAAGGGAAATTTCTGTATGCCTTCCCTCCTTTCTCTCTACTATTCAAGGTTCTGGTCAAGATAAGATCACAGTCTTGCAAAGTGATACTGATTGCCCCAGATTGGGCCAGGCAGCCTTGGTATCCCCTGTTGCTGTCCCTAGTAGTCCATCTTCCCCTGTCTCTTCCCAGGAATCACAATCTGTTAACCTCCTCCCAGGGGAGGATCTGGTACCCCAGCCTTCGGTCTCTCACTCTCAAGACATGGCTCTTGAAGAGTTAGAGTATGCGAATTTGCATCTGTCTCAAGGGGTTCTGAACATTCTAAAGCCTCTTGAAAATCTGCCACCAGAAAAAATTATAACTCCAAATGGAAAAGATTCAGCATTTGGTGTTCCAAGCAGCAGATATCCCTGGATACTGCTGACTTGTCTACAGTTCTGGATTACATGGTTATCTTAATTGCCTAGGCCTCAGACCAGCTACCCTCAAGGTACACTTGTCAGCTGTTTCTGCTTTTCTGTCAGTGGGGAAGTCCTCCTCATTGGCATCTCATCCTGTTTTCTGTAAATTTTTTCAAGGGATTGCTTCATACCAATCTCTCCTTTAGGGATCCTACTCCTGCTTGGGACCTTAATGTTTGCATTGTTCAGCTTATGCAACCCCCTTTTGAGCCTTTGTCTTCAGCAGAGCTTAAGTACTTGACTTGGAAAACTGTGTTCCTGGTAGCTATTACATCTGCCAGACGAATCGGTGAATTACAAGCTCTGTCAGTGGAGCCTGATTTCATCTCATTCCATGTAGATGAGGTGGTCCTTAGAACCAATAGGAGGTTCTTACCCAAGGTGGTTTCAGATTTTCATTTGAACCAATCTGTCTCTGCCTGTGTTCTTCACTGATCATTCTTCTTCAGGAGAGAGAGAAGATTACACAGTTTAGATGTTAAAAGGGCCCTTAGCTACTACATTGAACATACTAAGGCACACAGGTTTGACTCCCTCCAGTTGTTCCTGACTTATTGGGAAGTGGGAAAGGGCAAACCTGCCAGTAAGATAACTATTGCCAGGTGGATTGTCTCTTGTATACAATTCTGCTATGAGAAGCTAGGCAAAATACCATCCTCAGGCCTGAGGGCTCATTCGAATAGAGGTACAGCTGCTTCCCTGGCTGCTGCCAGGGATATTCTCTTACTACAGATACGCAAAGCAGCCACCTGGAAAACAGTCCAAACATTCACCAAGCATTACTCTCGGGATATCCAGGCTAGGAGTGATGCTCAGTTTGGTACAGCAGTACTGCAGAGCCTATTCCCATAATAGGTTTGATTCCCTCCTCCATGGAGGTACTGCCTGGTAGTCTGCAATAAGTCAGAATACAGCAAGACGTCATGTTGTTTTAAGAAAAAATTACTCACCTTAGTAATTGTGTTTCTTCTAATGGAGTCTTGCTCTATTCTGACCTGCCTCCCCTCTCAGAACCTGTTTTTTTTGGGAAGTGGGCTGGCAGGTGCAGTGTTGCACCCCAGGGGTACATTTGGGCACTCCCTCTTTTTAAGAGAGGGGGAGTGGGTTATGTTTTATTTTAATAGTCATAAGTTGTTCACTACCTGGTTTTAATTTTTGGATTTCTTGACTTGAGTCTTTTGGGGGATCCAAAATATTTGGTTGCCATTTGGCTAGTAAAACTTTACAATTTCCACACAGTGGGTTTACTTAGTATTAGCTCGTAAGAATCTGACGGTTACACTTCAAAGTGCAGCAGACAGAGGTTTGAACCGAGCTCGAGCTCAACGTTCTATGCCTTGCATAGAATTTAACTCTTTCCTCTCCGGAGCAGTTCAAGTGCTGGGGCTAACTGCAATAAGTTAGAATATGGCAAGACTCCATTAGAAGAAAATAATTATTAAGGTGAGTAATTTTTTTTCTTCTTGAGATCTGAATATCTGCATAGCACAGCTAATGCAGCCCCCATTTGAACCCATGTCTTCTGCTGAACTCAAGTATCTGACATGGAAAACTGTCGTTCTGGTAGCCATAACCACTGCAAGGAGGATTAGTGAGCTACAGGCCTTGTCAGTGGAACCCAACTACATAGCACTCCATAGGGACAAGGTCGTCTTTAGGAGAAACTGAAAATTTCTTCCAAAGATCGTCTCTGACTTCCACCTGAATCAGTCCATGACATTAGCTGTCTTCTTTACTGAATATTCTAGTTCAGGAGAATGCTGACTGCATAGCCTGGATGTTAAGAGGGCTATTAGTTACTATCTGGCTCAGACAAAGACCCACAGGAATGAGTGTACTCAGCTGTTCCTCACCTATGGAGAAGTGGGAAAGGGCAAGCCAGCCACCAAGAGGACCGTTGCTTGGTGAATTGTGTCTTGTATTCAGTTCTGCTATGGCAAACTGGGAAAAGAGCCACCAGTGAGCCTTAGGGCTCACTCTGCTAGGGGGCAGCTGCCTCTATAGCAGCTGCCAGAGATATCACCCTGCTTGAAATTTGCAAAGCAGCTACCTGGAAAATTGGTTCATTCCACTGGGGTGTCATACAAACGAGGCACACTGATGAATCCTGGTAGGGCAAAGCACATGTCTGTGTCTTCTGGTGGCACCCTTTGCAGACTGTGTGACAGGCCTTTCGGTACCATGCATTTCTGCTTAAAGTTGAACCAGCATAATATTTTGTGGTGATTTGCATATACAGCCCATAATGTTTTGCATTATGGGGGTATGTGTGATTTTGTATTTCTTTGAAACTTGGTTTCCTGGCCAATGCCCTTTGGGGTAACCCTTGCCTCAATGCTTGCGCACTAAGGTTCTTTGTGTTTTAGCTTGTTTTTTTGTTTTTATTGGGCTCACCACAACCCAACACAGATAGACCAACTTAGGGTAGCTGGTTCATTCCACTGGGGTGTCATACAGATGAGGTACACTGATGAGTCCTGGTAGGATGAAACACGTGTCTGTGTCTTCTGTTGGCATCCTTTGCAGACTGTGTGAGAGGCCTTTCGACACCATGCATTTTTGCTTAAAGTTGAACCAGCATAATATTTTGTGGTGATTTGCATATACAGCCCACAATGCTTTGCATTATGGGGGTATGTGTGATTTTGTAGTACCTGGAAAACTGTTCACACATTCAGTAAACATTACTGCCTGGTCACCCAGGCCAGGAGTGATGCCAGGTTTGGCACAGCAGTATTGCAGAGCCTATTTCCTAAGTAGATTCTGTGCCCACCTCCATGGGGCACTGCTTGATAGTCTGCATATAGTCAGAATACAGCAAGATTTCATGTTGTTTGAAGACAAAATTACCACAGTAATCTTGTTTCTTCTAATGGAGTCTTGCTGTATTCTGATCTCCCTCCCTGCCTCCCCTTCCAGAACCCAAGGGGGGGGGCACTGCACACCAGCTTTTTTAAGTGCTGCACCACTGGGGTGGCATTTTCTTGGGCATCTATGACTTGAGTCTTTTTATATGCCCTACTGTTGGGTTATTAGTCATTTGACTATTTATTTTTATCAATGTTCAAGGTTATTTAATATAGTTTAGTAGCCACTATTTTAGTACTTGTAAGAATCTGGTGGTTACATAGAATGAACCAGGGACAGGGGTTTGAAAACTGATCTCGAGCTCAACATTCTATGCATGTGCATAGAGTTAATTCTTTCCTCTCTGGGGCAGTTCAACTGGAAGGGCTAACTGCATATAGTCAGAATACAGCAAGACTCCATCAGAAGAAACAAGATTACTGTGGTAAGTAATTTTTTCTTACCACTTATTGCGGTTTCTACACAGCTGGGAACCGACCGCCCCCAAAAAATAATAATAAAGAAGGGTTTAGTTCGGGGCATTTAACTAAAATGTCAGATAAACACAAGCAGAAAACAGGCTGTACGGGTTTCAAAAATTGCATTCAGCATGGACAGGTGTTTGCCAAGGTAGACAATCATGAAAAATGCATTGTCTGCCTTGGTGAATCTCACTTCACAGCTGAATGTGATATCTGCAAAACCTTTCCAGAAAAAATGCTTGAAAAACATTTGGAAAGGTACAACAAAAAGGTTGCTGAAAAGGGCAACAGCTCTTACCAGCCTAGTCCCTGTAACAGTACGGGTGAAACTGTTAAAATTGTTTCTTCTGTCCCTGACAGGGGTGATCCTTCAAATACAAAAAGAACCGGGGAACTGGATGAAAAAACGTGTCCTTCTAAAAAATTGAAAAAGACCAAGCATATGGAGACCCTTGCTGGAAAGCTGACCAAGCTGAACTACCTTTATCTGAAGAGATAGGCCAGGCTCTGAAGGTTATTAAAATATTGCAGTGGTTGGTACCGGTTTCGGATTCTCCAGTTCCGGTTGCACCTTCCGCCCGAGTTCAGCAACCAATGCCACCGGTTCAAACCTGTAATCTGGATATACAGGACTATTAGGAATTTGAGAATTTTGTTGAGGATGAAGGAGAACCAATAGAGCCAGAGATCTCTCCTGACCTGGAGTTCAAGTCTCCCACTAGAGTCCCTGAGGATTTTTTGTCTAACCACACTTTTGTAAGAAGAATGGTAGAGGCTTTGGATATTGCTACCACTGAGGAAGTAGAGGATGAGGAAGAGGTGGAATTCCTTGACCTCATAGGGTTAACACTCATTAAGAAATGACTACTTCCTATTAAGAAGTTTCTTAAGAAACATGTTACAAAAATCCTCCAAACACCCAATTCCATTCCACCTCTTGACAAGAGGGCTGACAGGAAGTACCAATTAGACATGGAGAGAGCTGAGTTTTTATTCTTCTACCCTAGTCACGGAGGTGTTGTTCAGACAAAAAGCATGTGAGAGGGCTAAGGTGCCCCTGGCATCACACCCTCCAGAAAAATATTCAAGGAAGCTTGACAGCATGGCAAAAAGAAGGCTACCTGTTGGCTTCTTTGTCTGTCAGACAGGCTAACTACTCGGCCTATGCTGGCCAATACCACAGATCTTTATGGCAGTCAGTGCTGGCTATGTCTGAGAAAGCCCCATCTGGTCTAGCAGCTGACTTTGCTGAAACTGCAAGGTTTGGTATTGAGGCATCCAAATATCAGTTTCAAATGTCAGTGGATGCCAGTGACACTGCTGCCAGGTGGATGACCCTTTGTGTAGCCCTGAGGAGATTTGCATGGCTCAGGGCCACCAACCTATCCCAGGACACTCAAGCAAAGGCTATAGATTTTCCCCCCTTGAAAACAATGCCTAGTTTGATGAAAAAACAGAGACCCATATGAAAAAGGTGGACAAATACAAGGTCACCTACAAAAGTAACATGGCTAAGTAGAAGTCATGTACTTTATACAGGTCTTATGGAAGGGAAGGCTGAGGTATGTCCCCTTACAGTATACTAGGCCTTTCTTCCAAGCTCAAGCTATGCAGTACCAACAGTATCCCTAGCAGGGATATTTTAGAGGTAGGGGTAGAAGGGGATCCAGATGTGGGAGTCAGGCTAGCCAGGCCCAACCCCAGCCTAAACAGAATCCCTAAACTAACAGTAAAGGTCACCTCCCAGTGCCAGTAGGGGGCAGGCTGGCACACTATTTCCAGGAATGGCAAAAAATCACCAGACAAGTGGGTCCTGGAGGTGATGGGCCAAGGCTTGTTCATAAGCTTCAGGTTCTTTCCATCATTAAGAACAAGGACATACAGTCTAGCTTCACTTGCAGAAAAGAAGCTGTTGGAGGAGGTGGTAAAAAATGTGCTACTGTCAAGAGCAGTAAAACCACTTCCTCCACATGAAAAGAGAAAAGGGTTTTACTCAAGGTATTTCTTGACTAAAAAGAAAAGAGGGAGTGGCGACCAATACTCGATCTAAGGCTACTAAACAGACATTTAACAAAGCCAAAATTCAAAATGGTAACCTTAGCCATGATCTTGCCAACCTTCCAGAAGGGAGATTGGCTAGCTTCACTGGCTGTGAAGGATGCTTATTTCCACATCCCCATAAGGGAGTCTCACAGAAAATATCTCAGATTCAGACTCCCATCAGGTCACTACCAGTTCTCGGCACTGCCATTTGGCCTCACCTCCGCTCCAAGAGCCTTCACAAAGTGCCTGGTAGTGGTGGTGGCTCATTTAAGAAGGCAGGGAGTCACTGTATTTCCCTACCTGGACAATTGGCTAGTGGTGGGAAGGTCACCACAGCAGGTAAAGGAATCCCTAAGGACAACTCAGGATCTATTGAAGTCCTTAGGTTTCTTAGTAAACTTAAAGAAATCTGTTTTGCAACCAGTTCAAGTTCTACCCTTCATAGGGGTGGAACTGGACACTATAAGGAGAAGAGCTTACTTACCACAGGACAGGGTAAGCAACATCCTTCAGATTGACGGATCTTTCAGCTCAAGCAGCTCAAAACCAGCAAGGCAATTCCTATACCTCCTGGGCCATATGGCTGCAGCAACTGGCATGGTCATAGGGGCCAGATTCCAGATGAAGGACATTCAGTTCCACCTTTGAGCACATTTGTACCAAAGAAAGGACCCACTGCCAAAGCTGATTCCAGTAGTAGGGACATTACTGCAAGCTCTTGAATGGTGGCAAATAAGGGAAAACCCTCAGAGAAGGATTCCTTTCCTCCAGGAGTCTCCATCAGTAGTCCTTACAATAGATGCCACCATCCTAAGCTGGAGAGCTCACCTGGGATCTGACACCATCCAAGGCACTTGGTTAAGTGCAGAGTCACTCCAGCACATAAATCTACTGGAACTCAGAGCAGTGTTTCAAACAACATGAAGTCTTGCTATATTATGACAATTGCAGTATGACCGCTGGTTAGAACTGCTCCGGAGGTGAAATAGTTAACTTTTCCATGCAGGCATGGAACTTAGAGCGCGAGCTCAGTTGAAAACTCTGTCTGTTGTGCTTCAAACGCAAACTGTCAGATTCTTTACTCCGCCTCACTGAACAGTCGCTCCGGAGATTTCTCCTTCTGCTCGGTTCATTTTGTCGGTTTAAAAGTATTATTTTTCGTTTTTAGCCGAAATTAAACCGCAACCGGTCGGTTCAAGCTCTGTCTGTGGTAATGTAAGCACTAGATAGGTTTTACATTTATTTTTTCTGTGTGGAACTTGTAATTTGTTATCGGTTCCCATCGAAAGTACCTCAGGTTCGAGCTGCCCTCAGGCCACTACCAATTCAGAGCAATGCCCTTCGGCCTCACTTCTGCCCCAAGGGTATTCACCAAATGCCTGGCAGTAGCAGTTGCCTACCTAAGAAGGCAAAAGATTGCCATCTTTCCTTACCTGGACGATTGGCTCATAGTAGGCCAGTCCCCAGACCAGGTCAATTTACATCTTCAGATAACACAGCAACTGCTTACCTCTCTAGGTTTCCTTCTGAATCTCTCAAAGTCAGTTCTAGAGCCTGTCCAGCTTCTTACCTTCATAGGCACAGAATTGAACACACAGGAAGCCAGGGCCTTCCTTCCCCTGGACAGGGCAAAGACCCTCGTCTCCCTGGTCTCCTCATTTACCCTGCAGGTCTCCCGGCCAGCAAGGCATTTTCTGCAGCTCCTAGAACACATGGCTGCTTCCACAGCAGTTGTGCAGGGAGCAAGATTTTAGATGAGGGACATCCAGTTCCATTTGAGAGCTTTTTGGTCTCAAAGAAAGGATCCTCTTACCAAGTTGATCCCAGTAACTCAACCCTGATCCAAGCCCTCACAGTGGTGGGCAGGATCAGAGCAACCTGAGACAAGGGGTTCCTTTTGTCACTCAGTCTCATTCTCTAATCCTTACTACAGATGCGTCCCTCTTGGGCTGGGAGCTCACATGGGCGACCTCACCACCCAGGGTCTGTGGTCTCCCCAGGAATCTCTGCTCCACATCAACCTGTTGGAGCTCAGCGCAGTTTTCTAGCACTTCAAGCTTTTTCCAAATCTGTTCAGAACAAGAGTATTCAGGTCAGAACAGACAACACCACTACAATGTGGTGCATCAACAAGCAAGGCACCTCGGTTCACAGCCTTGTGCACCGAAGCGATGAAGTTGTGGTCTCTGGCTTACTCCCTGAACACCTCCCTTACGGCAGTTCACCTCCCAGGCAAGGACAATGTCCTGGCAGATGCTCTCAGCAGGATTTCCCAGGGCCACCATGAATGGTCACTGGATCCTCTGGTCTTGGTAGTAGTATTTGCCAGGTGGGGCACCCCGCAGATAGATCTTTTTGCAGCCCCAGACAATCACCAACTTCCTCTTTTTTGCTGCAGGCCCCCAGTGTTGGGCTCACTCCCCCTGGATGCCTTAGCCCTTAGTTGGGAGGGGAAGTTTCTCTATGCCTTCACTCCCTTTCCTCTCCTGTTCAAAGTGCTAGTAAAAATCAGATCCCAATCCTGCAAAGTCATTCTGATAGCTCCGGATTGGGCCAGACAGCCCTGGTATCCACTCCTGCTGTCCTTAGCAGTCCATCCTCCCCTGTGCCTTCCCAGGAATCACAATCTGTTAACCTGTGCCCAGGGAAGGGTCTGGTACCCGAATCTCTCAATCTCAAGGCTTGGTTCTTGAAGAGTTAAGAGTTTGTTGATTTACACCTTTCCCAAGGTGTAATGGATATATTGAAGGCCTCAAGGAAGCCTTCCACCAGGGCTACTTACAATTCCAAATGGAAAAGGTTTTCCATATGGTGCTCGGAAAGCATATTTCCCAGTCTCTGCTGATCTACCCACAGTCCTGGATTATATGGTCCACCTGAATTCTTGGGGCTGAGACCAGCTACCTTGAAGGTGCACTTGGCAGCTGTGTCTGCTTTTATTTCAGCAGGTAAATCCTCTTCTCTTTCAGCTCATCCTGTATTTTCCAAGTTTTTAAGGGATTGTTTCACACCAACCTCCATTCAGGGATCCTGCCCTGCCTGGGATCTTAATGTTTGCATTGCTCAGCTTATGCAACCCCTTCGAGCCCTTGTCTTCAGCTGAGCTCAAGTACTTGACTTGGAAAACTGTGTCCTGGTAGCTATCACCTCTGCCAGACGACAAGTGAATTACAAGCGTTGTCAGTGGAGCAGGAGTTTATCTCTTTTACAGAGATAAGGTGGTCCTTCGACTAACAGAAAGTTCCTGCCTAAGGTGGTTTCAGATTTCCACCTTAATCAATCTATTTCTTCCAGTGTACTTCACTGACCACCCTCCTCCGGGAGAGGAGGCTGCACAGCCTAGATGTGAAGAGAGCCCTTAGTTACTACATAGTGCGTACAGGGTCATAGGTTCGACTCTCCAACTGTTCCTCACCTATGGCAGGTTGGTAAAGGGAAGCCAGCCACTAAAGATCCATTGCCAGGTGGATTGTCTCTTGTATCCAATTTGCTACGAGAAGTTGGGTAAAGTTCCCCTCAGGCCTGAGGGCTCTCTCTACCAGAGGTACAGCTGTTTCTCTGGCTGCTGCCAGAGACATTCC
This sequence comes from Neoceratodus forsteri, assembly GCA_016271365.2. Classification (NCBI taxonomy): domain Eukaryota; kingdom Metazoa; phylum Chordata; order Ceratodontiformes; family Ceratodontidae; genus Neoceratodus; species Neoceratodus forsteri. Next base: position 1,338,123,095 of record CM057458.1, on the reverse strand, counting down.
TATTCTAGAAATATGTCAAGCAGCTACCTGGAAAACAGTTCACACTTTTACCAAGCATTACTCCCTGGACATCCAGGCTAGGGTGATGCTCGGTTTGGCACAGCGTGCTTCAGAGCCTATTTCCAAGTAGGTTCTGCCTCCTCCATGGGGTACTGCTGTGTAGTCTGCAATTGTCATAATATAGCAAGACTTCATGTTGTTTGAAGAAAAATTACTCTCCTTAGTAATGTTGTTTTTCTAATGGAGTCTCTATATTATGACCTCCCTCCTGCCTGCCACTCAGAACCTCTGTTTTGGGATGTGGGTGGGCAGTACAGGGTTGGCACTTTTTGATGCCCACCTTGTTGTTTTTCACCTACCTTTTGGGTGAATTGGTGTTGTGTTTTGCATTTTTGGTCTCCTGACTTGAGTCTTTGTTTTAGGCCAAAAATGAGTGTTTATGTTAGTAGCCAGTTGGCTAGTGTAGGTTTACAGCTTCCACACAGACCTTAGTGAGTTTTAGCTCGTAAAGATCTGACAGTTTGCGCTTGAAGCACAACAGACAGAGTTTTCAACCAAGCTCGCGCTCTAAGTTCCATGCCTGCATGGAAAAGTTAACTATTTCACCTCTGGAGCAGTTCTAACCAGCGGTCATACTGCAATTGTCATAATATAGCAAGACTCCATTAGAAGAAACAACATTACTAACGTGAGTAATTTTTTCTTCTGGCACTACAGGCTTTCGCATCTATGATACAAGGCAAGGTGGTTCAGGTCAGAACAGACAACACCACTACCATGTACTACATAAACAAGCAGGGTGGAACAAGGTCCAGCCTTTTGTGCACAGAAACAGTGAAAATGTGGAGCCTAGTTTACTCGCTCCAGTCCTCTCTGGTTGCCATTCATTTACCAGGGAAGGCCAACACACTGGCAGATGCCCTGAATCGAATAAATCAGGACCATCATGAATGGACTATCAACAGGCAGGTACTGGGGTGGTTTTCAGAAGGTGGGGCACTTCAGAGATGGAGCTTTTTGCCTCCCACGACAACCACCAATTGCAACAGTTCTGTTGCAGACCACCAGCAAGGGGCACAGTACCGCTAGATGCCCTGACGTTGGAATGGAAAAAGCTTTATGCATTTCCCCCTTCCCCCTAATCCTCATAGTTTTAATCAAACTCAGAACTCAGCCAGTTTCCATTATCTTGATAGTTACAGACTGTCCCAGGCAGCCATGGTACTCTCTGCTGCTCTCCATGTCTGTGGCTTCTCCAATACACCTCTTGAGCAGGCACAACCTGTTAACCTCCTCCCAGGGGAGGATTCTGTATCCAAACATCAGGTCCCTCAGACTCAAGACATGGCTCTTGAGGACTTAAGAGTATGCAGGCTTGCAACTCTCAGAGGGTGTCCTCAATGTCCTGAGGGGCTCAAGGAAGCCATCTGCCAAGAAGACTTATGCATCTAAGTGGAGGAGGTTCTCTATTTGGTGTGCCGACAAAGGTATAGTACCGTCTCAGGCAGAGTTACCAGCTCTGCTGGATTATCTTACTCATTTGCACTCCCTATGCCTACAACTCACTACTCTGAAGGTGCATTTGGCTTCAGTATCAGCTTATATTTCAGCTGGCAAGGGAGTTTCCTTGGCATCTAACCCCATTTTCAAGAAGTTTTTCAAGGGTTTAGCCCATCTGCACCTCCCTCTCAGGGAACCTGTGCCAGCATGGGATCTCAATATATACATTGCTAAGCTCATGGAACATCCATTTGAGCCCATGGTCTTAGCCCATCTGAAATATGTGACCTGGAAAATGGTTTTCCTGGTGGCCATTACCTCGGCTAGAAGAATCAGTGAATTTCAAGCCTTGTGTATAGAGCAAAACTATAGATCATTTCATAGGGATAAGGTATTTCTCAGAAGCTATAGGAAATTTCTCCCTAAAGTGGTGTCTAACTTCCATTTGAATCAGTCCATTACCTTGCCAGTCTTTTTCACTGCACACGCCTGTCCAGTTGAGAGTAGGCTCCACAATTTGGATGTCAAGAGAGTATTAAGCTACTACATGACTCACACTAAGGACCACAGGCAGGACAGACAGCAGCTGTTCCTGACTTATGGGGATGTAGGAAAAGTAAAACCAGCATCAAATAGTACTATCTCACACTGGATAGTTCAATGCATCCAATTCTGCTACTCAGAAGTGGGTAAGGACCCCCAGTAGGCCTCAGGGCCCACTGAACAAGGGGCACAGCTGCTACAATAGCAGCTGCAAGGGACATCCCACTATTGGAAATCTGCAAAGCAGCCACATGGAAGACAGTACACACTTTTACAAAGCATTACTGTCTGGATTTCCAGTCCAGAAGTGATGCCAGGTTTGGCATAGCAGTTTTGCAGAGTCTGTTTCCAAAACAGGATCTTATCTGTGTCAGTCTTCACCATTCATCACCTTTGGGTTCTGGCTAGAGGTCACGACCCCGCGGGATCTTTTTTTTTTTTTGGGGGGTGGGCAGAGTCGACGTACTGACGGTGCCGCCCTCGAGGCCGACGCACTGAGTGGCACTCGCGGGTTGGCCGTTAGGTGTAGTCGACCCTGACCTCCCGCCAGTTCATCTCCCGCTGTAGAGGTCGCACCTTGTGTGGAGCTGCTATCAACAGGCCTTCTCATGTCTCGACTCCAAGTCTTTGACGCCGTATATAGTTTTCTGCCAGTTCTGTTTTCACCACTACTTGACACCTCTGTGGTAAGACTGTTCCATATTTTAATTTTCAGTGACGCCGAGTCTTTGCTTGAATTGTTTTTCCATCAATCATGTCTTGGTCGGGGGCAAAATCGTTGAGCAGGCGACGGTCCCCTATGCGTTGGTGCCCGTGCAGCCACAAGTACTCCGTTACCGACCAGCATGCTCGTTGTCTTGCGTGTCTTGGCCTGCTTCACAACACGGATTCGTGCGATGCCTGCTTCTCCATGGACCGTCGTGTCATCGAGCAACGGGCATGGAAGTTTGGACAAGCTCCACTGACTTTCAGGGGACGGGCATGCACTCGGGCCAAGCTGCGGTTTCTTGGCCTTTCCTCCGGTTCCCCTCCCAGTTCTGTATTGACTGCGGAGGAGGGGGGCTTCTGCTTCTAGTAGTCTCGCCATGGCAGAAGCCCTTTCCGTGGTGCAGGAGGCCCAGTCTGTTCCCCCTGGGGAGGTGGGTGGGAGGCACCACTCTGGCAATCGCCCTTTCGGGGGTGAAAGCTCCCCCGGTGTCGTTTCCTCGGACTGTAAAGCCTGGGTCAGCACTGTCCTCGGCGCTGTCCGTTGGTGCCGTCTTGGGCCTCAGCGCCGTTTGCGGCGCTGTGGGCCCTGACGGCACCATGGTTGGCGCCGGCCCACCACTCAGTGCTGTCTCTGCCATTCATGGCATCAATGGTGCTTACGGCGCCGTGGGAGGTTCTATGGCACCGTCTTTGACCAGTTCTTGCCTCGGCACAGTTCGTGGTGCCGAGGCTGGGGATGGCACCATGTCTAGCTCTGGTGCTGCTTGCGGTGCCGAGCAAGGACATGGCGCCATGGGAGGCATCACCCTTGGTGCTGCTCGCGGTGCTGAGGGAGCTGTTGGTGCCACTGTCAGTGCCATCCCTGAATCCGGTGCGCTCGCGGCTCTGTGGGTTGGGAAGGCGCCGTTGCAGGCATCAACTCTGGTTCTGCTACCACTTTCGGCACTGTCTCTTCTTCAGGCACCATTTGCAGTGCTGTTGGGGAGTTTGGCATTGGCTCTGGTACGGGCACCCGGACTGGCACCTCCTTCGGTCCAGACAGGAGCGGGCATCCGCGTACTGTCTGGCACTGGACTTCAGTCTCTACTTCTTTGGAGACGGACTGTGAGTCTGGTTTGGACCAGCTGTCTGACTCTTTGGAGTTGGCAGCCCATGTGGATACACTGGTAGTTTCCTCGGCTGACCGGTGCCAGCCTTCCTCTGAGGAGCGGGCGGTAGCCCCCGAGTCTAGGGTCAGGGGTGCTGACCAGAAGGCAGTAGTACGGGCCACTGTTGCCCTGCAACCTGTGCTCAGAGGGTTTTCTGCCTCCTCAGTTGGGGTACCCCCTCAGGTGGTGTGCCTGGATCACCCAACTTTAGGGCTGACCAGAGCACCCATGGAAGGGGAGGGTGCTACTCCCTGGGTGGTCTCCTCGGGGACTGACCAGGGCTGTCATCTGCCTAGGCTGGTGTTTGCGAGGAGGAGGGCTCTTTTGGATTCCGAAGGGGTCAGGGTTCGATGCGGAGACCCTTTTCTGGGACCCACCGGGGTTCAGGAAGGAGTCGTAGTGCGGACCCCTGTTCTTCCTTCTCAGTCTCCTCAAGAGGGCCCTGGTCTTTGGAGGGTAGGGACCGTCTTTTTGGAATTCCACGGTCCCGGTCACCTCACAGCGGGGAATATTCAGGGCACAGCCTAGGCAGTTCCAGCATGGTTGATCAGCTGTCGGCTGTTGGGTTTTCTGGAGCCCCTTCTTCCCTCGAGGCTCCTGGTGTGCTCTCTTGCCTGGACAGCGGATGGTCACCTTCTGTTGTTGGCTTTGCCCCCACTCCACTGTCACCATCTCCTGCTCTCCCAGGCATTCTTGGTTTTAGGGGACCTCTCTCCTGGGAGCAGTTCAGGGGTGTGGCTGCTCACTTCCCTACTTACGTCAGGGCCATGGACAAGCAGGTGTTCCACCCTCCCCCTTGAGCAGCCAACCGTTGTATCTTCGAGGTCCTCCACTTCCTCATCCTCCTCTTTGGGAGGGGAGGAGCCCTCTGTCCACATCTCCCTTGCTGCTGATCTCGCAGAGTATCAGCGTTTCCTCGTGAGAATGATGGAGGACCTGCATATAACCCCACCCACTCAGCACAATCCAGAGCATTTGATGTGCACCTTCCTAGATGATTTCAGTGCGGACACCCTTGTGGTGCCTTCCTGTCCTGCTCCTTTCCAGGAGGCATCATTGCAATGCTGACAAAGACCCTTTTCCAGAGTCCCAGCCCCTAGGCATCTGAGCCAGAGGTATTGTGCCCCCCACCCCCGGAGTCTCCAGGTCATATGCCTCATCTTCAGTCAGGACTGATGCAGCTGGACATTCTCAATGGGCTTTGCGCCCTCCAGCGTGACTGGCCCCCAGATCAAGATTCCATGGATTTTGACTTCTGGGGGAGGAGGACCTTCTACTAGGCATGGTTGCTTCTTTCAATTTCTGCACATCAGGCACACTATGCTACCTATGATAGGTTTCTGTTGTCCAGGCTAGGTCAACTCCTAGCCTCTATGCCCGATTCAGAGGTAACCAAACAAGCCATTGCACTCTCTGCATGTGGCCTGGAGCTAGCAAGGCACCAAGCGAGGGCATCTTGCAACGCTAACGAGGTAGCTGTCGGGGTCGTAGGGACAGCGATCAGCACTAGGCAGATGGCATGGCTGCATCTTTCCCAGTTGTCACCCTTGGCCTGGCATAGGATGATTTCCTCCCCATACCAGAAAACCCATCTTTTCTCCCGTAGGGTGGGGCGGCGTCTGTCGGGGAAACCTCCTGCCCCCTCCGGGAGGTCCCTGTCTCACTCTTCCCAATCTCGGGCCTCACCAGGCCTGTAAAGGTTCTCCCTTCCAGTGTCTCACCCACTAAGAGCTAAGGGACTTAATCCTTTAGGGTCTAGGGCCCCCTTTGGGGGGGGCTCAGTACTCACCCAAAGGTGATGAATGGTGAAGATTGACACAGATATGATATGAAAATTACATACCTACTGTAATTCCTGATCTTTCTGTATGTCTTCACCATTCATCACAGTCCCACCCTCCATCCCCCTGGGGCATCAGTCTCTGGTTCCCCCTCCCTCTGTGTGCCCCCTTCCCCCCCTTCCTTTCCACTGGTCAGGAGCGGGTGACCTTGGGCACACAGGGGATTTTTACCTTCTGACAGGAGGGAGAGGGCTTGGTGGAGAGGGCACTTCTCTCCTCAATGCCTCGGCTCCACCCCTTTGGGGTGGGAGTTGGTGGTTGCCCTCTCTTCTTTTCTCTCTCTCTCTCTCTTCTCCTCTGTTCTTGTCTTTAGAGACTCATCCCTCAAATTAATCTAGGAAACTTTTTGTTTCTCTTCTCCATATATGTGGTATCGGGGGAGGACAACCCTGTTTCTTGTCTTTTCTTCCAGAATAGCTGCTTCTGCTCATGTTGGAGTTTATTGCCAGTGATTCTGTGCCTTGAATTCTGGCAATTCAGCCTTCTGGCTACCCCTTCGCAGTTCCTATACAGCCTGGAGACAGTCAAATATTCAGGGTATGTCCTCCCACTTCCCATTTCTAGTTTTTCCCTCCCTCCCTCCTTCCCTCTTCTTTCTGCTTCCAGAGATTGGGGCCCCTTCCCAAACCTCTTAGATTTTCTAACTCTCCTTCTGTCCTCTCCGTCATTTATTTCTCCTTTTAGTTTGTATATCTTTTCCTTTGTCTGTCCCTTGGACTTCCTTGTCCCTCCCTCCCAACCCTTTCTAACTCTACGGCGACTCAGAACTGGTGAGAGGGCGGGCCCATTTACACCTAACAGCCAACCCTGTGAGCACCATGCAGTGCGCTGACTCTGCCCACCAAAAACTCCTCAAGGGTCGCCACCTCCAGCCAGAACCCAAAGGTAATGAACGCTGAAGATACACAGAAAGATCAGGAATTACGGTAGGTACGTAATTTTCATTCAAACAACATGAAGTCTTGCTATATTATGACAATTGCAGTTTGTCCCAGCCTTAGAACTGCTCCGGAGGTGAAAGAGTTAACTTCCATGCCATCCACGGAACTTGGAGCACGAGCTCGGTTAGAGAAGCTCTGTCTGGATCATTTCAAACTGAAACTGTCAGATTCTTTACTCCGCCTCACTGAACAGTCGCTCCGGAGATTCCTCCTACTGCTCGGTTCATTTCTTGGTTTAAAGAGTTTTTTCTCGGTTAAATTCAACTGCGATTATTATTATTTTAACCGCAAACCGATCGGTTCAAGCTCTGTCTGTGGTATTATAAGTAACAGACAGGTTTATTTCTGTGTGGAACTTGTAAATGTTTATCGGTTCGGTTTGAACCGATCAGGTTGTTTTAAAACTTTATTCTGAAGCATTTAAAAGCTTTTTAGAGTGTGGTTCCCGGTTCTTATCGGTTCTAAAAAAAAACAGATTTCTTTACGTTTTTTTCCAAGACCCGTGACACGGTTGGGAACCGATAAGGGTGTCTTGCCTGGCACTGCCGGAAAAAGGGCAAGTTTTTGGTTAGGCTGGGATTATGTCTGAGAAAACCAAAAGAAAAACCGGGCCCACTGGGTTTCAACACTGTAGTGTCTGTGGGGAAGCCTTTGCCAAGGCTGACCCACGCACCACATGTGTTTATTGTCTGGGGTTTGACCACCTCAATGCAGACTGCCAGATTTGTAGGAATTTCCCTGCAGCTACCCTAGATAAGAGAGTTGGTAGGCTCAGGGAACGAGAGGCCAAAAAGTCCGCTGACCCAGATGGCCAGCCCGTTCGTGCCATCCAATCGAGGGGAGTGCCTCTGACCAGGGCGAGACTTCCTCGGCAAACGTAAGCTGACTCAGAGGAGCCAGTTCCTATAAAGAGAACTAGAAAATCAGCAGGTGTAGAGTCAAAATTCCTTCTCCAACTGCTGCAGAGATAGCCAGAGCAATCCAAATTGTCCAGTCACTTTTCCTGTTCCGTCCGAACTGCCACTATCTGGCAAAAGGTCGGTTCGGCCGGTTCCACCGGTTCAAGAATATGATGTAGAGGAGTTTTATGAACCAGAGAGGTGGAGGATGATTATGAACAGTGTGAATGTGACTTTGAAAGTCTGGATGTGCCCATTGAACCGGACATCTCCCCAGACAGACCTTCAGGAGAATCTCTCCCTAGGCTTTCTGAGTCCCCTTCTCATTTTCTGTTTTATAAAAAAGTTGCTGAAACCCTCCAGCTCCCTTTGGAGGAAGCTGTGGATGAGCAAGAGGAGCCTGACTTTGTAGAGATGATGGATATCCCAGAGTCCAGGAGATTGTCTATTCCTTTACATAAACTTTAGGAAACAAACAATAAAAATTTAAAAGCTCCTAACTCTGTGCCTCCTGTGGATAAAAAGATGGACAGGAGGTACACTTTGTCAGGTCCTGATACAGAATTTCTTTCACAGCAATGCAGCCATGTTGGGGTAGTTCAGGCTGCAGCCTGTGATAAGGCTAATATTCCCCTGGCTTCATATCCTCCTGACAAGGACTCCAGAAAGATTGATGCCTTGGCTAAAAAAAAATACATGGCAACGTCCTTGGGACTCAGACAAGCAAATTATATGGCTTATGTTGCAAGATACCAGAAATCTAGATGGGACACTGTCATGGCTTTAGCCAAACAGGCCCCTGGCCAGCTTGCCAAGGAGCTGGAGCAGGTGGCTGCTGATGGTATTGAGGCATCTAAGGTGCAATTCCATGCTGCAGTGGATTCTAATGATGTATCTTCTAGAGTCATGGCTACATCTGTGGCTTTTCGTAGATTGGCTTGGCTCAGGTGTACTAGTTTGTCACAGGATACCCAGGCTAAGGCTATGGATTTTCCTGTGGTGGGAAATTCTCTGTTTGGGGAGCAGACAGAGAATTATATGAAGAAAATTGATGAATATAGAACCACTTATAGGAGTGCACAAGCCAAGGAACGGCAAGCTACTCCTCAGAGACAGCCCCCCAGGGGTAGAGGCAGGCCTTTTCACAGGCCTTTTTACCAAACCCAGGCCTCCTCTTCAGCCTATGCTCAGAGAGGGTTCTTCAGAGGGAGAGGCAGACGGGCACAAGCAGGCTCTGCTCCCACCCCTCAGCCTAAAGCCCCTGCCAAACAGGCACTTGATGGGATGCCCAGGGCCGGTTCTCCATTACCTGTAGGGGCAGGCTGGCTTACTTGTCCAGGACTGGGAGTCTTTAACATCAGACAAGTGGGTCCTGGAAGTAGTAAGCCAGGGTCTGGTTCTCAGCTTCAAAAAATTTCCAAAGATGAGAATCAGATCTTTTTCACCTGCAAACCCTCTAGACTCTTGCTTTGGAAACAGAAGTCTCAACCCTCCTGGCTCTCAGAGCTGTAGAAAGGGTTTCTCCCCTACACCAGGGCAAGGGTCTGTACTCCAGGTACTTCCTTAACCCAAAAAAGACAGGAGAATGGCAGCCCATCCTGGACCTAAGATATCTGAACAAGCACCTTTTAAAACCAAAATTCAAAATGGTGACTCTGGGTATGATTTACCTCCCAAGGCCAGGGACTGGCTAGCTTCCTGGACCTCAAGGATGCCTACTTCCATGTTCTTATCAGAAGCTCCCACCGAAAGTACCTCAGATTCGAACTGCCCTCAGGCCATTATCAGTTCAGAGCAGCCCTTCGGCCTTACCTCTGCCCCAAGGGTATTCACAAAATGCCTGGCGGTAGCAGTTGCTCATTTAAGAAGGCAAAAGATTGCCATCTTTCCCTACTTAGATGACTGGCTCATTGTGGGTCAGTCTCCAGACCAGGTCAAATCACACCTGCAAGTTACCCAGCAGCTGCTTACCTCTCTGGACTTTCTTCTCAATCTTCCAAAGTCAGTTCTGGAACCTGTCCAGGTACTCACCTTTATAGGTACAGAACTGGACACAAAGCAGGCCAGAGCCTTCCTTCCCCTAGAAAGGGTAAGGACCCTGGTGGCCCTGGCCTCCTGCTTCACTCTGCAGGTCTCTCGACCAGCAAGGCATTTCCTACAGCTCCTAGGACACATGGTTGCTTCCACAGCTGTAGTGCAAGGAGCAAGATTTCAGATGAGGGACATTCAGTTCCATTTGAGAGCCTTTTGGTCTGAAAGAAGAGATTCCCTATCCAAGTTGATCCCAGTGACTCGAACCCTGATCCAGGCCCTTCAGTGGTGGCAGGATCAGAGCAATCTGAGACTAGGGGTTCCTTCATCCCCTATCTCACTCCTTGACCCTTACTACAGATCGTCCCTTTTGGGATGGGGAGCTCACATGGGCGACCTCTCCACCCAGGGATTGTGGTCCCCTCAGGAGTCTCTGCTCCACATCAATCTGTTGGAACTCAGAGCTGTTTTTCTAGCACTTCAGGTTTTTTCTGCATCTGTTCAGAACAAAGTGTTACAGGTCAGAACAGACAACACCACTACAATGTGGTACATCAACAAACAAGGGGGCACTCGGTCTTCGGCCTTGTGCACCGAGGCAATGAAGTTGTGGTCTCTGGCTTATTCCCTGAACACTTCCCTCATAGCAGTTCACCTCCCAGGCAAAGACAATGTCCTGGCAGATGCTCTCAGCAGGATTTCCCAGGGCCATCACGAATGGTCACTGGATCCCCGAGTACTGGGATAGTTTTGCCAGATGGGGCCCCTCAGATAGATCTTTTGCAGCCCCAGACAATCATCAACTTCCACTTTTTTGTTGCAGTCCCCTGGATGCCTTTCTCCTCGATTGGGAAGGGAAGTTTCTCTATGTCTTCCCCCCCTTCCCTCTCCTGTTCAAGGTGCTAGTCAAATCAGATCTCAGCCCTGCAAGATGATTCTGATTGCTCCAGACTGGGCCAGGCAGCCCTGGTACCCACTCCTTCTGTCCTTAGCAGTCCATCTTCCCCTGTGTCTCCCCAGGAACCACAATCTGTTAACCTGTGCCCAGGGGAGAGTTTGGTATCCGAATCTCAATTCCCTCAACCTCAAGGCCTGGCTCTTGAGGAGTTAGAATTTGCTGACCTACACCTTTCTCAATGTGTTCTCGAAATCTTGAAAGCTTCTAGGAAGCCTTCCACTAGGGCTACTTATAACTCCAAATGGAAAAGGTTTTCCATATGGTATTCTGGGAAGCATATTTCCCCGGAATCTGCTGATTTGCCCATTGTTTTGGACTATATGGTCCATCTTAATTCTTTGGGACTGAGGCCAGCTACCCTGAAAGTGCATTTGGAAGCTGTCTCTGCTTTTATTTCAGCAGGGAAGCCCTCTTCTCTTTCTGCTCACCCTGTATTTTCCAAGTTTTTCAGGGATTGCTTCATACTAATCCACCATTCAGGGCCCCTGCCCCTGCCTGGGATCTTAATGTTTGCATTGCTCAGCTGATGCAACCCCCCTTTGAACCTCTGTCTTCGGCAGAGCTTAAGTACTTGACTTGGAAAACTGTGTTTCTAGTAGCCATCACTTCTGCCAGGCGCATAAGTGAGTTACAAGCTTTGTCAGTGGAGACTGACTTATTTCCTTTCACAGGGATAAGGTAGTCCTCAGGACTAACAGGAAGTTTTTGCCTAAGGTGGTTTCAGATTTCCACCTTAATCAATCTATTTCTCTTCCAGTGTTCTTCACTGACCATTCCTCCTCTGGTGAGAGGAGGTTGCACAGTTTAGATGTTAAGAGGGCCCTAGTTACTACATAGAGCGTACTAAGGGTCACAGGTTTGACTCCTCCAACTATTTCTCACTTATGGTGAGGTTGGGAAAGGAAACCTGCCACTAAGAGATCCATTGCCAGGTGGATTGTCTCTTGTATCCAATTTTGCTATCAAAAACTGGGTAAGGTTCCCCCTTCAGGCCTGAGGGCTCACTCTACCAGAGGTACAGCTGCGTCTCTAGCTGCTGCCAGAGACATCCCTATCTTAGAGGTATGTCAAGCAGCTACTTGGAAAACAGTACACACTTTCACCAAGCATTACTCCCTGGATTTCAAGGCCAGGAGGGATGCTCGGTTTGGCACAGCCATTCTTCAGAGCCTATTCCCTAAGTAGGTTCTGTCCCTCCTCCATGGAGGTACTGCTGTGTAGTCTGCAATTGTCATAATATAGCAAGACTTCATGTTGTTTGAAGAAAAAATTACTCACCCTAGTAATGTTGTTTCTTCTAATGGAGTCTTGCTATATTATGACCTCCCCCCCAGCCTGCCCCTCTCAGAACTTCTACTTTGGGTATGGGGTGGGCAGTCCAGTGTTGGCACTTATTGATGCCTATTTTATGTTTTCCACCCTTCTCTTTGGGGTGTTTGGGTGTTGTGTTTTATTTTATCTTATCTTATTTTCTGGTCCCCTGACTTGAGTCTTGGTGTTGGGACCAGGAAATGTGTTTATATTTAAGTAGCCAGTTGACTAGTGTAGGTTACAGCTTCCACACAGAACCTTAGTGAGTTTTTGCTCGTAAGATCTGACAGTTTCAGTTTGAAATGATCCAGACAGAGCTTCTCTAACCGAGCTTGCGCTCTAAGTTCCATGCATGGCATGGAAGTTAACTCTTTCACCTCCGGAGCAGTTCTAAGGCTGGGACAAACTGCAGTTGTCATAATATAGCAAGACTCCATTAGAAGAAACAACATTACTAAGGTGAGTAATTTTTTCTTCTGTACCCATCTCCAAAGGTACTGTTTCGTAGTCTGCAAGAGTTAGGAATATTGAAGAATCCCTGGGGTTAGAAGAAAAAATCGCTCGCCACAGTAATCTTGTTTCTTCCACGGTATTCTTCAATATTCATAACTCTCCCACTCTGCCTCACCTTCCAGAACCAATGGTCTCTGCATCTCTGGCTGACTGTATACAGTAAGGGAGTTCCCACTCTTGTTGTGTTATATATATAATTTTAAACCCTTTTAGATGTAGTTTTTCCCTTTTGGGGTCATATCTGACAATTTCCTGAAAGGGGTACTTTTGTCAGGTGTTTTTTTTTTATCCCTCCTTACTTCCCACTCACTCCCACTCCTTCAGACTTTGACCATTCCTGGTGACCCTCTCACGGAGTCTGCCCCTACAGTGTCAGGTATACTCCTGTGTCCCCCTTACCTTTCCTCTGGAGTGCCTGCACATTGGGGTCTGCCCATGGTAGGTGATCCGGGAGATTAGGTTAGTCATCATCTTGGCAGCGAGCGGGATGTTTTCCTGTTTACTCCCCTTAGATCCCACTACCCCTGAGGATGTCAGCACGCAGAACTGACGTCCAGGCAGATGGTGTGCTGACCCACGTCATTGCCAAGTGTCCACAACGTCCTCCCCTCCCTGGTTCCAAAGAACTGCCTGTGCCCCGATACCCGTGGTTCCACAGTCACCAGTGTGTTGGGTGCTCAAAGCACCCCAGGAACCCACCCCTGGAGGAGGAGAGCACCCGTTGGGACTCTCGATCCTCCTCCGCCCCTCCAACCCCCGGCGACCCAAGTCCATTCCCGAATCCGGGTTGCCGGCGTGGTGTGAGGTGTAGCGTCCAGCATCTCAACCCTCAGTGCCACCTGGCCAGCTAGATGGTGTTTTTGTTAGGATTGTTTTCCTTATTATCATTATTAATCATTTTATCTTTATATTTAGCATAGCATTTATTAGGATAGATTAGTAAGGGCCTTCACTGCAGGTGCCAATGAATCTGAGTGTTTTAGAATGCAGCAGTAAGGAAGGGCAGCATTTGAAAATTGGCATGAACCAATGATGATTCCATCATTTATGTACGTTCCATCCTCCGGGCAGTCCAATTCTACAGGCTGACTGCAACAGTTATGCATATTGAAAAATACCTTGGAAGAAACAAGATTACTACGGTGAGTAATTGTGTTCTTCCACATCATTCCTTCAACCAGGAGTTGAATTTCCGAATGTGGCATGTCCTAGCCTCCTCCTTGCCATGGACAGGTAACAACTCCGAGAAGGAGACAGAATGCACTAACTGCTTTAGCCCCCCCCCCCAAACTTCCTAAAATCCTCCTGGATTCTGACTATATCTGCTTTGTCCTCCACCAGGTCATTTGTCTACAGATGGACAATGACATCCAGTTCCTCATTCCTCACTATCGCCCATGCGATCCTATGGATCTGCTTCCCATCCCTCCATGCAGTGCTTCCTGGAAGGCACTTGACCTCCCTCTCCCCCCTGCTAGGTGTCCCTAACTTCACTCCCTGGACAATTGAGTCCCCCACCAGGAGTAGTTTCCTACTCCTCCTCCTCTGGGGTCCTCTTCCCTCCTTTCTTGGGGCTCCATCATGGAGGACCTGCCAATCTTCCTCGGTCTCAGCTGTGGGCGCCCTTGTGGGGCTTTCCCACTCCTCTAAAACAGTGTAAGAGTTACTTAGGTGGACCAATATGGGTGTGCTTCAGACCTCCCTCCCTCATCCTCCCTGAGCCCACTGTGGTCCAACCACTCCTCCTACTGGGCATCCTTTGGGTTTGTGGTGGTGGACTCATTGGCTTCTGGGTGGGGATGAAGGTCTCCCGAATCCTGACCAACTCGGCACAGAGACAGGCAACCTCCTTCCTCAACCCAGAGAGGTGCCTGCAGATGGGGCAGCACCGCATGATCCAGAATGTTCTTTTGTACACAGCGGCTCAGCACCCACTGCACTTCACCACTCCTTGCATCTTCTCTGTCTGACCTATATATGCCCCCTTCTACCAGTGACAGTCTGCTGCTTGTAATCTTTGTACCCCTTTACACAATATAAAAAAAAGTTTCTTTCTGTCCTCCCTCCTTTCTTGTTGCTTTAATCTGCTCAGCCTTTTACTCTACTTCTATATTCAAGATTGCTGTCTCAATCCCACTCTTATGGGGCTATATGATGTGGCTGTAGCCCCTCCTGCTCTGACCTAAGTCAGGAAGTAGTGAGCTGTTCCTGTCCGTCCACCTGTAAAGGTGGACTAGCCCAGGGTGGGAGGGATGGGGAGGGTAGGGCGGCCTAATCCTTCACTTGGCTACAGAGATGGGGGAGGGAGGGCAGGCCTAATCCCTCGCTCCGCCATGGAGAAAAAACAATCTATGAGAGTACTATAACTTTAGTGTTCTACGGTCACCTTACAAGTGCAGCAAAGGGGGAAAAAATACACTCCCCCAAATCACAGTACTATTCAATAATGGCACACTCCCCATACCCCAGCAGTATACAATTTAGGCACAATACAATACAAGCCCGGATCCCATAAGGATATGATCAAAAATAAATTCAGTCCCTGGTACACAGTTTGGTCCCAATACAAGCCTGGCTCCTGTAAGGATAAAAAGTAAATGAAATACACTCCCCCTTACACAGTTTGGTCCCAGTACAAGTCTGGCTCCTGTAAGGATAAAAAGTAAAAGAAATACACTCCCCAATCCCCAATACAAATCAATAACAACACAATGCAATGACTTCCCTGCAGTGGGTTAGGGAATCCCCTGGATCCGAGCTATGGCCCGCGTCCCCCACTGCTGCAAACGCCCTACGGCAGTTTTTCCCAAAGTGAGTAGGAAGAGTTCTGTCCCAAGGTATAACCTCACACACTGGTGAATTGCAAATAACAAGAGGACTCATGGTGCTTCTGTGAGAGATGGGTAACGGGTAGAATATTTCTTTTGGTCCCTTATTTCTGACATATGACTGAGGTCAGGATGTAGCCTGTCTTTCTGTGGTGACAAGAAGAGCGTTGCAGGGACCATGTTCCTGAATGAGTAACTGTAAATATGTTAGTAAGCAAAACAGAACAGCAAACCACCATGTGGCAGTAGCAAAGAGATTTATTTCTGACATGACAGAAAAGGAGCATGGAGTAAAGCTCACCCAGGAGTGAAATGGGAGAAAAGGGAAGGAACTGTAAATAGCTAAAGACAGAGTGTATCTGATTGCAACAGTGGATGCATCTGGCAAGCAATTACCTATGCAAAAAAATGGAGAGTACTCCTGTGGCTATGCCTACCCGTAAGTCTCTGCTGAATGCATAGAGAAGATTATCATATGGTGTTATCCTTCGACTGAGAGAACAGTGACAGCAGCCATAGCTGAGTGGGTTTCTTGGACTGCCATCCACCTATTCCAAGATGTGATAAAACCAAAGGAAATGTAAACAGAAGATCATGTAGAGGTTTACACGTGCTTCAGAGTTTAGACATATTAAATAAGATTTCTTACATTATGCAAATGTGTAAATCTTATTGGAGGTTATTTACTTCTAACCTCAAAAAACCCTCATTTACTCGGTTTACCCTGTTACAATAACCCACGATTTACAATTTAAGACTCAGTGCGATAATATTGTACAGAGAGCAAATAGAACATTAAACTGCATGATAAGAAACATTGGGAGCAGAAGGAGGGAGGTGCTGATGCCTCTGTATAGTTCCCTGGTAAGACCCATGCTGGAGTATTGTGTTCAGGTCTGGTCTCCTTACAAAAGGGGTAAGACAGATAGAGTTGAGAGGGTGCACAAAAGAGCAACCAGAACCATCAATGGTTTAAACAGGATTGATTATGACACCAGGTTGAGAGAGCTGGATATGTATTCCCTTGAATGCAGGAGAACGTGAAGTGATATGTGCCTTCTTTATAAGGCACTATCAGATAACGAACTACAGAAGAACTTGGCCCTAGAATTAAAAGATCAGATATACAACACTCGGGTGCATCCTTTACAGCTAAAGGCAAAAAAGTGTAACCTGGTTAGAAGATATCATTGGAACAGTCAGCGGGTTGTGCCTATCTGGAACAAATTATCATTAGAAGTAATAGGCAGTTCATCAATGAATGTATTCAAACATAACCTGGATGCATTTTGGGGGGATAAAGGCCACCTGTAATTAATCGAGCAAGCGTAACGGACAAAAGTCTGAACAAGCTCTGACCATACCTATGATAAGAAGGCGCAAGCCTATCATATATGTCTCCCACTATCTAGTGTGCGAATTGACCCGGTATGGTATTCCAGTTCAGATATTTATCTAGCTTAGTTTTGAATGCTGTGAAACTCTCAGCTTCTACCACTTCTTGCGGGAGTTGACTCCATGCCCTAGCTGAGCGGTCGTGAGGCCAAGCTGGTTCGAGCCCTCCCCACAGCCACCGGAGAATCCCCCCCCCCGCGGAACAAACGGAGCAGCCAGAGCTTTGAGAGCGGTCATGAGGGCAAGCTGGTTCGAGCCCTCCCACAGCCACTGGAGAATCCCCCACCCATGAACAAACGGAGCAGCCAGAGCTTTGAGAGCGGTCGTGAGGGCAAGCTGGTTCGAGCCTCCCACAGCCACTGGAGAATTCCCGTGGAACAAACGGAGCAGCCAGAGCTTTGAGAGCGGTCGTGAGGGCAAGCTGGTTTCGAGCCCTCCCACAGCCATCGGAGAATCCCCCCTCCCCGTGGAACAAGCGGAGCAGTCAGAGCTTTGAGAGCGGTCAGGAGGCAAGCTGGTTCGAGCTCTCCCCACAGCCACCGAGAATCTCTCGCTGAACAAACGGAGCAGCCAGAGGTTTGAGAGCTGGGTCGCAGGCAAGCTGGTTCGAGCCCTCCCACAGCCACCAGAGAATCCCACCCCACCAAGGAACAAACGAGCAGCCAGAGGTTTGAGAGCGGTCGTGAGGGCAAGCTGGTTCGAGCCTCCCCACAGCCACCGGAGAATCCCCCACCCGCTGGAACAAACGGAGCAGCTAGAGGTTTGAGAGCGGTCGTGAGGGCAAGCTGGTTCGAGCCTCCCCACAGCCACCGGAGAATCCTCCCCGCCGCGAACAAACGGAGCAGCCAGAGCTTTGAGAGCGGTCGTGAGGGCAAGCTGGTTTCGAGCCTCCCACAGCCACACGGAGAACCCCCCACGGAACAAACGGAGCAGCCAGAGCTTTGAGAGCGGTCGTGAGGGCAAGCTGGTTCGAGCCCTCCCACAGCCACCGGAGAATCCTCCGCTGAACAAACGGAGCAGCCAGAGCTTTGAGGTAGTGATCCCGCGCTTGGAGCTACGACAGAGCGCTGCGCCAGAGATTTTTGTACTTGGCGCCCTTTTTATTAACTGTCTCTACTACCTGTTCGTGGTTTCCCATCGGTGGAGGAGTGGAGATTGTTTTTACCATACACTGCCTCCACATGGGGAACATCGCTATTTGTGCTTAACTTTTATTTGCAAAGGGACAAACATTGGTACTGTGGTTACACTGTGGGGGGATTATTGTGCCTTAGACCACGTGGGCAAATGATTCATTGTTAATTGGTATTGTTCACTCGGTAGCCTTTCGCAATTGCTTTATCTGTGCAGATTTAAATGTAAAGCTGGAATAGTCATACCTGTGTTAGCTCCTCCTCCCACCGAGCAATACTTAAACCTGCCTTCTTTCCTCTCCCATCAGAGCGGTCGTGAGGGCAAGCTGGTTCGAGCCCTCCCCACAGCCACCGGAGAATCCCCACCCCCCGCGGAACAAACGGAGCAGCCAGAGCTTTGAGGTAGTGATCCCGCTCTTGGAGCCACGACAGAGCGCTGCGCCAGAGATTTTTGTAGGCCCCGCCTGCGCTACGCGCAGGCTCCCCACCGCCCCCACCACCACC
The DNA here is from genome assembly GCA_016271365.2 of Neoceratodus forsteri. Taxonomy (NCBI): domain Eukaryota; kingdom Metazoa; phylum Chordata; order Ceratodontiformes; family Ceratodontidae; genus Neoceratodus; species Neoceratodus forsteri. Next base: position 1,338,104,842 of record CM057458.1, on the reverse strand, counting down.
CTTGGTCAGCTCCTCCTTTTATAGGGTTGACCTCGTGTGCTCGTTAACCAATCAGCCCACTTTCCCATTAGCTCTTTATACAATCCAGCCTCTAGTGGCCACCCTAGAGCAGCTCCCATATTTCCTATACTAAAATGCAGTATCTCCCATTGTCATGTACAATGCTATGCTTAACACTATCTTACCTTCCATCCTATTCCCTCCCAATTCTACCTAACACCCTGCCTCTTCTCCGGGTTTTACAAAGTCACCCCCCACTCCTCCTCTGTCCTTGTAGTCCACTCGGCACCACTGGCATAACTGGTCCCTGGGGCCACTATTCTCCCTCCCTCCTTCCACGCAGACCTACCGCCTTATATCCCTTCTATTTAGACCCAAACCTAACTCACAAACTCTTAATTGCCCCTCCGCTGGTCTTCCCAAAGCTTATGCGCCATGCTAGGCTCTTCCTGGCTCTCTTCCTCCTCCTTATAGCCGGGGACATAGAGCGCAACCCTGGCCCCCCATCCCCAATGGCTGGGCGATCTCCTGCTCCTGATACGCTCCTCCCAAGAGGCTTCAAAATCATCCACCTTAACATCTGCAGCCTCCTAAACAAATCAGCTGCCCTACAAACTACCGTCCTATCCCTTCACCCGGATATTGTAATTATTACTGAGACTTGGCTGAAACCCCATCACCTCGACGTGGAATTCTCAATACCCAGGTTCTCCTTAATTCGCCAAGACAGACAGGGTACAAAGAAGGGTGGCGGCACTGCCATGTATATCTCCACCAAACTCCAGTTCTCCATAATCACCCTCACTGGACCCAGCCATTCAATAGACTCCCTACTAATCAAAATCCCCCTTCCGCATACTATCCCGGTATATATTGCAGGGTCATACTGCCCACCAGACACACCGCTGGGTAGCATCCTTGCCCACCTAGGTAACCTGAGGTCCCTGACGGCTGACGGTGAACTCCACATCCTTGGTGATTTCAACCAGGACTGGCTAGGCAGTGTAGCCACTAAAACACGTTCCCAAATCAAGGCTCTAAACCTGTCCCAGCAAATAGTGGAACCCACTCGCCTAAATCATAAATCCAATAAGCATACACTACTGGACTGGGCCCTCACTACCCACCCTCATCGGATAGTTAAAGCTGGCCTACTACCAGACTCCCTTAGTGATCACAATATGATTTACATGGTGCGCAAAATCTTCCAACCCAAGGCCCCTCCCCCCCGCATACTTTTTATCAGAGCTTACAAATCACTCAATGTAACCGCTCTCCTAAATGACCTCTCCAACATTGACTGGTCAGTCATCACTAGGGCCACCTCCATGGACGAGGCCCTAAAATTCTTCTCTACCAACTTCCTTGCCATCTGGGACTTGCACGCACCTCTCAGAAGATCCAGAGTAAGAGGAGCACATTTTTCCTGGGTAACAGCTAACCTCTTGGAACATCTACGAGCCCGAGACCGAGCCTGGAAATCCTTCAAGGCTACAGGAGCTCAGTCGGCCCTTCTGTACTACCGATCGCTAAGAAATGCCTGCACTAGACTCATACGTCAGGCCAAATCTAACTTCTTTAAGTCTGCTTTCAACAATAACTTCTCCCACCCCTCTCATTTCTGGAAATCTATAAAATCCCTTCTTACCCCCCCTGCCCAACCCCTGTCTCCTACCCTCAACGTAGGTGGAACAATCATCATGGATCCCTGCGTGGTTGCCTCCGAGTTTAATTCTCATTTCTCCACTGCAGCATCTTCTCTACTTGCCTCCCATCCCCATCCCCCTCCCCTTGTTCCCCCTGCAGTATCCTATCCGGCCTCCTTCTCGCTACGCCCAGTCACACCTGACCAGATACTAAAAATACTGCAGTCACTCAACCCTTCCAAAGGTAAATGCCCATCAGGCCTTGACTCCAAAATGCTTCTGCTATCCGCACCTGCCATAGCCTACCCTCTAACCTCCCTCTTTAACCTGTCTTTCTGACTTGGGTCCGTCCCTGCTACTTGGAAGCAAGCCACGGTCATTCCCCTCTCCAAAGGCGGTGACCTTTCCTCCCCATCTAACTACCGTCCCATCTCTCTGCTCCCAATTCTAGCCAAAATTCAAGAGCGCCTTGTACTATCCCAGCTCCACCCCTATCTTGATGCCGTATCTTTCTTCACCCCCTTCCAGGCCGGTTTCAGGAAAAATCACTCCACCGCCACCTCTCTTCTTCGCCTCACCAACTTCATCCTCACAGGTATGGACAAAGGGGAATTAACTGCAGCTATCTTTATCAACCTGGCAAAAGCCTTCGACACGGTCTCGCATCCCCTGTTAATGGCTAAACTTGCTCAAGCTGGACTGTCTGCACCCGCAATTAACTGGTTCAATTCCTACCTGGGAGGTAGGTCCCAATCAGTCCGGGTTGGCTCAGTCACTTCCTCTTCTCTCCCAGTCACCAGTGGTGTTCCCCAAGGGTCTGTTCTTGGCCCTCTACTGTTCTCTATCTTTCTCAACGACTTGCCTGTTGCATGCCCACATACCGCCATCCACATGTACGCTGATGACACGGTGTTGTTCGCCTCTGGCCCATCCCCGGAGGCAGTTACATCCTGTCTGCAGAAGGACTTCAACTCCATCCAATGTTGGTTCCACGCAAATCAGTTAATTCTAAACTCAAATAAAACAGTCTCCCTCACCTTCGGCACTCGGGCAAAACTAACCCGCCTTCCTGCCCCCACGTTTTACACTCTGGATGGCTCTCCATTAAAGTCCTGCACTTCCTACAGATATCTCGGTGTCTGGTTAGATCAGTACCTTGACTTTTCTGCGCATATTAATGCTCTCCACAAAAAACTGCATCCCATGCTGGGTGCCCTCTACTGCAACAAAAATTGCATCCCCCTAGCAACTCGGTTAGCAATAGTCCAAAAAATGGTCCTCCCTGTTATGGATTACGGCGATGTAGTCTACAGCGCGGCCCCACAAACTTCCCTATCCAGGCTTGACCCCCTCTTCAATTCCTTCTGCAGGTTTGCCTTGGACCGGCCTCCTAACACTCATCACTGTGTCCTCTATCAGTCCGTGGATCTCCCCTCTCTCCAGAACCGGGTGACTACTACACTGTGCTAAAACTGCAGCCAAATTCTGGACTCAGTCTCCCCTCCTACCTGATGTCCTCCCTAGCAGCCTTCCCCCACCAGCATATGTTCCAGGAACGCCGACTCGGCTTCTTCCAACACCGCCAGATCCACCCGTCTGGCCAAGCCGCCAGCTTCAGGTTGCCCAAACTATGGAACTCCCTGACCGCAGACATTAGACATGCCACCAGCACTCCACACCGGAATGCCCTTCTTACTACTCACTTCGCTATATCCTGCTCCTGTTTTCCTGCCCTTCCCCCCCTAGTTCCCCCCCACTACTTAAGCTTCCTGCCTTAATCATCGGTCTGGGTATTTCCTTTTCGTACTGGGCTATTTCTTTTACTGTTTCCATTGTTATGAATTATATCTGTATATTGTAAGATTGACTGCTGTCACCATCTGTCTTGTACCACACTTGTATATATGTTGCTTCTATACTCTTGTATATATGTTGCTTCTATACTCCTGCCATTTGTAACCTTCAGGCGCATTGAATCGAAGCTGGTACTTGCTCAGCATGCTTTCCTGGTAAAACTTTAAATAAATAAATAAATAAAATAAATAAATGTTTAGATTCTATGCATCTGTCTCCATAGTGACAGATGCTCCTGGAGATGGAACCTTTTCTAATTCTGGAATTTAGAATACTTGTTTCAAACTGTGTAGCTCCACTCTGGTATTTAACCAGTTTTGTTTCTACTCCTGGAGAGAGTAGTTGCCCCTGAAGCTTGCTCCGGTATCGCTGGGTCTCTAGCCAGGTTATTTATATAGTAAGTACTAAAGGTTGGTAAATTTGTTCAGTTAGTTAATCAATTACTCTGTTTTAGTAAGGGAGTTAATGTTTTTAACTGTTTTTGTCTCTCTGATTCCCGTTTTGATTCCCAGGAACCAGAGACCACCCAACTGGCTGCCATTTTTATTTCTAGCTACCTTTATATAAATTCAGACCACTTATCGATTTCCTAGTGGTTTAATTTTTCTCCAGTTTACAGAATAGAAACAGAGCGCTTTCAGTTTTTGTTTCTGCCTGTGCCTTTTCACCTTATTTAATGAGTTCCTTTTACAGGAAACTGCAATTTGACCTTTGGCACAATTTTTGAGGGTAAGAGACATTCTTTTCTGTTGTACTCTTACTGTATTGCATTTTGGGGGAATCATTTTAACTTTTTACTAAGCTTTCTCTATTTTGGCATGTCAGAGAGAACATAAGGACCCAAAGGCTCAACAAATTCTTTAAATTGTTTCCGGCTCTTGACTAAAGCAGATTGCCACAAATTCTGTTTAAAGCGCCTGATGTCCAGACCATGACTTTACAAAACGTGATTCCTGTCTTATTTTTTGACTGAAAATCTTAAAGAAAATGGTAAAAAAGATGATAAAAAAAATAACCTATGGCTTCTCCGTTTGCCTCTTGTCACCAAAAAATAAAAAAAAGACTCTGAGGGAAATCCTAATGATGGAGGAAAGCATTCACCAGAAGGGTTTGTCTCCTCTTGACCAGCAGCAGCAACTTCAGTAAAAAGTGACAAGAAAAGAGATCAAGCTGCTCAGCCACCTGAAAGGCATGGTAAAGGTGGATCAGATACCAGGGTGTCTGACAGAGGGAAACCTTAATCCGCTGATGACAGAAATAAAAGTAAGAGAGCCACAGACCAGACACTGGAATCAGTGCCAGTTAAAAAGAAACTTAAAGAAAAAATTCACTACTGTTCCACTTGAATGGAGAAAGGAGCAGACAGATGACACAAATAAAATGCCCTCATCTGAGGCCATATAAAAGCTGTGGCAGTTTTTCTAGGCTTTCCAGGCCATGGGGGATTTTAATCATGTGACTGCCATCTCCTTCCCAGGCTCAGACCTATCTGTCTGCAGAGGAGGAGGAAGAAGAATCCCATGTACAGGAGGAGGAAGGTAACCCCATGGAATCAGAGGGTACACCTGAGCAAAACTTTGACTCCCCTTCAAGGCATTGGAGGACTATCCTTCCCTTTCCTCATTCGTTGACAAATGCTTGATACCCTCAACATTCTCCATCAAGAGACTGAAGGGGGATGAGGAGGATGCTGAATTTATGGATATGATGGGGTTGGTACCTGCAAGGAGGTTGCTTGTCCCCATATGTAAATCACTTCAGAAGGCCATATCAAAAATCATGTCTGCACCTACTTAAGCTGCAGCCCTTGATATAAATGTTGAAAGAAAATACCAGGACAGGGGTGGAATATCTATATGCTCACCCTGATTATCAAGGTGAAGTCCAGGCAGCTGTTTGTGAGAGAGCAATAGTCTCCCTGTCTGCATAGCCCCCTGAAAAGGACTCTAAATGATTGGATGCTATGGCAGAAAGATTTATACCTCAGCTTCCTTGCTGATTAGGCAGGCAACTTATTCAACACATACAGCAAGAATCAATCTTTACCATTTATTCCCACTTATGGGTCTGTGCCAACTAGGACCCCACAAGAGCAAAGTCTTTTGCAGTCTAAAGTCTAGGGGCCAAGATCAGTGCCAGCGCCACCCACGAGGCAGACATAATGACGTGGCACTCATGTTTTGGCAGGCAACCAATGCTGGCCCCTTACCTTCTTCGGTTCTGTTTTTCATGCTGTTGAGAGCACACTGAGGGAGCACTAGTCATCATCGCAAACTCTATCGCAGCTCCTTCCTCAGTTCACCACCAATAGTTAAATGCTGTACCCCTCAGCAATGACCCCTTTCAGTGCTGTATTTATTACTTTAGGGGTATGGTGTGGTGCTGAATTTCTTTTCTCTCCATATATTTTTTTTTTTGGCCATAAATCCATGTCTTTTTCTGAGGAGCACAAGAGAAAGAAGGCCTCCTGCAAGTAGAAGAAGAAGCAACACAGCAGCCCCCATGTGTCGGTGCTCCTGTGGGGCCTACATCACCATTCAGGACTGGCATGACGTGTTGGACCTGCCTCAGCGCTGACCATGATATCGACAGGTGCAATGCCTGCTTCTTGATGGATTACTGCACCCTTGAACTCCGCACATTGAAGTGGGATTGCAAGCCCACCAGTTTCAGAGGCAGGCATTGCACCAGTGACACCAAGGTAAGGTCCCTGAGCTTTTCCCCTGAGCCCCTTCCCAGTACTGTACGTACTGAGGAAGACCAGGATTCTACATGCGCTCACCTCGCCAAAACATTGGAGGACCTGGGGGAGGTGTCTAGTGGACGGTCAGTCTCTGTCAGGGGCCCGGCTGAGCATCCCTTCCAGTCTGTCAGCCTTCTGGGCAGCAGATGCCCCCAGTGGTGAGGCTGAAGCTATACACTGAGTCTATACTGGTGGGCATCTTGGTGTTGCAGGTCAGCAATGCCTCGGCTTCTAGTACAGAGACTGGCACCGGTGAGCAAGGCAGTGCTTACCACAAGACCAGGCCACCTTCCAGTACTTTTCATGGTGCCGGGAAAGGGAAGGTCTCTGGAACTGGTCCTTCTCGGGCTCTTGAGATCGTAGTCATTTCTTCTCCTGAGTGGCCAAATAACCCAGGAGAGAAGTTTGATGATGATCTTGAGCCTGTGGTTGGGGCTGGTGAGGATGGGAGCCTTCCTGGGTCTGTTTTTGGGCCTGGCTCAGGGCTGGGAGCTTCTTTGGTAGTGGTCTCTGTGATCAGCACTGGGGTAAAACCAGGACCCCTTCTAGCACTGTTAAGAGTGCCAGTTCAGGCCCTGGTGCCGTTCCAAGTGCTGACCCTGCGCTTGGTGCCATATGCGGTGCTGGGGATGGAGCCAGCACCATTCGTGGTGAGACTCTCTCCTCTGGCCCAAGGGGCAGGATTGGCACTGATGAGGGAATGCACTTGGAGTCTGGACCTATGGCTCACTCTTTGCCTAGAGTTAGAGCTGGTGGCTGGTGGCTGCTCTAGCAGGAGTTGCAGTGCTGGTTCGGATTCTCTCCAGAACTGGTTGGCCCTGTCACTGGTAGGGATCAGAGCTGCTCTGTTGGAAGTATATGACTCCACTCTCCCACTTCCCCCCAAGGGCACATCTTGACCGATCCGCAGCTGTTGATCGCTCACTGATGAGTAAATTTGCCAGGCCCTCCAACCTGGGTGAGGTCCCCTGGGCACTCTCGCAGCCCTAGCAGAAGGCATGGTCTGGTCACTCATGACCCTCCTCCATCCCTCCTCCTCTCCCAAGCATTCACACCCCAGGAAACTCTCACTATCCCTACTGTTGCAATCAGCTTGCAGGTCTGTTTCTCTGGCTGAGGAACAAGTCACCCAGAAGAGCTCTCTTCATCTCTCTTTAAGTTTAGCATGTTTTTTTCCAGTTTTCTTTCATTTTCTTAGTTCTTTTATTTTCCATTCCAGTCTCTGCTTTAGAAACATAGAAGTTGACATGTTTTTCTGGTTTCCTCTGGTTCCCGAGAGGTACCAAGGAACTGGAGAAAAATACTTTTTTTTCCTCGCAGTTTTCTCATTTTAAACCACTCTAAGTGCCTATATCTTGTTTTAAAATAATATTCAACTGAATATCTCCTTATAGCTGATTTGTGGGTATTATTGCTTCAGTTCCACGGTCCTCAGGAACCAAGCGGTGATTGGGGATTTTTATTTTATTTAGTACTTGTACCTCATAAAGAAACGTTTTTTGTTAACAGGTCATTTTTATCAGGAACTGAACTGCAAACTCAGTTTTTCTTACATTTGGGAACTGATTTTTTGGTGGGTTTGTCATGGCTGACATATCTGACAAGCCCAAAAAGAAAATGGGACATACAGGCTTTAATAATTGTGTAAAGTGCTTTAATCTCCTGGCTAAGGCAGACTGCCATGAGTTGTGTTTAAGGTGCCTAAGTCCAGATAACCTTTTCTCTGATTGTGTGCTCTGTATTAAGTTCTGCCCTTAAACCCTTAAGAAAAGGGGCCAACAATTGGAAGACTCAATGGCTTCTCAGTCTACCTCTATATCACATCACCTAAGCACACTGATGAGGGTCCATCCTTTCATAGTAAGCAGAAGGACAAGCCTGCTAAAGATGCCTCAGAGTTCAGGGAGTCTGAACAGGGGAACCCTGAGGCAAGCAAACATATGTGATCCCCAGAGTAGGTTCTGGAGACAGTGTCTGCTAAGAAAAAACAAACAGAAACGCATGTTGCTGCCCCTCCTCCCGAAGAAGGAAAGGAGCCGTCAGTGGACAGATACAAAATGCCCTCTATGGAGGACATGACTAAAGCATGGCGGTTTCTCCAGGCCTTTCAGGCCATGGGGTCACTTATGGGCTTGCTGGTTCCCCCTCTGGTTCCAGTTCCCACCCCAGTTCCAGAGGATCAGGGGGCCGAATTCTATTATGATGAAGAGGAGGAAGGGGAGCCTGTTGAGCCTGATGGTTCTGCTGAGCAGGAGTTTGATTCTCCTCTCTGGGGCCAGAATGATTTTTCTCACATTATTCTTTTGTGAGGCAAGTGGCGAACACCCTCAACCTTTCCTCCCAGGAGACTGTGGAGGATGAGGGTGAGGTACAGTTTTTGGACATGATGGGCTTAACCCCAACCAAGAGGTTACTCCTCCTAGTGCATAAACCCCCTTATGAAGGCAACCTGTAGACTGTTACAGACTCCCACTCCCACCCCTGGTATTGACAAGAAAAAATTGAAAAGAAGTACCACCTTGATAAATGGGATGCTGTGTACCTCTATTCCCATCCTGACCATTAAGGGGTAGTACAGACTGTAGCCTGTGACAAGGCCAAGGTTCCACTCTCTACCCAGCCCACAGAAAAGGACTCCAGGAAGCTGGATAATGTGGGGAAGAAATTCTATACCTCTGCTTCCCTGCTGCTAAGGCAGGCAGCCTATATGGCTTATACTGCCCAGTATCAGAAAGCTCTATGGAGCTCCTTCCTGGCCCTGAGTGAAAAGGATTCTGGGGATTTGGCAGAGGATTTAGCAGATATTGCAAAATCAGTCCTGGAAGCTAGTAAGTACCAGTTTCATATGGCAGTGGATACCGATGACACTGCCTCCAGGGTCATGGCCTATGCAATATCCTTAAGAAGGTTTGCTTGGCTTGGGACTACAAACTTGTCCCAAGATACTCAAGTAAAGGCCATGGATTTTCCCTGTGAAGGAAATTCCTTATTTGGTGCAAGACAGAATCATACATGAAAAAAGAGAAGGAGCATAAAACCACCTATAAAAGCAAAACTGAGAAGAAAAGGCCTCCACATCCTATAGGCCTTATGGAAGGGGAGGTAGAGGTAGGAGGTATTGTCCCCGTGGTTTCTTGCCTTATGACTGCTCCCAATTGAGAGGTCTCTTCAGTGACACAAGTAGGAGAGGCTTCAAGTGTGTTGACTTAACCCCATCACCAAGGGTCCGCCCAAGCAGAACACCTGATGAGTCGATCCAGGTTGCTAATCCTTGCCAGTGGTTGGAAGGCTAGTTCACTTTTTCAGAAATGGAAGAATATCACCACAGACAAGCGGGTCCTGGAAGTAGAAAATCCAAAAAACTGCTGTGACCTGCACCACTCAGATCAGTGCTCACGAGAGGCAGCCAGCCTCAGAGTAAGATAAATAAGCGAGTCCAAAAGCTGTGGCACCCTCCTCTGGAAACAAATGTCCACTATAAAAGCTAATGCATAAACTTTTTATTGAGGAAGGTCTGACAATATAACAGTGCTCCTTCCTAGCCACCCAGTGCTTCGACTCCTCGCGAGTCTTCCTCAGGGGTGTGGCCAGGTAAGGAATGACATCATTTAAATAGCACATTCATTACATATTCATGAAGGTGTCACAAATCATTAACATTTCAAAAAGTAGATTCAGAAAAATAGATTCAAAAATTAAAATCGTGTGCCTTTCTAAATTATCAGTCTAAATAACGATTAATTTTTAAAACTAATCTGCTACTAGCTCACCAATTAACTTTTGCAAACATGAAGTACCGTTCTCATGTGTCATGATACATGATTCATAATGCTAATGCAAATGACTTAAATTAGAAGCAGCTACATAGCGCTAACAACAGGAAGGTTTGTGAAGAGGGATAAATGGGGTTGGGTGAAATGAAGTGCATAAATAAGTTGGTGAGTAGCAAATGAAATGTACTAATCCAAAAGTTTCACAAAGACCATGTAAAGCCGGTATTGTTAGTATTAATATTATCTTATATTCTATATTCCTATGTATCAGTGCCCTTATAATTAAAATAATAAATATTTGTAGTAATGATCATGTGATCTATTACCAAATTCAAGGTAAATTATATCATGGCAACAACCGGTCCAGGAATGGGACAGTCCCAAAGTATTAAGAACCTGTGAAAAAGAAGGAGGCAGAAAGAAGACTATTAAGAATAGATCATAGAAACAACATTTGTAACAATTTCAAACATACTTGGATATTACATCCTAGCTTTTACATTTCAAAAAAGGTTTTAAATCCCATCTGTCACTGAGTCCCCTGGGTTTAACACAATCAAGTCTGTAGATCCACATACTTTCTTTCTCTAGAAGTAGATTGGGCCTGTCCCAACCAAACTTCAGTGGTGGGATCCATTCGAGGCCCATGAATTGAATAGTGTCAGGTTTGGATTCATGGAACAAGTTGAAATGTAGTCCCACAGGAGTATCAATTCTTTTGTTAACAATAGAATGTGCATGTTCTTGGATCCGTTGCTTCAACGGGCGCACTGTCTTGCCTACGTACAAAAGTTTGCAACTGTCTACAGTCCATATACTACATAACTGGTGTTACACGTTATTAATTGTCTAACTTCTACTTTACTATCAGAATTATTCGGGTGTACAAAGCATTTCCCTGGTGTTGCATATTTGCATATATTGCATCTTGCACATTTAAAAAAGTGCGCATTTTGGTAACCAGGTGCTTCTGGTTTCCACGGAAATGTTGTCAAGCCTGCTGTGTGCTAATCAATCTTTAAGGTTTTTAGCTGTGCTAAATGATACTCTGGGACTACTGCCGACCGATTCCCCCACTGTACTATCGCTAAGTAAGATAGGCCGATTTTTGTAAATGATATTCCCTATCCTCCCTGCTTTGTGGTTATACTCTGTGATGAATGTACAGGGTTATGTGTGGGATATCGTTTGATATTCTGATAGTAGTGAAGTTCTATTCAGAGTCAGTGCCTTATTCTTTAGTTCTGCTAGCATTGCTGGATCATACCCTCTCTCTCTCTAAATCAGCCAATAAGTTCTTCTGCCTGTACTTCAAACAGTTCTACTGTGCTGCAGTTACTCCCTTATCCTGATGAGTTGGCTATAGGGAATAGAGTCTATGAGATGTTTAGGATGGGCACTGTTGGCATGAAGGACTGAATTGGTGGCATTTGGTTTCCTATAGGATTTAGTGTTAACAATATTTAAGTTATCATCCACTACTAGCGTGAGGTCTAAAAAATTAACCATGTAGTTGTCTGCTTCATACGTGAATTTCAGGTTAAGGTTATTGTCATTAAGCCATTCAATGAAAGTTTGTACCTTAGTGGTGCCCCCCTGCCAAATACAGAGCATATCATCAATAAAGCGGTACCAGTATTTGATGTGTGCTCTGTATGGATTTAATTCACTGAGCACAATATTAGTAATAAGCATCAGCATCAAAGCAGACATCAAAGAAAACAAAACTAATAACCTTACAATAACTTTAACCTGAAATTCACATATGAAGCAGACAACTACATGCTTAATATTTTAGACCTCACGGTAGTAGTGGATGATAACTTAAATATTGTCAACACTAAATGCTATAGGAAACCAACTGCCACCAATTCAGTCCTTCATGCCAACAGTGCCCATCCTAAACATCTCATAGACTCTATTCCCTATAGCCAACTCGTTCCCAGTGATCCAGGAACAAATTAGTGTAACTGGGCACCATGGCTTTACCCATGGCAGTTCCACATTTCTATATGAAAAATTGTTCTCCAAATTTAAAGTAATTGTGTTTTAGAATGAATTCTAGGGAGGCCACTATAAAATCACTAGGTATGTTTTCAGAAGAGGACCTTTCATCAAGAAAGAACTGCATGAACTTCCGGTGACATCACCGACCGATGTAGAAGTTTGGACACAGAGCTCTCACTACCTTCCAGCTTTACTCCTTTTAAATACAAACTTCCCACAGAACAACCTACTCTGTGAAGGCAGAGTTCTTTACCCGCTACAATGATGACCAGAAATAGACCCAAATTTGGGTCGGGCGGTGGGCTAAAAAAGCAAAAACTAAATTTGCCCTCCAGTCCTGCGGCACATAGCGAGGAGGCCTCCAAAGCACCAGATCCTGTGTGGGAGAGTGACTCCGAAGAGGAGAGGGAAGAGATCACTATTACATCCCGACAGCTGTGCCGAGAGTTACTCCAGCTAAGTAACACTCTAGATTCCATTAAAGCAGATATCAAAGAAAACAAAACTAATATCTTATAGCAGGGGAAACCGTTTGAAGAACTGGCAGAACTTCACGTGGCCTACTCGGAAATGGTAGACTTACATAAGGGTGCGATCCTCCAGCTTCATGACCACACTCAATTTTTGATGGGAAAAGTAGAGGATCTCGAAAACCGCTCCCGAAGACGTATAAATCTTAGGATACATGGTTTGCCTGAAAACACTCAGCAGGGCAACATGCGTAAATACATTGAGGGCCTGATACTGACATTGGTCAGGATGTCTCCCTGGACATAATTCGAGCAAGATCGGGCACCGTCGGCGCTCGGCGATCCTAAAGCGCAACCGCTCAATCATTGTGGTGTTCCTTGACTTCCGTATGAAAGAATTGATTTTAAGAAAGGCGTGGTCCAAGAAAGAAATACCCTTCAGGGACACTGAGCTATATTTTGAGCCAGATTACGCCCCTACGACGATGGTGTGAAGAAAGATGTGGTTTCTCATAGTAAAGGCCCTTAGAGGGAAAGGACTGAGAGCCAGAGTGGATTTTCCAGCTCGACTTTGGATGACATCTGATGCTGGCACAAAAGTATTCGACACCGTGGGAGAAGCAAAGAAATACCTTTCCTCCCTGGAAATACTGGCAGATGAGTTGGTCCCCCCAGGGTTGATTAAAGATATAGAGAAGAGGCAGTGGCAAGTGGTGAGCGGAGGGATAGGGGGAGTTCACAGATCCCACCAAATAACTAAACAAGGTGGTTTTGCAGCATGGAAATGTTTGGAAGAAAAGGCCCAGTCATTGCCTGTCTGAAAGAGAAGAGAGGGATAGCTTTGGATAAAAATATTTTTTGCTGGGGCATTGCGGGACTGGGACAACTGACTTGGGCCTTTTACAGAGATATGCTGTATCAAGAAAGAGGGCTGGAAGAACCATGGAGAAATGGAAATATGATAACTGCTGGTGGAAGGGCCTTTTGGTCTTTTTTCCGCTTCCGATTCTTTGGGGGGGGGATTCAGTGGGCTAACAATCAGATACTGAAGGAAGAAGAAACTTTTGTCTTTCATTTTATTGTTACAAACCTTAGGTTTTACGGATGGAAGAAGATGGAAGGGGAGAGGCCCAGCGGGAGGACAAGCTTCAAGGTCCAGTCACTACCCTCTTAACATTGTGGGGTTGGGTTGGGGCGGAGATGAAGGTCTTCATTGGTTAGGTGATCCACATGAATGCTGCTAGTGCTGGAAGAAATCCTACACTTGCAGCGAGGTGATGGGAAATTCCCAACACTTCCCACTGTTTTTCACCAAGAGGTGAAAGGTGGGCAACTCGTGGCACCTTGGAAGGGAACAAAGAAAGTTGGAAAGCAATGTTTTTTTCCCCCATTGGGGAATTGTCTTTAAATGGGTTAACTTCGGCTAATGTTAAAAAGGCTGAAGTATTGTGGTAAATGTTTTTAATATTTCTGTTGCTGTGCTTGTACCCCTGAACTGTGTCGTCTTAGGAAACTGGCTTCTCAGATTAGAGGGACTGTCCACACTGCTGCAATGGAGGGTCTTAATGTAATAACTTATAATGTTCATGGTATCAACCACCCGATTAAACGGGCCCGCATTTTACAAGAGCTAGGGAAGCTGAACACCCAAATTGCCCTTCTACAAGAGACGCACCTGACAGAGGTGGAACATAAAAAATTGTGTCGTAGATGGGTGGGGACGGTTTACTCCTCCTCTTATGAGGCTCATCCGCACAGAAGAGGTACTGCAATTTTAGTGCATAAATCCTGCCCTCTCCAGGTGCGGAGTGTGGTTACAGACCCAGAAGGCAGATTTGTTAAAGTGACTGGCAGCCTGGGTGAGACCCCATGTACAATTATAAGTCTCTATGCCCCCAATGACGATAGAGAGGCAGCTCTTTTTTTTCAGAAGCATTTTCCTGAGTGGATGGGGATTGAAGGTAAACTCACAATCTTAGGGGGCGACTTTGACACTGTATTATCAGCCACCCTTGATAGGATGGGAGGTTCATCTCCCCCTCACTTGAAAAAGGCTAGTTTAGTTCTAAATAGGTCTTTGCAAAATTGGGGGCTGGTAGATACCTGGAAATGGAAAAATGGCATAAATCAGTACTATTCCCACTACTCGGACAGACATAATTGTTACACAAGGATTGACATGATATTGATGCCCGAGAAGTGGGTCTATGCCGTTGATGAATGTTCTGTTCACTCTCACTCCATCTCTGATCACGCACCTGTTTGTCTGACACTTAATTTACTCCCTTCTGCCCGAAATTCTCACTGGAGGTTTAATGTGGGACTCTTGAACAGTGGGGATTTTAAGTTCTTTATTGAAGATACCATTGAGGACTACGTGGTTAACAACTCGTAGGGCAGTTCTTCAGCCGCAATCAGGTGGGATGCACTTAAAGCGGTCCTGAGAGGGGCTATTATAAATTATGCAGCACGGGAAAAATGAATACAGGTGAGGGATATAAAGGAGCTAGAAAATAAAATTGCTGATTTGGAGTTTCACCATAAAATGTCATTAAATTCAGAAGTAAAGCAACAACTAAAAGATACTAAAAAGAAACTAGAGAAGATTTTATTTAATTTAATAGAAGGTTCCTATAGGCGTATTCGTCAAACTTATTATGAGGGGGAAATAGGGCCGGGAAGCTCCTGGCAAACACCCTTAGAGTTCACCAGGGGAGCAGATTGGTTCTAAAGATTAATAACCCAGGGGACAATGTGGCAACCTGTCGCCCAGAAAGAATAACCACTTATTTTGCCTCCTATTATGGAAAATTGTATTCTCAAGACCAGGTAGTAGATCTGGACTTAAAGATTCGGGACTTTTTTCAGGGATTAACCCTCCGGACTTTAGATAGGAATGCCCGGGAATTGTTGGAATCCCCTGTTACCTGCTCGGAGATAGCAATACAATTGCAGACCCTTGGGGATCGCCAGGACTGGATGGATTCCCATCAGAATTTTATAAAGCCTTTGCAGAAAAGCTAACTCCACTTCTCTACGAGGTGTATAAAGAGGTGTTGGAGGGTGAAGCTCCTCCAGAATCCTGGCAAACAGCCCAAATTATAGTATTGCATAAAGGCTGGAAAAACCCAGAGGAGTGTGGGTCATACCGACTGATTTCCCTTTTAAATGTAGACCTAAAAATCTTTACAGGTCTGTTGGCTAAAAGACTGCAACCTGTAGTAACCCAGCTGATTCATGAAGACCAGACTGGGTTTATTTCAGGTAGGAATTTACCTGACAACCTCCGGAAGTTTCTAAATATTATCTCTACCCAACAAACCCACCCTGGTTTTCAATTGGCAATCTTCATGGACGCAGAGAAGGCATTTGGTAGAGTTAACTGGCACTTTTTAAAACAGTCCACGGAAAGAATGAATTTTGGCCCCAAATTTTTAAAAACAATTTCAAATCATTATGCCAGCCCGAAAGCCCAGGTTAGGGTAAATGATGTCAGTTCACAACCCTTTTCTATTTCCAGAGGCATGAGACAAGGATGCCCATTGTCACCCTTGCTTTTTTGCGCTAAGCCTGGAACCAATGGCCGCTAAAGTCATACAGACACACTGGATAAGGGGAGTCATGGCGGGGGGACAAGAATATAAACTGTCGCTTTATGCGGACGATTCTATTTTTTTTCTGTCTGAGCCGGAGGGCTCTTTACCCCACCTAGTGGACATACGGGGAACATTTGGAGAGATCTCCGGTTATAAAATAAATACTCTTAAGTCAGAGGCAATGGTCTTGAATGGCAGTGTGCCTCAGGAATTAAAAAATCGATTTCAATTTGCTTGGGCACCTAATAACCAGTTTAAATACCTGGGTATTCAGGTGATGACTGATTTATCTAAATTATTCACAGAAAATTATGATAAATTCTGGAGAATGGTAGAACAAGATTTATCACGTTGGAGGCTCCTACCGCTCTCACTGATTGGTAGGGTGGAGGTTATCAAAATGAATATTTTGCCACGTATGCTTTTTTTATTTCAATTTCTTACCATCCGAGTTCCTAAATGGCTTTGGACTAGGGTGAACAAAGGTATATCCGAATTTATTTGGAACTTAAAAAAAAAAACAAGGATAGCCAGAGCTATTTTTCAACGGCCCAAAGAACAAGGAGGGTTGGGACTCCCTAACCTTTTTACATGCTATCTGGCAGCCCAAACAGCTTGATGACTTGGGCTAAACTACGGGAAACCTCCCAGTGGTATGTTGTAGAGGATGCATCCCTGAAGGATAGACTCATCTTTTCTTTGGTTTTGACTGAGGCAAGTTAGAAACAGATGGATAGTACAGGGACTAGACATACTACAACAAATTAGGAAAAGGCTTAATAACCCGAAAGGATTGGGCCCACTGTCACTGATCCGATTTGAACCTGGCTTTTTCCCCACTCTCTTTGGATCTGGGTTACGCTAGATTGGTCGCGATGGGAGTCACTAGATTTTCCCAGTTTCTGGAGGGGGATAAATGCATTTTGTTTCAGAGAGCTAAGGAGAAATTCCACTGGCCAAATTTAGAATGTCTACATTAAATGTAGGTGAGGCATTATATAAATTCAGAGGACAATATTCAAAGACTGGTACGTTCATATTCTAGTTGGGAAAACTTCCTTTATGGGGTGGTTACAATCTTGGGACAAGTTAGATGCATCTCCAGCGTCTATCAGTTGTTAACAAAACAAGGAACAGATCCTCTGGGAAAAATCAGAATGAAATGGGGAAAGGAGGTAAATATTACCATCTCGGACTCGAATTGGACTCATAGATTGAAATGGGGGTGGAAGGCTACATCAGCTCTGGTGTGGAGAGAATATTTTTGGAAGGTTCTGATATGCTTCTTCCATACCGCAATGATAACCAAACACTTCAAGACAGCTAGGGATGATAGATGCTGGAGATGTGGAGTGGAAGTGGGCTCTCATTGGCATATTTTTTTAGAGTTGTCCGGGGTTATCTTCTTACTGGGAGGAGATAAAAAAAATAGTGCACACTATTACAAAGGTGCTTATCCCATTGTCAGGGGAAGAATGAGTGTTGAGCCTACTGTCATTTACACATCAACCTGCAGAATTAAGAAAAGTTTTATTAACAATGCTAGTGGTGTCACTTAAATGTATCACCGGAAAATGGCAATCACCAGATCCCCCCAGATCGATGTTTGGGTCCGTAGGATGAAGGAGATGGTTCTGATTGAATCAATTACAGCAAAACCTAGATTGAATTGGGAGAAACATGTAGACAGATGGAGAAGCTGGAAAGAGTGGCTGATCAGCAGGCAAGAAGGAGAGTAATATAGGAAAGGTACATATGGAGAGATTGGCTTGAGTTTGGAAGGGGACGGAGGACAGAGGTCACAATTTTGGATTGGGGGGCACAGTTTTAGGGGAGGAAGGAGCACAGCACAGCCAGGGGCCACGCTGGTGAGGCCCAGGCGTGTGGACCCAGTTAGTTAGGTCACCAGCCTACGTTAAGTTCTCCAGTTATGAATTGACCAGAACGAACTCAGCATAAAAGAGGGGAAATTTTTGCACAGTAAACCTTCCAGGGGTAACTGGCAATTGAGATATCATGTAAAAATAGTAGCTGCAAGGATGTAATCTTTAACTTTTCAAATTTATTTTTATTTTATTTTTCCAAGTTGCTATATTGTTTACAAAACACAGAGATATTAATTTTTAAGAAAGGAAGAAAAAATGTGTCTAAGTATAAAATGATTGAGACACTTTATTAAGAAATGTATTAATTTACGGTTGTGAAGCCCAAGTATGTCCTTTCACATTGGAACTCTGTATCCTGTAATAAAGCTGAGTTCAAAAAAAAAAAAAGAAAGAACTGCACAGCTGAGATGCCTTGGAGGTATTGTATTGACGTGTAGAGGGATTCTACATTGATTCCCACCCAACACATATCTTGTTCCTATTTAACATTTTTTAACTTATTGAGTAAATCCTTCTTGTCTCTAATATAGGAATCCAGTGTAAGGACACTATGCTGTAAAAAGAAATCAATAAATTTGCTCAAATTCTGTGTAAGTCCACCCGTTCCTGACACTATGGGGCGCCCTAGTGGATTTAAGCTGTCCTTGTGAATTTTCGGGAGGATGTAGAAGCCTAGTGTAATGTAACACTCAGTCCACATGTACTGACATTTGTTTTCAATAATATCTCCCTTGGCCAAGGCTCTAGATAAAAGGTTGTGTAATTCCTTTCTAAAAGCAGCTCTGGGGTCAAAATGCAACTTGCCATAATCCTTTTCATTATTCAATAATTTAAACAGTATTTCTGTGTAATGATCTTTATTCAGAATGACAGTGCCCCCGCCCTGTCAGCTGGTTTGATGACTATCTGTTTATTTTCTGATAGATTTTTTAAGGCAGTATGTTCTTTAAAGCGGAGATTATACCTCGGGGTAGCATTGACATTAAGAACTGCTTTGGCCTGCTGACAAACAATTATTTTGAAAGTAGTAATGGTATTGTTATATACATTAGGGCAAAAACTAGAACTTGGTTTAAATTTATTTTTTCCTGGCATTTTGGATAGAACTGCCAGCTCTTAGCATGCCTGAGCCAGATACTATTAATACTGGCTTTACATGGTCTTTGTGAAACTTTTAGACTAGTCCATTTCATTTGCTACTCACCAGCTTGTTTATGCACTTCATTTCACCCAACCCTTCCCCCCCATTTATCCCTCTTCACATACCTTCCTCTTGTTAGTGCTATATAGCTGCTTCTAATTTAAGTCATTTGCATTAGCATTATGAATCATGTATCATGACAAATGAGAACAATATTTCATACTTATAAAAGTTAATTGGTGAGCTAGTAGCAGATTAGTCTTAAAAATTAATCTTTATTTAGACTGATAATTTAGAAATGCACACAATTTTAATTTTTGAATCTACTTTTTGAAATGTTAACGATTTGTGACACCTTCATGAATATGTAATGAATGTGCTATTTAAATAATGTCATCCCTTACCTGGCCACACCTCTGAGGAAGACTTACGAGGAGTCAAAGCGCTGGGTGGCTAGGAAGGAGCACTGTTATATTGTCAGACCTTCCTCAATAAAAGAAATATGTATTAGCTTTTATAGTGGACTTTTGTTTGCACAGGAGGTCTCGAGTGCCACTGCTTGTGGTCCGGGAAGTAGTGAGCCAGAGGCCCACCCTGCAGTTCAAACAATTCCCCATACAACAGGTTCGCAGAAACTTTACTCCTCCCACCCCAGCAGAAAAGATCCTGCTGGAGTTAAAGGTCAGAAAATTGTTGCAGGTGCCGGCCTGGTGGCGCTGAGGGTTGCGGTGCTGGATGCCACACCTCATGCCACGCTGGCGACCTGCGTATGGGGACGAGCCTAGGCCACTGGGGGTCAGCAGGGGGGAGAGAGGATTGAGTGTCTGAAGGACTGCTCTCCTCTCTCAGGGGGGAAGGGGACTAGTTGTCCCACTCACTGACTGCCCTCTGGCAGTGGCTGGAGGGTAGTACGAGTCGGGAGACTCGAGGCTGACATCCTTACATCGGAAGGGAGGTGAGCCCGGTGAAAACAGGAAACAGCAGGCCTGGCAGGCTCGATGATGGTCCGGCGTTCCCAGGAGCGGTCCCCCAGATTCTGGATTGGGTCTCCAGAAGGAGGGAGAAGCCGGCAACCTCCTCCTGGCCCCGTTGTGGGGGGCAGTCCGAAGGGGAACTACTGGGGGCTGCCTAGCATGGGAGCGGTGGGACCAGAGAGAGACAGTCCCTCCAATCGGAGGGCCGTTGCCACCTGCCAGGGCTCAGAAGGTCAAAATATACTTGGGAAATAAAAAAAAATGTTGTTGCAGGCAAAAGCAGCAGAAAGAGTCCCTTCCCCCATCTCAGTGAGGAAAGGGCCTTTACTCAAGATACTTCCTCACCCACAAGAAAAATGGGGAGTGGCAACCCACAACCCATTTTGGATCTCAGATATCTGAATAAACACCTCAAAAAAGAAAAGTTCAAGATGGTAACTCTGGCAGCAGTGATCCCATCCCTTCAGCAAGGGGACCGGCTAGGGTCTCTGGACCTGAAAGATGCCTACTTCTATATTCCAGTCAGGCCCAGCCACAGAAAGTACTTAAGATTCAGGGTAGGGACTGGTCACTACCAGTTTGCAGCCCTCCCCTTTGGACTCTCCTCAGCTCCCAGGGTATTCATAAATTGCATAGTCGTGGTGGCAGCACACTTCAGGAGACAGGGAGTACTGGTTTTCCCTTACCTAGATGATTGACTGGCCTCAGGAAAGTCATGCCAGGAAGCCAAGGCCTCTCTTCTTGCTCAGCATACCCCGGAGGATCTGGGGTTTATCAAAAACATTGAAAGTCCCAGACAGAGCCAGTTCAAGTGCTGGAGTTCATAGGAGCAGAACTGGATGCCTTTCGAGGGAGGGCCTTTTTCCCACAAAACAGAGTGAGAAATCTGATCAATCTGGCAAAGACCTTCATCTTGATTCAGTGTCAGGACAGCAAGAGACTTCCTCCAGCTATTAGGCCATATGGCCTCCACAGCCGTAGTGGCATGAGCCAGGTTCCAAATGAGAGATATCCAGTACCACTTAAGAGCCCACTGGTCCCAAAAACGAGACTCTTTCTCAAGACTAGTGCCTGTGACAAAGTCTCTCTTAAGAGCACTGGACTGGTAGAAAGAAGTAGACAACCTCAGCGATGTTGTGCCCTTCCTTCAGCAGTCACCTACAGTTATACTGACAACAGATGCCTCCCTCCTAGGCTGGGGGCTCACGTTGCCGACCTGACAATAAGTGGTGTGTAGTCCCCCCCAGGAATCCCAAGAGCACATAAAGCTGCTGGAACTCAGGGCAGTGTTCCTGGCTCTACAGTCTTTCGCTCCTCACATCAGGGGTATTCAGTCCAGGTCGGGACAGGACAGACAACACCACTACCATGTATTACATCAACAAACAAGGAGCACAAGATCCTCAAAGCTGTGTACAGAAGCAGTGAAGATCTGGAATCTGGCTTACTCCCTGGAGGTGCTGCTTTTAGCAGTTCATCTGCCAGGAAAAGACAATGTCTTGGCAGATTCCCTTAGCAGGATCGACCAGAGACATCACAAATGGACCCTGCTGCAGTGTCCAGGAGATGGGGTACACCAGAGATAGATCTGTTTGCTTTCTTCCTGGGAAAATCATCAGCTCCCCCTGTTTTGTTGCAGGCCTCCAGCAATGGGCTTGGTCCCATTGGATGCCTTTACTGCAGATTGGTCAGGGAGGTTACTGTACATCTTCGCTCCCTTCCCTCTCTTGCTGAGAGTGCTACTGAAGCTGAGGAGTCAGACTGCGACCATGATACCAATAGCCCCAGAATCTGGTATTCAAACAACATGAAGTCTTGCTGTATTCTGACTATATGCAGTTAGCCCCAGCATTTGAACTGCTCCGGAGAATAAAGGGTTAACTCTATGCCAAGGCATAGAATGTTGAGCTCGAGCTCAGTTTTCAAACCTGTCTGTGGTACTCTGAAGTGTAACCATCAGATTTCTTACTCTGCCTAACTGTGAAGTCGCTCCGTAGATCCCTCCTGTGCTTCGGTTCGCTAATAGTTTGAAATTGGTCGTTTTTTTCAACCGCAGTTCTTATTTTATTGGTATTCTTACCTCTGTCTCGGTAACAGTAAGTAGTATTAGTAGGTAGTGGTAATTTTGGTTTTTTGTTAGAAATTGTTTTGTCTTCAGTTCTTTTCTGGTCGGTCCGGTTCAGAACCGAAATCTATTGTGATTTGTGTATTTCTATTCATTATTGTGGTTTTCCGGTACTTATCGGTTCCTAAAAAAAATCCAGATTTCTGTGGAATTTTTTTAACCAACCCTTGACACGGTTGGAACCGATAAGTGTTAGTTGTCTGGCTTAACGCTGACAAGGGTGACTTTTTCTTGTATTTGGCATGTCTGAGAAGCCCCAAAAGAAAACCGGTCCCACTGGGTTTCAGCACTGTTCCGAGTGTGGGGAGGCCTTTGCTAAGGCTGATCCCCACCTCGTATGTGTGTATTGTCTGGGGTTTGACCACCTCAAGGAAGACTGACAAATTTGTAAGAACTTTCCCAAAGCCACTCTTGAAAAACATTTGAGTAAGCTGAGGGAAAGGGAGGCAGAGAAGTCCGCTGATCTGGATGGCCAGCCCGGTTCGGTTGCGACCAAACCTGAGGAGGAGGTGCCCACTGACCTGGACGATAGATCTTTGGGCAAAAGGAGAGCTGACTCTAAGGAGTCAGTTCCGGCTAAGAGAAAAAGAAAATCAGCTGGCTCAGATCTGAAACCAATGTTCTGACCGCTGAGGAGATAGCAAAAGCGATTACAATAGTGCAATCGCTTTGCCCGGTTCTGAACGAACCGACATCGCTTCAAATGCGATCCATTCAGTCAGAAGTTGTTGCCTCAGACATTGATCCAGAGGCACACTATGAGGGCAATTGGGAGGAGGAAGAAGATGATGAAGAAGTAGAGTTTGTAGGCCTAGATGAGCCAGTAGAGCCTGACATCTCCCCAGACAGGCCTTGTAATGTTTCCCCCCTAGGCTTTCTGAGTCCCCCTCCCACTTCTTGTTTTACAAGAAGGTGGCTGAGACTCTTCAGCTTCCTATGGAAGAGGCTGATCAGGATCAGGAGGAACCTGATTATGTGGAAATGATGGATGTTCCAGAGTCAAAGAGAGTGTCTATCCCTTTGCATAAATCCCTGGGGAACCAGACACAGAAAATCATGCAATTTTCCACATCCATTCCTCATGTGGATAAAAGAATGGACAGGAGGTATGCCTTATCAGGTCCTGGCATGGAATTTATTTCAGCACATTGTAGCCATGATGGGGTAGTGCAAGCTGCAGCATGTGACAAGGCTAATATTCCTCTAGCATCTCACTGCCCAGATAAGGATTCCAGGAAAGTGGATGCCATGGCTAAGAAGCAGTACTTGGCATCCTGTTTGGGTCTAAGGCAATCAAATTACATGGCATATACAGCCAGGTACCAGAAGTCTATGTGGAATACAGTTCTGGAGCTGGCTAAGAATGCCCCTCCCCAGCTAGCCAAGTAGCTGGAGCAGGTGGCTGTAAATGGTATAGAGGCATCCAAAGTGCAATTTCATGCTGCTGTTGACTCGAATTATGTGCATTCTAGAGTCATGGCTACATCTATCTCCATGAGGAGGTTTGCTTGGCTTAGATGTACCAATCTTTCACAGGATACCCAGACTAAGGCCATGGATTTTTCTGTAACTGGTACTTCTCTGTTTGGTGAGCAAACAGAGAACTACATGAAGAAGATGGATGAATATAGGACCACATATAGGAGTGCTGCAGCCAAGGAAAAGCAGGCCAATCCTCAGAGGCAGCAATTTAGGGCTGGCAGGGGCAGGCCTTTTCAAAGGCTTTTCTACCAAGCTCAGACCTCCTCCTCTTCTTTCCAGCAGAGGGGGTTCTTTAGGAGAAGGGGCAGGTGTGGGATGACCAGAACCCCATCATCCACGCAGTCTAAGCCCCCTACAAAACAGACACCCTGAGGTGTCAGTCAGGGTTGCCTCCCCAGTTCCAGTAGGGGCCAGGTTGGCTCACTACTCCCAGGCCTGGGAGTCTGTTACTTCAAACAAATGGGTCCTGGAAGTAGTGAGCCAGGGACTTCCTCTCAGTTTCAAAAGGTTCCAAAAATGAGAGCAAGGTCCTTCAGTCCTCCCTCACCCTTGGAGACAAGGGCCTTAGAGGCAGAAGTCTCCTCTCTTCTGCTTCTGTAAGCAGTAGAGAAGGTATCTCTTTGTCACAGGGGAAAAGGACTGTATTCCAGATACTTCCTTACCCCAAAAAAGACAGGGGAGTGGCAACCCATCCTAGATTTAAGATACCTGAACAAACATTTAGCAAAACCAAAATTCAAGATGGTGACTCTGAGAGTAATTCTTCCCCCTCTGAGACCAGGAGACTGGCTAGCCTCTCTGGATCTCAAGGATTCCTACTTCCACATACCTATCATACATTCCCACAGAGAGTACCTCAGGTTCGAGTTGCCCTCAGGCCATTACCAATTCAAAGCTATGCCCTTCGGCCTAACATCTGCTCCAAGGGTGTTCACCAAGTGTCTTGCAGTAGTGGTGGCATTCCTCAGGAGACGGTATCCTTCTGTTCCCATACCTGGACGACTGGCTCCTAGTGGGCCAGTCCTCAGACCAAGTCAAGTCAGCCTTAGAGGTCACTCAGAAGCTTCTAGAATCCTTGGGCTTCGTTCTGAATCTAGAAAAGTCTTTTGTGGAACAAGCCCAGCTTCTCATTTTCATAGGGGTGGAACTAGACACTATTTTGGCAAGAGCATTTCTCCCTCTCTCAAGGGTTCAGTCCCTTGTCACTCTGGCTTCCTTTTTTCATCCTCTAGTTTCTTGTCCAACCAGACACTTTCTACAGTTGCTGGGTCACATGGCAGCATCCACAGCTGTGGTCCAGGGAGCAAGGTTTCAGATGAGAGATATTCAGTTTCATCTCAGATCTTATTGGTCTCAGAAAAAAGACACTCTCTCCAAATTGGTTCCAGTGTCTCAAACTCTAGTTCAGGCCCTCCAGTGGTGGCTGGAGGAGTACAATCTTCGACAAGGTGTCCCATTTATCAGTCAGGCTCCTTCAGTGATTCTCACCACAGATGCCTCTCTACTGGGTTGGGGGGCTCATCTAGATCAGCTTACAGCTCAGGGAACCTGGTCGCACCAGGAGTCTCTCCTACACATAAACCTTCTCAAACTAAGAGCTGTCTTTCTAGCACTTCAGACATTCTCAACTGCTGTTCAGGGGAAAGTGGTGTAGATCAGGACAGACAACCATGTGGTACATCAACAAGCAGGGAGGCACTTGGTCCTCGGCCTTGTGCGCAGAGGCCATGAAGATATGGTCTCTAGCCTATTCCCTTCAGGCTTCCCTGATGGCTGTGCATCTCCCAGGGAAGGACAACATTTTAACAGATGCTCTCAGCAGGATTTCTCAGGGTCACCATGAATGTACCCTGAATCCCCTAATTCTTCAGGTCATTTTCAAAAGGTGGGGCACTCCAGAGATAGATCTATTCGCAGCCCTGGAAAATCACCAACTTCCTCTCTTTTGCTGCAGACCACCTCTTCTGGGCCCTGTCCCTCAGGATGCTCTCTTGTTGAATTGGACAAGCAGGTTTCTGTATGCATTTCCTCCTTTTCCTCTGATATTCAGGGTCCTGATGAAGATCAGGTCTCAGCCTTGCAAGGTGATTCTAGTGGCTCCAGACTGGGCCAGACAGCCTTGGTACCCCCTTCTCTTGTCAGTTCAGTAACAATACCTCTGTGTCTTCCCAGACAGTTCAATCTCCTTACCTTTTCACAGGGGAGGATCCTTTACCCCAACCTTCAGACTCTCCGGCTCAAAGCCTGGCTCTTGAAGAGCTAGAATATGCAAGCCTACACCTTTCTCAATCAGTCTTGGACATTTTAAAGATTAGCAGGAAACCTGCTACTAGAAAGACTTACAACTCCAAATGGAAAAGATTTGGGTTTTGGTGTTCCCAGAAGCATGTCCAGCCAGAGCTGGCTGATATTACCACTGTATTGGACTATTTGGTACATCTTAACAGTTTAGGCCTCCAGCCTACTACTCTCAAGGTACATTTGGCAGTGTGTCTGCCTTTTTTTCTGCTGATAAGGGCTCTTCCCTAGCTTCTCATCCAGTTTTCAAGAAATTTTTCAATGGTTTAGTACATGTTAATTCTCCCTTTAAGGAGCCTACCCCTTCTTGGGACCTGAATATCTGTATCACACAGCTTATACAGCCCTCTTTTGAGCCTTTATGCTTAGCTGAGCTGAAATACTTGACTTGGAAAACTGTATTCCTGGTAGCCATTACTTCTGCCAGGAGAATCAGTGAATTACAGGCTTTATCAGTGGAATCTAATTTCATTTCATTTCACAGGGATAAGGTGGTCCTTCAAACCAACAGAAAGTTTCTTCCCAAGGTGGTATCAGA
Source organism: Neoceratodus forsteri (assembly GCA_016271365.2). Lineage (NCBI taxonomy): Eukaryota > Metazoa > Chordata > Ceratodontiformes > Ceratodontidae > Neoceratodus > Neoceratodus forsteri. The sequence goes on along the minus strand of CM057458.1, from coordinate 1,338,078,309 downwards.
CTTTCATTTGAATCCATCTATGTCATTGCCTGTATTTTTTACTGACCATTCTTCCTCTGGGGAGAGAAGATTACACAGTCTTGATGTAAACAGGGCTCTTAGTTACTATGTGGAGCATACTAAGGCCCATAGGAATGAATGATCTTCTGATCTTCCTGGACATAAGTCTCCACCAGTCATTCACACTATTGGGATCTGCGCCGGAGGCACTAAGACCCATCGGGAGCAAACTTTTTTGCTGGAGGGTCAGCGCCGGAGATGGCGCCACGAGGCATGGCACCGCGAGCCTCAGCTCACGCTGTAATGACTATCTCAGGCGACCTCCAACCGCCTCGTTCTTTTTTCCGCCGCCGAGTGCGCGCTTCAGTGATGATGTTGCTCGCCCACCGGGAGTCAAACTTCAACTAGTAGCATAGTTTTCAGTTTGTTATTTTGTAATATTATCTCGATACAGTATCGCTTAGTCTTATTTTAAAAATAAAGAAGTCTCAGCCTACTTTGACGGAGTTGACCATGAGCAGGTCAGGTGACGGTAGGGAGACTTCGTATGAAAGCTGTTCAGTCAGTTGGGCTGGGTCCGGTCCGCCGCCTTCTCCGAGGGGGGGTCTGACAATGGTCAGTCCAATGCCCGGGGGGATGGGCAGTCCCCACGGAAGCATAAAAATAAACGGTCGCATTCTCGGCACCGTTCGGCCTCGAGCTGTTCTTCAGCCCACAGGTCTAAAAAGAGAAGGCATCACTCGAGGTCGCCCTCTGATATGTCTGCGCCTAGACGTTCGGTTATCGGGGCTAGTTGCCGGTCTCCTCCTTCGGAGTCGCCAACCTCTGCTTCTGGTAGCCAGCGGCTTTGACATCGAAGTCCCACCCCGCCCGCAGGTAGGTCTTCAGATGAGCAGTTTCATCAGTGGGCCGCTCTATGGAGCAAATGGGCTCGAGGTTAGTTCAGCTACCTGGCCTGGGTCACTGTGGGCTTCCGGCTCATTGAGAGAGACCAGGTAGGCGGTTGATTCTCCTGGTCGCGGCACCTTCTTCGGTGCCGTCGACTCCGCGCTTAGGTGTTCCCCCACCTCACATGGCTGCGGCACAGGGGGCCACACCAATGCCTTTATCTCCTGCTCTTCTTCCTTCAAAACCTGTTTTTCAGAGTCTGGGGGTGTTTTTGGTGTCCTCGGCACCGTGCAGAGCCTCGGTGCCGTCTTTGGCGCTGGTGGTGCGCTCAGCATCATCCTCGTCGCCGTCCTCTGCGCTGTGCGGCTTTCGGCGGCGTCCTTGGCAGTCTGACTTCTCAGCGCCCTCTTGCACCGTGCAGATTCTCTGTACCATCCTCGGCGCCTTTTGGCATCGCGGTCCTCGCGTAGTTTTCGGTGCCGCTGCGGTCCTCGCCGCCGTTTCGCGCTTATAAGCGCCTTCCTCGGCGCCGGGGCCTCAGGGCTCCTCTGCTTTTCAGGACTCTCTTCACTCGTTTCTTCTTCCCTCTCTTCTGATTTTCATTCCTTTCCTGTCCATACAGTCCCTCCTGGACTGTCAGGAGATGACATTGAGCCTGACCCAGACCTTCGGTTGGGTGATGAAGTGGATGAAACAGGATCTATCTCTGCTGCAGAGCCTGTGGTTGAGGACCTGTCATCTAAGTCTCTGCTGAAAAATCTGAGTTCCACTCTTTCTCTCCAGACTACAGACATCGATCCTGGGAAATTGTTAAGACTCCAATACCTTCATGTTCCAGAGATCCCTACGGATTTGACTCCTCCGGTTCAGCCTTCCTTCGAGACGCTGTCTCAAATGGTATGGAATAATCCTGCTCACCCTTCGGTGGCTAAATCCATAGATAGGAAATATTCAGCCCCCAAGGATCGTCCCATTTTGGCATCTCAAGCCTTTGCGGATCCTATTGTAGTTCTGGCAGAGAATAAGGTCGTTCTTCCTCAAACTACTACAGCTCGACCTATTAACAAAGAATCTCGTAAGATTGACACCTTAGGTCTTTGCTGCTTCTACCCTAAGTATGCGTATTGCCAGCTACCAGGGCTATTTCTCACAGTATGAGTATATCCTGTGGCACTCTATCAAGCAGATGGTTGAAGCTCTTCCGGAGTCGGATGCAAAGCCGGAGCTTCTTCAAACCATTACCAGAGGTATCGAATCTAACAACCAGCAGGTTAAAGCAGCCATGGATGCTTTCGACACTGCTTCTCGTTCAGCGGCTGCTGGTATTTGCACCCAACGTCATTCCTGGCTGCGCACTTCGGGTTTCACAAATGACGCACAGCAGCAGGTAATGGCATTGCCCTTTGATGGTGCGTATCTTTTTGGTCCTCAGGTAGAGCAAGCTCTAGAAGCTACTCAAAAGACTAGGTCAGCCATTAAGTTGGCTTGACTCCCTCCTGCCCCCTCTCGAGGGCATGTCAATAAACATCAGTTTCATAATCGTCAGTCCTTTCAAGGCAGAGGCAGAGGTGGTTTCCATAAAAAACCAACCTGCCCAACCTCAAAAGAAGACGCAACAGAAAGCGCAAGGTCCCAAAGCGCCCAGCGCTACCTTATGAATGTCTGGCCCAAGTCCCATCTCAGCTGCCCGAGGTGGACTTTTCCTCTCCGGTGGGAGGTCATCTGATGCACTTCTACAACCAGTGGAAGTCCATAACCTCAGACAAATGGGTCCTTCGGATAATTCGCGAGGGGTATTCACTCAATTTTCTGGAGACCCCCCTGGATCGTCCTCCCAAACGGCAGCCCAGGCTGCCGACCCTTCAGTCAGACCTTCTCGCCGCCAAGATTCAGGGCCTTCTGAACAACAGGGCAGTAGAAGTGGTGCTGCTGCATCAACGGAACACGGGTTTCTACTCCCATTACTTTCTGGTTGCAAAGAAGTCTGGGGGGGTATGCGCCCCATTCTGGATCTCAGAAAGCTAAACAAATTTCTCCCCAAGGAGAAATTCAAAATGATTTCTCTGGGAACCTTGTTACCTTTGCTTCATCAACACCACTGGCTAGCCTCCCTAGACATGCAGGATGCTTACCAGCACATTCCTATTCAACCGAGGCTCACAAATTCCTGAGGTTTGTGGCTCTGGGACAGCATTATCAGTTCAGAGTCCTGCCCTTTGGGCTATCCTCGGCACCGCGAGTTTTTACAAAGTGTTGTGCAGTTCTCGCAGCACACCTCAGAAAGGTTGGGATACAGGTGTTCCCTTATCTGGACGATTGGCTTCTAGCCAGCCCTTCCAGGCAAGGGACCCTGGACGCCGTAGAGATGGCTTCTCGCCTCCTTACATCCATGGGAGTTCTGCTGAACCTCAAGAAATCGCAACTGCAGCCCTCCCAGAGGCTCCTCTTTATAGGGACTCTTCTGGACACCTCCTGTGCAAAGGCTTTTCTTCCAGAAGACAGAAGGAACGATATCCTTCAAATGGCCCATCACATTGGGGAGAACACTTCAGTTTCTGCTCTCTCGATGCAACGGATGCTAGGCCTCATGGCTTCCTCAGTGTTCACTGTACCTCTAGCACATCTGCACATGAGAACCACTCAGTGGATGCTCAGTACTCAGTGGTCCCCAACCACTCACCCGCAGTCCTATCTCATCAAGGTGACAGAACCTTTAAAGAGGTCACTCACCTGGTGGTCTCAAGAGAGCAATCTCCTGGAGGGATATCCTTTGCTCCTCTGGACCATCAGATCTCCATTACCGCGGATGCATCTCTAATGGGGTGGGGTGCTCACTGTCAGGCTCTCCACACTCAAGGTGCGTAGACTCAAGTCGAGTCCCAGCTCCACATAAACGTCCTAGAAATGAGAGCCGTCCCTTATAGCGGGGTCTGAGCGTTGAAGGACATTCTGTGTCACAAGAACATTCTCCTTCAAACGGACAACAAAGCAGTGATGTATTACATCAACAAGCAGGGCGTCATTCTTACCCCTTATGCAGGGAAGCAATGAGGGTATGGGAATGGTGCTTGGAGCACAAGGCTCTAATTCAAGCGGTCTACCTGCCAGGTATTCAGAACGAACTGGCAGACTGTCTCAGCAGAACAGAGACAGACCCTCACGAGTGGTCTCTCGACTCAACCATAGTTCAGTCACTATTTGAAGAGTGGGGAACTCCAGACCTGGACCTTTTTGCATCCCCACTCAACGCAAAACTGCCTCTCTTCTGCTCCAGAAATCCAAGGCCTGGCATTTTCTGTCAGGATGCGTTCAGGCTGCGGTGGACAAAACGCTTTCTTTACGCCTTTCCACCTCTTCCTCTAATTCAGAGGGTACTCCTCAAGTTTGAATCCCAGGGGGACAGAATGATCCTCATTGCTCCCTTCTGGCCTCAACAGCTGTGGTTTCCACTACTCAACAATATGTTGGCAGTTCCTCCGAGACCACTTCCCCTACAGATGAACCTTTTGACTCAGGGGCCTGTGGTACACCCCAACCTGAGATCGCTTCACCTCCACGCTTGGCTCCTGAAGAGGTAGAAGTAAACTGGTTCAATGTGTCTTGAAGAGTTTCAGATATTCTTCTGGCTGCACGGAAACCAGCCACTAGGAAAACTTACACAGCCAAATGGAAGCATTTCTCGCTCTGGTGTGCAAAGTCCTCTTTGAATCCTTTTTCCTGCCCACCAGATAAAGTTCTGAAGTACCTCTTAGACCTCTCAAATTCAGGCCTACAGTACTCTACAGTCAAAGTTCACCTTAGCGCCATTTCAGCATATCATGAGCCGTTTTTTTCCTTATCTCTGGCTCAGTTACCTATGGTTAAGAGGTTTCTTAAAGGAATTCTGCATACCAGGCCTCCTACAAGACGTCCAGTTGCAGCCTAGGACATCAATCTTGTGCTAGATATGCTCACTCGGAAACCTTTTGAACCTCTGGCTACCTGTGAGCTAAAATTTCTCACCTGGAAGACTGCCTTCCTAGTGGCCATTACCTCAGCCCGTAGGGTCTCTGAGATACATGCCCTGGTCACAGACCCTCCATATACTGTGTTCCATGGGGACAAAGTAGTTCTTCGTACTCATCCTAAACTTCTTCCTAAGGTTGTGTCAGAATTTCATCTAAACCAACCTTTTGGTCCTTCCCTCTTACTTTGCGAACTTCCAAAATGAAGGAGAGTGTTCTCTTCATTCTTTGGACATTAAGAGGGCCTTGCGTTTCTATCTGGATAGAACCAAGGACTTTTGCAAAGCCCAGCAACTGTTCATTTCCTTCAGCGAGACCCGGCTGGGTCAACCTGTCGCTATCAGATGCATCTCAGCATGGCTAGTGGCATGCCTTCGCCACTGCTATTCCATGGCACAGGTTAAGTTGGAGGGTAGGGTTTACGCTCACTCTACTAGAGCGGTCGCAGCATCCCTAGCAGAAATTCGCAACATGCCCATTGCAGATATTTGCAACGCGGCCACCTGGAGCTCAGTGCATACTTTTGTTAAACATTATGCACTAGATGTCCATGCCAGACGACATTCTTCCTTTTGGCAGAGCCATCCTTAATGGACTTCTGTCTTAGAAACATGAGCTCTTGGTCTCTCCTGCCACCCTCTCGTGGGATTATTAGCTCGGTACTCTCCCAATAGTGTGAATGAGTGGTGGAGACTTATGTCCAGGAAGATATGAAAATTACGTACCTACCGTAATTCTTGATCTTCTTGGATGAGTCTCCACCACTCATTCACACGCCCACCCTCCGTCCCCCGAGCTCACCTCTGTTGTTGGTCTTCACTCCCTCAAATCTTAGGCTGTGAAGACTTCTTTGTTGACCCTTCTTATACGGGTCGTCCGGACTATCTTATGTCCGGTTTTTGAGTTAAAGCTACCCTTCTAGGTTAGTTACGTGCACCTCCTTGGTAAAAAAGGTACTGAGGCGGTTGGAGGGTCAACGCCGAGATAGTCATTACATCGTGAGCTGAGGCTTGCGGTGCCGTGCCTCGCGGCGCCATCTCCGGCGCCAACCCTCCAGCAAAAAAGTTTGCTCCCGATGGGTCCTAGTGCCTCCGGCGCAGATCCCAATAGCGTGAATGAGTGGTGGAGACTCGTCCAAGAAGATCAAGAATTACGGTAGGTACATAATTTTCATTTCTCAGTTGTTTCTCACTTAAGGAGAAGTGGGAAAGGGCAAACCTGCCACCAAGAGAACAATTGCTAGGTGAATTGTCTCCTGTATCCAGTTCTGCTATTCAAAGCTTGGGAAAAAGTCTCCCTCAGGCCTGAGATCTCATTCTACCAGAGGTACAGCTGCTTCGGTCGCAGCAGCTAGAGATATACCCTTAGGGGAAATCTGTAAAGCAGCCACATGGAAAACTATTCACACATTTACCAAGCATTATTCTCTGGACATTCAGTCAAGAAGTGATGCTAGGTTTGGCACAGCTGTGCTGCAGAACCTGTTCCCAAAATAGGTTCTGTGACTCCCTCCTCCAAGGGGGTACTGCTTGGTAGTCTGCATATAGTCAGAATACAGCAAGACTTCATGTTGTTTAAAGAAACATTTACTCACCATAGTAATGTTATTTCTTCTAATGGAGTCTTGCTGTATTTTGACCTCCCTCCCTGCCTCCCCTCCTGGAACCTAGCAGTTTTGGGATGTGGTCTGGCAGGCACAGTACTGCACCCCAGAGGTGTACTGGGCATTGTTTTATCTTTTTAAGGTTTTTTCTGGTTTTTATTATGAATATTTTGGTTGTTTCTCTACCTGCTTAGATTCTTTTTGGGGTTCTCGACTTGAGTCTTTTGACCCTAAAAATCTGTTTATTGCCCTTTGGCATGAACATTTTAGAAACAGTTTCTACTTATTGAGTTAGTTAGTTTAGTGCTCGTAAGAATCTGATGGTTACACTTCAGAGTACCACAGACAGAGGTTTGAAAACCGAGCTCGAGCTCAATGTTCTATGCCTTGGCATAGAGTTAACCCTTTACTCTCTGGAGCAGATCAAGTGCTGGGGCTAACTGCATATAGTCAGAATACAACAAGACTCCATTACTATGGTGAGTAATTTTTTCTTCCCTCCTCCTGACCCTCTCCAGCAAGCAACCCATCTGCCTCCCACTGAGTCACAACCTGCTGACCATGTCTCAGGGCAGAATCATCTTCCCAAACCTCAGGTCACTGTGTTTCAAAACATGGTTCTTGAAGAGCTGGAGTATTCTGACTTTCACCTCTGAGGAAGTTCAAAAGGTCCTCAGGGTCTCCAGGAAACCAGCAACTAGGAAAACATATGCTTCCAAATAGGCGAGGTTCTTTCTGTGGTGTACCCTAAAGCAGCTCAGCCCTTTACAAGCAGGTCTGTTCACAATTCTAGACTACCTAGCCCACCTTCAGTCCATGGGACTTAAGCCTTCAACCCTTAAGGTGTGCCTGGCTGCAATATCCACTTATGTCTCGGCAGGTATGGAGAAAATGGTAGCTTCACACCCCATTTTCAGGAGGCTCTTAAAAGGGATTCTTCTGCACCTGCATCCCCCAGTTAGGGACCCAGTCCTCCTTTAGGATTTGAACCCGTGCACAGCTAAGCTTATGGACTCCCCTTTTCAGCCCATGGCTACTTTTGATTTGAAGTATGTCACTTGGAAAACAGTGTTTCTGGTTGCCATAAATTTTGTCAGCAGTATGTGTGAGCTGGAGACCCTCTTCACAGATCTGAATTACATCACATTTCACAGAGACAAGGTAGTCCTAATGACACAGAAAATTTCTCTCTGAGGTGGTGTGAGTTTCATCTGAACCAGTCCATCACCCTTCCAGTGTTCTTTACAGCAAAATCCTGCTGTGGAGAGTAGAGGCTGCACAGCCTGGATGTTAAGACAGCACTTAGTTACTACTTAGACTGCAATAGCTTATTTGCTCCCAGTGGCCATTTTGGGTCAGATCCAGCAATGGACGGTTCTGACGCCACATGGTGTCTATGGGAACAAAGGAGGATCTCAGGTCTTCCCACTCATAGCTGTTCCTCACATATGGTGAAGTGGGCAAGGGTAGACCAGCCTACAAGAGAACTATTTCAATCGCTGGATAGTCTCTTGAATCCAGTTCTGTTACAGCAAAGCTGGCAAACTTCCACCACAAGACCTCAGGGCACACTCCACATGTGGCAACTCTGCCTCTGTGGCAGCTGCAAGGGATGTCCCCTTGCTCGAAATTTGTAAAGCAGCTACCTGGTAAACAGTACATACCTTTACAAGACACAGTTGTCTGGATGTACAGTCCAGAAGGGATACCAGGTTTGGCACTGCTGTGTTGCAGAACCTTTTCCCTAAATCGGTTCTGTACCCAGCCTCCCAAGGTACTGCTTTATAGTCTGCAACAGTAAGCATAGTGAGGGATTCCTGGTGTGTGAAGAAAAAAATCACTTATCATAGTAATATTGTTTCTTATTTATTTATTTATTTTTTAATTTTTTTATTTTGCTTTTGGTGACTGGGTAAGTGCACTAGGCAAAACAATGCCTATTTTCAGGCACGACCCGGGAGAAAACATTTTACAGACAGACAATAAACCTGTGACGCAGCACATGGAGGCAATACAAAACAGGATAAAAACAGCGTGTAATAAATACATTGACATTCTGAATACTGAAGGTTAGGATACTGTGAATACAGGGAAGAAAGCAGGATAATTGGCAAAAGAAAGTACAACATGGAAGGTAGTAAGTTACAGTACAATAAGTGCCATGAAAAGTAGAGAGGGTGAGAGAGGAAGGAAAAAGAGGATGAAGGAGCTAGACAGGTGTAGGTCGTGAGAGGAGGGAGAGTCAAAAGGAGGTAGATAGGATGGAGATGGGGAGAGGGCAAGAAAGAGTGTGGGTTCAAGGAGGGTTAAAACAGGTGCAGGGATGTAAGATGTGAAGGTGTTCCTCATGAAGCTTAAAGACAGCGTGGCTGTTTGTTTGACGGATAGAGAGGGGTATAGAGTTCCAATATTTTGGAGCAGTATAGGAAAACGCACGAGTGCCCATATTAGTTCTACATCTAGGAACACGCAGAAGGGCTTTATCATTAGAATGTAGTTCGTGAGTGGGAGGTTGTAGTTCCAGTGCAGAAGAAAGGGATAGGGGAAGACCTGCTCTGGTGACTGAGTCAATTAGTGATCCAAAGGTCAGAAAACGATAGGCGGAGGGGCTAAGCCATTTTAAGTCTCGATAGAGGTGGCAGTGGTGTTTGAAATGTGGTGAGGCAGCGGCATAGTGACAGATGCTATTATAAGTGGTGTCCCATTTATGAATGGAGGTTTTAGATGCGGATAGGAAGATTGACGAGCCATATGCTAGTGTCGGTAGAAGGAAACCTTGAGCCACAGCTAGTCTGGCTTGAGGGTAAGTGCATAACTGGTACCATAGGCACTTCCTAGCTTAGCATTTACTCACTTACAGATAGTAGAGATATGAAGGTCAAGGTCAAGAGATTCATCCAGGGTGACACCAAGATATTTGAAGGATTTGGTAGAGGGTAGAGGAGAGCTGTCCGCACAGGAGATGATGAGGGGATTTGGATTAGCTTTGAGTCTGGCTTGAGAGCCAAACAGCATAGAGTAAGATTTGTTAGAGTTAAGGACTAGTTTGTTATCAGTAAGCCAAGTTTGGATACTAGCGAAATCCAATGCAAGTGGATGGTGTAGGGAGGCTGCAGTTTTTGCACTGTGGTAGATAACCAGATCATCCACGTAGAGCAAAGAAGAGCAATTCGGTGCAGTTGTGGGGGATGTCATCAATGAAGATTGTGAATAGTAGAGGACCAAGAATTGAGCCCTGGGGTACTCCAACGTGGATAGGTGCAGGATCTGAGGTTGCAGAGTTAAAGACCACAGCCTGTTGCCTGTCAGTCAGGTAGCTTTTAAACCAGGTAATGGAATCTGGGGAGGAACCAAAAGACCAAAGTTTTGACAGAAGGAGTGAGTGGTTTACCAGATCAAAAGCTTTGGTTAGGTCGATGAAAACTACTCCAGTCAGGAGGCCTAAGTCCATAGAAGAGTAAATGTCATTAGTCAACTTAAGCAGGGCAGAGGTGGTACTATGACCTTTTACGGAAGCCGTGTTGGGAGCTAGAAAGGAGGTTACATTTTTGGAGGTATTCTATCGTTCGAGTGGCAACTAGTTTTTCCAAGATTTTGCTCAAGACAGAGAGTATAGCGATGGGACGGTAGTTCTTAATTTCCTTTAGGTCTCCTTTCTTTGGAATAGGAGTGATTTTAGCAACTTTCCATATAGTTGGGACTATACCATGGCATAAGGACAGATTAAAGATTTTGGTCAACGGGGAGGCTATGAGAGGGGCCGCTATTTTCAGGAGCCTAGGTTCAAGACCGTCAGACCTAGGACTATTGTTTTCGCAGATGGAGAGAAGCAGTTTTTCAACTTCTTTTATTTGAATGATCCGGAACCTAAAGGGGGGGGTTAGGGGGTGATGGTTTGGTTTTAACAGGGGACTGAGCAGTGCTAGAGTTTTGGAAGGAGGACAGATAGCTTGATAAATCTGAGAAATGGTGATTAATGGCGTTGGCTGTAGTGAGCGGGTTATTGCAGTGTATACCATTAAGTAACATGCTATTTGTATGGGACTTATGATTAGAGCCCATGAGAGTTTTTATGGTAGTCCAGAATTTCTTGGCATCACCAGAGGCGTTAATTAGCAGGTTCCTGCAGAAGGTACTTTTAGATAGTCGGATGTTTCCCCTCGGGATTCCCTCACTATGCTTAACACACCCACCCTACCTCCCCTTCCAGAACCTGGAAAAGGTTCTCCAAGAATCAGTTATTGTTTCAGTCTTCAGTTTGCTTGAGCATTACTTTTGCATTGCCTACAAACAGTGTTTGGGTATTTTTGATACATAACTTTAGTCTGCCATAATTTGTCCCAGTAGGGGCCAATTATTTTTTTTTTGGGGGGGGGGGTCTGTTTTCTTTGGTTGAGTTTAGCTAGTTTAGTGGTCACTGCTCCCCTGGCTATCAAAATAAATCTGACATCATACAAAGGCAAGAAAAATCTTACTAATCTGATCAGTCAGTGGCTACTTTGTACAGTGATGTTAGCCCAGCACAGCATCACTATATCAAGGTGCAGCACACAAATGGCCGCATAACATTTTTTTTTTTTTAGAGGAATCACTCCATCTCCCACATTATGCCTGAAGTGTGCAAGCCACGCTCCCAGAAAAGCACACAGAACCCACCCCACCAGCATCATCACTGCCAAGTTTTAGTTTAATAGCTTTCAGGACTGGAATTCCTGGCCCCTGAATTACAAAATGAAAATGAAGCCATCACTGATTAGCTCCACAGTCCCCGCTTGGCAGCATGTTAGAAATTACATGTGCATGTTTCACAAGCAAAAAAATAAATAAAATGAAAGCTGTCACATCGATCAGCTTCATAGTCATGTCTTTCTCTAGTTCTGTGGTTGTGAAGCTGATGTGTCTGATGGCTTTATTTTTATTTTTTTCCCTACTTCTGTTATGGGCTTAACTGTTAACATGTGCACCACTGTCCCCGCTCCCCAGCTCCTCGAACATCCTAAGCGCATGTGCACTGTGCTCCATTTACCATTGTCACCTGTACCCAATGAAACAGAGGGCCTGGGGAACAAAACAGCTATTTGTTTTAACTTTTCCAGAATACCATTCTCCTTCTGTAGGTGGAAAAAAGAGATCTTCGTTGTCTTATGCAGATGACTTTGTTTTGTTTTCTACTTCATTGTTGGGCCAGCAAAGGAAAATCAGTCATTTTCATATATTCTGTCAGACCAATCATTTAGTTATAAATAAGGAGAAAACTAATCTGGTGGTATTTGGACAGAGTCCCAAAAATCTCAGAATATTTACATAGATAAAGGAAAAATTAAAACGGTCATAATCTACAGTTATTTAGGGGTCACCTTCTCCTCAAATTGCATGTGGGCAGAACATTCAAAAATCATCAAACAGAGAGCAATAACTTCATTTAATACATTTCAAAGGTTCTCAAATAAGATGGGGGGTGGTTCAGTAAGGGGCCAATTAAAAACTATTGAGGCAAAAATCAAAACAAGGTTACTGTGTGCTGCTGAAATTTGGGTAACTAAACCTTTACAACAAATAGAAATATTGTTGAATAATATATATAGGTATGTACTGAGAGTACCTCAATCTACCCCTGTCCCAATTACAAGGGCCGAGTTAGGACAGCTACCATTGGCAGCTCATGTTATAAAGAGAAATATCAACCATGTATTAAAATTATTTTTACTTCCTGAACACAAACTGCCTAGATATTGTATTGAAGAAGAATTAGACTATAACAGCAGAGGATTTTCTCCTCCAACCTTAGATATTATGAAAAAAGCATATTATCAGAAATGGTATGTGTGATATACTTTATCAGATATACAACATACTCTATAAAGAAATTAAAATTCAAATCAAAAATAGAATTAGGGATATGTATTATTCATATGATGTGGAACAGATAAAGAAATATAAGAATGTTTTCTGGTATAAACAAATTAAGGAGCATCACAACTAGGATTCTTATTTAACAACATTTAATGATGTAAAACAAAGAAGAATTATGACACGTTTTAGACTAGAACAGTTTATGAGTAATTATATATTATCCAAACAGAATCACAACAACAACAATGCAAATGAATTCTGCAGGTGTAATATGAACTTGCACAACAATTTAAAACATGTAATGCTGGTCTGCCCTCTATTTGCAAAAGACCAGAAAAGATAGTTGGGTCATATCTTGGGAAATATGAGTGCACCACTTGAACAAATCCTTTTAACCTTGTTGAAATGAAAAGACCAAATAGTTCAAAGAGATTTATTGGGGTTAATGAACTTATGTAAACTGTAATAAATTAACATGTGCAATAATGTTTCATAATTGTAATGCAAATGGTAATCATTTTATCAATTACATATCATATCTCTGGCTTGTATAAGAATGAAAACATGGATTTTATGCAATAATGTTTTTATGATTTTATATTTTAATTTACTCATTGTAATTAAATTGTAAAAGCAAAAGCTGAACAATAAACATTGATTTGATTTGAACTCTTCCAGTGTAATTTGCATACATGTTCTCTCTGAACAACTGGGTGAGATCAGACCCAAAACCAGAAGTTTCAACCCGGCTGCCCCCATTGTTGCCATTTTCTACTCACACAACTTTAAAACAGCTCATTGCCATCCCACTGCCAACACCGCTCACTTTAGTCACCAAACGCCGACCGTTTCTTCCTGCTTGCTGCAGAACTCAGACAGCAAGTGCATGGGGGGGGGGCACCACCATCACACTACAAGAACAAGTGCAATGTAGAAAGGAGACAAGAAATGACAGCAGTGCCACCTACTGCACACAATAGAAATTGTGGACTTGTTTTTAAAACAAATATACCTCCACATATAAAAATCAATACAAAATTAAGAAAATTATGTTTTAAATTTTTTCTTTTTGTGTTCACAAACGAGCCATTGTATAATAACAATAATGCACTCCAGTGGTGTAAGCCATGCTGGGATAATGTCACTTCTTGGGTGTTGAACGTACTTGGCCTGCAGTGTCATGCTTCAACCACCTGAGATGTGATGTTATCCCAGCATAACACACACCATATCCTGATTATTGCTTAATTAGAGAACAGAATGGAGCATGACCTCACAGCAGAGATTTGAATTTCATTTCATCCTTCTCTAATGTACATAAAATTCCACTCTCCAGAGCAGCTCACACCTGCAGGCCGATTGCAACGGTAAGCATAGTGAGGGATTGCTTGGAAGAAACAATATTACTGTGGTAAGTAATTTTTTTTCTTTTCGGTCCTCTTGGGCCTATGACCTGGGATCATTTCAGGACAGCAGCTGGTGTATTTCAACAATACCACCTTGGAGCTGACTAGGCCATCTTTAGGCCTGAAGTCCCTGCACCACCGTTTCCTGACTCCAGCTCCTCCTCTCCCACTTTCTCCTCTGAAGAAGAGGATACTTCTGTCCACATCTCCTCTGATGCTGAGTACATTTGGTACCAGCAAATCCTAGGGGAGTTGATGCAGGAACTGAGTCTTCAGCACTTTTCAGGTCACAATACTGCTACCCTGGTGCTGTGATTCCTTGGGGAATATAGCAGAGACCCAGCTGTCATCTCTCCATGGCCTTGACCCTTTACAGAGGCATCCAGGAATGTCTTGTTCAAACAACATGAAGTCTTGCTATATTATGACAATTGCAGTATGACCGCAGGTTAGAACTGCTCCGGAGGTGAAATAGTTAACTTTCCATGCAGGCATGGAACTTAGAGCGCGAGCTCGGTTGAAAACTCTGTCTGTTGTGCTTCAAAAGCAAACTGTCCGATTCTTTACTCCGCCTCACTGAACAGTCGCTCCGGAGATTTCTCCTCCTGCTCGGTTCATTTTGTCGGTTTAAAAGTATTATTTTTCGGTTTTTAGCCGAAATTAAACCGCAACCGGTCGGTTCAAGCTCTGTCTGTGGTAATGTAAGTAGATAGGTTTTACATTTATTTTTCTGTGTGGAACTTGTAATTTTATCGGTTCAGTTTGAACTGATCAGGTTGTATTTAAAATCTACTAGTCCTTTTTAGAGTGCGGTTCCCGGTTCTTATCGGTTCTGAAAAAAACGGATTTCGTTACGGTTTTCCATGACCCATGACACGGTTGGGAACCGATAAGGGTGTCTTGCTTGGTGGATTGCCATAAACGGGCAAGTTGGTTAGGCTGGCATTATGTCTGAGAAACCCAAAAGAAAAACTGGACCCACTGGGTTTCAACACTGTAGTGTTTGTGGGGAAGCTTTTGCTAAGGTTGACCCACACACCACATGTGTCTATTGTCTGGGGTTTGACCACCTCAATTCAGACTGCCAGATTTGTCACAATTTCCCTGTTGCCACCATAGATAAGAGAGTTGGTAGGCTCAGGGAAAGGGAGGCCAAAAAGTCCGCTGACCCGGATGGCCAGCCCGGTTCGGTGCTAACCGAACCGGAGGGAGTGCCCTCTGACCAGGGCGATACTTCCTCGGGCAAACGAAGAGCCGGTTCTGAGGAGCCGGTTCTAGCAAAAGGACTAGAAAGTTAGCTAGTGTAGAGCCAAAGTTCTCTCCCAACTGCTGAGGAAATAGCTAAAGCAATTCAAATTGTCCAGTCTCTCTCTCGGTTCTGACTGAACCGACACCTTCAGGTAAGCTGCTCGTTCGGCGGTTCCACCGGTTTAAGATTATGATTTTGAGGATTTTTATAAACCGGGGAAGGGGGAAGAGGAATATGAGGAGAGTGAATATGGTTTTGAAGATCTGATGTGCCCATTGATCCGGACATCTCCAGATAGACCCTAGGGGTTTCTCCTCCAAGGCTTTCTGGTTCCCCTTCTCATTTCATGTTTTATAAAAAAGTTGCTGAAACTCTCCAGCTCCCTGTTGAGGAAGCTGTTGATGACTAAGAGGAGCCAGACTATGTAGAAATTATGGATATTCCAGAGTCTAGGAGACTGTCTATTCCTTTGCATAAATCTTTTCGGAAACAGACAGTAAAAGTTTTAAAAACTCCTCACACTGCACCTCCTGTGGATAAAAGGATGGACAAGAGGTATACCTTATCAGGCTCCGACACTGATTTCCTCACTCAACAATGCAGCCATGTGGAGGTAGTGCAGGCTGCAGCCTGTGACAAGGCTAATATTCCCCTAGCTTCACACCCCCCTGAGAAGGACTCCAGGAAGATTGATGCTATGGCAAAGAAACAGTACATGGCAGCATCTTTGGGACTCAGACAAGCATATTATATGGCTTATGCTGCTAGGTACCAGAAATCCCAGATGGGATACTGTGCTGACCTAAGGAACAAGTCCCTGACCAGCTTGCCAGGGAGCTGGAACAGGTGGCTATGGATGGTATTGAGGCATCCAGGAGCAATTTCATGCTGCAGTGGACTCTAATGATGTTTCATCAAGAGTCATGGCTACATCTGTGGCACTTCAGGGATGGCTTGGCTCAGATGTACTACCCTGTCTCAGGATACCCAGTCTAAGGCCATGGATTTTTCTGTTGGGGAAATTCTCATTTGGGGAGCAAACAGAGAATTACCTGAAGAAATGGATAAATATAGGACCACCTATAAGAGTGCACAGGCCAAGGAAAGGCAGGCCACCTCAAAAGCAGCTTCCTAGAGGCAGGGGCAGGCCTTTCATAGGCCTTTTACCAAGCCCAAGCTTCCTCCTCCGCCTATGCTCAGAGGGGGTTCTTTAGAGGAGAGGCAGACGGGCACAAGCAGGTCTGCTTCCACCCTCAGCCCAAAGCCCTGCCAAGCAGGCACCCTGATGGGGTTGCCAGGGCTGATTCTCCTCTACCTGTAGGGGCAGGCTGGCTTACTTTGTCCAGGACTGGAAGTCTTTAACATCAGACAAGTGGGTCCTAGAAGTAGTAAGCCAGGGACTGGTTCTCAGCTTCAAAAAATTTCCAAAGCTGAGAACCAGATCTTTTCCACCTGCAACTCCATCAGAGGCACTCGCCCTAGAGGCAGAGGTTTCTACCCTCCTGGCTCTCAGAGCTGTGGAAAGGGTTCCTCCCCTACACCAGGGCAAAGATTTGTACTCCAGGTACTTCCTTACCCCAAAAAAGACAGGAGGAATGGCGGCCCATCCTGGATCTCAGATATTTAAACAAGCACCTTTAAGCCAAAGTTCAAAATGGTGACTCTGGGAATTATCCTACCCTCTCTAAGGCCAGGGACTGGCTAGCTTCCCTGGACCTCAAGGATGCCTACTTCCATATTCCCATCAGAAGCTCCCATCGAAGTACCTCAGGTTCGAGCTGCCCTCAGGCCACTACCAGTTCAGGAGCAATGCCCTTCGCCTCACTTCTGCCCCAAGGGTATTCACCAAATGCCTGGCTGTAGCAGTTGCCTACCTAAGAAGGCAAAAGATTGCCATCTTTCCTTACCTGGATGATTGGCTCTTAGTAGGCCAGTCCCCAGACCAGGTCAATTTACACCTTCAGATAACGCAGCAACTGCTTACCTCTCTAGGTTTCCTTCTGAATCTCTCAAAGTCAGTTCTAGAGCTGGTCCAGCTTACCTTCATAGGGCAGAACTGAACACACAGGAAGCCAGGGCCTTCCTCCCTGGACAGGGCAAAGACCCTAGTCTCCCTGGCCTCCTCATTTACCCTGCAGGTCTCCCGGCCAGCAAGGCATTTTCTGCAGCTCTTAGGACACATGGCTGCTTCCACAACAGTTGTGCAAGGAGCAAGATTTCAGATGAGAGACATCCAGTTCCATTTGAGAACTTTTTGGTCTCAAAGAAAGGATCCTCTTACCAAGCTGATCCCAGTAACTCGAACCCTGATCCAAGCCCTACAGTGGTGGCAGGATCAGAGCAACCTGAGACAAGGGGTTCCTTTTGTCACTCAGTCTCATTCTCTAATCCTTACTACAGATGCATCCCTCTTGGTCTGGGGAGCTCACATGGGCGACCTCATCACCCAGGGTCTGTGGTCTCCCCAGGAATCTCTGCTCCACATCAACCTGTTGGAGCTCAGAGCAGTTTTTCTAGCACTTCAAGCTTTTTCCAAATCTGTTCAGAACAAGAGTATTCAGGTCAGAACAGACAACACCACTACAATGTAGTACATCAACAAGCAAGGGGGCACTCTGTCTACGGCCTTGTGCACCATGATGAAGTTGTGGTCTCTGGCTTACTCCCTGAACACCTCCCTTACGGCAGTTCACCTCCCAGGCAAGGACAATGTCCTGGCAGATGCTCTCAGCAGGATTTCCCAGAGCCACCAGATGGTCACTGGATCCTCTGGTCTTGGGAGTAGTATTTGCCAGATGGGGCACCCAAGATAGATCGCTTTTGCAGCCCCAGACAATCACCAACTTCCTCTTTGCTGCAGGCCCCAGTGTTGGGTCTACTCCCTGGATGCCTTAGCTCTCAGTTGGGAGGGAAGTTTCATGCCTTCCTCCCTTTCTCTCCTGTTCAAAGTGCTAGTCAAAATCAGATCCCAATCATGCAAAGTCATTCTGATAGCTCGGATTGGGCCAGACAGCCCTGGTATCCACTCCTGCTGTCCTTAGCAGTCCATCCTCCCCTGTCCTTCCCAGGAATCACAATCTGTTAACCTGTGCCCAGGGAAGGGTCTGGTACCCGAATCTCAAATCTCTCAATCTCAAGGCTTGGTTCTTGAAAAGTTAGAGTTTGCTGATTTACACCTTTCCCAAGGTGTAATGGATATATTGAAGGCCGCAAGGAAGCCTTCCACCAGGGCTACTTACAATTCCAAATGTAAAAGGTTTTCCATATGGTGCTCGGAAAAGCATATTTTCCCAGTCTCTACTGATCTACCCACAGTCCTGGATTATATGGTTCACCTGAATTCTTTGAGGCTGAGACCAGCTACCCTGAAGGTGCACTTGGCAGCTGTGTCTGCTTTTATTTCAGCAGGTAAATCCTCTTCCCTTTCAGCTCATCCTGTATTTTCTAAGTTTTTTTAAGGGTTGTTTCCTGCAACCTCCATTCAGGGATCCTGCCCCTGCCTGGGATCTTAATGTTTGCATTGCTCAGCTTATGCAACCCCCCTTTGAGCCCTTGTCTTCAGCTGAGCTCAAGTGCTTGACTTGGAAAACTGTGTTTCTGGTAGCCATCACCTCTGCCAGATGCATAAGTGAATTACAAGCGTTGTCAGTGGAGCAGGAGTTTATCTCTTTTCACAGAGATAAGGTGGTCCTTCTGACTAACAGAAAGTTCCTGCCTAAGTTGGTTTCAGATTTCCACCTTAATCAATCTATTTCACTTCCAGTGTACTTCACTGACCACTCCTCCTCTGGGGAGAGGATGCTGCACAGCCTAGATGTGAAGAGACCCCTTAGTTACTACATAGCTCGTACCAAGGGTCATAGGTTTGACTCCTTCCAACTGTTCCTCACCCATGGCGAAGTTGGTAAAGGGAAGCCAGCCACTAAAAGATCCATTGCCAGGTGGATTGTCTCTTGTATCCAATTCTGCTATGAGAAGTTGGGTAAAGTTCTCTCAGGCCTGAGGGCTCACTCTACCAGAGGTACAGCTGCTTCTCTGGCTGCTGCCAGAGACATTCCTATTCTAGAAATATGTCAAGCAGCTACCTGGAAACCAGTTCACACTTTTGCAAGCATTGCTCCTGGACATCCAGGCTAGGAGTGATGCTCAGTTTGGCACAGCTGTGCTTCAGAGCCTATTTCCTAGGTAGGTTCTGTCCCTCCTTCATGGGGGTACTGCTGTGTAGTCTGCAATTGTCATAATATAGCAAGACTTCATGTTGTTTGAAGAAAAAATTACTCACCTTAGTAATGTTGTTTCTTCTAATGGAGTCTTGCTATATTATGATCTCCCTCCCTGCCCCTCTCACAACCTCTGTTTTGGGGATGTGGGTGGGCAGTACAGGGTTGGCACTTTTTTTGATGCCCACCTTGTTGTTTTTCACCTACATTTTTGGGTGAATTGGTGTTGTGTTTTTGCATTTTTGGGTCTCCTGACTTGAGTCTTTGTTTTAGGCCAAAAATGAGTGTTTTATGTTAGTAGCCAGTTGGCTAGTGTAGGTTTACAGCTTCCACACAGAACCTTAGTGAGTTTTAACTCGTAAAGATCTGACAGTTTGCGTTTGAAGCACAACAGACAGAGTTTTCAACCGAGCTCGCACTCTAAGTTCCATGCCTGCATGGAAAGTTAACTATTTCACCTCCGGAGCAGTTCTAACCTGCGGTCATACTGCAATTGTCATAATATAGCAAGACTCCATTAGAAGAAACAACATTACTAAGGTGAGTAATTTTTTCCTCCATCTCATTGCAGCACAGGTGTTGCACTCCCGTGGGGTCTGTAGGTTCCATGCCACAGCCCTCTTCTGGAATTTTGGTATTGCAGATGCCCTCGGAGCCTAGGCACCCGGTGTAGGACCACCCCCCTGACTCTTTGGAGTTTGATGTCTTAGGCAAATGGGTTTTTATGACAGCATGCACCATGATGTGCATCTGTGTACATCAGGCACACCAGGCTGCTTATGGCAAGTGCCTGTTGGCGATGCTGATTCAGCTTTTATTTTTTTATTTATATTTTGTAGGTGTTTTTTCCCTGTTTTTTTCACACTTCCCTTCCTTGGGTGCGCATGTGGAGGCACGCGCACACCCTGTTCCAGGACACGCACCCTACTCGCTTACACTTGTGCTTACACTGCCACCAGACCTCTACCCAGTGGCAGTGGAACTATGGGGGGGTGACAGCCTCCCCGGAGAGGAGAGCTACCGTTAGGCTGCTCGATCCTGCTCCCTCCCTTCCCCTTCCCCGTGCCGGCTCCCTGATGGCCCGAAGTCATTCCCGATCCCAGGTCACTGGCATGACGCAAGGTAAGGCATAGTGCCTCAGCCCTCTGCGCCACTGGGCTGACTTCTGAGTCAGCTTTTAGCATCCACACCAGACAGTGAGACAACCAGGCAGGCCATTCGCCTTTCTGCTCAGTGCCTAGAGCTGGTGAGGCACCAAGTGAGGGTGTCTAATGATGCCAAAGAGGTAGTCTCCAAGCTGTTTGGAATTGCAGTCTGTATTTGGCAAATGGCTTGGCTTTGCCTTTCATGGTTGGCACCTCTGACCTGGCATAAGTCCCACTACTGACACTGTAGTGCATCATGAGAGGAATGCTGCACTCCTGAGGTGCTGTCTTTCGGATGAGACATTAAACCGAAATCCTGTATGCCTGTTCTGGTGGTTGTTCAGATGGACGTTAAAGAACCCATGGCACTTCTTGAAAAGAGTATGGGAATTTCCCCAGGGTCCTGGCCAGATTTCCCCCATTCACTAAAAATACCACCAACAGCTTAATCTGGTTCAATTTCAGTTGGTTACCATCTGTACTCCCCCAACCCCCCATCGCCCCTGAAAAAGGGACTTCTAGCCTCAGTGGGCCTACCCGGTCAACTAAATTCAATAAAATTCAATAAAATATTTTAGGGTGGAAAGTTTGGTACTCTGAGCCATAAGTGTGAATAAATGGTAAAGACATTCTTGAAAGATATTAAAATTACATACTCACGGTAATTCTTGTTCTTCCAGAATATCTCACCATTTATTCACACACACACACACACACACACACACCATCCCCCGCTCAGGTAGGAGCCAGGGCCGCTGGGAAGCTCATCCCATATTTTCCCTTCTCTCAGCTCTTATCCTCTTGCAACTGCCTCAGAGATTCCTTGGAGACACCCCTGCTCTCCTAGACAGGGATACCCCTTCCCCTTTTTTCCTTCTGCCCCTGTCCTTTTTGCAAACAAAAAAAAGGGTAAATGGGAGAAAGACACTATTATAGGGGTCCCTATTCCTCCCCCCAAAAAACAATATATACATATATATATATTTTTTAATTTTTTTTGTTGTTTGACCAGGTATAGCACACTAAGCTGAAAGCTTTTTTACAGGAGCGACCCGGGAGCACAAGGAGGTTAAGTGACTTGCTCAGGGTCACACAGTATGCAAGTGGAAGCTGTGGGATTCAAACCCAGGTCTGGTCTGCTGGATGTCACCAAATTTGCAGCTCAGAGCCTTAGACCACTGCACTATACTGCCTATATATATATATACATTGCAAAAAACTCAGTTAATGCATCAGTTAGGGTTTCTATTACAGCAACAAAAGTCAGGAAATTCGATGTTAGGGTTACCAACTCTATGACCCCCCCACACCCTCCACACACCAGCAGGCGTCGGGCTGCGCCTTGAGGTCATCAGGCCTAACTCTCACCCCATTCTCCTGTACTGCACCATATCAACTTGTTTACACATGGAATGGGGTGAGAGTTAGGCCCAACGACCCCAAGGCACACCCCGACACCTGTCGGTGTGTGGAGAGTGAGGTCATAGGGTTGGTAACCCTAACATTGAATTTCCTGACTTTTGTTGCTGTAATAGAAACCGTAACTGATGCATTAACCGAGTTTTTTTTTTTTTGCAATGAATTTCCCCCTCTGTTTGAGATAGTATAATAGGATCCTTATTTTACTGTGGGAGCACAGGTCCAATCCCGCTGTAGATGTGCATATGTATGTAGGTGTGGAAGCGCAGGGACCTCTGGGTCCTGCTCTTCCATGTGTAGAACAACAGTGACCAAACTGTCAGCATAGCCATCTTATTGCCCCACCTTATGTACCCCGGTACAGAGTAATTGTGAAATACAAGGCAAAACGTAATTATGTGCAACTGCAGCGCCATTCCATCCCACAGGTGTGAAAACACATTTTGGGCTAGATGTGGGAAATGACAGCTGTACTATTCATGAGGTGGTGTGAAAAAATGGCTATATTGAAAATTTGTTGGCAAAATATGGAAAAGTACCAAAGTTATGTGTGTGCATAGAAGTAATTCAACGGACGCATGTAACTCGGGCATGTTGAGGAATTTTTGCACCAAATTGTCAGCATGGCCTTTTGGGGATCTCATCTCATGAACAGTGGCACTGTCATTTTGTTAGTCTGCCCCAAAAGGTGATTTCGCACAGTGTATGCACCATTCTGCGCCACAATAGCAAAACCACATTTTTGGCAGGAACTGAAAAATGACAGCTATGCTGTTCATGAGATGGTATGTAAAAATGGCAGTGTTGAAAATTTGGAGTCAAAATATTGTTAATTACCAAAGTTATGTGACTGCGTAGAAACTGCGCAACACTCACTCATAAAATGGCCATTTTGGGGAATTTTTCACCAGATTGTCAACGTGGTTTTTAGATTTTACCATGAACATTGGCACTGGCCTTGTTAATCAGTTTCAAAGGATTTCACATAGCGCATCACGAAATCACCTTACAGGTCCGATTAACGAAACGACAGTGACAGTGTTCATGAGGTGGGTTCCCAAAAAGGCTATGTTGAAAATTTGGTGAAAAAACCCTGAAAAATGGCTGAGATATCAACATAAGTTCAAAATGCCACAGACAGCCATTATACAGCACTTGTTCTTCAGTTTGCAGTTCGGCTTTGAAGAGTGCAGACATGTCCCGGTCCAGAGAATATCGCAGCCGTCGACCTCTGGAGTTAAATATGAGGTGTGGGGTGTGGGGAGGTGGGTGACGCAGAGGGGGGTTTGGATGGATGAGGGGGATGTGGAGATGATGAGGGACCGTTTTCTTTATATCGGGGGAAAAAAAGACATTGGGGGTCTGTTTTCTTTTTTCAGGTATATAAACCAAACATTTTGAGACACTGGGGGTGGACTTCCCAGTGTCCGACAGTACTGTTGGTGTTTGGGGGGTATGACATAACTGGGGATACTGGGAGTGGGCTCCCCAGTGTCCCACCTTGGGGGGGCTACTGCCGTCATAGGGATTGGGCAACCCGATGTCGGCAATGTGGGGGAATGTTGTATTCAGTTGGGGACAGTGGCATGTAGTGCCGACATGGGGATTGGGCACCCCAATGTTGGCAAAAACATGTTTTATTTTCTTTAGAAATAAATATTCCGGGATTTTCGGCTCACAAAGTAGGATCCTAGTTTGTATCTCGCCATACGAACTAGGATCTTACTTCATATGATGCTGATATGAACAAAGATTTTAAATGTGAAATAAACCTCATTTGAAGGGTAATTTTTGATCAGTAAAGTGCAGAATGCAAGGGGGTCCCAATAAGCAAGCTACATGTGCTGGTTCCTCCCCAAAATATCATATTGGGAGGTTTCCAAATTAGAATTTTCAGGCAAAACTGAAAACAAGATGGCAGCCATACAAAGAAGGAATTTACCCATATGAAGCAGGATTCCATCTTCGTTTCATATAACTATATTGTAGTGATTACTGAGCATGCTCAGAAATTATTTTTTCAAATTTTTTTAAATTGCAGTAACATAAAAATGGATTATTTTTTCACCAGACTAGCAAAAGGCACATCTGTGTTGTAGTCCCTTTCTGTCCTGAAAATTTCAGACCAAAAATCCTAAACCTTCTGGGCTGTAGGCAAGTTCAAAGAAAAATCCCAACAAAGTCAATGAGCAAAAACGTCTTTTTTTCACGTCTCCGTAAGTTGGAGACCGCATGTCTGACTGGACCGGAACATATCTTGTCACATCAGGAGATCTACTCCACAGGACAGTGCATACCAAATTTTGTGCAAATCTGTTGAACGGATATATATATATATGGGATACATGATGGGCATGAGTGTGATATGGCAAATATTGTCACTCCTGCAGAGTGAGCTCTGGATATCTCACGAGTGCCGAAGGCAGGAGTGACAATATTTGCCATAGCACACGATCTGCCCATCATGTATTCAACATATACAATAGGGCCAAGAGCTTCAGAAGTTTTGTTATGCTGTCTTGTGTTCTGTTCCTGTTAATGTGTTTGCTCATTCTGTGTGTGAGCTTTTCTGAATGGGCTGGCAGTGTTATAAACTCTGAGAGACACATGAGTGTGTTTTGCAATGCTAAATGAGTTAGTTTCAGATAGGAATGAGAAACATACTTTTGTGAAGCTGTATTGTTTAGCAGTCTGCCTGCAGTGAAGCTAAGAGCATGTAATTGTAATGAACTAAGAGGCAGAGTGTCAGAACAGCTGATACTGTTTTCAGTGGTAATTAAGTTAGCTGCAGGCAGAGTGCAGAGCGTTCTGTGAAATTGTGCTCTTTAGGATTCTGGCTGCAGTGAAGTTGAAATTGTCATAGTAATTGGGTGAGAATCAGTTTGAGGAACAAGTGAGAGTGTGTTTCAGTGGTAGTTGAGTTAGTTGCAGGCAGTAGTTTAGACTGTTCTGTGAAGCTGTGCTGTTAGGAATTCTGGCTGCATCAAGTTGAGAGCACCACAGTATTGAGCTGGAAGTTGGTGGGGGATAGGTGTTTTTAATGCTCACTGAGTTAGCTGTAGGCAACAGTGAGACCTCTCAGGTAGTTCTGCATTTGTGTCTATGGTAACAGCACAGGTGTTTCTTCATGCTGAGGGAAAGCTGCCTAGGGTGATGATATCAGTGACCTTTGTGACCTGTGTGTAAATGTCTCATATCATCACAGTAGAGCAGAGGGTAAAATATCACACTGTAGTGGATGATACGCTGTTTTATCTCTCATTTACCACTCACCCCTATTGTGTGTGTGTGTGTGTGTGTGTGTGTGTGTGTATGTATGTATGTATGTGTATGTATGTGTGTATATGTATGTATATATATATATATTTTTTTTTCTTGTTAAAGGAATTTTCATTCCCTCCATTATTTTAACCCCTTGTTCCTCCTCCTCCTTTTGAGCCTTTTATTCTCACCAAGGGCTATTTTACTTTAATATGAGCAAGCTTTGCTAGATGCAGTTCAGTCGCCTGTGGGTATAACCAGCCTAGGGCTGTTTTACTTTTAACATGGACAAGCTCTGCCAGCTGCAGTTCAGCCTCCTGTTGGTGTAGTCAGGCTTTATCCTGGAGAGGAGGACATCTCAGTGTTACTGTTTGTTCCTATTTCCTTCCACCTTCGCTTGCTCTCTCTTCAGAGTTTTTTCTCTCTTTCTCACTTGGGGAGTGGCAGAAGGATATCTGTATCCTCTGTCTTGTCTTTTCTTTCTATCTTTTTCCTGTCCTTGTACTTGTAAGTACAATGTCTTTTCTGTTACATTACTTTTTTATGGCTGCTTGGGTGGAGTTCTGCAGATGTATTGCCATCATTGTATCTCCTCTAGCACTGTGGAAGCACGTGACCAGACAGCACTCTGGAGTGCTTCCACAGTGCAGGGGCACAGTTCACTCCTGTATTTCTGGCCCCTTTCCCTCCATGGCCCGTAGAAACTCTAACCCTTTGCTGCGGCACTACTTTTGTCCGTAATAGTGGAACAGATGGTTGCCATACCCAAGATGGCCACCAAAGTCAACTACACATCGCGATGTCGGCGTATTACTAGTTCTATTACATCAGCCATCTTGGTCACAGAAACTAACCGCGCATGCGTGCTTCTGTTCTCCTGGCCATCTTCCATATGGCTGACTCTGGTGTGGCGAGAGCTCCGATTACTGTTTCACTAAACTCTTGCTGCTCTGAGCAGCCTTATTGGCTCTGACCAGAGTTTGTTTCTTTTGGAGATTTCTTCTAGTCTCTCCAGCTTAGCCAGAGCTCCATACCAGGGCTGCTACCCTTCTTCACCTTCCTGTCCTGGTGACCAGTAGGCTCTGACTTCTTTTTACCCACTGCCCCTCTACCACTTAGGCCCATTTCTCAGTTTCCGTAAGTTGGTAGGTTTTATTGTATTTGTGATTTTATATCCTGCATCCTTTTCCTATCCCTTTGGGCTAGGACTGTTTAGTCCCTCTCTCTTTATCTCTCTTTTTTTCTCACCCCAGGAATTCTTCAGTATTCCTAGCTCTTGCAGTATCCCTTTAAAACAATACTGCCCCAGAGAGAATGGAACATATGCTAATGAGTAGAATGCCATTAACTCATGCCATTTTTCAAATGCTGCCTTGGTCAACTACCTGTATTCTAATACCTCAAATTTTTTCTCTCTGCCTGCAAGTCAAGATGCCCTGGAGAGCTCTCCCTCTCACACTCGTTCCTGATGTGTTTATTCATTAAATACTTAAGTATTTCTTGATATTTTTCCATTTGCTGCCTTGGTTTATTGTTTATATATTTTGAAACCTTACTTTTGAGTGTATTTATATTTGTCTTCAGTTTCTCGCGGTTCACAGAAACCAGAGGGGAACCGAGATTTGTTTAAATTTAACCGGAATGTTTATTTAGTGCTCCGGTTACTGTTTGGGTTATTTTTATTTCATTTTGGGATATTGTGAACCGAGTTTATCAGTTCCTTCACCCCGGTTCCCGAACCGACTGCAACCAAGAAGTTTTACTACTATTCTTGGTTCTGGAACCGACTGCAACCAATAACTTAATTATTATATTTACTGTTTGCAGTTCCTGTTTTCTTCAGATTTATCTTGAAGATGTCAGAAAAACCTAAGAAGAAAATGGGACAACTGGGCTTTAAAAACTATATTAAATGTTCTGAAGTGTTTGCCAAGGCAAATAAACATGACTTATGTGTTATCTGCCTGGGGTAACAACACCTTACTGTTGATTGTGATGTTTGCAAGTCTTTCCCCAAACCAAAAGACACATGAAAAACATCAGGAAAGGCTGCAAAGAAAATTGGAAAAGGGTACCATGGGCTCTAACCAGTCCACACTCTTTAAAGCTGCATGTAAAACTGCTAAGGCTTTTCACCCTGATACGGGTGAAAACACTGGCAAAAGAGACATCGAACCGGCTGACTCCCTAGTGCCTGCAAAGAAATTAAAAAAGACTAAACACACTGAGACCCCTGCTGGAATGCAACAAGGGGCTACTACAGTGTCTGCCAGTATGCCTTTGCCTGATGACATTGCACAGGCTTTTAAAGTTATACAGGTGCTGCAGGGCTTGATCCCCCCTCAGCCACCTGCTCAAGCCCTGACGACGCAAACAACTACCTCTGTTCCCCCTCCACTCCTGGAACAATTGGAGTATTTGGAACAAGAAGAGTTTGAGGTAGATGAGGGTATTGAACCTGAAGTCTCCCCTGAACAGGAGTTTGGCTCACCCGCTTGACCTACTGAGGATTATTCCTCACATTTTTCATTTGTCAGAAAAATTGTGGAGACTTTGGATCTTGCAACTACTGAGAGGGTGCATGATGAAGAAGAATCTGAGTACATGCAGATGGGGTTGACACCCACTAGAAAGTTGTTACTCCCTCTGTACAAGTTTTTCAAGAAGACATTATGGCTATACTTTAGACGCTTAATACTGTCTCTCCCATTGGCAAGAAATCTAACAAAAAGTATCAGCTGGACAGGGAGGCGCTGAGTTTCTTTTTACTCACCCTGACCACCAGGGTATAGTTCAGCAGGCAGCCTGTGAAAGGGCTAAGGTGCCTCTGCCTTCACATCCTCCTGAAAAGGATTCCAGAAAAAATGACAGCATGGCAAAAAAAAAAGCTACCTGTCTGCTGCTTTAGCAATCAGACAAGCCAACTATCAGGCCTATGCAGCGCAGTATCAGAAAGCCTTATGGTACTTAGTACCGGCTATGTCAGAAAAAGATCCATCCAGCATTTCCTCAGATCTAGGATAGGTATACGGCATCCTGTCTGAGTGCTTTATCTGTTGCAAATGCTTATGAATGTCTGTCTCTTCAAGTCACCATCCCGCTCACTTCAACATTATGTATCATAGGGTGCTATAGACCTCCTTCTGCCGATCTACAATTGTTACCTCATCTGAGTAAAATCATCGAACAACAATCCTCAGAAATAATTATTCTTGGGGATCTTAATTTAGACTGGCCATCTAAAACCGCCGCTCCTCTCGTAGCTTTCTGTGACACTCATAGATTATCGCAACTCATTGTCGAACCAACACGAGTAAATAAAAAGAATGTTGATGTTATCCTAGTGAATAAACCACATCTCTTCTCCTTTGCCAGCACCTTCTTCAGTGATATCAGTGATCACTCATTTATTGCTTGCATAAGATCAAGCAACAAACCTACTACCCTGAAGTTTGCTGCCAAGAGATCTAGATTGAACTTTGATCTCACTGCCTACACAAACGAACTGAAACACTCCTTGTATTGGCAAGAGTTCTATTTGGCAAAAAACACGCAGTCAGCATTTGACATATTCAGCAAAATTATCCTAGACGCCCTAAATAAATATGCCCCTATAGTTAAGGTGCGAATAGCAAAAAATGCATGTAGATGGTTCACACCATTATTAAAATCTGCATTGACTGAAGAGATAACCTATGGAAAAAGGCACACAAAACCCAGTCTGCTGCGGACTGGTGCAAGTTCAGAAGGGCACAAAACTCATGTACTAGAATGGTTAGAGATACAAAAGCTGCATACTATCATTCTGAATTTCTCTCTGCCTCCAAAAATCCTACAAAATTTTGGAAAACCGTCAAGGACTTGTCTGGTCACACGTCAGGTGGCTCTCTACCTGATGAAATCTCCTTAAACAATAACACCATTAGTGACAGACTGGAAGTTCTGGATGCCTTCAGTAATCATTTTGCGACTGCAGGCTTAGCCTTCGACAGTTCCCCTGCAAATCTGATACGCTCTCAGGTGAATAATCAAGGTGCAGATCCTAGCGTCACTGATTCAGTCTTCTCCTTGCATCCTACTACTCTGAAAGAAGTTGAAGACTTATTGCTAAAACTGGATGTAAAAAAAAGTGCTGGTGCGGATACCCTCGACCCATATTTTTTGAAGGTGGCCATCCATGTGTTAGCCTTGCCCATAACCCATTTATTTAACCTATCATTAACTCAAGGATCCATTCCTTCAATATGGAAAACAGCGCACATCATACCCGTGTTCAAGTCCGGAAATCCCTGTGATCTAAATAATTACAGACCAATTTCGATTCTTCTGGTCTTGTCAAAATTACTGGAAAAAGTTGTAAGTAACCAGCTGAGGTAGTATCTAGAAGCTAATAACCTGCTTAATCCAGTCTAGTCAGGGTTTAGAGCTAAACATAGCACCATCACAGCACGTGCCAAAGTGACTAATGGCTGGCAAAGAGAGCTAGACAACAGGAATTACACCTGCGCCGTATTCTTGGACCTGAGCAAGGCCTTCGACACTGTCAACCATTCTCTGCTACTCTCTTCCCTGACCTCACTAGGTGCTGATCCATTATCTTTACAGTGGTTCAACAACTACCTCTCTGATCGTTTCCAGCAGGTGAAAGTGGAAGGAGATCTCTCAACTCTCAAACCTCTCCTTAGAGGTGTTCCCCAGGGTTCTATCTTAGGACCGATCTTATTTGCAATATACATCAACAGTATTGATGAAAGCATAACTAAGGCCAACATTCATCTGTTTGCAGATGACACAGTTCTTTACGTAAGCAGCCCATCGTTACAATCTGCATGTAATGACCTTCAATCTGAGTTCAGCCTGCTGCAACACCAACTCCTAAACAAAAAACTATTACTTAACGCCAAGAAAACAAAAGCAATGCTCTTTTCTCCCTCTGCCCAAATGGTAAATTCAGCCCTATCAGATCCTGTGCCGCAGATTACTACAGTTCTTGGCGAGAAGTTGGAATTTGTCGCTAAATTCAAATACCTGGTAGTATGGCTGGACCATAGGCTCTCCTTTATAGAGCACGTTGAAGAATTACTCAAACAATTACAACAGAGACTTGGCCTGTTCTTTAGGATAGCCGCTTCCTAACTAGAGATGCCAAACTACAGCTGGTACAATCAACCTTTCTATCCTTGATAGATTATGCTGACATCCTCTACAGTCACTGTCCCATTTCCTACCTCACCAAACTTGACACATTATATCAGAGAGCTTTGAGGTTCATCACAGGCCTGCCTTATTCCACTCACCACTGCTCCCTATATCAATCAGTGAGGTGGAGTTCTCTTCAATTCAGGCATAATAAAAAATCAGCCTTATGGACCCTGAGAGCCATCTCCCAAAAACTGTCCCAATACATTACAGACTGCCTTCCTATAAAACCAATAGGCAATTATGCCCTGAGAAGTTGCAAATCTCTCCTACTGATGGTTTCCAAAGTTAACTCTTGCTTTGGCAGGGCTGCTATAAGCTTTACACTGTCCTCCTTGTGGAATAAATTGCAAAAAAAAAACTGAAACTGAGGTCACCCATCGGCATCTCATCTTTCAAGTTCTTATATTCACGTCTCAGAAATTATCAGTGCAATTGTTTCCCATGACCATGAATTGTCATCATGCTAACCTGTACCATTTAACCATGAATGAATTACTTCTAGTACTTGTCTCCTCCTTGGCCCTGGTCTGTCATCATGCTTTCATGTAACACCTTGATGCCTCTGTCCTCCCTTTGATACTGGTCTATCTTCCTGCTTTCTCCAGCCTTCTTTTCCCAACTCTGTACTGCACTCATCCACAATCTACACGTAATCATACTATAAAAGTCCCAACTCCCCTTTCCCTCTCCCCGTAGGCCCCCACAACTGCATCAGTTCTACCGACCTATCCTTGGGACTTCACTTCTCACAATGTTTATCCTTCGCTTACATATTACATACCCCTCCTGGTATCCCAGCTGCCATTAGTTGGTGGTTCTCCAAGCCATTTTCATGGCTAGTACTAGGGACTGCCCCTGGTAAAAGAACTAACTGGTTCTTCTATACAAAGAACATGGTTTATATACAGTTGCATGGTTCAGTGGTGGACCTGCCCCCTTGTATTTGAATCCTCCTCTGTTATGGCTTGCCTTGTCTTCCTTTTATCATTTGACTCCCTTATTACTGCACCATTGTGTTTGTGTTTATATATTTATTTACATGTATTTATATGTTTTTATGATGAATGTTACCCGACCCTGTTCTAACCAGGACCATCTTGTAAAAGAGCTCTGCTCAATGATGTTCACCTGGATGAATAAAGATTTTGATTGATTGATTGAAGATTGGGTCTGGAAGCCTCTAAGTATCCGTTTCAAATGGCAAAAGATACTAATGACACAGCTGCCAGGTGGACGGCTGGCACAGTAGCCCTAAGGACATTTGCCTGGCTTAGGGCCACTAACTTAACTTATGACACCCAGGCTAAGGCCATGGATTTTCCTGTGGAGAACTCCTTGTTTGGTGAACAAACAGAGGCTTACATGATAAAGGTGGATGAATATAAAACCACCTTTAGAAATAATTCAGCAAAGGAGAAGGCCTGTCCCAGGCCCTATGGAAGGGGAGGTAAGGGTAGGTCTACATACACCAGGCCTTTTTACCAGGCCCAAGCTGTACCTCAGCAACCCAAATACCACCCCCAACTGGCTGGCTATTACAGGGGTAGGGGCAGAAGGGGTTCCAGGCATGGTTCCCAGGCTGGTCAAGCCCAGCCACAAATGAAACAGAACCCCTGACTCCATTCACCAGGCTGCCTCCCAAGTACATGTAGGGGGCAGACTGACTCATTACTTCCAGGCTTGGAAGAACATAACCTCAGACAAGTGGGTCCTGGAAGTAGTGGGTCAGTGTTTGACTCTATCTTTCAAATCCTTCCCTCCCTTAAGAACAAGAGTGTTCAGAGCAGCTTCTCTCTCAGAAAGAGAGCTGCTAGAAAAGGAGGTACAGGCCCTGCTATTATCCAGAGCAATAGAGCCTGTAACCCCTATGCAAAAGAGAAGGGGTTTTTACTCAGGGTACTTCATTACCACAAAGAAAAATGGGAGTGGCGGCCTGTTATAGACCTCAGACTGTTAAACAGGCACCTGGTCAAACCCAGATTCAAGATGGTCACACTGGCAATGATTCTGGCAGCTTTACAACAAACTCTAGCCAGAGCCGATAGGGCTGTGATGAGCTACCAAATGGCCAAAGTTATTTTCTTGTTGGTGCCATATAGTGCTGTTTAGTCACAATCATCAGAAACTGGCATGCTGCTAATTTCAGTCCCCTTGAATTTATTTAGAGTACATGCTGCTCATGCTGCAGCTGGCGTGTGTGTGTGTGTGTGCCCATAGGAATTAGATAGCTAACACAGGCTGCAAACTACACTGTCTGTAATCTGACACTGTAGTCTGATGTTCAGAGGTTCAGTAAACTCCAGACAGCTTATAATGTGTTAACCCCTAGGTTGCTGAAAGAAATAGAATAAATCTATTAGTCTGAGCAGGACATATGCTAGAAACAGCAGTTTGAAAAGTTTTTTTTGTTAATATCCTGAGAAGTTCTGAGGTACAATACAGTAGCATCCCCCTCCTTTCAGATGCCTTTAACGTAGAGCAGCAAATAGCAAAAATCAGAGGGGGAGTGCACTATTTTGCAGCTGAGGAGGAATACTTTCAAATGTCCAAAAAGGGAATTCCAATATCAGCCATTTTAGAACTACAATCCCAATAGTGCTATAGGCTCCACCCACAGCCCTAAAAAGGAGACAGTTTAGCCTCATTGGACCTACTTAAAAGATGCATATTTCCACATTCCCATAAGGGAGTCTTACAGAAAATATCTAAGATTCAGACTCCATTCAGGGCACTACCCATCCCACATCAGCACCAAGAGTGTTCACAAGGTGTCTGGCAGTTGTGGTGATTCACCTAAGAAGGTTAGGTGTCTGTGTTTCCCTACCTGGATGGCTGGCTAGTTGTGGGGAAGTCTCCCCAGCAGGTAAGGGAGCATCTACAGGTAACCCAGGACCTTTTTACAGTCCTTGGGATTCCTGATAAATATGAAAAAGTCAGTCCTGCTCCCTGTGCAAACACCGCAACTCATAGGGGCAGAACTGAACACCATAGTGGGAAGAGCTTACCTACCTCAGGAAGGGAAAGCAGCATCCTGCAACTGGCTGGCTCATTCAAAATGAGCAGGCCAAAAACAGCAAGACAGTTTTTGCAACTCCTGAGCCACATGGCTGCAGCAACAGGCACAGTCCTAGGTTCCAGGTTCCAGATAAGGAACATTCAGTTCCACCTCAGAGCACACTGGTGCCAGGGAAGGGACCGACTCTCAAAGCCAATTCCAGTAACAAGGGGAGTCCCTGTCCAACAGGAGTCTCCATCAGTGATCCTGATAATGGATGCATCACTACTGGGGTGGGTTGCCCATCTAGGAGTGCACACCACTCATGGTACCTGGTCAAGTGCAGAGTCACTCCAGCACATAAATCTGCTGGAACTGAGATCAGTGTTTAAACCTTTGCTCCCCTAATTCAGGGACCATTTGAACATACAAACATATGAAGAAGCCAGCAGAAGAAGACCATTTGGTCTATCAAGTCTGCTCATATTACAGGGTCCACAGCTTGAGCTAATGTCCCTGCCCTCCTTCCCCACTCCTCCCATCCTCCCTACCCATGATTATTACTTTCCCCCATGCCTGTCCCAGCCTCTCTTAAAGCTGCCCACTGTCTTCAATGAGATGACCTCTTCCAGCAGTGCATTCCATGTGTCCACCACCCTCTCTATGAAGAAGTGCTTCATGGCCTCCCTCCTAAACCTCCCACCTTCCAGCTTAGACTGTGCCCCCTAGTGTTATGGTTGCCACTCAGCTTAAAGAGATTCTCCTTATCAACCTTATTTATCCCTTTCAAGTACTTGAAGGTCCCAATCATGTCCCCTCTCTCTCCTGTCTTCCAGGGAGTACATGTTCACTGCCCTCAACCTCTCCTCATATGCCTTACCCTGCTGACCCATTATCATCTTTGTAGCCCTCCTCTGGACCTTATCCAGCAGGTTAATGTCCTTTTTGAGGTGTGGGCACCAGTACTGAACTCCATACTCTAGATGTGGCCTTACCAGTGACCTGTACAAGGGCAGTATAACCTCCTCTCTCCTACTACTGATCCCCCTAGATATGCATCCCAGCATCTTGGTTGCCTTTGCTGCTGCTTTCTTGCACTGCATGGAGTGCATCAGGTCACTAGTGATCATCACTCCCAGTTCCTTCTCCTCCTCTGATGCAGATTCTCGGGCTCCACCCAGGTAGTACTCTGTCCTGGGATTCTTTGCTCCAATATGCATAACTTTGCATTTTTTGGCACTGAAGGAAGGGTGGTACAGATCAAAACAGACAATACCACCACAATGTACTACATAAACAAGCAGGGAGGGACAATATCCACTCCTCTGTGCACAGAGGCAATGAAGATATGGAGTCTGGCTTATTCCCGCAGTGCCTCTCTACATGCTATTCATCTACCAGGAAAGGACAACACCCTAGCAGATGCTCTGAGCAGGATCAATCAGGTCCATCAGAAGTGGGTCTTAAACAAGCAGGTGCTGGACATAGTGTTCAGAAGGTGGAGTTCCCCAGAGAGAGATCTCTTTGCGTCCACTGAGAATCACCATCTGCCACAGTATTGTTGCAGACCACCAGCCAGGGGCACAGTCCCTCCGGATGCTCTGATTCTGGACTGGTCAGGGAGGCATCTGTATGCCTTCCCTCCTTTTCTCCTGTACTCAGAGCACTGATCAAACTCGGATCCCAGCCACCATCAATGATTTTTGATAGCACCAGTTTGGGCCTGGCAGCCGTGGTACTCTCTGCTGCTCTCCATGTCTGTGGCCAGGCTAATACTCCTCCCCCAGAGGCACAGCCTGTTAACCTCCAACCAAGGGACGATCATGTACCCCAACCTCAGGTCCCTCAGGATCAAGGCATGGCTCTTGAGTACCTAGAGTATGCAGGCTTGCAACTCTCAGAGGGTGTCCTGGAGGTGCAGATGGGGTACAGTAAGCCCTCCACTAAGAAAACCTATCCTTCAAACTGGAAAAGGTTTTCAGTTTGGTGCTCTACTAATGGTGTGGTACCAACATGGTAGGAGTTCCAGCCCTGTTGGACTACCTAACACATTTACATTCTCTGAGCTTACAGCATTTGACCCTGAAGGTACAGTACATTTAGCAGCAGTGTCTGCTTACATTTCAGCTGGAAAGGATGTCCCTCTGACATCCAATCCAATCTTCAGAAGATTTTTCAAAGGATTGT
This sequence comes from Neoceratodus forsteri, assembly GCA_016271365.2. Lineage (NCBI taxonomy): Eukaryota > Metazoa > Chordata > Ceratodontiformes > Ceratodontidae > Neoceratodus > Neoceratodus forsteri. The sequence continues at coordinate 1,338,042,877 of CM057458.1, read as the reverse complement.
TCCACCTGCACTCCCCACCCCACTCCACAGAGAACCAGTGCCAACTTGGGACTTAAACATCTGTATTGCTCAGCTCATCCTTCCCCCTTTCGAATCCATGGTCTCAGCCCCAAATGTGCTACTGGGAAAGCAGTTTTCCTGATGGCCATCATTTCTGCCAGTAGGATCAGTGAGCTCCAGGCCTTGTATATTGAAAAGAATTATATTTCTTTTCACAGAGACAAGGTAGTGCTGAGAATAAATAGGAAGTTCCTTCCTAAGGTTGTAACTGACTTTCATCTGAGCCAATGTATTACCTTGCCAGTCTTTCTACTGAGCACTCCAGCTCAGAGGAATGCAGACTACACAATCTGAATGTAAAAAGAGCCCTAAGTTACTACATAACTCACACTAAGGACCATAGATAGGACAGACAACTTTTCCTGACCTATAGCGATGTGGGCAAAGGTAACCCAGCATCTAAAAGAACTATCTCTCACTGGATAGTTCTGTGTATCCAGTTTTGCTATTTAAAGGTGAGAAAGGAGCCCCAGCAAGCCTCAGAACTCATTCCACAGGGGGTACAACTGCCACTGTGGCAGCTGCCAGGAAGGTTCCTTTGTTGGAAATCTGTAAAGCAGCTACCTGGAGGTCAGGCAACATCTTTACAAAGCATTACAGCTGGGACACCTTGTCCAGAAATGATGCCAGGTTTGGCACAGCAGTCCTGCAGAGTCTGTTTCCAAAGTAGGTTCTGTGCCCACCTCCAAAGGTACTGCTTCATAGTCTGCAAGAGTTAGAAATATTGGAGAATTCCTGGGATGAGAAGAAAAAATTGCTTACCATAGTAATCTTGTTTCTTCTAAGGTATTCTCCAATATTCATAACTCTCCCACCCTGCCTCCCCTACTAGAACTAGTGGCCTCTGCACTCCAAGTTGAGCAATTACATGTGAGGGTCCCACACACTGGCATATTCTTTTATCTATATATTTATTTATTTTTATTATCTGTTTCTGCACCCCTACTGGAGGAACTCTCTCCAGCAGCCACCTAACCTGCTCTCTACCTCCCGCTGTGGCAGTCTAATCTACTCCCCTCATTCTGACCAGCTACATTCCCAGTTCTGAACCCCCACAGGGAAGGGTCACCCTATCCTCCCAGGGTGCTCTATCTACAGTATAGAGTGCCAGTCGGAGTATCGGGGATGGGGAGAGTGAGGTATCCAGCTTTGGGAGTGTGGTGCAGGCGGTGGTGCCTTCGTCTATCCTCTCAGAGGGTTTTTTCCCCCCATTTTTACATCCCTCATCCTGCTCCCCGGGAGTTCGGCTGTGCAATGGCATTTCGAGACGCCCACCACAACTCCGACCCTCTACATTTGTGCCCAGACATGTGCAGGTCCCACCAGCTTCCACCGAGGGCTGCTGTTGCACTGGGCAGTCCTTGGGGTGCTCCCCAGAGAGAGGAGAGCAGTCCACAGATGTTCAATCCTCCCTCTCCCCTGCCGAACCCCAATGACCTGGGCTCGCTCCTGAACCAGGGTCACTGGCGTAGCATGAGGTGTGGTGTCCAACACCTCAACCCTCAGCGCCACCAGGCCCACACTGGCATATTCTTTATCTATCTCTTTTTAGTCCTGTTGGGCCTTGTCCCCTCCTACTTCTGATGATTCTGACATTGTGGGGGGGGGGGGGTTTGGTATTTTAAAAAACTTTTCTGACCCCAGTTGGGACCTATTATTGTTAGTTATCATTATTGTTAAGTAGTTTTAAATTTGTTGGGCCTCTATAGCAGGCTCCATTTTAATCTGAGGTATTAGAATACATGCAGTAGACCAAGGCAGCATTTGAAAATGGCACGACCTAATGGCATTCTATTCATTAGCATATGTTCCATTCTCTCCGGGACAGTATTGTCTTAAAGGGATACTGCAAGAGTTATGAATATTGGAGAATACCTTGGAAGAAACAAGATTACTATAGTAAGTACATGGTATTTAGTGGCATCTAGGGTGGATCTTGCTGTGGCAATGAAGTCCTGTGCCAGCTCACCATCTGCTTAGCAGCAAGTGCCAGTAATGATTACATACTCCCAATAATTCTTGATCTTCCAGAATATCGTCACTATTTATTCACACTTATGGGTATGTAACAGAGGCACTAGGATCTGTGGGGGCAAAGTCTTTCACAGTCTACTGCCTAAGGGACCAACGTTGGTGCCAGCGCTGCTCATGAGGAAGACTTAATGACATGGTGCTTGTGGGCTGGCCAGCAACCGATGCCGGCCCCCTACCTTCCTCAGTTCTGTTAGCCAGCAAAGAAGAAAACATTACTTCCACACTGCTCTGGACACTAATATATAGATACAGAGGATTCCACTTGTATGCACACCCTCGGGACCATCTGTGTATGTGCACACAAGCGGAATGTGCATACAAATGAAAGTCGCAAAATCAGAGGACCGGAAACTTGGGTACTGAATACAAAAGCCGTTTGACGTTAACATACGGTAAAAATAAGTTAAAATCAGTACAGTAGTAACGCATGTTAAAAGCAGCAGTACTCATTTAATTATTTAATCTAGCATTTAGTAGCCTGCAGTGTTCATTTTCATTTTTAAAATGGGCAGTTATTTGTGTTTGCTAACTGGCATTAGCTAAGATAGCCTCCAAATGTGCCTCAAAACTGTAAAACCAGGCAAAGTCATTTCGTTCACGCCTGTCCACATAGTGCTGAATTTTAGTGACCATTTCCCAGACTTGGGCTGATGTTGGGGTAATTATCTCCTGATCCCCTTCATCATCCTTGTCCTCTTCAGTTTGCGTGCTGAGGACTGAGCTGCATATGTCCTCATCAGTTACGGAGCTGGATGTCGGTTTCTATGCATCAGTTTGAGTGTAGGCAAGGAACTTGTTGGGATCCATGTTAGCAGGAGGGATGACAGGTGCTGGTTCGGGTATCATGTCCTCTAGTTCAGCAGTGGGGGGTGGGCCACACCTGTGCCAGCTTTTTGAAAGCAGTGCCCGACTGTCTCTGGGGTCACATCTGACCAAGCAGACTGCAACAGATTAATAGCATCCATCATGTTTATTTTCTTTACAAGGTCCATGAAAACCTGCTGTGCATTCTACTGAGATTCCTCAATTGCCCCTATGAGCTTTGTGACAGTTCTTTTTCTGTAATGAACTTTCAAGTTTTGAATGACCCCTTGGCCATGGGCTGGTCCACTGCTATGCAGTTTGTTGGGAGGAAAATCAATTTTATATTAAGCATGGTCACAGGTTTGTGTGCTGGACAGTTGTCCACAACTTGGTAGCTCGGAAAAACAGTGCCATTTTATCAGCGTTGTAAATGTCACTCAGCAAGTAGTCACGAAGAATGTCAGGCAGCACATTTGTTAGCCAGTCCTCCGCAGCAGCAAAGTCTGATTCCGCTTTCTAGCTGTGTATATGGCGGTAGCTGATCTGGTTTCTCTCTTTCCATCTTGAGAGCCATCCAGCCGTAGGTTCAAAATCCTCAATCTCCATTGTTTCCGCAAGTTGCTGGGCCTTTTGCAACAGAATAGGATCAGACAGGGGCACACCATGATCTCGGGACAGAGTAAACCATCTCAAGTAGGGCTTCCTCGACTCGTCCGTCTTTCCTTTCCCTTTTCCTTTTTCTATCCTTGTTGCAGCCATTTGTCTGGTCATCGTGCAGTGATTCCTTATTTTGTAAAATTCGACAGACACTGGAAAGATTGATGCCAAACTCTGTGGCTAGTTCTTTTCTTGTCACGCCAGGTCGTTAAGACTTTACAACAAGTTTAACTTTTTGTTCCAGGCTCAAAACCATGTGTGACACCTTCTCCATTGTTAGTGCAGAGGATTAAGAGGTGAAACAGCCATATCCATTATAAAGTTGTGAAAGTCAATTAACACCTAGTCAGGACAGACTGTCCACTAATGAGCTTGCTAACTTCGTGTGATGCAAGCCAAATATCACCTCAGCACTCGGCACCTTTGAAAAGTATTTGAAGCCAGGCTAAAATGTGTGCATACAACTGAAAATAATGTGTGTTTTTATTTATTTATTTCATGGTTCGGAAACAACCTTTGATTACAGGACTCTTTTACAAATGTTCCACGTCATATAAACATAGACACATGATACAGACACTATAAGTTAACAGACCTTTGGTTACATATCTGAATCTATATAGGTAATTCCAGACAAGAGGTTGCATCTTATTCAAAATACTCTAAACAAGGCTGGAATAAAATGTAGCAGAACTCTGCTAAAGATGATTGTGGGGGGAGGCATAGGTTACAAGGTGCAGCCCAAGGGGCATTGTCTGAGATGCAAATAGGGAGTGGATAGACATGACAGAGGTAAAGAGAGGGCAGTGAGGCAGAGGGGAGGAAGGTACAGACTGGCAGAGAGGAGTGGTTTATAGGTTCCGGGCTGGTACAGGGTGCCGCATAACAGCACTGAGAGCGAGAGAGTGGGCTAATGACAGAGGAAGAGGGAGAGAGGGGGAGTGGACATATTGTGTGGTATAGACAGGCTCGAGGATGGGGGGTGGTGAGGTAGTAAGTGGAAAGATATGTGGTGGAGAGAGGGTAGAGGAGGGGTAGAGGTAGCAGGGGGATGGAGAGAGGGAGATATTGAGAGGATAGAGGGGGAGAGGGGGAGAGAGAGAGAGAGAGGCTGACTTAAATAGAGTAAGAGAGTGAGTGCAGGTAGAAGAGCGAGGAGAGGGGGCGGGGAAGAGAAGAAGAGAGAGAGGGAGAAAGTGTGAGAGAGAGAGAGAGAGAGAGAGAGAGAGAATGTGATTGTATGGATAAGATGGGTAAGGTAATAAAGGGATTAGGGAAGGTGGAAGAGGAGAGGGCACAGGAGGGCTAATTATAGACCCCCTATGTGGAGAGGGAGGCTAGGGGGAGTGGGTGGGGTTTAGTGACCGTTTGGTGTTGCTGAGATCGTTGATAGTAGGTCCTGGGGGTGCATCAGGATATTTAGTAATGTCACACACATAATTGCGTGCTTAGAAAATATTGCTTTAGCTCTGTTTTAAAGGTTCTAAGGTTAGCAGTTTTCAGAGAAGCTGAGGGGACCTCGTTAAGCCAGAGTGGTGCTCTGCAGGAAAAGGAGCGTTGACCAAGAGCAGTCCTGCGAAATGGGACACTAAGAGGGTGTAGTTCCTTTCTCCTAGTAGTATACAAATGGCTCGCCATAGAAATAATTTCTGAGATACATGGAGGGGTTTGGGCAAGCAAGGCCTTCCTCCCAAGGAGGCAGGTTTGGAAGCTGACTCTGCTACTAAGGTTTAACTAGTTGGTCAGCTCATAGAGTACGCAAGTGTGCGTGAGCTGGTCAGCATTAAACAAGAGTCAGCAGGCCTTGTTTAAGCCAATTTCAACCCTCTTAAGTGCCGTAGCTGTGGCAGCCCCATAGACTACCAAGCTGTAGTTGATGACAGATAGGATGGAGCTGGAGATTGACAGCCTGAGGGGATTGTGTATTAGACTTTTCCGATGCCCATAAAGGAAGCCCAGTTTGGAGTTGATGATCTTTACCACCATGTCAATGTGTTGCACAAAGGAGAGGGTGTCATCGATCATGACACCAAGGTACTTGAAGGAATGCACTTGGTCTAGTGGGTTGGAGTTAAGATTGGTGATGTTAAGGGTGTTGTACAGTATCTCCTTTATGACTGGTGGCTGGAGAGGAGCATAGTTTTTTTTTTTTTATAGTTGAGTAGTAACATTTGAAACCTGAACCAATTCTCCAGTAGCCCGAAAGTGGATTGCAGCTCAGTACTGGAGTGGCTACTGAGTATTATGGCATCATCAGCATATAAGGAGTGCATTCAGGAACAGGCTGAACAATAGGGGACCCAGGATGGACCCCTGGGGTACTCCCATTGATACTGCTTTGGAGTCAGACACCACTTGGCCTATTCTGACTCTTTGGGATCTGTCTGATAAGTAGTCATTGAACCACTGGAGAACATTGGGTGCCAATCCAAGGGTGTGAAGTTGAGTCAGGAGGAGGGGGTGGTTGACCATATCGAAGGCTTTTGTAAAGTTGATGAAAAGGGCTCTAACCAAATTACCTTTGTCTAAGACCTTGTGGGTGTAGTCAGTAAAGTCAACCAGTGCTGTGACAGTGCTATGGTTCTTTCTGAAACCATGCTGTTGTGAACATTGCAGATGGTATTTCTGAATATATTCAGTAATTTGATCAACTACTATCCTTTCCAGAGCTTTGGATGGGGGGAGAGAATGGAAATGGACCTGTAGTTTGCTGTGCTTGACCTGTCTCCACTGTTATGCACAGGGGTCACCATCGTCTGTTTCCAAAGTGATGGGAATTTAGCTATTATAAGGGACTTACTGAAAATGCTAGCGATGGGAACTATGAGCACGTCAATTGCTAGAGTGACCATTTTCATGTCGATGGTGTCACTGCCTTGCCTAGTTTTACCCAGGACTTTTTTTACATAGATCATGGCTTCTTTGACTGTAATTCACCTAAAGTAGAATTTATGGTGGTGGCTCATCATGGGGAGGCTGACTATGACCATATCCGATGGCTTTAGATAGTCAGTAGGGAGAACTGAGCTTAGGTCAGTAAATGCACAGTTGAGCACATCTGGTATGGTGTAGGGGTCTGTTTGTGTGGAACCATTATGTTGCATACATCCAGTCACTTTTTATGCTGGGAGAGAGGGAAAAAAATGGGACATCAGAATTATGTGCATACAATTGAACATTGCATATATCTGAATTGCATACAAGTGGAATACACTGTACATAGATGCTGTCGGCAGATAAGGACTGCTAGACCCATCCAGTCTGCCCGTTTAAGCTGCCTAACAACATTGCTGCTAGGATTTTAGTTCATGTAGTGTCCTTAAGTAGATTTTCCTGGTTAAGGACAGGCATCCTTTCCCAGGGCACTCAGACCAGAGCCATGGATTTTTCCTTTGAGGGAAGCTCACTTTTTGGTGACAAAACATAGGCATACATGAAACATGTGGATGAATACAAAACCACTTACAAGAGTAACAATGAGAAAGAAAAGGCCTCTTCCTCCTACAGGCCTTATGAAAGGGGAGGCAGAGGATACTTCCCAAGAGCCTATACCCCATATGCCCTTTATGAGTACCAGCCACAAAGAAGCTACTGTAGGGGCAGGGGCAGAAGTGGCACAAAGCTTACTGCTGCTTCAGCACCGGCACCCAAGCCCCAGCCAAAGGAAACCCCCTGAAAATTCTGTCCATATCACCCAGCTATTACCAGGGTGGTAGTGGTGGTGGTGGTGGGGAGGATTGGCCCACTACTTCCAGGAGTGGGTAAACATCACCACAGACAAGTGGTTCTGGAGATAGTTGACTAGGGTTTGTCTCTGCAGTTCAAAAATTGCCAAAGCTACAGAAACACAAACATTTTCCAGCTTACTCTTCCTCAGAAAGAATTCTGCTGGAACTGGAAGTAAAGAAACTGCTTCTAACAAAAGCAGTAGAAGAGGTCCCTGCCTCTCAGTGGGACAAGGGTCTATTCTCAATGCACTTCCTAACCCACAAGAAAAATGGGGAGTGGTGACCCATTTTAGATCTCAGATATCTGAACAGGCATATAAAAAAGAGAAATTCAAGATGGTCACACCAAGAACAATGAAACAGTCTTTGCAGTCAAGCCACTGGTTGGGATATTTGGATCTGAAAGATGCATGTTTTCATATCCCAGTCAGGCCATCACACAGAAAATATTCCAAACTCAAGTTAGGGTACTGTCAATACCAATTCACAGCTCTTCCCCTTGACCTCACCTCAACAGCAAGGGTATTCATAAAATGCTTGACTGTGGTGGCAGCACACCTGAGAAAGCAAGGTGTGGTGGTTTCCCCTACTTGGACAACTGGCTAGTCTCAGGGAAAACAGAACAAGAGACAAGGTGCTTACTTCATACTGTAAAAAGCACCTTGAAGAATCTGGTATTCTTAATAAATCTGCAAGCCCCAAGTAAAACCTGTTCAAGTACAGGACTTCACAGGAGCAGAGGTAAACACCCTGCAGGGGAGAGTCTACCTCCCATAGGCCAGAACTGCAGCTTTGACAGCAACAGCAGAGTCCTTCATAGCAGTTTACCCAAGCTCTGCAAGGAACTTCTTGCAATTACTGGGACACATGGCCACAACCACAGCTGTGGTTCCGTGGGTCAGGTTCCAAATGAGACACATTCAGTATCACTTAAGAGATGATTGTTCTCAAAGATGGGACCCACTCTCAAAACTAGTGCCAGTGACAAAAGCACTGATAAAGTCACTAGAGTGATGGAGGGAGGAACTCGACCTCAGAGAGAGAATTCCTTTCCATCAGATGCTTCACTCCTGGGGTGGGGTGCCCACCTGCAGGACCTTAAGTAAGTGGCACATAGAACCCACAGGAGTCCCTGGAGCACATCAGCCTCCTGGAGCTCAGGGCAGTGCTGCTAGCAATGCAGTAGTTCTCCTCTCAGCTACACGGTCAGTCTGTTCAAATCAGAGTGGACAACACCATAACAATGTACTACATAAACAAGCAGGGAGGGCCAAGATCCTCAAAACTTTACAGAAGCAATGAGGATCTGGGGCCTGGCATACTCTTTAGAAACAAACATTTCCATGGTGCACCTGCCAGACAAAGACAATATACTGGCCGAGTTCTTAAGCAGAATCAGCCAGGGAAATCACGAATGGGCTTTGAACCAACTGGTTCTGGCAACAGTTTTCAGAAGGTGTGACTCTTCCAAAATAGATCTGCTCACCACTTGGTAGAACAGTCAGCTTCCACAGTTTTGTTGCAGACCACTAGCCATGGGGATAGTCCCAGAGGACACCCTGATCTTGGATCGGACAGGGAGGTTTCTGTATGCCTTCCCACCATTCCCACTCATACATATAGTCCTCCTGAAGCTCAGAAGGGAACCTGCAACAATGATCCAAATAGCCCCAGACTGGGCCACACAGACCTGGTACACATAGGACAGATCCTATGAGGAACGTCTCAAGGCACTAAATATGTACTCACTGGAAACCAGAAAGGAGAGGGGAGACATGATAGAGACCTTCAAGTTCCTTAAAGAAATGAACAAGGTAAACTGGAGGGAATTGCTTACCTTGAATACCAACTCATTGTCACGTGGTCATGAGTGGAAATTAACAGGAGGGAGGTTCAGGAGGGACGTGAGGAAGTGCACTTTCATGGAAAGGGTGGCGAAACCTTGAAACAATCTGTTGGCCAAGGTGGTGGGCTCTAGCACAGTCAGGGGATTCAAGTAAGCATGGGATAGAATAAAGGGAACAGTGGTCGCTCGGGGTGACAAAACCAGGGAGGAGAATGGGGACAGGACAGAGAGAGTTAGTACCCTGGAGGAACAGTAGATTCCAGGGAAGGTTTCTGGGATTATAGGGAATATGAGCAGACTGGATGGACCTATGGTCTTTTTCTGCCATCATGGTCTGTGTTTCAATGCTTCTGGTCCTGTCCAGCAAGAGTCCATCCAAGCAGCATGCCATTAAGTCACAATCTGCTGACTTTATTCCAAGAAAGGATAACATTTCCAAACCCCAGGGCATTATGCCTGATGGCATGGGTCTTGAAGAGTTGGAATACTCTGGATTGGACCTTTCAGAGGAGGTCCTGAATGTGCTTAAGGTTTCAAGGAAACCAGCAACCATGAAAGCATATTTCTCTAAATACAGGTGCGACCTGGGAGCACAGGGTAACCAAAAACACAGCCTGCAGGCCCTTTGGTTCCTACTGCCTGATAGTAATGCCATAATCAGCTGTTGCACTGTATGATCCTAAAAGTTTAACTGATGTTCTGTTCTTTATGCTGTAGATAATGCACGATTAAGTATAAACCTACCGTCCATCAATGTCATTGTTCTTCAGCCCTCTGGGTGCATATCCTGTATACTATTGTAAATCCTGTACAGAATGTAATATCATCCTATGTTCTCCTTTACTCCAATTTCCCCCAGATTGCGTCTGGAAACGAGTGGTTCTCTGCTCAGTACACCTGCCTGGTTGAACTCTTAAATAAATAAATAAATAAATAGAAATGATTTTCATACCAGTGTACCCCCAGAAGAATAATCCCAATAGAGGTAGGGTTGCCTATAGCCCTAGAATATCTGGTACACTTACAGTCTGTAGGACTAAGGCTGTCAGCACTAAAGGTGCACTTAGCAGCAGTGTCAGCCTACCTATCAGCAGACACAGAAAGTCACTGGCCTCACAACCCATTTTCAAAAGGTTTTATAAGTTTCAGTCATTTGTACCTGGTGGGAAGGGACCCAATCCCACCATGAAGTCTCAATGTCTGCCTCACCCAGTTTATGAAGGTTCCATTTAAGCCTGTTGACACTGCTGACTTGAAGTATGTCACATGGAAAACTAGATTACTGATTGTTTTCTATATCACTCCATGTTGTCAGTAGGGAAGGTAGTTAATACATATGGGTAATGTGCTCCCCCACTGGGGTAGTGGTACAGTTCCAAAGCTGTGATGTCAGCACAGACCCCCAGAGACATGGTACATTCCAGCTGCATTCCACCTCAGTTTTGGTTGTACCAGGATTGAGGTAGCAGCACAGAACTCTGTGTAAGATTTGTTCATCTTAGACGTTATTTGTAATTTTTTTGGTTAGGAGTGTGTAACTCCTGGTCTAGTTGGGGTTTCCTGGTCACAGGGAGTTCTGCTAAATTTAGAAATCTTGCCAGTTAAGCTGAGGCTTTCAAACTGAATAATCTGCCAGCTAACTTCCATTCCAGTACTTACAGTGCCTGGAAGGAGACCACACCCCCCATATCTGGCTGCGCTTCCAAAATGATGTGCCATGCACAATAATAGGGCCAGACGGCTCTGGCACTATATTCAAACAGCGTGATCCGAACTGACCATGCTATCTGTTTAAATAGTGGACCCTGGTAGCGTGGCTCACAGCTAGTGGTCGCCATGTTTGGCGCAGTGCTACCAGGGTACAGGGCTGAAGACCGCCCATAGTGGTACAGTGCAGCACACACTGATTAGCGTTGTGGCCGCCATGGGCGATATTCAGCCCAAACATGCAGATGAGCCCATTGGGCATGCACGGCACTACGGGGCCATGTGCATGCCCATTATGGGGTTATATGCATGTGAGCACTGGGCCGTGTGCGTGTTCCCCCCCCCCCCAAAGCCCTGATCCATGCAATATGTATAAAACTGTCCCCGAGTCCTTGGTAGTCTAGTGGTTCCCCTTCCTGAGCCCTGATCTGTGTTATTGTAAAAAAAAAACCACCCATCTCCTGGTAGTCTAGTGGTCCCCTCCCAAGCCCCGATCTCTGTATAAAGAAAATTCCTCTTTCCTCTTAGCCTAGTGGTCCCCTCCACGAGCCCCGATCTCTGTAATACAAAATAACATAAACCCCTGCTTTCCCTGGTAGTCTAGTGGTCCCCTCTCTGAGCTCCAATCTCTATTATAAAAAATAACATAAACCCCATTCCCCGGAGTCTAGTGGCCCCCCTCCCCAAGCCCTGGTCTTTGCAATAATTAATAAAGTAATCATGGATTCTCTGGTAGTCTAGTGCCCCCAGTAGGCAGTGACCCACCACCGTTCCCCCGCCCGACCCGCCGGCACTGGCACGCCTCACTCCACCACACAGCCAGCCGCCGACTGAACTATACTGGAGCACGTAGTATTCAGTACCCCAGTGATGAGTGTGTACTGTATATTGTATGCACTTTCAGTACAGTTCAGTTAGTGGCTGGCTATGGTAGTGTGAAGAGGGCTGTGCCAGTCAATCGCCCGAGTTGTGTCGGGGGAGCGGTGCTGGGTCACCGCCTACTGGGGTGGGGTGATGGGGGCTACTAGACTGCCAGGGAATCCGTGATTATTTTATTAATTAATGCAAAGATCAGAGCTCGGGAAGGGGGAACCACTAGACTACCAGGGGGAAAGAGAAATTGGATTTATGTTATTCTTTATTACAGAGATCAGGTTCAGGAGGGAGCCACTAGACTATTAGGGCATCCAGCCTTGACGGTACACAGAAAGGTCTGTGCACAGTTAAGGACTGGGTTTCAGAAGACAATGGCTCCACTGAGTTGAGTGCAGTTTGACGCTTGAAATGTTTCAATATTGTGCTGCGCTGCATATGCATTAGGAACCCTCATATGCATAGGCGCATCACAATATTGTGCACTATGGTGCTGTCGGGGGTGCATCGCGCATATGTGCCCTTTGAATATGAGCACCCCCCCCCTTGACAGCTGGCACTATTCCCAGTTAGCGTGGTACAAACCCGGATTGTGCTACACTAACCTTTTGGAAATGAGTCCTAGGTGGTGTTTTTTCTGGTAGGTCTGCAAACAATCAGATATCTAGCCTGGTGCCTCAGGTTAGTGTAACCCCTAGGTGGCGCTATCCCAAGGGCTACTACCCCTGCCTGTTTGACTACGGACAGGTTGAGGGGCCTAGGTCCTATGGCGGGTGCCTCCACCCAGAGGTCAGGGTTTGTAGTGGTTAGACTAGCTTGGTCACAGCCCTCTGGGATACTGAGACCCCGTTTTATTCCCTTTAGTGGCTCACACAGTACACCGGAGTTACAGCCCCAATACCCCACGTATACACACTGTTCACTCATATAAATACCATTCTGCAGCACATCTCTGAGGACCCCCTGTAAAATAAGGTTAAACAACATACACAGTAAAACACAATACTGTTTCCATAAGTACCAACACCACAGGCAGTATATAGTATAAAAACAACAAATCTGATTTATTTAGGGGGCAGTAACACGGGAGGGGGAAATCAGGTTAATTAGTGGCATTAAATCACAGTACTGTGCACACATACAGGGTCTGAAAAGTCACACTATGGGTACCCAGGTTGGGTGGGGGCTAGTCAGGTCCATTGCCCAGGGTTGGCCGGCAGGTGCAGATGGATAGGGCCCTGTAGAAGAAAATATATGCACAACACCCAATTGTAATCCAGAGCCGGATGGCTCAGTCCATGAAGCAGGGAAACAACAAGAATTAGATGACACACTTATGATTGAAAACAGACTGCAGGGGTATACCCTGATTTGTACTCACAATACCCAAGCTGAGGACCGGATGATAGATGTTCTTCTGGATTGCCAGAACAGGGCATGGAGACAAGGTCCTTGTGACTGGACCCCACTGCAGTTGATAGCAAACGTATTTAGTCCAAGCTAAGCTGGGGTTTGCTTCCAGCTTCACCACACAGCACACAGCACGGGGGATTGGAAATAGCGATTCCCCACAAGCACTACGCACATTCATATGTAAAAGGAAAGTACTATACCAGGCAGGCTGCTCCCCGATCCCGATCGCAATTACTGCAAAATACCCGGGAGCACACAAAGCAGCTTCAGTTCCTGACAGACCTATCGCGATTCAGCAATTTCTCCAGTCTTCATCAGGGTGAGCCTGGTTTCCACTCTTCAGACTTCCTTCTTTCTCCTCACAATCGGATTCAGTCCGAACTGGCACTTGCAATGGCTGCAGGCCGAACCTCAGGGCCTCACACGCGCTTGCTGCGCAAAACTATACACCGTAGAAGCACAGAGCTCCTTCTTTCTTCACTGTCACAACTGATCTGATCTTTCCAGTCACAGAGCAGGGCATTTCCTTTAGCTCCACACCATTCTGTTGGTTGGTTCGGCTGTCACTCACAATAAGACTCCCTCTGTTGATGGAAAAAGGCACCACGGTCAAAACTACATTCCCCAGAGTCACTGCCCATACAATCCCCTTGTGGCTGGCACAACGTTTAGAGTCCAAGTTCTGATTCGTCTACAGGCTCCATTTTAGAGCTCCCTTAACCCAATTGGCCCAGCATAGCAGTTCAGGACCAAAATGAAAGAGCTACACTGAAACAGTTCATGCTAAAATAAAGACAGGTTAGACAAACTACATTTTCTCAGTCACTCTAAATGATTTCTGGCAAACCGTTATATCTTTCAACAAGGCTCCCTCTGCACATGTAGCAATGGCAGAAACAGAGTGAATTGGCAGCAGCTCGGGTGGGATTCGAGCATTAAATACACAGTCCTCCCATACAAACTAATTAAGTCTGCAAGCAGACAGCTCTTAAAGAGACAGTACGTGGAGGCTCAAATAGCACTCACTTGGAAACACATTTAAACAGCTCAGACACCGAACACCGCCCAGACTTGGAGCATTCAGGCAAGCTCCTGGAAGGCTTTTGGGAACCCCTATTTGCAGGGGGTTACACCCTTCCTGGCCTGGAAGAACTTGGCATCCACGTCAAGTAAATACCCCCATAAATTTCAATACAACATATACATTTATATCAATATCACATTAGGCTTATACATGTAATCATCAGTCAACCTATCACCTTACCAAAAACACATTTCTGAAACTTTTCAGTAGATCACTTTTTTTCACAGTATTATACACACATTGTACCATGACTCAGGTTATTACCTCTTGTACATGAAACCTGAAGAGAGGGGGCCCTTCCCTATCAGCTACCTTGGGGCTGGATGGGGCAGGGGCACCATACCTAGAGGGCAACACAAGTAACTTAGAGTTAGCACTGATGTTCAGTTTGGGCAATGAGCTCGGGGACACATACACTCCTTTATGGACAACATTGAGAGGCAAGTCCACAGGCCTCCCAGGGGAATCATAACTGAGGTGCACCACAGGCTTTACAGCTCGACCAGTCTTTCTAGGGGGAACTGTTACAGTCTCTGCACCCTAAGCCTCATTTTCAGCATTGTCCTCACTTGTCAGGGAAGTCTCCATTGGGGTAGAGAGGCTAGAACTTGGGGCACTTTCAGCTCCAGGAGTTACAATCTCTGAGTCCACAACACTTGGCTCACATGGGGAGTTTTCTGACACTGAGAGTGAATTATCAGGGTACTCAACACACTCTTCGTGTTCTGGCATATCACCAGTTTGTCCCAGTCCATCATTTTCCTCCTCTGAAAACTCAAACAGTTCAACCATACACAATGATTCCATATCATCTGACTTCATGCTTTGCACTTCACTTTCGGGGAGCATTGGCTGCAGGGACAAAGCTAGGGGCTTAGACAGTCCAGAAGGCCCAGCTTCATCTCCAGGATTGACTAGGGGGATTGCCCCGAAACAATTGACTCAGTTCGTAAGAAGGGTAGTATTCAAAGCCACACTCACTTTCCTCTGACATGGACTGACAGTTATGTTCAACTGGGACTTGTGGAGGGGAACACTTTAACTCAGCTTCTGTAGGTGCAGGCTTTCTTTATTTTTGCTTAGCAGCAGCTCTAGTCACTGGTCCAGAGTGGGCATTTTCTGGGGGCTCAGACTCAATTACGATTTGTCCAATGGGCAATAAATGTTTTCTATGCATTGTTTTCACATTTTTTGAATTATTCTCAGGCCTTACTTTGTACACAGGCAGATCATCTAGTTTGCCCACTACAATGTGAGGGAGATGGTGCCATCTGTCAGCAATCTTATGTTTGCCATGCAGTCCCAGATTTCTTAGCAATACCCGATCTCCCTCCTGGAGTTCCTGTGCTTTCACCTTTTTTATCATACCTTTCTTTGTTGGCCAGATTTCTTTTGGCAGCCATGGTTTGAGCCAGTTGGTACGCATGATTTAGCTGGGCCTTTAACTTTTGCACGTACTGTAAATAGTTGTCAACTCGAACTCCATCAGGAGAAACTCCAAAACATACATCTACCGGCAGTTGAGCTTCTCTTCCAAACATCAGGCAGTAGGGGGAGAACCCAGTGGCATCACTTTTGGTGCAGTTGTAGGCATGTACCAGGGTGCTAATTTGTTGGCTCCATCTAGGCTTGTCCTTTGGGTGGAGTGTGCCTAGCATATCTAGCAAAGTGCGGTTGAAACGTTCAGGCTGCGGGTCCCCCTGGGGGTGGTAAGGGGTGGTTCTGGACTTTCGCACTCCCCACAGAGAAAGCATCTCTTTGATCAGATGACTCTCAAAGTCTCTCCCTTGATCAGAATGGATTCTTTGTGGAGCCCCATAGTGAACAAAAAAGTTTTCTACAAGTACTTTTGCCACAGTGGATGCCTTCTGGTCCTTGGTGGGGAAAGCTTGGGCATATCTCGTAAAATGGTCAGTGACCACCAGCACATTACTAATATTTCTTTGATCTGACTCCAAACTCAGGAAATCAATACAGACCAGCTCCATGGGGGCACTGGTGGTGATGTTAACAAGGGGGGCAGCCCTCTGGGGCAGGGCTTTCCTCTGTAAACAGCGACTACAAGTTCGAATGTGTTGCTCAATATCAGTCCTCATCTTAGTCCAATAGAATCTGGATCTCACCAAGTCAAGAGTTCTGTCTATACCAAGGTGCCCTATGTGGTTGTGTAAGGACCTCAGTACTGAGTCTCGAAAGGCAGTGGGCAGCACTAGTTGTTGTTTGTCTATTTGTCCCTCTCTGTCTACTGTTTCTCTGTATAACAGTCTATTGATCAGTTTCAACTTAGGACCTTCCTTGTATAACAATGCAGTTCTCAAATCAGTGGAGTGTAATTTGGACACATCTTTCCCTGCGTAGAGGGCTTCTAAAGCTGATTTGATCATGGGATCTCGGAATGAGCCCGCTGAATACTGTCATTGTCCAGCTGAGGCAGTGCACCAATGTCTATTGCAGAAAAGTGGCAATAAGCAGCAGGTATGCAATTCTCAGAAGGTCCCAAACAATCCACCATACAGTCCACTGCGTCCGTGGACATTTGTTCCTCCCTGTCAAACTTCTGGCAGAGTGCTCGAATATCAGGTTCTGACAGTCTGACCCAGTCATTCTGGGGAACAGGCCTCCGGGAGAGAGCATCAGCATCTATGTGGTTCAGGCCTGCTCTGTATTCAACAGCATAGTTATATGTAGATAATGCAGAAAGCCACCTATGGCCAGTGACATCCAACTTAGCTGAAGTCTGCACATAGGTCAAAGGATTATCGTCAGTTTTTACTAGTATCTTAGCCCCATACAAGTACTCATGGAACTGGTCAACAATAGCCCACTTCAAAGCTAGGAACTCTAACTTATGTACAGGATAGTTCTTTTCAGATGGGGTCAGGCTTCTACTGGCAAAGGCCACTGGTCTCAGGCCATTCTTGTGCTCTTGGTACAGTACAGCTCCCAAGCCTTGCAGGCTAGCATCAGTGTGCAAGACATAGGGCTTCGCTGGATCTGCATAGGCAAGGACAGGAGCGTGGGTAAGTTGATATATAATCTCATGAAAAGCAGCTTCACACTCAGGTGTCCATCTGGCTCCAAATACTTCATTGGGATGGAAACACACTCTCTCAGGCTCAGAAGAAACCAACCTCTTGCATTTTTTTGTGGGTATGAGGGTAACCTTGAGTAAGATTAAGTAAAGGACAGATCACTCTTGAATAGTCCTTGATGAAGCGGCGATAGTAGCCACAGAATCCCAGGGATCTTTGCAGTTCTTTTAGATTGTGGGTCTGTGGCCAGGTGGTCAAGGCCTCAACTTTACTTGGGTCGGTCTCTATTCCCTCGGTGGAGACTATGTGTCCCACATACTTTACAGATGTTTGGAAGAACTGACATTTATCGATGGACAGTTTTAGGCCAAAGTCTTCCAGTCGGTCCAACACCTTGAATAATCTGCTCTCATGTTCCTCCAATGAGCTGCCAAACACAGTAACATCATCTAGGTACACCAGGCACTCAAATAAATTCATGTCCCCAACCGCACGCTCCATCAGTCATTGAAAAGTGGCTGGAGCACCTGAAATCCCTTGAGGCATCCTCATGAATTCATAGAAACCAAGTGGGCAGATAAAGGCTGTCTTCTCACGGTCTTCCGGGGCAATCGGGATATGGTAGTACCCACTGCGAAGATCCAGCACGGAGAACCACTTGCTACCATTCAGGCAGTCTAAAGCATCCTGAATGTGGGGCATTGTATACTGATCAGGGATAGTCCTCCAGTTCAAGGTGCGATAATCCACACACATTCTTACTGTCCCATTCTTTTTTCTCACTACCACAATAGGTGAAGCGTATGGGCTTCTGGATTCTTGTATTACACCAGCAGCAAGCATCTCTTGCAGATGTCGTCTCACATCATCTGCGTCAGCAGGGGCCAGGCGTTTCGACCTCTCATGAAATGGCCTTTCATCATGCAGCCAGATGTGGTGCTCAGCTCCTTGCACACATCCTATGTCCCATTCCTTTAAAGAAAACACCTGGTCTCTCTGGGCAAGTTTTCTACTAATTCTCATCTTCCATTCGGCTGGCAACGGGGAGTCCCCAAAATCAAACAAATTGGGCATCACTCTGTCATTCTCCCCCGAACACTTGTTACTGGGCAGCACTGCAGTATCTGCACAATGTACATTAGCCAGGGTGCAACCTCTATTTACTCAAATCTCTCTATCAGACACATTATGAACTTGAACCATTACCCTTCTGGCATAAGCATGGGCTCTGGCAGGCAAAATACTTGGCTTGACCAACAGTCCTTCCGTCAATTTCCCACCGCCTGTTGCATCTAGCATGAGGATTTTATTTTTGACATCCTTTCTGATACGGACTTCCCCCGTAAGGTACACTGGGCATTTGGCACCAGAATCAGAGACTCCGGATCCTTCTTCTAGACAATTCCAACCGGTTCCTCTGGGTCCACTTTTTCAGCATCTCTCTGTGCCTCATAAGCCTTCTTGATCAAGGCCGGGATTCTCAAAGCTCTACCAGTCCTTGACCCTTGTTTCTCATAACACAACTGCGCCAACCTTCCAAACATATGCACATTCGTCCCAATTAGTAGAGGAATCCCATCATACAGTCCGGTAGGGGGACACACTAATGCCAGGGTCTCTACTTGCTTGGCCACTCCAGCCACGGAGGTGGGAAAAGACAACCAAATTCGGATACACCCGGAATAGGGGTAGGTCTTCTCACTTAACCCCCAGACATGCAGTCCTTTCAACGGTTGTAAGGGTACATCAGACAGGTGCGTCTGATACCAGTCCTGAAACATAATTGTCACTTGGGAGCCACTGTCCAATACAGCTCTTGTAGACACTCCATTCACCTTCACAGTGGTCTCCATGGAGGGACCCACTATTCTGGACCAGTCTGGAGAGGCGGTAGCAAGGGCCTGGGCAGATGATCTAGCCACAAAGGAAAGTGAGTTAGCATTTCTGGAACCTTCACTGCGGTCATTTCGTGCACCTCTTAACCACTGTTTTGTGCTCCAAAGCTCTCCTTGTAGCCGGCTCACCACTCACTCTAAGTCTTTCCAAGACAGTCATTCCCTCTTCATGTGCCCATCCTTCCCACAATTATGGCAAAATATGTCTGCTGAAGTTTGGGGTGACCGAGGCATCACATTGGGGGCTGCGGCATTGGTACTATCAATAGAAAACCTTGGTGCCACCTCAGCCGGTGGTGGGTTGGACATTTGGAGATATCTCTTCAGTTCCCTCACCTCCATAGCCAAGACATCAAGTTTTGAGCTGTTGTCAGCAGGAGGTGCCTGGGTGGGCACTCCCACCCCCATAGCAGAAGCAGTTGGGCAAGTGTCAGGGCCCGTACTCATAGCAGCGGCCTTCATGATGAGACTGTCTGTTGCTTTCCTAATCTCCCTCAGCAGTTCATCCCATGGCAGAACATCGGTAGCCATCCCTGTCTGGCTGGGCCCCCCTTGGCTGACATTTGGGTCTCAGGTTCTGTCATGTGATTTCGGTGATTCCAGACCATCAGCGCCTGACCCCGCACCTGGGGCAGGGATGTAGCAGCCACGACTGCACAGGGCTCTGAAAAACCTTCCTCCTCCTCAACTTCCTGCACTCCTTCATCAACACATGGAAAGGCAAGGGACCAGATTTCCTTTGATGCAGTTGCAATTTGAGCAACACCCAGCTGGAGTGCCAGGCAGAGCAGAGTATATGATCCAGTCTTACCCGGTCCACTTCACTACGGGCCCAACCCCCCTTTCGAAAAATGGTTTGCAAAATTCCCTCTAATCGATCCATATAGGCAGATAACAATTTCCCCAGCTGTTGTCTAACATCTTTAAGCTTCCATTTCAAGGCCTCAACACTAGTGGTGCCCCCAAACACATTTTCAAGGGCAATTATGTACTCTTGGGCTTTGGCGTCAGGGTCAGAGACCTTCAGGGAGTGAAAAGTACGTTGGGCGGGTCCCTGGAGGCTCTCCCCCAGGCGAGCCCTTTTTTCTGCCTCAGAGCATTACCAGTCTGGTACCGCAAGAGTAGCAGAGTCTATCCAGGTTTCCAGATTGGCCTCCCCGTTTGGAGTGGGTCGGATGCCAGAATATACTTTGAGCTTGCGGTAAGAGTCATGACTAATGGCAGGTACAAACGTAGGGGCTAGCACTGGCACAGAAGGAGTGGCAATAATGGGTGTGGGAGGAGAGAGGGTGTTAGGGGAGGAATGCCCCCAGGTGGCAATAATAGTTTCTTTAAATCCTCCACAGTTTTCCCTTCCTCCAGCAACAATTTAGCAAATTTCTCCTCAAAAGTTTGAGATAGTGGGGGGGAGGTCATTCCCCCCCCCGGATCTTTACTGTCCTTAGTTATCACTCTCCTGGCAGTGAGGTCTCCCTCTGGGGTAATAGTCTGTGGCACTTTGGCGCTATCTATGGGGTCCTTATACTGTACTAGGGCCATGAGAGTGTGGGTGAGCAGATTAGCATGTCGACCCGCCACCACAGGATTTTGTAAACCTTCCACCTTGGAAAGTACTCCCTCTACAGTGTCCGTACTGGTACCCAGTGGGATATCCAAGATAAGTATAGCATTTTGGGGGTCGATCTCCTGCCCAGTACACCACCCCACCAACTGGTGTACAGCCACTTCTGTTGGGGTATCCATTTATTTTTAACAGTAATTTGTAAATGTGGCCACTAGAGGACGCTAATCCCAGCGGTGCCTCCAAGATGTAACCCCTAGGTGGCGCTATCCCAAGGGCTACTACCCCCTGCCTGTTTGAGTACGGACAGGTTGAGGGGCCTAGGTCCTATGACGGGTGACTCCACCCAGAGGTCAGGGTTTGTAGTGGTTAGACTAGCTTGGTCACAGCCCTCTGGGACACTGAGACCCCCTTTTATTCCCTCTAGTGGCTCTTACAATACACCGGAGTTACAGCCCCAATACCCCATGTATACACACTGTTCACTCATATAGATACCACTTACCCTTGAGACTGATTCTGCAGCACATCTCTGAGGACCCCCTGTAAAATAAGGTTAAACAACAGACACAGCAAAACACAATACTGTTTCCATAAGTACCAACATCACAGACAGTATATAGTATAACAACAACAAATCTGATTTATTTAGGGGCCGGTAACACGGGAGAGGGAAATCAAGTTAAATTGGTGGCATTAAATCACAGTACTGTGCACACATACAGGGGCTGAAAAGTCACACTCTGGGTACCCAGGTTGGGGGGGGCTAGCTAGGTCCATTGCCCGGGGTTGGCCGGCAGGTGCAGATGGATAGGGCCATGTAGAAGAAAATATATGCACAACACCCAATTGTAATCTGGAGCCAGATGGCTCAGTCTATGGAGCAGTGAAACAAGAATTAGATGACACACTTGTGATTGAAAACAGGCTGCAGGGGAATACCCTGACTTGCACTCACAATACCCAAGCTGAAAACTGGATGGTGGATGTTCTTCTGGATTGCCAGAAGAACAAGGCATAGAGACAAAGTCCTTGTGACTGGACCCCACTGCAGTTGACAGCAAACGGATTTAGTCTGAGACAAGCTGGGGTTTGCTTCCAGCTTCAACACATAGCACAGAGCACTGGGGATTGGAAATAGCAATTCCCCATAAGCACTACGCACATTCATATGTAAAAGGAAAGTACTATACCAGGCAGACTGCTCCTCGATCCCAATCGCAACTACTGCAAAATACCCGGGAGCACACACAGCAGCTTCAGTTCCTGACAGACTGAGCACGATTCAGCAATTTCTCCAGTCTTCTACAGGGTGAGTCTGGTTTCCACACGTCTAATGCTTCTTTCTCCTCACAACTCAGATTCATTCCAAACTGGCACTCACAAAGGCTGCAGACTGAATTTCGGGGCCTCACACGCTCTTCCCGCGTGAAACTATACACTGCAGAAGCACAGAGCTCCTTTTCTCTTCACAGTCACAACTGATCTAATCTTTCCAGTCACAGAGCAGGGCATTTCCTTTAGCTCCATACCATTCTGTTGGCTGGTTCAGCTGTCACTCACAATAAGTCTCCATCTGTTGGTGGAAAAAGTTGCCAAGGTTAAAACTACATTTCCCAGAGTCACTGCCCATACAATCCCCTTGTGGCTGGCTCAAAATTGAGAGTCCAAGTTCCGATTCGTCCACAGGCTCCATTTTAGGGTCTCCCTATCATCCTGATTGGTCCAAGTCAGCTATTCAGGACCAAAATGAAAGAGTTACACTGAAACAGTTCATGCTGAAATGAAGACAGGTTAGACAGACTACATTTTCTCAGTCACTCTAAATGATTTCTGGCAAACAGTTATATCTTTCAACAAGGCTTCCTCTGCACAAGTAGCAATGGCAGAAACGGAGCAAATTGACAGCAGCCCGGGTGGGATTCGAGCATTAAGTACACAGTCCCCCCATACAAATTAATTAAGTCTGCAAGCAGATAGCTCTTAAAGAGACAGTACGTGGAGGCTCAAATAGTACTCACTTGGAACCACATTTAAACAGCTCAGACGCCGAACACTGCCCAGACTTGAAGCATT
Source organism: Neoceratodus forsteri (assembly GCA_016271365.2). NCBI lineage: Eukaryota > Metazoa > Chordata > Ceratodontiformes > Ceratodontidae > Neoceratodus > Neoceratodus forsteri. The sequence goes on along the minus strand of CM057458.1, from coordinate 1,338,020,107 downwards.
CAGGCAAGCTCCTGGAAGACTTTTGGGAACCCCATTTGTAGGGGGGTTACACTCACATGGCTGGCAGATAGTTTTTTTTTAGATCTTACTGGGAGACGTTGATACCTAGGTGTGCTGTGTCCTGGTTGCCAAAGGGGTTCCTGGGTGGGCAGTTGTCACCCCATAAGGACCTGAGTTCTGAACCCACTTTGCCAATCAGGACATAGGAAATTCTCTACCCATTTTATAAACAGGTCTGATTCTGAGTTTGTATCTGCTTCAAGCAGTATAACAAGAAGCAACTTTCCTAAATGCATGTGAACTCTGTACTTCTGCATTATAGATCGAGGGAGCACTCCTGACCAATCAGACCTCTCCTTTTCTCTGTGTGCGAAACACTCTTATTACGTGAAGTGTGTGTCATGTGCAGATACCCTGGAAATGGGCACATTCTGGGACAGTTTAAAAAAAAATTGATATATTACTGATGGAGCTCGAACAATAATTTATTAATACTGCCAGTGAGACCACTCTTAAGATTGTAAGAGTGGTCTCACGTGCATTCTTAGGATATCAGAACTGCTCACCTTCGGTTCAAGGTTCTCATACCCTAAGAATGTGCATGAGACCACTCTTACAACCATAACCTCAAGCATGGTCTCTGTGGTGGTATTAACATACAAACATGTATTCAGGTCATTATTATAAAAGAGACCTCAGTGTCAGTGGGATACTGCCTGGTAAAATAAAGGTTAAATAAAAGAATAAATATTGTTTTTCTGCTGTAGTACTGTTTCTCCTATACTTTTGAAAATATCTGCAAAGCTTCCTGGCCTGGCTACTACTCTATCTGTATGTGACTGATTAACTTATTATAAGTTTTATAAAACAAAGTACTCCCGTAATTGTCCTTTGTTTACAGTACATTCAGTCAAATACTTGTTGTCTGTACATTCTGCTGATTATAATAGGTAACACAATCGTCTTGCAAGTATCTGTCTTTTTCTTTTAGTGAGGGCTTACAAAAAAATTGAAGAACTTGAGCGACTTCTGGACATTGCTAAAAGTAACTACAGGCAGCTTGGAGGTATACTGGAAGAGGACAGGAAGAAAAGAAAGGAAGAAAAAGAGGCTGAAAGGTACTAGTTCAGGCACAGTAATAAAAGCATGTGACCTACCCAAAATGTTCAGTCAAAGTTTCTTTTACACTGTGAAACAATAAATACATTTTTGGAGACATGGGCCTCCATATTCAACTGTGGCAGTTTGTGCCGCTCAAAACATAGCACAGCGCAAACCATAGTGTGTGGCCATCTGGAAGGCATATTCGTTCAGGCAGCATACCCTGTACAGTGCCCACTGCCTGTATGAATTTTGGGCTGTGGTAGCAACACACATTCATATGCCTGGTGCACCACAGCACTCTTCTGGCAACAGACACTCAAGTGCAAAGGGAGATGGTGTACCCCAGATGGGTTATTGCCTTTGATCCTAGGTGACATATTTAGAGGCCGGTATGTTAATGGCCACATATGGAATGCAGTGCCCAAAGGGGATATTTACATTCCATTATGTGGCCAGTAGCAGCTCTACATCATACCCCCCCCATGCTGTTCTATGCATGAAGGTATTGTGCAGACCCTCAGCTGTTGCCTCACCCTCACCTAGTCTCCATTCACCAACATAAGAATCCATGGCAGTCTAGTGGTACCTCCTCACTTGCCCCATTCCCAATTGTAGAATGAAAAATATCCTTGGTAGTTCAGTGGTACCCCTCTCCTGCCATGATCCCCTTTACACAATGATGAACCCTTTGCAGACTTTTAGCTCTTCCAAAATCCTCTAAATATACCACTACACCCTGTATGCAAGAGGGTTCCCTCATTTGCATGGGCACACTAGTGTATTTAGTGTAGTCACGCTATCTATTCTGTGCCCACTACAGGGACCTTTGAATTTGTCCCCACTCCACATAGATGTGCTATGTCTAGTTGGCATGACATTATTTATTTTAGCATGGTACTTAAGTTTGGACTATGGGTGCCAAACTGACATGGGCAGAACAATTTTTTTATTTTATCAATCATAACATCACGCCTAGCCAATCAGGATTGTTTATTTCTAAACATTCCAGATACTCTTATAACCTTAGAAAATGGGCTTCAGTTTACGCGAGCTCTGATTGGCTGATCCCCTTGGCAAGGCAGCTATCTATCAGACAGCAGAGCCTGGGTAAAAAAGGTGTCAGCCCAGCCTGCCTCAGTACCAATACCAAACTGGTACCCTTGTGCCAGTTTCAATTTTGAAACAAATCTGCTGCCATTTTTTTTCCACTCACTTAGCTAGGGATGTGACCCTCTCCCAGCCCCGCTCTGTACTATCGACTGAGTTCTTCAAGAAACAGTAAGACAAAAAAAGCATAATAGCTCCATCACAGCAAAACATAGAGCTATTTGCAACTCACCCCTTAATAATGGTCACTTCAAACAACATGAAGTCTTGCTATATTATGACATATGCAGTTAGAACTGCTCCGGAGGTGAAAGAGTTAACTTCCATGCAGGGCATGGAATCTTGAGCGCCAGCTCGGTTGAACACTCTCTGTTGAAGCTCAAACTTAAACTGTCAGATTCTTTACTCCGCCTCACTGAACAGTCGCTCCGGAGATTCCTCCTGCTCGGTTTGTTTGTCGGTTTTAAAATGTAATTCTCAGTTTATTTTACCGAAATTTAACCGCAATCGTCGGTTCAAGCTCTGTCTGTGGTATTGTAAGTAATAGATAGGCTTACTTTTTAATTTTTCTTCTGTGTGGAACTTGTAAACGTCTTTTTCGGTTCAGTTTGAACTGATCAGAGGTTTAAAATTACTTTCTAGCCCCTTTAGAGTCGCGGTTCGGTTCTTATTGGTTCCTAAAAAGCGGATTTTATTATGTTTTTTCCACGACCCGTGACACGGTTGGGAACCGATAAGAGAGTCTTGCTTGGTGGATTGCCGTTAACGGGCAAGTTTTGGTTAGGCTGGCACTATGTCTGAGAAACCCAAAGAAAACCGGACCCACTGGGTTTCAGCACTGTGGCCTCTGTGGGGAAGTTTCGCCAAGGCTGACCCACACACCATTGTGTATATTGTCTGGGGTTTGACCCACCAATGCAGACTGCCAGATTTGTAAGAATTTTCCTGCTGCCACTGTGGAAAAAAGAGTTGGTAGGCTCAGGGAAAGGGAGGCCAAAAAGTCCGCTGACCCGGATGGCCAGCCCGGTTCGGTTCCAACCGAACCTGAGGGAATGCCCTCTGACCAGGGCGATGCTTCCTCGGGCAAACGAAGAGCCAGCTCTGAGGAGCCGGTTCCAACTAAAAGGGCTAGGTCAGCTAGATTGGGGCCAAAAGTTCTTTCTCCAACTGCTGAGGAAATAGCCAAAGCTATTCAAATTGTCCAGTCTCTTTCCCCAGTTCCGTCCGAACCGGCACCATTGGGTAAGCGCCCAATTCGGTCGGTTCCCTCGGTTCAAGATTATGATTTTGAAGATTTTTATGAACCAGGGGAAGGGGAGGAGGGGTACGAGGAGAGTGAGTGTGATTTTGACAGTCTGGATGTGCCCATTGAACCGGACATCTCTCCAGACAGACCCTCAGGCGTATCCCCTCCCAGGCTATCTGAGTCCCCTTCTCATTTTTTGTTTTACAAGAAAGTTGCTGACACTCTGCAACTCCCTGTTGAGGAAGCTGTTGATGATCAAGAAGAGCCTGACTTTGTGGAAATGATGGATATTCCAGAGTCTAGGAGACTGTCTATTCCCTGCATAAATCTTTTAGGAAACAGACAGTAAAATTTGAAAACTCCTCATTCTATCCTCCTGTGGATAAAAGGATGGATAAGAGGTATGCCTTATCAGGCTCTGATACGGAGTTTCTATCTCAGCAGTGCAGCCATGTGGGGTAGTGCAGGCTGCAGCCTGTGACAAGGCTAATATTCCTCTAGCCTCTCACCCTCCTGAAAAGGATTCCAGGAGGATGGATGCCATGGCAAAAAGCAGTACATGGCAGCATCTTTGGGACTCAGACAGGCAAATTATATGGCTTACGCAGCTAGGTACCAGAAATCCAGGTGGGATACTGTCCTGGCCCTAGCAAAACAGGCCCCTGAACAGCTTGCCAGGGAGCTGGAGCAGGTGGCTGCAGATGGTATTGAGGCATCCAAGGTGCAATTTCATGCTGTTGTAGACTCTAATGATGTTTCATCTAGTTATGGCTACATCTGTGTCTCTTCGCAGAATGGCCTGGCTCAGATGTACTGCCCTGTCACAGGATACCCAGTCTAAGGCTATGGATTTTCCTGTTGTGGGAAATTCTCTGTTTGGGGAGCAGACCGAGAATTATATGAAGAAAATGGATGAGTATAGGACCACCTATAGGAGTGCACAGGCCAAAGAAAGGCAAGTCACTCCTCAAAGGCAGCATGTCAGGGGCAGGGGCAGGCCTTTTCATAGGCCATTTTACCAAGCCCAGGCCTCCTCCTTCTGCTTATGCCCAGAGGGGGTTCTTTAGAGGAAGGGGCAGAAGGGGTTCTAGTAAGCCTGCTTCTACCCCTCAACCCAAAGCCCCTGCAAAACAGGCTCCCTGATGGGGTAGCCAGGGCCGATTCTCCACTGCCGGTAGGGGGCAGGCTGGCTTACTTTGTCCAGGACTGGAAGTCTTTAACATCAGACAAGTGGGCCCTGGAAGTAGTAAGCCAGGGACTGGTTCTCAGCTTCAAAAAATTTCTGAAGATGAGAGCCAGATCTTTTCCACCTGCAAACCCATCAGAGGCACTTGCCCTGGAAGCAGAAGTTTCTGCCCTCCTGGCTTTCAGAGCCGTGGAAGGGTTCTACCCATACACCAGGGAAAGGGTTGTACTCCAGGTACTTCCTTACCCCAAAAGACAGGAGAATGGACGGCCCATTCTGGATCTCAGGTATCTAAACAAGCACCTTTTAAAACCAAAGTTCAAAATGGTGACCCTGGGGATTATTTTACTCTCTAAGGCCAGGGGACTGGCTAGCCTTCCTGGACCTCAAGGATGCCTACCATGTTCTCATCAGAAGCTCCCATCGAAGTACCTCAGATTCGAACTGCCCTCAGGCCATTACCAGTTCAGAGCAATGCCTTCAGCCTCTCCTCGGCTCCAAGGGTGTTCACAAAATGCCTGGCAGTAGCAGTTGCTCATTTAAAAGGCAAAGATTGCCATCTTCCCTTATCTGGACGACTGGCTCATTGTAGGCCAGTCTCCAGAACAGGTCAAACTTCATTTGCAAGTAACCCAGCAGCTGCTTACATCTCTAGGTTTCCTTCTCAATCTTCCAAAGTCAGTTCCTGGAGCCTGTCCAGCTTCTCACCTTCATAGGCGCAGAACTGAACACAAAAGAAGCCAGAGCCTTCCTTCCTCTGGAGAGAGCAAGGACCCTGGTATCTCTGGCCTCCTCTTTCACCCTGCAGGTCTCTCGACCAGCAAGGCATTTTCTACAGCTCCTGGGGCACATGGCTGCTTCTACAGCAGTAGTGCAGGGAGCGAGATTTCAGATGAGGGACATTCAGTTCCATTTGAGAGCCTTTTGGTCTCAAAGGACGGATCCCCTAACCAAATTGCTTCCAGTGACTCGAACCCTGATCCAGGCCCTTCAGTGGTGGCAAAATCAGAACAATCTGAGACAGGGGGTTCCCTTCACTCCCCAGTCTCATTCCTTGACCCTTACTACAGATGCATCCCTCTTGGGGTGGGGAGCTTACATGGGCGACCTTTCCACCCAAGGGCTGTGGTCCCCTCAGGAATCCCTGCTCCACATCAATTTGCTGGAGCTCAGAGCAGTTTTTCTAGCACTTCAGGTTTTCCACATCTGTCCAGAACAAGGTAGTTCAGGTCAGAACAGACAATACCACTACAATGTGGTACATCAACAAACAAGGGGCACTCGGTCCACGGCCTTGTGCACAAGCGATGAAGTTGTGGTCTCTGGCTTACTCTCTGAATGCCTCCCTATGGCAGTTCACCTCCCAGGCAAGGACAATATCCTAGTGGATGCCTCAGGATTTCCCAGGGCCATCACGAATGGGCACTGGATCCCCAGTACTGGAGGAATATTACAGATGGGGCTCTCCGCAACAGATCTCTTTGCAGCCCCAGACAATCACCAACTTCCCTTTTTTCTGCAGGCCCCAGTGTTGGGCTCAGTCCCTCTGGATGCCTTCCTTCTCAGTTGGGAAGGGAAGTTTCTCTATGCTTTTCCCCCCTTCCCCCTTCTTTTCAAAGTGCTAGTCAGAATCAGATCTCAATCCTGCAAGATGATCCTGATTGCTCCAGATTGGGCCAGGCAGCCCTGGTACCCACTCCTCATGTCCTTAGCAATCCACCCTCCCCTATGCCTTCCCAGGAATCACAACCTGTTAACCTGTGCCCAGGGGAGAGTTTGGTATCCAAACCTCAAATCTCTCAATCTCAAGGCTTGGCTCTTGAAGAGTTAGAGTTTGCTGACCTACACCTTTCTCAAGGTGTATTGGATATCTTGAAGGCCTCTAGGAAGCCTTCCACCAGGGCTACCTATAATTCAAAATGGAAGAGATTTTCCATATGGTGTGCTGGTAACGATATTTCCCAGAATCTGCTGGTGTGCCCACGATCCTGGATTATTTGGTGCATTTGAATTTCTTGGGACTGATACCAGCTACCCTAAAAGTGCACTTGGCAGCTGTGTCTGTCTTCTTGTCAGCAGGTAAGCCCTCTCTTTATCAGCTCACCCTGTGTTCTCCAAATTTTTAAAGGGTTGTTTATACCAATCCCCATTCAGGGATCCTGCCCTGCTTGGGATCTTAATATTTGCATCACAGCTTACTAACCCCTTTTGAACCATTGTCTTGTGCAGAGCTGAAGTACTTGACTTGGAAAACTGTGTTTCTGGTAGCCATCACCTCTGCCAGGCGCATTAGTGAGCTACAAGCCTTGTCAGTGGAGCCTGATTTCATCTCCTTTCATAGAGATAAGGTAGTCCTCAGGACTAACAGGAAGTTTTTGCCTAAGGTGGTTTCAGACTTTCACCTTAATCAATCCATGTCTCTCCCTGTGTACTTCACTGACCATTCCTCCTCTGGTGAGAGGAGATTGCACAGTTTAGATGTCAAAAGAGCCCTTAGTTATTATATAGAACGTACCAAGGGTCACAGGTTCGAATCCCTCCAATTGTTCCTCACCTATGGTGAGGTTGGTAAAGGGAAACCTGCCACTAAAAGATCCATTGCCAGGTGGATTGTCTCTTGTATCCAATTCTGTTACGAAAAACTGGGTAAGGTTCCTCCCTCAGGCCTGAGGGCTCACTCTACCAGAGGTACAGCTGCGTCTCTGGCTGCTGCCAGGGACATTCCTATCCTAGAGATATGTCAAGCAGCTACCTGGAAAACAGTTCACACTTTTACTAAGCATTACTCCTTGGATATCCAGGCTAGGAGTGAAGCTCGATTTGGCACAGCTGTGCTTCAGAGCCTATTTCCCAAGTAGGTTCTGTCCCTTCTCCATGGAGGTACTGCTGTGTAGTCTGCATATGTCATAATATAGCAAGACTTCATGTTGTTTGAAGAAAAAATTACTCATCTTAGTAATGTTGTTTCTTCTAATGGAGTCTTGCTATATTATGACTCCCCCCCAGCCTGCCCCTCTCAGAACCTCTGTTTTTGGGATGTGGGTGGGCAGTTCAATGTTGGCACTTCTTTGATGCCCACTTTATTTCACCCTTCTAGGGTGCTTAGGTGTTATGCTTAAGTTTTCTTCTTGAATGCCCCGACTTGAGTCTTTGTTTTGGGATCAAGATCAAAAAAGATGTTTTTGCAGTTAGTAGCCAGCGGCTAGTATCGGTTTACGGCTTCCACACAGAACCTTAGTGAGTATTTGCTCGTAAAGATCTGACAGTTTAAGTTTGAGCTTCAACAGACAGAGTGTTCAACCGAGCTCGCGCTCAAGATTCCATGCCCTGCATGGAAGTTAACTCTTTCACCTCCGGAGCAGTTCTAACCTGGGGTTATACTGCATATGTCATAATATAGCAAGACTCCATTAGAAGTAACAACATTACTAAGGTGAGTAATTTTTTCTTTCCTGCCAGCCACCCCCCTCCCTGCTGATGCTTGTGCTGCATCTGGCAACCCCCTCCCCAACACACACACACTCACATTCCTGCTACCACAGCAAACAAGGCCTAAACAAAAATAAAGAGGAGCATTGAGGGACTGAAAACTAAACCACATAAAATATGTTAAAAAGTAAAGAAATCATCTTACTAGTGCCATGGTCAGTTACTGAAACGCTGTGCCCAATCTCACACTCTACTCCCAGAAAACGGACTCCAATATTACTGCCCGACTGTGAATGCAGTGCTAAACTGCAGCCAATTATCAAACAATATACATTAATGAAAAACAGACCACCAGCCAGCTTAGGGTCAGAGGGTAGCTGAGTAACCAAGGATGGAAGGGTGGGTGGCAGGGCTCCAGATAAGGTGTGTACCAGCCTATTTTACTCACCTCATTTTAGGAAATACTCTTCAGAAATTTTTTTAATGAGTACTAGTACTCACCCAACATTCGTAAGTACTACACACACCAAAGAATAGTGCTTCATAACATAACTGGTGATTCAAAAGGAACAGTTTTTTGCCAGATTTACAGCACTTGTATGCATCCCACGTTTGTTTTACTCACTATGTTTTTACACTGGTGAGTAAATTCCTACCTGTCAACATTATTCGGAGCATTGTTGGCACCTGAAATTCTTATCTAGAAAAAAAAACTGTATTTTTTTAAATAAATGTACTCCTCAGTCCACTCTAGCAAGACATTTGTACACATCTGAATTTCGTTTTACTCGCCTCATTTTCAAAATGAGGAGTACAGGTACTCGTCCCAAAAAATCTTATCTAGAGCCCTGGTGGGTGGAAACAACTACTTTAAAGTAAAGAACTCTGAGATAGTACACTGCCCCCTACTGGCAAATATATCAGTAGAGGGACTACTTTATCAAAAAGACTTTAAAATAATTGCAATCTTTTGTTTCTATGTATTTTTTTTACATTTTTTATTGGCTACGTAAAAAATCCACATGTAGCTCATTTTCTAAATGCAATAATACCCTCCAGGGTGGGTGGTATGGGCAGGCTCAGGAAAACACAGCTGTTAGGAATGTGTTTTATCTGGACATCCCATATAACTGAAATGCCACATGGGAGACAGAGAGAGAGAGAGGGAGGGAGCGGGCTTTGTTTTTCTCTTTCTTTTTCTTTTTTAAATAGTGCAGGTGAGAGGGGGAACAGAGACAAAACAAGCTGTATATGCTGTTTACATTGAGCACATCCACCGACTGTAATGTGAGCTGGCATGAGTGTGCTCCATTTAGAAGAGATGTATGAATGAATCAAACAGCTTCAGTTGCTCTCTCTCCCCAAAATAGCGTGGTGCAGGAAGGGACAAACCAAAGCCAAACTGCTCTACTGAAGTAATTGTATTCCAACTTCAATTTTGTGAAGTCCATTAAGAATCTGGAGAGCTCCATTTTTCTACCGTAATAGCAAGACATCTGCAGAGCTCTGCCCTGCAGCTGTAAAAAGGGGAGATACAGTTCCAAACAGTGGAACTCATTCCCCATTCTTTACTCTAGAAGTCAACTCTAAAATAGAAGTTCAAGTTCAGAAAAAGGGGATTGGCCCCTGCTTCAGTCATGGAATCTTTTCATCTAGAATGAGAGCACAAGACAATTAAACACACCTTAAAAAAGGGCTACTGAAAAAAAGTTTGTACATGGGCTCCAGGGAAGTAAAGAGCATAACCAGCCCCCCTTTGGTGTTTTTTGTGAGCCTGTTTTTTTTTTATCTGCTGGACATTCTCTTCTAACCCACCACCAGTGCCTGCCATCTACCTGCTCACCCCAACCCCTTTTGTCTTGAAGGGGTCCTCGAATTTAAGCTCCTTATGGTATCCAATATGGGCAACACAAGTTTTAATCATTTCCTGAAAGACTTGAGACAGCACAATATGATAGCATCTTTGAAAAAACTTTTTAAGTTATGAGGCACTGAGTACCTCACGGAAATGATGCACAAGTTTGACTGACTGTTCTAATCCATTAGAAGAAAGATGTCACTTCAATGAGTTACTTTTTCTCACAAATGAAAAAAGAGATATCTCATTACAGTATTTTGAGTGTGAATATGGTAAATAAATGAAAAAATATACAATTGAAACTATTATCATAAAAACACTTTTAGAAGAACATTGTGTTCGTACTCTTCTGGTCCAGTAGGCAGGTAAACTACCTGTATAGTTCTTGCCACCTGTGTTAAGGAAGTACAGGAACCGTAAGCACCTGCTAAGAGTCTTTTGACAAAACATCCTATCAAGGGTAAAGATAAACAGTGGGAGACAAAGGGTAAACTTTAAAAAACCCTGTCTAGGGTGAGGATAAGAAGGGAGTGACAAGGGGAAACTTAAAAAAAAAAACATCTAGGGTGTGACAAAGGGATAGGCAACACAAAAAAGGGAAAGCTAGTAAAGTCTTACTAAAATCATAAGAGGAAGCTAATTAGAACCCTATCTAGAGAATAGCAACAAGGAGTAAACCAAATAAAAAAAGGGTAATCTAAAAACATATTATCTGTGGTAAGGGCATAAGTTCTTTGTCAGGTCTTAGGGAGTGTAGTATTGGGAATGATGGGGTGGTGCAGTGCAGTGGCTGTGAATCGGCAGTCTTCAGGGAGACGGTTTGGAGACTGAGGTGCTGCCCCATCTACATGTACCATCCTGGGTTGAGGGAGGAGGTTACTAGACTCCAGGTCAAGTTGGCTGGTGTAACCCCCCTGCAAATGGGGGTTCCCAAAAGACTTCCAGGAGCTTGCTTGAATGCTCCAAGCCTGAATGGTGTTTGGCATTTAAGCCATTTATCAGTGAGTGTTTTTAGAGCCTCTGGTACTGTCTCTTTAAGAGCTGTCTGCTTGCAGACATAATTAGTTGTATGGGGGACTGTGTGCTTCTCTGAGTACCACTCGAGCTGCTGCCAATTCACTTCATTTTGCAGTCACTAGGAGTGCAAAGGAACCTATCTGAAAGATGTAACTGTTTGCCAGAAATTATTTAGAGTAATAATGAAATTACAGTTTGTCTAACCTGCTTTCTTTGCAGTCAGAACTGTGTCTGCTAGTTCCCATTCTAGTTTTGAACTGCTGAACTGGACCAATCAGTGTGGGGTAAGTAGCTCTAAAATGGTGCCTTGGACGAATCAGAACTTGGACTCATAATCTGAGCCAGCCACAAGAGGATTGTATGGGCAGTGACTCTGGGAGATGTAGTTTAGACTTCAGTGCCTTTTGGACCAACAGCAGCAGTCTATTGTGAGTGACAGCCAATCCAGTCAAGAACTGGGAGGAACTCAAAGGAAGTGCCGTTTTGTCGGTTGGAGTTTCAGTTGAGCTTTGGCAGTGAAGAAGGAAGGAGCCCTGTGCTTTTCAGTGTGCAGTTTTAGTCAAAACGTGTAAGGCCCAGAGTTCCGTCTGCAGCTTGTGTAACAGCTTGTTAGGACTGAATCCGTCCTGTGAAAAGAATCAAAGGATCTCTGAAGAGTAGAAACCAGGCTCACCCTGTAAAGACTGGAGGAATTGCTGAAAATTGCACTCGGTCTGTCAGGAACTGAATCTGCTGTGTGTTCTCCCGGTATTGTGCAGTAATTGCGATCGGATACAGATGCAGCCTGCCTGGTATAGTGCTTTTATATGGATGTGTGAAGAGGTTTGTGTACCTCAAGTGAGCCCTGCTGACATTGAAGGACCCTATCTTATTTGGAGGTCGTGAGTACTAATTCAGGGTCGCCTTGTTGAATTGCCACATTAAATCCAAATGGAATTACTGTACTGCTGACTGTTTAATTCTCCTTTCTCTGTGTGAAAGGGCCCCTACCAGCTGCCACGGTTTGGACTAGCCACTAGGGCTTGGGTACCCAGGGACAGTAACTGATAGGGATAGGCCTGTGCACAGAGCCATAGGTAGATTATTAGAGTGATAAGCTAATTAACCTGATTTCCCTGTCCTTGTTATATCCCCCTAAATAAATCAGAGCTGCTTGTTTCAGCAAAGTTATACTGCCTGAGTGTATTTGTCTATGTTAAAGTACTGTACTGTGATTGTTGCACTGTATCTCATTTCACAGGAGGTCCCAGTGCCGGAACCAGTCCTGGGGTAAGTGTATACTGTGAAGGTAATTCTGATATATTGTGTGGGCCACTAGTGGGAAGAAAGGGGGTTGCAGTGTCCCAGAGGGCTGTGACCAAGTTAGTTTAACTATTGCAAACCCTGACCTCTGGGTGGAGGCACCCGCCATTGGATCCAGGCTCCTCAACCCGTTAGTGGCAAATCAGGCAGGGGTAGTAGCCCCTGGGATAGCGCCATCTAGGGGTTACATCTTGGAGGCTCACCGCTGGGATTGTGTGTCCTCTAGTGGCCATATTTACGAACCACTGTTAAGAAAAAAATGGGTACCTGATAGAAGTGGCTGTGCACCGCTGGTGGAGTGGTGTACTGGGGAGGAGATCGACCCCAAAATGCTATGCTTATCCTGGACATCCCCTGGATCATCACGGACACTGTGCAGGGAGTACTTTCCAAGTGGAAGGTTTACAAACCCTGTGGTGGTGGGTCGGCATGCTAATCTGCTCACCCACACTTTCCTGGCCCTAGTAGAGTTTAAGGATCCCATAGATAGCTCCAAAGTGCCACAGACCATTACCCCAGAGGGAGCCTCACTGCTTGGAGAGGATAACTAAGGACAGTAAAGACCTGGGGAATCAGCCCCACCACTATCTGAAACTTTGAGGAGAAATTTGCTGAATGGTTGCTGGAGAGGGAAAACTGGAGGACTTGAAGAAACTATTCTTGCCACCTGGGGGTGTTCCTCCCCAACACCTCTCCTGCTCCAGTGCCCGAATGGTGGCTGAACCAATGCAGACTCCTATTTCTGCACCTGCCATTAGTCACGAACTCTTACCAAGGTTGAGGATCTTCTCTGGCACCTCCCCACCCCCAAGGGAGGATGACTGGGAGACCTGGATAGACTATGTTGCCCCCCAAGTGCTAGAATGGCAATGCTCGGAAGGCGAAAAGCGAAAGAGGGTTAGTGAGAGCCTCCGAGGTCCTGCCCTGGCTACTATCCATGCTAAACGGGCCAGTAACCCTGAAGCGACTGCACAGGCCTATCTTGAGGCCTGGGAGAATGTGTATGGGAGCCCAGATTCTGATGAGGACCTATGGTGGAGAGTAAGAGATGCACAACAGTACCAAGGGAGTTGTTGTCTGTGTATGTATCTCAAGTTGAAAAATTGTTGCAAGAATGCCTCAGAAAAGGTAGTTTGCCAGTGATTGAACTGGACCGAACCAGGCTGGACAGGATCCTAAGTCTGCCCCTTCTCAGAACTTCTGTTGCTTCAGTTACGCCTGGCAGATCGACTGAATCCCCACCCTCCTATGATGAGGTTAATGAGAGAAATTCGAGGAGTTGAGAAAAGACACCGGGAGGGACCTGCACCAATAGCTGCAGCTACGACCTCGAGTGACTGAGGGTGACCCATCAAGTGAAGTTCTAGGGCAGAGGTTGGCAGTCAATGAGTGCTCTGACAAGGAAAAAGATATGTCACAATGGGGCGAACTGTTGAGAGAGATCCGGAATTCAAAAACAGTCCCTTTATGAAGGCCTACTGCAAGTAATGGCCCTGACCTATATCCGACTGCATCTGCTATGGGGTGGGGTACCACCATGTATCTTCTGCTGATAACAGCTCCGAACTCGATTCCTTGACCATGGAAGTGGAGAAACTGACGAGATGTCTCCAAATGCTTATCACGCGCAGACAGAGATGGCACCAAGGTTTCCAGTTAGTAATACCCCGCCCTGGCTCCCAGTGTGGCGCCTCGGCCAGCTCAAACTCCAGAAAGTATGTTTTGCTATAATTGTGGAAAGATGGGCACATGAAAGGGAATGCCAGTCCCCAAAAGACACTGACAAAGTTGCATATAGGCTACAAGGAGAGCTTCGGAGAAGAAATCAGTGGTTAAGAGGTGCACGACATGATCCCAGTGAGGGCACCAAAATGCTAATTCACGTCCTTTGTGGCAAGGTCAGTTGCCCAGGCCCCCACTACCGCTCTCCAGACTGGTCCAGAATAGTGGGTCCCTCCATGGAGACCACTGTAAAGGTGAATGGAGTGTCTACAAGAGCTGTATTAGACAGTGGCTCCTAAGTGACAATTATGTTCCAGGATTGGTATCAGAAGCATTTGTCAGACGTACTTTACAACCATTAGAAGGACTGCATGTATGGGGTTAAGGAGAAGGCCTACCCTATTCCGGTATATCCGATTTGGCTGTCTTTCCCCACCTCCGTGGCTGGAGTGGCCGAACAAGTAGAGACCTAGCCTTAGTGTGTCCCCCACTGGACTGTATGATGGTGTCCCTTTGTTGATTGGAACAAATGCTCATATGTTCGGAAGGCTGGCACAGTTGTGTTATGAAAACAGTCAAAGACTAGTAGAGCTTTAAGAGTTCCGGCTTTAATTAAGAAGGCCTATGAGGCACAGAGAGATGCTGAAAAACAGAACCAGAGGAACCGGTCGGAATTGTATGGAAGAAGGATCCTGAGTCTCTGATCCTGGCGCCAAATGCCCAGTGTACCTTACAGGGAGAGGTCCGTATCAGAAAGGATGTTAAGAATAAAATATTAATGTTGGATGCACCAGGCGATGGAAAATTGCCAGAGGGACTGCTGGTCAAGTTTAGTATTTTGCCCGCTAGAGCCCATGCTTATGCCAGAAGGGTAATGGTCCAAGTTCATAATGTGTCTGAAAGAGACATTCGAGTAAACAGAGGTTGCATCCTGGTAATGTGCATTGTGCAGACACTGCTGTGCTACCCAGCAGCAAGAGTTCAAGGAAGAATGACAGAGTAACGCCTGACTTGTTTGATTTCGCGACCGCTGCCAGCTGAATGGAAAGTGAAGATCAGTGAGAAGCTTGCCCAGAGAGACCAGGTGTTTTCTTTAAAGGAATGGGATGTAGGATGCGTGCAAGGAGCTGAGCACAATATCCGCTGCATGACGAAAGACCATTTCGTGAGAGGTCTCGACGCCTGGCACCTGCTGGACATAGATGATGTGAGACGGCATCTGCAAGAGATGTTAGCTGCTGGTGTAATACAGAAGCCCTTATGCTTCCCATTGTGGTAGTGGAGGAAAAGAATGGAACAGTAAGGATGTGTGGATTATCGCACTAAACCGGCGGACTATCCTCGATCAGTACACAATGCCCGCATTCAGGATGCTTTGGACTGCCTAAACGGGAGCAATGGTTCTCTGTACTGGATCTCCGCAGTGGGTACTACCAGATCCCGATGGCCCCAGAGGACCGTGGAGAAGACGGCCTTTATCTGTCCGCTTGGCTTCTATGAATTCATGAGGATGCCTCAAGGGATTCTGGTGCCCCAGCCACTTTTCAACGATTGATGGAGCGTGCAGTGGGGACATAAACTTACTAGAGTGCCTGGTATACCTAGATGATGTTATTGTGTTTGGCAGCTCACTGGAGGAACATGAGAGCAGATTATTTAAGGTATTGGACCGACTGGAGGACTTTGGCCTTAAACTGTCCATTGATAAGTGTCAATTCTTTCAAACATCAGTAAAGTATGTGGGACACATAGTATCCACCGAGGGAATAGAGACCGACCCAAGACAGTTGAGGCCTTGACCACCTGGCCACAGCCCAAAAATCTAAAAGAACTGCAGAGATTCCTGGGATTCTGTGGTTATTATCGGCGCCATCAAGGACTATTCAAGAGTGATCCGCCTTTACTTAACCTTACTCAAGGGTATCCCCAACCCACAAAAATACCAAAGTCAGCGTCCCTCAAGACTGAAAGAGTGTATTTTCATCTGAGTGAAGTATTTGAGGCCACTGGACTCCTGATTGCGAGACTGGTTTCATGAGATCATATATCAACTTACCCATGCTCCAGTGCTGGCCTATGCCGATCCAAGAAAACCTTACGTCCTGCACACTGATGCTAGCTTGCAAGGGTTGGGGCGTGTTTACAACAAGAGCACAGAATGGCCTGAGACCAGTGGCCTTTGCCAGTAGAAGCCTGACCCCATCCGAAAAGAACTATCCTGTACATAGTTAGAGTTCCTAGCTTTGAAGTGGGCTATTGTTGACCAATTCCATGAGTACTTGTATGGGGCTAAAATACTAGTAAAACTGACAATAATCCTTTGACCTATGTGCAGACCTCAGCTAGTTGGATGCCACTGACCATAGGTGGCTTTCTGCATTATCTACATATGACTATGCTCTCGAATACCGAGCAGGTCTGAACCACATAGATGCTGATGCTCTCCCGGAGGCCTGTTCCCAGAATGATTGGGTCCGATTGCAGAACCTGACATTCGGGCACTCTGCCGGAAGTTTGACAGGGAGGAACAAATGTCCACGGACGCAGATGGACTGCATGGTGGATTGCTTGGGAGCCTCTGAGAATTGCATACCTGCTGCTTATTGCCACTTTTCTGCAATAGACATTGGTGCACTGCCTCAGCTGGACAATGACAGTATTCGGCGGCTCAATCCCACGATCCCATGATCAAAGCAGCTTTAGAAGCCCTCTATGCAGGAAAAGATGTGTCCAAATTACGCTCCACTGATTTGAGAACTGCACTGTTATACAAAGAAGGTCCTAAGTTGAAACTGATCAATAAACTGTTATACAGAGAAACAGTAGACAGAGGGGACAAGTAGACAAACAACAACTAGTGCTGCCCACTGCCTTCGAGACTCAGTACTGAGGTCCTTGCACAACCACATGGGGCACCTTGGTATAGACAGAACACTTGACTTGGTGAGATCCAGATTCTATTGGCCTAAGATGGGGCTGATGTGGAGAACACATTCAAACTTGTAGTCGCTGCTTACAGAGGAAAGCTTTTCGCCCAGAGGGCTGCCCCCCTTGTTAACATAACCACCAGTGCACCCATGCAGCTGGTCTCTATTGATTTTCTAAGTTTGGAGTCAGATTAAAGAAATATCAGTAATGTGCTGGTGGTCACTGACCATTTCACGAGATATGCCCAAGCTTTCCCACCAAAGACCAGAAAGCATCCACTGTAGCCAAAGTACTTGTAGAAAACTTTTGTTCACTATGGGGCTCCACAAAGAATCCATTCTGATCAAGGGAGACTTTGAGAGTCGTCTGATCAAAGAGATGCTTTCTCTGTGGGAGTGCGAAAGTCCAGAACCACTCCTTACCACCCCAGGGGACCCACAGCCTGAACGCTTCAACCGCGACTTTGCTAGATATGCTAGGCACCCTGCACCCAAAGACAAGCCTAGATGGAGCCAACAAATTAGCACCCTGGTACATGCTTATAACTGCACCAAAAGTGATGCCACTGGATTCTCCCCACCGCCTGATGTTTGGAGAGAAGCTCGACTACCAGTAGATGTGTGTTTTGGGGTCTCTCCTGATGGGTTCAAGCTGACAACTATTTACAGTATGTGCAAAAGTTAAAGGCCCAGCTAACTCATACTACCAACTGGCTCAAACCATGGCTGCCAAAGAAATCTGGCCAACAAAGAAAGGTATGATAAAAGGTGAAAGCACAGGAACTCCAGGAGGAGATCGGTATTGCTAAGAAATCTGGGACTGCATGGCAAGCACAAGATTGCTGGCAGATGGCACCATCTCCCTCACATTGTATGGGCAAACTAGATGATCTGCCAGTGTACAAAGTAAGGCCTGAGAATAATTCAAAGATGTAAAACAATGCATAGAAATCATTTACTGCCCATTGACAAATCTTAATTGAGTCTGAGCCCCAGAAGATGCCCCCTCTGACCAGTGACTAGAGCTGCTAAGAAAGATCAAGAAAGTCTGCACCTACAGAAGCAAAGTTAAAGTGTCTCCTCCACAAGTCCCAGTTGAGCATGACTGTCAGTCCATATCGGAAGAAAGTGAGAGTGACTTTGAATACTATCCTTCTTACGAACTGAGTCAATTGTTTCGGGGCAATCCCTAGTCAATACTGGAGACAAAGCTGGGCCTTCTGGACTGTCTAAGCCCCAGCTTCATCCCTGGAGCCAATGCTCCCAGAAAGTGAAGTGCAAAGCATCAGATCAGATGAAATGGAATCATTGTGCATGGTTGAACTGTTTTGAGCTTTCAGGAGGAAAATGATAGATTAGGGCAGACTGGTGATACACCCAACAAGAAGAGTATTTTGAGTGCCCCTGACAGTCCACTGCCAGTGTCCGAAAGCTCTCCATGCGAGCCAAATGTTGTGGACTCAGAAACTGTAACTCCTGGAGCTGAAAGTGCCCCAAGTTATAGCCTCTCTACCCCCATGGAGACTCCTGACAAGTGAGGACAATGCTGAAAATGAGGCTCAGAGTGCAGAGACTGTAACAGTTCCCCCTAGAAAGACTGGTCGAGCTGTAAAGCCTGTGGTGCACCTCAGTTATGATTCACTTGGGAGGCCTGTAGACTTGCCTCTCAATGTTGTCCATAAAGGAGTGTATGTGTCCCCGAGCTCATTGCCCAAACTGAGCATCAGTGCTAACTCCAAGTTACTTGTGTTGCCCTCTAAGTATGGTGCCCTTGCCCCATCCAGCCCCCAAGGTAACTGATAGGAAGGGCCCCTCTCTTCAGGTTTCATGTACAAGAGGTAATAACTTGAGTTATGGTACAATGTGATGTATTACTGTGTAAAGAGTGACGATTGCAATGTTTCAGAAATGTGTTCTTGGTAAAATGATATATTGACTGATGATTACATGTTGAGCCTAATGCAAATGTATATGGTTGCAGTTGAAACTTATGGGTACTTGCTGACGCGGACGTCAAGCTTTCCCAGGCCAGGAAGGTGTAACCCCTGCAAATGGGGTTCCCAAAAGACTTCCAGGAGCTTGCTTGAATGCTCCAAGCCTGAATGGTGTTTGGCATTTAAGCCATTTATCAGTGAGTGTTTTAGAGCCTCTGGTACTGTCTCTTTAAGAGCTGTCTGCTTGCAGACATAATTAGTTTGTATGGGGGACTGTGCTTCTTCTGAGTACCACTCGAGCTGCTGCCAATTCACTTCATTTTGCAGTCACTAGGAGTGCAAAGGGAACCTATCTGAAAGATGTAACTGTTTGCCAGAAATTATTTAGAGTAATAATGAAATTACAGTTTGTCTAACCTGCTTTCTTTGCAGTCAGAACTGTGTCTGCTATTTCCATTCTAGTTTTGAACTGCTGAACTGGACCAATCAGTGTGGGGTAAGCTAGTTTCTAAAATGGTGCCTTGGACGAATCAGAACTTGACTCATAATCTGAGCCAGCCACAAGAGGATTGTATGGCAGTGACTCTGGGAGATGTAGTTTAGACTTCAGTGCCTTTTGGACCAACAGCAGCAGTCTATTGTGAGTGACAGCCAATCCAGTCAAGAACTGGGAGGAACTCAAAGGAAGTGCCCAGTTTTGTCGGTTGGAGTTTCAGTTGAGCTTTGGCAGTGAAGAAGGAAGGAGCCCTGTGCTTTTTCAGTGTGCAGTTTAGTCAAAAACGTGGTAAGGCTCAGAGTTCGGGTCTGCAGCTTGTGTAACAGCTTGTTAGGACTGAATCCGTCCTGTGAAAAGAATCAAAGGATCTCTGAAGAGTAGAAAAACAGGCTCACCCTGTAGAAGACTGGAGGAATTGCTGAAAATTGCACTCGGTCTGTCAGGAACTGAATCTGCTGTGTGTTCTCCGGGTATTGTGCAGTAATTGCGATCGGGATACAGATGCAGCCTGCCTGGTATAGTGCTTTCTTTTATGGGGATGTGAAGAGGTTTGTGTACCTCAAGTGAGCCCTGCTGACATTGAAGGACCCTATCTTATTTGGAGGTCGAGTACTAATTCACGGTCGCTCCTGTTGAATTGCCACATTAAATCCAAATGGAATTACTGTACTGCTGACTATTTAATTCTCCTTTCTCTGTGTGAAAGGGCCCCACCAGCTGCCACGGTTTGACTAGCCACTAGGGCTTGGGTACCCAGGGACAGTAACTGATAGGGATAGGCCTGTGCACAGAGCCATAGGTAGATTATTAGAGTGATAAGCTAATTAACCTGATTTCCCCCTGTCCTTGTTATATCCCCCTAAATAAATCAGAGCTGCTTGTTTCAGCAAAGTTATACTGCCTGAGGTATTTGTCTATGTTAAAGTACTGTACTGTGATTGTTGCACTGTATCTCATTTCACAGGAGGTCCCAGTGCCGGAACCAGACCTGGGGGTAAGTGTATACTGTGAAGGTAATTCTGATATATTGTGTGGGCCACTAGTGGGAAGAAAAGGGGGTTGCAGTGTCCCAGAGGGCTGTGACCAAGTTAGTTTAACTATTGCAAACCCTGACCTCTGGGTGGAGGCACCCGCCATTGGATCCAGGCCCCTCAACCTGTTAGTGGCAAATCAGGCAGGGGTAGTAGCCCCTGGGATAGCGCCATCTAGGGGTTACACTAGGATTCAGAGGACCTCTTCCCCACCCAGGTGCTACCAAGTCCACCACCGTTACCTCAGAGGGTGCCAAGAAGGAAGGCTGGCTGGACTGTGATGGACTCCGCAAAAGTGTGTGTGTGTGGGAGGGGTCATAAACACATTCCTTAGCCAGTGCCTCTACACAACTCTTTTGCTGCCCTGGTAGGACAGGAGCGCCAAGAGGAGGCACCTATGGCAGTGGGAAGGGAGGATGTGAGCCTCCTTCTGAGAGGAGGCCCCAAGGTGGGAGTAGACGACCCAGCAGAAGAGGATGCAACTTCTGATGAGGGACTCAATCGTAAGGGGGGGTTGTTTTGGTAACAGGACGGGAGCGAATGAGGAAGGTGAGGTGCCTACTTGGCACCTCTGTGTGGAGGGATGGGGAGCGGATCCTTAGGATCACTAGGGTGGCAGAGCAGGAGGGGAACTGGATGTTATTGTCCTTCTTGGGACAAATGACCTGGCAACGGATGCAGTAGGGGTGGTGCAGGATAGGTTTAGATAGCTGAGAAGGGGACTGAAGCAGGTAGGTCAATTGTGGCCTTCACTGACATACTACCTGTAAAGCTGGGGGATTGGGAACACCACACCAGGATCTTCGATGACTGATTGAAGGCATGGTGCAGGGACAGGGGTCCTACCTGGGGGGGGGGGTGAAGGACTATTCAAAGGAGATGGCCTTCATCCATCCAGGAGGGGAACAGCAGTCCTGAGTGGCAGGTTTAAATGCTACTTTGAGGGGCATTTAATCTAGCTGAGAGAGGCAGAAAAAATGAGGGAGGCAGTGAATGCCCTTCCCCCTCCCCAAACTGAGCATCAGAGAGGAGAAGCCCTGGGGAATTAAATTCCCCTGGGGTAGAAGGGTGTAAGGACAAGGGCGGAAAGGGTCGGGATGTGGTTCTAAGGCAGTGAGAAGAGTTAAGGAGGGTGGACAGAGCAAGATTAAAAAAAGGGAGGACAGTACCATGGAGAAGAGAAGAGTGAAGAATGGACTCAGGAAGGGAGGTCAAAGCAGGGAAGGGAGGGACAAATGCATGGAGAGCCATATGTGCCAATGCAAGGAGCCTAGGAAATAACATTCTTCACCTTGAGGCAACCATTGCAAAGGCAGACCTGGATGTGGTGGCCATAACAGAATCATGGTACGCCGACAACCACAACTGGGATGTGGCCATTCTGGGTTACCCCATGTTTCGGAAGGGAGGAAGGGAGGGTTGTTTTATATGTGAGAGAAGGTATAAAGACCATGGAGATACATAGAAACATAGAATTTGACAGCAAATAAGGACTGCTTGGCCCACCTAGACTGCCTAAGTTCACTACCTACTGTCACACCGTGGACCCTACTTGATATTTGGCTTTCAAACAACATAAAGTCTTGCTATATTATAGACATTAGCAGTTTGATCCAGCTCTAGAACTGCCCCGGAGTGAAATGGTTAAAACCATTCCAAAATAGAATTTTGGCACGAGAGCAGCTCTATCTGTGTCATTTCAAACTTGAACTGTCAGATTCTTTACTCCGCCTCTGTGAACAGTCGCTCCGGAGAGTTCTCCTTCTGCTCGGTTCATTTCTCGGTTTAAAAAGTGTTTTCTCGGTTGGATTTAACCGAGAATAGTTTTATTTTAACCGCAAAACCGTTCGGTTCAAGCTCTATCTGTGGTAACTGTAAGTAAATGAAGGTTTTGTCTGTGTGGCACTTGTAAGTTATCGGTTCGGTTTTGAACTGATCAGTGGGTTTAAAACTCATTTAAAACTAAAAGTTACTATTTTAGAGTGCGGTTCCCGGTTCTTATCGGTTCTAAAAAAAACGGATTTATTACATTTTTTCCAATACCCGTGACACGGTTAGGAACCGATAAGGGTGTCTTGCCTGGCACTGCCGTTAAAAGGGCAAGTTTTTGGTTAGGCTGGCATTATGTCTGAGAAACCCAAAAGAAAAACCGGGCCCACTGGGTTTCAACACTGTGATGTTTGTGGGGAAGTCTTTGCCAAGGCTGACCCACACACCACATGTGTTTATTGTCTGGGGTTTGACCACCTCCAGTCAGACTGCCAGATATGTAAGAATTTCCCTGCAGCCACCCTGTAAAAAAGATTGGGCAGGCTCAGGGAACGAGAGGCCAAAAAGTCCGCTGACCCGGATGGCCAGCCCGGTTTGGTGCCAACCGAACCAGAGGGAGTGCCCTCTGACCAGGGCCAGACTTCCTCGGCCAAAAGAAAAGCTGGTTCTGAGGAACCAATTCCAGTAAAGAAAACAAGAAAATCAGCAGGTCTGGAGTCCAAAATTCCTTCTCCAACTGCTTCTGCAGCAGTTAGCAAAAGCCATACAAATTGTCCAGTCACTGTCTCAGGGTCCGTCTGAACCACCACTATCTGGTAAAAGGTCGGTTCGTCCGGTCCCAGTGGTTCAGGATTATGATATTGAGGAATTTTATGAACCAGAGGAGGGGAGGAGGATTATGAACAGTATGAATGTGGGAAGGTCTGGGTGTGCCCATTGAACCGGACATCTCCCCAGACAGACCTTTAGAATCTCCCCTATGCTGTCTGAGTCCCCATCTCATTTTATGTTTTATAAAAAGTTGCTGAAACCTCCAGCTTCCTTTAGAAGAGGCTGTGGATGAGCAAGAGGAGCCTGATTTTAGAAATGATGGATATTCCAGAGTCTAGGAGATTGTCTATTCCTTTACATAAGTCTTTTGGAAACAAACAATTAAAATTTTAAAAGCTCCTAATTCTGTGCCTCCTGTAGATAAAAAGATGGACAGAAGGTATACATTGTCAGGCCCTGATACAGAATTCCTTTCTCAGCAATGCAGTCATGTTGGGGTAGTTCAGGCTGCTGCCTGTGATAAAGCTAATATTCCCTTGGCTTCACATCCTCCTGACAAAGATTCCAGGAAGATTGATGCCATGGCAAAAACAGTATATGGCAGCCTCTCTGGGACTCAGGCAAGCAAATTATATGGCTTATGTAGCTAGGTATCAGAAATCTAGATGGGATACTGTTATGCAATTGCCAAGCAGGCCCATGGCCAGCTGGCTAGTGAACTAGAACAGGTGGCTGCCGATGGCATTGAAGCCTCTAAGGTTCAGTTTCATGCTGCTGTGGATGTTAATGATGTTTCCTCTAGGGTCATGGCCACATCTGTAGCTTTCTGTAGGTTGGCCTGGCTCAGGTGTACTAGTTTGTCACAGGATACCCAGACTAAGGCTATGGATTTTCCTGTGGTAGGGAAATTCTCTGTTTGGAGAGCAGACAGAGAATTACATGAAGAAGATGGATGAATATAGGACTACTTACAAGAGTGCCCAGGCTAAGGAGCGGCAAGCCACCCCTCAAAGGCATGCCCCAGGGGTAGGGGTAGGCCTTTTCACAGGCCTTTCTACCAGACTCAGGCCCTCTGCCTATGCTCAGAGGGGCTTCTTCAGAGGCAGGGCAGACGAGGGTGGTAGACCTGCTCCGCCCCAGCCTAAAGCTCCTGCAAAACAGGCACCCTGATGGGGTGCCCAGGACATTCTCCTGTACCAGTGGGGGGCTGGCTTATTTCAGTCAGAATTTGGCTTCTTAACCTCAGACAAGTGGGTTCTGGATAGTAAGCCAGGGTCTGGTTCTCAGCTTCAAAAGTTTCCCAGTTGAGAAGCAGACTTTTTTACCTGCAAGTGCTTCAGAGACCCTCGCTCTGGAAACAGAGGTCTCATCCTGTTAGCTCTCAGAGCAATAGAAAGGGTTCCTCCCTGCATCAGGGCAGGGTCTGTATTCCAAATACTTCCTTACCCCAAAAAGACAGGAGAATGGCGCCCATTTTAGATCTCAGATATCTGAACAAGCATCTTTTGAAACCAAAGTTCAAAATGGTAACTCTGGCAATGATTTTACCTTCCCTAAGGCCAGGGACTGGCTAGCCTCCTGGACCTCAAGGATGCCTATTTCCATGTCCTAATCAGAAGATCCCATCGAAAGTACCTCAGATTCTGAACTGCCCTCAGGTCATTACCAGTTCAGAGCAATGCCCTTCGCCTTACTCTGCTCCAAGGGTATTCACAAAGTGTCTAGCAGTGGCAGTGGCCCACTTAAG
Organism: Neoceratodus forsteri; assembly: GCA_016271365.2. Classification (NCBI taxonomy): domain Eukaryota; kingdom Metazoa; phylum Chordata; order Ceratodontiformes; family Ceratodontidae; genus Neoceratodus; species Neoceratodus forsteri. The sequence goes on along the minus strand of CM057458.1, from coordinate 1,337,995,460 downwards.
GAGGCAGAGGATTGCTGTTTTCCCTATCTAGATGACTGGCTCATTGTAGGCCAGTCCCCAGAACAGGTAAAATCTCACCTGCAGGTTACCCAGCAGCTTCTCACCTCCCTGGGTTTTCTGCTAAACCTACCAAAGTCGGCTCTGGAATCAGTCCAGGTACTCACCTTTATAGGGGCAGAATTGGACACAAAGCTAGCCAGGGCCTTTCTTCCCCCAGAAAGGGTAAGGAATTTAGTGGCTCTGGCCTCTTCCTTCACTCTGCAGGTCTCTCGACCAGCAAGACACTTTCTGCAGCTCCTGGGGCACATGGCTGCATCCACAGCTGTTGTACAGGGAGCCAGATTTCAGATGAGAGACATTCAGTTTCACTTGAGAACCTTTTGGTCTCAGAGAAGAGACCCCCTTTCCAAGTTGGTCCCAGTGACTCGAACCTTGATCCTAGCTCTCCAGTGGTGGCAGGATTAGAGCAATTTAAGAGCGGGGGTCCCCTTCATTTCCCCTTCTCACGACTTGACTCTCACTACAGATGCTTCCCTTCTGGGTTGGGAGCCCACATCGGCGACCTTTCCACTCAGGAGTTTGGTCCCCCAGGAATCTCTGCTCCACATCAATTTGCTGGAACTCAGAGCTGTCTTCTTAGCTCTTCAGCTTTTCTGCATCTGTCCACGACAAGGTGATACAAGTCAGAACAGACAACACCACAACAATGTGGTACATCAACAAACAGGGGCACTCAGTCTTGACCTTGTGCACCGAGGCAATGAAGTTGTGGTCTCTGGCCTATTCCTGAACACTTCCCTCATAGCAGTTCATCTTCCAGGGAAGGACAATGTCCAGCGGATGCCCTCAGCAGAATTTCCCAGGGCCATCACGAATGATCCCTGGATCCTCAAGTGCTGGGGATAGTTTTTTGTCAGGTGGGGCATCCCCAGATAGATCTTTTGCAGCCCCAGACAATCACAAACTTCCTCTGTTCTGTTGCAGGCCTCCAGTGTGGGCTCAGTTCCCTGGATGCCCTTCTTCTGGATTGGGAGGGGAAGTTCCTCTATGCTTTCCCCCCCTTTCCTCTCCTATTCAAAGTACTAGTCAAAATCAGATCTCAGCCTTGCCAGGGTGATTCTGATTGCCCCGGATTGGGCCAGTCAGCCCTGGTACCCACTCCTTCTGTCTCTGACAGTCCATCTTCCCCTGTGCCTCCCCAGGAATCACAATCTGTTGACTTGTGCCCAGGGAAGGGTTTGGTATCCGGACCTCAAATCCCTCAACCTCAAGGCCTGGCTCTTGAGGAGTTAGAGTTTGCTGATTTACACCTCTCTCAGGGTGTTCTTGAGATCCTAAAGGCTTCCAGAAAGCCTTCCACTAGGGCTACTTATAGTTCTAAATGGAAAAGGTTTTCCATTTGGTGTGCTGGGAAAAATATTTCCCCAGAATCTGCTGAATGCCCATTTTGTTAGATTACATGGTACATCTTAATTCCTTGGGTCTCAGACCAGCTACCCTGAGAGTTCATTTGGCAGCTGTGTGTGCTTTTGTATCAGCAGGAACTCCCCCCTCTTTCCTCTCATCCTGTGTTTTCCAAGTTTTTTAAGGGATTACTCCATACTAATCCTCCCTTTCGGGAACCGGCCCCTGCTTGGGACCTTAATGTTTGCATTGCCCAGTTAATGCAACCCCCTTTTGAACCTCTGTCTTCTGCAGAGCTTAAGTACCTAACTTGGAAAACTGTTTTTCTAGTGGCTATCACTTCTGCCAGACGCATAAGTGAATTGCAAGCCTTGTCAGTGGAGACTGACTTTTATTTCTTTCCAAAGGGATAAGGTAGTCCTTAGGACTAATAGGAAGTTTTTGCCTAAGGTGGTTTCAGATTTCCATCTTAATCAATCTATCTCCCTTCCAATATTTTTCACTGATCACTCCTCTTCGGGTGAGAGGAGATTGCACAGCCTGGATGTTAAGAGAGCTCTTAGTTATTATATAGAGCGTACCAAAGGTCACAGGTTCTAATCCCTCCAACTTTTCCTTACCTATGGTGAAGCTGGGAAAGGCAAACCTGCCACTAAGAGATTAATAGCCAGGTGGATTGTCTCTTGTATCCAATTTTGTTATCAGAAAGTGGGCAGAGCCCCGGTTTGAGGCTCATTCTGCCAGGGTACAGCTCGTCTCTAGCTGCTGCCAGAGATATCCCTTTATTAGAGATTTGCCAGGCTGCTACTTGGAAAACGGTACACACTTTACCAAGCATTACTCCCTGGATGTCCAGGCCAGGAGAGATGCTCGGTTTGGCACAGCTGTTCTTCAGAGCCTATTCCCTAAGTAGGTTCTGCCCTCCTCCATGGAGGTACTGCTGTGTATTCTGCTAATGTCTATAATATAGCAAGACTTCATGTTGTTTGAAGAAAAAATTACTCACCTTAGTAATGTTGTTTCTTCTAATGGAGTCTTGCTATATTATAGACCTCCCAACCTGCCCCTCTCAGAACCTCTACTTGGTGGGGTGCGGGCAACTTAGTGTGGGCACTACTTATGTCCTGTTAGCATTTGTCCCCTTTGGGGTGTGTGTATGTGTAGGTGTGTGTTTTATTATACTTATGTTCCATTTTCATATTATTAGAATGGTGTTAGTATTTCTGGTCCCCTGACTTGAGTCTTGGGCGTTGGGACCATCAATGGTTGTTATTATTTAGGTAACCATTTGGCTAGTGTAGGTTACAGCTTCCACACAGACCTTAGTGAGTTTGGCTCGTAAAGATCTGGCAGTTCAAGTTTGAAATGACACAGATAGAGCTGCTGTCATGCCAAAATTCTATTTTGGAATGGTTTTAACCATTTCACTCCGGGGCAGTTCTAGAGCTGGATCAAACTGCTAATGTCTATAATATAGCAAGACTCCATTAGAAGAAACAACATTACTAAGGTGAGTAATTTTTTCTTAACACCCCTTTCCTTGCTTCTAAGGTTCCCCATATACCTATTCCATGCCTTCTTAAATCCCATTACAATTTTCGCTCCCACCACCTCCTTGGGGAGCCTGTTCCAGGTATCCACCACCCTTTCTGTGAAGAAGTGTTTCCTTACATTTTCCCTGATTCTACCCCCCCCCAGCTTCATCGCATGACTCCTTGTTCTTGTGCATCTTTTTCTCTGCAAAAGGCTCCCCCTCTTGAACCATATTTATACCCTTGAGATTTTGAAAGTCTCTATCATCTCCCTCCTTTCCTCCAGTCTGTACATATTGAGGTCCTTCAGTCGCACCTCATAGGGCTTTTGATGCAGATCCCGTACCATTTTAGTTGCCTTCCTCTAGACTGCCTCAACTCTGTCTATGTCCTTTCAGATATGAAGATTCCAGAACTGGACACAGTACTCTAGGTGGGGTCTCACCAGAGATTGATACAGAGGTATAATCACCATCAAGGACACAACAGGGATAAGGAATGACTAGAGGTTCTTTGGGTTGGCTTAGATACTGGGTCTGGGTCCGGATGGTGTACAGACCACCAACACAGAGAAAGGAGTTAGACATGGTATTGGGGAGGCCACTAGTAGAATGGCAAGCAAAGAGGAGGTATTGATAATGGATGACTTTAATCTGCTGGATATAGACAGCAGCATTCTGGACGCATCTATGACTAGAAGCAGGGCCATCCTAGACGCCATACAAGGGGCATTTCTTTGACAGCTGGTTACAGAACCTACTACAGATGGGACAATGCTGGATCTGGTACTTATGAACAGGGACAGCATTGCAGGCATCACAGTGGGTAGCCCCCTGGGTACAAGTGATCATCATACAGTGTTGTTTGGCATACAGATTGGGTAGGAGAAAAAACACACCAGGGTGAAGGTCCTGGACTTCAGGAGAGCAGATTTAAAGAAATGGGAGACTGCCTTAGGTAAATACCTTGAAGTCTAGGGGATATCTGGGGTACGTGGAGGCACAATGGAAGAGGATAAAGAGGGTTTGACTAAGGCAATGGCAAGCTATTTGCAGGAAATAAGCAAGGGTAAGAGGAGAAAGAGACCACTATGGTTCTCAAAAGAGGTGGTTAATGCAGTAAGGGAGAAAAAAAGCTTTTAGGAATTACAAGGCCCAAATGGAGGGGACAGGGAGGTATATCTAGATAAACAAAGGGAGGCATGGAGGAGGGTGAGAGCAGCAAAAGCTCAAACAGAGGTGAGGATTGCCTAGGAGGTCAAAAAAGAGGATAAGACTTTCTTCAGGTACATGAGCGAAAAGAGGGAGGCAAGGGGAGGGATAGTGAAACTCAGGAAAAGGGGGTCTGTGCAGAGGAAGATCAAGAAAAAGCTAAAACTTTAAACAAGTACTTCTGCTTGGTCTTCACAGTGGAGGGGGGAGGGGACCAATCAACCCACATCAGCAGGTACCAGGGAGAGGGGGAGAGTGTACGCAAGTCCATTTTCAGAAGAAACAATCCCCTTAGGATTGGAAGCCCTAAAGGAAAATGAGGTGATCGGGCCAGATAGGATCCACCCAAGGGTGCTAAAAGAACCAAACACAGTGCTAGCTGCCTTTCTGGCAACACTATTCAGTACCTCATTGGAGATGGAGGTAGTTCCAAAGGACTGGAGACAGGCCATGTGGTCCCTCTGCACAAGAGTGGCAGCAGGGAGGATGCTAGCTACTACAGACCAGTCAGTCTTACGTAAGTGGTGGAGAAATTAATGGAAATCCTGCTGAAGGAGAGACTGATGGAGTACGTGGAGGCAAATGGGCTGCAGGACCACCGACACAGCATCATAGGGGAGAGGGCATGTCAGCATGTCAAACAAATCTCATAGATTTCTTTGGCTAACTAGGGAGGTGGATCAGTGGAAGTCAGTGGATGTGGCCTATCCGGACCTCAGTAAGACCTCTGACACTGTACCACACAGGAGGCTGATTAAGAAACGTAGCAACCTTGGGGTGGGGGAAACAGTGGTAAACAGAGTATGCAACTGTTTGAAAGATAGGAGGCAGAGGATGGTGGTAAACAGCAGTCACTCAGGGATGGGTGAGTGACCAAAGGAGTACCACGGGGTTAGTAATGAGTCCTGTCCTCGTCAGTGTGTTCGTAAGTGACATTGTATGCAACAGGGTGGACAACCAGGATGGGGAAAGAATACGAAAAGATCTGGGGAAACTAGATGAGTGGTCTAGGGAGTGGCAGCTGGATTTCACTGCCAAGAAGTGCAAAGTCATTCACCTGGGGTGAGGAAACCCAGGGGCTGTGTATAATATTGGGAGGAGGTACTTACAGACACCAAGCAAGTGAGGGACCTTGGGGTAATTATATCTGATGATCGCAAGGTGGCAGGGTAGTGTGACAAGGCAGTAGGAAAGGCTAGCCAGATGCTGGGTTGCATATGGAGGGGGATTACTAGACGGAGCATGGAGGTGATGTTTCCACTGTATTACTCACTAGAGAATCCCCACCTGGAATACTGTATCCAGTTATGGAGGCCACACTTCTGCAAGGACATAAGTTGGAAGCAGTCCAACGAGGGTCACCAAAATGGGGTGCATGAAAACCATACGAGGAGAGGCTGCAGGAGCTCAGCATGTGCTCCTGTAGGGAGGAGAGTGAGAGGGAAATTATTGTGACCTGTAAGTACCTCACAGGCATGAACAAGGTGCAGGAGGGCGACTCTTTCAGAGGAGGAACACCAGAACATGGGAGCATGCTACGAAGCTTGGGGGGCAGTTTGTTTTGCTATTGTTTGTTTTATTGATTATACTGGGAAGCATAGTAAGCTAGGTAATGCTTGTTTTCACTAGTGACCAGAATAAGTAACACATCTGTAACCCCCAGGTGGTGCTATCCCAAGGGCTACTACCCCTGCCTGACTGACTACTGACAGGTTGAGGGGCCTAGGTCCAATGGCGGGTGCCTCCACCCAGAGGTCAGGGTTGGTACTATCTATTCTGACTTGGTCACAGCCCTCTGGGACACTGTAACCCCCCTTTCTTCCCACTAGTGGCCCACACAATACATCAAGAGTATCTTCACAATGTACACTTACCCCCAGGACTGGCTCTGTCAACTGGACTCTGAGGACCCCCTGTAAAACAAGATGATACAGTGTGATAGCCACAGTACAATACTTTAATATAAATGATTACCGCAGTCAGTGTAACTTTGCTGAAACAAACAGATCTGATTTATTTAAGGGGCTGTAACAAGGACGGGGAAATCAGGTTAATTAGGTTAAACACATTAATAATCACAGTACTGTACGCATATTCAGAGTCCCAAAATGTCACTTTCACTTGGTACCGGGGAGGGCTAGCCAGGATTGGTGCAGCTGGTTGGGGCCCTGTGATGGAAATAAACACTTGCACAATGCCCAGTTGTAATCCGGAGCCGGATGGCTCAGTTCGTGAAGTAATGAAACATCAACAATTAGATGACACACTTGCAATTTGATAAACAGATGGTGGGGAGCTACCCTGCTTGTGCTCACTAACTCAATACTGAAAACTAGATGGAAGGCAGACTGTCCTGGATTGCCAGGAGGAGCAGACCATGTGGATAAGGTCCTTGTGACTGGACCCCACTGCAGTTTATAGCAAATAGATGTAGTCTGGATTAAGCTGGGGTTTACTTCCAGCTTCATGCACTCAATTCACTGTACAGGCGATTTGAAATGCGATTCCCCACAAGCACTACACACATTTATATGTAAAAGGAAAGTACTATACCAGGCAGGCTGCTTCTCGATCCCGACCGCAATTACTGCACGATACCCAGGAGAACACATAGCAGCTTCAGTTCCTGACAGACCGAGCACGATTCATCAATTTCTCCAGTCTTGTACAGGGTGAGCCTGGTTTCTACTCTTCAGATCTCCTGGATTCTCCTCATAGGTCGGATTCAGTCCAAACGGGCGCTTGCACAGGCTGCAGACTGAAACTCAGGGCCTTACATGTGCTTCCCGCACTAAAACTATACTCTGCAGAAGCACAGAGCTCCTTGTCTCTTCACTGCCAAAACTGATCTAATCTCTCCAGTCCCAGAGCAGTGCATTTCCTTTAACTCCACACTATTCTGTTGGCTGGTCTGGCTGGCACCCACAATAAAAAGGCGCCAGGGTCAAAACTACATTTCCCAGAGTCACTGGTCATACAGTACATAGGTGGCTGGCTCCACTATAAGAGTCCAAGTCCTGATTTGTCAGCAGCAGGCTCCATTTTAAAGGTCCCCCCACCAGTCCAGTTCAGCAATTCAAAACCAGAATGGAGGGCTAGGCAAAACAGTTCAAACTGCAAAGGAAAGCAGGTTAGACAAACTGTATTTTCATTATTACTCTAAATGATTTCTGGCAAACAGTTACATCTTTGAAATATGCTCACTCTGCCCACTTAGCGACGGCAGAAACGGAGCGATTTGGCAGCAGCTCGAGCAGGACTCAAGCAGGGAAACACACAGTCCTCCCATACAAACTAATTATGTCTGCAAGCAGACGGGCTCTTAAAGACAGAGTACCAGAGGCTCTAAAAGCACTCACAGATAAACTGCTTAAATGCCAAACACCATTCAGGCTTGGAGCATTCAAACAAGCTCCTGGAAGACTTTTTGGGAACCCCCATTTGCAGGGGGGTTACACATCTAACAGATTTTACATTGACAATAGAAAATAAAAACAGCACAAATATAACAATATAATTAGTAGCAGTTGTAAAAACGTTTTATTTATACAGGCTATTTTTGTGAAATACATACACCATTAGGGAGATGGAAATATATATATATATATATATTTCTAAAATGGGTAGGAAAAAAGAAGCTCATCTAGTGGCTAATCAATAATCATCATCAGGTGACCGTGCATATATCAGAGCGCGACCACACACCTTCACTTTTACCCCCCTCCAAAACAATTTTGCCATTTTATAAGATAGATAACCCACTCTAGGGTGTGCGTTCGTGCTCTGATATACGCATGCCTTGGGTGGTTGACGCACACCAAGGCATGCATATATCGGAGCGTGACGGCACACCTTAGAGTGGGTTATCTATTACATATATATCTATATCTATATATATATATACCCTGTTTACAGGGTGTTCCTGTTCGGCGTTATTAGTAAGTTTCATGTTCAGTAACTGGTGACCTCCTATAATGACTGGATTTACAGTCCTGATAAAGCACCGTAATAACCCGCTGAATTCCGTAATAACTCAATAGTGGATTATTACAGCGTTTTCCTCCTTGCGCTCTCACTTAACTGTATTTGTTCGAGTAGGGCGGCTGCTCAGGGACGTGTTCGCTTGCACAAATACAACTTACAGTTCTAAGGACATAGATATGATGCTCTATCCACACTCTTGGCAGTGTCCTTTCCCCTTTAAGGCTTGCCGGAAAGTCTTCAAGCCAGCTTTTCTCACCCACCCGGGTGGCAATTCCCCTAGCACCGCCCTGTGATGTCAGATCTTCCTTTCCACTGGAAGAAGGTTCCCTCCTTATCGCTCTTGCGCTGAGTAGGTCCTTTGCTATTAAAATCTTTGAATGATCAAAAAACATTGTCTTCAGGTGACTCCTTCCTTTCTCTGGTATGGACGACACGAGGTCAGCTCCGGGATTTTGGAAATGTGCCTGCGGGCAGAAGATGTCTCGACAGATCCTCACACCATGTGTGTGTCTACTGCCTGGGCCACAAACACGATCCCCAGGCTTGCGGGCTGTGCCGCTCGTCTTCTACTGGGTGATCCGGATGACCAGAATCCTCTCGTTAAGTCCAAGAATGCCCATTGGATAGACTCCGCGGCTGTGGGGTCTGCCAAACAACTTGTGACGTTTGAGGAAGTTGCGGCTCAGGCTGCAGTGCAAGCTTCCTCAGCTTCAACTTTTCTGCCACTCTCTTTGGGTGCTCCTTTCACAGGGGTGTTCAAAGAACTGTGCCAGGTCCTTGCCACCCATGCGCAGGGTGCCTCGGGCACCAAATCTAAGTCTAAGCAAGGGACCTTAAAATGGTCATGTCATTGATCGTGGGATCAGGAGTGCTCTTGTGCCTCTGATTCCCACGCTTCTCTTGAGGTTCCGACTTCAGTCGTTTCCTCAGCCCAGGTCGCTGGCCCCACTGTCTCCCCGTGGAGCCAGTTGATCGAGACACAGGTCGATTTTCCGGCCGAGATTTTTCTCAAACAGGTCGACCCATTGTCACCCGAAGAGGCTGACACCTCCTTATCCAGGACTCCAGTCCTACTGCTCACTTCCCAGGAAGGGATGGACCAGTTCGCTGATCCACCGCCTCTCACTCAGGAGCTCCCGTACTTGAAGGAGGCTCAGCTCTAACCAGCCCACTCTATAAGCCACCGTCGGCAGCCCCAACGGTCGAGGTCACAGTCCCACATTTGCAGTCCTGAGTCAAGCAGCTCATGACAACATCGATGCTCACGCTGCCGCCACTTGAGCAAGCGGTGTCTCCTTTATTACCTCACCCTCTTTGTCCTCCTCAGGCAAGGAGAGGCTCCGGCGCAAGTTGCTTTGGTGCAGTGAGGATCTGGTGTGGCAACAGCTTTTGTTCACCAGGGTGAAGCCCGTGCCAGCCTCAGCCCTGGCCATTACATGGCTTTCATCACATAGTTCACAGCTTTCCCCACTTTGGCTGGAACCGACCTGTCAGGTCCCAGCTCAGCCTCCCCTGGCCTCTCAGCCAATTTTGGTGGAGCTGCCTCCCAAACAGCCTAAGTTCGGCCCTCTGACTAAGGAGGCCTGCCCGGCATCAGGACTTTCCCCCTCAGCTGTCAGTCACCATTACCCCTCAACCGACCCCATATGGTCAACGGGGATTCTGGTAGTCGACCTTTATTTAATGATTTCTCAGAATCGGAAGGTTCCTCCTTGCACTCCCATCTGGTGGACATGGAGTTGGCTGAGGATTTGTCGGCAGAGCTCAAGGCCCCACTTTTTTAATGGGTCTTCTCCACCTGATCTCGGAATCCACGGGTCTCCCGATGGAGCCCATTCAGAAGTGGGCTTGGTACCCGTTCACCGAGATCCTTGACTGGGGTGACTCCCATGAGGAAGCCTTCCTGGTTGCAAAGGCCATTCTTGGTCCTGCCTTGGAGCTGTGGCAGCATCCGGCCTCTTGTCCTGCACCATCGGCCCAGATGGCCCGTAAGTAAGTGGTTCCTACTGGTTCCCTTTCAGGATTCACAGAGCACCCCTTGGCTGAGGGTCTGATGGCCAACTCTGTGTTCCGGTGCATGGGCAACTGGGTGATGTTGACAAGCCTCCTGACAAGGAGTCCAAAAACTAGACCACATGGCCAAAAAGTTCTATGCTGCCTCCTCTCTTGGCCTTTGGTGAGCGAGTTTGGCCCTTTTAATGGCCCACTCCTCCCATGCCCTTTTGGACATTCTTGATGAGGTGCTTCCTTATCTGCCAGCAGACCTTTAGACCACAGTCAAGTAGGTCTGGGATCAAGGCCGAGCAGTTGCTCAATAACAGCTCCAGACTGCCATGGACATCAGCCACTCTTGCACCAGATCTGTGGCGGCCGTGATGGCCATGCGCAGCAGGGCTTGGCTGCGGATCTCGACCTTCATGGCAGATACCCAGAACAAGCTGGCGGATGTTCCCTTTCTGGGTACTGACCTGTTTGGGCCTGGGGTTGAAGGGCACTCACGTGCATTGAAAAGTCCAGTGCCACTTTGGACTAGGTGACTTCAACCCAGAGGGATCCCAAGGGTTCCAAACAGCAGAAAAAGAAGAAGCCCTTTTGGCCCCTTTCTGCCCCTGCTGCCAAACCAGCCAAGCCTCAGGCTGGACAGCAGGCTGAGGCCTGGTAAACACGACTGAAGTCTGTGGCCATGATCATGTGTAAGCCAGGAGGCCAAGGCCACAGTGGTTCTTGAGCCGGTCCCTCCTCCGCCTCCAAGCCTGCCCAGTGACAGGATGAGGGGTGCCTCCCTCTTGCCCATTCTGTCTCCCCTGGGTCCCCCTGTGGGGGGTCGGCTCCACCACTTCCTTTCCACCTGGTCCACTGTCACGATAGACAGCTGGGTCCTTGAAGTGGTCGGCCAGGGTCTGCCTCTGGAATTCGAGGCTTACCTGCCTTGCCGAGCCCGAGCCCCAAGGGAGGACATAGTGTCCGTCAACATCCTGTTGACCCTTCAGGATGACATCACCTAGCTCCACAAGGAGGTAGTGGCTCCTGTCTCAGACCCTCCAGTACAACCAGGGTTTGTCTCCAGGTGCTTCCTGGTGCCAAAATGGACGGGGGGCTGACGCACCATCTTAGATCTGCACAGCCGGAACAAGTTTCTCAGGCCGTGCACCTTCGGGATGGTCACTCTGTCTCAGATCATGCCATCTCTGAAGCAGAACATGTCGTTTTGCTCTCTGGATCTTCAGGACATGTTCTTCCACATCCCATTCTGTGTGTCCCACCGTCAGTTCCTTTGGGTCCACACAGAGGGGATCCTCTATGATTTCCAGGCCATAACATTTGGCCTGTCCTCGGCTCCCAGTGCCTTCACTAAATATATAACAGTGGTGGCAGCTTACCTGCAGTGCCAAGGAGTCCGGGTATACCACTACCTGGATGACTGGCTAATTGTGGGTCCCTCCAGGCAGGAGCTGGAGAGGTCAAGAGATCTGGCCCTCCAGACCTGTGTCTCTCTTGGCCTCCTGGTCAACGAGGCCAAGTTGGAACTCGTGCCCTTGCAGGTGATTCACTTCATCGGGGTGGAGCTCAACTCTTGCAGAGCCAGGGCTCAGCTTCCGGGAGACAGGTCAGAGGCTCTCTCCTCCTTTTCACAATCATTTTAGGTTGGGCAGTTGCGCCCTGCTCGGGACTTCCTGCACCTCCTGGGATACATGGCGGTATGCACCAGCGTAGTCCATTGGGCCCCCTGGAGAATGCACTGTCTGCAGTGGGAGCTTGCCCAGCCATGGTATCAGTACAAGGGCCACTTCAACCAGCCAGTCACTGTGACCCAGCTGATGTGAGATGCTCTCCAGTAGTGGTTAGTCCTGGAACATCTGCAGGAAGATATCCCGTTTGTCCGCCTAGAGCCGATGGTCATCCTGATGACCGATGCCTTCCTCATGAGCTGGGGTGCCCACTTGGGGGGGGACACAGAGTCCATGGGCTCTGGCCCCCCGAAGAGTCCCGGTGCCACATCAACCTGCTGGAGCTCCAGGCACTTCAGCTGGTGCTGACTGCTTTTGCTCCACACATCCGGAGTCAGGCCGTTCAGGGTCCAGCTGGACAACACCATGACCATGTACTGCCTCAACAAATGGTGAGACGCACTCCCTCTGTGCAGGGAAGCTCTCCATGTATGGACCCTTATGTGTAGCCTGGAGGCCGATCTCATGGCCATCCATGGGGCTGGTGTCTCCAACCAGCTGGTGGATGTTCTCAGCTGTGTGGGCGAGGTGTCTCATGTGTTGTCTCTTCACCCAGAGGTAGTACACAGCCTATTCTCCCAGTGGGGCACCCCTCTGGTGGACCTGTTTGCTTCCGGGGGGATGCAAAGCTGAGGCTGTTCTGTGCCCACCCCTCTCAGCAGGGAACGCTGCAGGGAGATGCCTTTTCCAGGCCCTGGATTTCGGGCCTTCTCTGTGCCTTCCCTCCATTTCCCTTGATCCACAAGGTGTTGGTCAAGGTGAGGAGGGACAAGGCGTGGATGATCCTGCTGGTTCTGGACTGGCCTTGCTAGTTCTGGTACCCTGATCTCCTCAGCCTCAGCAGCAGGCTTCCGAGGCATCTTTCTCTACAGCCAGACCTGCTCTTGATCAATCAAGGGATGGTACTCCAGTCAGACCTTCAATCCCTGTACCTGACAGCCTGGTTTCTGAGCGGCTAGAGTTCCAGGCTTTGGGTCTCTCCAAAGATGTCCTCAACGTAGTCGAGGCTTCTCAGAAGGAGAAATGCTATGTCTTCAAATGGAAGAGGTTCTCCATTTGGTGCCAGGGCAAGGGGTTGGACCTCTTATCTTGTCCGGTGGCTAGCATTCTCGACTGCCTTTGGTTCCTTTCTCCATTGGGCCTTCGGTCGACAACCCTTAAGGTGCACCTGGCAGCCATCTGCCTACTGGGCATGGGCTGGTACGCAGTCAGTGGCACAGGAAAAGGTGGTCTGTCGGTTTTTCAAAGGCCTTGACCACATTTCCCTTCCAGTGCGTGAAACATCACCACCTTGGGACTTGTTGCTGGTATTGGCAAAGCTTATGAGCAAGCCATTCAAACCCATGCACAGGTATGACATGTCTCACCTTTCATGGAAGTTCAAGTTTATTGCAGGAAAACTCCATTGAGCAAGCTCATTCACAAGGAGGTCCTGAGGAACGTATATAGACAAAGGAAATTACATACCTAAAAGTGTGAAACATCACCACCTTGAGACTTGTTGCTGGAAGACCACCTTCCTGGTGGCTATCACATCAGCCAGAAGGATCAGCAAGCTCCAGGTGCTCTCAGTGGAGTCTTCTTACTTGGTCTTCCACAGGGACAAGGTTGTCCTTCATCCCAACCCGTAGTTCCTCACTAAGGTTATGTTCTATTTTCACCTTAACCAGGTGATTAAACTCATGGTGTACTTCACCAGCCACACCTCGGTGGCCAAGCACAGGCTCTATACATTGGACCTGCAGCACATGCTAACCTATTATAAGGAGCATATGGCTGAAGTTCGGGGAGAGGTTCACCAGCTATTTGTCACCTATGCTGAAGCTGCACCTGGCAAACTGACAGCTAAGCGGATGATTGGCAGGTGGATTGTATCCTGCATCGACCTCTACTACAGGTTGGCGGGTAGGGAGCCTCTTGTAGGGCTAAGGGCTCATTCCACCCATCATACCACTGCCTCAGTGGCTGCTTCCAGGGATGTCCCTATCCAGGAAATCTTTTGAGCTGCTACCTGGAAGTCAGCACACACACCTTCATTTCCCACTACCACATCGACCTCAAGTCACATAGGGATGCTGGTTTTGGGGCCGATTCTCAAATCTCCATTCCCTAAATAGGGCGTGCGGCCTTTCCCCTGAAGAACTGCTAGGAGTTCAAAGAGTGTTGATAGAACGTCATATCCACGTCCCTAGAAAAACAGGTTCTAGGGACATGGATATGTTGTTCATCCACACTTATTGGCAGGTATCCTTGCCGCTTGAAATCTTGCCGGAAGGTCTTCAAGCTGGCTCCTCCCACCCACCCACCTGGGTGGTAAAACTCTCGGCTCCGCCCCATGACACCAGATCTTCCTTACCGCTTGGAAGCTCAGGTTCCCTCCTTAGCGCTCTGCGTTTTTGACTGGTTCCTGAAAATTTCGGTCTTTGAATTTAATTGGAAGTTTTTCAAAACTTTGATCTTCTTCTCTCGCTGCGGCGATGGCTCATTCGTTTTCCGGCTCTCGGAGGTGCCTGGTTAATTCCTCCAGGAAAGACCCGCACTCCACGTGCGTCTACTGCCTTGACTTGGATCATGATCCGCAACTTTGCGATTTTTGCTGTGCCCTTTCGACCAGCTCTCTGGAGGATTGTGCGGCCCTTCCGGGGCTCAGGCTACCTGAAATTTTTCCTGATACAGAAAATTCCTTGGAGACTCATCAGGCAGTGTCCGCATCAGCTGTCTTGGTTGAGCAGCTCGATCTTCCTTCCTTCCTCCGGGGAGTGGGCGGCTGCCCCTCCCTCTTCCTCGGTCGCGGTGCTCATCCCGCTTTCCTTGAGTTCTCCTCATGCAGCTTCGTTCAGGAGCTTCCAGTCCTTCTCGCAGAGGAAACTCGAACCTGCCTCGGCCCAACCAAGGAGCCGCTGGCTAAGTCCCTTCATCGGGCGCTTGAGGGAGCGGAGAGTTCCCCGCCTCGCCAGCCGACGCTTGACTCTCGGCCGAGGGTGCGCTACACCACTGGCTTCACGGTGTCCCCGTCAGGCCAGCCGGCCAGGACTCCCATCGATGTTGTCGAGTCTCTCGACCTGTAATCCGGGCTGTCTGCTGCTGGAGCCGCCATCCCTTCATCGGTTCCCCCGGCGAAGGCCGAGGTTCTGCCTGTACGCTGGGTGATCATGGCCTCGGCCCTTCGTCGAGCCAAGGCAGGAAGCGGGCGTGCCCGCTCCTTCCCAGGCCCGCCCTCGGTTTCCCCGAGGATTCGGGTCTCAGTCTCGGTCCTCCTCTCGGTCAAGCCGCTCACGCCGACCTCGGCGTTCTCGGTCGATGCTTCTCGGATGGGTGGGGGTGCCCATCTAAGGGAATACAGAATGCTCCGCCTCTGGTCCTCTCGGGAGTCCCGACGTTTTTCTTACCCGCTGGAGCTCTGAGCAGTCCGCTTGCTTGCACCGCTTGCTCCGTTTATGCGGGGTCCAGTGGTTTTAAGTCCAAGTGGACAACACCAGCCATGTGCTACCTACCCTGCCAGGTTCAGTCGAGCCCCTTGCCTCTGCATAAGGGGGTTCTCTGCATTGGGTTTTTCACGCAGCCGGGAGGCGGTTTCCTGGCCATTCGATGACAGGAGCCTCCAGCTGCCTGGCTGATGCCCTAAGCCGGACATAGGCTGCGCCTCACGAGTGGTCTCCCCTGCCGGAGGTAGCACAGTATCTTCTCCCTCCTTCCGTCCAGGGAGAATTCGAGGCTGAGACTGTTTCATGCCTGCCCCCTCAGCAAGGTTTGCTGTAGGGGATGCCGTCAGGCCGTGGACCCTGGGCCTTTTCTACGCCTCTCCCCCATTTCCCTTGACCCATGGGCAAGGTGAGGAGGGACTAGGCGCAGGCGATGCTGGTAGCCCCAGACTGGATTGCCAGCTCTGGTATCCAGCTCTCCTCAGTCTCAGCCCCAGGCTCCTGAGGCGGCTTCCAGCCCGCCCGGTCCTGATCTTTGTCTTCAGGGGAAGGTGTTCATCTAGACCTTCAATCCCTGCACCTGAAGGCCTGGTCCCTGTGCGGCTAGGGGCCTGGCCAAGGTCCTCGATGTTTTCGAGGCGTCCTGCCAGAAGTCGGCCAAACATGCTCGCCTTCAAATGGAAGGTTTCTCCATTTGGTGTTGGGATAGGGCTTGGGCCCCTCTCCCGTCCCTCGGTGAGCATTCTGGACCATCTGTGGTCCATTCCTCTTGAACTAGGGCTTCGGCCGATGACCCTCTAGGTGCTTCTGTTGGTCACCCCTGTCTTCTGGGCGCGGGCCAGAAGGCAATTGGTGGCGCAGAAAAGGTGGTCTGGCACTTTTTTAGGCCTCGATCACACCTCCCCTTTGGGGAGAGTATCCCCATTCTGTGGGATCTGCGCTGGTATGGGCTTAGCTCACGGGCAAGCCGTTCGAACCTTTGCACAGGTGCGGTCCCCACCTGTTGTGGAAGAACACCTCTTGGGGCTACCCTGCCATCCAGAAGGAGGAGGAGTTCAGGCGCTCCTTTGAATCTCCCTATCGGGTCTTCCACAGGGACAAGGTGAGTCCGTGCCCACCGAGTTCCTGCCGTGGGCAGTGGGATCTTCCTAGCCGGGTAGGGTCTCCGCCGGGTTCATCCCACTCACGCCTGGAGGCCATATATAGGATCCATGGACCCTATTTTATGCTCACCTACCCAGGGAGCATAGGGCTGAAGTTCGGGAGAGGTTCACCAGCTGTTTGTCATCTACGCTGAAGCCGCACCTGGCAGACCTGCAGCCAAGCGGACGACGAGTGGGTGGGTCACCTCCTGCATAGGTCTTCGCTATAGGTGGGCGGGCATGGAGCCTCCCAGAGGGATAAGTGCTCATTTTAACCGCACTTCCGCCGCATCGGTGGCTGCTTCCGAGGATACTGCTGTCCAGGATATCCGCAGGGCTCCTGCCTGGAAGCAGGCATATACCATTTCTCCTTCCACATTGACCTTGGGTCACGCTGGGATGTTGGTCAGGGCCTCGGTTCTCCAGTCTTCTTACCCAAGTAGGGGGTGTACGCCTTGCCTTCCTCCTCCTGGAGAACTGCTAGGAGTCTGCCAATAAGTGTGGATGAACAACATATCCATGTCCCTAGAAATACAGGTTACTCACCTGTAACAGGAGTTCTAGGAATGGTATATGTTGTTCATCCACACGACCCATCCGGCCTCCCCGGCTTCGACGCACAACCTGGCTTCCAGCGGGCTAGATCTGGCGTCATGGGGCGGAGCCGAGAGTTTTACCACCCGGGTGGGTGGGAGGAGCCAGCTTGAAGACCTTCCGGCAAGATTTAAAGCGGCAAGGATACTGCCAATTAGTGTGGATGAACAACATATACCATTCCTAGAACTCCTGTTACAGGTGAGTAACCTGTATTTACTCACCTGCAACGGTAGTTCTAGGAGTGGTATATGATGGTCATCCACACTGACCCACCCAACCTCCCTTGGCAAGTGGCACACCGGTCTTGCTTCCAGCAGACAAGATCTGACATCACTGGGCCATGCTAGTGGAGTTGCCACCTGGGTGGGTGGGAGGAGCTAGTGTTAAGACTTTCTGGCAAGCCTTAAAGGGGAAAGTACACTGCCAAGAGTGTGGATGAACATCATATACCACTCTTAGAACTACTGTTGCACACTAGTAACTTGTTTTTTTCCCTCTGTGGAAACTTTGCACCAGTTATTATAAAAAATGCATGTGCTAAGTTTGTTTTATAAGGATTTTTCACACACCCTCGGAGTGTGATAATCTCATAAACCCCTCGAGCTTCACTCTGAGTTTATGGATTATCACACACCTCGGATGTGTAAAAAATTCTCATAACACACACCTGCACAGGCATTATTCTCTATATAATTACAGCACATATCATGGTTGGTTATTACAATGGAGTGAAGACATCGAGCTATACCAGGCACTAACTTAGCATACTGCGTCTGAAAGCAGAAGCAGTGTTATACTGAGAAATGGTTGACAGAAGATTGTTGTACAGTTTGACGGCATTCTATGACAAAACTCTCTGGCCCTGTTGAGTGTTTCTGAATGGAGCAACAAATGAAGGTATATGCAATTCCATTGCACAGGTATCTTTAATCTTCTTTGAAGCAGTAAAAAGGCTGGTTTTGCATTTTGGGCAGTTATCCAGAGCCGCCTTATGTACAAACATTTAAGAGGAATGGGAAGAAATACTTCTTTACAGAAAGAGTGATGGATGCCTGGAACAGTCTGCCACACGATGGTGGTGGGGGTGAAGACAGTGGGGAGCTTCAAACATGCGTGGGATAAGCATATGGGCATAATAGGTAGAGGAAGGGGAGGAGGGAGGGACACATGTGACCGAATAGGGTCCACGGTGTAGTAATTAGGCAGGGAAAAGAGGGTAGACTAGATGAGCCTACTGGTCCCCTTCTGCCAACACATTCTATGTTACTGTGTGTTTTCTTGGTTAATGGCTTTAGACAGACAATTCCCATCTCAAAAACTACATCTAAAGATAGCACTGAAATAGGTTTTCTTTGTTATAATTCTTTGATAGAACCATTCAAGAACTTCAGGCCCAACTGGAGTATGAACGATTACGCAGAGAAAAGCTGGAGTGTCAGCTAGATGACTACCGAGCAGAGGTTGGTCACCTAAACAGGTGTTTGGAGAAACCACAGGCCGCAGCTGGTCCAGCGGTGAGTGTTCCCATTTCTTCTGTTTATTGAAATGCATGAATGCAATAAATTTTTCCCCAAAAAAATAATTGGTTATCAGAGATAGCTGCTGCTTGTTATGATGCTGAGAAAGGGGATCCTGCAGGAAACTAGCCCAAAATGAGAAAAAAGACCCATCAAAACGAACATGAGTGTGTCTTCCTCAAGTCCAGAATATGTTGTTTGAGCCCCAAATACATATATTCAGAAGTACTTTACCCATGCCGAGGCAAACTGGTCAAATTGCTAGAGATGGTCTACTGAGGGCAGAGGGCACTGTTTATGATCTTGGGACAGCATTTAAAACCACTGACTCTGTTATCAAACAAGGAGAAACTGAATGCATTAATGCACATACCGTTGGTGTGCATAACAGAAAAAGTGAACAAATCTTAACTAAATGTTTATGGATATAATTGAGGAAGAAGTTTAGTGCAGTTGCCTATAGTTAGTGGAAGCAGACAGACTGGAAAAGTGGTAAAAGGTCAGATAAGATTAAACAGAAAGTGGGGAGCACAAGTAAAAATTTTTATTTTTTTATTTATTTAGTTTTTGTTGACCGGGTAAGGTGCACTATCCATAGAAACGACTATTTTCAGGCCCGGCCCGGGAGTGTACAGAAACAACACATTATTGAAACAGAGCCAGTACAATCATCACAGAGAAAAGTTCAGACAAAATATAGTACAATGTAGGCAGGAGAAAACAATATGTACGATAGATACAACTATCATGTATAACATAGAGAGAATACGAGAGCAAAATACAGCCATCAGGCAACATTCAAGTAGCAGGTATTGTGAGAGCATACGATGAGGAGAACCAATTGTAATGGTCAAATAGGATGAAAGTAGGAAAAACAGGAGATGGTAATAGGTTAGGGATGCAGAAATAGGAGGGGAGGATGGGATAGGAAAGTCTGATAGGGGATGAAGACACAGATAATAAGGGAAGAGTAGGGCGGGGAGGGGGAGAAGTGGAAAAATGCTGAGCCAAGGTGATGAGGAATGAATTCAGAAGGGATAATTAGGGGGTGAAAGGTAAAAGAGGGGAGATGAAAGGGCTAAGGAGACACTTGCCAATTTAAAGGGACACTGTCAACCCCCTTAGGCTTCAAAGTGTCTAAAAAAATATATTTTGTGATTGCTGTACAGTTTGCTTGTGTGGCAATTCCTTTTTAAAAGTGATAAACAAACTATCCACCATACTGGTGTTACCACACAAAAATGTGTTTGTTTACAGTCCTAATCAACTCCCACTGCATCTTTCCTGGAATTTGGGGACACCCCCAACACAGTCTAGCCACTCATGATGCAGTGGGAGGAGCATAGACTATTGCATCATGAGTGGCTGCACTGTTTTGGGGTGTTCTTTCTGTTCAGGAAGTATGAAATAAGAATAGATCAAGAATTTGAAACAAAAAAAGGATGGGAATAATTAACACCATTAGCCTTTAAAGGGACACTGTCAACCTCCTTAGGCCTATAAAACATATTAAATGATTGCACACATTCTGTAGATTGTTCATGTAACTGGTAGTTTGATTCTGATTCACTTTTTCTTTTTAAAAGTGAAAAATATACTGCCCACCATACTCGTGTTACAACACAGAGACGTGTTTGTTTGCATTCCTTTATCAACTCCCACTGCATCTTTCCCGGAGTTGGAAGCACCCCCAACACAGTCTAGCCATTCGTACTGGAAGTGGAAGGACAGGAAACTGTTGCATCATGTGTGGGCTGCACTGTTTAGGAGTGTTCCCAATGTCCAGGAAGTATGCAGTAAGAGTAGATCGAGGATTTGAAACAAAACAAGGTTGGGTATAATTACACCACTAGCATGCATTTCAGTTCTGCTTAGCATGGAGGCAGATAAAACAACAAAGAAACACAGAAACATAGACCATGATGGCAGAAAAAGACCAGAGGTCTATCCAGTCTGCCCATATTCCCTATAATCCCTGGAACCTTCCTTGGAACCTATTGTTCCTCCAGGGTACTAACCCATCCCATACTCCTCTGTGGTCTTGTCACTCAGGACAAACACTATTCCCTTTATTCTGTCACATGCCTGCTTGGATCCCCTGACTGTGTTTGCATCCACCACCTTGCATGACTGACTGTTCCAAGGTTCCACCCCCCTTTCTGTAAAGAAGTATTTTCTGATGTCCCTCCTGAACCTCCCTCCTGTTAAACATCATTTGTGTTCTGCCACCAGGAACACTGATGAATTTTAGAGGAAGTAAGCAATCAGAAAATGTGGGTTTTCAGATAGAAATAATGTGATGCAAAAAGGGCTGACAGTGTCTCTTTAATTCCATTTTGCTAAGAAAGGAAAAAAACAACTGTCAACATCAGTGAATTTTAGAGAAGGTGAGCAATCATAATTTGTGGCTGTTCAACTCAAAATAATATGATGTAAAAAGGGTTGAAAGTGTACCTTTAAGAAGGCTTGAGAAAATAATAGAACTTTCTAACATATCAAAAGCTTGGAATTCTATGCATCCCTCTGCAAATGACCAGGATCTGAGTCTGACTGAAGCTGTGTGCGGTGTTTTCATTGCAACCGGAAGGTGATGTTATAGGTATCAAACTGGCTAAAATATAGTAGGCAGAGGGTGGTGGTAAACGACAAGCACTTGGAGGATGGGAGAGTGCCCAGTGGAGTACCACGGGGATCGGTACTGGCCCTGTCCTCTTCAGTGTTTTCCTAAGTGATATTGTGGAGGAACTCGAGAGGAAGGCGTGTCTCTTTGCAAATTACACAAAAATCTGTGACAGGGTGAACACCCAGGAGGGGGCTGAGAAAAGACAAAGAGATCTGGGGAAACTAGAAGAGTGGTCAAGGGAGTGGCAGCTGGGTTTCAATGCTGAAAAGTGCAACGTCATGCACCTAGGGTGGGGAAGCCCTGGGGCTGTGTATAAGATGTGGGGAGGTACTTACAGTTACTAAGCAAAAGAGGGACCTTGGGGTGATCATATCTGATGATCTCAAGGTGGCAGGTGGAGATGTTATGAAGTTTTAATTCACCAATGAAGTTAAGGCAAATTCACCAAATTCGCCTTCATAAATAAATTTGTGGATTTTTTTCAGTTTAATAGGAAATTCACCTTTGACAACTTTACCTGGCTATTTCGCCTTTAACTTTGCCCTTGAGGTACACCAAGGTGAAGTTAGGTCAAAATGTGGCTACTGATAGACAGATGTCTCAAGGTCAGCATTCCCCTGTCCCCCCTCCACTTTGCAGAAACCTAAAGACACTGTGCCTGTCCATGGTACCACCACCACAGGCTCCATCCACTCATCAGTCTTACTCAGGAGCAATTCTAACATTTTCTGACCAATGTGTCAGTTACACTCTTTATTGCCACTGTGGCATGGTGGCAAGTACCTGGAGTGTTGCTCCCACTGCAGTTCGGCTTGGTACAATTTTTCCCCCAGTCATAGTCGAATACTGCCTCCAGTACCTGTGACCAATGTGCTGTATTACACAGATCAGAGCTACCAGGTATGTATGGGAATGCTGAATGCTGCAGAGCATGGATCACTGGCGAGATACAGTCCCATCAAATTCAGGAATGGAAGGGGTAGAGAAGTACATTTGTGAGGGAATCTGCAATTTGGGATAGGCATACACCATCAGCCTTCTAAGTACCACATTCTCCACAAAAAAGAATGACAATAGATCAGTTGTCAGCATTTTAGGAGTTGCTGCATTCACTTCCTGTGCAACAGCATGATCGGGTGGGTATTTGGCATGATGTTGAACAACATGGTATGCAGTGCAGGTTGGACCTTTCTGGGTGTTTGGCTACCAAACCGCTGGACTTTCTGTGGCAGCATAGTCGGTTGGGTAGCATTATACTCAGGGGAATTCTAAGATGGTGCTTAAAAGAAAGCAGTGATTTGGGTGTTTTCTTTTTTTTAAATCACTTAAAATTTATTACTATTATTATTTTTTTGTCTTTTTCTATATATACTTTTTTGTCTTTTTCTGTTTACTACCCCCACCCCGGGCCACGGCGTACCCATGATTGTACATGCATGGAGGTGCACGCACCCACCAGGATCCGGTGACCCCTTCTGCCCCTCCCGAGACTTGCGTCGTCGCTCCTGTCTGCCTGAGCTACCAACCGGACCTCCACCCTGTGGAAGCGGGCCTACGACGGAGGCGGGCATCCACCGGATGAAAGGGAGAGCCATAACTTCGATCCCTGCTCCAACCCCGATTCGGCACCCCAGTGGCCCGTGGTCATTCCTGAACCTGGGTCACTGGCGTGACGTGAGGTAAGGCACCAGCGCCTCAGCCCTCTGTGCCACCGGGCCAGCCCTAAAATTTATTATTTTTTGTGTAAAACATACAAACATTTCATTGTATCCATTAGTATAAAGAAGTTATCTGATAACATTTTAGCCCACTAGCAGGCAAAATCATTCCATTGGTATCAAAGACCTGTTGCAACTTCCCACCAAGTTCAACACTCTTGTTTGGGAATGGGTACCTAGTATCTGGATCAGGCAGAGTGCCACCACCACCAGTAGTCATGGGGTCACCAGCACCCTCTTCCTCAACCACTGTTCTGAGCCAGAGATTTTTCTATCTCTTGCATTTATCCTCTTGTCACCGCCTTCCCTAGCAGTCCACCACCATGGATGCCATAGATACGGTAAAGAATAATTTGGCAACACTACTACCACTGCTACTTCCACCAACTACTCTTTTGCTACTACTACCGGTCCTTGAGCCCATGGAAGAAGTTGCTGCAGAGGTAGATCTTCATGTATGTATCTTCTCCATTCATCACTGGTGGGTTATACGTCGGAGGCGCTATGACCCTGCTGGAGCTTTCAGTTTACAAATTTTTTTCCTGGGGGAGGAGTCGGTGTCGAGGATGGCGCCTCCCACGAGGGTGATGCACAGCGTGCTGCTCGAACATCAGCCAGTAACCGACACTGACTCCTCCCTCTCCTTAGTTCTGTTCTTCCCGCCATCGAGAGTGCACCTCGTGGGAGCTGAAGAGCCAAATTGAGCAGTTTGTCATTTGTTCGAAGTCACCAAAGTTCTGTTTGTTTACTTGACGCTGTAGAGCTGCAAACAGGTGAGGCCGTTCCTCTTTTATTATATTTCTTGTTTATTGTTTCTACGCTGCCAAGTCTTTTCTGTATTTTAATTTATTTTGTGTGCGGTTGATCGTGTCCGATCCGGGGCCTAAGTCGAAGTCTAAGGCGGGACGTGCCCCCATGCGTTGGTGCTCCTGTGGTAAGTCAATCTCTGCAATGCATCACCATGATCAATGTCTTTCTTGCCTGGGCCCACAGCACGATGTGGACAACTGAGACGCATGCTTCTCCATGGATCACCAGGTCCTCAAAATGCGCGTGTTGAAGGTGGGTTGGAAACCTCCTACCTTTGGAGGACGGCATCAGTCCAGGGACATCAAAGCAAGAACTTTGGACCCTTCCCCGGGTCGTCCTCCGATACTATAGTACCGGAGGGTCGTGAGCCATCGAAGGTGCCGGCCTCGCTAGCACTTCCGTCACGAGGGGTGGACAGTCAGCCTCCGGTGGTTGGTTGAGCATCCCTCTCAGTCGTCTGCCTCCTTGGAGCCACAACCACCCCCGGTGTTGTGGTTGGAGCTATACGCTGGATCCGAACAGATGGGGCCCTCGACTCCATCTGCCAACTCTGCCCGAGCTCCAGACCCTGTCTCTGGGGCCAGTGAGCAGGGCATCACTGAGGATGCGGCATGGCTTTCATTCAGTGCCGTGCGCGGTGCCAGATCTGGTAGGGTGCAAGGAGTGGCCTCTCTCTCCCGGTCATCTGCCCTCTTCCTCTTTAGAGGAGGAGGACGGGTCTGACCCAGAGTGGTTACCCCACTCTGAGGAGTCTAGCTGCCCCACAAGGAGCCTCACTGCCCCATGAGGCCTAGCTGCAAAATTCTGGAAGTATCTTCTACCTCCCCGACTGGCTCTGTCTCTGGGGCCACCCTCTCCAAGTCTTCTGGTGCCATTGGTGGTGCCGGGGACTCTCACAGCACCAAACCCAGCACTGTGGAGAGGGACAGCACCAAGGATGGAGTGGGGTTGGGAGGTGGTGCTGGGTCTGGGGGGCGGCACCACACCCGATGCCAAGTTGGAAGTTGGCACCTCTGTGGAGGCTGAATCCGGCGTTGAAGCTGGGAGCAGTGCTGCTGCTGTTCCCGAATCAGAGGCTAACTTGGGGGTTGCTGTGGCAGGCTTGCAGATGCCTGTGGCCCTTCCGGTGTTGCCCCAATTGATGCCTCAGGCGCAGGTCTCTCTGTGAGGGGGAGGGCTTGAGAACGCCTGGGGTGGCTCGGGGGTTTTCTCCCAGAGCTGCTGGTGGCTCTGGGAGGAGCTGCAGTGCCAACCCCTCACGGTTTTGCTCTCCTCAGCAGAGGGGATCTGCATCAGGTGAGGTAAGGGGCCACTCACAAGGGCTGGACTGGCCCCGGTCTCCTCACAATGGGGCTTCCTCCTTGGGGCACCACTTAGGCCGTGCCTGTACAGTTGTGAGACCTTCTGTGGATTTTTTTGCGTAGCTCCACCCTTCTGGAGGGGTCCTGTGAATGTTTCTGAAGCCCTAGTAGGGATCCTCCTCTGGCTTGTCAGTCTTCTCCTCCTTCTTCAGATCCTCTGCCTAGCCTTTCTGCTCTCCCAGGCATTTCGGGTCCTACGGGACCCTTGTCTTGGGACCAATTCAGAGGCTCAGCTGAAGCTTTCCCTCGCTACTTAAGAGCTCTGGACCAGGTCATTTTTAGACCAGAAACCCCCGTTGCGCCCCAATCTGAATTGAGCTCCTCCGCTTCGTCATCTTCCTCCCTTGAGGAAGAAGACTCTTCGGTCCACCTGTCCTCGGAAAGCTGATATCACCAGCTATCAGTGGTTCTTGTCGAGGTTGTTGGAGGAGCTCCTCATTTCTCACTTTGCAAGTCGCGATGCTGCTCGTGTGATGCGTGCTGTCCTGGAAGAATTCTCCTCGGAGAATGTGGTCATTCCTCTGTGGCCTGTTCCTTTTCAGGAAGCGTCTCATCAGGTCTGGCAGACTCCCTCTGCCCCCTCTCCTGCCCCGAGGGAATGCCAGCGCAGGTATCGGACTCCCCAGGTTCCATGTCTCACCCCACTTCACGGATAGAGCTACTAGACACTCCCTCTGGACATAGCTGCCCGAGACATGACCACCCCCGGAGTTCGACTCAGTTGAGTTTAACTGCTGCGGGAGAAGGATTTTTTCCTTTACGCATCTCCTTCTATGCTTTTCAGCCCATCAGGCCCATTTGGCTGTCTATGTTAGGCACTTATGGATGGTGCTAGGACAGCTCCTAGCCACTTTGCCTGACTCGGAGGCAACCAGGCAAGCCATTTGCCTTTCTGCTTCTGGCCTAGAGCTAGCGAGAGATCTCTCAAGGGCGTCATACAATGCTAATGAGGTAGCTTCTAGATTGGCAGGCTCTGCAGTCTGTATAAGATGGGCAGCATGGCTTCACCTTTCCAGGTTATTGCCTTTGGCCCGGCGTAGGATGATTGCCTCGCCTTTCCTAGGAGCCCATTTTTTCTCCCATAAGGTGAGACGGGAATTAGTGGGGTGCCTTCCTTCTCCCAGGTCACAGAAGTTCCCGTCTTGCCCTGATCAGTCACAGGCCTCTCCGGACCCATCAGGGGCTTCTCCCCCTGTGGTTCTACCCCACAAGGGGCCGAGGGAACTTCTTCCCACAGGGAACTGCCAGGTCCCCTTCAGGGAGCTTGGTACCCACCCACCAGTGATGAATGGTGAAGATACATACAGGAAGATATGAAAATTGTATACCTACTGTAATTCTTGATCTTCTTGTATATTTTCACCGTTTATCACTGCTTCTTGCCCATCTTCCCCACTGGTGCCTCAACCTCTGAGCAGTACCTCCTCCCTGTTTGCTGTCCCCTCCATAGATACCCTTGTGGGATAAGCCTTCTTGCTTCTCTGGTCCACTGTTCCTTCCAGGGTGTTAGTAGCTCTCCTGGGGGGGGGGGTAGGACAAGTGGGTCTTTTTGTCTCGTATAATGAGGGCTCCTCAGGTTCTCTCCTGATCCCAGTCTTTTTCTTCAGAGTGGAGCCGGAGTTCGGTCCTCCTTCGGGACCTTTTCTAATCTTGGTGGACTCTGGCGGACCCAGGGACCTCTCCCCCATCTTCTTTCTCTTTGTTAACTGGCCTGGTTAACTTGGGACAGTTTCCCTCCTTCCACGACTTCTCCTCCCTTGCCACTGGCTCAGGAGGAGTTACAAGAAGTAACAACGCCTGATTGTGGAATGGCTGATGAGGGGTCCTGTCCCCATATCTACGTCCTTTGGACAATCTGTAGAGACCTCGGCATCCTACTCCCAGGGTTTTATGGTGTTCCCTTTTGCTTCAGCCTGCTTTTTTTCCTCAGGGCTGTTATTAGCTCAAATAGCCCAGGACTATTCAGATGTGAGACAGTCCATTCTCTCCTTCATGTGAAAGTGTCTGGGGAGTGTAGAGGTGGAAGCTGCCCTTGACATCCTGATCCTGTCTCCTTGGGGGGAGTGAGGTGCCGTAGGGTCTCTCATAATTATTTTCTGTCCCTTCTTCTTCTTCTGATTTTTCCTTAACCCCTTCCACTTCTCTATCCCTTAGGACTGCCCAGTGGTTGGGGTCCCCACCCTATGCCACACCCTCAGGTAGCCTCCCCCCCCCTCCTGTGTTGGCTTTTTTCTCTTTTCTGTTTATAGCCTTTCCTTTTACTATCTATCAGGCTCCCTTGCCCCGTCCTCTCTTTTCTCTGTATCAATTTTTCACTCTCTCTGGTGGACAGAACTGAGGTGAGGGAGGAGTTGGCGTCGGTTACTGGCTGACGCTCGAGCAGCATGCTGTGCGTCATCCTCATTGGCGGCACCTTCCATGATGCCGGCTCCTCCCCAGGAAAAAAATTTGTAAGCTGAAAGCTCCCATGGGGTCATAGCACCTCTGACGTATAACCCGCCAGTGATGAATGGTAAAGATATACAAGAAAATCAAGAATCACAGTAGGCATGTAATTTTCATATCTTCCAAGAATCAATCTTCACCATTCATCACATGGTGGGTCTGTGCCAGAGGCACTAGGACCCCATGGGAGCATACAGCCTTAAAGTTTTAGAGCTAGGGGACGGTCGGGGATGGCACTGCCCATGAGGCGGACACATAACGTGGCGCTCGCGGGCTGGCCAGTAACCAACCCTGGTCCCTCTCTGTCCTCAGTTCTGTTCTTCCTGCCATAGAGGTAACATTCAGTGGGAGTGTTCACCATTTTTTTTTTATATCATATTTTTATTAATATTTTAGAAATAACACCTTTATACAGTAGTTGACATCTTGACATCCAAGTATATAATTTCATACAGTCATATTCCAGTGCATTGTATATATTCCATTTCACCCTTCCCAGCACTCCCTCCCTGTCTCTTGGTCTATTATAACATTGAGATTATAATGCTGTGTCTTAGTCAAGAAATGTCTCTTTCCACTGTATAAACATTGGAGGTGAGAAATAAAAAGGAAAAAATGAAAAAAGAAAACAAAGAAAAACATAGAAAAAAGTGATTAACGAACCACTTTAAACAGTGAAAATAGAACAAGTTGATTGTTTTAGTACTTTGTATTAATGTTTGATGTATGCTTTGTCTTGGGTTTACATTTACCCATGTACTCTAATACTCATCGTCAGGTATAAGCACATGCGTAGGTGAGATGTCCCTTGGTATATTATCTTCATCACCTAAGGGTTCCCAGTCCCTGATCACCAGGTGACTTTGCCCCTAGGGCAGCCTGCTTTTATGCCAGCCACCCTTCTCTCAGGATTGCCACCTCCCCAGGTGAGAGGGTATTCAGGAATGTTCCCCAGGTATTTATAAACCTGTCTTCTGCTCCCTTAAGCACATATGTTAAGCAGTCTATGGCCAGAGCCCTTAAGGCAAGAGCCTTCCACTGCTCAGTCGTAGGAGTATTTTTAGTTGTCCAGAGGTTTTGTATACACTGTCGGGCAACCACTAGGAGAACCATAACAATTCTGGGGTAAAGATCCCAATCCCCATTCTTCTGTACTACCACCCCAAATAGCAATGATACTAGGGAGAACTCTAGTGATGGTCCCCCCATTTTGCTGATTTCAGACACAACCCCTCTCCAGAACTTCTGGTTCCCTGTGCACTCCCAGTAACAGTGGAGCAGAGTCCCCCTTGCCCCATTACATTTCCCACAGGTGGGTGATATTTCTGGTTAAAACGTATGCACCACACTGGGGGGGTAATACAATCTATGTAAAAATTTGTATTGCATTTCTTTGAATCTGTTGCAGATCAATAATCCCATGTGTGATGTTAGCAATAGTTCCCAGTTTGGATCCTCAATTATTGTATTCAGGTCTTTTTCCCACCATGTTTTGACCTTCTGTGTTTCCCCGTGGAAGTGTGTTCTATCAATCTTAGCCGCTCTGCCTATTAGCCCTTCTCCTGAGTGTTTGCCCCCAGAATCTCCCTTTCCACCTCCATTAATGCGGGGTTCTCCAGTCCTTCCCTGTTGAGACCCCTCCAAAAGTTTCTAACTTGTATAGAAATGTGACCCTGGGAGGCCCAAACTCTTCTGGATCTCCTGAAAAGTGCATAGTGAGGAGGTCTCCTATACATCGTACCCCACTTCCTGCCACTCATGGAAGCCCTAGTCCTCCAACCCCAGCAAGAACTCTGGGTTATGAGCTATTGGTACCAGAATAGTGTTCTCCCCCTTGCATCCCCTCCTTTCTTTGTTATTTTCTTAGGTCTCCAGGGTGCTTATTACTAGTGGGTTGGGATTTCCCAGTCGCTTATATGCTTTTGACCCATTTTCTCCTAAATAGGCAGCAATGTTGCCCTTACATCTAATCTCCTCCAGGTCCAGCCAGTTGGCAGCCTCTCATCTATTCACCCAGTTATGGATAAAGCGGTATTGTGTGGCTAAGTAGTAGCCTTTTAAATCAGGGAAGTTCAGCCCTCCCTCCTCATTCGCTGCTTTGAGCTTCCTTAGGTTAATTCTGTTTTTTTTACCCTGCCATATGAAGTGCCCAAATCCTCTTTCCAGCTTTTTGATTTTTGTGTTTCTCAACCCCATCGGCATAATCTGCAATACATACAACATCCTGGGGAGGACATTCATTTTGAGAACATTTATCCTTCCTATCCAGGACAATGGGAGGGCTCTCCATCATTCTAAGTCCCTTATTACCATGTAGGGTTGTCAGAACCCTCTGAAGTTCTGGGTTCTAGTTCTAGTCTAGAACTTTTGAAAAAGTTCTAGGGTTCTAATCTTTTTTAGAACTTTTTAGAACTCGAACCCTATTTTTTAATTGTGCTGCCAGTAATGAAGATAGTAATGAAATACATGTAAAGGAACAACTGTTTAACATAAGGGGGAGAAAAATGATTATGTGTGACATTGATAGGAATACAACTAGATTTATCTATAGTTTCTTCTGTTTGCTAAAGCCAGCAACTTAATACATAACAGGCCCACCCACCCACCCATATGTTAAAAGTTTTCCTACTGCAGCTGCATCATAGTTCCATAGAGAAAGAAAGAGGCATAAGCCATTTATGTACTCAGTTATATATACTCATCAGTCATGAATTATTAGAAAAATAACTGATATTACCTAATTTCAGCTATTTGCTGCTTTGTGTTTTAAATGAGTAAATCAAAAGTTGCTATGTTTAAAAGAAAGCTTTTATAACAAAGTCAAGCCAGGTACTGCAGCCACGCACATGGAACTGTTGCAAAACATATTATGTCATAACGTAGTCAGTCAAGACATTTGAATAAAAAAATATGCCAGTCATTGTTGCTGGCAAAAATGCATGCAATTTTCTAAGATAATGCATACATATACCAACATTCTTGTTGTAAATTGAAGTAATACATACAACTTTCTAAGATGATGCATTTTTCCAGCTGATACGTCAATAAAATCTGTATTTCAGTCACATAAATAAAAAAAGTGGTTTCCTCACCACATACTAACTTAAGGAACATTTAATGTAGCTGCAGCAGTTGGCATGTGATGTTTAAGGGACAGTGTCTGTCAAGCCCATTATGTATCAAATTATCACTACTTGTAAAGCAAAAACACTTTATGATAGGTCACAATCTGTGAAAACTGCTGATGCAGATTTTCTTTTATTTCTGATTCTTTATTATTTTTTTAAAGGGGACAGGACACTTGTGCTAGGTGGCAGCAGTTTGCAATGTATTTAATAAGAACAAAAAAAAATATATATATATATATATAATATCTATAGTAGGTTCCACAGTGGGCAATCGGTGTAGCCCTCCCTTACCATCGGTCTGTCATCATCTTTTTCCTCACCATCCCCAGACGATCATGAATCTGTAAACGAAAAGACTAAAACAACACCCACCTTTCACCCCAGCACCCATTCCACTTTTCTTCCACCACCCTCATCTATGCAGTAGCACCCATACCACCCTTACACCCACGTGTTAAAACCAACCCACAACCCTCACCCCCCACAAGCACGTATTCCACCCTTCTTCCTCACCCAAATGTTCAAACTACCCCCACACTTAGTCATGAACTACCATTCATGTCACCCTTCTCCGTCCCTCACCCATGTTAAAACCCACTCCCCCAACCATCACCCATGTACTAACAACTATGCCATGTTTCTCCCTCCTGCATCCATGTTAAAACCAACCCCCAACCCTCACCCATGCACTAGCATCCGTGCCATCTTTCTCCCTCTTGCATCCATGTTAAACCAACCTCCAGCACCCATTCTACCCTCCTCCCCCTCTCAAATGCTAAAACTACCACATGCTTACTCAAGAAAAATGAAACTCTTGCCTACAAATGAGCCATACTTAACTGTTCCTTAATAAACAACACTTGTGTGAAAAACTGTCTTTTCAATTGCTGTCTTCTTATGGACAACATTCTGTGCAGTCCTCTTCATGGAACCAGTAATTTGAGAGTTGTTGCTATTATGCCATGATCTGTGTACAACAGAATGTTAAACACGAGCTATTGTGGTATGAGACCTATGTTTACAGAATATATGCTCAACCATGACATAGGTAAAACTCCAGATGACTCTGTTTACCAGAAGAGACTTGTAACAGGATGCTGCCCACAGAAACATAACAATACAAAATACAGTTTTTCCCATAATTTTTTATTCGGTAGGATAAGTTACATATGGATCATTTTGGTTTATGGCTAACATTTCTGTAATTGAAAAAATAATAAACAGCTACCAATTAGAACTCATTGTTTTGTCCTCTTTAAAATTGAAAAATAGACCGCCCCCAGTCCCAGCCCATACTGATGCACCACAAAGTCACAGAAGGTAAATCCAAAAATATATGTTTGCACTTTAACTATAAATAATATGATACAGAAATGATTGACATGACAGTGTCCCTTTTATGCCAAATTTGGGCCTGTTCCCACTGATGTTAAAATTGCCCTGTATATAAAACTTGTTGACTTTAGACCCTAGCTACAAAGCAGTTTGCCATGAAATGGTGAAAGTTTTGTGGGGTATATAGTCCAAGGTAGTAGATCGAGAAAGGAGAGAGACAACCAAAGTCATCACAGTCTGTAAAGGTTTCCTTTTTGGTGCAGAGAGACTCTGTCCCACACAGTATTTACCAGCCACCACCATCTGAGTTGTCATCACCATCAACATCCACAACATCAATCACTTCAGGATCAGTTTGTATACTCTTGTAGGGATACGAAAATCTTGACTTATTAACGTTAATAAAAGTTAACGTGTGTACATTTTCTGGGAGCAACCTATTTCTGGTGCCCGTCACAATATTATCAGCTGTACTAAACATGCATTCTGAAGAGACACTTGTTGCAGGACAACCAAGATATTTACAGGCTTCATCATACAGCCCTGTCCAAATCGACTTTTTTGCTCTCCAGTATTCAAAAGGGCATGCATCAATAGGAATAGGCAGTTCTTGCAGGTAACTGTCTACCATGATGGACAGAGACCACTCAGAAGAAGAATCAGCATAAGCTGGTATGGCAGCAATTTGGGAAAGGTTTTGCCACAGATTTAGCTTGCTACTAAGGGTTGAAGAAGTGGCAGTTGTGGAACAACTACTGTTAATGTTTGGTGACTTTTCCAGTTCTGTATCCCTTTGTGAAGATGAACCTGCATGTTGTGGTGATGACAACATGAGGGTACTGTGCATGTCTGTGTTTGACTCCTGTGAGTGCTGCAGCTCATCTAGCAACAGACATTTGTACTGCTCTATATCACCTGTTTTTGGAAGATGTATAGCCTTGAACCTGGGATCTGAGAGAGTTGCAGGGATGTAGTGTTTTGATTTCGTCATTGCAACTAATTTGTCATTGGTTTTGAAGCGCTCGCTCATTCTCTTTACGAGATTCCCATGATACAGGCGACATGCTGTCTGAGCTTCAGATCTGTCTTTTTCTATTTGTAGATTTAGAACACTAAGATGATGTGAAATCAGCATTATGAGTGGGATAACCTGACTCACAGATGCGCCTTCAGAAGACATGTCCCTTGTGGCTGTCTCAAAAGGAGATAGGACACAGCACACTTTCTCCATTAATTTCCACTGCAGCACAGACAGCATAATGCCATCTCCAATAATGTAACTGGAGCAATACTCATGTACAGCTTGCTTTTGCTCCAAGAGGCACTGCAGCATATAAAGCGTTGAGTTCCAACGAGTGGAAACATTTTGAATCTGCTTTTGCTGGAGCAGCTTGTATTTTATTTTGCAGCTCGGACAATGTCCATATAGCCTTGGTTGAATGTGAAAAGTGAGTCACAATTTTTTTGCAAACAGCAATCATACCATCCACTTGTGTTTCATTGCTGAGAAATCCCGTGACAATTAAATGTAAGCAATGTGCAAAGCAAGAAGCATGCATAAATCCTCCATCCTGTACTGCTTTCAAGATGTTGGCTCCATTGTCACTTACTATGAAGCCACATTTTAGACCGTGAGAATAAACCCATTCGTCAAGGAGCTCATTTAGTTCCTGCAAAATGTTTGCAGCTGTATGACTTTTGCCCAAACTTCTTTATATGCAGCAGCACCATCTTCTGAGGTGTCTTTGTTTTTGAAGGACCACAAGAAAACGTGACCCAATGACTGGTAAGGGACATGTAATCTATGTTTTGAGTGCTGGTCCTCATATCTGTTGTGACATGAATAACCCCACCCTCTGCAGTTTTAAGTGCAAGCATCACTGTCGCTTTTAAAGCCTGGTAAATGTTTGTTATTTCAATATAGGAAAAGTACCTTCGACGAGGAACATTGTAACAAGGCTCTGCTAGTTTCAAGAGCTCCCTAAAATCCTCATGATCTACCAAAAAGTATGGGAGAAGAGCTCCAGCTAACAGTTCACCAATTCTGTAATTAAGATGAAGGGTCTTTGGATGATTTTTAGTAAAGGTATTCTTCCTTTCAAATGCCTGAGACAGTGTTAGCTGTTTACAACATGTCCCTGCTGATTTATTATACACCATGCTTCGATGGGCAGATGGACACTGGGATGGTGGACTAGGACTTATACATTCAGTGCCATCACTGGATGTGCAACTGGTACTAATGGTGCTGGCATTGGTGGTAACAGTGATCCTAGGGCTGGCAGTGGTTCTGTCCGCATCAAGTTCAGACAATTCAGTATCCATTTCAGATTCCTGACCCTTCTCACGTGCGGTCTGGAAGATGAAGGACATGGGTTTTGGACGATCAAGCAAAACTGAATGCTATTTCAGATGGCGTTTAAGAGCTGTAGTGCCAAGGCATGACACAACTTTACCACAGCTTACACTCTGTTTACACAGGGAACAAACTGCTCTGCATGGATCAGTTTTACTGACAGAGAAATAATTCCACACCTTCGATGTGACAGATTTTGTTTGAGTGCTAGGAAGATAGCTAAAGACTGTTTGCGTCTTTTCACCTGTCCTAACAGAACCCGGGACATGCTCCTTGGTACTAGAAGAGTGGGCAGAAGACTCTGATGGATTTTCATTGCTGTCCGATACAGAAGTGGTGGATTCAATGGATATGTCCTTTTCATTGCCAACAGTGCTGGATGTATTTGCAAGTGCACTACCTGATTCACTGTCAGCAGACTTGCTCATTTTACTTTGTTGAGGAAGTAATGATATGTCGCAAGACACAACAGTGTCGGACTGAGACAAAGAGCTACTGTCTGAGTCAGAGAGGTACTCACTGTCACTTGCATTATTACTGCTAGTCACAGGGATTTTAACAGCATGAACGGCATACCTTATGGTGCCTCTCCGTGTGACCCCAGCAGCTGCACAGATTTTCTTAAAAGGTCCCCCTTTACCACACTTCACTGTTGCTCTTTTGCTGTTTGTTGAATTTTTATCACGTGAAACATTTTGGTTATTTCTGCTAATGCCAGGATTACCACTACCACCAACCCCTGCTCCAACACCAGCACCAGATGCTTCATCTATGTTGGTGTCAGCCATAACAGTACCAGTATACTGCAGTGAACACACCCACACCCACACCCACACAGTTCCTGTGTAAGAAAGCAATGTGATCTGTGATCGATGGCTACAACTCCAAAATTTTATTTTGGTTGTGTGACACTGTGATGCAGTGGACTGAAAGTAATTGAAGAATATGACAGTTTGCAACTAAAGGATCCCAGGTTCAAGGCTTACAGAATGATTGGGCTGCTGGGCATAGGCATACACATAGCAGTCAAGGGGTGCACAGCAGCAGGGTGATGGGCTGACCACAAGAGACAGAGTTACACACACAAATAGAGGAAAGATTTTTCTGTCTCTCCTCCCAACGGGGAAATATATTTTTAGGCTTCTGTCGTGTATTTAAGGATAATGCCACCACACAACTGGCCACTGGGCTTCACACGGTAACATACACTGGGTAAGGTACAGTGCAGTCAAGGGGCGCACAGCAGCAGGGTAATAGACTGACCACAAGAGACGGAGTTACACCCACAAACCGAGGAAAGAGATTTTTCTGTCTTTCCTCCCAACAGGGAAATATATTTTTAGGCTTCTGTTGTGCATTTAAGGATAATGCCACCACACACCTGGTCACTGGGCTTCACACGGTAACACACACTGGGTAAGGTACAGTGCAGTCAAGGGGAGCACAGCAGCATGGTGATGGGCTGACCACAAGAGACGGAATTACATACACAAACCGAAGAAAGAGATTTTTCTGTCTCTCCTCAGGGAAATATATTTTTAGGCTTCTGTCGTGTATTTAGCAGCAGCACAGTGATGGGCTACCCACAGGAGATGCTCTCTCTCCTCCCAATAGTACCACCATAAAACTCACATTGGCTGGGCAGTAATAATTAGGATACAGTCACTGCAGTCAAAGGGAAGGGAACACAGCAGGGTCCTCCCTCCTGATACTTGTTGTAGGCTTTAAACAATTCAGTTCAATAAAAGTTTATCTGTTCATTCATTCACACATTTTTTTTTTTTTTACTTTGTTTTGTGTCAAAATCTGATTATTTTCTTCACCCCTCCCCCAGTCAGGGTGCTTTGTGTCTCCAGACAAATTCCACCAGACACAGATGAGTACTAGTACTAGACTAGTTAATCTTCCTTAAACAGCTCAGGAGGCAAAGGCAAGTTATAGTAGCAAGTTAGCAACTAAGACTAAGCAGCACTCCGAGTCCAAATTAATGCAGGCAGTCAGCTGTAGATCCCTCTCTGTGTCCCACCCAAGAGAGTAGACCCAACCGTTTTCTCCAACCCGCCCTTTCTTTCCTTGGTCCCCCGTCCCCCCCAACCTTTTCACCCTGTCCCCCACCCACACTTTAGCTTTATTTATTTATTTTTACTCTAGCTGGAGGCAAAGCAAGTCGTCAGTTCACTTTTTAAAAAAAGTTCACAAATTGGCTCGCAAGTCACAACGCTAGCAGGCTCAGCAGAGCTCCTTCCATCTCAGAGACTGAATGAGAAGAACGTAGCCATGCGTGACTACTGTGCTGGTCTGACCACACCACATGACCGCAGAGCAGTTGGTCAGGTGGTGATGGTGACTGCGATCAGGAGTATGCAGGTGCAATCTCATCACAATGCCCCCCCCACACACACAACAACAGTAACTGCAGCTACTGGAACAAGGATGGGATTGGGAAGATCGGGACTCTCGGGAACTGACAGTTTTGCATACCAGCAGTAAGATTTTTTCACTCGGGGACCAATTTGCATTCATGACTTGAATTTTTTCAAAGATTCAAACCCTTTTGCGAACCCTCTAGTGTTCGAGTTCTACATTAGAACTCGAACACCAGGGTTCGAGATGGGTTCGAATCTTACTCGAACTAGTTCTGACATCCCTAGTTACTGGTCCGTATTGGTTTAAAAAAAACATGACTTGAATGTTTTTTTCCAACACCCGTAACACGTTGAGAAACCTATATGGGAGTCTTGCCTGGCGGTTGCCGAATAAAGGGTAAGTTTGTTAGGTTGGCCATGTCTGAGAAACCCAAGAAAAAAACCAGGCCCACTGGGTTTAAACACTGCAGTGTGTGTGGGGAGGTGTTTGCTAAGGCCGATCCCCACACCACTTGTGTTTACTGTCTGGGGTTTGACCACCTCGATTCAGACTGCCAAATTTGCAAGAATTTCCCTAAGTCTACTTTGGATAAAAGGTTAGGTAGACTTAGGGATAAGGAGGCCGAGAAATCCGCTGACCCGGAAGGCCAGCCCGGTTTGGTTCCTACCGAACCAGAAAGAGTGCCCTCTGACCAGGGCGATACTTCTTCGGGCAAGAGGAGAGCCGATCCTGAGGGATCGGTTCCTACTAAAAGAAAGCGCAAGGATAAATCGTCCGGTTCAGATCCAGATCTTCATGTTCTGACCGCCAAAGAGATAGCCAGAGCGATTCGGATTGTTGAATTGCTTAGGCCGGTTCCGACCGATCCGGCGCCTTCTGGCAGGGTCTCGGTCGGTTCCCCCGGTTCAAGATTATTCCCCTGAAGACTTTTACGAACCGGAGTTTGATGAGGAGGGGGATTTTGAAGAGGATGATGGCGATGGTGAAAGTCTGGATGTGCCTGTGGAACCAGACATCTCCCCAGACAGACCTTCTGGTGTTTTCCCTCCTAGGCTTTCTGAGTCCCTTCCCCACTATCTGTTTTACAGAAAAGTGGCTGAAACCCTCCAGCTTCCCATGGAGGAGGCTGTGGAGGATCAGGAGGAGCCTGATTTTGTTGAGATGATGGACATCCCAGAGTCTAAGAGACTGTCTGTTCCCCTCCATAAGTCCTTTGGGAAACAGACACAAAAAATTCTAAGGTCTCCTAACTCTGTACCTCCTGTTGACAGGAGAATGGACAAGAGGTACACCTTATCAGGCTCGGATACAGAGTTGTTCTATCAGCAGTGCAGCCATGTTGGGGTAGTGCAGGCTACAGCCTGTGACAAGGCAAACATTCCCTTGGCTTCACACCTCCCAGACAAAGACTCCAGGAAGATAGATGCCATGGCAAAGAAGCAGTACTTGGCATCATCTTTGGGACTCAGGCAGGCTAACTATATGGCCTATACAGCCAGGTACCAGAAGTCCAGGTGGGACACTGTACTGGCACTGGCTAAGCAGGTTTCTCCCCCAGCTAGCCAAGGAGCTGGAGGAGGTGGCTGCTGATGGGATTGAGGCATCAAAGGTACAATTTCATGCTGCTGTGGACTCCAGTGATGTGTCGTCAAGAGTCATGGCTACATCTGTGGCTCTTCAGAGAATGGCTTGGCTCAGATGTACTAGCCTTTCACAGGACACCCAGGCTAAGGCCATGGATTTCCTTGTGGTGGGTAATTCTCTGTTTGAGGAGCAGACAGAGAGTTACATGAAGAAAATTGACGAGTACAGGACCACTTATAGGAGTGCCCAGGCCAAGGAGAGGCAGGCAACTCCTCAAAGGCAGCAAGCTAGGGGCAGGGGCAGGCCTTTTCACGGGCCTTTCTACCAAGCGCAGGCCTCTTCTCCCTTTTCTCAGAGGGGTTCTTCAGAGGGAGAGGCAGAAGGGGGATGAGCAGGGCTGCATCCACCCCTCAGCGTAAGGCTCCTGCTGAGCAGACACCCTGATGTGCCAGCCCAGGTCAACTCCCCCATGCGGGTAGGAGGTAGGCTGGCTTACTTTGTCCAGGACTGGATGTCTGTTACCTCAGACAAGTGGGTCCTGGAGGTTGTAAGCCAGGGGCTGGTTCTCAGTTTAAAAAAGTTTCCTAAACTGAGACCTAGATCCTTTCCACCTGCAAATACATCAGCAACCCTTGCTCTAGAGGCAGAGGTTTCATCTCTACTGGCCTTAAGAGCCATAGAGAGAGTTCCTACCCCATACAGGGGCAAAGGTCTGTACTCCAGGTACTTCCTTACCCCAAAAAAGACTGGAGTGGTGACCCATCCTAGATCTAAGATACCTAAACAAGCACCTATTAAAGCCAAAATTCAGAATGGTGACTCTGGGAACAATTATTCCCTTTCTAAGGCCAGGAGACTGGCTAGCCTCCCTGGACCTCAAGGGTGCCTATTTTCACATTCCCATCAGGTGCTCCCACAGAAAGTACCTCAGGTTCGAATTGCCCTCAGGCCATTACTAGTTCAGAGCAATGCCCTTTGGCCTAACTTCAGCCCCAAGGGTGTTCACAAAGTGCCTAGCAGTAGTGGTGGCCTTTTTAAGATGAAAAAGGATTTCAATCTTTCCATATCTGGACGATTGGCTCCTTGTGGGTCAGTCCCCAGACCAAGTCAAGTCAGATCTGCAGGTTACCCAGCAAGTTCTCACTTCCCTGGGGTTTCTTCTCAATCTTCCCAAGTCAGTTCTTGAGCCTGTACAGCTCCTCACTTTTATAGGAGCAGAGCTGGACATGGTCAAGGCAAGAGCTTTCCTTCCTCTGGAAAGGGCAACAGCCATCTCTCAGCTGGCCTCTTCTTTCCTCCCTCTGGTTTCTCGACCAGCAAGGCATTTTTTCTTCAGCTTTTGGGCCACATGGCAGCATCCACGGTGATGGTCTAAGGGGCCAGGTTTCAGATGAGGGACATTCAGTTCCATCCGAGGACTTTTTGGTCCCAAAGGAAAGATCCTCTTACCAAACTAGTTCCTGTTACTCAGACCCTAATTCAGGCCCTTCAGTAGTGGCAAGACCTGGACAATCTGAGGCAAGGTGTTCCATTTGTCACTCAGACTCACGCTGTGGTCCTTACCACAGATGCTTCCCTTTTGGGGTGGGGAGCCCATCTGGGGGCTCTCACAGCCCAGGGGCTGTGGTCCCCTCAGGAATCCCTTCTTCATATCAACCTCCTGGAGCTCAGGGCAGTACTTCTGGCCCTGTAAGCTTTCTCTCAGTCAGTACAGAACAAGGTGGTTCAGGTCAGGACGGACAACACTACTACCATGTGGTACATCAACAAGCAGGGAGGCACTCGGTCCACGGCTTGTGCATGGAAGCCATGAAAATATGGTCCCTGGCTTATTCCCTACAGACCTCTCTGGTTGCAGTCCACCTCCCAAGAAAGGACAATGTGCTAGCAGATGCATTGAGCAGGATTTCCCAGGGCCATCACGAATGGTCTCTGGATCCTTTGGTGTTGAAAGTGATTTTTTCCAAGGTGGGGCACTCCAGAGATAGATCTCTTTGCAGCCCCAGACAATCACCAACTTCCTCTGTTTTGTTGCAGACTCCCAGTCTTGGGCTCAGTCCCTCTGGATGCTCTGATTTTGAACTGGGTACGGAAATTTCTTTATGCCGTCCCTCCCTTTCCTCTACTGTTCAAGGTTCTAGTCAAGGTAAGGTCACAACCTTGCAAAGTGATTCTGATTGCTCCAGACTGGGCCAGACAGCCTTGGTACCCCCTGTTATTGTCTCTGGCAGTCCATCTTCCCCTGTCTCTTCCCAGGAATTACAACCTGTTAACCTCCTCTCAGGGGAGGATTTGGTACCCCAATCTTCGGTCACTCAATCTCAAGGCATGGCTCTTGAAGAGTTAGAGTATGCAGACTTGTATCTGTCCCAAGGGGTTCTGGATATTCTCAAAGCTTCTCGAAAGCCTGCCACCAGAAAAACTTACAACTCCAAATGGAGAAGATTCAACATTTGGTGTTCCAAGAGGCATGTAACCCCAGACACTGCCAAATTGTTTACAGTTCTGGATTATATGGTTCACCTTAATGGCCTAGGCCTCTGACCAGCTACTCTCAAAGTTCATTTGTCAGCTGTTTCTGCTTTCCTGTCAGTGGGGAAGCCTTCCTCTCTGTCATATCACCCTGTATTCTGTAAATTTTTTAAAGGATTGCTTCATACCAATCCCCCTTTTAGGGATCCTGTTCCTGCCTGGGATTTGAATGTTTGCATTGCTCAGCTTATGCAACTCCTCTTTGAGCCTATGTCCTCAGCAGAGCTCAAGTACTTGACTTGGAAAACTGTGTTTTTGGTTGCTGTTACCTCTGCCAGATGTATCAGTGAGTTGCAAGCCCTGTCAGTTGAACCTGACTTCATTTCATTCCATAGAGATAAGTTGGTCCTTAGAACCAATAGAAGGTTCTTACCCAAAGTGCTTTCTGATTTCCACTTAAACCAATCTATGTCTCTTCCTGTGTTCTTCACTGATCATACTTCCTCAGGAGAGCGGAGGTTACACAGTTTAGATGTTAAAAGAGCCCTTAGTTACTACATAGAACGTACAAAGGGTCACAGGTTTGACTCCTTCCAATTGCTCCTCACTTGTAGGGAAGTACGTAAGGGCAAACCTGCCACCAAGAGAACTGTTGCCAG
Source organism: Neoceratodus forsteri (assembly GCA_016271365.2). Lineage (NCBI taxonomy): Eukaryota > Metazoa > Chordata > Ceratodontiformes > Ceratodontidae > Neoceratodus > Neoceratodus forsteri. The sequence continues at coordinate 1,337,954,065 of CM057458.1, read as the reverse complement.
GTGGATTGTGTCCTGTATCCAATTCTGCTATGAGAAACTGGGAAAAATTCCACCCTTAGGCCTGAGTCATTCCACTAGAGGTACAGCTGCATCTTTGACTGCGGCCAGGGATATTCCTTTGTTAGAAATTTGCCAAGCAGCCACCTGGAAAACAGTTCATACCTTCACCAAGCATTACTCTCTGGATATCCAGGCTAGGAGTGATGCTAGGTTTGGCACAGCAGAACTTCAGAGCCTATTCCCAAAGTAGGTTCTGTCCCTCTTCCTTGGAGGTACGGCTTGGTAGTCTACAGTAGTCAGAATACAGCAAGACTTCGTGTTGTTTGAAGAAAAAATTACTCACCTTAGTAATTATGTTTCTTCTAATGGAGCCTTGCTGTATTCTGACCTCCCTCCCTGCCTCCCCTCTCAGAGCCTGTTTTTGGGAAGTGGGTGGGCAGGTGCAGTGTTGCACCCCAGGGGTGTCTTCAGCCCACTTTCTGTTGTGTTGGGTGCTTTGTGATTGATTAGTTAAGAATGTTTATGCTTTATTACCTGGTTTTTGGTTTTTGGGTTTCCTGACTTGAGTCTTTTAGGAATCTAAAACCTTTGTTGCCAGTTGGCTAGTAGAAATTTTACAATTTCCACATTATTTAAGTCAGTGAGTTTAGCTCGCCACAGACAGAATTTTCAACCAAGCTCGACCTCAATGTTCTGTGCCTGGCATAGAAATTTAACCCTTCTCTCTCTGGGACGGTTCAAGTGCTTGAGCTAACTGCAATAGTCCGAATACAGCAAGACTCCATTAGAAGAAACAATTACTAAGGTGAGTCATTTTTTCATCTTCACCATTCATCACAATCCCACCCTCCATCCCCCTGGGGCCCCAGTCTCTGGGTCCACCTCCCTCTCTGTGCCCAACCTCCCCCCTCCTTTCTTAGGAGTGGGGTGAACTGGGGCACATAGGGGGATAAGGTTCTGGAGATTGTGGTCAGCATGGGGGCACTCCTTCTCCAGTGCTTTAGTTCCACCCCTGTGGGGTGGGAGTTGGCAGTTGCCCTCCATTCTCTCCTCTTCCTTTTTCCCATCCATCTTATTTTTCCTTGTCCTTTGGACTACCCTTTATTACAAAAAAATATATATTTTTCCTTTTTCACCAAAAATCTTTCCTTGAGAGGGTGTTAATTCTCTGTTCCCTGTCCTTCTTCCAGAATAGCCGACTGCTCATATGGAGTTTTTGCCAGCTATTCCATGCCTTGAATTCTGGCAAGAAGCCTTTGGCTACTCCTTGCAGTTCCTATACAATCTGGAGACGGACCAGGGTCTGGGATATGTTTACCCTTTCCCCTCTTTTCCTACCTTCTAAATTCTTTGCCCCACCCTACCTCCCTCCTCTTTTTCCAGAGATTGGGGCCCCTCCCAATCCCTTTAGTTCCCGACTTCTCTCTTTCTGTCCTCTCAGTCGTTATTTCTCCTTTTAGTTTTATATCTTTTCCTTTTTCCTGTCCCTTGGACTTCCTTGTCCCACCCTCCACTCCCCTCTTACCTCTCCGCAACTCAGAACTGGCAGGCAGGCGGAGTCAACAGCTCCCAACAACCAACCCATGAGCGCCACGTGAAAAGGCCGCCTTGAGGGCGCTCACGATGGTACTCTGCTCCACCTACCAAAAAAAAAGAGCTCTCACGGGGTCATGACCTCTGGCCATGAACCCCAAATGTGATGAATGGTGAAGATACACAGAAAGATCATAATTACGGTAGGTACGTAATTTTCATTTTTTGCATGCAGTTAGGAAGTAGATGTCACTGTCAAGTTTGGCTTCCTTTTTTCTTCATGTTGCAGAGTTGCCATTTCAGACAGTGAAATGTGGCATCCTCCATTATTTTGTAAAAAGAAGTTCCAGCCATATTGGTCCTTGGAAAACAGGAAATGATGGAAGGATTGATACCTTTTATTGGACCAACAAGTGTCTTGTACAAAGATGGAATAATACAGAAGCTTTCGGGGCCTCACAGGTCCCTTCTTCAGGTGAATAGCAAAACTGAGCAACATAAGCAGTGTATATATCCACTGTGGAGCAATAAAAAAAATAGCAGGAAGTGAAGTAGGAAAGTGATAAGAGGGGACTAGAGATAACAATTCTAATAGATTTAAAGCAAAAAAATGATGAGTGAGAAGAAAAGGGGAGGGGGGCTGGTCAGGAGGAAATGAAAGGAAGCTGGAGAGGGGAAAAACAAAGGAACAGATAAGAAAGATCTGAGATCAGAGGTAGGCATAAGGGTAGAATAGACAGGAGATGTCAAGAAATGCATGAAATTCAAGACATAAAAAAAACAAAGGCCCAGATAGACAGAGTGTGAGGTAGTAGAAACAGTAGGTGTGAAAACAGTCAGAGAGCTGATGATTGCAAATCTGCAATAGCATGGACACTAGGAGGGGTGGAGAGAATGAGCAATGATCTGGAGAAACTTGAGGAGTGGTGTAAAGCCTGGCAGTTGGGATTCAGTGCCAAAAAGTGCAAAATTGTGCACCTAGGGCATAGGAACCCAGGTGCTGAGTATAGGTTGGGTGGTACTGACAGCCACTAAACAGGAAAGGGACACTGGGGTTATCGTATCTGACTACCTCAAGGTGGCAAGGCAGTGTGCCAAAGAGTTTGTAAGGCAAGTGGAATGCTGGGGTGCATAGGGAGGAGTATATCCAGTAGGAGACGGGAGGTAGTGTTGCCTCTGTGACGCTCACTGGTAAAACCTCACCTGGAGTACTGTGTCCAGGTTTGAAGGCGCACATCATAGAGGACATAGGGTGGAGGTAGCCCAGTAGTGGACAACTAAAATGGTGCTAGGGTTGCATGAGAAGCCTTATGAGGAGAGACTAAGGGATCTTAACAGGTACACCCTGGAAGAGAGGAGAATGAGATTTGACATGATAGAGACATGCTAGAAACCAACAAGTTCCTCACGGGGTGAACAAGGTGCAGGAGGGAGGTATCTTTCAACTGAGAAGGAGCATCAGAACCAGGGAGCATGCAATGAAGCTGGGGGTAGGGGAGAGTTTAAGAGAAATGTGAAGAAATATTTATTCACTGAAAGGGTGATACATGCCTGGAACAGATTGCCAGCAGAAGTGGTGGAGGCAAAAATAGTGGGGGACTTCAAGCATGCGTGGGATAGACAGGCGTATTAGAAAACAGGCAGGGAGAAAGGAGAGTCACCAGGGAAAAGTTAGTCTGCAGAGAGGTTTGGAAGGGAATATTTGGGCAGATAAGGTGGGCCAAATGTTCCTTTTCAGTCAACAAATTCTATGTGTCTATGTTCCCGTGTTAATGAAGATAATTAAATGGGCTAAAAAGAAACACTCTTGACTGAATTTTAATTTTTTTGGTTAAGACCTGGAAAATATGTAATCAAATTATTAATGGAAAAAAATAAATTTATAAACAAAATCTATGGTGGAACATGAGATAAGTCCAACAAACCAAATGGGTACCCTGGAATCATCAGGTTAAAAGCATATGGTGGGGCCGGTGGGCAGATCAATGGTGAATCAAAAATGTCTCATGATAAAACCTGCCACACTCAAACATTCAGAGTTCATCTCCATTCAGTAGTTATTATATCTTCAACACATGCCACCAGTCCTCGCCCAGTGTTTAGCCCCCATGGACTTCTTCAGGGCAAGAGGGCCTACTATGTAAAAAATATATTTTTTTCAATTGTTTGTCTCACGAATTATGGGTGGGGGGATATATCCCCTATTCAGCACCCAGACTGCCATCCCAGCATCCCCCACCAGGCCGCCTGACTGGCTGGCCTGCAACTTGCCCCCTATGGTAAGGTTCCCCTGGGGAGCTGGGAGAGGGACAGAAATCAGAGGCCCCAGCTGAGGCTTATGCCTGGGGCGTCATTCGGGAGGTGGTCGAGGGGCATCATGGAGCTCCATTACCAGGGGGTTTTCTTGCATGCTTCCCCAGGAAATGCAGATGTGCAATGACGTCAGTGCAGGATGGGTGCACTCCCGTATCCATCCGCCGACGTCTCCAAAGTGCCAGACAGTCCTTCTGCTGGACACTTGGTCTGCACAAGGTATCACTATCATGCTGGGAAACCACTACCTTCCCCCCCTCGGAGGTGGAGAGCTGTCCATGGGACACTCATCTAACCTCCCCCAAATGGACTCTCTAATGCCCCGTGCTCACTTCCAAAAATGGGTCGTCAGTGCTGCAGGCAGTAGCACTACCGCTGCGCCAGTGGTCCAGCTTATTATATTAAATATTATAGGTGCTTTACATACCACAAAGGTATATGCATTCCCATCACCAGTCTCTGTCTTGCTAAACATCTTACATATCTCCAGACCTATTAGTGTACAATAATGATTTATGAAGTATTTCACACAGCTTATACATAGTTGATTCAGAGTGCATGCCAGTATACATATTGGCCCCTATGCACGAAGGGGTGGAGTGGCTATGCACCGCGCTTCTGGGGCAGGTAACCACTCCACATCCATTGTACCCCCCCATGCGGGATGCACCATGGTGGGGTGCATAGCAGATATGTGCCCGATCCCCTGGCCACGCGAAGAACAACGTGCCTGAGGCAGGCGAGGGGTGGGCCAGCACTACGCGCCATGCACTAAGGTGTGTAGTGCTGGCCAGGGCTGTGTGTAGGGGGGTGCAGGGTACACCAGGGAGAACCGTGCCATGAACCCCCTACGCACCCCGTGTACACCCCAGGACACGCTGCAGGACAAGGCGGAAAGCCCAATGACAATCCGGGCCACTGCACACGGTCACCTGATGCCACCCACACACCCCAGCACACAGCGGTGAGCGTGGCATTCCCCCCAGAAAACCCATGTCCCTCACAGGGGCACCAGCACAAGGCTGTTGCCCCCCCCCCAGCAACACCTCATGTGAACTCCCTTCCCCGCTACCGGTGGTACTGTTTCCCCCCCGCCACTCGACAAGCCCCTCTGTCCCACTGCACCACTGTGGTGCCATTGGAGGGCTGGCAGCATTGCCCTCCTACCACCCGACACAGCCGCCGGCCCTCGGACATCCACGGGGTGTGCTGCCAACGCGCGCCTTGATGCATAAGGGATCCACTGTTGGACCCATGCCAGGCATCCGATTGGATACTTCCCACTCCTATGTGCATAGGGGCCAATACTTGTATTCCGCAAGCATTCATAGTACACATAGCTGATTCAGAGTGCATGCCAGTATACAAATTACTTGTGTTCAGCAAGCATTTATAGTATACATAGCTAGGGTTGCCACCTGTCAGGTTTTTTAACTGGCAATCTGGTTTTCAGGGTCCCTATCAGGTAATCCAGTTTTGGTCAGTGATAGTCAGGTTGTTGAGCCATTTTGAGTGCTCACATACCTTAGAAATAGATTTTGTCATATCATTCATTGTTTCAGTTGCGTTTCCAGGTTGCAAACAAGTTTTGTTGTCATTATAGCCTTTTCTTTGTAAAAGCAGTCAACCTGGGAGGTGTAAGGTACGGCCATTAAGATCACTGGCAGATACTTAATCTAATCTTTTCCACTCTGCATCTCAAAAGCAGAACAGCAGCAAAGCTGGACAAAAAGTCTGACCCTACTTTTTAGGCTTGTTCACACAGCCGACTGTGAGCAGTTGTCAGTGGCTTACAGCGGCCAGATCAGTACTCCTGCCCAGGTGTGAACACTACCGTTTGGGCACTTTTCCATTGTGTGGTGTTGCATCCATGTTCCCCCTTTCCCTGGGTTTGCGGAGTGGTGTAGGTGGTTTCCTGTGCCGTCTGAGCAACCAAACTACTTGCACCACTTAAAATTCCCTATTAAACCAACAGTGACCAGAACAGCAGTCAAAACACCGGAAAGGAAAAGAGCAGCAGCAAAACCGATGCCATGTGAACGCAGCACTCTAACGTTTTATTAATTTTTTTTTGAATGAATAAAAATGAGCCGCTGGGGCAAGGTGCAGCGTGAATGAACCTTTTGTAGCAGTAAAAGATTCAGTTATCTTCCACTTTTATTTGCTGGTAAACCTTTTCATCTCTAAAAGAATTTAAGTATTTTGAAATGTTTTCAATTAGTTTTTATAAAATAGTTGTTTCCTCCAGTAAAAAGTATGTTCACTTCTTTTGGCTTCAAAATAGTATTGTAGACATGAAAAGGAATTGGATCCAGGAAAGATATAAAGTACACATGTAACCCCCTTGTTCCCAGGGGTTACAAGCATCCCATTAGAGTTAGTGGTGGACAGGGAAGACATCTAGTGCTTTGCCAGTAAATGGATTTCACTGTGTGTCTCTCTCTCTCCGTTTCCTGTCTCAGCTGGGAGCTGGAGAGGTGATGTCACTTTAGAACTCTCGCATCAGCATAAGCCATGGCCAGTTGTTGTGAGTAGGGAATTTAGAGTTCTGTAGTCAGTTGCTGGCTGGTGTCTGCAGAGTGCAGTTGCAGTTCCAGCAGCAGCTCTAAAAGAGAGCTGCAGTGTTCCAGTTTTCTCACCCTAGTGGAGTACAGCATTTTCCAGCTTTGGCTAAGTGGTGGAAACCGTCTCCAGGGACTTCCCGTTCTTCATCCCAAGTGGGATGGAGCAGACTGCCAGGATGTTAGGGGCAATCCCCTGATCCTACCAGGACATTGTGAAGCTGCCTTGTATGACAACTTGTGAATACTTTTGTTTTGTCTGAGTCTGCCCAGGAGTACCTACATTTGAGGTGAATTTCTCTGACAAAGGGACCCTGTCACCTAAGACATTTAAAAGTTGGCTGTCCTCAGTGGAGTCCAGAATGTGACCATTCATGGTTGCAGAACTTTTACCTTTGACACTCCTGAGGTGTTTTGCTGATGTTAAGTGTGAAATACACTTCTAGAGAGCATCAACAGTAACTCTTGGTACAATGTGAGGTGTATTTTCCAGAGGGATGGCCGAGTATGAACTTGGAAACAAAAGGTGGGAGACCCCCATCTGGAGTTACCAGTTTACCACTCTGGGTTCTGAAGGGAACCTGTGTCTTTTCTGTCAGTGCATGTGGCCAGTGCCTGAAGAAATTCTACCCCAGTGAGTGGGGTTTTCTCCATTTCGAGCCTTTAGTGCTCCTACGTGGTCTGTGTGCCTCTTTTAATACTATCTATATGGGAAGTGTTCGAGTGCTGACTGGTATGTGCCAATTCCAGAGTAACTTGAGTGTTCACCTGTGGCTAATTCCACATTTTCTACATTTATCCTATGCCATATGGCACTTCCAAATATTGGCCTTGTGTGCCTTGTCGAGGGAATTTGCTTGGTGTGTTTTACCAGTGTCTATTTCCACATTTTCTACAGTCATCCTATGCTACATGTATATGGGAAATTTGGAGTTCTGTATCTCAGATGTCTGCATTGGCCGTGTGTGTAACTCTTAGGGGTCCATCTTTGCTTTGTGTGTTCCTACTTTGTTACGGAATAAAGCCACACTCTAGAATCCCAACCTGGTATGGACATTTATGTTACTGCTTCCGTGTGGAGTTACTTGGGTATCCCTGTCCAGAAGTGCAAACCTAGCATAGCCCTGAGCAAACATTTTCTCCCTGGGACCTGGGTTTTGGCCATGGTATTGGTCCCACTAGGTGTGTGCCTAGTAGCCGCACTTGATTTGTGTTTTATAATGTCTACTCCCATTTGCATATCCCACCTTGTCTATGGTGGCAATCAATGTAACCCCCACCCCTCTCTGTTCTCCTAGACTAGCGTTTTGTCTGTCTGGCAGTGTGGTAGCCCAAAACTGGACGGGAAGCTTTGCGCAGAAGAATCTGCCTAGGATAGTGCCATCCATGTGTGTCGCTGTGTGCCTGCTGTTACAGTGCTGCTGTGAGTTTGTGCCATCTTTACCAAGGGACTGTAAAGCCAGAATGTGTATGCCCTTGTCCTGCATCAAGAATGTTTTACAGAACTTTTAAATCTCAAGTTTTAATTGCCAAAAGTAATGTGGACTTTGGGAAACAGAGAGATAAATGTGCCCTGAAAGTTTCATGTTCTTTGTGTGTGATTTGGGGGAGTCGCTAAAGAAATATCCAAGTTCTGAGTGAGGAAATGGTCAAAAACGGTGCTCCCGCCGTGAAACTTCAGCCGAGGAAAAAAGTTCAGTTTGCAGTTTAAATTTTGCCCTGCTCGACGATCGCTGTGGAGGAAGAGAGCGAGGAGAGAGAGAGAGGCTCATTTGCATGGCATCGAGTGATTGAAGCGACTGCGATCAGTCCCACCCCTAGTCAGCTTCAGAGTGCAGCCCAGTGTTCAAGAAGGAGAAAGTGAGTGGTGTGCGAGTTGGTCAGCCAGGAGGAACCATCGAGGGGCTAGTGAACATTCTAAATCTGTAATTACAGACATTTTCTGTTAAAATTCGGGCTCAACCCGTTATCCAACTGACTGGGATGAAAGCGTGGCATTCATGGTAACAGTCAACGGGCTCGCCAGCCCGTTTCACCCAAGAGACCTTCCAGGATCATCTTTAGGCCAAGAAATTTCCATCAGAGAAAGCCAGCTACTGATTAAGTGAGTACCATTCAAAATATCTGTGCCTCAAACTTTTTAAATGCCAGCTGGATCTGTGTGTGAGCAGTGAGATTGTTTTGCAAAGAAGGACTGTGAGTTGGAGCACCAAACACAACAAACAAAAATTCTGAGCATAGACTGTGAGCATTTATAATGGATTCAGCAACAGTATAATGTTCTTAGCAAGTGAGAGACTGTGAGTTGTATATTAGGCTGCAACAGACAGGCGATCCTGTAAAGAAATACTGTGGCTTTCAAGTTCAAGTTCAAGTTTATTGCAGGAAAAACTCCATTGAGCAAGCTCATTCACAAGGAGGTCCTGAGGCACATACACATACAGTTCGCAATTACATAGACAGGAGATATAAAAATGTAGAACAACAAAGAAAAAAATATATATAATACAAGAGGTATACACAATAGAAGTCCTTATGCTATATATGCAGTACATTCCAGCTTTAACCTTACCCTAAATTATGCAACAATTATGCATCAAGTGATTTTAAGCATGTGTAAAAAAAATAGTTGATTTGTGTGCTAATCACAAAGTCTTGCAAAAAATCATATGATGTGCTGAGAGATGCAAACAGTGCAATCGATTACAGTTTGAGCAGAAATCAGTAGCAGACAGGTCGGATGCGCAGTTTTTTTGACTCAGAAACAGATTTGATGCCAGGGGAGTGCTGCCGCCACCATTACAGGGCAGGGCAGTAAATGTAGATGTAACACCAAGGTGACGCTATCCCAAGGGCTACTACCCCTGCCTGCTTGGCTAGTTAGCAGGTTAAGGGGCCTGAGTTCTGAAACTGGTGCCTCCACCTGGAGGTCAGGGTTGGTATTGGTCAAGCTAACCTGGGCACAGCCCTCCAGGACACTGTAACCCCCCCTCTTTCCTTACTAGTGGCCAGAACAATACACAATAATCACTTTCACAATACCCCTGATACACCAGACAAGTACCCACACTGTTTGCACTTACAACCAGGGCTTTCCTCTGGCCTGGCCCTGGGGATCCCCTGTAAAACAAGGTTATACACAGCAAATAACAGCGGTACAGTACTCTTGCACAAACTGGAACCACAGTCAGGGTAAATGCAAAAAAGAGTTAGATCTGATTTATTTAAGGGACTTGAACAAGGGAGGGGCGTAATCAGGTTAATGTGCTTAAAGGTTGTATCAATCAAACAGTTATGCATGCATTTCAGGGTCCATAATCAGTCACACACTCTGGGTACCCAGATGGAGAATGGTGGGCTAGCCAGGAATGTTGCAGCTGGTTGGGTCCCTGTGATGGAAGAAAACAACATGCACACAACACACACTATTTGTAATCCGGAGCAGGAGGGCTCAGTTCGTGAAAAGAAAACAACAAGACAATCAGATGACACACTTTTAGATTAGGCTGTTGTTGCAGGGTGCTACCCTGATGATTACTCACGATACCCAAGACTGGACAAAAATCGAGACAGCAGGTGGTTAATCTGGAGTGCCAGGAGAAGCAGGGCCCACACGAATCGCCGTGGTGTCGTTCCTGTTCAAGCGTGGAGCAGGGGGTTGATCCTCAGGCAGGTCTCTCGTCGATGGCTTTCTCTGTGCAGCGGGTAGTCTGGCTGGGCCAGTGTGGCGAAGCCCAGGCCAAATGGAGACAAATTTGGATACAGTCCGTTTTGAGCTGGATACAGCTTCCAGCAAGCAGAACACAGTTTACACAGTGGGGGACCAAATCACGACCCACTTTCAATACACAGCACATTTACATGTAAGGAAATTCTACGGCACCAGGCAAATCGCTCTCCGGTCACGATCACAAAGTCTCAGCACAAACCGGGATTTCAAAAGCAGCTGGAAATCCTGATAGACCAATCGCATTCAACAAAATCTTCGGTCTTCTTCAGGTTTGAACCTGGTAAAAAATCAGTGGCTTACTTCGTTCTCACAAACTTGGATTTAGTCCAAAATAATTCTCTTCTCTTCCTCTCAGGGGCAGCAGGCAGACATGCAGGCCAAAAACTCAGCCCTTTCACAGTTCTCCCATGCAAAACTACACAGAACTACTTGCCCAAATCACCTGAGCTGTTCTCATTTTACTTCCCAGCTCAGAACTGACTGAAACAGCAGGCAGCTTGGTGATTTCCCTCAGATCCAAAAGATTTGGTTGGCTGATATGTCTGTCAGTCACAACAAAGGCTCCTCCTTCAGGTGCAAAAAGGTGCCAAAAGCCCAAAACTACAATTTCTACAGATTTTTGCTCCAGACAACTCCTGTAGTCTGGCTCCATTTTAGGTCTCACCAGACTGATTGGTCCAATTCGGCAGTTCCGGGCAAAAATGGTGGAGATAAACAAAACGGTCCTTGATGCAAAGAAGGCAGGTTAGACAAACTACATTATTATTACTACTCTAATGAATGACCAGCCAACAGTTACATCTATTAACAGGGCTCCCTCTGCGCAATTAGCGATGGCAGAAACGGAGCGATTACCTGGCAGCCCGGGTGGGACTCGAGCATGACAACACTCAGCCCCCTCCCAGATTAATTATTACTGCAATCTAGGCAGCTCTTAAAGCGACAATACATAGAGGCTACACAGGCACTCTTTGGCAATAACGATTAACTGCTAAACGTAGGACACCAGCCTGGCAGTGAGCATTTAGGAAAAGCTCATGGAAGACTTTTCGGGAACCCCCATATGTAGGGGGGTTACACCCTTCTCTGCCTGGGAAAACTTGGCATCCGCATCAAGTCTGTACCATCATAACACTGAAAATGCAACATATACAAGACATTTATACCATCAGCATGCTATACAAGTACTATCTGATTCATCAATTGGCATAACTTGTTACTTTACTATACATTTCAATGTACTGCACCGTATCATTTCCATTCTGACAATATATTATGCATATTTCACACAGGTAAACTGAACATTACTATACAGACTCATGTAATAACTTCTTGTACTCTAAACAATGCAAGAGGGGGCCCTTCCCTGTCAGCTAACTTGGAGCTGGATGGGGCAGGGGCACCATGGTGAGAGGGCAGAACAAGTAACCTGGAATGGGCCGTCAAGCTCAATTTGGGCAGTGAGCTCTGAGAGACATAAACACATTTGTGGACTACATTGAGAGGCAAATCCACTGGCCTCCCGGGGGAATCGTAACTGAAGCGCATCACTGGCTTGACAGCTCGGCCAGTCTTTCTGGGGTGAACAACCACAGTCTCTGTACTTTCAGCAATGGTCTTGGAGCTTTCATCACTTGTGAGGGGTGCTTTTGCATGAAGGGGAATGTCCAAGCTGGGAGCACTCTCAGCTTCTTGTTCTCTAGGCTCTGGTTCCACAACACTTGACTCATTTTGTGAAGGTTCAGGCACAATCAGACTCTGAGGCGCTGAAAGGGGTCTGTCAGTACTCTCATACTGTTTCTCAGGTTCTGGTTTGTCACCAGAGAGACTCAAACCATCGACCCCTTCGGGCAAGTCACACAGTTCTACAAGACACAGTGAGTCCACGTCCTCAGACGTAAGGCTTGGCACTTCACTTTCAGGGAGCATTGGCTCCAAGGACAAAGCTCAGGGGGGAGTTAGACAGTCCAGAAGGCCCAGCTTCATCCCCACAATTAGTTATAGGATTTCCTCGAAACAGCTGACTCAGTTCATAAGAGGGGTAATAGGCATAGTCGCACTCACTTTCGTCAGAAGTGGACTGACAGTCACTATCATTCTGGGCCTGCTGCAGAGGAAACCTTAAATCTGTGACCACTGGGGTAGGTTGACTCTGTGTCTTTCTTGCAGCAGCATGAGCCCAGGGGGCTCATTTTCTGGGGGTTCAGCCTCAATCATGACTTGGCCGATAAGTAGCAAGTGGTTACGGTGCATGGTCTTGACAGCTTTGGAGTTGTTCTCTGTGCACACCTTGTACACAGGTAAATCATCCAACTTTCCAACTACTACATGGGGAAGATGGTGCCACCGATCAGCAATTTTGTGTTTTCCATGCAGTCCCAAATTGCATAACAACACATGGTCTCCAGGTCGAAGCTCTTGAGCCTTTACTTTTTTATCATGCCTCTCTTTATTGGCTAGATTTCTCTTGGCGGCCATTGTCTGGGCAAGTTGATAGGCATGGTTCAATTGAGCTTTCAGTTTTTGTACATATTGCAAGTAGTTTTCAGCTCGGATTCCATCTGGAGAGACCCCAAACAGACATCAACTGGCAGCTGGGTCTCTCTCCTGAACATGAGGCAGTAGGGGGAGAACCCAGTAGCATAATTTTTCATGCAATTGTATGCATGTACCAAGGTGCTAATCTGCTGGCTCCATTTATGCTTGTCTTTTGGGTGGAGGGTGCCCAGCATGTCTAGAAGGGTGCAGTTAAAACATTCTGGTTGAGGGTCTCCCTGCGGGTGATAGGGGGTGGTTCTTGACTTTCGCACCCCCCATAGAGCATTTCTTTGATTAGTCGACTTTCAAAGTCTCTGCCTGGTCAGAGTGGATCCGCTGGGGGGCACCATAGTGGACAACGAAATTTTCCACTAGCACCTTGGCCACGGTAGATGCCTTTTGATCTTTGGTGGGAAAAGCTTATGCATATCATGTGAATTGATCCGTAACCACCAACACATTGCCAGTGTTCCGCTGATCAGGTTCTAAACACAAGAAGTCTATGCAGACTAGTTCCATGGGAGTGCTGGTAGTAATATTAACACGGGGGCAGCCCTCTGAGGCAGGGCTTTTCATTGCAGGCAGCGACTACAAGTCTTTACATGGTGCTTAACATCGGCCCCCATTTTGGGCCAGTAAAACCGAGATCATACCAGGTCAAGGGTTCTGTCAATACTGAGTGCCCCATGTGATTGTGGAGGGACCTCAGTACCAAATCTTTAAAGGCCGTGGGCAGGACCAATTGTTGCTTGTCTACTTTGCCACTACGATCTACTGTCTCTCTATACAACAACTGATTGAGCAACTTCAATCTAGGGCCTTCTTTCAACAATAAAGCAGTTTGCAAGTCAGTGGAATGTAATTTAGACACATCTTTCCTGCACGCAGGGCATCAAGTGCTGGCTGAATCATAGGATCTTGGGATTGAGCCCACTGAATGCTGTCTTTGTCAAACTGAGATAGTGCACTAATATCTAGAGCAGAGATGTGGCAATAAGCAGCTGGTATGCAGGTGTCAGAAGGGCCCAAGCAATCTACTAAACAGTCCACTGTGTCCGCAGACATCTGTTCATCCCTATCAAACTTTTGGCACAATGCTTGAATATCAGGTTCAGACAGCCTGACCCAATCACTCTTGGAAGTGGGCCTTCGTGTTAGGGCATCAGCATCAATATTTTTCAGGCCCGGTCTGTATTCGACAGCATAATCATAGGTTGATAATGCAGAAAGCCACCGGTGCCCCTTGGCGTCTTTTTTTTTTTTCAATTCAACTTCTTTATTGGTTTTAAATTATAAACATAATAGTATTCATAACAGGTATGATACATAGATGCAATCATCCACTTAGTGTATATTATGGAAGGCCGATGAAAAGAGAAAGGAAACCCTCCCCCATCCCATTCTCCCTCCTGAAACCCCGGGTGTGCCAATACATATAGTACAATACTTGAAAGAAATATTTGGTACATAGAAATATCTTGAGATGCACTTGGAAAAATTAAATGTTAATAACCTCAGTGCAGATATAAGGTGTACAATTTGCCCCATTTTTTATCAAATGATGCCAGATTATTACAGGAGCCAGCAATCAAGCACTCTGTTCTGAAGTAGGCTGAGAGGTCATTTAGCCATTCATTATAGGAGATAGGTAATTGATCCAACCAGTGTTTAAGCACTAGTTTCTTTACCACCATGGAAATTAGTGCCATGTGATATTTCAGCAGTGGCGTCTAACTTAGCTGAAGTCTGTACATAGGTCAATGGGTTATTGTCAGTCTTCACCAATATCTTTGCCCCATAGAGGTATTCATGAAACTGGTCAAGGATGGCCCATTTTAGCACAAGGAACTCCAATTTATGCACAGGGTAGTTTTGTTCGGACGGGGTCAAGCTCCTACTGGCAAAAGCTACTGGTGTCAGGCCATCCTCATGGTCTGGATACAACACCGCTCCTAGACCCTGCAGACTAGCATTCGTATGCAGTACATAGGGTTTGGTGGGGTCAGCGTAGGCGAGGATGGGGGCGTGGGTGAGCTGGTATATGATCTCATGGAAGGCTGCTTCACAGTTGGGCATCCTGCTGGGCCCAAAGAGTTCACCTGGCCGGAAGTATACTTTTTCTGGTTCTTTAATGGACCCTTTTTTGTATTCACGATTGGTATGATAGTAACCCTGGGTAAGGTTCAAGAGTGGGCGAATCACCTTGGAATAGTCTTTTATGAACCTGTGGTAGTAGCCACAGAACCCCAGGAAACGTAGTTCTTTCAGATTGTAGGGCTGGGGCCAAGTAGTCAGTGCTTCAACCTTACTGGGATCAGTCTCTATCCCTTTTGTAGCTACTATGTGCCCCACATACTTCACTGAGGTTTGGAAAAACTGGCACTTGTCAATGGACAACTTGAGGCCGAAGTCTTCCTGTCAGTCTAGAACTTTAAACAGTTGGTTCTCATGCTCCTCTAAGGTGCTCCCAAACACAATGACATTGTCCAAGTACACCAGGCATTCCAGCAAATTCATATCTTCCACCACACATTCCATCAGTCGCTGAAAGGTGGCTGTGGCGCCTGATATCCCCGTGGCATCCTCAGAAACTCGCAGAACCCCAATGGACAGATGAAAGCTGTTTTCTTACGGTCTTCTGGGGCCATCGGGATCTGGTAATATCCACTGCAAAGATCCAACTCCGAAAACCATTTGCTCCCATTCAAGCCGTCCAGGGCATCTTGTATACGAGGCATAGGGTATTGATCTGGGGTAGTCCGCCGGTTCAGGGTTCGATAATCAACACACATCCTCACAGACCCATTCTTCTTATGCACAGCCACAATGGGAGAAGCATATGGGCTCCTGGATTCTTGTATCACGCCAGCCGTGAGCATTTCCTGCAGGTGTCTTCTCACATCATCTATGTCTGCTGGGGCTAGGCGTCGGGACCTCTCTCGAAATGGCCATTCATCGTGCAGGCGTATGTGATGCTCCGCACCCTGGACACATCCCACATCTCATTCCTTCCATGAAAACACTTGGTCTCTCTGGGCAAGTCACTTGCTAATTCTAACCTTCCATTCAGCTGGCGATGGGGAGTCACCAAAGTCAAACAAGTCTGGGGTCACTTTCTCCTTCTCACCAGGGTGCTTGTTGCTGGGCAATACTGCAGTGTCTGTGCAGTGTACCATAGCTAGGGTACACCCTCTGTTCACCTGGATCTCCCGATCTGACACATTATGAATCTGGACCATCACTCGTCGTGCATAGGCATGGGCATGAGCAGGCAAGATGCTGGGCTTGACCAGTAATCCACCTGGCACATCCAACATCAGCATTTTGTTTTTGACATCTTTCCGGAGGCGGACCTCCCCTTGGATGGTATACTGGGCATTAGGAGCCAGTACCATTGACTCGGGATCCTTCTTCCACACAGTCCCCACTGGTTCATCCTGGTCTACTTCCTCGAGTTTCTGTTGCAAATCATAGGCCCTCTTGATCAGAGCTGGAATTCTCAGGGCCCTCCCAGTCCGTCGCCCTTGTTTCTCATGACAGAGTTGCACCAGTCTCCCAAACATATGTGCATTTGTCCCAATTAACGGGGGACCCCACCATACAGTCCGGTGGGGGCACACACTAGGGCCAATGTCTCTACTCGCTCCTCTACACCAGTTACAGTTGCAGGAAAAGACAACCAGAGGCAGACATACCCTAGGCAGGGATAAGACTTGTCGCTCAGGCCCCACACATGTAGGCTTTCCAGGGATTGCAAAGGCACATCAGATAAGTGTTTTTCATACTAGTCCTTGAATACAATGGTCACTTATGACCCACTGTCAAGCACAGCTCAAGTATGAATACCATTCACAGTCACCGTAGTCTCCATTGAATGGCCCACTATTTTGGACCAGTCTGGAGAGGCAGTAGCAGAGGCCTGGACAGATGATTTAGCCACAGAGAAATTTGAGTTAGGGTTTCTCGAACCCTCACTGTGGTCATTTTGGGCACCCCTTGGCCATTGATTTGCTTTTCAGAGCTCCCCTTGGAGTCTGTTTACTACTCTTTCTAGGTCCTTCTGAGACTGGCATTCTCTTTTCATATGGCCAACCTTTCCATAGTTGTGACAAATGTTAGACTCCTGGGTCATCCTGGGAGAGAACATTGTATGAGGAACTGAAGCAGTAGTGAGAGATTGGGGTCTGGTATCTGCTTGCAGCAGTGAGAGTGGTGCAATGTGTCTTAACAGTTCCTTTAGAGTGGCAGTTAATCCGGTGATCTCAGCCTTGGAGCCACCCTCGGTAGCGGATGCCAGAGGGTGCACCCCCACCCCCATGGCAGTCACATCCTGAAAGGGACCAGAATCTTTTTCCATGGGGGAAACCCTTGCAGAGGCACCCATCTTCAATTCTCGGACTTCATTTAGTAGCTCCTCTTTCCAATACTGGGCCCAGGGTGGGAAGTCATTTGCATTCTCAGAGTGCTCGTTAAGTCCCGACTTTTGCCCCTGAGCCTCACTTGGCTGATCACTCTTGGTCACTTACGCAGCAGCAGCAGATGTGGGTGCAATTCCCCCATGGGGTCACCTTTGCTCAACCCCCTGAATTTCTTTCATTAGCTCGTCATAGAAGGGGGCGATTTCCAGTTGGGTGGCAAGGCCCAACTGAAGCAGTAATAATTCTGAAAATGGGGCAGACTTAAGGATCCGGTCCAGCCTAGTTCGACCTAATCCACTTGACGGCAAACTACCCTTTCTGAGGCACTCTTGTAGCAGCTTTTCAAGCCGAGGTACATACACAGACAATGGCTCCTCTGGGTATTGCTGAACATTTCTTACTCTCCACCACAGATCCTCATCTGAATCCGGGCTTCCATACACATTCTCCAATGTATCAAGATAGTCCTGTGCAGTTGCTTCGGGGTTATTGGCCTGCTTGGCATGGATGGTAGCCAGGGCAGGACCTCGGAGGCTGTCACTCAACCTCTTTCATTTCTCTGCTTCTGAGCATTGCCATTCAAGTACTAGAGGGGCAACATAGTCTATCCAGGTCTCTCAGTCATCCTCCCCCTGGGGGGGGTGTGGGGAGGGTGCCCGAGAAGATTCTCAGCCTCCGGTAGGAGTCATGACTAATGGCAGGTACAGATATAGGGGCCAGCATTGGCGCAGCACAGAAGGCGGGCAGTAACAGATGCTGGAGTGGAGGGGTGTTGGGTAGAACACCCTCAGGTGGCAGGAATAGTTTCTTAAAGTCCTCTACAGTTTTCCCTTCCTCCAGCAACAACTTAGCAAATTTCTCCTCAAAAGTCTCAGATAATGGTGGGAGCTCATCCTCCCCGGGGTCTTTACTGTCTTTTGTTATCACTCTCCAGGCAGCTGGAACCTCTTCTGGGGCAATAGTCTGTGGCACTTTAGAGCTGTCCACGAGGTCACTACACTCTACCAAGGCTATAAAAATTTGGGTGATCAAATCAACCTATTGATCCACCACCACAGGGTTTTTTAAACATTCAACTTTGGAGAGTTCTCCCTCTACAGTGTCTTTACAGGTACCCAGGGGAACATCCAGTATAAGTAGAGCATTTTGGGGGGTCAATCTCCTGCCCAGTACACCACCCCACCAACTGGTGTACAGCCATTTCTACTGGGGTAGCCATTAATCTTTAACAATAATTCATAATTTTTGGCCACTAGAAGGCACAAAATCCCAGCGGTGAAGCCTCAAGATGTAAAAAACCTAGGTGGCGCTATCCAGTATTTCTACACCTGCTTGGCTAATAGCAGGTTAAGGGGCCTGGTTCGAAACGGTGCTTTCCACCTGGAGGTCAGGGTTAGAAGTGGTCAAGCTAACCTGGGCACAGCCCTCCGGGACACTGTAACCCCCCTCTTTCCTTACTAGTAGCCGGAACAATATGCAATAATCACTTTCACAATACCCCTGATACACCACACAAGTACCCACACTGTTTGCACTTACCACCAGGGCTTTCCTCTGGCCTGGCCTTAGGGACCCCCTGTAAAACAAGGTTATACATAGCAAATAACAGCAGTACAGTACTCTTGCACAAACTGGAACCACAGTCAGGGTAAATGCAAAAAAAAGTTAGATCTGATTTATTTAAGGAACTTGAACAAGGGAGGGGCGTAATCAGGTTAATTTGCTTAAAGGCTGTATCAGTCAAACAGTTATGCATGCACTTCAGGGTCCATAAACAGTCACACACTCTGGGTATCCAGATGGAGAATGGTGGGCTTGCCAGGAATGTTGAAGCTGGTTGGGTCCCTGTGATAGAAGAAAACAGCATGCACAACACACACTATTTGTAATCCGGAGCCGGAGGGCTCAGTTCATGAAAAGAAAACAACAAGACAATCAGATGAGACACTTTTAGATTAGGCTATTGTTGCAGGGAGCTACCCTGATGATTACTCATGATACCTAAGACTGGACACAGGCTGGACGAAAATCGAGACAGCAGGTGGTTAATCTGGAGTGCCAGTAGAAGCAAGGCCCACACGAATCGCTGAGGTTTTGTTCCTGTTCAAGCGTGGAGCAGGGGGTTGATCCCCAGGCAGGTCTCTCGTTGATGGCTTTCTCTGTGCAGCAGGTAGTCTGGCTGGGCCAGTGTGGCAGGCCAAAAACTCAGCCCTTTCGCAGTTCTCCCATGTAAAACTACACAGAACTACTTGCCCAAATCACTTGAGCTGTTCTCATTTCACTTCCCAGCTCAGAACTGACTGAAACAGCAGGCAGCTTGGTGATTTCCCTCAGATCCAAAAGATTTGGTTGGCTGATCTGTCTGTCAGTCACAACAAAGGCTCCCCCTTCAGGTGCAAAAAGGCACCAAAAGTCCAAAACTACAATTCCTACAGATTTTTACTCCAGACAGCTCCTGTAGTCTGTCTCTATTTCAGGTCCCACCAGACTGATTGGTCCAATTCGGCAGTTCCGGGCAAAAATGGTAGGGATAAACAAAACAGTCCTTGCTGCAAAGAAGGCAAGTTAGACAAACTACATTATTATTACTATTCTAATGAATGATCAGCAAACAGTTACATCTATTAACAGGGCTCCCTCTGCACAATTAGCAATGGCAGAAATGGAGCGATTACCTGGCAGCCCGGGCAGGACTTGAGCATGACAACACTCAGCCCCCTCCCAGATTAATTATTACTGCAATCTAGGCAGCTCTTAAAGCAACAGTACATAGAGGCTACACAGACACTCTTTGGCAATAACTATTAACTGCTAAACACAGGACACCAGCCTGGCAGTGAGCATTTAGGCAAGCTCTTGGAAGACTTTTTGGGAACCCCCATTTGTAGGGGGGTTACATAAACACAGCAGCAGGGAGCCATTTTAAGAGACTGTTAAGAGTATCGTGAACCAGTAGTAATAACAGACTTTCATGTGTTTAAATTGCAGACATTGCTTTGGGAACATCTCGCTACCTGGATCGTGCCCGAGCTATGATAGCAGAGGAGGTGGCGAAACTAAAGGAAATAGAGCAAGTTTTCTATGGTGAAGGGTTGCCTCCACATGTTGCATTATCTAACTACCTTGTGAGAGTATGCTTAATGTGCTTCAAGGCTGGAAGGATGTGTTTTTAATACCTCATTGTTCGGGTTGCCTAGTGAAGTATGGTCTTTCCAAGGCACCACAAATTCGTCTGGCTCCCACCTGGACCAAAGTAGGAAACCCTACATGTAGCACCATACAGCACCAGGTTGAACCTGTTGGGGGAGGCCCCATCGAGTGTGGCACAGAGGAAGAAAGTGTGGATTTACTGCAAGGGTAGACATCTCATGATGTTTCCTCGCCTGTGTCTTGTATGGGCAGTGCAGAGGAAGGATCCGTGGACCCATGAAGAGAGGGTCCTATTCCTCATCTAGTAGGGGAGGACGAAGTTTGAGAAACTTTGGATTGGGAAGTGTCAACCTCCGTGCCCAGTGAGGAGTGGACTGTCCCTGGAGTAAGGATGACTGCTCACTCCTGGGCCCAGGTCCTAAGTTAGGAAGAGGAGGATGAGGATATGTATCTTCATGTTGAGGGTCCCAGTGAGTAGCCTCAAGCTCTTGCCTCAGAGGAGGCAGAGAGAGAAGATGGTGACTCCACTGCCCTGCCTGCAGAGATGGTCAGGGACAAGTTCTTTCATTCTTTAAGTATGTGGCACTGGATGAACCAGGACTGGCCACTCCCCAAGCCGTGCCAATGGCCGCATACTTATGAAGAGTAGTAACAAGGAGAGACTGGTTCATAGGAGTGCTGACGTCATATATGGGAGGTCCTTTCCTACCTTTCCTCATAAAGTCTGGGAGGAAATTGAGCAGAACAGGCAATCCTGGTTATTGGAGGAAACAAGCAAAAAATATGCATCCAGTTGCAACACTCTGTGTTAGAGACAGAGGCATCAGTGATACACTGAAATTCTGGAAATTGGGCAGGACATTGTTTATGGACACTGTGCGAATTGTGGACAAAGCAAGGAATGAGACAATCTTCCTGGACTAAGTCTCCATCACTCATTCACACTAGTGGGATAGCGCCGGAGGTGCTAGGACCAAGCGGGAGCCTAAAGTTTTCAGAAGGGTCGGCGCTGAGAGGACCACGCATGCACGGCACTGCGAGACTAGCTCACGCCTGTGTAGGCTATCTCGGCATCGACCTTCCAACCGCCTCAGTTCCTTTTCTCCCGCCGTCGAGTGCGCTTGGATGTCGACGTCGCTCATCTGCCAGAGTCGAAGTTTTCGTCTATACGACAACGGCTCTTAATGTTTTAATATTTTAAAGTAGTAATTTATTATTTTACGAACAAGAAGAAGATTTTGAAGAAGAAGAAAAAAGAAATTCTTTCCTGCCATCAACAGAGTCGTCCTTAGGCGGTAGCGGTGGTGTAGGAGGACTTCGTTTGAAAGTTTTATGGCAGAGGGGCTGTGTCCAGCACGCGCCTTAATTAACGAGGGGGGGTCTGACTACGGACAGTCCTGTGCTCGGGGGACAGTCCTCCAAAGCACAAATGTAATGGTTCCGGTAATCCGGCTCCACTTGACCTGGAGCTCCTCTTCCTCATTCGGGAAAGAAGAATCGGTGCCGCTCGAGGTTGCCCATTGGTATGTCTGCACGAGGATAGTTCATTTGGAGGGGCAATGGGCCCGAACCGACTTTGGTGGGTTCCTCTTGGCTCCGCTCCTAATGGCTGCTTTCTCGACTCCGAGCTCCATCTCTGTCCTCGCTGGAGCTCCGGTGAGCAGTTTCACCTTTGGGTCACTCCTATGTCGCAGGGGGTTCGACCTTCCAGTTTTCCAGGCTCTGTTCCTGATTTCAGGACCTCTGGGCCTCGGAGCCATTGGACCGGAGCCGGGTTGATTGTATCACGTATGGTGAGGTTCCCTCTGGGTGTCTTTGCCATCGTGTCGACCCCTCGTGCCTACCCCCCTCTCCCTTTTCCATGCAGGGGCCGGCACGGGCACCACCTTTTTCCTTCTTCCCTTTTCAGGATTTCCATTGGCATTTTCCTTCGGCACCGTGGCTCGGTGCCATGGTGATGCTGTGGCTCGGTGCCTTGGTGACGCGCTGTGCTCGGTGCCTTGGTTGGCGCCGAGCCTCGGGGCCTTGGTTGGCGCCATGCCTTAGTCGGCGCCGTGGGTTGGCACCGTCACACTGTGCGGCGCCATGGGTGCTCTCTTTGCTGCCACTGGTTGTCGGCGCCGTCAGTGGTGCCATACACCTGCAGGTGGCGCCGTGCTCCCGCGGGCAGTGCCGTTCACCCATGGGCGGCACTGGGCACCAGCGGGTGCCAGGGATGCCAGGGGTGGTGCCGGGAGCACCTGTGGGTGCCGCAGGTGATGCTGTGGGTGCCCATGGGTTCCATGGATGCTTCAAGTGCCATGGGTGCCACTGGTGCCTTGGGTACTGGGGTGACACCTGTGGGTGCCGCGGGTAGCACCACAGGTGCCTAAGGATGCCACTGGTGCCCTCAGGTGCCATGGGTGCCATTGGTGCCATTCTTGTCATGGGTGTCATGGGTGCCATTGGTGCCATGGGCATCGGTGCCCTCGAGTGCCATTGCTACATAGGTGCCGGGAGTACCTGTAGATACTGCCATGGATGCCCTTGGGTATCGCCCAGGTTGGCATAGACACTGCTTGGTGCCCTCCTGTGCCATGAGTGCTGCTGATGCCACACGGGTGCTAGTGGGTGCTGTATGACAGAATTAGTGACACATTTTTCCTTTCAGACTCCTTTCCACAGAACTTGTGGCGGGATGTTTACCGCAGAATGAACTCCTGTTCTGCGGATTATTTTTTCCACACATTTTAGTGAGTGGTGGTCTATGTGGGATCTTGTGTCATCCAGCGGTTTTCTGCTATGGAACTCTGCTGTACCATTCTGCCAGCGGAAACTCATTCTGCTCAGCACTTTCTCTGCTCCCTACATGGTACCAAGCTCCTCGACATCCTTCCTGATGGCAGAGTCTCTAGTGGCTCTGACCTAGACCTCTCTTGGAGATCCTTCTGGGGTAGAAGTGCATCTAGATGGGTCTTTCCCTGTCCTTCTGGTCAGTAACGCAGTGGACAGCTCATTTTATATACTGGAGGGCACATCATCTCTATCTTCAGAGTCCGTGATGGAAAATCCTTTCAGTAGTTCCTCAGTAACGGGGTCCACTATAGTATTTCAAACTGCGTCCATGGACCATACTCTTCTGCGTCTAGACTTTGTCAATCGTCAAGACAGTTACACTCTGTGGAACATTTTAATTTAATGGTCGGGGGCCACTCTGACTCTTCTGCTCCTTTGATAGGGGTATATAGCCCCCTTTTGATATTGCCTCTTCGGTGGCTTCTTTGGCACAGGTGGTTAACTTCTCTCCAGCTGTGATTGTTAGTCTGGTCATGATTTCAGTTTGGACACTCAGGCTCTTTCCACACTCAGATGGAGAACATCTTCGTCTTTTTGTATCAAGACAATCCTCAAAATAGCAGCCTGAGGACTAAAAAAAAAAAAAAAAAATATATCATATGGTTTTTATCACAGCACAGGGCCTAGCTGAAATTACCCGGTACCCCCCCCTTTTTGGGGGGGGATCTGGTCAGATTCCTCCTCAGCCCCTGAGGCGCTTGTCTCCGGGATACGGTAAAGAGTACCTGATTTCTTCTTCCCCTATGGGCAGTTCGATCCGGCGATGATATGGGTCATCTCTTTCTCTGAGATATTTCTCTCATTCAGAGACATTTCCTAGACCTAGGCGACTGCCCAGTCTGTTAATTCCTTTTCTTTTTATCAGGCTTTCTTCTCTTGAACAGAGCCTTACAACAGCAGAAGCGACTCTCCGCTGAGTCGGAACTCAGGTTCCTGCATCCTTGCTTGCTTAATTTAACAGGCGATTTCCTCCTTCTTGACGGATGGTCAAGTAGGTCCCTTTTTCTGAGGAAGCTTCTCAAATATTCATACCTTCGGTTCCTGCGCTCTGGTCCATGCTAGTCTCTCACTAAGCTATCCTCTTCAAGTGCGAGAGAGAGTGGTGATGTTTCTTTTTCAGCAAATGAATTAGAATCCTTTCCTACTCCTTTCAGGAAAGCCAGAATGGCTAGTGCCTCACCACATTGAGTCACTGCCTCTTTCAGTCACTTAAACAAATGGGTTAACCCTAACTTGGTCCTGCTGTGTCCCTCCTCGATGCACATCTGCCTCTATTGACCTTAGAGATCCAGTCCCTGTTTTTTTTCTGTCGGAATGTTTTTTTCTGCAGTGGACACATCCTCCTGTACACCTTTTTCTTTTCTTCCCTGAGTTCAGAGACTGCTGCTACAGTTGAAGATCCTGTGACTAAGTAGAGACCATTCTCCTTGATGAGCTAACCCCACCTGGACCCCCTTGCTCACCAAGGGGTTCAAGTGCTTCTGGACCTGTTGTTTACAGGTCAACCATACTGGATAGTGGGGGTTTCCATCTGCACTTTCCGGTCTACCCTGAACCAGTAGACTTTACCTCCGACTCTTTCAGTTCCTGAGGTCCCTTTATGTTATATTAGTACATGTCTTTGACATGATTAATTTTGGTCCTAGATCAAATTGTGAGGTCAGGTTCTTGCCGCTCTCCTAGAGTGGTTGCGGCTGTCTGGCAGACTTTCATTTTGTGCCCATTGTAGTCATCAGCAAGGTGACGAGTTACAACGCGAGCATTTATCTTGTAGGCACTATGTTATCGATGGTCTTACAAGACAGCTCTTTTTATTAACAGGACATTCCTTGGCTGTCCTTTCTGAGTGAACCCTATCTCCTACCACCTTGGTTTTAGCTTGGTACCCTCCCACTAGTGTGAATGAGTGATGGAGACTTAGTCCAGGAAGATATGGAAATTACGTACTTACCGTAATTATTGATCTTCTTGGACAGTCTCCATCACTTATTCACACGCCCAACCACCATCCCCTGGGTTCACTCGTTTTCTTTCCTGGTCTTCACGGTGCCGACCCTTCTGAAAACTTTAGGCTCCTGCTTGGTCCTACCGCCTCCGGTGCTATCCCACTAGTGTGAGTGAGTGATGGAGACTGTCCAAGAAGATCAATAATTATGGTAAGTACGTAATTTCCATTTCCACAACATCAGCTATGAATGCCCAAATGGGGTCATAGTTCTTGCACTTCACCCAGAGTGGTACTATCCTTAATGGTGCCACTCCCTGTGAATATGCCTATGCCTACCCCGAGGGAAGCAGAGCAGTGACAGCGAAGTGTCTGCCATCCAGCAGTAGCTGTATCCGAATGATGCCGCCAGACTGGTGTTCCAGGATTCAAGGTGCATCCAAGATTCGTCAGCCCAGCAGTGTGCCTTCCCAGTTTCATCGCCTAGCCTTCCAAGATGACCTCAGCCCACCTGTTTTCTTGATTCATCACCTGGTATGCCAGATGAAATCGGTCCAGCTGTTTTTTCTGTTCCATGGTTTGATTTTCTGAGATGACATCAGCCCAGCTGTTTTCCTGTTTCATCGCCTGTTTTTCCGGAGGACATCAAACCTGCTGTATCCGAATGATGCCGCCAGAGGGGGAGAATCTTCGGCTGAGGAAGTAGGTGATTTTGTTGTTCGGTCTTCAAGGAACTGGTAAAACCCATCTTTTCTATGTTTAACTGACTTTGCATTACACATTCCACACCTGGCAGACTTCCAAACTGTTTGAACTGTCCACAAAGACTCTCCCTTTTGGACTGCAGTGCTGAAGGATTATGTTTCAGCGGGCTCCAGCCCAGGAGAGACTCTTTCATGGACCTTGCCTTTGGGCCACAACATTCTGTCACTAGATGGGACATTTAGGGCATTCCATCCCCCAAAAAGTGTGTTGTGTAATGTCAGTGTTTTTCTACTTTTCTATAGAATATTTTTGAGATTCTTTAGTGTTTGATGTAGGGGTCATAACACTATGGTATGCAGATTTGGGGTGTTTTATTTGTGTTTTCTCTTTCAGGTCATCAAGATGAAGAAAGAAGAGAAGACCAGAAGAGGATTTGGGGAACTCATTGGGGGTTCCTCTGTGTTTTAGAGTTTTTAGGATATTGTGTAGTTGTTAACATGTGTTAACCATTGTTGTTTTCTTCCACAGGTGTATGTGTGGGGAATTGGGAGTTTAATGCTTTGTATAGTATTGTGCTCTGGTGTGTTTTGGTTTGCAGGTACCCTGAGTTAGGAGGAGGTTCCCCATTGGGTAGTTTGGATAGATAGGTTTTCCCTAGAGGGCTAGGGGGATAGACAGGTTGTGGTTCTGACCGGCTGGAGGGGCTGCAGCTCTGGTCTATTAGGGCATGTTTGGGCAGTTCTCCCAGAGCCACTGATTCTTCATAGTAAGATCATAGAGTAGGGGATGATGCGTCAGCTAATGGCCTCTGGGCCCTTAGTGTTGTCTGACTATGCCTGGCACATGGTAGGGGAGAAGGTAATGCGACCTCCCCGTAGGCAACACGTAGGGTAGGATGGTCTGGTGTTGGGTAAGAGAATGACATTGGACAGTCATTTCCTGACTAAGGGTGGGTGTAACCCCCCCTTGTTCCCAGGAGTTACAAGAATCCCATTAGAGTTAGTGGTAGGCATCTAGTGATTTGCCAGTAAATGGATTTCACTCTGTCTCTCTCTCTCTCTCTCTCTCTGTTTCTGGTCTCAGCTGGGAGCTGGAACTTTAGAACTCTCACAGCAGCATAAGACATGGCCAGTTGTTGTGAGTAGGGAATTTAGAGTTCTGTAGTCAGTTGTTGGCTGGAGTCGGCAGAATGCAGTTGCAGTTCCAGCAGCAGCTCTGAAAAAGAGCTGCAGTGTTCCAGTTTTCTCACCCTAGTGGAGTACAGCATTTTCCAGCTTTGGCTAAGTGGTGGAAACCATCTCCAGGGACTTCCTGTTCTTCATCCCAGGTGGGATGGAGCAGGCTGCCAGGATGTTAGGGGCAATCCCCTGATCCTACCAGTACATTGTGAAGCTGTCTTGTGTGACAACTTCTTGTGAATACTTTTGTTTTGTCTGAGTCTGCCCAGGAGTACCTGCATTTGAGGTGAATTTCTCTGACAAAAGGGACCCTGTCACCTAAGACATTTAAAAGTTGGCTGTCCTCAGTGGAGTCCAGTATGTGACCATCCATGTGAGCAGAACTTTTACCTTTGACACTACTGAGATGTTTTGCTGATGTTAAGTGTGAAATACATTTCTAGAGAGCATCAACAGTAACTTTTGGTACAATGTGAGGTGTATTTTCCAGAGGGATGGCCGAGTATGAACTTGGAAACAAAAGGTGGGAGACCCCATATCTGGAGTGACCAGTTTACTACTCTGGGTTCTGAAGGGCACCTGTGTCTTTTCTGTCAGTACATGTGGCCAGTGCCTGAAGAATTTCTACCCCAGTGAGTGGGGTTTTCTCCATTTTGAGCCTTTAGTGCTCCTATGTGGTCTGTGTGCCACTTTTAATCCTATGCTATATGGGAAGTGTTCGAGAGCTAGCCAGTATGTGCCAATTCTGGAGTAACTTGAGTGTTCACCTGTGGCTAGTTCCACATTTTCTACATTTATCCTATGCCACATGGGACTTTCAAGTACTGGCCATGTGTACCTAGTCGAGAGAATTTGCTTGGTGTGTTTTACCAGTGTCTAGTTCCACATTTTCTACAGTCATCCTGTGCTACATGTATATAGGAAATTTGGAGTTCTGTACCTCAGATGTCTGCATTGGCCATGTGTGTAACTCTTGAGGGTCCATCTTTGCTTTGTGTGTTCCTACTTTGTTATGGAATAAAGCCACACTCTAGAATCCCAACCTAGTATGGACATTTATGTTATTGCTTCCCGTATGGAGTTACTTGTGTACCCCTGTCCAGAAGTGCAAACCTAGCATAGCCCTGAGCAAACGTTTTCTTTCCAGGACCTGGGTTTTGGCCATGGTATTGGTCCCACCAGGTGTGTGCCTAGTAGCCGCACTTGGTTTGTGTTTTATAATGTCTACTCCATCTGCATATGTTTCTATCTGGAGTTATTTGTTTAGATACATGTTTATATTTTTCTTTTTTGTTTTTATTGATTTGTTCTGTGAATAGGTGCTTATCTATCTGTGCAGGGCCCAGATCCTTTGGGATTGGGCATCTTTTTAAATAAATTTTGCCTTGCCTTGCCTTGCATATCCCACCTTGTCTATGGTGGCAGTCAGTGTAATCCCCACCCCTCTCTGTTCCCCTAGACTATGGGAGGTGTGCCTGCTGGTTAAATAGTGGGCCACTGTGAGTGTGTGCGTGTGTGTGTGTGTGTGTGTGTGTGTGTGTGTGTGTGGGGGTTACACACATTATAGGAAACAAGCAATTTGTTTATCACATATAATTGTATACTATTTACAGTATTTCCCTGTCCCCCCTCCCCCCAACCCGATGATATCTGTAAATGAGATTTCCTTTATCCCTGCATGTTTACCTGGTAAAATAATTTCAGTGAATACATAAATAAATAAATAAATAACTGGGAAGAACCAAAAAAAAGCAAATTTGACAGGTACAGCATGTTAACATTTTTGTTGAACTGCTACTTTAAGTGTTGTCTCTTACTGTTCTGTTAAAGTCTTCACTGATCTAACAAATGACTTTTGAGGGGGAGCAATTAACGATTAGCCATGAAAAGGGGGTGGGGCTAGCGCGAAGTTTAGGGTGTGGTTTAGTGTCCGGTTTTTGCTCTTCCAAAGATGGCAACCCTATTAACATAGCTGATTCAGAGTGCATGCCAGTATACATATTACTTCTATTCAGCAAGCATTCATACTGTAGTTTCCACATAGTTACATGTTATCATGCTTTCAAAGCTAATAGTGGTTCAAATCTTAAATGGAGTGATTCCTTTGTCACTGCGTAATCAATATCTGCACCTTGGGACATAAGACAAACAGCTGAAGAGAACAATGTCAGATGGTGTTGTCACCTGGTGGGCTGTGGTACTAGTAATTATGGAGATATCAACATATATCTCAGTGTCCTCATGGATAAAATATTTTAAAAGCATATTTTATGACCCTTACTTTAGATCTCTTTAGATCTGGAAAGAGATAATAAGATTCCATCGAGTTTATGTTTTACCACTGAAGAGGTAGCAAAGGCTATGTTAGACTTTATTTTTAACGTGAGCGAATGCTCATTTGTAGGTTCCACATCAGTTACAAGAAACAATTGAACAGGTACATAGCATTAAATTACAAGGCATTACATTACAAGCAAGTACAAAATTGTACTGGTACAAAACAATATGTAACCCCCCTGCAAATGGGGGTTCCCAAAAGACTTCCAGGAGCTTGCTTGAATGCTCCAAGCCTGAATGGTGTTTGGCATTTAAGCCATTTATCAGTGAGTGTTTTTAGAGCCTCTGGTACTGTCTCTTTAAGAGCTGTCTGCTTGCAGACATAATTAGTTTATATGGGGGGACTGTGTGCTTCTCTGAGTACCACTCGAGCTGCTGCCAATTCACTTCATTTTGCAGTCACTAGGAGTGCAAAGGAACCTATCTGAAAGATGTAACTGTTTGCCAGAAATTATTTAGAGTAATAATGAAATTACAGTTTGTCTAACCTGCTTTCTTTGCAGTCAGAACTGTGTCTGCTAGTTCCCATTCTAGTTTTGAACTGCTGAACTGGACCAATCAGTGTGGTAAGCTAGCTCTAAAATGGTGCCTTGACGAATCAGAACTTGGACTCATAATCTGAGCCAGCCACAAGAGGATTGTATGGGCAGTGACTCTGGGAGATGTAGTTTAGACTTCAGTGCCTTTTGGACCAACAGCAGCAGTCTATTGTGAGTGACAGCCAATCCAGTCAAGAACTGGGAGGAACTCAAAGGAAGTGCCGGTTTTGTCGGTTGGAGTTTCAGTTGAGCTTTGGCAGTGAAGAAGGAAGGAGCCCTGTGCTTTTTCAGTGTGTAGTTTTAGTCAAAAACGTGTGTAAGGCCCAGAGTTCCGGTCTGCAGCTTGTGTAACAGCTTGTTAGGACTGAATCATCCTGTGAAAAGAATCAAAGGATCTCTGAAGAGTAGAAACCAGGCTCACCCTGTAGAAGACTGGAGGAATTGCTGAAAATTGCATTCGGTCTGTCAGGAACTGAATCTGCTGTGTGTTCTCCCGGTATTGTGCAGTAATTGCATCGGATACAGATGCAGCCTGCCTGGTATAGTGCTTTCTTTTATATGGATGTGTGAAGAGGTTTGTGTACCTCAAGTGAGCCCTGCTTACATTGAAGGACCCTATCTTATTTGGAGGTCGTGAGTACTAATTCAGGTCGCCCTGTTGAATTGCCACATTAAATCCAAATGGAATTACTGTACTGCTGACTGTTTAATTCTCCTTTTCTCTCGGTGAAAGGCCCCTACCAGCTGCCACGGTTTGACTAGCCACTAGGGCTTGGGTACCCAGGGACAGTAACTGATAGGATAGGCCTGTGCACAGAGCCATAGGTAGATTATTAGAGTGATAAGCTAATTAACCTGATTTCCCTGTCCTTGTTATATCCCCTAAATAAATCAGAGCTGCTTGTTTCAGCAAAGTTATACTGCCTGAGGTATTTGTCTATGTTAAAGTACTGTACTGTGATTGTTGCACTGTATCTCATTTCACAGGAGGTCCCAGTGCCGAACCAGACCTGGGGGTAAGTGTATACTGTGAAGGTAATTCTGATATATTGTGTGGGCCACTAGTGGGAAGAAAGGGGGGTTGCAGTGTCCCAGAGGGCTGTGACCAAGTTAGTTTAACTATTGCAAACCCTGACCTCTGGGTGGAGGCATCCGCCATTGGATCCAGGCCCCTCAACCTGTTAGTGGCAAATCGGGCAGGGGTAGTAGCCCCTGGGATAGCGCCATCTAGGGGTTACAAATACATTACAAGCTAGGTAGGCAATAAATTGGTGTGAATAACAAGCCTGGGATAGGATTTTGCTTAAGGTATAACATTTAGATAATGCTATGGCATTGTTGAGAAGGTGCCTGCATCAGAGAGTTAAGCATACTTGTGGGAGGAGAAACAATGTGGAGAACAGGCACAGCTGCAGCATAGTGAAGTGTATGCCTGCCTAATGGGTTAAGAACAGACTTAAGGAAGGTTGGAGACAATGGGGCTAGGAGAGCAGCAGACGGCGGGGCATGAGGGCAAGGACAGAGAGGGGAATGGGTGCCCCGTGGTGAGGGAAGGGGGGTAGATGGAGGATGGGACAATGAAGTGTTGTGAAGGTTGGTGCCCCTAGGATTAGGTGGAACACTAAGTGCTGCTGCTTTATGGTGGTCCAAATGTAGGAAAGTTGTTTTGGTCATCATCAATGGCCAACACAGTCACAGTTGTCATCTGTGGCAAGCTGCTGCCTGAGCTTACGCTTGAAAGCATCAATGGTTGTGGTATCGGAGATGGCTGAAGGAAGGGCATTGGTCCAGTGTGGTGCACGGTAGTAGAATGCATGTTGACCCTGCGCAGTTTGGCATCTAGGTTCACTGAAAATGTGGCTGTGGGTGCTTCTGGTCAGCCTGGCACTTACATGGCACGTGAGCAGACTCTGGACTCCTGGTGGCATCAGATTTAGTGTTATTTTTTTTGGCCAGTAGACAGTTATGGTACTTAACTCTGCTCTTCAGCTGGAACCACCCTGCCCGTGAATAGAGTTCACAGGTGTGTGTAAGGCTTGCAGCACCTGTGAGGAGTCGGCAGGCCTTATTAAGGGCCAGGGAGATGCGATGGAGTGCTGAGTCTGATGCAGAACCATAAAGTGCCAGGCCATAGTCAACAAGGGTAACAACTGAGCTGGTGATGGCCATGTTAAGTGCTTCATGTGCAAGGCTGTGATTGTGACGGTGGAGTATCCCAATTCTGGAACTGATGGCTTTGGCTGTGTTGTCTATATGCTGTGCATAGGACAGGGTGGAGTCAAGGGTGATACCCAGGTACTTAAAGTGCTGCACGAGGTTCAGCACATTGCCACTGTTGATCAGGATGGATAGTGGGAAGGTCCTGTGTTGCTGTGAGTGCTGGAGTAGATCATAGTCTTAGTTTTCTTATAGTTAAGGATTAGTCTGTGCTCCTTAAACCATGTTTCGGCAGCAGTAAATCCTAGCTGGAGGTCGTTTTGAAGTAGTTCGGGGTTGGGGTTGCAGGTGAAAATGACGGCATCATCAGCATACAATAGCATGTGATTGGTGCAAGAGCCTGGAAGTTTATTTAAGAAGATACTGAAGAGGAGGGATCCCAGTATTGATCCCTGGGGGACCCCTGAGCAGACAGGTTTGCTATCTGAGACAATGTCCCCAATCTTGACCCACTGTGAGCGATTGCTGAGATAGCTGTTAAACCATAGAACTGTATCAGAAGTGAGACCGGTGTCGGCTAGCTGTTCAAGGAGGAGTGTGTGGTGAACCGTATAAAAACTTTTGATAGGTCAATGAAGGTAGCCCCCACTAGCTGCCCTTGATCCAGGGCTTGGTGGATATAACCAGTGAATTCCAACAGAGCCGTGATAGTGCTGTGTCCCGCTCAGAACCCATATTGTTCCGGGTATAGGAGTTGGTGCATGTTCACGTATTCCACTAGCTGATCCGCCGCTATCTGTTCAAGTGCTTTGGAGAGCGGTGGGAGTATGGAGATCGGTCTGTAGTTGTTCTGTAGTGCTCGGTCTCCACTTTTATGAACTGGTGTTACAGAAGCTGACTTCCAGAGCTGGGGGAACTGAGAGTGGCGGAGGGATAGGTTGATGATGGTGGTCAGGGGGTTTAGTATTTCTGCAAGTGCCATAGTGATGAACTTAAGGTCCAGGGTGTCTCTACTGTGCCTCGATTTGCCGAGCACCTTCTCAAGGTACTTTCTAGCCTTGGTAGTGCTGACTTCTTTAAAGTAAAAAAGCGGACAGTTCCCCATAAGGGATTGATCACCTACTGGGTGTGTCTGGATTGGAGGGTCAAAGTAGTCTGCTGGGAGCACTTCACTTAGGTCCATGAAGGCAGGATTTAGAGCATTTGCTATTTGGAGTGTTTCCACTGTGGGTACATCATTGACCAGGAGCATGGAGGGGGCTGTTTTGGGATCCTTGCCAGTAATATCACTGAGGTTGGCCCAAAAAGATTTACTGCAGTTCCAGGAGTTGGAGAGAGCTTCCTTATAGTAGAAGCATTTTGCTTGACAGATAGCCTTTGTGCACTCGTTTCTAGATTTGTTATATAGTTGGATATTGGCAGCTGTACCATGTGCACGTGCTTTTATCCAGAGTTGGTCCTGAGCATTAAGTTGTAGCAGGAGCTCTGGTGTTATCCAGGGGTTGCAGGGAGCTTTAGATTTTATTGTTTTCACGGGGACATGTTTATCGCAAGTGGCGTCAAATTTTGTGATGAAGCATCCGCATGTCTATGTCGTTTGCTTTATGTAGGTCAAACCAGTCTAGGCCTTGAAGGCCCGCTTTGAGTTGTGGTAAGTGCCCTTTGAAAAGTACATGGCTGGTTATGGTTCTGGGCGGGGTGGGACTTTAAATCTAATAAAGCTCCGGGCCTTGATGGGATTGTGGATGTATAAAAAATTAACATGGAATTATTAGTTCCCGTTCTTATAAATATTTTTTAATAAATGTTTACAGGACCTATTTATTCTAAATGCATGGAAAAGAACATCATAATTCTTATTTATGTAACCCCCCCTGGCAAATGGGGGTTCTCAAAAGTCTTCCAGGAGCTTGCCTGAATGCTCCAAGTCTGGGCGGTGTTCGGCGTCTGAGCTGTTTAAATGTGGCTCCAAGTGAGTGGTATTTGAGCCTCCACGTACTGTCTCTTTAAGAGCTGTCTGCTTGCAGACTTAATTAGTTTGTATGGGGGGACTGTGTGTTCTAATGCCCGAATCCCGCCCGGGCTGCTGTCAATTCGCTCCGTTTCTGCCGTTGCTACATGTGCAGAGGGAGCCTTGTCGAAAGATACAACTGTTTGCCAGAAATCATTTAGAGTGACTGAGAAAATGTAGTTTGTCTAACCTGTCTTCATTTCAGCATGAACTGTTTCAGTGTAGCTCTTTCATTTTGGTCCTGAATAGCTTACTTGGACCAATCAGGATGATAGGGAGACCCTAAAATGGAGCCTGTGGACGAATCGGAACTCAGAATCTCAATTTTGAGCCAGCCACAAGGGGATTGTATGGGCAGTGACTCTGGGAAATGTAGTTTTAACCTTGGCGCCTTTTTCCACCAACAGAGGGACTCTTATTGTGAGTGACAGCCGAATCAGCCAACAGAATGGTGTGGAGCTAAAGGAAATGCCCTACTCTGTGACTGGAAAGATTAGATCAGTTGAGACTGTGAAGAGAGAAGGAACTCTGTGCTTCTGCGGTGTATAGTTTCGTGCAGGAAGCGCATGTGAGGCCCTGAGTTTCGTGCTCGGTCTGTCAGGAACTGAAGCTGCTGTGTGTGCTCCCAGGTATTTTGCAGTAATTGTGATTGGGATCGAGGAGCAGCCTGTCTGGTATAGTACTTTCCTTTTACATATGAATGTGCGTAGTGCTTGTGGGGAATCGCTGTTTCCAATCCCCTGTGCTGTGTGCTGTGTGTTGAAGCTGGAAGCAAACCCCAGCTTGTCTCAAACTAAATCTGTTTGCTATAAACTGCAGTGGGGTCCAGTCACAAGGACCTTGTCTCCATGCCCTGCTGTTTCTGACAATCCAGAAGAACATCCACCATCCGGTTCTCAGCTTGGGTATTGTGAGAACAAATCAGGGTATTCCCCTGCAGCCTGTTTTCAATCACAAGTGTGTCATCTAATTCTTGTTGTTTCTTTGCTTCATGGACTGAGCCATCAGGCTCCGGATTACAATTGGGTGTTGTGCATATATTTTCTTCTGCAGGGCCCTATCCATCTGCACCTGCCGGCCAACCCCGGGCAACGGACCTGGCTAGCCCCCCAACCTGGGTACCCAGAGTGTAACTTTTCAGACCCTGTATGTGTGTACAGTACTGTGATTTAACACCACCAATTAACCTGATTTCCCCCTCCCGTGTTTCTGTTCCCTAAATAAATCAGATTTGTTGTTGTTAAACTTTAAACTGTCTGAAGTGTCAGTACCTTCATGCCAAGCACTGTATTGGTTTGTGTATGCTGCTTAACCTTATTTTTGAGGGGGTCCTCAGAGACAAACCTGCGAGTCAGTCTCGAGGGTAAGTGGTACCTTGTGAATGAACAGTGTGTACATGTGGGGTATTGGTACTGTAACTCCTGTGCATCGTGTGGGCCATTAGAGGGAGTAGAAGGGGATCTCAGTGTCCCAGAGGGCTGTGACCAAACTAGACCAACCATTACAAACCCTGACCTCTGGGTGGAGGCACCCGCCATAGAACCTAGGCCCCTCAACCTGTCAGTAGTCAAGCAGGCAGGGGTAGTGTCCCTTGGGATAGCGCCACCTGAGGGTTACATTTATAAAAAAAGGAGATACTAGTGAACCCAAACTGTTCACCCTATTGGATACTATTTCAAGAATATTAATCATCCGAAAGTGTCTACAAAAATAGGTTACAGAGAATTCTGTTTTGTACACTTTCCAAGCTGGTTTTGGTAATACTTATTCAACCACAAATCATAGCTATATGCTCACCCTTCTGATTGAGAAATATATACTAGTAAAGAAACTGAAACTTTATACTGCTTTTATTGATTTTTTTGGTAGCATTTGACTCATTTGATAGAGCCATTTTGTGGACTAAACATCAAAGACTTTAACATATATCCTAATCTTCTGCTTTCCATTGTGCAACTTTACTCCCAAATATCAATGTACATTCAATATGTCTTTAAGGGTTATGTGACGATACCTTTTATCTAAAATGCATTGAGGAGGGCTGTCAACTTACCCCCCTCCCCATACACACACACAATTTAATGCTAATGAGAATAAAATCTTACTGAGTTTATACCAGACCTATTTTTATTCTTCTGATATAGTGAGTACAGGGTGCCCCAGTCTTGCCTAAACTGACATGGTTTTACTGTTGTTGTCCCCAGTGGGACTGCAATAGAGACTTACATTTTATTAATGCTACCTTTTCCTAGAACTTCATATTAATTTGGCAAAGATAAAAGTGGTAACTTTTGAAAGCAGAAGAGTTTAACATGATTTTGAAATGGGGCATGAACTTGTACTCATGTTTGAATATGTATATCTTGGGGTAATGTTTTCAAACAATAGTAAATGGTCCAGATACTTGGCTCAGCAAGCTAAGAAATGTAAGCAAAATAAATTGGCACTCCTGAAGTTTAATGCAAAATATGATGGGTTCTTCCTAATTCCAGCCATAGATAGAGGTCAAGTGACACTAAATCCTGTAGTGCTGTATGGGGATAAAGTTTGGGGAAGTGTCAGATGTTCAGACCAGGAAAAGACATTTCTGTGTTGTTCCACATTGTCAATGGGTAATCTTTACACATGGGTGTATATGCACCCTGACTAGGGATCACTAGTACAGCTGTGGCTTCAAGAAGCAGTGCCCTCTAACTTGGAGTGCTGGTATCCACTGTTTTCTGAGGCTCCAAGTTCCTCAGTCTACTGTATCAGTAGCAGGGGTTGGCAGCTTTCAGAGTGAACTGTCCACAGCAAGTATTCTCTTCATCATTTTCCTTCTTTTGTAGAGTAAATAGCAAAATAAATCATGTGACTTTAGCAGACGGGTTGCTAGGTTTCTGAGCAGCCCCTCTAAATTCAAATCATGCCCATTTTATTCTGAAAGGAGATTCCTCTAATTGAGAATCCTGATTCTCTCCATTACAGCTCCAGTTCTGGAGGTCTGAATGGGACATCAGGAAGCAGTGCCTAGTAGCTTGGAATGCTGGTGTCCTCTGTTTTCCAAGGCTCCAAGTTCCTCAGACTTCTGTATCAGTGGCAGAGATTTGCAGCTTTGAGACTGAGCTCTCTGCAGCAAGCATTCTCTTCATCATTTTTCTTGGTTTATACAAAGACAAATAAATTATGTGACCCCAGCAGACAGGGGTTGCCTAATTTCTAGGCAGCCCCTCCAAATTCAAATCATGTCTGTTTTATTCTGTGAGGAAACTCTTCTAATTAGCGAGCATGCTTCTCTCCATTACAGCTCCAGTTTTGGAGGCCTGAATTGGAGTTGGATACTTAAAGGGTGCAACATTAAAACTGTAGGCTAGCTAGATCTGCTTTTTGTTTAAACAAAAGCTCTGCCTTCTTATCTTCTTCTAGCAGGTTTGGTGCTTCAGGCAAGCAGTGTTTTGTATTTTCCAGTCAGCCTTCCCCCCACCCCATTGGGGTGAGGTTTGTGCTGTTTTGAATTTCCCTATAGTACTTGGCAAATATTTGGGGGAATTATGATCCCATCCGCTTTTTCTCCTCCTGTTTGGTTACCTAATTTGGTTTGACTGTTTGAGGCACTTGTGCATGATAGTATTTTGTTCTTTATGTCATGTATGAGAGGTGGTATGAGGTAGTGGTGGCAGTTTTCATAAGGCTTTTTTATTGAAAAAGAATCACAAGAAGAGTGTTTCTCCCATTCTGTTGAGGGCACCTGTGGTTGGGGCCACAGGTGCCTGACGAAACTGTTGTATGTTCTTTTCTTTTCCCAGTGACTTCCCTGTGCTTCAAACAACATGAAGTCTTGCTATATTATGACATATGCAGTATAACCCCAGGTTAGAACTGCTCCGGAGGTGAAAGAGTTAACTTCCATGCAGGTCATGAAATCTTGAGCGTGAGCTAGGTTGAACACTCTGTCTGTTGAAGCTCAAACTTAAACTGTCAGATTCTTTACTCCGCCTCACTGAACAGTCGCCTCCGGAGATTCCTCCTGCTGCTCAGTTTGTTTGTCGTTTTAAAGTGTAATTTCTCGTTTATTTTACCGAAATTTAACCGCAATCGCCGGTTCAAGCTCTGTCTGTGGTATTGTAAGTAATAGATAGGCTTATTTATTATTTTTTCTTCTGTGTGGAACTTGTAAACGTCTTTTTCGGTTCGGTTTGAACCGATCAGAGGGGTTTTAAAATTACTTTCTAGCCCTTTAGAGTGCGGTTCCCGGTTCTTATCGGTTCTAAAAAAAACGGATTTTATTACGGTTTTTTCCACGACCCGTGACACGGTTGGGAACCGATAAGAGAGTCTTGCTTGGTGGATTGCCATTAACGGGCAAGTTTTGGTTAGGCTGGCACTATGTCTGAGAAACCCAAAAGAAAAACCGGACCCACTGGGTTTCAGCACTGTGGCCTCTGTGGGGAAGCCTTTGCCAAGGCTGACCCAATCACCATTTGTGTATATTGTCTGGGGTTTGACCACCTCAATGCAGACTGCCAGATTTGTAAGAATTTTCCTGCTGCCACCGTGGAAAAAGAGTTGGTAGGCTCAGGGAAAGGGAGGCCAAAAAGTCCGCTGACCCGGATGGCCAGCCCGGTTCGGTTCCAACCGAACCTGAGGGAGTGCCCTCTGACCAGGGCGATGCTTCCTCGGGCAAACGAAGAGCCAGCTCTGAGGAGCCAGTTCCAACTAAAAGGGCTAGAAGATCAGCTAGTTTGGGGCCAAAAGTTCTTTCTCCAACTGCTGAGGAAATAGCCAAAGCTATTCAAATTGTCCAGTCTCTTTCCCCAGTTCCATCCGAACCGGCACCATTGGGCAAGCGCCAGTTCGGTCGGTTCCCTCGGTTCAAGATTATGATTTTGAAGATTTTTATGAACCAGGGAAGGGAGGAGGGGTACGAGGAGAGTGGAGTGTGATTTTGACAGTCTGGATTGCCCATTGAACCGGACGCCTCCAGACAGACCCTCAGGAGTATCCTCCCAGGCTATCTGAGTCCCTTTCATTTTTTTTACAAGAAAGTTGCTGACACTCTGCAACTCCCTGTTGAGGAAGCTGTTGATGATCAAGAAGAGCCTGATTTTGTGGAAATGATGGATATTCCAGAGTCTAGGAGACTGTCTATTCCCTTGCATAAATCTTTTAGGAAACAGACAGTAAACATTCTGAAAACTCCTCATTCTATCCTCCCTGTGGATAAAAGGATGTACAAGAGGTATGCTTTATCAGGCTCTGATACGGAGTTCCTTTCTTAGCAGTGCAGCCATGTGGGGGTAGTGCAGGCTGCAGCCTGTGACGAGGCTAATATTCCTCTAGCCTCTCACCCTCCTAAAAAGGATTCCAGGAGGATGGATGCCATGGCAAAAGCAGTACATGGCAGCATCTTTGTGACTAGACAGGCAAATTATATGATTTACGAGCTAGGTACTCAGAAACCAGGTGGGATACTGTCTTGGCCCTAGCAAAACAGGCCCTGAACAGCTTGCCAGGAGCTGGAGCAGGTGGTCATGGATGGTATTGAGGCATCCAAGGTGCATTTCATGCTGCTGTAGACTCTAATGATGTTTCATCTAGAGTTATGGCTACATCTGTGTCTCTTCGCAGAATGGCCTGGCTCAGATGTACTGCCCTGTCACAGGATACCCAGTCTAAGGCTATGGATTTTCCTGTTGTGGAAATTTCTGTTTGGGGAGCAGACAGAGAATTATATGAAGAAAATGGATGAGTATAGGACCACCTATAGGAGTGCACAGGCCAAAGAAAGGCAAGTCACTCCTCAAACGCAGCATGTCAGGAGCAGGGGCAGGCCTTTTCATAGGCCGTTTTACCAAGCCCAGGCCTCCTCTTCTGCTTATGCCCAGAGGGGGTTCTTTAGAGGAAGGGACAGAAGGGGCTCTAGTAAGCCTGCTTCTACCTCTCAACCCAAAGTCCCTGCAAAACAGGCTCCCTGATGGGGTAGCCAGGGCCGATTCTCCACTACCGGTAGGGGGCAGGCTGGCTTACTTTGTCCAGGACTGGAAGTCTTTAACATCAGACAAGTGGGTCCTGGAAGTAGTAAGCCAGGACTGGTTCTCAGCTTCAAAAATTTCCAAGATGAGAGCCAGATCTTTCCACCTGCAAACCCATCAGAGGCACTTGCCCTGAAGCAGAAGTTTCTTCCCTCCTGGCTCTCAGAGCCGTGGAAAGGGTCTACCCATACACCAGGGCAAAGGGTTGTACTCAGGTACTTCCTTACCCCAAAAGACAGGAGAATGGCTGCCCATTCTGGATCTCAGGTATTCTAAACAAGCACCTTTTAAAACCAAAGTTCAAAATGGTGACCCTGGGGATTATTTTACCCTCTCTAAGGCCAGGGACTGGCTAGCCTCCTGGACCTCAAGGATGCTTACTTCCATGTTCTCATCAGAAGCTCCCATCAAAAGTACCTCAGATTCGAACTGCCCTCAGGCCATTACCAGTTCAGAGCAATGCCCTTTGGCCTCTCCTCGGCTCCAAGGGTGTTCACAAAATGCCTGGCAGTAGCAGTTGCTCATTTAAGAAGGCAAAAGATTGCCATCTTTCCTTATCTGGACGACTGGCTCATTGTAGGCCAGCCTCCAGAACAGGTCAAACTCCATTTACAAGTAACCCAGCAGCTGCTTACATCTCTAGGTTTCCTTCTCAATCTTCCAAAGTCAGTTCTGGAGCCTGTCCAGCTTCTCACATTTATAGGCGCAGAACTGAACACAAAAGAAGCCAGAGCCTTCCTTCCTCTGGAGAGAGCAAGGACCCTGGTGTCTCTGGCCTCCTCTTTCACCCTGCAGGTCTCTCGACCAGCAAGGCATTTTCTACAGCTCCTGGGGCACATGGCTGCTTCTACAGCAGTAGTGCAGGGAGCGGAGATTTCAGATGAGGGACATTCAGTTCCATTTGGGAGCCTTTTGGTCTCAAAGGACGGATCCCCTAACCAAATTGATTCCAGTGACTCGAACCCTGATCCAGGCCCTTCAGTGGTGGCAGGATCAGAACAATCTGAGACAGGGGGTTCCCTTCACTCCCAAGTCTCATTCCTTGACCCTTACTACAGATGCATCCCTCTTGGGGTGGGGAGCTCACATGGGCGACCTTTCCACCCAAGGGCTGTGGTCCCCTCAGGAATCTCTGCTCCACATCAATTTGCTGGAGCTCAGAGCAGTTTCTCTAACACTCCAGGTTTTTTCCACATCTGTCCAGAACAAGGTAGTTCAGGTCAGAACAGACAATACCACTACAATGTGGTACATCAACAAGCAAGGGGGCACTCGGTCTACGGCCTTGTGCACCGAAGCAATGAAGTTGTGGTCTCTGAACGTCTCCCTTACAGCAGTTCACCTCCCAGGCAAGGACAATGTCCTAGCGGATGCTCTCAGCAGGATTTCCCATGGCCATCACGAATGGGCACTG
Organism: Neoceratodus forsteri; assembly: GCA_016271365.2. Lineage (NCBI taxonomy): Eukaryota > Metazoa > Chordata > Ceratodontiformes > Ceratodontidae > Neoceratodus > Neoceratodus forsteri. Next base: position 1,337,912,690 of record CM057458.1, on the reverse strand, counting down.
GATCCCCTAGTACTGGAGGTAATATTTGCCAGATGGGGCACTGCAACAGATCTCTTTGCAGCCCCAGACAATCTCCAACTTCCCTTTTTGCTGCAGGCCCCAGTGTTGGGCTCAGTCCTCTGGATGCTTTCCTTCAGTTGGGAAGGAAGTTTCTCATGCTTTCCCCTTCCCCTTCTTTTCAAAGTGCTAGTCATAATCAGATCTCAATTCTGCAAGATGATCCTGATTGCTCCAGATTGGGCCAGACAGCCCTGGTACCCACTCCTCATGTCCTTAGCAGTCCACCCTCCCCTATGTCTTCCCAGGAATCACAACCTGTTAACCTGTGTCCAGGGGAGAGTTTGGTATCCGAACCTCAAATCTCTCAATCTCAAGGCTTGGCTCTTGAAGAGTTAGAGTTTGCTGACCTACACCTTTCTCAAGGTGTATTGGATATCTTGAAGGCCTCTAGGAAGCCTTCCACCAGGGCTACCTATAATTCAAAATGGAAGAGATTTTCCATATGGTGTGCTGGTAAACATATTTCCCCAGAATCTGCTGGTGTGCCCACGATCCTGGATTATTTGGTGCATTTGAATTCCTTGGGTCTGAGACCAGCTACCCTAAAAGTGCACTTGGCAGCTGTGTCTGTCTTCTTGTCAGCAGGTAAGCCCTCTTCTTTATCAGCTCACCCTGTGTTCTCCAAGTTTTTTAAAGGGTTGCTTCACACCAATCCCCTGTTCAGGGATCCTGCCCCTGCTTGGGATCTTAATATTTGCATCGCTCAGCTTATGCAACCCCCTTTTGAGCCATTGTCTTCAGCAGAGCTGAAGTACTTGACTTGGAAAACTGTGTTTCTGGTAGCCATCACCTCTGCCAGGCGCATAAGTGAGCTACAAGCCTTGTCAGTGGAGCCTGATTTTATCTCCTTTCACAGAGATAAGGTAGTCCTCAGGACTAACAGAAAGTTTTTGCCTAAGGTGGTTTCAGACTTTCACCTTAATCAATCCATGTCTCTTCCTGTGTACTTCACTGACCATTCCTCCTCTGGTGAGAGGAGATTGCACAGTTTAGATGTCAAAAGAGCCCTTAGTTACTATATAGAACGTACCAAGGGTCACAGGTTCGAATCCCTCCAGTTGTTCCTCACTTATGGTGAGGTTGGTAAAGGGAAACCTGCCACTAATAGATCCATTGCCAGGTGGATTGTCTCTTGTATCCAATTCTGTTACGAAAAACTGGGTAAGGTTCCTCCCTCAGGCCTGAGGGCTCACTCTACCAGAGGTACAGCTGCGTTTCTGGCTGCTGCCAGGACATTCTTATCCTAGAGATATGTCAAGCAGCTACCTGGAAAACAGTTCACACTTTTACTAAGCATTACTCCTTGGATATCCAAGCTAGGAGTGATGCTCGATTTGGCACAGCTGTGCTTCAGAGCATATTTCCCAAGTAGGTTCTGTCCCTCCTCCATGGAGGTACTGCTGTGTAGTCTGCATATGTCATAATATAGCAAGACTTCATGTTGTTTGAAGAAAAAATTACTCACCTTAGTAATGTTGTTTCTTCTAATGGAGTCTTGCTATATTATGACCTCCCCAGCCTGCCCCTCTCAGAACCTCTGTTTTTGGGATGTGGGTGGGCAGTGCAATGTTGGCACTTCTTTGATGCCCACTTTATTTCACCCTTCTAGGGTGCTTAGGTGTTATGCTTAAATTTTCCTTCTTGAATCCCCTGACTTGAGTCTTTGTTTTGGGATCAAGAACAAAAAGGTGTTTTTGTAGTTAGTAGCCAGTGGCTAGTGTAGGTTTACGGCTTTCACACAGAACCTTAGTGAGTTTTTGCTCGTAAAGATCTGACAGTTTAAGTTTGAGCTTCAACAGACAGAGTGTTCAACCGAGCTCGCACTCAGGATTCCATGCCCTGCATGGAAGTTAACTCTTTCACCTCCGGAGCAGTTCTAACCTGGGGTTATACTGCATATGTCATAATATAGCAAGACTCCACTAGAAGAAACAACATTACTAAGATGAGTAATTTTTTCTCTCTGACCATTGAGAACACCAGCACCATTTTTTCACACTGCTCTCAACAGCTGGGCTTGTGCTTCACTCATACGCAGGATTCCTTACCCTAACATAGAGTATACCTACAGGCCACGTGGAACAGTTTCGTGGTGTTCCTGTGGTGCCCTGATGCCTGTTACATGACATCAGCATGCTCACGTTCTGCACATGCGCCCTACTCACCTCTCCCTTCTCTGAAAGGTCACTGTTGTGGTATCAAGGCTCCACTGTGCAGTGACTTAAGTGATGCCTTTTTCTTTGATTGTAGGCCCTCCTCTAAATATAACAGCCGGCATCCTTCCCTATTGTGGTCCTGCAGTGATGGTGCCTCAGAACATCAGTTGTAGATCTTCCTGGACATAAAGTCTCCACCAATCATTCACACTAATGGGAGTACTCCGGAGGCACTAGGACCCAGCAGGAGCCAAAGCTTTTCAGGATGGCCGGCGTCGAGATGGAGCCACAAGGGAGCGGCACCGTGAGCCTGGCTCATGCAGTGTAGACTATCTCGGCGTTGACCCTCCAACCACCTCAGTTCTTTTTTTCCCACCGTCGAGTACACTTCATTGACGACGATGCTCGTCTGCTGGGAATCAAACTTCAAATTAGCAGCTTAGTTTTCAGTTTTGTTTTGTATCTTATCATGAAAAGTACAGATTACATTTTAACTAATTTCATGTACAAGAAAGAAGTCTTCAGCCCTCTATTGACGGAGTCGATATGAGTGGGGCAGGTGACGTTAGGGAGATTTCACATGAAAGCTGTTCAGTCAGCCGGGCCGGGTGTGGTCCGCTGCCCTCTCTGGGGGGGGGGGGTCTGACAACAGATGGTCCAGTGCTTGGGATGGGCAGTCCCCTAAAGCACAAAAAGAAACTGTCCCATTCACGCACCATTCAGCCTCGAAGTTCTTCTTTTGGCCCATGGGTCAAGAAGAAACGGCATCACCTGCTGTTGCCCTCTGGTACGCCTGTGCAGACGGTCGGTTGTTGGGGTCAAGGGCCGGTCTCCGCCTCTTTTGGAGTCACCATTTTCTGTCTCTGGCAGCCAGCTTCTTCGACACCGGAGCACCTCTCTGCCTACTGGAGGGGCTTTCAATGAGCAGTTTCACCATTGGGCCGCTCTTATGGAGCAGTGGGCTCGGAGGTTGTCCCACCTGCCCAAACCGGCCAGTCCATCACCGAGGCCTTCAGGCCTGCCAGTTTCAGATTGGCAGGTGAGGCAGTTAGGACTCCCTGGTCATGCAGCGCCTTCTTCGGTGCCGTTGACTCCGCGCCTCGGTGTCTGTCCCCCTCACATGGCTGCGGCACAGGGGTCCACACCAATGCCTTTATCTCCAGGCATTTTTTATTCTTTACCTTCAAATTACAGTTCAGACTTCTGCGGTGGTGCCGCTGCCTGTGGTGCCGGCTTCTCCTGCACCGGGTCCTTTTCAGCGGCACGCGTGGTATCTGCGCCATCTGCAGCACCGCAAGTCCTGTCGGTGCCGTCCTCAGCATTGGGAGTGGTGTCGGCACCGTGTGTGGTGCCGTGCACCCTGTCAGCACCGTCAATGCCGTGCGCAGTGCCGCGCTTCCAGGCAGCACCAGGCGTGGCTCTGGTTTCTGTGTCTACACCATCTCTGTACTCCGTGCCACTGTCTTTGATGGCACCAGGGATGTGTATGGCGCCACATAGTTCCCAGCAGTTTTTGACCCCGAATTTGTCTCCTCCTCTTCTTCCTCCTAGTTTTCATTCCTTTCCTGTCTATGCAGTCCCCCCTGGACTGTCAGGAGATGATTTTGAGCCTGATCTGGATCTTCGGCTGGGTGATGATGTTGATGCCGATTCTGCTCTAGAAGCAGGGATCAGTCCTCCTGTAGAGCCTGTTGTTGATCTTTCCTTTAAGTCTCTGCTCAAGAATTTAAAGTCTACTCTTTCTCTCCAGACCATGGAAATCGATCCTGGGAAGCTTCTGCGCCTCCAGTATCTACATGTTCCGGAAATCCCTATGGATTTAACCCCTCCGGTACAGCCCTCTTTTGAGACTTTTTCCCAGATGGTGTGGAAGAATCCGGCTCTTATTCCCTCTGTGGCCAAGTCCATTGATAGGAAATATGCCCTTCCCAAGGATCACCCCATCTTGGCTTCACAAGCCTTTGCTGATGCCATAGTGGTTCTGGCAGAGAATGATAAGGCTGTCCTCCCTCAGGAATCCACAGCCCATCCTATAAACGAAGAATCTCACAAGATAGACACCTTGGGTAAGCAAGTCTTTGCTGCCTTAACCCTGGGCATGCGCATTGCTAGCTACCAGGGTTATTTTTCTCAATACGAGTATGTCCTTTGACATTCGCCCAAAGCAACGGTAGAAGCTCTGCCCGAGTCGGAGGTTAACTTAGAGCTACTACAGACCATAATTAGAGGTATCAAGTCCAATAATCAACAAATTAAAGCTGCAATGGATGCTTTTGATACTGCTTCCAGGGTGGCAGTGGCTGGCATTTGCACCCGTCACCATTCCTGGCTGCGTATTTCAGGCTTTACGAATGATGCCCAACAAAAAGTTATGGCTTTACCCTTCGATGGTATGTAACTGTTTGGGCCTCAGGTGGAGCAAACACTAGAGGCCGCACAGAAGACTAGGTCTGCCATTAAGACAGCTAGACCCTTGCCCGCTCCCTCTCGAGGAGGTGGGAACAAACGTCAGTTTCACAACCATCAATCCTTTCGTGGCAAAGGCAGGGGAGGTTTTAACAGAAACCAAACTCCTCAGCCACAAAAGAAAATGCAGTAGAAAGCACAGGGCCCCAGAGCGCCCAGTGCCACCTTCTGAGTTTCCGGCCCAGGTCCCACCTCAGCCGTCCGAGGGGGATTCTTCCTCAGTAGTAGCAGGAGGATGTCTGACTCAGTTCTATGACCACTGGAAATCTATAACATCAGACAAATGGGTCCTCAGGATAATCCGTGAGGGGTACTCACTCAATCTATCGGAAACCCTTCCGGATCATCCTCCCAAGTGGCAGTCCAGGCTGTCTGTGGCACAGTCAGACCTTCTTGCTTCCGAGATGCTAGGCCTTCTGAACAACAGGGCAGTAGAAGTAGTTCCACTGGATTAACGAAACACAGGTTTCTACTCCCATTACTTTCTGGTTCCAAAGAAAGCTGGTGGCATGTGCCCTATTCTCGATCTCAGAAAGTTAAACAAATTCCTCTACAAGGAGAAGTTCAAGATGATATCACTCAGTACCCTGCTACCTTTGATTCATCAACATGATTGGCTAGCCTTCCTGTACATGCAGGATGGCTACCAACACATTCTCACACACCTAAAGCATCACAAATACCTAAGGTTTGTGGCGTTGGGTCAACACTATCAATTCAGAGTCCTGCCCTTTGGGCTATCCTCGGCACCTCGAGTTTTTACAAAGTGCTGTGCAGTTCTTGCGGCGCATCTAAGGAAAATCGTAATCCAAGTATTCCCATATCTGGACAACTGGCTTCTAGCAAGCCCCTGCAGGAAAGAGACTCTGACTTTCTCACATCCATGGGAGTCCTGCTGAACCTCAAAAAGTCGCAGTTGCAGCCCTCCCAGAAGCTCCTCTTCATAGGAACCATTCTGGACACTTCCTGTGCAAAAGCTTTTCTTCCAGAGGACAGGAGTGATATCCTACAGATGGCCCACTTCATCAGAGAACACAACTCAGTTCAAGCTCTCTCGATGCAGCGGATGCTGGGTCTCTTGTCATCCTCGGTGTTCACTGCACCTTTGGCTCATCTCCGCATGAGAACCACTCAGTGGATGCTCAGTACTCAGTGGTCCCCAACCACTCACCCTCAGTCCTTTCTCATCAAGGTGACAGAACCTCTGAAGAGGTCCCTCACCTGGTGGTCTCAGGAGGACAACCTTCTGGAAGAGTATCCCTTCGCCCCTCTGGATCATCAGATCTCCATTACCACGAATGCATCCCTGATGGGTTGGGGAGCTCATTGCCAGGATCTCCACACCCAGGGCATGTGGACTCAGGACGAGTCTCAACTCCACATGAACATTCTGGAAATGAGGGCCATCCTCTATGCAGACCAGGCTTTGAAGGACATACTCTGTCACAAGACCATTCCCCATTCAAACGGACAACAAGGTAGTGATGTATTACATCAGCAAACAGGATGGTGCACATTCTTACCCATTATGCAGGGAAGCTATGAGAGTGTGGGAACGGTGCCTGGAGCACAGGGCTCTGGTTCAGGCGATCTATCTGCCAGGAGTATAAAACTAACTGGTGGACCGTCTCAGCAGAATGGAAGCAGATCCTCACGAGTGGTCTCTCGATTTAACCGTCGTTCAGTCACTCTTCGAAGAATGGGGAACTCCGGACGTGGACCTTTTTGCATCCTCACACAATCCAAAACTGCCTGTCTTCTGCTCCAGAAATCCAGGACCTGGCATTTTTTGTCAGGATGCATTCAGGCTGCAGTGGACAAAACACTTTTTGTACGCATTTCCTCCTCTTCCCCTAGTTCAGAGAGTACTGTTCAAACTGGAGGCACAGGGGAGGTAGAATGATTCTCATTGCCCCATTCTGGCTTTGTCAGATTTGGGTTCCACTGATCAACAGGCTGTCGGAAACCTCTCCGAAACCACTTCCCCTTCAGATGAACCTTCTGGCCCAGGGCCCAGTAGTTCATCCCAACCTGAGGTCTCTTCACCTCCATGCCTGGCTCCTGAGGAGAGAGAGGTGAACAGGATTAATATTTCTTGTAGAGTTTCTGATATTCTTTTAGCTGCACGCAAGCTGGCTACCAGAAAAACCTACACAGCTAAATGGAAGCGTTTCTCTATCTGGTGTACAAAATCCTCTTGGAATCCTTTTTTTTTTTTTTTTTTGTCCTCTACTGTATCTTACTGTGAAGGGGAACATCTTTTTTTCCAGCAGCATGTTAGAATCTCTGGCCAGGATGCTAATGGAGTTTTTACAGATTCCAAGTTTTCTCCTATATAGTAAATGGAAAGTATTCAGGTAAAATTAAGGGTATTTCTTCTTGATGCATGTTATTGTTAGTATGATGTGCAAGGACAAAAATTTGGCACACTTCTTGGTTAGGCATACAGTTTGTGCCAGGTGCAGCAGAATGCATTTCTATTAATCTCTATGGTATCTTGTAGACCATTGCTTCAGCAGTTGGGGAAGACTAAGTTTCATTTGGTTTTAAAAGCATCAAGGCATTATCTTAAGTATATTTATGACCTGATTCAGGATGCAGCGTCACTTGTTGGGACTCGTCATTCCACCATTTGATGTCGGCAGGTTGTTTTTATGTTATAGGTCCTGCAGCACGCCACGTTTTTGTTGTTCATAAAAAAAGTAAGGCTTGCCACAAGGTGCTTGAGTCATTTCTTACATGCAGTGATCCCCATTAAGTACTGTTTGCATATAATTAGAGACATGTAGGATTTTCATTTCCTCATTCTCTGATCTCTGAGGTAATGGTGGAGGGTACATTTGGCAATTTGATGGCAGGAGTGGCAAAGATGGAGTTACAGAACCCCTTAAAAATTAACTTGTGAACAGTGTTTTCCTAATTTGGCAGATTTTCAGGGCTTTCCTGGAAATTAAAAAAAAAAACACCAAAAATTGGCTCCTAAGTCTAAGGGATTCCACACAACAGGCACATCTAGATGTACCAGAGCATGGCCAGAATGCTCCATCTAAGTGGTTCACATCCCCTAATTTTCTTTCAAGGTATCCAAAGATGACGTAAATGCAGTAAGAGAATATATCAAAATATATGGAAGACAACTGTCCCATCTTAGCTATCTTTCTGAGCCACTGGATCTTTTGAGGACTTGCCTGTTACCGTGGTAGTAGGTGGCGGGGTGGCAACACATTTTACTCCTCTTTTCTATAGTTGTTGTAAGCCGACAAAAGATTCCACTATCATTCAGTGGCACCACTAATTGTTGGAGGGTTTCTTTCCAAGTGGCAGTCATGTGTGTTTGAGATTAGTTTGAATCATGTTTTGTTTTGTTTGTTTAAAAGCTCAAGCACAATTCTTGCACAAATCAAATAATACAAATGGTTGCTTTCATGTTTTACATGTCTTGTGTTTTTCCTTTGTAATTAATCTTGCAGCTGTACTTTTTAGCAGCTTTGATACAGAGACTAGACATGGAGTACAGGAGCCTTGATTCATGACTCTGGCATAATTCCAAGAAGTGGGAAGTAACCTGAGATTAGAATACACTGTTGCTCCATTTAGTAAATTGATAAACACAACCTCCCATGCTCTGGGGTACGGGAAGGAGGATACTTAGTGTACTTCATGTGATTTTGCATTTACCAGAACAGATTTTCTGCTGTAGGAGGTAATGGAGTCCTTTTGCCCCCAATTGTGGGTAATTTTAACATTTGTCAAGACAAGGCAGATTGTAGCCTAAATCCTTGAATACAGATAAACGTTCTTGCAGACACATATTGCAGCAGGCAATAGTGTGGATATGGAAGTATCTAGCATGTTTCATTTGCTGAAGAAGCCACATGCAGCTTTATAAGATTCTGCATGGTCTTGTTTGGTTCCTAGCTGAGAGAAGAGTTCCCTCTCCCTTCATCTTGAAGGGGAAAGGAATTTGTTTTTTTCTTTAATTATAGACCTTCACAAAGGAAACAGTATAAATGTTTAGCTTATAAGAAGGTGTTAAGTCCTACTTTACCTATTCAGAATAATGTCCATGACAGTATTTTTCTTCAGCAGATCCATGTGCTACCAGAAATACTGTTAGGGGAGCTATGTAGCTCTTGTTGCTCTGGCAGTCTTCTGTCTTAGCCTGGGATACAACTGACTTATGGAAATTCCCTGCAATTAACATTCTAGGATCTGCACCATACCCAGGATTTCCTGGGTTTAGGTTCAGCTCTTTAGATTTATTATGTTCTGTTTGTTTTCTTAGATGCTTTTCCCTGGAGCCTGACTTATTCAGTATGAAAGGAGTAACAAGTGTCTTCCACTCTGCATCCCCATTTATCGAAAGGGTATGCTATGGCCTCTCTACACTCTCTGCACTTCAGCATGGTGTCGAACCAACTGATACCCAGATGAGGTTACTAGTGGAAATCCATATGGAATTTCCCAATTGTTTGTCTCTGAAGCATCATACATAGCATCTTACAGTACATCTTCAGCTTCCTGTACCCAAGTTTTTATTTAGTCTTCACTCCTTGGGGGAAAGTTTAGAGGCAAATGCTAAGTTTCCCTTTTCAAATGTGGATTCTTGCAGCACACTCCATTCTCCCAGTTTGAGTCCTGTTCTGTTCAAAACCTAGGGCTGGGTATCTGAAGGTGTAAAATATGACAAACATTTACCTATAATGTTGTTTTTCCTTTTTTCTTCCTTTGTAGATAGAACCATACTTTAGGTTCACTCACAATGCTAAATATATCTCCCAGTCTTTTACTGGTCACAGCTCTGTCATTTGTCACAGCAACATTTCCCTCAGAACCAGCCAGAGGATGCTTCAGGTGAAGACTGGATATGATGTTTGATTAATCTAATGCAGTATGCAGTTTCGTTTCAGCATTTAGTACCTATCTGCTGATTTTTCATCTTTTCTGGGACCCATAGTGGGCTGCAGTCTTCCTAATCTGTAATTATTTCTTCCAGGTGGGGGTCACTTCCTCCATGGGTGATAGAACGATCTGTTAATGCTATTCAGATAGGCTCCTCTACATTTCATATGTCATTCAGAAAGCCTTCGGCAGTCTTGTTGAACAACTGGATCTGGTCTGAGGTTTCTCATGGATGCAAGAAAAAGCTTACAGACACTCTAAGGCCTCAGTGCCTTGGATTCCAGATTGTCCGCATTGTGGAATAGGCAAAGGATTAGTTTTCAGCACTTCTTCATGGACAAGTATTGGCTGTAGGGGCAACCCAGGGTTACCTAAATGATCCTCTTCTAGGCTCTGATTCAGAGGTTGTGTCGCGCAGATGACTACTCCAGATTTTGCTTTTATTTTCTTCAGTTCCTACCTGGGATTTGACCATAGAGCTCTGTGCACTTTGCATGACATCTCCTTTGGGATCCTCATCATCCGATCCCAAGGATTCACTCCAGTGCATGTGTTTTTATCATAGTTATGTTTTAAAATCTCAAGAGATTGGTGGAATTTCATCTCTTGGACAAGGCTTTGGTTCTGCCTGGGGCAGCAAGAAAGGCCAGAAGCTCCCAAGACTATCTTAGCAAAGCAGATCAGAGCATGCATATCAAAGGTATATGTGGCAGCCAAACTTGAAGCCACCAACTTTAATTAGAAACACATTTCACCAGGTCCCAAAGTTATGAGCAGAAAAGGCAATTCTGCTCCAACATGTTTCAAGATGGCATTGGGCCTTCCTGCTTTTCTTCTCAAAGCACCACTGGCTTGATGCACAAAGTTCATTTGATGATGAAAGGCGGAAGGTTTAGTAGGGAAATGAGGAGGCGCTACTTCACAGAGAGAGAGTGGTGGCAGGTTGGAACGCACTGCTGGAGCAGTTAATCACTCAAAGGACAGTGGATAGCTTTAAATGGAGTTGGGATAGAGTCAAGGGCAGAGTTAGTACAGACAAGAACACAACGGGCGGAAGGCCCAGGAAAGAGGAGGAAGGGAGAGGTTTGGGTGGGGGTGGGCTAGCTGCAGTGATATGAAACTAAGAGCTGTACAATCAGGCAGACTTGATAGACCTGTGGGCCTTTTTCTGCTGGCAATTTTGTATATTTGTATGATGCCGTATTTGGGCTCAAGGTGCTCCATACAGGTGTGGAAGGGGAATGGTAAAAATATTTTGTGCCTACAGGGTCTCATATGGACCAATATTCTCCCTCTCCTAGTTTTCCTTTTTGAATGGACACTGCCTTTTAGAATGTGTGTATCAAGATTACCCATTGACAATGTGGAGTGACACAGAAAGAAGAAATTCTATCAGACTAACTGTAATTGCTTTTTCTTTTAGCTCAAACGTTGTCAGTGGGACCAGACCTAAGAGATCTTATCTGTGTCAGTCTTCACCATTCTTCACCGGTGGGTTCTGACCAGAGGAGCAGGACCCCAAGGGAGCATTTTTTTTCTTTTGTAAAAGGGGAGGAGTCCTCAAGGCCGACGCACTGCATGGCGCTTATGGGTTGGCCAGTAACCAATGCTGACTCCTCCTCCATCCCAGTTCTGCTTCTGCCACTGTCGAGTGAACATGACCTCGTGTGTGAAGCATTTTTCTAGCTGCGTCATTGGGCCTAGTTCATTTGCTAGTTCATTCGTCCGTTCTAGTTCTGCTAAAAGCCACCCGTTCTCGGCGCCGTCGACCCAGTAAGACCTTTCCATTTAATTCTTTGGCACCAAGACCTTTTTGCTATTTACTGTTGGTTTTTTCATCCAATCATGTCTCGTCCAGGGGACAAGAAAAAAAAGACTTCGAAGGCAGGCCGGCCCCCGATGTGGTGGTGTCTCTGTGGCTGGCTTCATTCCATCTCAGATCAGCATGATTGGTGTTTGACCTGCCTGGGCCCTAACCACGATATGGACCGTTGCGACACCTGTTTTTCTATGGATCACAGAGTTCTAGAACACTGCACATTTAAAGTCGGACGTATGCTGCCGACTTTCCGAGGACAGGTGTGCACTAGGGACACCAGATGTAGGTCCCTTCCTCCGGGTCAACTCCCGGTTCTGTATGGACCGCATAGGAGGGGGCTTCCACCCGTTCTGGCCTCGCCTCGGCGGAAGCCCCTTTCATGGTGCAGGTGGCCTGGTCTGATTCCTCTGGGAGTCAGGCAGGAGGTACCATTTTGGCAGTCATCTCTTTGGAGGTGAAGGCTCCCCCAGCATCGTGGCCTGTGTCTGCCAGGCCTGGCCTGGTGGTTTCCTTGGCACCACTTCGGATTCCAGCACCGTGCACAGTGCCGGTGATAGGGGTGGCACTGTGGGCAGTGTGGGGCCAGCCTACGGTGGCAGGAACAGGGGGGGTTGCGAAGTTGTCTGGATCCGTGCCTCCTCCAGGGACAATGATGATTCAGAGGCAGATCCGGACTGGCTTCTGGATTCTTTGCAGTCCTCGGACTCCCCCCTCCCCCGAGCACTTTGGCATCTGTCCAACCCCCTCCTTCAGGTCTGGTGGTTTCTACCAGTGCCGGTGTTGGAACCGCTTATGGCGCCGATGGATCTTCCGGTGCCGGGGGCAGCACAGGAAGGTCTACCAGAGCCGGTGGTAACGCTGGACTCAGTGGAGGTGAACCCCCTGTTTTGGGCACCCAGGATGGGCCCACTTCTGGACCTGCTTGGTTGTCTCTGGCAGGGGAGAATGTTCCCTCATCTGCTAGCTCTCAGGAGTTGGCGGGTGAGGTTTAGCTTCCTTGGTTGGTCCTGAGGAAGAGGTCCCTTTCTGAGTCTGAGGGGTTGAGGGGACATCGTAAGGAGCAGCGTCCTGCCCTGGTAGCCCACAAGGATTCAGGTAGGAGCCACAGCACAGGCTCTGTCTTCTCCCCTGAGGTCTCCCCAGAGGGAATCTTGTCTTTCGAGGCTAGGGACTGCCCTTCTGGACCCACACAGCCCCAGTCACCTCGCAGGGTGGAATCCCATTCAGGGCTCAGTGCCGACCATTTCAGAATGGTTGAACGGCTGATGACTGCCTCAACTGACGGATCCTTCAAAGGTGTTGGTTCACCTGTTTGGTCTCCAAGCCATGACAGAGGTCATTCTCTTCCTCAGAGGCATTTGGACCCCCTCTGTCAACCCCTCCCCCTCTCCCGGGCCACTCTGGTCCTATGGGGCCTCTAACCTGGGAACAGTTTAGAGCCATGGATGCCCTATTCCTGGCCTACATTAGATCCATGGATGAGCAGATGTTTCACCACTCTCCCCCTGGGCAGCTGGTCTCTGACTTTCTGGACTCGTCACTTCCTCATCTTCCTCACACGAGGGAGAGGATCCTTCTGTTCACCTTTCCTTGGATGCTGACCAGACCAACTATCAGCACTTCCTTTCGGGGTTAGTCGACGAGCTGCACATATCTAGACTGGCAAAACGCAATCCTGAGTGGATGGTGCGCGCTTTTGAGGCGAGTACAGTGCAGGCAACCTAGTGGTATCTGCCTGGCCCTCCTCCTTTAGGGAGGTGTCGTACTGTGTTTGGCAGTGTCCATCAGCCCCTTCCCCCAGCCTCGATGGACTGCCAGCACAGGTATTGTGAACCCCAAGGATCTCTGGGAGACCTTCCTCACCCCTCTTCGGGCATGACATTCCTGGACACTCCCTCTGGGCATAGAAGCCCAAGATGTGACCGGCCCCTGGATGCAGCCTTCGTGGAGTTTGATTCCTGGGGGAGGAGAGTGTTTTCCTCAGCACATCTTTCTCTTTCCATCACAGCACACCAGGCCCATCATGCTGCCTACAACAGACACTTATGGTCTTTGCTAGGGCAAATCCTAGCATCCATGTCTGATACAGAGGCAACCAGACAAGCCGTTGCCCTCTCCTCACGTTGCCTGTAGCTTGTGAGGCACCAAGCAAGGGCACTGTATGACACCAGTGAGGTCATGTCGTGCGCAGGGACAGTGATCTGCATAAGGTGGATGGCATGGCTTCATCTATCCCAGTTATCACCCATGGCCCAGTGAAGGGTGATTGTCTCCTCCTTCCGGGGAACCCATCTTTTTTCCCCTCAGGGTGAGATGGAAACTTCAGGGGCGACTTCCTTCTCCCAAACCGAGCGAGACCCCGCCTCATCCTGACCAGTCCCAGGCCTAGTTAGGCCTGTAAGAGTCTCTCCGCTCCTGTGTCTCCACCATAGGAGTCTGAGGGACACTGTTCCCTCAGGAAGGTACCTGGTCCCCTTCAGGAGGCTTGGTAATCACCCACCATTGATGAATGGTGAAGATTGACACAGATAAGATATGAAAATTACATACCTACCGTAATTCTTGATCTTTCTGTGGATCTTCACCATTCATCACTGCTTCCCGCCCTCCTTCCCCACTACGGCCTCAGTTTCTGGGCAGTGCCTCCTCCCTGCTTGTCTTTCCCCAGTTGAGGCCAGTTGTGGGCTGGGTCCTGCTAGTGCCTCTGAACTCTCTACTCCTTCGAGTGAAGCAAAAGAGGTTTGCTGTTGGGGGAGAACAAGCAAGGACACTTGTCCTTTCAAATGGGGGCTCACTCGGGCTTTTTCATGCATCCCTGATAAGGACCCCCCCCTCCAGCTGGTTCGAACCATGGGGTCCTCCTCAGGTCTGTAGCTGTTGAAGGCCCAGGTGACCCCCTTAAATACTTCCTTCAGGAGCTGTAGCTCCCTCTTCTGTGCTGGTTGCAGCCATCCCTGTTCTATGCAGGGTCTCTCACGGGATGGTGAGACCATGTCTTAGAGATTTTCCTCCTAACACTCTTTTCCCTTCGATCTCAGGGGGATGTTCTGTCTGTGCATTCTGTTGAGGGGAATCCCTCTTCAAGTAGACCCTGCAGTAGCGTGGGTCTTGTCCCCGCCATAGGGATTTGTTAATGACAGGAGCAGGAGACACTTGCCCCCACTTTGTTTTCCTCCCGCTGTTGACCTGTCGATTTCAAGTCTGGTCCTGATTTGATCTGTCTTCTGGGCTGTCGCTCAGCTAGCCTTGCCCCCTGGGGTTTCTTCTCAAACCGGGGATGTTGTTTTCTGCTCCATCTCGGTGGGTTTGTTGAAAAAAAAAAAAAGCAAAAAAAACAATATGGCTGAAGACAGCGGTCTCCTTCTCCAGAGCCCCAGAGAGTCCTCCGAACCTCTTCAGGGGTGGCGTAATGTTTCCCTCTCCTCTCTTCCCTATCTTGCTCTCCCTCCCTTTTTCTATCCCTCACTTTCCTGCTCAGAGGTTGGGGGCCCCTGTCCCAGACCACTAGGTTACCTTTTCTGTCCTCTTAAGTTGGCTTTATTTCTTCTTCTGTTTATACCCTTTCCTTTTCCTGTCTCTCAGGCTCCGATGCCCCGACCCTCCTTTTTTCTCTTTCCTAGCCTCGCTCTCCAGCGTGCAGAACTGGAATGGAGGAGAGTCAGCAACACACACAACCCATGAGCACCACGCAGTGTGTTGACCTTGAGGGTGACGCGCCACAGCACCGACTCCTCCCCCTTTACAAAAAAGAAAAAATGCTCCCACGGGGTCATGCTCCTCCAGTCAGAATCCACCAGTGATGAATGGTGAAGATACACAGAAAGATTACGAATTATGGTAGGTACGTAGTTTTCATTTATTGTTACCCACCTGGAGAAAATTGTTTGCTATATATTTAACTAAGCAATTGGAGAATGTTAGAAAATAAGAATTACACTTTTAGTTCACTTTTATTGGCCACTAATAGGCAAGTATTTACTTCTTTAGCGTTGTTCTGTAAAACCACTTAATTATTTTCTATAAAAGAAACTTAATTGAAAGAAACATCTTTCAAGTCTTGAATCAGTCTGACACATATTGACTCAGTTATTAATTCATTTAGATTTTTTAGCTGCTGTGAAAAGTAGGAGGATGGTTTGTAAGAAAGGGGACTAAATAGAACATTGGCACCGTGAACATAGAAACATAGAATTTGACGGCGGATAAGGACCGCTTGGCCCACCCAGTCTGCCCATTTCCCTGCCTACTGGATAAGCTGCAGATCCTAGTTAACCAGCAGCCTACTTCTTCCTACCCCCATCCCCTAGAATTGCCTTATGACTGTCCCATGCATGCTTGAATTCCACCACTGTTTTTGACTCCATGACCTCCTCGGA
Source organism: Neoceratodus forsteri (assembly GCA_016271365.2). NCBI lineage: Eukaryota > Metazoa > Chordata > Ceratodontiformes > Ceratodontidae > Neoceratodus > Neoceratodus forsteri. Next base: position 1,337,896,911 of record CM057458.1, on the reverse strand, counting down.
AGGCCGCTCCATGCATCCACAACCTCTCTGTGAAAAATACTTCTTTAAATTACCTCTGAGCCGCCCCATCTTCAAATTGTGCCCCTTGTTCTTGCACACCTCTTTTTGAAAGATGCTACCCTCTTGGACTTTGTTGATTCCCTTGAGGTACTTGAAAGTTTCTGTCATGTCCCCTCTCCTCCTTTCCTCGAGGCTATACATATTAAGCTCCTTAGTCTCTCTTCATATGTCTTCTCCGCAGACCTTGCACCATTTTAGTTGCCCTCCTCTGGACAGCTTCCATCCTGTCTATGTCTTCATGGACTGGGTCTCCAGAACTGCACAGTACTCCAGATGGGGTCTGACCAGCTGTCTGTACAGAGGGATAATAACTTCCTGTTTTCTACTGGTGATGCCTCTCCCATGCATCCCAATATCCCCCAGCCCTCATTGCTGCCCTCTCACATTGCTTGCCCACCTTAGGTCATCTGATATGACTACCCCAGGTCCCTTTCCATTTTTGTTGTTGTTAGTATCTCACCCCCCATTGTGTACTCTTCCCCTGGGTTTTTGTTTCCCAGGTGCATTACCTTGCACTTCTTAGCATTGAATCTAAGCTGCCATACATTTGACCATTCCTCTAACCTTGCCAAGTCCCTTTTCATCCTTTCCACCCCACCTTGTGCATCAACTCTGTTGCAGATCTTTATGTCATCTGCAAAGAGACATACTATCCTTCCAGTCCCTCTGCAATGTCACTTATAAAGACATTGAAGAGGACTGGTCCTAATACTGAACCCTGTGGTACCCCATTAGTAACCCCCCTTTCATCAGAGTGGACTCCATTTACTATTACTCTCTGTGTCCTATTTTCCAGACAATTTTTTACCCAGGCTGTCATCTTGGGACCCACTCCCAGGCTAGCTAACTTGTATATTAATCTTTGTGTGGGACTGTGTCAAATGCCTTGCTAAAGTCTAGGTAGGCCATGTCCACAGCCCTCCCTGATCTACTACTTTGGTCACCCAGTCAAAGAAATCTATCAGATTTGTCTGGCATGACCTTCCTGCTGTGAATCCATGCTGCCTTGGGTCCTGTGCCCTCTGGCCTCTAGATACCGACAATTCTTTCCTTCAGAAGTGATTCCATCATTTTCCTACCACTGAGGTTAAACTAACCCCAAAATAGGTCTGTAGTTTCCTGCTTCTGCCTTGCTCCCACTTTTGTGAAGGGGAATCACATCTGCCCTCCTCCAGTCCTCGGGTACCACCCCATCCTCCCATGATTTGTTAAACAGGGTAGTCAGTGGTGTCACTAATTCTACCCTTAGTTCTTTTAGAATTCTGGGATGAATCCCATCAGGCCCCATTGCTTTGTCCACCTTCAGTTTTAAGAGTTCTTTCAGAACCCTTTCTTCTGTAAATGGGCTGGTATCAACTTCTGTATCTAGTGTGTTTCTACTGTTTGTTCTAGGTACCCCCCCCCCTTCCTTTGTAAATACTGAGCAAAAATATTTATTTAGTATCTCTGCCTTTTCACAGTCTCCCTCTGCCCACCCCCCTTTATTAAGCCCTCACTATCCCTCCCTTGGTCTTCCTTCGCCCCTGATGTACCTATAAAAGGTTTTATCCTTCTTAACTGAGTTGGCTATCTTTTCTCGGTTTGGGCCTTAGCTGTTCTGACTGCCTTCCCAACTTCCTTTTGCTTTAACTGATACAGTTCTTTGTCCTGCTCCTTCGGTGATTCCTTGTACTTCCTGAAAGCTTTCTTTTTCTCTTGAACCTTTACTGCCACTTCCTTTGAGAACCATAGTGGTTTCTTACATCGTTTAGTTTTGTTTATTTGCTTCACACAAAGGCTTGTTGCCTCTGTGATGGCAGTTTTTATTATTCCCCATTGTTCTTCCACCCCTCCTTCCTGCCCATTTGCTAGTGCATTCCTTAAGCACTTACCCATTTTGGCAAAGTCAGCCCTCCTAAAGTCCAGTACCTTTGCCTTTGTATGGCTTGACTCTATTGCTGTGTTTATTGTGAACCATACTGTTCGATGGTCGCTAGTTCCCAGATGGCTACTCACTTCTACATCTGTGATCCTCTCTCCATCTCCATTTGAGAGAACCAGGTCTAAGATTGCTCCCTCTCGAGTGGGCTCCAATACTAGTTGTCTAAGGCATGCCCCCTGTAGGGCATCTAGAATAACCCCACTCTTCGAAGTGGCTGCGGCAACTGCACTCCAGTTAACATCTGGCATATTCAGATCACCCATCAGCAATATCTCCCCTTTTTTTGCCATACTAAGTATACTTTCTATCATTTCCTTGTCCATTTCCTCCCCCTGAGAAGGGGGTCTGTATACAACCCCTGTGTGGATTGTGGTGCCATTGCCGGTCTCCAAATTTACCCACAGTGCTTCTCCTCCTCCCTGTTTCTCTTTTGTTCTGTTACTTTGATTCCTTCCCTTATGTAAAGAGCTACTCCTCCTCCTCTTTTACCGCTCTGTCTCTCCTGTAGATAGTGTATCCTGGTATGTTTAAGTCCCAGTCATGGTTTTTGTGAACCATGTTTCTGTGACTGCCACAATATCCAGATGTTCCTCCTCCATCAAGGCCACTAATTCAGGAAGCTTGTTACTCAGACTACGTGCGTTGGTACTCATTGCTTTCCATTTTTTGATGGCTTTACTTTCTGTTGCAGCATCCCCCACTGACCTTTCTACCTCGGTCTTTTTCCCATTTAGTACCCTGTTTTGTAGGGAGAGGCTGGGATTTTCCTGCTGCTTATCAGTGCCTCCCCCCTTGACTAGTTTAAAAGCTTGCCAATGAAGCATTTAAACCGATTGTTTAAAAGACTTGTTCCCTTCCTGGACAGATGCATACCATCCTGCCAGTATAGGCTGGTGTCCCTCCAGGTGGAACCCCAGTCCCCAATGAAGCCAAACCCCTGTGCTCCACACCATTTTTTCAACCACTCATTTTAAACGGCATGGTGCAAAGTACCCTTGCCTCACTCATGCCATTTACAGGCAGCACCTCTGAGAAGGATACTGTGTGTGCTACTTGTCTTAGGCCCCTCCCCAGTTCTACAAAGTCCTTCTGCACTGCTCTAATCTCATGTTGAGCCAAGTCATTTGTCCCTAGGTGGACAATGACATCCAGCTCAGACTCCGTGCAGCTGTTCTCGTGATCCTGAGGATGCGTTTCTGTCCCTACAAGCCATGGCACCAGGCAGGCACTTTACTTCAGTTTTCCCTGCTCCCCCAGTTCTATCCCCTAATAATTGAGTCCCCACCAGGAGGCTTCCTTTCCTTGTGGCATCCTCTGCCTCCCTTCCTGTGGGCCTCCCTTGTGACAGGTGTCCTCAGCCTCCTTAATCTCCTCTGTGGGTGCATCCATGGGAGATGTTCCCCCAGAATGGTGTATGGATTGTGGAGTGGAACAACTGACTGGGTGTGCCTCTGTTCCACCATCCTCACCCTCCCTGAGCCCACTGTGGTCCAACTGCTGTGCTTTCTTTGCAACCTCTGAGGTAGTGGTGGTGGCTCTGGTGCTCCCTGGATGGGGGGGTTCCCTTCCTACCATCCAGTCTGGCCTGGGGGAAGGTTCCCTTACTGCTGTCCAGTGTGGCCTGAAGACGGGCAACTTCCTCCCTCAGGGCAGAGAGTTGTCTGCAAATAGGGCAGCATCTCAGCCTCCAGAAAGACTCCCGGAGGACTGCTGCCCCACAGCCATTACATTGCACTACTCCCCACATGTCTATGTACTTTTTTTTTTTGTGTGTGTGCGTGCTTGTGGGTGTGATTGGTTTGTTTATATAGAAATATGTATATATATTATACAATGTGTATGTGTATATTTTCAGTGCTGTGTGCTAGAGAGGATATGACATTGATATGCACCTTGCACTCTTGAGGAAATTATGTCAGAACCCCAGGTATAAAGGAACTATTTCCAGGGGTGGGTGGGGTGAGGGGTGGGAAGGGGTTGGGCCTAACTGTGCCCTCACAAAACAATCAGCTAAGAGCTCTGACCCACCGCTGCGATGAGTGCCTTCCTGTCTGCAAGATACTATACACAACAATTTGACAAGAGAAAATCCCCTGCTAATCAAACAGAGAAAAATCCAGATATCCAAGTCAGACACAGGTAAACCTCCCCAGCCCCAAAACAGCCTGGTGGTTTGTGCTCTGAAAGCAGTCAGCCCCAAAATAAGTCAGCTGTGCTTTGAACTCTTCCTGCACTGAAAATCTTAAGAATTGTAACAAGACTGTCTTTTCCTGATAATTGTAAATTCCTTATTTCACCTTTCAGTTAGAAGCAGCCTCCACCTGCAGTATATCTGCTACAAACCAAAGACAATTGAAAGGTTCCCCTCCCTCTGTTGTGAGCACAACTCGCTTTCTTGCAAATCCTATGTTCAGTATTGCAGCTCCCAACAAGAGATAGTTTGACTAGGAAAAATATTAGCTGTTCAGCTAAGTTCCATAATGTGATCATTTGTCCTGATAGTGCTGTCCTCCTAAGTATATGTCATTAATTGAAAAGTTCTATTTTGGCCTTGACTGTCTATATTATTTATACTGCCTTGTCTGGCTATTTTTGCATGCTATTTATTTATATGATTGTTTGTCTGTCTATTTTTGTATAGTATTTTAAACATTGTCATGATGTAAATGTGAGTCAATAAAGAATGATCTTGAATTTGAGTGGGGATTACATATCTTTATTAAATACATAATGCTCTTAAAAAAAATTAAAAAGAAAACAAGCCACAAAATAACAAATAGGGGTCTATCGGAGGCAAAGAACCCTACCCATATAGCTTGTAATTTTTAAGCAACATTTTAAAATATTTTTTACCCAAGAAAGTAAGTCGATTTTAGGCTGGCTCCCCAGCAATTTTAATTATGCAACACTTTCCAGCTGGGCTACAAGAGCTAGGAGTGTGTGTTGGGTAAGAGCTAGGGGACTTCACAAGGAAGAGTTCAACTGATTCTTTCGTTGTCCCTTCCCTTTTTCCTGCTCTGACTATATTGCACTTAAGAGGGTCCATAGCAGTATTTCAGATGTTGCACCTAATACTGGTGGATTACATTTGGAAATACTTCAGTGGCATTCAGCAGTTCCACAACTCTAAACACCCTGAACAAGCTACTTCAGTTTGCATGCAGGTCTTCTGGACATGGCCCCATTTGAATAGTAAAGGCACTGCATGCATCCTTTTTGCTGGTTAATGTGATAGGTCTTCTGTTGGCACCCTTTGCAAACTGTATGAGAGGCCTTTCGGCACCATGCATTTCTGCTTAAAGTTGAACCAGCATAATATTCTGTGGTGATTTGCATATGCAGCCCATGATGCTTTGCATTGTGGGGGTATGTGTGATTTTGTATTTCTTTGAAACTTGGCTTCCCGGCCAAATGCCCTTTGGGGTAATCATTGCCTCAGTGTTTGCGCACAGAGGTTCTTTGTCTTTTAATGTGATATGTTATCAATAACTGTCTCATACCTGAGAAAATACCTCAGATTGCTCAACTCTGAAGAAGGGCTTAGATGATTTCTTGCTGCATCATGTTTTTCTTCTACTACGTGAATTAGAACAGCTGATTTTTTATATTTTTTTTTTCCTTTCTTACAGGAAGAAAGCATATCAGAGGCAACTAAAGAAAGAGAAAAAATTAAGAAGAAAAAGCAGGCCAATCATGGAGGGGTGTTTGTGAGACGTACCAAATAAAAGGTCCAGTTCACTGGTGGCTGAAGGAAAAAATATTTGGACATTTAAAATGACTTCTAAATCATTAGAAGGATCGCTAAGGAGCAGTTGATTCGTTTTATTTAAAAAATGGCAAAAGTATAAACATCTCTACAACCATGCACAGTGCATTGCTTTGAGTCAGTTTGAACAGTTCAGAAGTACAGAAATGTACTGCTTAACACAGTGGCCCATGTCAGCCAAGAGCTGTGCACCCTGCTTTCCTCATTGGTGTACATGTTTCTTTTCTAGACTGTAGTTTTTCATTGATTCAGCATTTTCTATTAAAAGTTAAAAGGGGCATTGAGATGTCCCTGATGGTGTGAATGCTATTTTGTGCAAGTCTTGGCATAAGGACCACAGAGCAAAGTTGAGACACATCTCATTGTCCCTATTAACTTATAAATCACAGATGAAAATAAAGACACACATTTTACTTCACAATTGAAGATTTTATGTATAACAATGTATTTGATTATTTGAATCTCCACTCTCAAAGCTGGAGGATGGATGACCCAACAGTCTATGAGAGCCCTGCAATACCTTGCACTTTCCTCTCACATTTCCCTGACTAGTCATCATGCCCCCCGCACTCAGTGCCCCCTACTCTCCTTCTGGATGTCTGATTATCGTCTTTTACCTGACAATGCCATCTAGGCTGCTACTTTTACTTGAATTATCCTTGTGTTAAAATCATCTCTGTTACCAATTTACAATGTATTTTGTCTATGTTTAATTAACGTAGCTAGATACTCCTAAACTCACAATGTATGTATTCCCACCCTTTACAACATGGAACCTTTGTAAAAGAGCAGTCTCTTGCTCAAAGGTATTGTAATCCAAGACTGAATAAATAAAATAAATAAAAATAAATACCAAATAAGAGAGACAGTGAATGTCTCAAATCGTCCCTCTGACTGGCTGGTGGATCTTAAGTGAATTATATACCTCACCTGGATGATCAGTTATGGTCAGGTAAGGCTTGCTCATCAATTTTACCCCCCCAACAAAAATTCAATGATAAAATATCAGTTATCTGGCTGACGCTGAAATCCCTCCCAAGTATACCTCTCTTTACTTGAAGAAGTGATACAGTAGCCTCCCCTGATAAATGGAACAAATAAGACTTTGACTAAACTTGATGTGACCTATCATAAAAATGCTAGATTCATGTTAAGGTGTGGTTTGTACACTCATCACTGTGCACTGTACCAGAAACTGACCTGGAACTCATTACAAAACAAAAGGAATAGAGCCTGGTCCATTCTGCTTTTTAAAATAATTAAAACGGAACAACCCCAGTGACTAATAAAATCATTAGACTGGACTAAACATAAATTTTGTGTGAGGAAAAGAAACACATTGCAGATACCTAAAGCTAGAAACAAGTTCAGAGTAATGACCTTTAGATATCATTCTGCAATTACTTGGAACAATTTTCCAAATTACCTGAGGGATTTGAACATGTCTGTAGATTCATTTAAATCCAAACTGAATCAGATTTTTATACATGAATGTAAATATTAGAGATCTTACTTCGAGAGGGTTCCTGCAGTAGGTCTTCACATATAGGACTGTGCACCCTGGCGTCAGGTCCGAACGGCAAACTTGTAGATAGCAATCATCAGCGGGGACCGCCCGTGACGTCGGGTGTCATGACGTCAGCCCGGCTATAAAAGAAACAATCCCACACCCGCTCTCCAGTTCTTTCCCGCCGTCACCTCAGTACGTTCGGCACACAATAGAACAGCAATCATACGGCCACCATTTTGTCGAGGTTTTCTTCACCTCATAACTATTTTTTCTCTAATTGTTTCACTCATATTTGATGTCTTCTAGATAGAAGGAGAAGTACTCGAAGTGCAGCGCTTAAATCCCACACGAGGACGACCATTCCCACTGCCTCCTCTGCCTTGGTTCCAAGCACAAAACCCAGGAGTGCTCCATCTGCCAGGCTTTCAACCAGGCAACCTGAACCAGGTGTAAGCGAACCCTCAAGGCCCATCTCCTGACCCGATGACTGGTGTCAATGGAAAAGGAGCTCCAGGAACTGCAGGATAGGTCGTTGTCACTGGGCTCAAAAAAGAAGAAAAGCAAGGAGAAGCACCGGGACCGGAGTCCGTTGCCACGTGGGAGGCCCTCTGAAACTGTGAGTACTTCAGCCAGTGCCCTGTCTGCTTCTTTAGGCCAGGCACCTTCTCCCCCTCCTGCCGAGGTGAGTGGGCAGCCGAGGGTAGCCTCTCTGGAGGTATTTGTCACCTGCCTAGCCGATAAGACACCCCTCAACCCCGTTGAAGGGTGCACGGCTCCTGCCGATCAGACTAGTGGCGGTCTCTGGACTTCCACTAGCCCGGCACTGTCCGATCAGTTGGACAATGACTCCATTGCCTGCCCGGATCTTTCCACTCTCCCGTTGGGCTCCAGTTTGGCCCCCGATGCCGGACAGAGTGAGTGGCAGAGCGACCCTTTGTTCTCTAGGGTCTTACATCCCAGGGACTCGTCACCTGATCCGCTGATTTTCCTGCCAGTGAGATCGCCTTCAGACCTGCTGTCGGGGCTCCTTCCAGACCTCCCCCCCCTCACCAGGCCTACCGCTGTACCTGGACATTAGTCTGCCACCAGCTAGGGATCTTCTCATGAAGCCTCCCCTCTCGGGACCTTCGGGGGCCCTCCCAGATCCTGCACCTCCCCGAGGCGCCATGGCACTTTCCCCGGCAGGACCAGATCCTCCGAGTGAGTTTCCGGGCTCAGACCCCATTGTCCTGCCTCCAGGTGGCCTGCCATCGACTCCACAGTTTCCGACGTCAGGCCATGTGCCTCCGACACTGGGATACCTGACGCCGGGATACCGGACACCAGGATACCTGACGCCGGGATACCATGGGTACTCCTGCTATCCACAAATGGGTTATCACTACCCTTCTTGGCCTCAACACCCAGGCTATCCTACCTTCCAGCCTCCTCCACCGCCACCTCCGGCACTGGAGATGGCCCTCCAATGGTGGCAGGAGGCCAGAACCCAGCTGCTGTTGGAGCTTAGACAGTCTGTGGGGGAACCTCCCCAGCCTAGGGCTCCCCCTCCACCGCCTCCTTTGGGCAGAGCTTCGGGTTCTCTTGCTGCGGGTACCGCTTTTATAGAACCCTCCATTCCCAGTGGCTCCAAGCCCTCTGATATGGAATCTGACACCGAACTTTTGAACCCCAGATTTCCGGTTGAGGTTCCTCCCAAGGAGTCACCCAAGTCTCCTCCAGAGGACCCATCTTTTGGAGACCTCTTGCGCTCCATACAGGCCGCCGGAGGTTGGCTCACGAAAGAGGTGGATCCACAATGAAAAAGGCTAGCAGAGCACCTGGATCTTGCTACGTCTGATCAAATCCCCATCCTCCCCATGGATGGGACCCCATGAGGACCTGGTCAACACAATATGGCAACAACTGTCCTCCATACCAGTGGTCTCCAGGAAGGCAGACCGTACCTATCATCCCCCGGAAGGGATTCAGCACCTTAACTCCCATCCTAAGGCTGACTCCACGGTAATTACTGCCACTCACGGCTGATCAGCCATACCAAAACACCCGAGTTCCTTACCGCCAGACATGGACTCTCGTCAGTTAGACCAGTTCGGGTGAAAAATCTATTCTTCTTCCTCCTGTGGCATTAGATGTCTGGCACATGGTTGCTTTCCAAAAAGCTACTTTTTCAGAGCTGGAAAGGGATCTACTTGAGGTTCAGGATGAAAACCTTAGGAAGAAGCTCCTGGACAAGGTCAGGATGGGAAAGTCCTCATGTTGTCACACACTCCGAGTGATGTATGACTTGGTAGATTCAGTGGCTAGAGCGACAGCCATGGGGATCTGTCTCTGCCGACTCTCCTGGCTTCGGATAGCCGGTTTGGCACAGGATGTACAGTATTCCCTCTTGGAGGCCCCTTTTAGGGGTTCCGTCCTCTTTGGCGGCGATGCCAAAGATATCATAACAGGACTGCAAGAGAGTGGACACTCTTTAAGAGATGTACGCTGTATGTACAAGACGGGTCAGAAAAAGCAGCCCTTTCGCCACCAAAGGAGGTGGAACAAGAACCAGAAAAAGTGTCAGGGAAAAAGACGTGCCCCTGGCTCAGAAGCCCAAACCCCACAGGCTAAGTTCTCCAAACCAGCCTTGGGGGCTAAAGCTCCCCTCCCCTCGGCATCCTAACTCCTTTCCCCTCCTTCCCCTGCCTCCCTTACTTCAGGAGGAACTGGTTGGAGGGAGGTTCAGCCTCCTCCTGGAAGGTTGAAGGCTCATCACCACAGAGTCTTGGGTGCTTCAGTTCATCCAGTGGGGTCACTCGATCTAGTTCCTCGAGATTCCAGCCCCTCTACCTCTGGAACGGTCTTTCTATCCACAGGATCAGTTCCCCCTCATCTCACAAGAGATTTGGGCACTTCTTCTAAAGGAGGCCATAGAAGCCGTCCTCCAAAACCAGATAGAAAGGGAATTTTACTCCCACTTCTTCCTAGTCCCAAAGAAAACAGGCGACCTGAGACCGATCCTGGACCTCAGCACACTAAATGTCTTCGTCGAGTACAAGAAGTTTCATATGTTGACTCTTCAGGGGCTCCTACCCCTGCTCCATCCCACCTCCTGGCTGTGCTCCCTGGATATGCAGGATGCCTACCTGCACATCCCTATCCTCCCAGCCCACCGCCGCTTCCTCCGTTTTGCTTCTATGGAGGATCACTTCCAGTTTTGGATGCTCCCTTTTGGTCTTTCCTCGAACCCCCGGGTGTTCATGAAGTGTCTAGTGGTGGTGGCGGCTTTCTTACGCTGCCAGGGCATTTATGTCTTCCTGTACCTGGACAACTGGCTCCTCGCAGCACCCTCTACGACCAGCCTGAAAGAGTCCCTCTCTTTCATTCTGAACTTGTTCTCCCTTCTGGGGATCATGGTTAACTTCCTCAAGTCCCAGCTAGTACCATCTCAATGACTCCAATTTATTGGAACCGTACTAGATACAGTTCAGAGCAATGCTTTTCTGCCATCGGATCTAGCCGAGACTTTGGTTGCTCAGGCTACTCTTGTGGCCCAGGCTCGATGGATCCCAACACATGCTGTGCTTCATCTTTTGGACTGATGGCAGTGGCCATTTCCACAGTACCCCTGGCCAGGCTTCACATGAGGATCACCAAATGGTCTCTCCGAGTCCAGTGGGATCAGAGGACAGACGACATGAACTGAAAAGTCATGATCTCCAGCAGTCTTCGGAAAGATCTTCGCTGGTGGTGGGATCTCTCCAACCTGTCGAGGGGAACTCCTTTTCATTTCCCTGTCCCAACCCAAATCTTCACTACGGATGCCTCAGACTTGGGCTGGGGAGCCCATCTGGGGGTACACAAAATGCAGGGGTCTTGGTCCGATCAGGAGCTTATGCTCCACATCAGTGTTCTGGAGACCAGGGCAGTTCTTTACGCTCTCCAGGCGTTCCAGTCCCTTCTGGTACCGGGATCACTTCTGGTCCAGATGGACAATATGTCCACAGTCTGGTACATCAACAAACAGGGAGGAACCTGGTCGCACAATCTCTGCAGAGAAGCAATGAGGGTCTGGTACTGGGCCATCCAACACAGCCTTTACTTGATAGCAGTCCACGTACCAGGTGTAAGCAACGTCCTGGCGGACAGTCTCAGTGGATCAGTTGCCAGGGCCCATGAGTGGGAGCTAAAGTCAGGGGTGGTCGAAGAACTCTTTCTTCGATGGGGTCATCCAGACTTAGATCTGTTCGCTTCCCTATTCAACGCAAAACTACCCAACTTTTGCTCGTTCGTTCCCAGGCATGGTGCTTTTTGGTGAGATGCTGTGTCTCTCTCTTGGACAGGGAGGTTTCTTTACACATTTCTTCCCTTTCCTCTCATTCAGAAGGTTCTGGTGAAACTTCAGAAGGAGGGAGCTCATATGATTCTTATCACTCCTCTCTGGCCATGCCAGATTTGGTATCCTGTTTTGCAGCAACTGGCACTGGAACCTCCGGTCCCTCTGCCATTTTCCTACGACCTTCTGACACAGGAGAAGGGCATCCTGGTGTACCGGAGCCTTCAGTCTCTCCACCTTCATGTGTGGCACCTGTGGACATAGTGGTTTCCTGCTATGGTGTCTCCTCACAGGTTACACACATCTTAGTAGAGGGCAGAAGACCCTCTACTGGATCCACGTACGCCATGAAGTGGAAAAGATTTTCAATCTGGGCCCTAGCAAGGAGCTGGGATCCCTTTTCATGCTTGGCTGCTCAGGTGTTAAGAGTACCTCGCACATTTATCTGAGACTGGCCTTAGCTACTCCTCCATTAAGGTTCATTTCTCTGTGGTGTCAGCCTACCACCTCCCGGTGGAGGGCAAAACCTTGGCTCAGTTGGAGGTTGTCAAAACCTTTCTGAAAGGCATCTTTCACTTGAAACCTCCTATCCGGAATCCCTGTCCCCCCGGGACCTGAATTTCATGCTCGAGAAGCTGACTTTACCCCCATTTGAACTAGCTTCTACTTATGACTTACGATTCCTTTCCTGGAAGACTTTATTTTTAGTCGCAGTCACTTCCGGGTCTCTGAGCTTCAAGCTTTTGTTTGTAAAGAACCCTATTTAATTTTTCATAGAGACAGAGTAGTCCTTTGGACTAACCATTCCTTTCTCCCCAAAGCGGTATCAGAAACCACTCTGAATCAGAGCGTGGAATTACCAGTATACTATCCCCAGCATTCCAACAGGGGGGGAATACCTTCTGCACACCCTAGATGTGCACCGGATTCTGAGGTACTACACGAACCGGACTAAAGAGGTTTGTAAATCTAACCAACTCTTTGTAGCCTTTGCTCCCCAGTGCCAGGGCAAGGCTATTTCCAAACAAACCATCTCTAGATGGTTAGCCAACTGCATCCATTTTTCTTATACGAAATATGGGAAGTCCCTTCGGGGGGCAGTCAAAGGCCACTCCACCCGCAACGTGGCTACCTCTACTGCCTTCTTTAGGAATGTGTCCACTGCAGAGATTTGTGCAGTGGCCATGTGGTTGTCTGTTCACACTTTCACCAAGCATTACAGTCTGGACATTGCCTCTAGGCACAGAACAGGCTTTGGTCTTGCAGTTCTGCAAGGCCTCCTGTCATGATTCCCTATGGTGACTTCTCCTCCTCCCGGATGCACCTCTGCATAAGTTATTTTGGGGACTGCTTGGTATTCAGTCCTATATGTGAAGACCTACTGCAGGAACCCTCTCGAAGTAAGATAGTGCAGTTATGTCAGAACTTAACGTAACAGTAGATCTTCGAGAGAGGTTCCTGCAGTAGTTCTAGTTTCCCACCCACCTTCCCCCAGTTCCTGGATGTTTTTTCCTATAGTTTCCATCCTACCTAGCCCTTGGGTCTAGAGAGGAAGCGGGGTCCTAGGAGTTACTTCTAGCTGTTATTTACCTTTCTTTAGGTCTCCAGTGGAAAAGAACTGGAGAGCAGGCGTGGGACTGCCTCTTTTATAGCTAGGCTGACATCATGACGCCTGATGTCGGGGGTGATCCCCGCTGATGATTACTATTTACAAGTTTGCCGTTTGGACCTGACACCGGGGGGCGCAGTCCTATATGTGAAGACCTACAGCAGGAACTTCTCTCGAAGATCTACTGTTACGGTAAGTTCTTGCGTAACTGCAAGTTTTGTGTGTGAGTATATAGTCTACATGTTAAATAGGATTGTACTGTTTATTATGTTGTGGATCTTTATGTTTTTTATTATTAGAACCGTAACTCGAAATATGTCATCTACAGGATTACCATAAAAACAGGGCTCTAGTGGCCCTATGGTAAAAAAAAATGTACTTATCAAATGATTGCCTGTGTAAATAAAAATGTTTTACTACCACTACTCCCCATTCCTTAAACTTTTTTGTTGTGTATAATAGTTGCAGGGCAGCCTCCCACTAAAACACGAATACTGATGCTCTCTAGGTCAGAGCCGAGTACAGTTTGACAAAACTAGACACAAGTAATTCTGTTGCCAATCCTGGGTCCTGATTCTTAGTTGAAGTTAGCAGCTACAATTTGGGGTGCAAACAGTGGTAGTGCAAATCATTTAACCAGATTTTGGTAGTCACAGCGTGGTTTACACCCACCAATATGCTGGCTTGTGACAGATGTGGAGGTCTGGGCACGGCATGCCACCAGTCACATGGTGTTATGCCATGCTGTAAGTTCCTGATTAGCTTCACTTCTGCTGTAGTCTTCTTTTTCCCAGGCTTAGTTTTGTCTTGTTTTTTTTAACTGGGAAAGGAGGGCTAGACAATACTGCCTGTTTTTCTGCCCCATCCCACAAGCTGCCAATGTCTCACCTTCAGACCCACTTATGGGCCTCTGCAATAATTTTCCTGATCAACAAATCCATCCCTGGTGGTTCAGTGAACCCCCGCCTGCTCCATAAGCCTTTCATAGTTCTTGACATAGGGTAGCACCTTTTTTTCTAGCTCTGTTCCCCATGTCTGGTGTTTTAAGTTATGATCCCTTGACACTCATAGTCCTTTACCAGCTCCGCAGTAGGTAGTTGCAGCATTGTAACACCCCTTACTGTCTGCCTGTAGTAGTTCTACAGGAAGGGGCTGCTGCAAAACGCTGTGACCTCCTGTGTAAGTTTTCACCATGCTTTGTGCATGGTGACTCCTGTCCCATTTCCTGCATGGTCACAGCAGACTTGTAGACCTGTTGTACATAACATAAGAGTGCTGCTCTTAAGGGACCAGCACTAAGTGGTCTTTTCAACCCCTTAATAGCAGTTCCTTTCATGTATGGGGCCACTAATGTACTGTATGTATCCACAGATGGTGCCATTTTGGTTTGATATGTTAAATTTGTATCTGATATTCCACCTACTTTACACAAACATTTCTGTAATCTTTGACACAGGCTTAGTAGAAGTAAATGTGTACTAAGTGCCAGTAAATCTAAAAATCTAATAATGTGCATACAGTTCACATCCACACTCTGGCAGTCTTCCAGGAGACATATAAATAATTTGAAGCCTTCAAGCTAAGCTTCTCCCACCACCCAGGTGGTACATCCTCTGGCTCCACCCCATGATGTCAGATCTTTCTTTCCGCTGGAATAAACAAGTTTCCTCCTTCATAGCTGTACACTGTTGAAGGATTTCGAGTTGTTTAAATGCTTCTTTGATAAATCTTTGATTTTTCAAGTCAGTATTCCAATTAAAGTTGCTCAGCAAGTCTTCCAGCTCCATTTCACAATCATGATCAACAATGAAGAGCAAGAAACTGGGGTTTCAGTTCTGTGCCTGGTGCAGGCAGAAAAATGTCGGCCATGGACCCGCATGACATGTGCTTGTACTGCCTGGGAGATCAAGATGAGGTCAAGGGATGCAGTTTGTGCTAGGTCAAGCTGCCAGCATCTACCCATAACCAGAAGGCCAGATTGGCCCTTGGTCAGCCAAAAGACCACAAAAAGGCATCGTCGGCTGCTCAGCTGGTGGTCATGAAAGAGGTGGCTGCAGTGAGTTCCATGGCCTTGGTGCCATCTAAGGCTGGGGTGAATGTTGGAGGTTCGTTTTATTATAAATTCAGAGAAATGTGTCTGACCATCCAAACCCTCAGAGAAAGCCTTTCTCACTAAAGCAGAAAACACAAGAAATGCCGTCATCAGTCATGGGTTCAGGAAAGCTCCCACACTTCCCTCTCCTTTGACTCACCCAACCTCTTGGCCTTGGTTGAGATCACTACAGTTGATGGTACAATCAAGGGCTCCACAGTAACCATACTGGGCTTGTTATTGACTCCAGTCAGCAGGCAGTCAAGATTTTTCTCAAACTTATTGACCGGTTGTTGGAGGAGTTCAACATGGAGTCAGTCTCCCAGACCCTAGTTTTCCCGGTCTTCACTAAGGAGGATGTGGCCCAGTCGGCAACCCCACCTAAGTTGCACTGGATGCAGTCTTCATAGGTGGATGTGCCTCCAAGGCTTCTAGTGCTTAACCTGCCCAGGCAGGTAGTTTGTATGAACAATCTGGAGGACACTCATCGACATCAACACGCAGGTCAGCGGTCAAGATTGAGGTGCCACTCGTGCTCTCGATCCTGATCAACAGGGAAATATCACTGCTTCTCAGTCTCCTTGGGCAAGCAGAGGCAATGATGAAAAATGTGTCATCACTATGAAGAGTACCTCTTGCAGCAATGGACCACAGTGGGGAGAGGTAAGGCTCTACCCTTGGACCTTTCAGTCCCTTGGCCTACGACACTCATTCCCATGCCAGTTCACAGTTCTTGGCAGCCCCCTGTGTCTGCTTCTCTGCCCCTTCATGTGCAGCTACCTCCACTGTAGCCCTTGTTGGGTGCCCCTTCTGAGGAGTCTCGCTCTGTGGCTGGCTTGCCATGCCAGCTTTTGGTGGAAGTCACCTAGGCTGAGGATTCCAGGGTGGTCCATAGTGGCAAACAGTCGAGGACCATTTTCAAGGAATCCTCTGATGACTCTGAAGGAGAATCGTCCATGACTTTGACCAGGACTCAAGTGTTTGACTGGAATCGGTCAAGGATTTGACAATCAGCCATGGGCCGGTGTTTTTTGGGCTTTGGTTCAACTCATCTCAGAGTCCATGGCTGTGACCTTGCAGCCAGTTTGGAAGCAGGCCAAATAACTATTTACTGACTTACTTGACAAGGACAATTCCCAAGGGGGTTGCCTTTTCCGTCGCTGAGGCCACCTTGCAACTGGCCTTGGAGCTGTGACAGCATCCAGAATCCTGCCTGGTACCTTTCACTCCTATGGTCCACAAGTACATGGTCCCAGCAGCCTTCATTTTTGGACTCTCCATCTTCCCCTCTGCTGAGAGTTTTGTTTTGAACTCTGCCTTCGGTAAATCAGGGTGGCCAAGGGGATTTGGACAAGCCTCCAGCCAGAAAGTCCAAAAATATTTGCTACACAGCTAGAAAGGTGTATGCTGCTGCATTGCTGAGTCTCTGTTAGGCCAGCTATGCTGTCATGATGGAAAACTTTGGCTGTTACCTGCTGGGAGTGTTAGGGGACCTCCTTTCCCATCTTCCTGCTGACAAACAGTTGCCAGTGAAGCCAGAGAACAAGGTCAAAGGCTGGCTAAACACCAGCTCCATATGACTTTGGACATAGGTGACTCCTGTGCCCATACCATGGTAGTGGCCATTGCCACACATCGTAGGACCTAGATGAGGCTTTCCACCTTTCAATGGATACTCAGCAAAAGCTGGCTGATGTCCCTTTCTTAGGCACTGACCTCTTTGGTCCTGGGGTGGAAGGGCATCTCACTCAGACTGAGAAGCCCAGTGCCACCCTTGATTCTGTGGCTTTATCCCATAATGACAAGAAACCTAAAAATATCTGTTCTTTCAGACACAACAGCCACAGTAGGGACAGTTTCAGTGCTAGCATCTAAAACCCAAGTTTTGTTGCCAGGGGGAAAAAGGGATGGTAGTGGTAGTGATGCCTTCATGACCCCAGTGGCCAGAGCCCCCTCCAAGGCTGCACAGTGACAGGTTGAAGGGTGTCATCCCTCTCCCATCCATTCCCTGTTCCAGCTCCCAGTTTGGGTCAGTTGTGCCACTTCTTGCCACGGTGGTCCACCATTACCTTAGGTGGGTTCTAGAAGTGGTGGGCCAAGAGTTGCCTCTGGATTTTGAGACTTTCCCACGTACCAACTCTGGGCTCCTCCAGAGTCCATGGTGTCAAAGAACACATTTTCCATGCTATGAACTGACATTGCTCATCTCCTACAGCACAGGGCAGTAGCCCATATTCCAGATGCCCTGGCCACTCAGAATATGTGCCCAGGCACTTTCTGGTTCCAAAACTGATGGGAAGCTGGTGCTCCATACTGGATCTGCACAGTCTGAACCAATTCATATGGAAGCGCAAGTTCTGGATGGTCACTCTGTATCGGATCATTCTGTCTCTAAAGTAGGACATGTGGTTCTGCTCCCTAGACCTCCAGGATGCATTCTTCCACATCCTAGTCTATCCATCCCATTGCTTGTACCTTCTGTTCTATGCAGAGGGGATCCTGTGTCAGTTCTAACTCATGCCCTTTGGCCTGTCATCCACACCCAGGGTCTTCACGAAATGCATGGCAATGGTGGGGTGGTGGCCTTCCTATGGTGCAAAGGCATTAGGTTGTATTCCTACCTGGATGACTGGTTGTTGATCTGGTTGTCCAAAGATGCCATGGAGAGGTCTGAAGATCTGGCTGTCCAGACCTGTTGAGATCTGGGCTTTCTGGTCAACCCTGCCAAGTCCGAGTGATTCCTCTCGCAGGTGAGCAAGTTAATTGGGGCAGAACTAGACTCCCTGCAGGCCAAGGCCTGCCTCCCTGTGGACCGTGCATTGATTCTCACCTACCTTGCCCCATAATTTCAGGTTGGGCTCTTGTGCCCTGCCTGGGACTCCTTGCAGCTGCTTGGGTACATGGCATCCTCCACATGCATTATCCATTGGAATTGCTGGTTGATGCCCCACCTGCAGTGGGAGTTGGACTGATCCTGGTCCCAGTGCCTAGATCACTGGACCAGTTGGTTGTAGTGACCCAGCTGATGTGGAATGCCATCCAGTGGAGGGTAGGCCCACAAGGTCTGGAGGAGGGAATCCTGTTTATCCACCCAGAACCATTCATCATGCTCATGACAGATGTGTCTCTAGTAAGGTGGGGAGCACACCTGGGAGTCCACAGAGCCCATGGGTTCTGGTCACCCAGGGAGTCCTGTCACCACATCAACCTACTGGAGCTGCATGCAGTATGTCTGGCTCTAATGGAGTTTGCTCCATTGATCCAGGGTCAGGTTGTACAGGTCCAGATGGACAACATGATGACCATGTTTTATCCGAACATGCAGTGTGGGACACATTCCCTTCTATTGTACCTGAGGCTCTCCACACCTGGACATTCATGTGCATGTGTAGCCTGAGTACAGATCTGTGGTGATCCATATCTCAGGAGAGAACAGTCAGCTAGTAGACACTCTCAGCAGGGTCAGAGGGACATCACACAAGTGGTCCCTGCATCAGGAGCTGGCAAGCTATCTGTTCAAGTGGGGCACCCCCTAGGTAGACCTGGTTTGCTTCATGGGAGAACAGAAAACTGAGGCTCTTTGGTGTGCATCCTTGTCATCAAGGCAGAGGTCAGAAAGCATAGGAAAACCAGAAGCAGTTGTAAAATTGGTAACAGGAGTTTTATTATTAACAGTAAAATAAAAAAATTTAATTGTTCAATATAACTATTTACATAGACAGTATAAACGGAAAATGTCCATCTGGGTTGCTTCTCAATTTCCAATCTCAGTCTCAGTGTTTCTCTTACAAGAAATTGCAGCTTTGTTTTTATAAGTCTTTGCAACCCCCGCTCGTTAAGAAAACAGCATGCTTCTCACACAGTGTTCTTGTAAGTTTCAACAAGTGCAACAAAAAGAACATTGTGAACTAGAACTGACCTCTTGCTTACAGCTTCTCAGTGAGTTTGCAAACAGGTTAACCCCTGGAGTTCCAAACAGCTTTTTGCAGTCATTTCAACAGTATAATTATGTACATTTCAACAGTAAAACTATATACATTTCTAAAGAAAGGGATCCTAGTATCAGTTACATTTCCACCTAATGATTCAAATATATTTCTAGACCAGCATATTTTCAAGGGGGGAGAAAAGACCCGCAAGAGACGGTAGAGAGATAGCGAGAGGCAGAGAATTACAAGACCATCAGGGTGATCAAGTCCTAGGTCTCGCAAGAACATTTACTTGTGCAACCAAACAGACAAGAGACAGAAAAGGAGTGAATAGAACAGATCATTGCATTTAAACTCTTTCTCCAGAACAACTGGGACAGGGTCCTATTCAACCCTGTCACATACCCCCCTCCTTAAGAGGGAACCTGTTTTACAAAAACAGGTTTCCAAAACTTTCTTTAAATTCTCCTTTAACATGAAAGTAGCTTATAATCTTTATAGTTCAGTGCATATGCAGCATATCAAACAGAGAAGTTTCAACTCGCACTTTTTTTCAACCTTCAGAATTCTCAATTCCTGATCCATATCTAGACAGAAAATCAGCACTGACATTCTCTTTCCCAGATTTGTGCATCACTTTAAATTTAAATGGCTGAAGTGCCATGTACCATCGTGTGATTCTAGAATTTTTATCCTTCATTTGGTTAAGCCAACAGAGAGGATTGTGATCTGTTACAGGTACAAAGTCGGCTCCTAGTAAGTAAAATTTAAGGAACTCCATTGCCCACTTTGCTGCAAGACATTCCTTTTCAATGGTGGAATACCTTTTTTCTCTGTCATGCAATTTCCTACTTATGTATAGAATAGGATGTTCTATCCCATCTCACATAAACTCATCCTGAACTACAGCAAAACTAAGGTCATGACATTCTGCAACGCACGGAGCAAGTATAAACCTTTTGTCCCTCACCATCAAGAACCACGTGGGGACTTCACTTGAACATGTTCCTGAGCTTAAATATCTCGGCATCACCCTGGACTGTTCCCTTTCCTACATGCGGCACATTGGCAATGTAGCTAAGGCCACCAACATATGGATCAGCCTGCTCCACAAGCACAAACACTGCATGACCCTTGATGCCCTTAGACTGGCCATCTACAGCTCCGTCACCTCAATCATCGACTACGGTCTAGTCATCTATGGCTCTGCTTCCCCTACTGCCCTCCGGAGGATATCTGTGACACTCAACAAGGCCTGTAGGCTTCTAACGGGTGCCGCCCACCTAACACACACCTGTGACCTGTACGCCCAGGCTGGATGGCTACCACTCCTTAGTAGAATACAATACCAGACCTGCTTGTTAACCAAAAAAGTTCTCCTCGGGCTCATGCCATCTTGAGTGGCAAAGCTCCTTACTGCCAGCAGCAGTACCCAGCTTACACTCAGTGCTCTATATCAAACCTTCCAGGTCCCCAGATGCCGGGCCACAAATGGGTCAGAGGTCGTTCATGCACAGGGCTCTTCAGTGGTACAATATCCTTAACAAAGAAGCACTTACAACTGTGATGTTTGGCCCCTTTAAAAGGCAACTCTGACTATTCCTCGCCTCTACCATTCAATGTAGCTGCCTCTCCTAAGTAACTGCCTCCTCATTTTGCCCTAGTTGAAGGTGACCTGTAACCTCCCTTAGAGCTCCACTTTTTTGGCACCAGTTTCCCCCACTCTCACCCTTTACCCCCCACACACCACACTGCCTCACCCACCCCCTCCCCTCTCTAATGGCACTTTCAAATATGGGGCCTCCAGCCCATCCACCTGCACTTTTGCCACCCACCTCTACCCACCGACAATGGCCCTTTAGCCTACCTACTTTTTTCTGACTCGCTCCTACCCTATACTAACTATATACTGTTCACCCTGAAACTTGTCTGAAGCTGGCTTATGTTGTCTCTCTCCATTTTTGGCTGTATAATAAATGCTTAGACATCTTTGTGTTTTTAAGACTGTAACCATTGTTGACCTTTGTATGTATGTTACCCTACATCCTTTGACATGGAACCTTTGTAAATGAGCAGTTCCTGCTCAAAGGTATTTGTAATCCTAGAGTTTAATAAAATAAATATTTTGACTCAGGACTGCACCTAGGCCTACCTCTGATGAATCAGTCTGTAACAAAAATTGTTTCTCAGAGTCTGGGCTTCTTAATACAGGGGCTGAACTTAATGCAGCCTTAATGGCTCAAAAAGCTTCATCACACTCTGGGGACCATTTCACATTATTCAGGTACCATTTTATTTGTAAGTTCAGTGAGGGGGTTAGCTAACTCTACAAAGTTGGGAAGAAATCTCTAGTAATAACCAGCCAGCCCTAAAAATGACCTGACATGTTTCTTTGTTTTGGGGACGGTGCTGTTAGCTATAGCTTCTATCTTGGAGTCCTCCAGCTTAACTTCTCCATTTCCCAAAACACAGCCCAAACATCTGGTTTTCTGCATTCTCAATGAACTCTTAGTAGGATTAATTGTCAGACCTGCCTTTTTGATCGATTGGATAACTGCTCGAGGGTGTTCCAGGTGACTTTTCCAACCTGGACTGTACACCATGACATCATCCAGGTAGACAGCACAATAACCAGTGTGAGGGGATAAAATTACATCCACGTACCGCTGGAATGTAGCGGGTGCACCATGTAAACCAAATGGCATGGTGGTGAACTGATAGAATCCTATAGGAGTGGCAATTTCAGTTTTGTCTCTGGATTCTTTAGCTAGGGGGATTTGCTAGTAACCCTTGGTGAGATCGAGGGTACTGATATACTTGGCACTCCTCAGTCTGTCCACCAAATCATCTGTTCTGAGCATAGGATAACTGTCAAATTCTGACACTTGATTAAGCTTCCTAAAATCAAGGCATATTTTTACACCCCCTTCTTTTTTGTTTACAGTCATCACTGGTGATGACCAAGCAGTTCTCGACCCTTCTATGGTACCCGATTCTTTCATTTTTTGTATTTCCTTAACCACATCAGCTCTTAACCACTCTGTAATCCTAACAGGGTGAGCATTCTTTGTCACTATTACATGCTTGGCCCCTTTTCCTCAGCCTGGTACTGTGGTAAAAGTACTGTTAAATGTCTTTAGCAAGTTACAGATTTCTGTGGTTTGTTCAGAGGTTAAGGAAACATTCACCTTGACAGCATCAGCAGTTACAGTTTGTCTCAGTCTATCATACGCTACATCAATATCTTCTTTATCAGTTTCTGCCAAAACTAGCAAAGCAGTTTTTGGTGTTTTTTCAACCAATTTCTTGAGGAGGTTAGCATGGTATATCTTACTAGGAGTTTTCCTGTCAGGGGTCTCAATCTCATAGTTAACTGTGCCAGTACGTCTTAGCACTTTATAAAGCCCTTGCCACTTCATTAACAGTTTATTTTCTGTAGTGGGTAACAGTAGCAAGACCTTTTCACCTGGCTCAAAACCTTTTTCTTTTACCCCATGGTTATAATACACCTTCTGCTAGTTTGGGGCCTCTTCCTGATTACTATGGGTGATTTCAACATATTTTGCAAGCTTCTTTCTCAGGGCACACATATAAGATGTAATAGATTGTTTCTTATGGGAGTTATCTTCCCATGTTTTCTTTTATTACATCTAGTGGCCCTCTAGGTTGTCTACCATACAGCATTTCAAATGGTGAAAAACCTGTTGATGCCTGTGGCACTTCTGTGTAAACAAAAAGCAGGTAAGGTAAGTATTGGTTCCAATCTTTTCCTTCCCCTTTTGAATCCCTTTTTAACATGCATTTTAGGGTTTGATTAAAATGCTCAGCAAGACCGTCTGTCTGAGGGTGATAAGGGGAGGTTCTTATGGCAGTGATACCTAGTAGTCTGTACAGCTCCTTAAGTAATGAAGCACCAAAATTACTACCCTGATCAGTAATAATCTCTTTTGGTATGCCCACCTTGCTGAAAAAGGCAGTCAGGCTTTCAGGTTTTGTCACTGCCTGTTCTTTTTCTATAACTGATGCTAGCTGTACCATCTCAGCTTGGACTTCTGTCTCTGCTAGTTTGGCTGCCATTCTCCTGGTAACCACTCCTGGGCTCACTGCTGCAGAATCCATACCTTTCTTTTGTGTTTCCCTGGTACCAGGTCTAGTACCCATGCACAAAACTCCTGATGGTGTAAATTCCATTTAGGCTGACACCATCTGTTATCGAGGCACAGGTCAGGAAGCACAGGAAAACCAGGAGCAGTTGTAAAATTCGCAGCAAGAGTTTTATTATTAATAGTAAAATAAAAAAATAAAATTGTTCAGTGTAGCTATTTACTTCTTACCCCAGGAGTCCTTTAGCATCAGTAACTTTAGCAGCTAGCTGGCTAGGTACAACTGCCCTGGAGTTATGCCTTTAAGAGAATTTTATTTAAATGAGCTTTAAGCAATAGCCAATCAAAAAAACAAGAGGGGGAGTGAGCTGAGTGAGAGCAGCCTGAAGGCTTTAGAATTTTTTCTCTGCTGGACTGAGCAACATTGCCCCTGAGGTGCCTCTCAACTTTCCTTGTTGAAAGCCTCCTGTTTGCTTATCTTGGTAAAGTTTTCCTCATAAATTTACTTTTTTAGTGTGCTGAGTGTAATTTTACATTTTTTATTAGCAGTTGTTTTTACAGCGACTGCGTTTTTGTAACTTTATTTTTATTGCATCTGCTTAAATTATATTCATTTTTTACCACAGATGCTTAATTTTGACAGTTCCTTCCTTTTTTAACTTAATTCTTGAAGGAACCGTCGAATTAGTGTCAGTTGCCTTGTCTTTAACCTCAGACCTCGCGGGCTTTACCGCAAGGCACTCATTTAGATTTCAAACTTTGACAGTTGCCTGGGGGTTCTCTGAGGATTGGCATTTACAGAGAAACCAAATTACAAATAAAAAACTGGACCTAAGTTGTCATCTGTGTCAAGATTGGCCAGTGGCATTTCAACAGAAACCTGTGTGCAGTTGGCCAGTATTACTGGGCTTTCTATTAAGATTGGCACTGGTATAGATTCCAGTACTACAAAAATAAAAGCCACTTTAAAACAGACAGTTATTTAAATGGGGCAGGACTGGCCGGTGGCATTTCACAGAAACCTGCACTTGGTTTGTGAGGTCCATATCTTGGGTTTGCTTAGTTTAAATTTGCACATAGCAAAGAAACCTTTAATTATTATGGCTGAGGATAAATCAAAGGCTTCCAATGAGGGGCCATCTAAAAGTACTAAAAATAAAAATGTAAGCAGAGGTGTTGAGGAGCCCTCCAGATCCCAGCCAAAAAATAAAGCTTCCAAAGATGAAGTTCCTTACAAATTAAAAAGTATAAAAATGGTGAAAAAAGGAACCTTGATCGAGCCGATAATGAGATGGCTAAAAAGAAACTCTGTCAAGATGAAAATGCTCCTGTTGCTCCTGGGAAAGCCAATAGCAAGACAACAGGCAGCTTAAAGCATAAAGAAAAAACAAAACACATACAACCAAACTCTGCGCAGGATCTCACATCTGTGCAAGACATGACAAAAGCATGGCAACTGTTTCAGACCCTACAAAAGATGGGTCCTATATTTACTGGGGCTGGCAAGCACTCTTCTACAGTTCTGCCCTCTGTAGACTCTGATGGTGATGCAGATGAAGAAGAACATTTTTATGATGCCCCTGACATGGATTTTGAGGGCCTTGAGCCCCATGAGTCCCTGGACCCTCCATTCGGGGACTCCCCAGGTGACCAGGAGGATTCCTTCTCTGTTTACGTTTTTACAAAATATGCTAGACACCTTGGATCTCCCTACGCAGGAGCCCAACCAGGATGTCAATGAAGATGAAGATTATAGGAAGATGAGAGGTCTTTTAACCCCCAAGACCCTGGTCATCCCCATCTATAATGCGTCCAGAAGAAATACTATGAAAGTGCTTCAAACCCCCACTTCGGTGACGGGGGTTGACAAGCGGATTGAGAAAAACTACAGATTGTCTAGAACTGGTACTGAGTTCCTGTCTGCACACCCTAGCCATGAGAGTATAGTGCAGCAGGCAGCTTGTGAGAAAACTGGGGTCTCTTTGTCCCCCTTACCTCCGGACAGGGACTCCAAGAAAATTGACATTATAGCAAAGAAAATGTATGCCACAGCCTCCCTGCTTCTCAGACTTTCTTTGTACATGGCATTCACAGCCAATTATCAGAAAGCCCTATGGAAGCCTGTCCTGGCCATTGCCCGCAATAGGTCAGATGCTATGGTGCAGGAGCTGGTGGATATGACAAAAAGTGCCTTGGAAGCTACCAAATACCAATTCCACATGGCAGATGACAACAGTGATGTAGCCTCTAGGGTGATGACCCATGCCATCTCTCTGAGATGCTTTACCTGGCTTAGAACTACCAGTCTAACCACAGACACTCAGACCAAGGCCATGGATTTTCCCTGTGATCAAAACATGTTGTTTAATTACAGAACCACTGACTACATGAAAAAGGTTAATGAGTACAAGGCCTCCTGGCAGTCACTCATCTAAACCTAAGCCCACCGCCCCTCAGAGATCCTGTCCCAGGGGTGGTAGGGGCAGAAGTTTTTTCCCAGGCCTTACAATCCTTATCCCCAATCTGACTTCAGTCAGTACAGAGGGTCTTTCAGAGGCAGGGGCAGAAGGGGCCAAAGAAGGACCACCTCTACCCAGTTGACTGCCTCGCAGTCTAAGTCCTGATGTGAGTGTCCAGGTCGCCTCCCCACCTCCAGTGGGAGGCAGACTCTCCCACTATTTCCAGAACTGGTCCCTCATTATGTCAGACAAGTGGATGCTGGAGATAGTGGAGAAGGGTCTGCCACTACAGTTTAAGCAGATGCCAGACCTCAAGCATACCCAGGTGTCAAGACCTCTGTCCCCAACACAGGTTCCACTGTTGGAATTGGAGAAACAAAACCTTCTGGCTCTATGAGCAGTCAATCAATCAATCAATCAAAATCTTTATTTATTCAGGTGAACATCATTGAGCAAACCTCATTTACAAGATGGACCTGAGTGGTCATGCAAATGAGGATACAAATATTATTACATAGACAAGAATAGCATAAATAACAATATAATGGCAAGAAATGAATGTATACAACAATTTACATATATACAAGGAGCAGTAGAACCATTTTGCCTGCAAGAAAAATGTGGGCAAAGGTATAGCAGGAATAAAATATAAAATTATAGGGTCTAACTAGCTTTTGTGAGAATAGATAGATGAGTCGGAAGATAGGATATGAAACAATATAATGGACGGAAAAAGAAAGGTGGGTCAGGTAGGGTGAGATTGAGGTTTATAAAAGCAATTGCAGAGCTTGGAAAAAGGCGAGAACAGTCTTTGAAGGATGTCAGAGGTAGAGGCTATCTAGCTTCATGGATTTTTGGAAGAGTTCCATGCAACTGCTAAAGTATAACTGAAGCAGCCCTCCCATACGGGTGCAGGCAATGTGGACCTGTAACATAAGTTCTGATCCTTAAAGTGTATGGCCTAGTTGTAATTTGGGTAAAGCAATCAGTGATATAGGTAGGTAGTTTGCCTGTTAACGCTTTGAATGTCCAGATAACAGCATTCATAGTCCTTCTGTGCTGTAATGATGTCCAATTGGCTCCATATAAAGGGAGCAATGATGGGTGCTGGGGGAAGGTCAGTAATAAATCTTATGGCCTGTGATACAGGGTGTCAGTTTTTAAGAGATGACCTGGACAATGGCAGTAGAGAAAATCAGCATAATCAATGAGGGATAGGAATGAGGCCTGAATTAACCTTTTTTGGAGTCACTGTTTAGGTAATGCTTTATTCTAAAGAATAGTCCAAGCCTCTGTCTTAGCTTTTTAAGTAGTTCTTCAATATGGACTGAATAGTCAAGCCTGTTATCTATCCAGACTCCAAGATATTTGAAATTATCAATAAATTCAAGTTTTCTCCAAGTAAGGTGGATAAATGTGGGGTGGTGGATGCTAGGGTATGGGTAGAGCAACTCTTTGTGGCAAAGAACATGGCTTTTGTCTTTTTGCATTTAAAGTAGTTTTTTGTCAAGTAGGTTGCGCAGAATGGAGAATTCGGATTGTAACAGATCACAGGCTTTGGAAGGTGAGGGATTGCTGACATATAATACAGTATCATCAGCAAACAGATGAATGTTAGATTGAGTGAGGTTGGCATCAATATTGTTTATATAAATAGCAAAGAGGATAGGGCCAAGAATAGAACCTTGTGTGCGCTCTTAGCAGTGGTTTTGAGGTGGATAGGTAATTTCATTTTAACCAGTTGTGACCTATTTGAAAGGTAATCCTTAAACCAGTTGAGTGACAGGGAATCCAGGCCTATTGAGTTAAGGAGGTGATTAATAAGTCGTGATCCACAGTGTCAAAGGCTTTACTCAAATCCAGAAACACAGCACAGGTACAATTTTTTCTTATCCAAGGTAGTCTGCCAATCATTGGTTACCTTAGCTAAGGCAGTAATGGTGCTATGTTTTGATCTAAATCCAGATTGTGCAGAGTTTAGAAGGTTGTTGTTATCAAATAGTCCCTTAACTGAGAGTTTACTAGTTTTTCGAGCAACTTGGATAAAACTGGTAGAATGGAGATAGGTCTGTAATTGTTGAGATCTCTAGTATCACCAGATTTGAGTAATGGAACCACTTGAGCTGTTTTCCAAGTAGAGGAATGGATCCAGTAGTTAGGAAAGATTGAAGAGAGATGAGTGAGGGGACAGATAAGACATGTGAAGCAATTTTCAGGAAATAGGGATCCAGGAGTCTGCACCTGCACTCTTATTAGTGTCTAAATTAGAGGAGATCTTCCACTTCTTTCATGGATATTGGGATGAAGGAAAAGTTGAAGTGGCCATTTGCCCTGACGTAGTTTGCAGGTTCAAGGAAGATCTCAGGATATTTGCTGGTGAAGAGTCAAATGCTAGGCCAGCTGTGGTGAAGTGAGCATTGAAGGTATTTAAGATTTCTTGTTTACCTGTAATTTCTGTATCATTTAGTATCAGTTTGGTGGTTAAGGCAGGAGTAGACTTTTGGCCCAGGAGTCCTTTTATTGTACCCAGAGTCTGGATGGGTTATTGTAGGAGGCATCAATTCAGCTGTATAGTAGGCAGTTTTGGCAGTTCTTATTTTTGTACATGAATTCCTTGCTTTTCTGAAATTTAGCCAATCCCTGATGTCCTTTGTTTTCTTGCCTTTTCCACAGCTTGTCTCTGGTTCTCAAGGCTGCTTTAAGCTCAGAGGTGAACCAAGGGCAGGATTTTACCTTAGTTCTGATACTGGTGATAGGTGCATGAATATTGAGGGCATTATTGATAATATCCTTTAAAGTCTGGAGAGCTGTTTCAACAGAGGTTGTAAGATAGAAATCTTGCCAATGTATTGTATAACTCAGGTCATGGAGGTAGCCTGAGATATCAAAGTTCTTTGACCTTTTGAGGACAAATTCTGCAGGATTTGGTAGTTTGGGTGTGGATCTTATGCGGCTATAGGGTAATGGTCACTTACATCACTCGGCAGTACACCTGCATGTGAATATAATTGAGGTTTGTTTACCAACATAATATCCAGGAGTGAGCTATTGCTGGAATTTCTTAGGTTGATCTAGTTGGGTCTTTAATCAGCTGTGTGAATCCATAGGTGTCACAAAGGTTATCAGAGGTGCAGATACATTAGACAGCCAGTTTAAATTCAAATCACCAAGGATAATGGTATCTTCAGGGCCTAGGTTGAGAATTGACCCTAGGTGAGAAAGCAGTTTAAAGGCCTGCAGAGGGAGGTATATAGCATCCAATCAGTTTAAATGAAGATGAATTAGGAAGGGATAATTTGATTGATAGACATTCAAATTCATTTGGCTCAGATGTGCTGATGAGGCAGGTTGCAGAGAAGTGTCACTTAATGTATATGGCCACCCCACCACCCTGGATGGGCGATCTGCTCTGAAGAGCTGATAATCAGGGAGGTTTACAACACTGTCTTCTGTTGTAGGCCTGAGCCAAGATTCAGAAATGACCAGGAAATCTGGAAGAGTATGTGCCACCCAAGCCTGTATTAAGGTGAACTTTTTAGAGGCTGCAAGCATTAAAGTGTATGAAGCTTAGGCCTTTTATGGAGGTCAGATCAGCAGGGAAGATAAACTTACAATGGGGGGATTAATCTCTATAGTGCCAATGCAGAAAGGAGGTAAAAGATTAATTTGAGAGAGGCACCAAGGGAAAGGGATAGAGAGTGACCAGAACGTTTCCTCTTAATCCTAGGTGCCCACTGTGTAATGAGAGATGGTCCTGTTATATGGGTGTGTCTTTTATCATAACATAGGAGTCTGATGGACAGGCATAGTGGGTTATTATAAAGCCAGGATACATGTAAGTGGCTTGGGAAGTGCTGGATTGTTAGAGAGACTTTATGTGGGATACCCCAGGGGTTGCAGTGTAAGAGTGGTTCAAGGCGAATAAGGAATAGGTGGTTGTGCATTTTGGATGGCAGAGGAGAACAGCACATACTCATTAAATTATTCGTCATGACAGGGGGTATGGAATGATTATCATAATGAATTGGGGGAGATGAGAGGCTAAGGAGCAAAGGAAACAAGTTAGCATTGTACAGGGTAGATATGGGTTAAAGAAGAAGGAAAAGGATGTGGGCGTGATTAGAGAATTGGCGGAAGGAGTGTATAAATAGAATCAACCGAGAGGAGCGGGCGGAAATTTTGCGGCTTTGCCCGCACCTTTCTCACTGCTTCTCCCGGCCTCCTGGATCTCTGGTTCGGCTGGGTTGCTGCCGCCCGCCTGGCGGCTGGAGCCCCTCTGTGGCTGGAGCTGGAGGCTGTGCCGGCTGCAAGGCAGGGGACAGAGGAGAGGCAGTGAGAGGCTACTTATTGCAGGCAATCTGCAATTGAGTGCTAGGATCAAAAATCTGCACAACAAAAGACTGGGAGGGTTTGGGGGGTTAGAAGCCTAAGCGTCTAGCCCACACAGATCACAGAAAGGCTGAATCACTAGCAAACATCACATCAATACAATGTTTAAATAGCCCACAATTTTAAGTCAGAACAGCTCTTTTAAGATTAATTAAACAAGTTTACAGTTAAGCAGCAAATCCCATCCAGAATAGTGTTGCAGAGTCCCAGCCAAAGTCGGAAGGCGCAATCGAGCTTGACGAGACTGAGGTGGGTTCCCGATTGGTTGCGGCTTTGCCCGTGCCTCTCACTGCTTCTCCCGGCCTCCTGATCTCTGGTTCGGTTAGTCGCGCTGCCCGCCCGGCTGGCGGCTCGGAGCCCCTTCTGTGGCTGGAGCTGGAGGGCTGTGCCGGCTGCAAGGCAGGGAGCAGTGGAGAGGGTCCCGGTCCATGAGAGGGGCAAGAGCCTCTATTCCAGGTACTTTCTGACACAAAAGAAAACTGGGGAGTGGCGACCTATTTTGGATCTCAGATATTTAAACAAACATCTGAAATAAAACAAATTCAGAATGGTCACTCTGTCACTGGTCATACAGTCCTTACAGCAGGGAGACTGGCTAGTCACCCTAGACTTAAAGGACACTTACTTCCACATATCCATAAGGAGATCTCACAGGAATTTTCTCAGATTCAAACTTCCTTGGGTCACTATCAGTTCACCGCAATGCCCTCTGGCCTGTCCTCAGCCCCAAGTGTCTTTACCAAGTGCCTCGCAGTGGTAGCAGCACACCTCAGAAGACTGGGTGTTGCTCTCTATCCCTATCTGGATGACTTGCTCATAGTAGCCAAGTCTCCTTGCCAGGTCAAGGAATCCCTTTCCCTTACAGAACGCACTCTGGAGTCCCTGGGTTTCCTGGTAAATCTAAAGAAATCTCACCTGGAACCCACCCAGCTAACTCACCTTCATAGGGGCCCAGCTGGACACTCAGAAAGGATATGCTTTCCTCTGGCAGGAAAGAATTCAGAGTTTCCTTTCAGTGGCAGAATCGTTCACCCAGGAACAGTCAAGACCAACCAGACATTTTCTCAAGCTCCTGGGACACATGGATTCAGTGACTGCACTGGTCTCAGTAGTCAGGTACAGGATGCGACTCTTGCAAGCCTACCTCAGAGCTCACTGGTCTCAGAGAAGCAACAACTTTTCAAAGCTGATACCTGTGATGGAGCAGTTCCTCCAAAACCTGCTGTTGTAGAAGAACCCTGCAAATTTACAGGCCCAAGGTACCCTTCCAAACTTCGTTACCCACAAAGGTGATCACTACAGATGCCTCCCTCTTGGGGTGGGGAGCACATCTGGACAGTGCCTCAGTAAGCGGCACCTGGACTCTCGAAGAGTCACAGTTGCACATAAATCTCTTGGAATGCAGAGCAATCTTTCTAGCTCTCAAAGCTTTTGCTCCCAGCATAAAAGGGCAGACAGTTCAAATTCAGACAGACAACACCACTGCAATGTTTTACATAATCAAGCAGGGTGGTACCAGATCAGGAGTACTCTGTTTGGAAGCTCTGAAGCTCTGGTCTCTAGCCTTCTCCCTGGGAGTCAGCCTCTCAGCTATTCACCTCCCAGGCAAACACAATACCCTGGCAGATGCTCTGAGTCGCATCAGTCAAGGCCAGAGTGGATGGACCCTGAACAAGCAAGTACTAGCCACAGTGTTCAGGCAGTGGGGCACACCAGAAGTGGATCTGTTTGCCTCGCCCCTCAATTTTCAGCTTCCTCAGTATTGTCGCAGGCCCCCAGTCCCGGAAACGCTTCCCCCGGATGCCATTATTCTGGACTGGTCAGGGAGGATCCTATATGCATTCCCTCCCTTCCCCCTGATACTCAGGGTTTTGCTGAAACTCAGACAACAACCTTCATCAATGATCCTGGTGGCTCTGGATTGGTCCAGACAAGCCTAGTACCCTCTCCTCTCAATGTCCTGCAGCAGGCCTATTCGCCTGTCTCCAACTCACTCCCTGCTGACCCTTCCTCAGACAGGAGTGCAGTATCCAGACATACAGTCTCTTCACCTCAAGGCCTGGTTCTTGAGGAGCTAGTTTCCATCCTCGCAGTACTCTGAACAGGTCCTTAAGATACCAAGGATGGCTAAAAAAACTAACACTAAGAAGACTTATGCAGCCAAATGGAAAAGGTTTTCCCTCTGGTGCAAGAGCAAAAAGCTTGAACCCCTTTCAGTTTCAGACCCTCAGCTGCTAGAGTACCTGGTACACTTACAGGTGTCAAGCTTGAAACCATCTTTCCTCAAGCTACACCTGATGGCAATTTTGGCCATCCTTTTGGTGGGAAAGAAAAAATTATTTTCCTACCCCATATTTAAACAGTTTTTCAAAGGCCTCTTGCACCTCCAGCCTCCAGCCAGGGAGCCTTTT
This sequence comes from Neoceratodus forsteri, assembly GCA_016271365.2. Lineage (NCBI taxonomy): Eukaryota > Metazoa > Chordata > Ceratodontiformes > Ceratodontidae > Neoceratodus > Neoceratodus forsteri. The sequence continues at coordinate 1,337,864,347 of CM057458.1, read as the reverse complement.
CCTCCTTGGAGCCTGAACTTTTGCATAGACGGGCTCATGAAACCAATCTTTGAGCCTACGTCCACTGCTCATATCAAGTTTGTAACTTGGAAGACAGTCTTCCTGGTAGCCATTACTTCTGCCAGGAGGATTTTAGAGCTACAGGCCATGTGCACTGAGCCAAATTACATCATCCCTCACAATGATAAAGTTGAGCTCAGGATAAATAGGAAATTTCTGCCAAAGGTGGTTTCAGAGTTCCACTTAAACCAGTCCATTACTCTGCCTGTCTTCTTTACTGAGAGATCCACTCCTGGCGAGCAAAAGTTCCACAGCTTGGATGTCAAAAGAGCCATCTTTTACTACCTAGAGCATACTAGACAGTCCAGAGGCTCTTCCACTCAGTTGCTTCTCACCTACGGGGATGTAGGCAGAGGAAAACCAGCTACCAAGAGAACTATTTCCCATTTGTTGGTCTTTTGTATTAGATTTTGCTATGAAAAAGTTGGTCACCAACCTCCAGTGGGGCTCAGGGCCCACTCACCAGGGGCACTGCAGCCTTGCTTGCAGCAGCAAGGGACATTCCTCTCCTGGATGTCTGCAACTACCTGGAAATCTGTGCACACCTTTGTGAAACTCTATAGTTTGGATGTGCAGACCAGATCCGATGTCAAATTTGGCAGGGCGGTTCTGCAGAGCCTCTTTCCTAAGTAGGTTCTCTGCCCACCTCCCATTTGGTACTGCTCAGTAGTCTGCTAAAGTTACTGATACTAAAGGACTCCTGGGGTAAGAAGAAAAAATTACTCACTGCAGTAATCTTCTTTCTTCCAAGGGGTCCTTTAGCAGCAGTAAACTCCCACTCTTCCTCCCCGGTTCACCTGTCAGGAGAGGGCCTTCGTTATCACATCTCTTACCAAATTTGGAGTTTTTTATTGATGAGTTTCCAACTCATGTTGTTGTTTTCATTTCTACTTTTGTGAACATTTGCATGTTTTCTGAATCCTGTTGATTCAGTTTCGGGGCATGTGCCCTCAGTTTCCTTCGAAAAAATTCTAAAGCCTTTAGGCTGCTCTCACTCAGCTCACTCCCACCCCTGTTTTTTGATTGGCTATTGCCCAAAGCTCATTTAAATAAAATTCTCTTAAAGGCATACCTCCGGGGCAGTTGCACCTAGCCAGCTAACTGCTAAAGTTACTGATGCTAAAAGACCCCTTGGAAGAAAGAAGATTACTGTGGTGAGTAATTTTTTCATAGGCAGCATAAACAGAGAAAGTCCATTCTGGGTTTCTTCTCAATTTCCAATCTCAGTCTCTGTGTTTCTCTTGCAAGAAATTGCAGCTCTGTTTTTATAAGTCTTTGTAACCCCTGCTCGTTAAGAAAACAGCATGCTTCTCACACAGTGTTCTAAGTTTCAACAAGTGCAACAAAAAGAACATTGTGAACCAGAACTGACCTCTTGCTTACAGCTTCTCAGAGCATTTGCAAACAGGTTAACCCCTGGAGTTCCAAACAGCTTTTTGCAATCATTTCAACAGTATAACCATATACATTTCAACAGTAAAACTACTGTATATACATTTCTAAACAAAGGGATCCCAGTATCAGTTACATTTCCACATAATGATTCACATATATTGTTATACCAGCAGATATGCAAGGGGGAAAAAAAGACAGAACAGCAAGAGAAGGTAGAGAGATAGCGAGAGGCAAAGAACTGCAAGACCATCGGGGTGATCAAGTCCTAGGTCCCACGAGAACATTTGGTTGTGCAACCAGATAGACAAAAGACAGAAAAGGAGAGAACAGAACAGTTCCTTGCATTTAAACTCTTTTTCTAGCGCAACTAGGACAGGATCCTATTCAACCCTGTCACAGTCCTCCACAGTCGGGGACACTGTTGGGGGGATGCCTTCATGAGGTCCTGGACCCCAGGCCTCCTGTATACCTTTCCTCACTTGCACTTGGTCCACAAGGTCATGCTCAAGGCCCAGAAGAACAAGGCTAAGATGATCCTGATAGCTCCAGACTGGCCCAGGTTGCACTGGTATCCACATTGTTTCAGACTTAGCAACAGGGCTCTGTGGTGGTTGCCACTGTGCCCAGATCTGTTGACCAGACAACAAGGGGAAGAGATGCACCCAGACCTTCAATCCCTACACCTCTCAGCCTGGTTTCTGAGTGGCTAGAGTTCCAGGCTTTGGGCCTTTTGGAAGACGTCGTCCATGTTATTAACAAGACAAAAAGAACAAAGCTGGGCACACCCCATAGCTGAGAATCATAAAGGGAAGACCTGAAAGAATATGCTCGCCCACAAGCACATGTCATACACAAGATACATCATGATTACAAGCTTACCCACACACACATCATGTGCACAAGGCATGTCATGATTCACTGTATGCTCATGCCATGCAGATGATACACAAGTACATAGCCCACAGCCATAAGTGGGATAGGGAATACTTATATGCACACCCACGTCTAATAAGTGGGAGTACTAACATCCACACAATACCCACATCTATAAGTGAGGCATCTTACACACAGACATAATGTGGTGACGTCTCACACAGATGTATTAGTTACACCACGGAGCTAGGGACAGACAGACACACACACACACATAGAATTGGAGGAAACACATTACATATAGAGCTAGGGACACACAAGTAGCTAGGGAACATCTACATAAGTTTAGTATAGGTTTACGTACACGTAAGGCTAGGTGATTCTTTATTCTTGCATAGAACCTAGATACAAGCTATGAAACTGCACTGCTTTGAAAGCATGACCTTTACCATACATATGATCCAGTAGGCTAAAGACAAAACACCACAAATAATATTCTAGGCTAGAACTGCACTGCTATTTTGCTGCGATAATGTCAGAAATATAATGATTTATTTACCTGGGAGTGCCCTCTACAGCTAAGGTGTCATGTGCTGACACAGCTATATTTATATGAATAGACCTTTCAGAAAACATGATGATACACTACAAATGTTTTATCCATAAGAACACGTCATTGACATAAGCATAGTTTTATAAGTAGAATGCTACAATTGTAGCATTCAAAAGGGCAACTGTGATAGCATAGAAACATAGAAGTTGATGGCAGATAAGGACCGCAAGGCCCATCCAGTCTGCCCATTTCTTTTTCTACCATATAAATGTGCCATCGGCCTTTGCTCTGTTGTGGCCTATCTATTCATAGTCATTTGTATACTACTCTGATAATACTCTGCTGCCCCCCCCCCCCAAACTGACCAATAGAAGTAATAGTAAGTGCGATCATGACATGTACATGAGCTGGCTAGCTATCACCAGACTAAGATCTTATCAGGGTATAAAACCCCTTTCCCCATGCTCCCTCTCCAAGGAAATCGCAGACAGACCCTACATGACACAGCAGTGTTCGAGAGAACCAGACTCCCATGTGTGTATGTTACATAATTAGTATGCAGTGTATAATGAATGTCCTATAGGCAAGCTGGTAGGACAATAAAAGAACCTTATGTTGCTTTTATAATTGCTTCCATTTCTTATTTTAACCTTTCTTAGTCCTAGAATCTGTAAGAGGGGTAGTATGTTTTGTTATGGTGTAGTGATCTCCTGACATTCCCCAAAGGGCTAAGTTTCCCTGCAGTTAACTAAGGGTTTGTTAGGTCATAATAATGAAGTCAGAGGGTATCCAACAGAGCCCAGCAAAATACCCAACAGACCCACGTGACTGGATCAATACATAGGGATGTTAACCCGGTGTGTCTGCCATGCTGTACATTGCTATAAAATGAAAAGCCCTTTATGATTCTAGCTATGGTGTGTGTCTGGCTTTGTTCTTTTTGTTTTGTTAACAGTTCTGTGGGCTGTAGCACCTTTGAAAGGCTGATGTGCGCTTCTTTGCTATTTTTTGTATTGTCCTCCACATTGTGGAGGCATCCAGTAAGAAGTCTACTCGTAAATGCTAAGAAAAGTGGAAGAGATTTTTGGTCTGTTGCAAGAGTAAGGATCTTAATCCTTAATGTGCCCCATGGCAAGCATCCTCGACTACCTATGGTCCCTCTCTCAGTCAGGACTGCAAGCGACAACCCTTAAGGTATACCTGGCAGTCATCTCTGCATGGTGGGTACAGGCTGGTATACCAACAGTGATGGTGGCCCAGAAGAAGGTGGTTGGGCATGGTTTCAAAGGCCTGGATCACTTGTCCCCTCTAGTGCACTAGCCTCTGCTTCTTACTGCTGGTGTTGGCAATGCTCATGGGCAAGGCATTTGAGCCAATGCACAGGTGTGAGATGTCACATTTGTCTTGGAAAACTGCCTTCCTTGTGGCTATCACATCAGCCAGATAGATCAGTGAGTTCCAGGCACTCTTGGTTGAGTCTTCTAACTTGGTCTTACATAAGGACAAGGTTGTCCTTCACCTCCACCCGAAGTTCCCCCTAAAGGTCATATAGGAGTTGCACCTTAACCAGGTGATCAAACTTCTGGTATACTTTAGCACCCTGACCTTGGAAGCTAATAGCAGGCTGCATACTCTGGACCTGCAGAGGGCACTCTCGTATTACAAAGAGCATATGGCTGGAGTTCAGGGTGAGACTTGACAGCTTTTTGTAACACACACTGAAGCTGCACTTGGCAGACTGAAAGCAAAGCAGAAGATTGCCAGTTGGATTACCTCCTGTATCAACCCCTATTACAGGTTGGTTGATGGGGAGTCACCCAAGGGCTTAAGGCTCATTCCACCAGACATACCTGTGCCTCAGTGGCTGTTTCAAGGAACATTCCCATTGCGGAGGTATGCAAGGGTGAAACCTGGAGTAAAGGACACACCTTCATGCCCCATTACAACATCGACATCACAAGTTGTTGGGATGTTGCTTTTGGGTCCTTGGTCCTACATGCTCTGTTCACCAAATAGAGGTGCACTGTATGCCTCCTCCTTTCATAGGACTACTTGGAGTCTGCCAGAGTATGGATCTTAAAGAGCTACTGATGCCTCAAAGAAAACTTTAAAAAACATAACAATTAGGTACAATTCTGCTTGCATTCCATTTATGTGTTGTATATTTCTCCCTCCCCCATTATTTATTACTAAGAAAAGTTGCATGAATATATGATCTTTATCCCTTAGAGTTCCTTTAGAGTTCATCTGCCTCTGTAGCTTACTCCCTACTTCAAGTCATAATCCTCTGTTATGACATCACAATCTGTTGCTATGGGAGTAACTGTAATACCACAAGCAGTGCTCTATGATGTCAGGTAGGGAGAAAGCAGCTGGAATAGGTAAATCTCTTCAGGAGCAAAGATACTGTTTTCGTACAGATGACCTCAGTAATAAATAATGGGGAGGAGGAATACAGCACTAATGAGAAATACAAGCTGGACTATGTCTAAATATTAGGTTTTGTTAAAGTTCTCATGAATGTGTCACCAGTTCTTTAACTCTTTCCATGTTAGAAATATTGGTTACTGACCTGTAACCATGGATCTTCCAAGAATCAACCATCACCACTGATTCATATATATGGGTCTAGGGTCGGAGGCACTAGGACCCCACGAGAGCTTTTCTCTTCTAGGGAGGGAGGGAGCTGACATTGGCTACTGATGCCGCTTATGCACCACACATACCCACGTGGTGTCAGGTGTCTAGCTTCTAGATCCTTTGAGTGTGTTGTTGTGAGAGGGGGCCCTGGGGCAGGCTTCAGGGTTTTTCTGCTTTATTGCCCCCCAGGAGAGGAGGGAGAGTTCCTGAGTGAACTTGTTGATCTTGTTGCTGGCCTGGTGTTGGAGTCCCCCAGATGGTTGGTTCTGGTGGACTTCAACACCTTGGTCGACAATGAGCTCTCACCATTTGGGAGGGACCTCCTTAGGAGCATGGAGGCCTTGGGCCTGACTCAAAATATCACCTCTGGGACACTCTTTCCATGGCCACACTCTCGATTTGATTTTTACCACGGGTCTTGACGTTGAAGACCTCAGGGTACAACCTGTAATTTGGTCTGATCACAGCACCACGGGGTTCTCATTTAGGACTACCCTCCGTTGGTCCATCCTCTGTGGAGATGGTCCGGTGCTGCCCATTATGGGATGTATCCCCAATGGGGCTACAGACAGTGCTGGACCTATCGACTGTGGAGATTGCTTGTGAGATTGGAAGAGAGGAGGCACTGATGGCCTATAATTTGGCCATCGCTACGGTCTTTGATTCAATCGCACCCATTTGTGTCTGATCCCTTTCTACTCACCAGAGGTCCCCCCGGTTTTATGGGGAACTGCGGGAGTTAAAGATAAGGGGCCAGAGGTTGGAGAGGCATTGGAGGAGATCTGGCCTGATGGAGGTCAAATTGGCCCTGAGATCACATTATGATGATTATCAGGGAGGCAATCTCCTGAAAGAAGGCAGTTTTTTTGTCTAGACAGAGATTGCTGCAGCAAGGAACAGACCAGCTCAGCGCTTCTTCGTGGTGGATGGGCTATCACATCTGGCCTGTCTTCGTGTTGGGGGAGTGGGTTCTAGCACTAGGTGGGAAGATTTTGCTCTGTTGTTTGCCGACAAAGTGTCCTGCATCAGAGTAGAGATCTCCTCCAGCATCACTCTTAGGGATTGTGGGGCCCATGCCGAGGTGCGTCAGAGCACTCGTCTTGTATAGGCTGAGTTTGATCCAGTTGGAGTGCAGGAGGTGGCGGAAATTGTCTCACGGCTGTGGCCTACACAATGTGTTCTGGACCCAGGCCTAACATGTCTTTTAGCTGGATGTTTGGACCTGATTGGTTCTGTGGTGGCTGGGATTGTCAGGAGTTCTTTGAGGAGTGGGGTTTTCCAATGGCCTTGAAAGAGGCCTTGGTTAGACCCCTGCTGAAAATTCCCTCTTTGGACCCGGAGTGTCTCAGCAACTACAGACCAGTCTCTAACTTCCCATTTTTGGGGAAGGTTATTGAAAATTGGTGGCCATTCAGCTTGAAGAATGTCTCTCCTCCTCCTCTATTTATGAGCCTTTCCAGTCTGGTTTCCATGCTGGACATAGTACAGAGACTGCTCTGGTGAGGGTGCTTAATGATCTCCTGATGGCGAGGGACAGGAGAGAACGTACCATTTTGGTTCTCCTGGACCTCTCAGCAGCATTTGACACTGTGGACCATGAGGTGCTACTTTATCATTAGGGGTACTGGTGCGGCCTGTCCAGAAGTGTCATCAAATGGTTCAGGTCGCTGGCCCGATTGCGCTGAGGGTTGAGGCACTGGACATCACACCTCGCGGCACGCCAGCGACCCAAGTTCAGGAATGAACCTGGGCCGTCGGGGGTCAGCAGGGAGGGAGAGGATTGAGCACTCAGAGGAGAGCTCTCCTCTCCTAGGAGGGAGGGGGATACAGTCTCAGCACTTGACTGGCCTCTGGCAGAGAAGCTGGAGGTACAGCAAGCATGTGGAGCAAACAGGCAGGGTTGGGAGTGGTGGACATCGGTGGGAACACCTTGACGTCAGATGCACACCACTCCCCAGGAAAGTGGAAAAACACTCACAGCGATTCCTGGAGACGAGCCCTGGCATCACGAGACCAGGACTGGAGAGGGGCCATGTGAGTCCAGCCAACACTTAAATGATGGATGGGAGGCTTTGGGGTTGGTCTCCCACCCCACTCGCGGGGGGGGTAATCCGAGGGTGATGGCAGGGCGGATGAGTGAGGGGCTCACAGATCCCAGAAACGTGGCAGGCATGATGTCTTGGGAGTCCCTGAGGGAAGGTAGGCATTGCGGTGGAGGGGGGATAAAAATAGAAAGTTAAAAAAAATGGTTCAGGTCATATCTCACAGTTAGAGTGCAGAGGATGACAATGGGCTCAGCCTCATCTAGCCTGAAGCCTCTGCCCTGTGGAGTTCCACAGAGATTAGTCTTGTCACCCTGCTATTCACGGTGTACATGCTGCCATTAGGGGACTTTGTCAGGTGGTATGGGCTGGAGTTTAATTGCTATGCCAATGATACCCAGCTATACTTGTCTTGTGCACCTGGAAACCAGATGTCAGCCTCTGTATTTAACAACCGTCTAGGTGAGATCCAGGCATGAATGGCTTGGAACTGGTTATGACTTGACCCCGACAAGACTGAGGTACTGGTGGTGGATCCTGACTGCCATTGTGGGGTGGGGGGGGATGCTACCTAGGTCTGGTCCTGTTGGGAGGGGGGGCCGTTGAACCCATCCTTGCAGGTGAAGGATCTTGGCATGATCCTTGACAATGGGCTGACACTTGATGCTCAGGTGTCGGCCATCATCAGAAGTAGATTCTATCATCTGAGGAATATCGCCTAGATCCGGGCCCTGGTACCATCTGAGGACCTGGCCACCCTAGTGCACGTTTTTGTCACATCGGGGCTGGACTACAGCAATGCCCTGTACCTAGAGCTATCTGGAGGCGACCTCTGCCAGCCACAGCTGGTGCGAAATGCAGCGGCAAGACTCTTGACAGGTGTGCAAAGCAATGAGCATATAATACTTGTCCTCTGTGAACTGCACTGTCTGCCAGTCAGGAGGAGGACTGCCGTCAAGGTCGGTTTACTGACCTATAAGGCCCTACACAAAAGGGGACCAGTTTACCTGCAAGATCTCCTTCTGCCCCATCAGCCATTCTGGGCTCTTTGTTCCACCGGGGGTTGCCTCCTTGGAGTTCCCAGGGCTAGGTTGCGGCACCCCGGGGATTGAGCTTTCTCAGAGGCCGCTCCTACCTTGTGGAACTCACTGCCTAGACATCTTAGAGAGGCACCCTTGGTGGAAGCCTTTAAGAAGGGTTCTGAAAACTTTTTTATTTAACCAGGCCTTTGATTAAGGGTTTTAAATTACTGGAATTCAGTTGAGATTGGTAGATTAAATATTACAATGTTTTATTGCTGTTTATGTTATGTATGTTTTAATTGATTGTGATGTGTACAGCACTCCGAGTCCCTGAAAAGGGGCGCTTTATAAATAAAGTATCTGTCTATCTATCGGTCTGTCTAGCTATCTAGCCAATAACTGTCATCAACTCCCTAATGCACCTCAGTTTGTTCTTCCCGTCTTTGTGTGCACACCATGGGAGTCATAGCACCTAAGTTTGACCAGGTGTGGTGCCATCATTGGTAGTGCTCTGCATCCATCCCTAGTTCTGGTGTCACTTGAAGCACTGGACCAGCTTCTGAAACTGCTCGTGGCATCAGTGGTGGAGATGGATCTGGCACCATGGAGGGTGCCGGCCATAAGTCTGGAAGAGCTCTATGACTGGGACACTTAATGACCCTTAGGTTGGTACTGGAGGTTGCACCATCTCAGAGTTGGAGGGTGACCAGCTTGTGAAGTTTTCCCTGGGACTGCTGGCTGAACCCATCACTAGTTAGGACTGGAGCTGCCCTGAGGGGACTGAATGGCTATGTTCTCCTCGCCTGGGGATTCTCCTCATGACATCGACAAGGTTGTTCCTCTTCAATAGGTTAAGCCTCTTCAGACAGGTTAATCATGACTTCTCCCAGGGTGAGGTCTACTGAGCATTCCAGCAGCCCAAGCACAGACCTTAGAGCCTCTGGCTCTTCTCTCCATCTTGGGTCTGTGCCACCTCTTCCTGAGTTTCCAGGGACCATGGATCCTCTTGGGCCTATCACCTAGAGTCAACATGGATGTACGGCTGGTGTGCCATTCCAATGCCACACCAGTGCTGTATGGGTTCAGTTCCTTCATGGTTCCTAGCCACCACCTGCTTCCAGGTCCAGTGCCTCATCTCCATCCATGTCCTCCTCTAAAGGCACAGAATCCTCCCTACATCTGTTCTCTGCCTCTGAGTACTCACTGTACCAGAGATTCCTGACAGACATACTGAGGGTGATGGATGTTGGCACTACAGACACATTACCATGTCCAGACAGCTGGGACTCCTTGGAGCTTTCAGCAATGACCACTGTGCATCCCATTCTGGCCTAGAGCCTTCAATGAATGCTCCAGGACAGTTTGGACACATTCCTTTGCTCTCCTTCAAGCCCCCAGGGACGTCTACCAGAGGCACTGCTTACCTGCACATTCTGCAGGCACAGTGCCTCACCCCACTTTGGGGATTCAGATCTTGTAGACTCTAGAAAAGCCTTGTCACCCGGTGCATGACTGGCCTGCTGAAGCAGACTCTGTGCAGACAGATGTTTTAGGTAGGAAGGTGTTCTTCTCTGCTTGTACCACAGTGTGCATTTCTGCACTTCAGGCACACTTAGCAGCTTATAACAAGCAACTGTAGGTACTGCTAGGACAGCTCCTAGCTGTCATGCCACCCTTGGAGTTAGTCAGACAAGCCATCTGCTTTTCTGCCAAGAGCTTTGAGTTGGTGAGGCACCAGACAAGGGCACCGTACAATGCCACTGAGGTGGCCTTCAGACTGGTGGGAACTGGGGTCTGCATCTGGTGGATGGCATGGCTTTGCCACCCTTGACTGGCACCTGGCCCAGTGACAGGTGCTAAACTCTTAATTCAAACGAGCTCATTTTTTTTCATGAAGTGAGACCAGAGCTTTTGGGTGCAATCCTGTTCCATCTGACTATGGTCTGTGCAAACCCATGAGGAGCCCCTGCTCGGAGGTGTTCTGCACCACACACAGAGCTGAAGGTGACTGTTAGCCTCATGGTGAGGCAGCTCTTCTCTAAATGGAAAACTTGGTACGCAGATCCATATGTATGAATCAGTGGTAAAGACTGATTCTTTAAAGATGTGAGAATTACATACTCACCGTTATTGCTGAATATCTCCACCATTGATTCAGATGCCCACTCACCATCCCCCACTCAGCTGAGAGCCAGGGCCTCTAGCAGCTCACCTTATGCAGCACTTGCTGCTTATATCTCCTCTGCCATAGCCCTTATATGGGAACTGTTTTGTTGTTAAAAATAAAAACAGGAGGGTTGAGCATTCTGGTGCCAACCCTTACCCCAAAAAAAGCAAAAAACACAAATAAAAACAAAAAAAGGGAGTGGGTTTATTTTGGCTCTTTTACCAACCCCCCCCAAAAAAAAACAACAACAACAAAAGAGAGCAATTTTTCTTCCCATGGAATGGATAGGTGGCCATCTTCCCTACATTTTCCTCCCTCCTCTTTCATGACTAGGGTATATCTCTGTTAGTTGCTATATGCAAAATGTGCCCTTAGCACCATCTAATTTAACTCCATTGAGCTGATGCTCTTGTCTGTTGAGAAGTGCAATGCACTTGCTTGGATCAATGTACTAGCTTCATACAGAACACGTGGCTGCAGGGAGAAGCAGGGCATGTTCTTTCTCTCGTGTTGGAATTTTTTTTATTCGTATCCTTTGTCACTTCTCTCGGTGCACTAATTTTACCCCACTCTGCCTGGAGCATGCCAGAGTAGATATCCAAATCTTGACTTCCTAGGATTCCTAGTCAGTGTAAGTAAGATTGATTCTTTATCAGGTGACATGGGGCTGAAACCTGACGGAGCCGACAGGCATTCCCTGGTGCATTCATTCCAGCACCTTGACTGGCGATCTAAGTGACTGTTTCAGATATGGAATATGCAAGATGCAATGTTTGCATAATAATTTCCAAACATGCACGCACTGCATCGAGATTCCCATCACTCAAACTCACTACTAGTTAAAAAATACAAGAAATGTTTGTTACTGAAGTGAAAACAGCCAACCAGTTAGCTTACAAACAGCCACTGTTTATTGGTTATGTTATTACTCCTTCCCTTTAAAGTTAAAGCTTTCCCTTTACTTATCGACTGCACAGAGACACCAAAAGCGCCCCCTGAATCCCACTCCAGTGACAGCAACTTATTAGTTGTTTGGCAACCATGAAAAAGCGGGGCAGTGCGGGCCCTAGGCACCCACAGCAGTAACCCCACAGTTCGGCCGAACTCCCTCCCCATACCCTGTGTTTCTGCCCGAGCTTAGGTGAGCATGTTGTACCTTGTTTTTGCTCGGGGCCTCCTCACCTCTGTCGGTGCTTCCAATGACAGCAGGCTCATTGCTTCCTGAGTCCACCATCCTCTCAGTAGAAATTTAGGGAATCATTCGCTTTTCCTATGTACTATTACAGTTACCAACAATCCCTCATGCGTCTGGACGAGGTAGTAAACTTCCAGTGCTGTGTAACAGTGTATCTGTGTACTGAAAAAATCTGAAAGTCATCCGTGGATTTGTTTAGTTATTTATTGGTTTATTTTTGCGAACCGGAAGGAGGGCTAGGAAATATATATTTGTTTTGTATACACAGCCTTGTCCAGCGAGGGGGAGGGGTAGCGGTTCAGCCTTTTTTTTTTTTAGTTGGGGAACTCTCAGATCTAGCTGTCAAGGTAGTGGAGCTCTCCCTTACTAGTCAGTGGAGTAAGATGACAGTGGTGCAGGCATACATCTCAACCTTTTGTCACTTAGATGAGGGACACATCCTTAAACATGGAGATGCAAGCCCAGACTATTGTGTTTACTTGTGCAAAGTCCAGAAGGATCCGTTGCCTTTCATGGCATGCCAGATGTATCGATAGAAAATGTGCAAAAAAAAGAGCTCATAAAAAAAAAAAAAAAATGCCCACTGTGATATAGTGCAGTGCCGCAGTCCATAGGGACAGCGTGGGCAGATTTCTTCTTGGGGGAGGGTCAGGTGGAGGAAAAACAGTTCCACAGATGGAAAACATGATGTCAGCCCCTTTCTACATGCAAAACGTCTGCAGGGCTCCGCCCATGCAGCCGTAATAAAGCAAGAGAGCTAATGCTTTCCTGCTGATGCCATTTACCATTTTAACAGCAACTGCATCAGAGAAAACCTTTGTATTTAGTATATTATAATTCTGCTCATATTTCATCTATTGCCTATTGATGTTGTTATGAGTTTATAGGATCTCTCTCAGTGATATGAAGTGTTTATCCCACCCTCATGCCTCATTTCTGAGGACAGTGCCTCACTTATTTGGGTGGCAAAACACTGAGGGTTCCAGAAAGCGAATCTGCCAGTAGCATTGTTGGTGTCACCTGTAGCTGCTGTGAACCTGTCTCAGATTCATCTACCTGGGTCATCTGATACACCAGCAGAAGGCAGCAGTACCATAGCCAGCAGCTGTCCCTCCTAGGGATGCTGGAGGAGGAGCTGGGCTTACCAATAATCACTGTTCCATAGCCAATCACAGCAGCAGCTGCCGGCCAGCCGACGGGGAAAGGGCACCTTCCCACGGCCGATCCCGGCAGTCAATGCAGGTAAGGTTCTTTGAAGTTGGACGCATCTCAGGCATGCACTTGTGCGATTATAACAGGAGATTTGCAGAGAGGATCTAGCAGAGAGCTCTGCGCAGAACTTGAGTCAGCTCTGACTCCTGCAAGGCTGACGCTACCTTCCTGTGTGCTGTTGCTGCAGCTTTACTAGTTCGAGAGCTACCTCTGCAGTGTCAGAGCTGCAGACACCGGGGCGAAGAACCTGCTGCTCTCATCACTGTAGCGCTTGTTGGTCACATCTCACGGTTTGAGGACACTATACTCCTCATTATCACAGAAAGGACTTTTGGGATTATTTCTTGGCCGGTTATTAATGTTTATAGAGGATTCGGAACAAATAGTGGATTGGATACGTTTCGATTAGTGCCGGGCAGAAGTGACCTCATTCTAACTGGACAGAAATCAAGCACCCCATTCATCATCAGTAGCAGCAGGACCAGCAGCAATCTCTCGATGAATACCAACCTGGGGGCTGTATTTTTGTCAGCCGATCCTACAGCATCAGCTCCGAAGAGGCTGCAGATCCAAAATGGCAATTACGAGATGATGAATAACCCAACCCTCATATCACAGATAAAATGGGGCTCTAAGTGATTTATTACATAAGAAATCACCTCCCTAGCACCCAAGCATCTGCAGCCGTGTTGACTCGGTCGTGCCCGGGCTCTCCTTTCACTGAATTTCTTGTTTGGGGGTCGGATTATTCTGGCGATGCCCCTTTGTTTTGATTTATGATTCAAGACAAGTCAGAGTGGTGCAACAGCCCGATGAAAGCGCTTCCCGGTCAGTTGGAAAGGCTGTGGTGGTAGGAGATACAACTCCAAACTGACAGAGCAGTGCTGCTACAGCTCCTTCTTTACGTAGCTTTTTTTAATGGTTATGTAGTGGTAGAAAATGTAAAAAAAAAAAAAAAAAAGCCCATAAAAAAAAATGCCCACTGTGATATAGTGCAGTGCTGCAGTCCATAGGGACAGCATGGGCGGATTGCTTCTTGGGGGAGGGTCAGGCAGAGGAAAAACAGTTCCACGGACAGAAAACATGACATCAGCTCTTTTCTACATGCAAAACGTCTGCAGGGCTCCACCCATGCAGCCGTAAAAAGGGCCCTGTTCTTGCTGGGAAAATTATAGACCAATCAGTCAGACTTCAACAGTCTGCAAAGTACTTGAAAGTATCATTAAAGATCTCATCAGTGATACTATTAATTCAATCGATAAGGAACAGCATGGGTTTAAAAAGGGGAGAAGTTGCTTAAGCAATTTAATGTGTTTCTACGAAGAAGTGAGTAGGAAAGTAGATACTGGTATTCCTTATAACATAATATATCTTGATTTTAGTAAGGCCTTCAATGTTATGACTCATCAGGCCCTGGTAGTCAAACTCCTTGATACTAACATTAATAGACACATCATCAAATGGATTGCTAATTGGTTGGCTCATAGATCACAGAAGGTTCTCATTTCAGGTTAACTGTCAGAGTCAGAGCTGGTCACTAGTGGAGTCCCTCAGGGATCAGTTTTAGGTCCTTGTCTTTTTCAGATATTCATAGCTGATCTTACTAAAAACTGCATGTCAACAACTATTAAATATGCCAATGATGCTAAGATTGGGGGCCATGTAACAATGAAGACAGCATTTATATAATTCAGCGGGACCTAAATAATATATCTCAGTGGGTTGAGGCTTGGGGTATGAGGCTAAATGCCACTAAGTGCAAGGTAATGCTTGGCGGTTTCAATAACCCTTTGGTGGTTTATTTATTGAACGGGACCTCATTGATGGGTACTACCAAAGAAAAAGATCTTGGTATATTTATAGCGAATGATTTAGGTTATAATAAACAAGTTAATGAAGCTATTAACAGAACAAATTGTGTCATCTGGTCTATTAAAAGGAATATTAAGTCCAGAAATCAGGAAATAATGCTTCCTATGTTTACAGCCTATGCGAGACCCCACCTAGAATACTCCTCACAACTCTGGAGTCCATATAAAATAGGGGAGATAGAATCCTTGGAAAAAATCCAGAGGAAATTTATAAAACATATATCTGGATTATATAGTATGCCATACAAAAAACATTTAAATGACCTCAAACTTATGCCATTATCACTTAGACGTCTCCGGGACTTCTTATGTTTATGTTTGATATTGTCAACGATCCTTATTTATTTAATCAAATGGGTTTTGCATTCAAAAATAATTCTTATAACACCAGGGGACACCCCCTCCAGATAACAAGGGCTAAATTTTATCACACATCGCGCAAGTACTTTTACACTCAGAGGATCATTAACCCTTGGAACAATTTACCCTCTGATATTGTCTTAAGTGACAATAAGATAACATTTAAATCAGGTTTTATAAGTAATTAGGTGCATTTATGGGCCAACCAGCCCCTTGTACCTTAACCACCTTAGTATGAATCTTAGTATGAGACCTGAACAGACTAATGGACTGGGCACATAAATGGGGGATGAGCTTCAACCAGGAAAAGTGTGCTGTGCTGCACCTAGGGAAGCACAACCCAAAACAAAATTACAATTTCTGAACTAGTCTACTAAGAACAGTTGAATATGAAAAGGACCTTGGGGTTATCATTAATAATAAAAAAAATTTAATCTAGACAACCAAAGCAGAGATGTGCTAGTTAAAGAAAATAGGGTATGGTGTAACATAAAGCCATTAAGGGTAGAGATATGCTGGTTATTGCCCCACTTTTTAGAGTTTACATTCACCCACTCATGGATTATGGGACACAGTTTTGAGCACCCTACAGGAAAACAGAAATTCTGTCTTTAGAAAAAAATACAATGGAAAATAACTAAGTCCAATACGGGTTTGAAAGAAATAACTAATGATGAAAGACTAGGGAAAATCAAGCTATAGTCATTAGAGAAAAGACGCCTAAAGAGGGACTTACTGTTTACTTCTGATGTCATCAATGACCCTGAATTAATAACTGCACTGGACTTTGACTTTAAACAACTCATCAAGGTCGCATGTAGGCACCCCCTCCATATTTAGAATAAAAAATTCAATAGTAAAAACAGAAAGTTTTCTGTAGCACTCCACATTATCAGTGGGTAGTTATTACATATGGGTAATGTGTACCCCTAGTAGGGGAAAGGACACAGTCCAAAGCTACAAACCAGTATAGAATCCTGGACACATGAACATTCTGAATAGCAAGGACTCTCCAGCCTTTGCTGTGCCATTGAAGGGGAAACAGCATGGAAAATTTCCTCTGAAAATTTGTCATCTGTTTTTTTTTTTCAGGATTGCACTTCTGCAGGGCAAATTGGGGCTACCTGGTAACAGGGAGCACCCTTAAATTTAGAAATAACGCCTGTTAAGCTGTAACTTTCAAATGGTCTATCCTGCATATATAATTTCTCTTTCTCATGCCTTTTTGTGCAGGGACTGTAGATCACATTCTGCCTCAGGGTGGATAAGGCAATGGGACCTGATGGCATACATCCCAGGGTACTAAAAGAGCTAAGGGTGGAACTAGCAGAGTCATTATCAGAACTGTTTAGTGAGTCCCCTCCCGGGGGAAAGTAACTACACCAAATGAAATATATGTGCATGAATTCTAATACACCATCAATTGCACCCATCATTATAATAGTTACCCAAAAAGGAATTACACCTGTCATGATCCCCCAAGTAAATGTGACGATGAGTCCTAATAAGTATGGAATGTAAAAACATAACAGTATATACTCAAACTACAGAATTAGCAGAAGGAAGTAAATATCCACTATACTATGAGTCCAGAGTCCTAGCCACTGACACCATAATGTCATGTACTTGAACATAAGTTTACCTCAATATCACCACAATATTCACATTCACTATACCCACATAACCACCCATCTCAAATACCCATATTAAAAATTCAATGTGCCACACTTCTTCTACCCCTGCAACACACATAAGCATATTCACAAACCCACACACATAGAAATACACACACCCATTCACACAATACTAATGTGAGAGGCCAACCTGTAGATAACCAGTTAAGAGCGACTGTATAAGAGTCAAAGTCCAAGGCTCCCTGAAAACCTAAAATATATATGTCCATCCTTTGAAGTAAAGGCCCATGTAAGTTTACGTGTAATGTGTCATATATCCAACATCAATGTTCTAGCCATCTTCCACCATATTAAGAAGTAGCATAAGTCTGATCTCACAAGCTCATCTCTATTGTGTACTGTTGAAATGTCCTTTCAAGACCATCACAGACATATCAGAGATTGAGTGGTCATCCTGAGAGAAGTGTTGTGCCACTGGTTTGTCAGTCATCTTCCAATTAATATCATACCTGTGTGAATTCATTCTAGTGCAGACTTGTTGTTTCATCCCCCCCACAAACCCCATGTGAGGGCATTTCCTACATTGAATAAGATAAACAACATTGCTTGATATACATGTATAATTATCCAATATCCTGAACTGTCTGTTTTGTGAGGTAACCACACAGTCTGAGGTGGAAATGTGCTCACAAGTTTTACATCTGCGTTTATTACAGGGTTGTGTGACATGTGATGTCATGGCACTCTGTTCAGGTTCAAGTTTACTCCTAATAATCTGGTTGGCTAAATTGGGTGGTTGTTTAAAATACAGTAGTGGCAGTTCTCGAAAAATATAACTAAGGGTTTCATCCTCACTGATTATCGGGTGCAGGTCCTTAATAATCTTACATAGAAGTTCAAGGTCAGGATGATATGTGGGTACTATGTTAGTAGTTGTCCTTTCATTATATTGCAGTAGGTGTTCTCTTGGTACTTGTGTAGCATGTTCCACTGCTCTGTCAATTTCTCTGGAAGAGTGTCCCTGCTCAATAAATGTGTTTTTTTTAACATAACTGTCTATCTCAGTCTTCCTCATTTGAACAGTGATGGTGGTACTGAAGTGCTTGACTATACGTGACAGATTTTTTTGTGTGACTCGGGTAATTACTTTTCTCATGTAAGTATCTCTGTCTGTTGGTTTCCTGTAAACACATGTATGTAGGGTTCCATCCTTGATAGTGACAGTGGTATCCAGAAAATTAACACTGGTGGCAGAATATTCCAGGGAAAGCTTAATGGTTGGGTGAAGATTATTAAATTCCTGATGAAAATCCTTAAGTGTGTCAGTGCCTTCTGTCCAAATTATAAACAAGTCATCAATGTAATGGAAGTAAGCGAGTGGTTTGTGTGTACAGTGCCCTAAAATGTCCTCTTCCAAATTGGCCATAAAGAGATTAGCATACTGAGGAGCCATCCTGGTGCCCACTGCTGTTCCCATAGTTTGAACATAATGTTTCCCATTAAAGCTGAAGTTCTGATGTGTCAGAATGAATTCAATAAGTTCCCCCACAACATCAGGGTCGATGTGGTCCAGTCCTTTCTCATACATGTATTTAAGGCAGGCTGAAATGCCATCTGTATGCGGTATATTAGTGTAGAGGGAAGTTACATCCATTGTGGCTAAAAGGGTATCAGGTGGTAAGTCCTTAAAACCAGAAAGTTTATGCAGGAAATGAGTAGTGTCCTGAATGTAACTGTCCCTTTGTATAACTAGCGGTTTTAAAATAGCTTCTACAAAACCTGAGATCCCCTCTGTCAGGGTTCCATTACCAGACACTATGGGTCTTCCTGGGTTCCCTGGTTTATATATTTTAGGTAACGTAGAATGTCCCAGGATTGGGTTCATCAGGGATGAGGGCAGTTATTCTGTTTTGGACATGGTCTGGAAATAATTTAACCAATTCCTGTAGTTCTCTTTTATATTCTGTTGTGGGATCACTTTTCAGTTCTCTGTAGTAGGTATGGTCACTTAGCTGTCTGTTGGCTTCCTTAACATAATCTTCTTGGTTCAATATCACCACTGCAGAACCTTTGTCGGCTTTTTTATGACAATATTGTGGTTTGATTTCAGTGTTTGTATAGCCCTGCGTTCCAATGAAGAGAGGTTGTAGCAGGCTTGTTTCTGCCTTTTAAGAATCTCACCAGTCACTGTCTGGTGAAAGCAATGGATATAATTGTCCAGTTTCTTACTATGGCCACTGTGGGGGGAGGGGGGGTAAATCAGATGGTTTCTTTTTCTCTTCTATTAAATTGTTACTGTTTAGAACTTCTTCACTGCCTGTGCTCTCTTCTGTAAAAATATTCTTTTAAGTCGCACTCTATGGAAGTATTCCTCTATTTCACCACAAAACTGTATTCTGTCTAGTGGTTTTGTTGGGCAGAAAGTGAGGCCTTTGGAAAGTACACTTAATTCCCCAGTAATCATTGTGTGGTTGGACAAATTAACAACTGAAAGTTGCCCATCTGTGTGGCTTAGTTGTTCAATCACTCTATTCTGCTCTTTATGGTTGTTAGGAAGTATGGCACATTGAAGGGTATTTAACTTCCTGTTTTTAATAAGCATGGCTTTTCATAAGGTTCTTTGGTAGTTCATGTGTATCTCATGCAGGATGTCTGGAATCGGCCCACTAGACATCCTCTCCAGTGTGGTAACAATTCCATCAAACTGTTTCTTCAAAAATGCTTTCTTTGCATATGAGCTATGGATCCTGTGATTTCCGAGTTTTTCAGCGGTCCTATGACAGAGTTGTTCAGCATATGTAGAATTATCTGTGTTTCCCAATGGATTCCAGATAGTTAGACCTTTAGGGATGATATTCCTTTTGCACTGTGCTAAAAAAATAGATGTCACTGTCTAGCTGTGCTAGTTTCTGCTGCACTATAATGAAATTTACTACTGCAATATTGAAATATTCTACTATATTGAAATATTCTACTGCAATATAATGAAAGGACCACTACTAACAGAGTACCCTTAGCAGTCACGTATCATCCTGACCTTGAACTTCTACGTAAGATTAAGGACCTACACCCAATAATCAGTGAAGATGAAACCCTTAGTTGTATTTTTTGAGAACTGCCACTATCTTTTAAACAACCACCCAATTTAGCCAATCAGATTATTAGGAGTAAACTTGAACCTGAACAGAGTGCCATGACATCATATGGCACACAGCCCTGTAATAAATGCAGATGTAAAACTTGTGAGCACATTTCCACTTCAGACTGTGTGGTTACCTCACAAAACAGACAATTCAGGATATTGGGATACATGTACATCAAGCAATGTTGTTTATCTTATTCAATGCAGGAAATGTCCTCACATGGGGTATGTAGGAGAGATGAAATGAAAACTCTGCGCTAGAATTAATTCACACAGGTATGATATTAATTGGAAGATGACTGACAAACCAATGGCACAACACTTCTCTCAGGATGATCACTCAATCTCTGATATGTCTGTGATGGATTTGAAAGAACATTTCAACAGTACTTAACAGAGATGAGCTTGTGAGATCAGACTTGTTACTTCTTAATATGGTGGAAGATGGCTTGAGCACTGATGTTGGATATATGACACATTACATGTAAACTTACATGGACCTTTATTTCAAAGGATGGACTTACATATTTTAGGTTTTCAGCGAGCCTTGGACTTTGACTCTTACACAGTCTCTCGTAACTGGATATCTACAGGTTGGCCTCTCACATTAGTATTGTGTGGGTGTGTGTGTATGTCTATGTGTGTGGGTTTGTGAATATGTTTATTTGTGTCTTGCGGGGGTAGAAGTGTGGCACACTGAAGTTTTAATACAGGTATTTGAGGCGGGTGGATATAGTGGATGTGAATGTTGTGGTGATATCACTGATATTGAGGTAAACTTATGTTCAGGTACATGACCTTATGGTGTCACAGTGGCTAGGACTCCGGACTCATATTATAATGGATATTTACTTCCTTCTGCTAGTTCTGTAGTTTGAGTATATACTGTTTTGTATTTACATTCCATACTTATAAGGACACATTGTCTCATTTACTTGGGGGATCATGACAGGTGTAATTCATTTTTTGGGTAACTATTGTAGTGATGGGTGCAACTGATGGTGTATTAATATTCATGTACATATATTTAATTTTAAGTAATTACTTGCCCTTGGGGGGATTCAATTCCTAAGCATTTTTGTTTAGATTCCTTGGACTGTTTCTATATATGTATCATTTCAATTATACACTGACAATTTATTGAAATCAGTACATATCAGGCTGCATAGTCTCAGTTTCTTGGGGGTCCTTGACTAGTGCTTCTGTGTATCTGACACTTGCACTGATAATTGATATTATCCTGTATAAAATCTTGTTACAACAAAGGCTTAAGATTTCTGGAACATAATAGCTTGTTCAGAGTATGCTAGGAATGTATCTTCAGCCTGTTGTATATTCTTCAGTGTGATACACTTACTCACATTGGGTAAACATCACTTTCATCATTCTATATGCCATGTAAAGCTAATTTCTAATGTTGTGTGTTTATATTTTTTTACTTGCTAATATTTTACTTTTTGGCGTGCAGTTGTTTTCTCCAGGGTCATCTTATTGTCATAGGCCATAGTCACAGAGTTCTCAGCAGCGTTGAAGCTGGCTTTTACTGGTGTACTGTTACCTTACTCTTGAAGTATGTGTCTTCGGGAGGTTTATTCACTTGGCATATCATTTAGTGAGCAGAGAATCCTAGTGTTTTGTTATCCATTAGACTGATACACGGTATAATATATGTGGGTTGAACTCTCTGCCTGCTGTTATCTCTGGACAGCCTTTGACCTTTAAGTTTGGTTCAGCTGAAATCACACTTAAGATATTCAGCCTCTCCAATGTCACTTTAATTATGTTCCGAAGGCCTGTTTTAAACCAATGAGAATTATTACAGTTTTTTTCTGCATGTTCTAAGTGCTATTAATATGGGATTTTCTAAATAACTCTCATTAGGCTTCCAAAGAAGGACTTGTTGGTCCAAAAGCTAAAGCTCTTTGTTCTTTTTGTAACATCCTTGTTGGTCCAATAAAATGTATCAAACCAATTGTTCTGGATTTGCTTCTACTATGACCAATATAATATTAAACAGTTTGCTTTTCAGCTTTAGATGTACTTCTAAAGCCTTCTTGTGATGCCTCCTGGTTGCCTGATTAAAGCTCTGGCAAACTGAGCAGGCTTCAATGTTGTGGTCCTTGCCAAGGCAACAGTTACCCATGGAGCAATCATTGTCTTTGTAAATTTTAACACTGCCGCAGCAGCAACAGGAGAATGAAAGCTCCTTTTCTACTGGTGTCAGCATAAAAGAAAAGTTTAAAATAGACTAGACACAAACAAAAAAATGTCCTAGTGGCCTGACGTGGACAGTTCACAGTTCCAATGGTGTGGCTCAATGGAGGGAGATATCCTTCAAGATGATCTATACCTTACATTCCTTACAAATTTTGCACACA
Organism: Neoceratodus forsteri; assembly: GCA_016271365.2. Lineage (NCBI taxonomy): Eukaryota > Metazoa > Chordata > Ceratodontiformes > Ceratodontidae > Neoceratodus > Neoceratodus forsteri. Next base: position 1,337,841,803 of record CM057458.1, on the reverse strand, counting down.
TTTAAAATCCTGTGAAAGTACAGTACACGTCATTGAATCTATGTTTAGAATATAGCAAAGAATGTATACAACCTTGATTTTAGGTATAATAGCTAATCATTGACAAACACGCACATTATTTTGTTCACTGTAAGATTTTATTGTACACATACATTTTATAATGCCTTTTTGGAGATTAAATAAATAATTACAACTGAAAAAAATGGCTGGCTTTTGTGACCTGTTTGCCATAAAATCTGTTTTGGTTCTGAGCTTTCTGATTCTGTACATCTTTTCATATGTAAAAGACTAAAAATCCTGATATTTCATGATGTCACATGTTCCCATTAAAAGAATGAATTTTCTAAAACGCAGCCTCCTCTCAAATATTCTTATCTAGCCGAAGACGTGATGCAGTGTGACATTTACTTTTGTGTGTTTCAGGGCAAAACAATTAGCACTTCTGTGCTGGGTTATTTTGTTTTCCACAGAGATCAAAAAGTAAAGAAGAAAAACTCTCACTCTTCAAGGTAGTCATTAGGTGCACCTCCTCTGAAATGCAATAGGTTTAATTACACCTGAAAAACTGCTGTTTCTCACCCCAGGAATCCTCAGTATGCTTGACTTATGCAGTATGCCAACTGGGTTCAGCTGACCTGGAGGTGCAGACTATGTTAATGATGCTAAGGGAATTAACCAATCAGACTGAAGTAAGAGTGTGTTGTGTGATGGTGCTGCTGAAAGTCAGTCAGATTAATTTCTCTGCTGACTGGACAAGTCTGCCCCAGAGTTCTCTCTTTGTATCTTAGTTCTGAAGTACTTTTATCATACTTTTGGGAACATATTTTGGTAGGTCTTCTGAAAAATTGGTGGGTCAGAGACCTTGAACAAAACTGGTATTTCGTGTTTTAAATTGTTCTTTATTTTTCAGTTGTGGACAAGGCAGACTGCCACAACCTTGTTTATATTAGAACCAGTCATTTGCTTCTCTGTGAGCTTTCACTAATTTTGCTCATACAGTTTAAAAATAAGCCTTTAAATTATGGCTTTTCAGTTTGCATCTCCTTCTATAAAAAACTCAGAAGAGGAGTCCAACTCTCAAGAAAAGACTAAAGACGGGTCCTCTAAGGACCCCTTAGAAAATACTTCTGATAAAAAGGTACAGTTACGTAAGAACTTACCGTAATAGTAGATCTTCGAGAACAGCTCTTGCAGCAGGTTACACAATTAGGACTGAAGCCGGCAGGTGCTAGGACCCCACGGAACTTTTCTAGCTAGCAGTATTCAGCGGGGACCACCCCTGATGTCGGTCCTGCCCCCGACGTCAGGCACAGTACATAAGGGGGCGGTCCCCCATAATCCCCAGTTCTCCCGCCGGAGACTCCCGGCCGCTGTATGACATCAGAAGAGAAGACTGAGGATCCACCATCAAATGTCAGTCAGAAAGATGCTGAAACACCTGATCCTAGGAGAAGGATGTTGGAACTAAAATCTACCTCCAGCGGGGATGGTGGGAGGGAAAGTACCTGCTGCAAGAGCTGTTCTCGAAGATCTACTGTTATGGTAAGTTCTTACGTAACTGTACTATCTTACTTTGAGAAACAGCTCTTGCAGCAGGTTACACCATTAGGACCGATTCCCAACCAATCATGGAAATCCCACACCATTGGGAGGAGGGAAGGTAGTAATCTTTAATGAAACCAGAGCCTAAGACAGAAGTCCTTGAAGGACTGCTAGACCAAAGCCTGCTCTTCGCCTGAATGCAATATCCAGGCTATAATGCCTGATGAAAGTGTGCACGGAGCTCCAAGTAGCTGCAGCACAGATGGCCGAGGTGGACACATTCTTAAGGGCCTCAAAGGAAGTAGCCACCCCCCCTTGTGGAATGACCCTTAACCGCACCCGGTAAGGTTTGTTGCGCTTCTGGTGACAGAACGTGATACACTGAATGAGCCACCTGGACGGCGACTGTTTGGAAACAGTAACTCCCATCATCCTGTGGGTGAAGGAGACAAACAGCTGGTCTGATTTTCGGTGGTGTTTGGTTCTGGTCAGGTAGTATTGGAGACACCTATGCACATCTAGAGTGTGCAACAGGGCCTCTCCTCGATTTGAATAGTTGGGGAAGTACACTGGTAGATCGATGTCTTGATTAAGGGTGAGAGCTGAGACCACTTTAGGCAGAAATTTGGGATTAGTCCGTAGGGGTACCCTGTCTTGGTGAAAAACCAAATAAGGCTCTTTGCACATAAGTGCATGGAGTTCAGAAATTCTTCTGGCCAAAGTAACTGCAACTAAAAACAACGTCTTCCAAGTGAGAAAACGTAGCTCGCAGTCCGCGACTGGTTCAAAGGGTGGCAGCGTGACTTGCTCCAGGACAAAGGGTAGATCCCATGGCGGAATTGGATCCTTAATCGGAGGTCTAAGGTGGAGAATACCTCTCAGGAAGGCTCGTGCCGTGTCCAACTGGGATATGGTGCGTTGGCCTATTGGACAATGATAGGCTGATATGGCACAGAGGTGTAATTTGATCGAGGAGTAAACCAAACCTGTCTGAGAAAGAGACAGGAGGTAGTCCAAGACCGATTTTTCTGGACAGTCTAGAAGCAAAAACCCCCACGCTTGAGCCCATAGGCAAAAACGGCACCATTTCATGGCGTAAGTAGCGTGAATGGCCGGTTTTCTCGCGGCCACCAGAAAGTACAGTTACCGTAACAGCAGATCTTCAAGAGAGGCTCTTGCAGTAGGTAATTACATATTGGACTGATGTCGGCAGGCGGCAGGACCCCACGGAAAAATTTCTAGCTAGCAGTCTCTGATGAGGGACCACCCTCACGTCAGGTGACCGGCGTCAGGAGACGTCGGTATAAAGGGGCGGTCCCTCACGCCCGCCTTCCAGTTCTTTCCCGCCACAGGCCACTAGAGCTGGACGAGAGAGAAGCGGATATTTCCCTCACTGGAAAAGGAGCTGAAAAAGCTTAGGGGGATGGAGGGCGGGAAGGTATTACCTACTGCAAGAGCCTCTCTCGAAGATCTACTGTTACGGTAAGTTCTTACATAACTGTACTATCTCACTTCGAGAGGGCTCTTGCAGTAGGTAATTACATATAGGACTGAGTCCCAAGCAGTCTGGAACAAGAAGAAGCACATGGAAGGAGGAAAGCTACTCAAAGCAAATCCTCTAGCTGTGAAGACCTTAAGAGAGAAGGCCTTGCAGAACAGTGAGCCCGAAGCCTGCTCTACGGCGAGAGGCAATATCCCAACTGTAATGTTTTGTAAATGTATGGACAGAAGTCCAAGTGCCGGTAGCACAAATGTCTGCTGCTGACACATTCTTGAAACATGCCGCAGAGACAGCAACCCCTCTGGTGGAGTGACCTCTTATTTGACCCAGAAGGGTCTTGTTGTACTTGTCATAACAGAAGGTGATGCAATGAGCCAACCATTTAGACAGGCATTGCTTGGAAACAGCATTGCCTTCTCTTTAAGGGGCAAAAGAGATAAAAAGTTGATCAGTCTTTCTGAGATCCTTTGTTCTGTTAGTGTAGTATCTCAGAATGCGGTGGACGTCTATAGTGTGAAGTAGATACTCCCCCTGATTGGAGTACTGCGTAAAGAAGGCGAGTAATTCTACGGACTGGTTCAATGTAGATTCCGCTACCACCTTGGGTAGAAACTGGGAGGTAGTATAGCGCAGTGGTCTAAGGCTCTGAGCTGCAAATCTGGTGACATCCAGCAGACCAGACCTGGGTTTGAATCCCACAGCTTCCACTTGCATACTGTGTGACCCTGAGCAAGTCACTTAACCTCCTTGTGCTCCCAGGTCACTCCTGTAAAAAAGCTTCCAGCTTAGTGTGCTATACCTGGTTAAACAACTAAAAAAAAAATAAAAACTTAGGATTGGTGTGCAGAGCCATGCGTTCCTTGTGAAAAATCAAGTACGGGATTTTACACATCAGGGCCTGGAGCTCGGAAATCCTCTGAGCAGAGGTAATGGCCACTAGGAAGAGCGTCTTCCATGAAAGGAACTTCATGTCTGCGGCCGTCGGTTTAAAAGGAGGCAAAGTAAGTTTCTCAAGAACGAAGTTCAAATCCCAAGGAGGGGTGGGAACTCGCATAGGGGGTCTCAAGTGAAGAACCCCTCTGAGGAAAGTCTTAGAGACTTCCAGTTGAGCAAATGTCCTATCTGCGAAGGGAATATGGTAGGCCAAAATGGCCGCCATGTGTACCTTCAGAGACGAGTGACTAAGACACAGGTCGAAGAGGTGACGCAGGTACTCCAGCAGTTGCCCAACTGAGTAACAGAAAGGCTCAAAGCCTTTTGAAGCGGCCCAGATTGAGAATCGTTTCCACTTCATGGCATAAGTAGACCTAGTGGAGGGCTTCCTGGCCTCCACTAAGATCTCAGCCACCTGAGGAGAAACCCCAAAGCGGGCTTGAGCTATGTCTGCAGGAGCCACGCGTGCAGTTGAAGGGACTTGAGACCTGGATGAACCAGGGTCCCCTGATCCTGGGTCAACAGAATCTGTGACAGCGGAAGAGGAAGAGGAGGCTCCTCTTTGTATTGCTGCAGAAGAGAGAACAAACTTGCCTGGGCCAGAAAGGAGCGATCAGAATAATTCATGCTCTTTCTGAACCTAGTTTCTACAAGACACGTGGGATCAGAGGAATTGGGGGGAAGGCATAGACGAATCTGTCCCTCCAATCTAGAGACAGAGCATCTCTCCAGAAAATGCCTCACTCTTGAACGAGTGAGCAGAAGTCGGGAAGCTTTACGTTTAGAGGTGAAGTGAACAGGTCCATCCGAGGTGTTCCCCAACGTAGGAAGATATTGTCCAGGACCCCCTGATCCAGCTCCCACTCATGAGCTTGAGCAGGTGAGCGACTCAGTTTGTCTGCTAAGGAGTTCTCGACCCCCGGAACATGAACTGCCTTGAGGTGAAGGTCGTGCTGTGCTGCCCAATTCCAGACTCTCATCGCTTCCCTGCAGAGAGGGTAGGACCGAGTCCCGCCCTGTTTGTTGATGTACCTTACCACGCACATATTGTCCATCTGGACGGTTAGGTGGCCTGGAAGAAGATGCAGGTGTAGGGCCTGGAGAGCATAGAGCACCACCTGAAGCTCAAGTACATTGATGTGCAGTGATTGCTCGAGTTTGGACCAAGAGCCCTGGGTCTGATGTGGACTGAGATGGGCTCCCCAACCTTCGCCCGAGGCATCTGTGGTCAGAGTCTGGGAGGGAGGAGGGAGGAGGAAGGAAGAATGGAACTCCCTGAAGAAGGTTCTCTCGGACCATCCACCATTGTAAGTATCGAATCGTGGGAGAGGAGACTAGGACCAAGTGATCCAAGTCATCTACCAACTGATCCCATTGAGAGCGAAGCGTCCACTGAGAGACCCTCATGTGGAGCCGAGCGCGAGGGACTGTTGGGATAGCAGCCGCCATAAGCCCGAGGAGGTGAAGAACTGACCTTGCACTGACCCATCTGCGGCCGGACAACATGCTTATCTGAGTCTGGAGTGTGGCCACCCTGTCCGGAGGCAGAAAGGCCCTGCCTAGGGTCGTGTCCAGTATCGCCCCAATAAACTGAAGCCTCTGGGATGGGATCAAGTGAGACCTGGAATGGTTGATGGTAATACCCAGACAGGCAAAGACCTGCTGGGTGAGGGAGAGGCAGTGCAGGAGTTCCTCCCTGGATGAGGCAGCCAGGATCCAATCTTCCAGGTATGGGAAAACCTGTACCCCCCCGGGTACCCAGGTAGGCCACCACCACCTCAAGGCATTTGGTAAAAACTCGAGGGGCCGAGGAGAGGCCAAATAGAAGTGCCTTGAACTGGTAGTGGTCCCCCTGGAAAGCAAAACGAAGATATTTGCAGTGAGAAGGGCGAATAACTATGTGCAGGTAAGCGTCCTGCATGTCCAGAGCGCACAGCCACTGGCCTGAGTGGAGGAGGGGCAGAAGACTCTGCAGTGAGAGCATCCTGAACCTCTTGTACTCCACGAAAAGCTTTAGGGAACTGAGATCTAGAATAGGTCTTACATCTCCTGTCTTCTTCGGGACCAAGAAGAAGTGGGAATAGTAACCCGTTCCTTGCAAGGGAAGGGGGACAGGTTCTATCACCTCTTTCAGCAAGAGTGCTGAAATTTCTTCCTGGACCAGAAGAAGATGTTCCCGAGAGTACGACGACGTTGGGGGAGGGTGACAAGGTGGTTTCTGTAGAAACTGTATTGAGTGTCCTTCTGCAATTAGCTGGAGCACCCATGAATCCGATGTTATCCTCTACCAGCCCGGAAGGTGGAGGAAACTCTCCCTCCTACCGGTTCCTGCGGGAAGCCCAAAGATAGTGGGAGAGGGAAGGAGTCAGGTGGTGTGGGGCAGCGCCGCAGCTGAAGCTCCCGCTGCTTTTTTGGGTGGGGGGGCTTGGCAGCTGGGGGGGCCCGACATTTAGTGGCCCTCTTTCCCTGTAGTCTCGCTTTGGGCCGATTCCATCTGCGAAAGGGACAGCGCTGCGATTGATGGGGATGGTACATAGAATCAACAGACTTTAGTGTCGTCCCCTTCTCCTGCAGGTCGGTGATGATGTCCCTGACATCACCCCTGAACAGCATCGAACCCCGGAAGGGCGCTTCCTGGATAGCGGACTGCACTTCTGGGACCAACCCTGACACTGGGAGCCAAGCGTGATGCCGTAAACCTACGGCGAAAGCTGAGCTCCTCCCAGCAGTGTCCACTGCATCGTAGGTCGCACAAAGAATGTGCCGTCTGGCCAAACGTGCAGAGCGGACGAGGTCAGCCACTTCCTGCTTGACCTGAGAGTCCGGAAGGGAGTACAATTCCGATTCCACCTCACTAGGGATCACCTTCTGATAATCCCCCATGTGGCCAACGTAGTTCAGGGCCCTAATACCCAGAGTGGAAGAAGTGAAAATCTTCTTGCCATACTGGTCCAGAAGGCGGGATTCCTTGTCAGGTGGAGATGAGCTAAGAAGTTTGGGTTGAGCTGCACTAATCACAACCGAGTCAGCACGAGGGTGGGAGTTTAAAAAAACAACCCTCTGGAGCCTGGTATAGCCTGTTCGACTTCCTAAGAAGTGGGGCTAAGGCTGACGGTTGTTTCCATATGGTGGTAATAAGGTCGGCAAGAGGCTCGATCCAGGGTGGCACCAAAGTGGGAGCTGTCACAGGCAGATCCAGATGCTCAGTGAGTTTCTTACGCTGGGGGTCTGGCTCTAAGGATTGCCACTTATTTACTTCCTGGATCTTTCGTAGCAACTCTGTAAAGGAAGGATCCTCCGGAAGAGACTTCGGAGGAGTCCTTGGCCGGGGCTTGGACAGAAAGCATGGCTTGTCGTCTTGCTCGGAACAACCATCGGAAGGATCCGAGGTGTCCGAGGAAGAAGATGATGAAGCAGTAGACTCCCTCTCCCGACGAGGGGGAGCAACGGACCCCTTGGGAATCCCTCAGGAAAGCGTGTCCTGCCCCTCTCTGGACCCAGAGGGTTGAGTCCTGGTGTCCGGAGGTGGGGAGGGAGTGTGTCGTCGTGGACGTACGGGAACCGGCAACGTCGTCGGAAGATGACTCTTCACCTCTCTGGTGAGCTGAGCCTTGGCCTCAGGCCACCAGGAGGCCAGAGTCTCCTGCAAGTCTACCGGCGGCTGAGGGGGCGGTGGAGGAGGGGGGGATACGGGTATGGACTATACCCAAAGGGGGCGTATCCATAACCCGACAGTGGGAAGCCTGGCATCAGGTATTGAGGAGCCGAGTACTGCGGTGTCGGATATGTCGGCGCCAGTACTGAGGTGCCGGATACTGCGATCCCAGGTATGGCGGAGTCGGATACGACGGGGCCGGGTATCCGGGAGCTGGAGGAGCTCCTGGGCAGACGGTCCAGCCGAGGCCCATGGGCGGTTCTGGAGCGGAAGGCCCGGGGTGGAGGGCCGCGCGGGCGAACATCGGGGTGAGATGTCGCCTGGCGTCGGCAATACCGCATCGGAGCCAGCGCGCAAGAGCCGCATCGGGGAACTGACGCCAGATCAGTCGGACCAGGAGGACGGCCTGATGGAGGTGGACCAGAAACGCCAGCTGCCTGGAGATGGGGGTGGATCCACGGGTCAGGCTGAGGAGACTCAGGGTCCCTGGAGGCATGCTAAGCGCGGGAGCCGGAACGACGGATGGGGGTCCGCATTCGTTCATTCGCTGTGCGGACGCCGGACAAACTGACGGGCGGCTTAGCAGCGGGATCCGGGCGGACACTGGAGGGGCCGCATCCGACTTAACAGACCCTTCGCCGGAGGCAGGCCATGATGGGGGGGCGGTCTGGTTGGAATGAACAGGGGCCGCGCACCGCCCCGAAGGGTCGGATGACTTACCGACCTTCTCCATGCAGGCGTCGGAGGAGCCAACATCCGGCTTATCGGAGCCGCTCGCACCAGTAGGCCGCGAAACCATGGCTTTACTGGGAATGGAGGCCTCCACGAGCCGAGGCGCCGAAGGGCCGAGCACAAGCCAGGAGGGTGTGCGGCCGCCTTAGAAGCCCCATATGGTTGTCGGGAGCGTCCCCAGGGGGACGTTACCTGTTTCTGCATGACCTGAGGAAGACATGGTGGAGAGGAGCCCTGTCCGGTGCCTTTCCTCTTATCCTTTTTCTTGCGATGGCCTTGGGAAGTCGATGCCTGCCGAAGATTTTTCAGTTCTTTCTCCATGGAGCTCATTTTTTTTTCAAAATGTGAGCTTCCAGGGACTGCTGCCGCCTTCTACGGGTGGCCGCATTAATGCTGAGGCAGTGCTGGCACTTCTCCACTAGATGGTCGGGGCCTAGGCAAAAAAGTCACAGGGAATGGCCGTCCTTGTGCGGGAGTTGGGCGCCGCACGAGTCACACTTGTTTTTGTGCTCGGAGGGTGTATGGGATGATATACACCGACGGATACCTGACGATGGCTGAGAAAAAATTCGAAAATACTCGGTAAAACTACAGACGAAGGAGCCTGACGAGCAGGGAACTTTTCCACGAGGCGCTGGCATAAGCTAATGGCGGGAAAGAACTGGAAGGCGGGTGTGAGGGACCGCCCCTTTATACCGACGTCTCCTGACGCCGGTCACCTTTCCATGGGGTCCTGCCGCCTGCCGTCAGTCCAATACGTAATTACCTACTGAAGGAGCCCTCTTAAAGTAAGGTCAGCTACTTAATGCGAGACCCCGTGTCACAAAATGGCTATGTCTCTAGGAGCCAAGCATGCAGGCTCAGTGAATGAAGGTCCGGATGGACCAAGGAGCCCTCCTCCTGAGACGGCAAGTGAGAGCTGATTGGCGAGGCACTGGAGGGTTCCCGGGATAGCTGATATATCAGAGAGAACCAGATCTGCCTGGGCCAGAACGGCACGATGAGTGGAAAAGTTAGAGTCACCTGCTCTCTGCAAAGTTTCAGAAGAACCCTCTGGATCAACAGAAGGGGGGGAAGGGCACAGAGGAATCTATCCGCCCAGGAGAGGGACAACGCATCTCGCCAGAAAACACCAGGCCCTGGATCTAGCGAGCAAAAATTGGGCAGTTTTGCCTTGGATGGGGACGCGAAAGGTCTAACTCTGGTGCACCCCATCTGTGAAAAAGATCCTCTACTACCTCCTGGAGTAGTTCCCACTCGTGGACTCTGGCCTGAGAGCGGCTCAGGCTGCCTGCGATGACGTTGTCCACTCCTGGGACATGAACAGCAATGAGGTTTGCGCCGTGCTGCAAAGCCCAATCCCACACCCTCATGGCCTCCCTGCAAAGCGGGTAGGAATGGGTGCCTCCTTGTTTGTTGAAGTAATACATCACCGCGGAATTGTTTGTAACAGAAGAGTACCCAGTGGAATCTCTGACTGGAAGGCCTGCAAGGCATAAAGAACTGCTCTCTTTTCCAGGATGTTTATGTGGAGATGAGACTCATGGGTTGTCCACAAGCCCTGAGACCGGACACCGTCGAGGTGTGCTCCCCATCCGCGCCCTGAGGCGTCTGTGGAGAGTGCCACAATCGGAGACAGCGCAATGAAGGGGACCCCTGCTGATAGATTCTTCAGATCTAGCCACCATTGCCAATCCTGGATTAAGGTCTTCGTGATCCGGATTGGAAGCTGCAGATGGTCTTGCTTTTGATCCCATTGGACCCGTAACATCCACTGGGTGACCCGCATATGGAGACAAGCAAGCGGGACTGTTGCAATGGCTGCAGCCATGTGTCTGAGCAGGAAAAGGGCCAATCTGGCAGGAATGGTCTTCTTTGCCGAAAAGTCCCTGATGAGGGATCTGATGTGTTCCGCTCTGTCCTGGGGGAGAAACGCTTTCCCTTGGACGGTGGCCAAAACTTCACCTATGAACTGCAGGGTCTGAGACAGAACCAGACAAGACTTCTCTTGCTTGATCAAGATGCCCAGTGTCTCGAACAGAGACTGAGTATAGTGAATGGCGGACATCAAGGCCTCCCCGAGAGGACGCCATGAGAAGCCAGTCGTCCAGGTAGGGGAAAATGTAGTGGCCTTGCTTCCTCAGAGTTGCCACTATGACCGCCATACACTTCGAGATGCTGAAGACAGTCCGAAAGGGAGGGCTCGGAACTGATAATGGTGGCCCTGGAACTCAACGCGCAGAAACGTCCTGTGCACTCGAGCAATGGGTATATGCAGGTAGGCGTCCTGCATGTCTAAAGATGCTAGAAAGGCGCCCTGTTTGAGCATGGGAATCAGACCTGGAAGGGTCACCATGTGGAAGCGTTTGTTCAGGACTGACTCGTTGAGGTCGCTGAGGTCCAGGATCGGACGGAGATCCTGTTTTCTTGGGAACCAGAAAGAAGTGAGAATAATATCCTGTGTCCCTCTGGTTCCGTGGAACATGCTCTGTCCCTTCTTTTTCCAGGAGCGTGAGCACCTCCTGCTGTATAAGCAGGGCGTGCTGACCCAAGTAACGGGAAAGCAGGAGAGGTCTTGCCGGTGGGTAGTCGAGAAATTCTATGAAATGGCCCTTCTTGACCAATTAGAGAACCCACCGGTCGGTGGTGATCGACTGCCACCTGAAAAAGTGGTTAGCAATGCGACTCACGACCTTTTGCGCCCGTTGATCCAGAGGAGGGGCAGGGGCCGGGAAGGAGTCATGCTGTGGCAGCATTGGTCCCTGCAGGCTGGGCCGGTTTACTATATTGTTGGGCTCTGCCTGGGGATGGCTTAGCCTGGGCTTTTCGCTGAAAGGAGCCCCTTTGTTGCTGGCCGGAACATGGCTGTTGTCTTTGTTGCCGGCTGCGAAAACGGCTCTGGTTCCTACGAAAAGAACCAGGCCTGGGTCTGTACATGGCCTGTACAGATCTGACTGCCTTCCCAGTGTCCTGAAGTTTGGTGATCACCCTCTCCAAGGATTCACCAAAAAGTACTTCGCCGTTGTATGGGACATCAAGAATGTTCTTCTGTACATCCGGGGTGAAGACAGAGACACGAAGCCAAGAGTGTCGACGGAGACAGATGCCTAAAGCTGCAGCTCTGGTGGACGAGTCCGCAAAACCATATGCGGCTCATAGTACCTGGGTCCCCACATCAGACCCTGTGTGGAGGAGGTTTAGGAGCTCTGTCTTCTGCTCACCATCCAGAAGTTTATCAACCAGGTCCTGGCTCTGTTCCCATAGGGCATTCTGAAACTGTACCATGTGAGTTAGGTAGTTCAGGGACCTGATGGAGCATGTAGCGGCCACATACATGCGTCTCCCAAGGGAGTCCAATTGTTGGATTCCTGGTCCGGAGGCTGTGTGTTCATGTGTTGCGGTCTTTGGGACTGGTCATGTGAGGCCGTAATGACCAGGGAGTCTGCCAGAGCTTGTTGAGCCAAGTACTGGTCCCCTCTCAGGGCCTTGTACAGGCGTTCAGCTTTCTTCGGCACCGCAGGAGTGGAGTGTGGACGTTTCCATGCAGCCTTGGTGACGTCTGCAAAGGTGTCTACCAAGGGTGGCACTACCACAGGCTTTGGATCTTTCTGCCGAAGATAACGGGCAAGGCGCTTTCTTTCGGGGTCGAGTTCTTCAGCATCCCATCCCATGTTGTCCTGGATGTACCTCATGATCTCTGAGAAAGAGGGGTTATCCAGAGACCTGGGAAGGTCATGTGGGTCAGGTGATGAAATGCTGAGTGGAGAAGGAGATCTGGAGTAATCCGACGTATCCGATCTGGAGTCCTCCCCCGACGGGGTATACCGCCGACGTCTGGGTCGTTTGGGGCTGGGAGACCCTGATGGAAATCTTGAGGGAGGCCTTCTCCGATCCTGGGATCTACCCTTAGGAGGTGGAGTCTGCTCCTTGGGGGTTGGTGGTCGTCCTGCTGGCCCCTGTAGTGAAGGAGGGGGTGAAGGAGGCGAAGGAGTGGGGGGGGGAGGAGGAGGTTTCACTTGGACCACGTCTTTGTGGGTGGTGTCCCACCAGAAAGTAAAGAGTTGCTTTACTTCTTGAATATTCATGCCTACAACGGGCCTGTCGCCGGGGTCGGGCATCGGATCCTTGGGTGTCTCCGGGGTGGGTGAATGTACCCTGGAAGCCCGGCATCCTCTGTGTCGCCCACCTGGTCTTCAGGCAACGTGGTGTCCTCCTCCGTGGAGTCCCTGTGACAGGTGTCAACTGGTGACTGGGAAGCGGTCTTCAGCTCTGGTGAGGCTGACGTTGGTCGATTGGTGGACGACTTCGGGTCTGGTGAACGCCCAGCCGGCATCTGGTGCTTGGCCGATGTTCTCGGCTCCGGCGAACACCTGGCCGACGTCGGATGCTTGACCGACGGGTGTTTGGCTGACGTCTGGTCCGTTGTCCGCTTGAGGGACGTCGGGTCCTTCGTCTTCCTGGGTGGAGGGTCCGGGCCCCTAGGGGGCTGGGAGACCGACCTGGAGTCGGGGTCCCGACGTCGGGTGGAAGAGGAAGACTTGTGGCGTTCCGAGGACTTTGAAGAGGCCCAAGAGGGAGTAGAGGAAGCCGAGGGCCTGGAGGTCTTAATGGGTTGAAGAGCTGAAGAACCACCGGAGGCCCGGACCTTGACTGGAGGGGGCTGAGACCTAGCCCTGGAGGGAGAACGTTCCGATCGGGTGGAGCCAGAGCTCCGCGAGTCCGAGGCCCGGTTCGGGGATCTGGACCTTGCCTTCTCCTGGTGCTTCTGGACCTTGGAGGAAGAATCGCCCCTGGAGGAAGGTTCCTTGTCCATCCTGTTAAGTTTTTCCTGTAGCAGGTAAGCCTGAAGTGCCTCCTGACGGTGAATCCTGGTGCGGCTGTTGAACCCCTGGCAAAAGGTGCAGGCCTTAGTATCATGGTCCGGGCCTAAGCAACGCACGCAGGAGGAATGAGGATCCTTGAAAGGGATCTGTTTTCTGCAGGCAGACTTTGAAAGGTGACCCTCAAAAGAAGGGTTTGGAGAGCACATTAGTTGTATAGAAAATCTGGAAGTTCTAAGTTGTCGTGCGCTAGGTAGAGACCAATAGGCCGATGCTGGCGAGTCAATGGTGGGAAAAGAACTGGGGATTATGGGGGACCGCCCCCTTATGTACTGTGCCTGACGTCGGGGGTGGGACCGACGTCGGGGGTGGTCCCCACTGAATACTGCTAGCTAGAACATTTCCGTGGGGTCCTGGCGCCTGCTGGCTTCAGTCCTAATGGTGTAACCTGCTGCAAGAGCCGTTTCTCGAAGTAAGATTAATAATAATAATGATCAAGCCAAAAATAAAAGTAATTCACAGCAGGTTTCTGATTCAGGACCTGCTTAAAAAAAAAAATAAAATACCACTGCTCCTCCCGCTAAAAAGTAAGATACACCCTCTGCAGAGGAAATGGCAAAGGCTTGGCAACTATATCAGACTTTTCAGGCTGTGGCAGTCTTATGGGTGCCCCAGTTGCTCCTATTCCCTCTGACCCTGGCCTTGGCCAGAGCATCTTCTTTGAGGTAGGAGATGATGAAGAGGAAGGTGAACTCGTTGATCCTGACCTTCAGGAGTCTGGTTCTTCCTCTAATGACAAAGACGTTTTTTCCTCTCACTATACCTTTGTCCAACACATGGTGGATACTCTTGACCTTTCTATTCAGGAGTCCACTGAGGAGGAGGAGGCAGATTTCTTAGACATGATGGGTCTCCCTTCTCTCAAAAAGCTTCTCTTTCCAATTTATAAGTCCCTTAGAAGGGCTACTTTCAAAATACTTCAGAATCCTACCTCCAGCCTGGGGGTGGATAAGAAGATAGAGAAAAGTACCAGTTAGATAAATCTAATGCAGAGTACCTTTACAAGCATCTAGAACCATGAAGGAGTGGCGCAGGCTGCAGTCTATGATAGTTAAAGTACCCCTTTCTTCCCAGCCTCCAGGAAAAAACAAAACTGGACACTATGGGTAAGAAATCTTACACCACAGCCTTTCTGATGCTACGCCGCTCTACTTCTATGGCGTACAGAGCTCAGTATCAGAAAGCTCTCTGGAACTCTGTCCTAGCTATTAACCAGCAAGCCCCAGCAAAAGTGGCTCAAGACCTGGCGGAAACTGTAAAAACTGCCTTGGCAGCCACAAAATTTCAGTTTCACATGGATGTGGATGCCAATGACACTGCTTCCAGAGCTATGGCTCAGGCTATCTCTCTCAGGAGGTTTACCTGGCTAAGAACCACCAAGCTCCTCCAGGATACCCAAACCAAAGCTATGGATTTCTCCTGTGAAAGCAACTCTCTTTTTGGGAACAAAACTGAAGCTTACATGAAAGAGGTGGAAGAATACAAGTCCACCTACCAGAGCAATACAGCTAAAGACAAAGCCTCTACTTCTTAAAAAAAAACTCAGGTAGAGGAGGCAGAGGTGGAGGTTACTTTCCCAGGGTCTTCTATCCTATGTCAATGCCCCTGCCCTTTGATTACTTTTAAATGGGAGGATTCTTTAGGGGAAGAGGTAGAAGGGCTTAGAAACATACTGAACCAACCCTGTCTTCAAAGACTTAGACTAAAAATCCCTGACTGGAAGGCCCAGGCTGCCTCCCCCCTTACAGTATGAGGAAGGCTGATCCACTACCTCAAAGAATGGCAATGCATCACCTCAGACAAGGGGGTGCTAGAGGGGGGTCGAGGTCTTAGCCTGCAGTTCAACATTTTCCCATACAGCAGGGCCACAGGAGTTTAAAACCTCTAACTCTCACAGAAACAATCCTGCTGGAATTAGAGGTAAAGTGACCCCTGTAAGCAAATGCAGTTGAAAGAGTTCCTCCCTCCCAGTGGGGAAAAGGCCTCTATTCCAGAAAATTTCTCACTCTAAAGCAAAGCAGGGACTGATGGCCTAGTCTGGACCTCAGGTGCCTAAACATGCACCTGTTCAATCCCAAATTCAAAATGGTCACTATGTCAGTAGTGAGTCCCTCCTTGCACCAGGGAGACTGGCTAGCCTCCCTAAATCTCAGAGATGCCTATTTTCACATTCCAGTCAGGCCCTCTCACAGAAAGTATCTCAGATTCAGACTGCCCTCTGGTCACTACCAATTTGCAGCTCTGCTTTTTTGCCTTTCTTCAACTCCCAGAGTTTTCACGAAGTGGCTGGCAGTAGTGGCAGCCCATCTCAAAAGACAGCAGATCTCTGTCTTTCCTTATTTGGATGACTGGCTCATAGTGGACAAGTGTCCCCAAAAAGTCAGATTCCCTGAGACTTACTAAGCACACTCTAGAATCCCTGGGCTTCCTGATCAACACAGAAAAGTCCCACTTTCAGTCAGTTCAACTACTGGAGTTCACTGGAGCTGAGCTGGAGACACAGCTGGGGAAAGCTCTGCTCCCACTAGACAGGGTGCGCAACCTGCAACCAAGGCCAGCCAGGCGCTTCCTCATGCTCCTAAGACACATGGCCTCTGCTAAGGTGGTAGCTCCAGGTGCCAGGTTTCAGATGAGAAACATTCAATACCATCTCAGATCTTCTTGGTCTCAGAAAAGGGACTCCCTGTCAAAGCTCATTCCAGTCACAAGGACTCTGTTGCAGGCTCTGGACTGGTAGAAGGACAAAGAAAACCTCAGGGAAGGAATCTCTTTCCAGAAAAAGGAACCTTCTATTGCGCTCACTACAGATGCATCCCTCCTATGCTGGGGTGCACATCTGGCAGATCATTCCATGAGCGGGGTGTGGTCTCCAAGGGAGTCCAGATTTCATATAAATCTTCTTGCGCTCAGAGCTGTGTACCTCGCTATCAAAGCCTTCGCCCCCCAACTAAAGGGTCAAGCTGTCCAAATCAGGACAGACAGCACTGCTATGTTCTACATCAACAAACAGGGGGGCACAAGATCCACAAAGCTCTGCACAGAGGCCATGAAAATCTGCACTCTTGCTTACTCCCTAGACATGCAGCTCTCTGCCAGTCATGTGCCAGGCAAGGACAACGTGCTGGCAGACTCCTTAAGTGGCATCAGTCAGGGCCATTACAAGTGGACTCTGAACAAGCAAGTACTAGCCACAATTTTCAGGAGGTGGGGCACTCCAGAGATTTCTTTGCTTCCAACCTCAATCATCAAATTCCCTTGTACTGCTGCAAACCTCCAGCTCTGGGTTCAATGTTAGTGGATGGTCTCTGTCTCTGGACTGGACAGGAAGTTTCCTGTATGCATTCCCTCTGATTCTCAGGGTCCTTTTCAAAACTCAGAAACCAGCCAGCAACAAAGATTCTGGTGGCTCCAGACTGGGTGAGGCAGCCATGGTACTCCCTGCTTCTTGCACTCTCAGTCAAACGGCCCATTCATTATTCAGAACAAGCCCTCAGAATTCTTCGACTGGCCAAAAAGCCAAGTACCAAAAAGACTTATGCTTCCAAATGGAAGAGATTTTCTGGTGTAAAGACAGGCAGATTGACCCACTGCATGCTAGCCTGTCATCTATACTAGACTATTTAGTACACTTACAACAATCAGGCCTTAGAGCCTCATCTCTGAAAGTTCACCTGGCAGCCATTTCAGCTTATATTTCTGCTGATAAAGAGAAATCTGTAGATCTTCCTGGACTAAGTCTCCATCACTCATTCACACTAGTGGGATAGCGCCGGAGACGCTAGGACCAAGCAGGAGCCAAAAATTTACTGAAGGGCCGGCGCCGAGGTAGGACCATGCATGCGCGGCACCGCAAGACTGACTCACGTCTGTGTAGGCTATCTCGGCGTCGACCCTCCAACCACCTCAGTTCCTTTTCTCCTGCCGTTGAGTGCGCTTGGATGTCGACGTCGCTCATCTGCCAGAGTCAAAGTTTTCATCTATACGACAGCAGCTTTTAGTGTTTAATTTAAACGTTTTAACTATTTAGTAGTAATTTTTTATTTTACGAACAAGAAGATTATGAAGAAAAAGAAATTCTTTCCCGCCATCCACGGAGTCGTCCTTAGACGGTAGCGGTGACGGTAGGAAGACTTCGTTTTAAAGATGTTATGGCAGAGGGGCTGTGCCCGGTCCACCACCCTTAAGTAACAGGGGAGGGTCTGACTACGGACAGTCCTGTGCTCAGCGGGGAGGACAGTCCACCGAAGCACGAATCTGGCGGTGCCAGGGATCCGGCTCCGCTTAGCCTCGAGCTCTTCTTCTTTGTTTGGGGAAGAAGAATCGGTGCTGCTCGAGGTTGCCCGTTGGTATGTTGCACGAAGGATTGTTCATTGGTGAGCGATGAGGCCTGAACCGACTTTGGTGGGTTCCCTTGGCCCCGCTCCTAACGGCTGCATACTCGACTCCGGACTCCATCTCTGTCCTCGTTGGAGTTCCGGTGAGCAGTTCACCTCTGGGCCACTCCTATGGAGCAGGGGGTTTGACTTTCTTTTTTCCTGGTTGTATTCCTGGTTTCGGGGCCTCCGGGCCTCAGAGCTGTTGGACCGGAGCCGGGTCAATTGGGTCAGAATGAGCGCGGTGCTCTCTTGGTGCCTTCGCCATCGTGTCAGCCCCTCGTGCCTACCCCCCCTTCCTTTTCCATGCTGGGGTTGGCACGGGCACCACCTTTCTCCATTGGCTTTCCACGGTGTTTTTCCTGGCGCTGTGCCCGACACCTTGGTGGCACCGCAGGTCCGGTGCCGTGCCACTGGTTTGGCATTAGTGCCATAGGCGGCGCCGCTGGCATTTGGGTCGGCGCCGATCTGTGCCGCAGTCGGAGCTGTGGCTCGGTGGTGCACTCAGCGCTGTGCTCGGTGCCACGGTTGGCGCCGTGGATTGACGCCATGGCTCGCACTGCACTGGGCGCCGTGGGTGCTTCATTGCCGGTGCTGCTATCAGTGCTGTGGGTGTCTCACAGTGCCACGGATGCCCGTGGGCACCAGTGGGTGTCACCATGGGTGGCGCTGGGCACCTGCAGGTGGTGCCGTGGGCAGTGCCGGGTACCCGCGGGTGCCGCGGATGGCTCCGACACCCACGGGTGGCACCTGGCACCCACAGGTGGCACCTGGCACCCGCGGGTGGCATGAATGCCCATGGGTGCCATAGTTTCTTGGGTGCCATGGTACCATGGGTGCCATGGGCGTCGGGGGTGCCCTTGCATGCCATTGCTGCCGTTGGTACCGAGGACAGCTGCAGGTTCCGCCATGGGTGCCGTCTGGTGTCTCTCAGGTTGGCATAGGTACTGCTTGGTGCCCTCCTGTGCCACGAGTGACGCTGGTGCCACAGGGGTGCCAGTTGGTGATGTCTGAATGAACTAGGGAAAGATCTCTGTTTGCAGACCTCTCTTCCGCAGGACTTGTGGTGGGATGTTTCCGTTGAATGAAGTCCTATTCTGCGGATTATTTTGCACACATTTTAGTGGGTGGCGGTCTGCATTGGGTCTCCTCATCCAGCGGTTTTCTGCTGGTGGGACTCTTCTGTTCTGTTCTGTCAGCGGAATGTCTCATTCCGCTCAGCACTTTCTCAGCCCCCTACATGGTGCCAAGCTCCTCGACACCCTTCCTGGTTGCGGAGTCTCTAGTGGCTCTAACCTAGACCTCTTTTTGGGGTCCTTCTGTGGTAGAAAGGCATCTAGATGAGTCTCTCCCTGTCCTTCTGGTCAGTGATACAGCGGATGACTCATTTTATATACTGAAAGACACGCCCTCTCTATCTTGAGTCTGTGATGCAAGCTCTTTTAGTAGTTCCTCATTTATGGGGTCCACCATAGTGTTCAGACTGGAACTGTGGACCATATACCTCTGCATCTAGACTCTTTCAGTGGTCAAGACAATTACACTCTTTGGAACATTTTAATTCAATGGTCGGGAGCCGCACAGACTGTTCCGCTCCTTTGATAGGGGTATACAGCCCTCTTTTGATGCTGCCCCTCTGGTGGCTGCTTCGCCACAGGTGGTTAACATCTGTCTAGCTATTATTAGTCCAGTCAAGGGTTCAGTTATGGATCCTCAGGCTCCTCCTGCTCCTCAGAGGGATGACATCCTTGTCATTTCTGTATCAGGCAATCCTTGCCAAATAGCAGCCAACAATCTTGTCAGGCTTGGACTAATGATAATTAAAAAAAAAAAAGGGAAGTCAAATTATCACAGCACAGGGCCTAGTTTGAATTTCCCGATACCACACTTGGATCTGATCAGGTTCCGCCTCAACCCTGAGGCGGTCGTCTCTAAACCTCAGTAAAGAGTACCTATTTTCTTCTGCCCCTAGGAGGCAGTCCGATCCAGCGGTGGTATAGCTCACCTCTTTTTTCTAGAGAATTTTCTCTTATTCCGAGATATTTCCAAAACCTAGGCGTCTAACCAGTCTGTTAGTCCCTTTTTGTTTTTTAATCAGGCTTTCTTCTCTTGATCAGAGCCTTGCAGCAACAGAAGTGACTCTTCAGCAAGTCGGAACTTAGATTCCTACTTCCATGTTTGCTTCAACTTAACAGATGACATGCTCCTTTCTTGACCATTGGTCAAGTAGGTCTTTTCTGAGGTAGCTTCTCAAATATTCACACCTTCAGTTCCTGTGCACTGGTCCTGTGCCAGTAGCACTCGAAGCTATCCTCTCCGACTGCGTGACGGAGCGGTGATGTTTTTTTTTCTCAACAAAGCAAACTAGAGTCCTTTCTACTCCCTTCAGGGAGGCTGGAGTAAGTAGTGTCTCACTGCATTGAGCCACTTCTGCCGCTATTCAGTCACTTCAATAAATGGGTTAGCCCTAACTTGGTCCTGCTGTGTCCCTCCTCCTGTGCACTTTTTCCTTTCTTCCCTGAGGTCAGAGACTGCTTCTACAGTCATACACATAGGGGCAGGATGATTCCCTTTCGGATTCTGCAGTGACTAGGATTTGATTCTACTAGACCACCACAAGAGGCTTCTAAGTTGTGCTTCGCCTTCCATCAGGAAGTTTTCAGTGACTTAGTACAAACCTTTTTCCTTGATGAGCTAACCCCACCTGGACCTTCTTTTGCTCACCAAGTAAGGGGTTCAAGTGCTACTGGACCTGTTGTTTGCAGGTCAGCCATGCTTGGTAGTGGGGGTTCCGTCTCCGCTTTTCGGTCTACCCTGAACCTGTACACTTTACCTCCGGCTCTTGCAGTTCCTGAGGTCCTTTACATTAGATTAGTGCATGTCTTTGACACTATTAATTTTGGTCCTAGATCAAATCGTGAGGCCAGGTTCTTGCCGCTCTCCTAGAGTAGTTAGGCTGCCTGGCAGACTTTCATTTTTTGCCCATTGTAGTTGTCAGCAAGGTGACGATTACAACTGAAGTGTTTATCTTGTAGGCACTATGTTATAGATGCTCTTACAAGACAGCTCTTTTTATTAACAGGACAGTCCTTGGCTGTCCTTTCTGAATGAACCCTATCTCCTACCACCCTACTGAGGGTTGTTGATTTTAACGGTACTCTCCACTAGTGTGAATGAGTGATGGAGACTTAGTCCAGGAAGATATGGGAAATTACGATTTCACCGTAATTATTGATCTTCTTGACAGTCTCCATCACTCATTCACACGCCCACCCACCATCCCCTGGGTTCACTCGTTTTTCTTTCCTGGTCTTCATGGCCTATGGTTCAGACTGTGAAGACATTGTTCTTTGACCTTTCTTACAAAGGCCATCTGGGCCCTCTCAGGCCCAGAAACTCAGAATGAGTTATTCTCATTAGTTACGCTGCACTTCCTTGGTCGAAAAGGTACTGAGGTGGTTGGAGGGTCGACGCCGAGATAGCCTACACAGGCGTGAGTCAGTCTCGCGGTGCCGCGCATGCGTGGTCCTACCTCGGCGCTGGCCCTTCAGAAAATTTTTGGCTCCCGCTTGGTCCTAGAGACTCTGGCGCTATCCCACTAGTGTGAATGAGTGATGGAGACTGTCCAAGAAGATCAATAATTACTGTAAGTACGTAATTTCCATTTTCTCATTCCATCTTCAAGAAATTCTTCAGAGGCCTGCTGCACCTTCAACCCCCATTCAGGGAACCTGTTCCCCCGGGACTTGAACCTGTGTATAGCCAAGCTGATGGAGTCCCCATTAGAGTCTATACCTACTACAGATTGAAAGTATGTTACTTGAAAAACTATTTTCCTATTGCCCATCACTTCAGCCAGAAGGATTTCAGAGCTGCAAGCTCTATGCACTGAACATTACTACAGTATTTTCCACAGGGACAAAGTAGTTCTCAGGACCAACAGGACATTTCTTCTCAAGGTGATGTCTTAATATCACCTGAATTAATCTATAACGCTTCCTGTCTTTTTCACAGACAAACCCATCCTAGTGAGCACAGGCTTCATAGCCTGGATGTGAAAAGGGCTCTAAACTACTACTTGGAGCACACCAAGCAACTCGGGTCCTCTCACACCCAACTCTTCCTCATTTATGGAGAGGTGGGTAGGGGCAGGCCAGTCTGTAAGAGGACTACCTCCCACTGGATAGTCTCTTGTATCCAGTTCTGTTATAGTAAGGCTGGCAAATAACCACTCCAAGGCTTCAGGGCCCCCGCTACGAGGGGCACCATTGCCTCAGTGGCAGCAGCACGGGACATAACTTTGCTTGACATCTGCAAAGCAGCTACCTGGAAGACTGTACACACCTTCACAAAATGCTACTGCTTGGATGTATAGTCCAGGTCAGATACCGAATTTGGCACCGCAGTCCTGCAGAACCTGTTTTCCTAAGCAGGTTCTGTTCCCTCCTCCCAACTGCACTGCTTTGTAGTCTGAATTAGTCAAGCATACTGAGGAATTCCTGGGGTGAGAAGAAAAAATTACTTGCAGACTAGACTGGGAGAGTGGGTTCAGGTTGCTCACTTGTGTTTTATACCCGTATTTTTACAGTTATTTGGATCATCCAATTGTACCAGACACAAACCTCAAAAACTATTGTGTAGGATAACATATGAAGGTGACGAATGTTGTAAAAAAATGTGAATATACAGCAGTAGAATGAACTGTATTAGATAGTAAGGGTGAAAGATAGTAATTTAAATAAGGCAAACATAAAGGTGTATTGCAAAAAGTATGAAATAAGGATGTGAAATATATAAGGTTAAAAGGTAACAGCTGTTTTCTTGTTGAACATAAATATAAATGTGGTTTCAATGGATTTTAAGGATTAACAAAGGTGTGTTAAAGAGGCTACAAGTTGAGCACTAAGTAAACTAAGAAAAAGTATAGAAACAAAGTGCTAAAATATCTGTTTGTTTAAAATTTAGAAACACAGCAGGGCTGAGGAAGTGGTATGGCCACAAAACCGTCGCCCTAAGGATCATTGTGTTATGGAAAATAAAATGAAAACCTTGAAATAACATTTTGCATTGGAGTTCATCCCACATAACATTTTTTGAAGAAATAATTACTTACCATAGTAATATTGTTTCTTCCAGGGGATCCCTCAGTATGCTTGACGTTGCACCTAGCCACCCTTTCACATAACCTGGCTGAACATAGTTCTGCAGTCATTTCCTTAGGCCAAATTTCTGGCTGTAGAGCTTTAACGTGTAATGTTCCACAGTGAAGCATGGTGTACATAGTTCACCAACAGGTGAGTTCTTGGTTTCCTTATTCCTATAGTTCTAGGATATTATTGGAGTTTGGGGCCTTTTGCTCCTCAGGCCTCGAAATGAATCTGACTTTCAGCAGCACCAGCACACAACACTATCTTACTTCAATCTGACTGGCTAATTCCCACAGCATCATAGCATAGTCTCCACCTCCGAAGCAGCTGAACCCTGCTGGCATACTGCATTAGTCAAGCATACTGAGGGATTCCCTGGAAGAAATGATATTACTACAAGTAATTTTTTCTTTTCAGATCTTCAAAAAAAAAAGCCTAACCAGAAGTGCAGTACCCATATCTAACCTTCCTACCTCCACCGCTTCTACCCTCAGCCATCTATCCAATTCTCCTCCTGCTCTACCCTTTTACCCTCATGCTTGCCTTTTCTCCCACGGTGTGGCTTGCATATGTCCAGTGTATGGTTGCCCTCTTGAACTGATGGATTTCATCAGCCCACATGTATAGCAATTTTCCTGCTCTATATTTTATGTATTATCTGCACAGGTTTAATCTTCCCTGTAATTTAATTAATGAACCTCAATCAATGTATGTTAATTGGTCTTTCCATGCCCTCTTCCCCCAGGCCACACCTGGAAATGAGCTGCAACAGCTGTTTCCCTCCTGCCCAATTAGTGTAAAATAAAAGAATCTGTGCAAAACATCATATTTTGTCACATACGATAAACATATTGGTGTCATTATCAAAGGGCCAGATGCAAGAGGGAGTGAAAAATGTATACAAAGATTTAGCAGCCCCCTACCAGTGGCTCAGAGGTGGTGAATTAAAATAAATGATGTATTCATTTACAAGAAGGAAATAGTTCAGTGCTTCCTAAAAACAGACACCCGACACACATAGTATATTCTATAAAAGAATACATTTATTTCCTACAATTCAGTTACAGTTCTATGGTTGGTATTCAGCTGTATAATTCAGTTTTATTAAGGATTAATATAATTAAGCTGAGCTCATTTACAGCAGTGTCCTGTCAAGGCAAGCTTCAGGTGACAGATGTGCACATTCTTGTCACAGATAGTACTAGGTAAAAGGTACAGTCTCAGTGCATGTATCACAGTGCATTAGTAAAAGCAAGTATGATACCAGGAATGTTAAGCACAAGGTCATCCGTATGTAATTTGAATTGTATTTCTGTTGGTGTTTAATGAGACTTCTGTATTCAAGAGTCATGAGTTACAATGAGAAAGGGAAAATGTGAACCACTAGGAATTGAACGTAGGACCTCTAGCATTCCATGCTAGTAACTCTACAGGCTGAGCTATGGTTCACACAGCTGCAGTGGCTGTCCCAGATCTTCCTTCAAAGTCACATTCCCTTCCTCTGGTGTTGCGTAACTTCTCAACCTCAGAAATGCATCAGAACAGCCGCCAATCAACTCCTCAGTGCAGTTTAAAGAGGCCACTGCAAGGCAAATTTAGATCATGAATTCCAATGAGAAAGGGAAAATGTGAACCACTAGGAATTGAACCTAGGACCTGTAGCATTCCGTGCTAGTAACTCTTCAGGCTGAGTTATGGTTCACATAGCTGCAGTGGCTGCCCCAGATCTTCCTTCAAAGTCGCATTCCCTTCCTCTGGTGTTGCCTAACTTTGCAACCTCAGAAATGCATCAGAAAAACAGTAAATCAGCTCCTTCCCAGTGCAGTTTAAAGAGGCCACTACAAGGCAAATTTAGATAATGAATTATAATGAGAAAGGGCAAATGATCTAAATGTGCCTTGCATAGGCCTCTTTGAACTGCACTGAGTCGACTGGCTTTTGTTCTGATGTATTCAAGAGTGATATGATCACTAAATGTATGAAAAGTAGAGTGGCCCATCACACTACCGCAAGCATGAATTATGGCACTGCAGACTACACTGGAATTAGTGTTTGAGACAACTGCATTGTTTTCAGACAGCAAGAGCACAAGGCACAGGACTCACATTCCACAGAGGGGATAGAGAATGTCACATAAAGGGAGAGAAGAATTCCTAGTGACTTTAATACTACTGACATCAGACCAGCCACAACCATATGGGGAGCCTTGAAATACAGACAATGCCCATTATCAACAGTGGGTGCTACTAAGGCACCAAACTTAGTAGCCACAGTGATAAAATGGGGGAAAAACTGACAGAAGGTTGAGAGGATAAAAAGAAAAAAAATTCCAAAGCCACTGTAGGAATACTACCCATACATTCATGATGCAATACAGAGACTTTGTGTATACTGGAGAAGCTTACACTTCACTTGCTCCTTTTCTGTAAAGGGATTTTACAGTTTCCTGCAAAAATTAAAAATTGGTAGCAGCAGGACTCACATTTCAAAACATTCAAGTTTTTATTCCGAAAGACATTTTTTTTTTATTTAGTACACTTCACTGAATTTTTAACAATACAAACCAGTTAACAAACAGAACCACACACACATTTAACAAAACACTATCAAGAAACAACCCCCTGACTCCCTCTTCCCCAGAAATGACCATCAGGTAACATGCTTTCAATCCAATGGGAATCACCAAGTGACCTGCGGTAGATGCGCCCTAATAGCTAAGACCTAAGTTTGCAAAATCAGGTATGTTCTCACCAACAGTATCCAAGTTCAACTAGCCCTTTCCTGAGTGGACAATAAACCCTTTTGACCAGGCACCCCACTCCTCACAAGACTAGCCTACCTGGAGCACCGTATGCAGGGACTTCCACTGTTTTTGGAAGAAGTAGGATCTGTGGTTCATACTGGCAACTTTCCTTTCAACATTCAAGGCGTACAGCATTTCTTTATGCCATTCCGCATAGGTTGTAATATCTTCGTCCAACCAGTGCCACAGAATTATAAGCATAGCCACTGCTGAGACTAAAGCTATGTGACCTTTCCTTGGGCATAGGATCTCACCACCATACTACCCCACCTGAAGACATCTGTACACAAACAGGCTCTTTGTCCTCTAGGCTATCACTTTTTACTGCTTTTCCAGCCTTGAAGTGATGTTCTGTTTTTGATAACCACCTTTGTTTCCATGGTAACAGGATGTAACAACATGAGCAAAGGATTAAGACTTCATGGCATGTATCAGCAAAATGAACCAATGAAGTCTAAGGGAAAAAGTTCCTTTTTTATTTAAAATGTCTTCAGTAATAAAAAGAAAATTGAAGGTCCTGAAATTCAAATTTTAGATTAATTTTCTGCAGCTGAATTCTGCTGTTGCCAAATCTTAATTTGCTGCTGGAAACCAGGAGATCTTTTTAACCTATCTCATAAAATACTGGACATCCATAGTCTCTGATATATAATATTTAAATGAGTAAGTTACAATAATGTGTCTGTTTCATCCCCACTCCACCCTCAAGTATCATTCTGAATAGTTTACGTGTGTTTAAAGTGGGCAGGAAACTGCTAGGTGTTTTGTAGCAGTTTGTAATGTTCTCAATGCCACATAACCTCAAATGATCCATATTTAACTATACCTGAATAAAGAACTGATGTGAAAAAAATGCATTTTGCATTTTTTTATGGGCAACATTATGTACTGTCCTTTTCATGGAACCAGTAATTTAGAGTTTCCACTATGTGATGGTTTGTGTACCGAACAGTGATCACTTCTCTGATAGGTCAATATCTCATGCTTAGCATTCTGTACACGAACAATGACACAAAGAAAACTTCAAATTACTGATACTGTAAAGAGAGCAGTACAGATTATTGACTGCTATAAAAAAAAGTAATATAAAACAGTTTTTCACATCAAATATAGATCATTTAAAGGAATGACTATCATTTATGTAAGTAGGAATATGACAAACAGCTGCTAATTAGAAAAAATATACTGTACCATTTCACAAAAGAATGACATCTGAAGTGTTAAATGTACAATGCCTTGAAAAATATGCCCACCCAAAAAAAAAAAAAAACAAACAAAAAAAAACATCTTGCTTATTTAGACATCTTCATCGCTGTGTTTACTCTTGGAGTTTGTGTTCTTTTCTTCTACTTCCAAAGACGATAGAATCCAAGTGCGATGGCTAAGCAGGCAAAGACAGAGGCTGGGGGGAAAAAAGAAAAAAAGAGATGGGTGGTAGACCATTTTGAATAATGCAGTATGAAACAAAAAATATGCTGGAAAAGAAACAATAGGCACAACCATTCCACCAACAAAACCAGGGTTTTCCGTTCTTTATTACAGAGTGGTGAGCTACTGCCATAAACTTTCATAACACACTTCATATTTTTGTAACCACTACCCATCCATATTTGTCTTACCACCATCCTTTATTACCCAACTATCCTTATTTTGGTACCAATGCTCTATACCTTACTTAAATTCTGCTAAACTGCATGTACAGTGCATACAAAAGTGTCAAGCAATAATATGCCCTAGGACCTAATCACGACCTCGGGAAGCAACAAGAACAAGTAAGCTCTAAGTAGCCCATTCACACATGGTAGAGACACCAGAATGATGTTGCCAAGGTCACCTGGACCAGGCAGAAGAGGAGAAGCAAAGAAACCAAGGACAGATGTTAAAGTTAACAGGTAGGGGAGGAAAGTGCAAGGGACCAAAACCAGGAGTGGAGGGAAGACAGGCAGTAATACTTGGAAGGCCGTAGTGACAAATACCCTCAGCATGGGAAATAAAATCCCAGACATGGAGGCTGTGATAGTTGAGGCAGACCTGGACATAGTAGCAATTACTGAAACCTGGTACACTGCCAATCATGGGTGGGACTCGGGAGGTAAATATACCAGGTTATACTCTGTTTAGATGGGATAGAGGAGGCAAAAAAGGGGGAGGAGTTGCCCTGTATGTCAAGGAGGGTATAAAGGCAACACAGACACAGGGTAGGCAAGGGAAGGCTGAGGCACTGTGGGTCACCCTTGAACCAGCAAATGGCACAGTAATATGCACAAGGATGATATACAGGCCTCCATGACACGGGGAAGAAGTGGACAGGGACCTTGAGGGTGAAATACATGAAATGGCAATGAAAGGTGTGATTCTGCTGATGGGGGATTTCAATATGCCAGACGTGGACTGGATCACCCAGGTAGCTGCTTCCACCAGATGCACAGGCATCCTGGATTCCCTACAAGGGGCAGGACTCAGGCAGCTGGTGCTTGATCCCACTAGAGACAGAGTGATTCTTGATCTAATAATGACCAACGGAGAAAGAATCACTGATGTCCGGGTGGAGGGGCAACTAGGATCCAGTGATCACCACATAGTGTGGTTCAGCATACAGACAGAGATTCAGTCAAGTCACACTAGGGTGAAGGTTTTCGATTTCAAAAAGAAAGACTTTGCTGAAATGGGGAGAGTTATCAAAAGTGCCCTGTAGAATAGGGGGACGAGGGGCGTGGAAAAGCAGTGGGAGAACCTAAATGGAGCCATAGTGGAGGTAACAAACAGAAAAGCTAAGGGCTAAAAGGGCAGGGTTCCGGACATATAAGGAGACCTAAAGGGAGAAGGACAGAGAGGTGTACAGAGAATGTCTAAAGGAAGCAGGGAGGGTGGTGAAGAGAGCAAAGGCACAGACTGAGGAAAGTTTAGCGCAGACAGTAAAGAAACGGGACAAGACATTCTACAGGTACATAAGCGAAAGGAGGAAAATCAGGGTGGGAATTGTAAGACTTAAAGGGGAGGCAGGGGAGTGTAAGGAGGGAGACATAGATAAGGCAGAAATGCTGAATAAATACTTCTGTTCAGTATTCATAGAAGAGGGGGAGGGACAGGGGCCACAGTCGAGCATCAGATTCCAAGGGCGAAAGAGGTGGACAACAGTCTATTCACGGGGGAAAGAGTCCTGCAGGAACTCATTAAACTGAAGGCGGACAAAGCAATGGGACTAGATGACATACACCCAAGGATACTACGGGAGCTGTGAAGAGAGCTAGCAGAACTTCTGGCAGCATTGTTCACCAAGTCACTTAACACAGGAGTGGTGCCAGAGGACTGCAGGAGGACACATGTCGTCCCTCTACACAAATCAGGCAGTAGGGAGGAGGTGGGCAACTATAGGCTGGTCAGCCTCACCTCGGTAGTGGGGAAGATCATGGAAGCACTACTTAAGGAAAGGATAGTGGGACATCTAGAAGTCATCGGTGCTCTGGATCCTAGGCAACATGGGTTCACAACGGGTACGGTGTGCCAGATAAATCTAGTAGACTTCTTTGACCGGGTGACGAAGGAAGTAAATCAGGGGGCGTGGTGGACGTAGCCTACCTCGATTTCAGCAAAGCCTTCAACACCATCCCACATCGGAGGCTAGTTAACAAGATGGGCAGTCTAGGCATGGGAGACAAGGTGGTAAACTGGGTTAGGAACTGGTTAGTGGACAGGAGACGGAGGGTGGTGGTAAATGGAGTACAATCTGGGGAGAGGAGGGTGACCAGTGGAGTACCTCAGTGATCAGTCATTGGACCAGTTCTGCTCAATGTCTTCATCAGTGACATTGCAGAAGAGCTGGAAGGAAAGGTCTGCCTGTTGGGGGATGACACAAAGATCTGTAACAGGGTGGATACTCCTGAAGGTGGAGAAAATGAGGAGGGGCCTGGGGAAGCTTGAGAAATGGCCTGCAGAGTGGAAACTGAGGTTTAACTAAAAAAAGTGCAAAATTATTCACCTGGGACACAGTAACCCTGGGGAGAGCTACAGGATTGGGGGGGGGGAGTTGCTGACAGTCACCAAAGAGGAACGAGACCTGGGAGTTACTATTTTAGATGACCTGAAAATGTGAAAGCAGAGCACAAAGGTAGCAGGGAGGGCCAGTGGCATGCTGGGGTGCATAGCAAGATATATAACCAGCAGAAGGTGTGAGGTAGCGATGCAGTTATACAACACCCTAGTCAGACCTCACATGGAGCATTGTGTGCAGTTCTGGAGGCCGCACCTTCGAAAGGACATTAACAGGCTGGAGGCAGTCCAGTGAAGGGTGACTAAGATGGTACAGGGCTTGTACCACAAGACTTATGAGGAGAAATTAAGGGACTTCAATATGTACTCACTGGAGGAGAGGAGGGAGAGAGGGGACATGATAGAAACATTCAAGTACCTCAGGGGCATAAACAGGGTGTGTGTGTGTGTGTGTGGGGGGGGGGGGGATCTTCCAATACAGAAGGAGTACAAGAACTACGGAGCATGACATGAAATTGGAAGGTGGCAGGTTAAGAGGGAAGGTGAGGGAGTTTTTCTTCATGGAGAGGGCAGTGGACACAGAGAATGGTCTGCTACAGGAGGTGGTGGGAGCGAGCACTGTGGTTGGATTTAAACATGCATGGGACAGGCATGGGGGAACCATAGAGGTAAAGCGGGGGGAGGGTCAAATGCTGTAATCAAGTACAGGACTTATGGGTAGGCTGGATGGGCATAGTGGTCCTTATCTGCCGACAATTTCTAACTTTCTATAACAGGACAGCAGAAGTCATTATGCCTCTGTATAGGGCATATGTACGACAAATGTTTGATTATGGTAGCCACGTGTGGTGTTCTTACAAAAAAAAAAAAAGGAAGGATGTTCTGATGGTTGAGAGCATCCAGCATAAAACAAAAATTATTTTCATGCAAAAAAAAATTAACCCTATGAGGATCAACTGAAAAATGTGCACCTTATGTCCCTTTGAGACAAGAAGACTGAGAGCAGACATCTTACTTATGTATGACATCTGCAGAGACCCGTATCTAACATATGAATTATAACTATATTTTAAAAATGACAGCAAGGGAACCCAAGGTCATCCTTTACAGTTTGTCTGCAAACAATTCTCAGAAATAATCAAAAATATTATTACACTCCATGAGTCATAAATCCGTGGAATAGACTGTCATTAGATATTATACTGAGTAAAAATAAAACAGTTTAAAGTAAGATTGGACAATTGTATTCTCGGTGGAGCACAGCTACAGTATTACTCATAATACACTGGAGCTAATATGGGCCAACACTTTCTTTTCTCCTTATTGCCTTAGCATGAACCTTAGTATAACACCAGACTGGATTTGCAGAGCTTCTTGCCCTAATGGTGTCTCTGTAAACCCCTGCCCAAGGCTGCCTGTACTTCTCCTTTTGCATAGACCTCACCATCCTCTTGTGTCTGTCCAATCCATGCATGAACCTCATCACTGACTTGGCTTCCACCAACTGCTTAGATAAACTATTCCATTCATTCACCAACCCTTCCAAAAAAAAAAAAAAAAAACTCTTCCTAGCATCCCTTTTGAATCTTCCCCCACCAACTTCCACCCATTCGCCCTAGTTAGGGTGCTTTCTTACCTTGTGAAGACAACACTGCAGTCTACCATGTTTGTTTCCCTCAAGACTGTGCAAGTCTCTATCATGTCCCCCCCATCTCTCCTGGCCTCCACAGAGTACATGTCAAGGCACCCCAGGTTCTCCTAGTACCTCTTCCATTGTTGACCCTGGATCATTTTTGTAACCCTTCTCTGACTTCTGCAAGAGATCCCCGCCTTTTCCTTATGTGGGACTCCAGAAATACACAGTACTGTAGGTGTGACTTCATTAGGGACCTGGACTGGGTCAGTATCACCTTGTTCCTTCTGTTAGTGAACGTCCTACCTATACACACTGCAGCATCTTACTTGCCTTCCCATATGCCTTACAGCATTGGGCCATAGACTTGAGGTTGGCACTAATGGTGACTCCCAGGTCATTTTCCTCAGAAGTTGGAACCATGCTCACTCTCCTCATTTAGTAACGCATTCCAGGGTTTTTATTGCCATTACGCATAACTTTGCACTTCATGGCATTACAATTAGGCTGTCTCACACCGGACTACCTGTCCAGCTTTTCTAGATCACTTTTCATGTCTCATTTTCCCTCAAGACAGATCTTGCTCTAGATACCCTCCCTATGCCACAAATGAAAATACTGAATAACACAGGTCCCAGAAGTGATCCCTGCGGCACTTCACATGTGACTTCCCTTACATCAGAGAATTCTCTGTTACCTGCCACGCAAACCAGTTCCATACCTATCTACTGAGTCTGTCCCTCACCCTAGGTCCTCCAGCTTTTTAATTAGTCTTCTGTGTGGTACAGAATCAAAGGGCTGAAGTCCAGGTGTGGTACATCTACTGCCTGGGCCCTGTCCACTGCCTTTGTTACACTACCAAAAAAGCTGATCAGGTTAGTCTGGTATTACCTGCCTGCCATAAATCCATACTTCCTCTTGTCCTGTAGCCCGTTTGCCTCCAGGAATTCTACTAGGTGCTCCTTTATGATAGTCTCCAGCATCTTCCTACAGACAACATCAGACTGACTGGCCTGTAGTTACCCCGATCATCTCTGTTTCCACTTTTCTGGAGTGGCACTATATTAGTCACCATCCTTTTCTCTGGTTCCTTTGTGGTTCCTGGAACCAGAAGAACCACAGTTTTTACTGGTTCCCAGTTTTGGTCTCAAATTATAAAAGAAACAAAAATAATAGAGTTTGTTTTTAAAACGGATGTGCTTTTTTTCTCAAATACAACTGTTAAAAAGAATTTTGCGCTACAGCACTTCCTGTCAAACTGGCCGACAGGGAGGCCCAAACAGAAAATTGGGCCTGAAACTTAAATCCTGTAAGCACAGGCTGGCAAAGCAGATGGCACAACCTTTGCTTTGTTTTGGCACAGGTGATTTTAGAAACTTTTCTTCAATGGCAGAAAAAAGAGGGGAAGTTAAATGCCAGTTTGTCTTTATTTCACATGAGTGCTCTCCTGTATACGTGTGAAAATAAGAAGAAAGGTACAATACTTCAGATGGCTCCTTTTCTCTGCAGTGTTCTCTGGCACCCAAGGAGACTTAAAAAAAGCTGGAAGCACGTCTCAGCATAAAAATATAAAGAAAGTGCCACTGACAGTAGAAAGTATGCTTCAGACAGCTGTTCTCTGCAACAGTCTCTGTCACCCACAGAAAAAGCTGCAGAGCATTTGCTGTAAGAGAGCAGTCATCTCTAGCAACCAAGGAGCTGAAACGATTGCTTTCATTTTCCAGTACAGAGTGGAGGGCTCCCAGCTGGAAATGTTCCGATGTCTCTGATTGCAGCCATTACAACATAAGGCTTTCTGAACACAACTAAATACTGCAGCTGGCAAAAGGAAGTAAAAAGAAGCACCTAACTGTCCCCCTGCCCGTAAAGCAAATAGGGGAACATGTGAATGAGAAAGAACATGTCCCTTAGAGGATATAAGCTTTAGAGAACCTGCCTCTGATGTCCCTCCTAGTTCCATCAGAAGAGGTATTTGAGGGAGAAGAATAAAAGTGGCTATGTTGATTTTACAGCTCAGTGAGTTAGACGTGGATGTAGAAGCACAGTTTATGGATACAGTGGGTCTGACCTTGACCAAAAAGTAGTAGCAGCAGTAAAAATTTTAATTTTTTGACAACACATAAACTTTTAGGACCATGATGGTCCTATTTTCAAAGCTGTCCTGTGATTTATTTGATTACATTAATTAGACATTTATATAGCCATGTAAATACAATGCACTGAAAACATCCTTAAAAAATATAAAATTGGTAAAGGTAAATATCAATTTATCATAAAAGTCATCACACAAAACTAATCAAGTTTCTAAAATTCAGGAACAATTACAAATCTCAGTGAGTTCAGAGTTCATTGCAGATTTAAATCCAATCAAGGTTTGGCTCCCTCTTGTTTCTGCAGACATTGCATACCAGGTTTTAGGAATAAAGTACTCTAAAATAATCTTTCCATAATTAGTTCGGAACTTGGGTATATATAACCCTCTATTTTTAACCTCCTTCATGACATACTTATGGGATGGTACATTGTTTACCAACTCCTGATCATCAGTGTTGGTGGCTCAGTAGGTATCTCACTCGCCTTTGAGGCCAGAAGATCAGAAGGCTGTGGGTTCAGTTCCCACATCTGGCACTTGGGTTAATATCACAATACTGACACTGTAGTACAGCATGAGGGGGCCGTTGCACTTCTGAGGTGCCGTCTTTCGGATGAGACGTTAAACCGAGGTCCCATCTGCCTGGTTTGGTGGTAGTTCAGGTGGATGTTAAAGATCCCATGGCACTCATTGAAAAGAGTAGAGGACATTTTTATTAGGAAAACAAAAACAATCATACAGAATTACATCAAATACAACATAATATTATATATATTCATACAAAGAACCATTCACCAATGCCACATAAATCCATTGTTTCCATTTCCAAAAAAAAAACCCATAAAACAATAACCTCCCACCAATATCCTAAAAAAATAACCCAACACATCCCCACCACCAAATTTCCTATCCTGTCCAAATATATACATAAGAAAAACTACGTTGAAGAATAAATATCCTAAAATTCATGCATTTATCTATTAGCCTACCCTCTCAACATTTTTCCATAATGCAGAACACAAGGCTCACCCTCGAGTGCGCTGTTCATATTCATACACTTTGTCCAATTCTTCCTGTATTTTACACATCACCTCATTCATCTGACCCTCCATATTTCTCAGAAATCTAAAACATCTCACCTGCCATATGGACCACTTTATGCAAGCAAGGATTACATATACAGCACTTCTGTACCATTTCTGCCATGCTAATGGTAACTGACCTAAAATTAATATATCATAAGTCATGTTCTGAAATAATACTCCCCCCCCCCATAAAGCTGCTAACATCTGCCAAAAACCTTGTATATATGCACACTCAAAAAATAAATGTTGCATTGTTTCCAGTTGTCCCTGGCAATCCTGACTGCCACAGCCTCTTTCACCCACTTGCTTGTGCTTTTGGTTATTTCTAACATTAAGTTTTTGATGACCACAAAGCCAATTAGTATCTTGCATCTTCAGGGGAATCCGAGCTTCTACTATGCTAGCCAGCAAGTGTACTGTATTAATACTGGACATCACTTGAAATACTGGGCCCTCAAAATAATATTTCCTTACAATACTTTTGTAAAAATGCTTCTTGTCCTTACTTAAAAACCAATGTAACTCTATTTTCCACGTTTGAATATGTTTTAATATGGTTTGTAAATACATAGGGAGGTTTTTGTCAGAAACATGCTATTCCCCCCTCCCCCAAGCTTGTAAAAGAGGTGTGCCCCATAACGACATGCAAAGTGTTCCCATAGCTGATGCCTCCATCAAGAAGGATTTTATTGAACTGTAAAAGAAATTCCCAAACAGAAGCACTAAAGGATGGATCATGTTCAATCCCCCATCTTTCCAGGCCCTATAGGTATGAGCTCTTTTAATGGGATGTAATCTACTCCCCCAAAGTAGAAGAAAAAAAAGACTCATAACTTTGGCATGCATACTAAATGGCAAAGGAAATATGTGAGAAACATACAGAAAAACTGGGGCTATGTATGCTCGAAGTAGGAAAACCTTTTTCCACCTAGTCATCTTCCAAGTTTGCAATGACGTCACTTTCTCTGACGCAACATCAAAAACATTCTCCCAATTAATACTCTCTGCTCCCGTTGTACCAAAATAAAGACCTACAATTTTAACTTTCTCTCTGGTTATAATAATGGGAAAGGTGTCCACCTCCTGGGCCAAACCTAAAATCAAAACCTTACTTTTCCCCTGATTAATCCCTATACCCATCACCTTTGTCAACTGTCCTATCACATGCAGGACCTTTTTCCCTGAGTCCAAATCTCCTACTGCAAATATACAGTCGTCTGCATGTGCTATAATTTTATTAAAAAACACTCCTGCTAAATTCTGAATAGGTAAGATATCCCTATCAAATTCTATTAACCGAAAATCGGGTCTAATCCAAAGACATATGAAAGAGGGCTCATAAGACAGCCTTGTCGAACCCCATTCCTGACCAGAATCGGAACCCCAAGATGTCCATTGATCAAGGGTGTGACCTGTGCATCTACATATGTTTTTATCAAATTTATCAGATGACTGGGTATGCCATAATGTTGCATTACCTCCCAAACATACTCCTGTCTAATAGCATCAAAGGCAGTCTCCTGGTCAATGGACAACAGGTACCCATCCAACCTCAACCTTAACCCCTGATCCACAATCTCTCATTTAGTGACTAAATTATGCACAATGTTCCTTCCGGAAATCACACAAGTTTGGGCTGGTATTATCACTGTTTGTGCCAATCTGGCCAACCTGTTAAAATTTTTGTTAATATTTTATAGTCTGATGTAAGTAGAGTAATAGAGCTCCAATTTTTATTATCATGGGGGTCTCCTTTTTTTATACAGAAAGGTCATGACCCCCTCCTTTATACGGGGAACTAATCTGTTCTCCTGCCACATAGCCGTATACACCTGCTGTAACCAAGGTGCTAAAATATCAATAAAGAGTTTATAAAAGTCATACGGGATACCATCCCGGCCTGGTGTAGTTCAAGCAGATAACTTGATTACTGCCATCCTACTTTCCTCCTCTGGGATAGGGGCAACCACCATTAAAGTCTCTGCTGAAGACAATGGAGGAATCTTTAGATGTTCAAAAAAAAAAAAAAAAAAAAAAAGTACGTTTGTTCTAATCCCTGCACCTGGAATTTTGCCTGAACTTGTGCCTGTACTAGCTGCTGTATCCCCCATTTATCTTGTACTAAAGCACCTTTATCATTCTTTAATCCAGCAAAAAAACATTTTCCCTTTTTTTTTTGCAATTCCACATCATATGGATTGACCTGTTCTTTTGTTCCTCTGGTCTGGAATTGCTGTTGCTTATCCACCTTACATAATTTCTTTTTGTGAAAAGCATACATCTTTTTTTTAAGTAATTTATGTTGTTCCGAGGTATCACTCCCCCATTATAGGTTTGTGATAGTAGCCTTAAGTATCGAGCCCTCCATCCCAAATATTGCACATACTTAGATCTAGCCCCTGACCTCTAAATAAACCAATCTTTAAGATCTCTCTTGGTATCCTCCCACCAATCAATGGGGCTGTCATACAAAAAGGTAATGTCAGCCCTTTCTTTAAGGAGCTCTCTAACAGCTTGTTGGAAGTCTGTCATTTGTAATAGTATCACATTTAGTTTCAAAAACCCCCTCCCAATGTATAGTCTTTGTTGCTGCCCCATAACTAGTTGGACCGCCACATGATCCGATGTTTCCAAAGGGAATACCGAAACCCCTGTACTAGTAATTCTGTCTGACACGAACCAAAAATCTATCCTAGAGGACAGTTGGCTTATAAAAGGTATGACATGGTTCAACTTTTAATAAATCATAAATATCACACAATTTATTGTGATCTATAATTCTTTGTAAAGTATTAGTGTCACTAAAGACTTTTTGTGTCTGCCTCTCCCAATCTCTACTAGTAAGTCCACAATTAAAATCCCCCCCCATAACACCAATTTCGAGGTATGCAGATATTGCCCAATCTCCTTAAAAAGGGCTGAACATTCTACCTTTGTTTGAGGACTATAAATGTTAATTAGTCGATATGCAATGTTGTCCAAGACCACATCAACTATAAAGGCCCGACCAGGATGAATATCTAAGACTTGTAAGATTTTAATGTCAATTCCCTTAAACAGAAAACCTACTCCTGAGCATAGATCTTCTCCTAATGACCATATAGAAGAACTTCACCTCCAGTCTTTCTGTGCCATTTTGATGTCCGCCAAAGTATGTAGTCTAGTGTCCTGTATAAAGAAAACCTGCCCTTTACTGGCAGCTAAGCATGCAAAGGTCACTTTCCTTTTCTCTGTTGACTTAATACTATTTACATTAATAGTAATAAATGAAAAGCACCCTACCATGAAGGAAAAACAATTTTAAATGTAAAACTTAATATGTCAACATCATCATTTCTATTTTTTCCTCTTTTTGGGTTTGGGTTTATCCCCAACCCCCGCTTCCTGCATTCCCTCAGGCTGTGAAGAGGCAATAGATGAAATATCAGATTCCATGCCCTCATCCTCTACCCCTTGTTCAAAGAGGGCAGCATACGAATTTCCTAATGGGACAGGGTCTGATTCAAAATGAACTTGTTTTTCCCCCATATGCTTCCCTGACCTAGATCTGGTAACACGTTGAAAAGGAAGGTCTTGTGTCAATTCTGGTGGTGGAATGACATTATCAGCTGCATCTCTCTCACCAGGATTCTGCTCTCCCACCTGACGGGATCCTTCCTGCACGGATACTTCTTGAGGAAGAAGAGGTGGTGGTGGTGGGGGTTATCTAAAATCATACCTTCTCTTTGTATGTTGATATCTTCCTCCAGTGTGTCGGGGTCTATTCTACGGGCAGATTGGTTTCCAACCAAGACCACAGAATTAGGGACAGATTTTTTTTCCTTGGCTACCCCTTGTGGTTTAGGATCCACTGGAGCTAAATTCATCATCAATTCTTTCACACGCATCTGTTCCTTTTGTGCAGTGGCTACGTACACATCCTGCTCTCCCCTTATGGCTTGGTCTAAAGTATTGTGGGATACCCACGAACACATATGAAACGTGTGCCCATGCTCCTCACATAGACTACACCTCATTGGTTGATGACAATGTGCACCAATGTGACCCACTTCCCCACACAAACCACATTTTTGTTTGTCACAAACATTACTTAAGTGCCCCACATCTCCATATTTAAAACATGCACGTGGTTGTCCCGGACAAAAAATCACCCCCTTATCCATTCTAAAAAAAAAACAAAAAACAATTCAGCAGGTTTTGTGCTTGATCTTGTTCCATTTTCAAAGTTACTTGGTATTTCCAACCCCGTCCATAGTCTAGGATTGTCTCTGGATAGCCTTTCACCACACAATGTTGTTGTAACCAGTACGTAATATCCGCAACATTGACCCCCTCATTGCAAAATAGGAAGGTTATTTTCTTTGTTAAAGGCTTTGTCAGTGGTATGGCCAAGAAAGGCCTCCACTGGGAAGTGTGCTTCAAAATTTGGTACTGCTTCCAAAATCTGTCTAACCCTGCCGGATGTTTAAAGCTTATGTCAAACAAAGCATCTCCTGGTACATGGATTAGAGCGTAAACCTCATACGCGTAGTACTTCATGCTTCCCTTCAATGACTCCCTGAACACAAAATGCCTGTCTAGGACCTCTGATATTTCTCCATGAAATTTCAGCCGGACAGCATTTCGCCTAGCTGCCGGCTCTGATGCACGCCGTACTTCTTCAAGGAAGAGCTGCTCATTTGTTCTCCCATGCCAAACCTTTTCAGGTGTAATAGATACTTCTATAGGTTTCTCCTGAGCTTGTAGGGTCTCTACTTCCCCAGGTTTCTTTAGGAATTGGTGATCCTCACTCTCATTGGGGGGGGGCAACTACCAACAAAGGGGTATCACCTTCTAAACCCCTGATCTCAGTAAGAACTGGATTCTGGTCTGAAAGATCTGTCAGCATTGTCTTAGATGCTGGGGAGCATTGTCCTGGTGTTATATCAGGCGCAGATGACTGTTCAGTCACGAATGGCCTGTCAGCGCCTTGTGTGATTAACTTAGATAAGGAACCACCATTTTTCAAACCTGAAAGATTTGCATCCTACCCAGCGCCAGCCAAACCTCTTACCCATCCAGCTGCTTCTAAAGCTGAAGTCACCCAGCTTTCTGGCATGGATGAAGGGCCAGCAATTGGAGCAGACATATCCTGTTTTGCCCAGGAAGGAGAGCTGCAGTCTGATTCCAACAATACAGTTTTTCCTTTTTCAATTTCCCGTACCCATCCTTCCCTGCCCCTTTACGACCCCCTCCACTAGGTATAACTCCAATGTCAAAATGAACTTGCAGATCTGATGCTCCCTTACTCCCATCATCCACATTTCCATCAATAATGCTATTGCTATGGCTTCTATCATAAAGCATCTCCTCTTGCTGTAGAACTTTAAATGGAGTCTCCTCTATAAGCATTACCTCCTCGCTCCTATCCGAGACTGCCACCATATTTTTAATTACCTGTACACTCAGAGAGCTAATCGGATCCACAGCAATCACCACCACAGCTTGTTCTGTTTCTCTCAGGCCTTCTTGCTGTTTTTTTCTTCAGCCCTTAATCGCATCGCTTCTGATGAAATCACTTGCTCTGAGGCTGCTTGCCACTGCAAGAGCTCTTGTACAAGACGTTCTCTCAACAAATTCAGTTTAGATTCCTCCTCCCATATCGTGCGACGGATCTCATCCTCCAGTGCCAAAGGAGACACATTAGGCCCTGTAGAATCCATCAGTAAATTTCTTTCAGAAAGATTCTCATCCTCCATCGCATCCTCCACTTGCTTGTTTGCCAATTCATAGTCATCATCTTGACCGATATCCATCCTGCTCCTGGTCTCTAAAGAACGGAGGGCCAAGGAGGAGACCAGCACCTCAGCCTCCTAGACATCCTGCTCCTTCGCTGATCCTAGTACATTGGCCGCCAAATCCCCAAGCACAGCACCCTCTAGTGAAGAGTAGGGGAATTTCCCTGGTGTCCCGGCCAAATTTCCCTCATTCACTAAAAATACAATCAACTGCTTAATCTAGTTCAATCTCAGTTGCTTACTATCTGTACCCTCCCTCCGGCCGGTCACCCCTGAAAAGGGACTTCTATGCTTAGTGGGCTTACGGGTCAACAAATCTCAACAAACAAACAGTAATTGTACCTTTAATTATGTTTAACACCATAAGAGCCCCAGACTTTTCTCTTCCTAACTGAAGTGTGTTCCAGTTTAGTTCTTCAAGCATAGTACAGCGGTGTTTGTCCTAAGAAAATAAGAACATAAGAAAAGTGTCGGCAGATGGGGACCGTGTGATCCATCTAGTCTGCCCTAGAAACTACCCCCCTTCCTATGCAGCCTTCGTCCTAACTTGCCATTTATGTCTGTCCCATGCGAGTCTGAACTCCCTTATTGTCTTTGATGCTACCACTTACTGGGGCAGGCTGTTCCATGAGTCTATCACTCTCTCTCTGTGAAGAAGTACTTCCTGAGGTTGTTTCTGAACCTTCCTCCTGCCAGTCTCATATCATGCCCTCTCGTGCATGCTACCGTGTTCTGTTGAAATAGATTGCCTGTCTGAGCTGTGCTAAATCCCCTCACGTACTTAAATGTTTCAATCATGTCCCCTCTGTTTCTTCTCTGTTTAAGGGAGTGTAGGTTCAGCTCCCCAAGTCTTGCTTCATATGACCTGTGATGCAGTCCATACTACATCTTAGTAGCCCTTCTCTGTACCGTTTCCAAACTGTCAATGTCCTTCTTGAGGTGAAGTCTCCAGAACTGAACACAGTACTCCAAGTGTGGCCTCACCAAGGACCTGTAGAGAGAGACATGATAACCTCCCTCTTTCTACTAGAAATACCTCTACTTATACAGCCGAGGATGCCACCCGCTTTCTGTGCTGCTTTCTCATATTGTTTTCTCATCTTTAATTTGTCAGTGATGATTATGCTGAGATCTCGCTCCATTTGTGTCTCCTCAAGTTGATGTCCTCCCAGTGTGTACATTTTCCACGGGTTCCTCTTTCCCAAGTGCATTACCTTACTTACACTTTGTAGCGTTAAATTGTAACTGCCAGTCCCTGGACCAATCCTCTAGCCTTCTAAGGTCAGCGTCCATATTGTCTGCTCCTTCCCTTGTGTCTACTCTGTTGCAGAGTTTTGTATCATCTGCGAACAGGCAAACCTTCTGTTAGTCCATTCGCTATGTCTGCTATAAATATGTTAAACAGGATCGGTCCCAGTACCAATCCCTGCAGAATGCCACTGGTTGCCCTACCTTCCCTTGACAATGATCCACTGACTAACACTGTCTGGGTCCTATTGTTTGGTCAGTTACTGATCCAGCTGACCATCTTCTGGCCAACTCCTGTATGTTCCAGCTTGTTGGTTAGCCTTCTGTGAGGGACTGTGTCAGAGGCCTTGCTGAAATCTAGGTATACAACTTTCACCGCCCCTCCCTGATCCAATATTCTGGTGACCCAGTTGAAGAAGTTGATCAAGATGGTTTGACAAGAGCATTCTGCTGTGAAGCCATGTTGCTTTGGGTCCATTTTTCCACTATCTGTTAGGTACGCCACCATCCTCTCTTTTAGTAGTGACTCCATAATTTTCCCCACAACTGAGGTCAAACTGACAGGGTGGTAATTTCCTGCCTCTTCCTTGTTTCTGCTCACATATGGGAACCTAAGCATGAACCTAGCCATTTTATTATAAGTGATACTCAATCTATTTAAGAGACAATTACTGGCATATTGGTAGACTATGCTACCACACTGCAACATGGGTACTAATAACTATGTGGCTAAAGTCACTCTAACCATTTTTGGTATGGCATACAGTATGTGTTGCGATGAAGCATCCCTAACCTAGCATTAACTTTTTTATAGTGTTTTTAATATATTTGTCAAAACTTAAAGTGTTATCTATTTCTATCCCCAAGTATTTAAAATCTTTTGTAGCTTTAATAATAGATCCCCCTGGCGTTTGTATTTTTTAGTTTTTGTATCTTTTTTTATGTGAAATCATCGACTGGGTCTTTTTCTGACTCAATACTATTTTGACAGCAACAAACCATTTCTGAAGTTGATCAAAGTCAAATTGGAGTTTTTGCTTCATTTGAGTCAAATAAGGTACTTCTGCTATGAGCACTGCACCGTCTGCATACAGTTGTATCTTTGAGTGCTGTATCTATCCAGGGAGGTCATTCACATAGATCAGGAATAGCAAGAGACCCAACAATGATCCCTGAGGGACTCCTCAGGATAGATACCCCACCTCTGACAGAATATTATTTACTGTCATTGACTGCCTTCCATTCTTTAAGTATGATGCAAACCAAGCATTTGCTTCTGCGACCACTCCCTCAGTTTTCTTAACCTGTTGAAAAGAATGTTGTAGTCCACCTTGTCAAATACCTTCGAGAAGTCCAAATACACCGCTCCCACGGACTCATCCACATCCTACAATCCTGCTACCCCCCGATGATGTCCATGAGAGCTGTGGATGTGGACCTACCCATTCTAAATCATGACTGGTGAACATTTAGTAAATCGTAACTTGATTTGGTCCTGGAGATTTATTAGAATTTAGTTTGCCTAGCTCTTTTCACACTAACTTGGTCTGTTCTCTAGTAATGGTTCAACTCACCAAGCCTGATCAATCTCTGCTCTATCCCCGCCACACTTTTGGATAAAGTTTTAAATCAGGTAGAGTACACAGATAATGGTTTCATAGATTTGCTGTTGTTTTTGGATTTTGCCATCTTCCAGTCTAAATCTTACTCCACTCCTGGATGCACTTAAACTCTCAAAACTTTTTTATCATTTTCCAGTGCATGGATAGATTAGTTGTGTTATCAATTTTTTTCTTGAAAAAAAGTACCCTGGGGTTACTAGAATCCTATCAGTATTATTGTTAGGAAGGTACCAGGCAGTTGGTAGGGAGCTCATTAGGGGCTTCTTACATAATGACATCATTGTTTACCAGCTAGCCTGAGGGAAGAATAGTTAGGTCATTCAGAACTCTCGCAGCAGCATAAGCCACACTGTGTGGACAGCTGCTCTGGGGAGCTTAGAATGTTTAGTTTGGTTGTTAGCCTGTGTTCAGTGAGGATGTGAGAGTGGCAGAAGGACTGCCAAAAGGGCTCTGAGGTGAGGGCCCAGCATTTCTCATCCTAGTGGAGTGTTATTTCCAGCTTCCAGTGAAGTGGTAGAGACCAGTGCTACAGCAGGATTTCCTGACTTCTACTCCCAGTGACATGGAAGGAATTGCTTGTTCTCAGTGGACTCTAGGGGCAATCCCCTGAAGGTTCTGTTATGGTTTCAGCAGCCTTGGAGAGGAACTTTGAGAGACTGCTTGATCTGCTACCCAGGAGCATGCCTTTTTGTTGTTCCATACCCAGTGGACAGGACAACCAGTTGTGAGTACTGTTCTCCGATACTTAAGGGGAATCGTAGTCTGGGGTGTGTGTGCCCATAGATAAGGCTGGATCATACCTGTCAGTGCCCTTAGTTCACCCAAGACAGTGAATGTTCTGTTAAACTGTTCACCCAGGAGAGTGCAGTTTGTTCTTTGGTCATCCCAGTGAGTGACAGATTTAAAGTGTGGGACCTCTAGCATTTCAGTGGGAAATCGGGGTTTCAATGGTGTAACCCTGAAGAATGGCAGAGACTGTCGGTTGGGGCCAAGGGCGGGAGGAACGTCATCTCAGTGCTTACAAGGCAGGGCTTCCTGGTTCGTAAAGGGCACCAGTTATACCTGAGCAAAGGCCAGTGCTGCAGGTTTAGGTGTGTGGCTGAGTTTCACTTAATTGCACCTATGTTTGAAGAAGAGTTCTGAGTGTGTGGCTTAGATTCACTAAATGACACTCATGGGAGAAAAATGTTCGTGTGCGTGGCCACGTGTCCACTAAATGCACCACTGGGAAATTGGGAAGAAGATGTTCTTTTGTGTGTTCATGAACTGTACTGCTTGCAAAGAGAGTTCGTGAAATGTACTTGTCCTGCCTAGACCGACCCTTGGGGGTCCACTTCTGCTTTAAATTTCCATCTGTTAAACAAAGCCATACTGCACAATCCCAGTTACTATTCTGGACATTCCGATTATTGCTTCTGGTTGTATGGATTTACTGGGGCCCCCCTCAGCAGGTTAGGTCTAGCATATGCCTAGCAGCCTCCACCCAGGACCTGGGTTGTAATGATTACACAAGGTTCATGTTGTTTTGTTCTTGTACTCCCCCCTTCCTCTAGCC
Source organism: Neoceratodus forsteri (assembly GCA_016271365.2). Lineage (NCBI taxonomy): Eukaryota > Metazoa > Chordata > Ceratodontiformes > Ceratodontidae > Neoceratodus > Neoceratodus forsteri. The sequence goes on along the minus strand of CM057458.1, from coordinate 1,337,797,235 downwards.
AGGTATACATCCCAACACCAAGGGTGGTACCAAACCTTTCGTAAAGTGAATGTTATGCTAGTATGTGGGTACCAGTGTTCCAGATTTTAATGGGGGGTGTGCTCACTAGTTTAAAAAGTGGCCCGGGGGTTACATTTTGCTTTTGTCCTGTTAACGTGCTTTTTACAATCATTCCTAAGCTTCTTAAACCTATCCCAGTCCTCCCCCTTTATTTATTCAATTCAAACTACAAGTAGTCCTAATGTATTCTGACATATGCAGTAAGACCTTCTTGTTGTACTGCCCCGGAGATGAAAGAGTTAAAGCCAACATTCTAAGCAGGCATGCGCTCAGTTTCAAACCACTGTCCCCTGGTACATTCTATTCAACCATCAGATTCTTTACTCTGCCTTACTGTGAAGACGCCTCGGAGATTTCTCCTCAGCATCTCATCGGTTAAAGAGGTTTTTCACTGCGGTTTTGTCTACTGATAGTTTTAAAACAAGTTTAAAATTACTGTCCTTTGGTACAGGTACAATTGTAGTTGAAATTTTCCCTCAAATGGGGTAAGTCTAGGTTCTTTGACAGTTGCGGTTCAACCATGAGAGAACTGAGTGTTTTTCTTTACTTCTACTTCTTTTAAAGTATAGTGTTTGGGCCTGTTAGCTCTGGTTAATAAAAAAATGAGTTGTCTATTAATGGTCTATTAATCAGGGCTACATTTATTTTACTTATCCGGCCTAACCGCCACTAGGGTAATTTCGGACATGAGTCACAGAAATCCAAAAAGAAAACCATCCCTACTGGGTTTCAACAATGTATTGAGTGTGGGGAAACCATTGTAAAAGCCGATCCCCACACTACCTGTGTTTTCTGCTTGGGGTTTGATCACCTACAAGCAGACTGTGACATCTGCAAAAATTTCCCTCAGTCGCCGATGGACAGGTGACTTAACCAACTGAATGAGAAATCGGCTGAAAAATCCACTAACACAGATGGCTGGACTGGTTCGGGTTCAAAAGAACCGGAAGGGGTGCCTTCTGACTAGGGCGATACTCCTTCAGCTAAGCAAACTGTGAAACTGCCCTTGAAATGGCTACCACTAAAAAGAAAAGGAAAGAAAAACATACTGAACTGGCTCCTAAGCCGCGGACGGTTGCGGTTCCGACAGCAGAAGAAATAGCTAATGCACTACGCATTATCCAATCTTTGCAAACCAGCCCAGCAGAACTGGTGCAATGCCCGGTTACTCCTCCACTGGTTCAAATTCCTGGGGACTTTTCTGAGTGTGATTATTCCTGGGATCAGGAATGTGAAGAGAAGGAGGATGAAGAGGACTATTACGGTCCTATTGAACCTGGGGTATCCCCAGAGCATGAAGGAGGCATTTCTCCACCTAGGCAGTTGGAGGATGCCCTCACACACTTTTCCTTTATGAAAAAAGTGGCTGAACCCTCCAATTACCGGTTCAGGAGTCCTCAGAGGAGGAGGAGGAGAAAGAACCAGATTATGTAAAGATGATGGCTGTCCCTGCCACAAAAAGGTTGGTGACAGCCATCCAAAAGTCTCTAAAGAGACAGAGATTAAACATTTTGAGTACCTTTACTTCTGTCCCCCCGTGGATAAGAGGACAGATAGGAAGTACCCAGTTGCCAGGAATGGCACAGAATTTCTGTCTGGTCACCCCAGCCATAAAGGGGTTGTCCAGGCTACTGCCTGTGGAAAGGCAAGCGTACCACTAGCTTCCCACCCTCCTGAAAAAGATTCCACGAGAATTGATCTGATGGCAAAAAAGGTGTACCTTAGCTCCTCCCATGTTGCCAGGCAAGCTTCCTACATGGCCTATGTGACAAGATACCAAAAGAAGCTTTAGGAAGTGGCATCCTCTCTTGCAGCTAAGATCCCAGCTGACTTGGCTGCAGATTTGGGTGAGATGGCAAAGAGTGGAATAGAGGCTTCTAAGCAGCAATTCCACATGGCTGTGGATGCCAATGATTTAGCATCCAGGGTTATGGCTACCTCCATCTCTATGAGGAGATTTTCATGGCTCAGAACCATAAATCTCTCTCTCAGGACACCTAGACCAAGGCCTTAGATTTTCCTCTGGTTCAGAATTTCCTCTTTGGGGAACAAACTGAAGCCTATATGAGGAAAATGGATGAATACAGAACCTCCTATTGGAGTGCTACAGCCAAAGAAAAAGCTGCCACCCCTCAGAAACAGCAAGGTAGGGGAGGCAGGGGCAGGCCCTACCAGAGACCCTTCTATCAGGTACAGGCCTTCCCTGTCTACCAACAACAGCGTGGATATTTTAGAGGAAGGGGCAGGAGAGGTGCCACTCATTCCAGCCCAACTTCCCAACCCAGGACACCAGCTAAGCAGGCTCCCTGAAGAGCCATGGGTCACCTCCCTGGTTCCAGTAGGAGACAGGCTTGCCTACTACCTCCAAAACTGGCAGTCCATAACATCAGACAAGTGGGTTCTGGAGGTAGTGGGCCAAGGCTTTGCTCTGAGTTTCAAGATTTTTCCCAGGCTGAGAGCAAGGTTGTTCAAGCCTGCCAACCAAGTAGAAACTATCCTACTAGAAGTAGAAGAAGTAACTCTTCTTCAGGACGGGGCAGTGGAACCTGTCCCTCTGTCCCAAAAGGGAAATGGGTTGCATTCAAGATACTTCCTGACCTTAAAGAAAAATGGGGACTGGCGACCCATTCTAGATTTAAGATTCCTGAACAAACATCTAACAAAACCAAAGTTCAAGACAGTCACTCTGGCTATGATCTTGCCCACTCTCAGGCAAGGGGACTGGTTGGCATCCATATACCTCATGGACGCCTATTTCCATATTCCCATCAGACAGTCACACAGGAAATATCTAAGGTTCAGACTGCCATCAGGCCATTACCAGTTCAGACCCCTGCCCTTTGGCCTGACCTCAGCTCCCAGAGTGTTCACAAAATGTCTGGCAGTGGTGGTGGTAGCACACCTAAGGCATCTAGGGGTTTCAGTGTTCCCTTACCTGGATGACTAGTTAGTGGTAGGACAGTCTCAGCAACAGGTGGCAGAGGCTCTAGCCCTCACTCAGAGCACCCTACTCTCGCTGGGCTTCTTAATAAATACCAAGAAGTCAATCCTGAAGCCAGTCCAGCACCTACACTTCATAGGGGAAGAGCTGGACACAGTGATGGGAAGGGCAAGACTTCCACCAGACAGGGTGGACAATCTGGTACAGCTAGTGAACTCCTTCAAGCTCCACTCTCCAAAGCCAGCCAGACATTTTCTGTGGTTATTGGGACACATGGGGGCCTCAACAGCTGTAGTACCAGGGGCTAGGTTTCAGATGAGGGACATTCAGTTCAATCTGAAGTCATTCTGGTCCCAGAGTAGAGATTCTTTGTCAAAACTGATTCCAGTGACTTCCACACTACTTCAGGCCTTGCTGTGGTGGCAGGACAGAGACAACAGAGTAGGTGTTCCATTCCTTCAGCAAAACCCCACAGAGGTACTTACGACAGATGCATCACTTCTGGGATGGGGTGCTCATCTGGGGGAGCATACAGCTCATGGCACATGGTCTCCTCAAGAGTCCCTTCTGCACATAAACCCGTTGGAGCTCAGAACAGTGCTACTGCCTCTTCAGCCCTTTTCTTCCATGATTCAGGGGAAGGTGTTGCAGGTCAGGACAGACAACACCACCACCATGTATTACATCAACAAGCAGGGTGGCACAAGGTCCACTCTGTTGTGCACAGAGGCCATGAAGATTTGGAAGCTGGCCTACTCCCTCGAGGTAAACCTGTCAGCAGTTCACCTCCCTGGGAAGGACAATGTCCTGGCGGATTCTCTCAGCAGGATCAACCAGAACCACCACGAGTGGTCACTAAATCAGCTAGTCCTCAAAGATATCTTCAGGCAGTGGGGCACCCCAGAGATAGACCTATTTGCAGCCCCAGACAATCACCAGTTGCCTCTGTTCTGCTGCAGACCTCCAGTATTGGGCACAGTGCCCTTGGATGCACTCCTTCTGGACTGATCAGGGAAATTCCGCTATGTTTTCCCTCCATTTCCCTTGATGCTCAGAGTATTGACCAAGCTCAGGAGTCAACCAGCAACAATGATCCTGACAGCCACAGACTGGGACAGACAGCCTTGGTACTCAATACTACTAGCCCTGTCATCGAACAGCCCGATTTGCCTCCCCAGGAGGCATGACTCTCTGACCTCCTCCCAGGGGAAGATCATGTATCCCAACTTGGGGTGCCTCAGATGGAAAGCATGGCTCTTGCAGAGTTACAGTATGCTGGATTGCAGCTCTCTGAAACTGTTCTGGATATCTTGAAGGTTTCCAGAAAACCTATTTCTCCAAATGGAAGAGGTTTATCATATTGTGTGGTCAGGCGGGTATTGAGCCACAATGGGTGGGCATTCCACTCCTGCTAGATTATCTGGCTCATTTACATTCGTCAGGCCTTAGACCCTCTACCCTGAGGGTATATCTGGCAGCAATTTCTACTTATTGGTCAGCAAGAAAATCTTTTTCTTTAGCCTCTGATCCTATATTTAAATGGTTCTTTAAAGGGTTGCTACATATGCATCCCCCTCTTAGGGAGCCTACCCCTTCATGGGATCTAAATATCTGCATAGCACAATTGATGCAACCCCCCCTTTTGAGCCTATGTTCTCAGCAGAGCTGAAATATGTGACATGGAAAACTGTGTTTTTAGTAGCTATCACTTCAGCAAGACGAATCAGTGAGCTATAGGCCTTATCAGTGGAACCTAGCTATATCTCTCTCCATAATGATAAAGTGGTCCTCCGAACAAATAGGAAATTCCTCCCCAAAGTGGTTTCTGATTTCCACCTTAACCAGTCCATAAACTTGCCTGTCTTCTTCACTGAACACATTAGTTCAGGGAAGCGTAGGCTGCATAGCCTAGATGTAAAGAGGGCTACTTGGATCTGACTAGAGACTATAGGAGTGACAATAACCAGTTGTTCCTTACCTATGGGGAAGTGGGCAGGGGTAAGCCTGCCACTAAGAGGACCATCGCAAGATGGTTAGAGTCATGCATACAGTTTTGTTATGAGAAACTAGTGAAAGGATCCCCCTGTGGGCCTAAGGGCTCATTCCACCAGGGGTACAGCTGCCACTATAGCAGCTGCAAGGGATATTCCTGTGTTGGAAATCTGTAAAGCAGCTATCTGGAAAACTGTACACACATTTACCAAGCATTACAGTCTGGATGTGCAGGCTAGAAGTGATGCCAGGTTTGGAACAGCAGTACTGCAGAGCATCTGTCCTAAGTAGGTTCTGTGCCCTCCTCCAAGGGAACTGCTTGGTAGTCTGCATATGTCAGAATACATTAGGACTTCTAGTAGTTTGAAGAAAAAATTACTTACCACAGTAATGCTGTTTCTTCTAAAGGAGTCCTAATGTATTCTGACCTCTAACCCTGCCTCCCCAACCAGAACCTGGAGTTTCTGCACTCCAGCTTATACACTGTTTGTTTACTTTGGAAATCGGTCTTTTCTATTGGGCATCTGTGACTTAAGTCTTTAGCCTAACTGGGGTTGGTAGGGTTCTAGTAAAAATCCTAATACAAATTCTAATAAGCATATTCATATTGATTTCAATTAAATAAAGCTTTTCTTGGGTTGCTCGTAAGAATCTGACGGTTGAACAGAATGTACCAGGGGCAGTGGTTTGAAACCGAGCACAAGCCTACTTAGAAAGTAGGCTTTAACTCTTTCATTTCTGGGGCAGTACAACAAGAAAGCCTTACCGCATATGTCAGAATACATTAGGACTCCTTTAGAAGAAACATTAATGTGGTAAGTAATTTTTTCTTTTGGTAACAGGGTAGACCCACTGAGCTCCGAAGGTCCCTTTTTCAGGGGCGACCCGGAATTAGTTACATAGAGCTTGAGATAACAACATTATGCTTAAAACAGTACTTAAAAGCAGACCAAATTTGATTAGTATCAGGACAGTACCCAGTGGGGGATCAGACAATCACCTACAGATATTTCATAGTTCTATCCCAATGAGGGCTATAACAGTTAGGGCTGTAAAAAATACCTAGGGTGTAATTAAGACAGAGCAAAACAAATGATAGCTTTTTCTCTTTAGAGGTTTCCAAGTTCTTGATCAGTTCCAGAGAAGGCTAGATTTTTGGATTTGTGCTACTGTGTTCAGGTGCAAAGGCATGTGCTTTTTTCTAGCAGGTGTCCACCAAGCCCCTTGTGGAAGATACCCAGTGAGGTAGCATCCTGGAGGTGGACAGGGAGCTTATACCAAAGTACAGGAGCTGCGCAGGCAAAGGATTTGCTGCCTGCTGTGGACCTGACCCTGGGTTCTTCCAAGAGTTTTCTCCCAGTAGTGCGGAGCTGTCTACCTGAGCACTTTGGAACCTTACTCGGGGGGGGGGGGGTCATTGATTTATAGGTGCTGCATAATAGAGGGTACTGTAGCCAGTGGCTTACGAATGGCCAGTTTAGGGAGGCCAATCAGGGGAGCAGCAGAAATGGAGCAAAAGGGAGGGAAAGGTACCCCAGGGGTGTCGCATCTGGATAAGGATAAAAAGACCAGTAAGGTGGAGGGGACGGATGATGCCATCCCCACCAAAAGGGTGTGGTTTGCCCTCAAGGCCCTAAAGAAAGACAAATCTCCTGGGCCGGATGGCATTCACCCGAGAGTACTATGGGAATTGGCGGACATACTGGCTGCACTTTCTGGCGGAGCTTTTCAACAGGTCACTTGAGACAGGGAGGGTACCTAGGATTGGCGAGAGGCACATGTGGTACCAATCCAGGGGGTCAAGGAAGTACCAGGAAACTATAGACCCATCAGTTTAACCTCGTGGTGGGAAAATTAATGGAGAGTATACTAAAGGAAACGATTGGGGTTTACTTGGAGGAGGTGGGAGGGCTGGATAGTCGGCAGCATGGGTTTGTGCCAGGTAGATCATGTCAAACCAACCTTGTAGAGTCTATGAATGGGTAACATCAGAACTGGATAGGGGTAAGCCTGTGGATGTATTATTCTTGGACTTCAGCAAGGCGTTTGACTCTGTCCCCCACAATGGTCTGGTGGAGAAACTGATGGGGTTAGGAGTAGGCCCTTTGATGGTCAGGATGGATTGAAAACTGGATAGCTGGACGCACTCAGAGAGTAGTGGTCTGTGGGAGCTCTCGAACCCTAGAGAGGTTGGTAGTGGGGTACCACAGGGCTCGGTCCTGGGTCCGATCCTGTTTAATGCATACATATCAGACATCAGGGAGGGTATAGGGTGTGAAATGAGTCTCTTCGCGGATGACTCCAAGATGGGAGCAGTAGTTGAGGGAGGAGAGGGGAGGTTGGCCCTGCAAGGGGACCTGGACACCCTGGAAAGCTGGGCTCACACATGGAAATTAAATTTCAATATCACCAAGTGCAAGGTGTTGCATCTTGGTCGGGAAACCCTAAACACAGGTACACCCTGGGAGGGGAGGTGCTGGAAGCCTCAACAGGGGAAAAAGACCTAGGGGTCATGGTGGATACATGTATGAATAACACTGAGCAGTGTAGGAGAGCAGCTAGCAAGGCAAACAGGATGTTGGGATGCATCGCAAGGGGATCACCTCTAGAGCAAGGAAGTGATTCTGCCACTGTACAATGGACTGGTTAGACCACACCTTGAGTACTGTGTACAGTACTGGAGACCACACTTGAAGAGGGACATACAGCTCCTGGAGAGGGTACAGAGGAGGGCAACAAAGATGATCACAGGGCTAGGAGTTTGACTTACGAGGACAGACTTGAGGAGCTCTGCCTGTTTTCATTGGAGGAGAGGAGACAGGGGACATGATTGAGGTCTTCAAGTACCTCAAGGAATAAATAGGGTAAACATGGAGGGATCTTAGACTAAAGCAGGGAGGCATCACCAGAGGGCATGGTTTGAAGTTGGAAGGTGGAAGGGTGAGGGGAAAAGAGGAGGAGGTTTTTCACTGAGAGGGTGGTGGACCCTTGGAATGCTCTGCCTGGTGAGCTGGTTCAGAGATCCACAGTGGAGAGCTTTAAGAAAGGTGGGACAGACACAGAAAGTGGATGTATCAGATGATGGCCTGTCCCGGGGGGGTGGGGATGGATGATAGGGGTTTCTGGAGCACAAGGGATGGGAGGGTCTCGGCACCCAACTAAGGATCTAGGTTCGAGCAGACTTGATAGACCATAAGGCCTAATCTGCTGGCAAATAGTATGTTAGTATGTTAATGCTTCGCAAAGATGGCACCTCGGATGTAACATAGATGCGAAGTGATCAATTTTATTGTATAGTGTTTGCATCCTACTGAGCTCCTGTTTTGCTAGGTCCTGCATTACTGGTGCAGCGTAGGTCAAGGTTGGGAGAAGGATGCTTGCAGCGATGGTAATCCTAGTTTGGGGGATCAACTGGGCATTCAATCGGTAGAGTAGGCCTAGTGTTTGGTGTATGTTTTTGGTTATTTGATCCACGTGGGGTTTCAGTGTGAAGCCTTGGTCCAGCGTCAGGCCCAACTAAAAAGTCTTCACTACCTCTATTTGAGCACCGGATGAGGAGACCAGGGGGAGTAGGGGGCTTCTATCCTGACCCAGGGTTCTTGGTCCGAACAGGACTGCTTTTGTTTTTTTAGCATTCAGAACCAGTCTGTTTTCCAAGAGCCATCTTTCTAGGGAAACAAAGTCTGACTGGAGTTGCAGTCCCAGGTCAGAAGTGTTGTTCAAGGTTCTGTAGATGACCGCATCTTCTGCATATTGGACCACAGAGCTTCCACCACAATGATTACTTAAATAATTGACGAACAGTGAGAACAGGAGGGGGCCCAGTATAGAGTCTTGTGGCACCCCCTCCTTGAGAGGTAGAGGTTCAGATGTATCCCCTCTCCACTTGACCTGTTGGGAACGGTTGGTCGGGTAACTGGTGAACCAGGTTAGGGAGTGCTGATCAAGGTCAAGTTTACCCAGTTTTTTTAACAGGAGGTTGTGATCTACTAGATCAAAGGCCTTGGTCAGATCTATAAACATGGCCCCAGTTGGGGTTCCTTTGTCTAGAGCAAAGACATCAGTGGAGAATCTGATGAGGGCTGTGTCGGTCCCATGCTTTCGTCTAAAACTATGTTGAGTGTGCACCAACAGCTGGTTAGCCTCCAAGCAGTCTCGGAGTTGGCAATAGACTAGCCTTTCTTGTATTTTGGCTAGGGTACATAAAAGGGAGATAGGCCTATAATTACCTATTGGTTCCCTGGGGCCTCCCTTGTGTATGGGTATCACGTAGGCTTGTTTCCAGATGTTGGGTACTGCCCCTTCCAACAGGGACCTGTTGATGAACCAAGCAACTAGCTGCGCTATGGCTGGGGCAGCAGCCATGAGTAGTCTTGGGCCAAGGCTGTCTGGACCTGCAGAGCCTTTTGCTTTAATGGATTTTAGGAGGGGAAGTACTTCTTTTGGACTCGCTAACAGTAGATTAAATAATGAGTGCGGGGGATTCGGTGCCTCTGAGCTAGGTTGAACCTGGATGTTTAGGGGGAAGGCTGGCTTTGTAGTCTTCTAGGTTGGTAAAGTACCTGCTGAAGGCTGGGGCGGCCTCCTGAGCTTTGTTAAGCATTTGACCATTGTAGTCTATCGGGCCTTGGGTTGATTTACCACTGCCCTTTAACAAAGCATTACTGTGTGTCCAGAAGGACCTAGAGTCAGTCAGGTTGCTCTGCTGGAGTTTCCTAACATACTCCCTCTTTGCAGCCTTTGCTGTTTGTTTACACTGGTTCTTTAAGGTTCTGTAGGTTACCAGGTCCTCTTGAAGGGACAACTTCTTATGCTTTTTCCAAGCCTTGTCCTGACTGATCATCATCGCTTTCAACTCAGGTGTAATCCACTTGTAGCAGTGACCTTTTGTTCTAAGCCTCTTAAGTGGAGCGAATATGTTGGCTGCAGAGATGAAGGCATTTTGGAAGTACGCCAATGTTTCATCTAGGCTAGGTAGTAGTCAAATAGGGCTCCAGTCCAGACTGCCTAGGTGCTCCTGGAAGGCGTCAGCAGAGAATTTGGAAAAAATCTCTGGCTGTGAGGCATCTTGGAGGAACCCTGCGCGACCTATTTTTCCATATGCAGAATGTTGGTGAGTGGTCACTCAAGGCATCCACCATAGTGCCAGCCACTTGTATGTTTAATGGATTAGAGACCAGTACCCAGTCTAGGGTAGAATGGTTCCCAGTTTTGGCGTTATGCCTAGTGGTCTCAGTGATGATCCGAGTTAGGTTGGCATCCAGGAGGGTAACTTTGAGAGCCTGCTTTGTGTCAGATGCCCAGTTCAGGTTAAAATCTCCCACGATTAACAGCTCAGAGGGAGCACATTCTGCTAGAGCTTTGGTTAGTGCCTCCAGTGCATGGGGGGGGGGGGCAGCCTTTTGAGGGTTGTACAGGCAGCCTATTATTAGGTGCTTAGTAAGACCAAGAGTAATCCCAACGAATATCTACTCACTGCTAGTGCCTCCAAGATGGGGGAGGGTGGCTAGAGAAGCATCCAGAGAGTCTTTAACATAAATAAGTACCCCACCCCCTTTTTTGTCCTCCCTGAAGATGTTGTAGTCATTGAGCTCAATCTCGTGGATTAGGAGGTGTGGCTTCAGCCAAGTTTCTGACACTGCCAGTAAGTCTGACTTGTACAGGTCCACCTAGCTTTGGACCTCTTGAATTTTGGGACGCAGACTGCAAACGTTCATGTGTGCAATTTTTATGCCCTTGGGGGAGGTCCAGTTCAGGTCATGAGGGGAACAAATCAAACAGTTAACCACAGGGGTTCGGGGGGGCTTGATGTCTCCAGCTAGGAAGATTAGCAATACAGAGATTAAGCTTATAATTTTTGGTATTTTTAGGAGTGAGTCTTTTATCCCATTGCCCCTTGAGCCAAGGAACAGCAGAAATATATTAGGATAAAGAATAGAGCATGGTGCAAGGCCAACGAAACAGCTAAAGAAGCCGAATTTGGGTTTGAGGTGCGCCTGTGCTGCCTGTGACGTGGCTGTCCTCCCTCTGCACCACAAGTAGCAGGCCCCTTTTTTTTGTTAACTCATGGATCACTATCATTGAGTCTATAGCTGGGGTAGTAGGATGACAGAGCAGGTACGGTAGATGACAGTTCTGCGGACCCCATGTCGGGTGATTTATATTGTTAGCACTCATGAGTTTGTCTGCCCACATGATAGTACTTATGTACAGTACGAGCAACATGACACCCTTGTCTGATATACATTTAGGGCTGTCATGCCTGTGTGTGTGTGTGTGTGTGGGGGGGGGGGGGTCAGGGGGCACCGGTGCTTCCCAGTCTCAGGGTTTAGCATTCTTGGGGAGTGTTCACCCATGATACTGCTGTGCTAGTTGTTTCTGACCTGGGGCAGTACTTATATTATCCTTCTAAATTTACTCAGAGTTGTCTATGACCTGCAGTGATACAGCCACAGCAATATTAGGTGTTCAGCTAGCTATGTCTGCTGCAGCTCATCAGGATACATGAATCTATTACAATTAATAATACTAATTTTTCCTTTAGCAAAGACAGTATTCTGAATTTCAAAGATTCCAGCCTAAACATATTTCCAGTCTAGTTGGCACAGTAGGTATCAGACTAGCAAAGCCTGGTATTGGCAGTCACTGAGTTAGTATATTTCAGTAAGCAGGAGGATACAGTATAATTGGATGAGTCACCAGTAGGAAGAGCAATGAGGACCCATATAACAAGGGAGGAGGACAGGGTGGGTGGGCTGCGCCAAAAACCCAAGACAGTTCAGATCCCCGAGTCAGCGGTGCAGAGGGAGGACAGCCATGTCGCAGGCAGCACAGGCGCACTTCAACCCCTGATTCGGCTCCTTTAGCTGTTTTATTGGCCTTGCACGCTCTACTCTTTATCCTAATATTTTTCTTTATCTTTTTTGTGACCCATGGCACGTTTTTTTCTGATCTTAGTTGTTTTGAATTGGGCGTGTTTATTACATATTCCTTTAATTTTGCTCAGTTGTAGCTTTTAGTATGCAATGTGAGTTTCTTTCCCCGCCCATAAAAATCGCAAGATCTGTTGGTCCCAGCAGCTAAAATCTTCCTCCAGGGGAAGAAATGGAAGGGTTTGAAAAAGATAAAGCAGCCGTGGGAACAGGATCATCCAGACAGCTTCTACTCTGTGAATCAGCGAGAGAGGTAGATGCATCTACCTCTGCAAGTCCCACTGAATTTGTCTTTCCAGGGGATCATAGTTCAAGGCATGTAGCCATGTGAGGGCATTCGGGATACTTATACCTAAATATCAAATTGCTGGGTGACTCCGCCAGAGCAGGAAGGCAGTTGTAAGGGTGGGGATGGAACATAGTTGAGTTGGAGGACTTCTGTTTTTTCCGTGTTGAATTCATAGCCGGCTAGGGTCTCCATTTCCCATAGTTCCTCAAAGAGGGCCGGAAGGGAGGTCTCTGGATGCATTAGGTACACCAGCAGGTCATCCATATAGAATGCAACCTTGCACTCCCTCCCTCCTAGCTATGGTTTGTTCAGTTGTAAACGTGAAGCTCTGTAACTATGCATCTTTTCCTACCGGCAGTCACTACATACTGCATATAATGTTGTCCAATTTTACTGAAGCATACATTACTCACACTACTTGTTCTGCTTGGTAATTGCATTACCAGTTTTGTTACTGGTTGTTCTGCTTCTTTATGCTGCTTTATATTCGTTTTTATAGAAACACAGAAGTTGACGGTAGATAAGGACCGCAAGGCCCATTAAGTTTGCCCACTTCTTTTTCTACCTTATGAATGTGCCATTGGCCTTTGCTCTGTCAATGGCCTAACTATTCATACTCATCTGTATTGCTCCCTTATACCTAGCTCATGCCTGTTTGAAGCCCTGCACTGTATTCATATCCACCACTTCCTGAGGTAGGCCATTCCATGCATCCACCTCCCTTTCTGTGAAAAAGAACTTCTTCACATTACCTCTTAATCGGCCTCCATCTAATCTCATGCTGTGTCATCTTGTCCTGCTATTTTTCTTATACTGAAACATGTTAGACTCTTTCACCTTATTAATGCCCTTAAGGTACTGGAATGTTTCGATCATATCACCTCTCTCCCTCCTTTGCTCTAGGGTATACATATTGAACTCAGTGTTCTTAACCTGTAATACCAAGCCTTGTTTTGTTGACCTGTTCCATTTACATGATGGCATTGCATTGGCTGCTGAGTACTGTACTTGTAATGTTGTTAGCCCACAGTGTATGTCCTTATCTACTTGCTCTGTAACTCTCCCAGGTCCTACCTGAAAACAGGCATCTGTCTGCCTAGCACAGTGACCTGGTAATCAAAAACAGACAAACGTTACAGATCTTACAGCCAGTATTGGTGGACGATCTTTGTCCCCCAAATTCTTATTACTTGGTGCTATGGCTACTGCAGCGCAAGTAACTCACATCTTCGACTGTTCCTTGGCTTCTGATGTTTTTCTGTTTGGAAGAGGGCACTTGTAATACTGTCAGCAAATAAGTCTGAGCACTCAGCACCTCACCACTTGCAAATATATGCCACAAAAATGCACTTTTATAAAACATTTTTATAGTGCATATAGCATAGTAAGATGTTAATAATTACAAGCAGTAGCAGTAAACACAGGTTACTCACCTGTAACAGTAGTTCTAGGAGTGGTATATGTTGTTCATTCACATGTTATGGCATGTCCTTTCCCTTTAAATATCTTTCCGGATGTCTTTAAGCTGACTCCTCCCACCCACCTTGGTGGTATATCCCTCAGCTCCACCCTTTATGCCAGATCTTGCCCGCTGAAAGCAGTGATTGTGTGTTGGAGCCGGGGAGGTCGGGTGGGTCCGTGTGGATGAACAACATATACCACCCTTAGAGCTACTGCTACAAGTGAGTAACCTGTGTTTCTAGGAATGTGGATACATTGTTCTTATCCACACGTTCTGGCAGACTCCTAGCAGTTCTCCGGGAGGAGGGACTCAAGGCGCAAACCCCCTAATTAGGGAACAGAGATTGGAGAACTGAGGCCCCAAAACCAGCATCCCGGCGAGACTTTAGGTCAATGTGGTAATGGGAAATGAAGGAGTTTGCGGACTTCCAGGTAGCAGCCCTGTTGATTTCCTGGAAAGGGACATCCCTAGAAGCAGCCACCAATGCAGCGGTATGGCGGGTGGAATGAGCCCTTAGCCCTATGGGAGGCTCCCTACCCGACAACCTACAGCAGAGATTAATGCATGATGTAATCCATCTGCAAATCGTCCGCTTGACTGCAGGTCTGCTAGGTGCAACTTCGGCGTACATGACAGTTGGCGAATCTCTCCCCGAACTCCAGCTGTGTGCTCTTTATAATAAGAGAGTGCTCTTCTCAGGTCCAAAGTATGGAGCCTGTATTCAGCATCTGAGGTGTGATTGGGTTAAATACACCGGCAGAGTCATCACCTGGTTCAGGTGAAACTCTGACGCAACCTTCAGAAGGAACTTAGGGTTGGGGTGCAGGACAACGTTGTCCCTGTGGAAGACCAGATAAAGAGACTCAACAGAGAGCGCCTGGAGCTCCCCAACCCTTCTGACTGATGTGACAGCCACCAGGAAGGCAGTCTTCCATGACAGGTGTGACATCTCACTCCTGTGCATCGGTTCGAATGGCTTGCCCATGAGCTTTGCCAGTACCAGCAGTAGATCCCACGGTGGTGGTGGTTCGCACACAGGAGGGGAAATATGGTCGAGGCCTTTGAAGAAATGCCAGACCACCTTCCCCTGTGCCACCGTCTGCTGACTGGCCTGTGCCGGGCCGTAGACCCCCTTTGGAGAGAGGCCAAAGGTAGTTGAGAATGCTAGCCACTGGACAGGACAAAGGGTCCAGTCCCTTCCCCTGACACCAAATGGAGAATCTCTTCCACTTGAAAGCATAGCACTTCCTGGTCGATTCCTTCCTAGATACGTCAACTACAGTGAGTACATCTTTGGAGAGACCCAAAGCCTGGAACTCTAGCCGCTCAGGAACCAGGCTGTCAGGTGCAGGGATTGATGGTCCGGGTGGAGGACCATCGCCTGACTGAGAGCAGGTCCGGGCATGCTGGAAGATGTCTTGGGAGCCTGATGCTGAATCTGAGGAGATCGGGATACCAAAACTGGTGGGGCCAGTCTGGATCCACCAGGATCACCTGTGCCTTGTCCCGCCTGACCTTGAGGAGCACTTTGTGGATCAAGGGAAGTGGAGGGAAGGCATAAAAGAGGCCTGGGGTCCACAGCCTCGAGAAAACATCCCCCTGCAGCGAGCCCTGCCGAGTGGGGAAGGAACAAAACAGCCTCAGCTCTGTGTTCTCCTTGGAGGTGAACAGGTCCACCTGAGGGATGCCCCACTGGGTGAACAAGCTGTGTACTACCTCTGGGTGGAGAGAGGGCCTCTGCCAGCTGATTTGAGGCTCCTGCCACATGAATGGCTAGGCGAGCCACCTCCAGTTGGCTCACGAGGGTACAGATGCGGACAGCTTCCCTGCACAGAGGCCAGGAGTGCGTGCCGCCCTGTTTGTTGAGATAGTACATGGTCGTGGTGTTGTCCATCTGGACCTGAACCACTTGATCCAGAAGGAACAGAGCGAATGCAGTCAGTGCCAGCCGAACTGCTCATAGCTCCAGCAGACTGATGTGGCATTGGGATTCCTCGGGGGCCCAGAGCCTGTGGACTGTCTGGTCCCTCATGTGAGCACCCCAGCTCGTGAGAGAGGCGTTGGTCATCAAGATGATCGTCGGCTCAGGGTGGACAAACAGGATCCCTTCCTGCAGATACTCTAGTCCAGTCAACCATTGGAGAGCATCCCACATCTTCTGGGTCACAGTGACCAGCTGGTCGAAATGACCTAGTTGCTAAGTCCACTGGCTGGCCAGCTCCCACTTGAAGGGGGCGCATATGCCACCGAGCCCATCGGACCATGGAGGTGCAGGCCGCCATGTAACCCAGATGTTGCAGAAAGTCCAGGGCAGGGCGCAAGTGCCCAACCAGAAATGATTGGGCAAAGGAGGAGAGAACCTCCACCCTGTCAGCCAGGAATCTGGTTCTGGCTCGGCAAGAGTCGAGCTCTGCCCCAATGAAGCAGATCACCAGCGAAGGTATGAGTTCCGACTTGGCCTCATTGACCAGGAGGCCAAAGTCGATGCAAGTCTGGAGGGCCAAATCCCTGGACCTCTCCACCTCCAGTCTGGAGGGACCCGCTATAAGCCAATCATCCCGATAGGGGTACACTCTGACCTCTCAACGCCGAAGATGGGCCACCACCACTGCATTGCATTTGGTGAAGACCCTGGGGGCCGATGACAGGCAGAACGGCATGGCTTGAAACTCATATAGGGTTCCCTCTGCCCTGAAACAGAGGAACATTCAGTGTGATGGAGAGATTGGGATGCAGAAGAACGCATCCTGCGGATCCAGGGAGAAAAACCACATGTTCTGCTCGAGAGATGGTATGATCTGAGATATAGTTGCCATCCTGAAGGTGCGAGACCTAAAAAACTGGTTCAGGTCGTGCAGATCTAGAATGGGGCACCAGCCCCCCATCAGTTTCAGGATCAGGAAGTACCTGGAAATGAACCCTGGGTTGACAGGGGGATCTGTGACTCTGACCACTACCTCCTTGCGGAGGAGTTGGGCAATGTCGTCTCAGGAGCCAAATTAGTGTCCATGGAAACCTTCTCCTCCTGTAGGGTGCGGGATTGGCTTGGTGGGTACTTCTCGAATTCCAGAGGCAGCTCCTGGCCGACCACTTCCAAGACCCTCCTGTTCATTGTGACAGCGGACCAAGTGGAAAGGAAGTGGCGGAGCCAGCTCCCCATGGGAGGATCCAGAGTGGGCGTGAACGGTATGGGGGTGGCAACCCCCATCCCTTCACTGTGCAGGCTTGGAGGAGGAGGATCTGGCCGAGGGACCACTGGGACCTTTCACTCCGGGCTTACAGGCCACCAAATCCCCTGACTTGGGCCGAGGGTGCCAGGACTGAGCCTGCTGCTACTGCTGTCCAGATTGGTACTGGCCTGCTTGGCCGCAGGGGCAGAAGGCCGAAAGGGCTTGCGCTTCTGCTTTTTGGACCCCTGAGATTCCTTCTGGGTGGAAGCAACAGAGTCCAAGGTGACACTGGACTTCTCAATGCATTGAAGGTGACCACCAACCCCTGGACCAAACAAGTCGGTGCCCAAGAAGGGAACGTCTGCCAGTTTGTGCTGGGTGTCTGCCGTAAAGTTCGAGACCCTCAGCCAAGCCCTGCGGTGCATGGCTACTGTGGCCGCCACTGAACGGGCACAGGAATCCCGAACGTCCAGAGCCATCTGGAGTTGCTGTTTTGCCACAGCCCGACCCTGATCCTAGACCTGCATGACTGTAGTCTAAAGGTTCACGGGGAGATGAAGAAGCACCTCATCTAGAGAGCCCAGGAGGGCATGGGAGAAGTGTGCCATGATGACAGCCAAGCTCACTTGATGGGGACCAAGCAAAGAGGCAGCGTAGACTTTTCTGGCCGAGTGGTCCAAGTTTTTTTTTACTCTTCTTCTGGAGGTCTATCAGTGCCTCCTGAATTGTCCGAGCACCGAAACACAGATTCGGTCACCAACCCCTTAGCCGAGGGGTGCTCTGTGAACCCAGAAAGGGAGCCAATGGGAACTGCATACTTTCGGGCCATCCAGGCTGATGGCGCAGGGCAGGAAGCATGGTGCTGCCAAAGCTCCAGGACCGGGCCAACAATGGCTTCTGCCACTGGTAAGGCCTCTGTCAGAGAATCCCTCTTTCCAGAATGTCTGTCAGGGCACATCGAGACCATTTCTGAACAGGCTCCAAAGGCATCCCAATGGATTTGGAGATGAGATGGAGAATGCCCATGAAGGACCTGGGACCTTCCTCCTGTCGAGAAACCCCCCCAAGCAAAACCTCGTAGAACGGACAAGAGTGCAAAGAGGAGTCCTCAGACTCCGGATAGATTGGTCGACCACCTGAGTCACCTTCGACCCGCTGTGGACGATCGAGAGTGAGGGTGATTGACAGCCTCTGTGGGAGGCCCTTAGTGGGCCGAGACTCCTTGAAAGGAGCCCTGGAGAGAGGCTCTTTAGGTGGTGGCTCCACCATAATCGGTGGAGAGGGCAGTTTCGGCTAAGCTGGAGGGCCTTCACTCGCTCCGTGGGCGGAGGGATGGTGCTGGCCGGCTCCGGAGGAGTCAGCTTCGGCCTAGAGGGTGACAGCCATGTGATGGCCTGCGTGGAAGCCGGGGTCAACTGCGGACCGGCCAAAACTAACTGTTGCCACATAATATCCTTGTAGCATTGACGCAACTTGCGCCGACGCCTCTCCTCTGCCGAGGAGGACAAGGATGAATAGCGGCGGTGCTGTCTTTTGGAAAGCAGAGTGCCGTTTGCGAGTTCTCTTTGATCTGTCGGTCGAAGTTGACAGAGACCTAGTCCTCGACCATTGGGGGCACTGAGAAGGAGCCAGGGAGACCCATGGCTCCTCCAGGTCACGGGCAGGGACCCTGGAGAGGTTCCCAGCAGGCTGGGTCTCCTCGGTAGGTCCAGTCAGGTCCTGAACAAGGAATTATTGGCCTCATCTAGTGACAACGGGTTGACAAGGTCAATAATAATTGCATTCAGGTCATCGTCCTGCGTCTTACCCAGCTGGCCTGATGGGGGCACCATGAAGCCAAACTGGAGATTCCTGGGAACGAGACTGCTCTCGATCTCAAGAATGATGTTGACGAGACTTCTCCTTCTCTCGACTCCTTGGAACACTTTTTAATAGAACGGGAGCGGTGCAAAGCCGACAGGCTCTCCCCCTTGTTCGGGAAAGACTGCCACAACTCCTTGAAGGAGCCTGTAAAGGTAGAGCCCAGTTTGAGCTGTACGAAGACTGATGCCGAAGAGGACTGATCGGCGGCCCAAGCCACCTCCTCCTTGAAAGCCTTCATTTGCTCGAGTTGTTCAGTGAACCCCACAGCCGTGGAGACCACCCAACGGGCCTCTTTAGACTTGACTGGCGGGTTCGGTTTCTCCGGTCGGCCAAGCTGTAATCAGGCGAGGTGACCGTCTAACACATTCAGCTGGAATGAGCGCAAGCCTGGGTATCATGATTGTGACCCAGGCAATAGACGCATGTGGTGTGCGGGTCAGTCCGAGAGATCTTCTGACTGCAGGGGCACCGCCGGAATCCGGGCAAGGACTTGTACTTCATCACAGTTGCGATCAAAGCAGTGAAACTCAGGGGGACAAGGAGAAGGATATGGAGGGGGGAGGGAAGGCAGAGGAGGAGGAGGAACAGGTGGAAGGCCAAGCAGGCCGCCAAGAGGAGGGAGAGGCAGAAGTCAATAAACAATGACCTAATACCAATATTTAACCTCAGTAAATGGAACTTATCAGCAGAAGAAACCAGGGTCCTCAGTCTAGGTCTATCATTTGCCCCACACAAGCAATCAATCTGTTTGATCTAGAAGTAGACCTTCAGAAATTCTATAGAAATCTGAGATTAAAACAACAATTTGGAATACACATGAGTAATACAGACACAGACAAACAGAAACTGAGACAGGAAATGAAAATTAAATCCAGATACAACCCACCCACCAAGAGAAATCATGGAACAGAAACTTTTTGCAAAGTAACAGAGAAAGAAATAATGGAGTATTCTCACAACAAGGAAGCAGATACTCCGCAAAAAATAACTTAAATAATAAAGACAGGACAGCACTAGAAAACATAAAAAAAGATAGCAGTATAATAATAAAAAGTGCAGACAAGGGAGGGGGAATAGTAATACAAGACAGAGATAAATATAAAGAAATGTGTCTAAAATTATTGGACAATCAAGAGAACTATTCCATTCTACCGAACAATCCCACAGAATAAATAAAACAGTTGATAGACATTATGTTTGAGGAATATGCCTCTATAGGATGGATAGAGCCATGGGAAAGAGAAATACTCACACAAGATTACCCCAGAATGCCAACTTTTTACTCAATACCCAAAATACATAAAAACCCAGTAGATCCCCCAGGAAGACCCACAGTCTCAGGAAATGACTTGATATTTGAACCAGTCTCGAGATACATTAACTTCCACCTCCAACCCTTAATAGAAAATACAAAGTCCTATGTCAAAGACACTACAGACATGATTTGGAAATTAAAAAGTATCTCAGAAAAGGGAATACAAGAAAAGCAATATTGGTGACACTAGATGTTACCGACCTATATACATCAATTCCACACCAGGAGGGAATTCAGTGTATAGGAAACCTATTAGACCAAAGAGTAAGAGGGAGCAAGCTTAAAAAATAGGTTTTACAGGAGATGGCGGAAATAATATTAACAAAGAACTATTTCAAATTTGACGGAGTTTATTATGAGCAGTCAAGAGAGGCACAGCCATGGGGTCGACAATGGCACCGGTATATGCCAATGCATACATGGATTATTTCGAAAAACAATACATATACAACAGAAAAGACAACAAAATAGATATATGGCTATGCTAAATAGATGATATATTCATGATATGGAATGATAGTGAAAAAGAATTAAGAAACTTCCACAAGGAACTAAACCAAAAAACTCAAAAACTAAAAGTCACCATGAATTTCCATTAAAAACAAATCCCATATTTGGTTTTAATGATCAAAGTAGATGGACATAAACTAGAAACCTCACTATATAGAAAAGAAACAGACAGAAATACAGACCTGCTTGGCACAAGTTTCCATGAAACAAAACTCAAGACGAGTATAACATATTCCTAACTCACCAGGGTAAAGAGGATATTTAGCTCAGAAAGGGACCAGGAAAAAGAGACAGAGTGTATGATAGGGAGATTCAGAAATAGAGGATATCAGGAAGGCATATTACAAACAGCTAAAGACAATAAAACAAAGAGACAGGATGGACCTTCTAGGACCCAAAACAACAGAAGAAAGCAAACAGAGTTGTACTAGCAACAAAGTATAACCATAAAATGACGGAAATTAGAAAAATAGTCAACAAACACTGGCACGTAGTGCAGACTGACAATGAGAATATTCCGGAGCTCCAAAACAGGCCAATAATAGCAGCCAATAAAGTAAAAAACCTCAAAGATCAACTGGTAAGGTCACAGTATAAACTACCTGAGAAAAAAGAAAACCAATTACTCCTAGGGCCTTTAGCACCAGGTATGGTACCATGTGGTAAATGTTCTGTGTGTAATCATACCTCTAAGAAAAACTTTTTTCTCCATCAACACACAGGGCATAAACACCAAATCCATCAACATATTGATTGCACCACAGAGGGCACAATATATGTCATACAATGTCTCTGAGACATGCTATATGTCAGACAGACAAGTCGTATGCTAAAACCAGGATCGAAGAACATAAATGAGATATCAGAAGGAGGGAATGAGAGATCCCCAGTTGCCACACACATTGTGCAAGCTGGACATAGTGGAGCCTCCCTAAGATTTTGGGAGCTAGAGAAAGTTTACATACCAGAAAGAGGGGGCAACTACAGAGGCTTATTACTCAGCACTGAAATGCGCTGGATTGTTTACATGAAAACCCTGGATCCCCATTTAGGCATGAACATAGAAACAAATGGGGGTATGCAATTGAAACACAGGCACAAAATATAAAACAAAAATACAGGACACATTAGAACAGCGGACACAGTCAGAATAACAACCACACAAGAACAGTGTGAAACGAAAGAGGTGACATGCATATGAAAAGTATTTTGAAAAAAATGACCAGAATGTAAACTAAATATAGCATACTTTAAGAAACAGATTTTAAGGAAATGTCACAATCATAACACCATATTCAAAAAAAAGTGAGCACAAAGCACGTTTTATGTAAATAAGGAAAGGTCAAATTAAATTGACCTCCCTCCACTGTATCCTTTTATGTATGAAAGAAAAATTGCAATCATATATTCCAACTAAAGGAGCAAAAGGTATAAGAAGAATGGAATACATTAGAGCTAGAAAGTAAATTGTGACTTTAATATATAATGAAAGGTCACGATGGACTGACCTTCCTGTTATGCAAATAGCATAACAGCATGAAAAGGATATCATATTATCAAATAGAATGTCAACAATGCTGTATTTTGTACAACGTATATTAAAGACACTGAATCCAAAAGAAATGCAACATTCATCATACAAAGTCTTTGAAAAAACTGAGCAGAAAGAAATTTTTGTATAGATAATGAAAGGACCTCCCTGTATAGTGCCTATGTATGCATGAAAGAATAACAAACTGTATATGACAACTAGAAGCTAAGAAGAGCATAAGTTATAACAAGAATGAATACATGTATAAGAACCAGACTGTAATTTGAAAAGTCAAGATGGAGTGACCTCACTGCTATGCACCAGCATACAGCATGAAAAGGGCGTTACAATATTACACTCCACTAAAGACTCAAGATGAGCAAAAGTTAGAAAGAGACAAAGATTCTTAATGAAAAGCACCATAATACAGACTTATCATTTTGTATAACAGTAAACAGAATACATCACAAAACTGTACCATTTCCACCATAATCCACCTCTCTCACCCCACTAAGTTTTTCAAAAAAGCCATGGCACTACAGATGTTTCTACACTCACATCTACGATTGAATGTATTCTAACAAACTAATAAAAAAACTCCATAAAAGTGGTGGAATGAACAGGAAACTAGGAACAAGCCTGTTTTGTGCTGTAAAAAAGGTCAAGTTAACGGTTGCTTGGCAACCATTGAGGGACCTCTGATCAGCACAAAACAAGCAAGAGGGGCTTAAGAGGCAGCACCTGCGGGAAGCAGGGCAAGTCCCAAATTGCAGAATCACATTGAAGGAGTACAGGAACATGAGCACTAAGGATGGGGTAAGAGAGACAACCTTTAAACTAAAAGACCCAACTTAAAAAGAATTAAGCACTGAACTTTGAAACATTGAACTAGGGTTAAACATGACCAAATCTGTTGTCTCCTGCAGCCAAAAGAAAAAAATCACAAACAGTGAGGGCCAACCTCCATGCTACTCAAATAAGTTTCAAAAGCTGCAGAAACAAGAGAAACTTAATTCCCACACATTCCATTACAATGATATGCACTGCTTTATGTCTTATCTCATTTCAGAAAAAGTGCATGAGCACTATAGACTAGAAAAAGAGAAAAGGAAAAAGAAAGAAAAAAGTTTTAAAAAAGTAGACCAAGTGATGCAAGCATACTGGTGTGAGTGTGCTAAAAACTTTAACAAAAGATTGTTTAAACCGAAAAGTAACAGAAATACTAAAGTATAATTTTTTGTCTGAAAACAGAATGAAATAAGAAAAAGGAAAAATAATTAAAAACTCCGTGAACAAGCTCCTTGCAGGAGTGAAACGTAGGGGAGATGAAATAAAAAGACTGAATTTTGTATCATATCATGTGAAGTCTATGATTCCAAAGGGCCCCTCGAACAAATTTTCTTTGAAGTAGGTCCTGCCTAAATTCAGAGACTCGGAGCCAAGAGTATCTCCACATACAAACCCCTGTGGCTGATACCTTGGCTGCCGTGTCCGCTGAATCATAAGATGATCTCAGGACGTGTTTTCCCATGTCCAGACCAGATTGTAGTATGTCCAAGAGCTCCGTTTTGTGCTCTGAATCGTTCTGCCTTTTGGCAAGCTTGATTGCTTTACTCCAGAGGGGTTTCTGGTACTGCACCATGTGTGCCAAAAAGTTGAGCGAACGTATGGCACAGGTAACGGAGGAGTAAATCTTCCTGCCGAACTGGTCCAGGCATTTGGATTCTTTGTCCGGCGGCTGGGAGCTCATGTCCCAGGGCTGTTTGGTTCTGCCGTGGACAGCTGTCAGAATGACAAAGTCGGTCTTGGGCTGTTCTCCGAGGAACGGCTCGCTCATTGGTGTGTAGTACAGCCAGTCCACTTTCTTGGGTATAGCGGTGACTGTCGAAGGGTGCCTCCAGGGCAGCCTGGTAGCGTCCTGAAAGGGGGCTATCAAGGGTGGAATCACTAAGGGTTTGGGCTCATTCATACCCAAGAAATGGGCCAGTCTCTTTCTCTCTGAATCAAGATCCTCGGTTTCCCACTGATTTAAAAATTGAATGTGACACATCATGTTCAAGAAGGTGGGATCATCTGGGGGGGGGGGGACAGGGGGAGTCCCCTGGAGGATCGGGTGGTGGGGAGGAGAGGAAAACTCTCCCGAGGATCTGGAGGAGGCAGAAGACCTTGAGTTGGATGACCCTGAGGAAGATCTAGAGCAATAACACCGGTGCCTTCTCCTGTAATGCCTGGATGATGACCTGGAATGGTGACTACTCCATTCTGGAGACCTGTCATCAGATGGAGCAGGTGATTTGCTCCTGGGGGGAGGTGTTGACTGTGGTGCCCACGGAGGCTTTGGGGGTTCTACCGGGAGAGGCTGTGGTAGGGAAGCCTGTAGTTTCTTAGGGAGGATGTCCTTCTGGATAGTGTCCCACCAGGAACAGAAAAGGCCCTTTACTTCGGCTATTGAGACCATAGCAAGAGCAGATGGACCCGGCGTCTCGGACCTGTCGTTAAGTTCCTCATTCGGCGGACCTGACAGCTGGTCAGGGACCGGCGTATGATCCAGAGACTTAACTTTCTCTGGCGTCTGGTCCCGAGGTGGTGTCGGAGCTGACGGCAGGTCTACTGGCGTCTGCTTGTCCGTCAGTAATGTGTCGGTTGTCAGGTGAGGTCTCTCCTCGACCAGTGGCTGCGCCCCTTTGATAGAAGATGTCGTGGTTGTGCGCCGGGATTCTGACACTCGATGCTTGGGAGAGCTGGCAACAGGGTGGGACACCATTTCTAGATGCTGCTTCCCGTCGTCGGGTCCAGCCGGATGATCTGACGATGTAGCGGAAGCCTTCGCCCGGAGGTGGTTGGCAGACTGAATGTTGCCCGCCTCTTTAACAGCGGAATCCTTGGTCATAGACCCGGAGGCATGGCTGTAGGGACTAAGATTAAGGGAGGGGGCTGAAGGCCCTTGCCCCGAAGAAATGCTGCCAGACATCTGCACCAATGTCGGGTGTTTCACGGTTGACAACCCAGAAGGTGCTTGGGTTGATTGGGGGGGGGGGGGTAGAGTCTGACCTCGGACTGGAGCTGGCCGTTTTCCGATGTGGAGACCTGGATCGGGAGTCTGTACAGTTCTTCTCGTGGTGGTGATGCCTTCCACTGGACTTTTTCTCCTTTTTGTAAGAATTCCCTGACCCCAAAGAAGAGGATCCTAGGCCTGATGGGGTCTTCTGCATGGTGGCCAGCTGTTGTTCAATAAGGAATGTCTTCAACGTCTTCAAACGACAGATGTGTGGAGGACGGTTGAACGTCTTGCAGTGCGGGCAGGAGTTGGTGTCATGACCGGGCCCCAGGCAGATGAGGCAGGCAGAGTGACCGTCTCGGGCTGGGATTTGCTTCCCGCACGCGCACTTAGATTTTGGGCATTGGGTAGATAACGACGGTGAAGACGTGCACTGAAATTTGATGTAAACAATTGAACTATTATTAATTCTTTTCAAAAATGGCGATCCGACTGTTAGCACGCATGTGTCCATGGAGCTGATGTGAACGGGTCGACGGCGGGGAAAAAAACTGGGGAGTGGCTGGGGACCTCTCCCTTTATACCACTGGCGGACGCTAGAGGTGGTCCGACGTAAGGGGGCAGTCCCCGCTGGGTACTGCTGGCTAAGAATATTTCCGTGGGGTCTTAGTCCTTATGGTGCAGCCTGCTGCAAGAGCTCCCACTCGAAGTAAGATTTATTCGTTACTAATATTGTGGACAGGTTCAAATGATGAGGGCCGCTTATGTATTTCCCTACTTCTTATTTATCCTGCTATGTTACTTTGAGGGTCATCTTGCACCATGGCAGTCCACTAGTAGTACAACCGAACCTGACACTACATTGGATTGTCCATAAATACCTGGCCTGTTAGAATACTGTAGATGGCTAATCGAGCTACCTCACCTGGAACCTTCTATGTAGCCACCTGGGTGGACTGGAAAAACAGGTTACTCACCTGTAACAGTAGTTCTAGGAGTGGTATATGTTGTTTATCCACACTTATTGGCATGTCCATTTCCCCTTTAAAGATCGCCGGAAGTCTTCAAGCTACCTCCTCCCACCCACCCGGTGGTATACCCCTCAGCTCCGCCCCATGATGCCAGATTTTAGCCCACTGGAAGCCAGGTTTGTGTGTCCGCAGCCAAGGAGGTCGGATGGGTCCGTGTGGATGAACAACATGTACCATTTCTAGAACTACTGTTACAGGTGAGTAACCTGTTTTTCTAGGATCGTGGATATGTTGTTCATCCACACTTATTGGCAGATTCCTAGCAGTTCTCCGGGAGGGGGGAGGCAAGGCGCACACCCCCACTGATATTCACTTGGGAAACAGATTGAAGAACTGAGGCCCCAAAACCAGCATCCCCGCGTGACTCAAGGTCGATGTGGTAATGGGTAATGAAAGTGTTTGCTGACTTCCAGGTAGCAGCCCGACAGATTTCCTGGATAGGGATCTCCCTGAAAGCAGCCACCGATGCAGCGGTATGGCGGGTAGAATGAGCTCTTATCCCTCTGGGAGGCTCCATGCCCGCCAACTCAGCACAGAGCTATGCAAGATGTAATCCGCCTTGCAATAGTCTGTTTTGCTGCAGGTCTGCCAGAAGCAGCTTCAGCGTAGGTGACAAACGGCTGGCGAACCTCTCCCCAAATTTCCGCTGTCCTTTCCTTATAATAGGAGAAAGCTCATCTCATGTCCAAAGTATGGAGCCTGTACTCTGCCTCCGAGGTGTAATTAGGGTAGTATACTGGCAGAGTTAACACCTGGTTAAGGTGAAACTTTGACACCACCTTCAGAAGGAATTTCGGGTGGAGGCATAGGACAGCCTTGTCCCTGTGGAAGACCAGATAAGGGGAGTCCATCGAAAGCACCTGGAGCTCCCCTGTCCTTCTGGAAGACGTGATAGCCACCAGGAAGGCCGTCTTCTACAAGTGTGACAAGGCACACTTATGTATTGGTTTGACTGGCTTGCCCATGAGCTTTGCCAGTACCAGCAGTAGATCCCACGGAGGTGGAGGTTCACGCACCGGAGGGGATATGTGATCCAGGCCTTTGAAAAAATGCCCGACCACTGTCTCTTGTGCCGCCAGCTGACCGGCCCGTGCCGGGTAAGCACAGATGGCTGCCAGGTGCACCCTAAGGGTCGATGACCGAAGACTCCCTTTGGAGACAGACCAAAAGTAGTCGAGAATATTAGCCACTGGACAGGACACAGGATCCAGGCCCTTGCCCTGACACCAAATGGAAAACCTTTTCCATTTGAAGGCATAACATTTCCTGGTCGATTCCTTTCTGGATGCCTCCACCACAGTGAGGACATCCTCGGAAAGACCCAAAGCCTGCAACTCTAGCTGCTCAGGTACCAGGCTGTGAGGTGCAGGGATTGAAGGTCTAGATGGTATACCTTCCCCTGATTGAGAGAGATCACGTCCAGTCATGCTGGAAGCTGCTATGGGACCCTGCAGCTGAGGCTGAGGAAATCTGGATACCAGAACTGGCGCGGCCAGTCTGGGGCTACCAGAATCACCTTCGCCTTGTCCCTCCTCACCTTGAGGAGCACCTTGTGGATCGAGGGAAGGTGTATAAGAAGCATGGCATCCATGGCCTCCAGAAGGCATCCTCCTGCAGTGAGCCCTGCTGAGGGAGGTGGGCATGAAACAGCCTCAGCTTGGTGTTTTCCCTGGAGGCAAACAGGTCCACCATCGGTTTGCCCCAGTGGGAGAGCAGGCTGTAAGCTATCTCCAGATGGAGAGACCACTCCTGGGATGTCTCACCTAAGCGGCTGAGGGCATCCGCCAGATGGTTTGAGGCTCCTGCCACATGAATGGCTGGGAGATCTGCCTCCAGATGGTTGACGAGGGTCCAGATGCGGAGTGCCTCCCTGCAAAGCAGACGGAAGTGTGTGCCGCCCTGTTTGTTGAGGTAGTACATGGTCATGGTATTGTCCGTCTGGACTTGAACCACTTGACCCCAGAGCTGGGTAGCGAAAGCTGACAGTGCCAGTCTGACTGCTCTGAGCTCCAACAGGTTGATGTGGTATCGGGACTCCTCGGGGGTCCAGAACCCATGGGCCCTTATGTCCCCCCCCATGTGGGTTCCCCAGCCCATGAGAGATGCATCGGTTGTAAGGATGGCAGTCGGCTCTGGGCGGACAAACGGGATCCCTTCCTGCAACCAGTCTGGGGTAGTCCACCATTGGAGAACGTCCCACATCTTCTGAGTTACAGTGATCAGCTGGTCAAGATGACCATGTCGCTGAGTCCACTGGGCGGCCAGCTCCCATTGGAGGGAGTGCATGTGCCACCGGGCCCAACGGACCACGGAGGTGCATGCCGCCATGTAACCCAGAAGGCACAGAAAGTCCTGGGCAGGGCGTAATTGCCCAACCAGAAATGATTGGGAAAAGGAGGAGAGAACCTCTGCCCTGTCCGCTGGGAGCTGAGCTCTGGCTTGACGAGAGTTGAGCTCTGCCCCGATGAAGCACATCACCTGAGAAGGCACGAGTTCCGACTTGGCCTTGTTGATCAAGAGGCCAAGTTGGGAGCAAGTCTGGAGGGCCAGGTCCCTGGACCTCTCCACCTCTTGCTGGGTGGGACCAGCTAAGATCCAATCGTCGAGGTAGGGGTAAATTCTGATCCCCCCCCCGATGCCTGAGATGGGCTGCCACCACTGCGATGCATTTGATGAAGACCCGTGGGGCCGATGACAGGCCGAACGGCATGGCTCGGAACTCGTATAGGGTCCCTTCGGCTCTGAAGCAGAGGAACCGCCAGTGAGACAGATGGATTGGGACGTGAAAGAACGCGTCCTGCAGATCCAGAGAACAGAACCACATGTTTCGGTCCAAGGATGGTATGTTCTGGGACAGAGTGACCATCCAAAAGGTGCGTGACCTGAGATACTGATTCAGGTCGTGCAGATCTAGAATGGGGCGCCAGCCCTCCCCCGTCTGCTTGGGCACCAGGAAGTACTTGGAGACAAAGCCTGGGTCTGCTGGAGAATCTGCCACTGAGCTACTGCCTCCTTGAGGAGGAGCTGAGTGATGTCATCTCGGACAGCCGACTGAGTATGGATGGATACTCTTTCCTCCCGAGGGGCGTGGCTTGGAGGGTGCTGCTCAAATTCCAGAGGCAGTCCCTGACCGACCACTTCCAAAACCCACCTGTCTGTGGTGATAATGGACCAGGTGGAAAGAAAGTGGTGGAACCGGCCCCCCAGAGCTGGTGTGACGGGAGAGGGGGTAGCAGCCCCCGCCCCATCACTGAGCAGGCTTGGAGGAGGAGGATCCAGGACCCGAACCTCGGCTTCCTGTACAGGCCTGGGAGGGACCGGGCTTGGGCCAGGGGTTCCAAGCTTGAGCCTGCTGCTGCTATCCTCCTTGAAAGAAGGGTTGCTGTGCTGCAGGGGAAGAGTGCCACAAAGGCTACTTCTTCTTCTGCTGTTTCTTGCTCGAAGAACCTTTAGCAGAAGTACCGTCAAAGGTGGCATTGGACTGCTCAATATTCTGAAGATGACCAGCCACATCTGTGCCGAAAAGGTCGGTGCCCAGGAAAGGCACATCAGCTAGTTTGTGCTGAGTATCTGCTTGGAAAGAGGAGAGTCTCAGCGAAGCCCTGTGACGAGAGGCGACTGCGGCTGCCATTGAACAGGCACAAGAATCCCCAATGTCCAGGGCTGTCTGAAGCTGTTGTTTGGCAACAGCCTGGCCCTGATCCCGGACCTGTTTGACCGTGGTCTGCATGTCTGCAGGGAGGTGTGGGAGGACTTCATCCAAAGACCCCAAGAGGGCATGGGAGAAGTGTGCCATAATGACGGCTGAACTTTCCTGGCGAAGGCCTAAAGATGAGGCCGCATAGACCTTTCGAGCCGAATGACCCAAGAGTTTGGATTCTTTTTCGGGAGGTCGATCAGTGTCGGCAGAACTGCCAGTACACCTGAACACAGAGGCAGTCACCAGGCTCTCGGCCAAAGGGTGCTCTGTGAACCCTGCAGGGGACCCCATGGTCACCGCATACTTGCGGGCCATGTGGGCAGATGGAGCTGGACAGGAGGCAAGGCACTGCCAAAGTTCTAAGGCCAGGCCAACTATGGCCTCGGCCACAAGAAAGGCCTCCGTTGGGGTATCCCCTCTCTTGAGGATGTCCGTGAGAGGGTACTCTGCCTTTTTCTGGATAGGTTCCAGGGACATCCCTGTAGACTCAGAGATGAGGCGAAGAATGCCCTGAAAGGACGAAGGACATTCCTCCGTCTCTATCCCACCAGATGGTTCATCATCCCAGGGATGAGAATGTAGGCCGGTCTCATCCGAATCCGAGGAATCCAGATACAACGGTCGACCGCCCAGATCATCTTTGACCCGCCGAGGGCAGTGCGGGGTGACAGTGACCAAAAAACACCGGGAAAGCCTGGTGTCTGGTCTATGTTTCTTAGAAGGAGCCCCTCCCACAGGCTGCCTGACAGTGTGGTCTCCACGATTGGTGGAGAGACTGGTTTAGGCCAAACTGGAGGTTTCGCTGGCTCCGTGGTTGGGGGAGCTGACTTAATCGGCTCCGAAGGAGTCGGCTTCGGCCTGGGAGACTAAAGACAAGTAATGGCCGGGGTAGAAGCTGAGGACAGCTTGTGCCAGGACAAAATCAGCTGTTGCCACATGAGGTCCTCGTAGCGCTGACGGAGTTTCTGCTGGAGCCTCTCCTCATCTGAGGAGGATGAGGATGACCGATGGCATCGCCTCTTTTTTGAGCACTTGTGACTCTTCCTCAGCCTGTCGGTCGAAGGGGTCCTAGATCTCGACTGAGACTCGACGGGCCGATTTGGTCGCCGGAGACACTGGGATCGCTGATTTCCAGGGTCAGGACCACTGGCGGGAATACCAGTGGCTGGGTCTCCTCGTCGGGGAAAGAAAGGACCGGAGGCCAATTGAGAGAATAGTCGACCAGAGTCAGTGGCAATGTGTTGATCAGGTCGATGATTATTTCAACCTCATCGACTGACACTTCGGTCGACTGGCCAGATGGCAAAGCCGAGAAGCCAGCGGCCGAAGAGGCAATTTTGACTGAAGTCAAGACTGCCGGTTCCTGGGACCGAGATCTCTCCCAATCCCAAGAATTTCTTCGCCGAGACGAAGACGATCCCGGGTCCTTTAAATGCTTACAGGACTGAGAGAAGTGCACGCCAGCAGGACCCTCTCCCTTAGTCGGGACAGACTGGCACAACTCTCGGAAGGAACCTGAGAAGGTGGAGCCCAGGTTGAGCAGAACGAAGAAGCTCCGAGAGGAAGATTCCCCGGCACAAGCCGCTTCCTCCTCGAAGGCTTGCATGTGTTCCAATTGCTCGGCGGATCCCACGGCCATGGAAACTGCCCACCGAGCCTCCTTTGATTTCACTGGAGGGTTCTGTTTTTCCGGCCTCCCCAACTTCAGGCGTGCGAGACGGTCGTTGAGGATGTTAAGGTGAAATGCAAGACAAAAATCACACTTCGAGGTGTCATGGTTGACACCCAAGCAATAGACGCACGAGATGTGGGGATCAGTGCGCAACATTTTCTGGCCGTACGAACACTGACGAAATCCGGGGGAAGACTTGTCTTCCATAATCGAAGATAAGCAGTCGTGATCGCTAATGCAAACTAGACGAATTTTCGGAATAACCGAAGGTTTTGAAGCCAGGGCCTACAAAATGCGGGAGCATGAAGGAGGCAACCTGAATCTTCCAGCGGAAGGGAAGATCTGGTGTCATGGGGCAGAGCCAAGGGCTATACCACCCCGCTGGGTGGGAGGAGCTAGCTTGAAGAATTCTGGCAATCTTTAAATGGGAAAGGGACATGCCAGTAAGTGTGGATGAACAACATATCCACGATCCTAGAACTATATTTGATAGTACAAGAGGCTATATGACTCCGTTTACTTCCTTCCCGGTCACACAGCTCTCACTGAGTTTTCTGGTCAGGGTACTAGTTTATGCTACGTTAGGCCCCCTTGGTAATCGACCCAATGACGCTCCCAACCTACTTGAATATCACTGCAAACGAGAATGGACTAGACTACACAGACTGCTTTTAGGTGCACTAAAGAAACTTTTGTTGTTGCTATTGATATGTTCTGGCAATGCTGAACTAAATCCTGGTCGCCCTGCAACTATTTCATTTCCAGCCGACCTAGCCTGTATTAAAGGTATGAGCTTTATGAACAGCAATGCCTGTAGCCTTCTAAGGAAGTCTGCCTCTATACAGGTATGGATTAGTAATACTAAGCCTGATGTCCTAGTGGTCTCTGAATCCTGGCTCAGACCTAATACTGCTGATCAAGAGGTGAATATTCCATTTTATACAATAGTAAGAACAGACAGAAAGACAAGAGGAGGAGGAGAAGCCATCTATGTCCAAGATAAATTCTCAACCTCTGTTATAATGCAACTTCAATCCCTAAAGAATCTGAAAGCCTTGCTCTCAAAATCAAGCTCTCCTCATCTGTCTCATTCTGTGTCATAGGCTGTTATAGGCCCCACTCAGTGGGGTTTCAGATATTAGACCACTTAAATGGTCTACTAGGTTAAGTGACAATGGAACTTATTATTTTGGGAGATCTTTACCTTGACTGGTTTTCCAGTATCTCCAAACCTCTTAAAAACATTTGTGACTCACTTGGTCTAACGCAGCTTATTACCGAAGCAACACGTTCTAATAAAAATAACCCTAATAATAATACCCTGTTGGATCTTATCTTAGTAAGCAAACCTCATATGTTTTCTCATGCTAGTGTGTTCTTTACAGACACCAATGACCACTGTTTTACTGCCTGTGTGAGATCTGTTACAAAACTAGCCTCTACCTCCAAATTCACCGTCAAGAGATGTTGTTGCAATTTTGACCCTTGTGTATTTCTCTCTGATTTGCAGAACTCATTGAGCTGGCAGAATTTCTACCTAGCAAAAACAGTAAACTCGGCCTATGATATTTTCCAGGAAATAGTGCTTGGGGCTCTGGACAAACATGCACCACTGGTTAAGACTCGCACCAGGAAAAAAAATCATGCCCTTTTTTCTCAGCTAACGTAAAGACTGCCTTGCTTAATTGTGACCTTCTATGCAAGAAAGCTCGGAGAACCAAACTTCCGGCAGACTGGATCTTACTCAGGAGGGCAAGGAACTCTTGCACTAAGATGGTCAGAGAAGTTAAGGCAAACTATTTCCAGGCAGAACTTGACTTGTCCTCTAAATGCTCCACCAAATTCTGGAAAACTCTAAAGGAAATCCTAGGTCATACGTCTTCAAACTCCCTACCTAAAAAAATTACCGCTGGTGACACCTCAGTCATACAGTAGATAAACCAACAATTCTGAAACTACTCAATCACTTCACTACTAAAGGGCTAGCCTTTGACACGTCCCCTGACCACAACCTTCATACTTAACTCTGTGTACAGGACCCGGACATGATATTGGTTCTAAGAATGGGGCTGCATTCTCGTTCCAGCCTGTTTATGTGAAAGAAGTCAAAGATCTACTGTTACACTTGGATACAAGGAAGAGTGCTGAAGCAGACTTCATATACCCTTACTTCCTAAAACTTAGTTACCATGTCCTGGCCATGCCAATTACGCATCTCTTAAATCTCTCTCTCTCTTACAGGGTGATCTTCCAACTATATGGAAAACCGCCCATGTAATACTGCTATTTAAATGTGGAGAGCCTGCTGATCTGAATAATTACAGACCAATTTACTTACTCCCTATTCTTTCTAAAATACTGGAAAAAATAGTGAGTGCACAACTACAGAACTACCTGGAAGCCACAAACCTCCTAATCCCATTACAATCAGGTTTATGATCTCAGCCCTTGCTAAGATGACCAACGACTGGCAGAGTGCCCTGGATACTAAAAAAGTCATGTGTGCAGTGTTTTAGGACCTAAGCAAGGCACTCAACAGTGTCGACCATGACTTGCTTTTAGTATCTCTCTGCAAGCTTGGCCTAGACCCC
Source organism: Neoceratodus forsteri (assembly GCA_016271365.2). Classification (NCBI taxonomy): domain Eukaryota; kingdom Metazoa; phylum Chordata; order Ceratodontiformes; family Ceratodontidae; genus Neoceratodus; species Neoceratodus forsteri. Next base: position 1,337,763,178 of record CM057458.1, on the reverse strand, counting down.
CTTTCCCTGAGATGGTTCTCAAACTACCTCGTTGGTCGCCAGCAGCAGGTAAAAGTGGAAGGGGAACTTTCATAGCTTAAACCCTTATTGAGGGGCGAACCGCAGGGTTCCATACTGGGCCTGTTACTCTTTGCAATTTATATTAATGATATCAACGCAGGAATTAAATCTGCCAATATCCACCTTATTTGCCAACGATACGGTACTCTATGTTGACAGACCAACTCCGGAAGTAGCATGTATGGACCACAACAGGAATTCAATCAACTGCAACAGCGGGGGCGGGTTGCAGTCTGTTTCAAGACCTGACTGGGCCTCACAAGTGTACCAGTTGAGGGGGCTGAGTCCTTTGAGTGTACTATCGTGGCAGAGGTGGGTTGCAGAATCGCCCTCATCTATCGTCCACCAGGTGATGAGAAGCGTTTTCTGCAGGAAGTAGCAGACTTCATGATCGACATGGCGTTTGAGTCACCCAGGCTGATGGTCCTGGGCGACTTTAACGCCTCGGTCAATGATGAAATCTCACAATGTGGACAATACTTCCTCCAACTGATGACATCCTTGGGCCTTACACAAGTGGTTACTTCTGCCACTCATAAAGGTGGTCACTCCTTGGACTTAATCTTCCTCCTGGGGATCGAAGCCTTTGATTTGGGGGTGGAACCTGTCAGGTGGTCCTATCATTACACTGTGGAGTTCAGTTTTTGCACCCCCCTTTATAGGCCTACCCCTGTGGAGATGGTCAGGTACCGCTCTTTGCGAGGTGTAAGCTCTGTGGGCCTGACAGCGGTACTTGACCAATCGGAGCTTTCTGGAGTAAGCAACGATCCTGGAGCCTTGGTTGTGGCCTATAATAAGGCCATTTCCTTGGCTCTAGATTTAATTGCTCCCGTCCGTGTTCGTCCTCTTCCCCTTTGCCCTCGGTCACCATGGTTTGATGGGACTTTGAGGGAGATGCGTCAACAAGGACGAAGACTGGAGCGCTGTTAGCAGAGATCCGCCCTTGATACCGACCATCTTAGATTGATGGAACATTATCAATTCTATCATTCGCAATCTCCTGTAAGAAGGCAGAGTTCCTGTCCGGGGAGATTGCGGTCGTTCAGAACTGACCAGATCAGCTCTTTCGAACTGTTGACAGACTGTGCAACCCAGCCACTCTACAGGTCTGAAGAGCTTTTTCACAAGTTGAGTGTGATGAACTTGCTCACTTCTTTGCGACTAAGGTGGCTGACATCAGGGCGGCATGCCGGCCTGCATCCTCTATGGGAGAAGCTGTGGATCGGCACTTGGACACAGCCTCTAGACCCTCCTGGAGTTCCTTTAACCGACCTGAGTTCATCGATGTCATGAGGACTGTCTAGAGTATGCGCCCTACATGCTGTAGTTTGGACCCCGGCCTGACTTCCCTGATAAAGGGTTGTCATGATATTATCGACCCAGTCCTAGCACAGATAGTCTGGTGCTCCCTGGATATGGGTGAGTTTCCTAGCTACCTGAAGGAGGCAGTGGTAACGCCCCTCCTGAAGAAAGCTTCCTTGGACCCAGACTGCCATGCTAACTACAGACCGATCTCTAACCTTCCCTCTGTAGGGAAGGTTATTGAGAAAGTAGTGGCCGTACAGCTGGAGAACCATTTAACCATCCATGACATCTATGAACTGTTCCAGTCTGGTTTTCGTAAGAGGCATAGTACCAAGACAGTGCTGGTTCGGGTGCTCAATGATCTTCTGATGGCAAGAGATCGGAAAAGCTGCTCCATCTTGGTTCTTCTCGATCTCTCTTCAGCTTTTGATACTGTGGACCATGGGGTACTTCTCGAATGCCTGGAGTTCATCTGTGGCCTGTCAGGTACAGTCCTCAGTTGGTTTAGATCTTTCCTCACAGGCAGAACTCAGAGGGTGGTGACGAGGATTAATTCTTCCCACCCAGTCTCTCTGTCTTGTGGGGTTCCCCAGGGTTTGGTGTTGTCCCCCATGTTGTTCGCAGTGTACATGCTACCCCTTGGAGACAGTGTAAGAAGGTATGGACTGAGGTTTCATTGCTATGCAGATGATATCCAGCTCTACCTATCTTTTGCACCTGACCAGGCTAGAGCTCTCTTGGTATTTAACAGCTGCCTCACTGAAATCCAGTGCTGGATGAATTCAAGCTAGTTGAAGTTGAACTTGGAGAAGATTGCGGTAATGGTTGTGGACATAGGTCGCAGGATAGAGGGGACAGGAGTTGGTTTACCGTCGGGACTTTTCCTGGGTGGTGTCCAGCTCCTTACCTCTGAACAGGTGCGGAACCTGGGGGTGATTATTGACAATGAGCTGACGCTGCATTCGCAGGTGTCGGCAGTTGTCAAATCATCCTTTTATCATCTGAGGAACATCGCCAGGATTAAGCATCTTGTTCCATCCAACGATCTGCTTACATTGGTCCACGCCTTTGTGACCCCAACGTCTTGATTATTGCAACTCCCTTTATCTAGGGCTTCCTGGGGTTGATATCCACCACTTGCAGCTCGTGCAGAACGCTGCGGCCCGGTTATTGATGGGTACTTCTCGTGCCTGTCATATTTCCCTGGTTCTATGCGATCTGCACTGGCTGCCAATACAGTGGCGGACCACCTTTAAAGTCGGTCTTCTGACTTATAAAGCCTTACACGAACTGGGCACGGACTACTTGAAAGAGCTTCTGGTACCTTACTGCCCTAAGCGATCGCTCCGCTTGGCGGACGAGGGGTTGCCAGAGATTCTGAGTTTTTTTTTTTAAATCTTCCGGGGCTCTGGCTTTTATGTACGCCGCCCCTACCCTCTGGAATTCTCTACCCCGTCCGCTTCGACAGTGTGCATCCGTGGAGGAATTTAAAATGGCCTTAAAGGCCTATTTATGGTCAAAGATTTATTATGACTGATATGATATTGGAATTTTATGAGCTCAGTAATTGTTTTATTCTCTTATGTGTAATTTATTGCAAGGCGCCTTGATTGTAAGAAAGGTGCGGTATAAATAAAGTTTTATTATTTTATTATATATTAACTTCACCTACTGAAGCAGAAACTTCTTTTGAAAGCAAAAAAACAAAACAAAACAGAGGCAATGCTCTTCTCACCCCTTTCAAATGCTACTAACCCGGTTACCCCAAGGATCCCTATCCCAGATCATTACACTTCTAGGTGAATCCCTGGATTCTGTAACCAAGTTCAAATACCTGGAGGTATGGATTAATCACAAACTTTCGTTCCTGGATCATACTGAGGAACTGATAAAAAAACTTAGAGGCTTGGCCTCTTTTACAGAATCAAGCAACTACTTACCCAGGATGCCAAGAAGAGACTGGTACAAACAACCTTCCTTTCTATATTGGACTACGCTGATTTCCTTTACTGCCAAGGCCCTGCCTCTACGCTAGCCAAACTTGATACGCTATACTATAGTCATAAGATTTATTTCTGGTGTTCTTTATTCTGTTCATCACTGCTCCCTTTATGCTGTAGTAGGATGGCCATCCATTAACTGCAGAAGACAAAGAAATGCTGCCCTCTGGACTTACAGAGCAATCACAAAAAAGCTGCCTCAATATATATCGGACTACCTTCCTATAACAGTGGTAGGCAAGTATGCATTGAGAAGTTTCTCCCTTATGTTATTAAACATACCCAAGGTCAAATCACATTTTGGAAGGTCATCCATAAGCTATGCGTTACCCCAACTCTCGAACAAATTGCAAAAAAACTTAAAATAGGTCCATCCTAAATCTGTCTGCATTCAAAATGCTCTACGCATGTTCTGTCAAGGAGTCTTGTAACTGCTTCATCTAACTGCTGTCCTATGTATTCAGAATACTGAGATTCTTGTATAGTGTCCACTGGTACCTCCAATTACTTTTACTGTTCCCACTCCTCCTCCTTTACACTTATTATGCCCTTTGTAGGTACTGCCAGGATGTCCAGTAACTGCTGTCCCTAACTGTGCCTTTTGTCCTCAGAGTCCCCAGGCTCTTACAATTTGTTTCCTGCTTGCCAAGCGTCCTCAATCAGCAGAAGCTCCTCAACTCTGGTAACCCCCGGCTATTCAAATATTTGTATCTTCTCATGCTCCACTCCTTACTATAAGTTCCAAGCTTAACTGGTCTATTAACCTTCTCCCTATGTGCCTTTCTAGGTTCTTTATGTCATTATAATCAGTTTGATCCATGTATTTTTGTACATATTAAATCTAGGTAGTTGCCTTTTTGCACATGACTCTTTACTGTATACTGCTTATTATTTATTGTATATTGTTTCAATTTCTGTTGTATCTTGTTCAGTTGTATATATCTGTTGTGTGTATTCTTTACTCTATGTATGATCATGTATGTTGCCCAGGTCCATCTTGAAAATGAGTTCTTCTTAATGGTGCTCGCCTGGATAAAGGCTTGATTGACTGATTGATAAAGTGCAATGGAGGAGAGAATAGCTCAATTGGTTAAAAAAGGAGATAAGACATTCTTCAGGTACATTAGCAATAGAAGGAAGGCAAAGGGGGGGGAGTAGCAAAGCTTAGAGGGGCCAGGGGGAGATAGTGGAGGGAGACAGGGAAAAATCAACGATCCTGAATGAATATTTCTGTTCAGTCTTCACTGTGGAAGGGGATGGGCACGGCCCACAGCTGGACTTCAAAGGAGCTAAGGATAAGGAGGTAAACACCAGTACATTCACAGAGGACAGAGTCCTAGAAGAAAAGGTGAAGCTAAAGGTGGACAAAGCCATGGGTCCAGGTGGCATACATCCCAGGGTCCTAAAGGAACTGAGGACTGAATTGGCAGCCCCTCTGGCAGTCCTATTCAGTGAGTCTTTAGACACTGGAGTGGTCCCAGAGGACTGAAGAAGGGCAAACGTTGTCCCTCTCCACAAGAGTGGTAGTAAAGAAGAAGCAGGGAACTACAAGTCAGTTAGTCTAACCTCTGTAGTTGGAAAGATGATGGAGGCACTCCTTAAGGAAAGAATAGTGGAACACCTGGAAGCCAATGGACTGGTGGATCCCAGGCAACATGGGTTCTCTGCAGGATGATCCTGTCAAACTAATCTGATAGATTTATTTGACTGGGTGACAAACGCAGTAGACCAAGGGGAGGCGATAGATATTGCCTACCTCGATTTCAGCAAAGCCTTTGATATGGTCCCACATGGGAGACTGGTCAACAAGTTAGGCAGCCAGTGGTTGGGACGCAAGGTTGTGAACTAAACTGGAAACTGCTTAAGGGACAGAAAACAGAGGATAGTGGTGAACGGAATCCAATCAGTCGATAGGGAGGTGACCAGTGGGGTACTGCAGGGGTGTGTTCTGGGGCAAGTCCTCTTCAATATCTTTATCAGTGACACTGCAGATGGGCTGGAGGGAAAAGTTTGCCTGTTTGTAGATTACACCAAGATCTGCAACAAGGTGGATACTCTGGAGGGGGTGGAAAGGATGAGAAAAGACCTGGAACTGCTGAAGAGATGGTCAGGGGCATGGCAATAGAGGTTTAACACAAAGATGTGCAAAATCATGCAACTGGGGAGCAGGAACCCTGGGGCGAGCTACAAGTTGGGGGGAGCTGTTGAGAATAACTAAGGAGAAGGACTTGGGGGTCAAAATCACAGATGACTTGAAGGCCGCTAGGTAGATAGCAAACGTGGTGGGAAAGGCCAGTGGGATGTTGGGGTTTATTGGAAGGAGAATCACAAGCCAAATTAGGGAGGTAGTTCCACTGTACAAGACCATGGTGAAACCTTACCTTGAATACTGTGTACAGTTCTGGAGACCACACCTTCGAACGGATACTGACAAAATAGAGACGTGCACAGGAGGGTGACCAAAATGGTGAAGGCATTACATCACAAGCCTTATGAGGAAGAGAGTGAGGGACCTCAATTTGTACATGCTGGAACAAAGGAGATGACATGTAGACATATCCAAGTACCTCAAGGGCATTAACATGGTGGAAGGGGACAACATATTCCACAATAGTAGTAGTGCCAGGACAAGAGGACATGACATGAGACTGAGGGGTGCCCAAATAAGGGGAAATGTCAGGAAGTTCTTTTTTACAGAAAGGGTGGTGAATGCATGTGATAGCCTGTACAGTGGCGGGCTTCAAACATGCATGGGACAGAAACAAAGGAATAATGGTGATGGGAAGAAAAAGATAAAGCCAATGACCAGACGGGGTCACTGGATGCTTCGTTAGGCAGCTTAAATGGGCAGACTGGATGGGCCTAGCAGTTCTTATCTGCCGACAGCATCTATGTACTGTATCTATGTAATATTATAGCTTTTCTCAACCAGACATGCAAAATCTTTCAGTAACTGATAACTGCCCCCTTTTATTTAACCTTTTTTTTACCAAGAAATACACAATAAACAGAGGCTGGCTTCCAGGTGCATCCTGGGAGCACAGAGAAATTTAAGTGACTTGCTCATGGTTTCACAGTATGCAAGTGGTGGCTGTGGGATTCAAACCCAGTCATGCAGGTTTGCAAATCAGTGCTCTTAACCACTACGTTATACTGCCTCCCACTTCTGTTAATTACCTCAGTCCAATGGGATGAGCTCCAGGACTAGGAGGCATGCAATGAAATTGGAAGGAGGAAAGTTCAAAAAGGATGTGAAGAAATATTTCTTCACAGAAGGGGTGGTAGAAGCATGGAACCAACTGCCAGTTGAACTTGTGGAGGCTAGAACGGTGGAAGGCTTCAAACATGCATGGGATAGACACAGGGGCATATTATGGAAAGAGGAAGTGGGGAGGGTCCCCGGAGATCATTTAGTATGAGTGCAGATACAAAAGGCAAGGGACTAATAGGCAGACTGGGTAAGTTTAGCTGTATTTTCCTGTCAATAATTTTCTGTATTTCTATGACCTACCAGCAGGGTGTATGCAAATGCTGGGTGGTCCTTCCAGCATATGAAGAAACGTTTCAAATTCTTTAAGACCTAAAGCCCTCCTTCGACTTTGGTGTGTGCTCCCTTGGGTCTGAATCTGATGTCATATCAACAGCTTTTTGGAATCATTCCTCCCTTCACCCTAGAATCTTGTATACTACTTCTCCTTTGTAAAACACTAGTCTCTCAAGTTGTTTCCTTATTTATCATATGTGGAACCCCAGTCTCTCAGGCAGCAATGCAATGTGTTGTGGCTAACTTTCTAATGTGTACTTGCTTGCTGTCACCTGGGACCCCCTATGAAAAATGCGTGGTGCATTTAATTTAAAATAAATCTTTTTTTTTCTACAAAGGTTTTTTTGTCCTTGGCAGAGCGAGCCAGTGGCTATCTGCCCTATCCCTGCCACCCCTGACAGAAAACAATCTCCCCTAGGAATTACCAAATCCCATAGTCCTTCACAGATAAACCCCCATGGTGGGGCTGAGAGGGCGAGGGCCATTCTGACTCCAGGTCCGGTGTCCTGGGCAGTGGTGTGAGTAGGAGGCAGGACTTCACAAAGCCTGCCCAGCAAATTTCCATTTTCTCCCAAGGCTGTGGTGCAGTCAGACGTTAGTGCGTGCTGTATATGAAGGCACACATGCAACACATCAAGCCAGGCAGCTCTCTCTTTCTAAGCCAATCATATCTGCAATGCCAACAGGCCTCCACCTGGTGCTAATCATACACAGAGTTAACAAGCCTTCCCCCCTCAGGAGAGGAAAGCAGTCATTTGGATGCTCAATCCTTTCTCTCTCCTCCCCTTCCCCCCGGCCATACCTCAGCAACCCCCATCTGCTCCTGAATCTAGATGGCCTGTGTGGCAGGCAGTAGGGCTACTGCTGTGCCACAGGGATGTACCATCTCTGACTGTTCTCTGATTTCACAGTGAAGCAAAAAGACCTGAGGGACATTCACATATGTCAGAGCTGAAGGCAACACTGTCTCAACAAAACATAATGAAATCCATTGAAACTAGTTTTGTTCTTAGCAGGTTTATTAAGTTTCCAAACTTACCAAAATCTAAACAGAACTGTTTTCAAAACAATCTTTAAAACGTTTATGTTCCTACATCTTCCTCACCTGCAAGATAACGTACAGTGTCTAGTTTATGTGACTCCATAACAGTTTTCAACGAAGCAACGTCTGTGTCAATTTTCTTGTTCGCTTCTCCAATGGCACTGTTCACAATAATATCCTGGGGAAAAAAACATACAAAAAAAACCCATCTATAAATTGTCTAAGACATTTCTGGAAGAGAGTGGAAAATAATACTGTTGCTCAGAATTTTACATTGCAGTAAGATAATCTAAATTTTAAAAAAATGACCCGCTTTCAGGTTTTTCTGTCTCTCACCTTTTAGAAGTCAACAAACACTAATGAACTGGCTTGTACTGCTGGGATCACAGACACCAATGGTGGGAATCCATTAGGGAAGACTTGTGGCAGTGCTGTATCCTTCACTGTGGGTGCATGGATAACTAAATACAGGTTACTCACCTGTAACAAGAGTTCTAGGAGTGGTATATGTTGTTCATCCACACTGTCTGGCAGATTCCTTGCCGCTGTAAGATGGGCCGGAATGTCTTCAAGCTGGCTTCTCCCACCCACCTGGGTGGTACAACCCTCGGCTCCGTCCCATGATGCCAGATCTAGCCCGCTGGAAGCCAGGTTGCGCATCGGAGCCAGGGAGGTCGGGTGAGTCGTGTGGATGAACAACATATACCACTCCTAGAACTCCTGTTACAGGTGAGCAACCTGTATTTCTAGGGATGTGGATATGTTGTTCAATCCACACTGTCTGGCAGACTACTAGCAGTTCTCCGGGAGGAGGGAGGCAAGGCATGCACCCCCTACTTGGGAAATAAGGACTTGAGAACAGAGGTCCCATAACCAGCATGACTCTAGGTCAATGTGGTAATGGGAAAAAAAAGGTATGTGCTGACTTCCAGGTAGCAGCCCTGCAGATTTCCTGGATAGGGATGTCCTTAGAAGCAGCCACCGAAGCAGCAGTATGGCGGGTAGAATGAGCTCTTATCCCTTTGGGTGGCTCCATGCCCGCCAACCTATAGCAGAGATCTATGCAGAAGGTGACCCACCTGCTTATCATCCGTTTGTCTGCAGGTCTGCCAGGTGTGGCGTCAGTGTAGGTGATAAACAGTTGGTGAACCTCTCCCCTGAATTTCAGCCATCTGCTTCTTATAATAAGCGAGCGCTCTTCTAGGGTCCAAAGTATGGAGCCTATATAAGGCCTCTGAGGTGTGACTGGGGTAGAACACCGGCAGAGTCAACACCTGATTCAGGTGAAACTCCGACACCACCTTCGGAAGGAACTTCGGTTGGGGGCAAAGGACAAGCTTGTCCCTGTGGAAGACCAGATAAGGAGACTTGATGGAAAGCACCTGGAGCGCTCCCATCATTCTGGCTGACGTAATAGCCACCAAGAAGGCGGTGTTCCACGACTGGTGGGAGATGTCACACCTGTGCATCGGTTCGAATGGCTTACCCATGAGCTTAGCCAATACCAGCAGTAGATCCCATGGAGGTGGAAGTTCTCGCACCGGAGGGGATATGTGGTCTAGGCCTTGGAAAAAGCACTCGACCACCTTCTCCTGTGCCGACTGCTTGCCGACCCGCACCCGGTAAGCAGGGATGGCTGCCAGCTGTATCTTAAGGGTCATCGACCAAAGCCCTAGCTGAGAAAGGGTCCACCGGTAGTCCAAAATACTAGCCAATGGACAGGAAGAGGGTTCCAACCCCTTGTCCTGACACCAAATGAAGAATCTCTTCCATTTGAAGGCATAGCATTTTCTGGTAGACTTCTTACGGGACGCCTCAACGATGTTGAGGACCTCATTGGAAAGACCCAAGGCCTGGAACTCTAGCCACTCAGGAACCAGGCCGTCAGGTGCAGGGATTGAAGGTCCAGATGGAGAACCCTCCCCTTGTCGACTGAGATGCGGTCCGGATGGGCTGGAAGCCTTCTCAGGAGCCTGGAGCTGAGGGTGAGGAGATCTGGGTACCAGAATTGATGAGGTCAGTCTGGGGCTACCAGAATCACCTGCACCTTGTCCCTCTTCTCCTTGAGAAACACCATGTGGATCAAAGGAAATGGACGGAAGGTGTAGAAGAGGCCCGGGGTACACGGCCTCGAGAAGGCATCTCCTGGCAGCGAGCCCTGCTGAGGGGGGCCGGGCATGAAACAGCCTCAGCTTCACATTCTCCCTGAAGGCAAACAGGTCCACCTGAGGGGCGCCCCAATGGGAGAACAGGTCTTGAACTATCTCCGGCAGGGAGAGACCACTCGTGAGATGCAGCGCCTATCCGGCTGAGGGCATCGGCCAGACTGTTCGAAGCTCCTGCCACATGGATGGCTAAGAGGTCTGCCTCCAGGCTGATCACGAGAGACCAAATGCAGAGAGCTTCCTTGCACAAAGGCAAGAAATGCATCCCGCCCTGTCGGCTGACATAGTACATGGTTGTGGCGTTGTCCGTCTGGACCCGAACCACTTGACCGCGTAAACGGAGCGGCGCGGAGGGCTAGCCTAACTGCTCAAGCCCAGCAGGTTGATGTGGCATCAGACTTGAGGGGTCCAGCGTCTGGCCCGGAGCTCCCCAGATGGGCACCCCAACCCATCAAAGAGGTGTCGGTCGTAAGGATGACCGTCGGCTCGGGGCGGACAAATGGGATACCCTCCTGCAGATGAGCTGGGATGAGCCACCACTGCAGGCCGTCCTACATCTTCTGGGTCACGGTAACTGGCTGGTCCAACGGTGACCACTGCCGGGCCAACCCCCATTGCAGGTGATGCATATACCAGCAGGCCCAATGGACCATGCTGGTGCAGGCCGTCATGAGGCCCAGAAGGCACAGGAAGTCCCAAGCAGGGTGCAATTGCCCAACCAGAAATGACTGGGCAAAGGAGGAAAGGACCTCGGCCCTGTCCGCCGGGAGCCGAGCTCTGGTTCGAAGAGAGTCAACTCTGCCCTGATGAACTGAATCACCTGCGATGGCACGAAGTCGGATTTGGCCTCGTTGATCAGGAGGCCAATTTGAGAGCAGACCTGGAGGCAGATCTCTGGACCGCTCCACCCCAACCTGGAGGGGGCGCTGTCAGCCAGTCGTCCAGGTAAGGGTACACCCGGACCCCTTGGTGCCGCAGGAATGCTGTCACCACTGCCATGCATTTGGTGAAGACCCTGGGAGCTGGAGAAAGACTGAAGGGCATGGCCCAGAACTTGTAGAGGGATCTCTCTGCTCTGAAGTGGAGGAATCGCCGATGTGACGGACGGATTGGACGTGAAGAACATGTCCTGGAGATCCAGAGAGCAATATCACAAGCCTAGTTCCAAGGATGGTATGATCTGAGCCAGAGTGACCATCCTGAAAGTACGTGGCCTTAGGAACTTGTTCAGGTCATGCAGATCGAGAATGGGGCGCCAGCCCCCCGCCCGTTTTGGAACCAGGAAGTACCTGGACACAAACCCTGGGCTTGGAGGAGGATCCGTCACCTTGCTGATCACCTCCTTTTGGAGGAGCAGAGCTATGTCGGCTCGACGAGCCGACAGAGAGGCTGTGGAACCGGCAGCCCCCCCGAGGGGTGATGGTTCGATAGGGAGGGGTCCACTCAAATTCCAGAGGCAGATCCCTGCTGACCACTTCCAGCACCCCAACGGTCCGTGGTGATAGCAGACCAGGTGGAAAGGAAGTGGCTTAGCCGTCCCCCATGGGTGGACCCAGGGGAGGAGTGACGAGGTTGGGGGCAGCACCCCTCAACCTGTCACTGGTCAGGCTTGGAGGAAGGGCCGGCCGAGGGGCTGCCTGGAACCTTCCCTCCAGGCTTCCTGCTGGAGGAAGCAGCAGACTTGGCCTTGGGGCACCAAGCGTGAGCCTGCTGGCCCTGTTGCTGGTGCTGCTGGGCTGGACGTGCCGCAGGGGTGGAAGGGCAAAAGGGCTTACGATGCTGCTGGCGGCCTTTGTGCTTCTGGGCAGATGTGACTGAGTCCAAGGTGGCATTGGACTTCTCGATCCTCTGGAGACGGCCCTCCACCCCCGGCCCGAACAAGTCGGTGCCTAGGAAGGGAACATCTGCCAGCTTGTGCTGGGTATCTGGCGTGAAAGTGGAGATCTGCAGCTAAGCTCTGTGGCGCATGGCTACTGCGGCCGCTACTGACCGGGCACAAGAATCTCCAATGTCCAAGGCAGTTTGGAGTTGTTGTTTGGCTGCCGACCTTCCCTGATCCCGCACCTGCTTGACCATCGTTTGAAGGTCAGCCGGGAGATGAGGAAGCACCTCATCCAGGGAACTCATAAGGGCATGTGAAAAATGTGCCATCAGCAAGGCTGAGCTAGCCTGTCGAAGACCTAGGGAGGAGGCAGCGTAAACTTTGCACCCCGAGTAGTCAGTATCCCTAGCATTTCAGGAACACTGGAAGACGCTATCGGTTACCAGCCCTTTAGCCGAGAGGTGCTCCGAAAAACCAGAGAGGAACCGTGGGAACTGTGTACCATAGCCATCCGCACGGGCTAGGTCAGGAAGCAGGCCACTGCCACAACTCCAGTGCCAGGCCAACAATGGCCTTGGCCACTGGGAAGGCCTCTGTGGGGGAATCCCCTCGGTCCAGAATCTCTGTGAGGGGATATCTGGCCCGTTTTTGTACGGGTTCGCGCTGCATCCCAGTGGACTCTGAGATGAGCTGAAGAATGCCCAGGAACGAGGATGGGCTCTCATCCACCGACTGACCCCCGGAAGATTCCAGGTTGAGGGCCCTGGAATAGAAGGAGGAATCATCGGACTCCGAGGAGTCTGCGAACAGCTGCTGAGTGCCTGAGCTACCCTCCACTTGCTGAGGTCGATCGGGGGTGAGGGTGACCGATAACCTGTGGGACAAGCCCTGACCCAATTGAGAATCCTTGGTTGGGGCCCTAGTCTTTCGTTGCGGGGGTGGAGGTTCCACCACAATGGGTGGAGCAGCCGGTTTCGGCTGAGCAATCGGTGCTGGAGTCAGCTCCTCAACCAAGGAGCCGATGGCGAGAGGTTGCTTCGGCCGTTCGGGAGACAGCCACTTAAATGCCGGGGAAGGCGACGGAGTCAGCTTGTTGCCAGCCAATAAGAGCTGCTGCCAGATCATGTCCTCATAGCACTGACGCAACTTGCGCCGGAGCCTATCCTCCGAAGAGGACGAGCAGCGATGCCGCTTTCCGTGATGCCAGGACCGAGACTGCCGATGTCAGCGGGACCTACCTGACATGGAGGAGGACCGAGACCGTCGGGATCGCCGATGGTGGGTCGAAGAGGGAGACGGGGGAAACCCGCTCATCCCTCGTCCAGGGTCCTTGACTAGGAACTTCGGCACAGGAGGCATGGGCAAGTCCACAGTAACCACTGGGGGAACCGGTGAAGAAGGGTTGTCGGCTTCTCCAGTCGACAACCCGTTCAACGGGTCAAGAAAAATCTCGACTGCATTGACGGGTGTCTCAGCCAGCTGACCTGACGGGGACACCATGAAGCCAGTGGCCTTAGCCACAACCTCGACCGAAGTCGAAAGCAGACGTTCCGGGGAACGAGATCTCTCCCGCTTCCATGAACATCGATGGTGGGACTTACCTTTTGGTTCCTTTTTCTTCGACCTACTCGTGTGAGTCCCTGAGGGCCCTTCTCCCTTGGTGGGGAGAGACTGACAAAGCTCCTTAAAAGAAGCAGTGTAGGAGGAGCCCAAGGAGAGCGGAATAAACACAGACGTCGAGGAAGTAGAAGACGCAGCATGGGCCGCCTCCTCCTCGAGGGCGATTAACTGCTCCAGCTGCTCCGTGGAGCCCACAGCCGCGGACACCGTCCAACGGGCCTCCTTCAACTTCACCGGCGGAAACCATTTCTTGGGGTGCCCCAGTTGAAGTCAGGCAGCACGGTCCTCTAGAACCGAAGGCGCAAAAGACTTGCATAGATCGCAGGCCTGCGGATCATGACCAAGCCCCAGGCAGTAAACGCACGTGGCGTGTGGGTCGGTCTGAGACATCTTCTGCCTGCAAGGGCACAGACGGAAGCCGGGAGTAGATTTTGAATCCATCGCAGCCGCGAGGGAAGTAGAAGACTTAAGTCTTGTAAACTTTAAAATAATTTTCGGATAAACCGAAGGATTAGGATCCAGGTCTACAAATGCAGAGCGCAAAGGAGGGAACCTGAGCTTCCAAGCGGTAAGGAAGATCTGGCGTCATGAGGGGGCGGAGCCGAGGGTTTTTGCACCCGGGTGGGAGGAGCCAGCTTGAAGACTTTCCGGCCCATCTTAAAGCGGTGAGGAACCTGCCAGACAGTGTGGATTGAACAACATATCCACGTCCCTAGAATGAATGTATTTATTTTGTTTTTATTGACAAGTTATGTGCACTAAGCAAACAACTGCCTATTTTCAGGCATGACTCAGAAGATTACATAGAAGAAATGGTACAAGACAATGACAATTCAGGCACAGCACATCATCATACTATATAAGTGGGGGAACAGTACACAAAACATTTTAAACATAAATAAGAAGTGAAAAGCTCCGACCAATCCACAGGGGAGCAGGACAGATAAGATACAAGTTGCTTCCCCAACACTTGTGGCTTGATTGTAGTGTTGGCATAATGAACACCAATTTCCCAAGAGATCTCTCACTGAAAATAAAATCTTAACCATCTCTCATACTTCACCTGGAGTGTCAAATTTGCTGCTGCAATGCCCAATCCCCCACCTGATCCTCTTAGAAAACAGGTGTTGCTTCTAAATGAGGTATCCTGGTGTGCAAAATTCCAAATAAAGATACATTCTTTGTTCTCAGGGCGCTACTGTAAGATTTGCATTTTTGAAGGTCCTGAACTCCTCATTGAAAGAAAAAACAAAAAAGGTTCCCGGTAAAAAGTCTGAGAGTCCCAACAGATTCCAGGAGGGTCTCTTCTCTCTTTTTTTTTTTTTGTTTTCAGTCCTGGATTGTGCACTTGTGGTATAAAGTGCTGAATCGCAGAAAATGTTGCCACAATTTTGCATCTTGAACCTTAATTGAGAGAAACTGGCAAACCCACCCCCAACATGTGTCTGGAGTAAATGTGCATCTCAGGGAAGGGCCTGGGCTAGCTTATCCTTCTTCTGCTCCACATTGTCATTTTTTTTGTTATTCATGTTACTATTTTTACCACTCAACTTCTCAATAAATATAATTTGCCTTCTAAAACTGGAAGCCACATTTGGGGCAAAATATTCTATTGATGGGTCACATTTTTAATATCAGCAAGTGTTATATTTTTTATAAAGTACATTGTGCTCTTATAGCTTGCTGTGAAGATACAGTAGGTGAAGCTAAAAAAAAGAATGTGGTTCTCCTTTACTGGAAAACCAGTGAGGGGGGACATTAAGTCAGTCAGTGGGCCTAGGCAGAACACTGTAACGGCATCCACTGCTGGGAATGGAAACAACAGTAAGAAGGTTAAATAAGTCCTTATAGTGGGGGACTATGATTAGAGGGGTAGAGTCAGAATTGGGTGGGGAAATGCACAGAGGATAGTTAGGTGCCTCAGCTAAACGAGATATGGAGCACAGAGGGAGGATGGTGGACAGAACAAGTGAAGGGCTGGGAGTTCTGGTTCACTTGGGAACCAAAAATCTAGCAAACCAGTCTCAGTGGAAGCAGCAAAGCAGAGCTCTGAGAGACTAGAGGAATCGCTTAAGCAACACACCAGCATCCCTGGCTCTCTCTGAGGTCCTCCTAGTGTGTGTGTGTGGGGGGGGAGATAATTAGACAGACAGAGATAGACGAGTTTAATAAGTGGCAAAGGGGATGATGTCATGGAAAGGGTTTTCACTTTGTGGGCGACTGGATATACTTCTAGGATGGAGGCTATTCTAGGATGATGGACTCCACCTAACAGGGAAAGGGGTAAGAGCGCTAGGGCAGAAGTCTGATGTTTGTATTGCACGTTTAAACTTACTGAGAGGGAGTCTGAGGCCAGAGGACTATCAGGGCCAGTGGGGGGGCGACCTAGCTGACACCACCCACAAATGGGGCTGCAAACAAAGATACTGGACAAGATCATACTGTTAAGCCCAAGGCTGAGGTTAGGCAGGTGAAGGCAGGCAGAGGGTACACGGAGGGTGTTCTAGATAGCGCAGGATGGAGGGAGTCAAGGGAGAACAAGGAAAAACTCAGAACTCACAACAAAAAACATGTAGCTCGTTCTTGGAAGGGGGTCTGCCTCAACGCTAGGAGCCTGGGCAACAAAATTAACGAACTACAGGCATTGGTGGCAGATACTAAGGTAGACCTTGTGGCCATCACAGAAACCTGGGCCACAGACAGCAATGACTGGAACCTCACATTACCAGGATACTAACTTTTTAGAAGAGAGGAGGAGGAGGTGGGGGAAGCTTTATGTTCGGATGGGTACTGACGTAGTAGAAAAGGGAAGCATCAAGAATGAAACAGAGTAAGCCGAGTCGCTGTGGGTGCAGCTCACAGTAGCGTCGGGCAAAAAATTTGTATGGGGGTGTTATTTCAACTTCCAGGACAGGGGAAGGGGAGGGAAAAGGAGCCCGAGAAGGGAAAAAAAAAAAGAATGACAGGAAAAGTGGAGGTAGTGGTAGTTGGAGATTTAAAGCTTCCAGACGTAGGCTGGGGTGTTCCAGTAGCAAAAAGTTCTACAAGTCAAGCTATGTTGAAAAGCAGGGATCCATTCTGGATGTGGTTCTCCCAAACTCAGAAGCAGTTAGAGAAGTAAGGGTAGGTGAACCACTAGCAAACAGTGACCTTAATTCCATCTGGTTTGAGTTGCCCTAGAAAGAACACATTCACAGATGGAGGTTCTGAACTTTAGAGAGGCGGACTTTGACAAAATGAGACTGTTGGTAACAAATTAGCCAAAGTTAGGGATGGAACAGGAGTGGAAGACATGTGGGGGTTTATAAAAGAGGCCGTCCTCTAGGCTACACAACTTTGTGCTAAAATCAGTTGTAAAAAGAAGTACAAGAGACCCATATGGTTCTCAGCGAAGGTTAGGGAAGCAGTCAGTGCCAAAAGGGGAGCATTCTTTAGGTTTAAAAGGAGCCAGGGGGTGGAGGAGTGGGAGGAATACATTCAAAAAACTAGGTAGCAAAAAGAGCAGTAAGGGAGGCAAAGACAGCCATAGAGCTGCGGATTGCTAGAGGGACCTGGGGGGGTGGTGGTGGTGGATGTCAAGATGAACAACTTGGAAAGCCGGCCTGGTGGAGTCGAGGGTTGAGGTACTTGGTGCCACACCCTGCGCCACGCTGGCGACCTGGGTTCGGGAACGAGCCCGGGTTTCTGGGGGTCGGCAGGGGAGGGAGAGGATTGAGCATCTGGAGGACAGCTCTCCTCTCCCAGGGAGTGACAGGGGTCCCAAGTCGGTGCACGGCTGCCCTCTGGCAGAGGCTGGAGATGCAGCAAGCGCTGAAGACGTAGAGAGAAGAGGTGGGGCAGTGGCAGATGTTGGTTCCATGCCTTGACATCAGGGAGCCAGCCACTCCCCAAGAAACAGGGAAAAAGACACCCTTCAGCTCCGTCGGAGACGGAGCACCGGAGCTTGCCCTCGATTTGCGGCCGCCCACCTGGCACCCACCCGACTGGCTACTGATTGCTCAGCATGTTAGCTCCACCCCTGGTCCCCACCCAAGGGGGAAACCGGAGGCTACATGGGTGACGCAAGGACTGTCCAGGTAGGGCGGACTGCCAGAGGATGACTCTCAGTGCTCCTGAGGAGACCAGAGCTGAGGGGAGGACAGGAGGATAAATACGAAAATAAAAAAAAAATAAAAAGATGAACAACTCGGAGAATTGCAGGAGGGCAGCGGCAAAGGCCAACAGGATGCCTGGATGCATCGCTAGGGGGGCTCACATCCAGAAGGAGGGAAGTGACACTCTAACTGTATAACTGCTTGGTGAGGCCGCACCTCAAGTACTGCGTGCAGTTTTGGAGGCCACATTTAAAGAGGGACATTGAACTCCTGGAGAGGGTCTGGAGGAGGGCAACCAAAATAATTTGGGGCTTGGGGGATAGGACCTATGGGGAGAGGCTCGAAGAGCTAAATATGTACACATTGGAAGACAGAAGGGACCGGGGACATGATGAGGTCTTCAGGTACATGAAGGTGGTAAATAGGAGAGGAGCAGTCTGGGTGCTCCGAGGGGGGCAACTAGAGGCATGGGTGGAAGCTGGGGGATTCAGGGAGAGAGAGGAGGTGCTACTTCACTGAGAGGGTGGTGGAGCCATGGAATGCGCTGCCCAGGGGGCTGGTGGAGGCAGAAACGGTGGAGGGGTTCAGGAGGGGGTGGGACAGGTACAGGGGAAGGATTCTGCAAGCAAAAACTAGTGCAGCAAGAATAGCCGGGACTGGGAAGGGAGAAGCCAGAAAGGGAGAGGGGGGCAGCAAGGTCAGCTCCCAGGGTGGGGGCTAACCAAATGAGCAGACACGAAAGACCGTTAGGCCTATTCTGCTGGCGTTTTAGTATGTTAGTATGCTAAAGGGATTAAATCCGGAGAAAAACAATTCTTCTATACATCACAAAAAAAAGAAAGAAGGGAGGGGGAACATTAGGTTGCTAGACGATGGTAAGGTGATCGAGGATGATGGACAGAAGGTTGCAGTCCTAAACAACTACTTCTGTGCTGTTTTTACCAGGAAGGGTGCAGCCCCTACTTAAAGGAGGCCTCAATGCAGCCACTATGGGAATCCCTGGGATGGAAACCACAGTATTCACCAAAGACAGGGTCTGGAAAGGGCTGGCGGCCTACAAGGTAGATAAGGCACCAGGCCCAGATGGGATGCATCTGGGAGAAACATAGATTCTGATGGCAGATAAGGACTGCCTGGCCCACCTAGTCTGCCCATTTTCCTACCTTCTTAACTCCTGATCCTAAATGATCAGCAGCTTACCCTCTTTTTCCTACCACTAGGGTTGCCTTCTGTTTATCCCATGCATTCTTGAATTCACCAATCATTTTAGCCTGTACGACCTCCGCTGGGAGGCTGTTCCATGCATCCACCATCCTTTCTGTGAAAAATACTTCCTCACATTTCCCCTGAGCCTCTCCCCCGCCCCCAACTTCATATTGTGACCCCTTGTTGTTGCAGACCTCTTTTTATGAAAGATGCTGCCCTCCTGGACCTTGTTGATTCCCCTGAGGTACTTGAATGTCTCTATTATATCCCCCTCTACCTCCTTTCCTCCAGGGTATACATATTGAGGTCTTTCAGTACTTCCTTGTATATTTTCTGGTGCAATTCTTTCACCATTTTTGTTGTCCTTCTCTGGATGCCTCTATTCTGTCAATGTCCTTCCAGAGATGCGGTCTCCAGAACTGAACACGGTATTCCAGATGTGGCCTAACCAATTGTCTGTACAGTGACATCACCCCCTCCTGTTTTCTACTGGTGACACCCATCCCTGTGCACCCCAGCATCCCTCCTGCCCTCCCCACCACCTTTTCACATTGCTTGACCACCTTCGGATTGTCTGTTATATTCACCCCCAGGTCCCTTCCCAGTTTTGTTGTTAGTATTCCCCCCCCCACAATTTTGTATTAATCTCCAGGATTCCTGCGGCCCAAGTGCACTTTTTTGCATTGAATTTAAGCTGCCACTCTCTTAACCACTCCTCCAATTTGCCCAGGTCTCTTCTCATTTTTAACACCCCGTCTAGAGTATCTACCCTATTGCAGATCTTGGTGTCATCCACAAAGAGGCACACCTTCCCTTCCAGCCCCACCGCAATGTCACTAATGAAGACACTGAAGAGGACCGGACCCAGAACTGAACCCTGTGGCACTCCACTGAACACCTCCCTCTCCTGAGATTGTACCCAGTTCACCACTACCCTATGTGTCCTGTTGCTTAGTTAATCTCTGACCCACTGTACCACCTTGGGACCTACTCCAAGACTGCACAACTTGTTTACTAGCCTCCTGTGTAGGACGGTGTCAAATGCCTTGATAAACTCTAGGTAGGCCATGTCCACCGTCCCTCCCTGATCCAGCACCTTGGTTACTCTGTCAAATAAATCTATCAGATTTGTTTGACAAGATCTCCCTGCTGTGAATCCATGCTGCCTTAGGTCTTGTGCCCCATTAGCCTCTAGATATGCCACAATCCTTTCCTTTAACATGGATTCCATGATTTTCCCCACCACTGTAATTTCCAGGCTCCACCTTGCTCCCACTTTTGTGTAGTGGTACCACATTCGCCCTCCTTCAGTCCTCTGGCACCATTCCCTCCTCCAGTGATTTGTTAAATAGGGCTGTCAGTGATACCTCCCTGAGTTCTTTCAGTATTCTGGGATGCATCCCATCTGGTCCCACTGCCTTGTCCACTTTTAGTTTCAAGAGTTCCTTTAGGATGCTCTCCTCCATGAATGGACTTGTGTCCACCTTCCCCCCTTGTGTGAATCTACTCCCTAATTTTGGTCCCTCCCCTTCCTTTGTAAATACTGAGCAGAAATATTTGTTTAGAATTTCAGCTTTTTCTAGGTCCACCTCTGTACCCCCCCCCATTCAACCTCACAATCCCTCCACTGGCCTTCTTCCTTTCCCTGATATGCCTAAAGGTTTTGTTACCTTCTTTTACTGACTTTGCTGTCCTTTCTTCAGTTTGCGCCTTTGCGAACCTGACGGCTTTCCCCACCTCCTTCTGTTTTGCCTGGTACACTTCTCTGACTTCATCCCTCTGTGCTTCCTTGTACTTTCTGAATGCGTTTTTTTTTCCCCCAACCTTCCCTGCTACTTCTTTTGAAAACCATAGTGTTTTTTTTCTTTCTTTTTGCTTCGTTTAATAACTTTACACAGAGGCCTGTTGTCTCTGCTTATGGCTCCTTTAAGTTTCTGCCACTGTTCCTCCACTCCTCCCCCTCTGCCAGGATTTTCCGGAAGTGTTCCCTCATTTTTGCAAAGTCTGCCCTCTTGAAGTCCAGGACCTTTACTTTTGAGTGGCTCAACTCTACTACTGTCTTTACCTTAAACTACACTGTATGGTGATCGCTGGACCCTAGATGGCTGCCCACTGATAGATCCGTTATTCTGTCATCATTTGTGAGAACCAGGTCTAGTACTGCTCCCTCCCATGTGGGCTCCTTCACCAACTCCCTGAGGCATGCCCCTTTCAGGGCATCCAATATGTCTCTGCTCCTGGCAGTGGCTGCTGCATATGTGTTCCAGTTAACATCTGGCATGTTTAGTTCCCCCACCAGCAACATCTCCTCTTTCTCTGCCATTTTGTATACGGTTTCCACTAATACCCTATTTCTTGCCCTTGTGCTGGAGGTCTGTAGACAACTCCAGTGTGGATGGTGGTGCTATTTCTCATCTCTAATGTGACCTATAGGCCTCTTCCTCTTCCTGTCTTCCACCTATCTCCGTTGTCTTGATTCCCTCTCTGATGTACATAGCCACCCCTCCCCCCTTTTTGCCCTCTCTGTCTCTCTTGAAGATTGTGTACCCTGGTATGGTAACATCCCAGTCATGGTTTCCTGTGTACCATGTTTCAGTGACCGTGACAATGTTTAGGTCTTCCTCCACCATCAAGGCCGCTAGGTCTGGGATCTTGTTTGCCAGGTTTCGTGCATTCGTACACCTAGCTTTCCATGTTTTGGTCCCCCCGCCTGTACCAGCTCCCCCCATCCCGATCCCTATGTCCTCCCTTGCTATTTTCTTCCTTTGTGTTTCCTTTTGTTGCTTCCACAGCCCTGGTATCAGTCCGTTTGTCTACCTCACCCTGGGGGGGGGCAGTTTGTTTTTCCTGCTTATTTCACCACCCTTTGGCTTGTGTAAATGTCCTTTTGTCTCTAGTATCTGTCTGTGTACCTTAACCGGGGGATACAGGTTACTCAGCTGTAACAGGAGTTCTAGGAGTGGTATATGTTGTTCATCCACACTGTCTGGCAGGTTCCTTGCTGCTTTAAATCTTGCCGGAAGGTCTTCAAGCTGGCTCCTCCAACCCACCCGGGTGGTAAAACTCTCAGCTTCACCCCATGATGCCAGATCTAGCCCGCGAAGCCAGATTGCCATCGGGCCGGAGAGGTTGGGTGGGTCGTAGGATGAACAACATATACCACTCCTAGAACTCCTGTGACAGGTGAGTAACCTGTATTTCTAGGGACGTGGATATGTTGTTCAATCCACACTGTCTGGCAGACTCCTAGCAGTTCTCCGGGAGGAGGGAGGCAAGGCGCACACCCCCTACTTAGGGAATAAGGACTGGAGAACCGAGGTCCCAAAACCAGCATCCCGGCGTGACTCTAGGTCGATGTGGTAATGGGTAAAGAAGGTGTGTGCTGTCTTCCAGGTAGCAGCCCTGCAGATTTCCTGGATAGGGATGTCCCTGGAAACAGCCACTGAAGCAGTGGTATGGCGGGTAGAATGAGCTCTTATCCCTTTGGGAGGCTCCATGCCCGCTAACCTATAGCAGAGATCTATGCAGGAGGTGACCCACCTGCCTATCGTCCACTTGGCTGCAGGTCTGCCAGGTGCGGCTTCAGCGTAGGTGACAAACAGCTGGCAAACTTCTCCCTGAACTTCAGCCGTCCGCACCTTGTAATAAGAGAGCGCTCTTCTAGGGTCTGGAGTATGGAGCCTATATTCGGCCTCCGAGGTGTGATTGGGGTAGAACACTGGCAGAGTCAACAACTGGTTAAGGTGAAACTCCGACACTACCTTCGGAAGGAATTTCGGGTGGGGGCGCAGGACAACCTTGTCCCTGTGGAAGACCAGGTAAGGAGACTCGATGGAAAGTGCCTGGAGCTCTCCCATCCTTCTGGCTGACGCGATAGCCACCAAGAAGGTGGTCTTCCACGACAGGTGAGAGATGTCACACCTGTGCATCGGTTCGAATGGCTTGCCCATGAGCTTAGCCAGTACCAGCAGTAGATCCCACAGAGGTGGAGGTTCTCGCACCGGAGGGGATATGTAATCAAGGTCTTTGAAAAAGCGCCCGACCACCTTCTCCTACGCCACCGACTGCTTTCCGGCCCATGCCCGCAAGCAGAGATGGCTGCCAGGTGCACCTTAGGGTCACGGGCCGAAGCCCTAGCTGAGAAAGGGAACACAGGTAGTCCAGAATGCTAGCCAATGAACAGGAGGAAGGGTCCAACCCCTTGCCCTGACACCAAATGGAGAATCTCTTCCATTTGAAGGCATAGCATTTTCTGGTCGACTCCTTACGGGATGCCTCAACAATGTTGAGGACCTCGTCGGAAAGACCCAGGGCCTGGAACTCTAGCCAATCAGGAAACCAGGCCGTCAAGTGTTGACTGAGATCAGGTCCGGGCAGGCTGGAAGTCGCCTCGGGAGCCTGGTGCTGAGGCTGAGGAGATCTGGATACCAGAACTGGCGGGCCAGTCTGGGGCTACCAGAATCACCTGCGCCTGGTCCCTCTTCACCTTGAGAAGCACCTTGCGAATCAAGGGGAATGGAGGGAATGCGTAGAAGAGGCCCAGGGTCCACGGCCTTGAGAAGGCATCCCCCTGCAGCGAGCCCTGCTGAGGGGGGTGGGCGTGAAACAGCCTCAGCTTTGCATTCTCCCTGGAGGCGAACAGGTCCACCTGAGGGGTGCCCCAGTGGGAGAACAGATCTTGTACTACCTCCGGCAGGACAGACCACTCGTGAGATGCAGCGCCTATCCGGCTGAGGGCATCGGCCAGACTGATGGAGGCTCCTGCCACATGGATGGCTAGGAGACCCGCCTCCAGGATGATCACAAGAGACCAAGTGCGGAAAGCCTCTTTGCACAGAGACAAGGAGTGCATCCCGCCCTGTCGGTTGAGATAGTACATGGTCGTGGTGTTGTCTGTCTGGACCTGGACCACTTGACCCCGTACAAACGGAGCAAAGGCGGTGAGGGCTAGTCGGACCGCACGAAGCTCCAGTAGGTTGATGTGGCATCGAGACTCCTGAGGGGACCAGAGGCCGTGGGCTTTGAGCTCCACCAGAGAGAAAGTTCCTGAAAGGTGTAAATTGGGTGCTCCACACAGAGCAATTCAATAGGAGCACCAGCTCAATGACACATTGGCATGAATGGAAACTGTGGGGAGGGAGCTTCAGGATGGATATGATGAAGTACTACTTTACTGAAAGGGTGGTGGAGCCATGAAACAGTCTGCCTGCTGAGGTGGTTGGTGCAAAGACTGTGGATGGCTTCAAACATGGGTGGGGCAGAGTAAGGGCACAAAAAAACAGCTACACTCAAAGTAAAGGGGTAGGGAAGGAAGAGCTGAAGGAGAGGACCTTGGATTGACACTAGGTCCCAGGAAGCTTTGGGCAGACTAGATGGACCCTTGGTCATTTTTTGCCATCACGTTCTATGTATCTATTAGTATCTTCCAAAGCAAAAGTCTTCCACAATATGTGATACATACACCTACCCCATTTATCTCTTGCTCTGCACCCAGCCCCCGCCATATTTTTCATACAGTTATTCTATAGCAATGTTTCAGTCTCTGGTATGGTTATCAGGAGTCAGCACTGTTTTTTCATGCAGCTCGTGCACTATAGCCTGCTCGCCCCCACCTCCTGGGTCCACAGGACTATTTATCTGCAGTGCCCCTCATTCACAAAGTGGGGGGTAACAGTCCAATTCCAGGATAATTCCGTGAATCCCCGTAACTAACCTACAGAGCAATGTGTGGAAGTCACACTGTTGTGTGCCAGCAACATTGTGGCTGTCCCGGAGGAAGAGGGAGGAGCAGCCTTCAGTCACTGATGAAGCAAGGCAGGCTGACCAATCAGTGTGAATAGCATCATTCATTTTTTTTTTTTTTTTCTCCTTATTTTTGCACTTCTGCAGCGCTACTGGCAGGGGCATCCAGCCGCCAGCCCCCACTGACCCAGACAGCAGCAGGCCCACTTGCACGATGAAGGTCCGGTGCGGCTGCCCCAACCCACCGGAGGGTCTCCTCTTACCTCTCCGCATCGGGCTGGACTGAACCCCCCCCAGCACAACTCCATGACAGTCCTCTGGATCGGCAGGAGCGTGGCCATCAAACTGTTCGGTTGCACCTAGCCTTTTTGTCCATGTTTCTCCCTGGAGCTGGCAGTGCAATGATGTACTGCGCGTATGTGGACGTCTTGCCGTGCTCCTCCCCACTTGGCGCCGCAACTGTTCTGCCTGTGCGTCACCAGGGCCACTCCTCAGCATACGTGCTCCCATACCCACCCCAGGGGAGGAGAGAGTCCTGGATGCTCAACCCACCCTCCCTGCCAACCCCTGGCGGCCCGAGTTCATTCCCGAACCTGGGTCGCCGGTGTGGTGCGAGGTGTGGCATCCAGCACCTCAACCCTCAGCATCACCGGTCTGTCTGTGATTAGCATCATTAATGATGCTAGGCTGCTCCTCCTCCTCCCCTGTTGCTGATGTCACATGACACTGTGACTTATGAACATGATGCTGCAGCTTGCGTGAGGGACTGGCTGAGGCAGCTTGGAAGTGGACTACAAATGTCCCACCAATAAATGGATTGGAGGTGTGAACTTTCGATGAAAGGCCCTTTGGGTGTGGGGCCAGTGGGGGGAGCCTTACTGAAAAGGTGGTGTTGGTTCCTAGCACCAGGTCAACAGCAGGCAGTGACACAGGAAACATTGATCTGTATGATTCTGGGGTTGGGGAAGTGGCACTTGCCTCCTACTCTAAATGGACAGTTTAGCTTTAAGAGCAGAGTCCTAGCATGTTATAGTAGTTTTGGAGCATCCTTACAGTCACCCTTGCGTGCTCAGGCTTTAGAGATAAATAATGGGAGTGGAGAGGTATGAATGTATGAACACTCTTGACCATCTGTTGTTAGATTTGGAAGAAGGAGGGCATGGCTCTCAAGGGCAGTCACCTGCAACCTGCCTTTCTAGGTGGGCCGGGAGGCACATTCACTTGAGCAACAGTTTGGTGCCTCCATGCCACCTGGTGCCAGGAGTGGGCGGAGAAGGTCAGACAAAAATAAAGATAAATTAACATACATATACTAATAGAGGGTGGAAAATGGAAGGTCATGGTACAGGAGGACTTGAGGGCTCGCAACTCATGGTGTAATCTTAATAAATGTTTGAGGTGGTGCCTAGGCAAGAGGGAAGTTCACCAGAAGCTGATTAACTTGCACCCAGAGGCCATACCACCAGTCCGACAGGAGACATGTGGATGGTTGGATGGGGGATATACACTCTGAACACCAGGACACTCACCTTGGGACAGAAAGAAATGCTCTCCATACAGGGTGGTACATAATACCAGGTCTGTAACTACTGCACATGTTTGTGTATTCCCTCTGAGGGAACAAAGTCACATGCTGTTCTTGTATTGTTAAAATTGTTATTTTTTCAAAGTTTCTGTGTTCAAAGGGTACTACTTACTACGTAATTCGATAGGAGATATGGTCACCAGCAAAGGGTACTACTTACTACTTAATTCGATAGGAGATATGGTCACCAGCAAAGGGTACTACTTACTACTTAATTCGATAGGAGATATGGTCACCAGCAAAGGATACAGCAGAAACTTCTGGCTCTTTTGGAAGAAGAAGCCGAGGGGAGCTTATCTGGATTATTGTGAGGGGTTGATCTTTAAAGTCATAGTATACATTATCTCACTGCTGTATGGGTACATTAAATGTGATCTCATATAATGTCAAAGGAGTCAGCTCAGTAGTCAAGAGGGCTAACATCCTAAGGGAGCTGGGTAAACTCAGGTGTAATGTAAGTATGCTACAAGAAAAATCCACCTTTTGGTGATAGAGCACTAGAAGTAGTGGAAAAGGTAGATTGGGCAAGTGGTGGCAGTTTTGCATAAATCAGCAAAGAAGGCTGGGGCAGCAGTTCTAATAAGAACTGGGCAGAATTTCCAAATAAAGAATACTTGCATGGATGGGAAGGGCAGACTGACTTTGGTATCAGGCATATTGGGAGATACAATGGTACACCTAGTAAGTGTTAATAGCCCTATGCTAGCCACCCCAGAATTCTTTTGGAAGGTATTTTGCAGACTAATGCAATTATCAGAAGGCCAAATTATTTTCAGCAGGGGCTAGAACTGCGTAGAGAACCCAAACTTGTATATGTCCCAGGGAACTTGGGCAGCTGATAAAGCAGGAATTAGAGCAGTCAAGGTGCTGTGGGAAAAGGCTGGGTTGGTTCATATTGGAAGGGAAAATAATCCTGAAGTATGTGATTACAAGTTTCTCACCTACTCAACTAACACATACTCTCACTTAGACTGCTTCTTGACACAAAAATCTGGGCATACACTATCACTTCTTGCAACATACTCTCAATATTTATCTCAGATCATGCCAATATGGCTATTTTGGTAGACAGGGGACCATCAGATTGCCAGATTAGCTGGCATTTTAATGCAAGCCTAATTAATGATGATAGTTTTGTTGACAAGACAGTAGACCTTATTAAAAACTCTAAGTGAAAACCTGGAGGGAGACACAGAAATTAAATACATCTGTGATGAGTTAAAGGCAGACCTCAGGGGACATGTAATATGCCTCATACAAAAAAAAAAAGCAAGCATGGTGCAGCCAACAAAATTTATAGGAAAAGCTACAGAAAGCTGAACAAGAACATAAGAAAAGTAGGGACCAAGCCACCATGGAACAGGCGAAAGAGATATCCAGAAAAACGGAAGATTTGCTCCAGTTTGTGAACCAGAAATAATATTAATCTGGGAGCAGAGCTAGTAAACTATTGGCATATCGCCTTAAAAAATGAGGCAGATTTATTCCGAAATTATCACTAAACCAAAAACACACTGCTGAAGTGTGAATGGATAACACCAATAAGATTTTTAAGTTCCTGGATAAAAGCTCTCCCCTTTCTGTCAAGAGTAACAGAGGGTAGAACTGAAAGCTCCCCTTAAGAGTTGCGGTACTATACATATAATCTATTTGCTCATAAATAACAAAGCCCCAGGGCCAAACGATCTCATCAATGAGTTTTTGGAAATATTCCAGGAGTTCTATTACTTTCTCTTACCAGGGTTATGTGGCAAAAGATACACCAGACACCTGGCATGAACTGGTCATTACTGTGCTGCTCAAGCCAGGCAAAAATATTTCACACTGAGGGGGAATATGGACTAATATACTTGCTGAATCAGGACATCAAAATATTTGCAAAAGTCATCACAAATAGGTTGCAAAAAGTGATAATGCATCTTGCTCATCCTGATCAGATGAACTTTATCTCTGGAAGGCACTTGCAGGATAAGACGGGAAGACTGCTTAGCATAAATTTCCAAGACACCAAGGGTGAAAGACAAGACACAGAGGGTGATACTAACAGTGGACGCCAAAAAGGTGCTCGACTGTCTGAACTCGACTTTCTTGAACACAACTGATTTTACCAGACCTTTTGGGACTGGATATGGGCATTGTCTCATCACCCTTTAGTCAAGGTTAAATGAAAACCAAACCATTATATCGTGTAAATTTTGTTTCCATGTCAACAGACAACTCCTTTGTGTAGCTGTTGGGGATATATGTGCTTGCTTTAGTTTGTTTTCATTGTTCATACCAATCCCCTGTAACTACCCTGGCGGTCTCCATTTTATGGTTGTTACCTCATTGCCCATGAGAACTGCATTAGCATATGAGAACACAATGTCACAGCACCCATTCATATCATGTAGCTCTATGCCAATAGTACAAATATCATGAAAAAACTCTCTGGAAACACAAATTAAATGAAGTTTAAAGAGAAAAACCACACATTACAAGTTAGGCAGTTTACAAAGCTAACTGAAGGTAATGTGATAGTTCACACCTTGCTGCAACTTGTTTTGCTGAACTCTAATTAAGCAGACAGGCATACTGTGGAGTCTAAAGGGTGGTGACACATCATGTTGTCATATACTAATACAGCTCTTAGAGACAATGAGATTTTAACAACTAGAAAATGGCTTTCCCCTGGATAGTTACAGGGAACTAATCTGAACAGTGAAAATAAACTAAAGCAAACACATATGCCCCCAACATCTGCACAAAAAAGTTGTCAAT
Organism: Neoceratodus forsteri; assembly: GCA_016271365.2. Classification (NCBI taxonomy): domain Eukaryota; kingdom Metazoa; phylum Chordata; order Ceratodontiformes; family Ceratodontidae; genus Neoceratodus; species Neoceratodus forsteri. The sequence goes on along the minus strand of CM057458.1, from coordinate 1,337,734,233 downwards.
TGACATGGAAACAAGTAAAATTTACAAGATATGAAGTTGCAGTTTTCCTTTAAACTAACAGGAACTCTGTGAGGGGGCTTTAAAATCTAAACAGGGGTGACCACTGTCCTCTATGTTATTTGCCATTAGCTCGCAGCCTCTGACACAAAGCATATGAAATTCCCCAGATATTAAGTAAATGAATGTGTGGTGGGGAGAAGAGACATATTTCATTACATGCAGATTACATGTTATTTTATGTGGAGAACCCAACAGAAACCCTACTACCATTAGTTATGCAAATTCTAAGGGAATATGGATTGGCTTCAGGATTTAAAGTTAACAAAGAAAAATCAGAAATTAAGCTGACTCGGGGCCAATTACTTCAGAACTGAAGGGGATGTATCATCTGCACTGAGTGAAGAAAGGCTTCAGGTACGTGGGTGCCTGTGTCACCCTGGATGGCAGAAATCTATTCCAAATAAATTATCATAAATTAACAGGAGTGCTACACTTCCTCAGGTGTGGGTGTGTGTGTGTGTGTGTGTGTGTGTGGGGATAATTCCTGCTTTCGATCAGTGGAACAGCAAAACGTATAAGATGAACATCCTCCCTAGATTTTCATTTCTCTTTTCAAATCTCCCCCTGCCAATGACGACTCCAACCTGACGTCTATTCATTCCACTGTGTCAAGATTCCTAAAGGGGGGTAAGCAGTACCATCTTACACGGGGCATGGTAATGTCTAGTAGACATGAAAGCAGGTTAGGGACCCCTGACCTAAAGGGTTTTAACCAGGCCTGTCAACTCAAACTCTTAGTGCCTCACCTCAGGAAGGCAAGGCAAGGCAAAATTTATTTAAAAGACGCCCAATCCCAGAGGCTCTGGGCGTCATACACATTTTTAAAACAAAAGTTTAAACATAATAAATATACAATTTATACATAATAAAAATGCAAAATCTGATAGAATCAGAAACATTACCATAAATATTAATCTAAACATCAAATGCTTTAGAAAAAAGAAAAGTCTTCAACTGGGCCTTAAAAATATCTACTGTGGGGGCTTCCCTGACCATGATTGGCAAAGAATTCCACAGAACAGGAGCCGTGAAGCAAATGCTCTATCGCCAGCGGATTTAAGCCTAGTTCTGGGAATGGCCAGGAAGCCCCCACCAGAGGAACGTAAGAGGGCGGGAGGAGAGGCAGGTAACAGAAGGTCTGACAGGTAACCAGGGCCCAGCCCGTGTAGGGCCTTATAGGTGAGAAGACCCACCTTAAAGAGGACTCTCCACCTGACTGGCAGCCAGTGCAACTCGGATAAGACTGGTGTAATATGACAAGACTTTGCTGCCCAGTCAACAACCGGGCAGCTCTTGTCACCAGCTGCAGTCTGCGGAGAGATCCTCCTGTGACCCCGAGATAGAGCGCGTTACAGTAATTAAGCCTTGATGTGACTAAGGCATGTATCAAGGTAGGGAGGTCCAGAGGCGGAACAAGGGGCTTAATCCTGGCAATGTTTCTGAGATGATAAAAACAGGTACGAACCGTGGAGGATATTTGAGCCTCCATGGTTAAGTGCCTGTCCAGAATCACTCCCAGATTTCAAACCCAAGAGGAGGCCTTCAATGACACAGTTCCAAGAACACGCCCAGTCTCTGTGTCACAGGCCATCCTATCACGGGCTCTGTTTGACTCCACTACCAATACCTCCGTCTTATCAGGGTTCAGTCGCAACCAGCTGGAGGCCATCCAGTCGTTAATCTCGGCCAGACAGCTGTTTAGCACATCCACTGCATTTGATGTTCCTGGGGCAAAGGAAAGATATAGCTGAGTATCATCAGCATAGCAATGAAAACTCAGACCATACTTCCTAATGATCCCACCCAGAGGCAGCATGTACACTGCGAACAACATTGGGGCCAGTACCGATCCTTGAGGAACTCCGCAAAAGAGAAGACTGGGTATAGATGAGGAATTCCCCATCATAACCCGTTGCCTCCTGTTGGTAAGAAAGGACTCAAACCATTTGATGACAATACCGGTGAGTCCGCATAGGTCCCTAAGGCAGACGAGCAACACACAATGGTCCACAGTGTCAAATGCTGAAGAGAGATCTAGGAGAACAAGAATTGTCTTGTCTCCCCGATCTCTAGTCCCGAAGAGATCATTCTGCACCCGAACAAGTGCAGTTTCAGTGCTATGTCTGGCACGAAAAGCCGACTGGAAGGGTTTGTACAACTCGTGAGATACGAGGTGCTCTTCCAACTGAAGCGCTACCACCTTCTCCACAGCCTTCCCCAAAAATGGAAGGTTGGAGACAGGATGGTAATTTGCCTTGATCTCCGGGTCCAAAGATGGCTTCTTTAAGAGGGTCTCCCACCAGAGCCTCCTTCAAGGCATCCGAAAGACACCCTCAGAAAGGGAACACCTGCATAATCAAGGCAAACACCGGGCCAACAGAGTCAACACATCTCATTAAAAAACGCTTTGGCACCGGATCCAGTTCACAAAAGGTATGCTTCATATTCGCTGCTACCTCGATAACCTCACTAACCTCCACTGGTCTAAACTCTCCCCAACCAGACGGAGTGCACTCAGAACACATCAGTCGATCACTGCCAGCTATAACATTGCTGGCTGAAGAAGCCACCAGCCGGATCGAGGACACCCTGTCCGAAAAGAACCGAGCGAATTCCTTACAATCTATAGTGGAAAAAACCCTCCCGGACTGTAGACAGGCAGGATGTAAAAGCCTATCCACAGTCCGGAAGAGTGAGGCCGGTCGGTTCTTTCCGGCAGCAATCTCCCTAGACAGAAACACTGTCTTCTTACGGTTGATTGCCTCCTGGTACGCACCATAGTGGGCACACAGGACCAGTTTATCCGCTTCCAGACGGGATCTCCTCCAGCAGCGCTCCAATCTCCGACCCATCTTCTTCATCTCCCTGAGCCCACCGTCAAACCACGGTGACCTCAGGTACGAAGTTCTGGGTCGTACACGGACGGGTGCGAGGGAGTTAATGGTGTCAGATAACACCCTATTATAGGTGTCGACCCCGACAGCAACACCTCCCACGCATGCAGCACCCACACTAGACAATTTCGCTGGAAGGTGCGCAAACAGAGCTGGAACTCACTAAAAAGCAACAGCACACTCATCATCATGAATATTCATTAAACTAGACCCCAAACTAATAAATTTGTTGCCTAACCCCAGGGGTTAAAGTGGTGTTACAAATGTGGTGGGGAGTATGCAGAAGGTTTAGGTTGACTAACAGCTCAGGCCCCTTTACCCCATTATAGCATGTAGAGATTTGGTTCAGGGCAGACAGATCTGACATTCTGTAGATATGAGAGTAGGGGGATAGAAAGAACAGGGCAGTTGATGGACTGGGGAGGGGTTAAGTCATTACTCATCAATGAGAATAATTTAGTCCCCTGGCCTCCCCATGGACGTCTACTGATATTTATAAATATGGCACTACCTCATCTCTGCCCCTTGTAAATCCCAGCTGCAGACCTCTGGGGAAACATTTAGAGGCTTTGATTGCAAATTATAGGGTCCCCAGAAAGTGGGGTAGTATCACACCTTTACTAAGCCATCAGAGGAAGAGGCTCACCAGGGCATAAAGGAAAGGTGTAAGGAGGAGACCGGATGCAATTTAGGAGATTGCCAGGTGGCAGTGATATGGCAGCAGTTGAATCTGACAACTGCATCTGTAAACTGGTGAGAATACAGATGGGAGATCCTAACTGGTTCTTCCAAACCCCTATGATAACCAAACATTATGGTTCCTAGTCCTCAGACTCATGCTGGAGGTGTTGTGAGGTAACAGGGGTTCATCAACATATTCTCTGGGGCTGCCAAAGACTCAAAGGACATTAGCCCATGATAGAGAACAATATCTGCAAAATCCTGGGCCTTAGCCACCCATTACGATGCAAGCACCTCATGCTGGGAGAACTGTCTCCAGAAATCTCAAATTCCAAAGGCAGACACCTATACACCATTTGTTAAAACTACAGTCTCAAAGCCCAATACTCAGGAATGACTGACTGCAGACAGTCTAGAAGAGAAACACTTGGTAAAGATCTGCAAATCCCGTAAAGAGATGGAAAGGATAACAGCAGTATTGTACTAAAGTTTCAGGAGTAGGAATACAAAGCCAGATAGTTGCATTTTTAGAATGTATTAGTGAAAAAAAGAGATCATGGAAGGCCTAGCAGCAGAGGGGTGAAGTAGAAGCAAGATCTCACTAGGCAGATCAGTAAGTTAGTGGAGAACTTTGATCATGCTCAGTAATTAATACAGGTCATACATACTAACTGAAGGGAGGACAAAGAAACAAACTGACCTGTTATTCAAAACCATTGACAATTAGTGGTAATTAGATGAAGATAATGGTACCCAAGTTGCAGTTGTTATATGTTTTGTGTATGTGTATCCCTTTATACGTTTTATTTTTTATATTTATTGGTACTGAGGAGATTATATGCCCATGTGATTTAAAAGAATTGAAGGATGCACTGTTTCTCTATCATATTCCTTAGTTCTGTTTATAAAATGTTATTTGGTTGTGTACATGTTTTGAAGTGGTGTTAAAAATCAATAAAATTATTTATTAATTGACTGAGTTATAGTTACAGTTACATAAGAAGTTACAGTAACAGTAGGTTTTTAAGGGGATCTCAGTCATCAGGTTACACTGTAGGAATGTTCATCGTCGGAGATGGGGAATCCACACAGAAGATTTTCAGCAGTACAACTGGGGCTGCCCACGCCGTCAATGTCCGCTGATGTCACCAACCCTATATAGGCGTGGGCGGCCCCACTCTCTCCTAAGTTCTTTCTCTCCGGAGATGTAGGGAGCAAGGTTGACGCTCTGGGGAACCGAAGACAGACCAAGGGACCCGGCTCTAAATAGAAACGATGCACTACGGCAGATAGCCAGGTCCTGAACTGGTACCGCAAGAAGGGGGACGGTGGGAGGGAAGAAAAAATTACTCACCTTAGTAATTATGTTTCTTCTAATGGAGTCTTGCTGTATTCTGACTATTGCAGTTAGCCCCAGCCTTTAAACAGCCCCGGAGAACAATGGGTTAACTTTCTGTGCAGGGCATAGAATGCTGAGCTCGAGCTCGGTTGATGTCTCTGTCTGGAGCCCTTTGAAATCCAACTGACAGATTCTTTCGAGCAAAAACTCACTAACTATCCTATGTGGAAATTGTAAAATTTTTACTAGCCAACTGGCACCAAAAAGTTTTGGATTCCCAAAGGAAGACTCAAGCCAGGAAATCCAAAACCCAAAAACCAATCCAAATAAGAATAATAATACAACAAACACCCAAACAAAAAGAAGAGGGTGTAAAAGGAGCACCCCTGAGGTGCAACACTGCACCTGCCCCACCCACTTCCCTAAAACAGGTTCTGAGAGGGAAGGCAGGGAGGGAGGTCAGAATACAGCAAGACTCCATTAGAAGAAACATAATTACTAAGGTGAGTAATTTTTTTCTTCAAACAACATGAAGTCTTGCTGTATTCTGACTATTGCAGACTACCAAGCAGTACCTCCATGGAGGAGGGACAGAACCTACTTTGGGAATAGGCTCTGAAGTACTGCTGTGCCAAACCGAACATCACTCCTTGCCTGGATATCCAGAGAGTAATGCTTGGTGAAGGTATGGACTGTTTTCCAGATGGCTGCTTGACAAATTTCTAAAAGAGGAATATCCCTGGCAGCAGCCAGGGAAGCAGCTGTACCTCTGGTGGAGGAGCCCTCAGGCCTGAGGGTGGAATCTTATGTAGTTTCTCATAGCAGAATTGTATACAAGGCACAATCCACCTGGCAACAGTTCTCTTGGTGGCAGGTTTGCCCTTTCCTACTTCTCCATAAGTGAGGAACAACTGGAGGGAATCAAACCTGTGACTCTTGGTACGCTCTATATAGTAGCTAAGGGCCCTTTTAACATCTAAACTGTGTAGCCTCCTCTCTCTCCTGAAGAAGAATGATCGGTGAAGAAAACAGGGAGAGAGACAGACTGATTCAAGTGGAAATCTGAAACCACTTTGGGCAAGAACCTTCTATTGGTTCTAAGGACCACTTTATTCCTATGAAAGGAGATAAAATCAGGTTCCACAGATAGGGCTTGCAGTTCACTGATACACCTGGCAGAAGTAATGGCTACTAAAAACACTGTTTTCCAAGTCAAGTACTTAGGCTCTGCTGAGGACATAGGTTCAAAGGGAGGTTGCAAAAGTTGAGCAATGCAAACATTTAAATCCCAGACAGTGGCAGGGTCTCTAAAGAGAGAATTGGTATGAAACAATCCTTTAAAAATTTTACAGAACACAGGATGAGATGATAGTGAGGAAGACTTCCCCACTGACAGAAAAGCAGAAACAGCTGACAAGTGCACCTTGAGAGTAGCTGGTCTGAGGCCTAAGCCATTCAGATGGACCATATAATCCAGAACTGTAGGAAATTCAGCAGTGTCTGGGGAAACATGTTTCTTGGAACACCAAACGCTGAATCTTTTCCATTTGGAGTTATAGGTTTTTCTAGTGGCGGGCTTTCAAGAGGCTTTGAGAATATCCAGAACTCCCTGAGACAGATGCAAATCTGCATACTCTAACTCTTCAAGAGCCATGCCTTGAGATTGAGAGACTGAAGATTGGGGTACCAAATCCTCCCCTGAGAGGAGGTTAACAGGTTGTAATTCCTGGGAAGAGACAGGGGAAGATGGACTGCTAGGGACAGCAACAGGGGGTACCAAGGCTGTCTGGCCCAGTCTGGAGCAATCAGAATCACTTTGCAAGGTTGTGACCTTATCTTGACTAAAACTTTGAACAGTAGAGGAAAGGGAGGGAAGGCATACAGAAATCTCCCTTCCCAGTTCAGAATCAGAGCATCCAGAGGGACTGAGCCCAAGACTGGGGGTCTGCAACAAAAGAGAGGAAGTTGGTGATTGTCTGGGGCTGCAAAGAGATCTATCTCTGGAGTGCCCTACCTGGAAAAAATCACCTTCAAGACCAGAGGGTTCAGGGACCATTCGTGATGGCCCTGTGAGATCCTGCTCAGTGCATCTGCTAGCACATTGTCCTTCCCTGGAAGGTGGACTGCTATCAGAGAGGTTTGCAGGGAATAAGCCAGGGACCACAACTTCATGGCTTCTGTGCACAAGGCCGTAGGCCGAGTGCCACCCTGCTTGTTGATGTACCACATGGTGGTGGTATTGTCTGTTCTGACTTGAACCACCTTGTTCTGCACTGACTGAGAGAAAGCTTGCAGGGCCAGAAAAACTACCCTGAGTTCTAGGAGATTGATATGGAGAAGGGATTCCTGAGGGGATCACATTCCCTGGGCAGTGAGGGCCCCCAGATGGGCTCCCCAGCCCAGAAGGGAAGCACCCGTGGTAAGGACCACTGAATGAGACTGAGTGGTAAATGGAACCCCTTGCCTTAAACATGATCCTGCCACCATTGAAGGGCTTGGATCAGGGTCCAAGTCACTGGAATCAGTTTGGTAAGGAAATCCTTCCTCTGGGACCAAAAGGCCCTCAGATGGAACTGAATGTCCCTCATCTGGAATCTTGCCCCTTGGACCACTGCTGTAGAAGCTGCCATGTGGCCCAAGAGCTGGAGGAAATGCCTTGCTGGTCGAGACACCTGAAGGCTGAAGGAAGAAGCCAGTTCTACAAGAACTCTTGCCCTTTCCAGGGGAAGAAAGGCTCTTGCTTTGACAGTATCCAGCTCTGCCCCTATAAAGGTAAGGAGCTGCACTGGCTTGAGAACTGACTTGGGAAGGTTGAGAAGAAATCCTAGAGAAGTGAGCACTTGCTGGGTCACTTGCAGGTCTGACCTGACTTGGTCTGGAGACTGGCCCACTATTAGCCAATCGTCCAGATATGGAAAAATGGAAATATTTTGCCTTCTTAGAAAGGCAACGATTACTGCCAGGCACTTTGTGAAAACTCTTGGGGCTGATGTTAGACCAAAGGGCATTGCTTTGAACTGATAGTGGCCTGAGGGCAACTCGAACCTGAGGTACTTTTTGTGAGAGCACCTGATGGGAATGTGAAAATAGGCATCTTTGAGGTCCAGGAAGGCTAGCCAGTCCCCTGGCCTTAGAGAGGGAAGAATTATTCCCAGAGTTACCATCTTGAACTTTGGTTTTGAAAGATGTTTATTCAGGTATCTTAGGTCTAGGATGGGTCACCACTCCCCTGTCTTTTTTGGGGTAAGGAAGTACCTGGAGTACAGACCTTTGCCCCAGTGTAGGTTAGGAACTCTCTCTCTATGGCTCTTAAGGCTAGAAGAGATGAAGCCTCTGCCTCTAGAGAAAGGGTTTCTGAGAGACCTGCAGGTGGAAAAGATCTGGCTCTCATCTTCCCTGGCTTACTACTTCAAGGACCCACTTGTCTGAGGTAATAGACATCCAGTCCTGGACAAAGTAAGCCAGCCTGACCCCTACTGGAATAGGAGAGTCCACCCGGGCAGACCCATCAGGGTGTCTGCTTGACAGGGGCCTTAGGCTGAGGAGTGGACGCAGCTCTGCTCATCTCCCTTCTGCCTCTCCCTCTGAAGAACGCCCCTCTGTGAAAAGTGAGACGAGGCATGTGCTTGGTAAAAAGGCCTATGAAAAGGCCTGCCCCTAGACTGCTGCCTTTGAGGAGTTGCCTGCCTTTCCTTGGCCTGAGCACTCCTGTAAGTGGTCCTGTACTCGTCCATTTTCTTCATGTAATTCTCTGTCTGCTCCCCAAACAGAGAATTACCCACTACAGGAAAATCCATGGCCTTAGCCTGGGTATCCTGTGAGAGGCTAGTATATCTGAGCCAAGCCATTCTCCGAAGAGCCACAGATGTAGCCATGACACTTGATGACACATCACTGGAGTCCACAGCAGCATGAAACTGTACTTTTGATGCCTCAATCCCATCTGCAGCCACCTCCTACAGCTCCTTGGCTAGCTGGGGAGGCCTGTTTAGCCAGTGCCAGTACAGTGTCCCACCTGGACTTCTGATACCTGGCTGTATAGGCCATATAATTCGCCTGCCTGAGTCCCAAGGAAGATGCCATGTACTGTTTTTTTGTCATGGCATCAATCTTCCTGGAGTCTTTGTCTGGGGGGGTGTGTGAAGCCAAGGGAATGTTTGCCTTGTCACAGGCAGCAGCCTGCACTACCCCAACATGGCTGCACTGCTGGTATAAAAATTCCGTATCTGAGCCTGATAGTGTGTACCTCTTGTCCATCCTTCAGTCTACAGGAGGTACAGAATTGGGAGACTTCAGGATTTTTTGTTTCTGTTTCCCAAGGATTTGTGAAAGGGAATAGACAGTCTCCTGGACTCTGGAATGTCCATCATTTCCACATCATCAGGCTCCTCTTGATCCTCCATTGCCTCCTCCATAGGAAGCTGGAGGGTTTCAGCCACTTTCCTGTAAAACAGAAAATGGGAAGGGGATTCAGAAAGCCTAGGAGGGCAAACACCAGAAGGTCTGTCTGGGGAGATGTCCGGTTCCACAGGCACATCCAGATTTTCACCATCATCTCCATCATCTTCAAACTCACCCTCCTCCTCAAACTCCGGTTCATAAAAATCTTCAGGGGTATAATCTTGAACCGGGGGAACCGACCGAACCGAACCCCTGCCAAAAGGTAGCGGATCGGTTGGAACTAATGCGATTCCACAATCCGAATGCTCTGGCTATCTCTCGGGCGTCAGAACATGAACCTCTGATCCGAACCGTCGATTTTCTTGCATTTTTTGCAGGAACCGACCCTCAGGATCGGCTCTCCTCTTGCCCAAAGAAGTATCGCCCTGGTCAGAGGGCACTCCTTCTGGTTCGGTCGGAACCGAACCGGGCTGGCCATCTGGGTCAGCGGACTTCTCGGCCTCCTTTTCCCTCAGTCTACCTAATCTCTTTTCAAGGGTAGATTTAGGAACATTTTTACAAATTTGGCAGTCTGTATCAAGGTGTTCAAACCCCAGACAATAAACACAGGTGGTGTAGGGATCAGCCTTAGCAACGACCTCCCCACACTCACTGCAATGTTGAAACCCAGTGGGCCCGTTTTTTTTCTTGGGTTTCTCAGACATGGCCAACCTAACCAAACTTACCTTTCTATGGCAACCGCCAGCAAAACTCCCTTATCAGTTCTAACCGTCTCACAGGTATTATAAAAAACATTCAAAACCGTTTTTTTAGAACTCAGCAGGACCCATTAACAACACTCTAAAGTAAAGCACAAGGATTCATTATGAAGTGATCGGTTCAGACGAACCGATCTAACACTTTACAATTTCCACACAGAAAATCAGAACAAAACCTTTCTATTACTCATGGTACCACAGACAGAGACTGAACCGACTGTGTGGAAATAAATTCGGTTTAAAACCGACAATTTAACTGAGATTTTAACAGACTTTCGAACTGAGCTGAAGGAGAAATCTCCGGAGCGACTGTTCAGTGAGGCGGAGTAAAGAATCTGACGGTTGGATTTCAAAGGGCTCCAGACAGAGACATCAGCCGAGCTCGAGCTCAGCATTCTATGCTCTGCATAGAAAGTTAACCCTTTGTTCTCCAAGGCAGTTTAAAGGCTGGGGCTAACTGCAATAGTCAGAATACAGCAAGACTTCATGTTGTTTGAAATCAGACCTGATGACTGAGATTCCCTCGAAGATCTACTGTTACGGTAAGTTCTTACGTAACTGTTCTATCTTCTTCTGAGGTATCTCAGTCATCAGGTTACACCATAGAAATGAGTACCAAGCAGTGACAAGTGCAAAAACAGACAGTCTGGGAGGCTGAAACTCCATGAATGACAGAAGTCCTTGTAGCACAGCCCTGCCAAATCCTGCATGGGCTCTTGAAGCAATGTCCAGACTGTAATGCTTGGTAAAAGTGTGGACTGTACTCCAGGTGGCAGCAGTGCAAATATCAGCAGCTGAGATCCCTTTGAAACAAGCCACAGATGTAGCCATACCTCTAGTGGAATGAGCTTTGACAGCACCAGGCAATACTTTGCTGTACTTCTAGCAGAACACAATGTAATTTGCCAACCACATGGATAAACCTTGCTTAGAAACAGAAGCACCCTCTCTACCCGGGGTGAAAGAAACAAACAGCTGCTTGGACTTTCTGGACTCCTTAGTCCGAAGCAGATAATATTTTAAAGTTCTCTGCACATCTAGTGTATGGAGCAGTGCTTCCCCTGGATTGGCACGCTCAGGAAAATAAACCGAAAGGTGGATAGACTGGTTGAGTGTAAACCCTTAAACCACCCAAGGCAAAAATTTAGGATTTGTGCTCAAAAATACCGTGTCTTTGTGAAAAATCAAATAAGGCTCCTTGCACCAGAGGGCCTGAAGCTCTGAAATTCTTCAAGCAGAACTAATTGCAACTAAAAACAATGCTTTCGAAGAGAAAGAGAGCACAAATCGCAAGTCGTGATTGGCTCAAAAGGAGACAGGGTCAACTTTTCCAAAATAAAATTCAAGTCCTAAGCTGGGACAGGAGAACTGATTGAGGGTTTCAGATGCAGAATGCCCCTAAGGAAGGTATGGGAAACATCCAGCTGAGCAATCATGTGGTCACCCACGGGCTCATGAAAGGCAGAAATAGCTGAAAAGTGGACCTTGAGCGAGGAATACTGGAGGCCTGAATCAGATAAAGAAATCAGGTAGTCCAGGATATGCTTCACAGGACAGAGGAATGGGTCTAGGGAATGCTAGGCAGCCCAGATGGCAAACCGCTTCCACTTCATGGCATAAGTAGCACGGGTGGAAGGCTTGCAGGCGGTCACCAGGACGTCCGACACCCTGTTAGAGACCCTGAACCTGGTTATGGCTACGTCCCCAGGAGCCCTGCATGCAGATGGAGGTACCGGAGGTTGGGATGGACCAGGGTCCCCCGGTCCTGGGTCAGTAGATTCCTGCAAAGGGGACCGGAGGTTCCTCCGCCAGCTGCTGAAGCAGAGGGAACCATATCTGTTGAGGCCAGAATGAAGCTACTAGAATCATGCTGCCCCCCTCCATTTGCAGCTTGATCAGCACCCTCTGAATTAGTGAAAACGGAGGGAATGCAAACTGAAATCTCCTGCTGCAGGAGAGGGACAATCCATCTTGCCAGAAAACTCCAGGCCCTGGATTTAGCGAGCAGAAATTGGGCAGTTTTGCATTGAGTGGGGATGCAAAAAGGTCCAACTCTGGATGACCCCATCTGTCAAACAGATCTTCTGCTACAGATGAGAGAAGCTCCCATTCGTGCATGCTGGACTGAGTCCTGTTGAGGTTGTCTGCCAAGGTGTATAGGATGCCTGGCATGTGGACTGCTGAGAGTGTCAGATTGTGCTCCAGTGCCCAATATCACACTCTCATGGCCTCCCTGCAAAGGGAGTACGAGTGAGTCCCACCCTGCTTGTTGATGTAGTAGACGTCGCTCAGGTTGTCCGACTGCACCAGCAGCTGACCAGGAACCAGATGCTCCTGAAAAGCCTGCAAGGCATAGAGTACCGCTCTCATCTCCACAACATTGATATGCAGGGCGGCTTCTCACTGAGACCAGGAGCCTTGGGTTTGAAGAAGACCCAGGCGTGCTCCCCAACCTAGCCCTGAAGCATCAGTGGTTAGAATCTGATGCAAGGAGATCTGAAAGGGAATCCCTTGGAGAAGGTTTGAGGGGTCCATCCACCACTGCAATACCCTGAGAAATGGGGAGGAGACCAGGACTTGATGGTCTAACCCATCTGTACGCTGGTCCCATTGCACTCTGAGGGTCCAATGAAGGATGCTTATGTGAAGCCTGGCCAGTGAAATGGTGGGAGTGGCTGTAGCCATTAGCCTCAATAGCCTAAGGTACAGTTTGGCAGGAATGTACTAACTCTGGGCAACTTCTTGAGCCTGGGCCATAAGGCATTCCGCCCTGTTTTGGGGTAAGAAGGCCTTCCCCTGCTTGGAGTTCAGAACCACCCCGATGTACTGCAGTCTTTGGGACAGAACTAGTATCAACTTGGGCACACTGACTGTTAAGCCCAGAGAGTGGAAGAGCTGTAGAGTGCGCTCCAGAATCAGCAAGAGCTGTTCCCTGGACGGGGCCTTGAGAAGCCAATCATCCAGGTAAGGGAAGACATACAGTCTCTCTCTTACAAGAGCTGCTGCTAGCACTGCTAAGCATTTGGTAAAGACACGCGACGCAGAGGATAAGCCATAGGGCAGCACTCTGAACTGGTAATGCTCGCCCTGAAAGGCAAAGCAGAGAAACCTCCAGTGAGGGGGAAAGACTGAAATGTGCAAGTAGGCATCCTGCATGTCCAGTGAACAGTGCTAGTCCCCGGTCTTGAGAAGGGGCATGAGACCTGGCAAAGTCACCATCCGGAACTTTTTGTACTGGACAAAGAAATTGAGGTCCTTCAGATCTAAAATGGGTCTTAGATCTCTGGTCTTTTGGGGGGCCAGGAAGAAACTGGAATAAAACCCCTGGTTTCTCTGCTGCTTTGGCACCAATTTGATTGCCTGCTTGCACAGAAGAGACTGTACTTCCTCACGGAGAACAGACAAGTGAGCTGGGGGTAGTTGGAGAGTGGGGGAGGGGCATCTGGAGGCAGTTGGATGAGCTTCAGGGTATGACTTGTCTCTATGATCTGCAGGATCCATGCATCGGAAGTTATGGTTCTCCACTGATTCAAATGGAGGGAGAACTGACCTCCAACCACCACCTCCTGGGTCTGGGCCATAGGAGAGGGGGTCTGGTAAGGAGTCAAGCTGAGGAGGGACCAGCTGATTAGGCTTGCCTGTCATTTCTGAGATAGTCTGCCGCTGCTCCAGCATTGGACGGGGGGGGGGGGCATGGAGGCCTGGGCTCTGTGCTTACCCTGGGTATGGGGGCCCAAGCCTGGCCTATTGTCCTGTCTACAAAAAGTAGGCTGCCCTCTACCATGGGACTGAGTGTGGTAGAGAGAATGCACAGACTTGATGGCTGTGCCAGAGGTTTGCAGATCACTGATGAGGTCCTGGACATTAGGGCCAAACTGCTTGGTACCACTGAAAGGGGCATTAAGCACATTTTGCACATTGGCTGCAAATCCAGAGACCCTGAGCCATGAGTGCCTATGAAGGCATATGCCCGTGGCAGTTGCCCTGGCCACGGTGTTGGCCAAGTCATACAGGGCCCTGAGGAGACGTTTACTGACATCCTCCGCAGTTTGCACACATTGGAGCAATTCCTGCTTCTGGAAACCATCTGGAAGGGCTTGAGCAGCAGCTTTGGTCTTTCTCCAGTTGGCGTTCTGGAATTTAACCATGTGTGACAGATAGTTTACAACCCTGAGGCCCAAAGTAGAGGAGGCGTAAACTCTTTTACCCCATAGGTTAATGCTGTGGGATTCCTTATCTGGGGGAAAGGGAACTAAGGTGCTTAGGCACCTTAGATCTGTCATGGGCTGCCTTGATGACCACAGAGTCTGTTTTGGCCTGGGCAGCAAAATAAGGAAGGCCCTGAAGGGCACTGTAAAGCTTGTCTGCCCTGCGTGGCATAGCTGGCACCATGTGTGGTCTGTGCCATGCTGCTGTGGTAGCATTCTTTAGGGCTGGCAGCATAGGAGTGATAATCTTAGAGGGGAAATTCAACTAAAGCAGTACTAGAGGGGTGGAGAAGAGGAACTAAGAAGGGAAACACACAGAAACAGATGTGGAGGTACAGGTGGTTTGCATATAATACACAATTTACACCGGCAGGACAGGATGATTGGTACAAAAGGCAAGTACAAAGAGCAATGGTTTCCCCAGGGCAGTTATTTACAGGGTCTACCATGATGTCCTTTGAAGCTGCTAAACAAAAATTTAAATGGGAAGAAAAGGACCAAATACGGTATTATCAAATTAGGAACTATATACAAGATATGAGAAGGAAGCTGAGAAAAGAAGGATTGGAGATGGGTGAAGATGCAGTATTCCACAAAATCTGGACTTCGCCAAATGGGGAAAGGGCTATCTCCATTCTTTATACAAATTACATACCAGATACTCAATTTACATCAACATACATAAAGGAAAAATGGGAAAGAGTCTTGGGGGTGCCACTAACTGACAAACAATGGGAAACAGTCTGGGTAAACACATGACGTATAACGACTTCTCCAGTGTGGAGAGAATTTGGCTGTAAAATTCAAACAAGATACTTTATGGTCCTAGCACAGGCTGTACATGGGCTGGGAGGTGGGTCTAGCAGGGTGTTGGCGGGGATGTGGGGAAGCCAAAGCCTCACAGGCCCATGTTTTCTGGTTGTGTCCAGAGATACAAGAGTATTGGAGACAGGTGGGTGGACACATATCAAAGGTGTTTATGACACCTACACTGCCCGATCCAGAACACTCAGTATTGGGAATACACCCTGTAGGCATGAAAGGGAAGAATGAAAGACAACTTTGGGGCATTTTAGTTGTAGCTGCCCTTAAAGCGGTAACAAGGAGATGGCTGAGACCTGAACCACCGACAACAGGAGAGTGGAGAGAGATAGTGGAGGAAATTCAGAGACTGGAGAGAATCACAATGGGACTTAGAAAACAAACACCCAAATTCCAAAACCAGTGGACAAGGTGGCTGCTATGTATATAATAACAACAACAACCATGAAATGGCACAGCAGAGATTACATGATTACAAACACACACACAAAAAAATGAACTCACAAACATCTGGCTCAGAATAGAGTGCCACCAACTGAACTACACTGGCACTGTACTACCAGAGCCCTACGTTACATCAGTACCTGAATTATTTACACAAATTAAGTCTCTGATATAAATATACATATATTAAATAAAGGATATAAACTTAGTGGGCATGCAAGAGCCCCCCATAATGGTTTGTCTAAATTCTGAATGTCTTTTGGGACAGACTAATACATTTATTTATTTACGTATGTATGTATGCATTTATTTATGTAGGTATTTGTATTTCAAAAATGTTACCAGGAAAGGTATACTGAGCTGGTAACAGCTCGTTTCCAGATGCGTCCAAGGGGTGAAACAGACAAACACAATACGGTGCAGTAGGGCAAACAAAATAAGGTGCAAAAGTACAAAACATTACAGATGTGCAAGCCAATATTCTGTACAGGTAAGGTACAGAACAACAGGGTGCTTAACGGTAGGTAAAACTGATCTTCAACTGGAGTGGACACCCAGTACAAAAGGCCTGAGGGAACTGTGGGCAGGGGGTGGCCATTAAGTTAGAGTGCATGGAGAATTGCAGGAGGTAGTCATAAAGCTAATAGCACCAAAAAATAGCATAACGAACATTTTAATAATTTAGCAATAGTCCCTTACTGCTTTTTATTTCTGAAGTGTTTTTCTCTTTCTATGTTCTCATTAGATGGTTTTCTACCTAATGGTATTGGGTGTGATGTGAAAAGCAGTGCCCCCCGCCATTCCACTCTTGTCACCACTCACAGGGGCCCCATCAGTTACACCCCGCCTTATCCCACCCTGCTGTGACCTCTCTACCGGAAATCCTGTTTCCTCTCACCTACTGGACATCTTACCTGGCACCCCTCGGTCACTGCCCCCCGAAGTGGGGTCACTTACAGCGCCACAGCGAACATCCCTCACATATAGTGCTCAGGCAGACGGAGGTGGAGAGTGGAGGCAATCAGGTCCTGGAGACGCGGTCCAGCGTGGGTGTGGTGGCAGTGGTGATGTCTTTCTCCCCCCTGTGTATGGGGTGTTTCCTTGTTTTTCTTCATCCCTCAGAAGCGCAGATGTGCAATGACGTCCAGTACGGGCACGAGTGTGCTCCCACACTCCTCCCATGGATGTCCGTCGCTGCCTCCCCGGTCCTGCGTGTCTGGCCTGGGTTGCTCACCACACCTCCGCATGGTGCGTCGCTTACTGCTGGGGATCACGACCCACCCCTCCCCGAGAGAGGAGAGCTGTCTATCGGATGCTCAATCTTCGCTCCCCCGGCCAGCTCACGGCAAACTGAGCTCGCTCTCGGCCCCGGGTCGCCAGCATGGCGCGAGGTGTGGCGTCCAGTGCCTCAACCCTCAGCGCCACCAGGCCGGCTGTGAAAAGCAGTGCTTTACCTGGAAGCAAACATATCTAGTTCTATTACTCCCACTACATCATCCAAGGAACACAAGGGCAAACTAGATGGACCCTTGGTCACCTTCTGCCATCTTTGTCCTAAATTTCTATGTTTTTATCATGGTCATGCCAAACAAATCTGATAGACTTCTTTGACTGGATGACCAAGGTGTTAGATCAGGGAGGTGCGGTAGATGTAGCTTACTTGGATTTCAGCAAGGTTTTCAACTACACGAGACTGGTGAGCAAGCTGGGTAACTTGGGGGTAGATAATGAGGTGGTAACCTGGATAAGAAACTGGTTGGCAGATAGGACACAGAGTATTGTGACAGCAGTCTTCTACTGCTTTCTGATTGGCTAATGCCCAGCCATCATTAGAACAGGCACCACCTCCGGGGAAGCTGAACCCCACTGGCAATACTGCTATAGTCAAGCATACTGAGGGATTCCTGGGGTGAGAACCTTAAAATACCTTACTTGGGTTAATAAGGTACAGCAGGAGAGTATTTTTTAGAGGAAAAGGTACTGTACAACAAGGGAGCATAATATTAGGCTGGAAGGGGATAAATTCAGGAGGGATGTTAGCAAGCACTTTTTCACAGAAAAGGTGGTGGATACCTGGAATAGCCTTCCAGAGGAGGTAGTGGGGGCGAAAACAGTTAATGGATTCAAAAATGCCCGTGATAGGCACAAGGGAATCATGGGGGTAAGGTAGAGGGTATAACAACATTAACAATAATGGATGGGGAGGTGGCTATAATAAGATCAGTTAGACATTTCCCAACGGTGGATGCCATAGACCCCTGAGAGCTAAGCTCTAGGGTTTGTACAGGCTTCCCACACTGAGGGGGTGTCTAAGATTTTAATTTCACACACCCTCCCTAGCTTTTATTTTATATAATTGCTGGGGAACATTTTTTTGCCTCAGCAGTTATATAAAATACATTTAAATTAACTTACTGCCGATTCCAACTGATGGCAAACTGCAGCGTGCTGTGTACTGAAGAGGCCCGGAAGAGCGCTTTTTGCACATGCTCACACATGTTATAACCGGTGGGTTATAACGGAAAATTATAACCCCCTTCCCCTATGGGAAAAAGTGTTCCCCAGTTATTATAATACTAATAATAATAATAAAAACACAATTGGGCAGACTGGGTGGGCCCAGTGACCCTTATCTGCCATCAGTATGTATGTATGTATGTACATACATATGTATCAGAATTAAAGGGGTCACTAAGGGGAATAAGACTTTCTTCAGATACATAAGTGAGAAAAGTGAGAAGAGGAAAGCAAGGGAGGAGTACAGAGGATTAGAAGAGCTGGGGGGAAGAGACTGACCAGAAGAGAACCATGAAAAGCAGACATCCTAAGCAGGTACTTCTGCTCAGTTTTCACAGGCCGGGGGTGGACCACTAGGGAACAGCAGGAATGGTGGGTGGGGGGTGGACACGTGTCTATTTTTAGAGGACAGAGTCTAGAAGGGACTTGCAGCTCTGCAGGTGGATGAAGTTATAGGACCAGACAAGATACACCCATGGATTATGAAAGAACTCGGGGAGGTGCTAGCTGTCCTACACAATAGCTCACTGGAAACAGGCACGGTTCAGAAGGACTGGAGAAGAGCTGATGTGGTCCCTCTACATAAAAGCCGCAGCAGGGAGAAGGCTAGCAACTACAGGTCAGCTAGTCTTACTTCAGTGATAGGAAAACTAATGGAAACCTCGCTAAAGGAAAGACTGGTACAGTATTTTGAATCCAGTGGGATGCAAGACCACGGACAGCATGGAATAATGGGGGGAGGGGAGAGGTCATGCCAAATTAATCTCATGAGATTTGACTGGGTGATCAGGAAAATAGACTAAGGAAGGACAGCTGACGTGGCCTATCTGAATTTCAGCAAGGCCTTCGACAGTCTTGACACTGTCACACAGGAAGCCAAAAAAAGACACTAAGCAGCCTAGGGATGGTATCTACAGTGGTGAACTGGGTTGGAAACTGGAGCGTGACTAGCGGAGTGCCACATGGCTTAGTACTGGGACCACTCCTCGTCAATGTCTTCATAAGTGACATTACTAAGGAACTGGAAGGGAAGGAAGGCCTTTTTGTAGATGACACAAAAATCTGCACTAGGGTGGACACTTAGGAGGAGGACAGAGGAATCTTGGGAAACTCAAGGAATGGTCAACCTAGGTGCTGAGTACAGTATGGGGGGGAGAGGTATTAACAGTCACTAAACAGCAAAGGGACCTTGGGGTTATCATACTGCAACCTCGGAGTGGCAGGGCAGTGTGACAAAGCAGTGGGTAGGGCTAGTGGGATGCTGGAGTGCATAGGGAGGGATATCTCCAGCAGCAGGAGGGAGGTGGTGTTATTACTGTATCACTCACTGGTGTGACCCCATCTAGAGTACTGTGTCCACTTCTGGAGGCTGCACCTCAGAAAGGACATAGATAAAGTGGAGGCAATTCACAGGAGGGCAACTAAAATAGTGCAGGGAATGCGCAAGAAGCTCTACGGGGAGACAGTAAAGGATCTCGAAATGTACACCTTGGAAGAGAGGAGAGCAAAAAGGGACATGATACAGACCTACAAGCACCTCACGGGTGAATAGGGTAAAGGAGGGGAGTCTCTTTCAAAGGAGAAGGAGAACCAGAATAAGGGGGCATGCCATAAAGCTGGAGGAGGGGAGGGAGTTTAAGAAGGATGTGAGGAAATATTTCTTCCCTGAAAGGGTTGTAGATGCCTGGAACAGACTGCCATCAGAAGTGGTGGAGGTGAAGAGACTGGGGGCTTAAAGACTGCATGGGATAGACACAGGGTGTATTAGAAAACAGGCAGGGAGGAGGGAGGGTCAGAGACCAGTTAGGGTCTGCGGAGACAGATTAGGCAGGGACCATCTGGGCAGACTGAGTGGGACAAGTGGTCCTTTTCTGCCGAAAAATTCTGTATTTTTGTGTTTCATTACAACCCCTGTTTCCTGATTGGTAATGTGCCACAAGTTACCAATCAAGTAGCAGGAAACTGGCTTGTCTTGGATACTAGAGCATACGGGGTCACAATACCGATGATGCATAGGGAAGAAGCAGAACTGACTATGCCAGCATCCCAGTACAGTGTTGTTCCAAACTTCCACACATTACACATAGTAAAAATAATCCTAATAAAAATCTCCTAATTAGTGAAACAGAAAAGAAAAAAATACTTCAGATATAAGAAGTAATAGCTTACTACTTCTGAAATTTACTAATAATCCAGGTAGTACACTAGCTCTTTAGGGAGAAGGGGAAGAGGCAGAATGGACGGACAAGGAAAGGGAGGACCAGAGCTTTGGGAGCGATATGAGATTTCCTTGGGGAGGAAAAGGAATGGAAACACTGTTATGGAGTGGGTAGGAGGTAATGGGGGGACAGAAGAGTGGAAGCCAGGCCAGAAGTTGGATATGAAGGCAGCACAGTGGACGAGGCATCTAGCATCAAGGGAGGAAAGAGGTAAAGGCCGCAGTGGGGGGGGGGGTAAGAATATTGAAGGACGGGGCTCTTACATATTGAATTAGCTATCCTGTTTTATAAAATGGTGGCCAGCAAAGGAGGCATCTGACTGACACTCTGAATTAGAGTTATGCTAACCGCAGGACAACCTAAATGTATGGTGGGTACATAGCAGAATGTCAAACAGCTGCTGTTTTAACATGTCACTCATTTTCAGAAAATTTTAAATAATTTTTGTTTAGTGATAATGACAAAGCACTCCAGAGGTTAGGTAACTTCTGTCAATCAACTTCCTGACTGAAGAGGGTGATTACCTCATGGTAACCCAACTCTTAGTCATGTCTTAAAGAGCCCTCGTCGTGCTCCCTTCTGGTGCCTCTCCCAAAGCCCCTGGAGCTGGCTAACCTTAACCCGAGTGCAGCAGTAAACTTTAAAAAGATGGTGACATGTTCTGGAAAACTTTAACAAAACGTAGTATTTAGGCACTGTCCAGCTTATATTTCCCATTAATTCTGTATTCCCCCTCCCCATTAATTAGTAGTGAGATCATTTACATGAAAACAGGATCTTTGCTCCTGAAGAGTTCATCTATTCCTGCTGCTTTCTCCCTAACTGAAGTCATAAAGCACTGCTTGTGACCTTGCAGTTACTCCCATGGCAACAGACTGTGATGTCACAACAGAGGATTATGACATGACGTAGGGAGTAATCTATAGAGGCAGATGAACTCTATGGGACAACAATCATATATTCATACACATTTCTTTAGTAATAAATTGTGGGGAGGAGAAATATATAAAATATAAATGGAATGCAAGCAGAATTGTACCTAATTATTATGTTTTTTAAAGTTTTCTTTGAGGTGTCAGTAGCTCTTTAAACAATGTATTTGGCAGGCATATAGGACAGTAAGCTGTCCTGAAATTGGCTCCGAGTAGCCAACTGCCCAATTTCTTCCCCATCCTGGAGTAAGTGAACTCTCCCCCCAAGACATTTGTGACCAAATAGTTTGGAGACTGCAGGGGTGTCCTTCGTACAATTCAACTGAGACATTCTTTCAATAACTCTTTTTTTTGCATTTTAGAGATCTGGTTGCAACAAATTAAAACTACTGCTGAGTTAACAGGGTTCCTGTTAATTGAATGGCGTTTCTGACTCGACACAAACACAACTCAAAAATATTACTTGAAAAAACAACCCACTTAAGTTGTGGGGAGCATGCCCCCATGCTCCCTGAACTATTACGTCACAAAACATCTGCGTATGGTGTTCACACCAAGACAGGGAAGGGATCAGATGTACGGCTACTTCGAGCCAATTCATGGTCCATTCCCCTCCTAAATGCCCACAAAACATTTTTTTCAGTTGACTATGCCAGTTCTAAGGGGCTTTGGGAAAGGCACTGAAATTAATGCTCTTTAATGCTACATTTTTAACAGTATTTTACACATTATTTTGACTGGGCTTCTACTCTGCCTGTTTACAGACCACACAAGGCTGCTGCACTACCAGAAAAAGCTTTGGAAAGCCACATTTTTGGAACCCACACTTTTTATTTTGAGCATAATGGACTCTCACATCCACTCTCCAGTCTAGAGTTCACACTGCCTTCATGCACTTGTGGAACCAATAACCCAGCTGCAGCTTCTAGATAGAACACTACCTTTTACGCCTGCACATCTGCTAACATGCCAGAAAAGCACTTTTTCACTTCCACCAAATCCTACCAAATGTTGTGGTCAGGTTCACTTCTAAATCAGCTTCACACAGCTTAAGAACTAAAACTTACCTTTTTTTGGAATTCTGTGTTCGTTTCCATCAGCTTCTTCTCATGTTCTGTGAACTAATAAGAAGCAACAACTGAACTCTTTCCAAGAAAAAACAATAAAAAAATAGACAAAAATGAAAAAAAATGTTATGTATTACCATGTCAGTTACTCTGCTCCTCTCCAAATTGATATCTAGTTTTGTGTCTGCTCTGATTTTCTTGGTTTCGTCCTTTAAACATAAAATATATGTTTCAATGATACGTGATAACTATATTTTATAAAAAAACATGTTATGTTTCAAAAGAATTAAAGATAACTAACTTACCATTAAGTGCTGTTTAACCTGTTCCAATTCAATTTTCATTTTCTGGGAACAAAAGTAAAAGTATAAGTATGATTAAATTACTGGAGTTGGAATACTTCACAGCCAAGTAAGACCCCTCCACATGAAACACTGCTGAATTCATTTGCTTTTCAATTGATCATGTCATATTAGGCTTTCAGCAAAACACAGTAAAGCAGAAGTATAAATTACTACAGAAAAATCTTACAAATTTGTAACAAAGTCTTAAATGTTTTCAGATTTCACAAACTTGCAGGATCCCCACTCCATCAGTATTAATTAGGTTGCATTGAGATGCTTGTTTAAGGAAGTTTCTGATATAGATAGCTACTCACGTGGTGTAGTAGCTCCCCTCCATGGTAGTCATTTTTAATCAGGTTAGAAATACTGGTTGCAGCCAATAATCCAGATATTTTACTCGTAAAATTAGTTTTAGCATCGGCTGCCCAATGCATTTTCAGAGCCCCAGTCCAGCCGCCACACCCCCGCGTTGAAGCACATAATGACGTGTGGCCAGGGAGAGCACGGGGGTGCGCCCCATTGAAATGAATGGGGTTAGAGTTTTCATTCATTTTTAACATCAAGAATGGCCAGTAACAAATTAATAAAAGGCACCGCTTGGCTAACAAGGCGGCTGAACTGGGGCTCTGAAAATACATCGGGCAGCTGATGCTAAAACTAATTTATGAGTAAAGTATTTGGATTATTGGCTGCACGCAATATTTCTAACCTGGCTAGAACGACTGTGGCGGAGGGCAGCTACCACACCATGTGAGTGGTAGCTGCCGTAGCGTAAGTCAGAAACTCACTTTAATCAATACCAGATGTGGTCAACAAGCACAAACTGGAAGCAGTTGCATTGTATTCATAGACCTAAACCTGAACTGGGCTACAAACAGCACTGAGCACACCAACGCCCTCATAGGGTTCAACAGCACAGAGGTCACCTCTGAGGCAAGCTACTGGAATGACAGAACAGGTGAACAAACCCTGCCAGACTGGAGCCTAGTTAACAGGCCTAACTGGATTGTAACTACATGAGTCCTGTCAGACAGCATAAGGACACATGCACCCATATATTGTGTGCTGAAAATCTGCCATAAGAAAGCACCTTTAAAGCTGATGTCCTCCTGCTCATATAACCATTTTGACCCAAGAAAGCTTGCAGCATGACCTTAACTACATCTGCTGGGAAGAACCTGAACCCAATTCCAGACATTGAACCAGCCTGGATCTTCTTCTGGTGAATTCTCAAAAATACATGATAAGCTTGCCCCAATCAGAACTACTTAAGGGCAGGGTTGTGCAAATCCTATTGCCCCCTGACTGGGGAAAGTAAATCTCCTTGAAGGACAAGTGAAAAAAGAGAGCTAATTTCACTGTAAAGAATAAAGAGCAGGTGCAAATTTAGCTAAAGTCATGGTTGTGCAAATCCTTAAAGTTTTGATTTGACAGCCCTGCTTAAGAGGCACCATCACAACTTGATCTCAAGTGAGTGCCTCGAATTGTGCAGCCTTATGGATACAGTCCGGGTCAAGTTCAGGGAATGGACAGTGTGGGGGCAGTCCACAGAAGGGCAACCAAGTTGGTGCAGGGGTTGCAAGAAGACTAAGCGATCTCACTAAGTACACTCTGGAGGACTGGAACTGTAAGAGGTGACATGGTCAAGACCTTCAAGTACCTCAAAAGGGCGAACAGGGTACAGGAAGGCACCTCTTCCATAGGAGGACAAGCTCCAGGACTAGGGGACATGCAATGAAAATGGAAGGGGAAATTTCAGAAAGTATGTGAGGAAATACTTCTTCACAGAAAGGGAGGCAGAAGCACGGAACAGACAGCCACTCGAGGTTGTGGAGGCCACAACGGTGGAAGACTTCAAGCATGCATGGGATAGGCACAGAGGTATATTAGTACAGAAACAGAGCGGGTCTCCATAGACCAGTTAGCGTCTGTGACAGTGCAACATGCAGGGAATCCTTAGGCTGACTAGATGGGCCTAGCAGTCCTTTTCTGCCACCAAATTCTGTTTCTAAATTCAGAAACTCCTGACAATTGACATACTTCAGGCACTTCAGAAACCACTGCAATTAGCAATAAGAACTACTGAAGTCTGCTACTGTCTTGAATACCGGGATGCTCTAGTCACAATCCCAGGCATTTCTGGTAAAGCAACAGGGAGCTACTCAATCAGAAGTATAATGATCCCAACACGCAAATACCCTCCTCAAAGGGCCAGCCACTAGTCAAACCCAGCAAAACTTGCACTGCATAAATTCATCCTGGCCCACTGTAGCCTACACGCACAGGTTGTTCCTGCACCCTATTAAGCCCTAGGAGGCGCAGCTGAGGCCTCTATGCTTTATGCCATGTGGAAGTAATCAACACACTCAGTCATGAAGACCTCCAAATGAGTACTTAACCAAACCAGAGCTTAAGCTACTCTGATTAGCTGCCCCCACAAATGTCTCCATCCATCACAGTCATCTGTATCTTGTACCTTTCCACAGTTAACCTGTTGGCAATCTGGAAGTTCAGTATGCCCAAGAAATAATAATAATAATAAAATTTATTTCTCACAGCACCTTTCAGCCATCAAGGTGTTTTACAGAAAGATAAAAGATCATGATAAAACTATGACAAACAATGAAACAGTCAGAGGATCAGAATTCACCGGTGCCCCTGAAAGCATAGCACCATAAATAAGTTTTCAGCATCTGTTTAAACCCCCCCCCACAGTCGTGCACTCCCGAAGCTGACGGAGTAGAGAATTCCAGAGGATCAGGGCTGCGTGCATAAATGCACAGGCCCCAGAAGATTTCAAAGACACCCTCGGAATCCCTAGCAACCCCTCGTCAGCCGATTGCAACTGTCACACCAGGCGGTAAGGCACAAGGAGCTCTTTCAAGTAGTCAGGGCACAGTCCATGTAGGGCTTTATAAGTCAATAAACCGACTTTTAAAGGTGATCCAATACCTAATTGAGCAGTGCATCACGCAGCACAGGTATAATATGTGAGGAGCGGGAAATTCTCATCAATAATCGTGCTGCTGCATTCTGCACGAGCTACAGGCAGTGGATATTTATTTATTTAGTTTTTGTTGACTGGGTAAGTGCACTAGACAAATCCTGCCTATTTTCAGGCACGATCCGGGGGAGGGGGAAACAGATGAATGACAACTGACCTTGAACCAGATTAAGCTGTTGGTGGTATTTTTAGTGAATGAAGGAAATTTGGCCAGGACACCGGGGAAATCCCCTACTCTTTTCGATAAGTGCCATGGGATCTTTAACATCCACCTGAACTACCACCAATCCAGGCAGATGGGACCTCGGTTTAATGTCTCATCCGAAAGACAGCACCCCTCTCATGCTGCACTACAGTGACAGTACTGGAATATTAACCCAAGTGCCAGATGTGGGAACTGAACCCACAGCCCTCTGATCTCCCGGCATCAGAGGTAAGTGTGCTACCTACTAAGCCACTGACACTGTTATATATATGTGATATTAACCCCAGACAGCCCTAAGTACAGGGAATTACAATAATCTAGACGAGAGGTCACAAAAGCATGGACCAAAGCAGGCAGGTCTCCCGGACGGAACCAGGTGCTTAATCCTGAAGATATTCCTAAGATGGTAAAAGGAAGTCTTGACGACGGCCGACACCTGAGCTCGTAAAGTCAGCCTGCCATCAAGAATTATCCCCAGGTCTCACACCCATTCAGAGGTTGGGATCTGAGAGCCCCCAAGAAAAATTCCAGAGGGCTGAACACACGCAACCCTTCTATCCGGCGACTCGGGTCCACTACCATCACCTCCGTCTTTCCGGAGTTCAACTTCAGCTAGCTCAAATTCATCCAGTCCTGGATTTTAACAAGGTAGGAATTAAGTACAGAAACAGCTCTATCCTGGTTGGGGGCAAAAGACAGGTATAGCTGGGAAATCCCTTACATAAACATTGTAACAGACATGATATCAACAACTACTGTCTTGTTTAAGTCTTCCTAGTACTGCCCAAGATACACGAGTGTGAGGTTTGTCCACGCAGAAATGGCTGATCATCTGCATAACCAACAGCCTGTCCAAACTGGCTTGAGGGTCAGCATTCCACCTCAACAGCTCTGTTCAAGGACACCAGCAATATCCATGAAGACACAGAAAAAGCACCATATCACTGCTGCTATCTTCACCAACCTCATAAATGCCTTTGGCAAGGCTGATCACCAACTCTCCTTCAGCAAGCTAGCCCTGAACTCACCTACTGTTGCATGTATAGTAAATTAATAAGCAGGACAACTGCAAAAGGCAGCCTTAAATGCAGCTGACCTAGACCTCAGGCTACCAAAGTAGGGAGTATCACAGCAAACTATACTTGGCCCCCTGCATAAGGACCTCCTTGTGAATGAGCTTGCTCAACGGAGTCTTTCCTGCAGTAAACTTGAACTTGAACTGCAGTTTTCAACATCTGTCAACCATTCCTGTCAGTATACCCAAAGTCTGATACAGATATATGCCAACAGCACAATCCTCTACGAAAATGATTCCAACCATATTCATATGGAGCGGTCTCCAATCTGATTTTGACACCACTGAAGCCTGCCTCTGTGTCAAAAACGTTATTCTTAATGATAAACTACATTCTTTGGCACCAACCTTTAGCTATAGAACCAGAATGATCCCCTCAAAATTCACACTCTTAACAGCCTCCAACTAGAACAAATATCCCAATTTAATTATCTAGGAGCATAGCTGGATATGAATCTGTCCTACAACATGCACTAGTTCTATCACTCAACCCTGGACCCCAGACTAGGAGTTGTCTTCAGGACAAAAAGGATATCTGCACTCACATGTAAGGAAACAATTACTCCTACCATTCCTTGACGATGGGGACAATATATACCACATGGCTCCCAAAATAACCTAACATGCACTAGATGTGTTGTACAATAAACTCTGCAGATTGACCTTGGAGTATAACTCAAGGTTCTACCATGTCTGGTCTATGACCAACTCAACTGGCAGAACTTTATGGTTTACAGGTGAAGACGCAGGTTTACCATATGCCACAAATGTATCCCCAGCCCCATCTCCACCAACCTCAAATCTCTCAATACAGTAGCACATAACCCATACTTCTTGAGATCAACCAAAACACCTAGCAGCGTTGTACCCAGTATTAAGGACTGCAGCAGATAAGCCCCCTCCTATGCAGGACCAGCCAGCTGTGACAAACTACTGTACCTAAACCACTCAGACAGATCACTGAGCTGGCTTCCTTTAAGAGCCTTCTTCAAAAGCCCATCAAGGACCACTGTCACTGCCATGGAAACACTTCACATTGACCAACCTTTCTGCTGTCTTTTCCTTATCCTACCCTTTGTTTGCCCTGCGCACTACAGTCAACATTTCTCATTTATCAAAACAGAAACCGAGAAACACAGATTTTGTCAGCACAAAAGGACCTCTAGGCCTATCCAGTCTGCCCCTTGTTTCTGCTTAGTCCATTACCACTGACCCTAGCTGGTCACAGGCGTCATTCCCTCCCCACATTCAACCACCTAATATGCCCCTGTGCCTATCCCATGCACGCCTGAAGCTTCCGCAGTCTTTGCCCTGGCTACCTCCTCTGTCAGGTTGTTCCAGTCAGCTACCAATCTATCCGAGAAGTATTACTGTACATCTCTACTAAACTTTGCCTTTTACTTTATTGCATGCCCCCTTGTTCTAGTGCCTTCCCTTCCCTGAATAGACCCTCCACTTGCACCTTGTTCACTCCTGTAAGGTACTAGTATGTTCAATCAGGTCCCCTCTTGCTCTCCTCTTTTCCAGGGAGTAATGTTGAGTTCCTGCAGCCTTTCCTTGTATGGCTTCTCATACAACCCCCTCACCATTTTGGTAGCCCTCCTCTGTACTGCCTCCCACCTTTCAATGTCCTTGCAGAGGTACGGCCTCCAGAACTGGACACAGTACTCCAGGGGGGCCTCAACAGTGAGTGATACAACAGCAGCACCGCCTCCCTCCTCATGCTAGAAATCCCTCTTCCAATGCACTCCAGCATCCTGATAGCCTTTACCACTGATTTGTCACACTGCCCTGTCACCTTGAGGTCATCAGATATGACAACCCCTAGGTCTCCTTCTTGTTTTGTGACTGTAAGCTCCACTCCCCCCCCCCCAATCTTATAGATTGCCCGAGTGCCGCAGCCCTAAGTGCATAACTTCGCACTTTTTGGCACTGAAACCCAGCTATCACCCTCTAGATTATGCCTCTGTTTCCTCAGATCCCTTTGCATTCTCTCCACCCCTTCCGGATATCAAGTCTGTTGCAGATTTTTTTTTATTATCTGCAAAGAGACACACCTTCCCCTCAAGTTCCGCTGCAATGTCGCTTATGAAGACCTATCATATAGGTACAACACATCTTTCTATATAATAAAGCAAAATTAACTGATATGGAAAATGTTTTATGTCAAATTGATTGGGAGTCAACATTTAACAATAACTCCATTCAGTCCTACTGGGAATTCCTGAAAGGTACTTTAATATCTATCAGAGATACATATGCCTCATCAGAGCTTAAATACAACAAAAAAGGTAACTCGCCAAAATGGCTTGACAGATCCATTAAGAATCTTATTAAAATGAAAAGAGGTGGCAGGGAAAGTTAAGGAGAAAAGGATAGCATTCAGGAAATATAAGGAAACACAAGGAGCAGGACAGAGAACTTTATCAGTTAAAGCAGAAAGAGGCTGGTAAGGCAGTCAGAATAGCAAAGGCCCAAACCGAGGAAAGGATAGCCAACTCTGCTAAGAAGGGGGATAAGACCTTTTATAGGTATATTAGGGAGCGAAGAAAGACCAAAGGAGGGATACTGAGGCTTAATAAAGGGGAGGGAATGTGGATAGAGGGTGGCAGTGAAAAAGCAGGGATACTGAACGAATATTTCTGCTCAGTATTCACAAAGGAAGAGGAGGGGGAGGTACCTAAACCAAACAAGAGAAACACTCTGAAGACGGGGGTCGGTACCAGTCCTTTTACAGAAGAAAGGGCTCTGAAAGAACTAATAAAATTGAAGGTGGACAAAGCAATGGGGCCTGATGGGATTCACCCAAGAATTCTAAAAGAACTAAGGGTAGAACTAGTGACACCACTGAATACTCTCTTTAACAAATCATGGGAGGATGGGGTGGTACCTGAGGACTGGAGGAGGGTGGATGTGATTCCTCTTCACAAAAGTGGGAGCAGGACAGAGGCAGGAAACTACAGACCAGTTAGTATGAACTCAGTGGCAGGGGAAAATGATGGAATCACTTCTGAAGGAAAGAACTGTTGAGTACCTAGAGGTCAGTGGGGCACAGGACCCAAGGCAGCATGGATTCATGACGAATCTAATAGATTTCTTTGACTGGGTGACCAAAGTAGTAGACCAGGGAGGGGCTGTGGACATGGCCTACCTAGATTTTAGCAAGGCATTTGATACAGTCCCACACAAAAGATTAATACACAAGTTAGCCAGCTTTGGAGTGGGTCCCAACGTGGTAGCCTGGATAAAAAAATTGGCTAGACAACAGGATGCAAAGGGTAGTAGTAAATGGAGTCCACAGTGAAGAAAGGAGTGTTACTAGTGGGGTACCGCAGGGTTCAGTACTGGGACCGGTCCTTTTTAATGTCTTTATAAGTGACATTGCAGAGGAACTGGAAGGAAAAGTATGTCTCTTTGCAGATACAAAGATCTGCAACAGGGTTGATACACAAGATGGAGTGGAAAGGATGAGAAGGGACTTTGCAAGGTTGGAGGAATGCTCAAATGTATGGCAGCTCAAATTCAATGCAAAGAAGTGCAAGGTAATGCACCTGGGAAACAAAAACCCAGGGGAAGAGTACACAATGGGGGGTGAGATACTGACAACAGTAAAAATGGAAAGGGACCTGGGGGTAATTATATCAGATGACCTTAAGCTGGGCAAGCAATGTGAGAAGGCAGTAAGGAAGGCTGGGGGATATTGGGATGCATAGGGAGAGGCATCAATAGTAGAAAACAGGAAGTTGTTATCCCTCTGTACAGACAGTTGGTGAGACCCCATCTGGAGTACTGTGTGCAGTTCTGGAGACCCCATCTCCAAAAAGACATAGACAGAGTGGAGGCTGTCCAGAGGAGGGCAACCAGAATGGTGCAGGGTCTGTACCAGAAGACATACAGAAGAAAGACTAAAGGAGCTTAATATGTATACCCTTGAGGAAAGGAGGAGAGAGGTGACATGATAGAAATCTTCAAGTACCTCAAGGGAATCAACAAAGTCCAAGAGGGTGTCATCTTTCAGAAAAAGAGATGTGCAAGAACAAAGGGGCACAATTTGAAGATAGAAGGGGGATGGCTCAGAGGTAATGTGAGGAAGTATTTTTTTCACAGAGAGGGTTGTGGATGCATGGAACATCCTCCCTGAGGAGGTCGTGGAGTCAAGAACAGTGGGGGAATTCAAGAATGCATGGGACAGACATAAGGCAGTCCTAGTGGGGGGTAAGAGGAAGTAAGCTATTGGTTAACTAGGATCTGCAACTCATCTGTTAGGTAGGAAAATGGGCAGACTAGGTGGGCCAAGCGGTCCTTATCTGCCGTCAAATTCTATGTTTCCATGTTTCTAAAACAAAAAATATAGCATTTATTTAAAAACTAAAAGTAATAACTGGATAGCACACAAAAAACTTCAAAAGCAGAATAAAAAAAGCTAAATCAAAATGGGAATTAAACCTAGCAAAAACAGACTCTTAAGAATAATAGTAAACAGTTTTCTCTTACATTAATTCCCTAAAAAGCCAGTCAACAAAGTAGGTCCACTAAATTCAGGCAGTGCTTTGATCCATGATGCACAGAACATGGCTGACCTCTTTAATAAAACATTCTGTGAAGTTTTTTCAACACAAAATAGCATTACCACTACTGCTGATGTACCCTCCATGCATAATTTTGACTACATCATTTTCACCAATGAAATTATCAGAGATAAGGGCACAAAAAGGTAAAACTAGTCCTGGACCAGATAATATCCCTGGTAATTTTTTTATACCTGCTTGCAGACAACTTGATTTTATGCCTAAGACTCTTGTTCGAAGGCTGCTTAAAACATCATTTCGTGCTAGTTGACTGGAAGAGGGCAAATGTGACCCCACTGCACAAAAAAGGTTCTAAATCATTATGGGAAAATTACCGCCCTATTGGTCTGAGCTCCGCTATTTGTAAAATTATGGAAAGTCTTATTAAATATTTAATTGCTTCAGTTGTGAATATACAAGATTCTGCTCAACATGGCTTTAAAAAGGGAAGAGGCTGCTTAACCAGCCTAATATGTTTTTATGCGTACATCAGTGCTGATCTGGACCAAAAAATCCCATGTGATGTGATTTACATTGACTTTAGCAAGGCAGCTGATGTCATGCCACACTAGGCATTGCAAGTTAAACTTAACAACCTACATATAAATCAGTGCTTCATTTACTGGTTTTGTAATTAACTTTCAGGCAAATCTCAGAATGTGTTAATTAATGGTCATTTGTCTACCCCAGGATTTGTAACCAGTGGTGTTCCACAGGGATCTGTTCTTGGTCCCTGTCTGTTTCAGATATTTATTTCTGACTTAACTTCAGATTGTACATCACTGACTATTAAATATGCAGATGATGTTAACTTAGGTGGTGCCTGTCTCAGTCTTGAAGACTCTTACACCATTCACAGAGACCTTGATATTTTTTTCAGCCGGGGTCGAAAGATGGGGAATGAAACTGAACAAAGATAAATGCAAGGTCATGCAATTGGGTGCAAACAATCCCACTGCTACATACTCATTAGCCAGAGTTATATTAAACACTACTCAGGAGGAAAAAGATTTGGGTATTTCTATTACTAGTAATTTAAAACACATGGAGCATAACATGATGTGATTAATAAACCTAACAGGGTTATATGGTCCATCAAGAGAATTATCAGATCACGCGACCCGAAGGTCATGGTACCTCTGTACCGAGCATACATCAGACCAAATTTAGAGTATGCTTCTCAATTATGGTGCCCATTTAAAAAGGGTGAATGTAACATACTTGGAAAAAGTGCAGCAAAGTTTCACTAAGCACATTTATGGTCTACACAATGACAACTATGATACTAGACTATCTAGTTTAAACCTAATGTACCTAGAAACTTGCAGACTTAGAGGCTATCTGCTATTCTTATACGATATAATACAGGATCCCTACCTAATGTCTGAACTGGGGCTAATATTTAAAGATAGCACCTACAACACTAGAGGGCACTCACTACAACTTGTGGGTAAAAGATTTAATTATATTTGCAGGAAGTTCTTTTTCACATTAAGGGTTATTGGCCCAAGGAATTGCTTACCTTTGGATGTTGTCATTAGTGAGGCCAAATTTTTATTTAAAAGACAACTTGATACCCTGTTACTATCTGGACATAGGTTACAATATTACTCAGTGTCTTCATAATGCATAAAGGTGCAGCTATGGCCTAAACCAGCCCCCTTGCTCCTAAAACTCCTTAGTTTAAGGCACTGAAGAGGGCCAGTCCCAGCACCGAACCCTGTGGCATCCCACAAGTCACTCTCCTATCACCTGAGTGGCTGCTATTAACCACCACTCTTTTCCTCCTATCCCTTAACCAGTCTAATACCCAGTTTGTCACTTTCTTCTCCACTCAAAGACTGTTTAGTTTCTTAACTAGCCTCCTGTGTGGCACAGTGTCCAAAGCCTTACTAAAGTCCAGATAGGCTACGTCCACTGCTCTCCCTTGATCCATCTCCCTTGTAACCCAAAGAAATCCATGAGATTAATTTGATATGACCTCCCTGCTGTGAAACCATGCTGCCGGTGGTCCTACAGCCCTTTTGCCGCCATGTGTTCCACGTGCCTCTCCTTCAGTAGTGTTTCTATTACCTTCCCCACCACTGATGTGAGACTGAATGGCCTGTAGTTGCTAGCCTCCTCCCTTCTGCCACTTTTATGTAGAGGGACATCGGCCCTCCTCCATTCCTCTGGAACTTCCCCAATCTCCGATGAGGTGCTAAAAAATGCTGCCAGAGCAGCCAGCACCGTGATCTTTTGGGCCTAACCTCAGATGAATCCCATCCAGCCCCATCACCTTATTCTCCCTTCTGGACCCTCTCCACTGAGAATGGACTTGTGTCCACTCCCCCCTCTTCACGATGCTTACTGCAGTATGCTGGTCCATGCCCCCCGGGACACCGAGCAGAAGTAATCGTTTAGTACTTCCGCTTTCTCTTGATCTTCTTCTGCGCAGTTCCCAATGTCCTTCTGATTCTCACCATCCCTTCCCTTGTCTTCCTCTTTTACCCCACATGTCTGAAGGTCTTGTCCCCTTTTATGACCTCCTTAGCTATCCTCTTCTGTTAGAGCTTTAGCTGCTCTCACCCTCCTTCCTGCCTCCCTCCTTCCCTCTGTTATGCCAAACATAGCTCCTTGTCTTCAACCTTCACGGTCTCCTTGTACTTTCAAAATGCTGCTTTCTTCTCCTTTACTGCCTTTGCCATCTCCTTAAAGAACCATAGTGGCATCTTTCTCCTCTCTCCCTTGCTCACTTCCTTTAAACAGCATGCTGTTGCCTGGGCTATAGCCTCTTTAATCTTTCTCCACTGGGCCTCCACTCTCCCTCTGACTTCTCCCCCTTCAAGGCATTCTCTGAGGCAATTTCCCATTTCTTTAAAAACAGCCCTCCTGAAGTCCAGGATCCTCATCTTAGTGTAGTTGTTTTTCTTGTCCTATCCATATGCCAAACCACACAGTACGATGATCACTTGTACCAAGGGGACTGCCCACTGTGGCGTCAGCAATGCTGTCTCTGTTTCTAAGTACCAACTCCAGCACTGCCCCATCCCTAGTACATTCCAAAACCAGCTGCCTGAGAACTGTCCCTTATATGGCGTCAAGCATGGCCCTGATTCTTCATGTAGCTTCAGACAGAATGCCACAACCTACATCCTGCAGATTAATGTCCCATAATCAAAACCTCCCCCTTGCTGGCCATTTTACTAATGGCTTCCCCCAGGGCTTTGTCTAAATCCTTCCCCTCTGTCAGAGAGCTGTACACCACCCCTGTGAAATTAAAGGCCCCTCACCCCGTCTCTAAGCTGCCCCAGTGCCTGCGGCCCTTCTTTGTCCCACTTCTACCCCTGTATCTCAGTGCCCCTTATACCCTCATTCACATATAAAAACAACCCCTCTGCCTTTCCTCCCTGACCTGTCCTTCCAGAACATGGTGTAGCCTGGGATGGCCACTTCCCAGCTGTGGCTGTTTGTGCACCATGATTCTGTTATGTCAACCAGATCCAGGTCTGCCTCTGTAATGACCGTCTCAACGTCAGGAATTTTGTTTCCCAGACTCCTAGCCCTGGCACACATGGCTCTCCATTCTCTTCGTCCCTCTCTCTCTCTCTCTCTCTCTCTCTCTCTCTCTTTAACCTGATCACCTTCCTGCTTCCCCCTTGCCCCCTCTGTTACTGTGGTCCAGCCCTCCCTTGTTACGTTGTTTTCCTGCCTTCCCTCCTTCCCCTCTCTTCCAACTGAAGTTCCCCCTCTGCTGGTCCTGTGTCACTGAGGTGCTGGACACCACACCTCATGCCACGCTGGCGACCCGTGTTCGGGAATGAGCCTGGGATGTCAGGTGTTGGGGGGCGGGGGAGAGCAAGCCGGGAGCTGGGCTGACTGGCCGTAGGTCAGCTCTCCTCCCCCGGGTAGGGGACCCAGTTGCACCTGCTGCAAGGCTGCTCTCAGATGGAGGCCTGAACATTGTGCAGACGGGAGCAGCTAGCCTAGGGATGGTGCCGCAAATCGCTGTGTGTGTGCGCCTCCACAAGCGCACGAGCAACTGTAGCAAGGGGAGGGGCAAAAAAGTGAAAATGGAGCTGGCAGGCTTCATGATGTCAGTGCAGCGCCTGCAAGCCCCAGAGTCTGGATGTTGGTCTCCAGGAAGAGGGGAAGTGGGCGCCCTTAAGCCCTGTCAGCGAGGAGGACAACCCATGGGGGAACTGCTGGGGAGGTTGGTCACGGGGAGATCTGGGGCCGGAGAGCGAGCCCTCAGAGGGAGGGTCCGGCCACCTGACAACTCTACGGGGATTTAAAAAAAAAGCTCCTCCTCCAGACTTGCCTGCCCTACCCTTCTTTATGCTTCCATCAACCTCCGGGTAATTTCTGCACCTTGGATTAACCCTACCTGTTACACTAATCCTGGGGAAGGGGGAGGGGCAACCTCTGCTTCCCTCAGTCTTTCTGCCTCCCCCTTGACTAGTTTAAATGCTCGTTAAAGTAGCATTTAAACCATCCACCCAGGACTGCTGTTCCCCTCCTGGATGGATAGAGGCCATCTCCCTTGTACAGGCCTCCATCCCCCGAGGTGTGACCCCAGTCCCCGAGGTAGTCAAAGTCCTTCTTCCTGCACAGTGCCTTCAACCACTCGGTGAAGGACCTGGTGCGGAGTTCCCTAGCCTTCCCCCGATTGTGCATGGGTAGCACCTCAGTGAAGGCCAAATGGAATGCATCTGTTACACATATATGACCTCTATGAAATCCCTGTACATACTGTAACTACAGTTGTGGCCAAAAATATTGGCGCCCTTGCAGTTTTTTCTAATAATACACCATTCCTTCCAGAAAATTGTTGAAATTAAAAAATATTTTGGTATTCACATATGTATTTCTTTGGTTTGCAGTGGAATAAAACACAAAAAGCAGAAAAATTTACTAAGTCTTAGCTTATTCCACACAGATATCCTTAAATGGCCCGGACAAAATTATTGGCACCTTTTAGAAGTAGTTAGAAATAATTAGATTTCAAGCAGGTGATTCTCTTTCACTCTGGAATTGAACTCACCTGTGGTGAGTTGCAGGTGCCTGCAATATAAAAATCACTCATTCAACCAGTTTGAATAGAGAAAAGGACTCATTCTCCTGTTTTGTGTCACTGTGTGTACCGCAATGAGCATGGAGAAAAGAAAGACAGCCAGAGAATTGTCTGAGGAGGTCAGACAGAAGATTGTAGCCAAGCATGGACAATCTCAAGGCTACAAATCAATCTCCAGAGACCTTCATGTTCCTGTTTCCACCGTATGTAATGTTATCAAGATGTTTAAGGCCCATGGCACTGTAGCCAACCTCCCTGGATGTGGCTGCAAGAGAAAATTTGATCTAAGATTGCAGTGCAGGATTGTTCGAATGGTGGAGAAAGCACGTCGATCAACTGCCAAACAGATTCAAGCTGACCTTCAGACACAAGGTACGACAGTTTCAACTCGCACCATCCATCGCCAACTCAATGAAAGGGGGTTATATGGTAGGAGGCCCAGGAGGACCCCACTGCTGAGAGAGAGAGAGAGAGAGAGAGTGAGAGACATAAGAAAGCCTGACTGGGGTTTGCCAAAACACACCTGAACAAGCCAAAATCCTTCTGGGAGAATGTCCTGTGGACAGATGAGACCAAATTAGAGCTTTTTGGTAAAGCACATCATCTCTATGTTTACAGAAAACAAAATGAAGCCTTCAAAGAAAAGAACACCTTCCCTACAGTCAAACATGGAGGAGGTTCAATGATGTTTTGGGGTTGCTGTGCTGCCTCTGGCACTGGGTGCCTTGAACATGTGCATGGCATCATGAAATCTGGAGATTACCAGGCCATTTTGGAGCGCAATGTTGAACCCGTGTCAGAAAGATGGGTCTCCGTCAAGGTCATGGGTCTTCCAGCAGGACAATGACCCCAAACACACTTCAAAAAGCACCCAGGAATGGTTCAAGACAAGACGCTGGACTGTTCTGAAGTGGCTAGCAATGAATCCAGATCTAAATCCCATTGAAAACCTGTGGAGAGATCTGAAACAGCAGTTGGGAGAAGGCACCTTCAAATCTGGGAGAACTGGAGCAGTTTGCACAAGAAGAGTGGCCAAACTGCCAGTAGAGAGGTGATGAAGCTCATCCATGGCTATAGGAAGCGGTTGATTGCAGTTATTTTGACCAAAGGCTGTGCTACCAAATATTAAGTCTAGGGTGTCAATAATTTTGTCAATGTCATTTCTTTTCATTTTCTGATTTAAAAGGATATATTAAATTCTGAATCAAAAACAAAGGTTCTGTAATATTAAAAGAGAAATAAAGAATTGTGGAGACCAAATACTGTACTGTTGTTAATTTCAACTTATGTTTAGAGGAATTTTGAGTTATTTAAAAAAGTGCACAGGCGGCAATATTTTTGGCCACGACTGCATATTTATGCAATGGGTGTGGAACCAAAAGCAATTGCATAAATCCATTTATTTCCACATATGTGGGATAAATCTAATCACCCTAGATTTATCCCACATATGTGGGATAAATTGAAACTGTCAATCAAAGCTTTTTTGTTCACTTTTTTGTCAAATAAATGTGAATAACCTTAAAATGAAAAATGATAGCATTGTACTGTGAGCACGAAAAATGTCCAGGACTAAAATATCCACAACATGAGTAGTGTTTCATTTATAGATACCTTTTAGTTTTTTTTATAATTAGCAAAAATCAGCACAAAATCCAATTTTCTTTTCACTTTTCAGACAAACAAATGTAAATAACTTTAATATGAAAAATTATAGCATAGTACTGTGAGCACAAAAAATGTTCAGGACAAAAATATCCACAACATGAGTGGTGTTTCATTCATATGTACCTTTTAGTTTTTTCATAATTAGCAAAAAACAGCATACAATTCAATTTTCTTTTCACTTTTTTGACAAACAAATGTGAATAACTTTAAGACGAAAAAGGTAGCATGATACTGTGACCATGACATTTGTTCAGCAAGAAGTTCTCTACAAAATGAGTGGTGTTTCATTTAACAGCAACCACCACACTAGGCGGACATACACTAGGAAAGTTAACCGAAAGTCCCAGAAATTATCATTTAAAAAAAAATAAAAAGACAAACAGTCAAAACCAAATGTTCCTGCACTTATAAGAAGCATCCCTTTTGCATAAATAAAATATACAATGGTGAGCTGTCAGATAAATGATTTATCTACACTTGTGCTGTTTGACCTCGGACACCTCACTCATGGCTTATGCCACTCGTGAAGTTACCCGAGGTCAAACTGCACTTGTATAAATAAATCATTTATCTGACAGCTCACCATTATATATCTCATATATTCATACAGTGACATCTTGTTTGTAAAATGCTGCATCTTGAGATGCCCATAAAAAATGAGACTCTACATTTAGTGAAGTAAACCCATTATCCTACTAGATACACATTTTCAATAAACACATTGTTATAATGTGACATTTTATATGTTAATGATTCATCACTGTCCATGCTTTATATTACTAAATTAACCTCCTGTAAAAGTAAACTTGGTAAAGAGTGTGAGTGAAGAATATATGAGACTATGCCCTGAGGTTAAAGATCAAATGCACATATTTCATAAAAAGCTTGAATTCCCTTGAATTCACATCCCTGTGTCACGGTTAGTGTTTCCTGAAAATATCATGCTGTTTGGTTTTGTGGTTTTCTTTAAATCAGCATCTGTTAATGTGCACTGCAGTAACAGAAAACAGTGAAGATTTTTCTATCCCTGTCAGTGAGCAATGACATCATACTTGCTCAGCCTGCTGCTTCAGCAATTAAGCACGACTGACTGAGTATGCTGTTGCAGTTCCTAGTTAGAGCAGTCTGTAGAAGTAATTGTTTTCACTCAAAGTTTGTTACTAACCCATCTGGTTTGTGTTTAGAGAGATTAGCTTAAAATCTTTCT
This sequence comes from Neoceratodus forsteri, assembly GCA_016271365.2. NCBI lineage: Eukaryota > Metazoa > Chordata > Ceratodontiformes > Ceratodontidae > Neoceratodus > Neoceratodus forsteri. Next base: position 1,337,694,767 of record CM057458.1, on the reverse strand, counting down.
GTTCTCATAAAGAGTTCATCATTTGGGGTTCAGTGCTGAACTGAAGTGGTATGAATGAATGTCTGTGAGAAATTACCTTGTCTGTATCACAGATGTCAGTTCTCTGTCATCAATTACAAATCGAGGGAGCACTCCCGACCAATCTGTGTGCTCCTTTCTTACCCGCGCATGAGATGCTCTCATTCTGTGAAGAGCGTCTCACGCGCACATGCCCTGGAAATGGGGAGGTTCGGGGGAGTTTTTTAATATATACTGTATACTGATCGCCTCGATCAATAATATATCATTATATCTTTATCAACACTCATTGCTGAAAATGATTGAGCCATTTGCTCAGTTTGAGCCAGAACAGCTCAGCTTCACTTTGCTGTTCTCCGCTTAACTGAAGGCGCATGAAACCACTCGTTTTCAGCAACGAGTGGTGATGGGGGATGTATTAACACATACAATTATGCATTCTAGTCTGGCTCTACAACACAGGGTTATTTAATGAATATAAAATAAATCTACATTCCAGCAATACATAGAAGCAGTGTGTCTTTGATGTAGCCTCAATAAATATGTTCATGTGATAACAATGTTGTTTTCATGTCAGATCGACAAACGTGTGTCTGCCACACTCTGTTATTTCAGGAACATGTATGCAGAATTCAGTTCTTTGAGGGTTTCTGTGTGAAAATACATCATGTATGTGTATAAGCAGAAATACTATATGGCATCCTGGAGGAGGGGGATCGAGAGATACAGGTGGGCATCCAATCAGATGCCAATCTGGGTCATTCAGTGGTTCCCCTACTCTACATGAGCAGAGGATTCTGGGAAGGCGAGGGCCCGGATATTTTTAAAAATACAGGCAAGTGTCCAAATGGCTGCCCTCAGTCCTCCATGTCAGCCCAGAGGAATGGGACAACACAGTGGAACATTTCCTTGTCCCACTGCAGCTGGCAGGCATAATTGGGAGGGGGGTGTCAAACAAAAGTTATGGTAGGGTCCCCGCTGCAGTGTCTTGCACCCCCCTCCTTGCCTAGCACTGCGCGCCTTCATGAATGACATGGAGTGCAAGCATGCCCCTGGACTGACCATGCGGGTAGCTGTGTGACTGGCTGGGAGATCCAGTGTGGAAGGGAAAAACGTTCTTTTTCTGAATGGTACCTGGGATCTGCCGGACCTCTGGTGCTTGGCATTCAGTCATAGGATTGCCTACGTGCTGTGGATCTAAGGCATACAGGCAATCCGCACATTAATGAACAGACCCCACTGTGACGAGTTCCCTGGTGTCCACCTTGTTTATTCTGTGAAGAAACTTGAAAGTTGCAATGATGTCCCCCTCTCTCTCCTGGTCTACGTTCCATGTATGGCTTCTCTTGCTGCCCCTGAATAATTTTTTTTGCCCTCATTAGCACTGCCTTAAACGTATCCCTGTCATTTTTTGAGTGTGGGTTCCAGAACTGCATATAGTACTCCAAATATGGCTGCACACAGGAAGAATACATCCCCATGCCCATGCCAATGTATTGTGGCATCCCATTTGCCTTCCCAACTCCTCTGCTGAACTGCACTGCACTGACTGCTTTAAGCTGCCTATTATTAAGACCCCAATGTCAAAATTAAAAATATTTAAAAGTACTGGGCCTAAGAACCCCACTGCCCATTTTCCTTACTTCTGAGAATTTCTCATTTGAGGCTACTCTCTGTGTTCTCTCACCCACCCAGTTCCTGACCCCTCCTGTAATCTTGCCCCCCCACCCAATGTCATCCAATTTCTGAATTATTTTCTCATGTGGACAAAGTTGAAGGCTTTGCTAAAGTCCTATTACAGATACAGTATGTCCACTGCCTGCATTTTATCTGCTACCAAGTTGATCAGATTTGTCTGACATGACCTCCCCATGTGAACCATTGCTGTCTTTTGTTCTGTAATCACTTACCATCCAGCAACTCCACCATCCTCTCCTTAGTAATGGCCTCAAATAATTTTCCCCTCTTTAGACATCAGACTGACTGGTCTACAGTTCTTTGGTCCATCACTGTTTTCACTATTGTGCAGGGGTACCACATCAACTGCCCTCGATTCCACTGCTGTTTCCAGTGAACAACTGAAGAGGTCTGCCAGAGATGTGACCAGCTCCTGATGCATTTATTTTAGCACTATAGGGTGCAACCTTTCTATGCCCACTGATTTGTTAATATACAAAGTGCTTAGACATCTCCGCACTCTCTCCTTGGTGATCAGTTCCATGTTAATTTTGATCCCCTACCCTTCTGGCCTTGAGACTGCAGACAGGTAGTGGAACTTGTCCCATACCTTGAATACTGAGTACAGATAATCATTTAGCATTTCTGTTTTACCCGTGCCCTCCTCCACCCACTCTTACCCCTTCTTCTGTCTACCTATTCCCTTTGGATCTGCTGTTCTGAATGTAGAGGAAGAATGCCTCATCTTCTTCTTCACTCCCTCCCCTATTCTCACCTGTGCTTCCAATGTTGGCCTCCTAACCTTCTTGTGGTGTCTCTTACATTTCCCTGTTTTCATCTGTCTGATTGGCCTGGTCTTTCTCCCTCACTGTCTCATTCAATGTCTCTATGCACCAAGCTGTTTTTCTTCCTCTCCTGTTTTATCTCACTGCCCTAATGCAGACACATTGCTTCAAACAACCCTTTTTAATCAATCCCCATTTGTTATCCACCACCGTCATCTTCTCCCCCATTCCCACCGACTGCTTTCTAGCTCGTTCCCTCATGCTACCACAACTTGCCTTTCTAAAGTCTAAATCCTTACTCTGTGAGAGCCTGCTTTTTTGCTCTAGTTTTATGTTAAACCACATTGTCAGATGATTGCTGGTTCCAAGGGTTCCTTACTGTGAAATATCCAATACTGTCCATATTTTAACTTTAGTTTTATTTTAATATGAATAATACATGACAATCCACTTTTAAATAGTTTTCCATTTTCATAATAAAGTTCCATCATTAATAAAAGATAAATGCATTATACTGCACACTGGATCTTCTGTTTGGCATTAAAAGAATATGTACTACCTAACAGGCAGAGCCGTTTAGATAGCTACTCTGTCTAAATATACAACATTATATCTCTCTACCTTGAAATTCCCCTTTTTGCAAAGGCTATGGCACAACATCACTACGTTGGGTCATTATATGCATTAATCATCTGGTCCATCTATTAAATAATTCAAGTTAATGTCGCAGCTTGTGAGTCAGTTTTTCTAGATGATATAGCAAGACACTGATATCTCTCCAGTGATCTATGTCTGGAGGAGTTTGTGATAACCAGTAAGTAGTAATGGCTTTCTTTGCTGTAGTGAAAGCTATATTAAAAAAATATTTCTGATGTTTATTCAGGAGTTTAGGTGGGTAGCCCAAAAGCAGGACTATGTTCCCTGTTAGATAAGGGAAATTAGGGCAAAAGTCATGTACTTCTGCTTCCAAGTCTGACCAAAAAGGAGTCAGTTTAGGGAATGACGAGAAAATATGCCCTTGAACTGCAGTATGGTTTCCACAGCGTCTCCAGCAACCAGAACCCATGGATCTATTAAATTTTGCCAGGACTGCTAGAGTTAAGAAGTAGCGCACAACAGTTTTCCACACAAACTCCTCCCCGTTGTTAGAGGGGGAGACTCTGCACTGTTGTTGGTAAATTTTGCACCAGTTTTCTGGAAGACTGCAGGTAGTTAATTCTTGGTCCCACTTTATTTTGAGGGCTGTTAGGTGTCAAATCTGGTGGAGTGCTGATAGCTCTGTAGGCTACAGAAATAAAATGGGAAGGGAGCCCTTGGGTTTGCATAGCATGTAATAGTAAGATGAGGGGATGCATGTCCTTATACAGTACTCTGACAGGGGGTATATGCTGTCAGAAAATGCCAGATTTGTAGGTAACAAAAATGATCTGCGTTTGTCAAAGCATAGTTTTGTTGTAAAAATGTAAAGGGGTGGACGTGACTGTTATCAAATAATTCATATTACAAGTGGAGACTTTGTCATCCCCATTGAACAGATCGGTGATCCATCTGATCTGGGTGGAATGCAGTGGCATGTGCTATGGCACCTATAGGAGCTCATGGCTTGAGTGGGCATTTATTTGTCAGAATGCATATTCCATACTAGTAGTACATTTTTGGAAAATTCATTGTGTGTTAATTGTTCTGGAGGTAAAAGGTGGTTGGAAAATAAAGTTTTATAAATTGAAAAGTTAAAATCATCAACCTCCAAGATTTTCTAATGGGCATCGTAGGATTGGTCTAACCAAGCTACTACATGTTGAATCTGTGTGGCCCAAAAGTTATGTTTCAAGTTTGGTAGGGCCATTATTTCCCCATTGTTTTGGTAACTGCAATTTACAATAGGCTATTAAGGGAGTTTCACTGCCCCATATAAACCCTGAAATATGCTTATCCCATTCCTGGAATGATGGTTGTAGTGGAGACACTGGGAGAGACTGGAACAAGTAAAGTAATCTGGGTATAATATTTATTGAATAATCTCAATTTTATTACGTAACACTCCATCTATCCAGGTCAGAGTATATGGTTTGTATTAATGGAGGGTAATTGAACTAATAAAGTAGGATAAGGTTGTTCGACATTTGTACTCCTAAATATTTTATGCAAGTCTGGTCTCCTTAGAAGGGGCAAGCAGCATGAATATTGGGATGAGGATTATAAGAAATATGGAGAACAGCTGTTTTATTGACCTTAAGTTTATAACTGGATAGATCATCATATTCATTCAGTATGGACCATAAAGAAGGCAATGAAGTTGTAGGCTGTGTTACATAGATTAACAAATACGCTGGCCCGCCAGCGCAGCGGTTGGATTTCCGCTTTCGACACCGGTGACCCGAGTTCGAACGACTTGGGTTGTCAGAGTACAGCAGGGGGAGAAGGACGAGCATCCCTCAGACTGCTCTCTCTCCGGGGAGGGTATCAATGCCTCGGGTGCAATAGCTGCACGCCAGAGGCTGGGTTGCTGCACGCACCGACGCAATACAGCTCTCAGGGTGGGGCGATGCTGGCCATTTACTGCACATCCCCACACCTGCCTATAGGGAAGAAAATCTCTGCAGGGTCGCTTATGAAGCCTCTTTACCTCTGGCTTCAATTAGCCTCCTGGTGGCTCGCCTAATAGATACTAGACTTCGGCATCTAAGGGGAGTGGATGCTGCAACCCCGCCCTCTGGGGGGTAAGCCAGGGGTGCCGTGGGGAGTTAAGAGCTGATGACGGGAGGTGGGAGTTGGAGGTCCGTGACCAAGGCTGATGTTGGTGCTCCATGCAGCCAAAATAAATAAATAAATTAACAAATGATCAGGGTAAAATGCCAGTTTTTGCTCTTCAGTATGGTGAGTAATACCTGCGATATCTCTGTTTTGGTGATTAGCTTGTGCCAGGGGTTCCACTGACAGGGCAAATAATAAGGGAGACATAGGGCATCCCTGCCGTGTTCCCCTATAGAGGTTAAATCGAGGGGAGAGGGATCCATTAGCTCGGACCATGGCTCGTGGGGAGTGGCAAAGTTTGTTAATGATAGGGATGAATTGGATATGGAGGCCAATTTGGTGTAATGTGTAATTTAAAAATTTCCAAGACACCCTATCAAATGCTTTCTCGGTATTCACGCTCAGCAAGAGAGTCTGTTGCTGAGTCCTGGATGCGTACTACAGCAGAGTAAGGGTTCTGTAAATATTGTCTTGAGTTTGCAGGGGTCACGCTTAACTTTTTTTTTTGCACTGGTCCACCCAGGAAAGTGCTGTCCTAATTGCACTGGCCCCCCAGAGATTGCACTAGCCCCTAGATTAATGGGCCCCCATTCATTTCAATGGCACTGCCTCAGAGGTTGCCAAGAAAGAGGAGCGGTTGGACTGCAGTGGGCTTAGGGAGGGTGAGGGTGGTGGAACAGAGGCGCATCCCTCCAGTTGTACCTCTCCACAATTCCTATGCCATTCTGGCAAAGTGTGGTTCCTCTATGGAGGTACCTGCAGTGGAGACCAAGGAGGATGCTGGGAACCTCCACAAAGAAGACCCACAGGAGGGTTTCATGGGACCTCACAGGGGAAGGAAACAACTCCTGGTGGAAGACTCCATTGTTAGGAAGGTAGAAGTGGGGGAGGAAGGGGAGACGGAGGTAAAGTGCCTGCCTGGCACCATGGCATGGAGGGACAGGGAGCGAATCCTCAGGATTGCCGGAGCAGCTGCACAGGGGAGGGAGCGGGATGTCATTGTCCACCTAGGGACAAATGACCTGGCTAAGAAAGGGATCAGAGCAGTGCAGAAAGAGTTTGTGGAATTGGGAAGGGGCCTTGGACAAGTAGCACGCACTGTAACCTTCTCGGAGGTGCTGCCTGCCTATGGCGTAGGAGAGGCTAGGGTGCTCCTCACCATGGGATTCAATCAGTGGTTGAAAAACTGGTGCAGAGCTCAGGAATTTGGCTTCACTGGGGACTGGGGGTCCACCTGGAGTGATGCAAGCCTATACTGGCATGATGGGCTGCATCTGTCCAGGAGAGGAACCAGGATCCTAGGTGATAGGTTTAAACGCTTCATTGGCAAGCATTTAAATTAGCCAAGGGGGGAGGCACTGGAAATGAGCAGGGAAATCCTAGTCCCTCCCAAAAAAAGTCACGATAGTAAGTGCGGGAAACTCCAACATAGAAATGTCAGTAGGGAGAAGGGAAGGGGTAAAAGGAGTAAGGCCATCATGAAATGGAGGGTAATGAGTACCAATGCCCGTAGTCTGGGCAATAAGCTCACTGACCTGGTGGCCTTGATGGAAGAGGTATGCCTGGATATCGCAGCAATTACAGAAACATGGTACACAGAGAACCATGACTGGGATGTTAACATACCAGGGTACATAACCGACAGGAGAGACAGGGAGGAGAGACAAGGGGGAGGAGTAGCTCTCTATGTAAAGGAAAGGATAAAAGCAACTGAACAAAAGAGTAAACGAGGAGGAGAGGAGGCACTGTTGGTCACCTTGGACACTGGAAATGGCACCATAATCCGCACAGAGGTTGTGTACAGACCCCCATGTCAGGGGAAGGGGAGGGAATGGACAAGGATATGATAGAAGGCATTCTTAGGATGGCAGAGAAAGGGGAGATACTGTTGATGGGAGACCTGAATATGCCAGATGTTAACTGGAGCACATTTGCTGCAGCCACATCAAAGAGCAGGGCCATTCTCGATGCCCTACAGGTGGCATGCCTCAGACAGACAGTTTCGGAACCCACTCATGAGGGAGCAATCTTAGACCTCATACTCTCAAATGGGGACAGTGAAAGGATCTCAGATCTAGAAGTGGGTTGCCATCTGGGAACAAGTGACCATCAAACAGTGTGGTTCACATTAAACTCAGCTACAGAGTCAAGCCATACAAAAGTGAGGGTACTGGACTTCAGGAGGGCTGACTTTGGGAAGATGGAAGAGTGCCTCAGAAAAGCGCTAGAAAACCAGCTAGAAAGAGGGGTGAAGCAACAATGGGGAATCATCAAAACTGCCATCACAGAGGCAACAAGCCTTTGTGTGAAGCAAATAAACAAATCAAAATGAAAGAAAAGGCCACTATGGTTCTCAAAAGACATGGCGGGGAAAGTCAGGGAGAAAAAGACAGCATTCAGGAAGTATAAGGAAACACAGAAGGAGCAGGTCAGACAGCTGTACCAGTTAAGGCAGAAGGAAGCAGGGAGGGAAGTCAGAATAGCAAAGGCCCAAACTGAGGAAAAGATAGCCAACTCGGTTAAGAGGGGGGAATAAAACCTTTTATAGGAACATTAGGGAGCGCAGAAAGACAAAGGGAGGGATAGTGAGGCTGAATAGAATGAATGCAGGGTGGGCAGAGGGGGACAATGAAAAAACAGGGATATTGAACAAATATTTCTGCTCAGTATTCACAAAAGAGGAGGGGGAGTTGCCAAATCCAGTTAACAGAGGCACTCTTGATAGGGGGGTTGATCCCAGTCCTTTCACAGAAGAAAAGGTTCTGAAAGAACTCCTAAAACTGAAAGTGGACAAAGCAATGGGGCCCGATGGAATTTACCCCAGAATTCTAAAAGAATTAAAGGGAGAACTAGTGAAACCACTGACTACCCTTTTTAGCAAATCATGGGAGGATGGTGTGGTACCCAAGGACTGGAGGAAGGTGGATGTGATTTCCCTTCACAAAAGTGGGACCAAGACAGAGGCAGGAAACTACAGAACTGTCAGTTTGACCTCTGTGGTGGGGAAAGTGATGGAATCACTTCTGAAGGAAAGAACTGTTGAGTACCTAGAGGCCAGTGGGGCACAGGACCCAATACAGCATGGGTTCACAGCGGGAAGGTCATGTCAGATTAATCTGATTTTTTTGACTGGGTGACCAAAGTAGTAGACCAGGGAGGGCTGTGACATGGCCTACCTAGACTTTAGCGAGGCATTTGACACAGTCCCACACAAAAGATTAATAGTCAAATTAACCAGCCGGGAGTGGGTCCCAGGGTGGTAGCCTGTAAAACATTGGCTGGACAATAGGACACAGAAGGTAATTGTAAATGGAGTCCACTCTGAAGAAAGAGGGCTACTAGTGGGTACCATGAGGTTCAGTACTGGGTCCAGTCCCTTTTAATGTCTTTATAAGTGACATTGCAGAGGACTGAAGGAAAGTATGCCTCTTTGCAGATGACACAAAGATCTGCAACAGGGTTGATACACAAGGAAGCGTGGAAAGGATGAGAAGGGACTTGGCAAGGTTGGAGGGATGGTTGGAAGTATGGCAGCTAGGATTCAATGCAAAGAAGTGCAAAATAATGCACCTGGGAAACAAAAACCCAGGGGAAGATTACACAATGGGGGAGAGGTAGTGACAACAACAGAAAAGGAACGGGACCTAGGGGTAATCATAGCAGATGACCTTAAGGTTAGCAAGCAATGTGAGAAGGCAGTAGGGAGGGCTGGGGTAAACTGGAATGCACAGGCAGAGGCATCACCAGCAGAAAACAGGAAGTTGTTATCCCTCTGTACAGACAGTTGGTGAGACCCCATCTGGAGTACTGCGTCCAGTTCTGGAGACCCCATCTCCGCAAGGACATAGACAGGATAGAGGCAGTCCAGAGGAGGGCAACTAAAATGGTGCAGGGTCTGCAAGAGAAGCCATACGAGGAGAGACTAAAGGAGCTTAATATGTATACCCTTGAGAAAAGGAGGGAGAAAGGGGACATGATAGAAACTTTTAAGTACCTCAGTGGAATCAACAAAGTCCAAGAGGGTAGCATCTTTCAGAAAAAGAGATGTGCAAGAACAAGGGGACACAATTTAAAGCTGGGGGGAGCAGTTCAGGGGCAATGTGAGGAATTATTTTTTCACAGAGAGGGTAGTGGATGCATAGAACAGCCTTCCTGAGGAGGTTGTGGGGTCTAAAACTGTAGGAGAATTCAAGAATGCATGGGACAGACATAAGGCAATTCTTGTGGGGGGGTAGGAAGAAATAGGCTGTTGGTTAACTAGACTCTGCGGCTTATCCTGCAGGTAGGGAAATGGGCAGACTAGGTGGGCCAAGTGGTCCTTAGCTGCTGTAAAAGTCTGTTTCTATGTTTTTATTTTTTCCTGGGTATAACTTTCTTATCTTTTGATATTTTTTAATGACAACACTTGTGTTTGTGAGAAGGAATCTAAATGACACCTCAACGACAAAAGTAGAAAAAAATATCAAAAGGTAAGAAAGTTATGGTCAGGAAAAAAAATGCCATTGAAATGACTGGGGGCCCATTCACTTCAATGGCTTTTTTTCCCTCATGTGCATAACTTTGTAACCTTTTGGTATTTTTTCTGCTTTTTGTTGTCAAGGTGTCATTTAGAGCCCCTCTCACAAACACACGTGTTGTCATTCAAAAATATCAAAAACTAAGAAAAGTTATGCCCAGGAGGAAAAACGCCATTGAAATGAATGGGGGCACATTCATTTCCACAGCATTTTTTTCCAAACTTGCTTGTGAGCTGGATTGTCTGGCCGGGGGGCCCCTAACTGGGTTTTTTTTTTTGGGGCACTAAAACTAGTGCCACTGGAAGACTCTGTGACGACCTGGGAGGAGTTTCTCTTCAGCTGGAAAATGTAATGTGGAAAAAAAATTAAAATAAATATAAGCTAGATTGCACTAGCTGAGCCGGGAAAGTCAGGGGGCCATTGAACTGGCCCAAGGCAGTTTGTACTATGCCCCAGTCCAGTAAAATAATGTTAAGATCAACCCCTGGTTTGCCTTTTCAAGATGAAGCCAGTTTAATCTTTATGAATCAGCAAAGGGAGAGTTTGTTCAAGATGCTTTGCTAGAATAGAAGTAGAAACATAAACATGGAAACATAGACTCTAATGGCAGATAAGGACTGCTTGGCCCACCTAGTCTGCCCATTTCCCTACCTAACGGATAGGCTGCAGAGCCTAGTTAACCAACAGCCTACTTCCTCCTACCCCCCACTAGAATTGCCTTATGTCTATCCCATGCATTCTTGAATTCCCCCACTGTTTATGACTCTAGGACCGACCTCCTCAGGAAGGCTGTTCCATGCATCTACAACCCTCTCTGTGAAGAAATACTTCCTCCACATTACCTCTGCGTCGACCCCCTCTATGTTCAAATTGTGCCCCCTTGTTCTTGCACATCTCTTTTTCTGAAAGATGCTACCTTCTTGGACTTCATTGATTCCCTTGAGGTATTTGAAAGTTTCTATCATGTCCTCCTCTCCCTCCTTTCCTCGAGGCTATATATCTTATATATAATTTATAGTCTAGATTTAATATTGAAATGGGTCGATATGATTCAGGAAGGGTAGGTGATTTGTTGGGTTTGAGAATGGCTGATATAGTAGCAAATTGCCAGAATTGGGGGTCATCTCCTTTTTGCACTTCGGAACAGGCCTTTAAAAGTGCTGGCAACAGAACCTCTTTAAAGGTTTTAAAAAGTACAGCTGGATAGCCACCCAGGCCTGGGTATTTACCCGATCTGGAATGGGCCAGTGCATCCTGTAACTCTTTCAGTGAGACTGGGGCAATTAGCCTTAGATTTTGGGCCTCTGAGATTTTGGGAAGGTGCAAAGATTAAAAAACTTGTAAGACTGTTGTTTTGGCTCCGGATCTTACTTGTAAGGCATAGCATAGCAATTTGTTAGTACCTGTAAAATGTGTGATGTGATTACTTTTTTTGTGAATGTGGGTCTTTTAGTTTAATTATGGTTGCTCCCACTTTTTGTTGTCGTAACCTAAATGCTAATAGTTCTGTGGTTTTTGGGCCTCTGTCATCATATTTTTGTTTTAAGTATTGTAATGCCATTTCTGTTTTTGCATTTAAAACATCTTGAATTTTGTTTTTCGGTAGTCTGATGAGCGGGAGCACAGAAGAATCTCCCTGTTGATGTGCTAGTTGGTAGAAATGTAAATCCTCTGTCAGTTGTTTTAATTTTTCTTCCCTGATTTTCTTAGTTTGAGATGCGCAAGCAATTGTTTTTCCACACAGGACTGCTTTAAGTGTATCCCACATAACTGTTGGGGCCATATCTGGAGAATAATTCTGCGGTAGAATAGTGGGAATTTTTTCTTTTATTAGTTCAACAAACTGAGGGTCGTTTAACAGTGCCAAGTTAAATCTCCCATTTTTTTTTTTTTATCTCCTTGATGCAAGTCTAAAATTAAGGTTAGATGGGAATAGTCTGAGAGTGATACAGGCCCAATCTGCATTGTTGAAATGCTGAGTTATGCTCTGAGGCAATGAAAAAAAGTCTAACCCGGAGTACATTCTATGGGCATGAGAATAAAATGTGTATCATTTTTGTTGGGTGTTACGGTGTCAGCAGACATCAGTAAGGCCCCATTCCAGCAGCAATTTTTAAAAATATTTATGGGCTAAGGAAAATTTAAAGGCTTGTGTGCAAGTTGTATCGAGACTAGGATCAATAGCCATGTTGATGTCTCCCCACAGCGCTAGTATCCCTTTTTGGTGTTTTAAAATGTGGTTAAAAAGTAGATGGTGAGATGAAGAATCAGTCCCAGTGGGGTTAGTATGTACCTAACAACTGTCCCACCACAATCATCATGCAACCAGCAGAGTCCATGTAGGCTGATACTGGTTTAGAAGGAGAGTTATTAGGTATTAGTGTTGCTATGCCCCACCTTCTCCCTGGCTGATAAGAAGAATAGTACACTTTTTTGAAACCGAATTTATGTAATTTTTCATGCTCTAAAACAGAGAGGTGAGTGTCTTCCATCATAATACCTAATCCACCGTTGACTAATAAAAAAGGTAGCTACAGTCGTGGCCAAAATATTGGCGCCCTTGCACCTTTTTCAAATAACTCACAATTTCCTCTAAACATAAGTTGAAATTAACAACAGTACAGTATTTGGTCTTCACAATTCTTTATTTCTCTGTTAATATTACAGAACCTTTGTTTTTGTTCAGAATTTAATATATCCTTTTAAATCAGAAAATGAAAGGAAATGGCATTGACAAAATTATTGACACCCTAGACTTAATATTTGGTAGCACAGCCTTTGGTCAAAATAACTGCAATCAACCGCCTTATAGCCTTGGATGAGCTTCCTGCACCTCTCTACTGGCAGTTTGGCCCACTCTTCCTGTGCAAACTGCTCCAGTTCTCCCAGATTTGAAGGGTGCCTTTCCCAACTGCTGTTTTCAGATCTCTCCACAGGTTTTCAATGGGATTTAGATCTGGACTCATTGCTGGCCACTTCAGAACAGTCCAGCGCCTTGTCTTGAACCATTCCTGGGTGCTTTTGAAGTGTGTTTGGGGTCATTGTCCCGCTGGAAGACCCATGACCCTGACAGAGACCCATCTTTCTGACACTGGGTTCAACATTGCGCCCAAAATGGCCTGGTAACTTCCAGAGTTCATGATGCCATGCACGCCAAGGCACCCAGTGCCAGAGGCAGACAGCAACCCCAAAACATCACTGAACCTCCTCCATGTTTGACTGTAGGAAGGTGTTCTTTTCTTTGAAGGCTTCATGTTGTTTTCTGTAAACATAGAGATGATGTGCTTTACCAAAAGCTCTAATTTGGTCTCATCTGTCCACAGGACATTCTCCCAGAAGGATTTTGGCCTGTTCAGGTGTGTTTTGGCAAACCCCAGTCGGGCTTTCTTATCTCTCTCTCAGCAGTGGGGTCCTCCTGGCCTCCTACCATATAACCCCTTTCATTGAGTTGGCTGACGGATGGTGCGAGTTGAAACTGTCGTACCTTGTGTCTGAAGGTCAGCTTGAATCTGTTTGGCAGTTGATCGAGGTGCTTTCTCCACCATTCGAACAATCCCGCGCTGCAATCTTCGATCAAGTTTTCTTGTGGCCACGTCCAGGGAGGTTGGCTACAGTGCCATGGGCCTTAAACATCCTGATAACATTACGTACGGTGGAAACAGGAACATCAAGGTCTCTGGAGATTGATTTGTAGCCTTGAGATTGTACATGTTTGGCTACAATCTTCTGTCTGACCTCCTCAGACAATTCTCTGGCTGTCTTTCTTTTCTCCATGCTCATTGCGGTACACACAGTGACACAAAACAGAAGAATGAGTCCTTTTCTCTATTCAAACTGGTTGAATGAGTGATTTTTATATTGCAGGCACCTGCAACTCACCACAGGTGAGTTCAGTTTCAAAGTGAAGGAGAATCACCTGCTTGAAATCTAATTATTTCTAACCACTTCTAAAAGCTGCCAATAATTTTGTCCGGGCCATTTAAGGATTTCTGTGTGGAATAAGCTAAGACTTAGTAAATTTTTCTGCTATTTGTGTTTTATTCCACTGCAAACCAAAGAAATACATATGTGGATACCAAAATATTTTTTAATTTCAACAATTTTCTGGAAGGAATGGTGCATTATTAGAAAGAAACTGCAAGGGCGCCAATATTTTTGGCCACGACTGTATTGGTGGTTCATTCTGGACTGCCTTAATATATGAACTGTCAAAGACCAGAAAGATTCCCAGTTGAAAACATTCTGGAAAAAGAAATGTAACCAAAATGAACCATTCAGAACTATAATACAATTACTATGAACTTCCACAGAGGGGGCGCAAACAATTGCATACCCCTTGGTCTTGGAGAACTGCCCCAAGTGACTAAGAGCCTTCCCAAGAGAGGGGTTAATTGCTGGGTTAATACCCTGCAAGCCTCTCTATGGAGAAGAAAGTCTCCTGTAGGAGAGTTATTCAAATGGATGCCTAAGAGTGGGGCTAAGATGGTTAAACACCCTATTGACACCAGGAAAGCCAGTAAACAAGTTGTGGGTGCCAGATTTTACTAGTAAGGTGTTGCATACTGCCAAGTTCTGCTGGTGGGGGATCAGGTAGACGTAGACAAGAAAAAAATTACTTACCATAGTAATGCTGTTTCTTCCAGGGGATCCTTCAGTATACTTAACTACTGCAGTCAGCCTCCTATGTTAAACTGCCCCAGAGAAATCTGGAACTTACGTAAATGATGGAATGCATCATTAGTTCGTGCCAGAAGTTCAAACGTCTGCCCCAGTTGCTGCTGCATTCTAAACTGTTCAGATTCATTCAGAAGCCTAAATGGGGTCTACCCCCCCAATCTATTCTATCCTATAGAAAAACTACCCTAAGGGTGGGGAAAAAAAAAAACTACTGCTTTAAGAGAAACACAGACTGACTGGTTTCCACTGTGAAACTTAGCAAATATTAAAATACCCAAACGTGAATATCCCCAGCCCCCACAAATGTCCTAAGTGGTTAAAAGAGGGTATGAATGGAAGACGCAGAACCTTTTTTGGCTCGGGGAGGTGGGGAGGAGGTTTAAGCATACTGAGGGATCTCCTGGAAGAAACAACATTACTATGGTAAGTCATTTTTTCTTCAAACCCCAGGAATCCCTCAGTAAGGTTCTGCAGTACTGCAGTGCCAAACCTGGCAGCATTCCTGGACTGTTTGTCCAGACAGTAGTACTTTGTGAAGGTGTGCACAGTTTTCTAGGTAGCTGCTTTATAGATTTCCAAAAAGAGAACATCCCTTGCTGCTGCCACCGATGTAGCTGCTCCACGAGGAGAGTGAACTCTGAGGCCTTGAAGAAGCTGCTCGTCAGCTTTGCTGTAACAGAACTCTATGCAAAAGACTATCCAGTGTGAAACTGTCCTCTTTGATGCTGGCCTACCCTTACCCACTTCACCATATGTCAGGAACAGCTGTGAGTGGTCTGACCTGAGAGCCTTAGTATGCTCAAGATAGCAGCTAAGTGCCCTCTAGACATCCAAACTATGTAGCTTTAGCTCACCCGAGTTGGACTTGGCTGTGAGAAACACAGGGAGGGTGATGGATTGATTTAAGTGGAATTCAGAGACCACCTTAGGAAAGAACTTTCTGTTGGTCCTAAGGACCACCTTGTCTCTATGGGAAGCAATGTAGTTAGGGTCTGCGCAAAGGGCTTGCAGCTCACATACCCTCTGAGCAGAAGTGATGGCTCCAGGAAGACCATCTTCTAGGTAACATACTTTAGGTCTGCAGTAGACTATGGTTCAAATGGGGGTTCCATGAGTTTGGCTATACACAGGTTCAGATCCCCATGAGGGATAGGCTCCCTGAGAGGTGGGTGCAGGTGCAAGAGTCCCTTGAAGAACTTCCTGAAAATGGGGCAAGAGGCCACTGAAATCTCCTCACCTGCTGAAATATAAGCAGAAATCTATGCCTGGTGGACCTTAAGAGTGGAAGGCCTGAGGCCTAGGGTCTGCAGGTGGACCAGGTAATCAAGGAGAACAGGCAGGCCTGTTTGTAGGGGACTAATTTGCTTAGGCTTACACCACAAGGAGAGCCGCTTCCACTTGGACGCATAGGTTTTCCTAGCTGCTGGCTTCTTGGATAACTGAGAACCTCTAGGATGTCCCTAGAAAACTGGAGGTTGGAGAACTCTAGGTCTTCAAGAGCCAAGCCTTGAGGTGAAGTGACCTGAGATTGGGGTACAGAATCCTGCCCTGGGATGTGGTCAGGAGATTGTGCCTCTGAGTGAGGTGAATGGGTTGTGCAGCTGACAGGGCTAGCAGGAGTTAGTACCATGACTGTCTGGCCCAGTCTGGAGCCACCAGAATCATGGTGCCAGCTGGCTCCTCAGCTTGATGAGACCCCTTTAGCATAGGGGGAAAAGCATAGAGGAACGTCCCAGTCCAATCCAGAGTCAGGGCATCCAAGGGTGCTGTGCCCAGTGCTGGAGCCCTGCAGCAAAACTAAGGTAGCAGTTGAGTCTCCGTGGAAGCAAAGAGGTCTGTTTTTGGGGTACCCCACTGCCTGAAGATGGTGTCCAGTACCTGTTTGTTTAGGGACCACTCATAATGGTTCTGACTGATTCTGTTGACAATCTGCTAGGATGTTGTCTTTCCCTGGGAGGTGGATTGAAGAAGACAGGCCGAGCTGTCTGGAGTAGGCTGGGTTCCAGATTCTCATGGCCTTTGTGCATAGCTTGTGGATCTGGTGCCACCCTGCTTGTTGATGTAGTACATCATGGTGGTGTTGTCTTTTCTGATCTGTCCTGGTTCTGAGGGGCAAATGACTGTAGGGTGAGGAAGACTGCCCCGAGCTCCAGCAGGTTCATATGCAAGCTTGACTCCTGGGGTGGCCAAGTACCACTTACTGTAAGGTCAGCCAAGTGTGGGCACAGGAACCCAGGGGAGGCGTACATGATGGGAAGTGCGGGGAGATACTGACGGCTATCAAATAGGAAAGGGATCTAGGAGTAATCATATCAGGTGACCTAAAGGTGGCCAAACAATGTGCCAAAGCTGTGGGGAGAGCCAGTGGGGTATGGGGGGTGCACAGGGAGCAGTATCACCAGCAGAAGAAAGGAGATGGTGATGCCATGGTGCAAATCTTTGGTGAGACCCCATCTGGAGTACTGTTTTCAGTTCTGGAAGCTGCATCTCTGTAAAGACATGGATAGGGTAGAGGCAGTTCAGAGAAGGGCAAAAAAAAAAAAAAAAAGGTGCAGCGTCTGCACCGAAAGTCATATGAGGAGAGACTGTAAGACCTCAATATGTATACCCTGGAGGAGAGAAGAGAGAGGGAGGATATGACAGAGACCTTCAAATATCTCAAGGGCAAGCCAGCCCAGTGGTGTTGAGGGCTGAGGCGCTGGACACCTTACCTCGCACTATGCCAGCGACCCATGTTCGGGAATGAGCACAGGATGCCAGGGGTCAGCAGGGACTGCTCTCTTTCTCCGGGAAGGGGGGGCATCAGTGTTCAGCATTTGACTGGCCCATATCGGAGGCTGGAGGGGACAGCACGCCTTCGCTGCAGATAAGGGGCTGAGATGGGGAAGACGCCTAGAGGAGCGCGTGCGGGTGCATGCGCACTCTCTCCACTGGTGTCATTACACGCCTTGTCTCCGTAAAGGGGAAGGAACAGGGGGGAAAATGGCCCTGACTGCATGGCTTGATGGCCACCTGCAGAGGGCATCACCGTTGATACTGGATCTCGTCCTGGCAAGGAAGATGAGGGGCTACCCACCATGGGGGGCAAGCTGTGGGGGTAACATGCCATAGCTCTGATGTGTGCATGCTGGACGGACGGTGGCAGAAGAACAGGTTTCCAGGTAGATGGAGCCAGCCAGGGGCCAGGGAGAGAAAAAAAATCATAAAAAAAATATATATACCTCCAGGGCATAAATAAGGTACAGGAGGGTAGCATCTTTCAGAAAAAGAGATGTTCTAGAACAAGGGGACACGACATGAGGCTGGAAGGGGGTACACTAAGGGGTAACATGATGAAGTATTTCTTCACGGAAAGGGTAGTGGATGCATGGAGCAACCTCTCAGCGGAGCTGGTTGGGGCTAACTTGGTAGCGGAATTCAAAAATGCATGGAATAGGCACAGAGGAACCCTAGAGATAGGATGCCGGGGGTCAGCAGGGATTGCACGATGCAGTTCATGTTTGGGGCTCCCACTGGATGTCCTTCCCCTACAGAGATGATAAGCTGTGGCCCCTTTCGGGGACTGACCCCAGAGGCTTTTTTTTGTCATCAGCCGATCTATCTAGAGTGAGTGATGCATGCGTTGGAGGCGTTGGTGTTGGGGTGGGCACCTATAATAAAGTGTTATCCAACACCACTTGACTCTCTCGCACTTATCCGTGTACGATCCAAATCTTCCTTCCTGAGGTCCCCATGGTTTGATGGGGCTCTAAGGGAGATGAAGAGAAAGGGTCAGAGGTTAGAGCGCTGCTGGAGAAAGCCTGGAGGGTTACAAACTGGCCCTGTGTATGCATTATAATGCATACCAGGGGGCAATCAACCATAAGAAGGCAGTGTTTCTGTCCATGAAGATTGCTGCTGGGAAGAATTGACCAGCTATATTTTTTCGAACTGTGGACCGGCTACTTCGTCCTGCCTGTCTACAGTCGAAAAAGGGTTTTTCTGATGCTGAATGCCAAGAGTTTGCTCAATTCTTCTTGGACAGAGTGTCCAGTATCTGGCAGAGTATTTCTCCAGTCAGCAATGTCATAGCTGGCAGTGGTCACCTGAAGTATCCTAAGAGCACTCCACCTGGTTGGAGGGGGGGGGGGTGGAGGAGTTTAGACCAGTGGAGATAAGTGAGGTCATTGAGGTGGCAACAAATCTGAAGCACACGTTTTGCGAACTGGATCTGGTGCCGACACGTTTCTTGATGAGATGCATCGACACCATTGGCCCGGTGTTTGCTCTGATTGTCTGGTGTTCCTTATCTGAGGGTGTTTTCCCTGATGCCTTGAAGGAGGCAGTGGTGAGACAACTCTTAAGGAAACCATCTTTGGACCCGGAAGTCAGGGCAAATTACCGACCTACCTCTAATCTTCCCTTTTTGGCTAAGGTAGTGGCGCTTCAGTTGGAGGCGCACCTCGTGACCCACGAGTTATACAAACCTTTCCAGTCGGGATTTCGGGTGAGGCACAGCACAGAAACCGTGCTTGCTCAGGTGCTGAATGATGTCCTCAGGGCTAGAGATTGAGGAGATAAGACAATTCTTGTTCTCCTTGATCTCTCCTCAGCATTTGACACTATGGACCATTGTGTACTGCTTGACCGCCTTAGGGATCTCTGTGGACTCGACGGCACTGTCATCTGCTGGTTTAAGTCCTTTCTAACGAATAGAAGGCAACGGGTTGTGATGGGGAATTTCTCCTCCACCCCTAGCCTCCTGTCTTGCGGAGTCCCTCAGGGATCAGTATTAGCCCCAATGTTGTTCACAGTGTACATGCTACCCCTGGGAGGGCTCATTAGGAAGTATGGCTTGGGTTTTCATTGCTATGCTGATGATACCCAGCTGTATCTTTCCTTTGCCCCAGGAACATCCAACATGGCAGATGTGCTAAATGATTGCCTTGCTGAGATTAACGACTGGATGGCCTCCATCTGGTTGCGACTAAACCCCGGTAAGACGGAGGTATTGGTGGTGGAGTCGAACAGAATGCGTGATAGGTTTGCCTCTGAATCAGAGACTGGACTTGTTCTAGGATCTGCTTCATTGAAGGCCTCCTCTAGGGTGCGAAATCTTGGTGTCATTCTGGATAGGAGTTTGACTATGGAGGCTCAGATATCCTCCACTGTCTGCTCCTGTTTTTTCCATCTTAGAAATGTCGCCAGGATAAAGCCCCTTGTTCCGCCTCCGGACCTCCCCACTTTGATGCGTGCCTTGGTGACATCAAGGCTTGACTACTGCAATCTGCTCTACCTCAGGGTCATGCAAGGATCTCTCCGCAGGCTACAGTTAGTGCAGAACGCAGCTGCCCGGCTATTAACTGGGCAATCAAAATTCTGCCATATTACACCGGTGCAGCGTGAGCTGCACTGGCTGCCGGTCAGGTGGAGGATCCTTTTCAAGGTGGGTCTTCTCACCTATAAGGCCCTACATGGCCAGGGTCCTGTTTACCTGCCTGACCTTCTTGTTCCTATTCTCTCTGTCTGCCCCCTCCGTTCCTCCTGTGGAGACCCCCTTGTGATTCCAAGGATGAGTTTGAAATCTGCCAGCGACAGGGCTTTCAGTGTTGCCACTCCCGTCCTTTGGAATTCACTGCCCCTTGGGGTTAAGGGGGCCTCTACTTTGGAGGTATTCAAGCCTGCCTTAAGGCCCTCCTATTTGCTCAGGCATTACTGGACTAAATTGTTATTTATTGATCTGATTGATTATTAATTTTATATATGTTGTTGTATTATGCTGGGTTGTTAATTACTTTGTATTTAAATTATTCTATTTTCTGAAGCTGTGTTTATTGTTTGTACAGCGCCCAGAGCCTCAGGGATTGGGCATTTTTAAATAAATTTTGCCTTGCCAAAGAGAATAAAGCTGGAGATCAAGTAGGGTTTGTGGTTTTTGCAGCAGGTAGGGAAAATGGGAAGACTGGGTGGGCCTAGAGGTCCTTATCTGCTGTCAATTTCTATGTTTCTTTGTACTCCCCACACTAAGAGGGAGGCATCTGTTGCTGTATCTTTTTAAAATGGAATTTTAAACTGTTGTATTTATTTGGTTTTATGCTTATTTATTGTATGCGTTTCCTACTTTGTAAAGCGCTCAGAGCCTCCGGGATGGGGCACTCAATCAATTAAAATAAATCTTTACTCATTTGCTTACTAGAATGACCATGGGGGCCTGCTGTTGGAAAGGCAATCCCTCTCAGAGATTGTCCCTTTCTTTCCACCACTCGAGAGTTTGTAGGAAAGATTTTATGACTGGATCCAGTTTGGAGAGAGGGTCTCTTTTCAGGGACCAAAGGGATCTTAGATGAAACTGTATGCCACTCATTTGGAACCTGGCACCTGAGACCCAGCTGTGGTGGCAGCCATGTGGCCTTAGATCTGCAAGAAATGTCTTGTTGGTCTGGGTGCCCTAGGACAAATGAATTTGCCAGTGCAAGAATGCTGACCACTCTGATTAAGTAAGTAAGCTGTTGATTAACTAGAATCTGCAGCTTTTCCACCACGTAGGGGAAATGGGCAGACTAGGTGGGCCAAGCGGTCCTTATCTGCCGCCAAATTCTCTGTTTCTGTCTTGTGGCATAAATGTCTTTCTCTGCAGGGTGTTTAGCTCTGCTCCTATAAACTCTAAGACCTGTACCGGTTCTGTCTGAGATTTCTGGGCATTTATAAGAGACCCCAAGAATTCCAGGGTGCCCTGTGCTAGGCTTTGGGAGTCCTTGACCTGCTGGTAGGACAGTCCGATGACTAGCCAGTTGTCCAGGTAAGGGAACACTGTGACCCCATGTCTCCTGAGGTGTGCTACCAACACTGCCAGGCACTTTGTGAATGCCGTGGGAGCTGAGGAGAGACCGAAGGGAATGGCTGAGAACTGGTAAATGACCTGAAAGTAGCCAGAACCTCAGATACTTTCTGTGACTGGGCCTGATTGGAATGTGAAAATATGCATCCCTCAGACCCAACGAGGTCAATCAGTTCCCTTGCTGAAGGGAAGTAATGACTATCGCCAGAGTAACCATCCTGAATTTGGGCTCTGTCAGGTGCTTGTTTACAAGTCTGAGATCCAGGATAGGTTGCCATTCCCCATTTTTCTTCTGGGTAAGAAAGTATCTTGACTAGAAGCCTTTTCCCCACTGTGGTATGGGAACTGTCTCCGCTGTATTCTCTCTACTGAGGTTGCAGGTTTGAAGCTTCTGTGACCCTGCAACTTGGGGAATGACTTATGAAATTCAGTGAAAGACCTTGGCTCACTACCTCCAAGACCCACTTGTCTATGGTGATGGTTTCCCACACTTGAAAGTAGTGAGCCAGCCTGCCTCCCACTGGGAGTAGGGTGGTGACCTGTACATTCACATCAGGGGGTTTGGATGGACTGGGTCCTGGAAGCTGGTGCTGGGTCAGTCCGTTGGAGGGCCTCCTGCCCCTGAAATAACTAACTTCTGGGCTGCTGGTAGTCAAGGGGTGCCTAAGCCTGAAAAAAGGGCCTAGGATAGTGCCCCATACCCCTATCTCCCCCTTTCCCTGTGTCCAACAGGACGTGGAGGATTTGTCTCTAGCTGTGTTGCTTCCATAGGTGGTCTTGTATTTCTCCACCTTTTTCATATAAGCCTCAGTTTTGTCATCAAAGAGTGAGCTGTTCTCACAAGGAAAATCCATGGCCTTGGCCTGAGTGTCCTGAGAAAGATTAGTGGTTCTAAGCCAGGCAAATCTCCTCATGGAGACAGCTAGGGCCATGAACCTAGAGGCAGTATCGTTGGCATCCACTACCACGTGGAACAACTGATACCTGGATGCATCCAAAGCCATCCTGGCAGTCTCTGCCAGATCAAGGGTCACCTCACCTGTGACCTTGTCACTCATGACCAAAACCGATGACCAGAGGGCCTTTTGGTACTGGGCTGGGTAGGCCATGTAGGTAGCCTGCCTGAGGAGAAGGAAGGCTGCCAGATAGCCTTTCTTCCCCATGCTGTCTAACTTTCTGGAGTCGTTATCAGGGATGTGAAGAAAGAGAGACCCTCACCTTGTCATAAGCCGCACCCTGAACTACCCCCTCGTGGTCTGGATGAGTAAAGAGGCAGTCAGCATTTGATCTATTTAGCTGATACTTTTTGTCTATTTTCCTGTCGACCCCTATATGGAGCTGGGGGTCTGCCGGATCTTGAAGGATGCCTTCCGGAGGGACTTGTGGACAGGTAATAGGAACCGTTTGGTAGGCACTATCCCTACCATGTCAAGGAACTCTGCCTCGTCCTCATCCTCCACCATCTCTTGGGTGGAGAGGTTGAGGGTATTCACCATGCATCTCAAGAAAGCATAGTGAGACGAATAGTCCTCTTGTCCATGGGTGGGGGGACCAAAGTCTTGCTCTAGAGGGACCTCTGGCTCAACAGGGTCCCCTTCCTCTTCCTCCTGCTCCTCATAGAAATATTCCAGTTTCCGACTAGGGGGAACCAAATCCTGGACTGGAACTTGGGAAGCAATCATGGTGCCCAAAAGGGACTCTATCAACTGGAAGGCCTGGTGAACTTGCAAGGCCTTACCTATGCACTCCATGGAGGGCACTGCAGGTTTGTCAGCTGACAGCTCCTTTGCTTTTTCAGCAGGAGATGCAACAACATGTTTTCCTTACGTCTTTTCTTTGCAGGAACTGGGTCTGTAGACCTTTTTAATTTAGAGAAGTCCCCTTTATCAGAGGTTTTGGGCTTGGAGAACTCTTTGAGCCTGTCCTTGGGTTTAGCATGAGAGGAGGAGGGCTCCTCAGAAGGCTTTGGTGCCGCAGAAGCAGGAGAAGCCAAATCTTCCAACTTCTTAACCCTCTTTTTAACTGTTTTGGGGCAGAATTTGCTACACACGTCACAGCAAAAACATGGCTAGGGTTGAGACACTTCAGACATAAATTATGCCTGTTGGCTTTAGCCAAAATCTGAAAACACTTAATACAGTTTTGAAACCCAGTTGATCCTGCTCTCTTTTTAGGCTTCTCTGACATGCCCAATCATCATGTGGTAAAAAAAAAAAAAAAAATACGGAGTTCCAGAAGAAAATGTAAAAATCGCTGTTGGTTCCTTCACCAGAAAGGAACCATGAAAATCTTTCCACAAAAAAGTAATAACATATAAATTAGCACTTCAATTACCTAAAAAAGGAACCAGAGCATAACCAGATATAAGTACTAAAAATAAAGGCAAAAACAGAACAAAGTGTGGTAAAAATGCTGAATCGAGGGTTTTTCTTGGTTCCCTAGAACTGCTAAGGAACTGGGCAGAACCACTCAAAAACAGCAAAAAAAAGTATAAAATCGGACTACACTGACCTTAAAAACTGGTCTTAGGGGCAGACTAAATGAAAATAAATCAAACTTTGTTTTTCTCACAGAAAACAAATACAGCGAAGCGCTGAGGAGAGCTCTCCGAGGCATCTTACTAGGCAGGTGGAGAAATGAATCTGAAGAGTTTAGAATGCAGCAGCACCTAGGGGCAGACGTTTGAATTACTGGCATGAGTCAATGATGCATTCCATCATTTACATATGTTCCAGTCTCACCGGGGCAGTTCAACATAGGAGGCCAACTGCAACATTTAATCATACTGAGGGATTCCTGGGGTTTGAATACAACTATCTCAGAAAACAAACAAAATAACTGATTAAACTCTAAATATTATTCCCCTCCTCTTTGTTTTACCTCCATCAGAGGTTGAAGTCCTGTTTACATTGTAACCTATTTCTAACTGCATAGGACAAGTCATGAAATATGACAGGAAGTCTCTTTAGAATCGAGCGGGAAGGAAAAATAACTCTGAGAGTGTCCATAGTGAAAATAATGACTTGCGTCTCTCACAGTGCACTGAAGCTGGAAATTGCAAGGTAGTCCAGGTATGAGTGTCCCTGTGCATGATAGCCACTATAGTTGAGTAAAAAAAAAAAACAGTGCCACTGTGACTATAAACTAAGTTCTAAGTCCTGGAAGGTACAGTAGAACATATATATGCAATTCCTTGGGGGATCAGTCACTAGATGGTGCTGAGAGCACAGCTGCTGCTTAGACATGCCATATTATTGTGATGTAGGCCTTGCTGTATCTCTCCGCAAGGTGGAGGAATGCAGAGTTGTAGCTGCTAACCCAGAGTGCCGTTGAAGGAAAACTGCACCCTCATATCTTCTAAATGTCATTTGCTTCCATGTCAACAGACAACTCTTTTCATGTAGCTGTTAAAGATGTATGCAACTGCTTCAGTTAGTTTCACACTTCATACGAGGCTCTGTCACTCTCCTGGGAGGGTCCATTTCGTGGTTGTTGAAATCTCATTGTCCCTGAGAGCTGCATTGTTTGTCAACAAGGAAACAAATAACATTTAGAAGATATGAGGGTGCAGTTTTCCTTTAAACCGTTCATGGCAGTCCGGGGATAAAGTCAGCCCCATCACCCTAGTACGCCGTAAGGGAGATAGAAAAAAGATTATACTGTCCCTATTTGTGAAGACCAAATCCAGAATATGCCCCTCCCTTGTGGACACCTTCACCTTCTTTTTTTTTAATTTAATTTTTATTTAGAGACAGACACAGAGATACTTACAAATAATCAGATGGTTGCACTACTATAGTGAAACAACTTAAACTGTACACTGCTTCATAAGGGTACATTGTGGTAATAGTCTCACCTTAGATCTTTTGCACTTTCATAAGACATTTCCACAGTAATTACTATAAAGGAGGTAAAGATAAAAACTTCAACTTAATTTAAATAAAGCAAAAGGGAAGGAACCCCAGATACTTGGGTCATCCGACCGGAGCGTCACCCCCTCCACCCCTCCTCTCCCCAACCCAGACCCTATGGAAAAAAAAAGTGTCATCTGTTTGGGCCATATACCATATCCACTTCTGCCACTTCAAATTTAAAGCGGATAATTTAGTGTCCAAGCTTGCAGTTAACTTTTACAATTGATATATGGTCAGGACAATTTGTCTCCAATCTTCTATTGTAGGGATTGCCAGTTTCATCCACCTCCTAGTAAGAGCTTTTTTTTTGCAGCCAATATAAATACGGGTAGTAAAGATTTAGACCGGGGAGGGGGCGCTAAGAGGAGGCATAATCATCAGTAAAACCATTTCGTACATCAATTCTACATTCTCTCCCAAACAGTCATGAAGCTCCCCCTGGAGAGAGCACCAGAACAGGGCTAACAAAGTGCACATCCAAAGGGTATGACCGAGGTCTGTTTCTGGACAATGACAGCCTCTCCAGCAGATTTCTTATCATGATAGGAGATATTTGGCCAACAACGCTGGGGCCGGAAAATATCTACTCCTACACTCCCAGGAAAACTCCCGCCATACTACTGTGTTTGTAATTTTTACTGCCTGGAGTGCTGTTTTTAACAATACTTCGTATGGTATATTGAAGAGTCCATATATTTGTACCAGCTCTCCAACACTAACAAGGTAGTATCACCCAACCCCTCTCTCAAGATCCCATAAAAGTAGCTTATTAAATGCAGCCCCAACCGTCCTTCATTAGGTTCCATTATTAACGTAAGGAAAGGGGGCTTTGGGTTCAGGAGCCGAGTAAGTGGCTCTATATGTTGTAGGATATACCTTCGAACCTGCATTTACAGTACCTGTACCTATCCCTCATTGTAAGGCCATGGCTACACTGCAGAGACTCAAAAGGGATAACTCCCTCCATGATCAGAAATTGATAAATAAGATGTAAACCTAAATGGCGCCATTTTTAAATATCAAGTCCATACGGCTAGGTAAAAAATTCTCATCCACCGATAGTAATCTGGTATAGTAAAAAATGACAGAGAATGTTGGGTGGTTTCGCAAGTGAATCCACACTTTTAGGGTTTGAGAAGTAATATTAGAGAAGTGTCTGAGGGATGGAGAGAGTGAGTTTGTAGGGAATAGTATGGTAGCTATATCATGGTGGTCATTAAGTAAGAACTCTATTTCCTTCCAAGGAGCTCTATACTGTGGTGTCATCCAAAGAAAAAACTGTCCGGATGTATGCTGCCCTAGCATAGAGTTCAAGATTCAGAAGATTCACTTCTCCCTGTGCTAATGATAATTGGAGAACTGAAAACCTCACATTTGGCCACTGGCCTCCCCATAGAAAGTTAGATAACCGCTTATTCAAAGAGGCATAATAAAAACGGGCCATTGGAAGAGGGAGGGTCTGAAATAGGTAGAGCAATCGAGGTAATACATTTATACGAATAGTTTCAATTTTCTGGAAAAAAAGAAAGCGTTAATCATCCCAATTATTTAAGCCTTCTTGTATTAATAATGTAAGGGGCTCATAATTGACTAATTCCAAATTGGTCAGATCTTTAGGAATAACTATTCCCAAATATTCCAGCTTCATCTTGTACCATTTCAACAGATATGACCACTTGAGAAACACTGATGGGGTAAAATTAAAAGTCAATACTTCCATCTTGGTAATACTTAATTTGAATCCCACCAGGGTTTCAGATCTTTCCAGGATTCCCCAAACTGCAAGAATAGATTACGCGGAGGACAGTACCATTAAAAAAATATCAGCAAAGAGACCTATCTTATACTCAACTTGTCCCAGTGGGATGCCCTCCACCCTGTCTGCCCCACGCACTGCCACCACCAGAGGCTGACTCCTCCATCTTCTGTGCTAGGAATGCATCTGCATCCTGTAGGGCCTCTATCAGCTTCTGATTTCTTGCACTTGCTGCTACTAAGACACTCCAGTTCACATCTAGCATGTTAAAGTTCCCAGTTAGTAGTACCTCACACTGCTTAGCTGCCCTCTTTCTTGCCTCTGCCAACTCCTAGTCCACATCTTCCCTTTGGAGACAGCAGTCGATATGCCACTCTAACCCTGCCCCCAATGCTTCCATAATGGTGTCCTCCCCCCAATCTTTGTCCTCTGTAGTGTGATGTCCTCCTTCATATGCATGGCCACTCCTCCAACTTTCTCCTCCCTCCTCTCTCTCCTGAAAACTGTATCCTGGCATGGATAGTTCTGAGTCATGGTGACATGTAGCCCATGTCTCTGTCACAGCCACCAAGTTTAACTGGACCTCTGCCATCTGTACCTGCAGGTCACAAATCATATTCCCCAGGCTCCTGGCATTCATGCACCTCACCCTCCAGATTTCCTGCCTCCACATCCTTGTTTTCTTATTTACTTCCTCTTTCTGCCCTTTTTTTGTCCTGGCGTAAGTACTGTTGTCAGTCCCTTCTCTTTCTCTGCTGCAGTGGCTCTTTATCCTCCTCCATGTTGCAATCTCCTCCTTGAGTTCCTGCCCATCCTGCATACTGCTCCAACTTTCTTACCGCTACCTCTTTTGAGTGTTCATGGAAGCATCCCCCTTCTGTTTATATTCTTCTACCCATGACAGTTGTTAGGGAGAGGCACACTGAGCCTCTCACAGTTGTACATGAGTATCTATCCCCAACAGTACTGCCTCACCCCTCACCTAGTTTAAAGTGGTCCTGTGTAATAAGTGAACCTCTGCCTAACACATTTGTGCTCATCTTGTTGGGGTGCAGGCCATTCCTTCTGAACAACCACCAGTCCTTCCTATGGGACCTCAGCCTCCCAGGTACTGAAACCCCTTACCCAAAATAAACACAACAATCCAGCACTCACGATCTTGTAAAATAAATTATGCTACTCTCAGGAATTTATCAAAAACGGTGCCAAAACTTTATTGCAGGTGCCAAAGTTAGAGTGCTCATCTTGACGTGTTTTGGAGATAAGCCCCTTTATCAAAATCTTTTGATAAAGGGGCTTGTCTCCGAAATGCATCAGGATGGGCGCATTTTAACTCTGGCACCTGCAATACAGTTTTGGCACTGTTTTTGAGAAATTCCTGAGAGCAGCGTTATTTATTTTACAAAGTAGTGAGTGCTGGTTTGTTGTGTTTATTTTGGCTGTTATTTTTATCCTACACGAACATACAAAATTTCCAGCAGATGAAGGCCTTATGGTCTATTGAGTCTGCTCGTTTGCGCAGTTAGCAGCCCCTAATACTGCAGCTCTCCCTCCTCCCATGACCCTCCCCCTTACCCTGTCCCATCCCCTTTTGAAGCAGTCCACTGTTGTACAGGATACCATTTCCGCAGGCAATGCGTTCCACCCGGACACCACCCTCTCTGTGGAAAAAGTGTCTTTTCATTTCCCTCCTGAACCTTACCCCTTCCAATCTCAGATCATGTACTCGAGTGTCCCTCCCCCACTTAACTTGAAAAGCCCCTCCATGCCCATCCTGTTTATTCCTTTCATGTACTTGAAGGCTTCAATCATATCTCCCCTGTCCCTCTTTTCCTCCAGTGAGTACATGCTCAGCTCCCTCAGTCTGCTCTCGTAAGGTATGTCCCCTAGCCTCTGGATCATCTTTGTCACACTGCACTGCACTCCCTCCAGTAACTTAATATCCTTCATCAAGTACAGGCGCAGTACAGCACACAGTACTCCAAGTGTGGTCTAACCAGCGACCTATATAGTGGCAGGATCACCTCCCCTCTCCCGGAGGATAAACCCCTGGCTATACAACCTAGCATCTTGTCTCCCTTAGCAGCTGCCTTCCTAACCTGTGCTGATGTATTCATTGAGCCTGTAATGATCACCCCCAAATCCTTCTCCTCCTCTGTCGTGGCTAGCTGACCCCCCCCCCCAAATGGTCATTCCTCCTTGGGTTTTTCACACTGAAATGCAACACCTTGCACTTTCTGGCACTGAACCTCAGCTGCCAGGTGTCTGACTAGGTCCCAATTTTGATAGATCATCCTGCAACCCCTGCCACCCTCCTAGGTCATCCACTACTGCTCCTATCTTGGTGTCATCTCCAAACAGACTGATTTTGCTCTTCATGCCCATCACGATCTCTGCTATGAAGATCCCAAACAACACTGGCCCCAGCACAGAGCCCTGCGGGTATCTCGCTTGTAACCGCCCTCAGGGATGACAGCTCCCCTTCCACCACCACACTCTGTTGTCTCCCTTGTAGCCAGTTCACTACCCATCCCACCAACTCCCCACCCCTTGCCCTCCAGCTTACTTCTTATCCTCCCATGTGGCACTGAGTCGAATGCCTTACTGAAGTCCAGGTACAGGACATCTACTGCATGACCCCGTTTAACTGCCTAGTTACCCAGTCATAGTAATCCACCAGGTTGGTCTGACAGGATCTGCCTGTGACAAACCCATGCTGTCTACCATCCTGCAGTCCACTAGTCTCCCGAAGGGACTTCAACCTCTTCTTCAGGATTGTTTCCATCAGTTTGCCCAGGAAGGATGTTAGGTTCACCGGTCTGTAGTTCCCCGGTTCATCCTTGGGGCCATTCTTATGGAGGGGTACCATGTGAGCCATCCTCCAGTCCTGAGGGACACACCCTGAGTCCAGGGAGACATTGAACAGGTCTGCCAAGGGCCCCACCAGGACTTCCACCAGTTCTTTCAGCACCCTGGGGTGTATGCCATCTGGCCCTGGCGCCTTGTCCAACCTCAGTGCCCTCAAACTCTCCAGTACTCTGCCTGCTGTGATTCCCCCATCTTTCACCTCCCCCGTGGGTACTGCCCCTCCTTTTTCCTTAGTAAATATCGAGCAGAAGTATTCATTATACACTTCTGCCTGCTCTGCCCCCGTTTCCACACACACCCCAATCCTTACGATTTGGTCCTTACAACTCCTTTTCTCCCTGACGTACTTGAAGAAGTCCTTCTCCCCCTCCTTAATGCCCTACGCCAGCCTGAGTTCCCTCGATGCCTTGGCTGCCCTTACTGCCCTTGTCACCTCCTTTGACTCCTTCAGGTAATCTTCTCTGTCCTCCCCTTCCCTATTTTTCTGAACCTCCTAAAGGCGGCTCTTTTCTTCCCTACTTTTTACATGACCCCCTTGCTCACCCAACTAGGTGTCTTGGCCCTCGCCCTCTTACTCTGGACCCTGATACAGATTCTGGTTGCCTCCTCAACCCCCAGTTTAATGACCTCCCACCCCTGGTTAGTGTCCATACTAGGATGGATTCCGGCAAGATACTCCTTTACTATTTCCCCCATCCTCTTAAAGTTGGCCCTCTTGACGTTTCTACCCCCTTCTTGCCCATATTTATTGGGAACCACACTGAGTGGTGGTCACTCCTCGCCAGCGGTTCCTCCACCTCCCGCTCCCTCACAAACTCCCCATTAGTAAGCACGAGGTCTAGGGTGTTCCCTAACCTGGCTGGCTCGCTGACCATCTGCTGCAGGAAGCTATCCTGGAAGGCGTCCAGAAGTACCTGCTCCCGTCTATTAGTGGTGGCTGGGGTACTAGATTCCACTCCCGGCAGGCTGAAATCCCCCACAATCACTGTGCTACCCTTCCCACAGATTCTTCTGATCTGTCCTGCTAGTTCCCTGTCTAGCTCCTCTGTCTGAGAGGGTGGTCTGTACACCATTCTTATCCTGAGAGTCCTATTTTTTGAATCTTGGATCTGCATCCATAATGCCCTCCTCCTCTCCTCTCGAACACATTTCAGCCCTTCTCTCACATACAGCGCCATTACCCCCCTTTCCCATTTACCCTATCCCTGCGAAATATCCTATACCCTGGTACTGTCAGGTCCCAGTCCTGGTAATGGGTGGCCCATGTTTCGGTGATGGCCGCCATGTCCACCTCCCCTTCTGCCATGAGAGCCTGTAACTCCGCTGTTTTGTTCCCCAGGCTCCTAGCGTTCAAGGTGACCACATCCACCCTATCATTCCCTCCTCTTCCTTCCTGCTCTCCTTTTAGCATTCCTCTAGTACTCTCCCTTAGTCCCTTGCTTCGGTATGGGGGTAAGCTCGTGGGCTTCCTTCCTGTGGATTCTCTGCATGCCTCCACCCACCTGCCACCCCGCCTTAGTTTAAATTCCTTCCTTTGTTATGTATTCTTCCAATCTTGCTTTTATACACTCATGCCCTCCTCATGTAAGTGAAGCTTATTATTAGTGCAGAGATCACTGTCCTCCCAGATCCCCCCCTCCCAACAGCCCATACTCTTTAGCACCACGTTCTTAGCCACTTGTTAAATTCCTCTATCCTCCGTTTTCTTGCAGTGCTCACCCTGGGCACTGGAAGTACTTCAGAGAAAGCTACTGATCTTCCTACCTCCTCACATAGCAGCCTCAGCTCCTCAAACCTCCTCTGAACTACAGCTACCGTATTTCCCGCCAGGTCATTTGTTCCCAAATGCAGACCTATATGATGTTTATCCCTACCCCTCCAAGCATACTTCAGAACAGAGTGCCCACCTTGCAGGCGGTCAGTGCTTGGCTCACTGTTTTTCAATGTGTTCATTAACTGCACTGGGGATGGCATAAAAAGCAATGTCTGCTCACAGATGATGGGGTACAAGACCTAAAAGAAGACCTAGCAGAGCTGGAGAGGTGGTCTGGCATCTGGGGTTCAATGCTAACAAATGCAAGGTCATGCAATTAGGAGTAAAGAACCCAAGGGCCAAGTACAGTCTGGGGGTCAAGGCCACTGTATCAGAGGAGGATAGGGATTAGGGATAGCCATTATCAGTGACCTAAAGCAGGCTATGTAATGTAGAAAAGCAGCAGCCAAGGCTAACAGAATGCTGGGCTGTATTACTAGATGGTTCACAAGCAGAAGGCAGGAGGTCCGCTTGCTCTTGTACAATGTGCGACTGCACCAAGAGTACGATGTGCAATACAAGAGTCCCTACCTGATGAAGGATATCAACCAGCTTGTGGCAGTACAGAGGAGGGGGGGACAAAGATGGTTCAGGGACAGCAGGACAGGGCATATGAGGCCAGACTGGAAGAACTCAATAGGTACTTACTCGAGGAAAGAAGGGAGAAAGAGAAAATGACTGAAACCTTTATGTACCTGAAAGGTATAAGCAAGGTGGCTAACGGTGACCTTTTATGTCTCTGTGAAAATAAGACCACAAGGGGCACTGTTTCAAAACAAACTGGCAGGGGGAACAAGGTCAGGAGACACGTCTTTACAGAGTGGGTGGTGTTAAGTATAAGCTCCCATCTGCGGTTATCAATCAGAAGACAGGGGAGGTTCAATAGAAGGTAGAACAGGATGAAGGGAAGGGTCAGGGCTGGCAGGAAGGGGACCACTGTAATCTCTTGATTAGGGGCTCTGCAATTGAGCAGAATCAATAGACCAAACAACCTCCTTCTACTGGCTAATTTGCTGTTACTTACGTCTTCTTATGCATTTTTCACATGTAGTGAAACTACAACTACTGTTCACCCCAGAATTCTAAAGGAACCAAGGGGAGAACTTGTAACACCACTGACTACCCTTTTTAACAAATCTTAGGAGGATGACATGGTACCTGAGGACTGGAGGAAGGCAGATGTGATTCCCCTTCACAAAAGTGGGAGCAAGGCAGAGGCAGGAAACCACAGACCTGTTAGTTTGACCTCAGTGATAGCGAAAATGATGGAATCACTTCTGAAAGAAAGAATAGTTGAGTACCTAGAGGCCAGCAGGGCACAGGACCCAAGGCAGCATGGATTCACAGCGGGAAGATCATGTCAGATGAATTTAATAGATTTCTTTGACTGGCTGACCAAAGTAGTATACCAGGGAGGGGTTGTGGACATGGCCTACCTAGAATTTAGCAAGTCATTTATTTATTTGTTTATTTATTTAAGCGTTTTACCAGGAAGGCATACTGAGCAGAGTACTGCTCGATTACAGATGCGTCCTGGGGGGAGGGGAGAACATAGGAAGACAGTTTTACACAGTATAGACGAGAAAATACATAGTGGGAGAAATACTAACATTTGGGTCTGATTACAAGACAGTAGTAGCTTGAGAGAGACAACTGGCAACCACAGTACGTACGGTATGAGATAACACTTGAAGTCAGGATAGACAAGTGAATACATTGTGGAAGATCACTATCATTTGGTTCTGAAACCACGTTCATACAGGACTGAATGTGTCAGTTGGTAACACAGTTACATACAACAAATGTACAACAAAATTAAGTTTTGAGCCATATAAGAGAGACAGTATAAGGCAAGAGGACAATAGTTAGACACTGATGAATTACAAATTTGTTAAGTGCCGACATTCCCAGAGAGTTGCCTAGTCGTTGGTAGACACCTAGACACAAGCACAGGTAGGGACGAAATGATCTTGGAGCATGGAGTTTAGGTGGGAAAGGGGGGTGAAGCGACGAATGTTAGCTGGGAGGGAGTTCCATAGCGAGAGAATGCGGTAGCTGAACCTGATTGCCCTGTGGAGGTAGAACCGTATGGGACAGCTAGGGACCTGGAGTCTGAGTTTCTGAGTGTGTATACTTGTGTGCTAGGGTTTGTTAAGATGTCGGAGAGGTAGGGAGGGAGCCGCTGAGTCCAATACTTGGCCGTAATTTTTGCACAGTGGGTTAGCCTGCGATAGTCAAGTGAGGTTAGGTTCATTGCTTAATATAGGGCACAGTGGTGTGGGGAGTAGGGGCTGTTCAGGGTGAAATGGCAAAAACAGTGGAAGAGAGGGTCCAGCCTAGCTAATGTGATCTTAGGGCCGGCGCCGTAGACTACGTCCTCACACTCGAGGACTGGGAGGATAATTTTTTTTACTATGTCCTTCCTGGCTGGAAGGGGTATGTTGTCACGATTCCGGTAAAGTGCACCAAGCCTAGGGTGCAGCTTCTTAAGTAAATAGTCAATATGTGTGGAAAAGTTGAGGTGCTGGTCAAGCCAGACACCGAGGTATCTGAAGGTGGTGCAGGACTCCAGAGGGAACCCTTCCAGGGTGTGAAAAACTAATGGTGAAGGGAGCCTAGAAATTTTCTGCCTCATCCCAAAGGTTAAGAAGACTGTTTTGTTAGCATTTAGGAGGAGGTTATTTGAGCGGAGCCAGTGCTGGACTGAGATGAAGTTGTGCTGAAGTCTGGACGCAACTTCAGAGGGCGAGGGGCCGGTTGCGTATAGCACCGTGTCATCTGCATACATGTGGATGGCGGAGTGTGTGCAGGCAGATGGCGGATCATTTAGAAAGACCGAGAATAGGAGGGGGCCTAGGACCGATCCTTGAGGCACTCCAGACATGATTGGGAGGGGCTCCGACATGGACGATCTGATACGGACAGCTTGGGATCTGCCAGTGAGGTAGGAGTGGAACCAAGATGTGGCCCAGGCAGATAGGCCAGCCTTGGCAAGTTTTGTCAGGAGAAGAGAGTGAGTCACCGTATTGAAAGCCTTTGCCAGGTTGATAAAGATGGCAGCAGTGATGTGGCGAGCATCCATCCCTGTGAGGATGGAGTCGGTAATCCTGAGAAGGGAGGTGGTAGGAGTGGGATTTCCTAAAGCCTGACTGGTAGGGGGAGAAAAAGGAAGAGGAGTCCAGATAGGTGGATAGGCGTGAGAGAACCAGGCATTCTTGTATCTTGGCAAGGGTCGGTAGGAGGGAGGTGGGCCGCTAGTTGCTTGGGTTTGAGGCGTCACCACACTTTGGAAGTGGGATTACGGTGGCATGTTTCCACTCAGTGGGGACTTCTGCTAGGACGAATGATAAGTTAAAAAGGGAGGCTAGGGGTTGAGCTATGGCAGGGGCCGATAGGTGGAGCATTTTGGAGTCCAACCCTGTGGGACATTTGCCCTTTTCAGGGTTAAGGGCAACCAGAGCATTGTATACCTCATCAAGAGTGACTTGCAGGAAGGAGAAAGGCTGAGCTGCAGCGCCACAAGATGGGGTTTTAGTGGGGGCATGCTGAGCCGGGTGCGGGATGGCCCTGGGAGTAGCATGGCTGGTAGTGAAGACAGTGTTAAACAAGGCGGCAACTGCTGAGGGGTCAGTGATGGTGAGACCACCAACCTGCAGGACGTACGGGGTTGGGACGGTGGGCAGAGAAGTTTATTTGACCACCTTCCAGAAACGAGACGGAGATGGAGGAGGAATTGAATGCGCATATGAAATAGTTGGCCTTTGCTTGGTGGATTATTTTGGTACTAGAATTGTGGAGCGCTCTGTAGGTCTGGAGGTCAGCCTGGGGTTTAGAAGTCTTAAAGGTTTTCCAGGCCTTGTCTCGGATTTGGAGGTGGGCTAGGACACCGGGAGAGATCCATGGTAGATGAGCACCTCGGACTCTGGACTGTCTGAGTGGGGCATAGCGGTCCCAGATGGCGATGAACTTGGACTTAAAAAACGACAGTGTCTCATCTGTCGAGGTGAAATGACTAATGCATGACCAGTCATAGTTGCCCAACTCATTTAATAATGAGGGGAGGTCCAGGGATTTGTAGGATCTCGAAAGTAAGATTCTGGGAGGGGAAGCTTTGGGTTTGTGAATTTTGCATACGGTGTAGATCCCGTGGTGGTCACTAAGGGCATCCGGAAGGAGTCCTGAGGATATAATCCTGTGCGGGTGAGATGTGAGGGACCAATCTAGCAGTGTATGGTTCTGTGTTTTGTGGTTTGCCCGAGTAGGTTCAGTGATTAGTTGTGTTAGGACTAGGGCTATTACCTTGTCACGAAATTTGGAAGGGACTCAGCAAGCTAGTTCTGGTTAAAATCCCCTAATATGCGAATCTCACCACCTGCTGCCAGGGAGTTTAAGTAGCCCAGGTAGTCTAGTATGGAAGGTGAGGTGGTGCCTGGAGCACAGTATTTACCTGCTATGTAGATTGGGATTGAGTGGGGGATGGAGAGTTTTACCATTAAGGCATTAATGGAGTCCGACGGTAGGGACAGGGCAACCGTGGTGAATTTGATGGGGGAGGCAATGTACATAGCTATGCCGCCTCCTTTTCTGCCGACTCGGTCATGGCGGAGAAGTGTGTAGCCAGGTATGGCAAATTCTGCGTCGGTGTTATGTGATTTTAGCCGGGTTTCGGAGATAATAAGAATGTCTGGGCTGAGAGACACAGCGAGGGCTTGTAGCAAGGTCATTTTGCGCAAGAGACTGCATATATTTATGTGAATTAGTTTGAGGCCCGAGGGGAATTGGAGTGGGACAGAAAGGTTTTGGGCGTGGGGATGGGTTGGTCCTGGGTTGAGTTTGATATCCCCTGCAAGGAGAAGTAGCAGGGTTACCATTAGTTTGGTGTGATGTGCTATCCACTGAAGTTTTCTGGAGGTGGTATGATGAGCGGCTACGTCAGCTTTTGGTCTCAAGGTTTGTGGTAGAAGGACTAGGAGGCTGATTCGAAGGTAGCTAGGATTAGCTCGGGCTGGTGGATAGAGTATGGTAGAGGTGGGCATGGTCCATTCTAGCTGTGATAGTGGAGGTAGGAATATTTG
Organism: Neoceratodus forsteri; assembly: GCA_016271365.2. Taxonomy (NCBI): domain Eukaryota; kingdom Metazoa; phylum Chordata; order Ceratodontiformes; family Ceratodontidae; genus Neoceratodus; species Neoceratodus forsteri. Next base: position 1,337,658,096 of record CM057458.1, on the reverse strand, counting down.
TTAGCAGCCTGTCGCAAGATGTGACGGATCTGGGAGCCGAGGGTAAATTGATGGTGGGAGGACACCCGGGGGGTGACGATAAAGAAGATTAATAAGAAAAGTTGAGGCATAATAGGGAGGCTAAAAGAGCAAGGGTTTTGAACGTAATTGCAAAACCTTGGTGTAGTGGCCTCTAGTGGATGGCTGGTATAACCTGCAAATGGGAAAGTAGGCTAAATGGTTAAAACTAGCATGTGACTTCAGCTATATAAGGGAATGACTGCCAAGGGTGGTGGGTGGGGTAGTGGGGAGCTGACGTGCAGCGTCAGCGGGGCTCTAGCGTGTTCAAACTGCGTAGCAGCAGCCGACGAGCCGTACCTTTGCGCTGCCTGAGTTTGCCGTTGGGGGGAGGGGGTCGGTCTGCACTCCGGATCATGGGAGGGTTTCCACGCTGCCCTCACGACCTGAGGATTGCCCCCAAAGCTGTGGTAAAGACAGAGGTTTAAATAGGTAAGAGGGATGGTACAAACTTAATTATGCTTTAAACAAAGGGAGTCGGGGCTCAGAGGAGCCTTACTGCAGCTGGGGAAATCTAAATAATTGAACCTTTCTTGAAACGCTGCTCAGAGGTGCCTGAAAGCAGCTGGTAATTTAAACACATTCAACTTCACTTAGATCGGGAGAAGGCTGCTCAGAGGTGCCTGAAAGCAGCTGGTAATTTAAACAGATTCAACTTCACTTAGATCGGGGGCTCAGAGGTGCCTTAAGCAGCTATATTATGCACTTTATACCTTTCTTTACTGCACAGCTTGTGAGTTGAGAACTTGCAGTGACTACTTTAAGCCCCTTGTACAGCACAGCAAGGCAGAGATTAAATTAATGCTAGCTGCAGCTACATCAATTTTAACAATTAAGGTAACCCAGCAGAACAGTGAAAATGCACAGTATTTTAAGGAGTTACAAGCAGACAAAAACTATCTCCACACGTCTGCCGTCTGTAGGATTCAAAAGATGGCACCTTTTCTCCTTGTTCAAACTGCGTAGTAGTAGCAGCAGCAGATGAGCCGTACCCTCGCGCTGCCTGAGTTTGCCACTGGGGGGCCGGTCTGCACCCAATCCTGGAGGGCCACACTGCCCTCACAACCTGAGGACTGCCCCAAAGCTTGGCGCCACCTGAGTTTGCTGCTGGGGCGGTCTGCACTCGATCCTGGGAGGGCTTCCACGCTGCCCTCATGACCTGAGGATTGCCCCGAAAGCTTTGCGCTGCCTGAGTTTGCTGTTTGGGGGCGGGGGAGGTCTGCACTCCGGATCCTGGGAGGGCTTCTATGCTGCCCTCACGACCTGAGGATTGCCCCGCACAAAAGATTAATAAACAAGTTAACCAGCCTGTGAGTGAGTCCCAAGGTGGTAGCCTGGATAAAAAACTGGCTGAACAACAGGATGCAAAGGGTGATAATAAATGGAGTCCATTCCAAAGAAAGGGGGTTACTAACGGGGTACTGCAGGGTTCAGTACTGGAGCCAGTCCTCTTTAATGTCTTTATAAGTGAAATTGCAGAGGGATTGGAAGGAAAAGTATGCCTCTTTGCAGATGACACAAAGATCTGCAATAGGGTTGATACACAGTGTGTGTGTGTGTGTGTGCAGAAAGGATGAGAAGGGACTAGGCAAGGTTGGAGGAATAGTCAAAAGTATGGCAGCTTAGATTGAATGCAAAGTAATGCACCTGGGAAACAGAAACTAGGGGAAGAGTACACAGTAGGGGGGAGGTACTAACAACAATAAAAATGGAAAGGGACCTGGGGGTAGTCATATCAGATGTCCTAAAGTTAAGCAAGCAAGCAATGTGAGAAGGCAATAAGGATGACTGGGGGGATACTGGGATGTAGAGGGAGAGGCAACACCAGTAGATAACAGGAAGTTGTCATCTCTGTCTACAGACAGTTGGTGAGACCCCATCTGGAGTACTGTGTGCAGTTCTGGAGACCCCATCTCCGCAAGGATATAGACAGGATGGAGGCAGTCCAGAGGAGGGCAACTAAAATGGTGCAGGGTCTACACCAGAAACTATACAAAGAGACAGTAAAAAAGCGTAATATATATACCCTCGAGGAAAGGGGGGGGGCATGATAGAAACTTTCAAGTACCTCAAGGGACTCAACAAAATCCAAGAGGGTAGCATCCTTCAGAAAAAGAGATGTGCAAGAACAAGGGGCACAATTTGAACATAAAGGGGATGCCTCAGGGCAATGTGAGGAAGTATTTTTTCATGGAGAGGGTGGTGGACGCATGGAACGGCCTTCCTGAGGAGGTCGTGGAGTCAAAAACAGTGTTGGGGGCGGGGATTCAAGAATACATGGGACAGACATAAGGCAATTATAGTGGGGGGGTGGGAGGAAGTAGGCTGATGGTTAACTAGGATCTGCAGCTTATCCAATAGGTAGGGAAATGGGAAGACTGAGTGGGCCAAGCGGTCCTTGTCTGCCGTCAAAGTCTATGTTTCTATGTACAAAAATGCATAAAACTGCATTCTGTTCTGTCACCAGTAGATGGCTACATATGACTTCACTACCACCATACATATACTGGAATGCTCTGTTGGGGTGGTGATGTCGTCATCTGTCCTATACAGGTAACAGATCAGAATGCAGTGCCATGGATTTTTATACTACCATTGTGAAAAACAGAAACAAGAATATTTTAACTTTTGGTACCAATAAAAAACAAACAATGAAATGAATGGGTATGTTGAAATAAATAATACAAACTGCAAGATGTTCTCAGTTTTCATTGCTGGACACCTTTAAGTACCGTAAATATAAAATAAATAACTACCTCCTTACAGATGGGATGCTTAATGATATCAAAATTGCATTCTGATGATTAAATTAAGATGCAATTTACACAGAACTTCAAAGCAAATAAAACAATTTTACTGGGCTTCACAGTCAGTCATCTGGACATATTCTACGGCCCATTTCTAAATAAATGAATCATCAGTAAATGCCACTGCAAGCATTTTTTGATAGCTTTCTTTTCATTGCTGTAATAATTTTTTATGCCCATTGTAAATGCAGAGGTTGTCTAGGCAACATTACTGCAGCAGCCTGGAGTGCAAAATGGGTTTTACAGACTGCGAAACTCAGTGGTTGTGAGTGTGTGTGTGTGTCTGGCACCGTCTCAGATCCAGCATAACAAAAATATGAGTGATATGAGGGGGTCTTACAGGGTCTTGAGAAAAGGCCCTCATCCTATGTTTGTCCCCCTTACCGTAACTATAAGCTGGCAGTATGCTGATAGATGAATGGTGTACACTCAGTTTCCTTTCTTTACTTTTCACGTTCAGCTCCCTCCTCTACACTGCCCTTTCTATGCCCCTCAGTGTTCTAAGATATCTTTGGGCTCAAGATTTGTGTTTTTAATGAGAACTGGATTAAGAATAATAAGGCAAATTCTGCCAAAAGCACTTCCATAATGAAATTTGTTCCCATAATTTTATTTATTTAGTTTCTGTTTACCGGGTAAATGCACTAGACAACAAGCATTGTCCATTTTCAGGTACGACCCAGGAGAATTACAGACAAAGTCAGCACATCATATCATGAGAGATTACAGTCAGCAAATAATACAACAAAAAATCAGTGGGTTACAGGATTATCACAAAGCATACAATGGGTAGACCAGAGGACAAGTATTACACAGAGTACAGGATGCGAGACAGGCATTCATTACAGAAGAGAGAACCTACCCCATGTAAGTACTGAGGGCATATAATGGGCAAAAAGAGGGGAGAAACACCCCCCCAGAGGACTAATGTGGGGAAGGAGGCAACACCTCAGTATTAGGATCTTAGGGTGGTGAGTTGGGGCAGGACAGCCCTAGAAGATTATGATCCCTATAGACCTAGCAGTTTTTCTGCACACTTTTAGCCCGATGTGTGTGCTGAGAAGGGGGCTGTACTGAAGCTAGAGGTGGGTGAAATTAGCAAATTCCAGTTTCACAAAATTCCATGAAATTTTGTGGCATTCTCTAAAATTTCTTTAATTGGCTATAACTTGGACAGTGCTCTAGCTAGGGAATTTGGTATGTTTATTGTTTGGAAGATGCCCTGAAAGGATAACAAGTTGCATGCTATGTGGATGAGGGGCGGGGGGAAGTTATATGGACTCTCATTCTGGCAATTTATTATCAGGACTGGCCCTAGCTATTCCAGGGCCCTGTGTGAACCTCCTTGCTGGGGCCCCATATCAAAAGTCACAAAGCCCCCAACGAACATCCTCATCCCTATCATGGTCTCCCTGTAGCCTCATTTTTAGCTAGTTTTGTGCCTTTTTGCACTTTTCTTAAATTAGTACATACAGGAGCAGGAAGGAGGAGGCCAACTGGACAGCTGAGTTTTTTTGGAGACCCCTCTGCTCTTGGGGCCCTATACAAATGCACAGTTTGCAACCCCCCTAATGCCAGCTCTGTTTAATATTCATGTGAAAATTTGATAAAATATTTCTATGTACATAACTTAGTCACCTTCGGAGCTAGATAATTCAAAATTTATATAACTGCACTTGTTATTTCCATTTTGTACCGCCTTGTATTACTGTCCACTGATGTATTAATCTGAATTGTATCTACTGCCAATTATTGTTGTATTGCATCCATCATTGTTGTTATGTAACCTACCTGTACCCTCCTGAGTCATGCCTGAAAATAGACATTTCTATGTTTAGTGCACCTACCCGGCTACCAAAAACAAAATAAAATAAAATAAAAAATAAAATACATAAATATATGCATACTTTCTTGGAAGAGGCATAGAAACTGCTAAATAAGGAGAAAATTGGCTATGTAAATTATTAGCTACAAAGTTCAAAATGTCACAATTTAATTACAGTACAACCCCGGTTGTCCGAACCTCAAAAATCCGAAAATCTAAGTTATCCGAAACAAAATTGTGTTTCCCACTGTTTGCAACAGAGTGACAATGAGTTGTTTGCTGCTATAGCATTAACGCGCCTTTTCTTACAGTACCTGCTATGCATTCAATTAGTGCGGCAGGAGGTAGTTAAGAAGTTCATACCTAGGCAAAGACTAATTAATGAACTGCACATTCAAAAAGCACCCCTTTACTCACAATCACCAGTTACAGCCAAATAACAACGGACACAATGGCCTGTTCTCGACATTAATCAGAAGCTGAGAGTGCTTGAGGCACTGGATTCTGGCAATAAGCTTGTTGATGTGGTTTGGTATCGGGACTTCCACAGTGTGCAACATTAAAAAAGCACAGGATAAAATCTGTGATTTTGCCACATCAATGGACAGTGGGGTGTGTGATGATTCCTGAAAAACTATGTACACTTGTTGAGACGAAAATCTTGACAAAGTTGTTTATCTTTGGTTTCTGCAGAATCACAGCAAGCGGACACCAATTTCAGGCACACTGATAAAAGAAAAAGCTCAGCATTTTCACAGCCAGCTGGGGGCTGACATACCCTTTGTTGTGAGCGAGGGCTAGCTAGATAGGTTTAAGCACTGCCATGGGATCCGTCAGTTATCCATTGCCAGTGAGTGCCTTTCATCCGCAGTGGAATCCATTGAGCCCTCCAGAAAAAAAAAAATTAAACAGCTTATGGAAAGGGAGTCATTGTCCAAAAAACAGATTTATAATGTGGAAGAAGAAAGGAGCTACTGGAAACTGCTCCCGGAAAAGACACTCGCCGGCGGCAATGAAAAAAAAAAATGCCCCTGGTTTTAAAAAGAACAAGGAGCGCCTGACAGTGCTGGCCTACAGTAATGCCACAGGTAACCATATGCTATCACTCCTTGTCATCAGTAAATCAAAGAATCCACAATGTTTTAAACATATCAACATGGGCAATCTACCTATCATCTACCGGGCTCAAAGGAGCACCTGGATGTCCTCTGATATCTTTAAGGAGCAGTTTTTTTTTCCTTTCTTGTGCCATCAGTGAAAGCGCACCTTAGAGCCAATGGACTGCAGACTAGGGCTGTGTTGTTAACTGACAATGCTGGTGCACATCCGGACTTCCGGTATGCGCTGGTAAACACTTACTCGCTTGGGCTCCCTTGCCTAAAATAAATAATCGGTCTCAACCATCACTACACCAGCCAAAACAACTAAAAACTGCTGGCAAAAATACCTAGCGATCCCAGCACTAATTGACTTTGCCCCTGGATGGCAGAATGGCAGCGAAACCGTTTCCAACTCCTATCAGATCGAGGAGACGCAGGAACCACAGACATTGGAGCAGGGTGGCAAACAATCACGCGGCTCCCAACAAAAGCAGCAGCAAAAATTAGACTGTGGAAACCAACCAGAAATGAGCCATAAAGGGCAAAAAAAGAAAGGCGCTGACTCCCAATCAGAAGAGAATATCCTCCGAACAATATCTGACTTTCGTGAAGAAATGAAAGACTCTATCAGAGAGCTCCAGTCCGATTTGGGCACCTTGCAGCGCCGCATAGATGACGCTGACTCGCAGATCTCCTCTAATACAGCGAAGCTCGAAACCCTTGAAGTAACCCTTTCCTCCCTCGCAACTGCACAGCTGATTTAGGCAGGAAGATGCAGAGAATCGAGGGCACAGGAAAAATATTAGAATTTCTGGAATTCCAGAGGGAGAGGAGGGGACTGACCCTCTGGCTTACGCAGATCACCTCTTCAGAATGACTCTCGACCTGGGACCTGACTGTCAGCTAGATTTTGAATGGGCCCACCCTGCACTTGGCCCAAGACCAACTGCCAAGGATGCTAGACCCTGTTCCTTTGTTGTCAGATTCTTAAGCTACCAAACAAAGGAGCTTATGTTAAGAAAAGCCTGGCAATGGGGTAAAATCATGTTGGGATCCCAATGCCTTATATGGATAACGATTACACTCCATATACCCAGGTAAAGAGGAGAGAGTATGCACCTTTATTTCCACTCCTCCGTGCACAGCAAATAAAATTCCACACCTCGTATCCCTCCCATCTCACAGTCCTGCTCCCAGAAGGCTCTTTCACTTATAATACAGCCCATGAAGCAAGGCAGGACTTATTTAAAAGAGGAATCATTAAAGATAGACTCATAAACCTGAATGCGATAAAGCCTACTCCATACAAACGTGGTGAGGGAACCGAGAGGCCAAGTCTTAGCCCTGAAGACATCTTAATCCAGATACAGCAACTGAAAAATCCCACGTTGCCTACCATGATGTCACAGTAAGCCTCCTTGTGTGCCATTCTTTTTCACGGCTTTGAGCTGAGGGAGTATTCTGGGCTGGAACCGAGGCTAGTTGACTGGCCTAAACAGCGGGATCGAACAATAATAATTATATCAATCTCCGATTCTTCAGCTGCTATTTTGGGCTCCTGTGGCACCTTGATGCCGGACAGTGCGTCAGGCCTTGGGGCCTCTGCAGGGTCGACTCCCGATGTTCTTGGCCTGGGCCTCCCCCACCTCCTTTTTTCTCATCTTTCTCCCTCCTGGGCCCCACCCTCTGGCCTTGCCTGCCCTCCTCTCCTCGGGCACCGTCTGGTTCCTGGGGATTGGGGGGGGGGTGTTGGGAGGTGGTGGATGGGGTGACTGCGGACACTTAGGAAATAGAAACTGTAAAACACCAGCTGCAACAAAGAGACTGTGTCAGTTTTGCAGAGACCTGGATGGGCTTGAAGTGAGATGACCTGACAGAATTAAAGAGCCTTGATCCAGATTTGGAGTGAACTTTACCACAGAAGACCAGGGACTTACTTCATGGACTACCTAGCGATAAAGACTAAAGGAACACTCTTAACTACTACTAAGAAAGTGATAAACCTCCCTGCTTTTTTTTTTTCTCTCTCTCTCCCTCCCCTCTCCATCTCTCCCCTTTCCTCCTCCTCCTTTTCCCTCCCTTTCTCTTGGGGCAGAAAACTTTAACCCCTTTTTTTCTCTCTCTCTCTCTCTCTCTCTCTTTTGAGGGACTGATTGATTGGGGGGGAGATGGAGGGAGGATAGCCTCTGTTTAGAGCGACCAACAATCCATAACTTTATGGTCTCCTAGAGCTCCTACGGTATTCATAAGCATATAGAAGCCTCGATCTGAACATAGACTATGTCTTTATAAAAATCTGCCCGGGAAAGACCCCTTCAAATCCTTCCTAGCATAATCTTTCTGGGTAAAGGATCCCTTTCCTTCGGGATGGGGTGGGGGAGTGCTGGGAGGTGAGGGGGGCACTACCTAGCAGAGAATTCCTCAGGGTCAGATTTCCCACAATGGGAGCAATACGACCTAGATTAATGCTCCACATTGATTACACCCCAATTATTTAGGACCAAGTTCAGCAAGGTTGAATTAAGTTTAGTGGTTCCTCCCTGCTATTAGTCTATGAATCAGTTCACCACGGGGAATTATAAAAGGAAAACACTGGAACCAGAACTCCAGACATTATTTCTTAGGTGGCCAGACTTATAGACCGAGACCTGGGAACACTAGGGGTGTATAATTCCTCCAGCCCATTCGGGGGTAGGGGAAAGATATCTTATAGTTTAATCAGTGGGATGGCTTGGGGAAGAAAATGATTCTAGCCATCTGGACCACTTAAGAGGGGATACCGTTTCAGGTACTACAACCCCTAGGGGAGTCACCAGCCTAAGGTTGGACCCACACCCAGCCTTGGCTGATGGTGATCCCCGATCACATCTCGTCCTCTTCGGAGGGCTTGATTGAGATAGATCAGAGGTGGAAAGGGACTACCACCTCAAATGTGGAAGAGAACCTGTATATAGTTTTTGTTCTAATGTTCTCTGTTATAACTGACACGAGACACATTATTGTACTTAGTATATCAATATTTTATTATATGTACTACAGAAACAGAATGAGACGAGACTAGACATCGTTAAAAATTAAGAAGGATGTTCCCAACTGGCATAGGAATGGGGCCCCCGGGGAAGTGATCCAGGTGACTGCTAACTTGAAGGATCTGGAAAGCAAACAAAAAAGAGAGGAGAAGATCAGAGTACACAATTTGGGCAAACTAAAAAAAGAAAAAATAAAGAAACAGAAAGTAACCAAAATAACAAAATGACCACACAACCAGTAAATATCTACTCTTTTAATGTGAATGGATTACATAACCCCATTAAATGTTCGCAGATGATACAACACCTCAATAGACAACGGGCAGATGTAATTTTTATACAAGAAACCCATCTCTCGGAGACTGAACAAAAGAAACTGGTGTGGGGAGGCACGTATATAGTGCATTCCTCCTTCCACTCGGGGGGGGAAGCAATCATGATGCCAGCAAACACTCAGCTTACAATAAATGAAGTATATTCGGATAAACAAGGCCAATACATTACAATTCAAGGCCGCTTGTATAACCAAGAGGTCACACTGGCCAATGTATACCTGCCTCCACAGACCAAGACACCAATAATCAGGTCGATTCTGACCAAGATCCTGGATTCTCTCCAGGGACAGCTGATAATGGCAGGCGATTTTAATATGACCACACAGCCTAACTTAGACTCTTCTAACCCTAAATTTTACCGTCTTTCCAGTGCAGTAAAGTATTTTAAGGCACAACTGGCGCATTATAGACTAGTGCTATTTGGCGCCTTTTCTACATTTAAATTTACATCAGCCCTGCAGTGGAGAGGAGATAGTCTCCCTCTAAAGATTCCCTCGCTGGAGTACCAGTGCAAGTGAGCCTTAAGGACTTTAAAAAAAAAAAAAAGGGGAGAATAAATGCAGCCTAGTTGTTTGAAATATCATTGTGCTTAGAAGACCTTAAAAGCAACAAGTTAGCCATATATCCAACTGTATTTAAAGCATTTAATTGAGCTTGTTCACAGAAAGTCTTGCTTAGGATTAAATACCCATTTAATTTAGCCTGTTCACAAAAGTCTTGCATAAGGATTAAATAAGCATTTACTTTAGCTTGTTCACGAAAAGTCTTGCCTAGGATTAACTTACTAAGTATTACAATCCTTAGGAAAAGCTTGTAACTCCTCCCCCAACACAGTTTAAATATAATTGTTACCTGCCTCTCCACAGCTCCCAGACCACAGAATCCCAGAAGGGTCCAGCACGGAGGTTGCAAGGGCCAGAACAGACGCCCTCCCCCATCCCCTGAGACACCGAGCAGGTACGGGAACCGAAGCGCTGCCTCTGAAAGCCACAGAACTGTGGTGCATTATAGACTAGTGTAGGCCCCGCCAACGCTGCGCGCGCGTCAGCTCCCCACCACCACCCTTGGTCAACACTCACTTATATAGAGTGAGTGAGGAGGAGGAGCCACGACACTCACTTATATAGAGTGAGTGAGGAGGAGGAGGAGCCAGAACATATCAGCCCACTTTACCATCAGCAGCCTATACCAACTCTCCACCAGAGGCAGCATTGTACTACAAAATCAAATGCAGATTCCCCACTTACTTTACACTTACATAGTAAGTCCCATGGTCTCACTTCCTTCTCTCTCCCCCCCCATCTACGCTCCCATTACAGCCCTCCCCTGTACCACACCATATATTCCAGTTGCCCACCTACTCCTGGCGTCACCCCTAATAAAACAGCAACAGCATTAAAAGGCTCACTTTACTCCTCACCTCTGTTTTCCTCCTCCAGGGAGTCCACTGGCTGTCACCGCAACCTACACCAAGGGCACTGTTGCAACACAACACCGGCTTCTACCCACCCTACCTATCACTATCTCTCCTCACTACCCCTCTTCTTTGCCTGTGAGCTACCCCCTTGGCACCGCTTTGATGCAACCCTGGCTTCCACCCACCCTACCTGTCACTGTTACTCCACCTCACCCCCCTCCCTCTCACCACCCACCTTTCTCCTCGCAACACCTCCTCCCATGTCCCACTGCATTTCTCTCCTACCCTACCCTGGTCTCCCTGGCCATCCCATGCATAGGAGGTACCCCAGCCAAAAAGCAACACCTCAACATCAACAAGCAGAGAATACTAGCCATCCTCAGAATCTTCGCACTCCTACTTCTTATGTCAGGCAATATTCATCCTAACCCAGGCCCCATCTCAACCAGTCCTGATGTCCCATGCAAGGGGCTAAGTATAGGAGCATCGAATATCTGCAGCTTACCCAATAAACTAGCTCAGCTGCAATGCTGGGCTCAGCAACACCAACCAGATGTGCTAGCCCTCACAGAGACCTGGCTGTCAAAGAAGGTCCCTGACTCTCGACCTTAGCACGCATAGAATCGATAGAGTTGGTAAACGGGAAGGGGGGGGGTGTGCCTTTTACGTCCAAGACTCCCTGCTATGCCAATGTTTACCATCTCCCTCACTGTCCCACGGGGCACATGCTCTTACACTAAAACTTACACCAGACCCTACCAGAGCCCCTATAACCATCACAGTGGTGTACATCCCACCACGAAACCAAGCCTCAGCATGCCAATCCCTGGCCGACTATATCTCCTGCTTCCCACCTAAAACTGAGCACATTATCGTCAAGGACTTTAATGTGAATTGGCTATCTAGCTCGACTGCTGCTATAAAAGACACCCTCTCAGCACTAGACCTAACCCAATTAGTTAACCAATCAACCAGGGTCAACCCCAGAAATGACTCCAGCATCCTAATCGACGTCCTACTCACCAATCGACCCAATAGAATCACAAACCTAAATGTACTCCCTGACGCACTAAGCGACCACTCCCCAATCCTCTTCACCTAGTCCTGTCAGCAGCCACTGCCCCAACCTTGCAACTTTGTCTGGCGGCAGCTCCTACCTGGTGGCCTCACAAAACTAAGGAGATATCTTACCCAGTGTGATTGGTCTCCTATCAGACGCGCCCCTACCATACATGTAACCCTTGACTACTTCACCAGCACATTCAACAATGCCTGTGATACTTTTGCCCCACTCACTAAGTGCCAAACCAAAAAAAGAAATGCCCCCTGAATCACACCAGCACTGCTTCAGCTACTAAAGAACCGGGATGACCTCTGGTACAAAGCTGTTACCTCTGGTGTACAAACAGACCGACTGGCCTATAAAATGGCACGCAACAAGTGTACCTGGACTATTAGAATGGCCACATCCAACTACTACAAGACCACCCTGGCCTCATCCTGGGGGAATGCCAGATTATTCTGGGACAACCTGAAAGAACTGAATGGAAAGTCCAGGATGCCCCCACCCTCCCAACTTAGGGTAAATAACTGTATTACCACTGACCCACTCACCATCACCAGTGGCCTAAATGCAGCCTTCTCGGATCTAAGCGCAGTCTTACCCAACAACTTCTTCGACCCCACCCCTAAAATGCCAGAACCCAGCAATGCCTACCCCTCCTTCTACTTTAGGGTTGTTACCATGAAGGATGCAAGTTCCTACCTTAAAAAAGCTGTAGGGGGCTCAAATTACTGCAAAGACTCATTTGACATGAGAATCCTTAATATGGTACTTGACTTGGTGCTCTCCCCTTTGACAGATCTCCTTAACCTCTCCCTATGCCTAGGGCAATTCCCAAATGACTGGAAGGTAGCCACCATCACACCTATACTAAAAAGTGGGGACCCCACATTACCAAACAACTACAGGCCCATCTCTATACTCACACCCCTCTCGAAAGCTCTGGAAAACATTGTTGCCCCCCAACTCACAGACTACCTAATTAAGCACAACATCCTATGTAGGGAACAACATGGTTTTAGAGTCGGACACAGCACAACTACTGCCCTCATAGAGTTCTCCAACTCGCTGCACAATGCCCTAGATAAAAAACTGCTTACTGGAGCTGTTTTCATTGACCTGTCGAAAGCGTTCGACACAGTCTCCCATGCCCTGCTCCTAAATACTCTCCGATGCTCCGGCCTGTCCACGGGACCTATCGCCTGGTTCTCAAGTTACCTCACGGATAGGTCCCAATGTGTGAAGATACACAGCACCCTGTCGCCCACTCTATCAGTCCGCACAGGGGTACTCCAAGGCTCCATCCTTGGCCCACTTCTGTTCAGCATCTTCTTGAATACCCTGCCTAACTCCTGTCCATATAATCTTCTGCTCTACGCAGATGATGCGGCAATGTATGCCTCCCACCCGGACCCCACTACCCTACAGTCCTCCCTACAACTTGCCTTCAATCAAGTTGAAAACTGGTTCTCTGACCACAGACTTGTGGTCAATGTGAAAAAGACTAAAGCCATGTTCTTTTCACACCGGCAGAACAAGGACCACAAGGCCCAGCTAACAATCTTTTCCAAAGCCCTCCTCCCACTGGAACAGGTCTACACATATAAATACCTGGGCATTAGCTTCAACCCTAGCCTATCTTTCCACCCTCATATTAGTAATCTCTCCTCTGCCATAAATATACGCACAGGACTACTGTTTTGACACAAAGCCTGCCTACCACCAGAGACCCTAAATATGGCAATTACCCCCTCTGTCCTCTCCCTTGTAGACTATGGGTTAACCGTCTACTTAGCCGCTGACCGCACAGCACTAGATAAAATACATCTATCCATTAATAAAGCCTGTAGGCTCTTAGCTGGAGCGGACAGGCGTACCCACAGCTGCACCTTGTATGACCTCACAAAAATCCTCACCCTGGACGAAAGAGTGAACTACCAAGCATGTCTTCAAGCTAAAAAAATCCAGCTGGGCCTCACACCCATTGATGTCTCATCTACCCTCCGTGCGGCACATACCTTTACAAACACCCGTACGGGAGATAAATTAACGTGGACTGTTCCCAGGGTCACTACCACCCTTGTACAATGTTCTTTCTCCTATAGAGCACCATCCTGGTACAATGCTCTACCCCAGGCCATCACCTCCATCCCCAGGCTAGGCCCCTTCAAAACATCTCTCAAAAAACACATAATCTCTGCTCGCCACTGCCAGCGCTCCCACTAGAACTGGTACCTGCTGATGGGCAATGTGATACTGGGGCAAATACCCACCTCTCCCAGTACTTTCACTATGTATTAATGACAATATTGGTAACCCAACCGCTTGCACCTCCTGCTAGTGCATATGCCATACTCTACTCTGACTGGCCAGTTCACAGACACTCACAAGCTCCCCACAGGACTTATATAGCTACACAACTGTATAGGAATAGCAACTTTACACACCATGCTGTCTACCTTATCTCCTACTCCTGCTGTAATATTGTCAATCAATCAATCAAGTCTTTATTTAACCAGGCGTTCATCGTTGAGCAGAAGCTCATTTGCAAGATGGACCTGGGTGGAGCATGAACAATTGTATATACAGGTCAACACAGGTATTTACAAGGCAATACAGATAACACTCTTTACAGAGAGGAAGAAAAAGAAGTTCATATGTACATAGAATTATACAGATATTGTACAGATTACACGGTATTTACATACATAGAAGTGTCTATAGGAAGATAAAGCAGGTTATCTAAGGTTGCAGGAGGAAGTAACGGAAGAAAAAATAAAATAAAAATATACACCAGGTAGAGGAAGGTAGGGGAAGAGAGGGAGGGAAGTAGGGGAGAAAGGCTAGAGGGCACGGTGCACAGAAAGGAGTTGGTAAAGCTGGATGTAGAGAAGGTGGATGGAGAAAAGGAGTATGTGTGAGCCCGGATTGAATGCTATAAAGTACGGGGCATGGTAGGATGTCACAACCCAGGGTAGTGAGCTCCTATCCGAGGTTGGGAAAGGAAGAATAAGGGGATGGATGGGCCTAGTGTTGATAAGACAGGGGGATAAGAGAGAGAACAATTAGGCTGGTGAGGAGCAAGCTGGGGGGTCAGTACTTAAAATTGGGTCTAGGCGTGGCTATATACCAGTGCAGACACCAGTACTGGGTCTGAGTGGGTGAAGCAGTTACATACTTCTCTGATTGTACAGAAATAAAGCATCTTGAAAGCATTTATACCGATCAGAGTGCTTAATTTGAGGGTTTTTTGTACATCGTTCCATAAGGTAGGTAGGTAGCACGAAGCTTATGGCTGCCCTGCCGAAGCGGGATTTTGCTTTGGGTACTTTAAATGTAATAGCTGAGTAACTTCTTAACGCTATTTCCCAATTATACTAGGGGAAGACAGCAGGAGATATAGTAAGGCAGCTTATTAGAGATGGCTCTATATAGGTCAGAGGCCGGCGTTTCTGTAAGCGCCTAAACTTTAGTGATGTCCATCCACTGCCGCATATAGGGGTGCAGTGATGTGTCAAGGGGGAGTCCTGCTATAAACCCCAGTGCTCGATGGTAGCGTGTGTCCAGTTTAGCCATGTAAGAGTTAAAATACCATTGTAGAGGAAGTCACGTAATCAACCAATGATAGGAAAATGGATTGGACCAGTTGTTTCTTGGCATCTCTGGTGAGAAATTGGCTGATTCTAAAAACAGTCCAAGCCTTTGCGAAGTCGTTTTAGCAAGTCCTCGATATGTTCAATGAAGGAGAGTCTTTGGTCTATCCAAACTCCCAGATACTTGAATTTTGTAACAAATTCTAGTTTTTCACCTAGAACTCTGGTAATTTGGGGAACTGTCCCACTGGACACAGGGTTAGCTTGTAGGATAAAAGGAGAGAGGACCATCGCTTAGTTTTTTGGCATTAGAGTAGCTTTTTTGGAGGAGTTGGCTTTGTAAAAGGTTGAATTCTGACTGTAGGTCATTGCAGGCAGCTTCAGGTGTTGGGCAACTCACGTAGAGAACTGTATCATCTGCAAACAGATGGATGTTGGCTTCTTTTATACAGTAGTCGATGTTATTAATGTAGATTGCAAAAAGTAAGGGCCCTAATATAGAACCTTGAGGTACCCCTCTTTGTATACTGCCCACTATTTTACACATTTTGTTAACCCTGTTGTTATCTCCTTCCCTACCCCACTGTAATCTTTGTATAAATGCCTGCTTCCCATTATGCTGTGTACCATGATGTGGAGCCTTTGGAAATGAGTCAATGACTCAAAAGTTTGGAATCCGATACTCTCAATAAATAAAATAAATACCAAAATTGGTCCCTTCAAAATCGCCCTCCGGAACCATCTCTTCGACGCTCATTGCTGTAGATGCACCTAATTAATCCCACTGTGGAATTCTCCTGTCAGGCCTCCCTGACTTGACAACATCCTCCGGACAGCCTATCCTCTCCCTCTCCCTCCCACCCCACTCCCCATCCCTACCTCCACCCTCTCCAGGTATTATCTAGGTATGACCAGTGCTGTACCCCCAACGTAACCCTTGGGTACCTTGTATTTGTCTGTAACCTACTATAAGTAACATTATTATGTAACCTATGTTTAATGTTCTGCACCTGTACTGTTCACTGTTGTAACCACACTATGTAACTCTGTCTACCCCCCTGCGACGTGGTGGCTTTGTAAATGAGTCCACGACTCAAAGATTGTAAATCTGACTTTTCTAATAAATAAATTTAGGTTTGGTCGACATATGGCGTAAAACATTTCCAACATCTTCCGGATTTACGTACTGTACTATTCCAGTAGATTTCACTCACATTCTAGATTGGACTATATTTTCACCACACGTGAACATTTTACAAAAGTAATTGATATTACTATCAGTCCAAAAATTCTGTCTGATCACCATCCCCTCATGTTAAAGTTGGATTTAGGCAAGAAACCAAAACATACCCTCTGGAGGTTCTGTCCCTATCTCATAAAAGATAAAGAGTTTACTGACCAGATTAAAAAACGAATCCCACAATTTTTTGAAGAAAACAGTTCCCCCACAATCTCGGAAGCTGTTATATGGGATGCAATTAAAGCCACTATACGAGGCAAAATTATTGCCTATGCCTCCAAGAAAAAAAAAGAGAGAGAGGCGAAATTTAATGAACTCACCACCGACCTTCATAACTACCAACTCCTTTATAGGGAAGGCGATAAAGAACTTCAACCCAAAATTAGGGAAACTAAAGCGTCTCTCCAAAAAATTAGAGATACCATAATCCAGGGGGGCATGTAGATTGGCACAGAAATTGAGGGTCTGAAAAAGCACAGTGACAATATTAAAAATAAAAAATCCTCAAACAGGTAGGATGACATATAGAAAAGAGGAAATAAGACAAACCTTTGTACAGTATTATCAGAAATTATATACGCCACAAAACTCATCCACTCCGGAACAAAGACAGGACTTTTTAGACCATTTAAATTTACCAAAATAAACAAATTCACAAATACAGAAATTAAAAGCCCCAATCCTGGCAGAGGAAATACAAACAGCGATAACTAACCTCTCAGTTGGACGATGCCCGGGACCAGTCTGGTACACTGGAGAGTGGTATAAATTTTTTCAAAAAGAGTTGTCTCCAAGACTCCTCCAACTATATAAAGAAATAGCCGATGGTAAGACTCCTCCCACATTGTGGGAATATGCCACAATTGCGGCTATCCCCAAACCAAAGGGGAACAAACTGGAACTCTCTTCACACTGGCCGATATATATACTAAACTCGGATTACAAAATCTTTATGTCCATTTGGGCTGCCAGAATAGAAACCATCCTTCCAACAATAATACATCCAGACCAAGCAGGATTTATTAAACAAAGAAATACCATGGATAACATCAGAAAAGCCTTAATTCTAATAGAATATGTCCAAACCCAAAAAATCCTCGCCACTTTTATAAGCCTAGACGCAGAAAAAGCATTTGATCGCATCTCCTGGCCCTTTTTATGGGATATATTAAGGGCATTCAGATTTCCGGACTCATTCCTCTCATGGCTTAAGCAGATACATCTCTCCCCTAAAGCTTACGTTCGTATCAACGGGGGGCTCTCCTTTCCCATTTTCACTTAATCAAGGCACTCGACAAGGTTGTCCCTTATCCCTACTATTATTTGTGCTCTATATTGAACCCCTGGCTATAGCCTTAAGAACATCATCTAAAATAGAGGGCATCCCCTTGCATCACACTGAATATAAAATCAGTATTTATGCAGATGACATTCTTTTCTCCTCCTATAAAAGATTTTACGGAAATCACCTCGCAAATTCTTCAAATCTGGTTCCAACTCAGCAAAAAATACCCATTTCAAACTATATATGAATACTGCAAGGTGATCTCAGAGGATGAACTCTTTATCCCGTCCATCATGGACTTGTCCTTTTCCCGGTGGAGAAGGCTGGGCCTTGAACAGGTCTTCCAATTTTTAAACTCGAATGGGATCTTAACATTCGATGGCCTAAAGCATAAATTTAGCTTAACCAATATGGACCACTATCGATATCTACAGGTTAGAAACCTTCTACTCAGAAACCATATCATACAGGTGAAATTGGTCCAACCAATTCCTCCTCTTTCAAAATTGTTTTTAGATCATTCTTAAGTACAGCATTGGAATCACCTAATTGGAACTTTATATAACACCACAAGAGAATTATCTAAGGAATCAACAGATTCCATATTAAAGAGTTGGAACAAAGACTTAAATCTTAATATAACAAAAGAAAAATGGACCAGTAATGCACTAAGGGCGGTCAAGATCACTCAATCATATATTTGGAGAGAATACTCATGGAAATGCAGGTCAAGATATTTCAGATCACCAGCTAGGCTGACAAAGTATCTGCCGGCAGAATACGGGTATTGTTGGAGAGGATGCGGGTGTAAATTGGCAGATATTGCTCACATAATGTGGCTGTGTCCGCTACTGATGCCTTCTGGATCACCCTCCATAATGAAATTGCAGAATGCCTAGGTGAAAGTGTTGCATTAACAGCAGAGGTGGTGCTGTTGGCTGCATACCCGGATCACTCCCCCTCCCCCCGGTCAAGTACACTGTTACCTATTTTTATTTTAGTGGCAAAAAAATCACTTACAAAAAAATGGATGTCAATGGACATGCCAACAATTCAGGACTGGAGATGTATCATGATCTCGATATATCAGATGGGAACCCTGACTGCAAAAATAAATAACCAGTCTGCATCAATTATCAAAAGGTGGCAAAGATGGCTACAGTATTACGCCGGGGAGCAGTTGATCCTGAATTTTGTCCATAATCAAACCTGACAGGCCTCGTGGGGTGATGGTAGGGAGATAACATGTAATATGAGGACATCTGTGAATTAATTTACACTCAGTGATGATGGTTGATGATTTATATCTTCTTCAGGACTTCATTTCCTTAGCCTCAACTAATATATAAACACTACTGTAATGCATAGTGGTCATCTGCTGGAAGATGAATACAAGAAATGATACTGAAATGTGCCAAGCATGTTAATGTATGTATTGTGTCTCACTAAGATATGGAAAATCTTAAAAATTTCATAAAAAAAAATGCTGGTGCACATCCAAGCAATGACAGGCTTGTAACTGAGGATGGTACCATTCGTTGTGAGTTTCTGCCAGCAAATACTACAGCCAAAATACAGCCCATGGACCAAGGCATACTTTCCACACTTAAATGGCTGTATCGTAGCAAGCTGTTATCGAATGTGCTAAATGAGAAGAAAAACGAAATGTCCCTTGGTGAAATTATAAAAGCACTTAAAGGACACTGTTTACATGCTGGCAGAAAGCTGGAGAGAGATCAGAAAGCATACCATTGTGAAATGCTGGGCAAAGTCTGGTCTCCTGTCTGATGATTTGATTCATTCAGCTGCTGCATCTCCTGATCAGGAAGATGAACTGGAAGCACTAGCAGAGGAGAATGACCTGGATGTCAATGAGTGGGAGCTACAGGATGAGATTGCACTGGAACTTTTGACCGACTCCCAAATTGTGTCTGCAGTTCTGGAAGTCAGTGATGACAACTTGGATACGGATAAGATGGATGAGCAAGATGCAGACAGTAAAAAAATTCCTATTGACAGTGAGACGACTGAGCATTTTGAAAAGTGCCTGATTTGGCTAGAAAATGTTCCTGAAGCTGACCCACTGCAAATCTTACTGCTCCTGCAACTAAGAAATAAGGCAAGAAAATGCAGAATGATAAGAAGAAACAAATTAGAATTGTTTTAAGTCTAGTTTAGTTTTGTCTGGTTCACTTTAAGCCAAATGAAATACAGCACTCTTAAGACTTTTTTTTAAGCTGCATTAAAAATAAATTCAAGTTTACAATAAAGATTAAAGTTTTACCGTAGCACTGTAAGCACCTTTCATTTGTTGTGCCATATGCTGACCATCCTGCGCCATGCGTATGATGCAAATACAGTACTGCATGACCTGAAAATAAGTGTTCTCCCGCTTAACCGAAACCCCACTTATCCGAAAAAATGTTATGTCCCCTGACAGTTTCAGATAAACAGGGTTTCACTGTATCTGTTAAACTGTATAAAAAGTTTCAAAATATGTGTATGTTTCTAACTCCACTGTTACTGCAGGTATATACTCAAGATTTGGCATACGTACCAAAGTAAATATGTCCTGAAATCCAATTAAGCTGGGAAAATGTGGTCTAGTAGGTTACAATTTATTGTGGTACTACAGAAATTATTAATTGACCAAATTTGCTCAAATGTTCATGGACCCATAACAGGTAATGCCTCTAGAATTCCCTTTGTGGAATTTAACTTTCACAAAGCACTTCTCACCACTGAATCACCCGATTTCTGCACTAGCATCATGGCCCTGCAACACCCCTCCAACACTCCTGCGACGCTGATGTCCAGCATCATGCTCCCTCATGACTAAAGATATCCAGATACTTCTGTCACAATGGCCTAAGCTGCAACTAGCTGCAAAGCTTGGTGTCACTGTTTTTAAATAGTAACAATATACACTGTTATCTACAGGGTTGTTAAAGAGTCAGCATATGGCACTGTGCGGAAACAATTCTGCATGTGAATGTGCATCCACAAGTCATTAAGTCAGTGAACTCTAGTGGTTATCTGGCATACTGCATGAATTAAGGCTAGTGCATAGATATGTCCATGACTATTCCTCATGGTTCATCTCTCAAAATAGTGACCCGACACTTGGCAGCACTATACTTTTACTATGCAGCCTCCTATGAATGCTACCTTATTGCCACTTTAACCAGCCTTTACCTTCCTCAACAATGGCAGCTGAAATGTATTACTGGGCAAAATGTATGGACATGGCTTTCACAAAAATATCATCTACAATTTTACAAAATCTCCTGAAATTTAACTTTAATTACTGATGTTATTTGGGAATCTTTGCTGCTTATAACTTGGCCAGCCTTTGAGCAACTGATTAGAGAACTGACACACACTGCCTATTTTTTCCCCCCATATTAGTTTTTCTCCCGTCCTGTATCTCGTCTCTCTCAGGGTACCCTGATCAGGATGAACCCAGCCATCATTCAGTTGTCTACCGGGATTTTCTCTAACATTTTTCTCTCTCTCATCTCCTAGAGGCTGTGCCTCTGTTAGTCTCGCACAGCCACAGCTTCCCCTGTGGCAGGAGCAAGCTCCTTGGCCCCACCGCAGGGGTCACTGTGTTGGTGGAATTCACAACCAACCCTCCCTGACCGAGAAGCGCTCCCGAGCAGCAGCTGTCTCGGTCTTGGCCTGCCTCCCAAAGTGACTTCCCAGGTTTGCTTCCGAACCCGGGTCGTCAGCATGGCAGCGTGACACTCTGCTGCTGAGCCACGGGGGTGGCCTCAAAGCCTAATATTTAGGGTCAATGAACTAACAAAATTGGTAATATTCCATTATTTAATTGTAAAGTTATAGGGATTTAAAATTCTGCAGTTTACATAACCGCAAAAAGTAAATTAAAAATTTCAGAATGTCTGGTGGCGTATAACTCAGCCATTGTTAGGGACAGAGATCTGAAAGTTGTTACACCTGTGTCTGGACCTTGGCAGTCATCATAGCAAATTTGGTACAATCTGTACGAGTACTTTTTTAAGTTAGATGGTAATAAATGAAATCAAAACTTTGGTGAAATTTCACAAACATTTAGCAAGATTTTATGCAAGGAAAATTTGAATTTCAAAAGAATTTTGCTGGCAGAAGATAAATTTCGCCCAGCCCTATGTGAAGCAGCTACTGCATTACAGAGAGAGATGAGAACCTTCTGCAGAACACCAGGTTCCATTAATTTATCTGTACTTCACCCATGGTACTGAAACTACCATGAATCTCATATTGTATATACAATGCAAACTATATTGTTTGTATTTTATAGTTTTGTATAATTGTTCCTGTAGCTTTCTTTACATTTTTATTTTATTGTTCACTGTGAGGTTTTGAGATACAATTTGTATGAAAGATGCTGTACAAAAAATACACTGCATTGTATTGTACTGTACTGAATTGTATTATAGTTAGGCTTGCCAGGATTTGATTTTTTTTTTCAGTTTTGACCGATAAAATCGATGTTTATTTTTTACCATTTGTTCTGACTTTTAGTGATGAAAACTGTCACAGATGGAGCTGCTCAGTGGCGCTGAGGGTTAAGGCACTAGACGCCTTACCTCTCATCACGCCGATGACCGTGTTCAGGAATGAGCATAGACCGTCGGAGGTCAGCAGGACAGGGGGAGGGCGCGGTGCTGGATGGAGCCGTTGAGAGGCAGCTCTCCTCTCTGGGGAGGGAAGGTGGTATCCTCGGCTCTTGATTGCCCCGTGGTGGAGGCCGGGGGGCAGAGCAGGCAAGAGGGGGTACCAGGCGCTAGGCCAATGGGTGGCTGGATGGGGCCGTCACCGGGGCTGCAGTACGCACATGCGTGTGCATCTCTACTCCTGGAGCGCCGCGGTAAAATGGATCCAGCTGCAGGATGATGCCCAACCCTCCGCAGGTTCCGCTCCCGGTCCGAGCTTAAGGTAAGCCCTGGCAATTCTGGGATGTCGGGGCTGGGGGGGGGGTGGCTGGAGAGGAGATAACTCATCAAACACACAAAAAAAAACTGTCACGGCTGCGCAAAATTGTATCACTGTAATCAGACCGTTAGATATTTTCTATGTGAAAGAATCTACAAGGCAGCAATGACACTATTGAAAGGAGACTTACAGCAATATGGTTTGTAATGGATAACAAATGCTTACAGTAAAAACAGCCAGAAAAGCAGTTAACAGCTCAGCTGTGTCAAACCTTTGTACTATAAGTATATTTAGTGTGGCCGCTAGAACTGTCTGTTTTTTCTCCACCCACCAGTCTCAGTGCCTGTTAGTTCGGTAACCCATTTTGCTTCCTCACTCTGCAAATTTACCTTTACCGGCGCTTGCTCCATTCTGCTGCTGACTGTCCCACTTGCTCCCGGTTCCACTCCTCTCTCCAGTCACTGCAAAAATCATTGAATAGATACGTCGGAACGTATAAAAGAAATTGATGGTTGGTATGTGGAGCGTTGCTGCCACAATGTTGGATTTTAGTAGACCAGATGGCTTTTAGCCTAAAAGGAGTTCAGCATGACACAATGACATCTTAGTGACACTGCCAGGGGTGTCCTCAGCAAGTGTGGTCCACTGAGCAGTACTGCTAGGGGGAAGGAAATGAACAGGTTACTCACCTATAACAGTAGTTCTTGGAGTGGTATATGTTGTTCATCCACACTCTTTGGCATGTCCCTTTCCCTTTAAATCTTGCCGGAAGTCTTCAAGCTGGCTCCCCCCACCCACCCAGGTGGTATAACTGTCGGCTCCGCTCCATGACGCCAGATCTTAGCCCGCTGGAAGCAAGGCTGTGCGCCTTAAAGCCGGGGAGGTCGGGTGGGTGCGTGTGGATGAAAAACACATACCACTCTTAGAACTACTGTTACAGGTGAGTAACCTGTTCTTCTAGGAGCGTGGATATGTTGTTCATCCACACTCTTTTGCAGACTCCTAGCAGTTCTCTGGGAGGAAGGAGGCAAGGCAAACACCCCCTACTTAGGAAACACAGATTGGAGAACCGAGGCCCCAAAACCAGCATCACGGCGTGACTCAAGGTCGATATGGTAGTGGGAAATAAAGGTGTTTGCTGACTTCCAGGTAGCAGCCCGACAGATTTCCTGGATAGGGATGACCCTGGAAGCAGCCACCGATGCAGCAGTATGGCGGGTAGAATGAGCTGTTAACCCTCTGGGAGGCTCCTTGCCCGCCAACTCATAGCACAGACCTATGCATGATGTGATCCATCTTGCAATGGTCCATCTGGCTACAGGTCTGCCAGAAGCGGCTTCAGCGTAGGTGACAAACAGCTGGCGACCCTCTCCACGAATTTCTGCCGTTCTGTCCTTATAATAGGAGAAAGCATGTCTCAGGTCCAGAGTATGGAGCCTGTACTCGGCATCCGAGGTGTAGTTAGGGTAGTATACCAGCAGAGTCAACACCTGATTAAAGTGAAACTCTGAGACTACCTTCGGAAGGAATTTCGGGTGGGGGCGCAGTACAACTTTGTCCCTGTGAAAGACCAGATAAGGGGAGTCCACCGAAAGCACCTGGAGCTCCCCTGTCCTTCTGGCTGACGTGATAGCCACCAGGAAGGCCGTCCTCCACGACAAGTGTGAGAGCTCACACTTGTGCATGGGTTCGAATGGCTTGCCCATGAGCTTTGCCAAAACCAGCAACAGATCCCACGGAGGTGGGGGTTCACGCACCGGAGGGGATATGTGATCCAGGCCTTTGAAGAAGCGCCTGACCACTGTTGCCTGTGCCAATGTCATCAGACCGTCCCGCGCCCGGTAAGCAGAAATGGCTACCAGGTGCACCCTAAGGGTCGATGAACGTAGACCCCCTTTGGAGAGAGAGAGATCAAAGGTAGTCTAAAATGTTAACCACAGAGCAGGATAAGGGGTCCAGACTCTTACCCTGACACCAAATGGAAAACCTTTTCCATTTGAAGGCATAACATTTCCTGGTCGATTCCTCACGAGATGCCTCCACCACAGTGTAGACATCCTCGGAAAGATCCAGAGCCTGGAACGCTAGCCGCTAGGTATCAGGCTGTGAGGTGCAGGAATTGAGGATCTGGATGGAATACCTTCCCCTGGTTCAGTGATATCAGGTTCGGGCATGTACAAAGCTGCTCCCGGGGCCTGCAGCTGAGGCTGAGGAGATCTGGGTATCAGAATTGGCGCGACCAATCTGGGGCTACCAGAATCACCTTCGCCTTGTCCCTCCTCACCTTGAGTAACACCTTGTGGATCAAGGGAAATGGAGGGAAGGCGCAGAGGAGGCCTGGGGTCCATGGCCTCGAGAAGGCATCCCCCTGCAGCAAGCCCTGCTGAGGGGGGCGGGCAGGATACAGACTCAGCTTGGCATTTTCCCTGGAGGCAAACAGGTCCACCAACGGTTTGCCCCAATGGGAGAACAGACTGTAAGCTACCTCTGGATGGAGTGACCACTCGTGGGATGTCTGGCCTATGCGGTTGAGAGCATCCGCCAGCTGGTTCGAGACTCCTGCCACATGGATGGCTAGGAGATCCACCTCCAACCGGCTGATGAGGGTCCAGATGTGGAGCGCCTTCTTGCACAGCAGATGGGAGTGCGTGCCGCCCTGTTTGTTGAGGTAGTACATGGTTGTGGTATTGTCCGTCTGGACTTGAACCACTTGACCCCGGAGCTGAGGAGCGAATGCTGACAGTGCCAGTCTGACTGCTCTGAGCTCCAACAGGTTGATGTGGCATTGGGACTCCTCGGGGGTCCAGAACCCGTGGGCCCTGCTGTCCCCCATGTGGGCTCCCCAGCCCATGAGAGAGGCATTGGTCGTGAGAACAACCATCGGCTTGGGGCGGACAAACGGGATCCCCTCCTGCAACCATTCTGGGGCGGTCTACTACTGGAGAGCATCCCACATTTTCTGGGTTACAGTGATCGGCTGGTCAAAATGACCGTGGTGCTGAGTCCACGGGCCGGCCAGCTCCCACTGAAGGGGGCGTATGTGCCACCTGGCCCAACAGACCACTGAGGTGCACGCTGCCATGTAACCCAGAAGGTGCAGAAAGACCCGGGCAGGGCGCAAAAGCCCAACCACAAATGATCGGGCAAAGGAGAAAGAACCTCCGCCCTGTTCACAGGGAGCCGAGCTCTGGCTTGACGAGAGTCAAGCTCTGCCCCGATGAAGCCCATCACCTGAGACAGCACGAGTTCCGACTTGGCCTCGTTGATCAGTAGGCCAAGCTGAGAGCAGGTTCTGAGAGCCAGGTCCCTGGATCTCTCCACCTCCTGAAGGGAGGAACCTGCCAGGAGCCAGTCGTCGAGATAAGGGTAAATTTGAACTCCTTGACACCGAAGATGGGCTGCCACCACTGCAATGCATTTGGTGAAGACCCAAGGGGCCGATGACAGGTCGAATGGCATGGCTCGGAACTCGTACAGGGTCCCTTCGACCCTGAAGCGGAGGAACCGCTGGTGGAATGGACGGATTGGGACATGAAAAAAATGCATCCTGTAGATCCAGTGAACAAAACCACATGTTTCGCTCCAGGGATGGTATGATCTGGTTCAGTGTTACCATCCGGAAGGTGCGAGACCTGAGATACTGATTCAGGTTGTGAGATTCTAGGATGGGGCGCCAACCCCCGTATTCGCTTGGGCACCAGGAAGTACCTGGATACGAAGCCTGGGTCTACAGGTGGATCCGGCACTGGAGCTACCACCTCCTTGTGGAGGAGCTGAGCTATGTCGTCTCGAAGAGCCAACTGCGTGCAAGCTGAGATCCTTTCCTCCCGAGGGGCGCAGGCTCAGCTGGGTGGGTACTGCTGGAATTTCAGAGGCAGTCCCTGCCCTACCACTTCTAGAACCCACCTGTCCGAAGTGATATCAGACCAGGCGGAAAGAAAGTGGCGGAGCCGACCCCCCACGGGAGGACCCAGGGCAGGCATGATGGGTGTAGGCGTGGTAACCCCCAACTCGTCACTGAGCAGGCTTAGAGGAGGAGGAGGAGGAGGAGGAAGCTCCTGGACCCGCGCCTCGGCCTCCTTTATGGGGCTGTTGAGGGCCCTGCTTGGGCCTAGGGTGCCAAGCTTGAGCCTGCTACTGCTGTTGGTGCTGCTGACCTCCTTGATAGGACGGCTGCCTGACCGCAGGGGAGGACTGCCGAAAAGGCTTCCTCTTCCTCTTCTGCTGGTTCTTGCCCGAGGAACCTTTAGCAGAAGTGGCATCCAATGTGGCATTGGACTGTTCAATACGCTGAAGGTGGCCTGCCACTTCTGGGCCAAACAAGTCGGTCCCAAGGAAAGGCACATCAGCTAACTTGTGCTGGGTATCCGCCGGAAAGGAGGATAACCGCAGCCAAGCCCTGCGCCGGGTGGCCACTGTGGCTGCTAAAGAGTGGGCACAAGAATCTCAGATGTCCAGGGCCATCTGGAGCTGCTGTTTGGCAACAGCATGGCCCTGATCATGTACTTGCTTGACCATGGTCTGCATGTCCGCAGGGAGGTGAGGAAGTACTTCATCCAATGACCCTAGGAGGGCATGGGAGAAGTGTGCCATGATTACAGCCGAACTGGCCTGATGAAGGCCCAAGGAAGAGGCCGCATAGACCTTACGGGCAGAGTGGTCCATGTTCTTGAACTCCTCTTGTCCGGAGGTCGGTCGGTGTTGGCCGGGCTACCAGTATGTCTAAAGACGGAAGCAGTCACCAGACTCTCAGCCGAGGGATGCTCCATGAATCCTGGCAGGGATCCCATGGACACTGTGTACTTACGGGCCATACGGGCAGATGGTGCTGGGCAGGAAGCTGGATGCTGCCAAAGCTCAAGGGCCGGACCAGTAATGGCTTCTGCTATTGGAAAGGCCTCCGTCGGGGTATCCCCCCTCTTAAGGATATCCATAAGGGGGTACTCCGCTTTTTTCTGGATGGACTCCAAGGGCATCCCTGTAGAATCAGAGATAAGGCGGAGAATGCCCTGAAAGGAGGAGGGACCATCCTCCAAGGCCGCCGAGAGTGACTCCTCATCAGCAGGATGGGAGTGCAAACTGGTGGTATCCGAGTCCGAGGAGTCGGGCTACAGTGGTCTCCTGCCCATGTCCCCTTCGATCCGCCGAGGGCAATCTGGAGTGACCGTGATGGACAGACGTCGGGGAAACCCGGTGTCTGGACGGTCCTCTTTCGAGGGGGCCCCACTGGGGGGCTGCTTAGGTGGTGGCTCCACCCTAATAGGTGGTGAGACCAGTATGGGCCTAGCCGGAATACGGACCGGCCCCCCAGGTGGGGGAATAGAAGCCTTCAGTTCCGGAGGGGTCAGCGTAGGCCCTTGAGGCACAGGCCAAGTAATGGCTGGGGTGGACGACGTAGCCGGCTTCTGCCCAGCCAAAATCAGCTGTTGCCACATAAGTTCCTCATAGCGTCGACGGAGTTTCCGTCGAAGCATCTCCTCGTCCAAGGAGGATAAGGATCTGTGGCGGCGCTTCTTTTTTGAATGCCGGTGGCCTTTCTTCGATTTTCCGGTCGAGGAAGACAGAGTCCACGATCGAGACCGACAGGGTCGGTTAGGTCAATCGGGGGAAACTGGACTCGGGGAAAATCGAGGTTCCGGTTCGATTCCCTCGATCAAGACACCCACAGGTGTCTCGTGATCGGGGAAAGAGAGGATAGGTGTTCTCTCTAGAGAATCGTCGACCGGAGTCGGCGAAAGTGGCTCGATCGGCTCGAGAAAAATCTCGGCTGGTTCAGCCGGTGAAGCCGGCGGCTGAGGAAGCGAAATCGACCGAAGTCGAGACAGCCGTTTCCTGGGACTCGGACCTCTCTTGGTCCCAGGAGCGTCTTCTGGAGGAAGACTTCGGATCCTTGTCCCTCTTGCGAGGGCGGGAGGAGTGCGAGCCCGAGGGCGCCTCACCCCTGGTGGGGAGAGACTGGCACAGCTCCCTAAAGGAACCTGAGAAGGTGGAGCCGAGGTTGAGAGGGACGAAAAAACTTCGGCTGGCTGAAGCCTAAGCAGCTTCTTCCTCGAAAGCCTTCATCTGCTCTAGCTGTTCGACGGATTCAGCGGCCGCAGAAAACGCCCACCTCGCCTCCTTCGATTTCAACGGTGGGTTCCTTTTCTCCGGTCTCCCCAGCTTAAGGCGCACCATGCGGTCATCCAAAACGTTAGGATGGAAGGCTAAACAAAAGGTGCAGGTGGTGGTGTCATGACCGGCACCTAGGCAGTACACACAGGTAAGGTGGGGCTCAGTACGCAACATTTTCTGGCCGCATGAACACCGGCGAAATCTGGGGAGCGACTTGTCCTCCATATCCGATACGCTATTATCAGAATCAACAACTCGAACAAGTTTAAGAGATAAATGCGGTAAAAACTGACGTTGCGGAGCCAGGGCCTACGATTGCTAGAGGTAGCACGAGGGAACCTGAATCTTCCAGCGGAAAGGAAGATCTGGCGTCATGGGGCAGAGCCGAGAGTTATATCACCTGGGTGGGTGGGAGGAGCCAGCTTGAAGACTTCCAGCAAGATTTAAAGGGAAAGGGACATGCCAAAGAGTGTGGATGAACAACATATCCACGCTCCTAGAACGATCAATATCGATGCTTATTTTTTTTTCATCGGTTTAAGGACTTCATGTGGAATCGAAGTTTATCGCATTTTTTCTGATTTTTATCGAATCCTGGCAAGCCTAATTATAGCATATAAGAGAGTGCTGTTGTGTATAGAAATCAATTACTGGAATCAGTCTGTTGTGTGTTAGTAGTGACGTTAAACTCCTGTTGTGCTTCACTAAAGACGCCACTACTAATGCACATCGAATCAGTGCTCATACTGAAATCTCTTCAACTCATGCCACCTAGTAAGCAGACCCCCCCCGAGAGGATGCCCTGAAAAAAAGCAACACACAAGACTGCTAGTTGGTTGTGAATCTACTGTTTTACTTGTCTCTTCCCCAAGGCAACTTGTTCATTAGGGGAAAAAAACCAAACAAAAAAAACTTGTTCTCACTAATTGCGATGCCGTTGTATGCTGTTTAAATAAGTGCCTTTAAATTACAGTTTTTGGAAAAATGGTGTCTGGATTGCATGTTTTTATGGAAATCGTGCTCAGCTTTAGTGCAAGTTTACTTTGTTCAAGTGTAAAATTGTGATTGCCTTCTCATGCACCATAAGAGATTGTGTATGATCAGGCATATGCAGAAGAGTATGTTTGATTGAGAGTTTTCAGAGATAGGAGACCTCCCCGAGGCGCGCTCTCGAGGTCTACTGTCACCAAAGAAACCTCTCAATTCAAGCATACCCTTGTTGTGTATGCCTGCTCATACACAATCCTCTATGTATTGGACAGCAATTATATAAAATGTGCTTTTCTTCTGGCTGGCTTGCCACAGTACTGAGGTCATGTCTGATCCAGAAGCTGTAGCTCAAGTAGAGTTTAAGGGCATAACTGAGCAAAAAGTCCTATTCAGACAAGAGTTATGACTATCCAGCCAAACTATCAAACCAGCTAGCTTCGCATCTATGGTGTGGGGCAGCCCCAGATTTGCACTTATAGTGCAATGAAACAGATAGTGCTATCCCTCCGCCCGACATCTCACAAAGACAACTGCTCCAAAGGTATCCCAGAATCCCTTGTGGGTGACACTGGCGCTGGGTATAGGCCCCGGGAGATGCAATCTGCAACAGAGGTTCTAGGAGTTCTTAAAATCTCTAATATGACAAGTGGTTCCGTGGCTAAATATAAGTCATGCAACTTGTATTTAGCTTTGGATTACCTTGAGACAGATGCCAATCATATCAGTGCTTTTAAAACCTCCTAGAATCATTAGCACAGACTGAATTTCTCATGGTGGACCCCAACTGCTGATGCTGACATCAGCCATGGGGGATTCTGGGATGCTACCAGAGAAGCCATTTTCATCAGTTGTCTGGGTGGGGGATGTCAAGACCCTTAGATAAAATTAAGTTATAAGGAAGCAAAGTAAAAACACATTTTTCACACTTTAATGGACATTTGTCTTTAACAAATACACTAAAATGTACTGATAACAGTAGAGACAGCATGGCAGTTTAAAAAATGAATTTTCCTGATGTGTCTGCTAATTATGCCACATGCCTGCCAGTTTTAGGTTGATACACTGTATTTCCAGAGATCAAGTAGGGTCAGTGGTGACACTTGGTAGGGAAAAAAACCGGGCATGACTGGGTGTACCAAGTGGTCCTTATCTGCTGTCAAATTCTATGTTTTGAGGGGGCGTGTCCTAGCACATTATGATAGGTGCTTTGGCTGACCCCTTGCGGAGGATAAGACAGAGTTGGGAGCAGGACTTATACCTTGAGGGATTTACTGGTGGGAACTGGATTGAAATTATGAAAAACGCTACTAAGTGTTCAGTTAATAACCGTGCACGAGCCATACAGTACAACGTCCTCATGAGGATGTATCATATCCCGATTCGGGCCCATAAGCTGGACCCGGAGGCCTTCCCCCTGTGCCCGAAGTGTCTTATTCATGAGGGCACCCTTTTCCACATGCTGTGGGAATGCCACTATGTACAAACATTTTGGAGGGGGGTCCATGATTTTCTAGGACCCATCCTTGGCTCCTCTATTCAACTGGACCCGGTGGAAATCCTGCTGGGTCACCCAATGCGTGCTGGGGGAGAACTTCGGAGGTCTACTTTCAGTCTCTGGAGGTTGGGCAATGTGACTGGGCTCCGCGTCCTTCCCGCCCATTGGAGGCTCCACAAAACCCCTACAGTAGCTGAGTGGATTAGTGCTCTTATGGATAGCACGAAATTTGAGAAATTACAATATACAGTCAGAAACCAAGAAGACAAACATTTGAAGATGTGGACCCCACTGGAGGAGGCTGTTGTCAAAGACTGGTTCCCTCTGATTTAATGGGGAGCCACCACCCGTGGAGGTGTGGGAGGCCCCTGCACCTTAGATTAGCCTGGGAGGTTCACTCGGTGTGGGCTCACACCCTCCTCCGGTTCCTCTCACCCCTGGATGGAACCCGACTGAAGTGCCTCACCCCTACTTAATTTCACCCGACTCGTCCCAAAGGGGGTGAAATTGTGTGTTGTCTTGCCACCGAGGAAACTGATGTTCCCCACAAGTGTTTCTGGATTATTTATCTGGTAAAATTTTTTTATATGTTCTTTTTTTATTTCTAATGTACCCATTTTGTCAAGCAGGATGCTAAGGACTTTACTTCTTTGATGTACCTATTTGTCAAGCAGGATGGTAATGATGTGCTGCACGGTATGTACAATGATGGATTCTGTATCTCCATAATATTTTAAATAAAGTTTACAAAATAATTTCTCTGTTTTATTCCCCAAAATATGCATGTTTTAATTTGCAATGGGTATGTTCCTGAAAATCTTGTACCAATGGTCTGCTAAACTAATGTCTCAAACAGCCTGCAAACAAAAAGGCAATCCTGGATTTGAAACATTAGGTTTTAAAGTTTAATATATAAACAGGTTCATATGCTAAGTCTGTACTCCTCTGCCAAATGTAACTTAGTATTTTTTTAATTTTCACTCCCTTAGGTTGTCCAATTTTGCGTAGCCAAAATGTAGCATGGAGAGTAAGGGTGCTTGAAACATCTCAGTTGTGTTGCACAGT
Source organism: Neoceratodus forsteri (assembly GCA_016271365.2). Lineage (NCBI taxonomy): Eukaryota > Metazoa > Chordata > Ceratodontiformes > Ceratodontidae > Neoceratodus > Neoceratodus forsteri. The sequence goes on along the minus strand of CM057458.1, from coordinate 1,337,625,746 downwards.
CTTTCAATAAATGATCATTTTAAGTCTCTGGTGCTGTTTATTTCACCAGTCTTTTTTCCCTTTTTTCTTTTGTTTTTCTTATGTGTAAACTCTAAACTGATTTCTAAATGTAATAGCTGTTGTCATACACTGTTAAGACCAGAAGTGGGCAATTAATCTGATTGCCATGGTGTATTTTACTTGAAAACTCTTTAGCTCTTTGCTCAGCATCTACCTCCCTTGCATAACTGTGCAAGAAGAGGATTCTAATGGAACTTTCTGTCGGAGCTTGAACTCCTTAGTTCCCCTGCCCCCCACCTCATGTCCACAAGCCCAGATGTTCAATCAGAACCACCAACCCCACCCCCCCAATAGGAAACCACTCCGGCAACCAGATTCCTGGAGTGTTCGAGGGTGTACCAGCCCAGGTAGGGTATTTAATGCAGTGTTCAGTGCCTTAGTCCCTTTTGCAAGCAATGCCTTCAAGAGGAATCTCCACCGCCTCCACGCGGACCGGATATTCGAAGGGGTTGCGCCTGGTGCTACCCCACATTGAGCCACAGCGGGATATTGGAAAGACTGCCCGGCGCAGCGCAAATCCTGATGCGCTGGGGCGCAATGTAATCATATGCGGCGCAGCTGCAGGGGGCATGCCCATGCATATGCGGCACATCCAGATATTCAGCCTGGGATGTGCGGCACATATGCTGGCGCAACCCTGCATTGCGCTGCATAGTGGGGCTCAAAGTTGAGCCCTAGAAATGTAGGAACAACTTGACACTAGGCGGGCTGCTGTATTGCATGGTGCAACACAGTAGCTCGCGTGGTGGCCACCCACCTACAAGAACACCGCCTCAGCACACACAACCCTGGTGGTCTAGTGGAAACCCCCAGGGCAATTAATTACAGAGGTTTACCACAATCGTGGCGATGGGAGGGGGGGTTTCCACTAGACCACCGGATGTCATATTTACACATATTGGGGACTCGGTGGGAGGGGACCACCAGGGATGGTCATGTATTATATTTTTCGGGAATCGGGGACACGGGGGGCCACTAGACTACCAGGGATTTAGTTCTAAACATGTACCGCGTGATTGTGGCTACAGGGCGGGGATGCCCCGGGATCCCCACTGCTCATATCATGCTGTGCTGGGCGCCAGGCGCAAGTCGCCGGTCTGCCCTGTGCATGGCATGCAAATGGGGCCATAATGACATGCAAATGGCCCCATTTGTGCCTTAGAAACATAGAAACATAGAATTTGACGGCAGATAAGGACCGCTTGGCCCACCTAGTCTGCCCATTTTCCTACCTAAGAGATAAGCTGCAGATCCTAGTTAACCAACAGCTTACTTCCTCCTACCCCCCACTAGGACTGCCTTATGTCTGTCCCATGCATTCTTGAATGCCCCCACTGTTCTTGACTCCACGACCTCCTCAGGGAGGCTGTTCCATGCATCCACAACCCTCTCCGTGAAAAAATACTTCCTCACATTACCTCTGAGCCGTCCCCCCTCTATCTTCAAATTGTGCCCCCTTGTTCTTGCACACCTCTTTTTCTGAAAGATGCTACCCTCTTGGACTTTGTTGATTCCCTTGAGGTACTTGAAAGTTTCTGTCATGTCCCTCTCTCTCCTTCTTTCCTCAAGGGTATACATATTAAGTTCCTTTAGTCTTTCTTCAGATGTCCTCTGGTGCAGACCCTGCACCATTTTGGTTGCCCTCCTCTGACAGCCTCCATTCTGTCTATGTTCTTGCGGAGATGGGGTCTCCAAACTGCACACAGTACTCCAGATGGGGTCTCACCAACTGTCTGTACAGAGGGATAACAACTTCCTGTTTTCTACTATTGATGCCTCTTCCTATGCATCCCAGTATCCCCCAGCCTTACTACTGCCTTCTCAATGCTGCTTGCCCACCTTTAGGTCATCTGATATAATTACCCCAGGTCCCTTTCCATTTTTACTGTTGTCAGTATCTCACCCCCCATTGGGTACTCTTCCCTTGGGTTTTTGTTTCCCATGTGCATTACCTTGCACTTCTTTGCATTGAATCTGAGCTGCCATACATTTGACCATTCCTCCAACCTTGCCAAGTCCCTTCTCATCCTTTCCACTCCATCTTGTGTATCAACCCTGTTGCAGATCTTTGTGTCATCTGCAAACAGGCATACTTTTCCTTCCAGTTCCTCTGCAGTGTCACTTATAAAGACATTAAAAAGGACCGGTCCCAGTACTGAACCCTGCGGTACCCCACTAGTAACCCTCCTTTCTTCACTGTGCACTCCATTTACTGCTGCCCTTTGCGTCCTGTTGTCTAGCCAATTTTTTATCCAGGCTACCACCTTGGGGCCCACTCCAAGGCTGGCTAACTTGTGTATTAATCTTTTGTGTGGGACTGTATCAAATGCCTTGCTAAAATCTAGGTAGGCCATGTCCACAGTCCCTCCCATGTCTACTACTTTGGTCACCCAGTCAAAGAAATCTATTAGATTCGTCTGACACGACCTTCCCATCGTGAATCCATGTTGCCTTGGGTCCTGTGCCCCACTGGCCTCTAGGTACTCAACAATTCTTTCCTTCAGAAGTGATTCCATCATTTTCCCTACCACTGAGGTCAAACTAACTGGTCTGTAGTTTCCTGCCTCTGTCCTGTTCCCACTTTTGTGAAGAGGAATCACATCTGCCCTCCTCCAGTCCTCAGGTACCACCCCATCCTCCCATTATTTGTTAAAGAGAGTAGTCAGCGGTGTCACTAGTTCTACCCTTAGTTCTTTTAGAATTCTTGGGTGAATCCCATCAGGCCCCACTGCTTTGTCCACCTTCAATTTTATTAGTTCTTTCAGAACCCTTTCTTCTGTAAATGGACTGGTATCGACCCCCATCTTCAGAATGTTTCTCTTGTTTGGTTTAGGTACCACCCCCTCCTCTTCCTTTGTGAATACTGAGCAGAAATATTCGTTCAGTATCCCTGCTTTTTCACTGTCCCCTCTACCCACATTCCTCCCTTTATTAAGCCTCAGTATCCTCCTTGGTCTTTCTTCGCCCTAATGTACCTATAAAAGGTCTTATCCCCCTTCTTAACAGAATTGGCTATCCTTTCCTCCGTTTGGGCCTTTGGTATTCTGACTGTCTTCCCAGCCTCTTTCTGCTTTAACTGATAAAGTTCTCTGTTCTGCTCCTTCTGTGTTTCCTTATATTTCCTGAATGCTATCCTTTTCTCCTTAACCTTCCCTGCCACCTCTTTTGAGAACCATAGCGTTTTTTTCCTTCATTGTGTTTTATTGATTTGCTTTACACAAAGGCTTGTTACCTCTGTGATGGCTGTTTTGATTACTCCCCATTGTTCCTCCACCCCTCCTTCTTGCCTGTTTGCTAGTGCTTTTCTAAGGCACTCTCTCATTTTCCCAAAGTCAGCCCTCCTAAAGTCCAATACTCTTGCTTTTGTATGGCTTGATTGTATGGCTGTGTTTATCGTGAACCACACTGTTTGGTAGTCGCTTGTTCCCAGATGGCTACCCACCTCTAAATCTGAGATTCTTTCTCCATCCCCATTTGAGAGTACCAGGTCTAAGACTGCTCCCTCCCGAGTGGGTTCCCATACTAGCTGTCTGAGGCATGCCCCCTGTAGGGCATCAAGAATGACCCTGCTCTTGGATGTGCCCGCAGCAAAGGTGCTCCAGTTAACATCTGGCATATTCAGGTCCATCAACAATATCTCCCCTTTTTCTGCCATTCTAAGGAAGCCTTCTATCATTTCCTTGTTCATTCCCTCCCCCTGAGATGGGGGTCTGTATACAACCCCTGTGCGGATTGTGGTGCCATTTCCTGTCTCCAGGGTGACCCAGAGTGCCTCCTCTGCTCCCTGTTTACTCTTTAGTTCTGCTGCTTTGATCCCTTCCTTTACATAGAGAGCTCCTCCTCCTCCTCTTTTACCCTCCCTGTCCCGCCTGTAGATTGTGTATCCGGTTATGTTGACATCCCAGTCATGGTTCTCTGTGTACCATGTTTCTGTGACTGCCACAATATCCAGGCAACCCTCTTCCATCAAGGCCACTAGTTCAGGGAGCTTGTTACACAGACTACGGGCATTGGTACTCATCACCCTCCACTTTCTGATAGCCTTACCCCCTTTTAGCCCCATTTCTGTCCTTACTCCTTTTTTACATTTACCTCTGTCCTGCTCCCTAATAACTTCTCTACCTTGGTGTTTACCTCACTAATTACCATATTTTGTGGGGAGGCTGGGATTTCCCTGCTCCTTTTCAGTGCCTCCTCGGCTAGTTTAAATGCTTGCCAATGAAGCATTTAAATCTCTCACCTAGAGTCTGGTTCCCCCTGGACAGATGCAGACCATCGCATCAGTATAGGTTTGCATCCCTCCAGGTGGCTCCCCAGTCCCCAATGAAGCCAAAACCCTGAGCTGCACACCAGTTTTTCAACCAGTCATTGAATTCCCTGGTGAGGAGTACCCTAGCATCACCCTTGCCATAGACAGGCAGCACCTCTGAGAAGGTTACCGTATGCACTACTTGTCTAAGGCCCCTCCCCAACTCTGCAAACTACTCTTGCACTGCTCTGATCCCATTCCTAGCCAGGTCATTTGTCCCTAGGTGGACAATGGCATCCAGCTCCCTCCCTCGTGCAGCTCCTCCCATGATCCTGAGGATTCGCTTCCTGTCCCTCCAAGCCGTGGCGCCAGGAAGGCATCTTACCTCCCTCTCCCCTTCCTCCCACATTTCTACCCCCCTAATGATTAAGTCCCCCACCAGGAGTTGCTTCCTTCCACTGTGGGGTCCCATGCCACCCTCCTGTGGGTCTCCTTTGTAAAGGTTCCCAGCATCCTCCTTGGTCTCCACTGCAGGTGCCTCCATAGAGGAACCACTATCCACCAGAAGAGCGAATGAATTGTGGAGAGGTACAGCTGGAGGGATGCAACTCTGTTCCACCACCCTCTCCCTCCCTGAGCCCACCCTGGTCCAGCCTCTCCTCTTTCTTGGCAACCTCTGAGGTAGTGACATTGGCCCTGGTGGTCTCTGGGTGGGAGAGGAGGTTTGACGAATCCTAGCCAGGTCAGCCTGGAGAAGGGCAACCTCCTCTCTCAGACCAGAGAGGTGCCTGCAAATAGGGCAGCATCGCAGCCTCCAGAATATCTCCCGGAACACTACTGCCCCACAGCCACTGCACTGCACCACTTCACTCCTATCATGTCTTATTTTGTGTCCCCTCTCCTGTTTCTCTGTATGCTTACTCTCTCCTCTCCTTACAACTCTCACCCTTCCTGTTCTGGGACAGCAACTTCCTATCTTTTTAGTAGCCTCCTTCTTCCTTGCTCAACGTCAGACCCCTAACAGCTGGGGGTGGGGAGTAGCTACTTTTTCCTTTAGGGTTGACAAAACCAGTGTTTCTCATGATCCTTCCTTCCTACTGCCAAACAGGAAGTTCCTGTTGACAGTCAGATCCAGTGGCTATAAAAGTAGAACTGGCTTAGGGTGGGATGGAGGGCAATTAGTAAGAAAAAAGGCTAGCAACAGGAAGTTGTAATTTGAGTCACCTGCTTTTATAGTATCTAAGCCACACCCCCAATTAAGCTCTCTCTCCTCCTACTGGTTTAGTAAAGTCAGCTGATACAATACCCTTCCCAGCACAGAACACACACTGACTTTCTTTCTTTTTTTTAAACCCTAAATAAGACCCCTTCTACTTCTAATAAAGTATCTGTCTACTTAATCTCAACAGACACTGACTCTTGCTGAGATATAAGTTTTAAATTAATAAGAAAATGTAGCTTTTTTAGTTAGCTGCTTTCTGTTCTACAAGCAAGGCTAGCAACAGGAAGCTGTAATTTGAGGCACCTGCTTTTATAGTGTCTAAGCCACCCCCCAATTAAGCTCTCTCTCCTCCTACTGGTTTAGTAAAGTTAGCTGATACAATACCCTTCCCAGCACAGAACACACACTGACTTTCTTTTCTTTCTTTTTTTTAACCCTAAATAAGACCCCTTCTACTTCTAATAAAGTATCTGTCTACTTAATCTCAACAGACACTGACTCTTGCTGAGATATAAGTTTTAAATTAATAAGAAAATGTAGCTTTTTTAGTTAGCTGCTTTCTGCTCTACAAGCAAGGCTAGCAACAGGCCTTGCATATATTATGGCCTGATTTGCATGCCCCATGCTGAATATCGTGGGTGATGCACCTACCACAAGTGCACTTGCGCTGGCACATCCCCGTGCTCTCTATCCGTGGCTTGCGCCATGCGCAGTATGTGCGCTGACCGTGCCATATCAATGGTGCTGCGCCATGGCGCATCCCCGCTGAATATCACCTGGACCTGGCCCCAGCGCATCACAGTTGCACTGCGCCCATGCTTGCGCCACTGCCTGGTGCAGTCTGAATATCCGGGCATAAATGTCATTTTTATGTCCCCTTTGGATTCCTGGCTGTGTGTGTTTAGTTAGTTTCAACAGCAGGCAATCCTTAATTTTTTTCCAAACCCAATTTCTAATGAGAGAGAGAAAGAGTGCATCTGTGTGCACGTACATGTGTGTGTGTGTGCGTGCATGCATACATGCACACATGCATGCACACCATTACGCATGCATACACGCACATGCATGTGGGCGCATGTGTGCGCAAGCATCTACGTGTACATGTGTGCAGCGCACGCGGCAATGTATGGTGTGTAGTTGGATTTTTTTTGTGCCACTGTTTTTATTCGGTGGCTTACAAAGCAAGGACAGGCACTGAAAATCTTTGTTTTCTTACAAGGCAAAGTCCAGGACTTTAAAACCACCACCACAAGTCTGATAGCTGTTCTGTACACCACGCGGTCTACTCAGCTAAAACCCTTTACTGAAAGCTTTTTCACAGTATATACAGTACAGCACACCACGCCATCTAGTAGCACAGTGGAGCAATTGCACACAGTGTTATTTTACTGTTAAGTCTAACTATTATCAGTATATCTCCCTTTTGATGTTGCTTGCACGCATGTGCAAGAAAAATAGTGCCATCATTCGAGTTTTCGGAGGTGTGGCACACGTCTTCCAATTCAGTCAATGTGTTTGCAGGCGTGGCCCCAGTTCCCCAATCACTGCTGCAGCTGTTTATGACAGCAGTTGAAAATGCAGTTGTCATACAGTTGAAAGGGAGAGCTCCGCTTCAGTGAGCAGAGCTCTCCCCTCCCTACACACACGCAAGCATGCATACTGCATGCTGATGTGCTCCACCCACGCACACACTGTATGGCTGATGGGGGGCCCAATCCCCCGTCGGCTCCAAGCCCTCCCCCCACAAAAGCTGTCCAGGTGCCACGCTGGGAGCCTACCCCAGCATGGCAAAAACTGTTATAGCCGACGGGGGTGCCCAATCCCCCGCCGGCTCCAAGGCTGCATGCCCCCCCAAAAGCTTTCCAGGTGCCACGCTGAGAGCCCATCCCAGCATGGCGAAAGCTTGTTATGGCCCGACGGGGTGCCCAACTCCGCTGGTCCAGCCCCCAAACAGCCTTTCAGCTGCCACGCTGGGAGCTCCACCCCAGCGTGGCAAACGTCCTGGGTCGCCTTAATACAAAAAAAAACCTGTAAACAAAAACAGTCCCTCGTAGTCTCCTGCCCCCACAACCCGCACTCCACCCACTCGCACCCTGCCTCCTCACCCCATACTTACCCGGAGCTCAGCGATTATCTTCGATGGACCCGAACATCGCCTGCAGTCTTCAAAGCCGACCGCAAACTGAGGAAATGCCGTAAGCTGTATAATAGAATAAATAGGTTTTTCAACTTTGTTGCATATCTGAGGCATTTTGGGACTTTTAGGCCCAAATTTTCAACATGTAGGTTTTAAGACCCCTCCTCATGAATTCTTGCACTGTCATGGCGTTAATCGGGCCTGAAGGGTGATTTCACGCGGTCACTGTGTGAAATCACCTTCGGGACCAATTAGCAACGACACTACCAGTGTTCATAAGGTGGGCTCTCAAAAAGTCTATGTTGAAAATTTGGTGAAATCCTAACAATGACTGTTTTTCAGCGTCGTTGTGCAGTTCCTTCACTCGCGTAGTTCGTAAATTTAGATTTTCAACACTGTCATTTTACCACACCTCCTTATGAGCAGTACAGCTGTCATTTTTCACATCTCGACCAAAACGTGTTTCCGCCCATGTAGCGCACAATGGCGCAGTCGGTGTGCAAAATCAATGTATGGGATACAGTAAGAAAATCACAGTGACACTGTTCATGAACAGAGGTCTTAAAATGGCTATGTTGAAAATTTGGTGAAAAAATTCCTAAAAATGACTGTTTTGCGAGCGTGCTTTGCGCAGTTCTTACCCACGCTCATAAGTTCGTAAATTTTTAATATTTGCACTCCAGATTTTCAACATTGCCATTTTACCACACCTCCTTATGAGCACTACAGCTGTAATTTTTCACGTCGCCCAAAATGTGTTTCTGTGCATGTAGCGCACAATGGCGCAGTCAGTGTGCACAATCAATGTTTGGAACAGATTAGGAAAATCACAGTGACACTGTTCATGAGCAGAGATCTTAAATGGCTAATTTGAAAATTTGGTGAAAAAATTCCCTTCAGCCGTTCTGCAATGTTACTAATGAAGACCCTGCAGCACCCCACTGGTCATCCCCTCTCCCTAGACTGCACCCCATTTACCACCACTCTCTGCCTCCTGTCTGTTAGCCAGTTTCTAACCCAGTTTACCACCCTTTCCCCCATGCCCAGCCTACCCAGCTAGTTTATCAGCCTCCTATGTGGGATGGTGTCAAAGGCTTTGCTAAAATCAAGGTAAGCGTTGTCCACTCCCCACCCTGATTCACTTCCTTTGTCACCCAGTCAAAGAAATCAACCAGATTTGTCTGACATGATGTCCCCACTGTGAATCCATGTTGTCTGTGGTCCTGGGCTCCGATGGCTTCTAGATGCCCCACTATCCTTTCTTTAAGCAATGCATCCATGATCTTCCTCACTACTGAGCTGAGGCTGAATGGCCTATTGTTCCCTGCCTCCTCCCTGCTGCTGCATTTGTTTAGAGGGACCACATGTGCCCTCCTCCAATTCACTCATGTTGAATGACTCAGTGAACATGGCTGCCAGAGGAACTGCTATCTCCCTTCGCAATTCTCTTAATATCCTTGGGCGTATGCCATCTGGTTCCATCGCTTTGTCCACCTTCAATTTAGTGAGCTCCTGCAGGATTCTTTTGCCTTTGAATGGACTATTGTCCACCTCTTCACCCCCTTGGCAACTGCTGTACTGCTGTGGCCCTTGCCCCTCCCACTCTTCTGTGAATACTGAGCAGAAAGACACACTGGATGACTTGGGAGGAAGGCATGGAACTATCACTTCCAAATACCTAAATAGCACATACAAGCAAGCAACATTCGGCATTGACAAATGCTTGTTTGTTTAGATAAGCTGTACATCATAAGTAACTAAATTTAGTTATTCATTAGTGCTGTGCAACAATATGACTTTTTTCCTGTGGTTCAGTAAATTTATCTGTCTTAACACACAATATAAAGTACATGCTGGTATTATATTCAGTATTTTTCAATCAGTCTGTTAGGTCTTTTAATAACTCTTCCACTATTGGAGTGCTTCTCCACCTCTGGTGCTGACAGGTAGTGGTACGCCCTCATCGTCCTCTGCTTTTATTTCCTGAGACGTTTGTGACGTATCATTTCCTGGCACCATTTGCTCTACATTGGGTTCATCTCCCATCAAAGTCTGCATGGGGCACCTGATGGAATGTCCCTGGTAATTTAAAGTAAATTTCCCACCTAATGGGTAAGGTATTGGGCTTCATAGCCCAATATCTTATGCCAGCGTGAGCTGATCTGTGCTAAAAGTAACATTTTTAACTGAGTCTAAATAGTTTTAGAAGGGATCACACCTGGCTCCGTAGCCACCACCAGCAGATCCCTTCTAACTTCCTAGTATGCCTGCCTCCCCCACCAGCTCTGAGGTTTCATGGCGTATCAGCAGGGAGGCGGGGAGCACCTACTCTAAGTCTATGGGTGTCTTTTTCAATGCACATTTTGAAACTTTAAGCAATCTGGGAGGAAATGAAAGCCACCGCCTATTCCTATTAGAAAAGCAGTGGCTTTCATTTCCTCCCAGATTGCTTAAATTCAAAAACAGGCACTGGAAAAATGCCCCATAGAATTGTATAGGTACGCCCACACTTTACCATGCCGTCGTCACTTGCTCTCAGGGTGCAGGCGGAGCAGGCATACTCAGAAACATAGAAGTTGGCGGCAGATAAGGACCGCAAGGCCCATCCAGTCTGCCCATTTCTTTTTTCTACCTTATGAATGTGCCATTGGCCTTTGCTCTGTCAATGGCCTATCTATTCATACTCATCTGTATTGCTCCCTTATGCCTATCCCATGTCTGTTTGAAGTCCTGCACTGTATTCATATCCACCACTTCTTGCGGTAGGCCGTTCCATGCATCCACCACCCATTCTGTGAAAAAGAACTTCCTCACATTACCCCTTAATCAGCCTCCCTCTAATCTCATGCTGTGTCCTCTTGTCCTGCTATTTTTCTTATATTGAAACATGTTAGACTCTTTCACCTTGTTAATGCCCATAAGGTGTTTGAATGTTTCAATCATATCACCTCTCTCTCTCCTTTGCTCTAGGGTATACATATTGAGCTCAGTTAATCTGTTCTCATGTGATTTCTGATGCAGTCTCTGCACCATTTTGGTTGCTCTCCTCTGGACTGCCTCAATTTGGTTAATGTCCTTGTGAAGGTGTGGCCTCCAGTACTGCACGCAGTACTCCAGATGGGGCCTAACCAGTGTCTTGTAAAGAGGGATTATTACCTCCCTCTTCTGACTTGTGATACCCCTACTAATACACCCCAACATCCCTCTAGCCTTACCTACAGCTTTAGTGGTCTGCTTGGATGATTTCAGGTCATCGGTGATGACGACGCTCAAGTCTCTTTCTTCCCTTGTGACTGCCAGCAACTCCCCTCCCAGCCTATAGGTGGCTTCAGGGTTTCTCTTCCCCATGTGCATGATCTTGCACTTCTTTGCGTTAAACCCCAGTTGCCACTCTTCCGACCATTTTGCTAGTTTATCCAAATCTCTTCTCATTCTGCCCACCCCATCTGGATCATCTACTCTTTTGCAGATCTTGGTGGCATCTGCAAACAGACAAACCTTACCCTCCAGTCCATCTGTAATGTCACTGATGAAGATATTGAAGAGGACTGGCCCCAGGACTAATCCCTGAGGTACCCCACTTGTGACTTGCATCTCTTCTGACTGTATACCATTTACCACCACTCTCTGTTTTCTGCCCGTCAACCAGTTTGCCACCCAGTTGACCAACATCTGACCCATTCCGAGCCTACCCAGCTTATTAATCAATCTTTTATGTGGAACAGTATCGAACGCTTTGCTGAAGTCAAGGTAGGCAACATCAACTGCTCCCCCTTGGTCCACCACTCGGGTTACCCAGTCAAAGAAATCTATGAGATTAGTTTGACAGGACCTTCCTTTTGTAAACCCAAGCTGTCTTGGATCCTGTGCTCCTATGGATTCCAGGTGTTGCACTATCCTTTCCTTAAGGAGTGACTCCATAATCTTGCCCACTACTGAGGTAAGACTGACTAGTCTGTAGTTCCCTGCCTCCTCCCTGTTACCACTCTTGTGGAGCGGGATCACATGAGCCCTCTCCAGTCTTCTGGGACCTCTCCTGTGCTCAGAGACTCACTAAACAGTTCTGATAATGGCTCTAGTTCCACCCTTAGCTCCTTTAGTACCCTGGGATGTGCCATCAGGTCCCATTGCCTTGTCCACTCTGAGCTTATCAAGCTCTTGTAGGACCTTTCTTTCGAAGGGACTTGTGCACACCCCTCCCCTGTGTCCATGGTGCTGAGCTGGGCCTGCCCTACCTTCTCTCCAGTAAATACTGAGCAGAAGTATCTATTTAGAATAGATGCTTTACATGGTCCTCCTCCTCACACGCCCCTTATCCCCTTGATCTTAGCAATACCCCTCTGGACTTTCTCCTTTCACTAATGTATCTATAGAAAGTCTTGTCACCTTCTTTACTGTTCATGCTAGTGTTTCCTTGGTTTGGGCCTTTGCCTGCCTTACAGCCTTCCCTGCTTCCCTTAGGGAAGTTTGGTATGCCTTCCTATCTTCATCCTGCTGCGTTCCCTTATATTTCCTGAAGGTCAGCCTTTTGGCTCTGACTTTTTCTGCTACTGTGTTTGAGAACCAAAGTAGTTTCCTTCTTCTTTTGCACTTCCTTTTCTCACTAACACAATGGGATGTTGCTTCAAGTACTGTATCTTTAATGCTTGCCCACTTTGCCTGTACCCCCTCACCTGTATTTCTTTTTGCTAGGGCTAGCTTAACTCTGTTGGCCACCTTATCAAAGTCGGCTCCTCTGAAGTCCCATATTTTTGCCTTGGAATGGGATAATTTTGTTCTAGTGGCCAAATTGAACCATACCATGTGATGGTCACTGGCACCCAGGTGACCTTCTACCTGGAGATCTGTGATCCTTTCCCTGTTAGTCAATACTAGATCTAGGATAGCCCTGTCTCTTGTGGGTTGTTGTACCAGTTGTTTGAGGCCCTCCCCCCTGCAGGGAATCCACCATGTGTCTAGTTCTGGCAGATGTCCCTGCTGGTATTGACCAATCTGTATCTGGCATTTTGAAATCTCCCATTATCAGAACCTCACCGTTAGCTGTCATGTTTCGTATATCTTCTAACAGTAACGTGTCTATGTCCTCCCCCCCTGGTCTGGAGGCCTGTACACAACCCCAGTTCATATGGCTGTCCCATTTCCTGTTTCCAGGGTGAACCACAGTTCTTCTGGCTCCTTATGTGTATTCTGAATTTCTGTAGCTTTGATATTTTCATTGACATAAAGGTCCACTCTACCCCTCCTTTTTGCACCTCGGTCTCTTCTGAACAGTACATAGCCAGGTACTGAAGTCTCTCAAGTGTGGTTACTGGTAAACCATGTCTTGCTAATGGCTACTATGTCCAGATTAGCCTCTGTCATTATTGCCTGCAGGTTTGGGATCTTGTTTCCCAGACTGTGAGCATTTGTGTACATGATTTTCCATTGGCCATATTTCGGTGTGTTAGTTGCTGGGCGAGGTCTGGCGTTTCCCCAGTGTGTTGTATGGAAGCCGGACCATTTTCTTTACCTGGTGATGCAAATGAACTACAAACATGCTGAATTCCTATCTGACCACTAGATGAGGGGTGTTCTTTCCATCCGACGTATGGGGTGCTGTACCCCTCTCCCCATTTGCTGGTTTAAACATTCTGCAAAGACGTCAAACTTCTGCCCCAATGCACTGACTCCCTCCTTAGTCAGATGCAGTCCATCAAATTTAAAGAACTTTCGGTCCCAACACTGTTGCCAGTTCCCTACAAATTTGTGCCCTTTTCCTGGCACCAGCCCTTGAGCCACATGTTTAGCTCTATCTCTCTTCTTCTGACCTTCCATCCATCTGTCCCCCTCTCCCAGACTGGCAGGATCTCAGAGACGGAGATGCCGGACGAAATGGATGACAGTTTGTCACCCAGCCTGGTCAGATGTTCCTTGGTTTCCACAACTGACCGGCTGGCGATATCGTTAGTCCCTATGTGTACCAGGACGTCAATGTTTTCTCCTGCTTCCTGAACAATTTTAGCAATGCGATCAGTGTCTTTCCATGCTGATGTACCTGGGAAACACCTGACCATTACCCCTGGCTGGAAATACGTATCAACTCCCCGAATCATGGAGTCTCCTATGATCAGAAGTTTTTCGGATTTCCTTTTTGCTTTTTTTGTTTTGGTTCCTGTTTTGGGTGAGTTTTGTTGTGCTAGCTCCTGTGCTGCAGTGTCCTGCTGTGCAGTGTCCTCTGCCCCTTTGCTTGATTTCGGAGATAGAGGCAGATACCTGTTTGTAGTTTTCATATGGTTTGTGGAGGTGATTAGTTGGACAGCACCGTAGTGATGGGGCGCCTAATTTGTCTTCTCCTAACCACCTACCAACCTCCTGGACCAACTACCCTCTGCGGTCGAGGTGCTTCTGTTGGATGTTGGGGAAATGGCAGGTGGTTCTTATAATACATTTCCTCTTGAATATGCAATTTGAGGTGCGCAATCTCTGCCCATGCTGCCTGGAGCTGAGCCCTTAGATCTCCAATGGTCCAGCATGTAGGACAGTATCCTAAATCCTGTATAACTGCCCTTCTGAAAAGTGTTCCACAGTACCTGCAGTTAATGATATCCATTCCAGATAAGTTGCTGGGTTTATAACCTGGTCAGAGTAATAAGAAGGAAGAAAATGAAAGCAAAAGTTTGATTTTGTGTTTTGTTTGTCTGTGTTTGTATAACTTGTTTTAACAAGTTAAAGTACTAGTGCCCCTGTAAATGAGGTCACTGTGTGGATACCCCTCTGATCCGCCCCTTCCTGCTTTGCTACAGGAAATGTCACGACTGTGCTATCCTATAAAAGGAGTGTAGTGTGGGGTGGTTGGGGATGGGGGTGGAAGTTAGAAGGGATCTGCTGGCGGTGGCTACGGAGCCAGGTGTGATTCCTTCTAAAACTATTTAGACTCAGTTAAACATTTTATTTTTAGCACAAATCAGCTCACGCGGGAATAAGGTATTGAGCTATGAAGCCCAATACCTTACAGCAGAAACTTCCTTTAAGCAAATGTCTACAGTTACAGTACATCTCAATACTTGTTCATGGTCTGTCAGAATCCTGTATGACTGCGGAGTTGTCTCCCAATCACCCTTGTCTTTGGTCCCCATACTCCTTCACCCCAAATTCTCACTACATCATGTTCAGTCAGTGGGAGTAGATGTTTAGATCTCCCAGTATAGTAGCTTTTCTGTATGGTATCTTTTTCGCCCATGTCCTGTGGCATGTCTAACAAAAAATGTGCATTAGGTATTCTCATCCTCAGCTTGTGGTTCATTAAAAGTTCTGCAGAAGAACCATTTTCTAGTGGTGTTAACCTGTAGGCCAATAAAGCTAAATATGGATCTTCCTTACTGTCCATGGCCGCCGCCTTCTTTTTTAATTTACATTTTTTATGTTTTTTTACGGGTTTTCTCCCGACCCATTCCCACATGTCTCTGATGCGACATGTGCGTGTGAGCATGCACACACGCCTTGTGGGACACCCTCCCTCCCCTCCAGTCACGCCAGTAACCGCCTGCGCCTAGCTACTAAACTGCCATCCGGTGGTGGCGGGACTGCGGGCCAGCGACTCCCATCCCAAGAAAGGACAGCCACCGCTCAATCCTGCGCCCCACCCCATCCCCATACCGGCACCGCGGCGACCCGAGGTTGTTCTCAAACACAAGTCGCTGGCATAACGTAAGGTAAGGCATCCAGCACCTCAACCCTCAGCGCCACCGGGGCAGGTCCCCATGGCCTTCTTCTAAAGCCTTTTTTACAATCTGCACCTTTTTCTCAGCCTCTCCATCAGACCGAGGATAGAGAGAACTGGATGTCTTATGCGTGAATACATACTGTTTTGCAAACTGTTCAAAGTCACGGCTACTAAACTGAGGATCATTACCTAAACCAGAGTAGCTGGTATACCATGTCTTGCAAAGACTGACTTGGCATGTATTACCACTTCTTTTGCAGAAGTTTCTAGCAGACAGGTTATCTCTGGGTTATTGGAATAATAGTCAATAAGCAGGAGGTAATCTTTCCCTTGCAGCTGAAAAAACATGCTTCCACCTTCAGCCATGCCCCTTTTGGTTTGTTATGATGAAGCAGGGATTCATTTGGATTCAAGTACCTGTGCTCTTGGCATGTCTCACAATTTTTTACCAACTCTTCTATATGTCTGTTGATGTTAGGTCAATACATCCCATCCCATGCACACTTTTTATTTTTCCCTATACCCACATGTTCCTCATGCACCGACTGAGTCATCTGTGACTACAGCGAGACAGGCATTACAATTTTCTGTCTTTTAAGCAACTTAACTACTGTGCGTTCTCCAAGAAAATCTGAATAAGGTGCACAAAAAGTGTTGCACTTCCCCTCTGGAAAGTTGCAAATTATTTGTTGCAAGCTCTTAACTTTTCTTGTTTCCATGGCAATAAGTTCCCATTTTTCTTCAGAAACTGAGAGGTTTGTTACAATAAAGTCCATGTGAATTTCCACATCGCATTCTGTAGTATTGTTAACCGGACTTTGCAGAAACAATCTAGAAACAGCATCTGCAAACCTTACATGCCTTCCAGGTGTATACACAAACGTCATCAAGTCATGTTTTTGAAGTTTTAGCATAAGCCTCTGAATTCCTGGTGGTGCATCACCCAGGCTCTTTTGTGAGATGGCAGTAAGTGGTTTGCGATCGGTCTCTAGTAGTACTGACAAGCCATAAATGTATTCGTGAAATTTCTAACATCCAAATACTGCTCCCAATGTCTCTCTCAATCTGAGCACAGCCCTTTTCTGCTGATGTCATGGAGCGTGACACATATGCCACAGGCTTCCATTTCCCTTGGTGCTCCTACAGTAAAACTGCAACCAGCCCATCTTTAGAGGCATCCATGGAGACTTTAATTTTCTTAGTCAGATCATAAAAACAGTCAGAATGTCTTTTAAGTTGTTCCACTCCATTATGTGTTTGTTGTTCCACTGCCATTCATTTTTTTGATTCTAAGAGGCTTTTTACATCTGCAGTTTTGGCTGTCAAATTTGGTACAAACTTGCCCAGATAGTTTATTAGACTCATACATCTATGAACATCCATTTTATTGTTTGGCTTAGGCATTTCTTTTACCGCACTTACCTTTTCTGGATAAGGCTGCATCCTGTCTGGTAAGAGTTTATCTCCTAGGTATGTCAGTTCTTGTACCCCCATTTGCATTTTTCATAGTTCAGTTTCAACCCTTTTTGTCGTGCCTGTTGCAGAACTTGGGTCTGTCTCTGAACATGCTCTAATTTTGTTCTTCCCCACATTACATCATCCAGAAATACCCCTAATTCTTCCATACCTTCAAGTAACTGTTTCTGTGTATGGTGGAATACTTCTGGGGTTCAGCATATGTCAAAGTGCATGCGGAGGAAGCAACATCTGCCAGATGTGTGCTAAATGTGCATAGCTTTGCATCTTCCTCATCTAGAGGGATCTGACAGAATCCCAGAATTATTTGGTCACTTCTGAAAAACCACCCTTGGACCTGGATATTCTAGCAAATTATCACCCTATTCCTCACCTACCTTTCTTAGGTAAGGTTATTTATTTATTTTTTTCCCCAATTATGTTTCCTCACCCACAGCACTGGAACTCACTCGGGCCACTCCGCTCGCCAGACCCGCTCTACTGCCCGCTGTGGACCCCGCCTTCTTCAAAGTTGTTACTTTCTTCCCGAGTCCCAGGCGGCGATATGGGACTGAGGAGACTGAAAGGGCAGAGGCAGGGAACCACCACTGGGCATGTTGCGGTGGCACTGGGAGGGCCGTCGCCTATCCGGGCCGAAGGTTTTTTTCATGATTGTCCCCGAGAACCCTCCTCCCCCCAAGCGTGGCATGCCCTGACGCCATTGCGCAAGGCAACCCTGCTGGCATCAGCTACGTTCACCCATACATGTGGTCCGCATCCTGGGGGTCACTGGGATGCCAGACAACCCATCGCCCTCCCTGGGGAGGAGGCTGACCCAGGCTCAATCCTCTCCCTCCTGCTGACACCTGGCGCGCAGAGCTCACTTCCGAGACTCGGGTTTGCGGCGTGGCACAAGGTGTGGCGTCCAGCGCCTCAACCCCCAGCGCCACCAGGCCGGCTCAGGTAAGGTTATTAAGAAAGTTGTGGTGCTGCAGCTTGTAGCTCATGACATCTGTCAGCCCCTCCAGTGTGGTTTTAGATTGAGGCACAGCACTGAGATGGCTCTGGTCAGGGAGCATAATGACCTCCTGAGGACGAGAGAGGGAGGCGACCAGTCAATATTCATTCTCCTTGGTCACTTCTCAGAATCTGACACTGTTGACCAAGGTTGGTGTTGGATCCTCTGAGGGAGTATGGAGGGCTCACAAGCACTGTCATTCGCTGGTTCGAGTCCTACCCTCAGAGACAGGATGCAGAGAATGATGATGGGAATGTTCCCATCATCCTGACTGGATGCCCTCACTCTGTGGCATGCTTCAAGGTTCGGTCCTCTCACCCATGCTGTTCGCAGTGTACACGCTACCCCTAGGGAAAATCATTCAACAATACAATTGGGTTTTCAGCGCTGTGCTGATGGCCCAGCTATATGTGCCTTTGCACCCGGGACACCTGCTGCTGTCAAGGTGCTGAATCTGTGCCTGTCTGAAATTCAGAAGTGGACAGAATCTAGTTCACTGAGACTTAACTTGGACAAGACAGGTTCTGGTAACTGAGCCAGGCTTGGGGGGTGGGAAGCAGAAGTAGTCCTGGGAGAGATGGAGCTTCAGCTTGTGTTCTCCAGGCTGTAAGCTTCTGCAAAGATGAAAACATCTGGGAGTTAATTTTGATGATCAGTTGACATTGGAGGCTAAGGTGTCTGCTGTAGTCAGAAGTGGCTTTCTGCCATCTTAGGAACATCTGCTGGATTAAGTCCTTTATCCATCCTGAAGATCTACCAACACTAGTGCATGCATTTGTGACACCCATGCTAGACTACTGTAACGCGCTGTACCTCAGGATTAATGGAGGTACCCTACGACGCTTGCAGCAGTTGCAGAACGCAGCGGCCAGATAGCTGACTGGCCTTCCGCGGTCCAGCCGTGTGACCCTGACCCTACGTGACCACTGGCTGCCTGCAAAGTGGAGCATTACCTTCAAGATAAGGTTACTAACCTACAAAGCCCTGCAAGGGTTGGGTCCTGACTACACGTCGGAGCTTCTGCATCCTCTCCAGTCCTTTTGCCCCCTACGCTCCACTGAGGAGGGTCTCCTCTTGGTCCCAAGGGCCCGGCTGAAATCCTCTGGGAATCGGATGTTTGAAGTGGCTGTCCCTTTGCTGTGAAATGCTCTGCTTAGTGCACTGAGGTAGGCCCCCTAGGTAGAGGCCTTTAAATGGGGTTAAAGGCTTACCTGTTCAGACAGGTTTTCAGGGACCAGGTTAGTCTCTTGTATTCATTTTGATGCAACTGCTGCTTTTAACTGTATAACTGTAATTTTTTTACTTTTCTGCATTACTGGGTTTAAGCTGTTATTATTTATTTGTTTTAGTTACTGTATTATTTTATTATTTGCCTGTCTACACCTACACGTATATGGGGTTCTGAGCCTCCAGGGAAGAGCACCTTATAGATAAATCTACTACTACTATTACTATCACAATGCAATTTCAATGTCTCCAACAGAACTTGGATTTACAATTGAACAGGCCTACTTTGGATTGAGGCATGGGAAAGGCCCCTCAGATGGAGAGAGAGTGCCCTGGCTAAATCAATGGTAACAAGGGCCGTGTAATCCGGTCTTGCAGTCATTTACACAGTGGAAGACCTTTTCATGTACTTACGCAAGAGTCTCCAAGTGAGAGGTGCAGCCACTTCCAAAGAACAGTTTTCTGGGTATCCGACAAATGCATATGAAGGCCAAAAGGGCCAGTTGTTAAAAATGTTCCTGGAATCTGACACATCCAAAGAGGTCTGTGGTGGGTGGTATGATTGCCACCAAAGATTTGACTTGCATTTGCACACACTACCAAAAAGATGATGGCCTGTGTGCAAACCTTGAATACACAGAACCATGGACAGTACAGAGGCTCACAGTTTCGCAGAACTACATGTAAAGCACACTGCAGAGTGCTCAGATGCCTGACCTAGGGAAGAACTCTGACAATGTTCTCTGCACACCAGTGACGGACCCGTCCGCTGCTCACGGCGCTCTGGAGATGGACCCCTCCACTGCTCCTGGCACTCTAATGATGGACCCCCTCCACTGCTCCCAGCACGTTAGTGATGGACCTCTCTACTGCTCCAGGCATTCGAGAGATGGGTTTCCCTATGGGGAAAAAACTGATACCAGTTATTACATCTCTATTATAAATCTAGTTTAATATTTATGAGGGAATTCCGCTCTGTGATGGGCTCTCATGCTGGTCATTAATTCCCAATGAAACAATCCACACAACTCACCAAAAAGGGCAGCACCATTCAATACACATCAATGCTTCAGAGACCACCCACTAAGTTTCTGTAAAACTGCAGACTCCTTTTCAGACAGTGCCTTTCAGATAGAGAAGCTAGAAACTTAACTACCAACAGAAAGAATCTGAGTGCCTCGTCACATCGACCAACTTAACTATCTGATCAACCACTGCAACTGCAAAACCCTAAGTTTAAACTTTAAAAAAAAAGATTTTAAGTTTGAATTAGGACGCTAAGAGGGAGAGAGGCAGTATGGCGTCGGTATGTGTGAGCAGCCTGAGCTTGTGCTCTGATTAGACACGCTTTCTGAGCACCAACTCATTTTCTGAACTCTAATTCGTTTTATTTTATAGTTTTAATAGTTTTTTGTTTGTTTTGTTCGGTTGCAGTGAATGAACGCTGAGTTGCCGTTTGACAGACGCTGAGGTGCGGTATTTCTCGGGCGGGAATCCAGCTGATTTGTTTTTCAGCGTAGTACGGGCGCTGAAATGCTTCGCTAAGCCCACTGTGAGGAAGTGATAGCATGGGCGGCTTTGGCTCCTGGTAGATCTGAATATAGAATACAGAACTTTGTGGTTTTATTTTGGCCAGCCTGTTACATTTGGGAAACTGCTGGAGGTTGGAACTAGGGAATCCTTGAAGAGTGTGGGGTCTTGGACTTCTGTGTTTACTGGACTGGCTCTCGGATTGTCGATGGTGTGTCTTTGGGCATTTTTTATGCTTCCCACGAGTCTTGTGGATTAATTTTTCCGAAGTTTGAAGAGGAGGTCTATTGGCCAGAACTCCACAAACTGTATGGTATCTTTCTGGAATTGAGACTGGGCTGTGAGTTTGTGAGTGGAGACTTCCTTTTGTATTTTTCATCTTGTTTGGGATGGTATTGTCAAAGGTGGATTCCGTAGATTACTAACAGTCCCTGATATTGTTCTGGGTGGTGAGAGCACCCGGGGCTTGGGGGCAGTTGATAAAATCTTCTCCCTGTTCTGGAGTTCGGGAACTTTTTCATGGAGTACTGTGCCATATGCAATCATTCCTCTAACTGTTTTGGTGGATGCTCCCCCTGCCCTGGTGTGGGTGATTCCTAGGGATTTTTGGGCTGTTTTGGGAGGAATTACGGGGGATTTTGGCCGTAGGGCCGCTTTCCTCTGTGGTTGCTTAGGCAGGTCTCGCAGGTGCTGCTGCTGGGATCACAGGTCTCTCCTACAGCCGCCTGCTTTTTCCGTGGATTTTATTCCTGTGGGGTGGGGTTTGCATTCCCTTTGGGCCTTGGCCTCCTAGGTGTGGGATCGTGGCTGTGTTGGTTGTTCTGAGGGAACTCCGGGGTTTATTGGTGGTGTGGATTTTCCCTGGGTTCCTATGGTGTCTCTGTAGTGGGAGCTATTGCTGCTGTTTTAGGGCCCTATCTCAGATTACAGCCCTCCGGCCCGATCTTAGCTTAGGTGTCTAGGCCTGGGTCTTGAGAATACAGTCTACTGGAGAAGAGCTGGTTTTCCAGAGGAACTTTTTCAGTGATTGGATTAAGAGGGGGTGAGAGCCCCTCTTGTTGTTCGTCCAATTTCATCTGGAGGAACTTTTGGTATTTGGACCAAGAGGGGGTGACAGTCCCTCTTGTTGTCATCTGGATTCTACATTTCACTGTGGAAAGCTGCTATTTTGCCCTTTGACACTGACTTTTACAGACTATTGTGTGATTTGTATTTATGATTTGTTTTAGAACTTAAGGTAGGGTGAGACCTCTTGATTCTTGGTTTGTGAATTTTGGTTATTTGGATCTTTATCTGATTAATTTGATTTAATTTTTTGTGTTTATTTTATTTTTATTTTATTTATTTATTTTGTTTTATTTTGGGCTATTGTTTGGGTATGGTTTTATTATGTGTAGAGGGTCTGCCACCACGGTTGTACGTTATTTGTCCTCCGCTCTCTGTGCCCTCCATCCTTTCTCCCCAATGCCATTACAGCTGTCAACTTACCAGCGCTGGGGATTGTACAGAGGGGGAGGAAGGGTTTGGGGGTGCGGACAGTGGAGGCCGAAAGAGCGGCAACATCAGATCGGGGGTTGTGGAGACCAGAAGACGCCTTGGGGCGAAATGGAACCGAGAGCGAGGTTCTCCTTGTCTGGTTTCCATACCCAAGGGCACCTCTACTATTAATGGTATTGGGCAAGTAGTCTGTTCCACTTCAGTGGCCCGTCCAACCCGAGCGGTGTTGTGCAATGCCAGATCCATTAGGAACAAGACTGCAGTTATTGCAGATCTTGTGGAGTTGGTGGATCTGGCTTGCATTACCAAGACCTGGCTGGATGGTAATGCCGGACCAATTTTGGAGGCAGCAATTCCAGCTGGGTACTCGGTGTTACACTGCCTGAGGTTGGACTGCGGGGGGGGGGGGGTTGCAGTCTGTTTCAAGACCGAGCTGGGACTCACAAGTGTACCAGTTGAGGAAGTGGAGTCCTTGAGTGTACCGCTGTGGCAGGTGTGGGATGTAGAACTGTTTTCATCTACAGTCCACCAGGGGATGAGAAACATTTTCTGCAGGAAATAGCTGACTTCATCATCGGCATAGCATTTGAGTCTCCCAAGCTGATGGTCCTGGGTGACTTCAATGCCTGGATCGATGATGAATATTCACAGTTTGGACAACATTTCCTCCAATTAATGACATCTTTGGGTCTCACACAAGTGGTTACTTCTGCCACGCATAAAAACGGTCACTCCTTGGATTCATTTTTCCTCCTGGGGATTGAGGCCACTGATGTGGGGGTGGAACCAATCAGTTGGTCCGATCACTACACTGTGGGCTTCAGTTTTTGCACCCCTTCCCCCCCCCCGTAGGCCTACCCCTGTGGAGATGGTTAAGTGCTTCTCTTTACGAGATATTAGCTCTGTAGGCCTGGTAGCAGCACTTAACCTATTGGAGTTTTCTGAAGTGAGCAATGATCCGGACGCCTTGCTGCTGGCCTATAATAGGGCCATCTCCTCGGCTCTGGATCAAATTGCTCCTGTCTGCGTTCGTCCTCTCCTCCTTCGACCTCGGTCTCTATGGTTTGATGAGGCCTTGAGAGAGATGCGGCGACAAGGACGAAGAGTAGAGCATTGTTGTCGGAGAACTGCCCTTGATGCCGACCATCTTAGATTGATGGAACATTATCAATTCTGTCATTCCACAGTCTCTCGTAAGAAGGCAGAGTTCCTATCCAGAGAGACTGCAGCTGCTCAGAACCGACAAGCTCAGATTTTTCGAACTGTTGACAGACTGTGCAACCCAGCCTGTCTCCAGGTTCGGAAAACCTTTTCACAACTGGAGTGTGATGAGCTTGCTCGCTTCTTTGCAGATAAGGTGGCCGACATTAGGGCAGCACTTCAACCTGCTCCCTCTATTGGAGATGTTTCTGATCGGCATTTGGTTGCTCCCTCCGGTCTCTCCTGGAGTTCCTTTGACCAGCCTGAGTTCACCGATGTCATGAGGATTGTCCAAAGTATGCGCCCTATGTGCTGTAGTTTAGACCCGGGCCCGACTTCCCTGATAAAGGGTTGTCTTGAGATTATCAGCCTGTTTCTAGCACGGATAGTCTGGTGCTCCCTGGATACAGGTGAGTTTCCTAGCTCCCTGAAGGAGGCGGTGGTGACATCCCTCCTGAAGAAAGCTACCTTGGACCCCGACTGCCATGCTAACTACATACAGGTCGATCTCTAATCTCCCCTTTGTTGGGAAGATTATTGAGAAGGTGGTGGCTGCACAATTGGAGAACCATTTAACCATCCATGACATCTATGAACCCCTCCAGTCTGGTTTTCGAAAGAGGCATAGTACTGAGACAGTGCTGGTTCGGGTGCTCAATGATCTCCTGATGGCTAGAGATCAGAAGAATCGTTCCATTCTCATTCTTCTTGATCTCTCATCAGCTTTTGACACTGTGGATCATGGGGTACTTCTCGTGTGCCTGGAGTTTATCTGTGGTCTGTCAGGGACAGTCCTCAGTTGGTTTAGATCTTTCCTCACTGACAGGACTCAGAGAGTGGTGTCTGTTGTTCGCAGTGTATATGCTGCCACTCGGAGACACTGTAAGAAGGTATGGGCTGAAGTTTCACTGCTATGAAGATGATACTCAGCTCTACTTGTCTTTTGCACCTGACCAGGATAGAGCTCTCTTGGTCATTAATAGCTGCCTCACCAAAATCCAAGACTGGTTGAATTCGAGCTGGCTAAAGTTGAACTCAGAGAAGACAGAGGTATTAGTTGTGGACCCAGGCCGCAGGGTAGAGGGGATGGGAGCTGGTTTATCCTCGGGTTTATTTCTGGGAGGTATCCAGCTCCCTACCTCTGAACTGGTGCGGAACCTGGGGGTGACTTTTGACAACGAACTGACACTGCGTTCGCAGGTGTCGGCAGTTGTCAAACTTTCCTTTTATCATCTCAGGAACATCGCCAGGATTAAGCACCTTGTTCCACCAGCTGACCTTCTTACGCTGGTTCACACATTTGTGACCTCACGCCTGGATTATTGCAACTCCATTTATCTAGGGCTTCCTGGGGTTGATATCTGCTGCTTGCAGCTAGTGCAGAACGCTGCGGCCCGATTATTGACGGGTATATGGCGTACCTGTCATATCTTGCTATTATTACGCGATCTGCACTGGCTGCCGATTCAGTGGTGGATCACCTTCAAAGTAGGTCTTTTGACCTACAAAGCCCTTCACGGACAGGGTCCAGACTACCTGAAAGAGCTTTTGGTTCCCTACCACCCCGGGCGATCTCTCCGCTCAGCGGACGAGTGGTTGCTAGAGATTCCGAGGGTTTCTTTAAAGTCATCAGGTGCTCGTGCTTTTATGTTCGTTGCTCTGACCCTCTGGAATTCTCTACCCCGTCCGCTTCGTCAGTGTGTGACCGTGGAGGAGTTTAAAAAAGCCCTCAAGACCTATTTATGGTCTAAGATTAATTTTAATTAATTGATTGTGAATTAAGCTCAGATCTAGAGTTGTACAGATTAAGTGTTTTATAAATTATTTATGGATTTTTTATTTATTTATTGTTTACTGTTTTAAATATTGTAAGGCGCTTTGGTTTGAGAAAGGCGCCATATAAATAAAGTTTCATTTAATTTCATTATATATAGAATAATAGCTAAGTAGGTGGTTATAACAAAAATTTTACACACACCGAGGTGTGGGATGCCACATTAACCCCAGAGAGCGAAGCTCGAGGGATTTGTAAAGGCATTCCACACTGAGGGTGTGTGTAAAATTTGAGTTTTACACACCTACCCAGCCTTTATTTTATATAATTACTGGGGAGCATTTTTTCGCCACAGCAATTATATAAAATAAAGAGACATGCCTATGGAGCCATGGACTGGTCGGGTTTCAGCACTGTCCACGGTCGGAAGTGGCAAACAAAAGAAAATGATTCCCTTTTCTTTTTTAAGTTAGCCAAAAAGTTAAAGCTGTCCAGCCTTCCATATAGGACCACGTGAATGAAAGAGCCCACTTAATATAAATATTTTTTTAAAAGTAACTTACTGCCGTGAAGTGGGACTAGCGGTGAAGTCTCCACTGCTCTGGTATAGTGAAAAATAAGGGAAGAGTGGCAGCTGGCACATACGTGGACCGAGGGAAACCCGGTGCATGTTCGCTGTTATAACCCACAGGTTATAACGGTGAATTATAACCGGGCTTTCCTAAGAGGAAAAAATGCTAGCCGGTTATTATAGTAGCAATAATAACTCCATAGCCACTAATTTCCTGGGGAAATAATGACCAGCTGCAGTTAAAGGGGCACTGTCAACTTTTCCCCTTCGTTTTATTGGCAAAAGCGAGCAGTGTGCCTCTTGGCCACACAGCACTCAAGAGATATACTCAGAACACCCCTATAGATATAAAAGATTAGGCTTTTTTACCTGTTTTCTCATTTTTTGTGTAACCCCTGGACCCCTGCCTTTTTGTAAAATGACAGGTGGCATGCTGTTGAAGCTGACAGCAGTACCTGGTGGGGACTGGGTTCGGGGAAGATGAGGTTACTTGGCACAGGGGACCTAGGTTTGGCTACTCTGCACAGGGGCACCCAAGTAAATCCGAACACAGGAAGCAATAACTGTAATGTCCAGAACCAGGAATGGGATTCTACAGTGTGGCTTTTATTCACATCCAAGCTGAACAAACAAAGCATAGATGGACCCCCATGGGGCTACATTCCTGGTAATGCAGATTAGAGACAACAGAAACACTTCTTCACATTTCCAGCCCTCAGGCTCTAAACCCACAAGGCACACAGCCCGGACTTGCATGCAGCTTTGGGTACACAGCCTGACTTGTACACTACTTGGGTTTTCCCCACTGGCCCGGCTCGCCTACCGCCACTTGATCCGGGCGGTCCATTTTGGGGAAATGAACCAGTTTTCCTGTTGTGGCTCCCCAAACCACCTTAGAGCCTTCGACTCCTACAGGGAATTTTCCTTCCAATCCTACGTCTGGGTACTTCCCTCATCACTGGCCAAGTGCATGAGGCAAAGTAGAAATCCACAGAGCAAATCCATAGAGGTGGACCTGGTCACTAAAGATGGGGGGGTCTCCCACCTCCAGCTCCCACAATCCATACCCGGCCATTTCTCTGGAAACTAAACAATTCCTTTACTGAAAGCTTGGCAATGTAGATTACTGGGTAGACGTATGTCACATCTCCTCTACATATCATTTTGATTTCCGAATAAGCACTGGACTTGAACCTACTTTTACTTTTTGGCTAAGCCTATTACTCTAGGCCTCCCACTATTTAAGTAGTCCAATCCCCACATGTCACACAAGTCCCAGGGTGAAAAACATAGGCCCTTTCAGGAAGAGCAGACACTCACCCTCCGGTTGCAGGTGCCCCACAGGCGATTCACAAGTCTTCTTGTTCTCCCAAAAAACACTCTGGAACAAATAGGCAGCTTCTCCATTAGTAGCAGAACCAGAGGGTTGCCCCAGCAATATGCAGGAAACCCTTTCCCGCCCCCATCCCCAGAGGAAGGGGGCACTGAGACCCAAAACAGCAGTCTCCACCACTTCAAACTATTTCTGTGTCTCTCTTTTGGTGGAGACACACACCCTTTTACCTAAATGTAGCCCTCCGTCAGGGCTGAGGCTCCAAGAGCCTACACTGAGCTGCTGTGCTGCTTTCACAGCAAGCTCCCAACTCCAACTGACCCACAGACTACTGTTCAAACTTCCCAACATTCTATTCCAACTCCCTGCTGCAGATTCCATTGTGGCTCATGCAGCTGCGATAGTTCTATGGTGATGTCATCCCTCAGTCTCAGCTGAGACTGAGAACAGAGTGAGACAGTGTGAAATCCATTTAACTGGAGTTTCAAAAGCTGCCTTCTCTGCCTACCACTAGGTCTTACTGGGATTCTAGTAACCCCAGGTAACAAGGGGGTACATTTGCATAAATATCTTTTCAGTCAGTTCGATGCTAAACCCTAGCAAACTGGAAGCACATCCAGGTCAGGATCGCGCATCTGCCACGAGCGCAGTCCCTAAGTACGATTTTTTTCATAAACAGCCAGTAAATTCATATTGCCCATGTCCCTTCTGTTATTCTAAAAAGTTCCAGCGATCTGCCATCGCAAACCAAGCACTGGAAGTAGCATAATTCGTGTTTTTAAGCTGCGGCAGAAATCTCATGCATGTGCATCAATGGCACGGTCTTACGCATGCGCGGAATCTTTTGGTCATGAATCTTGTGCACATGCGTGGGATTTCGGACGCGGCTTAAAAATATGAATTATGCTACTTCCAGTGCTCAGTCTGTGATGGCAGATAGCTGGAATTTTTTAAAATAACATTAGGGACGGGGCAATATGAATACAGTAGCTGTTATGAAAAAATTCATACTTCAGGACCGCGCTCATGGCAGATGCGCGGTCCCGACCTGGATGTGCTTCCGGTTTGCAGGGGTTTGGCGTCAGACCGACCGAAAAGATATTTATGCAAGAAAAAAAAAACAGGTGAAAAGCATAATCCTTCATATCTATAGGGGTGTTCTGACCATATCTCAGAGTGCTGTGTGGCCAAGAGGCACACTGCCTGCTTTTGCCAAAAAACAGAGGCAAAGTTGGCAGTGCCCCTTTAATGACCGTTAGCATTGCCTTGGGCTATGAATCCTCCCCAGTCAGTTATTAATTCCCAAGAAGTGACCAACACTTTCGTTGTAATTGCTTAACTTGTCAGTTGCATTTCAATATGCAATACTTATCATATCAGTTCTGTTGCCTAGGAATGGAGGGAGGGCTAGACTATACTACCTTTGTTAGGCCTCACCCAGGGAATAAAGATGCAAACCAACTGAAGTTTTTATTTATTTATTTCATTGTTTGGAAAAAACCTTTGAGCAAAAGCCCTTCTAAGGTTCCACATCAAGTACATGGCATATACAGTACAGCAGAAGGGGACTTGCCCCCTCTGTGGTTCACACTTCATGGGAAGGAGTGTACACAATAAAAACAACTCAGGGAACATTTAAACAAACAGTGCAATGGTAATGTAAAGAGAGAGACATAATGCGGAATATAAGTACAGAATAACAAGTAACCAGCTACTGAAGTTACTGTCAAAAACCATAAACAGAGTACGACTATGAGCTTACTGGGGAACACAGAGACAAGGACCTCAGCAGCCCACAGTACAGGCTTTGTCCTGGTAACAGGGATGGGGACTGAAAAAGCCGACTGGGTGGGGGGATGGCTACTGGGGGAGTCAGCTAGTATCAGGCATGTATTCCAGTAGGACAGTAGGTGCTAAATCAGAGCAGAGTGCATGCTTGTAGAGGAGAGGAGAGATCCAAGCTAGGCCCACCTAATTGCAGGGGCAGTTAGTGTGGGAGGGCAGGTGAGGAAACTCTTCCCACTGCTAAGGCCAGCTATGACAGTTACAATGTGGGGCAGGTAAGGAAGGGGGCCAGGGTATCAACCCTCACACATATTAGGAGATGGGTAGAGATGGACTGGTAATACACCATCTATCAGCAACAACAGGCCCCGGATGCATTAAGGCGCCGTTTCAACTCCGACTTAAATGTGGGGAGGCTGTCAGTAAATAATAGGTACACAGGGATCTCGTTTAGCCAAAAAGGAGCCCTGTAGGCAAAGGACCGCTGTCCAAAAGATGTTTTCCTAAATGGGACAGCCAACCAGCCCCGAGTCTGGCCCCTGGCCTGGTATCCTGAAGAACAGGTATGGAGCAATTCGCTGAGACACGGAGGAGCTTTGCTGATTAGTGATTTCTTGCCTAACAGGCATGTCTGGAATTTAATCCTATTGGTGAGAGCGTGAGCCAGTTGGTTTGCTTAAGCCAGATTAAGCTGTTTCTGGTATTTCAGTGAATGGGGGAAACTTCGCCAGGTCACTGGGAAAATTCCCCTACTCTATTTCAAGAGGTGCCCTGGAATCTTTAACACCCACCTGACCAACCACTGGAACAGGCAGATGGGCCTTGGTTTAATTTCTCATCCGAAGGATATTTTCATCTGTCTTATAAATGGCAATACATGTTCTAAAGGGACTAGGATAGCATTTGAAAAATGTATACAGTTATTTATTTTTAATGTTTTACCAAGTAAGCTGGCCCAGTGGTGTGGTGGGCAGAAGCACTGGCTGCCTTGCCGCCTGTCACACTGCGGCGTGGGTTTGGGAATGGATGTGGGTCACCTGGGTGCTGGCTGTGGGAAGGATGATTGAGCATCCCATGGACAGCTTTCCTTTCTCAGGGGGAAGTGGATGTATGTTCTGAAGGTGGGCTTCCAACTGGAGGAATCTGGGTGGCAGTGCCGCTGGACCACAAGAAGGGTGGGGGAGCCCCCCCATGCCCAGAGGCATCTCTGCAGAGACAGAGCATGCACATCACCACACGCACATAGGCTCCAAGGGTGAAACTGGAGGAAAAACCTACGATCACACTGTGGTGACAGACCGATTCCCTTGCAGGCCCTGTAGCAATGACTGGGCCCCTCCCATAAGTCCTGTGGCAGAGAACACTATTGAACCAGGTAAGCCCTAGAGACGTTGGGGGGAAAAAAATCAGTATTTATATAAAAAATGTTTTACCAGGAAAAGCATACTGAGCTGGGAACAGCTAGCTTCCAGATTCTTTCTTGTGAGGGGATGGAAAATTGCAGAGTGCAGTAAAAACATTACTATAAGGAATGGGATATCACACTTAGGCAGCAGTGAAGTGCACTACAGCAATTAATGACAGCACTATGCGATAACATTAAAAAACACAAGGTATGGAGTTCAGTTATGATGCTAGTACAGCACGGCATGGAATATAACACTTGAACAGAAATGCTGAGGTGACAGCAATTACCGACAGTACAGTGTAATATCGTACAAAAACAAGGTAGGAGTACTGACTGCACTTGAAAGGAAATGGAAAGGTAACTTCCAGCAAATAAATAAGCAACAAGATAGGCAGGAGCAACGGTGTGCAACTTAAATTGACCAAGTAAAGTAGCCCCACAGGTAGATTGCAACTTGTGAGCAATTAGGTAGTTGGGTGATCCTGTGGATGATTCATGATAGAGTTTAACCGACTTGGGAAACTAATGAAGGTACAGTATAATATATCAAGAGGTGTCAAGCACAGTTGCAGTAATGAGCAGTGAAGTCATGTAAGATGGCTGTAAGAGTTGCAGGAGAAGCAGCAGAATGAATAGCAGGGTACGTTTGGACCAGAAGTGGGAATATCTGAAAGCAAATGCAGATTGTCCTGAAGATGATCCGTGGAGCAGGATGACAGCGAGCAGGTGACGGAGTTCTGCAGGGAGTGACTGGGTGTAGACGGACAGGTGTGTAGGGAGATCTGATAAGTGGGGAGGGTACCATATCAGAATTTTAAAACTGATGTAGTGCTGTGGGTGACGCACCAACCTTCAAACAGAGTAATGAGAGGGAGGTGTAAAGGAAGCAGTGGTGAATGGGGGGCAGTTAAGTACAAAGTGACCAAAGGAATGAAAAGAGGGTCCCAACCTGGCAAGGGTGGTCATGCATAACATATAGGATAAAGTATAGGGAGAAGTGTGTTACGAGAATTTAACATACACCCCAGTTGTTGGATGGCATATAAACCCCCGAGGGCGAAGCCCGAGGGGTTTATGAATGCCATCCAACAACGAGGGTGTGTGTTAAATTCGAGTTTAACACACTTCTCACCATATTTTATTTTATATAATTGAAGGGCTCCATTTTTTGTCTTTCGGTTTCGTCCGCTGCTTGGAATCTGCTTAACATTTTTTTTTTAACTTATGGGTGATGTGAGGCTGCTGGAGGCTATTTGCGATGGAGGTAACGCCCGAGAAGTAAGTGTTTTTTCAGTTAATGCTGCTTGAGGTGACAGGGACACTTAGAAGCTCGCGCTATGTTTAGTTAGTTGTCTCGAGCACTTTGGTGTTGAAAGGGAGCGCGTGAATGCCGTAACACCTACTCAGGTGTTACGGCATTTAACATACAGTTTTGTCAATGGCAAAAAACGGAGACCATTAATTATATCCTCATAATCAAAACTGAGAGGATCATCTTTATGACAGTCTCTTTAAAGGCAGGGAGTAGGACAACATGCTTTGTTCTTGTAGAGTGCACCAGTCTTATGGTGAAGTTTTTGATGACTGGCATCCACAAGACAGGCGAACACGAGGCGACGGTCAAGCTGTACTGCGAACTGCCATAACCCATCGTTGGGTATATGCAAAAGCAAGCAAATGCGCAAAACAATTATATACTTCTACAGAGGACAGCTCCGTCTTTTGTCTACACCTTCTCCAGAATGTTTCAGTGCTGCAGGAACAAAATGTCTTCAGACAGCCTGTTCAACCAAAAACAGGAGAAAACTACAGGAAATAGTAACCCAAGCACAACCTTTCCTTTTATTTCTCAGAACATTATCTTTGTTATACACTACCATGTGTCTGCTCTGAAACTGTTCTAAGACCATACGGAAGATGACACATTTTGGTCTGACTAAGCTTTTTTTCTGTTAACGGGGAAGCACAGGTCTATGGCTGGCCCCTTTCAGTCTAAACTGGAACAAATGTGAGAGCCTGTATTTTGGTCAACGTTTGTACTAGTGAGCCTTTTCAGCCTTCCACACACAAGAATTTGCATACTGCTACCCATATCATGCTTTGCACTGGGTTTGAGACCTAGGAGTGTGGTTGGAAAGAGACACAGAAACTAGGCAATTTGGACAATGGTTCTCTCGGTATCTTACACACTGCTCTTTTTACAAGCTGCTTTTTTTGTATGCTGCCCCTCTGCCTCACTGATTTATCAGTTTTAACATATTCGTTTAGTTTTTGGCCCCTTCTGCCACCCTATATTGCTTCCCATGTTTATGACTAAAAACACACTTTCCTCCTTTTCCTACAAGTGTAGCTGCAGGTGCCTTTGCTTTAACTTGCATGTTTTCAGCTACAGTACGTTCCATTAGGTTTAATGAGGTTTAGCACACTTCAGAATTTAGGTTCAACAGGCCAGGTTTTCATTACTAGGTCTTTAGGTAGTCTGCCTGGCATCATAAAGTTCAAAGCTTGCTATTTCATTAGCAAGCGTATGTCTGAGGCATTGCGGTAATGGCTGCTGTTAACCTTCTAGTCTGCATGCACCCCATTTACAAGAAAAGCTGCAGCATCAGTGACTGGCAAATGCTCTGGTGCAATCAACTGCAGTTTTCAAGTTTTAACCCTTGCTGTGCCATGGACTGATACGTCAGTCCAGAAATCCTATACGTTCTAGGTTTGTCGGCAGCCTAAGGGTTAAAACATCAACCATCACAAGGATTTTATTCAGGAAAGCAAACGAGCACAAAAAACAAGGTTAATTATTTCTCCACGGACTGTGATCCCCCCAAACAAATATATATGCTGATGCTGCCTATTTCTTTGGTCAATACTCTGCTGTTGCTATGTTGAGTACAGTATCAGACTGCTGTACTTCAATTTGATGATTTTTTCACTTTTATTTTTACTTACAGAATTCTGCTGTTGTTACTATTTACTACATAGCCCCCCAACAGAGCTTTCTATTCCACATCCATGTCTGTCAGGGTACCCGGTGGTAGCCACTGTCACGATGAATTGTGGCATCCTGCCAGAAGCATCGATATTGGTAAATATTGGCAAAGCCACATTTTATCTGAATGCAGCTTTTCAAACCAATATCAGGATATGGCACACCAGATGGTGGGCCACAACTCCTTTTGGAGATGGCTACCACTGTACTGTTCCCAGAGATATCACCAGTCCTGGCCCTGTTGACCCCCACCCCAGGTTCTGTCCCCTACGACATCTCCCACTGGTTTATTCTCCATGGCAGAGGCTCCAGGGAGAGTGCTGTATGTCCAACTGAATTACTCCACTGTGTGGACTAGGATCCATCAGTGGACACCAGAACCTAGGGAAGCTCAGGGAGCTCTGGACGTCTTATAGATGGACATGTTTTTTTCACCCCTTTTTCTACCTTGGCTACTCCCTCCTCTCCTGGTGTGACTGAAGCCCACTGAGTGACCATGGCTACATGCAGTGACATCCAGTGGAGGAAGCAAACTCCCTTGACCACATCACAGAGGTTACGGGGTAGCTGCAGCACAAGAACCCAATCACATCCCTCACTATCCACAATGTACTGCCGAGTGGCAGCTGCTGTGGTCTGGCCTGCCTCCTTGTATGGCGTCCTGAGTCCGCTCCCAAATTCGGGTCACTAGTACTGGTCCATTGGGGCAACCTATAGGTATTTTTTTTTTTTTTGTAATGTTGGTCCCCTGTTTTGTACTGCATAAATCTGTAAAGCCTCTTCTGATGCAGCTTTGTGTTACAGGCTTTATACAGACTAAAGTTTGTACTCTACTATAACTGTTACTTTTGCCACATAATTCATCTGTAACACACAAATTACTCTGATCAGTGATTAGGTAACAGGGTTTCCAGCCGGTATAAGTTGTGAATGACTATATGCAAATGAGGAGGAGCAGGATCTACCAAACAGGCAAAATTATGCAAAATCCACACTTTGGGGCCATTGTATAACTTCCCAGTATGATGGAAGATAATTTGAAAAAACATATCTGAGATACCCAGCATATTATTTCTCCTACATAAGCAAATAAGTAGCACTGATAAGGTGATGCTTAGGTTGGCAGCATTTGTAAGCAGTCTGGGTTAGATTGCACTTGAACTTTAAAAATCTGGTGTTGGCTATGGTAAAGAGAGGTTTTTGTGATCTCCAGAACACTTCCCAGTTCTGTATTCTTCTTCCTCCTGAAGACCTGCATTCCAAGGTACATGCCTTCGTTATATCAACACTATAAGAAACCCTATTAAGTTTACCTTTGAAGTTGATCTGCTGCCTACATTATATGCAAAATATCAATGTCAGGGTGCAGAAGTGCTATACAACACAATCTATTTTCCTGTTTTGAGCAGGGATTAAACTGAGCAGGAGCCCACAGTACTTCGCCGAGAAGAGCAAACTGAGTAACTGCTGTACTGGGTATGTACATGTCCTCAGGGTTCTATTACTATATTACCATAATATGCTCCCCCACCAGGGTAGTGGTACAGTCCAAAAGTGGTAACTTCAGCACAGAACCCCAAGGACATGAATGTACCCAATACAGCAGTTACTCAGTTTCCTCTTTATGACGAAGTACTCCCAAACAACACACATAAATTCCAACATCCATGTCCCCAAGTGAGCCTCTTTAGCAGAACTCGGTCTATCAAAACATGATTAATACAGTGAATAGTAACATCAGTCTATCTTATCCTTGGACGAACCTTCAATAGCTGAGTTGGTTGACCTTCTCCTCCCCCTCACAATATACTCAAGAAAAACTGTGCCTTCTCCCACAGAATAAGTGGGACTTCTGTCACTCTATAGCAAAGAACATTTCTTAACTGGATCAATATTTGCACTGGACTCTAATAAAGTACAGTTACATAAGAACTTACCGTAACAGTAGCTCTTGCAGCAGGCTATTACAATCAGGACTAC
This sequence comes from Neoceratodus forsteri, assembly GCA_016271365.2. NCBI lineage: Eukaryota > Metazoa > Chordata > Ceratodontiformes > Ceratodontidae > Neoceratodus > Neoceratodus forsteri. The sequence continues at coordinate 1,337,590,612 of CM057458.1, read as the reverse complement.
GCCGCAGGCACTAGGACCCCCCCCCCCGGGTGAAACTTCTGCCAGCAATACACAGCAGGGACCGCCCCCGATGCCGGCCCCGCCCGAGCGTCAGTCAGGGTACAAGAGGGGCGGACTCAGCTCAATCCTCAGTTCTCCGCCAAGACCCAGAAGAAGGCCTGACAAGAGAAGCGACGGCTACCATGAAGAGAGTCAGAGAAGAAAAAACGAAATGGATCTGCACACCTCGAGGGGAGGCGGGTGGAGAGAGTTGCTGCAAGAGCTCCTCTGAAGATCTACTGTTACGGTAAGTTCTACGATAACTGTACCATCTTACTTCGAGTGGGAGCTCTTGCAGCAGGCTATTACAATCAGGACTGAGTCCCAAGCAGTCCCACAACAAGGAGGTAAACGACCCCAGGAGGTGGAGTATGCTGACTCCAGAGGCCTTAGGATAAAAGCCCTTGTAATACAGCTAGGTCGAAGCCAGCTCGGCGTCTGGAGACGATATCCAAGCTGTAATGCTTGACAAAGGTATGCACAGAGTTCCAGGTTGCGGCTGCACAAATGTCCTGTATGGCGACATTTCGCAGGGTGGCGAAAGAAGCTGACACTCCTCTGGTGGAGTGACCCCTAACCGGGCCCGGCAGGGGTTTGTTGTGATGCGCGTAGCAAAACAAGACACAGCGAACTATCCATTTAGAGACAGTTTGCTTAGACACCGGTTGACCCAAGCAATGTGGTGCAAAAGCCACAAAAAGCTGCTCTGATTTACGGTGCTGAACCGTCCTTTTGAGGTAATACCTCAAAGTCCTGTGGACATCCACTGTGTGGAGGAGAGCCTCCCCTCTATTGGAAGGGGAAGGAAAATAAACAGAAAGATCAACCGACTGGTTGAGGGTCAATTCTGAGACCACTTTCGGAAGAAACTTAGGATTTGTTCTGAGGGAAACCCTTTCCCTATGGAAAACCAAATATTGCTCTTTACACATCAGAGCCTGAAGCGCGGAAACCCTTCGAGCTGAAGTAACAGCAACCAAAAAGCAAACCTTCCAAGAAAGGTAACGCAGCTCACAATCCGCTGCTGGTTCAAAAGGAGGAGGGTGAGTTTCTCCAACACAAAAAGGAGGTCCCAGGGTGGGACAGGGTCCCGAATGGGAGGTCTCATATGTAGAATTCCCCTAAGAAAGGTGCAGGCTACATCCAGTTGTGCTAATGCTCTCTCCCCCACGAGAACATGATAGGCGGAGATTGCCCACATGTGCACCTTGATAGAGGAGTAACTCAGACCCTTATCGTACAAGGAGAGGAGATACTGTAAAGCTGAGTTCACAGGGCAAGTGACGGGATCCAAACGCTGGGGCAATGCCCAAAGACAGAAACGCTTCCACTTCATAGCGTGGGCGGAGGCGAGTGAAGGCTTTCTTGCTGACACTAGGACCGCCCGCCACTTCGGGAAACCCTCGTGATCTATGTTGAGCTACATCTGAAGGAGCCAAGCATGTAGGTGTAAGGATCAAGATCCGGATGGACCAGCGACCCTTGGTCCTGGACAGTAACTCTTGAGCATATGGGCAGCGGAATTGGAGGTTCCATGGACAACCACTGCAGTAGTGGGAACCAAATCTGCCGAGGCCATTTGGGGCCACTAGGATCATCCGGCCCCTTCTGCTGCACTTGCAAGCAGTACTCTCTGAATGAGAGGGAAGGGCGGAAAGGCATAGAGAAACCTCTCTGCCCAGCAAAGGGATAATGCGTCTGGCCAGAAAACTCCAGGCGCGTGCTCTCGCGAGCAGAACGTTGGCAGTTTGGCGTTGTGTGGTGACGCAAAGAGGTCCAGCTCTGGAAGACCCCACCTGTCGAAGAGCTAGTCTGTTAAGGATTGTAGTAGCTCCCACTTGTGCGCTCTGGAACGCGACCTGCTGACGCTGTCGGCCAGATCGTTTAGGACGCTTGGAACGTGTATTGTGGACAGCAGGATGCCCCGCTCCAGCGCCCAGTACCAGACTCTCATCGCCTCCCTGCAAAGAGGATACGAATGAGTGCCCCCTTGTTTGTTGATGTAAAAGATGACCGCCATGTTGTTTGTCTGAACTAGAAGACAGCCTGGCACCAGGTCCTCCCGAAAAGCCTGAAGGGCGTAGAGGACCGCACGCATTTCCAGTACATTGATGTGGAGGGACTGCTCCTCGGATGACCAAACCCCCTGCGTTCGACATGCTCCCAGGTGCACCCCCCACCCCAGGTCCGAGGCATCTGTTGTGAGAGTTTGACCTGGTGGCTCCGGACGAAAGCTGACCCCTTTCTCCAGATTGCTGGGGTCCATCTACCAGAGTTCTCCTGACTGGCTCCGAGATCTTGACCAGGGAGTCTAGATCGTCGCAGCTTTGGTCCCACTGCACCCTGAGCATCCACTGTGGGACTCTCATGTGGAGGCGGGCCAAGGGAGTGACAGGAATGGCCGCCTCCGCCATGTGCCCCAGTAAACTGAGGGAGTTCCGAGCCGGAACTCGAGGAGTTATGGAGATCCGTTCTGCCATCTCTTGCAAGCGAACTCCCCTGTCCTGTGGGAGGAAGGCCATGCCCTATACGGAATCCAGGATCGCTCCTATGAAGGCGAGCTTTTGGCTGGGCTCCGGGGATGATTTTTGTAAGTTTAGGGTGATCCCCAGCTCTCAGAACAGAGTATAAGTGTCTTCGAGAGCTCGTAAGAGGCCTACTCATGACGGGTCCGTAAGCAGCCAATTGTTTAGGTAGGGGAACACATAGAGTCCCATATGCCTTACAGCCGCAGCCACCACTGCTAGGCGTTTGGTGAAGACTTGCGGAGCGGAAGAGAGGCTGAACGGAAGCACTCGAAACTGAAAGTGCTCCCCTTGGAAGTGGAACCTTAGAAACTTCCTGTGGGGAGGACAGACCCCGATATGCATATATGCATCCTGCATATCGAGAGAACACAGCCAGTCCCCTTGGTGCAGCAAGGGAACGAGTCCTTGAAGAGTCACCATCCTGAACCTATTGTACTCGATAAAGAGGTTTAGACGGCTGAGGTCCAGAATGGGACGAAGATCCTGAGTCTTTTTTGGGACCAGAAAGAAGTGGGAATAGAACCCCTGCCCTTGCTGATGCAAGGGGACCCTCTCTATTGCTCTCTTCTGCAGGAGGGTCTGTATCTCTCCTTCCATCAGTGGGATGTGAGAAGGAGGATAACGGGAGAGCTTTGGCGGAGTATACGGTGGAAACTCTGAACTCTAGCATGTGTCCTCTCCGTATAATATCCAAGATCCACTGGTCTGCGGTGATAGACTTCACCCTTGAAATGAGGGGAGAAGCGGACCCCAACCGGCTCCCCTGGGTCTTCCCGTGGAGGGGGGGGGGCGGAAGGGAGTCATTGGGCAGAGCCAGGAATGGGGAGAGAGGCCTGGGAGGACTTGGGCCCATGGGCCGGAGGTCCACCAGAATGCCGGTTCCCGGATCTCCTGTGGAAGCCTCCTCTCTGCCCGTGTTGGTTGCCACGGGCTGGACCTTGACTGCCTGAGGACTTACAAAATGGCCGTCTACGGTACTGTTGTCGCTGGTCACCACGGTACATCTGGCGGACCGACCAGATCGACTTGCCCGACTCTTGGAGGCGGGAGATCAAAGCCTCCGTCTCCTGCCCAAACAGCACGGTACCCTGGAAGGGCAGATCCTTGATACCGGCCTGCAGATCCTGGTGAAAGCCCGAGACTCTCAATCAGGCATGGCGCCGGAGGCACACCCCGTAAGTGGCTGCCCTGGCTGCCGTGTCTGCAGTGTCATACGAGGCCCTCAGTACATGGGTGCCTACGTCTGAGCCCAACTGGAGGAGGGCCAGGAGCTCTGCCTTTTGGTCAGAGTCTGGCATGGTCTTTGCCAGCTCCAGTCCCCTTTCCCACATTGCATTCTGGTACTGTACCATATGCGTTAGGAAACTGAGGGAACGGAAGGAACAGGTGGAGGCAGCATATACTTTCTTGCCCACCTGGTCCAGGTAGCGGGACTCCGGGTCGGGAGGCTGGGAGCTGAGGTGCTTCGGTTGCCGAGACTTGTCATGGGCAGCCGTGATCACAGACGAATCGGCCTGAGGGTGCTCCGCTAAAAGGGTTCTGCCCTCAGGGCCTTATACAGCCTGTCCGACTTTTTTGGAACTGCCGGGATTGAGGCCGGATGCATCCAGGTAGTTCTAGTAAGGTCCTGGAATGTATCGACTAAAGGAGGGATAACCAGAGGCTTTGGCTCCTTTTGCCTCAGGTACTTAGCCAATCTCCAGCGTTCCGGATCCTGGTCCTCTGTGTCCCACTCGTTGGAAGTTTGGATGTGCCTCATGATGTCCATAAAGGTAGGATCATCCGGAGGCGAGCGAGGCTGGTCCTTCTCTCCCAGGGAGCGCTTGAGGCTAAGAGAGGAAGAAGAGGTCGACGTTAAGGAGGAGGAGGAGGAGGAGGATCGACTATCCGACCTGGAGTAGTCTGACCCCGTCCTATGACCATGCCTTCGCTGACGTCGGTAGCTAGGGGACCGCGGACCGCCGACAGAGCAATGACCGACGTCAGGAGCGTTCTCACCTGGAGCGAGAAAGGCTCCTGGAGCGTGACCTAGACAGACGTCGGTCACCCGAATCCCGGGAGCGACGTCAGTGGTCCTGAGACCTTGTGCGGGAACGAGCCCTGGAGGGAGGTGAAGGCTGGCACTCCGGTGACCTCCTCGGGGAAGACTCACCTCCCGCCTGTGGTTTTCCCGCAGGGTCCGGTACCGGTGTCTGGGCCGGCGATGGGGAGGACCGCTTTAGGACCTGCCCCCACCAAAAGAAGAAAAGATCCTTGAGCTCATCCTTGGTGAATATTTCAGCTGCTCGTTTCGGGAAGGAAGTCTCCGGAACGTCAGGGCGCGAAGGAGAGCTCTCCTGAGGGCCCAGGGGGGAGGAGGACTTGGGCGACGGGGACGTCGATTCCTCCGCGATCGTCCCTGCGTCCTTCGCCCCTTCGACCGGCGTCGGTGTAGGGACCGACGACAGAGTGATGCCGGGGGGCGCCGGAGAGTCCTTAGTATCCGGAGGCACGCCTTTAGCAGGCGGCGTCGGTGCCTTAGCAGGTGGGGCCGAAGCAGGCACCTCTAAGGGCTTAGCGATGACCCTTAGTGGGGTCACCTTTGGCTTAGCCGGCTTCTCCTCCGACGGGCCGGCCTTAGCCTGAGGAGTCTTCGGAGGATCTCCAGAACCCGAGGGACGGGCCTTTTTGGGAGACAACTGCGAACGCGAGTGTGACTGTGACGGGACCGACTATGGTCCTTGCTGTGGCGCTTCTTCTCCTTCCGCTTCCCCTCCGAGGAGTGCAGATCCATCTTCTCCTCCAGCAGGTAGGCCTTAAGAGCCTTCAGGCAGCGGATGCGGGTCCGGCTGGTAAAGGCCTGGCAATCAAGCGCAACTGGCGTGTGTGGTCGGGCCCTGTCGCGCTTTGCAATGGCGTGCCGCTGGGATTGACTCCCACAGTCACACTTGTTTAAGTGTTCAGAGATGCCGACGCCTGAGAAGACATCGAACTCAGCCGGGAAAAACGGCTGACGTCGGTACTCAAAAAACGGAGCTGAGAGCGAGGAAAACAACGCTCTAAAGCGGGGAAAACAACCGACGGGCAGCGGACTGACGTTGGGTACCAGAGTATGAGACAACCCATCGAAAATAGAAGAAAACTGAAGAATAAGTGTTGACTGGAGATCAAACCTTTAGCTGCAACTGCAAGCAGAAGCTGTTCCTTCGACTTCACGTGCAGGACGTGGCAGGAAAGAACTGAGGTGGAGCTGGGTCCACCCCCTCTTGTACCCTGACCGACACAGCGCTGACCCTCCAAGCATTCAGAGACCCTTCCTTTCATAGCTGACCTGCCAGCCCACAAGTTACCAGCTCAGCAAAGATCAAGTATCCACCTCCAAATTCCACCTCTTGCACAACAGAACTGTCTCAACACACCTGTGAAATACTGTAATTTTCCAGCTGTTGTGTCCTGCAAAAACAACTCACACAAAAACAGTTCTTGCTAAATCTTACCTGCCTCTTAATGCAGTTGTGGTGCCATAATGTAACTGATAATAACTGCATTTAGTAATGAGAAAAAACATTGCATTATATTAAATAGAGAATAATGGATAGACGTGTATGTTATGGATTATTTATTTATTTTTTTTTACACACCCGAGGTGTGTGATGAACCATAAACCTCGAGAGTGAAGCCTTAAAAACACACTTGTCTATCTTTTATTTTTTATAATTACTGGTGCAGGGAGTTTTGGAGCAGTGCTGTGAGAGAGAGAGATACAAACACACACACCAGCTAGTTATATTTGTCAGCCTGTCTCTGTCTCTCCAGTTGAGACATTATTTTTTTCTTATTTGTTTGAAATTGAAATTGTGAATAAGTGTGAAGCGCCGTGGGACAGCAGTGAGAGTAGTCAGTCACTGCAGTCCATTTGCAATCAGGGAGGCTGTGTTCCGAATCTTTGTCCGACTCCTAACAGCAGCAGGATTAACCAGATAAATCTTATTTGTAAAGGCTCGATCAGCCATATAAACAAAAAGAAGAAACTTGTCTCTTGCCTATGAGGAGGGTGAGAGGGAAGTCCGGGCAATGACTGCAGGTCCTGGGAAAACAGGAAACAGAAGCGGCATTTTTTTTTTTTTTTTTTTAAGCGATCGGTCCACCTACGCACAAAGTGACAGCTAGTTAGGTGGGGCGTTAAAAATGAGTAACAAAGAATGAAACTACGTTTATCAGGTGCCACAGCACACAACCATGAGTACCTGCTCAAAGTGTCTCGTGCTGGCAGTGCCGCACGACCAGCCGAGGATGGATTGCCAGTTTGGGAAACAGCATACTAACTGGATTTTGAGTTGTTATGACTTTTGAAGCATAATAACCGGAAAACCGGTTATTACAGAGTTTAACATTTACAGTAATTCAGTTGATAAATAAGGAACCAGTAATTAAAATAAGATAATTCTGGTTTTACCCACTTGTGCAATGTATATTTACCTAGGGTAGACCAGCTGAGACGCCTTACCTCATTTTGAATGAAGACCTGGTAAAATACACCAGACCCAAAACAGTAACAAGAGTTGGCCAGAGCCAGTAAGGACTGCCTTTGATTTATGAAGTTGCAATTCATTTCAATTCAACTCTGTGCGCTACGCAATCTCCCTCCTAAAAGGCCAATCACCCTCCTAACTTTGGCAAAACCTTCCTCGCACAAAGGTTGCAATTATCACAGGTATCCGCTTGGCCAACCCAGTCTGCCCATTACCTACTGTAATACCTCAGACCCTACTTGGTCGCCAGCTTTACCCTCCCTTCCCTAGCCACTAAGGTTCCCTTGTGCCTATTCTACACATTCTTGAATCCCGTTACAGTTTGTTGCTCGACCACCTCCACTGGGAGGTTGTTCCAGGCACCCACCACTCTTTCTGTGAAGAAGTACTTCCTCACGTTTCTTCTGAATCTACCCCCCTTCCAGCTTCATAGCATGACCTATTGTTCTTGAGTACTTTTTTTGGAAAAAAATTTTCCCACATGTACCCTGTTTATGCCTGTGAGATATCTGAAAGTGTCTATCACATCCCCCTTTCTCCCTCTTTGTTCCAGGGGATACATATTGAGGTACTTTGGTCTCTCCTCATAGGGCGTTTGATGCAGGCCCTGCACCATTTCAGTTACCCTCCTCTGGACCACCTCTACTCTATGTCCTTCCGGTCTCCAGAACTTGACATAGTATTCCTTGGGGGGTTTCAACAATGATTTATTCAGTGGTATCATCACCAACTTCTTTCTGCTAGTGATACACCTCCCTATGTATCCTAGCATCCCACTAGCTCTCCTCACTGCCTTGTCACACTGTTTGGCCACCTTTATGTTGGCAGATATGATTACCCCCCAAGTGGACTGAGACCTATAAATACCTAAAGAGAGTAAATAAGGTACGAGAGGGGAGTATTTTTCAGGAAAAAAGTGCCCAAGAACAAGGGACATGATCTGAAGCTGGTGGGGGGTTAAATTCAGGAGATGTGAGAAAATGCTTCTTCAATGAAAGGGCGGTGGATTCTGGAACAGTTTACTAGCCGAGGTCATTGGGGAGAAAAGCTGAAGGGATCAAAAAAGAAACTCAGAAACACAGAAACATAGATGGTTGGGGAAAAGAAAAAAAAAAGGCAGAGGTCCATCCAGCCTGCCCATATTCCCTATAATCCCTGGAACCTATTGTTCGTCCAGGGTACTAACCCTCCCCGTCCTATCCCTGTTCCCCTCCCTGGTCTTGTTCACCTGGGCAACCACTATTCCCTTAATTTTATCCCATATCTGCTTAAATCCCCTGACTGTGTTTTCATCCACCACCTCGGTCCACAGACTGTTCCAAGGTTTCACTGCCCTTTCTGTAAAGAAGTACTTCCTCACGTCCCTCCTGAACTTCCCTCCTGTTAATCTCCTACTGCGACCACGTGACCTCGAGTTAGTATTCACGGTAAATAATTCCCTGCAGTTTACCTTGTTAATTCCTTTAAGGAACCTGAAAGCTAGCAACAGTCATAGGAGAATTTTAATGGAAAGGAATGCGGGGCAGGCAAAAGAGCCAGAGATCAAGTAGGGTCTGTGGTTTTACTGTAGGTAGGGAAAAATGGGCAGACTGGATGGGCCAGGCAGTCCTTATCTGCCAACAGATTCTATCTAAGTATTAGAGTGGCCTGCTCTGCCTACAGCTTGAGTAGAACCCTCTGAATGAGAGGAACTGGACAGAATGCACAAAGGAACCTCCCTGTCCAGGAAAGGGACAAAATGTCTCATCCAAAAATATCCAAGCCCTGGAGCAAGCGAGCTGAAATGTGGCAGTTTTGCATTGTATGGGGAATGCAAAAAGGTTCAACTCTGGACAACCCCATCTTGTGAAGAGGTCATATACTATGGAGGTCAACAGTTCCCATTTGACTGTGACCAACTAAGCCTGTCTGCTAAGACAATTTGGACAACTGTGAGAAACACTGCTGGCAGCTGAAAGCCATAAGACAGCACCCTGTACCATACACTCACTGCTTTCCTGCATAGGGGGTTAAGAGTGAGTGCCCCCTTGCTTGTTGATGTAGTGCATTACACAGTCATTGACTGTCCTGATCAACAAAGGGTAGGGACTAAGGTGTTCTGTTAAGGCCTAGAGAACAAGCAGAACAGCCCTAATCTCCAGAACACTGACATGGAGATCTGAGAACATGATGGTCCACAACTCCGATGGTCCACAACCCCTGGGCAAAAAAGGCCCTAGATGGGCACATCATCCAAACCTGGAGGCAGTTGTTTTGAGGAACTGCACTACAGTCAAGGAGAAGAATGGGATGCCCTATAAAAAGTGTTGGGGTACCATCCACCAAATCAGTGACTGAACTAGCTTACTTCTCTGGAAGAGCCCTTCAGTAGCCAGTCATCCAGAAAGGTGAAGACATAACACCCTCCCCTCTGGAGGGCTGTTGCTACAACTGCGAAAAGCATATGGTACATACTTGCCATGCCGACAATAAGCCAAAGGGCAAGATTCAGAGCTGATAATGACTGCCTTCCAGCATAAAGCGGAGGTACTGCCTGTGGCAATGTCAGATTCTGATATGAAGATAAATGTCCTTCATGTCTAGAGCACAAAGCCAATCCCCATTTTGTAGTGCAGGGATGAGAGCCTGAAGAGACACCATTCGAAGCTTTTTGCATTCAATGAATTGGTTACAGTCTCTGAGGTTCAATATAGGATGCAGGTCTCCGGTGAATATGGAGACCAGAAAGTATCTGGAATAGAACCCTCTGTTCCTTTCCTTGGCAGGGGATGGGTTTGATTGCTTTCCTTTGAAGTAGTGACTGCACTTTTTCTCTCAGCAGGGACAAGTGGCCTTGTGGATAATGAAAAGGAGGCAGAAGGTGCACTGGAGGGCTGAAGAGTAACTCCAGGGCATGGCCTTTCTCTACTCTTTCCAATACCCACTTGTTCATGGTGATCTCTCTCTCTATTTTGGCAGGTGAAGGGAGATCCCGGTACCCCCAGTGGCAACAGTGGAGGGGGAAGACGTGTGGAGTTAAAAGGTGCCAAGGCAGCAGGGCCACCTGAACCGGAAATACAGGTTACTCACTTGTAACAGGAGTTCTAGGAATGGTATATGTTGTTCATCCACACTCATTGGCAGTATCCTTGCCGCTTTAAATCTTGCCGGAAGGTCTTCAAGCTTGCTCCTCCCACCCACCCGGGTGGTATAACTCTCGGCTCCGCCCCATGACGTCAGATCTGGCCCGCTGGAAGCTCAGGTTGTGCGTCGAAGCCGAGGTCGGGTGGGTCGTGTGGATGAACAACATATACCATTCCTAGAACTCCTGTTACAGGTGAGTAACCTGTATTCTAGGACATGGATATGTTGTTCATCCACACTCATTGGCAGACTCCTAGCAGTTCTCCGGGAGGAGGGAGGCAAGACGACACCCCATATACTTACTTGGGAAAGAGAGACTGAGAACCGAGGCCCCAAAACCAGCATCCCGGCGTGACTCAAGGTCGATGTGGTAGTGGGTAATGAAGGTGTTTGCTGACTTCCAGGTAGCAGCCCTGCAGATTTCCTGGATAGGGACGTCCTGGAAGCAGCCACCGTGGCAGCAGTATGGCGGGTAGAATGAGCTCTTATCCCTCTGGGAGGCTCCATGCCCGCTAACTTATAGCAGAGATCTATGCAGGAGGTTACCCACCTGCTTATCGTCCGCTTGGCTGCAGGTCTGCCAGATGCGCTTCAGCGTAGGTGACAAACAGCTGGCGAACCTCTCCCCGAATTTCAGCCGTGCGGCCCTTATAATAAGCGAGCGCCCTTCTAGGATCCAGAGTATGGAGCCTATATTCGGCCTCCGAGGTGTGATTGGGGTAGAACACCGGCAGAGTCAACACCTGGTTAAGGTGAAACTCCGACACCACCTTCGGAAGGAATTTCGGGTGGGGGGCGAGGACAACCTTGTCCCTGTGGAAGACCAGGTAAGGAGACTCGATGGAAAGCGCTGGAGCTCTCCCATCCTTCTGGCTGACGTGATAGCCACCAAGAAGGCGGTCTTCCGACAGGTGAGAAGAGCACACCTGTGCATAGGTTCGAATGGCTGCCCATGAGCTTTGCCAGTACTAGCAGTAGATCCCACGGAGGTGGGGTTCCCGGACTGGAGGGGAATGTGATCAAGGCCTTGAAAAGCGCCAGACCACCTTTCTCCTGCGCCACCGACTGCTTCGGCCCGCGCCCGGTAAGCAGAGATGGCTGCCAGGTGCACCCTTAGGGTCGTCGACCAAGCCCTTGACTAGAAAGGGACCATAAATAGTCCAAGATGCTTGCCAAGGAACAGGAGGAAGGGTCCAGCCCTGTTTGACACCAAATGGAAAACCTTTTCCATTTGAAGGCATAAGCATTTTCTGGTCGACTTCTACGGGACGCCTCAACTACATTGAGAGGACCTCGTCGGAAAGACCCAAAGCCTGGAACTCTAGCCGCTCAGGAACCAGGCCGTCAGGTGCAGGGATTGAAGGTCCGGATGGAACACCTTCCCTGATTGACTGAAGAGCAGGTCCGGGCGAGCTGGAAGCTGCCAGGAGTCCTGGAGCTGAGACTGAGGAGATCTGAGTACCAGAACTGGCGCAGGCCAGTCTGGGGCTATCTAGAATCACCTGCGCCTGTCCCTCCCTCGCCTTGAGAAGCACCTGTGGACTAAGGGAAATGGGGGAAAGGCGTAAAAGAGGCCCGGGGTCCATTGCCCGAGAAGGCATCCCCTGCAGCGAGCCCCTGCTGAGGGGGGCGGCATGGAACAGACTCAGCTTCAATGCCTCCATGGAGGCAAACAGGTCCACCTGAGGTGTACCCCAAAGGGAGAACAGATGCGTACTACCCTGGCAGGGAGAGACCACTGTGGGATGCAGCCCCTATCCGCCCAGGGCATCGGCCAGGGTGTTGGAGGCCCTGCCACGTGAATGGCCAGGAGATCCGCCCAGGCTCGCGCACGGTGGACCAAATGCGGAGAGCTTCCTGCATAGAAGCATGGAGCGCTCCCCGCCTGGCGGTTTAGATAGTACATGGTCGTGGTATTGTCCGGCCTGACTCGGACCACTTGACCCCGGAGGAACGGAGCAAAGGCGGTGAGAGCTAGGCGGACCGGCTCGGAGCTCCAGCAGGTTGATGTGGCATCGGGACTCCTGCTGGGACCAGAGGCCATGAGCCCGTGTTCCCCAGATGGGCACCCCAACCCATCAGAGAGGCATCGGCCGACAGAGAGACCGTCGGCCGGGCGGACGAACGGGATGCCCTCCTGCAAATGATCTGGAACGGTCCACCACTGAGAGCATTCCACATCCCAGTGTCACCGACACAAGCTGTCCAAGGGATCGCAGCGTTGACCACTGCTGGCCAGTCCTCCACTGAAGGGACGATGTTCCAGCGGGCCCAACGGACCACGCTGGTACAGGCCGCCATGAGACCCAGGAGGCGCAGGAAGTCCCGGTAGGGAATTGCCCAACCAGAAATGATCGGCAAAGGAGGAAAGAACCTCGGCCCTGTCCCTGGAGCCGCATCTGGCTCAAGAGAGTCGAGCTGCGCCCCGATGAATAAAATCACCTGCTTCGGCTCGAGTTCCGACTTGGCCTCGTTGATAAGGAGGCCCAGTTGAGAGCAGACCTGGAGGGCCAGATCTCTGGACCACTCCGCCTCCTTCCTGGAGGGAGCTGCTATCAGCCAGTCGCCCAGGTAAGGGTACACCCGACCTCGGCCGCCAAGGGAATGCTGTCACCACTGCCATGCATTTGGTGAAGACCCTGGGAGCTGGAGACAAGTCAAGGGCATGGCTTGAACTCAAGAGATCCTTCTGCTCGAAGCGAAGGAATCTCTGGTGAGACGGACGGATAGGGACGTGAAAACGCGTCCCTGCAAGTCCAGAGAGCAGAACCACAGCCGTGCTCCAAGGATGGTATTATCTGAGCCAGAGTGACCATCCTGAAGGTTCGAGACCTTAGGGAACTTGTTTAGGTCGTGTAGGTCGAGAATGGGGCGCCAGCCCCCCGTCCGTTTCGGAACCAGGAAGTACCTGGACACAAACCCTGGGTCTGAAGGAGGGTCCACCACCTCTCTTACCACCTCCTTCTGGAGGAGGAGAGTGATGTCGGCTCGACGAGCCGCCAGTGAGGCTGGGGATCCCGAAGCCCCCCGAGGGCCGACGGCTCTGAAGGGTGGTGCCTGCTCGAATTCCAGAGGCAGGCCTCTTCCCACCACCTCCAAGACCCACCTGTCCGTGGTAACAGCGGACCAGGTGGAACGGAAGTGCCGGAGCCGTCCCCCCACGGGGGGACCCAGGGGTAAGGTGACGGGATGGGGGCGACACCCCCCAGCCCGTCACTGGGCAGGCTTGGAGGAGGGACCGCCGAGGGACCTCCTGGGCCTTTTCCTCCCTGCCTCCTGTTAGAGGAAGCCGGCGGCTTGGGTTTGGGATGCCAAGGCCGAGCCTGCTGGCCCTGACGTTGCTGGGCCGGGCGCGCCAGTACAGAAGGACGAAAGGGCTTAGGCTGTGGTTTGCGGCCTTTGTCCTTCTGAGCGGAAGAGACCGAGTCCAAGGTAGCATTGGACTTCTCGATCCTCTGCAGGTGACCTTCCACCCCAGGGTCAAGAGGTCAGTCCCCAAAAAGGAACATCCGCCAACTTGTGCTGTATCCGCGTAAAGGTGGATATCCCTAGCCAAGCCCGGCCGACGCATAGCCACTGCGGCCGCCACCGATCTGGCACATGAGTCCCCATATCCAAAGCAGTCTGGAGCTGCTGTTTGGCCACTGCCCTGCCTGGTCCCGCACCTGCTTAACCGTAGTCTGCAGATCGGGGGGAAGATGAGGATGACCTCATCCAGGGAGCCCAACAGGGCATGAGAAAAATGTGCCATGAGGACTGTCGAACTGGCCTGACGGAGGTCGAGGAGAGGACGAGCGTAGACTTTCACTTGCATAGTCCAATTCTTGGACTCCTTGTCAGGAGGTTTGTCCACATCCCTGGCGTTGCGGGCGCCGAAAACGCTGTCGGTAACCAACCCCTCAGCAGAGGGTGTTCCAAAAACCGACAAGGAACCGGTAGGGACCGTGATACTTCCTGGCCATATCCTGGCCGAAGGCGCAGGGCAGGGAAGCAGGCGCTGCCAAAGTTCCAGTGCCGACCCACTATGGCCTCGGCCACTGAAAGGCCTCCGTCGGAGAACCCTCGTCCAGAATCTCCGTGAGGGGATACCTGGCCTGCTTGGAACGGGTTCGAGCTCCATCCCGTAGACTCCGAGATGAGCGAAGCAGTCCTAGGAAGGACGACGGCTATCGTCCATTGACTGACCTCCTGAAGACTCCAAGTCCAGTCGCTGGAGAAGAAGGAGGAATCATCTTCGACTCGGAAGAGTCCTCGAAGAGCTGCCTCTGGCCTGAGCCACCTTCACCTGCCGAGGTCGGTCGGGAGTGAGGGTAACTGACAGCCGATGGGGTAGACCCTTAGCCGACCGAGAATCCTTGGTCGGAGCCCCAATTGGTGGCTGTGGAGGCGGAGGTTCCACCGGAATCGGTGGAGCAGCTGGTTTTGGCCTAACAACCGGCCTGGGTATAGGCTCCTCGGACAAGTCGAGGGGTTGTGTCGGCCGTTCCGGTGACAGCCACTTAATGGCCGGGGAAGGCGCCGGAGTCGGCTTATTCCCGGCCAGGAGGAGCTGTTGCAACATAAGGTCCTCGTACTGTCGACGTAATTTACGCCGAAGCCTCCCCTCATCCGAGGAGGAGGACGAGGACGAGCGGCGACGCCGCTTACCGCGGTGCCGAGACCGAGACCGCCTATGACGGTGGGAACGGCTGGACCGCGAAGAGGTCCGAGACCGAGACCGAGAGTCCCGGAATTTCCGGGGTCGGTGCGGGGAGGTGTCGGCCGGAACCGGCACTCCCTTCGGCTCGGAAGGTCCATCCGGGGGCTCGGAACCGAGGCACAGGCGAGCCCACGGATCCTCAACTCCTCCGGGGAACCGGGAGGGGAATCTGGCTGCTAAAGGCGACAGTCCGTCCAATGGGTCGAGAAAATCTCGAGCTTCATCAGTGGAGTCTCGGTCAACTGACCTGACGGGGACACCGTGAGGCCAGTGGCGAAGCCGAGCGGTCGATCAGGCCGGACGGTCGACGGTCTGGAGAGGGACCTTTCCCGCCCCCAAGAGCGTCGACGGAGGGACTTACCCTTGTCCCTCTTTTTGGACCGAGAATAAGGTCCAGCAGACGCAGGCCCTTCTCCTTTAGTGGAGAGGGACAGACAAAGCTCCTTAAAGGAAGCCGTGTAGGAAGAACCCAGAGAGAGCGGGATAAATGCCGCTGCCGAGGAAGATACGGCCCGCGCCGCCTCCTCTTCGAGGGCGACCATCCGCTCGAGCTGATCCGCCGAGCCCCGCCGCGGACACGCCAACTGGCCTCCTTGACTTCACCGGAGGGAACGCTCTCGACGGCCTCGAGTTGCAATCGGGCAGCACGGTCTTCGAGGACGTAGGCCGAGAAAGATGAGCACAGGTCGCAAGCCTGCGGGTCGTGCTCAAGGCCTAAGCAGTAGACACATGTGGAGTGTGGATCCGTCCGAGACATCTTCTGCCCGCATGGGCATCTCCGAAATCCGGGAGTCGATTTGTCCATCGCAGCCGCGAGGGATCGAAGACTGAAGTCTTTTTCGCAAAATATTATTTTTAAATCCGCAAACGGAGAAATAGGAACCAGTCGCAAACGCAGAGCGTTAAGGAGGGAACCTGAGCTTCCAAGCGGTAAGGAAGATCTGTCGTCATGGGGCGGAGCCGAGAGTTATACCACCCGGGTGGGTGGGAGGAGCAAGCTTGAAGACCTTCCGGCAAGATTTAAAGCGGCAAGGATACTGCCAATGAGTGTGGATGAACAACATATCCATGTCCCTAGAACCTGTGGTTGCCTTGGAATGGCCACCAGTGGGAGAGGAACCTGGAGGGAGATCACCTCCTTGATCACGGTACTGTGGATGGTAACCAAGGCCTGCAGGCTTATGAAATGCCCCACTGCAACATCCTCTTGTATTCTGCAGGGTCAAGGACTTCACAGATCTCAGAGTCATTTTGAATGATTGAAGGTCCTTTAATGCATTATCCACATTTGTTCTAAATAACTTGGAGCCACTAAAAAGGGCATTAAACAAGACTTGCTGTACACTGGCAACAAATCCAGTCACTCTGAGCCAAGAATATTTTGTCAGGCAAATGCCAGAGGCAGCAGCCCTGGCAGAGGCATCAGACTCATCACATACTAACCATAACAGATGCGTACCACCATTAACACCAACTAATGTGGCTTTAGCAAGTTTCGCCTTTGCTGGGCTAGCAGGGCAAGTCTGAGCAGTAGTCAGGGCAGATTTCCATAGGCTAGTCTGATAATCATATAAGCCTGGTAATTCACAATTATTAGTCCCAATGTGGCAAAGGCATAAATAAGTTTGCCTACTACATCCATCCTTCTGGATTCTTTGTCAGGAGGGAGAGTACTCATCACTCTCGGGGACCTACCATAATCATTAAAAGCCATGATAATCACTGAATCAGTTCCTGGCTGTGCAGCACAGTATGGCTTGACACACAGAGGCAGGTACTGCTTATTAGCCTTTCTTGGAACTGCAGGTAAAGTGCTAGGTATGTTCCCAATAGGAAAGGTAGCATCCCTCAATGCAAGGTATACAGGTGGCAGTACAATAGCAAGTGGTGCTGCAACTTCAAAAACCTCCATAGACAGGGTGGAAGCGGCCCAGAAGAGAGCTACCAAAATGGTGCAGGGGTTTACAAGAAACCATGGGTGGAGAGGCTGCAGGAGCTCAACATGCACCGACTGGCCAGCCCGGTGGCACCGAGGGTTGAGGCGCTGGATGCCACACCTTGCGCCACGCCGGTGACCCGGGTTCGGGAACGGACTCGGGCGCAGGGGATCGGCAGGGAAAGGGTTGAGGACTGAGCGCCCGAGAGGTGTTCACCTCCTCGGACCAAGGGGATGGGATGGCCCGGTGAGCCAGTGACCTCTGGTGGAGACCAAGGGGAACTGCAGCGAGCTGGGCAGGCACGTAATGGCGTGGCCGACGCAGGCAGGGTTGCCGTGCACCAGTGTGTCTGGGCGTGTCCACGCATGAGAAGGGGAACAGAAAATGGAAAAACCTGGTCCTAGGGGTAGGCGACGGCACCTATCCCCATGCCTATGACCGGGTCAGCCGGCCTTCATGGATCTTCCGCCCAGGGCCCCACGTATGCAGCTGTAGTCTAAACGTTGAGAGCGCCCAAGGTAGGAGGGGCTGCCCCACCCTGGAGGGGTTAACCTGGGGGTGCCAACTGCGAAGTGGGGGCGGGGGAGAGGAAGGTTCGGACGGGGGAGACTTCAGGCAGGACAAGAACAGGTTGGATGCCTGAGGGAGGGCTCCTAGGACCGCGACCGGAGGGAAAAAGAGTTGGAAAAAAACAAACAAAAAAAACCCCACAAAAAACATGCACTTACTGGAGGAGAGAAGAGCAACAGGGAACATGATTGAGACCTGTAAGTACCTCACTGGGGTGAACAAGGTGCAGGAGGCGAGTCTCTTTCAGAGGAGGAGGAGCACCAGAACACAGGGACGTTTAAGAGGGATGTGAGGAAATGCTTCTTCCCAGAAAGGGTGCTGGGTGGAACAGCCTGCTTGAAGAGGTGGTGGGGGTGAAGGCAGTGGGGTGCTTCACGCATGCATGGGATATGCACAAGGGCATATACTGTAGGTACAGAAGGGGAGATGGGAAGGAGGAGGGAGGGACATCTGTGACCAAATAGGATCCAGGGTGTCTTAATAGGCAGGGACAACAGGGCAGACTAGGTGGGCCTACCGGTCCTTTTCTACCGACAAATTCCGTTTCTGTGTCTATGTTTCCAATAAATTTCTTTCACGTGAGTCTTCTCTCAAACCTAGGACTACGTGAACAAAGCCTGAAATGAGGGGGTCCTCAGGTGAAGACCTGGAGTTACAAACCACTGAGTCCTCACTTCAAGAGGAAACAGAGAAGCTGGAAGGAAAACACCCTGCAAAGTGGTCATGTTCCCCTTCTTCATCCTCCAAATCCTCCTCCATGTCCAGGAGGTCAGGCTGTATTTTTACCTTGCTGTTGCCCGAATGATGATGGAGAGGGCAGTGGAGATGGCTGCTGTACTGGAGGAACTACAAGCATGCTTTTAAGTCCTGTTGATGATAACTATGCTGACGGATGAGGCCCTGTCAACGGGTCTACTGGCACTAATGTTGTCCGTGATGGGAACAGGGTAATTAACATTTTTGAAAACAACACTAGCATGATCTGGGAGTCAGTGACACCCACCAATTGTGGGTACTAGACTGCTGTTGCTGCTGGGACAGAACCAGATGACAGAAGCTGCATACGGTTTGTATTAAGTACGGCAGCATCAGAGCCAGGCCCTGACCCTGGCATCTCAGCAACAGTCGGGGGACTGTAGTAGACACAAACTGAGTAGATGACGAGGACTTGCCCTCCTTTAATGGACACCTTGACCACACTGGTGAAGCACGTTTATCTCTATGCCTATGGTGGCTGCAGTTAGAGGGCTTCAACTACAATTTTTATTTGCATTTCTCTGTCACCCTTGCTGATCTCAGCAGCAACACTGTTGATGACCACCTGGGTGATTCTTTACCTGTAGCAGTCAGGCATGAGGGAGAAACCAGCTTGGAGCCTGTGGCCTTAGCTTGGGTTTCCAAAGACCTTGATGGTGATAAAGGTTTCTAGTGCCTTCTTCCGGTGTCTCCTTCTAGCCTGGTTAAATACTTGCCAGATCTTACAGACCCTCACGCAGTGGGACAAGCCAAAACACACAAAGTATGAGCATCATCCTTATAGATCTTTCATCCAAGTTAAGAAGCCCAAATAAAGTTCTTTCAATGGTGGCATACAAGGCAACATTGATGAGATTAAAGTTAGAAAACAAAAAATATAGAAGAAAATGACAGTGTCATTTCTGTGCAAGTCCGATGAAGGGTCAATGCTGGAAGAAAGGACTGACAAGCAAGGGGGCCACCAATGTTTTATAGTGACAATGCAAGTCACCGTAGGCGGACCCCTACTGGCAAAGTTTCTGAGTGGTGCAGACACCAACAGCTTACAGTTCTAAAGCTGTGGCCCAGTGGAGAAAACATCCTCGATGAAGATCATTCATACTCTCAGGGTTCTATACTGAGGTCTCTGAACCAAAAACAGCAGTACACACAAGAGGTACCAAATTATAAAACTAATTTATTAAATATAACGAAGTGGCCATAGCCCATACTCAAAAGATAGTGTACCACACAACACCTCCAATGCTTTGGAGCTCTATGCTGAGGTCACAGTTTTTGGGCTGTACCACTACACCTTTGGGGGAGCATATTACCCATATGTATTAATTTCCTATTGACGACGTGGAGTAATGCAGAAAGGGGACACTTCAGGGCTCAAGCCCCACCACTCCACGCCCAAAACTCACCGCTACATTTAGGATCTGTGTGTGAAGTAACCCTTCAGCTATGCAAATGTTTGGCTGACATTAACACTTTTTTTGTTAACTGTTTATGCTTGAGTCTCCAGCTGGCCCATCTTCTGGTTTCCCAGTGCCATCAATTGTCTTCTCTTGGACTTCTCCCCACCTTCTTTTTCCGTGGGGTACGCTCCATGCATATGGCAAACTGGGAGGGAAGGGGGGCATACCCCCCGGCAGAGACAGATTTCAAGTGGAGGGGGGAGCTGAAGTCAAGGCTGTGGGGCTTGCAGAGAACCTAATGTAACCCCCTTGTTCCCAGGGGTTACTAGAATCCCAGTTAGAATCAGTGGCAGGCAGGGAAGACAGCTTGTGAAATGCCAGGTAAATGGGTTTCACACTGTCATGCTCAGTTTTCAGCCTCAGCTGAGCTGGAGTGATGATATAATCTTAGAACTCTTGCAGCGGCATAAGCCACACTCTGGCAAGCAATTGTCAGCTACAGTAGAATGTTCAGTAGTCTGTAAGTGAGTCTTCCAGGTGGGGGCTGCAGCATGCTGTGCAGCTCCTCATTTAGCTCTGAGAGCTACCTCTTTAGTTTTGGGTAGTTTGTTCTCATCCTAGAAGAAGAACATAGAAGAGAGTGTCTGAAGTGGTGGAAACTTTGCTAAGTGGGTTTTCCTTTGCCCCATCCCAGGAGGGATGGGGCGATCTTCAGGGTTCAGGTGCAATACCCTCAATCCATTCTGTCTGGTGAAGCTGCCTTGGACATCTTCATTTGTTGTGAGTACAACCTTTTTTCTGAGTAAGCCCAGGAGGGGAACCTACAATACCTACAGTAGGGGTGAATTTCTCTGACAAAGGGACTCTGTCACCTAGACTTTCTGAGTGTTAAAAGTGCTTGCCTATGTAGGAGTCCAGTATGTGACCGTCCAAGTACAGAAGAAAAAATTACTCACCTCAGTAATTATGTTTTTTCTAATGGAGTCTTGCTGTATTCTGACTATTGCAGTTAGCTCCAGCCTTTAAACTGCCCCGGAGAACAAAGGGTTAACTTTTCTATGCATGGCACAGAATGCTGAGCTCGAGCTCGGTTGAGGTCTCTGTCCGTTTCCCTTTGAATCTAAACCGTCAGATTCTTACGAGCAACAACTCACTAACCCTCCTAAGCGGAAATTGTAAAAAAAATTTTTACTAGCCAACTGACAACAAGGAGTTTTGGATTCCCAAAAAAGACTCAAGTCAGGAAAACCCAAAACCAAAAACCAACCCCAAGAAGGGGCAACAACAATAACAAAAGGCACCCAAACAAATAAAGGGAGGGTGTGTAATAGGCACCTCTAGGGTGCAACACTGCACCTGCCCACCCACTTCCCAAAAACAGGTTCTGAGAGGGGAGGCAGGAAGGGAGGTCAGAATACAGAAAGACTCCATTAGAAGAAACATAATTACTGAGGTGAGTATTTTTTTCTTCAAACAACATAAAGTCTTGCTGTATTCTGACTATTGCAGACTACCAAGCAGTACCTCCATGGAGGAGGGACAGAACCTACTTTGGGAATAGGCTCTGAAGTATTGCTGTGCCAAACCGAGCATCAATCCTAGCCTAGATAGCCAGAGAGTAATGCTTGGTAAAGGAATGGACTGTTTTTCAGGTGGCTGCTTGACAAATTTCTAAGAGTAGCTGGTCTAAGGCCTAGACCATTAGGATGGACCAAAAAATCCAGAACTGTAGGCAATTCAGCAGTGTCTGGGATATATGCTTCTTGGAACACCAAATGCTGAATCTTTTCCATTTGGAGTTATAAGTCTTTCTGGTAGCAGGCTTTCGACAGGCTTTGAGAATATCCAGAACCCCTTGGGACAGATGCAAATCTGCATACTCTAGCTCTTCAAGAGCCATGCCTTGAGATTGAGGGACCGAAGATTGGGGTACCAAATCCTCCCCTGAGAGGAGGTTAAAAGGTTGTAATTCCTGGGAAGAGACAGGGGAAGATGGACTGTTAGAGACAGCAGCAGGGGGTACCAAGGCTGTCTGGCCCAGTCCAGAGCAATCAGGATCACTTTGCAAGGCTGTGACCTTATCTTGAGTAGGACTTTGAACAGGAGAGGAAAGGGAGGGAAGGCATACAGAAATTTCCCCTCCCAGTTTAAAATCAGAGCAACCAGAAGGACTGAACCCAAGACTTGGGGTCTGCAACAAAACAAAGGAAGTTGATGATTGTCTGGGGCTGCAAAGAGATCTATTTCTGGAGTGCCCCTACCTTGAAAATAGCACTCTCAAAACCAGAGGGTCCAGGGACCATTCGTGATGGCCCTGGGAAATCCTGCTCAGTGAATCTGCTAGCACACTGTCCTTTCCTGGAAGGTGGACTGCTATCAGAGAGGTCTACAGGGAGCAAGCCAGGGACCACAATTTCATGGCTTCCATGCACAAGGCCATAGACCGAGTGCCTCCCTGTTTGTTGATGTACCACATGGTGGTGGTGGTGTCTGTCCTGACCTGAACCACCTTGTTCTGCATCAAATAGGAAAAAGCTTGCAGTGCATGAAACACTGCCCTGAGTTCCAAGAGATTGATATGAAGGAGGGACTCCTGGGGAGACCACAGTCCTTGGGCTGTGAGATCCCTCAGATGAGCTCCCCACCCCAAGAGAGCAGCATCCGTGGTAAGGACCATCGAATGAGACTGAGTGATAAAAGGGACCCCTTGCCTTAAATTGTCCTGATCCTGCCACCATTGAAGGGCTTGGATCAGTGTTCGAGTAACTGGAATCAGTTTGGTAAGAGGGTCCTTCCTCTGGGACCAAAAGGCCCTCAGATGGAACTGAATGTCCCTCATCTGAAATCTTGCCCCTTGGACCACTGCTGTGGAAGCTGCCATGTGGCCCAAGAGCTGGAGGAAGTGCCTTGCTGGTTGGGACACCTGAAGGCTGAAGGACGAAGCCAGACATATAAGAACCCTTGCCCTTTCCAGGGGAAGAAAGGCTCTTGCTTTGACAGTATCCAGCTCTGCCCCTATAAAGGTAAGGAGCTGAACTGATTCGAGAACTGATTTGGGGAGGTTGAGAAGGAAACCCAGAGAAATGAGCACTTGTTGAGTCGCTTGCAGGTCTGACTTGACTTGGTCTGGAGACTGACCTACTATAAGCCAATCGTCCAGATATGGAAAAATGGAAATCTTCTGCCTTCTTAGAAAGGCAACAACTACTGCCAGGCACTTTTTGAAGACCCTTGGAGCTGATGTTAGGCCAAAGGGCATTGCTTTGAACTGATAATGGCCTGAGGGCAACTTGAACCTGAGGTACTTTCTGTGGGAGCACCTGATGGGAATATGAAAGTAGGCATCTTTGAGGTCTAGGGAGACTAGCCAGTCCCCTGGTCTTAGAGAGGGAAGAATTATTCCCAGAGTTACCATCTTGAACGTTGGTTTTAGAAGATGTTTGTTCAGGTATCTTAGATCTAGGATGGGTCGCCACTCTCCTGTCTTTTTTGGGGTAAGGAAGTATCTGGAGTACAGACCTTTTCCCCCAGTGTAGGGTAGGAACTCTCTCTATGGCTCTTAGAGCCTGAATAGATGAAACCTCTGTCTCCAGGGCAAGGGTCTCAGAGAGACCTGCAGGTGGAAAAGATCTGGTTCTCATCTTTGGAAATTTTTTGAAGCTGAGAACCAGTTCCTGGCTTACTACTTCCAGGACCCACTTGTCTGATGTAACAGACATCCACTCCTGGACATAGTAAGCCAGCCTGCCCCCTACAGGAATAGAAGAGTCGACCCGGGCAGACCCATCAGGGTGTCTGCTTGGCAGGAGCCTTTGGCTGAGGGGTGGATGCAGTCCTGCTCATCCCCTTCTGCCTCTCCCTCTAAAGAACCCCCTCTCTGAAAAGGGAGAAGAGGCCTGTGCTTGGTAAAAAGGCCTATGAAAAGGTCTGCCCCTAGATTGCTGCCTCTAAGGAGTTGCTTGCCTTTCTTTGGCCTGAGCATTCCTATAAGTGGTCCTGTACTCATCCATCTTTTTCATGTAATTCTCTGTCTGCTCCCCAAACAGAGAATTACCCCCCACAGGAAAATCCATGGCCTTAGCCTCCGTGTCCTGTGAGAGGCTAGTACATCTGAGCCAAGCCATCCTCCAAAGAGCCACAGATGTAGTCATGACTCTTGATGACACATCATCGGAGTCCACAGCAGCATGAAATTGTACCTTTGATACCTCAATCCCATCAGCAGCGACCTCCTCCAGCTCCCTGGCCAGCTGGGGGGAAGCCTGCTTAGCCAGTGGTAGTACAGTGTCCCACCTGGACTTCTGGTACCTGGCTGTATAGGCCATATAATTCACCTGCCTGAGTCCCAAGGAAGATGCCATGTACTGTTTTTTTGCCATAGCATCCATCTTCCTGGAGTCTTTGTCTGGGGGGTGTGAAGCCAAGGGAATGTTTGCCTTGTCACAGGCAGCAGCCTGCACTACCCCAACATGGCTGCATTGCTGGTATAAAAACTCAGTATCTGAGCCTGATAGTGTATACCTCTTGTCCATCCTTCTGTCGACAGGAGATATAGAATTGGGAGACTTTAGGATTTTTTGTATCTGCTTACCAAAAGATTTGTGAAAGGGAATAGACAGTCTCCTGAACTCTGGGATGTCCATCATTTCCACATAATCAGGCTCCTCTTGATCCTCCATAGGAAGCTGGAGGGTTTCAGCCACCTTTCTGTAAAACAGAAAGTGGTAAGGGGACTCAGAAAGCCTAGGAGGGGATACACCCAAAGGTCTGTCTGGGGAGATGTCCGGTTCCACACGCACATCTAGACTTTCACCATCGCCACCATCAACATCTTCAAACTCCCCCTCCTCCTCAAACTCTGGTTCATAAAAGTCTTCAGGGGTATAATCTTGAACCGGGGGAACCGACCGAACCGAACCCCTGCCAAAAGGTGCCGGATCGGATGGAACCGGGCAAAGCGATTCCACAATCGCTCTGGCTTTTTCCACGGCGGTCGGAACATGAACTTCTGGATCCGAACCGGTCTATTTCTCTTTGCGTTTCCTTTTTTTAGGAACCGATCCCTCAGGATCGGCTCTCCTCTTGCCCGAAGAAGTATCGCCCTGGTTAGAGGGCACTCCTTTTGGTTCGGTCAGAAACGAACCGGGCTGGCCATCTAGGTCAGCGGATTTCTCAGCCTCCTTTTCCCTCAGTCTACCTAATCTCTTTTCATGGGTAGATTTAGGAAAATTTTTACATATTTGGCAGTCTGTATCGAGGTGTTCAAACCCCAGACAATAAACACAGGTGATCTGGGGATCAGCCTTAGCAAAGACCTCCCCACACTCACTGCAGTGTTGAAACCCAGTGGGCCCGTTTTTTTTCTTGGGTTTCTCAGACATAGCCAACCTAACCAACTTACCCTTTTTATGGCAACCGCCAAGCAAGACTCCCTTATCGGTTCCTAACCGTGTCACGGGTATTGGAAAAAAACATTCAAAACACATTTTTTTTAGAACCGATAAGGACCGGTAACCACACACTAAAGTAAAACACAAGGATTCAGTACAAATGATCGGTTCAGCTGAACCGATCTAACACTTTTACAATTTCCACACAGAAAATCAGAACAAAACCTATCTAGTACTCACGGTACCGCAGACAGAGACTGAACTGACTATGTGGAATAAATTTCAGTTTAAAACCGACACTTTAACCGACTTTCGAACCGAACTGCAGGAGAAATCTCCGGAGCGACTGTTCAGTGAGGCGGAGTAAAGAATCTGACAGTTTAGATTCAAAGGAAAACAGACAGAGACCTCAACCGAGCTCAGCATTCTATGCCATGCATAGAAAAGTTAACCCTTTGTTCTCCGGGGCAGTTTAAAGGCTGGAGCTAACCGCAATAGTCAGAATACAGCAAGACTTCAAGTTGTCTGAACTTTTAATTTCTGACACCTTAGAGGGGTGTGTGTGTGTGTGTAGTATGTTTAGTGTGAAATACATTTCAAGACAGCATCTACAGTTGTGTGGTGTTATTAACCAGATGAATGGCCTAGTATAAACTTGGAAACAAATGGTGGGAGACCCCCCATCTGGAGTGACCCTGTTTACCTCTCCGGGTTCAGTCTGGGCACCAGTACATTTTCATTTAGTGCATCTGGCCAATGCCTAATGGGAGTAGTTATCCCTGGATGTGGGTTGTTTTCTCTCAGTTTACCCCAGTATGGTGGGTTCTGAAAGTTCCTGAGCCTGGATGTGATCCTCTGTGGTCATCTGTACCACCTTCATTCCTCATGAAATATGGTAAAGTGTCCTAGTACTGGCCGTGTGTGCCTAGTCGATGGGAAATGTACCAGTTCTGGCCATGTGTGCCAATCTCCATTTCAGAACCAGAATACATACATACTACCAAGTTCAGAGGTTAATTATTTAGGAAGTAAAAAATAGCTAGAAAAATGTCACTTTTTAGTAAAAATGCTTTAAAACGATGACTTAAGCCAGGATAAAATTCTATGGAGCACTCATTTTTGTTTTAATACCAGTAGGGAACACTACATCTCAGACAATAACTCAACACTTTATGGTAACACTGCTTCAATAAACACAAAACTGTATGAACTGTAATAAAATTCAGCAATGCGTTTGTTCTTCTGTTGCTCAGAGATACATGAATATCCACGTACTACGAACAGCATAACAACATTTCATTCTGATTATGAATTCCAAGTAAATTATGTGCTACCTCATTCTCTGCCCTCAGGTATGCAAATTCACTTTTCTCCAGAATGACCATGTCTTTTCGGATTGAGTCTAAATGAGCCATTATCTGCTGCAGGGTTATTTCCTAGAACAAGAAAACATAATTACCAATTTATGCTAATAAATGCTGAGGACGTTCTATCAGACAATTACTTCCTACTGAAGATTAGTGTATTAGTATGACGTATGAGGAATGAAAACATATTCCTTAAAGCAGCATTGTCATCCACCAACAGGACAAATTTGGTTCTTTTTAAACTAAAATGTTTCACATTAACTTAAGACTGTGTAATTTTATTATTTTCATTCTGTTTTTGACCTGAAAAATGAGCGTCAAATGTCAGGCCTCCTAAGTCAGCACCAGTCCCAGGGCTCTCCATCCTTTTATTTAGCGGGATGGTCACTTTAAACACCCCCCCCCCACAACCTGCATCTTAGCAACGGACAGAGCTATACATACGAACCTGCAGCCGAGAGGACATATCAAGTAGCTATCGCTACAGTTAACGAAATACAACAGTCAAAATTTGCAAAAACACATGTGCAGAGTATTCTAGTTTGTATGTGTAGATCTTGTGTGTCCCCTTTGTTTGCTATTGAGTTATTTTTTTCTAAATTAGCCTGCTAGTTATATGGTAGTTTTATGGCCCCTGGGGATCTCCATCTTGCCAAGGTTTATTGCTCACCTTTTTCCTACAATGCCTCCTGTCCATGTGACCGTGATGCATCCAGGACCACTTCTCTGACATTCCTCCATGAACAACGCTCCCTGGCTGGCCACACTATGTCTGTTTCCAAAGCAACACACCCCCAGTCTACACGGCAAGCTTCTGCATTTAATCCTGGCTCCACAGTTTCTCAGCTGCCCCTGCAGTCAAGATCGTGAACAACATTCCCAGACGGAAATGCAGCCTGCAAATCAGTATTTCCTGCAGCAAAACTACTTTACCACAGAAATGTGGAAATGCAATATTTCTAGCAGTTGTTTTTCTCCTCCTACCCTCTACCCCCAATTTCTTGTTCTGCCTTTTTTCCCCACTTCTCCATCTCTATCCTATTCTTTGACTAACATCTGTTATCTGAGCTGCCAAGTTCAACACTTCAAACAGCAGATGTTACAGCTTGTAGTTTCACAGCATTACTGATCCTAGAAGTGCTGCACTGTGGAATGAACTCCTCCTGTGTGCTGCTCCAGCTACCCCCTGTAGCTACATTTCCAGTCAGAAATAACAGTAATATAGTAATCTAACTAGGTAAGGGACTCCAGAGCCATCATGTCTAACCCCACCGGCTTTATAAGCGTGTACAAATAAGTACTGTAGGCTGCGCAAACATGTACTTTGTGTTTTTTCATCCAGCATTTTTCCTTAAAAGCATCCTTCTTGCCTATGTCAGGACTCGTGCATGCGTCCACCCAGTCTGGTCAGCCACTACCATCTCCCATTGTCAGACCAGTAGGGATCAGCATGGAGTGTGGCCCAAAAAAGCCAACAACCATCATTTTGACAGTCTGTGGTTTAGGTTTTTCACCCTGATTTTCTCATACTGCAATCTTGCCATTGTCCACCACCCCAATATCAGCCCTGCTCAACACAGCACAATATGGAAATGTGACATCCCTGCATTGGTGTATTCTGACATCCCCCTACCTGGGTGTGACCCGCACTGCTCTCAGTAGCACTCAGCAGCCCAGACTGCATCTAATCCTGGCTCCACATGTCTTTCCCAATCCCGAGTCATGGGCACAGAAATGCATCATACGTGCACTGGGCCATGGGGCAGTCCGCCATCTACTAATTTAAAGTGGTTCCCTACCATATCGACTACACAGGGTATCCAGGGATTCCCTTAAAGCATCAATTTAAATGGGTTCAGCTTCGACAGTTTATTTTGGGTCCAGTTCAACAATTCCTCACCACTAACATTCACTTGTGGCTGAGACCAATTTTTTTGTTTATTTTTACACGGGCAAGTCTCTCTGGGATTAAAGAAAGTAGACATTTGTTCAGGCTTTCCTTGAAGGACTCCACAGTCTTCACGTCCTCTGTCTCGGCTGGTAAGTATTCCATAGGTTCACTGCCTTCTGGGAGAAAAGGGCTTACCCCTTGTAGGCACATCTACTCCTTGGACCATCTGTGGCAGCTCAATCCTTTCAAATGGTTCCAGTGCACTCTGCCTGCAGTGGTAATCAGTCATTGCACAGGGCTTGGGATCCTGCAGAGGTGGAGCAAGGGTCACAGAGGTGAAGGTCTTGGGGAAGATTGCAAGAGGCCAAGATCAGACGGGTGAGGTCTAGGAGATGCCCTAGGGGGAAACAGAACCAATGCAGGGGTTTCTCTGTTCCGGTTCCAATACCGAGAGATCTGCACTATGTTAGCAGGCAGGGGGTAGTCACACCAGCTGACTCGACTCCTCCCCTTCGGGATGTTCTTTGTAACATGTCAACACTGAGAAATCAGACAGCGGTGATAGAGGCAATCATTTCCAATTCCTCAGCAGACCCCAATTGCATTACACAGGCCTAGATGGGAGACGACTCTGGTCCTGTGCTAAAGGCATCTATTCCTGCCGAGTTTTCTGTGGTGCATTGCCCAAGGCGGGAGAGCAGGGTGGAGAGTGGGATCTGCTTTAGAGCTGCGTTGGGACTCCCAGCATACCCTATGGGAGTGATCAATCATTCGAAATGTGGGGCCGCTAGGTGTGGTCCAGGTGCTGGGCACATGATCATCCTCAATGTATAGGCCTCTGTGGCCATGGGGGGGTGAATTCCTGCAGGAAATGGTGGACTTCATGGTCAATCAGATGTTGGATGCCCCCAGATTTCTTGCACTGGGGGACTTCAATGCCTGGGTCGATGACAAAGCCTCATCCCTTGGTCAACAGTTCCTCCAGATGATACCATCATGCAGTCATGCACAGGTTGTTTCCTCTGGTACTCATAAGCACAGCCATGCCTTGTATCTGGTCTTCTCATTGGGCTTGATAAAAGTGGCATCAAGGTTCCTCCGGCTGGATGGTTGGAGCATCATGCCGTGTCATTCCTTTGTGGGGCCCTTCAGAATAGTACTCACCGAGAAAGGTGATTCGGTACTGCCCCAAGCCTAGTAAACTCCTAGTGGAACTGGACATCTCGGGCATGATGTTAGCTTATGCCATGGGAACTGAGAAGTTCGTGGAGTTTTATAACATGGCACTTACGGCTGCCTTGGATTCCCTAGCACCTTATCTTGTTCGTCTCTCAACATCGCATTGCAGCTCACTATGGGCTGGTGATGAGTTGCGGGGATTTAAAGATCATATGTATGAAATTTACAGAACTTAAACTGTCAGCATCATTCATTAAATATAGTTTTAAAAACTGTCTGGTGCTTTATATGAAAATCTACCATTTCATACAATTTTTAGCCATTTGTTGTGTGCTCTGCTTCAGCCACACTGCTAGATGCTGAGACTTGCTGTTCCCTGTGGTAATCAGCATGTCTTCACTCTGGTGATGTCATTTGGGGATTGTAACATTGCTAAGATCTGTAAAGATTATTTTTTTTACTCTGTGCTTGTTGCAAGAAACTGACAATCAGTTGTTTTTGATTTTGTCATGTTCAATGCCAGTAATGCACAAAAATAGTTTAAATAGATCACTTTAATCTGTGTAGAAATCAGGGAGAGCAGCACATTGCTAGAATGTTTGCAGAGTTTCTGTTGTGGTAAAAGCCATAAGACTTATTGTGATGTTAATGACTGCTGTGCACATGCACACCTGACATTCGATATAGGTGAGTTCTCAGGATGGCACTGAAACAATTATCCCATCACCCTATAAATGGGAGTGGGAGAAGTAATGCTGTTTTGAATCCTTACTATAGGTGCAGATAAACTGCACTGGTGTAAATCTGGCAGTGTAAAGAGCTGCCGGGGTACAGCAAGCTACTTCCTTGTGGCGCAGAGTATTTTCTATTTTGGTGGTAACACATACATAAAGGTGTTTTTACCTAGCGTGTAAACATGCTGCTCCGCCTGCACTGGTACAGCTCTGCGGTAATCCGTGCCCATGCAGATCCCCTCCTACTACTGACTGAGTATCCCTGGATTTTTAATTCTAACAGTAGTCAATGCAAGATGCCTCTATGTGGGAACAATATCCTGTAGCTTTGTGAGCACTGTTGTGAAATAAAAAGCACGCTACATAATTCACAGCAAATTAAAAAAACGTCTTCTGTCTTACCTTTGTACCTGCTGCTCTGTCCTTAAAGCCCATGAAACATGCTGTAACCAGCGCTATGCGGACACCCCCCCCCCCACCTTCAAATGAGTACGCTTCCTGAGCCAGAGGGAAACACTATTGAAATAAAGAAGTGGAACAGTGGCAGCAGTGTGTAAACACTGTTATACAATAGGGTCTAAAATATAAGGTTTCTGATTGGTCGGATGACACTTTATGCCATGGGGTAATTTTTGAATAAATAATGCATATAAAGTGCCAGCTGACCACACATCACAGAAAATGCCAAAATCCGTCCACTGAGTCGCTGTAATAATAAAACCAGAGCTGTCAAACCTGACGTGCAGGTAAAAAATTAAGTCAGTGAGAGTGTAACTTTCTAAAAACATCTGAAATGAGTTGCAGTTTCAGTCTGGCTGACAGCCAGGAACTACAATCTTCCATCTACTATACAAAATTTGTTCCTTCATATATTTACAGATACCCATTTCCTCAGTTCGGTTTCTTGTCTCTTTACAGTTTCTATCTCAATGTCATTTCAGTCAGAACTATTTAATGAAACGCATTGACGTTTCTGTACTCTAAGCTTCAAAACATTAATAAAAGACTTAACTGTTTAACTTTTCCCCCCCTCGGCTTCATTTTAGCCGTTGTATAATCGGAATAATCACCGATCAGGTGTAGGTTGGGCCAGTATTTACCCATGGCTAGTATGGTTATTCCTTAAGTTGGCAACGGTACAAGTAAAGCGGTGGGAGAGCGGTGCAGGCAGCAGCACAATGGGATGGTATGGGTAAACATGTCAAAGATTTTCTATGCACTAGGCAAATCAGTGTTTTCTTCCAGGCAAGTTTTTACTTAACCTAAATTCACGCTCTGTTATTCTTTACTCGCCATTAAAATTATCTTTCTACCAGGGTTAACATATCCATTTCTAGTAGGAATTAACACAGATAAGGCCCCTGTTAAAACTTACTGTAAAGCAGACAGTGACCAACAGCAATAATGTTACCAACATTATAATATTAATAACAATGCAGCTGCTTAACAGGCACAGTAGAGTAGCACCCCAAATGACATCAGCAGCCTGGAGGCATGCTGACACAGCATTCAGCAACCTTGGAGAAATGGATCACCAAAAAGGATCTGAAAAGGTATGAAGTTGTTGACTTTTGTTACAAAACCTGGAACACACATACATTTTATAGCAATGTTCATTCAGTGTTGCTGCCTGCTTTACTTTTCAAAATCACTACACATGATCTTTAATACTCAAGGACAGACAGAATGTTCTTGGCGAAGATTCTGATCAGAGTAGGACAGACTGGGGCTGAAAGAACTTTATTGTACCTGTCAGCAGGCAATCTCCCTAAAAACGACAGAGTTCCTGTCAAGGGAGATTGCTGAAGCAACAGATCAGCTGGCTCAGCTTTTCGGCACTACAGAAAGATTGATAAATCCTCTCTGTCTGCAATCTGAACAAGCCTTTTCTTCGGAAAAGTGCAAAGAGTTTAACCAATTCTTTGTTGACCATGTGTCCTCCATATGGGTCAGCATCTCCTCAAGTGGCCTGTCATGGGCCAGCAGTGGCCTGTGGGCAAGAGGCTTAGACACTCTACCATCCTGGCTTGAGTTTCAACCAGTTGTAGAAAAGAACCTGCTCTGAGTGGTTTCTGGGCTGCGCCCCACCTGCTGTAATTTGGTCTCCAGGCCCACCTGGCTGCTGTTTGGTTGTCGGGAATTCCTGGGCCCATCATTGTTGAGATTGTCAGGTGCTCCTTTTCAGAAGGAGTCTTCACTGCACAGCGGAAAAGGGCTGCAGTTAGACCCCTTCTGAATAACCATCCCTCAACCCTGTCTCGTGAAATACAGACCTGTCACAAGCTTTCCCCTTTTTGGGGAAGGTGATCAAAAAGGTGGTGGCAGCTCAGCTTGAGGCTTACTTGGTTCAATATGACACCTACGAACCTCTCCAGTCAGTTTTCAGGCCTCATAACAGCACCAAGACTGCTCTTGTCAAGGTGCTGCATGATCTCCTTATTATAAGAGACAGAGGGTGTAAAGCCATCTTGGTCCTTCTAGATCGCTCATCAGCATCAGATACGATGGAGCATGGGGTGCTACTGGATCACTTTAGGCACTATGTGGGACTCACCAGCACAGTTTTGCACGAGTCTGAGTCCTACCTTCCTTGGACAGCTCAGCAGGTAGCACTAGGTAATTTCATCTCTCGCTCTGCTGTACTTAACAGCAGAGTGCATCAAGCTTCGATCATGGCCTCTTGTTTGCTGTGTACATGCTGATCTTCTGTGTAATCATCAGTCAAAATGGTGTTGAGTTTCACTGCTATCCAGATGTTACTCAGCCATCATCTTCAAGGATAAATCTTTCATCAGGCCACACCTATGGAACTTATAGCCGCCAGGTGCTAGGACCACATGGAAACATTTTGCAAGCAGTCCACCAGTGGCCACCCATGATGACATCAGATGTCAGCTGCCATATAAATGTTGGCAGCCCCTTCCTTCCTCAGTTCTTTTCCGGCCATTGATCACACTTGTCGGACCACCACAGGAAACACTGCTGCAATACCGTTGTTTTCATTCTCTCTCTTTTTTTTTTTTTTTTTAAATTAATATACAACTCCTTTTCAGCGAACATGCCACTGAGCCCTCTGCCACTACTGTGAGTGTGGAGTGCAAGATGTCCGTGTCAGCTAATCAGACATGGTAATGCTTGTGAGCTTGACTGGGAGTTCTATCTTGATAAACATTTGGGCAATACCACAAGGGGCCTTCGGAGAAGTCGTCCTCCCCAGACAGAACAACTACACATTGCATCACCTCCTTCACCGCGTGCACCACGGTTGTCGGCATCCCCGGGAGTCACCAGCAAAATGCACCAAGACTAGGACTGGGCCTCTCTGGCATGTGCCAGGCCACCCTTGCTTTTTGTGGGTCCGGCCTCTGCCTCAACACCATCTACTCTGGACTGCCCCCCTCCCCTGACAGTCAAACAGCCACAATGGTCGGAGGTTTGGTGTAGACACTACAGGACCTATCATGGCCAGTGTGCTTTCTCTCTTTGCATTGACCGTTCTGGCAAAGTCACCTGTCCCGCCCCCCCCCGACCAAACAGACACCAAGGTCAGAGGCTTGGCATAGACCCAACCTGGTCTGTTATGGCTGATGAGCTCGCCATTTCACGTCGACTGTCTTGGCGGCGATGCCTACCACCTCCCGACCATAGATCAGACAACAAGGTCAGAGAGCAGAGTTGATGGTACTGGACCTATTATGACCAGTATGAACAGGTTACTCACCTGCAACAGTAGTTCTAGAAGTGGTATATGTTGTTCATCCACACTCTCTGGCATGTCCCTTTCCCCTTTAAATCTCGACAGAAAGTCTTCAAGCTGGCTCCTCCCACCCACCCGGGTGGCAAATACCTCGGCTCTGCCCCATGACGCCAGATCTTAGCCCGCTGGAAGCAAGGTGGTGCACCTAAAGCCGGGGAGGTCAGGTGGGTGCGTGTGGATGAACAACATATACCACTCCTAGCACTACTGTTACAGGTGAGTAACCTGTTCTTCTAGGAGCGTGGATATGTTGTTCATTCACACTCTTTGGCAGACTCCAAGCAGTTCTCCAGGAGAAGGGAGGCAAGGTGCACACCCCCTATTTAGGAAACAGAGATTGGAGAACCGAGGCCCCAAAACCAGCATCCCAGCGTGACTCAAGGTCGATGTGGTAGTGGGTAATGAAGGTGTTTGCTGATTTCCAGGTAGCAGCCTGACAGATCTCCTGGATAGGGATGTCCCTGGAAGCAGCCACCGATGCAGCCGTATGGTGGGTAGAATGAGCTCTTATCCCTCTGGGAGGCTCCTTGCCCGCCAATTCATAGCACAGACCTATGCATGATATAATCCATCTCACAATGGTTCATTTAGCTGCAGGTCTGCCAGAAGCGGCTTCAGCGTAGGTGACAAACAGCTGGTGAACCTCTCCCCAAATTTCCGCCATCCTCTCCTTATAATAGGAGAGAGCACGTCTCAGGTCAAGAGTATGGAGCCTGTACTCTGCGTCCAAGGTATAGTTAGGGTAGTATACCAGCAGAGTCAATACCTGGTTAAGGTGAAATTCTGAAACCACCTTCGGAAGGAATTTCGGATGGGGGCGCAGGACAACATTGTCCCTGTGGAAGACCAGAAAAGGGGAGTCCACCGAAAGCGCCTGGAGATCCCCTGTCCTTCTGGCTGACGTGATAGCCACTAGGAAGGCCGTCTTCCACAAGTGTGAGAGCTCACACTTGTGCATGGGTTCAAATGGCTTGCCCATGAGCTTTGCCTAAACCAGCATGAGATCCCACGGAGGTGGAAGTTCACGCACCGGAGGGGATATGTGATCCAGGCCTTTGAAAAAGCATCCGACAACTGTCTCCTGTGCCAATGTCGGCTGACTGGCTCATGCCCGGTAAGCAGAAATGGCTGCCAGGTGCACCCGAAGGGTCGATGACCGCAGACCCCCTTTGGAGAGAGAGACCAAAGGTAGTCTAGAATGTCAGCCACAGAGCAGGATAAGGGGTCCAGACTCTTACCCTGACACCAAATGGAAAATCTTTTCCATTTGAAGACATAACACTTCCTGGTCGATTCCTTATGAGATGACTCCACCACGGTGTAGACATCCTCGGAAAGACCCAGAGCCTGGAACTCTAGCCACTCAGGTACCAGGCTGTGAGGTGCAGGGATTGAAGGTCCGGATGGAATACCTTCCCCTGGTTCAATGATATCAGGTCCGGGAGTGTACAAAGCCGCTCCGGGGCCCTGCAGCTGAGGCTGAGAAGATCTGGATACCAGAACTGGGGGGGGCCCAATCTGGGGCTACTAGGATCACCTTTGCCTTGTCCCTCTTTACCTTGAGTAACACCTTGTGGATCAAGGGAAATAGAGGGAAGACGTAGAGGAGGCCTGGGGTCCATGGCCTCGAGAAGGCATCCCCTTGCAGTGAGCCCTGCTGAGGGGGGCGGGCATGGTACAGACTCAGCTTGGTGTTCTCCCTGGAGGAAAACAGGTCTACCAACGGTTTGCCCCAATGGGAGAACAGATAGTAAGCTACCTCTGGATGGAGGGACCACTCGTGGGATGTCGGGCCTAAGCGGCTGAGAGCATCCGCCAGTTGGTTCGAGACTCCTGCCACATGGATGGCAAGGAGATCCGCCTCCAACTGGCTGATGGTCCAGATTTGAGCGCCCTTGCATAGCAGACGGGAGTGCGTGCCGCCCTATTTGTTGAGGTAGTACATGGTCGTGGCATTGTCCGTCTGGACTTGAACCACTTCACCCCGGAGCTGAGGAACGAAAGCTGACAGGACCAGTCTGACTGCTCTGAGCTCCAACAGGTTGATGTGGCATCGGGACTCCTCGGGGGTCAAGAACCCGTGGGCCCTGCTGTCCCCCATGTGGGCTCCCAAGCCCGTGAGAGAGGCATCGGTCGTCAGGATGACCACTGACTCAAGGCGGGCAAACGGGATTCCTTCCTGCAACCGGTCTGGGACGGTCCACCATTGGAAAGCATCCCACATCTTCTGGGTTACAGTGATCAGCTGGTCGAAGTGACCATATCGCTGAGTCCACAGGGTGGCCAGCTCCCATTGAAGGGGGTGCATGTGCCACCTGGCCCAACAGACCACCAGGGTGCACGACACCATGTAGCCCAGAAGGCACAGAAAGTCCCTGGCAGGGCGCAAGTGGCCAACCGGAAATGATCGGGCACAGGAGGAGAGAACCTCCGCCCTGTCCATCAGGAACCGAGCTCTGGCTAGACGAGAGTCGAGTTCTGCCCCAATGAAGCTCATCACCTGAGAGGGCACGAGTTCTGACTTGGCCTCATTGATAAGGAGGCCGAGTTGGGAGCAGGTTTGGAGGGCCAGATCCCTGGACCTCTCCACCTCCAGAAGAGAGGAACCTGCCAAGAGCCAGTCGTCGAGATAAGGGTATATCCGAACTCCTCGACACCGAAGATGAGCTGCCACCACTGCAATGCACTTGGTGAAGACCTGTGGGGCCGATGACAGGCCGAACGGCATGGCTCTGAACTCATACAGGGTCCCCTCGACCCTGAAGCAGAGGAACCGCTGGTGGGACAGATGGATTGGAACGTGAAAGAACGCGTCCTGCAGATTCAGTGAACAGAACCACATGTTTCGCTCCAGAGATGGTATGATCTGGTTCAGAGTTACCATCCGGAAGGTGCAAGACCTGAGATATTGATTCAGGTCGTGGAGATCTAGGATGGGGCACCAACCCCGGCTCGCTTGGGCACCAGGAAGTACCTGGACATGAAGCCTGGGTCTGTAGGAGGATCCGCACTGAACTACCGCCTCCCTGGAGGAGCTGAGCAATGTCGTCCCGAAGGGCTGACTGAGTGCAGGCTGAGATCCTTTCCTCCCGAGGGGCGTGGGCTTGGCTGGGAGGGTACTGCTCGAATTCCAGAGGCAGTCCCTGGCCGACCACTTCCAGAACCCACCTGTCCGAAGTGATACCGGACCAGGCAGAAAGAAAGTGATGGACTGGACCCCCACGGGAGGACTCAGAGCTGGCATGACGAGTGTAGGGGTGGCAACTCCTGACCCGTCACTGAGCAGGCTTAGAGGAGGAGGAGGAGGCTCCTGGACCAGCACCTCAGCCTCCTTTACGGGGCTGTTGGGGACCCTGCTTGGGCCTAGGGGACCAAGCTTGAGCTTGCTGCTGCTGCTGTTGCTGCTGGCCTCCTTGAAAGTAGGGCTGCCTGACCGCAGGGGAAGAGTGCAGAAAAGGCTTCTTCTTGCACTTCTGCTGGTTCTTGCCTGAAGAACCCTTCGCAGAGGTAGCTTCCAAGGTGGCACTGGACTGCTCTATGTGCTGGAGGTGACCAGCCACTCCCGGACCGAAGAGGTCGGTGCCTAGGAAGGGCACATCAGATAACCTGTGCTGAGTATCTGCTGGAAAGGAGGATAACCTCAGCCAGGCCCCGCGGCGAGTGGCCACTGCGGCTGCTAAGGAGCGGGCACAGGAATCTCCAATGTCCAGGGCCATCTGGAGCTGCTGTTTGGCGACAGCATGGCCCTGGTCATGAACTTGCTTCACCGTGGTCTGCATGTCCACTGGGAGATGAGGGATGACTTTGTCTAATGACCCTAAGAGGGCATGAGAGAAGTGTGCCATCACCACAGCCGAGCTGGCCTGACGACGGCCTAAGGATGAGGCCACATAGACCTTCCAGGCAGAATGGTCCATATTCTTGGGACTACTTGTCCGGAGGGCGGTCAGAGTCGGCCGAGCTACCAGTGCGTCTGAACACAGAAGCAGTCACAAGGCTTTCGGCCGAGGGATGCTCTGTGAACCCCGGCAGGGACCCCATGGGTACCATATACTTGCGGGCCATGCAGGCAAATGGAGCTGGACAGGAGGCAGGACGCTGCCATAGCTCAAGGGCCGGACCAACAATGGCTTCGGCCACTGGAAAGGCCTCTGTCGAGGTATCCCCCCTTTTGAGGATATCCGTAAGGAGGTATTCCGCCTTCTTTTGGATAGGCTCCAAGGGCATTCCGGTAGATTCGGAAATCAGGCGGAGGATGCCCTGAAAAGAGGAAGGACCTTCCTCCAAACCTGCCACTGATGACTCATCATCCCCCGGATACAAGTGCAAACCAGTGGCATCCGAGTCGGAAGAGTCAGGATATAATGATCTCCCGCCTATGTCTCCCTCAATGCGCCGAGGGCGATCAGGGACAAGAGTGATGGACAGACGACGGGGCAGTCTGGTGTCTGTCCAGTCCTCTTTCGAGGGAACCCCTCCCTGAGGCTGCTTAGGTGATGGCTCCACCAAAATTGGTGGGGAAACCGAAATAGGCCGAGCTGGAATACGTGCTGGCCCCACGGGGGGGGGGGCCCCGAAGCCTTCGGTTCCGGAGGGGTCGGTGTCGGTCTGAGAGGCGAGGGCCAAGTAATGGCTGGTGCTTCTGGCAGAGCCAGCTTCTGACCGATCAGAATCACCTGTTGCCACATGAGATCCTCATAACGTCGACGGAGTTTCCGTCGAAGTCTCTCCTCATCCGAGGAGGAGGATCATCAATGGCGACACCTCTTTCTGGAGTGCTTGTGATCTTTCTTCGGTTTTTCGACTGAAGGGGTCCTGGTCCTCGATCGAGACCAACGAGGCCAGCATGTTCGATCAGGAGACGCTGGAGTCTGAGAGAACCGAGGTTCTGGCACCTTTCCCTCGATCGGGACACCTGAGGGCAGGGTCTCCTCTTCGGGGAAGGAAAGGACAGGCGTCCTTTCTAAGGAGTTGTTGACCGGAGTCGGCGACAAAGGCTCAATTGGGTCGAGAGTGATCTTGGCCGGTTCAGCTGTTTCCTTGGTCTTGGTGCCTTGGCTGGATGGAAGATCTGAAAAGCCGGCGGCCAAGGAAGCGATTTCGACTGAAGTCGAGACCACATGTTCCTGGGACTCGGACCTTCCTCCGTCCCAGGAACGTCTCCCTCTGGAGGAAGAAGATTTGGGGTCCTTGTCCCTCTTCTGAGGGCAGGAGGAGTGCAAGCCCGAGGGCGCCTCACCCCTGGTGGGGACAGACTGGCACAACTCCCGAAAGGAACCAGTAAAAGTAAAGCCAAGGTTGAGGGGTACGAAAAATCTCCGGCTGGCCGAAGCTTGAGCAGCTTCCACCTCGAAAGCCGCCATCTGTTCCAGCTGTTCGGCGGATCCCGCTGCCGCGAAAACCGCCCACCTTGCCTCCTTCGATTTCACCGGTGGATTGCGAAGCTCCGGTCTCCCCAATTTTAGGCGCGCCTTGCGGTCGTCCAGGATGTTGGGATGGAAGGCCAGACAGATGGTGCAAGAGGTGGTGTCATGTACGACACCTAAGCAATAGACACACGAGAGGTGGGGATTGGTTCATGACATTTTCTGGCCGCAGAGACAACGGCGAAATCCGGAAAACGATTTGTCCTCCATGTCCAACGCGTTAGGATCGGAGTCGTAAACTCTAGTGAGTTTTAAAGAAATTGGCGTTGAAAACCGACGTTGAGAATCCAGGGCCTACAAACTGCTAAGGTAGCACGAGGGAACCTGAATCTTCCAGCGGAAAGAAACATCTGGCGTCATGGGGTGCAGCCGAGGTATTTACCAACCGGGTGGGTGGGAGGAGCCAGCTTGAAGACTTTCCGGCGAGATTTAAAGGGGAAAGGGACATGCCAAACAGTGTGGATGAACAACCTATCCACGCTCCTAGAAGCTGTTTTACATCGACCGCTTCAGTGGCAACACTGCCTGCCCTCCCCAAATGTTGACCAGAAAACATGGTGTGAGGGCCTGCAGTAGACGATACCAGTCTTTTTCTTCAGCCAGTACAACCTCTACCTTATGTCGACCGCTCAGACGTCGGCAGCAGCCGCTTCATGTCATTCACTATGGTGACTGCACTGCTTGCCTCCCTGCTTGTTGCCAAGACTCCTAGGTCGGGTCATGGCATGGGTACTATGGGGCTTAAGGCTGGTAACTTGCCATCACTGATGACATATGCCATGTCAACTGGTCCCATTGTGCCTACTGCTGCAGCATAGCGCAGACATCCAGGCTGCCCTTACCATTGTTTTAGCCCTGATAAAGAGTGCATACTATCTAGTCCCCATACTCTAGGGAGTCTGTCACTGGGGCTTCCAACAACTACTCCAATAACACAGCAAGGCTTTTTACCTTGATACAAAGCCTTCCTTTATTGCAGCCGAAAAAGTAATTGGCAGGGCCCATCCTTCTTGTTGATGAGGGGATTAACGATGCATCCCAGTACAAACTTGCCATATGGATGCAGATATACTGAGGTGCAAAGGCAGCTAAAATTGTGGGCACCTGTGGCGAGGGCAGTAGGTCCACAGTCCCTCCTGCTACTGAGGCCTCTGTGTGTGCATACGCACTTAGATCACTTCCCAAGGATCTCTCTTTGTTTTTCCACTAAATGGTTCCTGCATGAGTAGAGCTCTATGAAGGGGACCCCTGCTGGTCTTTATGCAGATGCCAGCATCTTCTTTTATTATGATCCCTACCAACATTTCCAGCCTTAAAGGACGCCTTTATGGTAGCATGGTACAGATCAAGTCATATACCAGCTGTGTCCGCCCAGGCAGAGAACACGCATCCTGCCCCCTTGGGACTTTTTGCTATGTCCTTTGGGTCCATGACACCTACAACTATCAGCCTCCTTCCTCCTGATACACAATCTCGGAGGTTGGCTGTTCTGGGTCGGGGTATACATACCCCCATATACTTAGGCCTATGCGTTTCTCATCACCAGGCCCATAGCCAACACTCAGTCATATCGTTATAGCTGCCACCTGATGCCGCTGCACAGGTACATGAGAGGTCTTCCTAGTGAAAGTTATTCCTCACTCAATGTGGGTGCTGTTGTGGGAAAGCATTAGCTCTACATAACCTGTAATATTTTCTGCTATCCTTAGCAGAGCTAGGACCTCTATCCTCTGTCTCAGGTTACCCTATGTTCACATGGGTTTTGCACACAGGTTTGTAGCCACCCCCATCCCCTGTTTCTGCAGGAGATTTAGCCTTTGCTTCAAAAGAGGGCCACAGACACTGTGCCCCCCCTCGAAAAGGAATACACGGTTCTACTCTTGGTACTTCCTAGTTCCCAAATGGAAAGGAGACCGGAGGCCTATCCTGGATCTCAAGGAACTGTACTGTACTGTTTCATAGAGTACACTCTGCAAGGCCCACTCCCACTTCTGTACACAGGGGACTGGATTTGCTCCCTGGGCATGAGAGATGCTTTCAGTAACTTCATATCAGAATCCAATAACCTCACAGAAAGTACTTGAGGTTTTAGTTCGAAGGGGAACATTGCCAATTCAGCGTGTTGCACTTTGGCTTGTCTTCTGCATTATGGGTCTTTCCCAAATGTTTAGTAGTAGTGGTGGCAGACCTTTGCAGGGAAGATCTTTACATTTTTCCTTGCCTGGATGAATAGTTTTTGCAAGCCCCCTCCAGGGTTCAACTGCTGCACACCTTAGCCCAAACCACGCAGCTGTTCGAAGGTCTGGGAGATGCAGTCAATGTTCTCAAATCTGTCTTGACCCCTTGCCAATGACTGCAATATATAAGGGCAGTCTTGGACACTGCTCAAGGCTCAGTGCCTGACTGCCCAGGATACACTAGTGCACAACCGCCGCCATGTCTCAGCTATGACATTCCTATGGCTCCGAGGCCTCATGGCTGTGGCCATCGTCACAGCACCATTGGCCAGGCTATGTCTCAGCTATGACATTCCTATGGCTCCGAGGCCTCATGGCTGTGGCCATCCTCACAGTACCATTGGCCAGACTACACATGTAGATTCCCCAGTTGACCCTAAGAGGCCGGTGGGATCATTTCAGAGATGATGTGAAACAGACATTCTAGTTGCTTATGCTGTGCACAAAGGGCACTAGTAGTGGATGGAACCCAGTGATCTGTCGAAAGGGGTTCCTTTCCTAATCCCTTCCCCTCATCAGATTCTCACAACAGATGCTTTGTGAGGCTGGGTTGGGGTGCTCACTTGGGGCCCCACCAATCACAGATTGGACCCCAGTGGAGAGCACCTTGCATATACATGCTCTAGAAATGCGAGCAGTTCTGTATAGGCTTCAGGCCTTTCAGACTCCTTTCTTCCCGGGTCCTCCGCTAATGCAGATGACAATGTCAGTGTGATGCACTACATCAGCGAGCAAGTGGGGACTCACTCCTATCCTTTATGCAAAGAAGACATGAGAGTCCAGTACTGGGCTCTGGAACACGGTCTAGAGGCACAAGGGTCAGAGTATATACAAATGTATATACCTTGATGTCTGCAACACTGTCCCTGTTAGTGAGCACCTGGTCCAGTACTGCCCAATCATAAGTAGGTTAGTGAGTTCACTGACTAGTTGCCTGAGCAATCCCCCTGCAGGGAGCCCAGGATGTCTCTGCTTCTAGCTGAAGCCACAACTCGGAGGCTCCAATCTACATCTGGCAGACTAAAGTCCCCCACCAGCAGGAGCACCCCCTTTTCTGCCATTTTGTTAATTGTCTCCTTTTCTAACTCTTTTCCCTGTGCTGAAGGTCTGTAGTGCACACCAGCGTGTACAAGTGGCTCCATTCCCCATCTGCAGGGTGACCCACAATACTGTACCTCTGCTCCCCCCACGCATTCCTTGTATCTCTGTTGCTTTCATGCTTTCCCTCACATTAAGCACCACACCGCCTCCCCTTCCCTTCCTTCCCACCCTGTCTTTCTTGAACAGGGTCTAGCATGGTATGGCCATGTTCCAGTCATGGTTTTCAGTGCACCAGGACTCTGTAACGGCCAGAGTATCCAGGTCAGTCTCTGTCGTGATGGCCTCTAGGTCTAGAATCCTATTTCCTAGGCTTGTAGCACTTGCACACATGGCCTTCCAGATTTCATTAGCACTATACATGTCACCCCCCTTTTTCCTGTTTGCTCCCCCTCCTTCCCCCTCTCTTTTTAACACTCATGTTTCTATCTTCCTTCATTTCTTTTATCCTGCTTCCTTTATTAATCTGTACCCTGGGGAGGTTCCTCTCCCCTTGGGTTCTCCCTACTCTCTACTTCAGCCTGTTGGGGAGACAGTTTCTGCCTCCCCGAATTATTCCATCACCCCCCCTCAGCTAGTTTAACTGTTCCTAAAAGTAACATTTCAAACTGTCCACTAAGTACTGTACTTCCCCTCCTGGATGGATGCAAGCCATCACTCCTGCAAAGGCCATTATCCGACTAAGTGGAATCCCAGTCCCCCATCTAGCCGAATCACTCCTCTCTACACCAGTAGTTCCAACCATGAGTTGAAGCTCCTGGTGTGGAGATCCTGCTTCTCCCCACTGTCGCTGACAGGCAGCACATCCGAGAAAGCCACTGACCGTGCTACCTAAGACCACTCCCCAGTTCCATAAACTCTCTCTGCATTTTCTCATTCCCATCCCATGTCAGGTCTTTGGTTCCCAGGTGGACAACATCTAGCTCCTCCTTCACCTCATGCTGCCCTTGCGACCCCAGGATCTGCTTCCCATCCCTCCAGACTGTGATGCCACGTGGGCATTGGATTTCCCCCTCTGTCCCTCTTCTTAATCCCAAATTTATCCCGACAATCGAATTTCCATAGAGAAGTTGCTTCCACCTCTGCTGGGGTCCTCTTCCACCCTCCTTGGGGGTCTCCACTATGGAGGACCCCCACATCCTCCCAGGCCACTACCACAGGTGCCTCCTCCTAATGGCCCCACCCTGCCAGAGCAGTATAGGAATTTTGTAGTGGTGCTGGTTGAGGAACGTGCCTCCAACCCATCAACCCCACCCTTTCAGACGTCCCTCCTTCCTGGCATCCTCTGAGGTAACAGTGGCAGAGCTGGTGGCCCCAGGGTGGGGGAGAAAGTCCCCAAGAATCATAGCCAGTTTGGCTTGAAGTCTAGTGACTTCCTCCCTCAACCTAGAGTGTTGCTTGCAGATGAGGCAGCACCACAGTCTCCAGAAGGTCTCTGTGAAAACTGCCACCCCCACAGCCACTGCACTGCACCACTCCAAGCATTCCCAAATCCTACTCTCCTTGCGTTATTTGGAAATACTTATGTACTCTACCCTTGATGGGGTGCTTCTAGTTTTCTCCCTTATGTTATTTGGTATACCCCTTTGTACACCTACCCTAGATGTTAGACCCTGGGGTGTTGTTCCTGTTCCCTGTTTTGGCCTGCTCTTTTGTTTTCACCTGTCATTATTA
This sequence comes from Neoceratodus forsteri, assembly GCA_016271365.2. Classification (NCBI taxonomy): domain Eukaryota; kingdom Metazoa; phylum Chordata; order Ceratodontiformes; family Ceratodontidae; genus Neoceratodus; species Neoceratodus forsteri. Next base: position 1,337,546,296 of record CM057458.1, on the reverse strand, counting down.
CCTTTTATCCTGATAAGGTGTTCTTAGCTTTACCCATTTAGTTGTTTGTTACTGCCTTTTGTACACCTACCCTAGATAGGGTGTTGCGCCTATTCCATGTATGCAGTGGATGTCCTGTATCTGGACTTCAGTAAGGCATTCGACTCAGTGACACATGGAAGGCTGGGAAGGAAGTTAGTAGGCACAGGGCCGGGTGCAAAGTTGGTGAGATGAGTAGGAATCTGGCTGCAGGGGAAGGCAACATAGAGGGTGGTGGTGGGTGGGAGCTCTCACACCCAAGGGCAGTGACGAGCGGTGTTCCACAGGGCTCAGTGTTGGGACCAGTGTTGTTTGGGATATTCATTGCAGACATATCATGGGACATCAAGAGCAAGATCAGTCTGTTTGCTGATGATACCAAGGTATGTCGGTGGTGGATGACCTAGGGGATGGCAGGGTTGCAGGATGATCTGGCAAAGCTTGAAACCTGGTCAGACACCTGGCAACTGGGCTTTAATGCCAAAAGTGCAAGGTGCTGCATTTTGGGATGAAGAACCCAAGGAGGAGTTACCAGCTAGGGGAGTGCAGCTAGCCCAGACAGAGGAGGAGAAGGATCTGGGTGTGCTCATTACAGGGTCAATGAACAACTCGGCACAATGTAGGAAGGCAGCTGCAAGCCAACAAAATGCTGGGTTGTATTGCAAGGGGTATATCCTCGAGGAGGGAGGAGGTGATTCTGCCACTGTATCGTCATTAGTTAGACCACACCTGGAGTACTGCGTGCAAGTACTGGCGTCCGTATCTGAAGAGGGACATTAAGTTACTGGAGGTGCAGCGAGGCGACAAAGATGATCAAGGGACTGGGGACTTATCATATGAGAGGAGGTTGAAGGAGTTGAAACATGTACTCACTGGAGGAGAGGAGAGACAGGGGTGACATGATTGAAACCTTTAAATACATGAAAGGAATAAACAAGACGGGTACAGAGGGGCTGTTCAAAGTAAGGGAGGGGAGGGCCACCAGGGGCCATGATATGAGACTGGAGCGAGGAAGGTTCAGGAGGGAGATGAGGAGACACTTTTTTACAGAGAGGGTGGTGGCTGGGTGGAATGCATTACCTGCTGAAGTGGTATGCAGTAGAACAGTGGACTGCTTCAAACGAGGATGGGACAGGACAAGGAGGAGGGTTAATGAAGGGGAAGGGTGGAAGGAAGGGGCAGCTGCAGAATAAGGGGTGCTAGCTGCACATTCGAGCAGACTTGATAGACCTCTAGGCCTTTATTTGATGGCAAATTTCTTATGTTCGTATGTTTGGGTCTACTTTTTTACCTTTCATTTTTTCCAACAGTGAATCTAACAACAGAAGCAAACAGGCGCCTTACCTTGATCGACAGGCCAAGTTCCCCACTTCTCACTTCCTCCTGCTGACAACTGCCAAAGCCTAAAATGCCAGTCCATAACCTGTTCCACTCGTGTGTTGTTCCACTCATGTGCTGGGACATGAACATGTGTGGGAACATGTTAGGATTGCCTCATTTTATACACCAGGAGAACCCTCCCCCAGGAAGAACATCCTGTTTCAACCCTGCCCCCGATTGGTGCCCTTCACTGTCATGTCAGTCCCTCTCCCCCCCCCAGACCCCGGCCCAGACCTTGACAGCAAGTGAGCCAGAGAGACAGAGAGAGGGAGTTGCAATCCTGCAACATAAGAATGCTCGCACAGTCAGGTTACTAAAAGGCAGCAAATGTTTGTAAGATATGAAACACAGAAACATAGACTTTGACAGCAGATGAGGACCGTTTGGCCCACCCAGTCTGCCCATTTCCCTACCTATTGGATATGCTGCAGATCCTAGTTAACCAACAGCCTACTTCTTCCTAACCCCCACCAGAATTGCCTTATGTCTGTCCCATGCATTCTTAGATTCCATACAGTTTTGACCCCATGACTGCCTCAGAAGGCATGCCCATGCGTCCTACCCTCTCCATGAAAAATACTTCCTCACATTGCCCCTGAGCCATCCCCCCTCTATCTTCAAATTGTGCCCCTTGTTCTTGCACATCTCTTTTCCTGAAAGATGCTACCCTCTTGGACTTTGCTGATTCCCTTGAGGTACTTGAAAGTTTCAATCATGTTCCCCCTCACCCTCCTTTCCTCAAGGGTATACATATAAAGCTCCTTTAGTCTCTCTTCGTACGGCTTCTGGTGCAGACCCTGTGCCATTTTAGTTGCCCTCATCTGGACTGCCTCCATCCTGTCTATATCCTTGCGGAGATGGGGTTTCCAGAACTGCATGCAGTACTCCAGATGGGGTCTCACCAACTGTCTGTACAGAGGGATAACAACTTCCTGTTTTCTACTGGTAATGCCGCTCCCTATACATCCCAGTATACCCCCGGCCCTCCCTACTGCCTTCTTACATTTGCTTGCTTACCTTTAGGTCATCTAATATGACTACCCCCAGGTCCCTTTCCTTTTTTTTTTTGTTGTTAGTACCTCTCCCCCCATTGTGTACTCTTCCCTTGGGTTTTTGTTTCCCAGGTGCATTACTTTGCACTTCTTTGCACTGAATTTAAGCTGCCATACTTTTAACCATTCCTCCAACCTTGCCAAGTCCCATCTCATCCTTTCCACCCCCCTTTGTGTATCAACCCTGTTGCAGATCTTGTGTTGTCTGCAAAGAGGCATACTTTTTCCAGTCCCTCTGCAATGTCACTTGTAAAGATATTAAAAAGGACCAGTCCCAGTATGGGCGCTGCGTTACCCGCTAGTAACCCACCTTTTTCAGAGTGAACTCAGTTTACTATTACCCTCTGTGTCCTGTTTTCCAGCCAATTTTTCACCCAGGCTACCACCTTGGGACCCACTCCCAGGCTGGCTAACTTGTTTATTAATCTTTTGTGTGGGACTGCGTCAAATGCCTTGCTATAGTCTAGGTAGGCCATGTCCACAGCCCCTCCCTGGTCTACTACTTTGGTCATCCAGTCAAAGAAATCTATTAGATTCATCTGACACGACCTTCCCACTGTGAATCCATGCTGCCTTGGGTCCTGTGCCCCGCTGGCCTCTAGGTACTCAACAATTCTTTCCTTCAGAAGTGATCCCATCATTTTCCCCTACCACTGAGGTCAAACTAACAGGTCTGTAGTTTTCTGCCTCTGCCTTGCTCCCACTCTTGTGAAGTGGAATCAAATCTACCCTCCTCTAGTCCTCAGGTACCACTCCATCCTCCCATGATTTGTTAAAAGAGGGTAGTCAGTGGTGTCACTAGTTCTCCCCTTAGTTCCTTTAGAATTCTGGGGTGAATCCCATCAGGCACCATTGCTTTGTCCACCTTCAGTATTAAGAGTTCTTTCAGAACCCTTTCTTCTGTGAATGGACTGGTATCGACCCCCCCCCCCCATCCAGTAGATTGATTGATTGGATTAGGTACCTCCCCCATCTCTTCTTTTGTGAATACTGAGCAGAAGTATTCGTTCAGTATCCCTGCTTTTTCACTGTTACCCTCTGCCAACTCTTTCTCCCCTTTATTAAGCTTCACTATCCCTCCCTTGGTCTTTCTTCGCTCCCTAATGTACCTATAAAAGGTTTTATCCCCCTTCTAAGCCGAGCTAGCTATCTTTTCCTCTGTTTGGGTATTGCTATTCTGACTGCCTTCCCCGCTTCCTTCTGCTTTAACTAGTACACTTCTCTGTCCTGCTCCTTCTGTGTTTCCTTATACTTCCTGAATGCTATATTTTTCTCCCTAACCTTCCCCGCCACCTCTTTTGAGAACCACAGTGTTTTTTTCCTTTTATTTTGATTTGTTTATTTGCTTCACACAAAGGCTTGTTGCCTCTGTGATGGCAGTTTTGATGTTTCCCATTGTTCCTCCACCCCTCCTTCCTGCCCGTTTGCTAGTGATTTTCTGAGGCACTCTTCCATTTTGCCAAAGTCAGCCCTCCTAAAGTCTAGTGCGCTCACATTTGTATGGCCTGACTCCATGGCTGTGTTTATTGTGAACCACACTGTTTGGTGGTCACTTGTTCCCAGATGGCTACCCACTTCTAAATCTGAGATCCTCTCTCTATCCCTGTTTGAGATTACAAGGTCTAAGATTGCTCCCTCCCAAGTGGGTTCCAACACTAGCTGTTTGAAGCAAGCCCCCTGTAGGGCATCAAGAATGATCCTGCTCTTGGATGCGGCTGCAGCAAAGGTGCTCCAGTTAATATCTGGCATATTCAGGTCCCCCATCAACAATATCTCCCCTTTTTTTTTGCCATCCTAAGGATGCCTTCTATCATTTTCTTGTCCATTTCCTCCCCGAGACAGGAGTCTGTATACAACCCCTGTGCGGATTGTGGTGCCATTTCCTGTCTTCAGGGTGACCCACCGTGCCTCCTCTCCTCCCTGTTTACCCTTTAGTTCCATTGCTTCCCTTGAGTAAAGAGCTACTCCTCCTCCTCTTCTACTCTCCCTGTCCCTCCTGCAGATTGTGTACCCTGGTATGTTAACATCCCAGTCATGGTTCTCTGTGCACCATGTTTCTGTGACTGCCATGATATCCAGGCTTCCCGCTTCCATCAAGGCCACTGGTTCAGGGAGCTTGTTACCCAGACTACGGGCATTGGTACTCACTGCCCTCCATTTCTGATGGCCTTACTGCTTTTAGCCCCATCCCTGTCCTTACTACCTTTGACTTTTTCTCTATTTACCCCTGTCCTTCTCCCTATCGACTTCTCTATTTTGTTGTTTACCTCGCTAACTACCCTATTTTGTGAGAGGTGGGGGCTGGGATTTACCTGCTCCTTTTCAGCGCCTCCCCCCTTGGTTAGTTTAAATCCTTGCCAATGAAGCATTTAAACCTATCATCGAGGATCCTGGTTCCCCTCCTGGACAGATGCAGACCATCGCTCCAGTTTCGGCCTATATCTCTCCAGGTGGCCCCCAGTCCCCAATGAAGCCGAAACCGTGAGCTCTGCACCAGTTTTTCAACCACAGATTTAATCCCATGATGCGGAGCACCCTAGCCTCATCCATGCCATAGACAGGCAGCACCTCCGAGAAGGTTACCATGCATGCTACTTGTTTAAGGCCCCTCCCCAACTCCACAAACTCCCCCTGCACTGCTCTGATCCCATTCCCAGCCAGGCCATTTGTCTCTAGGTGGACAGCAACATCCAGCTCCCTCCCCCGTGCAGCTGCTCCGATGATCCTGAGGATTTGCTCCCTCTCTCCAAGCCATGGTGCCAGGCAGGCACCTTACCTCCCTCCCCTAGTTCCACCCCCCCTAACAACTGAGTCCCCCACCAGGAGTCATTTCCTTCCCCTGTGGGGTCATGTGTCACCCTCCTGTGGGTCTCCTTTGTGGAGGTTCCCAGCATCCTCCTTGGTCTCCACTGCGGCTGCCTCCATAGAGGAACCACACTCTGCCAGAACGGCGTATGAATTGTGGACAGGTACAACTGGAGGGATGCGCCTCCCTTCCTATCTGGCTGTAACCACTTGTTCTCCCGACTTGCAACAAAAGAATGTTCACAAAACAGTTCATGAAAGATAGCAAACATTTTTAATATATGACTGTGTTTTAGTTTATGCCCCTCCCATCTGGCAGTAGCCTCTTGCTCTCCAGGTTTGTAACAACAGAATGCTCATAGAAGCAGTTTGTGAAGGGCTGCACACTTTTGCAATATATGGTTGTGTTTTAGTTTAAACTCTTGTTCTCCCAGTTTACAAGCCTGCACTCCAATACAGCTGTACTGGACCTTCCCACACTCAAAAACTTCATAAACCCCTTAGTATGTGGTCTAGCTCAAACCTCTCCCATCTGACTGAAATGATCTCTGACCTTACAAATCCCTTTGAAGTCCAAACTCCCAGCTCCCTACCACACCCCTCCACTGTACATGGTGTCCCCACTCAACTGATTTAAAAATGGAGTCTTCACCAAAAAGCATGCCAACCTGGTCTCACCTCTGTCTTCTTTCTCCTGCTCTCCCTGACCGCTCTGGGCTACTGTATTTGGTGCTTACAGCCCCAGAATGCACACTGCAATGTGGCTAGTAAGTAGATTTAAATCCCCATAGGCTTCCCGGTTTCTGCTTCTCCCCCCGACTGGTGCTCTTCATTGTCACATCAGCCCCGTCCTCAGCTCAGATCGTGGACTCTGAGAACTTGTGAGCTAGACAGAGAGAGGCAGCTGTAATACTGCAGCAAAAGAATGCTCACACAAGCAGGTTAATAAAAGGCAGCAGACGTTTGTAAAATATGGCTGTGTTCTACTTCATACCCCTCCTTTATACCCCTCCTGTCTGGCTGTAAGCTCTTGTTCACCCAATTTGCAACAAAAGAATGCTCAACAAACACTGAAAGGCAGCACACATAGAAACACAGAAGTTGTTGGTAGACAAGGACCTCTTGGCCCACCCAGTTGGCCTTGTTTGCCCTACATACTGTGGCACCGCAGACCCTACTCGATCGTCTCCACCCCTTGCCTTACTTCCAAGGTCCCCTTGTATCCGTCCCATGCATGCTTAAATCCTGCGACAGTTTTGGCCCACACCACCTCCACAGGTAGGCCGTTCCAGGCATCCACCACCCTCTCTGTGAAGAAGTATTTCTTCACATTTCCTCTAAAGCCTCCCCTTTCCCCAGCTTCACAGCATGACCCCTTGTACTTGAGTTTCTTTTTCTATGGAAATGTTACATGTTCCCATTTTTCTCACAGTATGAAGTATTTCTTTTGTTGTATTGCATCTGTTTGTTCTATACAAATAAAGTTTTAACAAACAGTACAATCATTCCATAGTTTACAATCCCAATATTTCTGCCTACACTCTGGAAGTGAGATGATCCCACCAGATCCATTTGGGAAGATTTCCATTATTACACTAACACACAATCTTTTAAACTGCTATGAACAGAAGCCCTGGGGTGATCTCATTTAGTCTTCTAGCTTTCTACTTGCTATGCATTCTGGGGAATGGCAATGGCAGGGTACATTTTTTTTTATATATGACTGCATAACCCACCGCCGCCTCTATTAGTTTTAGCTTAGTCCACATCTTGTTAACCCCATCCTTTTATTCTGACTATCTTAGTTCCCTTCCAATTATTTTCCTCGATTTCCGAAAGCTAGCCCTGTTTTAGCATTTGTGCAACTATTTCATCCCTCCCTCCCTCAAAAGCCAGATATGGTTGTTGTAGTTCCCTAACTTTTCCTCACCATACCTCCCAAAAGTCCTACATTAAGACACAGAGAAGGTACTGGCTCACACTGTAAACTCAAACTTTAAATCAGAAATGTTTTGCTGTGAACCAGTAACAGTAGATCTTCAAGAGAATCTCCTCCATAGATCCACTCCTTTGGTGCCGTTAAGCCGTCGGTGTCTAGACCACTTGGACATTTTTGCCTAGCTAAGGCTTCCCAAGTTGACATATGTTGGCACTGCCTACATAACATGGGCAGGCTCATAACGCCTCAGTTTCCCATCAGAGGCAAGCTCACAGCCGGACCAGAACTCCAACCACCCTAACAGGAGAGATGGCTTCTCCAACATGAAAAAGTTCATTTGAAAGGGCGCAGAAGGACAAGATGAAGCATGCAGTAATGGGTATATCTCTGAGCGTATTCAACCTTAAATACAGAAGGGGGTAGGTGGGAGGCTGAGTTGTTGCTCTATGGAAGAGGTTCTCTTGAAGAGCTGATGTTGCTGGTAAGTTAAACACCATTTTCTTTAGGGACATTTCCCTCCACAGAGCCACACCTTTGGAAAGATTCCCAAGTTATACAAAACAGTAAAGCAGGAGAAAGGCCAGACAGCAGGGATGAAGAAGACCCTCAAGACAGCAAGCCACACAGAATGGCAAAGCAGAAGCTACCTATCCATGGGACACCAGATCCAGACTGTATTGTTTAGCGAGAGTATGGACAGAACTCCATGTGGTGGCAGAACATATTAGATGCTGAGACTGAATAAAAACAAGCCAGAGAAGTGACCATGCCATGAATGGCATGCCCACGGACAGGACTAGGAAGTTCTTAACTGTGCGTGCGGTAACAAAAAGCAAGGAGGCCCACCATCCTGGGGGGTGGAGGAAACAAAAAGCTGTGAGGATTTTCTGCAGTCTTTTGAGCAGTCCATGTAGAGGTGCAACAGACTGTAGGATAACTTCACCAGCATTCTGAAGGTAAGGAAAAAAAAAGGCAGGAAGGGGAATATTCTGACTCAATGTGAACTCAGAAAACATCTTAGTAAGCAACTCTGGATGAATAAGTAATGAAACCTGATCCTCGTGATAGCCAAGGTTCAGAGGATCTGCAACTAAAGCCTGCAGCATGGAAACTCTCTGAGCAGAAGTAAATGCTACCAGAAAAAGTGTTTTCCATGAAAGGAAACACGTGCCACAAGTGGTATCAGGTTCAAAATGAGCCTGTGTAAGAGACTTCAGAACCAAGTTAAGGTCCCATACTGGAAGTGGCCCACGGACCAGGGGACACAGATGCATAATCACTTTGAGGAAACTGCGGGAAGTCTCCATCTGGGCCACAGTCTTGCCCTCTAACAGGGCATGAAAGACCGAAATGGTCAAAAAGATGCATCTTCACAGCAGAGTAGAAACAAAGACAATGACAGCAGAAGAAGATCATTGGTCCATCCAGTCTACCCATAAAACCCTACTGTCCATACAAGGTTCTAACCCACACTATCCACACCCATGCCCCCTGCCCTACAACTAGCACCCTGAGCAACCACTAAGCCCTTCACTCTGTCCCAACCGTGTCTGAATTTGTTGATGGTTTTGGCACCCACCAAATCAGCTGGCAGTCTGTTCCACTGGCTCCACCACCCTTTCTGTAAAATAACATTTTATCACATCCCTCTTGACCCCCCCCCCACCCCAGACAGTTTCCACTCATGCCCCCATGTTTTGATCCACTACTCATGCAAAATAGTTTCTCGCAGTTTACCTTGTTCATTCCTTTTAGGAACTTCACAGTCACTACCATATCTCCTCTCTTTCATCTGGCCTCCGGCAAGTGCACATTCAGTACCATGAGCTGATCCTCGTAAGATCCTCGTTGGGCTTGAATCATTTTGGTCACCCTACACTGTACTGTCTCCAGCCTGTCCTTATTTTTCCTCAGGTGAGGACTCTAGAACTGGGCACAGTACACCAGGTGGGGTCTCACCAGTGATCTACAGACAAGTAATAATACCTGCTCACTTCTACTGTCAGTACCCCTTCCTATACACCTCAGCAACTTGTTTGCTTTACTGTAGGTCTTGCTGCACTGGCTTGTTTGTTTTAGAGAGTTACTGATGATTACCCCTAGGTCTATTTCCCCCAGAGGTTGTGCCCAGCTTTTACCCCCCAACTCTGTCCTGGGGTTCTTGTTCCTGTCCGCATCACCTTGCATTTTCTGGCAGTGAATTTCAATTGCCAAACCTCTGACCACCTCTCTAGCCTTTGCAAGTCTCTATGCATCTCTCTGACCCCCTCCTCACTGTCTACCCTGCCACAGAGATTAGTGTCATCTTGCCCTGGATTCCTTCTCCCATGTCGCTGAACAAACTGAAAAGGACCGGACCAAAGAACGATCCTTGAGGCACCCCACTGGTGACCTCCCTGGCTTCTGCTATGACTCAGTTAATCACAACCCTCAGCTGTCTCCCTTCCAACCTGTTTTTCACCCATCTGTGTCCTTTGCTAGATCCAGATCCTCTAGCTTTTTCAGCAACCTTCTGTAAGGCATGGAGTCAAAAGCCTTGCTGAAACTGAAGTACAGTAAACCCACAATGTGGCCTTTCTCTACTACCCTTGTTACATAGTCAAAGTATACTATCAGGTTGGTCTGACTAGATCTCCTTGACAAAAACACATGCTGTTTACTATCCAGGAGTCTCTCAGAGTAGTCCATGAAGTCCTCTTTGGTTAGTGTTTACTTCAGTTTACTCAGACTAGAGGAAAGACTGACAGGTCTGTAGTTACCCGGGTTGCTCCTAGTCCCCCCCTTATGGAGTGGGACTACATCTGCTACCCTCCAGTCTTTTGGAACTACCCCAGTCTGATCTGAGCTACTGAATAACCTTGCCAGTGGTTCAGTTAGTTCTGTTGCCAACTCCTTAAGCACCCTCAGTAGCATTCTATCTGGGCCACAGAAACACAGATTATGACAGCAGAAAAGGACAGCTTATCCCACCTAGTCTGCCCTCATGTGCCCTACCTATTTTGTCTCCATACTATCTGGTCTCCGTTCACCCTCTCAAATCCCTGCATCCTAATATACACCTGTGTCTATCCCATGCATGCTTGAAGTCCCCACTGTTTTGACCTCCACCACTTCCACTGGCACTATATTCCAGGCATCGACTACCCTTTCAGTTAAGAAATATTTCCTTACATCACTCCCAAATTCCCCCCACCCCACCCCAGCTTCACTGCATGTCCCCTGGTCCTGGAGCTTCTCATTTGAAAGATACTCCCCATCTGCACCCCATTTACTCCTCTGAGGTATTTGTAGGTCTCTATCATATCCTCTCTCTCTCCTTTCTTCTAGGGTGTACATGTTGAGATCCCACAATCTCACTTCATAGGGATTCTCATGCAAATCATGCACCATTATAGCTGCCCCCTCTGGACCGCCTCTGATCTGTCTATGTCCTTTATGAGTTGGAGTCTCCAAAATTGAAAACAGTACTCCAGGTGTGGTCACACTACCGAGCGATATAATGGAAAAAACACCTCCTTCCTCCTGCTGGAGAAACCATTCTCTATGCCACTCAGCATCCCATTAGCCTTACCCACTGCTTTGTCACACTGTCCTACTACCTTGAGGTCCTCAGATATGATAAACCCCCTAGGTCCCTTACATGCTTAGTGTCTGTTAGTACTCCCCCCCTCCCCATCTTGTACTCAGTGGCAGGGGTTTTATGTCCTAAGTACATTATCTTGCACTTTTTGGCACTGAATCTCAAGTGCCATGCTTCTTACCATTCCCTGAGTTTCTCAAGATCCCTTCACATTTTTACATTCCTTCCTGAATGTCCACCCTACTGCAGATTTTTGTATAATCTGCAAATTGGCTCAACTTCCCTTCCAGCTCCGCAATGCACCCTCTAAATACACTGAAGGAGACTGGTCCAAATGCTGAGCATTGTGGTACCCCACTCGTCACACCTCCCTCTTTAGGATAAGTGCAGTTTACTACTACCCTCTGCCTCCTATCCTTTAACCAGTTTCTAACCCAATTTACCACTATGGATCCCACTCCTGGGTTGGCCAACTTCCTAATCAGCCTCTTATGTGGCACTGTATCAAGAGCCTTACTAACGTCTAAGCAGGCCACATTCACTGCTCTACCCTAATCAATTTATCTATCTTTAGGGTTGCTAGCCCTCTCTGAACCCTTTCCCTAGTAAATATCATTTACCAAACATTTGGAATTCCCTGCCTTTAGATGGCGACGGCTGTGCTGGGCTGACCGTTTGTTCGAATACTTGTCCAACACAAATACAGCAAGAAATAGTGATTTTTTAAAAAGTTTTTAAGTATTTAAGTAGTTTTATTAAGTTTTAGTTAGTTATTTCATTTTATTATTTTCTCTCCCAGTACGTTGAGTCTAGTATCTGAAGTAGTGTCCGTGGCGTCCGAGTGTCATACTTTGTCCTGTGACTGGTGTTAGAAGTACAGAGTGGAAGTATTTGCTCGTTTGTTCTGTTGGCATAAACTGCAGCTTACCTGTTACTGGAGTTCTGTGGAGTGAGGAGACTGAGAGCTGTGCTTAATCGGAAGGCCCCCATGAGTGCCATAAGCCGAAGAGTGTGAAGCAAGGAGTGACTGTCAGTGGAACTGTGGAGTGTGGCGCCGTGGATATCTGGTGCCGAGCTGCTGCAGGGAGCTGGGAGAGTCCTTTCCTGGATACAATATGACCTGGTAGTGCACCGAGTTGTGGTTGCCGGCTGCACCTGCGGTGCTTCTGTTCTGCTACACGGTAACCACAGGGTGGTCATGGTATTGAGCGGGTCCAGAAAGCGGTATGGGGCTGGGGAAGGGGGGGATTTCCCTGTGCTCTGTAGTAGGAGGAAGCTAACTAGCTCCAGGTGGCCGAGGAAGAGCTATAGTGAGAACTGACCCTGTTGCTTTTTGGATTGGTGTGGCCTTTGTTTTGAAATCCAGGTGGGCCATCTGTAAGGGATTTACCTGCACAAGCAGGAGGAGAGGTATGAACTTTGGGACTGGTGAGCTGCGAAGGTTGTGTCCAGAGGGACTGGTTGTTGAGAGACAGTGCTTGGTGTGCACAGTGCTGGAAGTCCACGGAAGAGAGCACTACTGGTCTGGAGACTTTAAGAGGACACCTGTCTTCTACTTCATTTAAATCTCTAAACTTGGACTTCTGGAAGTGAGAGTCCCGTGAGAGTGCCCGAGGCCAGAAGAAGGTCACTGTTTGGCCCTACAGGGTGAGAGCCCCATGGACAACCTTTTTCTTCATATGAACTTTCTGGGACTACATTCAGTTATTATTTTAACAAATTATTTAATATAGTGCTGTTGAAAGTGGAGATTTGTGTGGTGGTGTGTGTTTGGAGTGGATGTTTGTATATTTGTGATGATAGTGTGAAGTAAAAACAGGTAACTCACCTGTAACAGTAGTTCTATGAGTGGTATATGTTGTTCATCCACACTCTTTGGCATGTCCCTTTCCACTTTAATTCTTGCCAGAAGTCTTCAAGCTGGCTTCTCCCACCCACCCGGGTGGTAAATACCTCGGCTCCACCCCGTGACGCCAGATCTTAGCCCGCTGGAAGCCAGGTTGTGTGCATCCGTAGCCAGGGAGGTCGGGTAGGTCCGTGTGGATGAACAACATATACCACTCCTAGAACTACTGTTACCTGACAGGTGAGTAACCTGTTCTTCTAGGATCGTGGATATGTTGTTCATCCATACTCTTTGGCAGACTCCTAGCAGTTCTCCGGGAGGAGGGAGGCAAGGCACACACCCCTACTTAGGGAACAGAGATTGGAGAACTGAGGCCCCAAAACCAGCATCCCAGCGGGACTCAAGGTTGATGTGGTAGTGGGTAATGAAGGTGTTTGCTGACTTCCAGGTGGCAGCCTGATAGATTTCCTTGATATGGATGTCCCTGGAAGCAGCCACTGATGCAGCCGTATGACGGGTAGAATAAGCTCTTATCCCTCTGGGCGGCTCCTTGCCCACCAACTCATAGCACAGACCTATGCATGATGTAATCCATCTTGCAATAGTCTGTTTGGCTGCAGGTCTGCCAGAAGCGGCTTCAGCGTAGGTGACAAACAGCTGGTGAACCTCTCCATGAATTTCCGCCGTCCTCTTCTTGCAATAGGAGAGAGCACATCTCAGGTCCAAAGTATGGAGCCTGTACTCAGCGTACAAGGTGCAACTGGGGTAGTATACCGGCAGAGTCAACACCCAGTTAAGGTGAAACTCTGACACCACCTTCGGAAGGAATTTCCGGTGGGGGCGCAGGACAACTTTGTCCCTGTGGAAGACCAGATAAGGGGAGTCCACCGAAAGCGCCTGGAACTCCCCTGTCCTTCTGGCTGACGTGACAGCCACCAGGAAGGCCATCTTCCACGACAAGTGTGACAACTCACACTTGTGCATAGGTTTGAATGGCTTGCCCATGAGCTTTGCCAGTACCAGCAGTAGATCCCACGGAGGTGGAGGTTCACGAACCGGAGAGGATATGTGATCCAGGCCTTTGAAAAAGCGCCCGACCACTGTCTCCTGCACCAATGTCAGCTGACTGGCCCATGCCCGGTAAGCAGAAATGGCTGCCAGGTGCACCCTGAGGGTCGATGACCGCAGACCCCCTTTGGAGAGAGACCAAAGGTAGTCGAGAATGTTAGCCACAGGATTAGGGGTCCAGACCCTTACCCTGACACCAAATGGAAAATCTTTTCCATTTGAAGGCATAACATTTCCTGGTCGATTCCTTTCTGGATGCCTCCACCACAGTGTAGACACCTTCGGAGAGATCCAAAGCCTGTAATTCTAGCCGCTCAGGTACCAGGCTGTTAGGTGCAGAGATCGAAGGTCCGTATGGAATACCTTCCCCAGATTCAGAGATATCACGTCTGAGCGTGTACAAAGCCGCTCCAGGGGCCTGCAGCTGAGGCGATCTGGATACCAGAACTGGCACGGCCAGTCTGGAGCTTCCAGAATCACCTTCGCCTTGTCCATCCTCACCTTGAGTAACACTTTGTGGATCAACGGAAAGGGAGGGAAGGCATATAGAAGGCCTGGGGTCCATGGCCTCGAGAAGGCATCCCCCTGCAGCGAGCCCTGCTGAGGGGGGCGGGCATGAAACCGCCTTAGTTTGGTGTTTTCCTTGGAGGCAAACAGGTCCACCATTGGTTTGCCCCAATGGGAAAACAGGCTGTAAGCTACCTCTGGATGGAGAGACCACTCATGGGATGTCTGGCCTATGCGGCTGAGAACATCCGCCAGCTGGTTCGAGACTCCGGCTACATGGATGGCTAGAAGATCTGCCACCAGCTGGCTTACGAAGGTCCAGATGTGGAGCACCTCCTTGCACAGCAGATGGGAGTGCATGCCACCCTGTTTGTTGAGGTAGTACATGGTTGTGGTATTGTCCGTCTGGACTTGAACCACTTGACCCTAGAGCTGAGGAGCGAAAGCTGACAGTGCCAGTCTGACTGCTCTGAGCTCCAACAGGTTGATGTGGCATCGGGACTCCTCAGGGGTCCAGAGCCCATGGGCCCTTTTGTCCCCAATGTGGGCTCCCCAGCCCATGAGAGAGGCATCGGTCGTGAGAACGACTGTCAGCTCGAGGCGGACAAACGGGATCCCTTCCTGCAACTGGTCTGGGGCAGTCCACCACTGGAAAGCGTCCCACATCTTCTGGGTTACAGTGATCAGCTGGTCAGAATGACCGTGGTGCTGAGTCTACTGGGCGTCCAGCTCCCATTGGAGAGGGCGCATGTGCCACCGGGCCCAACAGACCACTGAGGTGCACGCCGCCATGTAACCCAGAAGGCGCAGAAAGTCCTGGGCAGGGCGCAAGTGCCCAACCAGAAACAATTGGGCAAAGGAGGAGAGAACCTCCGCCCTGTCCGCCGGGAGCCAAGCTTTGGCTTGACGAGAGTCGAGCTCTGCCCCGATGAAGCCCATCATCTGAGAAGGCACGCATTCCGACTTGGCCTCGTTGATAAGGAGGCAGAGTTGGGAACAGGTTTGGAGGGCCAGATCCCTGGACCTCTCCACCTCTTGGGTGGAACCTGCAAGGATGCTAGCAGACCAGGCGGAAAGAAAGTGGTGGAACTGGCCCCCCATGGGAAGACCCAGAGCTGGCATGATGGCAGTAGGGGTGGCAACCCCCATCCCATCACTGAGCAGGCTTGTAGTAGGAGGAGGAGGCTCCAGGACCTGAGCGTCGGCCTCCTTTCCGGCCCTGTTGGGGTTCAGGCTTGGGCCAAGGGTGACAAGCTTGAGTCTGATGCTGATGTTGCTGTCCTCCCTGGAAGGAGGACTGCTGAACCACAGGGGAAGAATGCCGAAAATGCTTATTCTTTTTCTTCTGCTGGTTCTTGCCCGAAGAACTTTTAGCAGAAGTGGCATCCAAGGTGGCACTGGACTGCTCTATGCGCTGTAGGTGACCGGACACTCCTGGGCCAAACAAGTCGGTCCCAAGGAAAGGCACATCAGCTCACTTGTGCTGAGTATCCGCCGGAAAGGAGGAGAGCCTCAGCCAAGCCCTGCGGCGAGAGGCAACTGCAGTGGCCATAGAGTGGGCACAAGAATCCCCAATGTCCAGGGATGTCTGGAGCTGCTGTTTGGCAACAGCATGGCCCTGATCCCGGACCTGCTTAACCGTGGTCTGCATGTCCATGGGGAGATGTGGGAAGACTTCATCTAATGACCCGAGAAGGGCATGAGAGAAGTGTGCCATGATGACGGCCGAACTTGCCTGATAAAGGCCCAAGGAGGAAGTCGCATAGACTTTCTGCGCCGAATGTTCCAGAAGCTTGGACTCTTTATTAAGGGGTTGGTCGGTGGCGGCAGAACTGCCAGTACGCCTGAACACAGAGGCGGTCACCAGGCTCTCGGCCGATGGATGCTCTGTGAACCCCGCTACGGACCCCATGGGCACCGCATACTTTTGGGCCATGCGGGCAGACGGTGCTGGATAAGAAGCAGGGTGCTGCTATAATTCGAGAGCTGGACCAACAATGGCCTTGGCCACAGGAAAGGCCTCTGTCGGGGTATCCCCCCTCTTGAGGATGTCCATGAGGGGGCACTCCGCCTTTTTTTGGATGGGTTCCTGGGGCATCCCTGTGGAATCAGAGATGAGGCGAAGGATCCCTTGGAAGGAAGAAGTACCTTCCTCCATCCCTGTGCCAACGGACTTATCATCATCCCTGGGATGAGAGTGAAGCCCGGTGACATCCAAGTCCGAAGAGTTGGGGTACAGCGGCCTGCCGCCCAAATCACCCTTGACCCGCTGAGGGCGGTCCAGGGTGACCATGACAGACAGACGTCGGGGTAGTCCAGTGTCTGGTCGGTCCTCTTTGGAAGGAGCCCCTCCCACAGGCTGCTTAGGCAGCAGCTCCACCACTATCGGTGGAAAGACTGGTATAGGCCGAACAGGGGGTCGCACCGGCCCCACAGGCGAGGGAACTGAAGGCTTCGGTTCCGAGGGGGGTGGTTTCGGCCTAGGAGGTGAAAGCCAAGTAATGGCCGTGGTAGGAGTCGGAGCCGGCTTATGCCCGGACAATATCCGCTGTTGCCATATAAGGTCCTTGTAGCGCCGGAGTTTCCGTTAGAGCCTCTCCTCATCTGAGGAGGATGACGACAACCGGTGGCGTCGCCTCTTTTTTGAGTGCTTATGGCTCTTCCTAGGCCATTCGGACGAGGGGATTCTAGACCTCGACCGAGATCAGGCAGGCTGACTAGGTCGCTCGGGAGACACCGGCGGGACCGGTGAAACCCATGGGTCCAGAACTGGGACCTCGATGAGGACACCAGCGGACTGGGTCTCCTCATCGGGGAACATAAGGACCGGAGTCCTCTCCAAGTAGTCGTCGACCGGGGCCGGCGACAGCGGGTCGACTGGATCGAAAACAATCTCGACCTCATTGGCCACATCCTCGGTCATCTCGCCAGACGTAAGATCTGTGAAGCCTGCGACCGAGGAAGTGATGTCGACCGAGGTCGAGACCGCATGCTCCTGGGACTGAGACTTCTCTCGGTCCCAAGAGCGCCTTCACTAAGACAAAGACATGCTCGGTTCCTTATTCCGCTGAACGGGAGGAGTGCGAGTTCAGGGAGCCTCTCCCGGGTGGGGAGAGAGACTGGCACAACTCCTGAAAGAGCCCGAGAATGTGGAGTCAGGCTGGAGTGGAAATTGAAGAAGCTCGGAGCGTCTTCAAGCGCGGGCGCTTCTTCTTCGAACGCCTTCATGAGTTCCAGCTGTGCCGCGGAAACCGCCCACCTAGCCTCCATGGACTTCACCGGGGTATTCCTTTTCTCCAGTCTCCCCAGTTTGAGACATGTGAGGCGGTCGTCGAGGGCGTTGGGATGGAAGGCCACACAGAAACTGCAGGACAAGGTATCATGGCCGACACCAAGGCAGTAGACGCACGTGAGGTGGGGACCGGTGCGCAACATTTTCTGGCCAGCGAAATCCAGGGGAAGATTTCTCCTCCATGATCAATGATGCAAAGAGACGATCGCTAACTTGAACAATTTTTAATTTCAGTAAAACCGTAGTTTTGAAAGCCAGGGCCTACAAAATGCGTAAGTACAAGGGAGGCAACCTGTATCTTCCAGCAGAAGGGAAGATCTGGCATCATGGGGCGGAGCCAAGGTATATACCACCCGAGTGGGTGGGAGGAGCCAGCTTGAAGACTTCCGGCAAGAATTAAAGGGGAAAGGGACGTGCCAAAGAGTACGGATGAACAACATATCCACGATCCTAGAAAACTGGTTTATTGGAGTGTGTATGTGTGATAGTGTGGTTGGGTTTGGATGGTTATGTGTGAATAAACATTTGCCCTTAGTTGGATATAGTTTATTTTAATTGGAATGGGACCTAAGGTATAGGATGCGCCTGGGGCATGGACCAATAAGGCGCAGCTACTCGGTGGCCTCCCTCCGTGACCTTCATCCCTTCGAGCTCCCACCACTTCCCACCAAAATATATGGGAGGTGTGGGGCATTAGGGATAGCTCGTATGGGGGTCTGCTTCAGTGGCTGTTGGAGAGTTGAGGATTTGGGTGGTGAGGTCCAGGACACGCCCTGGTGCAAAACGGGTACTTGAGAGGGGGGCTATCTGTCTGGTGCCTGTACCCAAAGGCTCCATTATTGATGATGGGCAGATGGCTGATCCAGCAGTCTCCCCTCATCCTTCCCTGGGCTGTGTTGTGTAATGCCAGGTTGATGAGGAACAAGACTGCGATAATGGTGGACTTAACCTCCTCAGCAGACCTGGCATGCATCGCAGAGATCAGGCTGGATGAAAATGCTGCTCCTATTTTGGAGGCAGCAGTGTCGGCTGAGTACTCCGTGATACACAGTCCGAGGGAGGATTGCTGGGGTGGGGGGTGGCCATTTGTTTTAAAACTAGCTTGGGCCTCATGGTACTACCTACAGGTCCCACGAGGTCATTCAAGTGTGCTGTTGCACGAGGGGGGCCTGGTGCAGGCTTCAGGGTCCTCCTGCTCTATCGCCATCCGGGATGGAGATTTCCGGAGACTGCCGAGCTCATTGCCGGCCTGGTGTTGGAGTCCCCCAGAAGACTTATTTTGGGGGTCAACGATGGGCTCTCAGGATTTGGGGCAGATCTCCTGAGGAATATGGAGGCCACGGGCCTGACAACGTTAAGTCAGCGACCCACTCATGCAGCCACACACTCGACCTTGTGTTTTCAACTGGCCTGGGGGTGAGTGATCTAAAGATAGACCCAGTATCATGGTCAGATCACAGCACCATGGGGTTCATGTTTGGGGCTCCCCCCCTTGATGGTCCTACCCCTGTGGAGATGGTCCGGTACCACCCTTTAAGAGGAGTGTCCTCATTGGGACTGTTGGCAGTGCTGGACCTATCAGGTGTGGAGGCTGCATGTGTGAATGGAACTGAAGAGGGGGTGGTAGCCTATAATAGGGCGGTCAGCACCGCCTTCAATTCTGTCGCACCCATTCGTGTCCGACTCCTGTCTACTCGCCAGAGACTTCCTTGGTTTGACGAGGAACTCAGAGAGTTAAAGACTAGGGGTCGGAGGTTAGAGAGGCGGTGGAGGAGGTCGGGGCTGCTAGAGGACAAACTGGCCCTGAAGTTGCACTATCGTGACTATCAGGGGGCAATCTCCCAAAAGACAGCAGATTTTCTGTCCAGGGAGACTACTGCAGCAGGGAACAGACCGGCTCAGCTCTTTCACACGGTAGACAGGCCATTACATCTGGCCTATCTCCACGTGTGTGTGTGTGTGTGTGTGTGTAGGGGACAGGTTCGAGGAGTTCACTCTATTCTTTACCGACAAGGTATCCTCTATCAGGACTGGGATCTGCCCCCCTGCTTCTCAAAGGGATTGTGAGGTCCTCCCTGAATGGTGCTGGAGCACTCCTTCTGGCTGGGCTGAGTTTGAGCTGGTTGGAGTGGAAGAGGAGGTGACTATGATCTCGAGGTTGTGGCCAACACAGTGTGATCTTGACCCAGGTCCTACCTGCCTTTTGGTGGAGTGTTTGGACCCTATTGTGCCTGTTGCCGAGACTGTCAAAAGTTCTCTGAGCAGTGGGGTCTTCCCAGAGTCTTTGAAAGAGGCATTGGTCAGGCCCTTACTGAAAAAACCCTCATTGGACCAGGAATGTCTCAGTAACTACAGGCCTGTCTCTGACTTCCCATTTTTAGGAAAGGTTATTGAAAAATGGTGGCCATTCAGCTCGAAGAGCATCTTGCCTCCTCTTCCACTTATGAGGTATTCTAGTCTGGGTTCCGGGCTGGGCATAGTATGGAGACTGCTCTGGTGAAGGTGCTTAATGATGATCTGGTGGCAAGGGACAGGAGAGAGCGTACCATCTTAGTTCTCCTGGACCTGTCGGCAGCATTTGACACTGTTGATCACAAGGTGCTACTTGACCCTCTGCAGTACTGGTGTTGCCTGTCAGGAAATGTTGTCAACTGGTTCAGGTCATACCTGATAGGCAGAGTGCAGAGGGTGATGATGGGGCTTGCCACATCCAGCCCAAAGCCTCTGTCCTGTGGTGTGCTGCAGGGTTCAGTCTTGTCTCCCTTGTTGTTCACGGTGTACATGCTGCCGTTAGGAGACATTATCAGGTGGTATGGGCTGGGTTTTCACTGTTATGCAGAGGATACCCAGCTGTAGCTGTCCTGTGCACCTGTTAACCAGATGGCACCTTCTGTATTTAACAGCTGCCTAGAGGAAATCCAGAGCCGGATGTCTCAAAACCATTGCCCGGATCCAGGTCCTGATTCAATCTGAGGACCTGCCCATAATCGTACATGCGTCGTCACGTCAAGGTTGGACTACTGCAATGCCCTCTACCTTGGGCTATCTGGAGGCAACCTTCGCTGGCTGCAGCTGGTGTAGAACACGGCAGTGAGACTACTGTCAGGGGTAAAAGCCTTTAAAACAGGCCTTAAAATGCTCCTTTTTCAACAGACATTTTACCCATAACTGTAAGGAGTGATACTGGATGCAATATTATTTTTTAGAAAACGGGCAAAGACAATTCTCTCTTCTGATTGGCTGAGACACTTATTTAGGTGGGCATCTATCAGACAATAGATGCCCACCAAATAAAAAGCCCCAGCCCAAGCCTGCCTGATAGCCAGCAAAGTAGCTGTGTGCCCAGCACCCTGCTTCCTCATTGGCTGAACTGCTGGGTACACAATTTCAAACTGCTGCCATTTTTTCCCCCTCGGTAAGCGAGAGCCGACACTCAGCCCCCATTCTCCACCTGTCTGCCTGCCCGTTTAGCCTACTGCTACAAGAAATTCCCAGTTTTTCTTATTAGTTGGTCCGATCGGCTCCAAAACTGCAAACTGACCATGCTTTGTTTTACCCTTTCACCGAGTGACTGAATTCCCCACCCCCTCACTCATACTACAGCCTCTGTACTTAAGTAGCAATGCTAGGTCATTTAAATTCCACCCTCTCGTTACGTCAAAAAGCAGTTTTTGGTTTTTTAACTGGTATCCGACATGTTATTCTCTCACTTTCAAGAGATGCAGCGGCCCCCCCATCTCGTAAATATATCTGTTAAGCCACCCAGTAAGACTTTAAAAAAAAAAAATGTGGCACATGCTATGCCCCTTTTTTTCTGACAAACAACTTCAGTTTTTGTTGTTTAAACAAGAAACGCTAGCACATCACGTGCTAAGCGTTACTAAGACACAGCTTTACCAGCTTGCTCTGGCTCCACTACCATTGAATCTGTCAGGAACAGTGTAAGTAAGGAATGGGAGCTACTGTTTTTGCTGGTGATCGGGTCACGGTTAGGGGATGCCTCACAGTACAGCCTAGTTACTGAATGACAGCTCTTTTTATTAAAGAAATCAATAAATAAAAGTGACAAGGGAGCACCTGATTGCACTTCCTGAGACTGCTTCTCACATCTTCTTGTGGAACTGCTGCTCTGCCAAGCCCTTGCCTCAGCTTCTATTTTAAATCTGTGAAACCCGATAGCCCACTTATTCAAAACCTCCCTGCCTTCAGTTCACTTCCTGAACATGCAGACCATTCTGCTCATTTTCGGCTCTATCTCTTTTGATGGGATCGTTCTTCTCACTGTTCGCCCCCACCCCCCATGTGGTATGCAGAAGCTGTTTAAAAAGAAACCCTTTTCTCTGCTCAGTTTGCCCCCTTCATCCATCCATCTGTGGCACCAGCATGCTGAAGCTATTCAACAAAAAACAGAAAGGAAAAAAAAAGTGTCCCTACTGCCATAACATTCCCGGTTTCATCTGCTTACAAAAGCTCCTCTTCCCGACCACGGTCCCTGACCCCCAGCTATGTACACTTTACGATTGCGATCGCGATTGCACTTTCTTTTTCTTGCTCATGTTGACTGCTACTGCAACAGCACCTGGTCCTAGTTAAAAAAAAAAAAAAAACAGACTGAAAGAATAATACTGCCACACAGTAGAGGGTGTGGAAGAACATGAAAGTGTTGGGGTCAGACACAAATCCTTCAATGCTGACTACCTGTTTCAGCACTATGACCACGCTGAATGTGTTCAGTCAAGTCCCTGTCTGGATGGTGGTCTATCAATTAATAACGGGAAACCAATGAAACACACAAGAAAGCTACAAGTACAGTGGCTCAAATATAACAAAAGTCCCTAAGCAAAAAAAACAAAACACATTGTAATGCAGGCGGAGGAACTATTTTATTACAAAATGTATGAAATACTGAAGAAGTTTAACATTTAAACATGAACATTATATTTTTCACACATATATAATACAGTGGCCCATTTTCTAAGCGCAATAATACCCTCCAGGATGGGCGGTATTGGCTATACTGGACCTTCCAGGGGCTATAAGGCCCTCCGCTTATGACGTTGGGCCTCATTACGCCCCGGTATAGCCCAATACCGCCCACCCTGTCAGGTATTATTGCTTACATGATGCAGTACCATTTTATATTGATAGATGCATTTTAAGAATTCTCTATTCTTGCTGTTATGGAAATTTTATTGGTGTAGTGTATTGTATTGTAATTTTGTTTTAATGTACAGCCCTCCAAATCCCTGGAAAGGGGCGCTTAATAAATAAAGCATCCATCTATCTATCTGCCTGTCTAAGTACTTGCTGCCTAAACTCTGGGATCCCCTTACTATCCAATGGTAACCTGGATAAGAAATTGGTTAGGGGATAGGTGACGGAGGGTGGTCATAAACAGAGTTCACTCTGAGGAAGAGAGGGTGACCAGCGGAGTACCTCAGGGATCAGTTCTGGGATTGGTCATCTTTAATGTCATTATAAGTGACATAGCAGAGGAGCTGGAAGGGAAAGTCTGCCTCTTTACAGATGACACCAAAATCTGCGATAGGATGGAAACTCTGGAGGCACTCCAGGGGATGAAAAGAATGAGCAGAGACCTGAGAAAACTAGAGGAGTGGACAAGGGTATGGCAGCTGGGTTTTAATGTGAAAAAGTGCAAAATAATGCACTTAGGGCACAGAAACCCGGGGAGTACAAAATATATGTAGTGGTACTGATGACCACCAAGCAGGAAAGAGACCTAGGGGTAATTATACTGGATGACCGAAAGGTGGCCTTGCAGTGTGACAAGGCAGTTGGGAGGGCTAGTGGGATGCTGGGAGCACAGGGAGGGGTATCACCAGCAGAAAGTGGGAGGTGGTGTTGACTCTATATAGATCAATGGTAACACCCCACCTACAGTAGTGTGTTCTGGAGACCACATCTCCGAAAGGACACAGAGTGAAGGCAGTCCAGAGGAGGGCAACTAAAATGGTGCAGGGTCTGAATCAAAGGTCCTACGAGGAAAGACTACAGGACCTCAATATGTACACCCTGAAACAGAGGAGGGATGAATATGATAGAGATCTTTAAATACCTTATGGGGGTAAAAAAGGTACAGATGGGAAGTATTTTTCAGATGATAAGGTGCCCAAGAACAAGGGAACATACTATGAAGCTGGAGGGGCGTAGATTCAGGACAGATGTGAGGAAGTACTTCTTCATAGAAAGAGGTGGATTCCTGGAACAGCCTTCCAGCTGAGGTGGTGGGGGTTCAACAATGCATGGTATAAGCACAAGGGAATAATAGTGGAAAATAATGGGGGAGGGTGAAAGAGATGTAGATCGGGTATGGTCTGTAGTAACAGTACAGGTAGGGAGAAATGGACAGACTGGATGGGCCAAGCGGTCCTTATCTGCTATCAAATTCTATGGTTTCTGTTTCTTACAGCCACCTTAATACCAATAGGTCCTCTAATTTCCCTTGTGAATGCAGCAGAAGTAGTCATTTAGAATGAATAGCTTCCGCCTATCCTCCTCAATTACCTACACATTCTTCTGTTAGCCTAACAATTCTTGCCCACCCACCCCCTTTTTTTCCCCTAATATATCTAGAATTGAGTACTGGAGACCTAAGTCCAATGGACAGAATAAGAGGGTCCAAGGAGTTAGAGGCTCTTCAAATACTGAAACATTTTCATTTCATGGAGTGTGTCAGATAGGTGGTTTACAAATCATCAGTAGAACATCTTAAACTGCTTGGGAGAGCGGAAAGCGGGACAGTTCTATGCCCTCAGGAGCCAGGCGTGAAGCTGAAAGACCCAAAAGTCTGAGTGCAACATGCTGCATTGTCCTGTGACAGCAGTCCTGCTCACAGAGGAAATGGGACAGGAGGTTCAACAGCAATCTGTCAGTGCAGAGGGATCCAAATTTAACAACAAACAGTTTCCTGCACAACACTAACCTGGAAAGAGAGACGCCACACTAAAATTCTTAAAGTGTCAATATTACATTTTATTAAAGTGCACACCAGCTCCAAAAGGTAAAAAGACGCTCGACATGTTTCGCAAGTGAGTCCTTTTTCAAAAGCTGTCTACTCAAGGTTACAACCCCTTTTAAATATGGTAACAAGACATTTGACCAATCACAAATTAACTACATACAAAAACGGTGATAGGCTAAAAACATATAATCATTAAATAGCCTTCAATGACTAATATCTTGCTAAAAAGACCTCAAAAAAAGGTGCTTTCAGTATTTAGACAATTTAGAACCACATCAATGAACTCATCAAAAACTAAAGAGAAGAATAGAAAGAAAACAACATAGCAAATAAAAATGAAAGAATGATGAAAGGGGGGGGGAGAAAGAGGGGAGGGAATAAAAAAAATTGCTTTGCAGGGAGATTTTATGACAATAATTAAATAATAATACTAAAGCATACAGTACCCTACCCCTCCACTTACCTCTTATAGAATCTACTTATACATCTATTTATATACGTTTTTAATACATTTTTAACTTTTTAATAAAAAACACATAGTGGAAAAACATTACATATTCACACAACTATGGAAAAGCTCCAAAAATAACGAAGAAGTAAAAATCCTGGTTATTATTTTATATCAACATTCTTGTTATTTAAATACATATAGTCCCAGACATATGTCACAACGTTTTGAAAATTTCATTTATAGATTATTTTCTTTTCTTTAAATATGGGTATATGTCTAAGTGTACATTAAGTCCTGTTTTTTTTTTTGTAGCATTCAGTGTTATAATCCAGAAATTTTCCCGGACTAGCACCAGGTTTTCAAAGTCACCCCCCCCCTTGGATTTCTGCAAACTTTTTCTATTGTAATAAAATGGAAAATATGTTGCTCAGGGTCAAGGGAGGTAATGACATGTTGTGCTGTAGCATATGTGATATCTTTTCTATCTATGGCTCTGATATGTTTCCCAACTCTGGTCTTAAAACATCTCTTAGTTTTCCCCACATAAAACGCATTACATCTACAAATTGCTACATAAATAACGCCTTCAGTGTCACAGGTGATACATTGTCTAATGGAAAAAATATTCTCTGTGTTGCAACTAGTAAAAGTCTTAGTGGGGTATACATAAGCACAGGCTATACACCGTTTACATTTGTAACAACCAACACATCATTGTTGCCAGTGGCTAGTTCTTTTGTCAACAAAATGGCTTTGCACAAGCATATCTCTCAAAGTAGGTGCCTTCCTATAGTACATCATGATTGGTGATTCTGAAATGCATCTAAGACCTGGATCGACTGATAAGACATGCCAGTGTTTTTTAAGAATATTTTCCAAAATACCTGCCTGGGCCGAATAATTTGTCACAAAATTAAACCTATGATCACTGGTTACAGGAGTTTCATGAGTTTGCAACAAACTTTCTCTATTTCTATTCAGTGCTGATAATCCAGCAGTCATAATACTGTTATGTCCATACCCACGTTGTAGAAGCCTTTCTGTAAACTCATCCGCACCCCGTTTGAAAGAACTATCTGTACAGCAATTACGTCTTGTTTTTAAAAACTGTCCTTTAGGGATATTAAAAATCACATGGGGGTATGGCAGCTATTTGCCAGAAGAAGGGCATTACCGTCTGTTGGCTTCCTATAGATGTCACTATCCAGGGACCCCCTCTCATGTGTACTAATCTTGAGATCTAAACAGACAATTTCTGAAGAGCTACTGTTATATGTAAACCTTAGGTTAGGATTAATACCATGTAAAAAGGTTATGAATTCATCAAAATCTGTCATATTTCCTCTCCAAACAATCAAGATATCATCAATATAGTGTTTCCATACAATTAACTTAGATGTAAATAAATTAACAGTAGTGTTATAAATTACATCTTCTCCCCATTTACCGACGTATAAATTTGCTATCAAGGGGGCACACGTGGCCCTCATAGCTGTTCCCGTTATCTGATGGTACATAACATCATTAAAAAAAAAAAAAAATTGTCCTTGAGTACAAACTCCAACATTTTCAAAATTATTGTTACTAGGTTCCCTTCAAGTCCTGAATGATTCAAAAAAACAGCCACTGCATCCAGAGCCCCCTCGTGAGGAGCGTTTGTGTAGACAGCCTCTATATCGCAGGTAATCAATAACATATCTTTTTCCATTTGGATAGTGGGAATGATGTTGAAAACTTCTGTGGTATCTTTTAGGAATGAGGGCAAAGTGGACACCAAAGGTTTTAAAAAGAAATCACAAAATTGTGAAAGTGGTTCCGTTAAGGAACCTATACCACTTACAATAGGGTGTCCTGGAGGGTCAATGAGAGTCTTATGTATTTTAGGCAAGATATAAAAAGTTCCTCTGACAGGGTAAGGTGTAATGAGGAAGTCTCTTGTTTTGCGGTCTATAACTCCTTCCCTCAAGATTTGCATCACCAGTTCATCAATACTGAACTTAAAGTCAAAAGTCAGGTCCTCTCTTAATTTAATATAAAAAGATTTATTTTCCAACTGTCGATTGACCTCCTTCACATATTTTTATCTAATAAAACCACAGCTCCTCCCTTGTCCACCTGTTTAATCACAAGATTTATATCTGATTTTAAAGTCTGAATAGCTTCTCTTTCTATTTTACTCAAATTATTGTAGTGGCCATATTGTGATGTACTGAAAAATATCTCTAGATTTTTTTCCACAAGTTCCTTGAAAATCGAAACCGCCATACGGGGGGAGGGGGGGCAAAAGGTGGATGGTGCTGAGAACGGGAGAGTTAAATGTTCTGTATTTGTACTTGAAATTCCAACATTCTCATTTTGCATACCATTCTTTTTGCTAAAAATTCTTTTAAATTCAGTTTTCTACAGCACAAATTCAAATCCACCAGAGTCCCCACTCTGTCCATAACTGTAGTCGGTGAAAAAACAAGTCCCTTTTATAGTACCTGTTCTTCAGCTGTTGTAACGGTAAGGTTAGTAAACTGATTACTTGTAAGTCAGAGAAAGTACTTACCTCCTCTGGCGTCCCCTGCCCCTGTAGGATTTCCTGAAGACTCACCCCCCCCCGGCTGTTCCTGTGTTGTTGACCCCCCCCCCCGAAATGGCAGTAATTTAAATCCTTGCTGTCACTTACCTCTCCTCGTCTTCTTCCTGAGACCTGGAATTCTCATGCATGTTGCTGCAGTCTCGGACTCCATCTGGGAGGGACTGGTAATTGATTCCATCCTGTTTCTACTGGCAGATTGGATTCTACGTGTTGTGCATCCATGTGGTGCCCCTCCTCCTGAAAATATGACGTTCGCCTAGTCTCTTCTCCATCCAAATCACTCACATCTGTTATATATTCAAATGAAACATTTCTAGCTGGTTTTAAAATGCTTTTCAAATGTGTGTTTTTCCACAAAAAGATGGTACCCTTTTCCCAGCCCCCCCTTATCTCTGATGAATTTAGTTTCTTTTAATTTTTTGCAAGTCATAATCCAATTTAGAAACAGAATCTTTAAGTTTATTATTGAGTCTCTCAAAGTCTAAATGTTCTTTAAATTTTAAAACTTCTCTCATGTATTCGTAAATCCTCCTCAAGTTTTGTTTCTTTCTCTTTACCATATTTAACCAGTAGCTGTACCAATTTAGTACTTGCTTCAAGAAGAATATTATTCCATTCTTTAAGGAACTCAGAATTGTCCACACCACAAGCTGGAGTTTTTAAAAAACGCAGTCCCCTCGGTACTCTCTTGACTTCTACATATGCTTCTAAGTTAGTATTATTCCAGTAGAGACGGCGTAGTTGATGTGTTAATTTCTCCAGCATTTTAAAAGCAGAATATAAAGATTGTGTTTCTGATTCAGCTGGGACTTCCATAGCATCGTCTACAGTACTAGAAATGGATTTGTTGCTTCCGCTGTAGATAAAATTCGGTCCACATATTCTAGAGGGTTTTCTGAAGCATTTCCTGTATTTGTAGGACTTGGAAAAACCAAGTTCAGGGTGGCTTCTATGGACCTATTTTCAGCTGTCATATTAGCAAGTAGGTAAGGAGCTGAATAGGCCTATAACCTCAGGTTTTACACAGTTGGGTAAACTGAGGTGGCTGAGGTTAACCACCACAAGAAAACTAAATTTAGTATAAAACAATACCCCAACTGCAACCTGTGCAACACTTGACATACGAAAGGATACCAACCAAGGGGTATGCACAAGGATGTGGTGCAAGGAAACTACTGGGACAAATGCAACAACAAACAGTTTTCCTGCACAACACTAACCTGGAAAGAGGGACGCCACACTAAAATTCTTAAAGTGCCAATATTACATTTTATTAAAGTGCACACCAGCTCCAAAAGGTAAGACACTTGACATGTTTCGAATATGAGTCCTTTTTCAAAAGCTGTCTACTCAAGGTTACAACCCCTTTTAAATATGGTAACAAGACATGTGACCAATCACAAACTGTTTGTTGTTGCATTTGTCCTAGTAGTTTCCTTGCATCGCGTCCTTGTGCATACTCCTTGGTTGGTATCCTTAGGGATCCAAATTTGTCTGGGCTAGAAGATGACCACCAATCGGTGTCATTGTGGCCCACCTGCCTGAAGCTTAACCAATACCCACTGACTACGAGGGACTGGGGGAAGGCATACAGAACCCCTCCCACCCCGAGACAGACAACACATCTCACCCCCAAAAAATGGCCCTGGAGCAAGCAAGCAAAAATGCGGCAGTGTTGCGTTCTGTGGGGATGTAATAAGGTCCAACACTGGTTGACCCCAAATGGCAAAGAGGTCCTCAATCACTTTGTCCAGGAGTTCCTACTCATGTGACTGAGCAACCAATCTGCTGGGGGGTCTGCCAGCACGTTCAGACAGCCTGGTAGTAACATGACAATGATGTATAAGTTTTGTGCCAAGGCACACTTCCATACTTGCATGACTTCCCTGCAGAGGGTGTAGGAGTGCATGACTTCTTCTTCGTTGAGGTAGTGAATGACACAAAAGTTGTCCATCCATATCAGCAAAGCATGGCCCCAAATATGAGGGGCAAAGGCCCGGAGGCCAAGAAGAACAGCTCTAATCACATGAATGTTGATGTGCAGAGAGTGGTCTTTGGGTCTTGAATGCACCCAGATGGGCCCACAACACATCTCAGAGGCTTCTGTGGCAAGGAGCTACCATTCTACCATTAGGATAGACAGAGAAATGGGGACCACTGAAGCAGACAGGAATGATTTTGCCACCAGTAAGAAGAATCCTGTGTATGGGGTCCATGTCCAGGGTGATCCAGGGACTGGGAAGCCTGGGCCCACTGGGCACAAAGCATCTAATCGGGTTGCTGCATGCTATCTCACTGTGGACAAGCTGGAGAAGCAGAGTTGCTAGAACACTAAGCCCCCATTTACAAAAGGTATGCCATCATTGCCTTAATGAAAAGGAGAGTCTGGCAACCTTTCTGGGCCTACTTCTGCAACTAGTTTAGGTGCAATTTTTGCCGCTGCCTTTTTTCCCCTCAGGTGCCTGGAGTTTGTGGTGGCTGATAGCCTGCCCTGACTGGAAGACAGCAGGGGGCCCTACAGGGGGTTGACAGCTGGAACAACTGTACCATAGTGGCTGTGGCTACGGATAACATCAGATAGGAAAAAAAGAGAGGATAACATCGGGATCTGGAGAATCAAAGCCCCGCCAGTTGATGACTCAAACTTCTATGTTAAACCCAAAATGCTGCACTTTAATAACTTTGCAACTGTTTGTCCAATTCGGCTGAAATTTTGCATGTGCCATCTGGTACCACAGATCTCAGGATCTGGCAAGTTTCGTTCCAGACGGATGTACAGTTGCAGAACGTCACAAAATGTGAAATTACCACTTTCTTGCAAATTCTTTGCTCGGGGCTATGGCCAAAATGGTTTGGAGGTCTGGTCTGAAATTGTCAGGGTATATGGGGTCTGGGTCACTGATGTGCCTTTTGAAGGTTTGGTGAAAAACTATTAATCTGTTCAAAAGTTATTAAAGTTTACAGTTTCCCATTATAGCCTATGGGGAAAAAATATATGTCCACCTTGAAAGCACTTTTTGCTTTCGTGAAAGCATTTTTGACTGCCACAAGTGGGTTTTGCACTTTCGCAAGGCCGCCATCTTGTTTTCAGTTAGCAATGGCTAAAAAAACTGTGTAATTCAAAAAATACTGCCCCTTGGTAAACACCAGCAGTTGTGTTTACCTAATCAGGGTGCGAAGAACACAATTCTGACATTTGTTTTTTCAAATAATGACTGGAAATGTTTTTGCAATTTTTTCATTGGAAGGTTTGCAAATTTGCGGCACTATGTTTGTGAAAGTGCTGCAAATTGCAGCAATTTTCATGCAACTAGTGGCACAGTAACGTGAAAACTGCAATAAACTGCAGCAATGTTTTGTGAAAATTGACACAATTTGCAGCACTACTTCAGTGGGGGGGAAAAAACATTGGCCCCAGTGAAAAAAAAACAAAACAACCTTTCCTGGCCACTTTTTGGGCCAAGTAACGTCAGAATCATGCTCCTTGGCCCCGTTCAGGTAAACATCTGTTGGTGTTTACCTAAAAAAAGGATCTTTTATCCTTTTCCCACATCCAAGGGGGACGAGGCATATTTAAATTAATAAAATGCTTTTGCCGACATTGGGGTGCCCAATCCCCGTGTCGGCATTTAGTCACCCAACTGTAATAGTGTGGGACACTGAGCAGCCCACTTCCAGTGTCCCCCGTTATGTTCTACTCCCTCCAGTACTGTTGGACACTGGCGAGCCCACCCCCAGTGTCACAAAGTATGCCTTTACGTCAACCTGTTACAGGAAAAAAACAGTCCCCCAACGTCTTTTGTTTGATTCTCTGCCGACAGCGGGTGCCCAATCCCCCTGTCAGCAACAGAGCACCCCCCCCAAAGTTATGTCCTACCCCACCCCCAGTACTATTGGACACTGGAGAGCAGACCCCCAGTGTCCTTAAGTACTGCTTTATTATATTTAACCTGTAAAAAAAAGAAAACAGTCTCCTGGCGACTTTTTTTTTTAACCCTGAAAAAAAGAAAACAGTCCCTCGTCGTCTCCCCATCCCCCCTCCCGACCCTCACACTGAGCAACCCATCATGCCACACACACACACACCCTGCCCTATACTTACCATAGGAGGTCAGCAGCTGTAATCTTCTGTGGACCAGGACACGTCTGCACTCTTCAAAGCCGAACCGCGAACTGGAGAATCAAAGTACCCAAGTGCTGTATAATGGCTGCCAATGGCATTTTGAACTTATGTTGATATCTCAGCCATTTTTCAGTATTTTTGCACCAAATCTTCAACATGGGCTTTTTGGGACCCCACCTCATGAACACGGTCACTATTGTTTCATTAATCGGACCCATAAGATGATTTTTTCAAGGTTGCTGCATGGAATCACCTTTTGGGACTGAGAAACGAAATGAGACGGTGCCAGTGTTCATGAGGTGGGGTCCCCAAAAGCGCATGTTGAAAATCTGGTGCAAAAATACCACAAAACGCCTGAGTTATATGCAGTCGGCAAAATTTTTCTACACATGCTCATAACTTTGGTGATTTTTTTATATTTTCACTCCAAATTTTCAACGTTGCCATTTTTTTACACTACCTCATGAAACGTACAGCTGTCATTTTTTACATCCTGCTCAATATGTGTTTTCACACCTATGGCGCAGAATGGAGCGTTCACTGCAGAAAATCACCTTCCGGGACTGATTAACAAAATGATAGTGTCAGTGTTCATGAGGAGGGGATCCAAAAAGGCCATGTTGAAAATTTGGTGAAAAAATTCCCAAAAATGTCTAAGTTACATGCCTACACTGAATTTATTCTATACACATGCATAACCTTGTTAATTTCCAATATTTTGCTGCCAAATTTTCAACATAGCCATTTTTTCACACCACCTCATAAACAGTACAGCTGCCATTTTTCACATCCTGCCCGAAATATGTTTTCATACCTGTGGCGCAGAATGGCATTGCAGTTGCGCATAAATACAGGTTACGCACCTGTAACAGGAGTTCTAGGAATGGTATATGTTGTTCATCCACACTGTCTGGCAGGTATCCTTGCCGCTTTAAATCTTGCCGGAAGGTCTTCAAGCTGGCTCCTCCCACCCACCCGGGTGGTAAAACTCTCGGCTCCGCCCCATGACGCCAGATCTGGCCCGCTGGAAGCTCAGGTTGTGCGTCGAAGCCGGGGAGGTCGGGTGGGTCGTGTGGATGAACAACATATCCAACTCCATGTTACAGGTGAGTAACCTGTATTTCTAGGGACATGGATATGTTGTTCATCCACACTGTCTAGCAGACTCTAGCAGTTCTCCGAGGAGAGGAGGCAAGGCACACACCTCGAGGAATAAAGACTGGAGAACGAGGCCCCAAAACCAGCATCCCGGCGTGACTCAAGGTCGATGTGGTAATGGGTGATGAAGGTGTGTGCTGACTTCCAGGTAGCAGCCCTGCAGATATCCTGGATAGGGACGCCCTGAAACAGCCACCGATGCAGCAGTATGGCGGGTAGAATGAGCTCTTATCCTCTGGGAGGCTCCATGCCCGCCAACTTATAGCAGAGATCTATGCAGGAGGTGACCCACCTGCTTATCGTCCGCTTGACTGCAGGTCTGCCAGGTGCGGCTTCAGCGTGGGTGACAAACAGCGCGAACCTCTCCCCGAATTTCAGCCGTGCGCTCCTTATAATAAGCGAGCGCCCTTCTAGGGTCCAAAGTATGGAGCCTGTATTCGGCCTCCGAGGTGTGATTGGGGTAAAACACCGGCAGGGTCAACACCTGGTAAAGGTGAAACTCCGACACCACCTTCGGAAGGAATTTCGGGTGGGGGCGCAGGACAACCTTGTCCCTGTGGAAGACCAGGTAAGGAGACTCGATGCAGAGCGCCTGGAGTTCTCCCATCCTTCTGGCTGATGTGATAGCCACCAAGAAGGCGGTCTTCCATGACAGGTGAGAGAGTTCACACCTGTGCATTGGTTCGAATGGCTTGCCCATGAGCTTTGCCAGTACCAGCAGTAAATCCCACGGAGGTGGAGGATCTCGCACCGGATGGGAAATGTGATCAAGGCCTTTGAAAAAGCACCAGACCACCTTCTCCTGCACCACCGACTGCTACCGGCCCGCGCCCGGTAAGCAGAGATGGCTGCCAGGTGCACCCTTAGGGTCGTCGACCTAAGCCCTTGATGAGAAAAGGACCATAAATAGTCCAAGATGCTTGCCAAAGAACAGGAGGAAGGGTCCAAGCCCTTGCCCTGACACCAAATGGAAAATCTCTTCCATTTGAAGGCATAGCATTTCCTGGTTGACTCCTTACGGGACGCCTCAACTACATTGAAAGACCCAAGGCCTGGAACTCTAGCCGCTCAGGAACCAGGCCGTCAGGTGCAGGGATTGAAGGTCCGGATGGAACACCTTCCCCTGATTGACTGAGAGCAGGTCCGGGCGAGCTGGAAGCTGCCTCAGGAGCCTGGAGCTGAGGCTGAGGAGATCTGGGTACCAGAACTGGCGGGGCCAGTCTGGGGCTATCAGAATCACCTGCGCCTTGTCCCTCCTTGCTTTGAGAAGCACCTTGTGCATCACGGGAAATGGGGGGAAGGGGTAGAAGAGGCCCGGGGTCCACGGCCTCGAGAAGGCATCCCCCTGCAGCGAGCCCTGCTGAGGGGGGGCGGGCATGGAACAGCCTCAGCTTCGCGTTCTCCCTGGAGGCAAACAGGTCCACCTGAGGTGTGCCCCAATGGGAGAACAGATCTTGGGAGAGACCACTCGTGGGATGCAGCCCCTATCCGGCTCAGGGCATCGGCCAGGGTGTTGGAGGCTCCTGCCACATGAATGGCTAGGAGATCCGCCTCCAAGCTGCGCACGAGTGACCAAATGCGGAGAGCTTCCTTGCATAGAAGCATGGAGCGCGTCCCGCCCTGGCGGTTTAGGTAGTACATGGTCGTGGTATTGTCCGTCTGGACTTAGACCACTTGACCCCGGAGAAACGGAGCAAAGGCGGTGAGAGCTAGGCGGACCGCTCGGAGCTCCAGCAGGTTGATGTGGCATCGGGACTCCCGCGGGGACCAGAGGCCGTGCGCCCGGTGTTCCCCAGATGGACACCCCAACCCATCAGAGAGGGCATCGGTCGATAGAGACCGTTGGCTCGAGGCGGACAAGCAGGATGCCCTCCTGCAGATGAACTGGAACGGTCCACCACCAGAGAGCGTTCACATCCCCTGGGTCACCGTCACTAGCTGGTCCAATGGATCGCAGTGTTGTG
The DNA here is from genome assembly GCA_016271365.2 of Neoceratodus forsteri. Classification (NCBI taxonomy): domain Eukaryota; kingdom Metazoa; phylum Chordata; order Ceratodontiformes; family Ceratodontidae; genus Neoceratodus; species Neoceratodus forsteri. The sequence continues at coordinate 1,337,511,547 of CM057458.1, read as the reverse complement.
ACCACTGGCTGGCCAGTCCCCACTGAAGGGGGCGCGTGTGCCAGCGTGCCCAACGGACCACGCTGGTACAGGCCGCCATGAGACCCAGGAGGCGCAGGAAGTCCCGGGCAGGGCGCGATTGCCCAACCAGAAATGATTGGGCAAAGGAGGTAAGAACCTCGGCCCTGTCCGCCGGGAGCCGTGCTCTGGCTCGAAGAGAGTCGAGCTCTGCCCCGATGAACAGAATCACCTGCTTCAGCTCGAGTTCCGACTTGGCCTCGTTGATAAGAAGGCCGATTTGAGAGCAAACCTGGAGGGCCAGATCTCTGGACCGCTCCACCTCCTGTCTGGAGGGGGCTGCTATCAGCCAATCGTCCAGGTAAGGGTACACCTGGACCCTCGGCGCCAAGAGGGAAAGCTGTCACCACTGCTATGCATTTGGTGAAGACCCTGGGAGCTGGAGACAGGCCAAAGGGCATGGCTCAGAACTCGAAGGGATCCCTCCGCTCGAAAGCGAAGGAATCTCCGATGTGACGGATGGATAGGGACGTGAAAGAACGACGTCCTGCAGGTCCAGAAAGCAGAACCACACGCCGTGTTCCAGGGATGGTATTATCTGAGCCAGAGTGACCATCCTGAAGGTTCGAGACCTTAGGAACTTGTTCAGGTCGTGTAGGTCGAGAATGGGGCGCCAGCCCCCCGTCCGTTTCGGAACCAGGAAGTACCTGGACACAAACCCCGGTCTGAGGGAGGGTCCGCCACCTCCTGATCACCTCCTTTGGAGGAGGAGAGCGATGTTGGCCAAGAGCCGACAGTGGGCTGCGGACCCCGAGGCCCCGAGGTGCGACGCTCTGAAGGGCGGGGCCTGCTCGAACTCTAGAGGCAGGCCTTTTCCCACCACCTCAGCACCCACCTGTCCGTGGTAATCAACGGACCAGGTGGAAAGGAAGTGCGGAGCCGTCCCCCATGGGGAACCTGGGGTGAGTGGCGGGGCTGGGGCGACACCCTCAGCCCATCACTGGGCAGGCTTGGAGGAGGGACCAGCCGAGGGACCTCCTGGGCCTTACCTCCCTGCTTCCTGTTGGAGGAAGCCCGGGCTTGGGTTTGGGATGCCAAGCCCGAGCCTGCTGGCCCTGACGTCTGCTGGGCCGACGCCGTTACAAGGCACAGAAGGACGAAAGGGCTTAGGCTGTGGTTTGCGGCCTTTGTCCTTCTGAGCGGAAGAGACCGAGTCCAAGGTAGCATTGGACTTCTCGATCCTCTGCAGTGACCTTCCACCCCAGGGCTGAAGAGGTCGGTCCCCAAAAAGGGAACATCCGCCAACTTGTGCTGGGTATCCGAAGTAAAGGTGGATATCCTCAGCCAAGCCTGACGACGCATAGCCACTGCGGCCGCCACAGACCTGGCACATGAGTCCCCAATGTCTAAAGCAGTCTGAGCTGCTGTTTGGCCACTGCCCTGGTCCGCACCTGCCTGACCGTGGTCTGCAGATCCGAGAAGATGAGGGACGACCTCATCCAGGGAGCCCAACAGGGCATGAGAGAAATGTGCCGCCAGGGGCCCGGCCGAACTGGCCTGGCGAAGGCGAGGGAGGGCCTTAGCATAGACTTTCGCCCGGCATAGTCCAATTTCTTGGACTCCTTGTTGGGAGGTTTGTCCACATCCTGAGCGTTCCCGGCTGCGCCGTAAAAGCGCTGTCGGTAACTAACCCCGGCCGAGGCGTTCGAAACTGGACAAGGAACGGTAGGGACGCGTACTTCCTGGCCATCCTGGCTGAAGGCGCAGGGCAGGAAGCAGAGCGCTGCCAGAGCTCCAAGGCCGGGCCCACTATGGCCTCGGCCACCGGAAAGGCCTCCGTAGGGGAATCCCCTCGGTCCAGAATCTCCGTGAGGGGATACCTGGCCCGCTTAGAAACGGGTTCGAGCTTCATTCCGGTGGACTCTGAGATGAGCCGAAGCAATCCCAGGAAGGATGAAGGGCTATCGTCCACCGACTGTCCTCCTGAGGACTCCAAGTCCATTTGCTTGGAGAAAAAGGAGGAATCGTCTTCAGACTCGGAAGAGTCCTCAAAGAGCTGCCTCGGGCCTGAGCCACCCTCCACCTGCCGAGGTCGATCGGGAGTGAGGGTGACAGACAGCCTATGGGGCAGTCCCTGAGCCGACCGAGAATTCTTGGTCGGAGCCCCAACTAACGGCTGTGGAGGCGGAGGTTCCACCGGAATCGGTGGGGCAGCTGGTTTTGGCCGAACAACCAGCCTGGGAACAGGCTCCTCGGATAAAACGAGGGGTTGTTTCGACCGCTCCAGTGACAGCCACTTAATGGCCGGGGAAGACGACGGCGTCGGCTTATTCCCGGTCAGAAGGAGCTGTTGCCACATGAGTTCCTCATATCTTCGACGTAACTTGCGCCGAAGCCTCCCCTCGTCCGAGGAGGAGGAAGAGGATGAGCAGGCGGCGCCGCTTGCCACAGGTGCGAGACCGAGACTGCCTATGATGGCGGGATCGGCTGGACATGAAAGAAGTCGAGACCGAGAACCTCGGCTTTGCGAGGACGGTGCGAGGAGGTGTCGTGGGAACGGCACTCCCTCGTTCGAAGATTCAACCATAGGCTCCGGAACCGGAGGCACAGACGAGCCAACGGGGTCCTCAACTCCCACCGGGGGAACTGGGGAGAGGGGATTCTCGGCTTCTCCTGCCGACAACCCGTCCAACATGTCGAGAAAAATCTCGACCCGGCGTCGGCAAGTCTCGGTCCAACTGGCCTGACGGGGACACCGTGAGACCAGTGGCGAGAAGCTTGAGCAGTCGATCGAAATCGTCGACGTCGACAACTCGGGAGAGGGATCTTTCCCATTCCAAGAGCGTCCGACGGTGAGACTTACCCTTGTCTCTCTTTTTGGACCGAGAAAAAGGTCCAGAAGAAGTTGGTCCCTCACCTTTAGTAGAGAGGGTCAGACAAAGCTCCTTAAAAGAAGCTGAATAAGAGGCACCGAGAGAGAGTGGGCCAAATGCCGCAGCCGAGGTAGAAGCGGCCCGCGCCGCCTCCTCTTCGAGGGCGATCATCTGCTCGAGCTGATCCACCGCGGACACCGCCGACTGGGCCTCTTTTGACTTCACCGGAGGAAATCGCTTCTCGGGACGCCCCAGTTGTAAACGGGCAGCACGGTTCTCGAGGACGAGGGTCAAAAGCAAGAAGAGTACAGGTCGCAGGCTCGCGGGGTCGTGCTCAAGGCCTAGGCAGACGGACGGGAGTGCGGATCTGTCCGAGAGACATCTTTCATTCGCAAGGGCATCTCCAGAAACCGAGTCGATGGTCCATCGCAGCCGCTAGGAGAGAAGACCAAGTCTTTTAGCAAAAACTTTTAATTTCAAAATTCAAGAATTAGGAACCAGTCTTATATGCAGAGCGTTAAGGAGGGAACCTGAGCTTCCAAGCGGTAAGGAAGATCTGGCGTCATGGGGCGGAGCCGAGAGTTTTATCACCCGGGTGGGTGGGAGGAGCCAGCTTGAAGACCTTCCGGCAAGATTTAAAGCGGCAAGGATATCTGCCAGACAGTGTGGATGAACAACATATCCATGTCCCTAGAATTATGTTTTGCCTTGCATGTTACAATTTCTCTGTACTGGGGTACAAGAGGTGGGGATAAACACATATATTTTAACCCCATTTTAATCATTCTCTATTTTAAACTAACTTCTAGCCTCACCTCTTTCATAGCTTGTTTGTCTATCTCTTTCTTTCTTGGTGGTGGAGGTGCCCCTTATTGTGCCTGGACTGGATTAGTCTACCGGATTACTCTACCGGTGTGTGGTTATTGAGGTGGTCCCCAGTTTTCTGGCAGTTTTGTGAAGGGGCATTCTTTTGGTTTTTTGCAGTGATTTTACTAGTACTTTATTTGTGTTTAATAAGTTGACTTGCTTGATTTTTTTAAAATTCAATAGCTAAATCATTGGTTTAAGTTTAAATTTTAGCCAATATACACATGACACACCTCTGACATAAAGCACATGTGTGCCGTTTTTACTCCATATCGCCATTTTTCCAGTCTCTGTCTAAGAGAGCAGCTGTTCCTTACTGATTGCCGATGCTATTAGCATTGTAAGGGAGATTCTCTCTAACTTTTGATTTGACTCTCTGAGCGTATGATTTGTTCACTACTGCTTACTAATAGTTGTACAGGCTGCTCATTTAGACGGCTGCTTATTGGAGGTTTGCCTACACACACATTTATTTGTTACTTAAGGAACTACCAATGTAAGTACTTCACTCTGCTAAAATACTCTTCCTCTAGTTTTTAAGAATTCTTTAGCCCGTGGTGCCCCTGGTATTTATTTATTTAGTGTGCCTTTTTTTTTTTTTGTAGCCTCATGATTATAGTATATCTACTACTCTAGGCTAGCCCTGATATACTGTCATTTTAATTGCATTGCAGTAAACTGAATCCCTGGCACCACTGGGCAAATAATTTTTTTGTAACATGGCTCAGTCTCGACCGCTGAAATGCAGCGCCACAATTTGCCTAATGGCCACAGCTGACTGAAACCGAGCGGGTATTAAGCCACAGGTAACGCCCATTCGGTCAGTACCAGCTCTGGCCATGGAGGCACCCGAGGGCAGCAGCCCGCTCCGTGAGCACCACGAGGCCCCCTGCTGTCTCTGTAGTGACAGCAGTCTTGTGGGAAAGGCAGGGAAAACTTTAAACGGGTTTCTAACACGGATCTCCTCAGAGCAGGGGAGTACAGCAGCCGGAGTGTCCGACCTGGCACAGCTGACTGAAACCGAGCGGGCATTAACCCACAGGTAATGCCCGCTGGGTCAGTACCAGCTGTGGCCATGGAGACACCAGAGGGCACCCGCCCGCCAAGTCACCACCGTGGGGCGCCAGTGGTGGCACTGCAGACCCTGGCCACCCTCCCGACCCCCGTTAGCAGCAAGCGCCCGAGCCGAGGTACGCAGTCCTGTGTACCTCGGGAGAGCAGCGCACTACACGATTAACTACAGAAATCATTCATCAGTGCTCCACCAATGTAGAATCCTGACCTGTGTCCTGTGCCTGTCAGTGGAATAAACAAAGTTACCTGCACGATCTGTGTCCCGTCTCTTCTGTGCAGGGGGCGCCGCCGGAGCCTAGAGGTCGCCGAAGGTGAGCTGCTGAAACATAGGCTCGTGGTCTGACGTAGCCTATATTACAGCGATTAATCATTAGCGTGGAGTCTGGATTATCGCTCGCGCGTTGGACCTTCGGCTGGCGCTCGGGCACCAACCCCCCAGCGGGCATTAATCCACCGGCAGAGCCCTCCTCTGGTGGTGATTAATGCTTACATATGTGCCTTGTACTAACAGCTGAATTTTGTTTTCCGTTCCTTTGGTTTATTTTAAGGAGGACAAACAAGGCGCAGTTTGAGCCTTTCGGTTCCTGCTGTAACTGGCTGATACAGACACAGGGTCCAAGAAGCGCTTATTCCTTTTACTACTTCCAAATTCATCACTGGCCTGGAGCTTGAGTAGCTGCTGTGTGCCTGCCAAAGAACACTTGCAAGGAGGGCTCTGCATCCTTCCCATGGACTACCAGAAGACTCCACCCACAGGACCAGTCTGACTGTGTTCTTACAGAGACGTTTGAGAAGTTTGACCCCTCTCGAAGGCGGTGAGACAATCTGTTCCTTTTGGCTAATATTTCTGCCTAAACTGACTTTGTCACATATCAGGATTGATTATCTTTTGGGGTTTTTATATTGAGCTATTACTTGTTGTATCAGCTGATTTTCTCCCTCTTTTAAGTAGTGCTTAAAGGTTTTATATGATTTGCACTCAAACGTAAGCATTGGCTTCAAGTTTCAAACTTCTGTGTGGTAGCTAAATGTTTTTGTTAACATCACCATTAACACCTTATAAAAGTAAAACATAATACCTAGGAAACTGCTGGAACTACAGTTCAATATTTGTTTTATAAAATCTTGAGGCTATAGGTACATTTACTTAAGACTGTGGGAGTTGGTGCCGGTCCCCTTCTCTCTTTTTTATTTGTATGATGTTTACTAGAAGTGGCAAAATGGTTAATAAAAAGGAAAATAAAAAAAAAATGGCAGCATCTTTACAGAGGACCTAGCTATTTCTTCTTCAACCCCAGCTGAACCAAATAAACCTTTTTCTTACACGGATATCCTCAAAAAGGGACCTGCCAGTTTAACCAGAATTGACCAACAAGGTAATTTCAGCCAGGGGGCAATACTGCAACCCCATACCAGTACCATCACACAAGAAAGGTCCTCACCTCCCCCAATACTCTGTAGGGACACAGGGAAAATCAGAGTGGGATTCCCCCTTTGTTGGAATCAAGAGCTCTAGATCAAGTTCATACTGGAACCTCCCCTTCCCCTGAAACTAAAGCTACTAGGCTTAACCCCAAAAAACACAAGAGTAAAGCAAAAAGGAAAAATCACAAAAACAAAAACAAGGGGGAAGACAGATTTTATTAAAAAGTAAATGATCACAGACTATTACGTTCCAATTAATCAGGGAAATAGAGTAGATCAGAAAGAAGAGGATATGGCCAGAAAAGAAGAGAGGGTAGACAAAGAAAACATTATTAAGGAAAATGTTCAGAAAACATTCACTAGGCCAGAACATGAGGATCATACAAATAAGTTACTTTTTTCGCTCTCTAGATATTTCACTTAGCCCCAAGTCTCACTCCCAACTTGACTTGGACTACTCCATTCTGGCTGGTTCTCCTAATTCAGTTTTTAAGAGACTAGATTAAGAGGTTGAGAACATCAGCCTTGACCCCGGTTTCCTCGAACAATGTCCAGATACATTATCCAAATGCACTATTAAAGTCCTTGCCCATCCTATTATGTCGAACATAGTATTGTTAGAAGCTTATAATGATCTGAAACGTAAAATGAAAAGGCTTTGAAAACTTATACTAGATCAAGGTGTTCTAATAACAAAACTACTGGATAACTGGGAGCAGGCCATAAGGTCCAAGAAACTCTCATTTTCATCTATAATTATCCTGGATTCTCCTCAAGATAGATTCAGAAAAGGGGTGGCATGAAAAATCATAAAGTGAAGAAAAGGAAGATTAATAAGAATACTAAAAACAAGAACACTGTACCTGATAACCAAAATAAGGAAATTCCCTTAAAAGGGCTTGCGCCTTCCCCTGCCCCTCCCCTGATGATGCCTGAAATAATAATAAACAGAATAAGGTGTCCAATATGGACCATGTGACAGTTAATCTTCAGAAAGATAACACAATACAACTTACTGATTCTAGAGTTCTTACCTCAAACCAAGAGCCTCTCTGCAAGATACCAGCAACAGAGCCTTCAAAACAAAAAGAAAGAAGAAGACTCTGCTCCCCAGAGACCCCCAGATCCTCACACTCTTGGCAATAATTTAAAGGAAAATCTAAATCTGATTAAATTATCAGGCAATGAAGCGATTTTGAGAGTCAAACTATAGGTATGTATAGAAAACTTTACGAGACAGAGGAAATGTGACAGAACTGATAGTTCACTTATTCAAGTCTGAATTGGAAATTCCTGTATTAGGAGTACACATTATAAAAGTCAGTTTATGTTATGGTTCCGGAAATGAATTATGCTAAAAAAAATCTGGTCTAAGCTGGTCTAAGCAACAAAGACTGGCCACATTAGGCCTGCAAATCCCTCCCACAGTTACTTGGGGCACAATTTGGGAAATTGTTAACCCCTCTGTAGAGTTTAAGGAGTTCTGGGAGCCTTAGCTAAATGAAAATGGAATTTTGACAACTTTTCTCAGCCAGCCCAGAACCTGGACTTCTGTAAAACTCTTTCTCTATTTGGGATATACTGTCTCCTTAAGAAAAAAAAAAAAAGAGAGTATACACTGCATTGTTATGTATCGTTTCTTCTTATTGGCACCTTGAATTTGGAGATCCCTATACAGGACATACTAAGAGTGCAAAGGGCTCACCTCTCTGAGGAAGAGACTCAATTCCATAGCTACATGAATTCCTCTTCTACTTATAAGATATTGGAAATTGCTCATAAACTTGATTAAGGCAATATCCTAGTGGTAGACAAACTTCATTTGAGTTCTCTTGGCACTTTAGACAGGGAGATCTAACTAGATCCCACTGATTGTGACTCCCCTAATTCTTGCCTTATATTCCCTACTCACCTTACTGGTGAGAACTTTTTATCATGGAATATTGTGGGCCTAACTTCCAAGCTTTCCGATTGTGATTGGTGTCAATATATTAATAATTTTGACTTAATATGTTTTCAGGAAACTTGGGCACTGGACAAGGTGAATATTAATGGTATGAACTGATACCTTAATAAAAACTCAAGATATCAGTACAACATAGACCATGAACAAGGTTACATTAAGTAATACACCACCAGAAACACACAGTTCGTTCAGACATTCAGTAAATATTTGAGGAATGGATTCCATAATTTCTCAAAGATATTCAAAGAGTCATTCACTAGATGACTCATTCTTTCACTGAAAGCTAAATTACCCTATACTGTACCCAGTCATGGATGATGGAACCTCTGTGGTATTCCAGTAGGACAGGATTAATATTTTCACGGCAATACATGCTGCCAGAAACCATAACTGATGTGATTCTGACAAAGAAGAGATAGTTAAGCAATCTTCTAGTATGCATAACAAGTGATCAACTGTAATAGGGAATTGCTAGTGCTGATTCTGCGGAATCATTCTTTGTTATGATATACAGTAAATACAGGTTACTCACCTGTAACAGGAGTTCTAGGAATGGTATATGTTGTTCATCCACACTCATTGGCAGGTATCCTTGCCGCTTTAAATCTTGCCGGAAGGTCTTCAAGCTTGCTCCTCCCACCCACCCGGGTGGTATAACTCTCGGCTCCGCCCCATGATGCCAGATCTGGCCCGCTGGAAGCTCAGGTTGTGCGTCGAAGCCGGGATGTTGGTGGGTCGTAGGATCTAACAACATATACCATTCCTAGAACTCCTGTTACAGGTGAGTAACCTGTATTTCTAGGGACATGGATATGTTGTTCATCCATACTCATTGGCAGACTCCTAGCAGTTCTCCGGAGGAGGGAGGCAAGAGCCTTTTACCCATACTTACTTGGGAAAGAGAGACTGAGAACTGAGGGCCCCAAAACCAGCATCCCGCGTGACTCAAGGTCGATGTGGTAGTGGGTAATGAAGGTGTTTGCTGACTTCAGGTAGCAGCCCTGCAGATTTCCTGGATAGGGACGTCCCCTGGAAGCAGCCACTGCTGCAGCAGTATGGCGGGTAGAATGAGCTCTTATCCCTCTGGGAGGCTCCATGCCCGCCAACTTATAGCAGAGATCTATGCAGGAGGTTACCCACCTGCTTATCGTCCGCTTGGCTGCAGGTCTGCCAGATGCGGCTTCAAGCGTAGGTGACAAACAGCTGGCTAACCTCTCCCCGAATTTCAGCCGCAAGCGCCCTTATAATAAGCTTAGCTCTCTAGGGTCCAGAGTATGGAGCCTATATCTCGCCTCCGAGGTGTGATTGGGGTAGAACACCGCAGAGTCAACACCTGGTTAAGGTGAAACTCCGACACCACCTTCGGAAGGAATTTCGGTGGGGGCGCAGGGACAACCTTTGTCCCTGTGGAAGACCAGGTAAGGAGACTCGATGGAAAGCGCCTGGAGCTCTCCCATCCTTCTGGCTGACGGATAGCCACCAAGAAGGCGGTCTCTCCACGACAGGTGAGAGAGAGCACACCTGTGCATAGGTTCAATGGCTGGCCCATGAGCTTTGCCAGTACCAGCAGTAGATCCCACGGAGGTGGGGGCTCCCGACTGGAGGGAATGTGATCAAGGCCTTGAAAAAGCGCCAGACCACCTTCTCCTGCGCCACTTCGACTGCTTCCGGCCCGCGACCGTAAGCAGAGATGGCTGCCAGGTGCACCCTTAGGTCGTCGACTCCAAGCCCTTGACTAGAAAGGGACCATAAATAGTCCAAGATGCTTGCCAAGAACAGGAGGAAGGGTCCAAGCCCTTGTTCTGACACCAAATGGAAAACCTTTCCATTTGAAGGCATAGCATTTTCTGGTCGACTCTACGGGACGCCACCACATTGAGACCTCGCCGGAAAGACCCAAGGCCTGGAACTCTAGCCGCCAGGAACCAGGGCTGTCAGGTGCAGGGATTGAAGGTCCGGATGGAACACCTTCCTGATTGACTGAGAGCAGGTCCGGCGAGCTGGAAGCTGCCGCTGAGTCCTGGAGCTGAGACTGAGGAGATCTGGTACCAGAACTGGCGAGGCCAGTCTGGGGCTATCAGAATCACCTGCGCCTTGTCCCTCGCTTGAGAAGCACCTTGTGGATCAAGGGAAATGGGGGAAAGGCGTAAAGAGGCCCGGGTCCATTGCCTCGAGAGGCATCCCCTGCAGCGAGCCCTGCTGAGGGGGCGGCATGGAACAGACTCAGCTTCGCTTCCATGGAGGCAAACAGGTCCACCTGAGGTGTGCCCCAAAGGGAGAACAGATGCTGTACTACTCCGCAGGAGAGACCACTGTGGGATGCAGCCCCTATCCGGCTCAGGGCATCGGCCAGGGTGTTGGAGGCTCCTGCCACGTGAATGGCTAGGAGATCCGCCTCCAGGCTGCGCACAGTGACCAAATGCGGAGAGCTTCCTTGCATAGAAGCATGGAGCGGCGCCGCCCTGGCGGTTTAGATAGTACATGGTCGTGGTATTGTCCGCCTGACTCGGACCACTTGACCCCGGAGGAACGGAGCAAAGCGGGTGAGAGCTAGGCGGACCGCTTGAGCTCCAGCAGGTTGATGTGGCATCGACTCCCGGGACCAGAGGCCATGAGCCCGGTGTTCCCCAGATGGGCACCCCAACCCATCAGAGAGGCATCGGTCGATAGAGAGACCGCTGGCTCGGGCGGACTAACGGGATGCCCTCCTGCAAATGATCTGGAACGGTCCACCACTGGAGAGCTGCCCACATCCCCTGTGTCACCGCAACAAGCTGGTCAAGGGATCGCAGCATTGTGACCACTGGCTGGCCAGTCCCACTGAAGGGACGCATGTTCCAGCGGGCCCAACGACCACGCTGGTGCAGGCCGCCATGAGACCCAGGAGGCGAGGAAGTCCCGGCAGGGCGAATTGCCCAACCAGAAATGATCGGGCAAAGGAGGAAAGAACCTCGGCCCTGTCCGCCGGAGCCGCTCTGGCTCGAAAGAGTCGAGCTGCGCCCGATGAATAGAATCACCTGCTTCGCTCGAAGTTCGACTTGGCCTCGCTTGATAAGGAGGCCCAGTTGAGAGCAGACCTGGAGGGCCAGATCTGACCACTCCGCCTCCTTCCTGGAGGGAGCTGCTATCAGCCAGTCGCCCAGGTAAGGGTACACCTGGACCCTCGGCCAAGAGGGGATGCTGTCACCACTGCCATGCATTTGGTGAAGACCCTGGGAGCTGGAGACAAGCCGAAGGGCATGGCTTGAATCATAGAGGGATCCTTCCGCCGGAAGCTGGCAGGAATCTCTGGTGAGACGGACGGATAGGGACGTGGAAAACGCGCCCTGCAAGTCCAGAGAGCAGAACCACACGCCGCTCCAAGGATGGTATTATCTGAGCCAGAGTGACCATCCTGAAGGTTCGAGACCTTAGGAACTTGTTTAGGCCTATGTAGGCGAGAATGGGGCGCCAGCCCCCGCGTCCGCTTCGAACCAGGAAGTACCTGGACACAAACCCTGGTCTGAAGGAGGGTCCACCACCTCTCTTACCACCTCCTTCTGGAGGAGGAGAGCCGATGTCGGCTCGACAGGCCGCCAGTGAGGCTGGGGATCCAAGCCCCGAGGCGACGGCCTGAAGGGTGGTGCCTGCTCGAATTCCAGAGGCAGGCCCTTCCCACCACTCCAAGACCCACCTGTCCGTGGTAACAGCGACCAGGCGGAACGGAAGCAGCCGGAGCTCGCCTCCACGGGGACCCAGGGTAAGGTGACGGGATGGGGCTACACCCCCAGCCCGGCCACTGGGCAGGCTTGAGGAGGGACCGCCGAGGGACCTCCTGGGCCCTTCCTCCCTGCCTCCTGTTAGAGGAAGCCGGCGGCTTGGGTTTGGGATGCCAAGGCCGAGCCTGCTGGCCCTGACGCTGCTGGCCGGGCTCCGGGGCACAGAAGGACCGAAGGGCTTAGGCTGTGGTTTGGCGGCCTTTGTCCTTCTGAGCGGAAGAGACCGGTCCAAGGTGGCATTGGACTTCTCGATCCTCTGCAGGTGACCTTCCACCCCAGGGTCGAAGAGGTCAGTCCCCAAAAGGGAACATCCGCCAACTTGTGCTGGGTATCCAAGCAAAGGTGGATATCCTCAGCCAAGCCCGCGACGATAGCCACTGCGGCCGCCACCGATCTGGCACATGAGTCCCCTATATCCAAAGCAGTCTGGAGCTGCTGTTTGGCCACTGCTCTGCCCTGGTCCCGCACTGCTTAACCGTAGTCTGCAGATCGGCGGGAAGATGAGGGATGACCTATCCAGGGAGCCCAACAGGGCATGAGAAAATGTGCCATGAGGACGGCCAACTGGCCTGGACGAAGGCCGAGAGAGGACGCAGCTGAGACTTTTCGCCCGGACATAGTCCAATTTTGACTCTTGTCGGGAGGTTTGTCCACATCCCTGGCGCGCGGGCGCTACGGAAAACGCTGTCGGTAACCAACCCCTCAGCAGAGGGTGTTCAAAACCGACAAGGAACCGGGGACCGTGATACTTCCTGGCCATCCTGGCCGGGCGCAGGGCAGGAAGCAGGGCGCCGCCAGCTCCAGTGCCGGACCCACTATGGCCTCGCCACCGAAAGGCTCTGCCGGAGAATCCCTCGGTCCAGAATCTCCGTGAGGGGATACCTGGCCCGCTTTGGAACGGGTTCGAGCTCCATCCCGGTAGACTCCGAGATGAGCCGAAGCAGTCCTAGGAAGGACGACGGCTATCGCCCATTGACTGACCTCCCTGAAGACTCCAAGTCCAGTCGCTGGAGAAGAAGGAGGAATCATCTTCGACTCGGAAGAGTCCTCAAGAGCTGCCTCTGGCCTGAGCCACCCTTCACCTGCCGAGGTCGGTCGGGAGTGAGGGTAACTGACAGCCGGCTGGTAGACCTCAGCCGATCGAGAATCCTGGTCGGAGCCCCAATTGCGGCGTGGAGGCGGGAGGTTCCACCGAATCGTGGACTAGTTGGTTTTGCCGAACAACCGCCTGGGTATAGGCCTCGGATAAGTCGAGGGTTGTGTCGGCTGCCCGTGACAGTTACTTAATGGCCGGGAAGGCGATGGGTCGGCTTATTCTCGCCAGGAGGAGCTGTTGAACATAAGGTCTCGTGATCGACCGACGAATTTACGCCGAAGCCTCCCATCCGGTGAGGAGGATGAGGACTAGCGGGCGACGCCGCTATCCTCGGTGCCGAGACCGAGACCGCCTATGACGGTGGGATCGGCTGGACCGCGAAGAGGTCCGAGACCGAGACCGAGAGTCCCGGAATTTCCGAGGTCGGTGCGGGGAGGTGTCGGCCGGAACCGGCACTCCCTTCGGCTCGGATGGTCCATCCGAGGGCTCCGGAACCGGAGGCACAGGCGAGCCCACGGGATCCTCAACTCCTCCCGGGGGAACCGGGGAGAGGGGAATCTCGGCTGCTAAAGGCGACAGCCCGTCCAATGGGTCGAGAAAAATCTCGACTTCATCGGTGGGAGTCTCGGTCAACTGACCTGACGGGGACACCGTGAGGCCAGTGGCCGAAGCCGAGCGGTCGACCGAAGCCGACGGTCGACGGCCCGGGGAGAGGGACCTTTCCCGCTCCCAAGAGCGTCGACGGAGGGACTTACCCGTGTCCCTCTTTTTGGACCGAGAATAAGGTCCAGCAGACGCCGGCCCTTCTCCTTTAGTGGAGAGGGACAGACAAAGCTCCTTAAAAGAAGCCGTGTAGGAAGAACCCAGAGAGAGCGGGATAAATGCCGCGGCCGAGGAAGATACGGCCCGCGCCGCCTCCTCTTCGAGGGCGACCATCCGCCGAAGCTGATCCGCCAGAACCGCCCGCCCATGAACCGCCAACCCAGGCCTCCTTGGAGCTTCACGGAGAAAACGCTTCTCGGGAGCCCCAGTTGCAATCGGGCAGCACGGTCTTCGAGGGACGAGGGTCGAGTAGATGGTTACCAGGCCCAAGCCTCCGCGGGTCGCGGCTCGAGGCCTAAGCAGTAGACACACGGGAGTGTGGATCCGTCCGAGACATCTTCTCTCGCATGGGCATCTCCAAACTGAGTCGATTGTCCATCGCGAGCTGTAGGGATAGAAGACTGGAAGTCTTTTTGCAAAATTTATTTTAAACTGCAAACGGAGAAATAGGAACCAGTCACAAACGCAGAGCGTTAAGGAGGGAACCTGAGCTTCCAAGCGGTAAAGAAGATCTGGGGTCATGGGGCGGAGCCGAGAGTTATACCACCCGGGTGGGTGGGAGGAGCAAGCTTGAAGACCTTCCGGCAAGATTTAAAGCGGCAAGGATACCTGCCAATGAGTGTGGATGAACAACATATCCATGTCCCTAGAACTGTACTTTTATCTACAGCAACTGTTCTATACTTCATTTCTTTTAAATGCACTTTATATTATTTTCTGTTTTGAAGTGTACTCCCTCCTCCTCCCCTCAGCATCATCTGGAAATGAGTGGATACCAGTTGAGTATGTCTTTCCTGCTAACACTTTTGAAATAAATAAGTAATGTCAGACTGCAAAGCCATTCTCTGTGCGCGAGCAGAGGGAGGAAGTTGCTATCAACTGCCATCATGACACTTCTGAATAATATCGAGGACCCAATTGCCTGACATGCTCTCCTGCCATACTGTCAAAAACAGGGAGACCCTGCCCTCAACCTGAATACCCCGGGAAAGGGTCAGGGGTGGGTGGGGCAGAAGGGAGTTAGAAGCTGAAGGGACAGCGGGGAGCAACACCAGCACCCTCAACTTTAGGGACGATAAAACAAGCACTTGAGGCTGAGGCATGGGGGCAAAAGCCCCTGCAGCAGACTGACCACAACCTCATGCAAGGGAGGAAAGGAAACCCCAGTGAAAATACCTACCACAGTGTCCATGTGAGGGCTGTGGAGAGCAGGACTGCAAAGGGTGAAGAATCATTTTTGAAGACTGTAACTCCTTCAACGTGAGCTTCATGTTGTGGGCAAATAATTTCCGGCCATGAAAGGGCAAGTTAAGAACCAACTGTTGGACATCGGCAGCAAAACCAGCAACAAGCAGCCATGGATATCTGCACAATCAGATTTTTGATACACCTGCCCAAGAAGATGCATCAGAGGGGTTGTATGTAAAACCCAGTAAATGCTCGCCAGCCTTCAATCCATTTGCTACACACTGATGGACCGAAGTCTAAGCAGAGCTATCAGGCAATTTATACACCATAGTAGATAACTTCCACAGGCTATTCTGATATTTAATCATGTAACCCTGATAATTGGCATTACGGTGGCCCACCAAGGCAGTGGCACAAGTCAGTTTGCCCATAATGTCCGAATGTCTGGATTCGCTGTTAGGTAGCAACAACACCACAATACATGTAGAGGTATGGACAGCAATACTACAGTACATTGGACAGGAACACAGTAGAACGTTCGGGGCGTTGGATGAACACTGCAGTTTATAAAATGGGCATTCAAAATAAAGAAGTCTCATTGGTCAAAATATATCATGTGACCGTGCATGAAATCTATTTCATGCACCATCATCCTGGTCCTAAACCACATCATACAATGAGCAAATCAGTCCTCCAACAACCAAAACTATCTTCCATCAGTCCCCCAACAACCAGAATTGATCTTACATCACAAACATGGCTGCTACCTTTAAAACAAATTAATTAAATGTTGTTTCCCTGATCATCACACTTTCCTTATATACATAAACAAATCAGAAACATTAAGTATTGTTTATAGTTTTGATTACAACTGTTTCTTTGCTGACAATGAACCCCCTTCTATCTTTATCTGCCCATCAAGGAAATCTCTTCTGCTTGCCCTGACAGTGAGATAACCGAGTCTCTGGATGTAGAGGAGGCCTTTGTAATGTATGGGGAGCCCTTATTACTCACCCGCTACTATCTTTTTTTTTTTTATCTTGTAATCCCACCGTTCTGACATCATATTCTTAAACACCTTGCTTGAGTGCATCAGATTAGTGGGATTACAACTGGAGCTGATCGGCGCATGTGCACATTTGGAGGTAGCGGCTCACAACTATGTAGATGGCTGGTGGAGTGGAACTTTCTGGGTAAAGTGGGTTAGCTAGAGAGATTCACCGTCACTTCTGTCACCAGCACTCCATTTCAAGAGGTCGCTGGGCACAGACAGAGACCGCTGTCACCCGGACCCCGCAAACAAATGGCTTCAGACTCTATGCACCGCTGCTGAATGAAAGGAACACCAGCGAACTGAAGCCAAACCTCCAGCAGCGTCACCCACTGCTTCCTGCTGTCTTGTTGGTATGTTTGACGTTCCGTGTTGCTGGTAAAAATGGTGTGCCCATACACTATAAAAGACAATGACTGGGAATCAGTGGCTAACCATGAATGAAATCAGCTCTCGAGGTGCCAGGAAAACTGTAAACATCTCGAGTTGCGGTCCTGATGTTTACTTGGTTGTCCTGGCAACCACCTGAGCTGATTACATCGTGGTTAACCACCGATTCCCAGTCATCTTCCTCTATGTTGTGTGTGTGTACAGTATGTTAGCAGAGGAACATTCTGCCAGTGGAACTGAACAGAATTTTGAATTCACATATTCCATGGAGACCATTCCATGATACACATTCCAGATCTAAAATATTGATGCCAGCAAAGGACAAACTTTATTCAGCAGTAATACAGTAACATAATTTATAAAATGGCAGGGTAAAATCATGTAATCTGATTGGCTCTTATTTATGTGTAAAACATGGTTTACACATGGTTAAAAAAAAGGACTGCTCAGCAGTGAAGAGTCTGGAACACAGGCCAATGGGCATTTGGAACACAGGCATTTCAGTTAGCCCCCTACAGCCAGAACTGATCTTCCACCACAAACATGGCTGCTACATTTACACTGTAAAAAAAAAAAAAAAAACTTCAACTGGACCCTAAAAATAAAACTACCTTAAATACAAAATAAAACTAATTAAATGTTGTTTCCCTGATTATCACACTCTCCTTACATACATAAACAAATTAGAAACAATAAGTATTGTTTATAGTTTTCACTACAACTGTTTCTTTGATGACAGTGAGAAATCCCCCTTCCATCTTTACCTGCTCATCAGGGAACTCTCTTCTTCATGCCCTGACAGTGAGATAATTGAGTCTCTGGCTGTAACAAAGGCCTTTATAGTGTATGTTAGAACGCTGTATTTGTTAAAAATCTAGCTTTCCCTAGAGTTGTTGTACCATTGATGTGACGTCACGATGTTGTTGTACCATCGATGGCACAACAGCACTGACCGCTTTTGTGCAAGCGCGAGTAGCGGTTCGTGTAGATGACAACATGGGCACCGCAGTTCACCGGAGGATGTCTAAAAATGTCAATAAGTGCCGTTTTTTTTTTTAAAAAAGTGGCGGCACACAGCAGGACAGACATATTTGTATTTTAAATATTCTACGATCGCCTGGGAAGGGTGCGTAACATGTACAGGCACTGGCGGGAGGGGCGGTCACTGACATCACGGCACGACCATGGGAGGCAACCAACAGCTAATTTGTTTAGTGTTGTCCATACACTATAAAAGACAGTGAATGGGCAACAATAAACATCGACACTGTGTTACACTTCTCGAGGTTTTCATGTGAACCGAAAACCTCTCGAGCTTCGCTCTCGAGGTTTTCTTGGTTGTCATGACAACCTCTCGAAGTGAACAACAGTGTTGTTGTTGTTCACTGTTGCCCATCCACTATCTTCTATGTTGTCTATGTGTACAGTGTGTTAGGAGAGAAACATTCTGCCAGTGGAACTGAGAAGAATTTTGAATCCATGTATTCCATGGTAAACACTCCATGACAAACATTCCATATCATGAATGGAGGGGGAAACACAGAAAAAAAAAAAACAGGAAGATGAAAGTAGGCAACAATACAATGACATCATTTGTAGTGGGTGGAAGGACTATTTTATCATAAATGCACACAAGTAAATCTATTGTTTCTACATATAAACATGTTTTTCTCAACTCTAAAAAGTTTAAAAAAAGGAGTCCATTTTATAAGCACAATAAGGCACTCTAGGATATGTGTGGAACACATTTTACCACACAGCCAGCGGCTAAAGTCACTCGGCCTTCGGCCTCATGCCTTATTACACCCCTGGTCGTGCAGTAAAATGTGTTCCACACACACCCCATCATGTCTTATTGCTTACCAATTACATCATTTGCAATGGGCGGAAGGACTATTTTATCATAAATGCACACAAGTAAATCTATTGTTTCTACAAATAAACATGCTTTTCCCAACTGTAAAAAGTTAAAAAAAGGAGCCCATTTTATAAGCGCAATTTATTCACTCCAGAGGTGTGCATGGGACAGATTTTATCACACTACCAGGGGTTGAAGGCACTCGGCCTATGGTCTCGTGCCTCACTATGCCCCTTGGCATGTGGTAAAATCTGTTCCACGCACAACCCATTGTGTTTTATTGCTTACACATGAAACAGGTTTGTACAGCTATACTGCGGCATATTGAGGGGTTGCATGCATTACAGGGGAAGGGATGGACAGCAACACTGCAGTCTGGGGGGAGGGTTAGACAGCAACACTGCAGAACACAGAGTAGAGCTGGACAGCAACACTGCAGTACATATGGGAGGGCTTGGACAGAAAAACTGCAGTACATGGGGGAAGGGTTGGAGAGCAACAGGGTACGACACAGGGAGGGGCTCAATAACAACAGGTCAAGGGGAGGGTTGGATGACATCTGTAAATGGGGGTAGATTGGATAGTAACAATACATGGGGTAGGGTCAGATAGCAACAGTACACAGGGGAGAGCTGGAAAGCAATACTACACTGGAGAGGGTAGGATGTAACAGGACATGGGGTGAGGGTTGGATACCAATTGTACATGGAGTAGGGTTGAATAGCAACAGTACACATGGGAGAGACAGACAGCAACAATACATCAGGAAAGGCTGGATAGCAGCACTGCAGTACATCACAGAGATTTGACAAGGAACACGTTGGTAAACTGAGAAAACCTTGCAGAGTTTCCCACTGTCTGGGAATACAGGGTTGTGGCTGTGGTTGTCAGGCCAAGGGTGCATTATTCCTTGAACCTCCTAAATGTACTGTACATATGCAGAAGGTTTTTTTTTTTTTTTTTTTTAAGTTATATAGCACTGGTATCAAAATGAGTAGTAATGCAGCAAAGGATAGTGGTGGTACACTTTTGTAGGATGTTATAAAAACTAACCAGGGTGGTGGCAAAAATACATAGGGTGGTGAAAAAAAAATATATAGGGTGGTGGCCCATCATGCTAAAATAATGAATGGGAAACACTGCACTGTTACATGTTTTTGGGGCGGGGAGGGACTGGATAGACCATTTGTACATGGGGGCTGAACAACAACACCGCAGCACACAGGAGTTTTGGCAAAGCCATTTCAGTAAATGCCGGGGGGGGGGTGGAGGGTGGGAATGGGTGTTGGAGAGGAACATTGCAGTATGTAAACTTCAGATTACTATAGCTGCTACAATTATCCCTGCAAATAAAGGCTTACATTACAGCACCTTCTATTTGGCACTTGCTTCATGCCCATATCCAGGACATCAGCCGAAGGAGGAGGAATGTTTTGGAGTGCTATGTCTGCACCATATCTCCCACACTGTAATGCAGCGACATCAGCCTCCCTAGGCTGCAGCTGTGCATGTGTACACACAGCATGCTCCACTGCAGAGCTGCTTGGACCCTTCATGAGTGCGGCACATCATGGCAGCAATTTTAGGAGAACATTACATCATGGACAGCTGGGTCAGCCAAAAAACAAACAGTATTTAACCACCAGTGTAACAAACATGTCAATAAATAAATGATAAAACACATGTTAAACAGCATTAATGGTCACAGAGAAACACAAATTACTTAGGAGTCAACTGCAACCCCTTTGTACAGGAGTTTAAGAAGTTTTCTTTATAAACTGTACATGTTTTAGCAGTGGGTGGTTTTTGAAACAATATTTCAGAGGGGAGAGGTTCAATTCCCAGTTAGATCACATATATTTCTCACTACACTTCGTGTTTTGATTGTGTAGCAAAGTCCAATACAGTACAAACTATTCTTATTTTTGTGTATTAATTCTATTTAAACCATGTTCATGTATGTATTTATGTTTGTATTTATTTATTGACCTGGTAAGTGCATGGATCCAAGGGGCCTGTTTGAGGCATGACCCAGGCCTGGATAGGCAAAAAATAATTATGGCAACAATAGTGAACAGTGACGTAACACCAGTGTTGTGTACATGTACAGACAAGATAAACAGTCAATATAGCAGCAACAATGGGGTAAGGATATTTTTGTACACTGGTTGTTATGAATGAAATAATGTATGAACAAGGAATTTGTAGATCAGAGTAACATGCAGGCAATGACAGTGCAACAAAGCAACACTTGTGAAGAACAGTTGCAGACAGATGTGGAAACAGGTAATCCACAAGCTGTGTGTTAAATACAGAATGGGAAGTGGCAATTTGTAGACCTACGGGAAGAGAGTTCCAGACAGATGGCGCAACTACGGAGAAGGCCATTTTGCCCATATCTGTACTGACACATAGCACCTCAAGAAGAAGGAGATCAGAGGAACACAAGTTACATGGGTTGGCTTTGGACTTAAGGAACCTTGATAAGGGTGAGAGGTCACACTTGTGCAGTGAGTTATCTATCAGACAGTAGAAGGTGAAGTCTCTGCATGCTTGGGGGAAGGTCAACCATGATTCTGGTACATGCTGGTCAAGTA
This sequence comes from Neoceratodus forsteri, assembly GCA_016271365.2. NCBI lineage: Eukaryota > Metazoa > Chordata > Ceratodontiformes > Ceratodontidae > Neoceratodus > Neoceratodus forsteri. Next base: position 1,337,490,585 of record CM057458.1, on the reverse strand, counting down.
GCATAGCTGTAGCGCCACTGCTCACTAAATCAGGACCCTGGTTCAGGAATGGACTACTCAGGTCACTCTGAAGACTTTCCCGAGGGAGGGAAAATTCAGCATCCCAATGACAGCCCTCCTCCCTTATAGTATAGGGACACTGTTTCCACTACATGACTACCACCTGGTCGATGCCTGGCAGCAGTGCAGCGGGAGCACACAGAAGGGGAGAGAGAGGCAGCCACCAGATGTCAGGCACACATGCGTGCATGTCACTGCATGTTAGTACCCTCAAGAAGAAAAACATGGAGCTGCAGGAAAAACGTCCTGGCCTGCTGTTGCACTGGTACTCCCTGGAGACCCACGTACGAGTGACATGGTAGCCACCCACCACTATCACGGTCCTGGCAAGTGACTGATGAAAAAATAAGCCCATGAGAAGGTTGCTGATAGGGCGGGGGTACTTTTGGGTGAGCCAGGTGGATGAGGAAATGCTCTGAGGCATGTTAAAAGGAGCGCTCCTTTTATTATTTCAGATGTGAAAAAAAGTACTAAAGTAGAATCAAACTGTGGAAAGAAGGGTATCATACAAGTCAGTAGATAAGGGGCAATCTAAAATAAAATAAAAAAGTAAAGGTCAATATTTTCACCAGATTTTTGCACTGCTGCTGTGAAAGGGAAGAAGACAGGTGATTATTAAAAGCAGCCCAAGCTAAGCAAGTCTCAGCAGTGGAAAGTGAGGGGCTGCTCTGGCTAAGGGCTCTGCCTCTTTGCGTGATGTCACATGCATGCTCTGAGACTGCCCTGCAGCGATGTCACTCTGGCTCTTCTTCCTGTGTTTGTAGTATGAAATGGATTATAGTTGGTGCGGTTATTTGAATCATGGAACTGGAGTTGTTTCAGATGGACACAGACCGTCTTTCACTTTCGAGGGATGGGGTTGCTGGCGCTGGCTATCGGATGGGCAACCCGGTACTGATGACCGATGACTGTGGAACCACAGGGTGGATGCAAGTCAAGACTGTCTCAACCCCCTCAGGCAGCATTTTTTAATGCAACGTGTACTCCAGGAAGAGAACAGGAAGGGAAGAAGTGCCAGGCAGCCCAGCAGCAATCCTCCTAGCCTCTGTCCAGACCAGGGCAGCACAAGGAGGCCAGCAACATCAAACTAATTGGACGTCATGCCACCTGCTAATTGGCTTGGCTCAGAGGAGGCAAGTAGGGCGGGGGGTGGGCTCAGTTCAGTTGGAGGGCATCATGGCTGCACCCCACCCAAGGCTGGCCAGCCAAGTTGCTGAGCACTGCAGAGCAAGCTGTTACTTGTTGCTGGGTGGGTCATGAGCTGGGCTGAGTATTGGAGAGAAAGTGTGTTGAAACTCTGACTGTTTGGGATAAAAATCAGTGCAATTTATGGGCCACTAATGGTTCTATAGTTTGTGTGCTGTGTGTGTGTGTGTGTGTGTGTCTGTGCGCACCTACCTCCAGGGTCCTGCCCTGCCCTGCTACAGCCAGAGAGAGGAAGAATCAAAATGGGGGGGTGCTAACTGGCAATTACTGTATTGAAATTATACTGGCAACTGGGGCTGTATTTTGTTTGTAACTGTGCTTTCCCTTACCTTTTTCCCCAGGTCACACCTGGAAATGAGCCTTGGCTCAGTGTGCCTCTCCACATTACCAATTTTAAGAAAGGAAGAGAGGGAAGGAATGAAGGAAGGCAAGAGAGAGGGAGGGAATTGTACTGGCTTGGAGATGGATAACCAGCAGTACTGCATAATGTAAAAGGGTACCTATGGGGGTTATTAAGGAAGAGTTAGGTGAGGGACAAGCATACTGGTAAAATTAAAGCTAATCAGTGACTCTAGCAAACCAGCAACTGCAATAAAGCCTATGGGATGCTGGATGTAGAGGGGTTTGGACAGTAGGAGAGGAGAGAGCTGATACTGCCCCAGCCCAATACCGATCGCTGGTGAGGCCTCACCTGGAGTACTGTGCCCAGGCTTGGGAGTCTTCATCTGAGAAAGGAGTCGGACAAAACTGATAGGCTGGGTTCAGGGCACTGAAAGGTTTGATTCAGAGCCAGCAGTGCTGATCACACAGGGAATGTCTGAAGGACCCCTTGAACATGTACTCGCTAGATGCCTGACGGCAGAGGGGGCATGACCATTAATGGATTCAAGCATGGGTAAGACAGATCCAGCAGACTCAGTCTCACTTGGGGAAACCAGGAAGGGGGAAGACGCAGAAGGGAGGGTGTGAATAACTCACTGCGGCACTATGCTGGAGGCCAGGTAAGTAGTACCAACTATGGGCAGAAATCTTGGGCTATCGGCCTCCTTCTGCTGTCTGATTCTATGTTTCCGTAAAAGGGGAGGGGAACCAGCATGCTATGGGAACACTGGGAGGAGGTCTATTACCCTGCATCTTCTAGAAACGGAGAGGGAGGGGCAGTTACCCAGCATCTTCTGGAAGGGGACAGAATATGTACACTGTGGAAGGAGGTGAGGGATTGAACATACCGGAAAAGGGGGAGGAGAGCCACCATACTATGGTGAGGGGTCTATCAGCAGACTGAAGAGAGAAGGGGGGAGGTAGCCTACATGGGATGTAGGGGGTATGTACCTGGGTGTGGAGGGTTTCAAATTTGAAAGTTTGCTGTAGAAAGGGGGAAGAAGTCTATCTGGGCTATAAAATGCTGGATGCCCCTGCAGTAACCCATCTGACCAGGAAAAGGAAGAAGTGATAGATGGCCAAGTAGGGAGACTGAGAGAGCCTCCAAAACAAGAAGACACACTAACCAAATATCAGCTACATTCTGTATTCTGCATTCCTATCTGGTGTGGGTGGCATAGCATCTGGGATAAAGGTATTATATTTTTCAAAAAAATGTTCCTTATTACGAGGGTTTACCATTATTAGTACACCACTCTGTTGTTTGGGGACTTGGTAATATTACAATGCAAGCAAAGTCAGGGAATGGACATATGACCATGGCTAATGTGCCTTTCTCTGTTAAAAGTTATGTTCTGGCACACTGACCTATTCTGAATTGTGTGCGTTTTTGGTGAGTTCATTGTTTGCTGTTTGTTTCATTGCATGAGTCCCTTGTGTTTGTTCAAACCACTCCACCAGGGTAGTGCTCGCACCATTATATTTCTGGAATGTTTGTGATTTGTTTTCAATGTTGCTTTTGCAAGCTTTGATTTACAGTCCATTTTTGTTCATTTTTAAAGTGAATTGCAAACAAGCGTAGCAAAGAATATAAATCTGAATATTCAGAGCCATTCCAAAAATTTACAATGATGCAAGCAAACAACTGGGCCTGAAGCACATGGTCATGTTTGCAATGATGCGAGCACTGCCCTGGAGTGGGGGTTTAACAAACGCAAGGGACTCATGCAATGAAACAACGCCTAAAAAGAGAAAAAACAAACATCAGAATTACTAAAAAGCACAAAATTCAGGATGGATCCATCCTGGATTCTGTGCTTTTGGTGACTTCTCAGGTTTTTTTTGTAGTGTCAATGTATGAGTCCCTTGTGTTTGTTCAACCTGCTCCAGCAGGTCAGTGCTCACATTGTTATATTTCTGGAATGTTTATGATTTCTATTTGGTGCTACTGTTGACACTTCCTTTTCCAATCCCTTTCTGTTCTATTTAATGTGAATTGCAAACAAATGCAACACAAAACAGAAATTCCCAAACTGGCAGCTATTCCAGAAATATACGACATTGCGAGCAAACACTTGTTTGGGTAGGGGAGGGGAGGCACATGGCAGTGTTTGTAATGTGCTTTTACAATTCATAGTTGTTTGTATTTTTTTCTGGCACTTTGACCCACACCAAATGTTGTGCTTTTCCTGGAGTTTTCATTATTTTTGTGGTTTGTTCCATCACATAAATCCCTTGTATTTGTTCAACAATCCCCACCCATCCCAACGTCCTTTGCTCGCATCGTTGTATTTCTGGAATGTTTGTGAGTTGTATTCAGTGCTACTTTTGCCAGTATCTCTTGCAGTCCTTTTCTGTTTCCTTTTAATGTTTTCTCTGAGTTTTCAGTTTGTGATTTTTATTTAGTGCTGCTTTTGCAAGCTTCCCTTAATAACTTTCTTTTACAAATATTTAAAGAAGTACAGCACAGGACAGAAATCAGAAAATTCACTGCCATTCCAGAAATATAGAACAATGTGAGCAAACACCTATGCTACTTGGTGCTTTGAGCTTAGTTTTAGCATTTTACAGGTTGCAGCCACCCTTCTGATCAGCCAGTGAGCAACTTCTGAAACTGTCTCAACCATATACAATGGATATTGATCATTACTCTTACTATGATTTCCACTCACTGTGCGGTGCCATGACTGTGACCATCACACAGTACCACCAATTTTGCACATGCATGCGTACCAATAAGAACTCCTTTTCTGGTGCTCACACTGGAAACACAGGAGGACCCTTACCTGTCCCCAAATTAAATGCTGCGTTAAAGAACAGTTATGTAAGAACTTACCATAACAGTAGATAGTCGAGAGAATCTCTTAAATTAGGTCACACTTATGGAACTATACTCACCAGGCACTAGGACCACACAGACACTTTTTGCTAGCAGTCTTCCTGGGGACGCCCACGACATATGTAAACATCCTTCCCCTACATAAATAAGGACAGTCCCACGCCTTCCTCAGTTCCCCACCATCCGCAGAGGACCTCCTCCTGGGAAACTGAGGGACAGCCAGAGGTTTCCGCCACAAGGCACGTGGCGAACAGAAGGCAGACCGTCCTGAAGAAAGAGTGACAGAGACTGAGAAGCTCTGATACCAAGGGGGATGGAGGGTGGGATGGCATGACCTGATGAAAGAGATTCTCTCGAAGATCTACTGTTATGGTAAATTCTTACGTAACCGTTCTGTCTTCTTCGAGGATCTCTCTTTCATCAGGTCACACCTGTGGAACGAGTCCCAAGCAGTACTGACAGTGAAACAGGCTGGGTGGCTGGAGGCTACAGACCTAAGAAAGGAGGCCCTGAAACACAGCCAGGCCAAAGCCTGCCCTTCTTATGGAGGCAATGTCCAGACTGTAGTGTTTTGTGAAAGCGTGGACAGTACTCCAAGTAGCAGCAGCACACATTTCTGCAGCTGATACATTCCTGAAACATGCAACAGAAGTGGCCATGCCTCTGGTGGAATGGCCATGAACAATCTTAGGAAGTTCCTTACCATACTTCTGATAACAAAAAGTAATACAGTTGGCCAACAACTTGGACAAACACTGTTTAGAAACTGGAGCGCCCTCTTTCCAGGGGCAAAAGAAGCATACAACTGGGAGGCTTCCTACAAGCTCTCATATGTTGTGTATAGTATCTAAGTATTCTGTGCACATCCAATGTATGAAGTAATGCTTCCCCTGGATTGGCATACTCTGGATAATAACAGCAGGTGGATGGATTGATTTGAAGTAAGCTCAGATACCACTTTAGGATTAAAGTATGCAAAGACATAGGATTAGTACGCAAAGACACCCTGTCTTTGTGGAAAATTAAATAAGGAGGCTCACACATGATAGCCTGCAGCTCTGAAATCTTTTGAGCAGAAGTAATGGCAACTAAAAATAACGCTTTCCACAACAGAAAACGCAGCTCGCAAGTCACGGCTTGCTCAAAAGGAGCCAAGTAAGTTTCTCTAACACAAAATTCAAGTCTCAGGATGGGACTGATTGCGATGGGAGGTTCTAAAGAATGCCTCAAATGTACAGGCCACGCCCAGCTGGGGTTGATAGCAGATAAGCACACTTAATGGAGGAGCATCCTGCATCTGACAAGAACAGCAAATACTCTAAACCCGGTCTCATTGGGCAAGTGAAGGATCCAGGTGGTGGGAAGCGCCCACAGAGCAAAGCGCTTCCATTTCATGGAGTAAGTAGCCCTGGTGGAGGACTTCCTGGCAGCCACCAGGACGTCAGTCACTTTTGGGGACACACCAAATCTCGCAATGGCTGTGTACTCAGGAGCCAGGCATAAAGACGAAGTGACTTGAGGTCTGGATGGACAGAGTGCCCTGTTCTGTGATAACGCCCTTGCACAGGGGCAGGGGTACTGGTGGATCCACTGCTAACTGCTGTAGCAATGAAAACCATATTTGATGAGGCCACAAAGAAGCTGAATATCAGTGTCGCTCCTTCCATCTGAAGCTGGATCAGCACCCTCTGAATTAGAGGGAAGGGAGGGAAGGCGTAAAGAAACCTCCCTTTCTGGACACATCTCACCAGAAAACTCCAGGCCCTGGAGTGAGTGAGTAGAAACGCGGCAGTTCTGTGTTGACTGGGGACACAAAAAAGTCCAACTCTGGATGACCCCAACTGTTGAAAAGGTCCTTCTGCTACTAAGGTCAGCAGCTCCCATTCATGCATTCTGGACTGTGACCTGCTTAACCTGTTTGCCAGGACATTTTGGACACCTGGAACATGGACTGCTGACAATTCTAGACCATGTTCTAGAGCCCAGTACCAGACCATCATCGCCTCTCTGCACAGGGGTTATGAATGGGTCCCTCCTTGCTTGTTTATGTAGTGCACTACACTAATGTTGTCTGTCTGCACCAGCAGAGGCCCCGGGGACAGGTAGTTCTGGAAGGCTTGCAGGCCATACAGGACAGCCTTCATCTCAAGGACATTTATGTGGAGGGAACTCTCTGCTACCGTCCATGTACCTTGGGTCTGGCAAGACTCCAGGTTAGCCCCCAGCCCATCCAGAAGTATCCGTGCTGAGGATCTGATGAGGAGAAGGGATCAAGAAGGGGACCCCTTTGAGCAAATTGTTGGGGTCCATCCACCACTGAAGCACCTCGGGCGATGTTACTAGAACCCTCTGTTCTAGATCGTCAGTGCATTGATCCCACTGGACTCAATGTCCACTGCGGAATCCGCATGTGCAGCCTGGCCAGGGGAACCGCGACAATGGCTGCTGCCATCAGGCCCAGCTGTCTCAAGAATGTCCTGGCCGTAACATACCTGTTGTTGTGAAGTTCCTGGTCCTGAGCTATCAGGCATGCTGCCCTTTCCTGAAGCAGAAAAGCTGCGCCCTAAGCAGTGCGCAGAATGGCTCCTATGTACTGGAGATGCTGACAGGGGATCAAAACTGACTTCAACAAGTTGACCGTGATCCCCAGAGCATGTAACGACTGTCTGGTACGTGCTAGGGTGTGAGACAGTTGGTCCCTGGACTGAGCCTTGAGCAGCCAGTCGTCTAGATAAGGGAGAACGTAAAGCCCTTCCCTCCTGAGGATGGCCATCATTACTGCTACGCATTTGGTAAAGACCCGTGGCACAGAAGACAGGCCAAAGGACAATACCCTGAACTGGTAGTGTTACCCATGGAACAGGAACCTGAGGTACTTCCTGTGAGGATTGCAAACCCTGATGTACAGGTAAGCGAAAGGTCAGAGATCCTTCTCCTACGCTGCTCCCCATAATGGAACAACCTCCCACACACTCTACTGTCCTGCAAGACTATTTCTCTTTTCAAAAGAAAATACAGAGAGGTCTTCCTCCAACCTACTACCTGCATCGGTAATTGTGCCAAACTGTGCTCTTCCTTCTGACCTCATCATTACCTTGATGAAATCTGATGTGTAAATTTTGCCTGTTATGTACCACAACCCTAAAGCACTGTATCTTATGTTCTGTTTTTGTATATACTTGTGTTATGATTATATGCTCTTATTTGTTTTCATTGTATCTATACTCAAAGTACGGCTCTATTGTAATTTATACTCTCCATTATCTCTGTGTTACCTTTTAGTTTCTATATTGCACCTTGCTGTACTAGGAACGCATTGGTTCCCCAGGGCGTCACTGAAAAAGGGACTTGTTTGTCTCAGTGGACCCTCCCAGTCATCAAAATTCAAATAAATAAAAAAATAAATAAGTGTCCAGCATGTCTAGGGAATATATTCAGTTCCCCTGATGTAGCAGGGGCAGTAGGCCTTGCAGAGTCACCATCCTGAACTTATTGTACTGAATAAAGAGGTTCAGACTGCGCAGATCCAGGACGGGCCTCAAATCCCCTGTAGATCTGGGGACTAGGAAGAACTGGGAATAGAACCCTCTGTTCCTCTGATCCTGAGAAACCGATACTATAGCCTTCTTTTGCAGCAGAGTGCGAACTTCATCCAGTAGCACTGGTATATGGTCCGAAGACTAGACTGAATGAGTTGGAGGAAGGTCTGGAGGTAGCTCCAGAAATTCTAGAGTGTGTCTTTGGTCTGAGCTGCAGGACCCAGGCATCTGTTGAAATCTCTCTACACCTGTCCAGGAGAAGGGAGAAATTACCCCCTACCACCACCTCCTGGGATTCCGGATGGTGGTGGTCTAGCCAGAAGTCTGGCTGAAGTGGAACTTGCAGCTGGGGCCGCTCCTCCACCTTTCAGAGCTTTTCCTGTGGTGGAGGTAGGGGCAGGCAGGCTGCTCCTGCCTTACACTTGCCAGTCTGCTGTCTGGACCTAGTGTGGGTCTATGGTGGCACGATGAAAGGGCACCCACCACCACTTTTTTTTTGCTGTTGGTGTAAAGGGAGGACAGACCATAGTCCCAGCTTTGCAAGTCGAAAGGATGTCCTGTACATCCACCCCAAACAGCTTATAACCCCTGAAGAGGGCATTCAAAATGGACTGTTGGACATCAGTAGCAAATCCCAAGACCCTAAGCCAAGAGTGCCTTCTGAGGCAGATGCCAGTCGAGGCTGCCCTGGTTGAGGCATCTGAAATATCGCAAGTAGACCTCATGAGGTGCTTACCTACATCTGCCCTCCATCTGGAGCACCTCGAGCATCTGTTTCTGAGGACCCTCAGAAAGGACTTGGGCTGCTGCTTTTGCCTTTTTCCAGACAATATTTTGAAATTTGACCATATGGGCCTATTAGTTAGCTATCCTAAGACCCAGAGTGGCAAAGGTCCTCCTGCCTACGAGGTCTAACTTTTTCGACTCTCTATCAGGAGGAAGAGAACTGAGTGTTGGGGACTCTTAGACCCATCATGGGCTGCATTTATTACTACTGAGTCAGCCTTGGGTTGCTCCGCGAAAAAAGGCTTCCCAGAGGGAGCCGGGTAAAGGTTGTTTGCCTTTCTAGGTATGGCAGGGATTATAGCAGGTCTGTATCAGGCAGCCATGGCGGTATCCTCAAATGCAGCCAGAAAAGTAGATAATAATGGGTGGGGGGAGAAAGAGTCTGGCAGTTCAAGAAAATCTACCAGGCTTCTCCTGGTAACATCTTGCTCCTCAGTATCAAACCCCATTGCTGTATTGGAGCCTCATGACAGAAATGAAGGAGGGGTCATCAGGTGGAGACTGCGGGTATACTTGGTGGACTCTTTACTCCCGGAGGAAACAGTGTAATTAGATCTGGAAGGGCTCCTATCCCCCTCTTCCAGTGGGATGAGGTCAGGATTGTATTCCTGATCCTCATCGATGGACTCCAAGTAATGGACAGACGGCAACAATGACGCTGATGCCCTGGAGCGAGTGTGGCATGTCGTCATGGCAGTTGTCAGTGCCAGGGCAGGCCTGGTAGGCCCTGGCATTATCGGGCCCAGAGGAGGAACAAGGTGCTGAATGACCTCCACAAAGGAGGAAAGCACTGTCTGCATGTCGACGGGTCTGGCATCGCCAGGGAAGGCTGGAACCCTAGTGCTGTCAGAGCAACTGGAAGCTGAGGTGCCAGCACTGGCAGGAAAGTCAGTGGTGACAACAGGGGATACTGAAGTCCTGGTGTCGGTAGCACAGCAAGCAGTGCCAATGGGGGAAGCTGAGGCCCCAGCTTCTGTGGAACAGATAGCTGTGCCAACAGGGACAGCAAAAGTCCCAACGTCAAGGGGCTGGCGCCAGCTGTAGAAGGACCGGCGGAGCCCACTGCCAGCAAACCCGAGAGAGAGAGGTCTAATCTGCAGGGCTTGCAATGACGATGATGAGAGCATCAGGAGGCCCAGTGCAACTGCACCATTGCTGTCCATAGCAGGTCCAGCAATATTTGCTGCCAAAGCCAACCCTGTGGAAATGAGGGTGTGGGTGGCAGGAGGGGTCGCCGCTGAAGCGAATGATGAGGTTACTGTGGCGGGCACCAAATGGAGCAGCGAGCATAAGAAGACCAGGGGGGGATTTCTCTCTGCTCCACTCCCTATCCTGGTGCTTGTGTTTCCCAGAAGATTTGTCCTGGGCTTTCGAGGAGTGGGAGCCCGAAGATGGAGTTGGCAATGTGGAGGAACTTCCCACCTAAAGCTCTTTCTCCATCTGGGCTACCTTCTGTTCCAGAAGAAACGTCTGCAGGGCCTTTAGGTGGCACCGTTAGGTAGCCTGGTCGAAGATGCAGCAAATATCACAGGCCTGGACTTCATGGACCTTGCCCAGACAGCGGACACAGGCATCATGCTCGTCGTTGCTGAGGAGCTTCTTACCGCACTTGAAATATCTAAAGAGTTTTTCGACATCGGGCTTCAACATACACAACAGCGAGGATCACTCTGAATAAAGTGATAAGGAAGTAGGGGAAGGAAAAATAATAAAATGGAAAGTTAAGTTTTGGCAGTCGACTGAAGCGAAGGTGTCTCTGTGGAGTCTGGCGAATATGGTCAACAGTGGGAAAAGAACTGAGGAGGGCACGGGGCCTCCCACATTTATGTAGGGGAAGGACGTCTGCATATGACGTCATTGTGGGCGGCCTCAGGAAGACTGGTAGATTTTGAGATTTTTAGTTGATTGTGTTGTGGTTGTGCAAGGAAGTGACAGACAAGAAAACGGTAATTCTGAAACGTAGGGGCAAAGTTTACATGTATTTAACTATTCCGTATATCTTTAAATCTGTTCACAATTGAAATATTTTAAGAATATGTTGCATATAAGCAAAGAAACTGGCTAATGTTATTTGCTGCTTATGCTGGTATTATGATATATTTATGGCTGTGTGTGTGTGTGTGTGTATGCTGAATGCAAGATATGGTACCAAGTTATTTTGGTTGCAGATGATCCCAGTGACTACTGAATTATATCTGGGTATTCGGTGGCATGAGAAAAAATGTTTTTGCCAGATCAGTGGGAAGAACCCCTCTTCTGTTCTATGTTTCTGCATGCATGTTGAACCTGTTGTGATATTAGCCACATACCATCTATGGCTGCATAAAGGTGTATTGTTAGACAAAACAAAAGAAATGATATAAACCACTGTTGAATAAATGAAGTGTCCATGTGAATGTGCTACTGTAACTCATTTTTAGGCACAAAAAAGGTGTGTACTACAAAGGAATCATGCATTTTATTTTTATGTTTTTAATATGTACAAAATAACTAAAATTAACTTCCATATGGGTCAACCACAGTCACTACATTGAATGCACGACAATGATTTCATAAGCATTATGTTGTTTTATAGCCACACCCCTTTGGCTCTGCCCTTATATTTGGCTCCGCCCTTTTAGTACTGTCCCAGGACCCTTCTTAAAATCCTGGATCTGTCCCTGGGGCTAGCGAGACAAACTGGTAGATGTTATTGTAGACTGGGGTCAGTCAAGAGCCTTCTTTCGCAGAAGCCTGCGTATAAATTGGTGAGGCACAGTCAAGCAGAAGCAGTACAGTACGCTAGCCAATGGCAAGATAAACTTCTGGAGTCAGGGAGTGCTTCAACCTGTAAGCTATACCCAGTTTTTGGTGTATATTTTTGTTCTGTCTTGAGATGTGATTATTGTAGGTAAGGGAAGGATCAAGTGATACCAAGGTATTTAAAACTGTACACTTGCTCCACTAAAGTGGCATTGTATTCAGCAGTAGTTAAGGAGGTGGGCAGGTTAGACAGTCTAGGTTTAGGGCCAAGTAACACTGATTTTGTTTTTTTACCATTGAGCAGTAAGTAGTCCATTGCTCCAGAATCAATTCTGTACAGATGAAAAATCTTCATTCATTGTCACCGAGAGGTTGGTCAGGAATTTGGAACTATTGTAAATGATCAAATCATCAGTATACAGGACCACACTGCTGTAGTAGCAGGCCCTTGGAGATTGTTAAAGAACAGAAATGAAAGACGACCCAGACTATATCCTTGGGGTACCCCGTATGTTATGGGCAGTAGTTTAAGAGACTATTACAGAACCCACTGGAATCTGTTTAGCTGTTTTTATACTCAATTGTTAGCAGTTTTAAAAATCAGAGATTACACACCTGAATTCCAAGACTTCTTTTTCTTAATTTTTTGTAATTCCCCCCTTTTTTGGTTTCCTCTGTCTGCCCACCTGACATTAGGGTCACCCAACTGTACCCTTTCCCATGCTGGGAAGGAGGGTAAGCAGCTGTCTTCACAGCTGATACCAATGACACTATAAAATCAGATAGCAGAGGGGCATATAAATGCCAGGTGGCCGACTCTGACCCACTCTATTAGCCCAGAGCCTCACCTCTGTGGTGTGCACAACCCCCTGGCAGCCTTAAACTGGGATGCAGAGGAACTGCAGGAATTTACGCGAATCCCGGTCTCAACGGTGGCAGTGCACTACCTTGCCATTGTTAATTTCTTGTTTCATGATGGTCTGGTTAACTATCTAATGTTTATATAAGTGCTTAAAACATTAAAAAACCCTTACCTGCTGGGCCTTAGTCACCATATCCCTGTAGACAGCTTCCATACCAGAACTCGTTAAAGTAGCCAATACTGTTACAATTTGCTCTGCTTGTTCTTTCCCAAATCCTGAAAATGTAAAACATTTTATTTGATTGCTTTTAAGTTTGATAAATACTTGATTTTCACAACTAATATTTTTGTTTTATTTGATCAATTAATTTGTCTAAGAGAGGTATAATCCAGTCACAATCACTTGTACTGGTGACAGTAACTTGTGGAACAGGATAAAGCACAGTATAAACACATGATCCTAAAGCACCATTCCTAATCCCTATTCATGACTATGGAAACGTGGAGTACTGCTATGCCTCCAAAGCCATGATGCACAGGTTGAGTGTCCACAGCAGACTCTGCAGGTCTGCCCTCAAGAGTGACTCAAAGACCCAGCACTGTCTATTGTACAGTCAACTTAGCTGGCAAGCCCAACCACCCACAGAGGCTACCACAGATACACAGTCCTCCACAGGTCTATCCACTCCCCAGCACCCACAAACAATGCATACCAGTTTACCACTGTCGCTACTCTCTATTCTCTAAGATCTACCATAACAGCTAGCTGGATACTACCCAGATACAGGAAAGACTTCAGCAGATGGGCGTTTTTCTCAGGCTGGCAGATTAAAACAGCCAACCTGTCACCCTTTGACAAACCTCTAACCAAGTTCCCACATTCTGAAAGACACTGCTTGAACAACTCAAAGATCCATTTAGATGTCTTTCCACCTGAATCCCAGCTATCCAGCCCCACAAAATATTTACTGATTAATACAGAATATTTATTTATTTTTGTTTTTGATGACCGGGTAAGTGCACTAGACATTAAAAATGCCTATTTTCAGGCACAACCTGGGGGAATACAAGTCAAACCACTCATAACACAGTGATACAGGGGACATAACACTAACTATTGCAGAAAGTAGTCAAGTAACAAGATACAAGTGTGGCTGAGATAGTAAATACAGTGTCAAAGAAAAAATAAAGCAAGGCACACTATAACATTTCGAAACTCATGGGATGAGGCATTAGCAATGCTATAAGGTGAGAGAAATGGATGCAGTGGAAGAGAGAGAGAATAGTACAGGGAGCGCCAGTCAGAGTAGAAGAATAAAGCAGATTAGCAGAACAGACGTGCAGCAGTAAACATAAGTGCATGTGATTGAACAGCATGGATGGGCAGAAGTTATGTGTGCAAAGGGAGAGGTGAATCAAGGAGGAATGAAGCAGGTGCAGGGGTCAGAGGCTAAGAGGTAGTTATGTAGATCATGTTTGAAGCAGGCAAGAGTTGTGGAGAGACAGAGGGATGCAGGTAACGAGTTCCAGTAATGTGGAGCATAATGAGAGAAAGCCAGAAAATCCATGGACATTTTATATCTAGGTACCATCAGCACAGTCTGATCACCTGAGCGAAGGGGGTAGTGTAGGCTTGGCGGAGTCAGCATTTGGGATAAGGAGGAGAGAACACCAGTTCTAACAATGCTATCAGTTAAGGTCCCAAGAGCATGGGAGCAGTTTGCCTCTGGGGAGAGCCAGTTTAAGCCACTGTATAATTGTAACACCCCCACCTACCTTTCAATCCTCAACAGTGTCTGTAGGTATAAATGGCAACCTCCAGTCGCTGGCATCACCAACCAGCTTGCTGTATGAGTAATTCCTTTCCACTGTTGCCATTAATTTGTTTGTACTGCAACTTATATTTGTGCATTCTGTTAGATATAGCACTTGTATATATTACTGTACTTCACTATAAACTAAGTAAGTGCTGCAACCCACTGTTCCAAGGGGCACCAATGATAATGAGATGTTATATCTAATGGCGTCATCTTGACATCTGATACAAGTTAAAAAAAACAACAGAATAATGGAGATGCCTGTCTCCTCTTGGAAGCAGTATACAAAAATAACCCACTATATATCATCCGAAGAGCTCTCAATGCTAACTTACCCTATTTCAAACTCTATGGCATTTATAACTATCAGTCTGCACCTAGTAAGCCCCTCTTAATTGGGGTGCCACACACATATTGTATATGGCTTATATTTTCACTTGCTGTTTTTGATTTATTTGCATCCCCCAATCCTCTTTCCCCAAAGCCACATCTGTACACAAGATTCCCGTTTATCTTTTTTCCCTGGATACAATAATTTTCAATAAATAAATATGGAACAGCATTGAGTCATTGTTATACGAACATACAAACATATGAAACTGCCAGCAGAAACAGGCCGTGACGATCTATCGAGTCCACTCGAGAGTGCAGCTTGGTTCCATACCATGAAGCTGACCCCACTCCTCCTGAAGTTATATTGTTCCTACATGCAAGTCAGCAGTGCATAGCATCACCTATATAATGTGGGAACGTCGACATGGGTGATCCTTTCATTGCAAAAGTTTCCCACAAGGTCCTGCAGCCGACGGCTTACAGTCCAATGTATTATGGCTCTATGGAGATTCTCTCAACAATCTACTGTTATTGGTAAACAACAAACCTTTTTATGTAATGCAATTAGACCACTATGGAAATAATTTATCATTACCAAATTTATGCTATTATTTATCATGTATATAAATCAAAACTCAGAAACTGTTGGAAAAGTATCTAGATTTTTTAACCCCCCCCATTTTTGATTAAAGTTTATGTCACTGTATTTTTACATTGATGAATAACTACATTGATATGTCATTGCTTTATCAATAGTACAGTATTTCACTTTACAAATATAACAACAAACTATGTTGACAGCTCCTGTTGGACATCGCTGGAAAGGTTAGGGGCACACCTTTCTTTCTGTGTCTGGTATGCTGTTTTACATTTGACATTTCTGACACTCCTGGTTAAACAACTGAAAAAAAAAAAAACATTTGACATTTCAGCAACCCTTATGCAGAACAGCTTGAGTTGCTCAATTGCAATCAACTGTATGCAAGTTACTGGTTTCTGTAGTTCAATAAAACATTTTTACAGGTAAATCTTGATTTTTGCCTTTTGTTCGGTCGTCTTCTTTTTAGAAATGCTGGAGGCTGATACAGACCTGAAACAGATCACAGAGGCAGCCATACACCTGGTGGCATGCTCTGTAACACTGTCAAGGGAAGTCTGCCTTGCTTGTCTGTTGCAGAACAGGATACAACAGAAAATCCATTTGGAAAGACACTGTTTGGAAACAGGCCTACCCATTGTTCCTTGGGCAACAGACACAAGCAACAGAGAGGACTGAGCACAGCCCTTAGTATGGTCCGAATAGTATCGAAGGATCCTATGCACATCCAATGAGTGCAGCAGCACTTCCCTCTGGTTCTCAGGGGAAGGAAAGAAAAATGGTAGATCAACAGATTGATTCAATGTGAAAATAGACATTACTTTCAGCAGGAAATGGGGGCAAGTCAACAAGGCAACCCACTACCCAGCGAAAACACAAGAAACGTGATTTGTGCACCTAGACCTGCAGATTACAGACACACTGAGTCAAGGTACAGCCACAAGAAACAAGGTCTTCTAGGACAAGTACTTCAAGTTGTAGGATGCCATGGGCTCAAAAGGTGCTTCGGTCAGGGATTCGAGCACAAGATTCAGGTCCCAAACCAGCACAGGCTTGCAGACGAGAATGGCCACATATAACAACCCTTTCAGAAATCTGTGGACCACATCCAGCTGGGCCACAGTGGTACCCAAGATAGCAGCACGAAAGACTGAAATGCTCAGACTGAGAAAGGGTCAGAAGGTAGTCTGGTATATGCTGCAAAGGACACGTGAAGGGGTCCAGAGAGTCAGCCTGACATCACACACTAAAATACTTCCACTTCAGGGAATAAGTATGGCTCGTGACAGGTTTTCTGGCTGTCAGCAGAACAGCCGAAACTTTGGCTGGAACACCAGGAGTCCTCTATGTCCTCAGGCATGATGGGTGGTCAAAGCAGTAATACACTGTTGCTTTGAGACACAAATCCCAGCCAGGGGGTAGGGGAAATGGAACCTCCACTGCCCACTCCCATAATAGAGGCAACCAGATCTTTCTGAGCTACAGTGGGGCCACCTGGATAACACCTGGATAACACCTGGATAACACTAGCTGGTTTCTGCCTGAATTTGGTCAGGACCCTCAGGATCAGAAGAAATGTATAAAGGAATCTCCCTTTCCAGCACAATGTACTTTGCCAAAACATTCCACACCCTGAAGCAAGCAAGCAAAAAAGCAGCAGTTTTGCATTGTGTGGGGATGCAAAAAGCTGCAACTCTGATCTGCCCCATAAGCTAAACAGTAGTTTGGCCACGTTCTGACACAGCTTCCACTCGTGGGGCGGTGCAACAAACCAGCTGAGACAATTAAAAGACACAAACAGCACCATCGACGTGAAAGGCAACAAAGAAAAAATTACTCACCTTTGTAATGTTGTTTCTTCTATTGGAGTCTTGCTGTATTCTGACATATGCAGTGATGTCCAACCTTTGAACTGCCCCGGAGATGAAAGAGTTAACTTTCCATGCCAGGCATGGAACGCTGAGCTCGAGCTCGGTTGAGACTCTGTCTGTTGCTGTTTGAACTCAAACCGTCAGATCTTTACCAGCCATACTCACTGGGTGTCCTGTGTGGAAACTGTAAACTTACACTAGCCAACTGGCTACTAAATATAATAAAAAGATTTTTTGGTCCCAAAACAAGACAAGTCAGGAAACCCAAAAAATAAAACAAAACACAACACCCACATACCCAAACTAAAGGGGTGAGAAAAGAAGGGGTGGGAGCACCTCCCGAGTGCCCACACTGTTACTGCCCACCCACATCCCAAAAAAACTGGTTCTGAGAGGGGAGGAGGTCAGAATACAGCAAGACTCCATTAGAAGAAACAACATTACTAAGGTGAGTAATTTTTTCTTCAAACAACATGAAGTCTTGCTGTATTCTGACATATGCAGACTACCACGCAGTACCTCCATGGAGGAGGGACAGAATCTACTTAGGAAATAGGCTCTGAAGCACTGCTGTGCCAAACCAAGCATCACTCCTAGCCTGGATATCCAGAGAGTAATGCTTGGTAAAAGTGTGTACTGTTTTCCAGGTGACTGCTTGACAAATCTCTAAGATAGGAATATCCCTGGCAGCAGCCAGGGAAGCAGCTGTACCTCTGGTAGAGTGAGCCCTCAGGTGTGAGGGTGGGATCCTACCTAGTTTTTCATAGCAAAATTGAATGCAAGAGACAATCCACCTGGCAATAGATCTCTTAGTGGCAGGTTTTCCCTTACCAACCTCACCATAAGTGAGGAAAAGTTGGAGGGGAGTCAAACCTGTGACCCTTGGTGCGCTCTATGTAGTAGCTAAGGGCCCTTTTCACATCCAAACTGTGCAGCCTCCTCTCCCCAGAGGAGGAATGGTCAGTGAAGAAAACAGGAAGAGACATAGACTGGTTAAGGTGGAAATCTGAAACCACCTTAGGCAAAAATTTCCTATTAGTCCTGAGGACCACCTTAACTCTATGGAAAGAGATAAAATCAGGCTTCACTGACAGGGCCTGTAACTCACTTATGCATCTGGCAGAAGTGATTGGCCACCAAAAAAACAGTTTTCCAAGTCAAGTACTTAAGCTCTGCTGAGGACAAAGGCTCAAAAGGGGGTTGCATAAGCTGAGCAATGCAAACATTAAGGTCCCAAGCAGGGGCAGGGTCCCTGAAGGGAGGATTGGTATGCAGCAATCCCTTGAAAAATTTAGAAAATACAGGATGAGCTGAAAGGGAAGAGTGCTTGCCTGCTGAGAGGAAGGCAGAGACAGCTGCCAGATGCATTCTTAGTGTAGCTGGTCTGAGTCCCAAGCTATTAAGATGAACCATATAGTCAAGGACTGTGGGCAGGCCAGCAGACTCTGGAGCAATATGCTGCCTAGAGCACCATACAGCAAATCTTTTCCACTTGGAATTGTAAGTGTTTCTGGCGGAAGGCTTTCCGAGAAGCCTTTAAGATATCCAGAACACCTTGAGAGAGGTGCAAATCAGCAAACTAGCCAGGCCTTGAGATTGAGAGATTTGAGATTCAGATACCAAACCCTCCCCTGAGCACATGTTAACAGGTTGTAATTCCTGGGAAGAGACAGGGGGAAGGTGGACTGCTAAGGACAACAAGAGAGGGTACCAGGGCTGTCTGGCCCAGTCTGGAGCAATCAGAATCACCTTGCAGGGCTGAGACCTGATTTTGACTAGCACCTTGAAGAGGAGAGGGAAGGG
This sequence comes from Neoceratodus forsteri, assembly GCA_016271365.2. NCBI lineage: Eukaryota > Metazoa > Chordata > Ceratodontiformes > Ceratodontidae > Neoceratodus > Neoceratodus forsteri. The sequence goes on along the minus strand of CM057458.1, from coordinate 1,337,471,748 downwards.
GGGAAAAGCATACAGGAACTTCCCTTCCCAATTGAGAACTAGGGCATCCAGGGGGACTGAGCCCAACACTGGGGTCTGCAGCAAAAAAGAGGAAGTTGGTGATTGTCTGGGGCTGCAAAAAGATCTATTTGTGGGGTGCCCCATCTGGAGAAGATCACCTTCAAAATCAGGGGATACAGGGACCATTCGTGATGGCCCTGAGATATCCTGCTGAGAGCATCTGCCAGGACATTGTCCTTCCCTGGGAGGTGCACTGCTGTAAGAGAGGTGTTCAGGGAAAAGGCCAGAGACCACAACTTCATTGCCTCTGCACACAAGGCCATAGACCGAGTGCCCCCTTGCTTGTTGATATACCACATTGTGGTGGTATTGTCTGTCCTGATCTGAACTACTTTGTTCTGAACCGACTTGGAAAAAGCTTGAAGTGCTAGAAACACTGCTCTGAGTTCTAATAGATTGATGGGAAGCAGAGATTCCTGAGGAGACCACAACCCTTGGGTGGCCAGGTCCCCCAAGTGGGCTCCCCGCCCCAAGAGGGAGGCATCTGTAGTAAGGATTAGAGAATGAGACTGAGTGACAAAAGGAACTGCCTGTCTTAGATTGTCCTGATCCTGCCACCACTGTAACACCTGGATCAGGGTTCGAGTCACTGGGATTAGTTTGGTCAGAGGATCCTTTTCTGAGACCAGAAGGCTCTCAAGTGGAACTGAATGTCCCTCATTTGAAATCTTGCTCCCTGGACCACTGCTGTAGAGGCAGCCATGTGTCCCAGGAGCTGCAGAAAATGCCTTGCTGGTCGAGACACCTGGAGGGTGAATGAATAGGCCAGTGAGATAAGGGTCCTTGCCCTGTCCAGGGGAAGGAAGGCTCTTGCCTTTACTGTATCCAGCTCTGCCCCTATGAAGGTGAGGAGCTGCACAGACTCTAGAACTGACTTTGAAAGATTCAGAAGGAAACCTAGAGAAGTGAGCAGTTGCTGAGTTATCTGAAGGTGTGACTTGACTTGGTCTGGAGACTGGCCTACTATGAGCCAGTCGTCCAGGTATGGAAAGATGGAGATCTTTTTTCTCCTTAGGAAAGCAACCACTACTGCCAGGCATTTGTGAACACCCTTGGAGCAGAAGTTAGGGAAAGGGCATTGCTCTGATGGTAATGGCCTGAGGGCAGCTCCGAACCTGAGGTACTTTCGGTGGGAGCTTCTGATGAGAATATGGAAATAGGCATCCTTGAGGTCCAGGGAAACTAGCCAGTCCCCTGGCCTTAGAAAGGGTAGAATTATTCCCAGAGTCACCATTTTGAACTTTGGCTTTAAAAGATGCTTGTTTAAATATCTGAGATCCAGGATGGGCCGCCATTCTCCTGTCTTTTTGGGGGTTAGGAAGTACCTGGAGTACAATCCTTTTCCCTTGTGTAGGGGTGGAACCCTCTCTATGGCTCTCAGAGCCAAGAGGGAAGAGACCTCTGCCTCTAGGGCAAGTGCCTCTGAAGGACTTGCAGGTGGAAAGGATCTGGTTCTCATCTTTGGAAATTTTTTGAAGCTGAGAACCAGTCCCTGGCTTACTACTTCCAGGACCCATTTGTCTGATGTTAAAGACATCCAGCCCTGGACAAAGTAAGCCAGCCTGCCCCCTACAGGTGGTGGAGAATCGGCCCTGGCAAACCCATCAGGGTGCCTGTTTGGCAGGGGCTTTAGGCTGAGGGGTGGAAGCAGGCCTGCTTGTACCCCGTCTACCTCTCCCTCTGAAGAACCCCCCTGAGCATAAGCAGAAGAGGAGGCCTGGGCTTGGCAGAAAGGCCTATGGAAAGGCCTGCCCCTGCCCCTGGAATGCTGCCTCTGGGGAGTGGCTTGCATTTCCTTGGCCTGAGCACTCCTATAGGTGGTCCTGTATTCATCCATTTTCTTCATGTAGTTCTCTGTTTGCTCCCCAAACAGAGAATTACACAACAGGAAAATCCATGGCCTTAGTCTGGGTATCCTGAGACAGGCTAGTACATCTGAGCCAAGCCATCCTACGAAGGGCCACAGATGTAGCCATGACTCTAGATGAAACATTATTGGAGTCCACTGAAGCATGGAATTGCACCTTGGATGCCTCAATACCATCTGCAGCCACCTGCTCCAGCTTCTTGGCAAGCTGGCCAGGGAGCTGTTTAGCTAAGACCATTACAGTGTCCCATCTAGATTTCTGATATCTAGCTGTATAGGCCATATAATTAGCCTGCCTGAGTCCCAAGGATGCTGCCATGTACTGTTTCTTTGCCATGGCATCAATCCTCCTGGAGTCCTTATCTGGGGGTGTGAAGCCAAGGGTATGTTTGCCTTATCACAGGCAGCAGCCTGCACTACCTCAACATCGCTGCATTGCTGGGTAAGGAACTCCGTATCTGAGCCTGAGAGAGTATACCTCTTGTCCATTCTCTTGTCCACAGGAGGTATAGAATTAGGAGTCTTTAAAATTTTTATTGTCTGTTTCCCAAAGGAATTATGAAGGGGAATAGACAGCCTCCTGGACTGTGGGATATCCATCATTTCAACATAGTCAGGCTCCTCCTGATCGTCTACAGCTTCTTCCATAGGAAGCTGAAGAGTTTCAGCCACTTTTTTGTAGAACATAAAATGGGAAGGGGACTCAGAAAGTCTAGGAGGAGAAACCCCTGAAGGTCTGTCTGGGGAGATGTCCGGGTCAATGGGCACATCCAGACTTTCGTAATCACCATCACTATCCTCATACTCTCCTTCCTCCTCCTTCTCCAGTTCATAAAAATCTTCTAAATTATAATCTGAAACTGGGGGAACCGACCGAACTGAGCCCCTTCCCGATGGTGCCGGTTCAGTCGGAACCGGGGTTAGCGACTGAACAATCCTTATCGCTTTGGCTATTTCATCAGCGGACGGAGAAAGAAGTTGTGGATCTGCACCGGCTGACTTATCCCTTCTTTTTCTTTTAACCGGAACCGACTCCTCAGAGTCGGTTCTCCTTTTGCCCAAAGAAGTTTCGCCCTGGTCAGACGGCACTCTTCTGGTTCGGTTGGAACCAACCGGCTGGCCATCCGGTCAGCGGACTTTGGCCTCCCTTTCCTGAGCCTACCAACTCTTTTCCAGGGTAGCTGCAGGAAAATTCTGCAAATCTGGCAGTCTGAATCGAGGTGGTCAAACCCAGACACAACACAGGTGGTGGGGTCAGCCTTAGCAAAGGCTTCCCCACACACACTACAGTGTTGAAACCCAGTGGGCCCGGTTTTTCTTTTGGGTTTCTCAGACATGGCCAGTCCTAAGAAAACTTACCCTTTTTTCAGCAATCCGCCAGGCAAGACACCCTTATTGGTTCCTGACCGTGTTACGGGTCGTGGAAAAAACCATAATGAAATCCGTTTTTTTTTAGAACCGATAAGGACCAGTTACCACACTCTAAAAGTAGAATAAACATTTTTGAACAAACCTGATCGGTTCAAACCGAACCGATCCCATGTTTACAAATTCCACACAGAAAAGCAAGAAAATAAACCTATCTAGTACTCACAATACCACAGACAGAGACTGAACCGACAGGTTAATGGATTAAATTCGGTCGAAAACCGAGGAAAACGGCACTTTAACCGACAAACTTGAACCGACCAAAGGAGAAATCTCCGGAGCGACTGTTCAGTGAGGCGGAGTAAAGAATCTGACGGTTTGAGTTCAAACAGCAACAGACAGAGTCTCAACCGAGCTCGAGCTCAGCGTTCCATGCCTGGCATGGAAAGTTAACTCTTTCATCTCTGGGGCAGTTCAAAGGTTGGACATCACTGCATATGTCAGAATACAGCAAGTCTTCATGTTGTTTGAACTAAACCTCTTGGACCACTGTCCACTCCCAAACCCTCACTGCCTCTCCCGGCAGAGGGTGTAGGATTGTGTGTTCCCGGTCTGTTCAGGTAATACACCACTCTCCAACTGTCTCACTGGACCAAAAGGGAAACTCTCTGAACCTGAGTAGCTAGGATCTGGAGACCATAGAGAATTGCCCTCATTTCCAGCACATTTATGTGAAGGCTTTGTTCAAGCAGAGACCAGGATTCCTTGGTCTAGTGAGGGCCCAAGTGGGCACCTCAGTCCAATTTGAAGGTGTCCATGGTGAGAACCACCTGTGGCTGAGGGTTCAAGAAAGGAGAACCCATGAACAAGAGCTTCCTGCCCTGCTACCACTGTAGGGCTTTCCGTAAGGGAGGCAGACTGAAATCATATTGTCTAGAGACTGGCAGACCTGCGACAACTGAGTTTGAAACAACCACTGAGGAATCTTTTATGCATGTAAGCCAGAGGAACCATAAATATGGAGGCTGCCATCACACCCAAGAGATGCAGCATGACCCAGACTAAAACATGGTTGCTGTGATTCACAAAGACCACGTAAGCCATTAAGGCAGACATCTTGTCCTCAGGCAGAAGGCCTTTAAATAGACCATACTAAGTCCCGTCCCTATGTACTGGATCCTTGGGAAGAAACAAGAACACATTTTTTCAACATACACCAGCACCTTTAAACTGTTTTGCAGTTGTCTGGTGTGATGTAGAGTATAGTCTACCTGAGCTTCAAACACCGCCTTCAGAAGCCAGTCGCTAGGTATGGGAAAGCATACAGTTTCCCCCAACTCAGCGCCACGGCTACAACAGCAAAGTATTTATTTGGTAATGACACGCAGTGCTGAGGAAAATTCAAAGGGAAATACCTGGAACTGGTGTTGCCCTTCCAGACAGAAGTAAAGATACTGCCTTTAGCTCTGCAGGATCTTTTTTTTTTTTTTTAAACTTTGTATTTATTGTTTTCAATATACAGATACAATACATTCCAAGCAGTGACATATCAAATGATAATTACATTCTGGACACATTGAGGATGCCACCCCTCTAAAATTCCTATATGCTACTTATTCTACTGCTTCAAGATACATCTTGGGAGGTTACTTAATTATTATATACCGAGTTTAATACAAAATTACTAGATATAAAGCCCACGAGTGGCATGGAAAAGATACTACATCAATGCTAATATATGAAGTCCACTAATTCAGGTATCCCCTAAAAAGGGGCTATGAGAAAGTCCATGCTCTAACTGTAATATTAGCATCACAAACAGTGATAATTCTGAAAAGGTCAGGCCACATTGAATTAGAATACATCTGCTATAGGAGCATCCATGATAGGTATTAAGAAGCTATGACTATGAGGTTTTCCTAAACCTAATTAAACAAGAAACCAACTTTAAGTATTTTATGCAGAGGACCTATATAACGTCCATAATACAGTATGTGTCTGACACTCAGAAGGTGAGTAACAAATCCGGAGAGAGAGAGAAAAATTAAAATGTTAAGGAGTGATAGTCCCAGCGTAAACTTAAATAAAGTACTCACTCACATCTCTCTCTGGGTTTAAAGAACTTTTATGTTTACTAAAAACAAAGTCTCTCTCTTTCCCCTTGGTCTTCCTTAAAGTAATCCTATCTGGTTTTTCATGACTCGTTGTCGTCTGAGGAGTTCTCGCTTTGGTCTGTGGGACGTCTTCTTCTCGGTGCATATTTTTGAGCCCAATGGTTGGTGTGGTAGAGCGCAGGTGTAAGTGGGCAATCATAGAGAAACATACATCACCAATTCTTTCTAAAGTTCCAGTTTTAATTAATTCTTCTTCAGAAGTTGTTTACATCAGGACAAATTCACTACAGCAGAATAATCTGGCAGCTTAATCTTCCATTTGGAGCAGCAAATATTCACATAGAAACTCTACAGAGCACCTTCAATAACTTCCTGGAGTGTACCTCCAGACCCACAAACAAATCTGAGTACCAAACTCAATGTTCAGCATTTATACACTGCAGGGGTCAGGTGACATCTTAACCCCACCCCTATACTTTATTTTAAATATTATCTCTTTATTTACAATATTTATATTTTATATGGTATGTCTAAACATTTTCTATTTGTCCTAACAACTCACTCTCATACAGGGAGGTGAAATACAGTCTTTCTATGAACTATTTAATTCAATCTCTAATCCCAGAAAGCACCACCCCTTGTTATTCAGTATAAAGGCAGTCAGGAAATGGCCGGCTGACTCCTAAAGAAAACTACTGCAGCTGAGAAAGGATCCACTCGGGGCTCTGAAACACTAAAAGAAAAACAGCACAAACCTTCGCTTTCAAGAGGTCTCAACTGCAACACCAAACCTCTTTATTCTACCTTCAGGAGGTTTGTAGAACACAAAACGTTATGTTTTATTTAGTAAATTTCATTTTAGGGGAAACCCAAAAGTAAAATGCCTTTGTGATAGTGCAAATGCTGTATTTCAGCAAAGCTCTTTAAAAGACAGGCATAACAGGGTCAAATTAAGGACCCAGCAAGTTCTTTCTTTTAATATCCTGATAAGAGTAATGGGTATTTAAAGGCTTAAAAAGCCATACTAGTACATTATAAAACAGTGCCCTGTGTTTACAAAACTGAGGCCCAGATATTCGATGCGCCCCGACGCCTATTCAAAAGGGAAAATTACCGCTCAAATCGATGCGCTGGAGCATCAGTGATACAATACGAGCACAGGTAGGTGTGCCCATGCATAACCTGCACAGCCGATATTCAGCCGGGATGTGCGGGAGTCATCATCTCATAACCCCTACCTCGCGCCTCCAAAATAGGCAAAAAAAGAACAAGTGATGGCCACACCCACAGGTGAGCTGCCGCGTACGGTGCAACACGGCAGCTGCCACCATGGTGGCCACCAATTCCTACCGCACCCTGGCCGGCGCCCCATGCCCCGCCGGGCATCCGTGTGCTAAACCCCCCTCTATATCCTGGTGGTCAGTGGACGCTATGTGCAGTCGCGGGCATTTGTCTAGAATAACCCCCGTCCTATATCCCTGGTGGTCAGTGGACGCACTCTGCCGATACGTGGGCATCGGTATCTAACCCCCATGTCCAATATCCCTGGTGGTCAGTGGACGATCGCTGCCGATCGTGGGCATCTGTAAATCATAAAATATTCCTATTACCCTGGTGGTCTAGTGTCCTCCCCACCGCCCACTGGGCCACCGCCCGCTCCACCGGTCAGCGGCGGGCGGCAGCCGCCGACTGACAGCAGCTGGGGCAGCGTGCAGCCCTACCGAGCTGTCAGTCGGCGAGTGGCTGGGCGGCAGGTGGTGAAAGTGCTGCCACCCGACAGCTGACCGGGGGTGGAGCGGGCGGTGGGGCTCAGTGGGCGGGTGGGGAGGGGGTACACTAGACCACCAGGGTAATAGGAATTTTTATGATTTACAGATGCCCGCGATCGGGCAGCGATCAATCCACTGGACCACCAGGATACTGGACATGGGGGTTATAGCACACCGATGCCCGTGATCGGGCAGAGTCGTCCACTGGACCACCAGGGATATGGACGGGGTTATTCTGAGACAAATGCCCGTGATCGGGCACATAGCGTCCACTGGACCACCAGGGATGTTGGAGGGGATTATTCTTGTAGACAACGCGCCCACGATCGGGCTGCAGGAGTCGGTCCCCTCACGCTGTTGCCTGGGCAGGGCGCCAGGCGCAGCCGCCGGGATCGGCACCTGCATGTTAATGGCATGCAAATGGGGCTAGAATGACATGCAAATGGCCCCATGTGCGCCTTTGCATAAATTATGGACCCATTTGCATGTCCCTTTGAATATTGCAGGTGCTGTGCATGGTGCAATGGCACTTCGCTAAGCGCATCTCCATGCTCCCACTCTGGCCACTTGCTGGCGCGGTGCCACTGCGTCATGCACACAGTGGGGGTGGCCAGGGTGCGAGATCGTGCTCGCGCCCCATACCGCAGCTCCATTGAATATCGGCCAGGCCACACCCCTGCGCAACAAAGTTGAGCTGCGCCCAGGCTTGCGCCACAGCCTGGCGCAGTTTGAATATCCGGGCCTGAGTGTTTTCTTAAAGGAATATACCCAGGCTACGAATAAGTATTTTTAACAAGGAAAGCAGGAGAGAACCAACAGGTTCTCACTATTATTTATAAACTCAGTCAAGTTCTCAAAAGCACAGCAAGGACAAATAGGGCTGAAACAGAATTAGCAGCACCTTGCAATACGGAGGGCTATTTCCTCACAAAAGAGAAATCCTCACTACTAAACATACAAGCAAGTAGCCTGCACTATAGGAAACAACTTTTAATACAAGACAAACTGGGAGATTCGCTACTGACTAACCTACAATACCTAAACAGATTCATTTTCCCGACGGCTAACGTATCAGCCCATCTATTTATAGCATTTAAAGCCTCGCAGTTTTCTTATTTCCTTCCCATATCATTTCTGTTTCTTTAAATTATTTTAGAAATGCAACACCTAAAGTGCTCACTTCTTTTCTAAGTGCTGACTTCCTATTTTTATAATGCAAAGGGGGGGGGATTATTCTATATTACGGCAAACCATTAAGAAATGCCATTCTATACCCACAGCTCTTTCACTCATTATTTTTAATTTTTTAAACACTAAGTTATAAGGTTATAACAAGTTTAAGGCTCAGCTGCTAGGTTCCCTAATTTTATTATTTCAAAGGACACCCCCCTAGAATAGCAGTTGCCTTACAAACAAGAGCACATAAAGACGTACATCAGGCTGAACTAAGCAGCCTGCCTGTGTGACGATGCACACTATTGCAGCACCTTTAGGGCAGTAAACAGCTGGACCATCAGGTAGCCAGCATTTTTCCAATTATTATTTCGGGGCGAACAACCCTTCACAGGGGCACCCTGTGACAGTTGGCATCCTTCAATTCCGAGAAAATGAAGATCTTCCCCGATTAGTTATTCTCAACCGGGCTGGGAAAATTATACTGTGCTGAATCCCTGCTTCAAGCAAGAGTGCCCTGGTACCATCAAACTGCTTTGCTGTTGTCTAGTGGCAAAGCTGATGTTTGGGTAGAGTCAGACGGTTTCCCCATCACAGAGAAGTGTCTTATGTTGTCTGGCTAAAGCCAGTAGATAGTCCCTGGTGGCTACACCATCTGTGATTGCCAGAACTGTCCGCGGAGCTTCAGGATTATCTGGCTGCGATCCTATAGGCCTTCTGTATATCCTTTATGTGCGGGCCAGCATCTTCGCCAAACTGCTGTCGGAGCCAATCGTGAAGGAAAAGGACCAGGTGATCTCCCTCACAGCCCTCTGGAAGCCCTAAAAAAAAATGGATGTTTGAAGCCCTAGTGTGGTTTTCCAAATTTTCCAGACGCATTTGTAAGAGTCTGTTCTCTTTTATCACGCCATTAACAGCGCCCATTGCCGCATCCTATCTTTTTTAGCATCCAAAGATTCAGCTGACACCGAGTCGATCGTAGTTTCTAGGTTTGTGACTCTATTAGCAATACCATCTATTTTTTCAGTCAGGCCAGAAACGGAGGCGATTAATCTGTTTATTTTGAAGCCTAGAAGTTGCAGAGTTTCCTCCCCTTCATTTCCTGCATCTGTGGCCCGTTGTTGAGAGGTAGACCCGTGCTGCAGGATCTTGATGTGCAGGTATGCATCCTGCATATCTAGGGTGCACATTCAATCTCCTTGTGATAAGAGAGGGAAGAGGGATCCAGGTGACAGCATGTGGAACTTTTTGTAGGCTAAATGCTTGTTCCGGCTTCTGAGGTCCAGAATTAGGCAAAAGCCTACTGGTTTTCATGGGTACCATGAAGTTCCTATAGTAGAACCCTTGAATTATCTTAGCCAAGGGAACCAGCTGGATAGCCCTTTTTTGCACCAGGGTCTTCACCTTGACTGGCAGCACCACTACGTGCTGCAAGGGAATTGTGACAAGACTTGTAAGGTGTCACTGGAAGTTGTAACACTAATTCCAGAGCATAACAGTGCTGGACAATTTCCACGACACCTCAGTCTGTGATCACCTCTTGCCATTAGTCAGAAACTGAAAGATACTACCCCATGCCAAAGCACCCACCCAGGGAGCCAAAGGGGGGGGTACTGTATTGAGTTAGAAGGAGTGGAGGGGTGTCGACAATAGCCCCCTTACCTTGACCTTTGGAGGTGTTATAGCAGGTACCCATGAACTACTGTTGCTGCTGCTGCAATGAGCCCCAACCCTGACTATGGGAAGGTAAGTGCAAGACCCCTCTCAAAGAAGTCCCTGCCAGGGCCTCTCTGAGAGTCATTCAGTGCCACAAACTGGATGGTACTCACTGACCTCTTTAAGGTTTCCACAGCAGCCAGAATGGCTACAATATTGGAGCTACACAACCTGTGACCCTTATAAGATACATTCAGCACTGACTGTTGTACATCCAGGGCAGACCCTGCAACATGGAGCCAGGATTGTCTACACCGACAAATGCTAGAAGCAGCCGCTCTGCAGAAGCATCTGAGGCATCATATGCAGACCTGAGAAGATGCATGCCCACCTCACAGCCCTATGACACATACTTCAGGGCTTCTGCTTTTTGGTGACCATCAGGCAGACTACCAAAAATGTGTCTTTTCCAGGTACAATTCTGATATTTGACCAGGTACATCTAGTAGCCAGCAATACATACACCTAGCGAGGCCAAAGCAAAGGTACATTTACATTTGCTCATGATATTTTATAGACTGCTTATCCAAGAGGTCAGCTTCTAATCCTTAGAGGTGCCCATGATCTGCCAAGTGTAGCCATGCAACCAAAGAGTCTGTGTCAGGCTGAGTTTATAATTAAGCAATAATGCACGACAGGGTGTGTGTTGTGGTGGGATAACGTCACACCTGGGGTGATCACCCCAGGCATGACGTTATCCCAGCACAACACACACCCTGGACTGCATTACTGCTATTATACGATGGCTCGTGAGTCAAAAAGAAAAAAGATGTAGAAATATGTTTAAAACTAGTTTGTTTGTTGTTTTTTCTAAATGAGGAGATGTACTGTTTAAAAAATAGTGCTGATTTCTTGCCAGTAGGTGGAGCTGCCCTGTTTATCTGTGGCTCTGCAGTCCCGAGTCTGCACATCAATCTATATGTGTTGTTTGTTTGTTTTGTGTCATTGCTTTGGTCAGGTGTACAGTTAAACCCAGTGTTTTTTGTTTTTTTTTCAGCTTTCATTTTTTTTTTCTGTTTAAGTCTTTCCCCATCTGTCGGTCCTGCGCTGTTCATGGTGGCGCCTGGTGAAATGTAACTTGGTCAAGCAGCCTCCCACGTCTGGTGTCACTGTTTAAATGGCAGGTGTTGAAGACCACCAACTGCAACTGTACCTGATCTCTGTAGAAGTTCCACTTCTGACAGAATTCAGTGGAGATGGAGAACAGTGAGTGTCAACGATCCGGTAAGATACACTGAGGCACGCTCTCACACTTGCCGTTAGTGTGTGGGTGTGTGTGTGTGTAGGGTTGTCAGCGGAGAATGCCGTGAGTGGTGTGGTTAGACTAGGGGTTGGGGTAGCAGACTGAACTGAGGGCTTCAGTAAATGTTTTAATTTGTGTATGGGAGTCAGAGTTTCCGGAATAAAAATGTTTGGTGTGAAGCTCAGCTCTCACAGTTACTGCGTGAGGCTGTGTGCGTAGTGAGCGGGAGCGCGCTGATGTGAAGGCGGAATTTGAACAGCACTTAAAGCTGCTCAGGAAACAGCTGTACCAATATAAAATAGTACATTTTGGGACTGAAAATCTTTTTTCTCTTTTGGAGGCTTTTAGTTTGATACTGAAGAAGCCGGGAGTAAGGAAGGTGGGTTGCGACCGGGGGAAGCGGGCTGCCTACAGAACGAGGGATCACTCATTGTGGGCTGTGTGTAGCGATTTAAATAGGTTCATGTGGTTATTTGTGTGCTGGGACAAGACCCGTGATTCTGTACTGGATAACATCATGGGTCCAGTCCTGCAGTGACCAATCGGAGCCCAGGATTTCTTCTTGCCATTGTATAATATTTTTTGTCTCTAGTGGCTGGATGTTATCATCTTTCCTAGGAGCAGCAAGCACAGTGCAGGCCTGTACCAGGCAGTCAGTGTAGCGTCCTCCAGGACAGCATAAATGGGAGGAACAGCCAATGAGGAGGCTCCCTCAACCTCAAAAAAAATCACATAAGTTCATTTTCAAAGAGCTCTCTTCCTCCAGAAAGAATTGAAAGTCTCCCAGATCTGACACATCAAAGTCTGGAAGGTAGGATCTGAAGGATGAGAACAAAGCCTGTACAAGAAGTTTCCTCACTACCAAAGAAGACAGTAGAACTAGCTGAGTTTTCCTGCCCTAGTGGGTAGGAGACCTCAGAGTCCCCCTCCCCTAATCTCCCTCCCCTTCCAGATGAACAGGATTATACTCCTTCTCTGTGAGAGGAAGAGGATGAAGAGTCACAGACCTGTGAGGAGAACCTTCAGGAGGAATTACAGGCCCAGGCATCACAGTGGCGGTGGCTAAGAAGTGGTCTGATCTGTCAAAAGCGGCATTGTTGGCAATGGTCTCATATCAAATCAGAGAACTTTGCCAGTGCAGCACCAGGAACAGCAATAACAACCATTGACACTATAGCACTGGTAGTCAACAAAGTTGGGATGGTCCCATCAATGAAGCTGCAGTGGTACATGTGAGTGTTTGCAGTATCCTGGACACTGGATAGCAGTCTTAAGCAGGATAGGGTTCTGGCTTTTTAGGAACTGAACCCACTTGTTTCACCAGTGGACCACTGGCAGTCAATGTACCATCCTTTATGGAAAGCAGGTATCTAGATTGCCCAAGAGTAAGGGACCAATGTCGACTCACTGATGACAAGTAGTCCTACTCCCGCAATCTCTGGTGGCTCTCCGTCAAAGAAGAAGACTCCAACTGGGCAAGGGCTTTAGTCAGTGGCCATGTCATCTAATTACACACTGATTTTGAGGGACCTCCTTTTCACTGAAGACTTCATCATTAACAGCTTTGACATCAATGGTTTCTGCAATTTGCTAGCCACTGCAGTGTCACTGTCCAATTTCTCTAAAAAATATTTCAAAGCCTTAAGCCTGTGTCTTTGGATGACTTGGTTAAATCCCTTATACTGTAACTCCCACATTTTTTTCATGTTGTAGGACAGCCCAGATACACACAGCTCATGAGAGTCTTTGATGTAAATTGGCTTTCCACAGCAACAGTGGCAAATAAGCACCTTACTCGGTGATGACATACACTGGCAATCGATGATGCTGAAGGAGTAGCTATCACAAAGAAAGAAATTCTCATTGCCATAAAACCAGCAAAGGAAAACAGCTTCCACTGGTTTGGCATTCACTCTCAACAGTGAGAGAAAAAGATCTGAAGTGGCTGGGGTCCACCGACATTGTATAGATGATGCTGTGCACCACTGACATGCACGTAGGCACACTGGCATGGGCGTTGTCACTGCAAAAGCTTCCTGTGGTGTCCTCATGCTGACAGTTTATGGATAAAATATTATGACTGTATGGAGATACTTCAAAGACGATTCTTCATTTCTCCCTCGGTTAATTCAAAAAGCTTCCTATGCTTTTGTAGCACTGGAAGATATTTTAAAATGTTGGTGAAGTAAAACTACATTCTCACTGTGTCTTTGCAGCTAGGCAGTACTGCAAACAACTGTTATGGTAATACTGTACATTTAACCATCCTATCAAAGCCAAAGGGGCACTAAGAAATACTGATAGCAATAATCTGAAGTACCTGCAGTATGATACCATTAGTCAGCAATAATAAATACAAAGTGGCCCCACTACTAAATATGATGTCAGTTGTTAACAATATTACCTGGGAATAAATAAATATATCACATCACTTAACAGCAATAATCTGAACTAGATGAAAGGCTGCTGGCTGGCAACATTATGAACTAAACAAAATGCCCATAAACTGTAAACCACAAATTATCAAGGGAGTATAATGCCACTTCAGCAGTAACAATACTGACTTAGTTACAAATCAGTGACTCATGAAGTTGTATAACTCAAACCAATTAATCTAGAAACTGACCTTGGTTTCTACAGAGCTGTTTGGAATGTGTCTAATGCCCATGAATCATGTTTTAGTGCTACAGGTCAGGGCTTTAAGTTAAAGGGAAACGTCCATATCTGAGGGGGTCCTACCTCCATGTGAAGCAGAGCCCGATTAGCTGTTTCATAAATAGCATGTTTTTTTTTTTCTTACTGTGCCATATTAAATTTAAAATCATATGTGGTTGATCCTACGCTCTCCACGCTGGCATTTCACAATTATAGTCCCCCGCCGGCGCTATTTGAAAATACAGAAATATATTGCCGATATTGTTTTACTTTCAAATAGGTCCTGTTTGGAGCCTACGTGTGTCCATGCTATACCGAGACCAAGTACAGACTGGCAGGCACTCTGCCAGTATATACCTGGTGGCAGTATAGCACAGACAGCAATCGGTTCCAAACTGGAGCTTTTTGAAACTACACGACTACAGTAATCCTATGGAGGCAACCCAGCTGCTTCCCGCACAACATGTCACGCTGGGGACAGCTGTGGGTGGTTGTGGGCACACCGGAAGAGGACTGAAATTGTGAAATGCTGGCAGGGAGGGCGCAGGATCAACCAGATATGATTTTACATTTAATATGGCACAGTAAGTAAAAAAAACTTATGCTATTTATGAAATAGCTAATCGGGCCTTGCTTCACACGGAGGTGGGGCCCCTCAGACATGGACGTTTCCCTTTAATAAGATGCAGCGAAAACAAGAAGGAAACAAATTGCTAAGATTTCCTATTTTTTACATCTACCTTGTTTACTATGATGATGGAGAGATGGATTTTCCCAACACTTTGCAGGCATGTAAGGACCGAATAAAGAGTGCAGGAATGCATACACCAGGTGAGCTATGGAGTACATTTTTTTTTAAAGGCAACCTTTTATCCAACCACAGGGGCACCATTTGCTCAACCTTCTGCTGTTATGGTACTTGAATACTGCCTGCAGTTCTCGCATCCGCACCTACAGAAGGATATCCATCTCCTGGAGCAGGCTCAGAGGAGGGCAATCAGAATGAGCTGGGGTCTGGGGGACAGGACATATGAGGAGCAACTCGAGGAGCTCAACCTTTTCTTGCTAGAGGAGAGGAGGAACAGGGGGGATATGACTGAGGTCTTCAAGTGTCTGAAAGGGATAAATGGTGTAAGCCTCAGTGGAGTCTTTCAGAGGAAGCTGGGTGGGGCCACCAGGGGGCACGGTTGGAGGGAGGGAGACTCAGGGGGGAAAAGAGGAGGCGGTACTTCGCTGAGAGAGTGGTGGAGCCTTGGAAAGCACTGCCTGAGGAGCTGGTGGAGGTATCTACAGTTGAAGGGTTCAAGAGTAGCTGGGACAGGTACTGGTGGGGAATGAAGCGGGGCACAGCTTGTCAGGAGGTTGGTAACGGTACCTGTTCAAGCTGCTGACTCGACAGACCATATGGCCTACTCTGCTGGCATTTTTAGTATGCTAGTATGTCAGTATGATACTTGTGCTCTGTGTATGCAAGACACTATGCAAATGCTTACCGCTGAGTGATGCTTTAGTCTTCCCCATGCTAAATACAGTGGTGGAGTACACAATTGTTGAACAACAAGCAGTATACAATTGGGGAAACAAAGAGAGTAGGAAGGGTCAACAAACAAGATCCTGGTGTACAAGGTGGTATACAAACTATTTTCCTAGTTACACTCCTGAACTGACTGTTTTATAGAAACTATCTCCATTTCCAGAGTCAGGCTCTTACATTTTGAGACATACAGGGCCCCACACACAATCACAACGGGCTGTCGCCAAGTCATCACAATGACCACTTAACTGAAGACCCTTCTCTTGAAGCCCAATGTGCTATGCACACTGGGGGATGCAAGCCTTTTCTGCATGGTCACAAAACACACTGCAATCTTGTGGGGACTTCCATTCAGATAACCTGCAGGACCGTGCTTAAATTATGGCAACCCTTGTAAACCCATATGCAAACTTTAGCGATAACCGCTGCCTGAAGAAATGTTAGTCTGTCAGTCTGGTTTTAGGAAATCCCACTCAACTTCCACCTCCCTCCTCCGGCTCACTGACTCCTTCCTCTCAAGTATGGATCAGGCGCTGATCACCTCCACCATAGCTGTTGATATTGCTAAACCTTTTGACACAGTGGTATATCCCCTCCATCTGGAAAAGCTTAAGGTAGCGTGCCTTCCTCACTCCTCAGTCAGCTGTTTTTGCTCCTACCTCAGGGGAAGGTCTGAAGCTGTCCAGACTGAAAGCTCCACTTCCTCCCTGCTCCACATCTACTTAGGCATCCCTGAAAGGTCTGTCCAGGGCCCTATTCTCTTTTCTGCATTCTTGAACAATCTCTCCTCTGTCAGTTCCTCAGCGTTCATTCCTATGTACGCAGACGATACCAAATGTTTTTGCATCTGGTTCCTCTTCCCATAATCTTACTTCCCAGCTACAGCTGGATTTTGACAATATTCAGCACTGGTTCCAGTCAAACCAACTCGCTCTCAATGCCAAAAAAAAAGGTTTCCATGATTTTAGAAGAAGAAGAAGAATCAGCATTTATATAGCGCTTTTCATACACAGTATACCAAAGCGCTTTACAAGCAATGCTAGACTGGTAGTGAAGTGACTGAATGTGTGGTGGAGGCCATATTGCACATCATCACCCACACACAGCCTGGATAATTGCATGAACTGGTTTATGGGAAGGGGAATGTTGGCCAGGACACTGGGAATGTTCCCTGCTCTTTGCGAAGAGTGCCCTGGGTTCTTTTACTTCCACCTGGACACCCACCAGGCCAACACTAGGATGGGCAGGAGGGACCTCGGTTTAACGTCTCATCCAAAGGATGGCACACCCCAGCAGTACAGCACCCCCCAATACTGCACTCAGATGCCAGCGATTTTTAGGTGCAAGTCCAATCCCGGTGTGGGACGAGAACCCATGACCTTCTGGTCCAGAGGCGGATATGCTACCAACTGAGCCACGCTGACACCCTTTTAGGCACCCGACAGAGACTTACCAGACTTACCTCCCTCCATCCCTTTATTTCACACTCTTGATGGTGCTATAATTGAGGATGTCTGCTCCTTTAAGTACCTCAGGGTCCGGCTGAACCGACATCTTGATTTCTCAGTATATACTGATGCCACGCTCCATAAGCTCCACCCCAAGGCTGGTATACTGTACAAGAACAAAGAGAGTATCCTGCGTCCCACATATTGAAAGATTGTTTTACAGATAATTTTTCCTATTTGACTATGGTGGCATTATTCATACTGGAGCTCCCAAATCCTCCCTTGCCAGACACACCCTCTTTCACTCTTTTTGTTGTTTTACCTTTGACTGTCCCCCTCATACATGTCACGGTTCACTCTACTCTGCCCTTTCACTCCCCTCTCTTGATGCCAGGCCTGTTTCCCATTGTGCCTCCTTTATATCCAAATTCTGGTTTGGTTTCCTTCCCTCCTACCTAACCTCCCTTCTATCCTCTCCTTCTCCTTCCTCTTGTACTCTCCACAACTATGCTTCTCAATACCTTTCTAGTCCATCTAGGAAATACACTGTTAGTGAGGCTGCTTTCACATATTGCTTTCCTGAACTCTGGTCCACCCTTTCCCCGTCAATCCGCTCTGCCTCTTCTGTTTCCTTCCTTAAGTTTCTTCTTCATGACTTTTCTACTCCCACATGTAACTGTTCATGACCTACCTCTTGACTTCCTTCCCACACTCATATTACCCTCACCACTTTGCACCCCTCTTCCCACCATTATAACTATGAGTAACTTCCTCCTGTCTAGCAAAGTTCAATTGTAATCTACTCTACATACCTTCTGTACTAATTATGCTTTGCTGTGTTTATTATTCTCCTTGATATACTGTATTGCTGTACATGACTTCTATTGTACTACTGCAATAGTTCTTAGACTTTGTCACAGTGAGCCTCCACCAAAAAATGAAATAATCTTGGGCCTCCCCAAAGAAAAATAACATACTATACTTTACGCAGTACACGATGAATAAACTGAAACCCCTTTGAGTACTTGGTTCACATTCAGTTCTTTGTCTTATACTAACGTGGAACCTTTGAAAAAGAGCTCCTATGCTCAAAGGTGTTATCTGAATAACAAATAAATAAAACAAACAAATACTATTATTCAGCTTATTGTAACTCCCCCCCACCCCAACCACCCCACAGGCCAGCCTACTTGCTCCACTATTTTCATTCTTGACCCATTGTTACCTCTTGTTGCAGTACCTTCATGGGTCAGACTACTTTCTCTGTTTCCTCTCTATATGGAATAACTTTCCTACATACTTTGCCTCTCCACCTCCTTCCCTGCTCCTAAGCAACTTCTCTGGGATTACTTTGCTCCTTCCTGCTATTGCTCTTAGTACTTCTATGCTCAACCCTTGTATTTGGGCTGTTCTACCATCAGTCTACAAATTGATCAATTATCACCACTCATTATTAGTTTATTGTTCATATTTTTGCACTATTGTTCACTGTGTACTTCTTGATTGCTTTGCAGTTACCTTTTGAAATGTATTCACTCCCTACCCTTCCTTCCCCAGGTACACCTGAAATGAGCCTTGGCTCATTCACCGTCCCTTGTCACCTATTAGTAAATAAATACATAACATTCACCGACTATTATCCTCTTTCAGTTTGCTTCATCTCTTCACACAAAATATATAAAACTCAAAATTTAAATATGGTACTTTTTCAAACTTGCTTGAGCCTCCCCTGGAACAGGTTGGGGCCTCCCAAGGGAGGCTGGCCTCGCCATTTAAGAACCCCTGTACTACTGTAATACTTGTTTTTTCACTTCTTTTTCCTCCCCTTGAACCATATATCTCCCTTACCCTTCAGCCCCAGGATGCATCTGCAAATAAGCTGCTATTAGTTCAGTACATCTTTCCTGATGAAACCTCTGAAATACATACATAAATAAATAAATAAAATAAAATACAGAGCAGAGTTACTGGTAGGAGACAGTAATCGTTGTGGGACCTGTATCAGTGGCACTTGGCAGGATGACAGGGGTTGGGAAAGGCCATCATTGGATGCCAGGAAGGCACTGATGAATAAAAAGTAGGTAAGGTGGGGTTACCGGGTCACTAGGACTTATCTTCGACCCCGAGAAAATTCAAAAAGGCATGGACAGACTTCCATGGGTGTCACAGTCCAATCCTGTTTGTGCCCACTAACATCTGGGAAACAAATCTGCAACATGCTTGAAGATGGGGCGCCTCTCCTGCAACTACAGTATGACAAGTAAGCACCAAGATATGACAGGGTATTGGTAACAGTGCCATGAACTCATGGCCAGGTGCACAATAAGGCATAAGGCCACAGGCCGTGTACCTTCAGGCCTTGGAAGTACGTTCAGCACACTATTAACAACCTGGAGTGTCTCACTGTGCTTATAAAATGGGTTTAGGATAGTAAAAAAAATATTAGCGAAGAAATCGTTATGGTTTAGAAATAGTTTTTTCTAATTAATTTTTCAGCTGGGTCCAAAATGTAATTTAAGGTAGCACATGTGAACAACTCAAAAGGTAACTAGTATTAAGTCTGACATTTTTTGTTTTTGTGGAGCAGAGAATTCAGGCTATTTTAAAAATTAAATTTCTGGGTGGCACAATGGGAATTTTGTAGGTGTTGGTTGTACTGGAATTAAGTATGTCAGGTAGCCAATCAGAAGGCAGCATTTTCCCTTCCCATTTCATAACTGTATGTATATGACACAAATGGGTGGTAGCCCAGCAAGAAGTCTGTTTGCTCTGTCTTCAGCCGACACTCTTTACAATTGTGAATGGGACACACAAGCTTCTGAAAATCATAATTTAACACCTGACATTTCAGCACTAGCCATACATAGGTAGTCCCCCTACTTAATACTGTTTTCCATCATTCATCAAAGATCTGGAACCTTTTATTCAGTAACAAGGAATACAAGAAAACAGCTTACAATGGTTTGGTTAATCCATCTGCTGTCTACCACTCCACCCAGTCAACATAAACCCTATTTCTCTCACACTGTCTGTATATACCCAACCTTACCACACAGCTGCTGACCCCCATTCTAATGTGCACAAACCTTAATACCTTACCCAGCTGCTGACACCTTCTTTACATTTTCTCCTGCATGTAGCTGCTGACACCTACCAGCCTGCATAAGCCCTCATCCTTCATCCAACAGCTGACATCAGCTAGTTTGCACAAAACCCAACCCTCAGGATGCTAACATCAACCCCTCTCCCCTGATCAGTCCATTAACACCGCCCCACCCAATGTGTGACTACTGCAAATTACTGATTTTAAAAAAGAGGAAGACATCTGGATCAGGACAACGGCTAAAACCACAGTGTGCGTTGGGGGGAGTACATCTAAATAAAATAGGTTCACCAATCTCCATTGCCACTACTATGCAGTGACCTTAGAAAGAAGCACATTTCTAATATGAATATCCTAGTATGTGATGTTGTAAGACTGTGCAAAAAAACAGGATGTCAAATCCATGAACATCTCCAAGTATACATCAGAAATTAATATTATTTCTGTTTTATTCCTGTCCTATAGGCTTACTGAGCTGGGTGGCAGAATTCGAAGACACGGCAGAAGAGGACAGTGAAATACTCCCTGTCCTTTATCAGCTTAAGCAGTGACTTTTGGTTGTCCTAAATAAAGAGTTTTAACTGGGATGATTATTCATCTTTTTTTCTTGAAGGTCTGCAGTATTTTCATTTACTGCTACAAAGATATGTCAGCGTGTGTCCGGAAGGGATTGTATATTCCATCATGCCATTATTTGATCTTGCTGCTGCCATGGAACATACATAATCCTTCGCAGAGCTGTTAACTGTGACATTATCACTGCCACAATGGTCTGATTTATGACAAAAAGGTACCCTGTCAGTAATGCAATGTCACCCTGTGGCACTCAATTCCTTCTGTATTAGTTTCCTGTCATTAATGTACAATAGCATTTTCTGGTGGTGACAAAGCTCCCAAGCCACTGAGAACCTCCAGGCAGCTATGCTGTACCAAACAGAATCTAGGAGGCAAGGCAAATTTTATTTTAAGGCACCAAATCCCTGAGGCTCTGGGTGCCATACATACTAAAACATATATCAGAAAATAAATAAAACAAACACAGCAATAAATAACATGGCTAAGAATAAATAAAACAGGCCACAATGAAATAGAAAATTGCCTGGGACAGAAATCTGTTTCTAAATATATCTCATACTAAAAACAGTATTTAAAAGATGGTGTTCAGAAAAGCCTGATTAAACAAGAAGGCCTTGAGGAGGGCTTTAAAAACGTCAACTGAAGGGGCCTCCCTTACAGCTGGAGGTAGCAGATTCCACAGGATGGGGCCTGTGACACTAAAGGCTCTGTCGCCAGCAGTTTTCAACCTCATCCTGGGAACTGCAATGAGGCCCCTAGAGGAGGAAGAATGGAGGGATCAGACTGAGGCAGCAGGTGTCAGAAGGTTCGACAGATAGCCAGGGCCCAAGCCATGTAGGGCCTTAAAGGTGAGCAAGCCCACCTTAAAGAGGACCCTCCATCAGATCGGCAGCCAGTGCAGTTCACGCAGCACTTGGGTGATGTGGCAGTATTTAGGCTGCCCCATCAACATCCTGGTAGCTGCATTCTGCACCAGCTGTAGCCGGCGGAGGGTACCTCCCGAGACCCCGAGGTAGAACGCATTACAGTAATCAAGCCTTGATGTCATGAAGGCATATACTAAGGTGGGGAAGTCCAGGGGCGGAACTAGGGGCTTGATTCTGGCGATACTCCTCAGATGATAAAAACTGGTACAGGCAATGGATGACACCTGAGATTCAAATGTCAATCCGCTGTCCAGGATAACGTCAAGATTGTGCACCCTAGAGGAGGCCTTACCAGTACAGTAGAATCCCGTTTATCCGAACTGCTTGGGGGACACCCGATTGGTTTGGATAAAGGGGAGTCCGGATGATCAGGATCACTATGAAATACAGTACAGTAAAGTTACACCAGTCGCATACAAGTTTGTTGAAGATAAAAGCACTTTATTTTTTTTTCTTTGCGCGTGAAATGTACATCAAATAAACATCAACAAATTTAAAACATTAGAGAGAGTTACAGTAGTTAGCACTTATAATGTTATAAAGTTAAAGTGCGGTGTTAAAGTGCTACGAGTTCCAGTTAAAGTGCTATATTCCTAGTGCCACTGTTACTAAAGTACAGTCTTGTGCCATATAAAAGTGCGTGTACAACTTGACTCTAAATTAACCTTTCTAAAACACTGTAAAACAGAAACAGTGCCTAGTGCATAAGTATGCTTATCGATCAAAGCCACAGCATTACTGCAATTGTGAAGTATGGTAACAAGTGCGTAGCGAAACTTAAGAGAACACAGAAAAACTGGGAGCAAAAAAAGTCTGTGTCAGGTGTTCTGCTTCATTCCTGTTAATCGTTTTTTACTTACCCTTGTGTGCAAGTTATGAATTAACATCAGTTTCACTGCACTTGTGCCGGGCTGCCTCTCCAGATATCACAGACATCGTTCGACACAGGAAGCAGCTTCGGTGTGTGAGATGGGAGGATTCAGGATCAAAGCTTCCTCTGCGTTCTCCTCAACCTCATCTTCCGACTCGTCATCCTGAGTGCAGTTTCTGACCAGGTTCACATTGCCATCCTCATCCAAAACTTCATGCCCCTCCTCACTCTGGTCACATGAGATCCATTGTTCAAGTTCGTTTGCCAAGATGGAAATTCCAGGCAGACCAGCAGCAATGACAGTCAGCTTTTCTTGTTCATCTTCGTTTACTGGAGTGTCATCTGCTGTCTCATTCTCATCATGTTGGAATGTAATCCCAGATTTAATCCAGGATTTCTGGATCGTCTCAGGGCACACAGCTTGCCAGGCATCAGCCAACATACAGCAGACATCTTTTAGGGTGACACGCTTGATGATCATGCTGAGTGACAGCTGCTGATTTTCATCCGACAGTACAGTCTGTAAAAGTTTTTTTCTATAGTTTTGTTTCAGAATCTCCAATATGCCCGGATCACATGGCTGGATTTTTGATGTAGTGTTGGGAGGTAGGAAAAGACACCTAATGGAATAATTTCTAGTTTTGACAGGAGGGATCTCAGGGTGGGCAGGGGAGCTGTCGAGGCGCAGAGTAGCACACATGGGCAGTTGCAGGGATTTCAGGTCCTGCTTAACAGATGGTACAAAATTATCATTGAACCATTTCCTAAAAATGAAAGAGTCCATCCAGCTGTTGTTTTCACTTGTGTAATGTACAGGCAGTGTGTCCATGTTGACGTGCTTAAAGCACCTCAGTTCGCGGGACTTATCAATCATTAGAGGCTGTAGTTTGTGACTCCCACTTGCACTGGTGCAGGCAAGGACTGTGATACGGTCCTTCTGTTTTTTAAAACCAGGGTCATCTTTCTCTGCCCCATGAGCAAGTGTCTTATCTGGCAAGCATTGCCAGAAAAGACCCGTCTCGTCAGCACTGTAGATTTGATGTGCTGTGAGACCCTCGTTCACAATAATGTCATTTATTTTTTGAATGAACAGAGCAAACCCCTCCTGTGCCACACTTAACCTCTCATCACAGTTTAAGTTGCCGTATGCCATGCCTTTTTTTGAACCTATCACGCCACCCATCACTAGCTGTAAATGGTGCCATGTGCCCTAATTCTTCATGAAACTGTAAGGCTTTCTCTTTGTGCAGCGGTCCCGATATAGGCATACTCTTCTCCCTCTCCTGTCTAAACCATACAGTGGCGTGAAAAAGTATTTGCCCCCTTCCTGATTTTCTCTGTTATTGCATATTTGGCATACTGGATGTTTTCAGGTCTTTAGACAAAATGTTATATTAGATAAAGGGAACCTGAGTGAACAAATAACACTTGTTTTTTTTTACTTATTTCATTTATTTAATGAAAAAAGTTAACCAACATCAACTGGCACTGTGTGAAAAAGTAATTGCCCCCTTACACTTAATAACTGGTTACGCCACCTTTAGCTGCAATGACTGCAACCAAACGCTTCCTATAATTCAATATCAGTCTTTCACATCACTGTGGAGGAATTGTAGCCCACTCTTCCTCACAGAACTGCTTTAATTCAGTAACATTGGTAGGTTTTTGAGCATGAACTGCTTGTTTCAGGTCCTGCCACAGCATCTCTATTGGGTTTAGGTCTGGACTTTGACTAGGCCACTCCAAACTTTAATTTTACTTCTTTTCAGCCATTCTGATGTGGACTTGCTTTTGTGTTTTGGATCATTGTCTTGCTGCATGACCCAACTACGCTTCAGCTTCAGCTGACGGACGGATGACCGGACATTCTCCTTAAGAATTTTCTGGTACAGAGCAGAATTCATGGTTCCTACAATTATGGCAAGTCGTCCAGGTCCTGAGACAGCAAGCATCCCCACACCATCACACTACCACCACCATGTTTGACTGTTGGTATGATGTTCTTACTGTGGAATGCTGTGTATGCTTTACGCCAGACATTATGGGATCCATGTCGTCCAGAAAGTTCCACTTTGGACTCATCTGTCCATAGAACATTTTCCCAAAAGGCTTGTGGATCATCCAGGTGCTTCTTGGCAAATGAGAGATGAGCATTTATGTTCTTCTTGGTTAGCAGTGGTTTTCACCTTGCTACTTTCCTATGAAGCCCATTTTTGCCAAGTCTCTTTCTGATTGTGGAGTCATGAACACTGACCTTAGCTGAGGCAAGAGAAGCCTGCAGTTCTTTGGATGTTGTTTTAGGATCCTTTGAGACTTCCTGGATGATTTTACGCTGCTCCCCTTGGAGTAATTTTGGCAGGCCGCCTACTCCTGGGAAGATTCACTACTGTTCCAAATGTTCTCTATTTGGGGATTATGTCTCTCACTGTGGTTCGATGGAGTCCCAGAGCCTTAGAAATAGCTTTGTAACCCTTTCCAGACTGATAGATAGCAACAACTTTTTCTGATCTTTTCAGGAACTTCCTTGATCGTGGCATAATGTGCTTGTTGAATCTTTGTGCTGGCAACGTGACTCTGATGGTAAGGGTCAAAATAAGTGAGGTTTATATTGAGCAGGGCTGGCTGTAATCAAGCCTGGCTGTGTTCAATCAGCTGACTCTAATTATCCCTTTAATTGGGTTGATTTAATTAGGGGCAATTACTTTTCACACGGTGCCAGTTGGTGTTGGTTAACTTTTTTCATTAAATAAATGAAATAAGTAAAAAAAAAACAAGTGTTATTTGTTCACTCAGGTTCCCTTTATCTAATATTACATTTTGTCTAAAGACCTGAAAACATCCAGTGTGACAAATATGCAATAATAGGGAAAATCAGGAAGGGGGCAAATACTTTTTCACGCCACTGTACATAGATTGCTGCATCTCTTTTGGTGTCAGCACATGCCCTCATGTTTTTCCTCCCATCACTTCCAGAAGATGACTCCACAGTGCTTGCAAAATCCCTTAGTTTTTGTTTTGCCTCCCGAATATCAAAGACGGTAGATTTACCCACACCATATTCAGCTACCAAGGAAACTGCCTTCTCCCCTTTTTCGAGATGCTCCTCTATCCAGAGCTTCTGTGCCATGGTAAGCACTGTTCATTTCCTTTCAGACATCGCAAATCATTTACAACAGTAACAGGTTGAAAAAAAACTATGCCAACCAGCCATATCACAGGCTATTAAATGCACAAATTAACACCTGCGAACTGTTAACAATTAGCTACCCAGCAGCACAGTACAGTGACAATGAATTATACTGGACTGTAAATGTTTTTAATTGCAGTGCTAAACGATCCTAGCATCAGTTGCCATAAGGGTACTAGAGATTACATGAGACTGCCTGAAGTGTGGAGGACATGACTTCCGTCCGTTAGATAGGGAGTTCCGTATAATGGGGGTTCTGATAAACGGGATTCTACTGTACCTCTGTCTTATTGGGGTTCAGTCACAACCAGCTGGAGGTCATTCAGTCATTTATCTTGGCAAGGCAATTATTTATCATGTCCACTGCATTAGATGTCCCTGGGGCAAAGGAAAGATACAGCTGGGTATCATCAGCATAGCAATAAAAACTTAGACTGTACTTCCTAATGAGCTCACACAGGGGTAGCATGTACATGGTGAACAACACTGGTGACAAGACAAGGAGGGTGGCAGCTCAAGGCACTTAGATCATTCATATGTAACTCCCTCCCCCATTTGAGGGCTTGCCTGGACTCCTGTTTCTGCCACCAGAACTCTGCCCCTGATGTTTCCTTGCTTGCTCCGGTCCCAGGACTGCGGTCAAAAAAAGGGGACCAGAGGAGCTGTTCTGAAGATCGCCATAGATTTGCATAGGCAGTACGTGCACATTCAAGCAGCCACCTGATCGAACATGCAAGAAGAAAGCAGCTTGAATGTTGTTTCAGCATTAACAGCTCACGCCCATGATAGGAAAGAAAACCTGTACTGGTGGCCAACACAACACCTCCTCAAGTGTGCTCTGGCCCCAGAGACATTAGTGGGCATCAGGAGGCATGGAGACACTAACTAAGAGGGGGATAAAAGACAAGAAGTGGACACTGTGACTTTGGTGCACTGTGCCTTTAAGAATAAAGCAGCTACCATTCACACAGAGACTGCCTGCACAGTTTGGGGAAGGGGGGGAATGGAGCTCTTGACTGGGAATACAGAGTTTAAATCCCCTCCATGCCATCATCGGATGACTGGGCGAAGGTGTGCCTACCAAGCCACGGGGACAGTTTAAAAAAGAGCCTTATAGTCACCCACAAAATCAAACTTCAACATGCAACAAGTGTCTTACTGTGGATACAGCCACCATTTTGTTGACCCCTGACTCGGTGCCAGCTAATCGGAGGTCTGGGATCTTGGCAGCTTACACTAAGAGACTTTTGAGAGAAGGACTGTGCTGTGCGCCTGGCGCCTTTTCAATCTGCCAATAAAGCATTACGAGAATATGCTGAATACTAATTAAGTGGATGGACAACCTCCAGTCCTGCACCAATCCAAAACTGATTTTGCCCCAAGAAGGTGCTGGGAGGACAAAGACAGAAAGATCAATCCCGAGCTAGCCTTCAGGAAGAGAGGAGGGCTAGTGTGTGCTGCTTGAGAGCAGTCCTGTGAGGCCAGCCTGGGCTTTTACAGCCACTAGCAGGCAGTGACTACAAAAGGTTTCTACAATCTGCGGGAGTACAGAGCTCGAAAGATGAAGCTGTTTACTGAAGCATCAGATCGACCATTTGCCAAAAAGACTGTGTCCTGCCTTCAGAAAAGAAGGCATTCTCATGCCACAGCAGCCAGCCTGTGGGCACAAGAGAGACTGTGTGAAAAGCCTGTCTTGACAGGAAGAAGAGACTGCATTATCAAGCAAACAGTCCTGGAGATAATGGCTGGTACCACTGCCAGGTACTAGCTACAGCTAACACTGGGGTTTGGAAGCCTGTGGTCCCTGCTCCTTGGACTGGTCTGAACTCCAGAGGAAGAAGGAAAGCACACAAGATATCAAAAGGCTGCAGCAGCAGCAGAGACTGAGAATCATAGAGGCATCTGAGACCCGAAGCACCTGTGCGCTGCCCCCAACTACCAACTCAAGCCATCAACCTAAGAGAACTGCATTCCCACTGGAAGAGGAACAGGAACCCAGATTACAGGGAAGTGGTACTAACCATGAGTACTCTCAGGGTTTGCCCTGCAACTGGGGAAAGCTGTAGAAAGTTCAGCACCCAAGCTACAATTTGGCCATCAGGCCAGGAATTACAAGAACCTCATTTAGAAGGCCATTTAAGCAATTACATGGTCTGTGGGGTTCTGGTTTAAAAGTGTTCTTCTTGTTTATTTTATTTATTTATATGTTTCTGATTACCAGGTAGGTGCGCTAGACATAGAAAATGCCTGTTTTCATGTATGACCCTATTTTAAAGTGCATCACCGCTAGCCAAAGAGTTGCAACAACATTGGGCCTGCACCATTTCACTGACTGGGTACCCAGTGAAGCATAGGGACCTCCTGCGAGAGTAAACTGGCACCAGTGAGTAAAATTCCCAGTGCAGGTTGGGTGGCACTTACAATTATGGCTTAACTGTTGCTGGTGAGAGGTGGGCACTGTTTAACTGTGTATGCTGTTTAAAAGAGCAGAGCCCTCTGACCCGGGTGCGCTCCTCCCGTGGCGCGGCTTCCCTAGCAGACGCCGCCTGCCTCACCCTCCAGAGAAACCACAAGAAACTCAAGAACAACAGAGCCCCCTGACGCGGGTGTGCTCCTCTTGTGGTGCAGCTTCCCCAGCAGACGCCACCTGTCTCACCCTCCACAGAAGTCTCAAGAAACTCAAGAAGAGCAGAGCCCCCTGACCCGGGAGCACTCCTCCCACAGGCAGCTTCCCCAGCAGACGCCACCCACCTCACCCTTCAGAGAAGCTGCAAGAAACTCAAGAAGAGCAGAGCCCCCTGACCCGGGTGTGCTCTTCCCGCGGCACAGCTTCCCCTGCAGACGCTGCCCGCCTCACCCTCCACAGAAGCCGCAAGAAACTCAAGAAGGTACGGCCCTCTCGGATTCTCCTGGAATTCCATTTTTTCAAATTTGGCACCTGTCTCCTGCTGAACTACGACTGGCTCGTTCAGAGGTGCACTCCTGTTGATTGTCTCCCAGTGCGAGCCGAACAAACTTTTACCTTTCTGCTCCTTCTCAGCTCTTTTTCTGTCCTGTAGCAAAGTACAGTAATATTCTCTGCTGCCTGAGATTTAAAAGTTTTTTTGCTTCTTTTTAATCTGCTTCAGGGTTTAGCTAAATGCTGCACTAGGAAGCTCTTTGCTACCTATATTTTCATTTATTGTAGTATTTGTGCATCTCAGCTAACTGCATTTAATTTATCCAAATTGTGTTAACTCAGCTAACTGCATTTAATTTACCCAAATTGTGTTACTTGCTCAGATCTTGGCTAATTTCAGCCCCGCTGCTCCAACTTTCCCCAGAGCAGCCGCAGTAGACTCTGCTAATACCAGCTACTGAAATTGGGAGCTGTAAGTTAATTTTTCTGATTGCTCTGAAGTTGCGCCCTTTTTTTTTCTGCCCCTGTCCTTCTTTGATTTTTACTCTCCACTCTGCGATTTTCCACCAGGTCTACCCACTCCCTCCCCCACACAGCATCGCTCTTTAACCTCCCCAATGCTCAGCGCTGACCTGCTCTTTTGTCTCCATTCGTCAGTGCTCTCCCAGCCCCTGCTTAAACTAATCCTCCAATGATGCCTCGGCCCCCTGCCACTCAATTGTCTTTATTGTGTGTCTGCCCCCACCCCTCCGGTTCTTTATTAAAATCTGCTAACCCCTGTTATCGCTCTGTCTCTCTATCTCTCCTCACAGAGCAGAACCCTCTGACCCGGGTGCACTCCTCCCGCAGCGCGGCTTCCCCAGCAGACACCGTCCGGCTCACCCACCAGAGAAGCTGCAAGAAACTCAAGAAGGTACGGCCTGCTCCGATTCTCCTGTAATTCTTTTTTTCAAATTTGGTGCCTATCTTCCGCTGAACTATGACTGGCTTGTTCAGAGGTGCACTCCTGCTGATTGGCTCCCAGTGCGAGCTGAACAAAGTTTTACCTCTCTGCTCCTTCTCAGCTCTTTTTCTGTCCTGTAGCAAAGTACAGTAATATTCTCTGTTGCCTGAGATTTCGGCCCTCCCCCACAGCCTATTAAATATGCTCAAGCTCCTCCCTCTCCTAGACTACCGTGACACTACTGGCTGTTTTATCTCCCACGCACAGCCCAGCTACCCTGCTACTATTGGTTTTAGGAGTCTCTCTTGTATCTCCCTTTTGTTATTGCCTCATGCTAGTCTAATATAAATCCTGAACTGCTGCAGCCCTATATTGGTGCAGCAATCCTGATATGAATGTGAAGGCCCCTGCCAATTAAACACTCAAACGTAGTGGCACAAACAAGAATAGTGCTACTAGCCCTCCTCATCTCCTATCTTGTGCTGGAGCAGGGCTTAAAAAAATATGGGTCACAAGACTAACCCTGTCCCCAAGTCCAGGTTACACCCACACCATCGCGTTCAAGTCAAGCGGTACCCTGACTGAGTCATGCCCAAAACATGACTTCAGAATCCCACCCAAAATATACAACCCCCTAGTATCTCACAGACTCCCTATAGCTGCCCTATTATGCAGCCATGCCACTGTGACCGTACCCAATGCTCCGTCTCGTGGAGTAAAGTCAAAAAGGCTAAACTGGGTACACTGGGCTCACATTCTAAGAAGGCTGCTACTACTACTGCTACTGATCTCGGGAGATGTTCACCCGAACCCAGGGCCGCCTATTACCAGACCACACTTGAGACGGGGTCACCTCAAGATAGTCTCATTGAACATTCACAGTCTCCTTAGCAAACTGTCACAGTTCTAGGCTTGGGTGGAGCTACTTCAACCTGATGTAATAGCTCTTACCCGAAACCTAGCTCTCACCTAAGGTCACTGATGCCACCATCACCCTAGATGGCTACACAGTGGTCCGGCAGGACAGACTGACCAAGTGGAGCGGGGGTTGCTTAGTCTACCTGAAAAGTTAGATAAATGCCCAATTTCTGCCTTGTAGCTAATTCACTAAAAATACCACCAACAGTTTAATCTGGTTCAAGGTCATTTGGCATTCATCTGTATCCCCCTCCCCCGGGTCGTGCCTGAAAATAGGCAGGATTTGTCTAGTGCACTTACCCGGTCAACAAAAACTAAATAAATAGCTTCCACACCAAGGAGGCGCAAACACTAAACCTAAAGCTCACTCTGGGCCAACAAAACAAAGTGTTAATACTATTCACTGTGTACATACTCCCCTGGCGCCCATAAAACAGGTATCAAACAAGTGCTAAGCAACCTGGAACAATTAAAACACAATTGAGAGCATATTATTGTTGGTGATTTCAACACCAACTGGCTGTCCCATGATGCCCTCGCAGTTCAAGACCAGGTATCTGGTCTCTACCTCACCCAACTGGTCACACAAGCTACTACATTTAATTACAAAACTGGCACAAGCACCCTAATTGATTGGCACCTTGCAAGCTGCCCAGAACATATCTCCGAGGTCACCATCCTTCCGGACACCCTCAGTGATCACGCTCCAGTAATGTGCACTTGGTCAAATAAAACCACCATTAGTGCCCCCCTGGTCACACACAACCACTCCCTGAGACCTGGCAACTGGATTACTTTAGGCAATATCTGAAGCTGGAGGATTAGTCACCTCTAGACAGGGCTGAGGATGGCAACTAGGCCCTCAACTTGTTCGTCACGGCGTTCAACAAGGCCTGTGACATCTTGGCCCCCTATAAAACTAAAAAAACTAGAGGTGCTACTAACCCATGGCTCACAGGCTCCCTCCTTGAGCTTATGTGGGAAAGGGATAATCTCTGGTATAAGGACAAAGCAGCTTGCAAAACAGCAGATCTTATATGTTATAAGACTGCTAGCAACAGGTGTACAAAACTCAACCATCAGACCAAGGCAACCTACTACAACGATCTACTAAAAAGGAGCTGGGGATGCGGGAAGGAGTTCTGGGACTCTGTAAAATCACTCACGGGGAAACCCTCCAAACCTGAACCAGGGCTAATAGTCACCGCCACTGGGGCACATCAGGAACCAGGTGACATAGCAAACGCTTTTAACTTGGCTTTCACTGATCAAAGCTTGGTACTTCCTAGTGACTACCTTACCTCCTCAACTCTAGATCTAGACCTCACCACCCCCTTGACTCACTCGGCCAAAGGCAATGTCCCCCCCATTCTACTTCAAGCAGTTCACCAGGAATGACACCACCAAATATGTTAAAATGCGTGCTAGAGAAAACAAGGATGGGGAGTGACCTTGTTGACATGAAGCTGGTGGCACTTTCAGTAAATGAACTGACATATCCACTTACTAAAATCTTTAATGCCTCACTAAGGTCAGGAGTGTTCCCCGAAATGTGGAAGAAGGTGGATGTCACCCCTATCTTCAAATCAGGTGATGCCACCAACCTAACTACAGACCCATCTCCATCCCCCCCCCCCGTCTAACCGTCTAAAGCACTCAATCGAATTGTCTCTGTCCAGCTCACAGCTTACCTACTGAAATACAACCATCTCTGTACCCAGCAACACAGATTCCGTGAGGACCATTCCGTGATCACTGCCTTGGTTGACTTCCCCTCCAAAATGTACAATGCCTTTGATGACTGTCTGGCAGTGGGGTCTATTTTTATAGACCTTACAAACGCATTGATACCATCAACCATCAGCTCCTCTTACAATACCTACTCTCAACAGGACTGTCCATAGATAGTTACATGGTTCAAGAGCTACCTCTTGGGAAGGGCTCAATGTGTCAAAATCAAAGGCACTCTGTCTGAGCCAAGAGAGGTGAATCTAGGAGTCCCACACGGCTCAACACTGGGGCTGCTCCTTTTCAGCTTTTTCATAAACCCCCTGCCCTGAGTGTGCCCAGTGTGGAAGAAAATGTTCACAGACTTGAGACTTGGTTTTCTATTAATAAATTGCTGCTCAATTATACAAAAAAACAAGAGCATGCTTTTTACGGTTCTACAAAACTGGAAGAAATTTGGGAAACTGGAGGTACAGAGTAGCAAGGGGTTACACAGGTACAGGTTGACACCTTTAAATATGTCAGGGTTCACATGGATAATGCCCTCTCTTTCACAACCCATGTCGACCATGTAGTCAAAATAGCCAGCGCAAAACTAGGTGTTCCTATTGACACTGTTACTACATGCCATCTGAGGCCCTAAAGATGGTCACAAGCTGCACAGTCCTATCTACCGTAGACTATGGCCTTATAATCTATGGTACAGGTACCGACACAGACCTCAAAAGGGTAAAAACCCTTCTAAATAAAGCATGCAGGCTTGTCCTGGGAGCAGACCACTTGTCTCACACTTATGACCTCTATAAAGCAACTGGATGGCTACCCTTTCACTGCAGAGCCCAATACCAGGCCTGCGTTCTGGCAAAGACAGCCATGCTTGCGCTGGCACCTGAATCCACATCTTGTCTATTCAAATTAAATCAGCCAGCTGTCAGTACTCGAAGTGCTGTGCAGGGAGGGAGGGCTGGTGGTTTCCTTTAAGCAGACCTCAATAGCCCAGAGATCTCTCTCCTATAGAGGGCCCAAGTGGATGAACAATCTCCCCCCTGATCTTATTGATTGTAGCAGGGTCAGCAATTTCAAAGCTGGTCTCAAAGCACTCCTAGCTTTCGACTGTGTATGTGAGTTCCCTAACACAACCCAACTCCTTTTCTAACAATTTAAGAGGGTCCTAAATGCTCTAATTCAAGCACTTGGATTGTCTCTAGCAATCCCTCACCCCCCCATTGTAATCAGTTTCCTTTACTTATCCCTCTCCTGCCCCCCACTCAGTCCCATCCTCATATCTCCTCCACCTCCCCATATCACTGTCCCCACCATACCCACCCCCACCTGCACCACCACCTCCCCTTTCACTGCCTACACCCTTGACCTCTACTCCAATTTCTCCATGCCCTATTCCCGCGCCTCTGACCCTCCACCCCCAATGACACAGCCCTCTCAGGCTGCCACTCAATTACAGCTTCAATAAAACCTCACATTCTGGTGGCCTTGCCTCACCCAAGCACTAGCTCCCTGGAATTCTCCTGCTTACCTGTGCAGACTTTAACTGTCTATATATGTAGGACTGAAGGGGAAATTTCTATGGGAATTTCTTGACAATCTGCAACCAAAAAGTAACTTGACAAGTAAGAACAATATTTATTTTTTTACGTATACTATGTAACATTGAATTCCTGTTATCTTACGTACTCTTATGTATTTCTCTATATTTGCTGTTGTTACTGTTTATTCTGTCCTGTACTATGTGTGACTTGGAGCCTTTGTAAACGAGCCTTTGGCCCAAAAGTGTTAATCCCAAACTGAAATAAATGAAATAAAATAAAATAAAAAAAGGTTAAATAGCCGGAGTATATTCAGTACTAAATTTCAGCCTTGCCACTGCAGTACTTGCCATACAGTTGAAAATCCTTTTCCACTGCAGTCACCTATCCCCTGTGAATGTCCCCCAATAATGTTTTATTTTACATTTTGTCTCGTGATCATATTATTAGCGAAAGTCAAAATTGCATGTTTTGCTGAAT
The DNA here is from genome assembly GCA_016271365.2 of Neoceratodus forsteri. Taxonomy (NCBI): domain Eukaryota; kingdom Metazoa; phylum Chordata; order Ceratodontiformes; family Ceratodontidae; genus Neoceratodus; species Neoceratodus forsteri. Next base: position 1,337,437,626 of record CM057458.1, on the reverse strand, counting down.
TTAAAGGGAAACATCCATGTGTTGCAAACAGCAGCATTCAGTCCCTAGCAGTAGTGCTACTTAAATCACAAATTAAATGGTACAAAAAATGAAGTATTACCTTCTTTTTTGCAGTTTTATTATTTCTCCTGTTCCTCCTCCATTATGTTGGCTGCTTCAAACCTGGTGATCTGTGGGGACCCTGCTACACCGGAAGTAACGTTGAGTACAGGGAAGCTAATCGCAGTAGTCGTGTTGTTTATCAGCAATCAGTTAATTATTATCCATGGATTTACCCAGTATAGTTTTGCAGTTACAATGTCTATTGCACGTGTGAAAGAGGTTGCATTACTCCAGTCGTGTACAGTAAGCAGAGTAAGAAATAAGAAAAAAATGAAAGGCCAGTTAGCAGCAGAAGATAACACAGACTTTCATTAGCTGAGTTCCAGGGTGTTCTCCTTAGGTACCAATAGTTCTCCATTCCCCTGGTTTCTTCCCAGAGGCTGCAATTTTTGTAGAATTTGTAGTTATTGACAGAGCAGGTACTGTATCTACAAGCTTCCGCTGCTAGTGAAAAAAAATATGCAGGACTCATTACACATACAGTGCAATGAGAAAGGCATGTGTTTTGTAGTGTATCCCAAAACTGAAACTGTTGCCTGATTGTTGTTAGTATACTGATCAGCATACTTGATAGCTGCATGCAGGCTTAACAATGAAAATTATTTTAGATTTTCCCCTGATTGTAACAGTGTGCCATTTTAGTACTGCTTTCATACAGTTCCCCTCTATGTATAGATTTTCTGATAAAATTGTGTTCTCTTGTTTTATTTATGCAGTGGTGACACCTTGCTGTTTTATGAGGAGCTATAGCTGCCCCCCGTGTAAGTCAAACCCTGCCAGTAAGAGAAATAATGAAAAGTGCCCATGTAGTCAGAGAATGTGATCAGCCCCGAATTCATTAGGACGAGTACTGCTTCCTCCCCAGGACTCCTCCGGAGTGTGCCAATGCTGTCAGCCCCGAGTGTGGGAGTTGTAATCAAGAATCAGTCCCAGGTCTCTCCTGTGGCAGTGCCATGTACTATTAGCCAGCGCTAACTGGTCAGCAACAGTTTATTTACTATGTATGTTTATTTGAAATCTTTATTCCATCAGGAGGCCACACGGAGGCTGATGCAGTTTCTAAAGAGACTCAATTATGAGGCCAGGTCAGATGAGCTGAATCGTTTCGACCAGGGGGAAAAAATGTGAGCAGGAGGAGCCATCATTGCTGTTCATCAAATCCTAACGTCACAGACAAAAGGGCAGCTTAAAGGGCTATTTCAAACTTCACATGTACAGTTGAACTTGTGGGGACAAATGGATACAGAAGAGCATCACGATCACAGCAAAGGCCGGAAACTATTCTTGCACACAGACAATATATAGTTATAGAGATTAGTTTACTACGAAATACTGCCATGGCCAAAACGGTCGGGAGTATGGTTACCACCTTTTAAGAAGCCCAAAGTGGGACATTTCTTATTCAAAACATGATTCTGCACAGGACAGTAGGTAACCTCGACCAATGTAACAGACTTGTTTTCGGTATATAATCAGAATTAAGGCAACGTATTGTAGTTTTTTGGTTGCTTCTATTGTTTCTAATAATTTTAATGTATTTTAGTTAAGGTATTATAGTTTTCTGCAACATTTAGTGGAACATCAGAAAATATTTTTTCAAATGAAAAGTCAGGACATGTAGTATTTTTCATGTTTTTTTGCAGGACACAGCTTCCCAAATCAGGACTGTCCTGCGAAAATCAGGACAGGTGGTAACCCTAGCTCGGAGTATTTAAAACATACACTTGATGATGTTCTGGATACGTAGTAGTGTGTGCCAATAAATTAAACTGCAACAGTCATATAATGTAGCTGAGACTGTTGATCTGAAATGTTGACCTGAACTGGTCCCATACCGTACAGCACCTGAAATCCTACATTTTTGTTTCACTGGGGCACCAAACTAGAAAAGTGTTGATTTTTGTAGAAATGCAATGCTGAATTACAGTATGTGTTTCCTTGCGCAAACTTTAGTTGCGGAGCGTAATGGAGATTACTCACCAGCTAAGCAGCCCAAGAGACACAAGGACTAATGCGTTTTAACACGGATCTTGACACTGCTTTTAATCAATATGTGCGCCAGGGATTTCCTCTCCTGAAGGGAATACAAGTTCACCATATGTAGCTTTGTGTGTGCCTCCCAGTGTGTGTGTGTGTGTGTGTGTGTGTGTGTGTGTGTGTGTGTCTGTGACTGTGACTGGTGGGCTTTTTAGCCTAATGTTCAAATTATCAAAATGAAGGCTGCCATGATATTCATGCTGACACAACTGACACTTTGAATGCTGTGCAATTTGTATTCAGCGCTTTTCGGTCACTGTGTCTTGACAGCGCTACAAGCTTTCCACAGAGCCTCCCTGTATTGGACTGTAACACCTGCCCGTACCCTGCTTTCACCTATCAGGGGATGGAGTCCGGCTAGCTGCAAGGAAGGTTAGTCACAAGGTTGGCAGATATTAATTGGGGTTAGAAAAAACTAGACAACAATAATAACAGTGCTGTAGGAAATATCATGAGGCAGAATTCTCTTTCAAAATTAGAACCAGTTTATTTAGCAGACTATAAATAACTGTTTTTTTCTTATTTCATCAATGGCTCTCTCAATGACAAGGTAAATGGCTATGAATATGGATGCGCAGCCTAAACAGTGAACACATCTGCACAAATGAACATCAGTTTCTTTCCTTGACAAATCATCTAGAACTTTCTGTACCCCACATTTTTCACCCAACCTCGAGATGAACAGTAAATGTCCTGGACACATTTCTGTCTGTTTTTTGCCACAGTCCATAGTACCTCGACCCCAAAAGCCGATATTCAGGAGGATGATGTAGTTCCTTGCTGTGATGTTGCCCTGGCCAGGGACTGATGATGTGCTGTCTTCCTGAAGTCCTGCTGCACTCTTGATCTTCTTCGGTCCTGGTCAAAAGGTGAAATCTCCCTATACTTTAAACTATAAAATAATGAACTCTCTGCAGGCGTTTTGCTTTAACCGAAAAAATGTCTGGAATTTCCTTTCACTCCTCCTTTGGTCAATTTGGCAAGGTCCAACACTCTGTAAATACTTATACTAACTTACTTTTCTTGACTAAAAACTTGTTTCTAACTAGGCAGTGGTAGCCCCCTAACTGTCTACCCTGTCACTTTAAACTGTCCTGTGTTTTCTTCTTTTTTTCTCTTCAGGGGAGTTGCCTGTGGCCGAGCCTGCCCACAGCACTCCTGTCAGCTTCTCGAGGAGAGAAAAATCCCTCGAGCTACACCTCCCAGCATTTTTGCTCTCCCTACTTGGCACCTGATTGGTGCTTTTAGCTGTCAAGGCCTCTGGCAGCCAATAAGGAGACAGCCCCAGCTCCCCTAAAGGCGTGACCACTTCGAGCTGCTCCTCCCAACTGCTGTCTTTGCCCCACTTTGATGCCCCCCATTACCCCCTTTCTGACGTGGCACTGTATAAATATGATGTGGATAGACAGGGCTGGCAATTCCCCAGCTACCCTACTTCACACTTTTTTAAACTGAACTGACGTTTTCCTGTCAGAAGCAGCAGAAATGCAGTCCCCCCCCCAACTCTGTTTCCATCAAACTGGCTGATCCTGCCTCCTATGCCGACGTCAGGACGTCCTAGCAACATCCATGTCAGCCAGCATGCTCCCATAAACATCATGGCCTGCATCAAGTTCCCCTGCATTACCCCAGAAAGCCACTTTATTTAAATATATTTATCTATTTGTTTATCTAGCCCCTCTGGGCTTCTGCTGCCACTGCTTGAAATGTGGGCTCTCATAGCCCAATTGCTTTCTCTTGGTTTTCTCTCTCTGTTTCTCTGCTGTTCTATTTCTGTCCACCCAACCCCCCCCGGTCTACAATTTAAGCCCCTCGAGGCTCCCACACCAGCCACTGTGCGGCTTTTTTATTTATTTTTTCTCCCCTCGGGGAGCTCTCAGTGCTTCCTTACCTGCGCCCTGCAGGCGCTAAATAATTATTTAAACAGCCCACCGGCTCTTTATCCAACCACGGTGCAGCTTCTGTATGCGGCCCTGCGGCTCTCTCGCTCCTCTCTCCCCCCCAGGCTTTCCAATTATGCAGCAGTACGGCATTACTATAGGTGACCCCGCCGCCCGCTGCACTCTGAGGACTCCCCGGCTCTCGCTAATGCCATGGAGTGGCTTCCCTTAATGCAGCTCCCTTGCTCCTTCTGCCTCCTGGCTTAAGCCCCGTAGGGCACAATTAATAAAACTACTGTTGCCAGAGTGGCGATCGGGAAGGTGAAGGGGAGGTGCTTTCACTACTGCCTCCTCCACCTCCTGCTGTTTTTTTCTGTCCCCCGACTCCCATCTGGCAGGGTAGGCCACAGTCTGCACTCCGTGTGGGCTGGGAGTTTGAGTACCCGCTGGCACTCTTGCTAGTGCGGTCGCGCTATTAGCTGGCTGCCCTTGCAGCCCAATTTACTCTCCTGTTGCTGCTGCCCTCAAACTCATGCTAAAATGGCACAGGGAAGCCCCACTAAACCCAAGAGAAGGGTTTAACTTTTTAAACAGATCCTGCCCTCCTGCACCAAGCGCTAGCCCAATAGACTACCAGGGCTACCTCAACGACAGGGCCCCCCTCCAAGGTATTTCCTAGCCCCACAAGACCACCACTGCCACCTGGGCTATTTTTATTTAACAAAAGGTTACTAGCCTCCCCACTAGCCCACTTGGCTGCCCACTTGGCTGCTACCTACAATACTGGCTACTTGGCCACCACTAGGGGCGCTGGGACTTTTGCTGAGTCCCCCTTCCCCAACCTCACTCTCTTTCCTCCATTTCTTCCACCTTTCTAAAATGTTTCTCTTTTTATTCACAGGTCTGACAGGATGAGGGCCCCTACCTATCAGATAAGTATTACTTTTTATTTCCATCCTGTCCCTTCCACCCTGCTGGACTCCCTAAAGAGCTGTAGATCCTTTGTGACCCCTTTCTATCTTTATTTTTTACAGGTACACTGGCGTCACCCCTTCGGACACCTACCCTGGCACCCTGCGGCAGGTAAGTCCCTCTGTTTTCTTATTTTATTTTGGGTGGGTTGACTGTAACTGGTGGCCATGCCCGTTACAGGGTGTCACGGTCGTGATGACTGCAATGCGCATGCACCGGCATGAAAGAAAATGCCACAGCTCACAAACGCTGGAAACACTGGCACCAATACTTGTACGAGGGAGACAAAAAAACAACTCAACAAGTAAGGGACTATACATTTTTACTGAGCAGCAGGATTTAGCACAATGCATGTAACTGTGCTCTCAGCTAGTAGGTGGACATTTCCCTTTAAGGCTGCACAGTGATTCTGCATGCATAGGGAAACACTGTAGGAAGGCTGGCTGGTACTGCATCCCAGGGGGTTGTACCGCTCTGACAACAGGCCCACTTAAATTTTAGTCTGGGTGAAGGCATCGCACTTATTTTCAAAGATCTGGAAATGGACCCCAATCAGGAAAGTCAGAACCCAGGCCCCTTAACTTTGCTTGAGTCTGCAAGGAAGGGGTAGCAACCATAACATCCACGGTGAACCAGATGCACATAAATGTCCATGCTCTGCTTAAGATGCAGTTCCTCTGTGAGAAGCCACCCTCTTGCCTAAAATCAACAGGATCAATAATCTTGCAAAAAGACAAGGGGCAAGATATTAAAAATATTTGTGCTTGCACATGCATATTCTAGAACACATTTCTGGGGCAAAAAAATGCCTGCCAAAGGACCGATATCACATGCTTGCCCAAGGGGTAAATTAATCAGGTTCGCATTGCAATCTGCAACCAAGAATTGGGAAATGAGAGTCAATCGCCAGCATGATTAGCAGTGAATGCTAATCATAAGAAGCTGGCAGTACTTCGCTAAAAAGATGCCCCACCCCGGCACGTTTGGAAACATCCCTATAGCGTTTCATCCTCCCCTATGCCCTTCCCCCTGTCAACCCAGCCACCTGTAACTGGTCAGATGACCATCACAGCTCCTCTCCCCACACCCGCTCTAAGCTCAGAAGAAACGTGACTCAGTGACTTAGGAGGCAGTATGGCACAGTGGTTTAAGGCTCTGATTTGCAAATCTGGAGACCTGGATTTGAATCCCACAGCCCCCACCTGCATATTGTGTGACCCTGAGCAAGTCAATTAGCTTCCTTGTGCTCCCGGGTTGCACCTGTAAACAAGCTTTCAGCTTAGTGTGTCTCACCTGGTTAAATAATTGGGAAAAAAAAAGTCCTTTGCTGCATCAGCATCACCTGTGGACGGAGGTGGTCGGTGAGCAGGCTAGAGTTTCTGCATGGTGAGTACAAATGTAATTTTTTTTTTTTTGGTAGGGTTTTAATTTGAACATTGTGTTTAGCATCGGGCAGTTTGTAGTAATCATTTCATTCATTGTTTTAATTAGCAGGGCAGAGGGAGCCAGGAGGAGTAAGCCGCCAGTGAGACCGGGAGCCGAGGAGGCCAAGACCATGGGGATCCAAGGAACCAGAAGCAGAGAGGAGCCGAAGAGGCCAAAAGTCTGTGAGGAAGAGAGCAGAGATAAGAGTGGCTGAGACACAGCAGAGGTAAGCTGGTCAATAGTCACAGTCAGTTTTCAGCAGCAGAGCAGTGCACCACAAGGATCGGGTACTCTGCAAAAAACAAGTCAAAACTTTTTATTCTTTATGGGAGGGGAACAATTACCAAGGGAAGAAACAGACAGGGCACTGGTACGCAGAATTTGTAGGGGGATAAGGATGTGGTGCTGCGCACATGGAAAGAAGGGCACATTTGACTGGCAAGGCCTAAGGCTGGGACCACAAAGCAAGGACAAAGGGGTGGATAGCTGAATCAAAGGGCATGATGCCCTGAGGGAACAGCCTGCAACACACAGACTTTTCAAGAATCAGTGACAACAGGGATGTTAAAAAAAAAAAAAAAAAGAAAGAAATGTGCCAATTTCTACAAGGGAGTAAGTTCTGTGCCCTGCAGATGCAGAGATGACTGAACATCAGCCTCTGTGATGAGTCGGTCAGTGCAACATGTAAAACAACAATCATGCCCTGCTTAAATGCAGAGAATTAAGACATTTTACAAAAAAAGTCTGTGCCCTGAGCAGACATTGCAGTGATGGGGAAAAAGAGACACTGTTGACTGAATCACAAACTATCTGAGTTGCTCAACAAGCATTGTGCCCTGTTCTTGCAGTGATAAAAAGTACTGTTATATAACTACCCACAGTGCCAGTCAAGTGTGAACATTTTTACTGTGCCCTGCAAATGCAGTGATGATGGACTCAGTCCACAGCTGAGTAGTGCAGCCATCTGAAACTGTGTGTCCTGCTTAAATGCAGACAATTTGAAGATATTTATTACAAAGTGTTTGTGTTCTGCAGACTCTGCAGTGATGGAGAAAAAGAGAGACACTTAATATTACAAACTGTCCGAGTTGCTCAAGTGTTGTGCCCTGCGTTTGCAATGAAAAAATGTACTGTGTATAAATGTGCCAGCCCTAGTGTAAAAAATGTACTGTGTATAAATGTGCCAGCCCTAGTGTAAAAAATGCACTGTGTATAAATGTGCCAGCCCTAGTGTAAAAAATGTACTGTGTATAAATGTACCAGCCTAGTGTAAAAATGTACTATGAATAAATGTGCCAGCCCTAGTGTAAAAAATGTACTGTGTAAATGTGCGAGTCCTAGTGTAAAAAATGTACTGTGTATAAATGTGCCAGCCCTAGTGTAAAAAATGTACTGGGTATAAATGCGCCAGCCCTAGTGTAAAAAATGCACTGTGTATAAATGTGCCAGCCCTAGTGTAAAAAATGTACTGTGTATAAATGTGCCAGCCCTAGTGTAAAAAATGTACTGTGTATAAATGTGCCAGCCCTAGTGTAAAAAATGTACTGTGTATAAATGTGCCAGCCCTTGTGTAAAAATGTACTGTGTATAAATGTGCCAGCCCTTGTGTAAACAATGTACTGTGTATAAATGTGCCAGCCCTAGTGTAAAACATGTACTGTGTATAAATGTGCCAGCCCTTGTGTAAAAAAGTGCATTGTGTATAAATGTGCCAGCCCTAGTGTAAAAAATGTACTGTGTATAAATGTGCCAGCCCTTGTGTAAAACATGTACTGTGTATAAATGTGCCAGCCCTAGTGTAAAACATGTACTGTGTATAAATGTGCCAGCCCTAGTGTAAAACATGTACTGTGTATAAATGTGCCAGCCCTAGTGTAAAACATGTACTGTGTATAAATGTGCCAGCCCTAGTGTAAAACATGTACTGTGTATAAATGTGCCAGCCCCAGTGTAAAAAATGTACTGTGTAAAAATGTGCCAGCCCCAGTGTAAAACATGTACTGTGTATAAATGTGCCAGCCCTAGTGTAAAACATGTACTGTGTATAAATGTGCCAGCCCTTGTGTAAAAAATGTACTGTGTATAAATGTGCCAGCCCTAGTGTAAAAAATGTACTGTGTATAAATGTTCCAGCCCTTGTGTAAACAATGTACTGTGTATAAATGTGTCAGCCCTAGTGTAAAACATGTACTGTGTATAAATGTGCCAGCCCTTGTGTAAAAAAATGCACTGTGTATAAATGTGCCAGCCCTTGTGTAAAAAAATGTACTGTGTATAAATGTGCCAGCCCTAGTGTAAAAACATGTACTGTGTATAAATGTGCCAGCCCTAGTGTAAAAAATGTACTGTGTATAAATGTGCCAGCCCTTGTGTAAAACATGTACTGTGTATAAATGTGCCAGCCCTAGTGTAAAAAATGTACTGTGTATAAATGTGCCAGCCCCAGTGTAAAACATATACTGTGTATAAATGTGCCAGCCCCAGTGTAAAAAATGTACTGTGTAAAAATGTGCCAGCCCCAGTGAAAAACATGCACTGTGTATAAATGTGCCAGCCCCAGTGTAAAACATGTACTGTGTATAAATGTGCCAGCCCTTGTGTAAAAAATGCACTGTGTATAAATGTGCCAGCCCCAGTGTAAAAAAATGCACTGTGTATAAATTTGCCAGCCCTTGTGTAAAATATGTACTGTGTATAAATGTGCCAGCCCTTGTGTAAAAAATGCACTGTGTATAAATGTGCCAGCCCTAGTGTAAAACATGTACTGTGTATAAATGTGCCAGCCCTAGTGTAAAACATGTACTGTGTATAAATGTGCCAGCCCTTGTGTAAAAAATGTACTGTGTATAAATGTGCCAGCCCTAGTGTAAAAAATGTACTGTGTATAAATGTGCCAGCCCCAGTGTAAAAAATGTACCGTGTATAAATGTGCCAGCCCCAGTGTAAAACATGTACTGTGTATAAATGTGCCAGCCCTTGTGTAAAAAATGTACTGTGTATAAATGTGCCAGCCCTAGTGTAAAAAATGTACTGTGTATAAATGTGCCAGCCCTAGTGTAAAAATGTACTGTGTATAAATGTGCCAGCCCTAGTGTAAAATGTACTGTGTATAAATGTACCAGCCCTAGTGTAAAAATGTACTGTGTATAAATGTGCCAGCCCTAGTGTAAAAAATGTACTGTGTATAAATGTGCCAGCCCCAGTGTAAAACATGTACTGTGTATAAATGTGCCAGCCCCAGTGTAAAACATGTACTGTGTATAAATGTGCCAGCCCTTGTGTAAAAAATGTACTGTGTATAAATGTGCCAGCCCTAGTGTAAAAAATGTACTGTGTATAAATGTGCCAGCCCTAGTGTAAAAATGTACTGTGTATAAATGTGCCAGCCCTAGTGTAAAAATGTACTGTGTATAAATGTGCCAGCCCTAGTGTAAAAAATGTACTGTGTATAAATGTGCCAGCCCTAGTGTAAAAAATGTACTGTGTATAAATGTGCCAGCCCTAGTGTAAAAAATGTACTGTGTAAAAATGTGCCAGCCCCAGTGTAAAACATGCACTGTGTATAAATGTGCCAGCCCTTGTGTAAAAAATGTACTGTGTATAAATGTGCCAGCCCTTGTGTAAAAATGTACTGTGTATAAATGTGCCAGCCCTTGTGTAAAAATGTACTGTGTATAAATGTACCAGCCCTTGTGTAAAAATGTACTGTGTATAAATGTGCCAGCCCTAGTGTAAAAAATGTACTGTGTATAAATGTGCCAGCCCTAGTGTAAAAATGTACTGTATAAATGTGCCAGCCCTTGTGTAAAAAAATGTACTGTGTATAAATGTGCCAGCCCTAGTGTAAAAAATGTACTGTGTATAAATGTGCCAGCCCTAGTGTAAAAATGTACTGTGTATAAATGTGCCAGCCCTTGTGTAAAAAATGTACTGTGTATAAATGTGCCAGCCCTAGTGTAAAAATGTACTGTGTATAAATGTGCCAGCCTTAGTGTAAAAATGTACTGTGTATAAATGTGCCAGCCCTAGTGTAAAATGTACTGTGTATAAATGTGCCAGCCCTAGTGTAAAAATGTACTGTGTATAAATGTGCCAGCCCTAGTGTAAAAAATGTACTGTGTATAAATGTGCCAGCCCTAGTGTAAAAAATGTAAGCTAGTGCCCTGCATTTATGCAGTGTGATCAAAAAGAAAATGACCTCTGCCCTGTATTTGTTTTTGTTTTTTTTGTATGTGGGAGGAAAGCTGCAGCAAAGGATGGAAGGTTTGGAAGGGGGATGAAGATTTAACCAGTGTGTCTGCCAGCTTGTGTTGGGGGGGGGGGTGCTGACCATCAAATTAACTCTGGTAGTTCGTCCTTCACTACTGCTGTCAAGGATTTACTGTAACTCTCCCCGTGGTTTATTGTGCTAGAAGGCAGTCTTTACTTCATGCGAAGAAACCTGTGCTGCCCAAGGATACGGAGAGGCTAGGGCGGGGACAGTCACGGTTATTAAATTCTCACCAACATACACTGCCACAACTTTAACTTGGATGATTACAGCTGCTAACACCAGAGTTGCTCACATATCAGCTCTGCAGCAGGTGACATTCGTCCTGCTCAGTCTCACCCAACCCAGCTTCATTTTCTGCACTGTGTAGCCACTGAAATGTGTTAAGTACACACCCATGACACCTTTCTTGTTTGCCCTAACTTCAAACTTTTTAATCATTTTTCAGTCTAACTGCAGTAAAACTAGCAACTGCTGAAAGATGGCACCAAAAATATGATATTGGCTACAGATAATCAGTGAGGGAGATCTTGCAGTATGCGCAAGTTGCAAATTGTGCTGTGAATTCAAAGATGAACTATATGGGTTGAGGAACTTCAGTGAGGCATTAATTGCAGGGATAACAGGCCCCCAGCTCAAAGCAGACACCATCCTGAAACATCTGCACACAGAGAAGCACAAGAAAGCCATTAATATTAAGAAATTTGGTAAAACAAGGTCACTACTTGATATAAATGATATGATGACAGATGATATAACCAGCAACATACGTGGCACCAACTGTTTAAACCCTCTACCAATGTTTTAAGTTTAACCATGCCATATGTTTTAAGTTTGTACTGGTGCCAATCGTATAACAGTTGTACCTAATGTTTCAGTTTGTGATACCTGGTGAATGTTATTAATGACATGGAGCCTTTGCAAAGGAGTCATCGACTCAAAGGATTGTAATTCCGATAACTTTCACTAAATAAATAAATAAATATCGACACACCGCAATGGGGAAGTCGAGTGAAGGAAATGGGGTAAGGGGTCTGAACTCAGATGACCTATCTAAAACAATTTTAGTTTATTTGCATGGCGAAAGTACAGTTACGTAAGAACTTACCGTAACAGCAGATCTTCGAGAACAGCTCTTGCAGCAGGTTACACCATTAGGACTGTACCCGGCAGGCGTCAGGACCCCACGGAAATCTTCTAGCTAGCAGTCTTCAGCGGGGACCGCCTCCGACGTCGGTCCTGCCCCCGACATCAGGCGTAGTACATAAGGAGGCGGTCCCTCCAGAATCCCCAGTTCTCCCGCTGGAGATTTCCGGCCGCTGGATGACATCAGAAGTGGAGACCGAGGATCCGCCATCAGAGGTACAATGTTGAGTGACTTTCTGCCGAAGCATGGTTAGGCCTTACCTCCTCCAAGGGGAAATGGTGGGCGGGAAGGTACCTGCTGCAAGAGCTGTTCTCGAAGATCTACTGTTATGGTAAGTTCTTACGTAACTGTACTATTTTCTTCGAGATACAGCTCTTGCTGCAGGTTACACCATTAGGACTGATTCCCAAGCAATGGCGCCTAGAGATGCCCTAGGAAGGAGGCATAAAACAGATCCTGGAAAATCCTGATTCTAGGACAGGAGACCCTGCAGAACGGCGAGGCTGAAACCTGCTCTCCGCCGTGAGGCAATGTCGAGGCTGTAGTGCCTAATGAAGGTGTGCACTGAGCTCCATGTGGCTGCAGCACAAATGGCCGAGATGGAGATGTTCCGTAGTGCTGCGAAGGAAGTAGCCACCCCTCTTGTCGAGTGGCCCCTGACTGTGCCCAGACGGGACTTTTGTTTGTTGCTGTAGCAAAAAGAAATGCACTGGACAAGCCAGCGAGAAAGAGTCTGTTTTGAGACTGGTTGGCCCAACATCCTCTCAGCAAAGGAAATAAACAGCTGTTCGGATTTGCGTTGCTGTTTGGTCCTGGTCAAGTAATATCTCAAGGAGCGGTGAACATCTAGGATGTGAAGCAGTGCCTCTCCTCTGTTGGTGTACCTGGGAAAGTACACCGGCAAATCGATGTACTGATTAAGGGTGAGGGCTGAGACCACCTTAGGCAGGAATTTTGGATTCGTCCTCAGGGACACTCTGTCCTGGTGGAAAATTAAATAAGGTTCCTTACACATGAGGGCATGTAGCTCGGAGATTCTCCTTGCTGACGTAACAGCAACCAAAAATAACGTTTTCCAGGACAGAAAACGTAGCTCGCAATCTGCGGCAGGTTCAAAAAGGGGCAGTGTGAGCTGATCCAGGACAAAAAGTAGGTCCCAAGGAGGGACGGGATCCTTAATGGGTGGTCTAAGGTGTAGCACCCCCCCCCCAAAAAGTCACCAGAAGCATCGAGTTGTGCCACTGTGCGTTGGCCTATCGGGTAATGGTAGGCTGAAATCGCAGAGAGGTGAACCTTAATTGAGGAGTAGGCCAGGCCTGAGTGAAAGAGGGAAAGCAGGTATTCCAGAACTGATTTTTCTAGGCATTCTAAAGGGGAGAGACCGCGTGCCTGAGACCACAGGCAAAACCGACACCATTTCATGGCGTACGTCGCATGCGTTGCCGGCCTTCTGGCAGCAGAAAGGACTTCTGCCACCTCTTGCGAGACCCCGTGTCGCAGAATGGCTATGTCTCGAGGAGCCAGGCATGCAGATTTAGTGAGGGCAAGTCCAGGTGGACTAGCGAACCCTCTTCTTGAGACAGCAGATGGGAGCTGATGGGCAACGGAAGTGGAGGTTCCCGGGACAACTGCGTCAGCATCGGGAACCAAATCTGTCTGGGCCAGAAAGACACTACCAAGATCATTGTTGCGTGCTCCCTGCGAAGTTTGAGAAGGATTCTCTGGATCAACGGGAAGGGAGGGAAAGCGTAGAGGAATCTGCCCGCCCAGGAGAGGGACAATGTGTCTCGCCAAAAAACACCAAGCCCTGGATCTAGTGAGCAAAAATTGGGCAGTTTTGCATTGGATGGGGAAGCGAACAAGTCCAATTCTGGAGTGCCCCATCGATGAAACAGTTCCTCTGCTACCTCCTGAAGAAGCTCCCACTCGTGGACTCTGGCCTGGGATCGACTCAGGCCGTCTGCGACCGTGTTGTCCACCCCGGGAACATGAACTGTAATCAGGCTCACGCCGTGTCGAATTACCCAATCCCACACTCTCATAGCTTCCCTGCAGAGGGGATAGGAGTGTGTGCCTCCTTGTTTGTTGAGGTACTACATCACCGCCGTATTGTCTGTTTGAAGCAGAAGAGTACTCGGTGGAATTTCTGACTGGAAGGCTTGCAGGGCATACAGGACCGCCCTCATCTCCAGAATACTGATGTGCAGGTGAGCTTCCTGAGGGGTCCACGTTCCCCGAGACCTCACCCCGTTCAGGTGTGCCCCCCACCCCAGCCCTGAGGCGTCTGTGGAAAGGATTACCTCCCGGGACGGCGCTACAAATGGGACTCCCACGGAGAGTGTCCCCGGGTCTAGCCACCATTGCCAGTCCCGAATCACGGCCCTCGTGATTCTGACTGGCTGCTGCATATGGTCTTGCTTCTGATCCCATTGCACTCTGAGCATCCACCGGGTTACCTGCATGTGGAGCCTTGCAATCGGGACAGTTGGAATGGTCACAGCCATATGTCCGAGCAGGCGAAGGACCAGTCTGGCGGGGACGGTCTTCTTTGCTGAAAGGTCCCTGATGAGGGACCCGATGCATTCCGCTCTGTCCTCGGGAAGAAAAGCTTTCCCTTGGACGGTGTCCAGAACTGCGCCTATGAACTGCAGCTTCTGGGACAGTACCAGGAGAGACTTCTCGTAATTGATAAGTATGTCCAGCGACTGAAAAAGAGCTTGGGTGTTCTGGATAGCCAACAACAGCGCCTCTCGGGAGGCGGCCATGAGAAGCCAATTGTCCAGATACGGGAACACGTAGTGGCCTTGTCTCCTTAGAGATGCTGCCATGACTGCCATGCACTTGGTAAAGACTCTGGGGGCCGATGACAGTCCGAAAGGAAGCGCCCGGAACTGAAAGTGGTGGCCGAGAAACTCAAAGTGCAGGAACCTCCTGTGCGCTTGAGCTATGGGGATGTGCAGGTAAGCGTCCCGCATGTCCAGTGACGCCAGAAATGCGTCCTTCTTCAGCATGGGTATAAGATCCTGGAGGGTCACCACGCGAAACCGTTTGTAGGTGACCGACATGTTGAGGTCGCTGAGGTCCAATATTGGACGGAGGTCCCCTGTTTTCTTTGGAACCAGGAAGAAGTGGGAATAGTAGCCTGCTCCTCCGGGACGTACTCCACTGCTCCTTTTTGCAGAAGCGCAAGTACTTCTTGCCTGATAAGCAATCTGTGCTGACCCGAGTAGCGGGAGAGCAGAGGAGGCCTTGTGGGTGGCTTGTCTATGAACTCTATAAAGTGGCCTTTTTTGACCAACTGGAGTACCCACCTGTCGGTGGTGATCAACTGCCACCCTGGCAGGTGGTCCGCAATACGACCCCCAACCTTGGTGTCCCGTTGATCCTGAGGGGCGGGGGCCGGGAAGGAGTCATGCTGTGGCAGCTGAGGGTCCTGCAGGTTGGGCTGACTTGGTGGGACGTTGGCCTCTACCTGAGGACGACTTCCCCTGGGCTTTCCGGGAGAAGGAGCCCCTCTGTTGCGGGCCGGAACGGGACTGTCGTCTCTGAGTCCGGCCGTGAAAATGGCTCTGGTAACTATGAAAGGAACCGGCCTGGATCTGTACATAGCCTGGACAGATCTCACGGCCTTTCCGGCCTCCTGAAGCTTGGTGAGGACCTTCTCCGAGGACTCACCAAAGAGAACTTCGCCGTGGAAGGGTGCATCCAGTATGTTCTTCTGGACATCCAGGGTGAATCCGGAGACACAGAGCCATGAGTGTCTCCGGAGGCATATGCCTGAGGCTGCCGCTCTGGCCGAGGAGTCCGCGGAGTCATACGTGGCTCGAAGCACCTGGGTTCCCACGTCTGAACCCGTGCGGAGGAGCTGAAGCAGTTCTTCCTTCTGCTCACCTTCTGGCATCTTTTCTGCCAGCTCTAGTCCCTGCTCCCACAAGGCGTTCTGAAACTGGACCATGTGGGTGAGATAATTGAGGGACCTAATGGTGCAGGTTGCAGCTGCATACATGCACCTACCCATCGCGTCCAATTGCTTGGACTCTGGGTCCGGTGGCAGGGTGCTCAGATGTTGCAGCCTCTAGGACCAGTCATGCGAGGCTGTGATGACTAGGGAATCGGCCAGAGGATGAGATGCCAAGTACTGGTCCTCCCTAGGGGCCTTGTACAGGCGGTCAGCCTTCTTCGGCATAGCCGGGAGCGAATGTGGATGTTTCCACGCTGCCTTGGTGACATCCACGAAGGTGTCCACCAAGGGTGGTACCACCACAGGCTTTAGGTCCTTTTGCCGAAGATAACACACAAGGCATAGCCTCTTGGGGTCAAGTTCTTCTGCGTCCCAGCCCATGTTCTCTTGAATATGCCTCATAATCTCTGAGAACGATGGGTCATCCGGAGGAGATCTTGGGAGCTCACATGGGTCCAGAGAGGGGACGCTGATGGGAGAAGGGGATCTGGATCTACCTGAGAAGTCCGATCCCGAGTCCTCCGTCGAGGGCGAGTAGCGGCGTCTTCTGGGTCTCTTGGGACTGGGTGACCCTGAAGAAGATCTGGACGGAGGTCTCCTCTTGTCCGATGGTCTGCCCCTAGGAGATTCCACAGGATCCTGGGGGGAAGGTACTTGGCCTGCTGCCCCGGATAGGGTGGGGGGCACTGGGGCTGATGGAGTCATGGGTGGAGGAGAAGGAGGAAGAGGAGGTGGTGTAGGAACCACGTCCTTTTTAATGGTGTCCCACCAGAAAGTAAACAACTCCTTCACCTCAGCAATATTGAGGCCCGATGACGGGCCGGGCGCGATGGCGGGTCAGCGTCGGCCCCAGGGTCTCTGGTTCAGGAGAGGGTTCTCTCGGGGGCTCGACAGGACCGGGTTCGCCCACCTGGTCCTCGGGCTGTGTCGACTCCTCCTCCGTGAGCGCCTCCTGGCCGATGTCGGTAGGTGGCGTAGGGGTTCCTCTATCTGCTGGAATGGGCGTCGGTCCCCCAGCCGGCGTCCGCGGTGGAGAAGGCCTGGCCGGCGACGGGCGTCTGACTGTTGTCGGGTCCCGGGACCGATGGTGCTTGGCCGACGTCGGGTCCGACGTCCGCTTGAGCGATATCAGCTCCTTGGTTTTCCGCTGAGGGGGGAGGAGGCAAGGAGACCGACCGGACGTCGGGGACCGAGTGGCGGGAGCCGGACTTGTGGTGATGGCGGTCCCCTGACCTCGGCGAGGCCTTGGACGATGAAGAAGAAGGCCTGGAGGTCATAACAGGCTGCAGAGTGGAGGAACGGGGAAGACTTGACTGCAACGGGAGGCTGAGGCGGGCCGGGGCGGCGGTTGGACCAGGAGCCAGAGCTGCAGGAGTCAGAAGCCCTAGAGGAGGATTTAGATCTCACCCTCTCCCTGTGTTTTTCGAGGTGCCAGTGGGCTTTCTCGGAAGATTCCCCCTTGGAGGCAGGATCCATGGCCTTCAATCTCTCTTCCAGAAGGTAAGCTTGGAGGGCTTTCTGACGACGGATCCGGGTCCGACTGTTGAAGCCTTGACAAAAGGAGCAGGCCCGGGTGTCGTGGTCCGGGCCTAAGCACCGCATGCAGGCCGAGTGTGGATCTTTGAAGGTAATTTGCTTCCCTCAGGCACACTTAGACGGATGGCCCTTCGCGGATGTTGGTGAGGACATCAGATGGCAGACAATTGAAGAAAATGAAGTTTCTTGTTGAAGAAACGGGAAAAGAACTTTTCCAGGCGTCGCACGCTAGACACTGACTGGAGGTTCGAGACATGCAAGTCGACGATGGGAAAGAACTGGGGATACTGGCGGGACCGCCTCCTTATGTACTACGACTGACGTCAGGGGCGGGACCGACTGAAGACTGCTAGCTAGAAGATTTCCGTGGGGTCCTGACGCATGCCGGCTACAGTCCTAATGGTGTAACCTGCTGCAAGAGCTGTATCTCGAAGAAGATCATTCAGTAATGTAAAGAAGCAGCATAGAACGACTGTAGGCAGGGTGATGAAGACCCTGTATATGACAGCCAAAGAGGACATCCCAATTAAAAAGGTTGAAGTGATAGAAGAACAAGAGAAGCACCTTGGAGTGCATTTGGGCAATAAATACATTAATGCTGTTAGTGGGAAAGAACTCACAATGTGTACTGGCAAGAACCTAGAAGAAAACCTACTGGCAACTGTCAAAAATACAAATTATTTTTCAGTGCTTATGGACGGTAGTACTGACAGTGATGTAACTGAAAACAAACTGATTTACATTATTTATGTAAATCCAAACAATAGCCAAGTTGAGACTGAATTTCTACGAATGAAAGCTGTATCAGATGGCATAAGTGAAGGATTGAAAAATGCCCTATTAAATATTCTTGTAGATAGTGACCTTGGTATAAACAAAATGGTGGATTTTGGGGCCGATGGGGCATCTGTCAACATAGGTGTAAGACAGGGACTTGCTGCACTTCTATGGAAAGAAACTGAGTGGTTAATTGCTGTTCATTTTTTCTCACACAGATTTGAATTGGCCACAAAAGATGCTTTGGATAACACCTATTTTAGTGAGGTTTCAAACTTTCTGACCCAACTGTTTTATCTCTATCAGAGAAGTCCTAAGCAACTTAGAGAACTGCGGTCCCTTGCCCTGGCAATGGAGATATCAGCTGAAAAGCCCAAAAAGGCTCATGTAACACAGGTGCAGCTGAATGTCTTGCCACCCGTGCTGTTAGCAAATCATTCCTTGTTATTTGTGACCACTGAGAATCTATGGCTGCAGACCCAACTCATGACCAGGCCAAAGCCAAGTGCATGTTGCAAATTATGACTAAATTCTAAATGGTGGCACACCTTTTGTATTTTGAACAGTTGCTTCAGCCACTTGCCCCTTTCTCACTAGCGCTTCAAAGAGAAGTTGTTGAAATGCCAGAGCTACTTAGCTCTGTTGAAACTTTGAGAAACACTCCTGAATCTGCAAAGCAGAGTAGTCCATTAAGTGGCAGTGAACTTGAAATTCTTTTGAAAAATGGGTCTGATGTTCTTTCAGGAGCATGTCCGGAAGTAACTTACAAGGGTGTGAAATTAACACACTTCAGTGGCCAATCTGTTAAAAATTTTAAACAGCAATGTAAGAAATACATTACCAACACTGAGAAGTCATGCCAAGAAAGGTTCTCTTTGACTGATGAAAGTAGTATCCCAACCGTATAAGACTGTTTACCAGATTTTTTTTATGTAATGCTTTTTGCCACCTGCTACGGCACACTACCAGCTTGGGGCTTCCAGCCGCCGGCTCCGCCCACCCGGAAAACTGGGTAGCTCAGACTGCACCCAGGAGGATCCGAGACGGCTGTCTTGCCATCCCACTGGAGGGCTCCCCCTCTGCCTCAGCCAGCCAGGACAGCCTCGGACCCTCCCCGACAGGATTCCGCCAAAGTCCTTCAGGCGGCTCGGAGCGCGGCATCAAGCTGCACAGTCGCGCCCAGCCATTTTTTCCCAATTGGTCCCCTGGAACACGGACATGCAATGACGTCTGGGCACAATGTGCCGTCGTCCACCGCGTTCCCCTTCCAGATCACCAGCACTTGTAGTGCCCCCGAGTGTCCCCAGGAGCCGCTATAGCGTGGCGAGATTCCCCAACCCACTAGGACTGGGAGGCAGTTTACAGATGCTCAATCCCAGTCCTCCTGCGTCGACCCCGCACGCCCGGGTTCATTCCCAAACTGGTCGCCGGGTGGCACGACGTGTGGCGTCCAGCGCCTCAACCCTCAGCACCACCAGGCCGACTGTTTACCAGACTTTGACCATCAGACACAAAGCAGCTAGAGCTGTATGGTAACAATGACATTACTTTAGTAGCTTCCCATTTTTCAAATCTTTTGCAGCCTGACTGACAGCGCTCTGGTGCTTGCAGAATGGCAAGACTGGAAGATTTTTGCTCAAACTAATTTTACTAATCTGTCTCTTTCTGCTACCTGGTCAAAGCTGGCATGTGACTTTCAAAATTCTTATCCCAACTTTTGGCACTTGTCAATGTTTTTAGAGTACTTCCTGTGCCTAACACAATAGTAGAAAGGTGTTTTCAAATATCAACAAGGTCAAAATTGACTGGAGAGCATCTCTGGCAGAGGACACTGTAGAAACATTGATTTGCATTATTTATTTCATTTATTTATTTAACTTTTGTTAACCAGGTAAGTGCAATGTGCCAAGGCACTTTCCATGCGTGACCCGGGACCGTAAATATACAGTCATGATGTTACATAATGATAATTACAATAGACAAGATTAAAATAAAACAGCAGCATTAAATCAGTTACAATACAGTTACTTAACACAATCTAAAAACACATTCACATTATAATTGACTAAGGACCTATTTCCTCAAGTTTAATTCAAAAACTTTATGACTTATCCCACCCTGAAGTGACCTAGGAAGATTACTCATTAAAAATATTATGCATTAAAAATTAAAGCCTCCCCCCAGGCTAAATTCAAAGCAGAAAGGGCTGTAGGTACATTTTTTAGCCTAAAGCGACGATTTCCTGGTGATAGGGCAGCTGAGGATGGTGAACCTGCCCCCCCACCCCAAAAGAAAAAAACAGGCTAGAATTGCAGGCTACATGCTTGGTGGTGGAGATCTGTGATAAACTATTTTCAGTAACTCAAAACACTTTAGCAAGAAGAAACAAACCCAATCTTTGATCAATAGTTTTATTTACGTTTTTATTGTCAAAACTGCCATTTTCTTTTTCAGTTATGGTCACGTTTACATTGACATGGTTTTCTTCCAAATGCCACAGTCCTCACCTCACGTTCACTGTGCCGATTTCTGCTGCTGCTCCTCACATGTCATACTGTGACTGTATCACGCCTAAATGGGCGTCATTTTGTGTAAATCAAAAACAAAGTTACACTGCAACACCATTCTGAGAAAAACTTCATAAAATAAAAAGATACAGTCGCAGTACTATGTGAACAATGTGTATTTTATCAATATATGCAATGACAAGTAATTATACAGTTTAAAGTAAAAATATCCATTTTAAAAAATTGCTCCTCAAAATCAGCTGATTGCTAATCATTTTTGGGTTTGATTAGCAAAGGCTGCTAATCAACTCTCCAACACTAATTTATGCCTTGTGCCCAGTGTTCCTCTCTTGGGAGGTGCTGCGAGAGGATATGCCCAAATGGCCCGATCATTTCCCTAAACTTGTTGGGTGTCCTAGGACCAGGGCCCCATGCAGTTAGTGCAAAGACAGATGACCTAAAATACCTAGCACAGGTAGCGCTGCCGTAGCAGGTAGGAGCAGGGGCTTTATGAAACCCTTTTTTGATGTGGAATCTAGCACCGCAGCAGGGAGGAAAACAATGCTGCAACAATGGGCTAGCTTTTCCATAGTCCCTACACTGAGCAAACAATTTCAGGTTCTGGCTTTGTGAGGTAGAGCAGTAGGGGACTGCTCTGGCACGGACCCAGGTACACACCCTGAGCCAGGGATATCAGGAGTAAAAGCTGTTAGAAAGTATCAGAAGCATCCCTTGGACGGCCAACGAGTATGGTAAGAGGACTGTGTGTTGACCTGATGCAACACCCGGTGGTTGGCTTGGTGGAGGAATCCTAGGCAATGTGAGTGATCCTGGGATGTTGGGCGCTGTGCCCAGAATGTCACATCACACACGTACTTCGGAGGTGGGCAGGAAGAAAAAAGGAGAAAGAAACCTCCCATTGAGCATGCTGAGTGACAACTTTCTGGGCCCTTCCCACATCACTGCCCGACTGCACCACTCCATTCCCAATTCACCACACTCCTCCAATGCCTAACCGTGTACCTTCCTTGCCCCATTCCAGGCAGCCTCTCGGCAGGCTCATGCTGGACTTAGAGAGAAGTGATGGAGTACCCAAGGGAACTTGGAGATGGACATCCAATAACAGCATACAAGTCTGGCGGGCACAGGATCTGGACCTCTGGGGGATCGGAAGGTGTGATGCCCTCAACACAAGTATGAGGCAATAAAGAGACTACACACACAAAAAAAACCCAAAGATTTCAGGATCCCAAATAAAGACGAGTGTCCTGCATGAAAAGTGATATTTTGAGTTAATGGAACACAGTGAATTATAATCAGCTATAAAAGGATTCTGATGGGACGTGGTAACTGCCAGAAAGCTGGAACTTCGCAAATGATAAAAACCAGAACTGCAGGAACCATCTGAATATTAGAACAGCTGCCAAGTTGCCTATGTTTTGGTGGTTCCAGCAGTTCCAGTTTTTACCACTTGCGCGACATGGGTAAAATAAAGAAAGGAGCCCAGTCTCCCAGAATCACCCCACCCACTGGAATGTCAACCCTAACCTCCTGCAATAACCCCACCTGCTGGAATGTTCCTTAAATAAAGCACTAGCCACCAAAATGCCATTATCCCCACCCTAGCACTACAGTGCCCATCCTGGGAGCTGCAACGCACACCATATGAGGCAAAGTGCCTACCCTAGAACTGGAATTCCCACCATATGATCCAGAATGCACACCATGGGACCAGAATGTCCACCATAGGGATCTCAATGCACATCATGGGGCACATTGCTCGCCCTAGGGCCAGAATTCCTAACCTGTGTGCCAGGGCCATAATGTCCACACTATGAAACAAGAGTGCCCATCCTAGTGCCACAATGTCCACCCTGGGTGCTGTATGGCACCATACAGGGCACAGTACCTACACTGGGGCTGGAAATCCCACATAAGATGGCAGTACTACAGCAGTATCAAAAGGTCACGCAATAACAATGGTGGCAGCAGTGGCCAAAAAGTTCATACTAAAACTGTGGCTGGATAATAGAGTTGACCAGAGATGATGGAAAACTTACATCTGGAGAGACTAGTGTATAGCCTCAGAAATTTGGAAACCTAGAAGCATTAAAAAAATCAAACGAGTGAAAGAGACAAAAAAGGACTTTTCACAACTGAAAGATCCATACATTATTCCGGAGACTGTCAGATGTAATAACAACGTTTCCTTTCAAACCGTACTGCAATACCCGATCCATCCCAAGAGAGATCTCTCTGCAATGAGTAGTCCCCTGGATTCTGCTGCTTAAACAATGTTTGAACAAAATATATTATCCATTCGATATTACAGTGGGTACTTGATCTAGACGTAGTGACCTGTAAACCAGCTGCATTCAAATGATACTTGCACAACTTTGTTATATGTCCCTCTGTTGGGGACCATATCAAAGTGGTGAAGTGGAACACTACAGATTAACAATCACAGACCAGGAGCCATAAGGGACATATTATTAACCACATAAGATACCCCACCAATATGCAGTGTTTAAGATGGAGGTCTAAAGTCCCATAGTATTTTGGCTAAATGCCACCTGAACCCTTTTAGCCAAATGACAAAAACTCTTAGCCAAACCTTACAAAAAAACACTAAATTTGGATCTGCATTATGTCGATTTGCAGTAGCAGTTTGGCTACTTGAACAATGCTATTTGTAGCTAAATGCAGAAATGACTGGCAAAACGCTATTTGGCTAGTGACAGCTTAAACACTGACTATACTACACAAAACTGTTGTATGTTATGTAATTATTAACCCCTGAGACAGGAGGGCATTTCCCAGGAATTAATGCATGGTTGGGGCGGGGGGGTGCACGAGGCCGCAGGCCAAGTGCTTCCCACCACCCAACCATGCATTAATTCCTGGGAAATGTCCTCCTGTCGAAGGGATTAATGCACTTGTAACACGGCAAGTGCAACATTGGAATTTCTCGCATCGGTGATGCGACTACCGGAACTAGTGACATCATTATCGACGGTTTCACCGACTGTAAAAAACACAGTACTGCCGCCCAAACGCAGCCACTTCCTGTTATACTGTGTGTTGGTTTTCTTACCTTTGAAACGTAGCCATGCATATCTAGGGATTTAATGCATGGCTACGTTCGGGTCACGTTACCTATTTCCTCCAATCAGTGTGTAGTATTCACGTCGTACTGTTAATGCAGTGTTACAATTTGAGTTATACATGCTGTGGAACAAAAAGGCCCTCAGCAACCCAGAAGGTATTTAGGGGTTAGGACTTACACCTTTTAGGATTATACTCAGGACCCGACTAGCTCAACAGGCCCAACTCAACGGTAGCAAATGGCCATGTCCATAAGTTGTTTGAACAAACAGAATGTAGAGTAGGGCTTGAGAACAGAGAGACTGCTATTGAACAGTATCAACTGCTGGCAATGTAATACTGGTCAAGTGCCGTAGATACCCTAACCTTAAGGACAAACTAGAAAGTGAGTATATCTGAAAGAATATATGTTTGACGCACTGTCACATAATGTACTAAAAAAATTCAATTAAAAAAATTACAAAAAAAAAAAAAAAAAAAAGGACGGCAGGACCATAATCCCCACCTTGCTCACCCTGGGGGGCCACAACATATGATACACATGAGGAGCACAGTGCCCCCCGGCCAGAATTCCCACAGTAGATGCATGAATTCCAACCCTGACTGAAATGCTCACCCAAGGAGCGGAATGCCCACATTGTGTGCCTCAATATCCACCATAGGGTTGAAATGCCTACTGCGAGGGCCCAATGCCACTCTAGGGCCAGATTTCCCACCCTAGTGCTGGAATGCCCACCCATGTGCTGAAATGATCACCCACATGCCGGAATGATCAGCAGCCTGATGCCAGGATGACCACATTGGGAGCTGCAATGCACATCATAAGGGGTACAATGCAAACCACTGGACCAGAAATCCCACACTGGGTGCCAGGACAATAATGCCCACCCTATATGACAGAATGCTTACCCAACGTTCTCAATGCCCAACCTGGGGACTGCAAAGCATGCCATGAGGTTAATAATGCCCCCAGGGCCGAAATACCCACCCCATTTGGCAAAACTCCCATTCTGGGCCAGAATGCCACCCCGGGGGAAGGAACACTCACCCTGGTGGGCACAGAGCCCAACCAAGAGTAGGAATATCAACCCTTTGTGCTAAAATGACCACCTTTCATGTCAAAGTGCCCTTTTTACAGCCTCAGTGCCAAATGTTTTTGCTGGAATGCCCACCCTTAGTTTCGGAATGCCCAATCAGGGGGTCCAGAATGCTGACCCTGTGTGCCGGAATGCTCACATTGGGAAGAGGAATGCCTATCCTGGGAGCCGGAATGACCACGTTGTGTACCACAGTGCCCACCAAAGGAGCTGGAATGACCACCTCATGGAGACACTACCCACCCTGGCGCAGGAAAGCCCACCCTGTGGGGAAACGTGTCCAGAAAGCCCAATCAGTGAGCCAAAATATTCACCCTGATGGGTACAGAGTGCATCCAAGGGCCGAAATGCTAATTCTTTGTACCAGAATGAACCCCCATATGGTCGGACTGCCCACCCAATGGACAGAATACCCATCCTAGGGCCGGAATGACCAGTACAAGGCTGGAATTACATCACGAGCATGAATGGCCACCCTGGGGACCAAAATGCCCACCAAGCGTGCCACAATGCAACCCTAGTGGCATGAATGATCACTGTGGGATACAGAGCCCACTCTAGGAATGGAATGCCCACCCGAGGGCAGGAATGTCTACCCTCAGGGAAGCAGTGCCCGCCCAAGGGCCAGGCTGCTCATTCAAAGGGGTGGAATGCCCACTCTGGTGGGCATAGTGCTCACCAAGGGGACAGCATGCCCACACTGTGCCAGAATGCCCAACCAAGAGCCAGAATACCCACCTAAAGGCAGTATTGACCACCCTAAACATATAGAAATACAGAATCTGTTGGCAGATAAGGACTGCTTGGCCCACCCAGTCTGCCCTCAGCACAAATCCCATTTGATGTCTGGCTCTTCCTCACTCCCGGTTTTTTTTTCACTAAGATATCCTTATATCCCATGCATTCACCCTACACCCTTGACCCAGAAAGACCAGCCTAATGCCAGAGTGACCACACTGTATGTCAGAATCCACCCTGAGGAACAGAATGACCACCCTGGAGGCCGCCACATACACCACAAGGGGCACAATGCTCACTCTAGGGACGCCCTGGTGTGGGCATTCCAGCCCTATAATATGCATTCTGGCTCTAGGGTGCAAATTCTGACAGGGTTGGAATTCCAGCCCCAGAGTGGGCATTATAAGAACATACAAAGAAGCCAGCAGAAGAAGGCTATTTGGTCTATCAAGTCTGCTCGTATTGCAGGGTCCACAGCTTGAGCTAATGTTCCTGCCCTCCCTCCCCACTCCTCCCATCCTCCCTACCCATGATCCTTACTTTCCCCCATGCCTATCCCAGCCTCTCTTAAAGCTGCTCACTGTCTTCAGTGAGATTACCTCTTCTGGCAGTGTATTCTAAGTGTCCACCACCCTCTCTGTGAAGACGCGTTTCCTGACCTCTTTCCTAAACCTCCCACCCTCCAGCTTAAGACTGTGCCCTCTAGTGTTATGGCTGCCACTCAGCTTAAAGAGACTCTCCTTATCAACCTTATTTATCTCTTTCAAGTATTTGAATGTCCCAATCATGTCCCCTTTCTCACTCCTGTCTTCCAGCGAGTACATGTTCAGTGCCCTCAATCTCTCCTCGTATACCTTACCCTGCTGACCCACTATGATCTTTTTGGCCCTCCTCTGGACCTTCTCCAGCAGGTTAATGTCCTTTTTGAGGTGTGGGCATCAGTACTGAACTTCATATGGCACAGATGGTGGTCATTCAGGCTCCACACAGCAGGGAGCAATGAGGAGGGAGGAGGCTGGCAATTACCCTCCAGTAAGTCTCACGTCGGTGGTAGGGAAGTTATTGGAGATACGGCTCAAAAAGAGAATCATAACGTATCTGGAATCCAGTGGGCAGCAAGACACAAAACAGCATGGGTTCATGGCAGGTAGGTCTTGTCAAACCAACGTGGTTGACTTCTTCGACTGGGTTACAAAGATAGTATATCAGGGAGCAGCAGTAGATGTCTATGTGGACTGTAGCAAAGCCTTTGACTCTGTTCCACACAGAAGGCTGGTAAGAAAGCTGGACCACATGGGGATGGGTAGGAAGGTGGCTGAGTGGGTGAGTAGCTGGCTGAGAGGAAGAACACAGAGGGTTCAGGTAAACGGGGCAGTTTCAGATGAGGGGGAGGTGATCAGTGGGGTACCACAGGGTTCGGAACTGGGTCCCCTACTCTTCAATGTGTTCATAGCATACATTACAAATGGGCTGGAAGGTAAAATGTGTCTATTTGCTGACGACATCAAGATTTGCAATAAAGTGGGCTCCCCTGAGGGATTGAGGAGTATGACTTCAGACTTGAAGAAACTGGAGGAGTGGTCGGAAACATGGCAGCTGAAATTCAACGCCAAAAGGTGCAAAGTCATGCACTTAGGCTGAAACAATCCCAAAGAGGATTACTACCTGGGAGGAGAGAAGCTAGCCTCCACCAGCCAGGAGAGGAACCTAGGGGTCATTATATCAGAAGACATGAAAGTGGGTAAACAATGTGAAAAGGCAGCACTAAAGGCAAGTGACATGCTGGGCTGCATCAGGAGGGGAATCACAAGTCGCAGAAGGGAGGTGGTGTTACCACTCTACAGGGCGCTGGTTCACCCCCACTTGGAGTACTGCGTACGGTACTGGAGACCGCACCTCAAAAAGGACACAGACCGAATCGAGATGGTGCAGAGGAGGGCCACGAAAATGATTCAGGGACTGCACCATATGGCATACCAGGACAGGCTGAGAGAACTCAACATGT
The DNA here is from genome assembly GCA_016271365.2 of Neoceratodus forsteri. Classification (NCBI taxonomy): domain Eukaryota; kingdom Metazoa; phylum Chordata; order Ceratodontiformes; family Ceratodontidae; genus Neoceratodus; species Neoceratodus forsteri. Next base: position 1,337,410,067 of record CM057458.1, on the reverse strand, counting down.
ACTCCTTGGAACAGAGGAGTGAGAGGGGTGACATGATTGAGACTTTTAAATGTATGAGAGGTATAAATAAGGTTAACGTTCAGAAGCTTTTGCAATTGAAAGAGAGCAGGAGAATGAGTCAGCATGACATAAGGCTGAAGGGAGGGAGGTTCAGGAGTAATACAAGGAAGTTCTTCTTTACAGAGAGGGTGGTGGACCCATGGAATAGCCTACCCGAGGAGGTAGTGGGGACTACAACGGTAAGCGAGTTCAAGAACGCATGATATAGACATAAAGTAGCATACAGAGAAGGCAACGGAGGGGAGGGGGAATAGCACCAGGTAGGTTCTTGGGCAGACTAGATGAACCCTGTGGTCTCCTTCTGCCGTCACTTTCTATGTTTCTATTTGGGTGAACATTCTGGCTTACTGGTGGTCATTTCAGCCTACAGGATGGGCATTTCAGCCCTACGGTGTGAATTCAGACATAGCAGGTGTGCATTTATGCCCTAAAGTGGACATTCTGACACTAGGGTGGGACCCGGGGGAATGGACGGCGGACATTCCAGCTATGGTTTAGATATTCCAGTACTGGGGACAGCATCCCGGCCCAAGGGATGGCACTGGGCACTCTGGCCCTATGGTGGACATTCTGGCATACAGAGAAATCATTTTGCCCTCAGAGTGGTCATTCCAGTCCCCAGGATTATCACTCTGGCCCTAGGGTGGGCACTGAGGCAAAGATGGTAGTCATTAGGCCCTGGGGGGGATTTCTGGACCTAGGATGGCACTGAGGACAGAGAATGGGCATCAAGACACAGACTGTGGGCATTCTGGTACAGACGATAGTCATTCCGGGCCCAGGGTGAGCATTCTCGCCCTCGGGGGGGGGGCACTGAGGTTGGGCATTCCAGACCTACTGCAAGCAGTCCATAGAAACACAGACAATGTAGGCAGAAAAAAAAACCTTGGTCCATAGAGTCTATCCAGTTAACCCACAGGGGTTGTCACTCCAGCACTAAGGGTGGGCATTTGAACCCCAGAGTGGTCACTATGGCGCAAAGGGTCATTCCAACCCTGACATGTGGCCGTTTCAACTCCCAGGGTTGGCATTCCAGCCCTTGGGCAATGAGGCACAAAGGGTGTGTATTCCTGATTTAAAGCAAGCATTCTGGCTCTGGAGTGGACAATAAGGTTGGGGGGTGGCATTTGTGTCCTGGAGTAGGCATTCTGGCACTAGTGTGGGCAAAAAGGGTAGATATTCAGGCCCCAGGGTGGGCACAGATGGTGAGAATTCTGGTGCACAGGGTGATCACTCCAGCCCCCCAATGTTGGCATTCTGGCACACAGTGGGCATTCTGGCCATAGGGTGGGCAATGATGCACAAAGGATGGGCACAAAGGGTGAGCTTTCTGGCACTAAAGTGGACACGGAGGCACAGTGTGGACATTTTGGCTGTATGGCAGCTATTCCAGCCCACAGATTGGTGATTATTCCCCTCAGAGCGCATTCTACTCCAGTGACGAGCCTACTGACCTTTAGGGGGTCAGTCATATTCCAGCAGGTGGGAGTCTTTGGCCAGGTAAGGGTGGCCATTCCAGTGAGTGACAGCTCATGTGTGACTTGGGGTGGTTCGACTCGTTACCATTTTTACTTTCGCCCTGCATGTACTAAAATCCAGAATGTCTGGAACTGATGGAACAAGCAAATATCCGTGTTCAGGCGGTTCTGGATATTACCCATTCCAGCAGATCCGGTGTTTCTGGAATTCATCCCTGCCCCGTTCTGATTTGATGCACATTAAGTGTTACAGGTTCCCATTCAGTGGAAGACAGACAGGCAGGTTTGTAGGGAAAAATGCCATGGCTGGGCATATGGTTATTGTAAAAAAAAAAAAGAAATCACTGGTGTAACCCCCTTACGAATGGGGGTTTACTAAAACGCCCCTAGTTCTGTCTCTGTCAGAGCTGCCAGCTTGCTGACCCAAACAGTTTACTAAAACGGAAGGGGACTGTGGGTTCTCCTGCTCGAGTCCCGCTCGAACCGCTGGTTATGTGCCCTGTTTTTGCCGTCGCCAAACAGGCAAGGCGGGCACCTGATTGGGCTGCATTGTTAATGTACTATATGTTGACCGAGTATTGGAAAATGCAGTTTGTCTAGCCTGTTTTCCCTTGCAGCTGGGACTTTGCATGTTCTGCCCCTCCATTTTGGACCAGGACTGCCTTTTGGGTCCAATCAGGAGGGAGGGGCACTTAAAATGGAGTACTGAGCAGCCAATTAGGGCTGGGACTCTCTCGGGAGCCGGCTGCCAATGGGAGGTATAGCCCGTGAGTCTGGGAATTGAAGTCCAGAAGGTGGCGGGTTTTTTTGCACCAACAGAAGGCAGAGAAAATTGGCGTCTGAAACCCTCCAATAGAGTCAGGTGGTGCCCGAACTGTGACTCTCTGCTTAACGGCCGAGAAGACAGAGTCGTTGTGGCTATGAGAGAGGAAGGAGCTCTGGGCTCCTGCGTTGTACAGTCTTTGTGCGGCAAGCGCGTGTGGAAGGCCAAAAAGTCGGGCGGTTGTATTGCCATTAGTCGGACTGAATCCGCTGTGGTTTGCTGGCAGAGGAGGCTATACAAGTTGCAGCTACCTACCAGGCTCACCCTGTAGAGGACTGGAGAATCTGCTTCATCGCGCTCGGTCTGTCAGGAAAAGTGAAGCTGTGTTGCGACTCCCCGGTCAAGCAGTGAGGGCGATCGGAATATAGAGCAGTTGCCTGGTATGGTACCCCTCTGTCTTACATACACTACCGGTCAAAAGTTTTAGAACACCCCCATTTTCCAGTATTTATTGAAATTTAAGCAATTCAAGTCCAGTGAATAACCTGAAATGGTACAAAGGTAAGCGGTAAACTGCTAGAGGTTAAAAAAAAAGATTAGGTTAGCAAAAACTGCTTTAGAGAAATTGCAAAGAAAGCCAAGGTGTCAGTGAGTACAGTTTCCTACACCATCAAAAGGCACTTGAAAACTGGAGGAAACTCTGACAGGAAGAGGTCTGGCAGACCCAAAGCCACAACGGAATCAGAAGACAAGTTTCTGAGAGTCAACAGCTTCTGTGATAGGCGGCTCACAGGACAACAGCACAGAGTGACTGGCACCCTGAACCAAAGGGGCTACCACAGCATTTTGCAGCGCCATGCAATACCCTCTGGTCTACGCCTAGTTGGTCAGGGGTTCATCCTACAGCAAGATAATGACCCAAAACATACCTCCAGGCTATGTAAGAACTACCTTCGAGGAAAAGAACAAGACGGTAGGCTTCAAATCATGGAATGGCCAGCACAGTCTCCAGACTTAAACCCCATCGAGCTGGTTTGGGATGAACTGGACAGAAGGGTGAAAGCAAAGCAACCTACAAGTGCAACATATTTGTGGGAACTTCTGCAACAGTGTTGGGAAGAACTTCCCGAACAATATTTGATGTCCACTGTAGGAAGAATGCCACGAGTGTGTTCGACGGTTACAGTATATCTGCAAAAGGTGGCTACTTTGATGAGTCAAAAATTTAGATTAAATTTTGTTAAACAAATTGATTCTATGATTTCTTTTTTATCTCCAATTGTTTATTTGTTCTATGCTTTAATTTCAGAGTGCATTGAGACATTAACCTGCGTAAATTTCAATAAAAACTGGAAAAATGGGGGTGTTCTAAAACTTTTGACCGGTAGTGTATAAATGTGTGGTGAAGTGTTGGGATCACAGGCCTGTGTCCTGGGGTGGTGTGAGAGGGATCCTGCTACAGGAGTCGTGAGTACAAAATCAGGGTAGCTCCCTGTCAGATGTTCTATTGAGTGCAAGTTTGGTCGGTTTGCCTCACTGGCCACATGAACTGAGCCTGCTGGCTCCGGAGTATCAATTTGGGTATTAAATGGTGGTTTTCATCTTCAGGGCCCCAAACAGCTGCACCGAATAGGCTAGCCTCTTATTGCCTGGGTACCCAGTGACAGTGACTTTTAGGGAAGTTAGCCTGTGCACAGTGCTCTGAAATAGTATAGTGTTAAGCTAATTAACTAGATTTCCCCCGCTCTTGTTATTTCCTCCCTAAATAAATCAGATTTGGATGTTTTGTAAAATATACTGTCTGAACTGCGTGTTTGTGCAAACATACTGTACAGGGGTTATTGTGTTACTGCATCTTGTTTCACAGGGGGTCCTCAGAGTCGAGCTGACCAACCAATCCTGGGGGTAAGTGTATATTGTAAAGGTGTTGTTGGTAACGTTTGTGGGCCACTAGTGGAAAGAAAGGGTAGTTGCAGTGACCCAGAGGGCTGTGACCAAGTCATTCCCAACTGTTCCAACCCTGACTTCTGGGTGGAGGCACCCGCCATTGGACCCGGGCTCCTCAACCTGTTAGTGGTTGTAGCCCTTGGGATAGCGCCACCTGGGGGTTACATATTGGAGGCACCGCTGGAATTTGCGTCCTCTAGTGGCCAAGTAGACGAAGTATCCCATCATGGCCAAACTAAAGGAAAAACTGGAGGGGGATATCACGTCCAAACTCAAACTAGACCCTATTAAGATGATGGTGCATAAACTGATGGGGTGGGGTGAAGCTGAAGAATTGGACTCCCAGAAGACTGTGTTACTGTTGGATGTCCCTCTGGGAATAAAAGACGCTGACCTTGTTTCTGCGGTTGAGCGTGTTAAATGTTTGGGCAAGGTAGAGGTAAAAGGGTGAATGGCTGACCTGCTCGACCAAACCCTGCAGGTGCTGCTCTCATGCAGTGTTACAATAGACCCCGAGAGGGTGACCCTGGTGATTTTCCCTGAAGGTGCGCAAAAGAGACGGAGGGTCATTCATGCCCGAAGTGGTTTGGTTACCCCAGGGGATCCCTTAAAACTAATAGTTTTAAAGATAAGTTACTTAAATGGTTGGCTGCAGAAGGGAGGACTGCTCAGGAATTACTACAGGTGTTAGACCTCTCAAGTGATCCCACCCCCCTGCCGTCCCCAGGTACATCTCCCGGGTCATCCAAGAGCTCCATCCTGGCTTCACCCCCTATGGTTGTCCCTCCCATACAGTTAGACTCCTATCGGAGATTGAAACTCTTTTCTGGTACTGTGCCTGTGCCCTCGGGGGAAGATGATTTGGAGACTTGGATGGACTATGCCACCTCCCTAGTACAAGAGTGGCAGTGCTCTGAGGGGGAGAAAAGAAAGAGACTGATGGAGAGCCTGAGGGGTCCAGCTTTGGAAGCCATTCGGTTCCTGCGGGCTACTAGTCCTGAGGCCACTGCAGTAGAGTACCTGTCCGCCTTAGAGGAGATGTTTGTCAGTACAGAAACAGGGGAAGACCTGCTATGGAAGTTCAAGTCAGCTAAACAGTGGAGAAATAAGAAATTGTCTGCCTTTGTTACCAGAATGGAAAGGGCCCTGCAAAAGGCTCACTGAAAAGGGGGAGTAACTGCCCAAGCATTGAACCAGGTCCGCTTAGACCATATATTGAAGTCAGACAGGTTTTCCAGTGTGATATTGCTGAAACTCAAATTGCATGACCGATGAGCTGCCCCTCCCGAGTACTGCCAACTGATGAGAGAAATTTGTGAAGTTGAAACTGATGAAGAGGGGTGGGAACCCTATGCGGGGTTCGTGAATCTGTGCCAGACTCCTAAACCTAGTGAACCAGATGAGTCTCATCACTCGAGAGGATTGGTCAAGGGGATGACAGAGACTTATCGGGAGTCAGACTTGTTCCAAGCATCCCCTGAGACCCACAGTGGAGTGGGAGTGCATGCTGTTTCTTCTGATCCCTGAATGGAGAGTAATTTGAGGGCCGAAATTAGAGATTTACGGGAGATGGTGAGAGAGTTGAACCAGACTGCTGCCAACCCTCCTAAAGTTGGGGAACCGGAGTTATCTTGGAGCAAACGACCTGGTCAAGAAGAGCCATCTAGAACCCCTGAGGTATCCCGGAAGGTGAGATATCCCCCTCCCGCCAAAGACCCCCGAGATACTAAGTTATGTTACCACTGCGGGGAAGATGGACATTTCCAGACTGAGTGCCGGTTGCCAGAGAACCTAAGGAGAGTCACCAGCAAGCTAGTGGCCTGGCATCACAAGGCCTGTGCCCGGCCCCAAGGAGGGACCCCCCCCGAAAGGGTTTCATCACTAGGGCCAATGCCCAGGTGACCTCTCAAACAACGTCCCCTGAATGGTCTGAAGTAGTGGGTCCTTCAATGGAAACTACAGTGAAAGTGAATGGAGTGTCCACCAGGGCTGTGTTGGACAGTGGTTCCCAAGTGACCATCATGTTTCAGGACTGGTAGCAGAAGCATTTGCCTGATGTGCCCCTGCAGCCTTTAGAGGGACTACATGTCTGGGGATTGAGCGATAAGGCCTACCCCTACTCTGGTTATATCCATATCTGGTTATTTTTTCCTACTTCTGTGGCTGGGGTGGCCGAACAAGTGGAGACTCTGGCATTGGTGTGTCCCCCCACTGGGCTGCATGACAGGGTGCCCTTGTTGATTGGAACCAATGCTCATGTGCTTGATCGCTTAGTGCAGCTGTGTTCTGAAAAACAGAGGTTCAAGACTGGGCGAGCTCTCAGAATTCTGGCTTTGATTCAAAAGGCCTATGAGATCCAGAGAAAGGCTAGCCAAGTAGAACCCGAAGGTCCGGTGGGCATTGTCTGGAAGAAGGATCCAGAGTCTTTGCTGCTAGCACCAAATGCACAGTGTGTTCTACAAGGAGAGGTCCGGATTAGAAAAGATGTTAAAAATAAAATATTGATGCTGGATGCACCAGGTGATGGAAAATTGCCAGAAGGACTGCTGGTCAAACCCAGTATTTTCCTGCTCGAGCCCATGCTTTTGCCAGAAGAGTAACGGTTCAAGTCCACAATGTATCTGATCGAGAGATTCAAGTAAAGCAAGGTTGCACTCTGCGGATACTGCTGTTCTGCCCAGCAACAAGCATTCAGGGAAGAGTGACCGAGTGACTCCTGACCTGTTTGATTTCAGTGACTCCCCGCTGCCAGCAGAATGGAAGAAAAGGATTAGTGAAAGGCTTGCCCAGAGGGAACAGGTGTTTTCTTTGAAGGAGTGGGATGTAGGATGTGTACAAGGAGCTGAGTACCACATCCGGCTACAGGATGAGAGACCCTTCCGGGAGCGATCTCGACGCCTGGCCCCTGCTAATATAGATAATGTTAGACGACATCTGCAGGAGATGCTCGCAGCTGGGGTGATACAAGAATCCAGAAGCCCCTATGCCTCCCCTATTGTGGTAGTAAGGAAGAATAATGGAACCATCAGGATGTGTGTGGATTATCGTACTTTGAACAGGTGAACTATACCAGACCAGTACACCATGCCACGCATTCAGGATGCACTGGACTGTCTAAATGGTAGCAAATGGTTCTCAGTCCTGGACCTTCGCCGTGGGTACTATCAGATCCCGATGGCCCCAGAGGACTGTGAAAAAACTGCTTTTATATGCCCCCTTGGTTTTTATGAATTTATGAGGATGCCTCAAGGGATTTCGGGTGCCCCGGCCACTTTTCAGTGTCTGATGGAGCGTGCAGTGGGGGATATTGAATTTGCTAGAGTGCTTAGTACAGTATATCTGGATGATGTCATAGCATTCGGCAGCTCCTTGGAGGAACATGAAAGCAGACTGTTCAAAGTACTGGACCGATTGGAAGACTTTGGCCTCAAACTGTCTATTGATAAGTGTCAGTTCTTTCAAACCTCTGTGAAATATGTTGGACACATAGTGTCCACCGAGGACATAGAGACTGACCCCAGCAAAGTGGAAGCCTTAACTACCTGGCCTCAGCCAAAAAATCTGAAAGAGCTTCAGAGGTTCCTGAGTTTCTCTGGTTATTATAGGTGCTTTATCAAGGACTATTCCCGAGTGATCCGCCCTCTACTTAACCTTACTCAAGGGTATCCTCCAACCCACAAAAAGTATAAGAAAGCAGTGCTCCCCGAGACTGGAAAAAATTATTTTGGCCCGAATGATATATTTGGGGCCCGCTGGACTCCTGATTGTGAGACAGCTTTCCATGAGATCATACATCAACTTACCCGTGCCCCAGTGTTGGCCTATGCTGATCCTGCCAGACCGTACGTTCTTCATACTGATGCCAGTTTACAAGGATTGGGAGCTGTGTTATACCAAGAGCACGCTAATGGCCTAAGACCAGTAGCCTTTGCTAGCAGGAACCTAACCTCCTCAGAAAAGAACTATCCAGTGCACAAGTTAGAGTTCTTGGCCTTGAAGTGGGCCATTGTCGATCAATTTCATGAGTATCTATATGGTGCCAAGATATTGGTAAAAACTGACAATAATCCTTTGACATACTGTATGTGCAGACTTCAACCAAGTTGGATGCCACTGGCCATAGGTGGCTTTCTGCTTTGTCTACCTACGACTGTGCTGTTGAATACAGAGCAGGCCTGAACCACATAGATGCTGATGCTCTCTCTTGGAGGCCTGTTTCCTGGAACAACTGGGTCAGGTTGTCAGAACCTGATATTCGAGCACTTTGCCAAAAATTTGACAAGGAGGAACAGGTATCCCCTGATGCTGTGGACTGCATGGTAGATTGTTTGGGGCCATCTGAGAACTGTATACTTGCTGCTTACTGCCATTTCTCTGCATTAGATACTGGCGCTTTGCCCCAATTCAATAATGACAGTCTTCGGCTGGCTCAATCCTGAGACCCCATGATAAAAACTGCTCTGGAGGCCCTGCAGGTGGGGAAAGATGTGTCCAAACTACGTTCCATTGATTTGAGAACTGCCTTGTTATACAAAGAAGGTCCCAAGTTGAAACTTGATTAATAGACTATTATACAGAAAAACAGCAGACAAAGAGGGGACAAGTAGACAAACAACAACTAGTGCTGCCCACTGCTTTTCGAGAGCTGGTGTTGAGATCCCTGCATAATCACATGGGACACCTCGGCATAGACAGAACTCTCGACCTAGTGAGGTCCCGGTTCTGTTGGCCAAAAATGGGGGCTGATGTGGAACAGCATATCAAGACTTGTAGCCGATGCCTACAGAGAAAGACTCTGCCTCAGAGGGCTGCCCCCTTGGTTAACATCACCACTAGTGCCCCCATGGAGTTCGTCTGTATTGATTTCCTGAGTCTAGAACCAGATCAAAGAAACATCAGTAATATACTGGCAGTTACTGATCACTTCACTCATTATGCTCAAGCCTTCCCCACTAAAGACCAGAAAGCAACTACTGTGGCTAAAGTACTTATTGAAAATTTCTTTGTTCACTATGGGGCTTCTCAAAGAATCCATTCTGATCAAGGGTGAGACTTTCAGAGCCATTTGATTAAAGAGATGCTATCCTTCTGGGGAGTACGGAAGTCCAGAACTACCCCCCATCATCCCCAGCCTGAACGGTTTAACCACACTTTGCTTGACATGTTGGGCACCCTGCAACCAAAAGACAAATCTAGATGGAGCCAGCAGATTAGCACCCTGGTACATGCTTACAACTGCACCAAAAGTGATGCCACTGGATTTTCCCCTTATAGACTGATGTTTGGAAGAGAAGCCAGATTGCCAGTCGATGTTTGTTTCGGGGTTTCTCCTGATGGGGTTCAAGCAGCTACTCATCTACAGTATGTGCAGAAACTGAAGGCCCAATTAAACCATGCCTACCAACTAGCCCAGACCATGGCTGCCAAATGAAATCTAGCTAATAAAGAAAGGTATGATAAAAAAGTGAAAGCAATGGAACTCAGGGAAGGGGATCGAGTGTTATTAAGAAACCTGGGGCTGCATGGCAAGCATAAGATTGCTGACAGATGGCATCACCTCCCTCATATTGTCGTAGGCAAACTGGATGAGTTACCTGTATACAAAGTACGATCTGAGAACAATTCAAAAGATGTGAAAACTATACACAGAAATCATTTGCTGCCGATCGGGCAGATCTTGATAGAAGCTGAACCCCTAAACAACACTCCCTCTGGGCCCATGACTAGAGCCACTGCCAAGAGAAAACTCAAACAGACTGAGCCTACAGAAATCGAGTTAAAGGGGCCTCCTCCACCCCTCTCAATTGAATCCGATTGCCAGTCTGTGTCCGAGGACAGTGAGTGTAATCCTGAGTACTACCCCTCTTATGAGTTGAGTCAGTTGTTTCGGGGCAATCCCCTAATCAACCCAGGAGATGAAGCTGGGCTTTCTGGACTGTCTGAGCCCCCAGCTTAGTCTCTGGAGCTGATGCTCCCGGAGGATGAAGTAAGTGGCATCAAATCCAAATATGTGGGTTCTTTGTGCCTGGCTGAACTGTCTGACCTTTCAGAAGGAGAACGTGATGTGGGGGAGCAAGCTGGTGGTATGCCAGAGCAAGAAGAATATTTTGAATGCCCTGATAGTTCCCTGCCAATACCAGAGATTCCCCCAGCTGATCCAAACGTTGTGAGTTCAGAAATGGTGGAACAGGGCGCTGAAGTTACCATGGACTCTAGTTTTCCTGCCCTCATAGAGGTCCCCCCGGCAACCTCAGGTAGGGCTGGAATGGAGTCTGAGCATTCAGAGATTGTGCCAGAAACCCCTAGACGGACTGGCCGAGAAGTACGGCCTGTAGTGAGACTGAGTTATGAGTCTCTGGGCCAGCCATGGATCTGCCCCTGAATGTGGTCCATAAGGGAGTGTATGTGACCCCGAGCTCTTTACCCAAGTTAAGCCTGGGAGAGGACTCCAGATTACTGGTTCTGCCTTATGAATATAGTGCCTCTATTGTTTCCAGTCCCAGGGTGAATGATAGGGATAAGCTTCCTTTGGCCCAGGTCCCCATGCAGGAAGTTGTATCCTGAGATTTATACTAGATGTACCTGTATATAAGTTATATATATCTGTATGCATTATTAAGTGAGGATACTGCTATGCATAATATAATGCAACTGTCTTACCTGAGATCAATATGTTGAATGCTATCTGAAGGGGTAAACTACAACACAGTTTAAATGGCTACTGAACGCTGGCTGGAGGGTAGTTACTTGACGCGGACGTCAAGCTTTTCCAGGGCAGGAAGGGCGTAACCCCCTTATGAATGGGGGTTTACTAAAACACCCCTAGTTCTGTCTCTGTCAGAGCTGCCAGCTTGCTGACCCAAACAGTTTACTAAAGCGGGAGGGAACTGTGGGTTCTCCTGATCGTGTCCCATTCGAGCCGCTGGTTATATGCCCTGTTTTTGCCGTCGCCAAACAGGCAAGGCGGGCACCTGATTGGGCTGCATTGTTGATGTACTATATGTTGACTGAGTATTGGAAAATGTAGTTTGTCTAACCCGTTTTCTCTTGCAGCTGGGACTTTGCGTGTTCTGCCCCCTCCATTTTGGACCAGGACTGCCTTTTGGGTCCAATCAGGAGGGAGGGGCGCTTAAAATGGAGTATTGAGCAGCCACTTAGGGCTGGGACTCTCTCAGGAGCCGGCTGCCAATGGGAGGTATGGCCCGTGAGTCTGGGAACTGAAGTCCAGAAGGTGGCGGGTTTTTTTTGCACCAATAGAAGGAGGCAGAGGGGACTGGCATCTGAAGCCCTCCAATAGAGTCGGGTGGCGCTCGGATTGTGACTCTCTGCTTAACGGCCAAGAAGGCAGAGTCGTTGTGACCGTGAGAGAGGAAGGAGCTCTGGGCTCCTGCGCTGTAGAGTTTTTGCACGGCAAGCACGTGTGGAAGGCCAAAAAGTCGGGCGGTTGTATCGCCATTAGTCGGACTGAATCCGCTGTGGTTTGCGGCAGAGGAGGCTGTACAAGTTGCAGCTACCTACCAGGCTCACCCTGTAGAGGACTGGAGAATCTGCTTCATCGCGCTCGGTCTGTCAGGAAAAGTGAAGCTGTGTTGCGACTCCCCGGTCAAGCAGTGAGGGCGATTGGAATATAGAGCAGTTGCCTGGTATGGTACTCCTCTGTCTTACATATAAATGTGTGGAGAAGTGTTCGGATTACAGGCCTGTGTCCTGGGGTGGTGTGAGAGGGATCCTGCTACAGGAGTCGTGAGTACAAAATCAGGGTAGCTCCCTGTCAGATGTTCTATTGAGTGCAAGTTTGGTCGGTTTGCCTCACTGGCCACATGAACTGAGCCTGCTGGCTCCGGAGTATCAATTTGGGTATTAAATGGTGGTTTTCATCTTCAGGGCCCCAACCAGCTGCACCGAATAGGCTAGCCTCTTATTGCCTGGGTACCCAGTGACTTTTAGGGAAGTTAGCCTGTGCACAGTGCTCTGAAATAGTATAGTGTTAAGCTAATTAACTAGATTTCCCCCGCCCTTGTTATTTCCTCCCTAAATAAATCAGATTTGGATGTTTTGCAAAATATACTGTCTGAACTGCATGTCTGTGCAAACATACAGTACAGGGATTATTGTGTTACTGCATTTTGTTTCACAGGGGGTCCTCAGAGTCGAGCTGACCAACCAATCCTGGGGGTAAGTGTATACTGTAAAGGTGTTGTTGTTAACGTTTGTGGGCCACTAGTGGAAAGAAAGTGGGGTTGCAGTGACCAGTCGTACCCGACTGTTCCAACCCCGACCTCTGGGTGGAGGCACCCGCCATTGGACGCGGGCCCCTCAACCTGTTAGTGTGTTAAGCAGGCAGGGGTAGTAGCCCTTGGGATAGCGCCACCTGGGGGTTACACTATCAAGATGGGTATGAAAGTTCTTTTCAGTCAGGAAGAAACAGGCAAAATGTCTGTTACCATGAGACTCTCTTTGTTCAGACAGAAATAAGGAGTTGCAATAACTCTAGAAGGACTTCACCGTGGGGGCTACAGAACAGAGTGGCCAAATATCAACCTGCAGCTAGAAAGAACAGAAGAAAACAGGACAGTGCAGAGTAAGAAACAGCAGCACAAAGGGACAACGGCACTGATCCTGCCACAGTAAATATTCTATCAGCCTTATGTTTATCTTTGATGAGCCTATAGAGCCTAATCAAATGGTAAGTACGGTTTAGCACTATAAAAATATAAAATTTTTATTATACAGGCTTGGTAGTGCCTGTATATTAGGGTTGCATCGCTGTTTCATTACAAATGACCATTTTTAGAGGCTTGTATTTCGGCTGTTTACATCCTAGGACTGAGAAATTTGACATGCATCTCATCAGTCCTAGGGTCTCTCTTCCTCCCAAATTTCATGAAAATTGGTTTTGTAGTTTTGGAGATTTAAAGGGTTGAAAGTAGCATTTTTTTTTACCCAATTTGGCACCTTAATTTGTGCACTCGGCTAAGAATTGAGCTCTCAAACTTACAGGTTTTGTAGGAGTCTACTTGAAATGGATCCTATTTGGGTTTTTGTTAAAAACTATTACTTTTTAAGTTAACTGCAATTAAGTGGTCATGCATGTATGTTAAAAAAAAGCCGCAAAAAATAGCTACAACACATCGACTTTTTTCCATGTTAAAGTTCCACACGAACAAAAACTTTTAAGGTAGGATAACTTTTTAATCTGACAAAAGTTAAGGGTGACAGTTTAGTGTGTGTGAGGGTTAGTAAGCGTTACTCAATATATTTTTTATTAATTTACAGTAATTAGTTATGTTTGATTAAAAAGGAAAAGTTCCACAACTGAACTATCACTTCGAATTTTTTTTTTGTAAAATCTATGTGAGGCACAAATATATATAAATATTTTTTTATATTCTTTTGGTTTTTCCTCCTGCAGCCACTGACCTGCTCATCATCCAGCCACTGCTCCACTTCCCCGAGCGACCCGGAGGCACACCCACACACCGGCTGGAATATGCTGCCGTACCTTCAAGAGGGACTTCCCCTAATCCCTGTGCCAGGCCAGGAACCAATACTGGCATGCTACTATGGGCTACAGCCCCGCCGGGCTAGGAAGTTGCGGCCATCAAGCTGCCGCGGTCAATGCTGCCATTTTCCTCCTGTTAGATCCCTCTCGGAGTGCAGATGTGCAATGACGTCGGAGGCACAACTTGCTGACGTCCGCTGCACTCCGCCCCTTAACTGCAATGACTCTAGCAGTGCCCCCGATCGCACCAGGGGCCGCTGCAGAGTGGTGGGAACCCACAACCCTCCCCAGGATAGGAGAATAGTCCTCCGGATGCTCGATCCTATCCCCTCCTGCCAACCCCTGACAACCTGGGCTCACGTCGGAACCCGGGTCGCCAGCGTGGCGCGAGGTGTGGCATCCAGTGCCTCAACCCTCAGTGCCACCGGGCCGGCTAGGCACAAATATTTTAAATAGGTTTTTATATTCATGCTGCATGATGGTTTTTATCCTCTGTGATGATTTTCAACGTCTTTGTGAAGCTAGAAATTATTTCTTAAAGTATTCCTGCTTCACGACGATTTTCATGCATTGCGACAGTTCGAACTACATGTTGACTTTCATTCATATAAAAGTTGGACACAAACAAAAACTTTAAGGTCTAATCATTTTTTTATTTGGTGGTGGGGGTTACAGGAGTGAGGTACCCATGGTAGTGGACAGAGAGGATATGGGGGTTTACTGAAGCAGAGACCCCCAGGAGGGAGGAAGAGGACCCGAGAGGAGGAGGAAGCAACTTCTGGTGGGGGACTCGACTGTAAGGGGGACAGACTTGGGAACAGGAAAGGGGGGGAGAGGGAAGTCAAGTGTCTATGTGGTGCCACAGCCCAGATGGTTGGGAAGCAGATCCAGAGGATCGCTACGGCAGCAGGATGGGAGACAGAGCTGGATGTCACTGTCCACCTGGGGACTATTGACATGGCTAAGGATGGGGCTGGGATAGTGCAGGGGGAGTTTAAGGAGCTGGGGCGGGGTCTTAGGTAGTGTGTTCAGTGGCTTTCAGTGAGGTGCTGCCTGTCAATGACAGGGGGAGGAGAGGGACCTCCACATCAAGACCTTCAACTCATGGTTGAAAGAATGGTGCAGTGAGAAGTGGTTTGGCTACATTAGGGACTGGGGATCCACCTGGAAAGATAAGGGCATCTAACAGGCATGATGGTCTGTATGCATCCAGGAGGGGAACCACAGTCCGCAGTAGACAATTGGGCTATTACTTTCATGAACATTTAAAGTAGTCAAGGGGGGTGGCAGAAGAAATAGGGGAGGCAGTAACTGGCCCCCCCACGCTCAAGTGGAAAGTATGGAGAATCCGAGGGGAATGGAATCCCCAGGATGGAAATTACTGAAAGAAAGCAGGGCTGTAGAAATGAAGAGGGATGGGGAACAGACACATTAAAGGGGGGCAAAAAGGAAAGAAGGCCGTGTGTGAATGCTAGGAGTCTAGGAAATAAGTCTCCTGACGTAGAGGCCATGATGGCAGAGGCCAATCTGGATACTGTAACCATTACAGAGTCAGGGTGCACTGAAAACATGACTGGAACATGTCCATACCAAGCTATACTTTGTTCAGGAGGGACAGGGTGGGAAGAAAGGGTGTGTGAAGATTTATGTGAGGGAAGGCATAAAAGTAATGGAGATACAGGGAATATGGGTGGAGCAGAGGTACTTTGGGTCACCCTAGAGATGGGGAATGGAGCCTCTATTCGCACTGATGTGATCTACAGACCTCCAGTACTGAGGGAGGAGTTAGATGAGGTACTGGTGCAAGCTACTGTCAAGAAGACAAAAAAGGGGACATCAATCTGTCAGATGTAGACTGGAATCTCCCAGCTGTAGCTTCAGCTAGAAGCATAGACATCTTGGACTCCTTGCAGGGGGCATTCCTCAGGCAACTAGTCAATGAGCCCACTCATGATGGGGCAATACTAGAAGCGGTACTCGCTAACCGGGACGATGTTGCACAAATCAAGGTGGGGGTCACCTGGAGAACAGCAATCACTGTACAGTGTGGTTCAATATAAGGACGGCTGCGGAACTGAACCACGCGAGGGTCCTGGACTTCAAGAGGGCAGATTTTAAAAAGATGGGTAAATGCCCCAGGGATGACCTAGCAGCAGAAATAACCTGGGTGGTGCGGAGGTACAGTGGGTGAAGCTAAAAAGGGCCATAAGAAAGGCAACAAACCTCTGCGTCAAACAAGTGAGCAAAAGCAAGAGGAAAAAAGGGACCAGTATGGTTCTTGAAAGAGGTGGAAAATAATGTAAAGGCTAAAAGGGTAGCATTCAGAAGGTATTAGGAGATGCAGAGAGAGAAGGATAGGGAAGCATATCAGGGAATCAGAAGGAAGCAGGGAAAGCAGTAAGGAAGGTGCAAAGTGAAGAGAGAATAGCCCAAGTGGAGACGAAGGGGGACAAGACATTTTATAGGTATGTAAGCAAAAGGAGGAAGACCAGGGGTGGGATCATAAGGTTAAAAAGGGAAGGGGGGGCTGTGCAGAGGGGAACCAGGAAAAGGCAGACATCCTGAACAAATACTTTTGTTCAGTGTTCACAGAGGAAGAAGAAGGGGAGGAGCCACAAAAAAGTAACAGGAGTGAGGGAGATAGACACTAGTCCATTTTCAGAGGAAAGTGTTCTGCAGGGACTTGCTAATCTGAAACTTGACAAAGCAATGGGACCAGACGGAGTGCATCCAAGGGTATTGATGGAGCTCAGGGAGGTACTGGCTGTTCTTTTGACAATCTTATTTAACAGTTTAGTGGAAACAGGAGTGGTTCTGGAGGACTGGAGGAGTTCAGATGTAGTCCTACTACACAAAAATGATAGCAGGGATGAGGCTGTCAATTACAGGCCAGTCAGCCTGATATTAATGGTGGGAAACATGGAGTCACTACTGAAGGAAAGGATTATGGAATATCTTTTGAATCCAGTGGGTTACATGACCTGGGGCAACACTGATTCACCATGGGGCGAGGGGGGGGGATGTCAAACGAATCTGACAGATTTCTTTGACTGGGTGACAAAGAAATTAGATCAGGGTAGAGTGGTGGACTTGGCCTACCTAGATTTCAGTTAGGCTTTCAACACATTTGCACAGAAGAGGCTAGTTAACAAGCTTGGTAGCTTAGGAGAGGGTCCAGAGGTGGTTAACTGGGTAAGAAACTGGGTACAGAACAGGCGGGAGAGGGTGGTGATAAACAGAATTCACGTCGAGGAAGGGAGGATGACAAACAGGGTGCCTCAGGGATCTGTTCTGGGACCGGGCCTCTTTAATGTCTTTATAAATGACACTGAAAAGGAAGGCCTGCCTCTTTGCAGATGACACCAAAATCTGCAACAAGGTGGACACTCTGGGGGTGTGGAATGGGTGGGCAGAGACAGAAGAACACTCGAGGAGTGGTCAAGGGTATGGCAGCTAGGTTTCAACACGAAAAAGTGCAAAGTAACGCACCTGGGGCACATAAAACTGGAGGAGTGATACTGACAACCACCTAAAGAGACCTGAGGTAATCATACTGGATGACATAAAGGTGGCCAAGCAGTGTGACAAGGCAGTTGGGAGGGCTAGTAGGATACTGGGGTACCTTGGGATGGGTATCACTAGCAGAAAGAGGGAGATGGTTTTACCTCCGTATAGAGCACTAGTAAGACCACATCTAGAGTACAGTGTCCAGTTCTGGAGAACACATCTCCAGAAGGACATAGAGTGGAGGTGGTCCAGAGGAAGACAACTAAAATGGTGCAGGGTCTGCATCAGAAGCCCTACGAGGAAAGGCTTAAGGACCTAAACAGTTACACCCTGGAAGAGAGGAAGGAGATGGTGGATATGACAGAGACCTGTAAATACTTCTTGGGGTTAAATAAGGTACAGGAGAAAAGTATTTTCCAAACAAAAAAAAAAGGTGCTCAAGGCAAGGGGCATGACAAGAAGTGTGTGTGTGTGTGTGGGGTGGGGGGGATTCAGAAGAGAGATGTGGAAATACTCCTTCACAGAAACAGTGGTGGAAAGAGTGGTGGATTCTTGGAAGAGCCTTCCAGTAAATGTGGTTTGGGCAAAAACAGTGGTGGGGTTTAAGAATGCATGGGACAGGCACAAGATAATCTTAGTGAACTGGAAGGAGGTGGGTGGGTGAATGGACCAGAGATCAAGTAGGATCTGCGTTGACACTATAGGAAGAGTAAAATGGGCAGACTAGGCGGGCCGAGCAGTTCTTATCTGCTGGCAGATTCTATGTTTCAATGTTTAAGGGTGACAGTTAAGTTTGTGTGGGAGGATTAGTATGACTTACACAATGTATTTGTCTTACAAAATGATTAATAGTAATTGCTTGTATTTGATTAAAATTTTTGCAAAGGAATCCTTCATGAATTGTTTTCCCTGAAAAATCTGTGTGACGCACAAAGTTTTTCTGAGCTTACAAATTATTTCTTAAAATATTCTTGTTTTATGATGGTTTTCGTGCATTGTGAAGTTTTTCAGTTTTTAAAATATTCTTGGGAAGGGGAGGGGATGGGGCTTAGGGCTGCTATATACTAATTTTATTATGCTGCCCCTGTATGTGGTACCATACCGTTGATGCATAGCCTTGAATGTAGACTATCCTTGGGTCATGAGGGCAGGAGACGTGGTAGGTTGGGTGGGAGTTAGACATAAAAACCCTAAGAGCACATTTCCAAACTTTGCGTTTGCAAGTTTATTTCCAACCTTTGTGTGTTTTTCATTTTGTGTGATAACAACCCTACTGGCAATAATGTAGTTTTTTTGTTGTTGTTACCATGAATTATAAGACAATCCCATGGGTTATGTTAATGGCCAGTTAATAACCCTATAGGGGTACATGGACCCCTAGAGGGTGAGTAACAGACCATTAGCATAAACACTGGTTATGTATTATTGCTTAAATAAAAGAGTTCCCACTTTATCAAAGTACAGCTGCATTTTCTGACCTGTGAGCTGTCATTATTGCCACACCATGAAATAACCTGTATTTCTGGTGGCAGACTTCCAGGTTCTGCTGCAGCTTAAACAGTGCTAAACCCAACCCACAGACAAACAAAGGTACAGTAAAGGGGGCCCCTGACAAAGTGCTACTGTACGGAGCATCAGGGTGTTGGGCTTTATCTGCCAGACACTTTGCGCCAAAAATGTACTTCTGCACCAGTGGCGTACAGGGTTGGGGCGCTGGTAACCCACCTCCAACCCATGCGGCGACCGGGTTCGAGGAGATGGACTCAGGTCGCGGGTCTCTAGGGGAGGATAGGATTGATGTCGATGGACTGCTCTCCTATCCTGGGGTGGGATTGGGATGGTCTCGCTCGGTAGTGGCCCCGGTGGAGACTGGAGTACTACATGAGCGGCGCACTGGGGGAACCAGAAAACCGGAAACCGCACCGAAGACTAGCCGGATGACGGCTGCCAGCCCCGGGCACCTCCGAAAATGGCCCAGAAGCCACAATATGCCTCAGCAGCAGCCTGGATCGAAAATTGAATAGTGTGCTGGTCTCCTCCAACCGGTGCCTTCCCCCTCGGAGGAGGGGGACCCACCCGGGTGAAGGGTTACACCGGGTTACTCCCGTGGAAGGCTGCAGATCTGAGGTAGGTGACCGAGGGGGAGACAGTAGGGGGGAGGTCTGTGGGTCATGGCGGCCCGAAGAAGAGGCAGCTTCGGAGCACGTAGGGGACATAAATAGATAATTCAAAAAATGTACTTCTCTTGAGTGCTCATTTACCTTTGTTTGTCTGCTGATCTCCCCCACCAAATGCAGCACCGGTCAGTAGAGGCATGGTCTGTTTTTTTGGACTGGACTGAACCCAACCCAAACTAATTATTTCCTGTAGAAATGATACTGAAATCGACCACAAAATGAAGTTTGTGTCCCCAGTCATCACCAGAGTGGAAAGGCGATTTAAAATTAACTGGCGGCCACAGTCAGTGTTACTGAGCCCCATTAAAAGTGGGAAATGAAATTTAAGAGTTGAAAGCGCAGTTAAAAAAAAATAAAAGACTAATATTTTTCCCTTTCTTAAGAAATACGGTATAGTAAATGAGACAATGCAGACCCCCCACGAAGCATCAAGCACCTGGTCTAGCATCAATGGTGCACATCCCTGAACGTGTGCGCACACTGTACCAAATCACACAAGCATGCGGCCATCTAACAGAAGCATGCTGCTAAGATGTGCCAACAAACTGCATACACAGTCTCTTGGGCTAGTGGTACCTACCGTTCCTCCAGTGCTAAGGACTTCCACAATGCTTTTCATGCTCCCCAAAATTTGAGAAAATGGAAGGCAGATTATCTTACATCAGGTTTTCCCTAAAACTTCCTCCTTGACAAAACATCAGCAGATATATTTACCAAAAACTGACCACATTTTCAAAAGCAGTAAGACACACTTGGACAGTTAATCATCCCCGAGGGGTATGCAGCACTCGGATACCTAGTGCAACAGTAATCCCCCAGGAGGTAACAGATCATTAACAGAACCCCCCCCCCCAGCCATGCCTTACTGCTCAAGTGCTGCAACATTATAATAAAAATCAACTCCAACCACAGAGTTCCTACAGTAACATAAACGGAGAAGTTTGAAATCAGTCCTACCATGGGCTTCCAGTTCCACCACCAGCGCATGTGTATCAAACGACAATCTTCTCTGCTCTGATGGAGTTATTTCAACTCTCCTCATATCGTAGGCTTTCACAGCTGATGAAGTAAGGAAACCTGCAAAATGACAGATAAACAGTAAATAATTTATTCTCTGAAATTACTTTCAAATTCATAATCTACCTCCTAATCCTCAACGCTAGGGGAAAAAAGATTTAAAAGTGAGTCTATTATAATTCTACAATTCTGCCACATTAGTATTTAAAACAATGTGAGCACCCATGGCATCATGCAGTAGGTCACAATTGTGTTTTCCAGACACTAACCAGAAATGCTAGTGGCTCAAAAATCCACTGTCTTAACAGACATTTAACGGAAAACAGGCAGCACCAACCAATTTGCACTTTTGTGCAAAAGATACATTTTTTCACTAACCATTTGCTACGGTATACTGGAGTGTACCAAGCTGATTCTGCCGACTCGCAAGCTGACACAGAAATCCCAGAGTCTCCTACATCCAAAATAAGTGCAGGGCTGCTGCACTGGGAGATTCAATAACCTGCAGTGCATGTTAGAACTTTTATAATCGGAGACTGACAGTATAACTTAGAGGTTAGGGCAACGAGCTGTAAATGAGCTTGGTACATCTAGCAGAACTGGGTTTGATTCCCACAACCTCCACTTATTTACTGTGTGACCCTGAGCAAGTTACTTAACCTCCCCAGCTCTCCCATGTCGCCCCTGTAAACAGGCCTTGTGCCTAGTTGGCCTTACCCAGTTACCAAAAAATAACTAAATAAACAAATGAGCTCAGATTCTATGTCTGCTGGCCCCACTATTCTCCCGGGGCTAAGTACAGTCATTTATGACTGTACTTAGCCCTGGGAGGACAGCGGGTCCAGCAAACAAAAAATCAGAGCTCATAAAAAGTGTAATGTTCACTGCAGCATATTGAATGTCCTGGTGCTGCAGTCCTGCTCTGACATCAGATGAAGGAAATGCTGGGATTTTTGGTTACAGCAAACATCAGCTTGCAAGACAGCAAAATCAGCCTGATGTTAATTACTGCACTAAACAGCAAATAAAAACAAAGCTTTTGCACACAAACTGCATACTGGGATCAGCCCCACACTTGGGTGTGGGGCCTTTAATGATGCCTGGTGCTCCGTAACTTGCCCAGCTGAGGTACTTGTTCAAACTGTGCATCTTTCAATACAAGCCAACAGAGCTGGTTATAAGAAAACTATACTGAACTGATGAAAGTGCTACCTGCAATTGGCCAGTGCCAATTTTGGGATATGGCTATGTTCTAGACCAGAACAACGGGATAAAACTGGGAAACATTTCATGAGATATTTATATTAAGCCATTTTTACCCACTTCCTTAAGTGTTGTAGTGTTTTCCTCATAAAGTTGAGAAGGAAGATCTGTGAGCCTGCTGCAGGACACTATCTGCTGAATAATCAGGAATCATGGGTAAAAAGCAGTCACTAAAAGACGTGATCTGCGTTTTGGCGCTGATCAGATATAAAATAAATTTGGCTGTGGCAACTGAATACTTGATGGGTAGCAGCAGTCTCATCAGCGACCTGCCAGCATGATTTAGAACTACTAATTTATAATACATGTTCTGAAGCAGCCTGGGGCTAAACAGCCATTGGTATACAATTAGTGTCACACTGTAGGAGAGCTGGTCCCTGTTTATGGATAAATACAGAAGTTCAATTATTAGTACAGTATAATTAATCTATCACCTTGACAAGCACTGAATGCATTAGCATAAGAAGTGGGGAATGGGGACAGATTCAAAATAAAAACACTGGATTACAGGGAAGCTCCTTGGGACTACTACAGAATAGTCAGAAATACAGACAGACTGGCTGGACCATTGGTCTGGTCAGCCATTACTGTCTGCGTTTCTGTGTATTACTAAAAGAAATACAGGCAACCAAACAAATCTGCTCTAAAAAAAGAGGCGTGGATTATGTGATGTGAAGAGTCAAGTATGAGCCCATGGATTATATGGGGAAATGATGCTAGCATGGCCAACCATGATGAAAATGGAAAAACAACTAACGGACAGGTAAACAACAAGCATGGCAACAGTGTAGTAGGGTGTGTAACACTTATATAACTAGCACTGATCTTCATGCTCCAGTTTTGTGACTGTTCTCACTAGGCTGGAGTTTCAAGCTAATAAGCAAAGCACTGTCCACCAGAACAATGATTACCAAAGAGTTTTCCGCATCTTCAGATGGTAGGGTTTTTTTCCCCCTCCAAACACAGTAGGTATTAATTTTCCTCATGTCAGCCTTCCCAACTGATCACCACTGTCGACATCTCCCAGACCCAAAAAACAACTACTTCGGTCATCACCTCTACAGCTTATCTCCCTACCTCTCCCAGGAACAGATTTATTGAGTGTTCTGTCCATTCGCCAAGCAAGGATCTCTGTGATCATGGGAGACTCAGTCCCAAATCAGCCCCGAAATATATAACCCCCCCTCCTCTAAACACACTAGATACTGACTCACTCCTGGTTGATTTTGGTCACACTGACTGGCAGCAGGTATATTCGGCATCGGACATAGACACTGCCCTAACCCAGTTCCTACACATATGTATAAAAGTTTGGGACTCCCATGCCCAACTGAAAAAAATTGAGGGTAAAGAAGCGCCACCACCCTCGGATCTCGGCACCTCTCCTAGCCCAATGTAAAGCCCAGGACAAGGCATGGGCCCTTTTAAAATCTCAACTTACCCCACAAGCCAGGCAAGTCTATAACTCCCTCCACAACGCCTGCACCAAGGCCATTAGGCTAGCAAAAGCGGACTACTTCAGATCTCAATTACTACATGCACAACCTTCCAACTTCGGGAAAGTAGTGCACTCCCTTATTGATCCCCCTGCCCAATCCACTACCCCAGCTTTTAAGCAAAATGGCCAACCTATCACTGACCCTATCAGCATTGCTGACACCGTAAATAAATGTTTTACCTCCTGTGCCCTACCAGATGATCACCCTCCGCCCACCTCAGGAACCCCCCTTATACCTGCAACAATACCTTCCAATTCACACCCATCTCTGAACAAGAGGTCCTCGACACACTCCACTCACTAAATACTTCCAAGTCCAGTCCCGATGGGATCCACCCAAAACTCCTGCTTCTATTGGCGCCAGCAATTTCCAAGCCACTAACCCACCTCCTAAACCGCTCATTCACATCAGGCACAGTACTGAAAGCCTGCAAATCGCCTTGCGTAATTCCACTTCACAAAGGCGGTGATGCCTCAGTGCCTGGTAATTACAGGCCAATCTCCCTCCTCCCAGCCCTTGCGGAAGTACAAGAATCTCTTGTCCGAACCAGGCTTACAGAGTACCTCACAACTACCAAACTCCTTTCCCCCTACCAATCAAGATTCAGAAAACAACACTCCACAATCTCATCACTGCTGCATATCACCAATAACATCCACACTGCATTTCATCAAGGCCATCTAACAGCTGCAGCGTTTGTAGATCTGGCTAAGGCCTTCGACTCTGTTTCCAACCCCCTTCTCCTGGCGAAACTTGTGTCAGCAGGACTAGCCCCCCATCACAGTCCAGTGGTTCCAATTTAGGGGAAACACTGCACCCATATCAGGCTTAGAAGCTCACACTCAGCGAGAGAGAGAGAGACAGAGAGGTCCTACTGTTTGCCTAAGGGAGGCTGAGGACAGAAGCCCTGGCAGTTTGCCGCTGGCTGGCGATATAGAGACACACATAGACTCAGGGAACAGTAAACAGAAAGACTGCTGTACTCCAAGCAGAAGAAAAAAATAATTGGGGGGTGAGACAGGACAACTGACTGTCACTGAGAACACATATTATGCCCCCCCAACCAAAAAGCAGTTCATGGAAAGTGTGAGGTAAAAACAAGTTGGCATTTTTTTTATTATTAACCTGTTTAGTTCTAGAAAAGACGGAAGGAAGCCTTGCTTCTCAACACTAGAACAGAGAAAAGACAGACTTTATCTTAACAGCATTCAAATGAAAAACTGCTGCT
This sequence comes from Neoceratodus forsteri, assembly GCA_016271365.2. Lineage (NCBI taxonomy): Eukaryota > Metazoa > Chordata > Ceratodontiformes > Ceratodontidae > Neoceratodus > Neoceratodus forsteri. The sequence goes on along the minus strand of CM057458.1, from coordinate 1,337,385,626 downwards.
TAATAAAACATGAAAACAGAAACTTTGATACTGAACTCTGAAAATAGTTTTTTTTAATAGGGTAGCTAGTGCCAATCATTCAAAACACCAAACTGAACTGAGAAGGAAACAATGCAACCCAATTGGGATTTTAACCCAAGCTACAAGTATGCCATCCTGGTGCTCTACCACCTGCCTTATAAAGGCAAATGGTTAGACCGAGTTCCCATAATCACTGTTTTCAAACTGCAAATCCTACAGCTAGGGAGTTCTGATCATTTATTTTCTTTGCTCCAACAGTGACCACACTTATTTTAATTTTTTTATTTATTGATTACTAGGATTACAAATACCTCTGAACCAGAGGTTCGTTTACAAAGGTTCTGTGTTGGCAGGAGAGTACAAAAACAACCAGTGGAGAATACAATACAAAAGTGAGTTTTCAAAACAGTACAATAACAGAGACAATTTAGGCAGTACAGACGATAAGAAACAGATATACAAGAAGCAGGTACAAATGTACTAACCTAGGGGTGTGTGGGGGGACGACCCTGGGAGGAGGGTGAAGAGAGATGGCAGTCAAGGCGATGACTCTGTCACAAGTGCTTGAGGACAAAAAAGTGCAAAAAGAGGGAGGGGGACGGTGGGGCTGGAGAAAGGATGCACTAAAGGGAGAGGGAGGCAGGAGGAGGGAAGGGGACAGGTAGGGTGGGGGACAAGGGGAAGGCAAGACAGAGGGAGGGCTGGGGAGAGAGGATAGAGAGGGCAGGGGTGGGAGGGACAGAAGAGGAGGGCAGGAGGAGGGGCAAGACAGAGGACAAGGAAGGAGGGGGAGATAGTGGTATGAGAGGAAGTGGGTGAGTGTGGCGGGGGATATGGATAGGGTAGCAGGAGAGGGTAGGGGAGATGGTGAAGCGCAGGTCTCATACTGTGATTACAATGTACGAATATGCACAATTATTTTTCAGCTATCACACGTAAGGACTACAGAAGCAACCCAATTTTACCACCAAACCATACAGTATGTCCCACATGAAAAAGGGAAAGTCCCACTCCCTATATTGGTCCTTCAGAATGCTAAGTCCTTCCTGGGCTGGGTGCTCGCCTCCCACCCCCACCGTATCACTGGGGCAGGCATTCTACCAGACGCCTTCAGTGACCACTGTATAACTTACTGTATCAGGAAAGTGAGGCCCCCTCTATCCGCTCCCAAATATATTTGGTACAGGTCACTCGGGTCACTTGACACTAATGTCCTCCTAAATGACCTTGCTGCCTCTGACTGGTCCATCTACTCAATCCCAGACATTGACATGGCCTTCTCTCTCTCTTCCATGCCATATTTAGCCACAAACTAGAACATTCACACACACACCCCTTACAAAGTCCAGAGTTAAATGCTCCCACCACCCTGGATTACATCCGACCTTGTTGTTTTGTGCAAGACCTGGGACCAAGCTTAGACACATTACAAATCCTCCCAATCCCTATCAGACCTCTTATCCTATAGGTCACCGAGAAACTCCTGCACAAAGGCCGTCTGTGATACAAAGGCCAACTACTTCAACTCAAACCTCCAGTCTAACCTTAACTCCCAATCAAATTTATGGAAGGTTATTCACTCATTTGTTCCCCAGCACAGTCCGCTCCCACCCGTCCTCCAGGAGGAAGGCTCACTGGTGTCCACCCCCCCCCCAAGCTGCTGATCATGTTAAATTCTTCACCACCTGTGCACTACCCTCTCCTCCATCTCCAGATCACTGCCCCCTTCCGTCCCCCGCCCCACTCACCTGAAGGCTTCCAGCTCCCTCCTGTTTTGTCCTTCCTTCACTTAACTCTTCTAAGTCCAGCCCTGACAGGTTGGACCCCAAACTTCTAAGTACCTTGGCTTCAGCCACTGCCTCTCCACTTGCTTACCTTCTGAACCTCTCCTCTCCCTCAGTGCTGCCCCTCAGGCCTGGAAGGTTGTAAATGGTCTGCCTCTGCACAAAGGGGGCAACCCCTCCTCCCCAGCAGCTTCTGGCCGATCTCACCCCCTCTCCTGCAAAGCTTCATGTGACCATTGTGTATTCCAGGCTCACTGACTTCCTTTAATTCTCTTATTTTCTCTCCCCCTTCCAGTCTGGTTTCAAGTTCAAGTTTCAAGTTTACTGCAGGAAAACAAACTCCATTGAGCAAGCTCATTCACAAGGAGGTCCTGGTATACATGTACAACAAAGCTAACAGGAAACATACAGTAATTGCGTACAACAGAAATTCAAGTGCTGGCAAGATACATAACAGACAAGTGTACAAGCGTTGTTCAGTGCATTATAATGTATCATATAGATTGGGTCACTGTACTCAGACAACAGAGTGCAGCTTCAATCCATATAGACTTTGGGCTGTCAAAGACATATACAGTCATAGTGGAAAACCAGTTTTACCGACAGGTTACAGACGTCTTTTATTTTTCCAGAAATTAACTTTTTGAAGAGGCTAACAGAGACTAACTTAGCCAGTTTCAGAGAGGATTGGACCCTGTTCCAGATGACTGGGAAGGCAGTGGAGAGAGCACGTCTACCGAAAATGGTGCGGGTTTTGGGGACGTCCAGGAAGATAAAATCTGATTTTCTGAGTGCACAGGTACTACAGCGGGTATGGATAATCGAGGTTAGATAGTTCGGTAGCTTGTTAAGGAGAAGCTTTAGAGTCCAGATGCTGATGTGGAGAATACGTCTAGTTGTAAGGGACGTCCAACCTACAGCTGAATAGAGGTTGCAGTGATGTGTCCTATATGGTGAGTTCGTAATGAGACGCAGTGCTCGATGGTAGTGTGTGTCCAGTTTATTATGTTTTGAGGTGGCAGCAGAGTTATAGATAATGTCCCCATAGTCTAGTAATGGTAGGAATGTGGCTTGGACAAGCCTAGTCCTGGTCTCGGGTGGGAATAGGGACCTGTTGTGGTAAAGGAAGCCTAACCTGATTTTTAGTCTTTTACACAGATCATCAAGGTGTTCAGAAAAGGCTAGCCTGCTGTCTAGCCAGAAACCAAGGTATTTAAATTCATCAGTGACTTCCAGGGGCTCACCTAAGGAGGTAACTATAAAGTCTTTCTGCAGGGTGGCGAGAGCAGAGGGCAGAGAACTAGGGAGGGAGATCATAGCTTTGGTTTTCTTGGCATTTAAGAGGAGTTTGGCGCTAATGAGATTGGATTCAAGTAGAGCAAAGTCAGCTTGGAGGATGTCCCTAACCTTACTCAGTGAAGCGTTGGATGTGTAGAGGACTGTGTCATCAGCAAAGAAGTGCAATTTGGAGTTAGATATATGACTGTCGAGGTTATTAATGTATAGCGAGAAAAAGATGGGCCTAAGACGGAACCTTGTGGGACTCCTCTGCTAATTGATAGGGGGGAGGAGAACAGGCCACCTGCTTTGATTTTTTTGCTGCCTTCCCAAGAGATAGCTCCTAAACCACTGAATGGTAGGCAGGGTGGCACCTATTTTAGCAAGGCTGGTTTCGATTAGGCTGTGGTTTACGGTATCGAAAGCTTTCCTGAGGTCTAAGTAGACAGCTCCCGTGAACTTCTTGGAGTCCATAGCAGTGATCCAATCATCGGTTACTTTAGCCACGGCAGTGACGGTACTGTGATTAGAACGGAAGCCCGATTGGGTTGGATTCAGAATTGAATAGGTTTCTAAGTGGTGCTTTAGTTGAGCGTAAACCAGCTTTTCAAAGACCTTTGATAGGATGGGCAAGATAGAGATGGGTCTATAATTATTTAAGTCGCAAGGATCCCCAGACTTAAATAGAGGTAGAATGTGAGCTGATTTCCAGCATGAAGGTACTGTAGAGGAAGAGATAGAGAGGTTGAAGATGTGTAAGATTGGGGTCAAGGTATATGAACCCAAGTTTTAGGAAAACCGGTTCAATTTCGTCATCCCCTGCACTTTTCTTAGTATCCAAGTTCATAAGATAATCTTCCACTTCTTTGAAGTTAAGGGGGAGCAGCTGAAAGGGATGGCTCGTTTCGGGAATCGGTGGGATTTGTACTGTCCAGGCTATTAACACTCGCAGCATATGGGGATGAATCAAACGCTAGACCGGCAGTAACAAAGTGAGAGTTAAATTCTTCAAGAATATGGGTTGTGTTTTCCACGGCCGCGCCTTTTATGACTATCTTAGTTGGCAGGGGAGGGGCCACCAGCGGCCCTTCAATGGACTTAAGGGTCTTCCAGATTTTTTGGGGGTTACCTTTGGCCTGCTCTAAAGAGGAGATGTAATAGTTGGCTTTGGCAGATCAGATACGTTTAATGCAGGCATTCCAGGCTGCTCTGAACACCTGCCAATCCGCCGGTCTTTTAGTGTGTCTAGCCTTAGCCCACAGCTTATCACAGTTAGAGAGGGCGGTCTTTAGATCAGCAGAGAACCAAGGGTGGGATGTATTTCTCGTCCTAACCTTGATGAATGGAATGTGTTTGTTTGCTAAAATAATATGGTTGTTGTTCAGGACCGTGACCGCTTCGTCAGGCGTTTTCGAAAGATAGTTTCAGGCAGCACAACTCTACCGTCTCCTCCCGGCTGCGTGTAACTGAATCTATCCTCACTCAGATGGACCAGACACATATTGCTGCAGCTATATTCTTTCCCCCCCCCACATCCTCGATGGCACTACCCTAGACTCAGTCCTCTCTTATAGATACCTGGGCATCTGGCTTGACAGTCATTTGGACTTCCCCAACCAGAAGTCACATTCATTCCAAACTTCGCCCAACAGTTATGCTCAGGAACAAGGATGCCCTCTCTCTCCCAGTCCGCCAAGAGCTTCTCACTAAAACCATTCTCTCTGTATTTCATTGTAACAATGTCACATCCTGCCCCTCAACATAGCAGGGTCCCAGAGGGCTTTCTCCTGGGTCCTATCCTGTTCTCAAGTTTCCTGAATGACCTCCCCTCTGCTTGTCTCTCTTCGCGTATCAACATGTATGCAGATGACATGGTCATCTACACCTCCAGCCCACTGGCTTCGGCTGTGAAAGGGCCACTCCAGCATGACTTCCACAATGTGCTGCGCTGATTCCACACCAACCAACTCAAGATCAACACCAAGAAAACTCTATCTATGACCTTCAGCACCAGCCAGAAATTGGCCAGGCTCTCACCCTCTCCTGTCTTCTCCACACTGGATGGCACCCCCCCCGGAGGCTGTCCATGCCTTCAAGTATCTTGGCAGGCGGCTTGATAGCAAGCTTGACTTCCCTTCCCACATCAACGTCATCCATGCCAAACTTCGTCCTAAACTCCATGTCTTGTACCACAATAAGAACTGCCTCTCCATGCTGGTCCAGGAGTTGGTGACCAAAACGGTTCTACCAATCTTCAACTATGCAGGTGTGGTCTATGGTACCAACCCTTCCACTTCCTTTGCCAGAATGGATACTCTTTGCAATGTTTTCTGTCGTTTCACTATCCGTACCCACCACTGCTTCCTCTATTCCTCCCTCTTCATCCTCCTTCTACCTTCACATCTCCAGGTCCACTATGCCTCCTTCACTGGTAAGTACTGATTCGGGTCCCTTGCCTCCTACTTTTTCTTACTCCTCTACCACATCATCTCCTCTTCTAACTCTCTCCGCTCCAGGGATTCCTGTATCTTCTCTATTCCCCACCCGCACTCTTGTGCCTTTCTTTTAACCCCCTCATCACCGGCTTACCTAAACTCTCTTTGGCGTGGACTCATGGAACGTCTAATCCCGCCCGGCCTGAAGCCCCCAGATTCCTATACTCAGGCAAGGGCCCATCTCACCACCGCACCTCCTGGCCACCCAATCCCCCAGCTGAGGCCCCCGGGGGGGACCGCCAACTCCTCTGGTGCTCTATCTAAGTCTAATGGAGCGACTGGGGGCGGAAGGAGTGCCTGGATGGAGCCGGAGTTCGGCATTGGCGCGGACCGGGACCACTGGTCCCGCCTTCGCCTATCAGGTGCCGGGGTTTTTCCGCTTTTCAACCCCTCCCCGCAGAGCTCAGACGTGCAATGACGACCAGTGTCTGCCGAGCTCTGCCCCAGAGCCATTCAGCTGTGTCGCCTATTCCTGGCCACCCCGACTACCGCCAGAGGTCACTCAGGAGCGACGTTGTGCCCTACACCTTCCCCAGGAAGGGAGAGCTGTCCAATGGATGCTCAATCCCTCCCCACCCCTGGTGGCGGGGCTGTTCCCGAACCGGGTCGCCCGGCATGGTGCAGGTGAGGCATCTATTTAACCCTCCAAGCGCGGACGCATTCTTTCTCATCTTAACCCCCCCCCGGACTCCCCTAAATTAAGGCTGGTTGCGCCTTTGCCTGTAGTCTGTTTCTGTATCCTAATTACACTATCACCCCTCCCCAACAGGCAATGTGCCCTTTATTGTATTCTTCAATGTTTATCCACAGATTTGCATTAATTCATGCTGTTGTTAATTTACCTGATTCATCACATTTGCTACTACATCCAAGATGTTGCCTATGTAAACACAATTTGATGGTTTGCATTTTTATTGTGTCTGTACTCCCCTTCCCCCCACCCCCGAGTCACACCTGGAAATGAGCCTTGACTCTATGTGCCTTTCCCGGTTACCGATTTAACAAAATAAATAAATAAATCCCCCACCTTCCCCTAGTTCAGGTTATCAGTCTCTGACATTGTATATTAATTTATGTCATTTATTTCACTTACTGCATCCTATTCAAATGGCACACAAAGGGCACCTCTGGACTTGGCAGAAACTTCTCATGAAGCATTGCAATGCCAAGAGGGTTCTCACCAAGGTACACCCCAAGCAATTTTGAGACCAAACAAAATGTGTAGAACCCTTCCCCCCAAACTACCCTGGCTGGAGAAAAGGGACACCACACATCATTCAGTGGTGGAAATGGGAAGGGGGGGCACCTGCAGAAGCTCAGTTCAGGGGATTAAAATTAACCTGACTTAGCTCCAGGAGCAAAATGGGACAGTACCTCTGCATGTAAAAAGCAATCCCTAGCATACCTCTTAAGTGCTATGTATTTTACACCTAAACTGACCCTTACTCCAATAATAGTTACTATATTTCTAGGACAAAAAACTAGAATATGCATTCAACACATGCTAAATATTTCTGCATAAAGGCTGGGGGCCACCAAGCCCCAGAAGCTCTGACGTTTCAGGTGCTCTTTGGTCCAATCTGGGGTTTATAGTAAACATAAAGCACATTTCTGTTAAGTACCCCATCCCCTAAGCCGGCCCAGTGGCGCTGAGGGTTGAGGCACTGGACGCCACACCTTACACCACGCCGGCGACTCAGGTTCAGGAATGAGCTTGGGCTTCAGGGTCAGCAGGGCAGGAGAGGACAGAGCGTTCAGAGGACTGCTCCTCCTCCTGGGAGGGTGGGTGGGTGGTTGATTCCTGGCATTAGCGACTCCCAGTGGAGGTTGGGAGTGCCGGGGGATCACGTTGGTGATGGGGAGGAGCCTCGGCGGACATCCACAGAAAGGGTGAGGGAGCGCGCCTGGTCGCACTGGACATCATTGCACGTCCATGCTCCTGGGGGAGGGGAGAATCACGCCCACAAACACAGGAAAAACTCCCGTTGGTTGGGAGGAAGAAGTCATCTGCCACCACCTCCATCACCGGATCCTGCCCACTGGACCTCGTCTCACGCACCTCTGCCCGAGGAGCATCAGCAGAGGGAGCGCTGAGGAGCAGAAGGCGGCCCCGCTCTGGGTGCATGGACCGGGGGTTACTCCAGAGGTGTGTTGTGGATGATGGGAGACCAAGGATACAGCTGGGAGGATCACATGTAGGAGGGGAAAAAGGCAGGTTGACTGATGGGGCCCCAGCCAGCGGTAACAGGAGGGAAAAATAAGGGTAAAAAAAAAAAAAAAGTATCCCATCCCCCGACTCCAGGAAATAAATATCCCTATTTGACAGTTCTGAGTAAGTAACAGAAACATAGAAAATGTCGACAGATAAGGACCACTAGGCCCATCCAGTCTACCCATAAGCCCTACACTTGTGTGTTGCTTCTGACCCAATCTGGTCAATGGCCTCTTCCCTCTCCTCCCTGCCTCCAAGGTTCCCTTATGCCTGTCCCAGACATGCTGAAATCCTTCCACTGTCCTTGTTCCCACCACCTCCTGTGGCAGGCCATTCCATGTATCCACTACCCTCTCCATGAATAAAAATGTCCTCACATTTCCTCTCAACTTGCCCCCTTCTAATTTCACATGAGACCAGTCATGCCATGTGGCTCATACAGACATGACATGCAGCCTTGCATTCCTCCAACTCACAAACCTGAGTCCCAACCCCATATCCCCATGTAAATGAAGCTTCAACCTTACTTTCATCCAGTGTAGTACCTTTCCACGAGTGTTGCTCCAACACTTTTCACTCACCCCACCTGCCAAGTTCCTTCAGGCCCATAGAGTACATTACTGTTCTGGACAGCCAGCACTGCAGCCTGCCCTCTACACAGTTCAGTAGCCCTCGTGACTATCCATCCCATCATGTTTGTCTTGGACTCGTATTCATCAATTTATTTTACAAACTTACTAAAACTTGCTGCAGCTGTGCTTTTACCTGCTCATTGAATTGATGCTGGCTGATGGGCTGACAGATGAAAATGCTCACTCATTGGGAAGACTCAATGCTTTGATGACTTCTGACTTGTGCTGCTACGGTATGTTGCTGTCGACTTGACAGCTGGTGGGTTTGGGGCTTCCACTGCTTGGTTGTCAATTATTGCTTGGTGGAGTGCTGGGGGTGTTATCTAAGCATGCAAATCCACAACTCTGGCTGCCTGTTTTTGGCCTTTGGTCTCAGGTCCTAGGTATGCCTTTCGCTGTATGGCGATTAGGTAACCTGTTGGTTAGTGCTGCATGGTGTGATCGGGGGCTTGAATATATAAGTTAACAGCCCTGCCTACAAAGGACTATTATTGGCCCATTCCATCCGGTCAGTGGCTAATAATCTAAATAAGTCCAGGCTGGTGAGGGAAACAGACTGGCTGGAACAGTCAATCCCCCCACCCCATAAAAGATCTTTAAGAAGAAAAAAAAAAAACAGTTACTGCTACAGACCTGTGAAATGGTGAAACTGAGCTGGGCAGCAGCCAGGACTTATTGAGAAAAATGTATTTTCCAGCCAGGCAGCAAAAGACTAGTCCAAACACCATCCAAACTGTATGGTAACCCTATCCATGAAGATTTACTGGTGCATCACATAATGCTGAAGCTATTTAACCCATTAAAAATGATTGCACTGCCTTATTAGAAACATGCTTAAACACTAACATATACATCTCACTGTTTGTACTTGCTACTAAAACAAACAGCTAAAATAATTGAGATTTGCAACTGTTCAACTTACAGGGCAACTCTCTACTATAATTATTATAAGGTAAGATTTGAATACACACTGTGATTGGTCGAAATAATTCTAAGGGGTTACATTAACCCACATAAACCTATCTTCTGTAACCCAATCATGGCGCTTTGTTCTATGATCTGTATGAAAAGCAGTGCCTATAAGTGCCCAGCATCCAAAAATATTAAACATGGCTCTCACTGTTAGCGGTATCATCAGGGATAGTACGCTTTGTTGTGTCAAACTACCATCTGAACAACCGTGACCTCCGGGTGTCACCACACCAAGTCCCAACATAGTTCTGTTGTTTGAAAAGAAATGAAATGCTTAAGAGAAAAAAAGCGAACTGCGCCATGTAGTGAAATCATGGCAATGTGTTAAACCCACAAAGCAGTCACGTTGTGCATCTCAGTACAAATTCAGGTAACCCTGCTAAGTAGCACCAAACAGTACAGAAAAACATATGTAAGAGTGGCAGAGTCTGTGAAGAAAGTGTATAAATGTAAAACGAGATGTAAATTCAAGACTGGCAGTCGAACAAGTGAGCCATACTGCACACTGCTCCCTGACGTGTCAGGATTACAACAAAACAAAGACACGCTGTGCTGTAGGACCTGAAAAGTGATCCGGCTCTTTAAAAGAGGGGGAACAAGAGTAAAGTCAATTTAAACTTCATGGAGTTAACAAAATGTAAACAGACAGACTAGCTCTCAGAATCGCAAATGTGAACTTCAAAGAATGAACAGCTGCAGAGTTGTTATTTTTTTTGATGGGAGCTCCAGTGTAGTTAAAAGTGTTACTTATTGTTGAGTCTATGACGTAGAAATAAACTTTCCTTTTTTTTTTTTTTTTGTATGTAAAAAACAGATCGCTATTCAGATCATACAGTACTGCGATTCTTAGTTTTGCTGCAGCATTGACAGAACGGCACGACTGTACAAGTGGCAGTCCTGAATTTAAATATTCGTTTCTCATGAATTACACAGAGAATAATGGATAGCGAAGGGTTTGATATGAGAATTTAATGCACACCCGAGTTGAGGGATGCTACATAAACCCCGAGGGTGAAGCCCGAGGTGTTTATCAAAGCATACCACAACGAGGGTGTGCATTAAATTCTCATATGAAACACCCTCCCCATCTTTTATTTTTTATAACGGGTCAGCAATTTTTCTCCAGCAGTTTGTGAGACTGTTTGGCCCGCCCACACACAGAATGTTGGCCAGTGAGGCAGCAGCATAGTTTGACTGACATGGCTCATGAATGTCATAACAACCAACCGGTTCTTATGGAAAATATCAACCTGTTCAGTACATTGAGAGAAATTGCTGACCAGTTATTATAGTTGCTTAACAGACTGTGGCACTCTTATATATGTTGTTCTGTACTGTCCTGAAAAATAGAATACACAACTGCAACCACATACTTTAGCAGCAGAATAGTGTAAAAGTAAGTTATTCCAGCATTTGCGTGCAAAATCTCGCCAACCCGCAGGATTGTCAGTGACAGCCAGTGGCTGTGCTGATCGCAGACCTCCATGTTGCAAAGGTCCATTCCTTTATCTAAACTGCTTACACTGGCAATTTAAGAATTATTGTATCAAAGGTATGATTGCATATTTTGAGGCACCAAAAAATACAGTTAGTCTAAAACAGACCACCCTGCGGCTAGGTTCTGCTATCACCTGTTCTACAGTTTATCGCAGAAGACTGTACAGCAGCATATTAAGAAGTGAAGAATGTTACTGATATGTCACCATAGTAACTAGACTCTTCCCCGATGCATTCAAACTTATGGACAGCACAGGACTATTTAACCCTGCAGCACTGTAGATTGTAAAATTAAACATTTAAACATACCTTGCAACAAATTCTATATCCAATGATCTAATAATAATAAGGTATGGCCAGAGGTTAAATTAACAGTCTGTTAATCACCCCCTTTGTGGCAATATGTCACTCGGCTGCACTTCGTGCCACATTACACCACAAGGGGGTGATTAACAGACTGTTAATTTAACCTCTGGTCATACCTTATTGCTTAATAAAAAAACTTTATAATGATTAAATTATAATTTAGTGTTTTCTGAATTTTTTTTTTTTTTTACTTTTGCCTGTTCTAGGCCTACTAAACATTATAGATAATGCAATATTTATTTCACAGAGTCTTTCAAAATGTATCTGACTCTCCCGTTAACCACATTATTGCTGTTTGTGAAAATCTGTTATCATGGTGAGTGAGCATTATACCATAAAGGCCCAAAGTCTGACAGATGGTCCATCCTACACTGGTGCTGTGGGTTTCCACCTACTGTAAGACCCTGGTTGTGCCACAAGCTATAGTGAGGTTTTAAAGCTGGAATTTCTCATAATCTGTATAGCACAAGTAACAGGAAACGTGCCAAATGTGATCTAGCAGCAATTTCCCAGTGTTCTTTTTCTAGCTTCCCTCGCACACAAATCACACTGTACACCCTTTCCCCATAGGGTCAGGAGTGCCAAACATGGGGAAAAGTGTGTTTTTTTTTTTTGGGGGTAGCTGTAGTGATAACACAAGAAACCATATTTCCTTTCCAGTCTTACATGCATTAAAGGGCACTCTGAATGAATGTTGTTGGGTAAAAGCGTGTGTGGGGGGTCATGTGGGGCCACCCCTCGCCCACAGATTCCAGCACCAATGCACAGGGTTGACGGGTAAAAGGGAGGCTGAAAAGGTGTGTGCTGCAGACTGTCATGGGTACACTCTGAGCTTCTAAGCTCTGTTGCATGTCAGATACAATCCAAGTAGATACCATACAGGCACCAAAATGACTCCGGTAATGATGACCCCCTTAGTTCAAGTTCGGAAGGGCTCACCTCTTTTGAATGGAATTAAACTACTTCGCTGGGAGCTGACAAGTTGGGACGCGAGCCCGAATGTCCGCAAATTCCAGCATTTTCGCAGCAAAGTATTACTTTGCAGCCCGGGCATCATCTCGCAATCAGTCTAGCAGTCGGGGTGTTTATAACTTGCAGAGCTAGCCTTTCGCGGACACACGGCAGAATGTAGCCGCAGCAGTCTCTCGGGTGAGCAAGCGCTAGGACGTCTCCACTGCACCCAGAGCGCTTCCTCCTCGGCGGCAGGCAAAATAAATGTAGCACAATCTTCCTCTCTCCTACTCTACGTTGTATATCACACAGGTCTGGGAAATTTCAGCCATGACAGCTCTACTGGCAAGAACTGCATTCCGGCTAGCGAAAAGAGAGGAGCTACTTTCCCGCGTAAGGATTTTTGTGCGGGCTCCCTCTCCCGGTGTGGAGTCTAACAACTGCTATATTCACGCTTATTTACCAGCTTTCTAAGTGGCATGGTCAAAGACATTGGCGACTGAAAAAGAAAATAATTTAGTATATAAAATGGCTAGAAGGACAGAAAGAATAATTTGATCAGTTAATAACAAATCCAGTCAATGTAATTATCTCACCCTAAATTAGGGTTAGGATTTTTCGACATAATATAAAAAAACAAACACCTGCCTCCGCCTCCCAAAATCAAACTGTGCTAATAAATTTCTCTGTTTAACAAAGCTATTTTAAAAGTTTAATAACACACTTAAAAGATGTGGAGATACCGGATGATTAAGCACCCATCTTGCGCTCAAGGATAATTACGTCAGTTTCACCGTAGCTGCAGACTGTTGCTCCGCCACTGCCGGCTACCAGTGTACGCCCTCATAAAGAATTAAACAAAAATAGTAGCCGGCCCGTCGACGCAGCGGTTGGATTTCCGCCTGCGATGCCAGCAACCCGGGTTCGGGAACAAGCTCGGGCCACTGGAGGGCCGGCCAGGGAGGAGGCAGCTTGAGCATCCCACGACTGCTCGCTGTCTCGAGGGAGGGTAGGGCTCGCGACCCAGTGTTGAAGCGACCACTGACAGAGGCCAGTGGTAGAGCAGCACGTCGGGGTCATTAGGGGTGGTGTGTGACAGACGTCGGCTCTCGCCTTGACGTCCAGGACGTCACGCACCTCAAGAAATCCAGGAAAAATCGCTTGCTGGCCTCCAGATGACTGCTCTCTGTTCCTGAGGGCCTCCAGTGCCTTTCTGGTGCCTCCTGTTCCCCAGCAGCATCCCCGGACCCTAGAACTGTGCGCTGGGGCTATCCTCCCCAACCCCCAGTGCCTTCCCCCTCAGAGGAGAGGGACCTGCCCAGTGAAGGGATACGCCAGGATATCCCGGGGGTTGGCTGCGATCTGGGGAATCAGAGGAGGGCCGGGCAAGGACAGAAGAGATCAGGGGGAACTTGGCAAGAGCCCGAAGGAGTGGAGGACCAGCGAGCACAGGGCGGAAAAATAGATCACACAAAAAAAAAAAATAGTTATAATAATAAATGCAACTGTGCAAATTACCAAATAGAACCCGGGGGGTGTGGGGGGCGGAGCGCCCATGCAGAAGAAAGACCAAACAAATAGTATATAGTATATTTCAAATTGTGCGCCAGATCAGGAGGCGAAATGAGCTGAGGCAGAGGACAATGCTGAGAATATGCTGTACAATCAGAAAATCAGCGTTAAGCTGTAGTAACATTAAAAATATAACGGCAACACAGTGCTGCGGTAAAAATATTGTTCAAATGATGAAACTAGGTGGCTCAAAAAAGATCTACTTGCCAAAACAAAGGAAAGAGATAGGAGTTGGAGCTGTTTCAAGTCCTCTGGACTTCCAGAGCACCACAATACCTATAGAATGTTAAGAAATACTTGCAAAAAAGGTAATAAGGTCTGCAAAAAGCTCCTACTGCAAAAACCTAGTAACCAGTTCCTGGAATGACCTGAAGAAGTTATGGTCCCACATCAAAACTTTCCTGGGATCCACTCAGTCTTCTACTCCTAATGATATGGTCCTTAATGAAACTCAATGTGTCAATCCTCTGGCCATTGCAAATTTCCTTAATAATCAGTTCTCAGACTTAACAAAATTCGTATCCTCCTTCCCCACCCCAAATCAAGCGTCTACAGTCCATTCTAGCAGTGCACCAGTACCCCCACCCTTTCACTTTAGCGCTATCACCCCGAAGGAGGTTACCTAAATTCTTAGCTCGATCTCTGATAATACAGCCATAGGCTCAGACAGTATTGAGCCAAGGCTACTAAAAATAGCTGCACCTCTTATTGCAGCTCCTCTGGCCAAAATTTTTACCCTGTCCTTGTGTCAAAGCAGGGTACCTGACATTTGGAAGATAACGAGAGTCACCCCTGTCTTTAAAAAGGGTTACCCCAGTGACCCCTCGAACTATAGGCCTATAGCCATCTTGTCGGTGCTAAGTAAAACCTTAGAAAAACTAGTTGCCACCCAAACCATAGAATTTCTCTCAAAGCATGGCCTACTAACAACCGCCCAGCACGGCTTTCGCAAAGGCCACAGCACCTCTACTGCTCTACTAAAATTTATTACGGACACTCTTACTGCTATGGACTTTGGTCTTCTAACAGGGACTGTCTTCATTGAAATGACAATGGCTTTCGACCTGGTGAACCACTCCCTTCTCCTTGTCACCCTACAATCTATGGGCTTTGCATCCAATGTAGTCAGCTGGTTCAGGAGCTACCTGTCAAACCGAGTCCAAGTTGTTAAGTTCAACTCGACCTATTCTGATAAAACTACAGTGAATATTGGAGTACCCCAAGACTCTATCCTGGGTCCACTTCTTTTCTCAATATTTGTTAATGACATCACCTCGAAACTCTCTGCCTCCTCCTCCATATTCTATGCAGATGACATTGTCCTCTATACCAATGTGAAAAATGTAACTGACATCAATCTACGGCTCTCTGCAGACTTCCAATGCCTACAAACCTGGCTCTCTAAAAATAAACTTGTCCTTAATGAGACCAAAACCCAATCCATGCTATTTGGGACCCCCTCTAAGCTCAAATCTTACCAAAATCTCTGGGTCTCCTGCTTAGATGGCTCACCCATTGGCGTAGTCACCTCTTTTAAGTACTTTGGAATCACACTGGATCAATCCTTAAACTTTGATCATCATATAATGAACATATGTAAATCTGTAAACTCCAAGCTAGGCGTAGCTTACCGCACTAGCTATGTTCTAACCCCCTCTGCAAGATTAGCCATTGCCCGAGGCATTTTCCTACCAACGCTAACCTATGGGATATCTTCATTTGCTGCCATACCTAAAACAAATCTATATAGGTGGGATGTTGCCTATAATAATATATGCCGGTACGCTACCTCATCCCATAGGAGAAAACACCACTGCCTCCTCTACTCTGATCTTAACTGGCTATCCCCAAATGCCACCAGGCTCTGTTCCTTTGGCTCCACTATGAACAGTATTACGAGATCTCAAACTCCCAAATCACTGGCTGAACTGCTCACTCCACAGACCTTCAACTATGGACTACGCTTAGCAGATAAATCTTTCTTATATGTGCCGAAATACCCAACCACCAAAGGTGCTAGTGCTTTTGCCCACCACGCTCCTTGGCTGTGGAACTCCTTCCCTCTTGAGGTCCGCCTAGCACCCACTCATGACTCCTTTAAAAAAGCACTCCGTCACCACCTCATCTCCTCTGACCTATGCTCCTGTTTTAAACCTCCTTAGCTCCCTATCCTCCTCCCTGGCCGGAGTTCTTAACTTGTTGCTGGATTATACCACTATATGTCCCTCCCTTACGCTCCCCTACCAGGTTACCCCTTTTTGACAGGCCTGCACATCTCTAACCTCACCTATCATCAGCTCAACTATCCTGTGCATCTATCCCCCTTTGCACTTATTCCCTCTGTTCCCATTTCCTCTGAATCATATAAATCTGCCTATATACCCTTGCGAGATATATCCCCTCTCGCCGGTCCCGATCGCCCACTACTTGCCTTGGCTGATATCTCCGAAGCTTACTCTCAACAAATCATGTATAATCCCCTGTTGCCTATCTCCTACATCTACCCTAGCACTTAGCAGCCCTGTTTCCCTTATCTTACTTGTCCATTTGTCTACCTCCAGGGACTTACCTGCTGCATGTCTATTCTTTTGTATTGTCTGCCCACTGTATTCTCTGTTCTTATTGTATTTCTCTAAATGTTACAGAACCAACTGTGTAACACTATTATTTATACCTTGCCGTAACCATCTTGTATATCTGTAATGTTTTACCCTGTAACCTCCCGGGTCGTGCCTGAAAATAGTCATCTCTATGGCTAGTGCACTTACCCGGTAAACAAAAACTAAATAAATAAATAAAATATGGGGGGTGTCCACCCCCAAATACAGAAAATACAGAAAAATAAAACAGTGCAGTGGTACAGTGTAGAAAAGGTCTTTCTATTTCAATGAATTTGTAAAGTTAGTTATGTCGGGTGTGGTGCTAATACTGTGCAAGTTGAAAAGGTCACATTTTACATACATGCTCAAGGTGTTGTTATCCATTGCAATAAATGGACTTTTGGTAGCATGTCGTGGTTGGGCATGTCATTGTATGCTATTTTTCTGTGAGGGGGGCATGTGCATGGCGAGGAAAAAACTGTCACTAGCGTAATGCTGTGAGTTTTTGATTTCACGCATTAGGGATCCTTAATCATCCGGTATCACCAAAGATGTGTACTTAGCAGGGCCAGCTTTAGGTTTCTGGAGACCCCAGCAGGGTGAGTTATTGGGGGCTGTCACAGACTGGTCCTCCAGGAACTCAGTCCACACTGTGCTACCTGCTTTTATGACCCTTGAGCCACTGAGCGGTCACCTTAATATGTTGCCACCACACAGCTTGACTCTCACTCAGGGTATTATGATGACCCACCCACTACTGTGTTAACCTCTGGCCACAGGTGGGACCATTCCACACAGAGATAGGTGACATCAAGGATTATTTGTTCCTTCCCCTGTGACAGCCCTTTCCCAGTTGGGTACTACTTGAGCGCAATACCTTACCTTCCCAACTGGAGTAGCTAAGAGCCTCCAAGAGCAGGGAATGCTGCACCGGACTGACCTGGAGACCTTCAGGAATATAAGCCAATGGTACTGCAAGTAAGGAGTCTGACACTTGGGTTGTTGAGCAAAAAAGGCAAAAGTTGACTGAAAACATTGGAGAAATTCTTGTAATTACAGCTATGAATTGCACAGTTAAAAATCAGATAAAAACAATCCATAAAGCTACCAACCTTCTGAGGTCTAAAACTGGGACAGTTCATCCTGATCATGACCCCCACCCCCACTGTGTCACTCCCACGGACACCGGCGCAGTCAATGCTGTGCACAATCAGTTAAATTTTGCTGCTTGCTCTGGCCATGCCACCCTTCAGTAACACCAGTAGCAAACATTCAGATCAAAACAATACATCATTCTGTTGCAGCAAGTTCCAAACCATGATGTACAGAAAGTTCATTAGAAGCAAACCTGCATTAAATTGTAATCAGACATTCGAGCTGCATGTATTGCTCCTCCTGACAGTCTCATCCAACCCATTTACACCCACCTCATTTGCTGAGCAAACTTCACTTCAGTGACTCCCACCACCACACCAGATTGTTTTCACACACTTCCCTACAGCTGATCAGGTTCAGGTACTTTAGTTCCCTGCTGCCGGTCTCTTCTCTGTCTGGAGTCCCTCTAAGCTGCTGGCAGGCAGACGTCTACGTGTGTTTGTTTGCACTACTACCTATTCTAGTCTAATAGGAAGGAACATGCTTTACTGTGCTCCCACTGACATGCTTGCAGTGCAACACAGGCGCAGGGATTGAATTTGCAAACTGCTGTCCAGCCCGAGCAGTGCCACAGTAGTGCTGAAATAACTGTCACTCACGGATTAGCAGTCATCAAAAAAAAAAAGGGGGACAAAACTGGGACAAGTGTGCAAAAACTGGGACAAAAGTGACATTTTGCAAAACTTGTGGGGACACTGGGACATGCTGCCTAAAATAGGGACTGTCCTGGGAAAATAGGGACAGTTGGTAGCTTTAACAATCCATATGCATCAATCAATTTTCTTATACTCTGTGTATCCCAGCAGGGTACCTCCACCCCACAATTCACTTTGAACTTACCAGTGGAGACTGCAGGCACTCACCTCCCTCCAGCCTTTTCAGATATCACACTTCCCCAGGATAAGCGCTCACCTAGGCCTTCATAACCGAGCTTTCTGTACTGTAGAACTAAGGCAATTCAGTGACTACTGGGTCCACCTCAGAGCAGTCCGTCCACTGACCCCTTCTGTCAGATACCCTCCCTGGTGTCCAATTACTGTATACACTGTATTTTAGAACTAAGGCAATCAGTAACTACTGGGCCATACCTCCGATCAGTCAGTCCACAGTCTCCTTCTGCCAGATACCCTCCCTGGTATCCAATTACTGTGTCCTTAGGGGTGTACAATGACTACTAGGCCTACTTACCTCAGTCAGCCCACTGACCCCTTTCTGCCAGATACCCCCTGGTATCCAAATCTATCCACTTTACTGTATCTTTTACTCTAAAAACCGATTAAATCAGTTAACATTTTCACACGTTCATTACTAGGCACATTTAAACTAAGTAATGGCATTAAACAATGTTGCATACTGGTACATTAAAAGTTGTGACAGAACCAGCCCCAAGTCCCTTCAGGTTCAGTCCTTCACTTTGACAGAATATCTTAAATTCAGAAGGATTGAGGTGGCTTCACTGTGGCGTTTAAAATAGTTCCCAATTTTGTATCAACAAGATTTTGACTATACCACATTCCTTTGGACATACTGAAGAAATTCTGTAGATATGGTGCAGCGTGATGTAGTTGGAGGGCCCTCTTTTGAGTCAGCAGGTTGCAGATGTGTTGAGGAGAACGATGATTTCTTCAGATTTGTAGATTCTTTCTGTGAGGAAACTGGTTACACAGGAACAACAGGCACTTGAAGCAACAGACTTTCTACACTAGGCCTTGTTCTCACTTACTGCCCTGTTCTGTCCCTACTCTGGGATACAGGTGATCCCCCCCCCATCCTTACACTGTAATTAAACTAAGCTGGTTCTGTCAGGCTTTCTTTCTTCGGTAGGCCTCTTCAGACAGACACCCCTTGGCATGGGCACCTTCCTTGCTGGTCTCTCTCCCTACTCAGACTAACTGCACACTGGCAGTGCAGCTCTTTTTATAGCCAAAAATCTCATTAGTATATTTAAATTTGTGGTCACTGAGTGGACGCTGACCTGTCCAGCAGCTCAGCACCAATCAAATTCCTCTTCGCAGTAGCATAAGCCACATGGAATTCTCAATTTTGAAGCTCAGCTGCCCTCCTGAACATTCTAAGGCTTCCCTGTTATTTTCTACTTTTGGTCATTTTAAAATACATTTTCCTTGTCACTCAAAACTAACGTTTTCTCAAGAGTCAAGCACTTTTTCACTATAATGGTTAGACAGCTGATTTCCTAAACTTTCTGCTGAATTTTTTTCTGTTCACAGTAGCCTTTAGGAAAGCAGAGTCTCAACAACTTCTATCATTTTAACAATAAAACACTTTAATCAGTTCTGAACACTTTCCTGTGTTTTTCCTTTCTGAATAACGATTTCATCCTGTAACTGTGCTGATCACAGAAAGTTTTTTCTCTCAGACATTAGTTATGCATTTTCCCACGTTAAGCTTCACCTTCAGTGTAACTGCCTGCATGGAGTTAGCTTCACTAAGGAACACTCATAGAAACATAGAATATGATGGCATATAAGGACAAACTGATCCATCTAGTCTGCCCATTTCCCTGCTTGGTTTTGCAGTCCCTATCCTTATCTGGTCTGCTGTTCCCCCACTGTGCTGCACAACAGGGTGCCTTTATGCATATCCCATGCACTTTTGAATCTGTGTACTTTTTTCACTTCCACCACCTCCGCTGGTAGGCTGTTCCATGGATCCACCACCTTGTCTGTGAAAAAATACTTCCTAGCTTCCCCCTAAGCCTCCCTCCCTCCCTCCAGCCTCATGTTATGTCCTCTTGTTCTTGTGCACTTTCTTCTCTGAAACTCCCCCTTCAAAGGTTTGTGACACCCTTATTTTACATTTGAACCAACTCAAACTATTTTCCCCACGTGTAGGACACTATTCTGAATATGTGTGCCAAGTTTGGTTCAGTTTCATTTAAATTCGGCTTGGCAATGCTTTACTGAACATGTCAAATGTGATCTGACTTTGTGCTTCATGCTCTGACTTTCTCTGTATTTAAAATGCTCTGTTTTGGATTTTGTACATGTTCTAAAGTAAACAATGCTTATATGCTGTGCCCAGGACTCCTCTAGCCCATGCATGCCATTTCATTTATTAATTTATTTTCAGTGTGTTTTCAATGCATGTGAAGCCGTGAGCTCCCCAGTAGCACCCATTTTATGCATAAAAATGGCTCCTTGTGAGCTTTAATTCATACTGTATGCATTTTTCCACTTTGGAGACTCCGTGAGCCCCCGATTTCTCAGACTGTTCTCTTTACCATACATTTTATTTCTTAGAGCCAATCCCCAATGTCCACATTTCCTGGCGCTTTTTGCCTTGCCAACTATATTTGAGGAAATTGGTTATCTGGTTGATCCTGCCTTGAGAAGAGCATGTCGTGCTGCATCCTCTTGGCACATCGAGAAGCATGGCACATTTACTAGGCTGAAGCCTTCTCTCCATATGGCTGTAGGGTGAGGCAGCCACCCAAGGCAAGCCTAGGATTCCTTACTTGAGCGCACCGTGCTCTGCTGTGGGACCGACACTCGGTCTTTCACACTCCACTCTCACTCAGTTTTTGGTGCCAGTAGCGCCCGCAGCTGCCACTCTGCATGCATTTATTTCTTTCCAGAGCAGCAGTTCTTTTTTTACAGGAGCGATTGTCTACCAAATAAAAAATACAATTACTAAAAATCATGACAGGCAACTTGGGCAGTCCCAGTTATACACTGGCTGTCCAGCGCTTGTGTTACTAGTCAGGGCAATCTATTTACTAGCCCACTGGCCATCAGCATGTTGATTCTCTAGTTTACCATTAAAATACTATGGCCCAGATATTCAAACTGCGCCAGTCTGAGGCGCAAGCCCCTGCGCTGTTCAAAATAGTTGCGCAGGGGTGTGGCCGGGGTGATATTCAAAGGAGTTGCGGCTGTTGAGCAACTCGCTGGACTATCGCCCAGCTCAAACACGACTTGGCAAGATGGCGCAGGTGGAACTTATGCTACTGCAGTTGCCAGAGTTGAGCATTCAACTTGTGTGGCGCAGTACCATTGCCATGCGCAAATTTCCGATATTCAAAAGTGACATGCAAATGGGGCTACAATTTATGCATGCGAGGGGCCATTTGCATCTCTTTATGGCCCCATTTTCATGCTATTTGCATGTAGGTGCGCCGATCCGAGGACTTGCTCTGGCCACCCTGCCAGGGCAGCAGCCGTCGGGGACCGACGTCACTGCAGCCCGATCGCGGGCATCACAGTTACATGCCCCCACACCTCCCACAGCCCGATCCGGGCAGAACACATACATGTCGCCCCCAACATCACCCACAGCCCGATCGCATGGCAGAACCTGTAACCCCCGGTGCCCGATTGCGGGCAGAACTCTGTAAACCCCCAGTGCCCGATCGTGGGCAGAACCTGTATAAACCCCTAGTGCCCGATCGAAGGCAGAATGTAACCTCCCCAACCCGAATAACTCCCTGGTGGTCCAGTGGACAGTAAAGCCGATCGCGGGCAGAATGTCACAGCACAACCCCCAAACATCTCCTGGTGTCTAGTGTCCCCCCCACCCACCCGAGCCCCTCCACCCGCTCCCCGCAGGCCGGCGAGCGACAGCATCCACCGCCTGCCCGCCCGCCGCCCCGCCCGCTGGCCACACTGACTGGTACGAGGGCTGCACGCCCATTGGTGCAGAGCTACAGCCAATGGGCGGCAGCCCATACCGTCATATGACAGTCCAGATTTGTGAATGATCATTCAGGTTTATACAGGTTTATACAGGTTCTGCCCGCGATCGGGCTGTGGGATGTGTGGGGGAGGGACATGTACGTGTACTGCCCGCGATCGGGCTGGTGGGGGGGCACAGGGAGCGAGTTGGGGGCCAGCCAGGGTGGCAGCTGCTGTGTTGCGCCTGCAATGCAGCAGCTCACCTGTGGGTGGCCCTCGACTTAAGCCTTTTTTTTGGCTCACAGCGGGCACAGCTTGTTGTGTGCCACAACTCAAGAACCCGACTGAATATCGGGTTGCGCAGGTTATGCATGGATCCTCCCCCTCCTGTTGAGCATGCATTCATTTGCATTGCTCTCTTGCGCAACCTGGTGCCAGTGGCATAACTGCCTCCTGCTGAATATCGCAGAATGGCGCATTTTGGACTTGCGCATGTCGCAACCCTGTTGCGCATGGCACAACCCTTTTGAATATCTGGGCCTATATTTTTACAAAATCTATGCCAATCTCTACATTTATGTTTAAAAAAAAATGCATGTGTGTGAGAAACGGCAAGCCAGGAGACCTTTCCTCTTCCCCCCGTGCTGCATCCCACTGTCATCAATTAATGATATGCTCACAGCAAATGTTATAATCAAACTCATTTTTATCTGCTAACTTTTAATGTATTATAATTATGAAGGCTAAGTCTAGTCTTTTCACCACTGCAGGAACTGCCCCACATATCTCTGGTAGCGCCTACCTATTCTGATTATGAAACTAATAGGCTGTCCCCATTCTCTGAGGTTGTTACAGTATCTTTAGGTTCACACAGTACCATGACCTTCCCCAAAGAGCAAACAGCTCACTGCTATAGTCACAGCTGGGAACACTCTGCTTTTTTACAGTTTAGTAGCCTGTCTCTTCGGACATGGATCAGTCACCACAGTCACACTCTGGATACAGGCCACTAGCTGTTGACAGCTTCCAGAGCTACCCCTTCCATCTGCATTTGCCCCTTTTGCTATGTTTTCGGACAGTCATACAACAGGTGCCCCGCTTTCTGACAGATACAGCACCTGTGTTCCCTTGACTCCTGACTTTTGAAACCATTTGGATTCTCTTTTTGTCTGGGCACAGGATGGCTTCCCTTAAGCTGCCCTGCAAGGTTCCCTTAAAACCACCTGATGTCCCTCCCCATTGTTATTGCATTGAGTGTATGGTCGTCTGGACACAAACTGATCAGCCCTCTCGGCTGCTTCTTTCCTTGAGATAGTAGTCCTATCCAGCAACCATATTCTAAACCTCTCTGTTACAGTTTTGAGAAACTGTTCCATGAGGAATAAATCCTTGATCTGTTGTGCTCATTTTTGTAACCTCTAACCAATGTTCTAACAAATTACCTAGTTGAACACACATTTCTGAACAGCTATCTCCCAATGCCTTCCTTAACCCTTTAAATGTGTGCCTATAGGCCTTGGTAGTCAATTCAAAATGCCCTAGCAAGGCATTTTCAGTTTAGTATAATCCATACACTCTTCATTGTCAGTCTTGGTGAAGGCTTCCGATGTCCTGCTCCTAAGGTGTGGCAAAAGGTGAGTTGTCCAAGGAGCCTGTCCAATTCAAATTGCCCACAAATTCTTTCAAAGGATTTTAAAAAAGAATCCAGACCATCCCTCTCCTGATACTTGTGAAAGATTTTGGAATTAATTTTGACTCCTTGGGACAAACTCCAGATGCTATTACTTACTGTTTGCAGCAGTGCCCGCTGGCACAGAATCTCCAGCTCCCTCTTATGTTCACGCTCTTGCTGTCACTGTTCTCTGATCTGGATCTTGTGCTGGTGTGGCCTTTCTCACTCCTCTCTCTCTCTTGCTCTCTGTCTCTCGCTCTTGCTCCTCAGCTTCCAGCATTGACTTCAACAGTTCAGTCTCTGCCTTGCTGCTCAGCATTTGCCTTTCATCACTCAGCATTTGCCTTAATCTTTTTTTATTTATTTTTTGTAATATTCAGAAAAGACCTTTGAGTCAGAGACTCATTTACAAAGGTTCCACGTCATACACAAAAGGTACATTGACAGCACGTAAAGTACAGGTTACAGCACAATAACAAGTAACATTCAAGAGGTTACATAGTTGTTCAGTAGGTGGCTAACAAAAGTTGAGGTACATTAGCACAGCCGGAAAAGTTACAGAGAGTTCTGTAGAAGGCTGCTAGTCATATAGTTTCATGGGGCTTTTTTACCTGCAGGTACAGGGACTCGGTAATAGTTTGTTAGAGAGTGGCAAAGTCAGAAACAGGTGCTAGGGGCAGTCACATCGGTTTGAACCTTAACCAGGGAGAGCTACTGCTGCATTATTTCTACTGGTCTGCTTCCTCAACTGTCCCAGCAATAGCCTTTGGCTCACTTGCCCTTTCACTGGCCTCAGTCTCACAACTTTGGCCTGCAGTGATCACTTTTGAACCACTTTCCCAGTTAGTTTCTTTGAGGATCTCTGTGAGAGTGACCCATGGCTGACCTTTCTCAAATACTAGCCCTGTTCTCTTGCACAGATCCTCAAGGTGTGCCACTAACTGTACATCTCTCATATGACCCAGACATAGGGCCCACTTTTAAAAGTGGTCTTAGAGCAATACAAGTTGTGCCACTCTAGGGTGGGGGCAAACTTAGGGTACATCAGGGACCCTGTGCTCAATTTTATAAGGGGGGGGGTCACTGCACCAAAGACCCAGAAGATGCCGCAGCCGCAGCAGCAGGCTTGTGCCAAACATTTGGTGCACCTGCAGGAACTGATGCAGGGATCTGCAACCCTATCTGGTGCAACTCTAGAGTGGCCACAAAGGTGGGGGGGAGTGTAAGTATGCATGCCAGAAGGGGGCTAGGGGCAGAAGGAACATGGGGAGGTCCCTAGGAGGGTGTTGTGGCACCCAGCTGGGGTGCATGTTGCAGTACCAGGGAAATGATCAATTGGTGGTCTGGGGAGGGTTAACAGGGAGGAGACTGACATGGCCAGAGGTGGGCACAGCTGTGGCACCTGCCCCAGAGGTGCCACAGTCCACAAGCCTGTATGTGGGAGGCAGCCTGCCACAACATCAGGGGCTGGGTACCAGAGGACTGTTGCAGTGCCCGGAGAACGTTCCCCTCCACCACTGGCAGTTCTCACCCTCTAGCTAAGGCTTCCCACATACAGGCTTGTGGATCATGGCGCCTCTGTGGGAGGTGCGATAGTGGTGTCCACCTGGGGTCAGTTCAGTTTCCCTCCCTGCCAACACTCCCTTAACCACCAACTGATCAGCTCCCTGGCATTGCAGCATGCAGCCCAGCCAGGTGCCACATCACCACACTGCTCTGCTGCCATGTTTCCCACACCTCCTAGGGCACCCACCTGCTCTTTCTGGCCCCGGACCATTCCTGGTAGGTCCCCCCATCTCCACATTGTCCTGCATTGGTCCAGAGTCCTTAGACCACCTCCTGACTGGTCTAAGCAGAGCCCCTCTGTTGTGTCCTCAATGGGGCTTGCAAAATTCCCCAAAGGGGGGGTGCAGCCCCACTGTGGTGAAGGCCCCCTTGTGACCTGGTGCAAGACCACTTTTGCTGCAAAGGTGGCACAGGGTGGCTTGGGCACAAAGGCATCCCAATTTTGATGCAGCCTGTGTTCGAAAATTGGGATTGCGGCAAATTTTGATGCAAGGTGCCACTTGCATCATACCTGTTTGGCACAGACACCTTGTATCAAACTTCACTTTTGAAAACTGGGCCCATAGTGTCTTCTAGCTATCTACTCTTACATACAATGAAATAAAAATGGTAGTATATACAGTATCTCCTTTGTATATCGTGTTCTGTGACTGCACAGATAGCTTTTTTATTGACAGTCCCAACTACTGCCAACCAGTTTGTCATAGACAAGTAATGCACTTGGGCCATAGAAACATGGAGGGAGTACAAAATGGGTGGAGTGATACTGACAATGACCAAGCAGGAAAGAGACCTGGAGTAATCATATCTAATGACCTAAAGATGACCACGCAGTGTGACAAGGCAGTCAAGAGGGCTACTGTGATGCTGGGGTGCATAGAAAGGGATATCACCAGCAGAAAGAGGAGGGTGCTGGTGCCCCTATATAGATCATTGGTAAGACTCCAGCTTGAGTACTGTGTCCAGTTTTGGAGACCACATCTCAGGAAGGTCAAAGACAGAGTCAAAGTGGTCCAAAAGAGGGCTACCAAAATGGTGCAGGATCTGCATATTAAGTCTTATAAGGAGAGTCTAAATGAGTGCAATATATACACCCTGGAGGAAAGACGGTAGATGGAGGATCTGAAAGAGGCCTTTAAATACCTCATGGAGGTTAATAAGGTACAGAAAGGGAGTATTTTGCAGACAAAAAGGTGCTCTAGAACAAGGGGACAGCTATGAAGCTGGAGGGGTAGATTCAGGATAGATGTGAGGAAGTATTTCTTCACAGAAAGAGTGGTGGACTCCTGAAACAGCCTTCCAGTGGAGACAGAGGAGGCAAAAATACTGATGGGGTTCAAAAATGCCTAGGATAGGTACAAGAGGATCATAGGGATAAGGAAGTTGGGAAAGAGACAGCGCTGTAGATCAAGTGGGTCTGCGGCAAAAATAAAAGTAGAAAAACAATTGGGCAGACTGGGCAGACCAAGCGGCTCTTGTCTGCTGTCAGTTTCTGTGTTTATATGTTTCTCCCAGAGCTCAGTCCACACCACTAATGGTTTTCACAACCCTTCAGGTACCTGAATGGTCGCCTTAATATGTTGTCACTACCCAGCTTAACTCTCACGCTGGGTATCTTTAGGTCAGGATCCCACCAGAGCCACTACACACGCAGTACAGTGACCTTTCTCAAAAGGCAAATGACCTACCTCTTTAGTCACATCTTTACTCACAGCTGAGAACATTTTGCTATGGATAGCTTACTAGCCTGTCTCTTCACAAATGGATCGCTGTCTTGCCAGTTACAGCCGGTTATCTATACCCTTAGAAGTGCAGTCACAGTGAGCATGAAGTATATGAGGAACAATGTATGGGTGACCATACACAACAAGCCTATGTTTCTATCAAGGAGTTAAGATAACAGCATGTGGACCCAGAGGGAGAAGCACGAGATATCCATGCTGCAATCTCAGCCCTGAGATAGAAGCACTGGACAAGTTGTGTATGGCTGTCCATAGTTTATTTTTAATGTTTTTTAGAGAATGTGACAGAGTGTTTCCAAGGCACCCTTCTCCTAAACTGGGAATCTGACAGAGTGCTGCCAAGGGACCCCTTTCCTAAACTGAGAATGTGACAGAGTGTTTCCAAGGGACCCTTCTCCTAAACTGAGAATCTGACAGAGCGTTTTCAAGGGCACCCTCTCCTAAGCTGAGAATGTGACAGAGTGTTTCCAAGGGACCCCCTCTCCTAAACTGAGAATGTGACAGAGTGCTGCCAAGGGACCCCTTTCATAAACTGAGAATGTGACAGAGTGTTTCCAAGGGACCCTTCTCCTAAACTGAGAATCTGACAGAGCATTTTCAAGGGCACCCTCTCCTAAGCTGAGAATGTGACAGAGTGTTTCCAAGGGACCCCCTCTCCTAAACTGAGAATGTAACAGAGTGCTGCCAAGGAACCCCCCTCCTAAACTGAGAATGTGACAGAGTGTTTCCTTGGGATCCCTCTCCTAAACTGAGAATGTGACAGAGTACTTCCAAGGGACCCCTCTCCTAAACTGAGAATGTGACAGAGTGTTTTCAAGGGACCCCTCTCCTAAACTGAGAATGTGACAGAGAGTTTCCTTGGGACTTCTCTCCTAAACTGAGAATGTGACAGAGTGTTTCCAAGGGAGCCCTCTCCTAAACTGAGAATGTGACAGAGTACTTCCAAGGGACCCCTCTCCTAAACTGAGAATGTGACAGAGTGTTTCCAAGGAACCCCTCTCCTAAACTGAGAATGTGACAGAGTGTTTCCAAGGGACCCCTTTCCTAAACTGAGAATGTCACAGAGTGTTTCCTTGGGATGCCTCTCCTAAACTGAGAATATGAGAGAGTGTTTCCTTGGGGCCCCTTTCCTAAACTGAGAATGTGACAGAGTGTTTCCTTGGGACCCCTCTCCTAAACTTAGAATGTGACAGAGTGTTTCCAAGGTACCCCTCTCCTAAACTGAGAATGTGGCATAGTGCTTCCAAAGGACCCCTCTCCTAAACTGAGAGTTTGACAAAGTGTTTCCAAGGGCACCCTCTCCTAAACTAAGAATGCCACATAGTGTTTCCAAGGGCCCCCACTCCTAAACTGAGAATGTCACATGGTGTTTCCAAGGGAACCCTCTCCTAAACTGAGAATGTCATACTGTTTCCAAAAGCCCCCTCTGCTCAACTGGAAACCTGAAAGGTTGCGAGGTACAGTATGCACTTCCCTTCAGTCAAAGCTGTATCTCCTAGCTTGCTGAATCATCAGTATTCAGATGGAAATAGCACAGAGCATGGCAAAGAACACCACACTATCCCCCTTGGGTATTCCAAAGTGCTACAAAGTGTGTATTTCAGTGTTTATTGCCCTAGATCACCTACTACTTTCTGCACCTCTGAACTGTCATCCTCAGACCATGCTCGGGGGTAATGCATGCATAGTATAAACACTGAATAGCCACATCTGCATGCCACTGCAAGGACATCTGTGTCCAAAAAAGCCTGATATTGGAACAGAATGAAAAAAAGAAACCCCCGACACTGCAAGTCTGATGCCGTGAGTCATGATGCAAAATCTGTGAAAATGGTGATGGTTACCACTGCAAACCCATCCCTATGAAAGAAGTACTGTCCAAGCTATACAGTGGCTGGGTCAGCTTTAGTATGATAGCCATCCACTCTGAAAGAGCCTGGAAATGGGAAGGAAACAGGGGTCGCTTTCCCCTGGGGCACTGACATACAGAGCTGGTTAGCAGGGTGCTCTACTTCAGTTGCATCCTCGGGGACAGTGTTTGGACATACCTTTTTTTTTTTTTTACAAAATAATTCTATAACAAGCTAACATGGATGGAGTTTAAGACTTAATGTTTTGCTGCTCCTGCTTGACTTCTTACTGTTTTAGTAATGATCCTTACACAGTTTCTCAGAGGATGGTTTTACATGTTTAATCATTTTTTCAGTATGTTTGGGGTTTCCTAGCTGATTTATAATGGGTTTTATTTGGAGTTGTGGGAGAACTGGGGGAAATCTTAAACTATGCCTTATTCTAGATTAATATTAGGTCTATAGCACTACTGGTTTAGTGCATGATTCTATTTTTGAAATAGCCATATGAACACTCAACAAAGCTATTGAAGTGGCTAGCAAGTTTGGACATCAATCTTTGGGACTGGAGGTGTTTCTAAACCTTTACTATACAATATTAACCCCACCTACTACTGTATCAGATTGTGGGAGCAAATAATTGTAACCCCAGTATTGAATGTTATAGGTCAGGATTGTCTGACTTTTCAGGTATTGTATATTTTACCTGAGTATTACTGCTGTATTGTTTTTCTTTTTAAAATAATAAACTGAAAGTACAAAAAAAAAATCAAGCATGATCTGAATAGTAGATACATTTTTTAGTTTTTATTAGCTAAGCAAATAAATCTAAAACAATTATTGGATGTGTGCATGCATACTACTAGCCCTCGTAATGCACCTCACTTAAAATCATGCTTAAAAATTGAAGAGAAATGTGAATGTTAATGCTATTGAACAGTATGCAGACTGCTACAGTACCTCCTAAAAGAATAAATTATGTACCCAATTAAACCGTAGATTTGTGACTCAGGCCCTGAGTCAGGAAGATCTCACTGAAGGGCATATTCAAAAGGTGAATTGGCTTAAACCCCATAGCCCACCCCCTTATTACCAACATCATGCTGTTGCAATAATTGTCTAAATTATTAACTGCATAGAGACGCACACATGGCAAGTGACTGCATTCATTATTTAAACCATATGTGTTCTCTCATTACATTTCTTGTTCATGGCATTCTTAACAGATGATGAACAAAAGCATTTCATAGCTTGCATTTAATTTAGGACATTTTCATTTTTCAAGTCAGCAATCATTATTTTTTTCCATTTCTTTTTTTTATACTTCTTCATTTGGCAGACAGATAACATCCAAAGTTGGCCTTTACATGTTGTACATATATAATTATCTAAATAACCATCTATTTCGACAAGTAACAGCATGCCATTCCTTGTAAGCATGCTTAAATAGTTCTAGCTTATACTTACATTTTGTGTGTGAACTAAAAGCTAAATAACCAAAGAAAATAACAAGTTAAAAAGGAAAAAGAAACACACCAGCTAGTTGGTTGGACTAAATGCTATAAGATACATAGTATCATATTTTTAAAACAAATCACAGGATTATACAGCTAAAAAAACAATACAATTTATATATAGGAGAAAAGCAAAGATATCAACTCTTCTTATACAATGACATATTAATAAACTGATTTAGAAAGACAGAAAATGACATTTGTATTGCAATTATCTATACAGCGCTAAAAGATTAAGGATCAAAATAGCCCAATCTGTAAGTGAAAAAGAACCTATATGTTTGGTACATAAAATTCCCATCTTGTCCAATAATTCAGATAGGATTCTGACTTATTTTGTAGGTTATATGTCAGCTGTTCACAGCTTTGTAATTTTTTTCATTTCTAAATTAAATGTGTTTGAATAAATTTGGGTATTCATTCTTTGAAGTTTATACCATTCTTCATTACTTTCCGTCCATTTACTTTTTGTGATTCCCTGCTAGTCAGTTTATAGAGCCTTTATTTTATTGGATTTTAGTGCTTGTGAACAGTGCCAGGACAAGATCCCTGGAGTCGGAGACTGTCTCTTGATTGACAGGTCAGATACTGCACAAGCTGCTGCAGTGCAAGCTTCCTGACAGGCTGCATTGAGCAGCCCCAGTGAAAGGCTCCTCAGGGACACTGGCTG
Source organism: Neoceratodus forsteri (assembly GCA_016271365.2). Lineage (NCBI taxonomy): Eukaryota > Metazoa > Chordata > Ceratodontiformes > Ceratodontidae > Neoceratodus > Neoceratodus forsteri. Next base: position 1,337,354,446 of record CM057458.1, on the reverse strand, counting down.
CCCTGAACATCTACACTGTACACTTCCCCAGAGGCAATGCACAGATAAGAGTAGTGCATGTTTCCCTAAAGGTATGGCACCATCTGCCACAGTGCGTGCAGCCCCAGAAGCACAGCATGCATAATCACAGTGCAGGCATCCCCTCAGTCATGGCATGAGCAGCCATGGAGGATTTATGTGATAAAGGTGAGCACTACATCTCACCAAACGAACAACAGCACCACAATAACTGCCCGAGGTCAAAACTGCGAAGCGCACCAGAGTGACTGCCGCAAACAGCGATGGTCGCTACATTTTCCTACAGCAACAAAATAAAATAACATTTCATGTGGGGGCTACACCCCTTGCACTCCCTTTTGCAGAGAGCAAGCCCTTGCGCCCACCCCAATCTTTAATATTACTGACTCTTGGGGGAGGTGGACTTACAAAAAAAAAAAAAAAGACAACCCAGGACAAAAACAAATCCTGTCCCTCACCCAGGACCCGAACTTGGGTCAGTCAGTTCCATTGGCAGTGGCTCTAGCCATTACGCCAAATGACCAGCTAGGCAGGGTTTGGCAAAACTATTCCACTAATAATCTTCCTGTGGGTGTTGAGAGTGCATCGCACTGCTATATTCACTCTAACCTACTCCTCACTCTTTTGCAGCACTTGCTATTCCTACGAGCACTATTATTGAGTCATTCATATTAAGCCATGCAATAATACGTGCTCATATCATATGATACCACTGCAAGCAATACAAACTTCCTTACAGCTGCAGCATTAGTAACCACATTGCAAACCTTGCTACAGATGAGTAGCCAGGATCCAAGATTCCCAACAGCTGCAGGATAAGCAGTCACAGTGTAAATGCCACACAAAGGATGATTCATCACAGTGCAAACTTCCCTACATATACAAGATGTATAGCCACAGGGCAAGTCTCCACATAGTTACTGGACAAGTAGACACAGTGTAGACTTCCCCACAAGTGAAGAACACGCAGTCACGGTGCAAACTTTCTTAAAGGATGACTAGTCACAATGCAGGCTTCTGTACAGGTGATAGATCAGTAGCCACAGTATAAGTCACCACAGGGTCTGTAGACACAGCACAAGCTGTCTTATAGGCACAGGATGAACAGAAACAGTGCACACTTCTCCACAGGCATGGAACGAAAAGCTGCAGTGCAAGCTTCCCCACAGGGTGGTAGACACAGTACAAGCTTCCTTACAGGTACAGGATGATTCCTACTCCCACTCATGGAGCTGCCAACAAGGGTGTTGCTAGAGTCAATGTGATCGAGGTTTATATCATGAGTACATTAAGAAATTAATTGAAACCACCACAGTTCATTTAACATGAACCACCTATTACAGGAGCCTCTGGCTGACAACTGGCTTAACACACTTAACCTATACTGCCACCAGCCTGTTCGGAATGGCTGTCATCAAGAAGAGCACAGAAAAAACAGCAGCATTGGGAATTTACCCCTGAGCTATTCCATCCTCACCCATGCTTATGTCCTTGTTCTCACAGTATAAGACCTGGGGCCCGATTTCAAAGCTGCCTGCGTCAAACGCAACCTGTGGCAAAGTAGGGGGCTGCATCCGATGCAGCTGTGGCAAGGGTAAAAATTGCTATTTTAGAAGATTTTCTGCAATATGCTACTTGCAGCAAACTTTCTGAAATAGCTGCATGATGCAGCCCTGTGCCAGAAAGAGTGACTCAATCGGAGCCTGTGGCTCATGTCCAGAATGCAGTCCTGGACCAATGCGGAGGGGGCAGTCCAGGTGCCCTATGGAGAACCAGGCCTGATCCCAGGCACAAAAGGGGCGGGTTGCCTGCTGAGAGCATTGTCCCTTGTCCATGTGTCACCAACATGTAGCCACCCCCCCATCCCCGATCTTGGATCACACCCGGTAAAACAACATTTATTCCCTGGTGGTCTAGTGAAGCCCCCACCTCATCTGGCATCTCCCAACCTCCCTGATCCCCCCAAAGTGACAGCTGCAGGATCCTATGACTGGCATGGCCCTCTGTACACTACCACAGCCAGCCACAGAATGTGTTCTCAATACTGTGTACTTATTATGGTACACAGTACTTGAGAACGCATTCTGCGGCTGGCTGTAGTGGTGTGCAGAAGGCTGTGCTAGTCATAGATCCTGCAGCTGTCACTTGGGGGGGAGCGGGAGGTTGAGGAATGCCAGATGGGATGAGGAGGGTGGGGCTCCACTAGACCACCAGGGAATAAATGTAGTTTACTGGGTGGATCCAGATTGGAGGGCATGACAAACCATGGCACTTTGTCACATACTCGGGGCTTGAGCACAGGGAGGGGAGTTTGTCACTCTATCACCAGGGCTGTTTGGACACTGGGGGACAGGTGGGGAGGGGCACTAGCTTCGGGATACACATTTCATTACCGAGCCCTGCTGTCATATATAGAATATTTCCCCATATCTTGGTGACACCTGGTGGGGTGCCATGCCACTGCTGATGTTGGCCAGCTTTGCCCTGACACCCCACCTACCACCTCTGGTGCCCCTAATGTGCACCTCCTGCCCCCTGTAGAACATCAGTCCACTGGTGCAACTCAGTCAGACCACCTCCTGGCTGGTCTAACTGGTGTCCCTTGCTGCATCCATGGTGGGACTTTGAAAGTCCCAGATAAGGGGATGTTGCAGCCCCACCATGGTGCAAGCCCCCCCCTGTGACCTGTTGCACCTGGTTGTGTGGTGCAACCAGTGGTGCAGGTGTCTTTGCCGCAGCTGCATCTCCACTGGATGCAGGCTGCCTTGGAAAATCATGTTTGATGCAAGCTGTGCCCCAAGTCACCACTTGCATCAAATTCTTGGGACATAAACCCTTTGCGTCCAGCTCTATGTCATAACATGTCACTGTTACAGTGAGTGTGCATTGCCGAAAATCAAAAAGGCAATGTACACTTGCCAGCGAACCCAACAACAGCAATGGGAAAACAATGATGTATCTATGAAGGGGGCTGCAAGAAACTTTGATTTTATAAAATAGATTATGAAGATTTGTCAACACCCACTCATGTGGAAAATGGCAATATAGCAAAAATATGGCCAATATATTAAAGTACTGTGATCTAAGGGGCAGCTTAGCTAGTAAATATAACAGGGACATTGATAATGTTGCCACCCTTTTGCCAGTGGCATTGAGAGCTGTCAGGCCCCCAAATGGGGTCCAATAAAACTCAAATCCATGTCCTTTTATAGCTACTTTATATCTCAGTTTTCTTTGTACCTCAGGTTTCAGTGTAATCATTAGGGGTAGCCAGGGGTTGTGGTTAAGACCTCTATGATTTCTTTGCAATCCATATGATGTCTCTTGCAACCCCTATGAACCCCTAAAACGGAGATAGTGGAGAGTATTGGACCATCAATGGACCTATGCTATTAGCGTGGGAGCAAGTTACCTACTGTCTTAAATCAGTCGGATTAATTTTAGTACTTTATTTGAGTTGGTGCCGTGGGCTTCACCCCCAACACCCCTCGTTAAAAAACAAAACAAAAAACAAGGGGGGTATGGGGTGCGAAGCCCCCCACCTCAAACAAACTGACACAACATCAACAGTAAGTGCAAGCATGCATTGTATTCACAAACGTTTTATGCTACTAGTGTAGTGCTGGTCCGATACTTGCCACTATCGCCCCTAAAATAAGGGTTTCATAGGGTTGGAATATATAATATTTGGCAGGTGAGGGGAGTTTTGCAACCCCTATGATTCTGTAAAAATAAGACTTTGTAACCCTTATGATTCTTGTGAAATGATGTCACTGCCAGTTTTGGAATCTCTTACCCCCCCTCCTCGATTAAGGGTCATTTCAAGAAAGAAACATTACTTAAATGACATAAAGATGTGGGAATCGGACGTTTGTTGTCCAGGATATGTAGATGCAAATTAAGAGTAGGACTGTATGTATCGGCAATATTTTTCTATTATCCTTTTCACTAATTATATGGGTAACGTGACTATGTATCATGCTTATCCTTGTGTAACTATATAATGTTCGACATACATGAGATGTGTAATATATTTATCGATGTGTAATATATTTATCGTAACTGACTGTGTGTGTGTGTGTGTGTGTGTGTTGGGACACCATTGCAAATGAACATTTTATATCCCATCATTAAACTGAAGTTGAAAAAAAGGGTAATGCCCTGGTTGGAGAAGTTGTAAATGTTGTTGATTTTTAAATATAGAAATCTGGCTATTCAACAGCTTATTCTCACGCTCTCTGTAGTCAACACACTTGATTACTTGAAAAGGCCTGTGAATTTCTGTAAGGCTGCTATATCTATCATAGTGTCATAGAATGCGCTCTGAATGACAATGTGCAAAGGGACACTCATAAAACTTGTATGTTTATCTTAGTCAATGTCAATCAATTTATATCATACCAATATATAACAGATTGCTTAATCAAAAGCCTACAAAATGACTACTTAGACTAGACAAAACCAAAGGATAAATTCATGTTCACCATCTCCAGCATCTGATGGTCTTCTAGGTATCTGACATTTGTTCCATAGCTTAGAAATGTGTTTAAGAAGATTGTTTGCTTCAATTTTTATTAAATATAACTAATTTTAAGAAGCTGCTTAATAATGGATTGAAAATAATTTATTGTCATGGCCTCAAAGAAATATTGAGTCTTTGGAAATGTTACTGGCCAAAACATATAAACAGTTAAGCCAGTCAACTTACTTTGCAGTGGTCACTTACTTAGCTGAGCATACTTTTTTTTACTCTGGCAATATAGCCTAGAGTTAGAATAACAAGCTGTGGGGGCGCTGCTGAGCAGATGAGAAGGAAGCAGCAGAAATCTCAAGCTCCTAAGGAATAGGTATTTCTTCATTAAAATTACATTTTTTTGCCGGAGACCTAATTTTAAATCAGTTCAAAACGGGCATAAAGGGTTCTGCTACCAAATGGGCAAGTCTCGTGGGTCCATTGCTGCTGCAGCGGGCTTTTGTACACCTGTAAGTCAGCAGTGCGATGGATGGCCTGTTCACTTTGGGAGAGCGGTGGCTATGGCTGACTTGCCATCAGGGGAAGCCACCCTGACAGCCCTACAGATCACTCTCCAGCAATTGGTAAAAACGGTCCAGGATTTGGATAGAAAATTTGATGGTTGAACCCCTTGAGTGACGTCCCTTGAAACTCACATGGACAATTGCAAACAAATGGCTCAGAAATCTGAAACTACTTGTACTAAAACTGTGGATGCAGTTACAAAGCTTATTAAGGAAAATTCCCTACTGTGCCAGCACCTGGAAAATCAGGCTCGTGAACGGAATTTGAGGATAGTGGGCCTAGCGGAAGGTGCCAAGGGGGAGGACTGCTTATTGTTTGCTAAAACTTTATTAACTACTATTGTGGGTCTCTCTGAAGTGGACCCCCTACTCTCACTTTAAAAAAGCTACCGATTGACACCCCAGTGTGTTGTGGCCAGTGTTTCTTCTCCCTGTATCTTGATGGTTGTCTGTACTGCAGTGGGAGACAGGGAAAGAATACTTCAGTTGTCTAGATGATGCAGATAACTGAAATAGAGAGATGATGCCCTTCATATCTTTCCAGATCTTTCATATAGTACCAGGATGCATCGGAAAGCATTCAATGGGATCTGTAGCCGCCTCCAGCTTTTAGAACTCCAGCACCAACTGCTACTGCCGGCTCAGTTGCATGTTACCTGGAATGGCCACCAATATGGTGAAGGGTCTTCAGTCGACCATGGTGACTAACTTTCCATGAGGGAAAGTTTGTTGTTGTACATCTAAGGGCCGAGTGTCCTGGACTGGGTCTTGCCACCTACAATGTTGTTATGGTGGTGTGCATTTTGGATTCAGGATGAGTTACTGTTTTTCCCAGACTCACTTGATTGATCCTGCTGTTTTCCCTTCCCTTCCCTGACTTTTATAGTGCACAGCTATCCTACTATATAGCCTGGATAGTGGCCGCTTAATTTTTATTAAGGCAGCCTTAGATACATTACTTTAATCTGTGTGTGTGTGGGGGGGTCATCTATTTCATTTACATGTTTGAAGCTCTTTATACAGTTTATTATACTCTAATACTGTTGGGTCTCTGACTGTTCTGCCTCATGATTTAAATCTCTGTGTGTTTATACTTGTAAGTCTGGCTGATTACAATACTAGCTGCTCCTTTTGGGGGTTGGGATATTTGTATAAACTTGTATTATTTTATATTCTATTCTAAAACGGAGTCTACAGACCTTATTGGTTTCTCTGATAAGTATGGACATTAGGAACTTTCCTTTTCAAAGACTGCCCTGGATACTTCCTTGGCTGCATTCATTCATTGGACTTCTTTCTATGCATGTTTTCCAAGTCATTTGACTCAGGGGTTCCCCCCCCCAATGATGTACCTATTAGGGAGGTGTCAGTTATTGAATCCCGTGTAAGTGTACGCTACTATGTACTTTTATGTGTTATCCTACTGTGTACTAAAGTTTTGTAAGGTTTTGCTTGCAAAATTTAATAAATATATAATACAAAAAAAGAATAACAAGCTGTGAACTAGCTTGGTACATCCAGCAAACCTGGGTTTGATTCCCACATCCACTTGCATACTGTGTGACTCTGAACAAGTCACTTAACCTCCCCAGTGCTCCCAGGTCGTCCCTGAAAACAGGCACTTTTGCCTAGTGGGCCTTCTGTTGGTGGTAATGTACCCCAAAAACTGCCCTTTTGGAGGTATCCCCACCACCTAGGTCCAGTATTCCCCCAGGCCTACTCGCACAGGCTGTGGTGGTCCACGGCTTGCTTCCAATGGTGGACTCCCCTGGGATGCTGAGGGGGAGAGACCAAGATCTCTAGATCCCGTGTCTGATCCTTCTGGGAGTCATTCCGACTGGGTGGTGGAGGCCTCCAGCATCATGGTCCATGGCTGAAGAGGGGATTTTCTTTATGTTACAATTCCCTGGCAGAGCAGGCATGCAGTGTTGTCGTGGCACACTAGCTGCACTCCTGTGCCCGATGTGCCAATGTCCACTGCTCTTCCAGTCCCTATACTTACATAAGTCCCTGGTGCACCTTCCTCCAGCCATCACTAGGGCTTGAAATGTTGCCAAGCTCCAGATACTTCTCTCCCTAGAGGAGGAGGAAAGCAGTCCATCAGATGCTCATCCTCCCTTCTCCTCACTCCATTGCTGAACCAGGGTTGTCTGCACCGCAAGTAGTAGCTCTCGTACGCTCTACTCTGCATAGCGGCCTAGTTTTATTTTAATGTGCATCAGACTATAACTGTAAAGTAGCTAAACAAAAGAAAAAACCTTTGCACAAGAGGGCTTTTAAAAGGCACAAAGAGAAGCAAAGGGAGGATGAATGGTGGGAGTATCAGGACCATCTAAATGAAGCAAAGACAGGTCAGGAGGGCAAAGACAGACACAGAGCTGCACATTACCAAAGGTGTGGGGGGGATGCTTTATATACATAAGTTAAAAAAGAAAGACGAGGTGGGGAGTCAGACTAATGGGGGAGGGTAGCAGAGGATGATGAGCAGAAGGCTAATGTTTTAAACAATCACTTCTGCTCAGTATTCATGGTGGAGAATGAAGGGCCTCCACTAGAGAGTACTGTTAAGACCTCCACAAGGGGGTGAAGACAATAGGACAGGTGGTTGTCACAGTGGAGAGGGTAAGAAAGGGTCATGCAACCCTCAAGGTAAACAAAGCTCTGGAATTGGATGGCTTACACCTAAGGAGCTGGGTTCAGAGCCAGTTGATCCTCTGGCTGAGCTGTTTAGGTGCTTTTTGGAACTTGGTGTGTTGTTGCAGGATTGGAGATCGGTGGACATGATTCTACTATGTAAGGGGGGTGGGAAAGACCTGAAAAATTACAGACTAGTCAGTCTTACTTTCATTGTAGATAAGCTGATAGACACTCTGGTCAAAAAAAGTCAGGTAGCCTACGTAGAGGGAAATGGGTTACAGCAGAGCAAGAAGTGCACATCTGTAGAAGGGAGATCATGTCAGACTAACAGAGTGGTATTTTTTCACTGGGTCACAATAGCAGTTGATAGAGGGCTGGTAGATTAACTCTACTTTGATTTCAGCAAAACCTTTGACTCAGTGCCACACAGGAGGCTGCCGAGGAAGCTGGAAGTCCTGAGAGTGGGGAGGGAATTAATCAGATGCATAAGGAACTGATTCTGGGGGGACAAAATAAAGGGTGGTAGTGAACAGGGAGAAGTCAGAGGACAGGAGGTCATGTGTGGGGTGACACAGGGGTCATTCATGTGACCAGTTCTGTTCAATATGTTCATATGTTACAGACAGGAGGATATCCAGGGCAAAATGCATTTTTTTTGCAGATGACAGAAAACTATGCAGCAGAGTAGACAGTGAGGATGGAGAGAGAAAGAGAGAGAGAGAGGGAGAGACTTAAAGAGGGATCTGGAGAGGTTGGAGAAGTGGTCCCAAATATGGCAGTTGTGATTCAATGCCAAAAAAAGGCAAAGTGATACACATAAGGAACAGGAACCCACATACAGAGTACTGGATGGGGAGATGTAAGGTTGGAAACAACTTCTGAGGAATGAGACCTGGAAGTCATCATTAGTGACTCCCTCAAAAAAAAAATAGCCAGCTCAATGAACCATACAGAAAGGCAAAATTGATGCTGGGATGCATTGGGAAAAGATTTGACCAGGTGGGGGGAGCCGCAGTGTTGCCCCTATATAGGTCATTATTGAAGTGTTGCCTGGAGTACTGTGCCCACTTTTAGAGTCCATACCTGAGAAAGGATAGGAATAAGCTGGATTATGTGCAGCATACAGTCATTATGATAATCCAAGGATAATATGGTACATTCTATGAGGAATGCCTTGAGGCAGGGTTCATTTTTGGGTGGGGGATTGGGACAACTGGCACATAGATTTTAATTTTGATCCACTTTTCTTCTACCTTGGGGTCAACCTGCTCACTGAAATAGAGGTTTTAAACTGCTGTTTTATGAATCTGGGCTCGGTTAAACAATATGACTTGTTATTTTTTTATTTGACCCTTACTTTTTATACCCAGTGGGTCAGTGTCCCACATACATGTAGATAAATATCTGAAATGAACCCTGCTTGAGGCCCTTAACAAGTACTCAGTGGAAACCAGAAAGGAGAGGGGCAGCATGATAGAGATGACAAATTTGTGGACTGAACTTTGAACACCTATTCAACTGGAAACGTAGTGCAGTCCCAAGAGTACATGAATGGAGACAGTGGAAATTTCAGGAGGGAAGTGAAGTAGACCTACTTACTCAGAGGTTGATGAAGCCATGGAACAGAATATCAGAAGAATTGGTGGGGGAAGGAACTATAAATGGGCTCAAACATGGCTGGGATAGGTTTAAAGGGCTGATAATTCCAGGAGGAGGAGCTAAGATGGCGGTGATGGGAGGGCTAGGGGGTGAGAGGAAGGGTTTGGGGATAGAAACCCCCCTTTGAGACATTAGGTTAGGGGGATAGGTAGGAAACTCTTTGTAGGCAGACTAAGTGTACCCTTGATCTTTACCTGTTGGTGACATCTACTGTAAACAAACTCTTGTCAGAGCCACAACGGCTGCTAATGCATCAATATGACAAGAGATTTACTTATTTCAAAGGTTTTATGAGGAAAGACTGAGGTAGTAACAGTTTATTTTCAGATGTGTCCTGGGGGGAGGGGAAAGGAGAAAAGATAACAGATACAAAAATACAGACTATAAAGTTCATAGACATGGAATAAGTGTAACAAAGATAAAGAGGACAATTATGTCTAGGAATAAATTGACAAAAATAAGTTAACAAGCAATAAGTTGTGGAACTGAACAAAGAACAAAAATAGTTATCAACTTAGCAAAATGTAAACTAGGGGAGTGACTGATACTGGGGAAGAGATACAGAATTAATGCATGACTTCCCTGTATTACTGTGATGTAAAGTCCTTCACTGATCAGGCTGCCTTCTTTTTCTGCTTTCCTAAACTTTGGAACTCTCTCCCTCTAATCATTCATTCTGTCTCTTCCAAACGCTCTCTCTCTCTCTCTTCTCTGCTCCATGACCACACTGCTCCCTGCTGTGGCTGCCCCTTCAGTCATAGCCCTTCCCCTGCTCTTCAGTTTATCATCTTCCCCTCTTTCTGCTCCTTCTGGCCCCTCCACTCACCTCACCAACCCTCCCTCACTTGTCTGCACTTTTCTTTTTTCCCCCATCTATGCTCCTTCCTTCAGCACCCTATCTACTGGTGCCCTCACCATTGAAAATGACTGTTGCTTATGCCAATGGAGCAGATTCCCTGCTGTGTCCTTGTAAAACTTTTGCCTATATTTTTACCTGTCTGATGAACCTCCTTCGTGTTCATTTTGTGCTGTTTAATTTATATGTCTGTATGTTTTATTTTAGAAGTTATCGTTCTATATTGTTCTTACACCTCTCTTCCCCTTCCCCCAGGACGCATCTGGATATGAGCCATTTTTCAGGTCAGTATGTCTTTCCTGGTGAAACTTATGAAATGCATATATAGATAAATAAATAACTGAATAAATAAAATAATGAAAAAGTCCCACATTTATACCACAATAGTAGAACAAGCATTTGTCAATGTTGAATATTTGCTGCTGGTATGCACCTCTTTTTTTTTTATTTTGACCTCAACTTTTGGAGATCCTTGTTTTAGGATTCGTCTTATAGACGTGACATGTACTATTTATGGTATATTGGCCAAAATATCATTTTGCAACAGAGGTGCGAATACCACGTCTCGTCCAGGATTTTAAAAAATGACACGTCACATTTATGAGGTTAAGCTCACGGAGCCAGTTGAAATCCTGTTAGTGAATCATAATAACATGTAATTTATATCAACAGATCAATGTACTGTATGTGTGTAAATGGGTGTTATAGTAGATGTTTTTGTCATGTTAGTGTCAATACTCCACCTTTTGTCATCAGCTAGGCCTTTAAAATGATGCATCTCTTAAATCAGCCTAGTGGCATCTGAGATCTGCTGCTGCCCTTTCTCCTGCCACCTATTTTTCTCAAATCTGCAAAAGATGCTGACTCCAGAGAATATCCCCTTAGCCGTTCACCTTTTGTCATGCTGCCACCAGCTGAGATAGGAATTCCCAAACTTTCTCTTCATAGTCTTCTTGGGTTCATACTGTACATGTGGGCCTATGTCCTGGCTAGCAAACACAAAGTGACACATGCAATATGATAAAAACAGGATTTATTGGTGAAGCAGATGGAAATCAGGGCTTAAGTTTGTTATATTTCCATAATACAGAATAGGTTTGTCTTTCAGGTATACAATATTGTTTTATATACAGTAAATTACAGGTATTTCACTATAGGCCGATGTAGTCCCTCTCCACAAAAGTGGGAGCAGGGAGAAGGCTGCAATGATATGCCAGTTAGTCTTACCTTGGTGTTAGGGAAATTAATGAAATCACTGCTAAAGGAAACTGTACATCTTGAATTCAGTGGATCACAGGACCCTAGACAGCATGGCTTCACCATCAGATGGTCATATCAAAGAAATCTGAGAGATTTCTTTGACTAGGTGACCAGGGAATTAGATCAGGGAGGAGCAGTAAATGTGGCCTACCTGGATCTCAGCAAGGCCTTTGACACCATTCCATGTAGGAGGCTTGTAAACAAGCTGATTAATAAGCTGGATAGGCTCAGGTGGGTCAGAGGTTGGTTAACTGGGTGGCAAACTGGTTGGCGGGCAGAAAACAGAGAGTGGTGGTAAACGGTATACAGTCAGAAGAGATGCAAGTCACAAGTGGGGTACCTAAGGGATCAGTCCTGGGGCCAGTTCTCCTCAATATCTTCAGTGATATTGCAGATGGACTGGAGGGTAAAGTTTGTCTGTTTGCAGATTATACCAAGATCTGCAACAGAGTAGATGATCCAGATGGGGTGGGCAGAGTGCGAAGAGATCTGGATAAACTGGCAAAATGGTTGGAAGAGTGGCAACTTGGGTTTAACGCAAAGAAGTGCAAGATCATACACATAGGGAAGAGAAACCCTGAAGCTGTCTATAAGTTGGGAGGGGAGTTGCTGGCAACCACAAAGGAAGAAAGAGACTTGGGCATCATCATCACAGATGACCTGAAATCATCCAAGCAGACCACTAAAGCAGCAGGTAAGGCTAGAGTGATGTTGGGGTGTATTAGTAGGGGTATCACAAGTCATAAGAGGGAGGTAATAATTCCTCTTTACAAGACACTGGTTAGGCCCCATTTGGAGTACAGTGTACAGTACTGGAGGCCGCACTGGCAGAAGGACATTAACAAAATGGAGGCAGTCCAGAGAAGGGCAACCAAAATGGTTCAGGGACTGCATCAGAAAACATATGAGGACAGATTAACGGAGCTCAATATGTATAACCTAGAGCAAAGAAGGGAGAGAGGTGATATGATCGAAACATTCAAACATCTTAAGGGCATTAACAAGGTGAAAGAGTCTAACTGTTTCAATATAAGAAAAATAGCAGGACAAGAGGACACAGCATGAGATTAGAGGAGCTGATTAACGGGTAATGAGGAAGTTATTTTTTCACAGGAAGGGTGGTGGATGCATAGAACAGCCTACCTCAGGAAGTGGTGGCTATGAATACAGTGCAGGGCTTCAAACAGGCATGGGATAGGCATAAGGGAGCAATATAGATGAGTATGAATAGATAGGCCACTGACAGAGTAAAGGCCTATGGCACATTCATAAGGTAGAAAAAATTGGCAGACTGGATGGGCCTTGCAGTCCTTATCTGCCATCAACTTCTGTGTTTCTATGAGCAGCTTGGGAGTGGGTCCCAAGGTGGTAAACTGGGTCAGAAATTGGTTAAGGGCTAGAACACAGTTGGTGGTGGTAACTGGAGTTCATGCTGAGGAGAGGAGAGGAGGGTGACCAGTGGGGTGCCACAAGGATCAGTTCTGGGGCCAGTCCTCTTTAATGTCTTTATTAGGTACATTACAGAGGGGCTGGAAGGGAAGGTATGTCACTTTGCAGATGACACTAAGATCTGCAACAGGGCTGACACTCGGGGGGGGGGGGGAGTGAAGAGGGACCTAAGCAGGCTTCAGGAGTGGTCAAGAGTGTGGCAGCTAAGATTATATGCAAAGAAGTATAAAATTATGCTATTCAGGCACAGAAACCCAGGGGAGGAGTACATGATGGGGGGGGGGGTACTGATGATCACCCAACAGGAAAGGGACCTGGGAGTAATCATGTCTGATGATCTAAATGTGACCAAGCATTTTGAAAAGGTTGTGGGGTGAGCCACTGGGATGCTGGGGTGCCTAGGGAGAGGTATGACCAGCAGAAAAAAGGAGGTGGTGATACCACTGTACAAATCATTGGTGAGACCCCATCTAGGGCACTGTGTCCAGTTCTGGAGGCTGGATATCCAGAAGGACATAGACAGAGTAGAGGCAGTTCAGAGAAGGACAACAAAAATGGTGCAGGGTCTGCACCAGAAGTCATATAACGAGAGACTACAGGACCTCAATATGTATACCCTGGAAGAGAGGAGAGGGGAGAGAGAGAGAGAGAGAGAGAGAGAGATAGAGGTGGGATGTGACAGAGACCTTCAAATACCTCAAGGGTATAAAGTACAGGAGGGTAGCATCTTTCAGAAAAAAAGATGTTCAAGAACAAGGGGTCATGATATGAGGCTGGGGGGATAGACTCAGGGGTAACATGAGGAAGTATCTTTGATGGAAAAGGTGGTGGATGCATGGACTAGCCTTACAGCAGAGGTGGTGGGGGAAAAATGGTAGGAGAATTCAAGAATGCATGGGATAGGCACAAGGGAACCCTAGTGGTAAGAAAGAGAGGATTAAAGCCAGAGATGAAGTAGGATCTGCGTATTACAGTAGGTAGGGAAAATGTGCAGATTAGGTGGGCCAAGCGGTCCTTATCTGCCATCAATTCCTATGTTTCTATCTCTTGGCTTCAGTGACCTTGGGACTTATACAAAGTCAAAATTTAATGATGCAAAGCAGTTGTGCCAGTGTTCTAACTTGCACCACAGACAACCTCTCGGACTTAGCACTCAGGGAAAAAAAATTTAAACCTGCCTCTGTCCCTTTTGCTTTTTAGCTCAATTTCAGATCTCAGCAAGCTTTCAGAAAACTTTAAAACCCTACATATTCCAACAGGACCTATGAAACACAGGGTTTCACAAAATAAATCTCTAACATGCTTTAATGATCTATAGCAATAGTTCTCAGACTTTGTCACAATGAGCCTCCCCAAATCCATGGAAAAGATTTTGAGCCTCCCCCAAAAATTTAAATAATCTGGGGCCTCCCCAAAGAAAAATAACATACTGTACTTTGCGCAGTACACCATAAATAAATTGAAACCTCCGTGAGTACATGGCTCACATTCTTTGTCTTATACTGAAGTGGAACCTTTGAAAAAGAGCTCCTGTGCTCAAAGGTGTTATCTGAATAACAAATAAATAAAATAGACAAATATTATTATTCAGCTTTATTGCCCCGTCAACCTACATACTCTGTTATTTTCATTCTTGAACCATTGTTACCCTTGTTGCGGTACCTTCATGGGTCAGACAACCTTCTCTGTTTCCTCTCTATATGAAATTACCTTCCTACACACTTTGCCTCTCCCTCTCATTCTCTGGGATTACTTTTTCTCCTTCCTGCTATTGCTCTTAGCACTTCTATGCTCAACCTTTGTATTTGGGCTGTTCTGCCATCAGTCTACAAATTGATCAATTACCACCACTCATTATTAGTTTATTGTTCATATTTGTTTGCACTATTGTTCACTGTGTGTTTCTTGATTGTTTTGCAGTTACCGTTTGAAACATATTCACTCCCTACCCTTTCCCGGGTACACCTGAAATGAGCCTTGACTCATTCACCTTCCCTTGTCATCTATTAGTAAAATAAATACATTAAATTCACCTACTATTATCCTCTTTAAGTTTGCATTATCTCGTCACATAAAATATATAAAACTCAAAATTTAAATACAGTACTTTTTCAGACTTGCTTGAGCCTCCCTTGGAACAGGTTGGGGCCTCCCCAGGAAGGCTGGCCTCACCATTTGAGAACCCCTGCTCTAAAGTAATAAACCTTTGAACTTCAGTGTCTGGTTTCATCTGG
Source organism: Neoceratodus forsteri (assembly GCA_016271365.2). Taxonomy (NCBI): domain Eukaryota; kingdom Metazoa; phylum Chordata; order Ceratodontiformes; family Ceratodontidae; genus Neoceratodus; species Neoceratodus forsteri. The sequence continues at coordinate 1,337,339,296 of CM057458.1, read as the reverse complement.
CTGTTACCAGACCTCTATTAAAAAAAAAAAAAAAAACACAACCTTTTTTAAGTTTCTGACATCTTGATATTGCCCCATTTCTAATAGAGAAAATGGGCCCAATTTTCAAAGGGCTGCTAGATTGGCATACCTTGTGCTGATCCATGGATGTGACAAACCCCGAATGTGTCAGGGACCCCACACCCTATTCTAATACAGAGGGGGTCCCTGTGCCAAAGTCCTGAGAGTTACCCCAGTCGTAGTGTTGCAACAAGCCTTTGGCACACTGGAGAGGTTTGATGGAGGGTCCCGTCAAGCACCCTCAGCCCAGTGCAACCCCGGTCCAGCTGCAAAGTGAGAGGTGGGAGAAAGAAGCCTGCAAGGCCATATAACAGGGTGGAGGGATCTGTGGGGGTGCCATTGTAGGCAGAGGGGGAAAAGCGGCTGTGGCAGGGTACAGGGGTGGCACTGGGAGGATGTGCCCTGGCCAGGTGGACAGAGCTGCTAAGACCAGGCACACCATGGTGGGCCTGTCCAGAATCCCTGGCACTTGTTCTGGAGCTTTCACATTCCTCAGCATTTTAGCTGGGAATAAGCATGGCTCCATGTGATGGGTTGTTCAGCAGGGGAATGTTGTGGTGCCTGGGGAAGTGCTCATCCACTGTAGACAATGCCAACTGCTGCATGTCAGGGACTGTGTAAGCTCTGGAACAAGTGCCGTGGCTGGTGGCACCTGGAGGTCTGGGACAGGGTCTGTGCATGCCTACTATGGCACACCTGGTCCTAGCAGCTCTGTTCACCTGTCCAGGGCACAGCCGCCTGGTGCCACCCCATACCCTGCCACAGCAGCCATGCCCACACCACCCACTATGGCACCTTCACAGATCCCTCTGCCCTGTTCCACACCCTTGCATACCTCCCCTCACCTCTCTCCAGATCTCTGGTGCAGGGACATGAGACTAGCTCATGCTTGGTCTCACCTCAACCCCATCTTGCAGCCACGGTGGGGCTTCCATAACCCCAAATAAGAGGACACACTGTAGCCCTGCCATGGTGCAAACCCCATCATGTTTACCACCTCTTCTTGTGCAAGGGTGGCGCAGGATGGTTTTGGTACACGTCAGTATGAATTTGACGCAGCCTACATTCGAAACTCAGGATTGCTGCAACATTTGACACAAGGTGCCACTTGCGTCAAACCCTTTTGGTGCAGGCACCTTGCACAAAATTTTGGCATTTGAAAATTGGGCCCAGTATTTTAACTTTTGTCACAGTAAGTACTTAATGTAGCAAGCTCTAATGCTTTTAATACTATCTAGATATAGGTTTGATTCTCAGCACTGCCACTCAAGCTGGTATTTAGAACTACAGCATGTTTTCAGAGGCCCGATTCTAGAACATCAGGCTTGATTGTAAAAGCCAGTTTAGATCAGCACATTGTGCAGTGAATCATCACCTGCGGCAAACTTGGGTAAGGTTCCGGCACCGAAATTTACAAGAACAGTGTCCCAGCACCAAAGTCTCCAAATTTGTAGTAAGCCAAACCATGCACTGACCAAGCGCTGTACAGAAGAGGAGTGCTGCAAGCTGTGGCTCAGGCTTGTTCTATCAGTAGCCAGTGATGGCAATGCACCGGCTGGTCACTCTGGTGACTGTCGGGTCATCTGGAAGATGCCCTGGCTCATGGTGGGGTGGGATGGGTCCATCTGGGGTATGGCAGGGACAGTGTAGGTCCGTGGGGAGGGGGTGGATGCACTAGCACCACCATGGGAGGGGGGGCTAGCAGGCTGTCATCTGCCACAGACCACCAGCCACTCCAGTGGTGGTCTGGCATGTGTTAGTGCTGTCTGGGCACCTTGCCCATGGGGGCTCAGGGTCACCCCTCCCCACCAGTGAGGATTGCAGCAATGGTACATGGCAGCTTAGACTAGCTCTGGGCTAGTCTAACTGCAGAGTCTGTCTGCCCCTTGGGGGGGTTACAAAATCCCAATGTAAGACATATTGTATCCCTGCACAAGCCCCCTTCTGCCATGACACACCAGTGCAGCTGTCTCAAGGATGCCGCAAGCCTGGCTGGCGCAGGCAGTCCCTCCAGTGGTGCACAGTCCCTACAAAATTGAGACTAGCAGAAGAAGCCCTTTGTGCCATTTCTCTTTGCCACAAGCCCTATGTGCCAGTCCTGACCTTTTGAAAATAGGCCCAGTGTTTCTCAAATGAGGCCACCATAGCTGCATGCGGCCACCAACACAATATTGTACTGCCAGAGAGCTCTATAGAATCCCATTCACAAAAGTAATGAAATGGAATGCAAAATTTCTCATCTTTACATAAAAATGCAAGATACACTTCAAGTAAAAATACACCAGGAACTTGATTTCATGTATGCTGTGAGAAAATAAATGTGTTATAGGAACTTCAGTGGGTATCAGGAGGTCTGGGGTAAAAAAAAAGGAGTGAGGCCACCAGCAGGTTCTGGTGACTGCATTTTATGACCTTTTCAGGCCACAAGAATGTGGGGCTTGAAAACCACTATGCTAGAACATATTATGAAACACAAATGCAGTAAAACAACACTGACACATTTTACATTATATGCCAGACTTGTGGCAGATTGGCATTAGTAGCATTGTGGGAAAAGCCTATCAAATGTATCCATTTCAACCATTTGCAAGCAATTACAACTATCTGGCAATGCTGAACATTTGCTGGTGGTATGCACCTCTTTATTTTTTCTAATTTTGACCTCAACTTTTGAAGATACTTGTTTTAGGATTTCTGTTACAGTATAGATACGACATGTACCATTTATGGTATATTGGCTGAAATGTCATTTTACACCAGAGGTGCAAAAAACACATCTCATCTAGGATTTAAAAAATGACACATGTCACGTTTATGAGGTTATACTTCTTTGGCTAATACTTTGTTTGTAGGATAACAGAAGGCCTAAGCCCCTGAATGCTGTCCCCACTACTCAGTGGTGATAACCGAAGTTATCTTCCCAAAAAATGTGTCTAGTTGAGCCTTAAAAATTAGGAAATTGGTAGTTTCTATAACATCACATGGAAGTTGGTCCCAAAGTCTTATTGCTGTAGGTACATAAGCAAACTTCCTCAGTTTGCTTCGTGGTACCATTTCTACCAACTGTTGCTTATGCCCCCTTAGATCATATTTTATATCTTTATAAATTAGACCAAATTCCTCCATTAAATTTGGATCTTCAAGTAGTCTATACAAAAGCAGCATATCGACTCTCTTTTGTCTCAGTGTTAGATTCCATAATCCCAGGCCCCCCTAATCTATCATCATATGCTTTATTCTTACATCTTGGTATTAGTTTAGTAAGCCTCCTCTGACATCTCTCCACAATGTCTACATCCTTCTTGAGGTAGGGGCTCCAGTGCTGGGAGCAGCAGTCCAGATGTGGTCTTATGTATGATTTATATAGGGTTAAAAGCACTGTTTCTAATCTGGAATGAAACGTTCTTCATAAGTAATTAATTAAATGTCAGTCTTATTAACTATGTGTTTGCATTGTGTCCAGCTTTTCAGGTCATTGCTAATATATACACCCAGGTCACGTTTTTTAGTTACTGCTCTTATTTTGATGCCATTAATATTCTATTCTTGTCTGATGTTGTTCTTACCAAAGTGCTGTATAGCACATTTATCAAGATTATATTTCATATTATTTTGATTAACCCAACTATTAATGCTTTCTAGATCTTGCAATACCTTCTTTCTGTCAGCCACGGTAGCCACAATACCTCCCAATTTTGCATCATCTACAAATCTGATCAATTTATTTCCACTTGTGATCGCTAAATCACTTATAAAGATGTTAAATAATAGAGGGCCGAGCACCAAATCCTGGAGTACACCACTGGTGACCCCTACCTCTGTTGACTGAATCCATTGATTCTGACACTCTGAATTCTGTTTGTTAACCAATTTTGTATCCATTTGATTAATATTGGATTTATTCTCAGTTCATTTAGTTTGGTTATCAGTATTTTTTGGGATATGGTATCAAATGCTCTCATGAAGTCCAACATCAATACATCAACTGCCCTACTCTAATCCAGATGTCCTCCAACGTATTCATAAAAACTAATCAGGTTCACGGTACAGGATCTATTGCTAGTAAAGCCATGTTGTGTAAGATAATAATAATAATAAAATTTATTTAATTAAGCGCCTGTCAATATTTCAAAGCGCTGTACAATATTAATATGAACAAAACACATATACAAATACATATAATATAAAATCACGACAAAACAGGAAATGCCTTTCCCCATAAAAAAGTCAGTGTGTCCAGCATTAATAAGGATTCTGGTAAGCTCTTCCTTAATGGTATCCTCTATAATTTTTCTCACTGTGGATGTTAGGCTTATTGGATGGTAGTTAGCTGGGTTTTCTTACCGCCCTTTTTATAGATGGGTATCACCACTGCTTTGCACCATGCTAGAGGCACACAGGCTTCTAGTATAGATTTACATTCTATATCAGCTATGAGTGGAGCAAGCTGGTTAGCCAATTCCTTCAATAGTCTCAGATTTAATCCATTCAGGCCTGGTGATTTATTGACATTTATTGATTTTAGTTTTTTTTAATATAATGTATGTTGTAATGAAGTGGTTGGGATCTGACTCTATTGCTTCACAATGTGGTAGGACTACATTTTGCTCAGAGGGAGTAAAGACTGACCCAAGGTATTTATTAAATTAATTTGTCATATCTTTGGGCTTGTTACATGTTATGTTATTTACTTCCAATGGTCTACAGGTTTTGTGGAAAAATGGCTATGTTGAAAGTTTGGAGTCAAGACATTCATAATTAGTGAAGTTATGAGTGAATGCTGAAATAGTGTAATGTTCAGTCATAACCTGGGCATTTTACTGTATTTGTACACCAGATTTTCAGCATACCCTTCTTATTACCCCACCTAATGGACCTGGAAGCTGAAGAGTTTCAAATCCTTGCCAAAACATCATTATGCACCACTAAGATGTCTTTCTGTGCCACATTTATGAAAACACAAATTTGGCCAGGATTTGAAAAATGACAGCTGCCACATTCATTAGGTGCTGTGAAGAAAAGGCAATGTTTAAAATATGGGGTAAAAATTTTGAAAATTACCAAAGTTACAAGCCTGCATTTGAAAATTTCAATGTAGGCACCTAACTTTGTTGTTTTTATGGTAGCCTGTGAGGAGGGCACATGGGGAAGGCCGTCGTCCGTATCGACGACTTCTTCTCGGTGAAATTGCTCACAGCAATGGGATGGTAGGTCGACCGGATGGGGGGTGGGTGAAATGGGTGACAGGATGTCACTATATGTATGTGAGCGGGACGGGGGAATGAGCGTGGCGAGCGTCGGCTGGGAGGGGGTGGAGGAGCTGTAGGGGATGGCACTGCAGTGGGTTGCCATGCTGCATCGGGGGTTGACCTGTGGTTGGGGTGGGTGAGGTATTGGGTTCAGGTCTGAGCACTGGTGTATTTTATTGTGCCCAGCCTGAACCTTTATTTTTACATGCTTTCACCGCCTGACATGCACCCCTGGAGTTGAGAATCCTTTAGTAGAAGTGCTGGGGGAAAAGCCCCTCATGGGTGGGTGTGGGGGGTGCAGCCCCAAAAGCATTGAAAGTTATGTCCCCGCACCATTGTCCTATGCGCGGTGTCAGGCATCGATTGCGCTGATACGGGCGATCGCCTTTAGGCTTTCACCGTTATCACATAGAACCTTTTTTAATATTTTTGCCCCAGATATTCAACATAGCCTTCTTATGATCCCACCTCATGAGCAAGTGCAGAGAAAATATTCAACTCCTGTCTGAAAGATGATTTTGCACAGTGACTGCAAAATCACCTTTTGGGGAGCAAAAATACAATTTTGGACCAGAATTTGAAAAATGACAGCTATTAGATTCGTGAGGCATTGTAAAGAAATGGCTGTGTTGAAAATTTGGGGTCAAAATATTGAAAATTACCAAGGTTATGCGCCTGGGTTTGTGAATTTTAATGTAGGCTCATAACTTTGTAGTTTTTTAATATTTTTACACCAAATTTTCAACATAGCCTTCTTATTACCCCACCTCATGAGCAAGGGCAGAGAAAATGTCCAACTCCTACCTGAAAGGTGATTTCATGCAGTGATCACAAAATCACCCTTCAGGACAGATTTACCTAACGTCACTTGCATTGTTCATGAGGTCGTGTCTCAAAAAAGGTATGTTGAAAATTTAGGCAACAATACTGAAAAACAGCCAAGTTATGCTACTAAGTTCAAAACCCCATTGAAATACATTGACCTGCATACCTGATTTCCTTAGTTTATAGTCCAGCTTTGAAGAGTGAAGACATGTCTGTGGTCCAGAGAAGATTACAGTGTTGGACCCCCAGTTGGGTAAATAAAGGTGAGGGGTAGTGGGTACTGAGTGGGAAGGTCAGGTGGGGGGGTACTAATGATGTAACAGACATTGACGGATGGTTTCTTTTTTACAGGCTTAAAAAAACGCAGAGGAAAGTTTTTTTTTTATTTCGTGTTTTGACACTGGGGGATTGGGCACTCCCAGTGTCAGTGCTATGTTTGAGGGGGAGGTGGGTGCTGAGTGGGAGAGTTGGGTGGGGGTGACAGTTACAGGGACACCAGCAGTGGACATGGGGAATTGGGCACCCCCAGTGTCAGTGTTATAAATGGCGGACGGGAGGTGCAGTTAAGGTGGCTGCTGCAATAGACATTGATGGACCATTTTCTTTTTTACAGGGTATTTAAAGAAATAAATACAGTAGGAAGCGGGGGTGCAGTTACGGTGGTGACTGCAACAGCCATCGATGGACCATTTCCTTTTTTCAGGGTATTTAAAAAAAACAAATGGTGAGGGAAGGTTTTCTTTATTTCAGGTTTTGACACTGGGGGATTGGACACCGCCATTGTCAGTGTTATGTTTGGGGGGGTGCTGAGTGGATGGGGTGGTGGGGGGGCTAATGCAACAGACATCGATGGACGGTTTACTTTTTAACAGGCTTAGAAAAAAAATGCTGAGGGAAGGTTTCCTTTATTTCTGGTTTTGACACTGGGGGACTGGGCACCCCAGTGTCACTGTTATGTTTGGGGGTGGAGTGGTGGGTGCTGAGTGGGAGGGTCAGGTGGGGGTGAAAGTTACAGGGGCACCAGCAGTGGACACTGGAAGAGTTGGAATCCCCAGTGTCAGTGTTATAAATGGTGTGGGGGGGTGCAGTTACAGTGGCGCAATACATATCGATGGACGTTTTCTTAGTTGCAGGCCATATTAAAAAAACTAAAACTACGAGGTGGACACTGAGGGATTGGGCAGCCCCAGTGTCAGCATTATGTTTGTGTGTGTGTGTGTGTGTGTGTGTGTGTGCGTGTGTGTGTGTGGGGTGGCATAGTGGGTGTTGAGTGGGAGGGTCAGGCGGGGAGAGAGTTACAAGGGTGCCAGTAACAGACATCGATGGACATTTTTTGTTGTTACAGGGCTTGATATAGCAGCTGCACACTGGTATTGTCCATAGCAAATATCTGGTGTGCAGCTGCAACTGTTCTTGAAAACCAATCAGCTGTTTGCTGACTCAGTTTCATGTACATAAAAGGACCGAAGCCCTCTCTGACTAGGGTGGCTTTGGTCATTTAAAGTACATGAAGTTTCAGCCCACCGAGCTGAGAGTTGCATTATGACCACAATGTGTGGTCATTGGTCTAGACTGCCAAGGCCATTGCAGTTGCAACTGCAATGGGCTTGGCAGTGACACACCTCCCAAATCCTGATGTTTGTGTACCAAAACGTTTGGTGCGCAAGCACAGCAAATGCAAAAAACAAAACCATAAACATTTTAGTGTTGGAACCCACTCGGGAGGGAACAATCTTAGACCTGGTACTCTCAAATGGAGATGGTGAGAGGATCACAGATTTAGAAGTGGGTAGCCATCTGGGAACTAGCGGCCACCAAACAGTGTGGTTCACAATAAACACAACTGTAGAGTCAAGCCATACAAAGACAAAAGTACTGGACTTTAGGAGGGCTGATTTTGGCAAAATGGGTGAGTGCCTAAGGAATGCACTAGCAAATGAGCAGGAAGGAGGGGTAAAAGAACAATGGGAGAAAATCAAAACTGCCATTACAGAGGCAACAAGTCTTTGTGTGAAGCAAATAAACAAAACAAAATGAAGTAAAAAACCACTATGGTTCTGAAAAGAGGTGGCGGGAAAGGTTAGGGAGAAAAATATAGCATTCAGGAAGTATTAGGAATCACAGAATGAGCAGGACAGAGAACTATACCAGTTAAAGCAGAAGGAAGCAGGGAAGGCAGTCAGAACAGCAAAGGCCCAAACTGAGGAAAGGAAAGCCAACTCTGTTAAGAAGGGGAATAAAACCTTTTATAGGTACATCAGGGAGCCAAAAAAGATCAAGGAAGGGATAATAAGACTTAATAAAGGGGAGGGAAGGTGGGCAGAGGATGACCGTGGAAAAGCAGAGATACTGAATGAGTACTTTTGCTCAGTATTCACAAAATAAGAAAAGGGGGTGGTACCTAAACCAAGCAATAAATGCATTCTGGATGGGGAAGGGGTCGATAATAGTCCATTCACAGAAGAAAGGGTCCTAAGAGAACTCCTAAAACTCAGGGTGGACAAAGCAATGGGGCCTGATGGGATTCACCCCAGAATTCTAAAAGAACTAAGGAGATACCTAGTGACATCACTGACTACCCTTTTTAAAAAATCATGGGAGGATGGTGTAGTGCCTGAGGATTGGAGGAGGGCAGATGTGATCCCTATTCACAAAAGTAGGAGCAAGGCAGAGGCAGGGAACTACAGACCTGTTAGTTTAACCCCAGTGGCAGGGAAAGTGATGGAATCACTTCTGAAAGAGAGAATTGTTGAGTACCTAGAGGCCAGTGGGGCACAGGACCGGAAGCAGCATGGATGCACAGTGGGAAGATCATGTCAGATGACTCTAATAAATTTCTTTGACTGGGTGACCAAAGTTGTAGACGAGGGAGGGGCTGTAGATGTGGCCTACCTAGATTTCAGCAAGGCATTTGACACAGTACCACACAAAAGATTAATAATCAAGTTAGCCACCCTGGGAGTGGGTCCCAGGGTGATAGCCTGGGTAGCAAATTGGATGACCAACAGGATGCAGAGGGTAACAGTAAATGGAATGCACTCAAGAAAGGGTGGTTACTAGTGGGGTACTACAGGGTTCAGTACTGGGACTGGGACTGGTCCTCTTTAATGTCTTTATAGGAGACATTGCAGAGGGGCTGGAAGGAAAAGTATGCCTCTTTGCAGATGATAGAGAAATCTGCAACAGGGTTGATACACAAGGAGGGGTGGAAAGGATGAGAAGGGACTTGGCAAGGTTGGGGGAATGGTCAAAAATATGGCAGCTTAGATTCAATGCAAAAAAGTGCAAAGTAATGCACTTGGGAAACAAAAACCCAGGGGAAGAGTACACAATGGGGGGGCACTAACAACAAGAAAAATGGAAAGGATCCTCGGGGTAGTCATATCAGATGACCTTAAGGTAGTCAAACAATGCGAGAAGGCAGTAAGGAGGGCTGGAGGGATACTGGAATGCATAGGGAAAGGCATCAACAGTAGAAAACAAGAAGTTGTTATCCCTCTGTACAGACAGTTGGTGAGACCCCATTTAGAGTACTGCATGCAGTTCCAGAGACCCCATCTCTGTAAGGACATAGACAGGATGGAGGCGGTCCAGAGGAGGGCAACTAAAATGGTGCTGGGTCTGCAACAGAAGCCATATGAGGAGAGACTGAAAAAGCTTAAAAATCAACTGCAGCTATATTAAAAACATATTACAAACGTTACTCCTTTTCCCTAACACAAGGACAACCAGACCTCACTTATTACATGTGAAATGGAGAAATTGCAATTTGTCATGCTCAGGTACTATTTTAATGCTCTGCTATTTGATGGTTTCTCAGAAAATCTCATTTTTTGACAAGCTAGCGGAACCTTGGGTGAGTGCTGATTCCATTCAAGCAAGAATGACATAATTTTCCTCAAGTTTCTGGCAGCTCAGTACCTGGAACTTAAGGAAAATAATATCATTTTTGCTTGAATGGAATCAGCACTCACCCGAGGTTCCTCTAGCTGGTCAAAAAAAGTCTAAGAGATTTTCTGTGAAACCATCAAATAGTAGAGCATTAAAATAGTATCTAAGCATGACAAATGGAAATTTCTTCATTTCAAATGTAATAAATAAGATCTGGTTGTCCTTATGTTAGGGAAAAGGAGTAAAGTTTATAATATGTTTATAATATAGCCGCAATTGATCTTTAATATGTATACCCTTGAGGAAAGGAGGGAGGGGGGAACATGATTGAAACTTTCAAGTACCTCAAGGGAATCAACAAAGTCCAAGATGGGAGCATCTTTGAGAGAAAAGGATGTGCAAGAACAAGGGGGCACAGTTTGAAGATAGAGGGGGGATGGCTCACGGGCAATGTCAAAAGTATTTTTTCATGGAGAGGGTGGTGGACGCATGGAACCACCTTCCTGAGAAGGTCGTGGGGTGAAAAACAGTTTGAGAATTGAAGAATGCATGGGACAGACATAAGGCAATTACAGTGAATAGTAGGAGGAAGTAGACTGTTGGTTAATTAGAATCTGCAGCTTATCCAAGACATAGGGACTGGGCAGACTAGGTGGGCCAAGCGGTCCTTATCTGCTGTCAAAGTATATGTTTCTATGTTTTCTTTGTTTCTGTTAAGGTAATGCAGTGAACACTGGACATGCACACTCCCTTGTAAATGTGCACAGAACACAAACACACACACACACACACACACACACACACGTTACAACAGTTATGCACACACATAGGGTGTGAGAGTCACTAGCAGGATAGAGCAGCTACAATATTTCATTTTCAGTGGGGTCCTGCTTTCACACATTTTTTCAGTGTATTTAGGAAAGGGACATTGTTTAACCAGGAAGCTTGTTTCCAGATGAGACCTGGGAGCACAAGGAAGTTAAGTGACTTGCTCAGGATCACACAGTATGCACCTAGGCGGCTGTGGGAATCAAACCCAGGTCTCCAGATCTGCAGCTCAGAGCCTTAACTCACTGCGCTATACTGCCTCCATTTATTACAGTTAGCACGGGTAAGATGCAGAGCATCATTTTTACTGGGGTCCTGCTTTTATAGATTTTTGCAATGTAGTTACCCAGGATAGGTCAGTTAACATACAGTATCCCTCATTTTTAGTGAGTTCCTTATTGTACATATTGTAACACTTACACATCTGGGATGCCCTAAATGAGTTGGCTCCATCACAGCCCCTATGTTTTCAGTGACCATATACTGTATCTCTCTTTAGCCAGCAGGGGGATGTGAACTGTGTTGACTGCACATTTTAGTGCCTCATTTTTGCTTGGGGACGGGGGGGGGGGCTATATTCAAACATGCTTGGGGCACTCACACTTTGCTCCAAACATGTTTGAGTATATCTAATTTAGTGAACTGTGCTAATTTGCACTCAGGAAAGGGACTTTGCAAGAAACAGCCTGATACCTTTTAATATGGGGCCACTACTTGGTGCAGTTCTGGTTTTCAATTCAAGGGTTTCCTACCTATTTCTGTTTCAGGCTTTTAGCCACTGACTAAATTGCTTTTAGCCACTGACTGTCATGCCATTAATCTGAGTTCAAGAATGGATGTGGGTAGCTTGGGAGCTGGCCTGGGAGGGATGATGGACATCGTAAAACAGGGAGAGGAATCTAGGTGGCAGCACCATGGGACAGCATGGAAAGGGACCCCACATCTGGATGCCTGAGGTGCCTCCATGGAGGCTGAGTACACACATGTCTGGGCCCTATAGGGGAGAAAATAAGAAGAAAAGCCCTCTGACTGTAGAATAGTGATGGCCTGCTCTCTTGCAGGCCCCACACCAATGATTAGGCACCTCTGATCCAAGGTCCTGTGGCAGGACCACCAGAAATGGTAAGTCCCAGAGAAGTTGTGTGACAGGGCTGGGAAGATGGGCCCAGATGGGGGCCAGTCAGGGTGCAGAAGGAGATAAACAGCTTTGTAGTAAAAAAAAAAATTATAATTTATTATGCATTCCCAATTCATGAAAGTGTATCCTTGTCCTATCTATCTATCCATCTCTATATCTATATCTATATCTATATATATATATATATAGATATGTATCATATTAACCCCCTCAGTCTCTCCCTTTTTCATTCCCCGCCCAACTAAAATACTTTATTCAAGGCTATCCGTGTAGACAAATAAAACTTTAAACAAATTACTGAAAAATGCTACCCATATCCCCAAAAGCCTGTGACACATCTAAGCTCCATTTCTGCAAGGTGTAATTGGATTGGATCCACCATGTTTCTCATTTTTGTGATTTTTTTTAATATATAGTGGTAACACTTTATTTTAAGTGTCATTAACTGCACTGTAGCTACTGTATAACTACACTGTAACTGCACTGTACTTACTGTGCAGTTACATATAACTACTGTACTATGTAGTTGTTAACTTGTTTCACATTTGCGTGTTGTGTACGTACACAGTTTGCATGAAGTAATAGCTACATGTGCAATCAATCTGTCTGATTACAGTCCATTAAAGATCAATGACAAATACATTTTGGTGACATTGAGCTCCAAGGACAGGAACATTTCCAATGGAATAACAATCAGCTGAAAAACTCTGTGTTCTTCATTTTTGCCATTTTTTTAACAATTAGTGGTAACACTTTATTTTAAGTGTCATTAAGTACACTGTTACTACTTTAAAACTACACTTCAACTGCACTGTAACTACTGTGCAGTTACGTGTAACTGATATGTAGTTGTTAACTAGTTTCACAGTTGCGAGTTGTGTATTTATACACAATTTGCATGAAGTAAGTACACTGTAGCTGTACTGTAACTACTATGTAGTTGTTAACTTGGTTCACATTTGTGTGCTGTGTACGTATACAGTTTGCATGAAGTAATAGTTACACGTGCAACTAATACTGTCTCCCTTTCAGCAAAAATGAATTCATTCTGACCAGTGTAACTACATATTTAATAGCTGTTCCAAAGTGTAACAGAAAATCTGTTGTGCAACTACCATTGTATCTCTTCTGGCCTTATATAATTTGTTCTTACAAGGGCAACTACACATGTAATAGCTATTGCACATTGTAACATAAAATCTATTGTGTAACTTCTATGTTACTACTTTTGGCATTATTACATGTGTTCTTACAAGTGTAACTACATATGAATGTAGGCCTTGTGTACTGTTTCAATAGTCTATGTCTATCTGACATTTATTTAAAGGGTAATCACACAGAAAAACTTAAAAGTGTGATCAGAATGGTAACTAAAATATGATTACACTGTAACTTCAGTCTGCTACATTGAAATGCAATGACTGGCAGCTCTGTGTGCGGTAGTAATGCAGGGCAAAACCATGGTTATCCGTATATAAAAAATGATAACCAGTAATGACATATAAATAAAACATAAAATAATATTTTATGTTTGTTTTTATTCCATATATATATATATATATATTGCAAAAAACTGCGTTAATACTCCAGTTAGGGTTACAGCCACAAAAGTAGAGAAATGTGGCATTAGGGTTTCCAAACCTAACACCCCACGATGCACACACCAACATTCACTGGAGGTGTGCCTTGGGGCCATGAGCCCTAATGCTCACTCCATTCAATGAGTAAATAAACTGAGATGGATACAGTATAGGAGAATGGGGGAGCATTAGGGCTGATGGCCCCAAGGAACACCCCTGGCACCTGTTGGTGTGTGCAGCATTGGGGTGGGGTGTTAGGTTTGGAAACCATAATGTCATACTTCCCTACTTTTGTAGCTATAACCCTAATTAGAGCATTAACACAGTTTTTTGCAATTTATTTCCTTACTTTTTCAGATAGTATATTCATGTCCTTATTTGCCTGTGGGAGGGCCCTGCGCTCCCATCCCTCCATAGATGCATATATGTTTGTAGCTGTGGAAGCACAGGGCCCTCTTGGCCCTGTGCTTCCATTTATAGTACAACAGTGACCAAATTGTCAGCATAGCTATCTTATTATCCCATCTCCTGCACCCAGTAAAGAACATTTTCAAATCCCAGCCAACACATAATTCTGCGCAACTGCAATGCTATTCCATGCCACTGGTGCAAAAATACATTTTGTCAAGAATGACTGTCATTATGCAAATCTCACCTGAAAGGTGAATTCACCAAGCAACTGCAAAATCACCTTTCTGGCAGGAGTTGCCTTACGATAGTCATATTGTTCAGGAGGTGGGGGCCCCCAAATGGCTATGTTGATAATTTGGTGGCAAAATGTCAACAAATAGCTGCATTATGAATAAAAGTTGAAATCCCCATTGAAATACTTTTAACTGCATTTACCTTAGTTTCTCATATTGCAGTCGCCGGTTCCAGCAGCAAGAGTGTCTTCAATCGAAGAGCAGATCTCGAACCTGGGTCCAGTTCAGGTGAGTGAGGGTGTATATGGGTGTACTGGGGGTGTGGGGAGGTGTGTGCTAAGTGGGAGGTGAGGGTGGGGCTGATTGGTGAGGGACCTTTTTTTCACAGAGTTAAAAAAAATTGAGGGACTGTTTTCTTTATTTCAGACATTGACAAACTTCAGAGTTGCTTGCAGTGAGAGGGTGTGGGGGTCCACTAGCCACCAGGGATTATAAGAATAAATGGGGAGGTGATCTGGGGTGGGGGGTGCCACTAGACACCATGGAAAGCTGGAATGACCATGGGGTGGGGGTGCCACTAGACACCAGGAACAGCTGGAATGGTGATCAGTAGGTGCGAGGTGCCACTAGACACCAGTGAATACATATAAATGGGGAGCGGTGACAGCAATTGGGGTGAAGAGTGCCACTAGACACCAGGGAATAAATTTATGTGGACAGCCATTGGCTGGTGGGGGGGTGCCACTAGACACCAGGGAAAAGGGAGACTCACAGCTTACTCTGCAGTCGGCAGCATGAGTTCAGCTGTAGCTGCAGAAGTGGAGAAATTCCCACTGTCCTCATACAGAGAACGCGGGGGAAGTGCTCCTCTCCCCAAGCTAGGTACCTGGAACTTTGTGTTCCCAGAAAATGTATTTTTGGGCAGTATACTTAAAAACAGTCATCAGAATTTAGCTAAATGGGTCTCGTTTAGCTAGCTTCTGATGTCTGTTTTTCAAAATCACAGCATTTTGTGTATTTTCCATGTTTGTTGGCTCGTGGAAAAAATCAACAAGATGTTGGTTGGCACAGCTTATAAAATGTTTGGTGCCCTGCCAGTTCAGTGGCATGAAAGCAAAAACCAGCATTGGTGACATCAAATTTTTACTTTCGCCACAGAACGTTATCTGAAAAACCCTACTGCGCATGTGCAAGTTGGAAAACACTAAAATTTAAAGCATAGTAACTCTGGAACCCTTTGATATTTTTTCATCAGACTTGTCAAAGGCATTACATTGGGAAATGACACACGTTCCCTTCAAGTTTTGGGCAAAAATTTCTTTCCATGTAGGCTGTAGGCAAGAGCAAAAAAAAAAAAAATCCAATGTTCAATATAGGAAAAAACACTAAATTTCCAGACTTTTGTCACTGTAATAGAAACCCTAACTAATGCATTAATGATGTTTTTTGCAATTAATTTTCTTTCTTTTTGAGATAGTATAATGGTATCCTTATTTTACTGTGGGAGCACAGGGTCCTTCAGTCCCTGTGCTCCAATCCCTCCATAGATGTGCATATGTACATAGTTGTGAAAACACATTTTGGGCAGGATTTGAAAAATGACAGCTGTGACATAGATGAGGTGGGGTAATAAGAAGGCTATGTGGAAAACCTGGGGCCAAAATATTTAAAATTTCTAAAGTTATGAGCTTTCGTAGTAAAATTACAATGAGTGGTCATAACGTTGGCATTTTTCTACACACATTCATAACTTTGGTAATTTTAAATATTTTGACCCCAAATTGTCAACATAGTCTTCTTATGACCCCACCTCATAAACCCATTAGGTGAAAATTTTCAAATCCATGCCAAAATGCCATTCCACGCCACAGGTGCGAAAACATGTTTTGGACAGGATGTGAAAAATCACAGCTGTACTCTTCATGAGATGGCATGAAAACATTGCTATGTTGAAAATTTGGAGTCAAAATACTGAAAATTACCGAAGTTATGCACATGTGTAGAAAAATGTAAACAAACACTCCGAGTCATAACTTGGCCATTTTTAGGAATTTTTTCACCAAATTTTCAACATGGCCTTTTTGGAACCCCACCTCATGAACACTGGTGGTGAAATTTTGTTATTCCATCCCAAAAGGTGATTTCATGCAGCGCCTGTGAAATCACCTTCCGGGCCCAATTAACAAAATGATACTGCCAGTGTTCAAGAGGTGGGGTCCCAAAAAGGCTATGTTAAAAATGTGGTAAAAAATTCCTAAAATGGCAAAGTTATGAACTTAAGTTCAAATGCCATTGAAACACATTATACAACACTTACCTTTATTCCTCAATTCGCGGTTCAGCTTTGAAGAGTGCAGACATATTTCATTCCACAGAAGATGACAGAATTCCACATCAGCTGGTAAGTAAAGGGTAAGGGGAGTGTGGAGAGGTGGGTGCTCAGTGGTAGAGGGTCAGCAACAATGATGGGGGACCATTTTCTTTGTTTCAGGTTAAAAGAAACATTGAGGGACCATTTTCTTATTTCAGGCTTTTCCTTTACTGGGAGGGTGCCACTAAACACCAGGGAATTAAACTAGAATTATGAGGATGGTGATCGGAGGGTTAGGGATCCAGTAGACACCAGGAAACTGCACATAAACTATGGAAATGGCAATTGGAGGTTGGGGATGCCACTAGACACCAGGGAATTAAACAGCAATCATGGAGATGGTGATCAGAGGGTGGGCAGTGCCACTAGACACCAGTGAATAATATAAAAATTATGGGGATGGTGATCGGAGGGTGGAGGAGTGCCACTAGACATCAAGGACTAATATAAAAATTACAGGGATGGTGATCAGAGGGTGGGGGGTGCCACTAGACACCATGGATTAAAAGAAGATTACAGAAACAGTGATCGGAGGGTGGGGGGTGCCACTAGACACCAGGACAAGTGGGCTCACAGTTCACTCTGCAGCCGACAGCACCAGTTCAGCTGTGGCTACAGAAGTCAAGAAATTCCTGCTGTTCTCAATCAGAGAACACACGGGAAGCACTTGTTAAACCAAGTTACACACTCCTCTTGCTAAGCGGGCACCTGGGATTTTGGGTGCCCAGACAAAGTATTTCTGTCCCAAATTGTGAAAAACAAATGTCAGAATCTAGTTAAATGGGTCCCATTTAGCTAGTTTGTTGTGTTTGATTTTTAAAGTGACAACATTTCTATGTATTTTCCATGCTTTTTAGTTTGTGGGGAAAAACAAGATTGCGGCTCATGAAAAAGGAATTTTTCAGGTGAAAAAGGATTGGCCCATCATGAAAAAGAATAATTTTTCATGAGGTAAATCCTTCGTTGAACATTCAGCCTCTATCCTGGAGGGTGAACTTTCCATTGAAGACAAAGAAAACTTAAAAATTTAATAACTTTGCAACAGATAAATATTTTTCACCAAACAAACGCAAGGCAGTTCTGTGACCCAAGCTGTTTCTGCCATAAAAAATTCAAACCAAAATTCAACACCATCTGGACGCAAGACAATGAGGAAAAAAATGCAAAAATTGGTGACTTTTAAGTTGTTTGCACTATCCGGTTCTAAGAATCTGCACATCCAACCAGAACAAAACATGTCATGTCAAGAGATCTACCCCATGCCAAACTGTGTGCAAACCCATTGATCGGTTGCAAAGTTATTAAAGTGCAAAATCTGAGGCTGAAAATTAAACATGCTACTGAACCCAAACTATCGCACCACTATTATGTATATGATATATATATATATATATATATATATATATATATATATATATATATATATATATATATATGTATTCTTCCTGGTGTCCAGTGGTACCCCCCCTTCTGATTGTCATCCCCATAATATTTCTTCCCTGGTGTCTGGTCACCCCTACCCTCCTATTCCCCTCCCCATAAATAATTTATGTATCCCTGGTATGTAGTGGCAACCCCTACCTCTTGATGCCTGTTGCCCTTGATAGTTATGCTTGCCCTGGTGTGTAGTGTCACCACCCCACCCTCTGATGTTCCTCAGAGCTTGAAAAGAAGAAAATGGCCCCTCAATGTCTTGTTTTTTTTAAATCTGTTAAAAAAAGGTCCATCAGTGATGCAACCTCACTCCTCCAGCCTGACCTTCCACTGAGCAGCCACCACTCCACACACCCCAGACTCCCCCACATGCCGTCACTCACCTGAACAGGTCCCAGTGTGAAGATCCACTCTCTCATTGATGACACATGTTGCTGCTGGAACTTGCGACTGCTGTATGAGAACCAAGGTAAGTGCAGTTCAGTGTATTTCAGTGGGGTTTTCAACTGCACTTACTTTATTTCTCACATAGCAGTCACCAGTTCCTGCAGGAAGATGTGTCTTACATAAGAAAGTGGATCTTCACACTGGGATCTATTCAGGTGAGTGAGGGTGTGTGTGGGGCTCTGGGAGGTGTGGGGTGGTTGGTGCTCAGTGGGAGTTTGGACTGGGAATGCAAGGTTGCATTAGTGATGGACCTTTTTTAACAGATTAAAAAAATACATAGAGGGACCATCTTCTTTTCAGGCTCTGAGGGACATCGGAGGGTAGGAGGGTTGCCACTAGATACCTCATTTAAATCAGCAATGACATGCATAATGCTGAAACTGATCTACAGTAGATAACAGGGGAATGTAGACTAACAATCTTTGCACTAACCACTGAGCCACCTAACTGCATTGTCTAATTGTTGTGATACACACACACTGACTAATACATGTACACATATATATTCCAATATAACATAGCAGTGCACTGCACTGTCTCCATACACAGAGCATTGCCACCACACACACTAACACACATACACTGCCTTATATGGCATTTATTTACTTATACATCTAGCCCTAACTTTTATTGTATTTAAGGTAAGCACTGTGTTTTACACTAACTCATTGTACTAATCTATGGCATGATGACCAGAAGGACTAGAACAAAGTGCCAGGCACACACACACACACTAACACACATGCACTGCTTCATGTTCTGAATAGTGTGCACTGCTACTATATACAGTAGCATTGCAGCCTTCTGACTAGGAAAAGGTTAAGGTACTCAGAAAGGGTTAACAGGGTGGCACACATGTGCATGTTCACACACATGCACACATATTAACTCTTACAGATCTCCTGAACTGATAACACCCTGTCCATTACTCAGAGGCTCAGGAAAACACACTTGTTAGGGATTTGTTGATCTGAGGCATTTCCTACTAGCCTCTGAAATCTGATAGCAGGATAGCATAGTTACAGATGCCTTTTTTTATCTGGACATCCCATATAACTGAAATGCCACATGGGGGAGAGAGAGGGGGGAGGAGGAGAGGGAGAGAGAGAGATAGAGAGACAGCGAGAGAGAGAGAAAGAGAGAGAGAGAGAGAGAGAGAGAGAGAGAGAAGACGGCTTTGTTATTCTTTCTTTTCTTTTTTTTTGTGGTACTTAAAGGGCATGTCTCACTGCTCTTTCCCCTTCATGCTAACTGTACCAGAAGTCAGCGGCAGAGCAGATAAAATAGTGCACACGGGAGTGAAATAAACTCTTTCTCGTTCTCCCACTCAGTGGAGTGATTTTTTTCAAACTCCAATTTTTTGAAGTCCATTCAGAATCTGATAAGCTCCATTTTTCTGCTGAGATAGCAAGACATCTGCAGAGCACTGCCCTGCAGCCATAATATTTATTTTTTAAGAGACAGAATGCACACAATATTTTCCTCTAACATCAGTTTGGCAAATTCTGTTTGTTCAGACCTTCTGATGAGATAGGTAAAGCTCAACAATGTAAGGGGGGAGATAGAGAGGGAGCGGGGGAGAGAGAGAGAGAGAGAGAGGCACAGACTCGCCTACACCATGGTTCTGAATGCTGATTGCTGGTGCAACAGCTCTGCTATGTCAGCTTCTTAGCAGCAGTTTGGTATAAAAAATGTAATCAAGAGGTAGAGAGGTGTAGGGATCTGTAATTAGGTTACAAATATCAGGATGACTGAATGAAACTTAGAAAGGAGATCTAACATCTAACTATGCATCAAGTACTGGTTGGCACAATATGTGCTCATAAGAACATGGCAAAAGGTACCTTTCAGCCAGTCAGGAGGCACAAAGCACAAAGCTCCCAACACATTTTATAATTCTCTTTTAAACCATTTTCAGATAATGGATTTTAACTAGTAAGCTTTCTACATTCCTTCTTGCTATCTTATAAGTAAAATTATTGGTGGTACGTGTTCTGATGTGTCTGTGTTTGTATTTTTGAAGGTTTGCTGTGTTTTAATTTGGTAATGATTTTGCATTACTTTTTATTCTGTTTGATAGTGGAGTGTCACTGATATACAGTATTTAGGAGTTTTGCTTTGTCTGGTTAGTAATTTGTAAGACACTTTAAGAAGAATGCAGTTAACCTGCAAGCCTGTGTTTTCTATTTAATCAGTTTTTCAAACACTGGTTCATATTGTTACCATTCAATTTTTACTGGCTGTTGACTAATTTTGTGGGAGTTTCTGACTTCCATGCCAGTGCCGATGAACATTTTTGAACTGTATGATATCCTTACTAAGCATTCACTGGAGCCACGCCAGCAAGAACTTGTCTGACTTTTTCAAATTTGGTGCGGCAGTGTCCCCTACAGCCTCTGAAACAATCAGGAGGCAGATCTCCAGGTAGGGGGTGTTTTCTGCAAAAACCCACCTGAATTTACTGTTGGAGTTTTCGTTTCCTGACCCAGAACACTTCCAGCCATGTGGAAGCAGCAGGGGGTCATAAGGGCAGCTGATTTGGTCCCCATCCCCCCCCAAAGTTCCAATGTTTGCCGGAGCCCCACCAGCAAGGACTTGTCTGACTTTTTCAAATTTGGTGTGGCAGCCTCCCCTACAGTCTCCAAACCAATCAGGAGGCAGATCTCCATGTAGGGGATGTGGCTGTCATTCTGTATTTCGGAAGAGCACTGTAGGCAGATCTCCTTGCTGTTGACCTCCATGCGAAGGGGAGCAACGCAAAAGACATCAGGAGAGAGTCTGCCAGGGGAGGCAGCTGGCAGCCAGTTACTCTACCCGATTTGTCAGGACTCTTACTGGTAAGATGCCTCAGTACAGATCATAGCAGCACACACTCTGAACCCAGCAAAATGATATATGGTCATAGTGTTGTTAGAAATTGTTCAGATACTCAAACTGCTGACTTTTTAGAACACTTGAGTTAATATGGTTCATAAGTTCTGTCACAGTGCCGTTCATGGGTATTAGTAGTCACACTAATGCTCCTTTATGTTACTTAAAGCAGCATACTATTGTTTATATGTTTACCCACTGTTTGTCAGCAGCCATAACTGATACCAGCACTTGTATCTTGGTCCATATATGTTGCTAGCCTCCCTCCTATTTTCTCAAACCCTAAAAATTCCGTATCTGGGTAATCCTCATAAAGGTGTTGAACTGTCTTATTTGAAATACATTCCTAACTTTCCACAAATCTCACAAACCCTAGAAACTCCCTATCTGGGTAACCCTCACAAAGGTGTAGTACTGCCATATTTTATGCAATTTGCTAATTTTCTAAATTTCACAAATCCTAGAAACTCCCTATCTGGGTAACCTTTATAAAGATGTTATAGTGCCTTATGTTGTGTAAGTTGCTAACTTTCCACAAATTTCACAAACCCTAAAAACTCCCTCTCTGAGTAACCCTTGTAAAAGTGTTGTATTGTAGGACAAATTAACACTCGAGATCCAAATCTATATTCATAGAAGTTCTATATATTTTATGTTTCCAAAAGGCCCAGCAGAAGGCCACCCAACTGGAGTTCAACTGTCTTTAGGTCTAACAACATAAGGTGTTTTTGCTATATCTAAGGAAGCTGCCATACTACAGCACCTTATACCATACAAATTCTAACTAGGCCCGGAACATGGAGAAATTGCTATTAGGAGCACTGTTCCTGTTGTGTTTTTCAGTAGAGCCCCTTAACCTGGGTCATTCCCCCTCTCCCCAGCAAATAGACCAACAGGCACTTTTCATGGGGCCAATCTTCCAGTGGTGAATATACCCAACAAAACCAGCAAACTACCTGATCTCTGTAAAACTACTGTTCATGCATTCTGTGCTAGTTATTCATGCCTCTTTTTCTAAATATTCAGCAGTCATAACTTATAGTCCTAATTTGGGAACTAAAACTAAAACAGGTCAGCATGCACATATGCTACATAGGAGATGACATCTGAGTAAAAGATTAATATTGCTGTTATTAATCTGCTAGGGTAATGTGGAAGTTAATCCTGGACCGATCTCTCCAATTGCATCACCCTCTGAATTACTGTAGCACCCCTTAAGGGGGCTGAAATTTGTCCTAATCATTGTATGCAGCCTACTAAAAAACTGGATGGTGTAAAAACAGGGGTCTCACACACAAACCCAGATTTTCTCATCCTTACAGAAACATGGTTCAATGGGACAGTATCCCACAATGAAATTGCCTTAACGTTCTACACACAGTTCCTCCAGGACAGACCATCCAGGGGAGGAGGCATTGCCATCTACATTAATAATCAATTCATGGTGGTCAAATTCAGTTCTCTTTCAATGTCAAATGGATTTAAATGTTTGGCACTCAAACTTTTCCTATTTGATGCTAAGACTATTAACATCATATGTGGCTACAGGCCACCTAAAGGTGGCTTATAACTTCTGAATCACATCCACACCACTGTAAACACACACCCAAATGAAACAATAATATTAGGCGACCTAAATCTAGATTGGAATTCCCAAAAATCAAATAACTTGAAAAACCTCTGCATTGACTTAGGGTTAGCAAAATGAGTTACTGAACCCACGAGACCAAACATGAAAAATCCTACCAAGGATACTATACTAGATCTTATAGTGACCAATAGGCCCTATAAGTTCACCCACATTGCAGTTTTCCATAATGACAACATTCATCACACCATTGTAGCCTGTCAGTGGTTCAAGCAAAATAAACCTTGCAGGCTGTTAACTGCTGCAGATTGCACAACTCATACGTGCACACTCTACACCCTTGCCCAGATACTTAACTTTGATGAGAGGGTCCAGTACCAGGCCTGCCTCATAGCTACAAAATCACTCCTTGGCCTGACCCCACCAGGGCTAGCTGCCTCACTAACTCTAGCCACCCCTTCTGTGAGCATGCGTGGCTCAGTTAAGGCTGTCCTGGCTACTCCCAGAGTCAAGACCACATTGGCGCAGAGGTCATTTATTGTCAAGGCCCCCACCTGGTATAACTCCCTTCCCCCTGAGATAACTAGACATGCTACACTTGGACCCTTCAAAGCGGCCCTAAAAACTCACCTCCTTGCTGCCCGCACCAGCCCAATATAGGCTCACATCACTTGTCCTTAGTGGCCTCCATAAGACCCAACCCACTCCTGATTGTTCACTTCAGCCAAGACCACCCACATTGACAAGGTCTCCTCAGATGGCTCTGCAACCAGCTGTGCCCTGACCACCCATTCTTTCCCACTTGGCTTACCCTTCCTGCTCTGTAAGTCCTATTTTTTCTTTCCCACTGCACTTGCTATCTCATCTAGTATGTCTTGCACCTATGGTAGTTTCCCAAATTTTTGTTCCTGCACTTTTCTCAGCCATCACTCTGTATAGTATCTGCAATGTCATTAGCTACCACCTTGTATAGTATATGCAATGTATTAGCTACCACCTTGTATAAGTAATCACACTTCTGCACCTGTAGTAGTGTTTAGCTACCAAATTGTATAGGTCCTGCTATTTTTGGACACGCAACGCAATGGCTTGTATATAATTTATCCCTGTGTTTAGCACTGTAGTAGTCCTATGTATGTTATGTACGATGTTGATTTTTCCGTTGTCTTTGTATGTTTAATCTGTTGCTTGACGAGGAGCCTTTGGAAATGAGTCCCTGACTCAAAGGTCTGTAATCCGATTGAATCAATAAATAAAAAAAAATTAAAAAAATTCATTGTCAAAAGAAGTTTCACAAAATGTAACATTTCACACTTACTAGCTGATTTGAGCAGAATAAAGTGGCAGTAATGTTATCTTGCTTCTACAATTCATGAAGCAACTGCACACTTCAGTCATTTACTATTGGATATCATAAATAAACATGCTCCACTGATAAAACAGAGGGTTAAAAAGATATACTGCCCTTGGTTTAAAAGTGACATAAAAAATAGCCTTAAGATTAAGGGATGGCCTCCGGATCTCTGCTAGGTGTACAGAATCCAAATCTGATTGGATGGCTTTTAAGAAAATGAGACATTCATGCACCAAATTCACAAGGGATACTAAAGCTAACTTCTACCTGAATGATTTGGACAATTCTGAAAGCAGCACAGCCAAATTCTAGAGGGTAGTCAAAAATATAGAAGGCCAAAAAAACAACCCCAACCCTCCCTATCAAAATCGAATTGCAAGGCAAATTAATAACAGACAACTGATTCTGGAAGAACTAAATTGCCCCTTTGCTTCAGCTAGAAATACATTTGACAACTCACTGGCAGCAAATTACACCACCTTTCACTTGGAAGACACCTCCACTCATACTCATCCACCCAATCTATTCTCATTCCAGCCCATTACATACAAACAGGTGGAAGACTTACTACTAAGCCTAGACATCAAACAAAGTGCTGGAACTGATGGCTTAGACCCTTTGTTCCTAAAAATAGGCTACTATCTTCTTTTCACACCAATAACCCATCTTTTTATCTCTCACTCTCCAGCAATGAACTCCCAATTATTTGGAAAATGACACATATTACACCTCTCTTCAAATCAGGTGACACATGCAATCTAGGTTACTACAGACCCATATGTATTCTACTGAGCCTAGTCAAGCTCCTCAAAAAATTAGTTAACGCTCAGCTAAGGGATTACCTAGAGCATGCAAATCTTTTAAATCCTATGCAATCTGGATCAGACCAAAACACAGCACTTCACTGGCTCTAGTTAAATTTACCAACAATTGGTTAACAGCCGTTGACCAAAGGCATATTATAGGGGCTGTATTCCTTGACCTTAGCAAAGCCTTTGACACAGTTGATCACAGTATATCACTATGACAGTTAAAGAATATAGGTCTGGGTGCAACCATGCTGTTCTGGTTTACAAATTATGAAATTGGCAGACAGCAACAAATTAAAGCAGAAGGTGCTTTTTCCTCCTATACAATGCTACATAGAGGAGTACCACAAGGCTCAGTTCTGGACCCCCT
Organism: Neoceratodus forsteri; assembly: GCA_016271365.2. NCBI lineage: Eukaryota > Metazoa > Chordata > Ceratodontiformes > Ceratodontidae > Neoceratodus > Neoceratodus forsteri. Next base: position 1,337,313,837 of record CM057458.1, on the reverse strand, counting down.
ACTATTCAAGATATACATTAACAATCTTAACAGAAACATCAGTAAGGCTAATCTGCATTTCTACATTGATGATATAGTCCTTCACCACACACATAGAAGCCCTATGTCAAAAGCTAAGAATTAAAAAAGGCTTCTTCTATAGAAATAAGAACTGCTTCGCATTGGATGTCAGGAAGAAATTAGTATATGTCACCTTCCTCCCCTCTTGGACTATGCAGACCTTATCTATAGTCACTGTTCTATCACCTCTCTAAACAAATTAGATGTGTTCTACCAGAGGGCCCTTCAATACATCACTAATTCAGCATCTAAAACACACCATTGCATACTATATACTACTGCAGGGTGGACATCTCTAACTACAAAGAGGCTCAAAAATCCTTATATGTGGGCCTATAAAGCAATAACCAAAAACTTACCCCATTATATTTCAGATCTGGTCAATTGGTCTCATTGCAGCTACACACTAAGGGAAATTAATTACATTGTCCTAGATATTCCAAGGTTTACTACCCAATATGGTCAATCAGCTATCAGCGGTGTCATCCCTATGGTCTAGAATAACCTGCAAAACTCCCTCGAACTCTCCAGCATAATAGCCTTGGTATTTTCAAATCCCTTATAGGAAACTTAAGCAATGAGTCATGTACCTACAAATGTATGTATGCCCATCATTGTACTCTGCATTTATTTGGTATTTTTTCATAAGAGTTACACTCCCTCTGAATTGGATATACGTATGTCATGTTGTACCCTTCTGTGTACTGGGATACCCACTCTTAAATGGTATCATTTGTATTAAATAGGCATTATTAAGCACTCTTTCTTGCTATATGTTATAAAATTATGTACTGCAGTTTATACCTTCTCTATGTATGTTAGGCACTACTGTATCAAGCATTCTTTCTTGTTATAATTTACAGGTATCATAATGATCTGTATTGCAATGTATAATTTTTCTGTCAGTTTCTTGTGCTATGTTCGTATCATCCTCACTATTGTATATTACTGCACATAATTTTTATTGTATGCTGTCTTTCCCAGGACCTCCTTGTAAATGAGCTTGCTCAACTGAGCCTTTTTCTGGTGAAATAAATAAGCTACACTAAACTAAACATTTTTGTCATAATGTGTCTCCGTTCTACTATGGCATTCTATGATTCAAAAGGACATCACATACAGCATCAAGTTTTAAAATGGTACTAGCTATCAGTTTAAACTCCATTTTCGGTTGCAATTAAGAAAAATATTTGCATACCTGTCAAATGTATTTGTCTAGGTTCCTCCTATGCTGCACATCATGATACTTTTTTTTTCCAGGCCTAACTTTTGCCAGGTCTATAATTTTATTTCTATGCAAAATGTGCCAGCCATCTTTTTGTCTTGAGAAAAAACTAAATTAAAACATTTACAATATACTAAAATGTTGGTGGAACTAGAAAATGTTACCACCAAATAAAACTGGAAGATACCTGGAATCTTTTTTCCTTCATAAATTTTTATTTGTTTTCAAATAAAATATAACAATACAATAAGCTCAAAACACAAACTGCACAATGACAAGGATAAATATAGGTAACAAAAACACTCAGAATTGCAGGCAATAGTGTAAAATAACATGCTTGAGGATCTTATCAAAATGTCTGATGGCTTAAACTTAACTCAGTGAGAAAGTATTAGTTAATGAATATAATCTAACCTAAGTAATCTTATAAGGTCACTTGAATTCCAAAAACGAGAATGAAAAAACCCTCTGAAAGATTTCTAACTTATTAGTGATGAGATAGCAGATCTTTTCATTGTTAGCTAGTGTAGTCATTTGTTCAAACCATTCTCTTAGGTATGTGTTTAAATTGCCAGTCCCTCAAGAGAATCTGCATAAGACTTAGGGATGCAAGACAGATCCAGATATGCCTATGAAAGTCTAATCTGTGACAATCAGGCAATATACCCAGTATATATACAGCCAGGGCAAAGGGAATATTAGCTTTACTAATCTTGGAGCGTATCCCATGAACCTCCCTCCAAATTGTTTGAATCAAAGGTCAATCCCCTAAAACAAGAGCCAGGCCTGCATACAAATGACTGCAATGACAACACATTGAATCCTTTGAATGACCCATGTTGAAATGTTTCATAAGAGAACAATAAAAAACATGCAGGATCTTAAATTGTATAAGTCTACCTTTAACTTCCTTGAAGCTAACACATGCCTGTTTCCAGGTACTTTCCCATTCAGACACATACATACTAATATGAAGCTCTGCCCTCCAATGTTCTTTGGCTCTAATAGTTGGGTCTATAGATGAAACAGAATCCATTAGTAATTTGTAAAGTAAGTCTGCATTTTTCTTGAGGGTACCAGCTTTGAATATTTTGTCTCATTCAGTACATTTGGGCATGCAATACTCCGAGGTCAGCACTTGTTTGGTAAGTAGATCTCTTGTCTGCAGGTAATGATAGAAGTGTGACCTATGTATATTAAAGTTGTGTTGTATGTCCGTAAATGAAAGCAGAATGCCTGTGTTAGGATCAACCACATCTTTAATTCTTACTATGCCTGCTTTAGCCAATGTGGGATAAGTAATGTTTTACTATTGTAAGCTAGAAGTGGATTTGACCATGGGGTATGAAGTCTAGTGGAACCTTGTTCAGATTAATAATAGTATCAACTTTTTTGAGAGTTCTAATGGAGGCTGACAAACATGGGTTGTCTTTTAAGAAAGAGTCAGTACACAAAAATAAACAAGCATTTGTCAATGCCAAATGTTGTCTTGCTGGTGTAGGCATTGGTTGTGCAGGAGTGAAGAGAGATGCATAATAGGAATAGCAGTGAAGTATAGAACCAATGTCAACCCCACCCCACCCTGCAGAGAGTGACAGGCATTGGGGTGTGTGTTTGGGTTACTGGCCATAATGCTCATGCTATTTCACCTCATCCTACCCTGCAGAGTCAGACAAGTGTTGCGTTGTGCCTTGGGGTTGTCTGGCCTTATACTCACCCCATTTCATAAGCATGTACATTGAGATGGGTGCAGCATAGGAGAATGGGTTGAACTTTGGGGCTGAAGAGTCCAAGGCACACCTTGATTCCTGTCAGTGGCTGCAGGGTGGGGGTGGAGGACCAATGGCGTGAGCAGTACAGCAGAGAATTCAAAGACACACCCCTGATGCCTATTAGTTTGTACAGGGTGGGATGTAATGGTTAGAAACCATAATGCTCTGGGCGTGTGTTGGTATTTGCACTCCAGATTTTAAAACATGGCCTTTTTGTGACCCCAGCTCATGAATGCATCTGCTCATTAATAGTGTCCATGTGATTTTGTTTATCTGTCTCGAACATTGATTTCCCACAGTGACCGCGCCATTCTGCACCACATTAAAATGTTAGCTGCACCATTAATAAAGAGGTGTGAAGAGATGGCAATGTTGAAAATCAGGAGTAAAAATATTAAATATTTTCGAAGTTATGAGCATGTGTGCAAACTGCGAATTGCATGCTCGTAACACTGTCATTTAGTGGAATTATTTCACCAAATTTTTAACATAGCCATTTTGGGACTTCTGCTCATGAACAGTGGCACTATGATTATCTTAATCCGCCCCAAACATTGATTTTCCACAGCGACTGGGCGATTTTGTGCCACATGTGCAAAACTACATTTTGGGCAGGATGTAACAAATGACAGCTATACTGTTCATAAGAAGGTGTGCAAAAATGACAATGTTGAAAATCTGGAGTGAAAATATTACAGATTCTCGAAGTTATGACTGTGCATGGACACTGCACAATGCACGCTTATAACATAGTCATTTTATGGAATGTTTTCACCAAATTTTCAACATAGGCATTTTGGGACCGCTGCTCATGAACAGTGTTACTGTGATTTTCTTACTCTGTTCTGAACATTGTTTTCCTACAGCAACTGAGCCACTACACACCAGATGTGCGAAAACACAGTACGGGTAAGATGTGGAAAATGAAAGCTGTACTGTTCATAAGGAGGAGTGAAAAAATGGTAATGGTAAAAATCTGGAGTAAAAATACTAAAAATTATCGAAGTTACGAGCGTGCATGGAAACTGCACAACGCATGCTTGTAACACAGTCATTTTATGCACGTTTGTCACTTAATTTTCAACACAGGCATTTCAGAACCTCTGCTCATGAACAGAGTCACTGTGATTTTTCTTAATCTGTCCCAAACACTGATTTCCTGCAGTGACCGCGCTATTCTGCGTGGAAAGTGCGAAAACACAGTTTGGCCAGGATGTGAAAAATGACGGCTATACTGTTCATAAGGATGTGTGAAAAAATGGCAATGCTGAAAATTTGGAGTGAAAATATTACAAATTTGTGAAGTTACGAGGGTGCGTGGAAACTGCACAATGCACGCTCATAGCACAGTCATTTAATGGACTTTCTTCAACAAATTTTCAACATAGGCATTTTAGGAACTCTGCTCATGAACAGTGTTACTGTAATTTTCTTACTCTGTCCTGAACACTGATTTCCCACAGCGACAGCTCTATACTGTGCCAGATGTGCGAAAACACATTTCCGACAGGATGTGAAAAATGACAGCTGTACTGTTCATAAGGAGGTGTGGAAAAATTCCAATGTTGAAAATCTGGAGTGAAAATATTACAGATTTGCGAAGTTATGAGCGTGCATGGAAACTGTGCAATGCACGTTCATAAAACTTTTTTTATTTTTTTCACCAAATTTGCAACATAGGCTTTTTAAGAGCCCACCTCATGAACAGTGGCACTGTTGTTTTGTTAATTGGTCCCAAAAGGTGATTTTGCACAGTGACCATGACATCACCTTTCAGGACTGAATAATGCCATGACAGTGACTGAATTCATGAGGAGGGGTCCCAATAATCTCATGTTGAAAATTTGGTGCCGAAATTCCCCAAAATGCCCAAGATATGCACCAAAGTTGAAAAAAAACACATTTATGCCATTATACAGCTTACTGGCATTTCTTCAGTTTGCGGTCTGCTTTCAAGAGTGCAGACATGTTCCTGGTCTACCGAAGATCATCGCGGCAGGCTCCAGAGGTAAGTATGGGGTAAAGGGAGTGTGGGGAGGTGGGGTACACAGTGGGTGGCGCGGGTTGGGGAAGGGGGGTTGCAGACAGCGAGGGACCATTTTCTACTTTACAGGGTTAAAAAAAAATATTCCGGGAAGGTTTTTTCTTTTAACAGGTACTTTTGGCATGCTGAGGTGGTCTCCCAGCATGCCACCTGCATGTTTTTTTTTTGGGGGGGGACTGGAGCTGATGGGGATTGGGCACCCTCTCAGCAAATAAAATGTGTTGGGGGTGATGCTGAGGGGGATTGGGCACCCCGCTCGGCAAACAACTGGCATGGGACACAATACTGATGGGAACTGGGCATTGGGCTCCCCATCCTGAAATGTCTGATTGAAATGTTACACCATGAAAGGCACACCCTGCAATGAGGTGGAGCTCCCTCATTGCAGTGGCTAAAACATTTTAAGTTGGTGGCATGCTTTTGCACTGCTGTCATAGACAGTGTGCAAACTAATTCATGCCATGGAGCCCAGCCCCAAAAAGCAATGGCACCACTGGCCACAACATGACCGCGCCTCCAAAACCTGCTATTCTAAAGTTACCACAACATGTTTCTTCCGCACGTGCAAGACAACATAAAAATCGAATGTTTTATGTGGGTTTATAAGATGTTCTTCTAGAGCTAGCCACAGGAGTCAGTTAGAAAGACCATCTGTTGCCTCTGCCATATGAGCTAAGGTTTGTTTAAGTATAAAAACGTAATGATATCTTTCCCACCAGGGAAGGGAAAACCCACCAACTTCTTTTGGGGCTCTTAATTTAGTTATACTGAGTTGTGGGGGGTTATTGTTCCAGAGGAATCTTCTAATAATTCTCTCAAGTTTAAAAAAAACAAACTGCTCTCCAACATAACTGGTAGATTTTGGAAGAAGTAGAAAATCTGAGGGACAATCATCATCTTAAGCATATTGATATTACCCCATAAAGATAGGTTGACTTTAGACCATTGGGCTAAACCCAGTTGTAGATTCTTCAGGAAAGGTAAGTAACTGATATGGGTGATGACTGCAAGGTTTACCATAACTTTTACACCCAGGTAGGTGATAGACTTCATTAACCATTCTTTATCCAACACAGTCTCCAGAGTGCTTTTAGTAATTCGTGATAGATGATTATACAATACCTGAGTTTTCCCCCAGTTCACCACTAGACCAGAAATCTGGGCAAACTTATTAAGGAGTTCCAAAACCCTCCTGCATGAGTTAACCGGATTTGTAAGTGTTAACAGTAAATCATCTGTGAAAGCAAGAGTCTTATGATTATGCTTATGCTTACCTATAGCTACTCCCTGTATCCCCAGTGGTTATTAATGGTTTGAATCAGAGGCTCAAAGGCTCAAAGATAGGGAGATAAGGGGCACCCTTGTCTCATACCACAGTGTAGTTTAAAGGTGTCTGATAAAGTCCCATTAGTTATTACTTGTTCTGATGACTTCCCATAGATCATGGAAATCCAAGATAAGAAGCCCTCACCAAATCCAAATTATTTGATTAATCTTAATAAATATTTCAATTGCAGAGAATCAAATGCTTTAAAAATGTCAAGTGAGAGTAAAATGTAGTTCTCTTTTTTTCTTACTGGACCACCAAATCAGGTTAAACAGTCAGTGCAAGCAATCTGCTCCTGATCTATTTTGAACAAAAACTACTTGCTCTCTCTCAATTCATTTGGTAATCACAGATTGGACTCTCTTTGCTAAAACTGTAGTTAGTATTTTATAGTCCAAGTTTAAAAGGGAGATAGGCATGTAGCCTGAACTGTCTAAGGGGTCTTTATCTTTCTTAGGAATGAGGGTTATAAATGCATCCTGCATTGTACGAGGAAGAAAATTTGTATTATGGAGATCCCAGATAGTAAAGTAAAATGTAGGGGCCAGGGAGGATGCCAGAGTGTTGTAAAATTCTACTGAGAGACCGTCAGGCCTTGGAGTCTTGCCAGAAGGCAGTGCCTTAAAAGCACATTCAATTTCTAACAGGGAAATATCTTTATGTAGAGTTAGATAATCCTGTGGGGACAAGAAAGACAGTTTTAGATTATTAAATAGGTCATCCATATCTTTAGAAAGATTTTCCTCTACCACATCATAAACGTTTTTTTAAAAGGAGAGAAATTCCTCATTAATTTCTTTATTGCAGGTGACCACCTGTCCAGACCTGCTTTTAATACTTGTGATTAAATTCTGTTGTTGAATATTCTTTAATCTTAATGCTAGCAGTCTGCTTGGTTGTTCCCCTGCTTCCAAGTACTTTTGTTTAGGTCACAAGAGATCATATTCTGCCTGTGCAGACAATGCCTTGTTAATTTCATATTTAAGGGAGGATATTCTTTGCAACAATTCACCTGTGTGTGTTTTATGTGATTTAGACAAACCCTCTAATTTGTTCAGCTCTTCTTTTTTTTATATTAATATCTTTCTCCCTTTCCCTTTTCTTTCTAGAGACAAAGGCAATGATAAAACCCCTTCTAAGGCCTTATATGCTTCCCAGACTGTGGCACGAGAGACCTCTCCATTATTATTTAATTCAAAGAACTCCTCTGTCTGTTCTTTTAAACAATTTACAAAATCCTTATCATTTAGTAAACTGTTGTTAAGTCGCCACCTATGTATCTTCTCCCCCTCCCCCCATTCTAAATTGGTGGTGATAAGGGGATGATCTGAGATTGTAATACCACCAATGTTTGCCCTAGTTATGGTGTCAAACTATTGGACAGAAGGATGTAGTCAGTCCTGCTATAGGTTTGGTGTCTGTTGGAGAAGACAGTAAAATCCCCTCTCTAGTTAATGGACCAGATAACAACTGTCTGAGAGTTTAAGGTCACACATTTGTTTTCTAAAGGAGGGTCTTGCTTTACTGTCTATTTGAATGGATTTACATGAAGATCTGTCAAGTACAGGGCTCAGAATTAAATTACAGTCACCCCCATTATATAGTCCAGATAGTTATATAGTTGCATAGAGATAGAGTTAAAGAAATGTTCTTGGCTACTGTTAGGCATGTACATTGCATAGTGCAATCTTTCTGCCATCAAGGGTTCCAGTCAGGATCTGGTATCTACTCTCTTGATCTGATATATTTGCAGGCTTGTGTTTGGTCACATCAGCATAAAGGTGAGGAGTTGAAATAATGGGGTCCTTAGTTGCAGGGAGACTACTTTCAGCTGTATGATTAATGGCTCACGACCTTTCATGGGCTGCAATCCCTCATGCATCAGGTGCAGGGTGTTCTGCAGTGGAGGGGCCTTGCACTCTATTTGAATTGTACTAACCAATGTATTTTAGAGTGTGGCGTTCAGCAGATTGATTTTCAAAAGTTAAGTGTAAATAGTCACAGGCGTCATTTACAGTTTCACGAAACATAGAACTCCCCTTTGCTTCTCGTATCAATAGGGTCGCTGGATACTTCAAATAATATTGTATTCCAACCTTTTGTAGTTCCAGTTTTACTTCAAAAAATTCCCTTCTTTTGTCCATAAATACCACTGAAAACTCCTGAAATAATAGAATTTTTTCCCCATTGTAAAATAAAAAGTTCCTCTCTTGAGCAATATTTAAAATCTCCTCTTTTATTAAGAAGCAGAGAAAATATACAATGGTGGGCCATGGCATCTGATTATTTTGGGACCAGGGTCCAATTGATCAATGTGCACCTTCGATCTCCAAGGGCCATGGCCACTGAAAGCCAAGTAATTCAGGTAGGAATCTCTATAAATATCTGACCATGTTATTTCCTTCCCAGCCTTCCGGTATCCCCAATATCCTTAAGTTGTTTTTATATCCTCTGTTCTCTAAATCATCTGTCTTTCCCAGTAAACAATCAGTTTGCTTACTTTGATGCTCGTTTAATTCCTGTAAGTGTGAAATTGAGGATTTTAGCTCTATTAGTTTGGCGTACGATTTATCTACCCTGTCAGTAAGTGAGCTATTTTCATGTCTAAGTTCACTTGCCACTTTTTTCACATCAGCTATGTTTAATTTCAAACTTGAAAGCATGTCTTTTATCTGGTTTATGTGTTCCTTGCTGGTGTTTCCATTGTTATTATGTGTGATGCCAGGTTTTCTAAGTTCAACGGGTTTTCCAGCCGCAGTCGTCATGTTTGGATTTTAAACCCCTGATGAACAAAGAAAATGACCATATAATAATAGTGTCAGCTCTTAATTTTTGTATAATATGTTGCTGCACCACAATGACCATTGATTATGCACATTTGCCAGGTTTTATCTAAGCATGAATTATAAAATAAATCAAACCAATAATGGGAAAAACCAGAGAGCTCTGATTTAGCCTGCCACCATCGTTGGAGCATCGCTTACTCTCCCTGATGCCTGGAATCTTTGTTGGTGAAAAAAGATAGGGTCATGTTTTTTTGCCCAATTTTGTTGCACTGCTCCTTTAACCAAATGATTTGTCATATAATTGATGTATTGTTACTACTGTTGTTTCTATTATGTATTCTTTGACAATGTATTCTGTACAATTATCCTTTTTAGCGCTGCAGTGGGTGGAGCCCTGCAGACCTCTTGCTTTGAGAAAAGGACTCCAACCCCCACCCCAAACCCTTACTTACCCATTGGGGGTCCAACACCGTAATCCTCTCTGTACCTCAGACACATCTTCACTCTTCAAAGTTGGACCACAAACTGAAGAAACAGGTATGCTATTCAATGTATTTCAATGGTGTTTTGAACTTAGAGGCATAACTTGGGCATTTATGCATATTTTTGGCCCAAATTTTCAACATGCCTTCTTTGGGATCCCACCTCATGAACAATGTCACTTTTGTTAGGCAAATCTGTCCCAAAAGGTGATTTTGTGGTCCCTGTACAAAATCACCTTTACTGCAGGATTTGAAACATTTCTCTGCCCCTGCTCATGAGATGAGATCATAAGACAGCTATGTTGAACATTTGAGCCCAGATATTCAAAAGGGTTGTGCATGGCGCAACAGTGTTGCACCATGCGCAACCCACTGATGCACCACGGTGCAATATTCAAATGGGGATTGTGCCTGGCACAAATCCCGATGTGCTGGAGCGCATCAGTAGTGTATGCAGCACAGGTGGGGGGGCATGCCCATGCATACTTTGCACATCCCGATATTCAGCCCGGGATGTGCTGAGTCCATGCATGTGCAACCCCTACTTGCACTGCACACAGGTGAGCAAAAAAAAAAAAAGAACAACGGCTGGCCACCCACAGGTGAGCTGCCATATTGCAGGGCGCAACACGGCAGCTGCCACCTGTGGGTAGCCACCGAGCTCCGCTGCACCTCCATGGTGGCGCCCCATGCCCAATCGCAGGCATCTGTAATTTACTAACGCCCTATCTCCCTGGTGTTCCAGTGGACCGCTGTCAGCCCGATCGCGGGCTTAAGTAAAAAAATAGCACGTCTTATCTCCCTGGTGGTCCAGTGGACTGCTGTCAGCCCAATCATGGGCATTTGTATAGAAACTATCAAGTTCAATATCCCTGGTGGTCCAGTGGACCACTCACAGCCTGATCGCGGGCTTCAGTATAAAAAATAAAGTCCTATATCCCTGGTGGTCCAGTGGACCGCTGTCAGCCCGATCACGGGCATTTGTATAGAAAATATCAAGTCCAATATCCCTGGTGGGCCATGGACCATTCGAAGCCAGATCGCGGGCTTCAGTATAAACCAATGAAGTCCTATATCCCTGGGGGTCCAGTGGACTGCTCGCAGCCCGATCGCGGGCATTTGTATTAAAATATTAAGTCCAATATCCCTGGTGGTCAGCTGTACCCCCTCCCACCGCCCACCGAGCCCCACCGTCCTGCTTCTCCTGGTCAGCGGCAGGCGGCACCCCACCGCCTGCCGCCCGCTGCCCGCTGACTGACACTGTAGGTAGGGCTGTATGCCCATTGGTCCACAGCATGAGCTAATGGGCGTGCAGCCTGTACCATACTACACATTCCAGATATGTGAATGGATCCATTCACATATCTGGAATGTATAGTGATTCAGCACATGCCCATTGGCTCACACTGTGGACCAATGGGGCTACAGCCACCCTACAGTGTCAGTCGGTGGACGGCAGGGTGGCAGGCGGTGGATGCTGCCACCCACCACTGACCGGGGAGCGGGTCGTGGGGCTCAGTGGGTGGGTGAAGAGAGGGGGTACCGCTGGACCACCAGGGATATTGGACTTAATATTTTAATACATATGCCCGCGATAACTTGGTGCGTCCACTGGACCACCAGGAATATAGGACTTGATATTATTTATACAAATGCCCGTGATCGGGCTGCGAGCGGTCCACTGGACCACCAGGGATATAGGGCTTCATTTGTTTATACTGAAGCCCGCGATCGGGCTGCGAGCTGTCCACTGGACCACCAGGGATATAGGACTTGATATTTTTTATACAAATGCCTGTGATCGGGCGTGTAGCAGTCCACTGGACCACCAGGAATATGGGACGTTACTTAACTCTCAGCATGCCCGCGATCGGGCAGAGGGGCGCATTGCCGCACTGTGCAGGGGGCGTCAGTCCCCGACAGCTGCTGTCTGGCAGGGTGCCAGGTGCAAGTTGCCGGGGATTGACGCACCTGCATGCAAATGGGGCCATAATGACAAATTTGCACCTTGCATACATTATGGCCCCATTTGCATGTGCACTTTTGAATATCACGGTTGTTGTTCATAGCGCAAAGGAACTTGCTCTAGCGCATCCCCCTGCTCCACTCTGGCCACTTGCGCTGGTGCTGTGCCACTGCGCCATGTGCACTGTGGGTGGCCAGAGTGCGATATTCAATGATGCTGTGCCATGGTGTAGCTCCATTTGAATATCGTAGTCAACTATCCTCTTGGTCGAGGTTGACTTTCGCCCAGGCTTTCACGCCACAGTCTGGCACAGTCTGAATATCTGGGCCTTGGTGTAAAAATATTAAAAAACAATGAAGTTATGAGCCCACATTGAATTTTGTGAATGCAGCCTTGTAACTTTGGTAATTGTCAATATGTTTACCCCAAATTTACAACATAGCCATATCTTTACAGCACCTCATGAATGTGACAACTGTCATTTTTCAGATCCTGGCCAAAATGTTTTTTTCTTACATCCCAAAAGATGATTTCATGCTCCCTGCACAAAATCACCTTTTGGGCAGCAGTTGAACATTTTTTCTGCCTTTGTTCATGAGTTGGGTCATAAGAAGGCTATGTTGGAAATTTAGTGTAAAATATTTACCCTTTAGGCTGCCGGAAGATTTAGAACACATAGGTTTTTAGGACAAGATATTATGTCTGCAGCAGCCTAAGGGTTAAAACTCAACAAAGTTATGAGCCTACATTGAATTTTGCGAACATAGGCTTATGCATTTGGTAATATTCAATATTTTCACCCCAACTTTTCAACATAGCCATTTCTTTACAGCACCTCATGACTGTGACAGCTGTCATTTTTCAGCTCCTGCCCAAAATGTGTTTTAGCATCCTGAAAGTTGATTTTGCAGTCCCTGTGCAAAATCGCCTTTAAGCCAGGAGTTGAATATTTTCCGCCCAGCCTTATAAGGCACAAGGCATACAAGGCTAGGTTGAAAATGAAGTGTAAAAATATTACAAAACAAATTTACAATATTCTTACCCCAAATTCCTCAGCTGCAGCCCTATCGGCTATAGCCAGAGTTTGTTATTATGACTGTGGTTGTCTGTGTAAATGGGGACCTGTTGCACATAGACTTACCTGTGAAGTAATAAAATGAAATGAATCGGACCCAGTATTTAAAAGCAGCTTCTACAGGAATCAATGACTTACAGATTCAGCACAGTTCTCCTTTACCTTGGAGGGGGTGTCACGTTTCTTTAACTAGTGATTGTCTTTATTCTTTTAGTTTTATTTCTGATGTTTGGTTGGAGTATTTTTTTCTCTCGGGGAATTGCTTATAGGATGATTTTTTTTCAAGTGGTTGTTTGATTAGCATAATGAACTTTTGACCCTGATGGATTATATAGTTCTTCTTACTTTGCATCTTAACATTCTGATCCTGCTAGACTGTGTTGTGATTAGTGCACCCTTTGGTGGTGGTTATTCTATGCAATTGTACTGAATGCCATATGATGGGTTTTCTCTGATGAGAAGGCAGATTTTGCCAGACCACCTGTCGAGGTATAATGCACTATAAGGCAAATCCAAGTTTCATGTACCCAAAAAGGGTTATTAACTCATGTGAAAGCTAAACCTGGAGTGTCTTTATGCTATTATTGAAATGTGGTAATTACAAAATTATTTTAAAACAAATTATATTATTTGGGTAACCCCCCCATGTAGTCCCAAATGTGCAGAAATGTTACTATCCCAGATTAGGTTGCATTCCATGTGAAACATACCCTTGAGAATGTGTGGTCAATATTTTACTTTTGTATGTTAATACCACTGCTGAGGCCACTCTTATGGTTGTATGCAATCTTATGGTGTGAGACTCATGAACCGAAGATCAGTGGTTCTGATACCCTAAGGATGTAAGTAAGATCACTCTTTCAACTGTAAGAATGGTCTCAGAGACGGTATTAATATATTATGGATCAAGATCCAGTCATAATATAATTAAATTTAAAATACCTTCCCTAAACTTGCCCATTTCCAGGGCAGCTGCCCAATGTACACTCTTGAAAGAATAAGAGGGTCTCGTGTCTGGAGGAATGGAGTGCTTTGATCGGTCAGGAGCACTCTCCTCAACTGTAATGTGCAATAAACTTAATCATAAAAAATATATATAAATGTAAAGGCCTGTTTTCCAGGATGTCTCTGGCATCTGAGGCACTCTTTCCTTACAATGCAACTACTAAAGGTTGCCATGGATGTTACAGTGGCTACCCCCTTGCTTGTGAACTTAACAAGGTTGAGTGACTTCAGTCCTTTAATTCCCTTGATTGTAGGTCATATCCAAGGTTAAAGATAGAAAAATAGCATGGTACCTCTATGAAGAGAAATGCTAAGGTGGGCCTGGTGTAAGAATGATACAACCCTCTGAGATCATTAAATACCCACCTGACAATGTCCCCCCACCCATGAACCAGATCAGTGCAGTGTCAATCCCCACAAACCATGTACTTATCCTACTAACTTAATTAGAACTCAGACAATGATTTCAGACAAAAGAAAATATTTTATTTAAGGTCCAGTCTCCAGGTCCTAAATGGAGAGACAAAAGAGGGTCTGGCCACAATGAGGTAGTGTAGATAGTATTCCCCAACAGGTTCTTCCATACCCTTCTAAGCTAAGCCTAGTTTATTGCCAGACACTCTTCAGCATTCTTTAAGGCACACCCAAAATAATATCCCTGGTCTGGGCTTATGTGCCCTTCCTAGGCTCAGTCTTCAAACTGTGCATGCCTTCACACCACAATGCACAGTACAGTTGCTTTGCTACAGCTGACCTGTACTAGGGGCACTACCCCTTTTCCCACTGGTACCAGTGCAATGCCCTAAGCTCTACCTACAAAGCTGCCTTTCTTTCACTGGGTACCCAGCAGTAGAAATGGTGTAGACCCAATGGAGTTACACCTGGTTGGCTGGTGGTGGTGCAGTTGAACAAAATGGTTAATAGCAATGCTTCGTGAAATCAAACCCAAATGCTTTTAAACATCAACTGAGGTATCTGAAGCTGGTTGCTGGATGGTCTAGTCAGTTGAATCCTTTCCAGCCATTTTACAGATTTCCAGTTGCAGGACAAACCCTGAGTTTATTCATGGTTTCCCAGACTAAGGGATTTCTCTCATGGTATAGGAGTGATGGCACCGTTTGCAGCGAGTCTCTCTCTGGCTAATCTCTCTATGCATTTCTGTCACATCTGTGATGGAGATAGGCGTCAACAGAGGACATGTCTCGCCCTCTGGGGTAGATCGGGACACTCCTGGCTTAAGCAATAAGTTGCAGCTCCTGCCAGTCTCTGAGTCACTCTGCCCCATATGGCATATCCTGGCATCTAGTTCCCTAGGAGTGGCAATAACCAGTTCTGGCTGGGGTATCAATTGGGTGATTTAAGTCACAGTCTCCAACTGCAGAAGGGAAAAAGTCTCTTAGTTTTGATGCAGTCTTCATCTTCACTTTCATGTAGTATTTAGCATGTAATTACCTCCTTTCTGCTTTGCCTCCAGCAGATGCTGTATGCAGTTTGTCTCTGTCCTTCAGTCACTCCAGCTGTATTTTTAACAGCACACAGGCACCAGTCTGCTTAGTAGCCAATCTCAGACTGAACTGGGGCTGGAACAGCCCTTGCTGTTCACCTGGGAATCAACAGTTCTAACTGGTAGTTGAAGCTTTCAGTCACTTATGTATTTCTAGGATGTCTGTCTCTCAACAAGGGATTGGTTGCTGCAGAGGCCCCTGAATAAATAAGGTCCCTTGCAAGTCCAGAAATTCTTGTAGCTCTCTCTCCACAGGCAGAACCATCTAACTGGTTGGTCAGTCATCCACTGACCCCATTGCCATGCCATCTTGGTTTAAAAGTGATTAAAATGGCTGCTGACTTGTAGTCCAAAGGCAGTTTAGCACAAGAGGCATTATTTGTAGAATGCCCTTGCTTGCAGCTGTAAATGGTGCCCCAAATCAGTCTTGTGCAGGGGTGACTGCATGTCCGGTCCTGCTGAGGCAGCAATCTGGAAAATCCTGGTCAAGTTGGGAGAACTAAAGCATTGGCTCCATCTGTGATGGCTGGGGCCTTTGATATGCCAGTAGCGAGAGGCCTTAAAGATATACTAGCCAGATGGCGGTTACGTAAAGTCAAAAGCATTTTTGTTTTCATTTTCCGTTTTGAGTTTACAGATGAGGGTTATCCCTGTCATTAAAATAACCTTTTTAGAATATTTGTAACCAATCAAATTGCTCTGTTCTCACATTCTTATGTATAATTGAGGTTAGCAGCATTACGAAACAGTTTAGTTCATTGTTCTGTTTGAAAGAGAAATAACATGAGGTGATGTCCTTAGATTATGGCAGTGCTCCTCACTCTCTCTCTCTGTCTGTCTGTCTCTCTCGTAATCACCCCATCCTCCTTTCTGTTGCTCTGTAACCTCTTGCTCTTGTGCAGCAGGCAGCTCAAGGAGGGCACCACATCACTGGCTTACCAGGGCCTGTGCATTCTCTAGGAAAGTAAAGATGGCTGATGTGGAAAAGAGCTACACTATACAGAGCCCAAAGGAAACAAGCATTTGTCAATGCCAAATGTTGTCTTGCTGGTATTGGCATTGGTAGTGCAGGAGTTAGAGACATGCATAATAGGAATGGCAGTGAAGTATGGAACTGACACCAACCCCATGCCACCCTGCAGAGACTGACAGGCATTGAGGTGTGCCTTTGGGTCATTGGCCATAACGCTCATGCCATTTCACCCCACCCTACCCTGCAGACTCTGACAAGTGTCGTGTTGTGCCTTGGGGTTGTCGGGCCTTACGCTCACCCCATTCCATAAGGAAATACATTGAGATAGGTGCAGGATAGGAGAATGGGGTGAACTTTGGGGCGAAGGTCAAAGCACACCTCGATGCCCGTCACTGGCTGCAGGGTGGGGTGGGGTGGGGGTGGAATGGTGTAAGCATTACAGCTGACAATCCAAATTCACACCCCTGATGCCTGTCAGTCTCTACAGGGTGGGACATTATGGTTAGAAACCCTAATGTCCCAGGTGTTTGTTGGTATTTGCACTCCAAATTTTCAACATGGGCTTTTTGTGACCCTACCTCATGAAAGCATTTGGGACCTCTGCTCATGAACAGTGACACTGTGATTTTGTTAATCTGTCCCAAACATTGATTTCCCACAGCGACTGCGCCATTCTGTGCCAGATGTGTGAAAACACATTTTGGGCAGGATGCGAAAATTGACACCTAACCATTCATAAGGAGGTGTGAAGAAATGGCAATGTTGAAAATCTGCAGTGAAAATATTAAAAATTCTCGAAGTTACGAGCGAGCGTGCGTGGAAACTGCACAATGCATGCTTGTAACACAGTCATTTTTTGGAATATTTTCACCAAATTTTCAACAAAGGCATTATGGGACCTCCGCTCATGAACATTGGCACTGTGATTTTGTTAATCTGTCCCAAACATTGATTTCCCACAGTGACCATGACATTCTGCGCCAGATGTGTGAAAACACATTTCGGGCAGGATGTGAAAAATGACAGCTGTACCATTCATAAGGAGGTGTGAAAAAATGGCAATGTTGAAAATCTGGAGTGAAAATATTAAAAACTGTCAAACTTATGAGCGTGTGTGGAACTGCGAAATGCATGTTCGTAACAGTCATTTTTTTGGAATTTATTCACCAAATTTGCAACATAGGCTTTTTTGGGAGCCCACCTCATGAACAGTTTCATTAATCAGTCTTGAAAGACGATTCTGTGCAGTGACTGCAAAAATCACCTTTTGGGGCTGAATAACGAAATTACAGTGACTGAGTTCATAAGTTGGGGTCCCAAGAACCTCATGTTGAAAATTTGGAGCCAAAAGTCACAAAAATGGTCGAGATATCCACCTAAGTTGAACCCCCCCCCCCATTGATGCCATTATACAGCTTACCAGCATTTCTTCAATTCATGGTCGGCTTTTGAGGAGTTCAGACGTCTCCTGCTCCACCGAAGATCATCGCGCCAGGCTCTGGAGGTAGTATGGGGTGAAGGGGTGCAGGAGGTGAGAATACAGAGGTGGGTGCGGTTGGTGGAGGGGGCATCATGACCACGAGGACCATTTTCTGTGTTACAGGGGAAAAAAAAGGATGTCGCGGGAAGGTTCTTTTACAGGTTTGCTTTGGGCACACTGGGGTGGGCTCCCAGTGTGCCACCTGTGTTTTTTGGGGACAGGAGACTGAAGCCAAAGGGGATTGGGCCCCCCATTGGCAAAGAAAATGTGTCTGTGTTTGGGGGGGCATGATGCAGAGGGGGATTGGGCACCCCCTTCAGCAGACAAATAAAACAAGGGGGAACATTATGCCAATGGGGATTGGGCCTCCCTGTTGGCAAACAAACTGGGGAGGGGGCATGCAACAGGGTAATTGGGCACCCCCAATGTTGGATTTCTGGGGACTGTGAGAAGTGGCTGGTGGCAGCCACTGCTATGTCTATTGAAATGTTTCAGAGGCAAAGCATGCCCTGCAATGACAGGGCACTCCTTCATTGTGGCGGTGAAATTCTTTCAAGTTGGTGGCACTCTTCTCAACTGATGTCATAGACAGCATGCTCATTCATTGGTGCCACAGAGACCAGCCCAAAAAGCAGTGGTGCCATTGGCCACAACACTGCCTCACTTTCACAACCTGCTACTCCAGCAAGCTGCCACAAAATGTTGCTTGTGCTGTGCATGCAGAACAACATCATAAAATAACTTTAAAATGATAGAAATGATATTTCCTATCTCAAGTACCACGCATATTGAAAAACTACTCTGATTTTTCTTAAATTGCATGGATATCCTACATTACTTTTTAAAATTAGGTTACAGAAGGCTGTTTCCACAATATTGAAAACAATCTATTAAAAAAATGACTTTCTAAGTTGAACCAGTATGCTGAAGTGAACATTTCATTTAGACTACCAGATTAACAATTTAAGAAAACAGAAAGGTGCACCCACCCCTTCACAAAACCACATGAACAGCTGCTAGTCCAGTATTTTAGAAATTTTATTCACAGCACCAGCCCCATGCTGTTGCTGCTTCCAGGAGAATCTTACGTTTCGCACCCTCCGGTGCTTCAACAGAGAATACATTTAATTCTGTAGTACAGCCTTTTATACAAATCAATTATATCTTCCTCCAATTAAAGTGCAGAATTCAAATTCAAATCAAATTACATAGCTGCTTTTCATTCTCATAAAGTAAACTCAATGATCTGCTACTCTAATTGTTTGTTGTGATCACACAATTACAATTACTATCATTCATTCGCAAAAAAAGAGTGATGCTTGCTAACAATTAGTGTTTCTAGCTAACAAAATTAAACAAGAACAAAGTGTCAGCTGTTATTTAAACAAAGCCTCACATACTTTTACACAGTACCTATAGTGCATAAAACTCTTAAAACAACAGAATTAATTAATTAATTTTTTAATGTTTTCTCCCCAGCATAGCGGGCCACATGACCTCCGGCCACCAGCATCTGCATCCCTGGACCTAGTCCGGTGTGCAACTCACTCCATCGCACAGGTCTGGCCACACCCTGATGAAGGTGCCTCTCAAATCTAGGGGCTCAGGGCACGGCTATTAGCCACTGAGGTTGCCCCTCCATTTTCCACTTTTCTGGTCCCCAGGGAGCCTGACGTGCAATGGCGTCTAAGCACGTCCGTGCTGGCGCCCACCGCGCTCCTTTTTCCTTGCTAGGCACACCACTGCAGTGCGGCTGGCCTCTGCCAGTCATCACTGCAGCGTGATGTGCCATGCCCACCAACCCCAGAGGAAGGAGAGCAGTTGTGGGACGCTCAATCCTTCTCCTCTCTTGCCAGCCACACAGCAGCCTGAGTTCATTCCCGAACCCGGGTCGCCAGCGTGGTGTGAGGTGTGGCATCCAGTGCCTCAACCCTCAACGCCACTGGGCCAAAACAACAGAATTTATTAATGAAAATAAGCAGTTATAGCTATTTGTAAACAATAATTCTGATGATTGTTCTGTTTCATATTATTTCAGCAACAATCTCATTCATCAGATTCATGACTGGTGCTTTATTCAACACCTGTCAGTGTCCATCTAGTATATCTTCACTGTCTGTATGTGAAATAACAACTCCTTATCTATACGTCTGGTGATGCTGCACCTAGAACAATACACAATTAGTTGGTATTTTAATCTGTTTGCATTCGATTATATCAAAGAGACAGAGAATGAGGAGAATGGGGAAGGGGCAGATAAAGTTATTATACAATGTGTGGCAAAATAAATATAAGTTTTGATTGTGCAAAGACAGCATCTTGTTAACATGTTACCATTTCTTTACCAAGAAAGGAGAATGCTCAAATTTATAATTTAAACCTGGACCTTTTAATGCTCCTAATTTAAAGATCTATTCCTGTTCCTTACAGTTCAACAGGTTATTAAGATCCCCTCCTCTGATATTTTTTGGTATACACTCGATGCCTGTAGCACGTACCTTGTGTGCAGACCTAACTTCCTGAGAATTAATGTACCATCTACACTTTTTATTATTGTCAAATCTAAAACATTAATGCTTTTATGATCTGTATGCACTTTAGATCTCAAATTGCAGTTAGTATTTTTTAGATATGACACAAATTCCAAAAGTTCTGCTTGGCTTTCCTTCCATACAATCAATATATCATCTATAAATCATTTTTCTCTTCCTACTTCCCCAGATACAGATTGTCCAGACTGAGGGCCAGAATGGGCCCCATTGTTGGGCCCTTAAGCTGCTGATAGTTTATGCCTTCAAACACAAACTTCAGACATTATTTTTAAGTACAATTTCCATCAGATCCAATAAAAAATTAACTTTTGTTTGGGGTATATCAGTCATGATGTGCAGGTAATGTTCAGTGGCCAAAATACCCTCCTCATGGGGGATATTGGTGTATAATGAATCTACACCAAGTGTCACCAAAAGCCAGTCTTCTTCCACCTGCATTTCATTCAAGATTCCCAGTACATGACTGGTATCTCTTAAATGGATCCTCAATGTTGGAACTAATGGGCAAAAAAACTATCAACAAACTGTGATAGTGGCTCTGTCATCTAACCAATCCCAGAAATAATGGGACATCCTGGGGGGTCAGTGGAATTTTTGTGTATTTTCGGCAATGTGTATATTGCCATTTTTTGGGGGGAGTCAGCAGATAAAAAGAACAGTTCTTCCTGGGTTATCATTCCATTATAGTGAGATTCTAATACATACATCTCAATATCTTTTTGTATGTTAGAAGTAGGATCAAAAGTAAGCACTTTGTAATAAAAAGTGTAGATGGTACATTACTGATGGATTTGTACAACAAATCCACAGACAGGAATAGTCTGCTACACGCCAACAGTTGCCATCCAGGTCATACAATTAATAACTTGCCAAAGGGACAGTTCATCAGAATACGTAGGAACTGTGGGAATGCACAATTGTACACTAAAAGAGCACAAGAACTGGAGAATAGGTTAGTCCAGAGGGGATATACTGAAGGCATTATTAAAAAACCAAGGTCACAGACTGACACACTATTGAGAGACACATTGATCACACCCAGTGTGAGACAAAATGAGAATGTATCTATGACCTTTGTAACAACATACAAGAGAGGTCTAGACAAGTTGTTGACATAATACAAAAAAATCTGCAGATTTTGAGAGGTACCTCACAGCTGCAGCTCCTGTTTGAAAAACCATTATGAATATCTTATAAACATGGTAGTAACCTTAGAGATAGGCTGGTATACAGCTATTTACCAGAGGAATACAACATCCACCATGACAAAACCAAATGGGGTTTTAGGCCCTGTGGTGGGTGTTGAACCTGTAATGTTATGATCAGTCGAAAGGACATCCTGAATAGAAAAACAGGAAATATGGAGAAGATTATTGGCCAAATAGATTGTAACACTGAGGCAGTTATCTATCTCTTGGAATGCAGCTGTGGAAAAGTCTAAGCTGGTAGAATCAAAAGAAAGAGCAGGTTGAGAATCCAGGAACACATATCAGCCATTAGAAATCAAAATATTAACTATGCAATGGCTAGTTAGGTCTGCACGCCAAGTACATGCTACAGGCATCGAGTGTATACCAAAAAATATCAGAGGAAGGGATCTTAATAACCCGTTGAACTGTAAGGAACAGGAATGGATCTTTAAATTAGGAGCATTAAAAGGTCCAGTTTTAATTTATAAATTTGAACTTTCTCCTTTCTTGGTAAAGAAATGGTAACATGTTAACAAGATGCTGTCTTTGCACAAACAAAACTTATATTTATTTTGTCACACATTGTATAATAACTTTATCTGCTCCTCCCGTTCTCCTCATTCTCTGTCTCTTTGATATAATCGAATGCAAACAGATTAAAATACCAACTAACTGTAATTTTCTAGGTGCTGCATCACCAGATGTATAGATAAGGAGTTGTTATTTCACATATAGATGGTGAAGATATACTAGATGGACACTGACAGGTGTTGAATAAAGCACCAGTCATGAATTTGATGAATGAGATTGTTGCTGAAATAATATGAAACGGAACAATCATCAGAATTATTGTTTACAAATAGCTATAACTGCTTAGTTTCGTTAATACATTCTGTTATTTTAAGAGTTTTATGCACTATAGGTACTGTGTAAAGGTATGCGAGGCTTTGTTTAAGTAAAAGCTGACACTTTGTTCTTGTTTAATTTGGTTAGCTAGAAACATTAATTGTTAGCAAACATCATCCTTTTTTTGCGAATGAATGATAGTAATTGTAATTGTGTGATCACAACAAACAATTAGAGTAGCAGATCATCGAGTTTACTTTGTGAGAATGAAAAGCAATTATGTGATTTGATTTGAATTTGAATTCTGCACTTTAATTGGAGGAAGATATAATGGATATGTATAAAAGGGGGTACTATAGAATGAAATGTATTCTCTGTTGAAGCACCGGAGAGTGCAAAACGTAAGATTCTTCTGGAAGCAGCAACGGCATGGGGCTGGCACTGTGACTAAAATTTCTAAAATACTGAACTAGCAGCTGTTCACGTGGTTTTGTGAAGGAGTGTGTGTGCTTTTCTCTTTTCTTAAATCCAAATAATTGAAGCTGCACCACTGTCCTTGTGCCAGTTTCTATATTTAAAACCATATTGACAATATTATCAAGACTTCCTTCTGTCATTTGTGTAACATTGCTAAAATCCACTGTTAGTTAAGGAAACACTCACAAGTGTATCCCTACAACTATGTGTGGGTCTGGCCCCTACTACGGTAGCATACTGAGACATACTGAGCACTTATACTTGCTCAAGATAGTTATCTCATTTATCTGTTTGCTTCCACAATGGCATTTCATATTTTGTGCTGCTCAGAATGCAATGTTCCATGACTGGCTTTTGCTATGGCCTGCATCTGGAGGAGATTCAATAGACATTATACAATGGCAAGAAAATTTCCTGCCCTCTGATTGGTCAGTGGGTTCCTGGAACAGTGATGTTATTACATGATAACATCACTGTATGAAGGCCAGGCACACACATGACCACGTAACAGATATAGAAATCACACCTTCCTGCCACAACTTACTGCCACTATGGGCCGTCACGCTGAACCCCCCCTCAAGTTACGCCCCACAAACATCAATTCTTTCCACAACTTAGTCAGTCACAACAAATACTGGCTTCAACAATAATAAACAGAGATCGCTTTTTCTCTTTCTCTCTCTTGTCGGCAGCGATTTGACTAAACAGCAGAAACACAAACTACTTGGGTGGATTTTCATTCCCCAGCTGCAAGGAGCCACAAGCATGTTTTCGTTCATTTTTAAATGATGCCATCACATGAGATCAGCATACATTCACCCTCCTTCCAAAAATAAAGTGCACCAAGCATTTGTTTTTAATTTAAACACACCGACACACGGAGCGGCTTCTCAGGCGCATGCTCATGGATCCTCCACTCCCCGCCTCTCTCAACTCACCGCTGCACCTTCACCATTCTCCTGCAGTATTCTCTTGGTACAAGCAAGAAATACTAGAAAGTGTACCAGGAAAACCTCAAATACAGATTTGGTCCAACAGTGTCACTCTGAAATTGGGACATCGAGTGCATTCCTCACAACTGCTGACAGGCTCCGCAACCAGTAAATCAAGTAAATTAAGCCATAAAATAAAAAGAGAAACAAACTTCAAATCCATTCTCTTTTCAAGAATGGCTACGGGCGGGGGCATACCTCTCAACCTCCTGACTCATAAATCAGGGACAAGGCTTAAAAAAATCAGGGACAAAGGACCAAAATCAGGGACACATCTTCAAAATTGATGATTTCCACTCAGGAAGCTGGTAGAATAAGGGGCTTAAGGTAAAATGCATTTTCTAAGGAAGAACAAGTCTGTAACTTTAATGTCTGACATTATTTTGTGCTTACAACCCCCACTGATTGGTCACGGAAACACAATTTTTAGGAGGGACAGAGTAAAATTTTGAGGCAAAATCAGGGATGTCCCTGAAAATCAGGGACAGTTGAGAGGTATGGGGCGGGGGCGGTAGAGGTCAAAATACCATAAAACACAGTTAAATTGGTAACAGTATGAGACTGATTCGGGTAACAGCTCCTCTAGTGGCAGAAACATATACTGGCCTTTTTTTTTTTAAACGTACTCCTTCACCCACAAAAAATTAAATAAAAATCATAAAAATTTTTTTTTTCTTTTTTCTCTCTATACTTAAATGAGCCATTGTATAATAGCAATAAGACACTCCAGGGTGTGTGTTATCATGTAATAACGTCACTTCTGGGGTGGTGGAAGCACTCAGCTTCTCCTTGGCTTCAACCCACCCGGGGTGACATTATTACATGATAACACACACCCTGTCATGCCTTATTGCTTAAGTAACCTGTGAAGAAGCTTTTAGAGACTCTGATTCACTGGTCACTGTGCCTTTGTACTGAGGCTGTACTTATCTGGAATCTGTAACCCCAGATGGGTTCTCAGTGGTGCACTGCCTGAGGCAATAGTGCAGGGGTGGCCATTTGTTTCAGATTCGAGGAGGGATTTGTCATCTTCCTTGTAGCAGACACTAGGGGCAGGATTTTTAAAAGGATCTGTCCAAGATGTGTCTGACCCTATTTTTAAAACAGAAATGCTTTCAGACCTTCTAGATCATTTATTAGATGGCCTAGCAGCATCCAAGCTTTGCGTCCAAAAATGGACAGAAATGTGAGTTGTGCCCAGTCTGGATGCAACTGCATCGAGTGCTGTAAACTGTGACTTCTTGTTGCAATGGATTCAGCTTCTGAAAACAGCAGCAGGGCTGCCTGGATGCAAGTGGATTGATGCAGATGCAGGCGCAGCGTGCACCTGCATCTGTGTCCAACCCTTCTGACCACAGTGAGTAAGTGGCTGTTTGGGGTAAAACAGGTTCAGGGTGAAAGGGTCCCCTGGTCTATTGTCCAACAAGGGGCAATGATGAATTCTTACAGGAATTTGCATCTTCATTGTTGACCTAGGCTTGGAGTCCCCCAGACTGTAGGTGGTGGGGGATTTCAGTACATGTGTCAGCCATGAAGAATAGCCTTTTGCAACTAGTTTGCTCCAGATTATGTCAGCTGTGGACCTCAAACAGGTTGCTTTCTCTGCTAGCTATGAACAAGGCCATATGCTGGACCTGGTCTTCCCTTCGAGGCTGAGGTTATGGATGTCCTGGCTGATCGGATAGCTTGGTTGGATCACTTTAAGGTAAATTTCCAGTTCAAGGTCCCTGGGTAATTTCCCTCCTTAGGAAATTGGTCCAGTACCATCCTAAATGGAACCTGATGTTGGAAAGGTTCTGGGAGGAACTGGACATTTTGATCACGTTGCCTGCCTGTGCTGGGGGATGCTGCGACTGCTGTAGAGGGTTACAATTTAGTTCTGTCATCAACTATTGACACCCTTGCACCCATCCTTGTATACCCATTGGTCTCCCGCCATAGCTCGCCTTAGTATAATTATGAACTGAGATGTTTGAAGACTATGGGGCAGGGACTGGAGTGTTTCTGGTTGAAGACACACTCTGTGGAGAATAGACTGACTCTGAGGGCCCATTGCGGGGTCTCTCTCAGAGGGCAATCACCCAGATAAAGACAGAGTTTCTGTCAGGGTTGATTGCTGTTGGAAAGACTAGACCATCTTAGCTCTTCTGGACTGTAGGCAAGTTATTACATGCAACAATTATGTAGCCTGGAGGAGTAGTTTCATCAGAGAGATGTGAGTTTTTTCATCTTTCTTCTTTAACAGTGTGTCCTCCATTAGGGAAGTGATCCCTCAGGGGGACATTGTCTCCATCCAGTATTGGTGAGAATGGTTTGGACAGTGGCACATTGATTCTTTGGACTGAGTTTCATCCAGTTTTTGTTCAGGATATATAACAGGTGATATCTGGGTTGCTACCTGCCTACTGTGATCTATACCCAGGACCCACCATACTGGTGGTGGCCTGTTGAGATATCCAGGTTCCGGTGGTGACTGGAATTGCTCAGTGCTATCTAAGTGAGTTACTGTACTGAAAAATGCATTGGTGAAACCCAAACTCTACCCAGAGCTTTTATCCAATTACAGGTCAGCCTTAAACCTCCCATTTTTGGATCAGGTAATTGAAAAGATGGTTGCATCACAGCTAGAGAACCATCTGATGCAACATGATACATTCACGCTGTTCCAGATAGGTTTCCAATTGTGACACCCACAGAAAACCGTCTTAGTGAAAGTGATGCATGATCTTTTTTTGGTGAGGAATTGAGGTGAGTATTCATTTCTTAATCACCTCAACCTTTCTTCAGCATTTGACATTGTGGACCATGGCATGTTGAATGACTGTCTTAGGTACTATGGAGGACTCAGCAGTTCAGTGTTGTATTGGTTCAAGTTCTTCATGTTCAGCAGACATCAATGAGTCATGCAGGCAATGTTTTCTTCCAGGGACTCAGCCGTTTCCTGTGGTGAACCTCAAGGTTCAGTTCTACCCCATGTTGTTCATGGTGTACATGCCACCACTAGGAGAAACTGTGAAATGGTATAGTCAGGGTTTTCACTGCTCTGCAGATAACACAAATTGTTGCTCTCCTTCACACGACATCAGGGCAATCCTGAAGCTGTGATAAAACAATGGCTTTTAGAGTTAAATGACTAGATGGTTGCTAGCTGGATGAATCTGAATCCAGGTAAAACAGGATTGCTGATTATGGAACCTGGATCTCAGAAGTTTGCAATGAAGAGGAGGTTAGTTTCACTCTGCCATCATTGGACGGTAATGCCCTTCAACCAGTGGCTAGGGCTAAAAATCTGGGGTCATTATAGACAGCAGATTGACTTTGAACATGTGTCAAATGTTGTCCATTGCAGTTTTTTCCATTTGAGAAATATTGTCTGGTTAAAACCCTTTCTTTATTATGATGATCTGGTGACTGGAACCCATGCCTTTGTTACATCCCATCTAGACAACTGTAATGCTGTTCATCTTGGGCTTTCTGGAGCTTTGGTGCCTCGTCTCCAGCTGGTGCAAATTGCAGCTATCTGGTTGCTTTCTGGTACATGCATTTTAGATTGTGTCACACTGGTGCTGTGTGAAGAGTATTGGTTACTGGTTAGGTGGTGTACCACCTTCAAGATTTGCTTGATAATATTCAAGGCCCTGCATGGGTTGGTCCCAACTACACAAAAGACCTCCTGCTCCCATATAATCCAGCTTGACCACTCCAGTCAACAGGGGAGAATCTGTTGGTGGTTCCACATGTTAATTTTAAATCTTCAGGTAAAAGTGCCTTTTCCATTGTCATCTGTCACATGTGGAATGCTTTACCAAATCAGCTTTGCCTGAGCACCTCTGTGAAAGTTTTTAAAAGAGCTGTGAAGATTCATCTCTTCTCCCTGGCATTTGAACGTTCACTTTAATCTAGCGCAATATAACATATGGCAGAGGGAGTATTGTGATTAACAATTTATATGTGTTTATTTATTGTCTTAAAGTGATAATGCTATCATTCACAGCTCGTAATACTATTGTTCAGAGCTCTGAATGATAGTATTATTAAAGAAATGCCACTGTGCATGTGCAAGTCTGCCTCCCACAGAAACCCAGTTGTCATGGTGCCTTGTCTCTTCCTGCACAGTTGAAGTCATGGTGTGCATTCTCATTAGCAGCTTTCCTCTGTGGGCAGGCAGAACAATCTCAAAAACATGGCAGCTGTTTTCTCTCGCTTAGTGAGACTAATGCGTGCCCTTCATTTCTTTTCTTTTTTTTTCAATTCAATGGATCATCTGGTTGATTTTGTATTTGCTAAAGGATGAAAAAACTTAAAGGAAAGACTGCCTACCAAATGTAAACAAAAAAATGTTAACAGACACAGGGTGGGGATGACGAGCGAGTGAGTGAGTCTTCGTTGCGGCGGTCGGCAAACTGCAGTGCATCTTCAGTGCAGCAGTCAGCCTGCCTGTCTGACCGAATGTACAAGAAAAAAAAAGCTTCACGATTTCGATTTGGATCCCTATATTACAAAAAATAACAGATAGATAAGTGTGTTTCTCAAGGCAGTAACACTATCGAGAGGTTTTGGGGACTTTGGGAACCTCTCGAGATTTGCTCTTTAGGTTCCAAGTCCCCAAAACCTTTCGATGGTCTTACTACTGTGTAATACACACTTATCTATCTATTATTGTGATTGATATAGATATATATATATTTATATTCAAGGCAAAAAACACTGTTAATGCATCAGTTAGGGTTCATAGCACAGTGACAAAAGCATGGAAATGTGGTGTTAGAGTTACCACCCCTACAACCCAACCCCACCCTCCACACACCAACAGGCATCGGGGTGTGGGTTGGGGTCATCAGCCTAACTCTCACCCCATTCCATGTGTAAGGAAGCTGAGGTGGTGCAGTATAGGAGAATGGGGTGAGAGTTAGGCATGAAGACTCCAACGCACACCCTGATGCCTGTTGGTGTGTGGAGTGTGGGGTGGTGGGGGTGGGGTTGCAGGAGTGGTAATCCTAACACCACATTTACATGCTTTTATCACTGTGTTATGAACCCTAACTGATGCATTAATGGAGTTTTTTCCCATGAATTTCCCTTTTTATTGGAAAGTGCAATGTAACTGGTAAGTGGTATGTGTTAGTGGGAACGCGGGCCCTCCGGGCCCTGTGCTCCCTTCATATTGTCAATTTTTTGCATAATGGTATGTGTATGTGGGAGTGCGGGCTGTCTGAGCCCTGCACTCCCACTTACACATAACTATGGAGCCATACAGCAGCCCTATAGGCAAGGAACCTTTGTAACACTAATTTGCTAATATCTCAGCAACCATAGCAGCTAGGAAAAAAATTCCAATGCTGTTGTAGTCATGACAGCGAGTACTTCACAGGAGATAAATCAACCAGATCTGTATCTCACATCGTTTACAAGATATGGGCACCGAAATACATTGAAAAGGCACCCTTGGAACCCTTGTGACACAAATGTGTCAATATCTCCGTAACTGTAGCAAGTAGGAAAAAAATTCCACTGCTGGCGTAATCTATGATTTCCAAACTTGTTTGTACAGTTTAGATCACTTAAAGTGATCTAAACTGTGGGTAGTGAAAACTCTGTATATTGCCTCATTTTCGAGATATGGGCACGGAAAGGCATCACAGATGCTGTAATGTTATCCTATGGGAAATTTCTCAACTTTGGAACACAGTAACTTTGGGCCAGTTGAATGTTTTGGCACCAAACCACCAAAAGGCACATCTGTGGGACCAGGGCTTGTCAACCTGCACATTTCAGCCCAAAAGCCCCACCGTTTTGTTGTGGGGGGGAGGCAAAGATTTACAGTTCTTGGGCAAAGTTATTTCGCAAATTGCTAAAGTTTAGCGAAAAAACAGCATAAAACTTTTGCATTTGCAAAAGTGTCACTGCAGTTTTTCCTGTGATTTGCAAAAGTAATGTGGAACTGATTTTAAAAACAGCATTTCTAGGGGGTTTTACCCCCCAAAAAATGATAGGTCTGGCATCCACAGGATCTGACTAGGTAAACCCAACAGTCAGTGTTTAACTAGAGGGTGCCAAATTTAAATGCCAGGCATTTCTCTCTCTCTCTCTCTCTCTCTCTCTCTCTCTCTCTCGCTAACTAAAAACAAGATGGTGGCAGCACAAAAGCAAAAGGGCCATTTGCGAAAGGAAAATTGTACTTGCGACACTTTTGTGAGACACACATATTTTTTCCCTGTTGACTATAATGGGAAATTTATTTTTTGAATTACTTTTATACAGTTTAATATTTTTACACCAAATCTTCAAAAGGCCCATCAGTGACCCAGACTGCATCTTCCCTGAAGATTTCAGACTAAACAAGCAAATCAGGTGGGCTGTGAGCATGAGCAAAGAAATGTGCAAAAAGTCAATTTTTTTGCATTTTTTGGCATTCTGCAGCTTCACAACTGTATATACGACCATAATGCAACTTGCCAGATCCGGAGATCTATGGAACCAGACTCACAAGCAAAATTTCAGGCAAATCCGTTATATGGTGGCAAAGTTATTAAAGTGTAAAATTTGAGGTTTAACATAAAAGTGCTTACTCAACCCTAACTACAGTGCCACTACCGTGGCAATATTATATATATATATATATTCTATGCAGAAAACTTTGTTAGTGCATCATTTAGGGTTAAAACTCAAAAAGTCAGGAAATGAGACCTTTAGTGTTGCCCCATCCCCCCCATGGACCTGCCCATCATCCTGAGATTGACAGCTGTCAGGGTGTGTCATTGGGGTAGTGAGGCCTAAATGCCACCCCATTCCATCTGTAATCATATTCACAAGCCACAGTAAAGAAGAATGTGGTGACATTTAGGCCTCACAACCCCAATGACACACCCTGTCAGCTGTCAATCTTGGGATGATGGGTGGGTCTGTCAGGGGATAGAGCAGCCACAAAGTCTCATTTCCTAACTTTTGTGTTTAACCCTAAATGATGCATTAACAAGTTTTGCATAAATTCCTTACTCTTTGAGAAAGAATAAAAAAGTAGAAAGTTGCACAAGTTGGTGGCTGCGCAGGCCCTTTGGGCGCATGGTCCCACCAACTTGCAAATTTCTGCCTAAGATAAGAGTACAATTAATGAATATTAAATGTATTGCTGGCAGCGCATATGGGTGGGAGTGTGGGGCCCACCACCTTGAAAGAAAGCAAAGTGTCAAGTCATCAGAGTGGCATAATTCAACACCTGTTTACATGTCAGACACCTAACCACTACAAATTACCTCCATGGCAGTAACGCTAGGCACCCTATAAATGTGAAGCCAGTACCACAATACAAAACACCATACACAAAACATAAAGTGTGTCACGCAATATGGGTGCAGCAAATATATTTTCCAACACCTAAACACCATAATTCACATGGACAGCACATCCCCTAAACATGCTCCAAATTTCAATGTAAAAGACCAAACTGTTTCCGAGATATAAAATGTGAAAAATTCCACACTTATTACCATTTTACACACCTAACGACTGAAAAGTACATCCATGGCAGTTAGGCTAGCTATCCTAGTAATTTCAAGCCACTACCACCATGGAAAATGCTGTCCGTCAAACGTAAACTGCGCCATGCAATATCTCCACAAAAAATGTATTGTCTGACACCTAAACACTATAATTCACATCTACAGGACATGCCGTCAACACCCTCCACATTTCAAGTTAAAAGGCCAAACCGTTTCCAAGATATTTAATTTCAAACATTGTTAAAATTGTGCTATCTGGTCCTTCCAAATCTGGCCATCTAGTCTCATGATCAAAGAATCTCATGATCAAACAATTTGCAGGCTAGTGATCAAACAATTTGCAGGCTTGCGACCAAAGTATAAAAAATGTTAAAACTCAATTTTTAGGGAAAAATACATGAATCCACAGCCATGACTTGACAGAATGAAGGCCCCGACCAGATCCAACCCTACTTTCCCTTTAGAAGTGACTCCTGTGCTGAGAAAATTGAATTTTTCATGTGGCCATCTAGTCACGCCCTCACGATCAAAGATCGCGGTCAAAGAATCTTGCGATCAAAGAATTTGCAGACTCGCGATCAAAGAATTTGCAGGGTCACGATCAATCAATAAACAATGTTAAAAGTCAATGTTTAGGCGGAAATGCATGAAACCACAGCCATGCCTTA
Source organism: Neoceratodus forsteri (assembly GCA_016271365.2). Taxonomy (NCBI): domain Eukaryota; kingdom Metazoa; phylum Chordata; order Ceratodontiformes; family Ceratodontidae; genus Neoceratodus; species Neoceratodus forsteri. The sequence continues at coordinate 1,337,281,914 of CM057458.1, read as the reverse complement.
ATATAACTAAGCTCCCTGAGCAAAACCCACCCTCTTTTGGCTTAATAAGCCACCCCTGAACTAAGAAAATAGATTTTTTCAAGTGGCCATCTAGTCACGTCCTCACGATCAAAGATCACGGTCAAATCTCGCAACCAAAGAATTTGCACACTCGCGATCAAAGATCATTAGCAAGCCGCGATCAAAGAATAAAAAAGTTAAAAACTCCATTTTTTTACCATTTTGAAAGAAACCACAGACATGGCTCGATAGAGGGAAGACCCCTGAACAAAACCCACCATAGTTTCACCTCAGAAGACCCCCCTGGGCCGAGATATTTGAATTTTTCTGACCGCAAACTGAAAACAAGATGGCTGGCATTGTGATCAAAGAATTCCTCATGATCAAAGATTCTTTGATCGTGAGCCTGCAAATTCTTTGATTGTGAGGAGGGACTAGATGGCCAAAACCCCATTCTTCTTTCGCAAAATAACCATATAAATTTTTCCATTGACTTATAATGGAAATTTAAAAGTTTAATAACTTTTGAATGGATTAATATTTTTCACCAAATGAAAAGTGGCATATTCCTTGACCCAATCTCTTTCAGATAAGCCAAGCCACAGAGCAGAATGCCACATAACAGCCACGAAGCACCACAGACAAAATCCGAAAAACTGCCCACATAACTGTCGAAAAGTGCATTTTTCAGCATTTTGGTGTGCAAAAACCGTAAGTCCGACTGAAATGACATTTGACAAATCAAGAGACCTACCATGCCCCACTGCACATACCAAATTTCATGCAAATCTGTTGAAAGGGTCCAAAGTTATTAACCTGCAAAATTTTGAGTTTAACATAGAAGTGGCTTCATAACCCTAAATATAGGGTTGTGACTGTACCCTTATAATATATTCCATGTCTGAGCATGCTGACATGCTACAGTAAAGGAGAATGGGGTGAGATGTAGGCCTAACAATCCCAGTGACACACCCCGGCGTCTGTTAGACTGTGGAGGATCAGGGTGGCATGTGTGAGTGGGGTTAGGTGTTCAACCCTAATGTCTCATTTCTTTACTTTTTTTGCTTTAACCCTAAATGAAGCATTAGTGCATTTTTTTGCATAGAATTTCCTTACTTTTTTAAAAAGTGTAATATAAGTAGTAAAAAACACGTATTGGTGGGACTGCGAAGCCCAGCTCCCACCAAGTTACCAATTATTGCATAACAATATGCATCTGGGCCCACGCTCCCACTTACGCAAAGCTACAGAGCCATGCAGCAGCACTATAGGGCACCAAATCCTTGTAACAGTAATTTGCGCATATCTTGGGAATTGTAAGAGCTAGAAAAGAAATTCTAGCATCATTGTAATCATGACAGTGTGTACTTCACACAACTTTGGAAAGACTGTACCCATATCTCACATTGTTTCCAAGCTATGGGCACCGAAAAGCACTGGAAGGCACTCTTTCAACCCTTGTGACAGTAATTTCACAATATCTCATGAACCGTGCAACTTCCGAACAAAATTCCACTACAGACTTACTGTACGATTTCAAATCTTTTTCCAGTGACTAGATCACCCAAAGGTGATCTAAGTCACCTGTAGCGAAAAGTCTGTATCTCGCTTCATTTCCGAGATGACGGCACTGAAAGTCATGACACAGACTGTAATGTAATCCTATGGGAAAAATGTCAATTACGTCATTGAATATCTCTGCGACAGATTATTTCCCCAACACCTAAACAGCATAGTTCACATCTATATGGCATCCCCTCAACACCCTGCAAATTTCAATTTAAAAGACCAAACCATGTCCGAGATGTAACATTTTAAAGTTTGAGATTTTCATTGGTCGGAGTGGCAGAATTCCGCACCCATTTACATTTTACACACCTAACGACTGAAAAGTATGTCTATGGCAGTAAGGCTAGCTACCCTATAAATTTCAAGCCACTACCACAATGCAAAACTCTGTCTGCAAAATGTAAACGGTGCCACACAATATCTCTGCAACAAATGTATTTTCCAAAACCTAAACAACATAATTCATGTCTACAGGACATCCCGTCAACACCCACCAAATTTCAAGCTAAAAGACCAAACCGTTTCCGAGATATTTAATTTTAAATGTTGTTAAAGTTGGGCTGTCTGGTCCCCCCAAATCTGGCCATTCTCCCTCCCTCGGGATCAAAGAATCTTTGATTGTGAGCCTGCAAATTCTTTGATCATGAGGAGGGACCAGATGGCCAAAACCCCATTCTTAGTTCACAAAATAACCATATAAATTATCCCATAGACTTATAATGGGAAATTAAAACTTTAATAACTTTTGATTGGATTAATATTTTGTCACCAAACAAAAAGCGGCATATTCCTTGATCCAAGCTCTTTCAATGTGCCAAGTTGCAGAGCAGCACACCACACAACGGCTATGCAGCACCGCGGCCAAAATCTGAAAAACTGCCCACTTAACTGGCGAAAAGTGCATTTTTCAGCATTGCAGTGAGCAAAAACCATAAGTCCGACCACAATGAAATTTGGCAGATCAAGAGATCTACCATGCCCCACTGTCCATGCCAAATTCTATGCACATCCATTGAACAAGTCCAAAGTTATTAATGCACAAATTTTGAGTTTAACATAGAAGTGGCTTCATAACCCCAAATATAGGGGCGCGACTGTGCCCCGATAATATATATATATATATATATATATATATATACATACATACGTACACATACACAGATACACATTAAGGACAATATTTTCAAAAGGATCCATCCAAAAACTGCCCACCATTGTTTAAAAATGGCAAATCTATTTGAACTGTTAAACCATCTATTAAATGCATATGAATTTTATTTAGGAAAAAAGGTTGCAATTGTGACCAAAAATGAAAAACAAAAATGCATCTGTGTCACTTTTTTTTAGCACAAATCATGGCTTTTGTTGCAAATGGATGTATTTTTTTTAAATAGCAGTACAATTGCTCAGACACATTTGGGCAGTTGAAGACCCTGGTGTGAAATGCATTTGCATCTGAATCTGACTCTTAAAAATACTGCCCTATGACTTTGTGTAGCTCAGTTCCATAGTAAAAAAAGTATTTTGTCTTAACTGTCTTCATTCACAGAGGCCTTTCAACCACCAAACTACAAAGTTTAAACCCTGTTTTCTAAGGGCATAATCTGCAAAGTTGGAGCTGCATACATGTGAACTGTGCCTATCTGGTGCATAGCCTACAAACCAAAAGTTTGGCCATATATGGCTGAATCCACAGTCCCCAACCTCCCAGATTAGCATGCAGACCAAAGCTTGAAAGGACCAGGGGCATTCCAGCAGTGGCGCATCAAATTGTATGCCCCTGTCAGCTGTTGAATGAATCCCTTGTTCCATGTGGAACAGTGAATTGTAGGATACAGCAGCCCTCCAAGGACTGCCTTATCCTTGTATGGGGAAACAGTTTTTTTATACGAAATAATAAAGTTGTGGACCCCAGCCATCTGTACCACCTTGGAAGGTTAGGGCCAACTGGGCCTGAAAAGGCCCAAAGGGACTAGGTGTGGAGGAATCACAAGCATTACGGCAGTGTCCCCCTTGCATTAGGGTGGCACCATCTGCACCTCCTGTGCGATGTGAACATCTTCTTAGGGTCATGCTTGAACATGACCCAACTGCACATGTAGATGTATGTAAGTTGTAAGACTTGTGTGGAGAGCAGGTACAAGTTATGCTGTGGGTTCTCTGCAAGTATGTGTAACCCCCCCCATGGTGAGCTTACTTTCTGGGCCACGGGAAACTTAAGGTGGGTCTACCAGTGCTGTCTGTGGCCTCTGATTGGAACTGATGTTGGAGGCCAGATAAAGGAGAAAGGAGCAGCTGAAATAATCTATGCTGTCTGCCACCAATGAAAAGAGTGCCTGACTACTTGAAGAGGACTGACCAAATTACAACTGCTATCATTGTTGACGCCACTGAATTACGGTATCAACAAGGCTTACTTCAAAAAGAAAAGTATTGCAGCATTTAGGCTACAGAATTATATGTAACAGCAGTTTAGTTTTTAGTGCCTGTGTAAACAACATGGACATTGCTGTCTTGCTGACCTCTGATCTCAGGACCAGTCAACCAGAGTCTATGGGTCACAGAGGACTGTCTTGGAGCACTCTGGGAACCAGAGAGGCAGAGTGCATTGTGCCCTTTTTACAGGAATGGGCAAGCAGAACTGTGACTGACAGCCAAGTCAGCCAATCAGGAGCTGAGATGCCTGGGATCAGCACTGGAACCTTCCCATCAGCTAGGTGGGATTTCAGGTAATCCTGCTAGGGCATTCAGAGGAGTCAGACATCCTAAGGAGGACAAAACCGAGGCCCTAGCCAGGCTCAGAGCTCACTTGGTACTTGTTATGCAGAAAGTTGCAGAAGTTCAATCTGAATTGAATTGTTGAGTATCTGCCTGCTGAAAGCTGCTGAGAAGTGCTTCAGAGACAGAAAGAGATAGAGAGCTGTACAGGAGAATCCAGAGTGTTGCTGGAGTTAGAGGTAGGAGATAGCACCCTACTACCTCTGTTTGGTGTGTAAGAGGGAAAGGTGAGCCTAGTCTCTGGGTACTCTAGTTCCTCTGATTGTGTGTGCACCCATGGTGAGGCAGGGAGCACCTTAGTCTTGGCCTTACCTGGAGCTCAATTACTACCGTGTTGCTGCAAGAGTGGAGCCAGAGATCACTGTGAAGAGGGACAGTGACCAGGCCCAAGCCAAGGCCTGTTACCATCAATCTGTTGCTGCCTGATGAATATTGTTGGTGTTTGCCTGCACTCGAGACCTGCTGCAGAGGCCCACTCCTGTGATCCTGCTCCAACCCAAGCTGCTCAAGGTCATCAGAAGCGTGAGTACTGGCCTAGGTAGCCAGAGTTACTATCACCTCCTTCCCTGTTGGATTGCTATTGTTTTTCTTTGGATTTAAGTGTTCCCTACTGGAATATACGTATTTTGTTATTCAAAAAGTGCTAACCAAAAGTCAGTTGGGTGGGGCATTGTTAATAAGCTTTCTTAAATTGTTGATGTATGCCACTGCAAGATCCCAGGAACCACAACATCAGGCCTGCAACATTTATTTAACCTAGGTATCCAGTAGTTATAGACTGCAGTAAAGTAATCGTATCTGAAATTCAGTATCTGGTGAAGAATTATATTTACTGGGGGTAGTCGGCACAGGAAGTACTGTGTGTATATGTGTGTGTGTGTGTGTGTGTGTGTGCGGAGAGGCTGTGACACATTTTAGGGGCTTGTAACATCCAGAAATTGCTTGCCTGTGTTATCTTGCTGGCAGTCTGACTGGAATGTGTTATTTGCTGAATGCATGATCCCCTTTTTCCTTCACAGGTCCAGAATCCGGATAAATAAAAGTTCTGTTGTTATTTTTGCAATTTTTGTGTGTGAGCATATTGGGCCCTATGCACAATGGATATGCACCACACGGAGATGTGCGTAGGGCAGGTGTGGAAGGGCTACAACACACTGACGTGCAGGCCACCACAGAGCAGCATGCAGGACTGATGCGTAGCAGGCATGCAACAGTCCTGCGTAGTGGTACACAGCCACTGCGCCACACAGAGACGGGGGTGGAGACACGTACAGAGGTGCGTAGGCATACGGCATGCACATGCATGACGGACTGCATGATGGATAGCCATGTAGGGCGTATTGCACAGGTTATGCCAGTGAAAAGGTATTGTACCAAACTGCGGAACACACTGGTTTGAACCTGCACAGGCCAACATGGCGTGCTGACCTGCAGGCAGAGACGCGACAGCACACCTGCAAGCGGGACACACCGGGGGCACCAAGGACATCACACAGCACCGGTGGTGGCACACCACCCCAGGGACAGAAATGCCATCCACAGGCACCAGCAGCCCACCACAGTGGCACCAGGGGCACACCACACTGGGCACATGGCATGACCATGGCACGTGCCGATGCAGAACTAGAAGGGTCACCCTGCCATGGCACCCATGGCAGTGGAGCAGCACAGCACGCACACACCCAAACTGCCAGGAATGGCCAGAGCCCTCCCACCACCAGGCACATGTGCCACAGGTGTGGTGCATGGGGGCACACAGGTGGCTGCACACAGCAGTGCAGACCAATGCAAGTGTGTAGAACCATGAGGCCAAAGCAGCCGTCTGCAAAGGCAACCAGGGAGCACCAGGGAGTGTACATGCACAGCCCAAAAACGCACGGGCAGCAGGTGGAGGATGTGGACACCACACCCAGCACTGCCATTGAAACCATATACGTGCACTGCCTTTCACATTGACCACCCACCCAACACTACCAACACCTGCAGGGACAAACACAATTGCGCCTAGTGGTGCCCCCCCCCTCACAGGCCCATGCCGCATGGCAGCCCTGCACCCCCCAGCACCCCACCCCTTGGAGACAAGCATGACACACAAATATGGAGCAAAGCTATTTATTGAAATACAGCATACAGTGTAGCATACATTAGCACAACCCTCGGCAAGCTCCCCCCCCTCACAGGCAAAAGCAACACACATCGAACAGAGTGCAATGAAGCCAAACATACAGCACCCCAGCCCAGCACACTGCACAGTCTCTCCAGGGGTGAGTGTGGCCCCACCATGCTGTCACCTGGTCAGGTATCTCTGGCGGTCCCAGACACAGGCTGGAGCGGCCACGGATGTGTTGACGTTGAGCCCTCACTGTCAAGTGACTCCTCCTGCACCTCCAACGGCGATGGCAATCCCCTCCGACTCCCTGGTGCAGCACCATCCTCCTCACAGGCCCATGGTAACGCTGTAAGAAAAAAGGACACACATCAGTATGGCACAGCCCCGATGCACCAGGTGACATGCACATGGCACATGCATGCAGACCTACCGGCAAGGGAAAGAACATGTCCCAGGCCCTGAAGCCCCTGTTCTCATAGTAAAGGTCACCCCCAGCACCCTTCAGGATCAGATAGTGGGGCAGCACCATGGAACCACTGCCTCTGGCCCACCCTTGACTCCTTCATCACCTGCGCCCCATCTGGCTGGCACTGCAGGGTCAGCTCTATCCTGGTTGGCACGCCTACATGATTCAGTGCAAGGAAATGGACAGTCATGAGTGAACAGGGCACCACAGACGGCCCTGCTGCCCCCCTCCCACAACCCATGGCATGCGATACTCACCCTGTCGAATGCCCTGCCTGTCCACAGGTCACCAAATCCACCCCATCCACGTAGTCACCCTCAGCAGCATGGAATAGGTGCCAGGGAAACATGGCCCTGTGCTCCAACATGTGGGCTGCCATGCTGTCGACTTCACACACCGCCACAACGTGCATGTGGAGTGGCACATACCTCCGTCCATGCCCGGCCATGCGGACACACCCAGGGCTGGGCGTGCTGATGTACCTCCACCGGTATAAAGGACCCGGTGACAGTGCAGTGGCAGCACTGCACGCATCTGATGGAGTCAGAAGCGAGATGTGTCCGGGCGTACTACTGCACGTCCACCTACTGGAGGAGAAAGTGGAAAGACAGTGAGCATGACAGCACCACCCACAGGTGTTCCATGCCCGCATGGATGCAGCAGCATTGCGGGACACACACTGCATCGAGTGGTTCTGCCTACCATGGGACACCATCGCCATGCTGAGTAACACCATCCATGGGGAGGTGGGCCCCCATACGTGTCAGTCATGCTCCATGTCAGCGGAGACACAGGTCCTTTGTGCGCTGGCCTACTATGCCACAGGGTCATTCCAGTGCATCACTGGCGACAACGTGGGGGTGAACCTGTCCTCCATGTCCAGAGCCATGGCATGGGTGACAGATGGCCTGGTGCAGCATGTGGGGGCACACATCACCTTTCTGAGGACGGCTGCAGAGGTCAGGGCTACAAAGGAGGCATTCTACACCATGCATGGCATGCCAAATGTCTGCAGTGTCATTGATGGGACACACATCCCCATCCTCACTTCCGCCGCACATGAGGAGGCATACAGGAACCGTAAAGGCTTCCACAGTATCAACTACCAGGTGGTGTGTGATGCACATGGCATATTCACGGATCTGTGTGCCAGGTACCTGTGTTGACGCATGACTCCTACATCCTGGATGGATCTGGAATGGGTGCCTGCCTCCATGATGGGCACCTGGATGGTGAGCTGCTGGGTGAGGCACCGCAACCATGATGTGTGGGTGTAGCACATGATGCATTGCTGGACACTAGCATCTCATTTCTCCCCTTGCAGGTGACAGCGGCTATCCACTGAGGGCAACCCTGCTGACGCCGTATCATGCACTGTCCATGCCTGCAGAGATCGCTTACAACACGGCACACAGATGGACACGAGCAGCTGTGGAATGGACCATTGGCCAACTGAAGATGTGCTTCAGATGGCTTAAGCACACTGGCGGCAGGCTCATGCTGTGCCCAGTGAAGGCATGCGAGGTGTTAACAGTGTGTGCCATGCTGCATAACATTGCAAAGCATGCAAAAGTGCTACTGCCCGCTGATGTCCCAGAGGAACCGCATGGTGAGGGGGACAATGATGCTGGTGCAGTGCCTGCAAGGATCCAGGGTACGGTGGACAGCCATGCAGCCTGGCAGGCGCTCATGCAGGGCACATTCATATGCTGACTGTACACCCTGTATCTGGCCAGTGTGTCCTGGTGGTGCACAATGATGATGCCATGCCTGAGTGCACCACGTTGTGGGTAGGTGGGGGGTGGTTGGCTGGGTGCATGTGGGTGTGTGTGTGTGTGGGTTGGTGTGAGGGACTGCCCGTGGCCATGCGGGGGTGGCATGCACCAGCGTTGTGCCAGTGCAAGCATGGTCACCCATGGTGTGGTGTGGCATCACTTTCCATCCCCTCAGGACCCCTGTGGTCTACAAGCCATGCCAAAGCCCTGGTGCCCTGCCGCCATGCCGGTGTGCACGTCTGCATGCCGACCCACTGTCCACCACCATCTGCGGGGCTGGGGTCCCCTTGTGTGCCATCTATCCATGTGTCTGATCCTGCTGTGCCTGCCATTCCACCGTGATCCATGGGTGTGTCCATGTCTGTGCCCGTCCCTGTTGTGCTGTGCTCTGTGGCCTGCCTGGTGGCTCCAGTACCCCCTGTGCCCAGCGTGTCTCTGTGTGCCAACACATTGCACTGAGTGTTGCTGTTGATGGCTGGTGGCCACGTGGTCGTGCCCTCACCAACCGTGTTGCGTGTCGTCCGCAGCATGTCCTGCATGCCCTCCAGGATGACCGCACAATGCAGTATAGTGGTGTGGATGTTACGCTGCACCCTGGTCTGTGCCTCCAGTGCAGCGGTTGTCTTCTGTTACTCCGCGAGCCTATCTCACTCCAGCTGCTCCAGCAGCTGGTACTGCTCCTCCATGCACGGCTGTGGCCATGGCGCATGGCGCTGTGCCTGGGTGTGGTCCAAGGGTCCCTCATCCCCTCTGTCACTCTGTTGCTGCACGGCTGCACGGTGGTAGGTAAGTGTCCTGCCATCCCCATGCAAGTGCTGGGTACACTGTGTGGGGGTGGGTGTGTGTGGCCTGTGTTGCATGGCACAGGCGCTGTCCACTGCATGTCCATTCCCACTGCTGTTTCACTGCCTGTGCCATTGTCCTCCTCACTCGGGTTGGACAAGTTGTCCCTCTTACTCGCTGCATCATCCTATGTGTCTGGATCCACATCTGTATGGGAAACAGGGCACTGGTTAGCTTGTTGCACCTGTTTAGCATCCCCCACCACTGTGGGCCATGCATACTGTATGTACCACCCACGTCTGCTGCCAGGTCCATGGTGTGTGACACTGCCATGGTCTGTGCAGCGTGCATCCTGTGGCTGGCTATGCACAATGTTATGTATCTGCCATCATGTCCACCCCTTCTGCCACTCCATGGCTGGTGGCCAGCGATAGCATCTCGGCCACGAGTCACTCCAGGGGTGTCAGCCGCCTGTCTGTGCCTTATAGACCCCCCTCTGGGCTGCTGTGTGTGACCCAACTGATGGTTAGCTTGCACTTTACTACCATCCTCAGGTCCCACCACTTGTCTTTGATTGCTGCCATGGTCCATGCCTCAGACCCGGCGGCATTCACGGTGGCCTGTATGTCTACCCACGTCCTGGCATTTACCTCTGCCAGTGTGTTGGGGGCTTGTGCGCCATATGGTATACCATAATGCCAGCGGATGTCCATCACCATGGCAGTGACCTGTCCACCACTACAGTTGGTGGACTGTGTCCTGTTCCTTCCCCGTGCCCGGCCACATCCCCATTCCAGGGTGCCCATGTCACCTCTCCCATTGTCATCCTCCCTATTGTCCGCTCCCTCCTCCGTGTCCACCTGGAGTTCCGCCATTGTGTCCTGCCGGCTGCATACTGCAGGATTCATCATGGTGCGGTTGCACAGGGGTGTGCCATTGCCTTATATGGTGGGGTCAAGGGGTGTTCCCATGTTGTGCGGGTCCACCCATTCCACCTGCGTGGTGCACTGTGCGGCACATCTGGCTCTGCAACCCGACTTTGTGCATGCCATGTGGCCGCCATCTGCTGCGCAGTACACAACTGTGAGCTGCCACTATGTCACTTCCCATCATATTTTATGCACTTTCATGCATGGGGCTCCTCATTAGCAATCCACAGTCATTGGTACAGAAGTGTGCATTGCTAAAATTAAAGTTTGGGTACTGGCTGGTCTCAGGGTGTTTTCCTATGTCCTGTGGGGAGGTGGGTTTGTACTGCATCCCAGTGGGCAGAATGTTGCTTTTCACCTGGTATACTTATCTTTCTTTTTCCCTTTTGAACCAAACCCCCACTTGAGCAGTTTAACAAGCCCAGGCCCCTCAAGCTTGTTGGAGACCCCAGTGAGCACAAGGCTTGGGTAGTAACAGTGAACAACATCCAACATCTGCAGGATGACCCACTTACATCTGAAAGGACAGTCATACGAACGTATGAACATATGAAGAAGCCAGCAGAAGAAGGCCATTTGGTCTGTCAAGTCTGCTGATATTGCAGGGTCCACAGCTTGAGGTAATGACCCTGCCCTCCCTCCCCACTACTCCCATCCTCCCTACCCATGATCCTTACTTTCCCCCATGCCTATCCCAGTCTGTCTTAAAGCTGCCCACTGTCTTCAACGAGATGACCTCTTCCGGCAGTGCATTCCAAGTGTCCACCACCCTCTCTGTGAAGAAGTGCTTCCTGACCTCCCTCTTAAACCTCCCACCCTCCAGCTTAAGACTGTGCCCCTAGTGTTATGGTTGTCACTCAGCTTAAAGCGACTCTCCTTATCAACCTTATTTATCCCTTTCAAGTACTTGAAGGTCCCAATCATGTTTCCCCTCTCTCTCTCTTCCATCTTCCAGGGAGAACATGTTCAGTGCCCTCAGTCTCTCCTCATATGCCTTACCCTGCTGACCCACTATCGTCTTTTTAGCCCTCCTCTGGACCTTCTCCAGCAGGTTAATGTCCTTTTTGAGGTGTGGGCACCAGTACTGAACTCCATACTCTAGATGCGGCGTTACCAGTGACCTGTACAAGGGCAGTATAACCTCCTCTCTTCTACCACTGATCCACCTAGATATACATCCCAGCATCTTGTTTGCTTTCTTGCACTGCTTGGAATGCTTGAGGTCACTAGTGATCATCACTCCCAGGTCCTTCTCCTCCTCCTCCTCTGATGCAGATACTTGAACTCCACCCAGGTAATACTTTGTCCTGGGATTCTTGGCTCCAATATGCATAACGTTGCATTTCTTGGCATTGAAGCCAAGCGGCCAGATCCTGGACCACCTCCCCAGCTTTTCCAGATCTTCCTGTAGGTCCTTTATCCCTTCAGCTGTGTCCACTCCCCCGCAGAGCTTGGTGTCATCTGCAAATAGGCACACTTTGCCCTTAATGCCATCTCCAATGTAATTGGTGAATACATTGAACAACATAGGCCCCTTTGCTTCGAACCCTGTGGGATTCCAGTGGTTACCTCTCTGGTACCAGATAACTCTCCCCCCACAACCACCCTCTGAGTTCTGTCCCTCAGCCAGTTTTCCACCCATCTGGCCATCTTTTCCCTAACCCCAAGATTCACCAACTTTCTGATCAACCTTTTGTGGGGCACAGAGTCAAAGGCCTTGCTGAAATCACGACAGTGGATGTCTACCATTTGGCCCCTGTCTATTGTCTTAGTGACACGGTTAAAGAGGTCAATCAGATTCATTTGACATGATCTCCACCCATGAACAAATGCTGCCTCACATCCTGGAGACCATGCTCCTATAGATATTCCAACAATCTTTCCTTTATTATGGTCTCCATGAGCTTACCCACAATGCAGGTCAGACGGACTGGTCTGTAATTCCCTGGGTCATCCTTAGGACTTCTTTTGTGGAGCGGGAACTACATGTGCTGTTCTCCAGTCTTGCGGTACCATGCCTGACTCTAGTGAACTATTAAATAGGTCTACCAGTGGCCCTGCCAGCCCCTCAGCCAGTTCCTATAGTACCCCTGGATGTACTCTGTCCAGGCTTGGTGATTTGCCCACCTTCAATGCCAGCAGCCCCTCCCTCACTCTATCTTTCTCTATCACTACATCTGTGTTCCCCTCCCTCCCTGCTCCTGTTTTCCCTCCTGAAGGCACTGGTCCATCCTTCTTACTAGTGAAGACAGAACAGAAGTATTCATTTAGCATCTCTGCTTTTCCCCCATTATCATCCACCCACTCCACCCCTTTCTGAAGCCTAATGATCCCTTCCTTCTTGTCCCTTTTCTCACTTATATAGCAAAAGAAAGCCTTCTCCCCCTTCTTAATTCCTTCGACTATCTGGAGCTCCTTCTGTGCCTTTGCTTGCTGGACTTCCTTACTTGCCTCATTAGCCAACCGTAGGTAATTTTCCCTGTCCACCTCTCTTTTGGTCTTCCTGAATTTTCTGTAGGCTAACCCCTTTTCCCTTACTGCCTGGGCTACCCCAGAACCGAACCAGCTGGGTGCTTTGGCCTTTGCATTCTTACCCCTGAGCCTAACACTCATCTGTGGCAACCAGTATTCCTACTTTAATGATGGACCACCTTTGGTCCACCCCATAACTTATTTGATGCCTGCCAGATGGCTCCTTAGCACTTCGTCCATTTTCCTGAAGTCTGCCCTCCTAAAATCCAAGATTTTGGTTTTAGTCAGGATGCTTTCCCTGCCCATATCCAACTGAAACCACACTGTGCAATGGTCACTTCCACCCAGTGGCTCCCTGACCATTATTTCCTGTACATGCTCCCCATTTGTGAGCACCAGATCAAGAATTGCCTCAGCTCTTGTTGGTTCAGTGATGCACTGAGTCAGGAACCCACTCTGCAGTCCTTCCAGGATCACCTGACTCCTAGCACATGTTGTGGATGGTATGCTCCAGTCCATCTTGGGCAGGTTGCAGTGTCAGTGGCTCACTAGGTAGCACACTCGCCTCTGAGGCTGGGAGATCAGAGGGCTGTGGGTTCAGTTCCCACATCTGGCACTTGGGTTAATATGCCAGTACTGACACTGTAGTGCAGCATGAGAGGGGTGCTGTACTTCTGAGGTGCTGTCTTTTGGATGAGATGTTAAACCAAGGTCCCATCTGCCTGGATTGGTGGTAGTTCAGGTGGATGTTAAAGATCCCATGGCAGTTATCGAAAAGAGTAGGGGAAATTTTTATTCAAAATTCAAAAACAGAAACTAAAAAGAATTACAACGTAAAGAAAATAAACAAAAATTCAAAACAACACAGAACAATCACCTCGTAGTACACTTCTTATAACATTTCATTCAAACATAATCATATAATAAACTTCCATGGTACCATAAAATATGTCCCATCACCAAAATAAACATTGCAAAGAAAAAAAAAACTTTTCCTTCTAAAAGTCCAGATTTCTATATGTTACTTCACAATCTGGGAAGAAAAAAAATAAGAAATTAGTACAGTACATCAACCCACCCACCCAACATTTTTCCACAGTCTAGAACCCAAATCCTGCCCTAATGTACGGTATTCATATTCATAAATCCTATCTAACTCTTTGAACATTAAAGAAAACATCTTGTGGTGTGACCACTTTACCTTGCAGGGATCTGAGACATCTCGCCTGCCATAGGGACCACTTTATACAGGCTAGGAGAACATAAACAGTGCTTTTTGCCCATTTTGACCATGATGCAGGAATTTGCCCTAAAACCAAAATATCATAAGTCATAATTTGAAATATATTTTCTCCCCACCAGCCAGACAACAGATTCCAAAATCCCTGAACATGAATACAGTCAAAAAAACAAATGTTGCATAGTTTCCACCTTGCCATTACAGAGACTCTCCCCACATCATCTATCCTCGAGTTGTTTGTGCTTTTGGTTGCCCTTTACATTCAACTTCTGATGCCCACATAGCTGTATAAAATCCTCTATATTAAGGGGAATCCGTAGTTCAACCATACTATCCAACAGCCACCCTGTATCTACTGTAGAAGGGACTTGAAAAACGGGCTCCTCCTTATACCATTTATCTAAAACAAATTTATAAAATTGTTTCTTTTTCTTTTCCCAGAAACCAAGTAAGTATTTTCCATGTCTTGATATATCTTAACGTTGTTTCTACATACCCTGGAAATACCTTTTCTGAAGGGTGCCATTTACCTCTGCCCCATGCTACCAGAAAGGGGCTTCCCCACAACTGCATACATACTAATCCCGTCCCCTCAGCTTCAAGAAGTAAAGGGTGGATAGTGCTATAAAAGAAGTTCCCAAATAGATATACCAATGGTTAGATCATATTCAAACCCCACTCCTTCCAGGCCCTATAAGTATGTACTCTTTTAACGGGGTTCAACCTACTGCCCCACAGAAAAAGAAAAAAAAGGCCCATAACTTTTGTGTGCATGTTATAAGAAAGTGGAAATACAGGTGAAACATACAAAAAAAACAGGAGCTATATATGCCCTAAGTAAGTACACCCGTTTTTTTCCTGGTCATCTTCCAGGATAGCCATGACATAACTTTAAGCTTAGCCAAATCATATACCTTACTCCAGTTGTTTCCTTCTGAGTCCCTAGATCCAAAAAACAAGCCCAAAATTTTAACTTCATCTTTAGTCATAGGGATTGGAAATTCTTCCGCCCTCTACGCTGCTTCCAAAACCAAAACTATACTCTTTCCCATATTAATTTTAATTCCCATTGTATCATAAACCTTCTGTAACATATTTAAAACCTGTGTACTGGACTCTACATCAGCTACTGTAAACACACAATCATCAGCATAAGCAGATACTTTTTAAAAAACAAACCTATTTTTATTTGTAATTGCCCTAGTCTCTGTATCAGATTCAATAATCCTTAATAAAGGGTCCAATCCGAATACATATAACAAAGGGCTCATAGTGCATCCCTGTATTACCCCATTTTTTAAACATACTGGAATACCAAGATGTCCATTCCAGTATATAGCGTCTGTAATAAATCTAAGAAGGAGTTAGGAATTCCATAATGTTGTAGTGCCATCCAGATATATTCCTGTCGTACTGCGTCAAACGCAGTCTTCTGATCAACAGTCATCAAATAACCATCTAGATTCATTTCTAAACCTTGCTGTACAATTTCTCTTACAAATGTCAGATTCTGAACAATATTCCTTCCAGGAATTGCACAAGGCTGCACTGGAATAATAATCTTTTGTGCAATCTTAGCTGGACGAGTAGTTAGAATCTTGGTTAGAATTTTATAGTCTGAGTTTAACAAGCTCAAAGGTCTCCAATTCTTAATCTCCCAAGGATCCCCGTTTTTATATAAAAAGGTCATTATCCCCACTTTCATGCTCGGCACTAACCTATTTTCCTCCCAAATGGCCTTCTAAACCAGTTGCAACCAAGGAGCCAGGGCATCAGAAAAATATTTATAGAAGTCATTCGGAATTCCATCATATCCAGGAGTAGTCTTAGGGGTCATTTTTGAAATAGCCTCTCTTATTTCCATTTCTGTAATTGGTGTTATCAAATTCTCTACCTCTTCCTAACTCAATTGTGAAATGTCTAATTTATCAACAAAGTGTTCCAGTTTTCCTACCCTCACCCTCTGAAAAGTGGCCTTAACATGATCTTGGACTATAAGCATAAGCCCACTATTGTGAGTCACTAAATGTCCCTGTTTGTCTTTCCAAGCAGTCATTACCAATCTCTGAACCCCCTGCATGAATCATAATGGTTTACTATCTCTTTTGATCCCTTAGTCTGGTATTTTTGTTGCTGAGCTGCCCTCTTTGTAGTCTCTTTTAAATACAGGCACATCTGTTCTTTAAACATAGAAACATAGACACATAGGCTTTGACGGCAGATAAGGACCGCTTGGCCCACCTAGTCTGCCCATTTCCCTACTTACAGGATAGGCCGCAGATCCTAGTTAACCAACAGCCTATTTCTTCCTACCCCTCACAAGAACTGCCTTATGTCTGTCCCATGCATTCTTGAATTCTCCCACAGTTTTAGATGCCACAACCTCCTCAGGAAGGCTGTTCCATGCATCTACTACCCTCTCTGTGAAAAAATACTTCCTCACATTGCCCGGAACTGCCCCTCTATCTTTAAATTGTGTCCCCTTGTTCTTGCATGTCTCTTTTCTGACAGATGCTACCCTCTTGGACTTTGTTGACTCCACTGAGGTACTTAAAAGTTTCTATCATGTCCCCCCTTTCCCTTCTTTCCTCAAGGGTATACATATTAAGCTCCTTTAGTCTCTCCTCGTACAGCTTCTCTTGCAGACCCTGCACCATTTTAGTTGCCCTCCTCTGGACTGCCTCTGTCCTGTCTATGTTCTTGCGGAGATGGGGTTTCCAGAACTGGACTCAGTACTCCAGATGGGGGCTCACCAACTGTCTGTACAGAGGGATAACAACTTCCTGTTTTCTGCTGGTGATGCCTCTCCCTATGCATCCCAGTATCCCCAACCCTCCTACTGCCTTCTCATTGCTAACCTTAAGGTCATCTGATATGATTACCCCCAGGTCCCTTTCCTTTTTGTTGTTGTTACTACCTCCCCCATTGTAATCTTCCCTGGGTTCTTGCTTCCCAGATGCATTATTTTGCACTTCTTTGCATGAATCCTAGCTGCCATACTTCTGACCATTCCTCCAACCTTGCCAAGTCCCTTCTCATCCTTTCCACGCCTCCTTGTGTATCAACCCTGTTGCAGATCTTTGTGTCATCTGCAAAGAGGCATACTTTTCCTTCCAGTCCCTCTGCAATGTCACTTATAAAGACATTAAAAAGGACTGGACCCAGTTCTGAACCCTGCGGTACCCCACTAGTAAACCCTCTTTCTTCAGAGTGGACTCCATTTACAATTACCTTCTGTGTCCTGTTGTCCAGCCAATGTTTTACCCAGGCTACCACCCTGGGACCCACTCCCAGTCTGGTTAATTTGACTATTAATCTTTTGTGTGGGACTGTGTCAAATGCCTTGCTAAAGTCTAGGTAGACCATGTCCACAGCCCCTCCCTGGTCTGCTACTTTGGTCACCCAGTCAAAGAAATCTATTAGATTTGTCTGACATGACCTTCCCGCTCTGAACCCATGCTGCCTTGGGTCCTGTGCCCCACTGGCCTCAAGGTACTCAACAATTCTTTCCTTCAGAAGTGACTTCATCACTTTCCCTACCACAGAGGTCACACTGACAGGTCTGTAGTTTCCTGCCTCTGTCTTGGTCACACTTTGTGAAGAATCACATCTGCCTTCCTCCAGTCCTCGGGTACCACCATCCTCCCATGATTTATTAAAAAGAGTAGTCAGTGGTTTCACTAGTTCCCCCTTAATTCTTTTAAATTACGGGTGAATTCCATCAGGCCCCATTGCTTTGTCCACCTTCAGTTTAGAGGTTCTTGCAGAACCCTTTCTTCTGTGAAAGGACTGGGATCGCCCCCATCAAGAGTGCTTATTAATTGGATTAGGCACTTCCCCTCCTCTTTTGTGAATACTGAGCAGAAATATGCGTTCAGTATCCTGCTTTCACTGTCCCCTCTGCCCACCACTATTCATTCTATTCAGCCTCACTGTCCCTCCTTTGTCTTTCACTCTCTGATATACCTATAAAGTTTTATCCCCTTCTTAACCGAGTTGGCTATCTTTTCCTCAGTTTGGGCCTTTGCTATTCTGACTTCCCTCCTGCTTCCTTCTGCCTTAACTGGTACAGCTCTCTGTCCTGCTCCTTCTGTGTTTCCTTATACTTCCTGAATGCTATCTTTTCTCCCTGTCTTCCCAGCCTCCTCTTTTGAGAACCATAGTGGCTTTTCTTTCATTTGATTTGTTTATTTGCTTCACACAAAGGCTTGTTGCCTCTGTGATGAAAGTTTGATGATTCCCCATTGTTGCTCCACCCTCCTTCTAGTCTGTTTGCTAGTGCTTTTCTGAGGCACTCTCCCATCTTGCCAAAGTCAGCCCTCCTGAAGTCCAGTACCCTCACTTTTGTATGGCTTGACTCTGTAGCTGAGTTTAACGTGAACCACACTGTTTGATGGTCACTTGTTCCCAGATGGCAACCCACTTCTAGATCTGAGATCCTCTCACTGCCCCCACTTGAGAGTCAAGGTCTAAGATTGCTCCCTCATGAGTGGGTTCTGAAACTAGCTGTCTGAGGCCTGCCACCTGTAGGGCATCGAGCATGGCCCTGTTCTTGGATGTGGCTGCAGCAAATGTGCTCCAGTTAACATCTGGCATATTCGGGTCTCCCATCAACAGTATCTCCCTTTCTCTGCCATCCTAAGAATGCCTTCTATCATATCCTTGTCCATTCCCTCCCCTTGACATGGGGGTCTGTACACAACCCCTGTGCAGATTGTGGTGCCCTTTCCAGTCTCCAAGGTGACCCACAGTGCCTCCTCTCCTCCCTGTTTATTCTTTTGTTTAGTTGCTTTTATCCCTTCCTTTACATAAAAAGCTACTCCTCCCCCTCTTCTCTCCTGCCTGTCTCTTCTGTAGGTTATGTACCCCGGTATGTTAACATCCCAGTCATGGTTCTCTGTGTACCATGTTTCTGTGACTGCTACGATATCCAGACATCCCTCTTCCATCAAGGCCACCAGCTCAGGGAGCTTGTTGCCCAGACTACGGGCATTGGTACTCATTACCCTCCATTTCCTGATGGCCTTACTCCTTTTTGCCCCATACCTGTCCTTCTTGCCTTTGTCACTTGCCTCATTTACCCCTGCCCTTCTCCCTATCACCACCTCTTTGTTGGTGTTTACTGTACTTACTACCATGATTTGGGGGGCTAGGATTTCCCTGCTCCTTTCCAGTGCCTCCCCCCTTGGCTAGTTTAAATGCTTGCCAGTGAGGCATTTAAACCTATCACCTAGGATCCTGGTTCCCCTCCTGGACAGATGCAGCCCATCATGCCAGTATAGGCTTGTATCACTCCCCAATGAAGCCAAATCCCTGAGCTCTGCACCAGTTTTTCAACCACTGATTGAATCTCATGGTGCAGAACACCCTAGCCTCTCCTATGCCATAGATGGGCAGCACCTCCGAGAAGGTTACCGTGCTTGCTACTTGTCTAAGGCCCCTCCCCAATTCCACAGACTCTTCCTGCACTGCTCTAATCCCTTTCTTAGCCAGGTCATTTGTCCCTAGGTGGACAATGACATCCTGCTTCCTCCCCAGTGCAGCTGCTCCGGCAATCCTGAGGATTCACTCCCTATCCTTCCAAGCCATGGCGCCAGGCAGGCAGGCACCTTACCTCCCTCTCCCCTTCCCCCCCAAGTTCTACCCTTCCTAACAATGGAGTCCCCCACCAGGAGTTGTTTCCTTCCCCTGTGGGGTCCCATGCCATCCTCCTGTGGGTCTCCTTTTGTGGAGGTTCCCAGCATCCTCCTTGGTCTCCACTGCAGGTGCCTCCATAGAGGAACCACACTTTACCAGAATGGCATAGGAATTGTGGAGAGGTACAACTGGAGGGATGCACCTCTGTTCCACCACCCTCACCCTCCCTGGGCCCACTGTGGTCCACCACTCCTCTTTCTTGGCAACCTCTGAGGCAGCAGCAGTGGCACTGGTAGTCCCTGGATGGAGGAGGAGGTCCCTCAAATCTTGAACAACTCAGTCTGGAGATGAGCAACCTCCTCCCTCAGCCCAGAGAGATGCCTGCAGATGGGACAACACCGCATCCTCCAGAACGTCTCCCAGAAGACTGCTGCTCCACAGCCACTGCACTGCACCACTCCCATCATGTCTTATTTCTGGCCCCTTAACTGTTGTTTGGCATCCTTACTCTTTCCTCTGTTTTTTTTTCTCTTCTCTCTCTACTTACTTTCTGCCTCTGTGCCCTTTAAGCTCCTGATTGTCCTGTTCTGTGGCAAGAATATCCTATATTTCTCAGTAGATCCCTTACTTGCTCAGAGGCAGGCCTCCAGCAGCTAGAGAGGGCCAGAGAGCTACTCTTACCCTTCTAGGATGGTGGGTCTTTGGTGGCTCTGTGATCACTCACTTCCTGCTCCCAAACAGGAAGTTCTTGTTGTCAGTCAAATCCTATGCCTATAAAAGTAGAACTAGCTTTGCGTGGGAGGGTGGAGAGGAGGGAAGGAGGGCAATATAGTCCCAGTAGAGAAGTCCAGTCACACAGCACTCCTTCCTCCTGATGTCTTCTGCCAAGCTACTAACAGAATCTTTCTAAGGCAGTCTTTAAATTTAGCTTCCTTCTAGCTAAGCCACTCCCCCTACTTACTAGATCTTTCTACAAGTAATTTAAACTGCACAGCTATCAAGCCCTTTCAATCACCTGAGATTTACACCTAGATAACTGTTCAGATAACCATTCAGTACAGTTAACTCAGACAAACACAGTTTTTTTGTTTTGTTTGTTTTTTTTTTTTACCCTAAATTAAAGGTCCAAGTACAAGAGTTCTACTTTTTTAGTCCCAGTAGAGAAGTCCAGTCACACAGCACTCCTTCCTCCTGGTGTCTTCTGCCAAGAGATTGTAGCTGTATTAACACATTATTGGTCTTATCAATAGCTTGTGTCAATACCTGCATGTATTTTGCTCTCAGCCCTAAGTATCGTATATATTTTTCTTTGGCCTTCACTCTGCTGAGATTCATATAAATGCTTTTCAGATCTCTTTTAGTGTCTTCCCACCAGTCTATAAGGCTATCATATAAAAAAGCAAATATCTGCTCTTAACTTAAAAAACTCATTCACTGAAGCCTGCACTAGAGCTTCCTGCATAACTACAACGTTCATTTTCCAAAAAACCCTCCCTATAGGAATCTTCTGTTCGTCTCCTAAATGGATCCTAACTGCTAAATGGTCAGATGTTTCTAAAGGGAGAAGCACCACCTCTTGACAAATCAGATGAGCTGACACAAACCAAAAATCTATTCTTGTAGACAGGCGTCCTTTGTAAAAAGTATGTTTGGGTACTTGATTCAAAACTTTATCAGCATCACTTAAATTATTATCCCTTAGGATCTTAAGTAGAGTGTTCGAATCACTATAAATTTTTGTTGTAGCCTTCCCCCGATCTTTTTGAGTGAGCCCACAATTAAAATCCCCTCCCCACAGTACTAACTTGGAGGTGTGTAGGTAAGGTTCAATTTTCCTAAAAAGTGTGGACCTCTGCCTTAGCTTGAGGTGCATATATATTTATAATTCTATATGCCACTTCCCTAAAACTACATCTATTATCATAGCCCTTCCTGGCTGAACGTCAAAAATCTGTAACATTTTGACAGATATTCCTGAAAAAAGAAATCCCAATCCTGAGCATGTTTCCTCCCCCAATGACCAGTAGGAGACACCCCATCTCCACTCTTTCTGTGCCGCCTTTATTTCTAGCAAAGAATGTAGTCTAGTGTCTTGTAACAGAATTATCTGTCCGCCTCCTTCTCTAAGGCTAGTATAAGTAATTTGCCTTCTTTCAAATGACTTAATACTGTTCACATTTATCGTGAGTAGAGAAATAGCTGTATTCATGAGAGGTCCCATGTAAATGAGGGAGACGGTAATAGCAAAACATAGAACATATACCCTCACAGTCATTTCTTTCCTTTTTTTTTCACTTCCTAGTCTTTGGCTTGTCGACAGGTCCTATATCAGAAGCAACATCTGCCTGTGAGGAAGCAACTGAGGAGAAATCTGAATCTGTACCTTCTTCATCACCACCCTGCTCAAATAATAAAGCATACGATTTCTGCACTGGAAGCCCTTCGGATTCTTTAGATATTTCCTGAGAGTCCACAAGAAGTTTTCCTGCCTTTGACCTAGTCACCCTATGAAACACTGCCTCTTGTTGCACTGTGGGGGAAGGGGCATTGAGATCTCCTTCTCCATCATTTCTGCACTAAGGATGGCCTCAACCAAATCCTCTGTCTCCCTACTCTCCCTTTCGGTCTGAAGAAGGGGGTCACCTATCTCCTTATCCTCCCCAGATTCCTTTTCAATACTAGGCCCTGTTTCCACCCTTATCGATCGTGTCTCCAAACCCCTTCCCTCCGTAGAGGATTTTTTAAACCTTCTAGGTATTCTATGGGGTAGAGAACCCATATCTGGAGCAGTTTTTAACAATTCTACCATGCGCATTTTTTCTTTTTGTGCAGTAGTAGCATATGCATCCTGCTCAGCTCGAACAGACAAATCTGTACTATTATGAGAGGCCCAAGAACATGTATGAAAAGAATGCGCTCTTTCTTCACATAAATTACATCTTAATGATTGACGACAGTGAGCCCCAACATGACCTATCTCTCCGCACAGTCTGCTTTTCTGTTTATCACATGCATTACTTAGATGCCCTACATCCCCACATTTAAAACATGCCCTAGGCTGACCTGGATAAAAGATCACCCCAAGTCTCGACCTAAGAAAAAACAGTCAGGTAGATGTTTTGTTAAACTATTTTCTAAATTAAACACTACTTGGTACTTCCAACCACTAGTCCATAACTGTTCATCGTCTAAGATAGGTTTTGGGTAGCCTTTAATAGTGCAATGCTGTTGCAAACAATAGGTTATATCTGCTACATTTACCCTATCATTCCTGAATAAAACTGTGATTTTCTTTGTTAAGGGTTTAGTCAGGGGGAGTACCAAGAAAGGCCTCCACAAAGGAGAACATTTCAAAAGCCGATACTGTTTCCAAAACCTTTCAAGAACTGCTGGATGCTTGAAGTTGATGTCAAATATAGAGTCACCTGACACATGTATAAGAGCATACATTTCGTATGCGTAATACTTCATGCTATCTTTAAGCAAGGCCTGTCTTACAAAATGTCTGTCAGGAACATTGGAACTATTACTCCTGTATTTCAAATGAACTGCATTTCTTGTTACAGCTAGTTCTGATAAGATAAGAGCCCTCTCGCAGATGGAAATAATTGTTCTCTCACCTTTTCATGCCATACTGTTGCAGGGGCTTGCACGGGGGATCTAAGTCCTTCTGATTATCAGGAGAAAAGTCCTGATTCAATGGAGCAGGGTCATCTACAACTTCCCCTTAAGGTAATACTGGGGAATAATTTTCTAGAGATTTAATTTCTTCCAGCAGGGATGAGGCCCATCTGGTTATGTGGCAGATACCTGCTCTACAGGAGATTGCTGCCCTGGTTGCAATGCAGAGCCATTATTTATATAAATGTTAGGGAGTGAATCTCTGGGGGCACTTTTTGAGATGGAGCTAAAAAACTCTTCGTTTTGTAGATTTGCATCCCACCCTATCCCTGCCTTATTTTTCACGCATCCTGCAGCTTGTAATGCTGTAGAAACTCAGTTAGATGTACCAGGAACTGGCTCCTGTGGAGTAGTGGCAGGATTGTTTTTTGAAGGACAAGATAAAATGTCTGGTATGTGGGAACGCTGCCTCCTACCCTTCCCTGTCCCTTCTTTAATATTTTTTTTACTACCACCCGAAGAAAGTCCAATTGTGAAAGACACCGGAGGTATTGAATTTGGCTCTTTGCCTACAATCGGGAGTGTAAACAACTATTTTTTGTTCTGTTTAGTTGTCTCAGTACAATGGGGGATCGCAAAGTCTCTGGGCTTACCCGTTTCCATACTCGGAGCCCCATTATCAACACCAACATCACTCTTTGAAGGAATGCTTACCGGAGAGTCAGTAGACGCATTTTCAGGTAAAATTGCAGGCAGATCCCCTGCTTCACTCATAATTTCTTCAGCCATAACCGTTTCCATCCTCGTAACTGCATTCTGTTCCTCCTGCAGCCTAAGCTCCTCCTGCAACTGCTTCCATGTTTCCAAGAACATTCGTTCCGCTGAATCCAGCTTTGAACATATTTCAGCCGCCTTTTCCCTAAGGACAGCTTTATCCTCCCTGGGCTGCATCGTGGTTCCCGACCCCAAATCTCTCCGTAAGTCAGCATGCAAACCTTTATCCTCACATCGTGGTATATCTATTGATTCCTTTCCTACAGAATCTGATAACATGTCGGCCTCCATCAGAAGGGAGGCCAAGGAGGAGACCCACTCTTCAGCCACCCACATGTCCTTGTCCTCTGAATGCTCAAGCACTACTGAGCACCTTCTTACAGCCACTCAGCACCCTCTGTCAAAAAGAGTAGGGGAATTTCCCTGGTGTCCTGGCCAAATTTCCCTCATTCAGTAAAAATACCACCAACTGCTTAATCTGGTTCAAGGTCAGTTGGCGTTCATCTGTATCCCCTTCCCCCGGGTCATGCCTGAAAATTGGCAGGATTTGTCTAGTGCACTCACTCGGTCAACAAAAAGCTGAAAAAAAAAAAAACCCCCACAATTACCATTTCTTCTTTCTCCTCAGCTTCCAATATTTGTGAGCTCAGTTCCCTGTCCCTCTCCTCATCCTGATTTGGTGGTCCGTAAACCACACCCAACGTCACCTTTCTTCCTTTATTGGACCTTAACTGAACCCATAATGCCTCCACCTCCCCTTCCTCCAACTGTTCCCTTGTGCAAGTTATTCCCTCCCTGATATAAACTGCCACCCCCCTTTCCTGACTACCCTGTCACTCCTGTATAGTTTATATTCAAGGATCACAAGGTCCCAGTCACGGTGTGATGTTACCCAAGTCTTGGTTACTGCAGCGATGTCCACCCTCCTGTCTGCTAATAGTACCTGTAGGTCATCCATCTTGTTTCCAAGACTCTGCGTATTCAGAGACACCACTCTCCACCTAGAATCTGACCTTCCTTCTCTTCCCTCTATTCTATTCTCATTTATTCCCTGTGTGTACCCCTCCATATAACCTTGTCATGTGTTCCTCACCCCCTCAACCCTTTGCTAACTGTGTTCTCACTCCTTCCTCCTCCTCCCTCCAGACTTCTTCCATCACTATGGGGAGGAGGTTTACTGACCTCCTCCTCTCGGAGTCTGTGAGTCTGCATGCCTGTTGCCCACCTTTCAGTGGTTCAAATTGTGTAGTGGTTATGTATTCCTCCAGTTTGTCCCTGAGTACCCTCAAACACTCCCTACTGAGATGTAGCCTGTCTGGTGAAAAGAGTGCTTTGTTTGACCAGGTCTCCTCCCAGTCAGCAATACAGATAAACATCTCCTCTCTGCACTATTTCCTCAACCAGTCATTAAAATCCTCTATTCTTTTCCTGGCTGTGTTGGCCCTTGGTACTGGTATCACCTCTGAGAAGGCCAGTGAACTTCCTTCCTCCCTGCAGATCTTCCCTAACTCCCTGAACCTACTTTGCACTACCTCAACCTCCTTGCCAGCTAAGTCATTGGTTCTCAAATGTAAAACTAAATTAGGTTTTCCCTCCAACCTCCTTTACTATTTCCCTTATTCTTGGGCCCACCTTCCACGCTGTGATCCCTGACATACAAACCACCCTCCTGCTTGCATTTGGGTTTCCTTTCCTTTCCTAGTGAATACCCCTAATTATGGAGTCCCCTATGTTTGCTACCCTTCTATCCCCTGCACCCGTGCTCCCTGTTCTTTCTTCCTTTCTTACCTTCGGTACTAGCTGCTTCCACACCTAACTGCTCCCTCTGCACCCTGGTGAACTTGTCTCCACATCCACAGTTTATCCCCTTAACTGTTTTTCCATCTCCCACTCTACCCCTCCCTTTCTGACTATCTGTATTTGGTTTCAGTTTTCCCTTCCCTCTTCCTTTCCTTTTCTCCCCCTCCATCCTTCACTCCATGTTGCCTGCTTCCTCTTCCCCACCTACCCTGATTAGTTCCTTCCCCTGTACTCCTACTCTCAGCCCTGGCTCAACCTGACCTCCTACCTCATCTCCTGATGCCCCTTCCCTCCTTCCAGACAGTGGTGCAAATCTATTCAATTAAGGCACCCCTTTAGAATTTCCCACCCCTGATGCTACTGTCACATTCCCACCCCTTTCCCTTACCACTTGCCATTCCTCCACCCTGGGATCCCTGGTCCTGTGAGGAAGAGATACTCCTGTATACTGGGTGCTCTTCCCCACTCCTATCCCCTGCCTGATGCCCTCACTCTCCTGGGCATCACCCCTCTGCCTTTCCCTCCACTGCTCTGCTCCTCTGACTTCCCATATCATCCTCCCCAGCTCCCATGTGAGCAGTTTTATTTCAGCCCTTAGCTGCTCCAGGCTCTTACACACTGGACATCCCCTTTTACTCCACAACACCCCCAGAAGGACTGCTGTCCCACAACTATTGCAGTTTACAGTTCTCCTGCTTCCCATACATGTACCTATTCACCCACATCCTCCCAGCCCAGCTTCTCCTAGCCTCCAGTTATACATAACTATAAAATAACTATAAAATTCAAAAATATATAGAGAGAACACTGAATAGGCAACTTTGCAGAACCAGTGTGTTCTGCCACAGAGGGGATCTGATTCCCTCTGACCTCGAGAGCGAAGCTCGAGAGGTCCATGGGAATCAGAATCCTGAGATGGCAAAACACACTGGTTGTGCATAGAGTTGCTCATCCTGTATTTTTTATAGTGTATAGTACTGTGTGAAAAATGTGTTTTTGAGTTATTTTGCTTTCAAAATGAAACTGACTCATGCAGTCTCTAGAGGTTCTAGAATGCTGTTCTACCACAGCAGGGTAGAACAGCATTCCATGACATTGGAACTGTGGCAGAACAGCATTTTGAAAGGGATGGAATTCTATATAGAACAACACTCCACTATACACTATAAATTTATATTTCACTTTATCATAAAAATGTAACAACAGTCTCAACAATCTAGAACTCAGTAGGCTGACACTTCCAGTGTTCTATCAAAAGTAGAACACCATGCCAAGGAAGCTGTTTCCTAGCAACCACCTGATTCTAGCTCAAAAAAATATTTTTAATAAATTACTTTTAAATTATCAGCCCAGAAATCCCATGAAACAGTGACAAACAAAAGTCAAAACACCACCTAAACAGCATGCCCCCCCCTCCCCAGCAACAAGCCAGCTAATCCAGGTGACAAGGAAAACCCCACCAAAATCTCAAACTGCCTATCTACTATATATAAACAAAATGAAACCTACACAAGATATGATTCACCACAGAACAAACATGCTGACTACACTGTTCCCAACTAACATAAAACATACAGTTCCTATACCTTCCTGTAGGCAACAATACCCTCCTTCTCAATCCACAAACTGTACACAAAAAAAATTTAAAAAACTAGAAAAAAATATAGAAAATGTTCACTTATTTATGGGAGCTCCACATAGACACAGCCACTCTGCTGCTAGCATTCTAGAACAGTCATTGACTTCTGCTGGCTCTCCACCCTGGGGAAGGGGTTCCAACCCTTTTGTGGATTGAGCTGGCCCTTGGTTTCTTCAAATGTATTATTTCATTTACTAATATCGATCAAGTCTTTATCAAACTCTGAATTGTCATGTTTTGGTTTGGAGACCTTAGTTCTAGTTGTTTAAACTGCAAATTTCTGCATAAACTGGATAATCACATCCCTCACTACCTGTTTCTCAGGCTGTCCCACTCGGCTATTGTGCTGTATTTTTTTTACGTCTTGCATTAATTTGCACTGGCCACTTATTCTTTGTAAATAATTGTATACTAATTGTTGCTTATCATGATGTACTGATTGTTTTTTTTCAGCCTCTCATTAATTTTACTTTCCTATGTCACTTTCTTTGTTCACCAGTGATATCTGTATATCCCCATGGCTTGTACTCATTGTATAACTTGTTACTACCTCTGTAACTGCCGCCTGTGTGGCTCGGGTTGTGCCTGAAGACGGTCCCCTGGATCAGTGCACTCACCCGGTTACCAAAGACTTATGTAAATAAATACCATTTCTGGTTGGTTTACCCTGAACCATTTGCACATTTTAATTAAAAGATATGACTTCTTTGAAGCCACATGCAACATATTCTTTACGATGTCTGCATGGGGTGGGTGCATCACGCAATACATTTCATAATGAAACAAATCTTATTCTCATGTGAGATTGTCATAGACTTTCCAGCTCAGTTCACTACTATCAGGTGGTTATTTAATTCAAACTGACTAGCAGTCTCTCAGTTTTGATGTGCAACACACCATGCTAATGCAAGTAATTGTCTTCATCCACAATGGCAGCTACAATGTGTATGCTGCTGGAAATAGCTTGCAGCACAGTAACACATCTTTCAAGTGCAAATTAGGCTTGAAACTCTCATTCGCACATGGAACATCTATAGAAAATCCAGCACATGCAGGTTTATCCAACATGATCAAAAAGTACCCCAGTGCATTCGCATAATTGGTACAGATATTTATTTTTCCTGTGTTTAGCTCCCTAGGTTCCTCTTCTTTTTTTCTGCAGTAGAATATACTTCTGGTGCACACTAACACCCACTGTTTGTTGCAGAATAGCCACATTGTCACAGGCTTCCTCACAGTTTTATTTGAGGTAACTCAGTGGAGCTGAAACATTTAATTTCCCTGGAGAGAAGAAGGATGGAAGATAAACAACAGCTTCAGAGAATAACAGCCCCCCCCCACACAGTTCCTTGTATCCCCAGATTTTAAAGCTCACTGATTTGCTGATATCCCAAACCCTCTGAAAGTACCAAGACATTTCAGATCCACAGCTTTGCAAAGTACTGTACCATTTTTAACACTGAGTCCCAGTTCATCCTCTTTAGTTAGGCAGTGCACCAAAATAAAGTCAAAAATGGATCACAAAGCCTGCATTTTCAAGAAGCACAAAACATCAATGTTATTTGTCTGTAACTCTTGATTTTTTGAGTATCTCCTTGATAGAGCCACACTCTGGTCTTAGCGCAGGAGGTGCTAGGGCCCTGTGGGAACAAGAACCTTTGGGGCTGATGGCACGGCACATAACACAATGATGCAGTGATGTCCTACATAAGGCATCACCAGCACCAACAATCTCATCTTCCTTTTACCAAGGAATGAGAGAAAGAAGAAAAAAACCCAGCATACTTGCGATAGGTAAAAGAGCAAGACAATATAGAAAACATAGAAAAGAACTGTAAAGTGAAGGAAAAAGAGCAAGCCACAAAAACTGCATATGCATATATTCTATTAGATTGATTCTTGATTGGTTGGTCCAAAATAAATATTCATGATAGTCTTATTTTTAGTTCTGTCATATCATGATAATTAACATTATCATCATCAGAAACATACTGTAATTAAATGAATAAGCATCTGCTTCATTCAAAAATGAAAAAAAAAAGACAGCAGCTCTACCATTACAGAGACAAACTCTCACCCAGGAATAAGGGAAAACAAAGCAATAATAACAGTAAGGAGAAACAGATCTATTCAAGTCCCCATCAATGACCTTGTCAGGTACTTAGTATCCCACCACTTACCCATACCACAGTTGTGATGGATGGCCTGCCTTGTCAATCATGTGAGAACCTATTAGAGGTGCCATTGTCCACCTTGGTAGACCTGAGATTTTCTGCCTCCTGATTCCCCCCCCCCAACTTATGCACTTGCATGCGTGTGTGGGCATGCATGCCAGTGTTCGTTGGCTACGCCTCTCCCTTTTCTGTATGTAACCAAGGTGCAGGGTCTCCATTTTGTAACCCACTACCTGGCTAGCCTAGGTTCAGGGAGAGAACATTTGCTCAGCATCAGAGCTAGGTTTGCACTTCTGGTCGGGGCACCCAAGTAATTCCGGACACAGGAAGCAAGAACTGATAATGTCCAAACCAGGAGTGGGATTCTAAAGTGTGGCTTTTATTCACTTCAACACAAGAATACAAAGCAAGATGGACCCCCACGGGGCTACACTCCTGGATATGCAGATCTATAGAGGTCAGAACACTTCTTCATCACACAACAACCCTCTGGTTCTAAACACATCTGGGCTCACACGTCCAAACTGGTACTCTCACTCTTGGTTTTCCTGGCATGACATCTTGGCCAGCCCTAGTAAACATTTCCATATGTCATGGATTTTTGGTGATGGCTCCCTCAACCACCCATGAGTGCTTCTAGCTCTAAAGGGAAAATCTTGTCTGTTAATCTCACATCTGGGTATTTTCTGCAGAACTGGCCAAGTGCCTGGGAGAAAGCTATAGGTGCCCAAAGTGAATTTGTAGAGGTAAACCTGGTTACTCCAGATGGGGGGTCTCCCACCTCTTGTTCCCAAATCCATACCTGGCCATTTGTTTGGAACAACACCTTTCTTTGGACTCTCTGGTTGTAGAATGCTATCTCAAAATGTATATCACATTTAACAGTCTACTCTCTAAGCAACTGGTGTCCTGACTTGCAATGTGCTGTAAGTGGCAATGTTCATCCCTGTAGACCCCACCGGTTAGATGCATTTCAAGCCATACACGTATCTCAAAAGTACTGTCTTTGGCTAGTCCTTTCCTGACCCCACAGTAGGCAGATACTCTTACACAATTGTACTTGCTGAAAACATGGGCTCTATGTCAGAGCAGATTCACCATGGTTCGCAGGTGCCCCAGGGCTTTTCTCACAGGAACCACACACTTCTCTGGAAACTCAAAACAAACTCTCATCTGGCAGCTTTTCCCATTCCCAGTGGGCCAGGGGATTGCCCCTGAAATGCTGGATTCTTTCCCCACCATCCCTTCCAGGGATGGGGCACTGGAACAGCATGGGGGAGCGGTCTCTACCACTTCAGCAGTTATCTTCAGTGTTCTTCTCTAGGCTGAGAACACACTACCCCATTTCTGGTGTAGCTGTCTGACAGAGCTAGGCTCTGAGGGGCTGCCAACTGCAGTACACCTCCTGCTTCTTTTGAGTCAGGCTGAAGAGTTCTACAGACTGACCTTGAAAACCCCAACATTCTAACCTAACTCCCTGCTGCAACATTCCACTGTGGCTTATGCTGCGGTGAGAATTCTAAGTGATGTCATCCCTCCAGCTCAGCTGAGACTGAGGACAGAGTGAGACAGTGTGAAACCCATTTAACTGGTGTCTCACAAGCTGCCTTTCCCTGCCTGCCACTAGATCTAAGTGGGATGCTAGTAACCCCGGGTGACAAGGGGGTTACACCCACCCTCAGCCAGGAAAATGACTGTCCGCAGTCATTACATACCTGGCCCTGGCCATCCTATCCTATGTGTTGACTACAAGGAGGTAGCGCTACCTTCTCCCCTACCATGTGCCAGGCACAGGCAGGCAACACTAAGGACACAGAGGCCATTGGATGACACATCAGCCACTACTCTATGATCTTGCTATGGTTACCTAGTGGCCCTGGTAGAATTGCCTAGAGCAAAGCCCTAATAGATCAGTATTGCGGCCCCTACTGCAGGTCAGGACCACAGCCTATCTATCCCCTCTAGCCCTCTAGGGAAAACCTATCTGACAATAACCCAAATTATGCTAAAAACAGGGGAACCTCCCCCCAACCCTGGACACCTGCAACCAAACCATAAGGAGCTAACACTATTGTAACCCCCTTGTTACACGGGGTTACTAGAATCCCAGTAAGACCTAATGGTAGGCAGGGAAGGCAGCTTGTGAAACTCCAGTTAAATGGATTTCACACTGTCTCACTCTGTTCTCAGTCTCAGCTGAGACTGAGGGGTGACATCACCATAGAACTATCGCAGCTGTATGAGCCACAATGGAATCTGCAGAAGGGAGTTAGATTAGAATGTTGGGAGTTTTGAACAGTCAGTGTTCAGTCTGTAGTTGGAGATTGTTGTGAGAGGAGCACAGCAGTTCTGTGCACAGGCTCTTGGAGCCTCAGCTCTGAAATAGAGCTACATTTAGGGAAAGGTGTGTGTTTCTGCCTAAAGAGGGACACAGTAAGCTGTTCTTTGAAGTGGTGGAGACCACTGATAAGGGTCTATGTGCCCCATCCCTCAGGGGATAGGGGTGGAAGGTTTGCCTGCTATTCCAGGGGCAACCCCCTGGCTACTGCTAGAGAAGAAGCTGCCTTATTTTTCCATGTGTGTGGGGTACAAGAAGAGTTTCAAGATTCACCTGTGGGGCACCTGCAACCAAAGAGTGAGTTCTGCTCTTTCCAAAGGGCCCATGTTTCATCCAGAACTGTGTTAAAGTGAGGATTGGACTGTTGAAGTAATGGGAGGCCTAGAGTAATAGGCTTAGCCAAAAGTAAAAGTATGTTCAAGTCCAGCACAAGGGGAAAGTCAAGACATGTAGAGGAGATGTGATATACATCTACCCTGTAATCTACATTGCCAAGCTTTCAAAAAAGAGTTGTTTAGTGTCCAGAGAAATGGCCAGGTATGGTTTGTGGGAGCTGGAGGTGAGAGAACCCCCCATCTTTAGTAACCAGGTCCACCTCTATGGATTTGCTCTGTGGATTTCTACTTTGCCTCATGCACTTGGCCAGTGATGAGGGAAGTACCCAGATGTGGGATTGGAAGAAAAATTTCCCTTAAGGAGTCAAAGGCTCTAAGGTGGTTTGGGGGAGCCACCAACAGGAAAACTGGTTCATTCCCATATGGACCTCGATCAATTGGCCAGCGGGGGAGCCGGGACATGGAAAAAACCCAAGTAGTGTACAAGTCGGGCTGTTTACCCAAAGCTGCGTGCAAGTCCGGGCTGTGTGCCTGGTGGGTTCAGAGCCTGAGGGCTGGAATGGTGAAGAAGTGTTCTGTTGCTCTAGTCTGCATTACCAGGAATGTAGCCCCATGGGGGTCCATCTATGCTTTGTTTGTTCAGTTTGGATGTGAATAAAAGCCACACTTTAGAATCCCATTCCTGGTTTTGGACATTACAGTTATTGCTTCCTGTGTTTGGATTTACTTGGGTGCCCCTGTGCAGAGTAGCCAAACCTAGGCCCCCCTGTGCCGAGTAATCTTATCCTCCCCGAACCCAGTCCCCACCAAGTACTGCTGTCAGCTTCAACAGCATGCTACCTGTCAATTTACAAAAAGGCAGGGGTGAGGGCATTACAAAATGGAGGCACTGCTTTGGATTTTAATTTTGGGAGGAAAGGTGCTCAGACAGGGGGCTAGTGTTTTGGCTATCTGGCAGTGGGTAGCCCAAAAAGCTGAAGCAAGTTAACTAGTGTGTCGCTGTGTGCTGTGGTTCTTATGCTGCTGTTAAAATGCCAACTATTTACCAAGTAGCAGTAAAGCTAAAAGAGTGTGCCCTTGTCCTGCATCAAATGTTTACAGCGTTTTTGCCAGATTTTTAAAAGAACTGTTGTGATAAAGAAAAGTGTGGAAGACTAGGGGTAGCAACAGGAAAATTGTGCCCTGGATGTTGGAAATGCTTTTGAGTAAACTGAGAGACTTGCTGTGTGAATGGCCATGCTAAATGGCTGAAATGGGCTCCCGCCGTGGAGTCAGTTGAAGAAAAAAAAAAGTGGTTTCTGCAGTTTAAATTTGCCTGCTCGATGATCGCCGTGTGGAGAAGAGCACTCACAAGGAAAAAGAGGCTAATTTGCATGGTGTCGTGTGATTGGTGAGGCTGCAATCAGTCCCACCCCTCAGCCAGCTCTACAGTGACTGCACAGCATTCGAGAGGGAGTGTGATTGGAGTGCGTGTACTGGCTTGGTGGAGGAGCATCGCGGTGAATAAAAAGCGCTGTAAAACTTGTAAAAATAGCCTTTGCTGTTTAAAAGCGGGCTCAGCCTGCATCTCGATCGACTGAATTGTGAGTGTAGTGATCGGGGAGATGATTGGCAGGACTGCCCACCCGTTTTCTTTCTGAGGCCTCCAAGACTGGCTGCAGGCCATTTTTCCATCGCAGCCAACAGCTACTGATAACAGTGAGTACCAACAGTAAAAGTTGCTCAAACAGTGATTTTCTGCCAAAAGCCAGCTGAATATGTGTGCAGCAGTGTAGTTGCTTTGCAAATAACGACTGTGTCAAGTTTTACCAGCAAGTGCAAGTCTGTTAAGCCATTGACTGTGAGCATAGTTATGGATTCAGCATCAGTTTAAAGTTTTAAAGCCAGAGAGAGACTGTGAGTTGTAACCAAATGTGCAGCATTAGTTTACAGGCAATCCTGTGCTTGAAATTCTGAGGCTTTAAGGGACTGTGAATCAAAGAAATGTTTCCAGCATGTAAAAAGTCAGTGGAAAATCAAGTAAATGTGTTTAAAACAAGAACAGCGCAAGTTTGTGCAGTTTGAGCAAAAGTTATCAGCAGTGTGTGTAAATCAGGTGCGCAGTGGTTTGACCCAGTTTCTGAATGTTGATGCACAGGAGTGCTGCCGCCGCCATTACAGGGTGGGGTAGTAAAGTAAACACAGCAGCACAGGAGCCATTTTAAAATGAAAGAGATTGTTCAGTAAAGTGGGACTTTCAGTTACAGTGAGCTTTTGTTTGTTTTTCTGCAGTTATGGCCTCAGGACCAGCTCGCTACCCGGATCATGCCCGGGCTGCAGTAACAGCAGCAGCAGTAAATAGACTGAGGGATATTGAAAAGTGGCACTATGGAGGACAACTGCCTCCTTATGTGGCGATTCCTGGTTTTCCGGTGCATGTGTGTCAAATATGCTTGAGAGCTGGAAGGGACGTCTCCATGATTCCTCACTGTGCTGGATGCCTAGAAAAATATGGCTTGTATAAAGCGCCTAAAATTCATTTGGCTCCCACATGGACAAAGGTTCAGGAATCTGCAGTTGGCAGCACACAGCACCAGGCAGAGCCTGTGAAGGAAGGCCCCTCGGGGGAGTGTGGCACAAAGCTAGAGGGTGCAGAGTTAGAGACAGAACCAGAAGTTAAAGTTTCGTATGCTGGATCCCAGAAGGAAAGTTTGGATAAAGCATCAATAGACCCCTGGAGGGGGGGGGGCCTAGACCAAGTCTCTTAGGAGAAGATGAGATGCGGGAGGCCTTTGAGTGGGAGGTGTCGACCTCCGCACCTAGTGATGAGTGGATAGTCTCAGGAGTGAGGATGACTGCTCACTCCTGGGCTCAGATCCTCAGTGAAGAGGAAGATGAGGGGGAACCTATGTGGCCTTGTGAAAAAGGAATGAGTACACAGCCTCAAGATCTTGCCTCGGAGGAAGGCATGGAAGAGAGTGGTGATGCCACTGCCCTGGCTATGCAAGACGAAGAAGTCAGGGATCCATTTTTAATGTCATTAAGGATGCGAAGCTGGCAGAACCAGGACTGGACACCCCCATGTCCAGGCCAGTGGTCTCAGGTTGACCAAAGCTAGTAAAGAGGAGAGACTGGTTTGTAGGAAGGTGAATGAAATCTATGGAATGTCCTTTCCTACCTTTCCTTGGAAAGTCTGGAGGAGATTGAGAACAGCAGGAAATCCTGGATCTGGGCCAAAGCAATGAAATGTGTACATCCTGGTGCAAACAAGCATGTTAAGAACAGACTGTTTCATGAGAAATATACCCAGTGGAAGAGAGGCAGGACACTGTTTATGGACACTGTGCGAATAGTGGATGGAGAGGGACATGAAACATTCTACAGTGTAAATTATGTGCACCCAGATGGGGTAATAATTCAAGCTCCTGACCCCCGGTACTATTGGCCTCAATGCAAGGACTTCCCGGCAACTGTGCCCGTGCCTGCAAGATGGAACGCCGAACAGTGGTAGTCAATACTGCCACACCAGCCTTTGTAGTGCCTTTATTGATCCGCCAGTATGGACATCCAGGACTCAGGTGCCCCACATTCATCAGTTCTACAGTGTACTGGCCTTTCCAGAATCCATCGACTGGCCCACCAGATGACTTCAGATCCAGAGAGGACACCAGCCCAGATGTATCCTGATCCATCACCTGGTAATCGGATGATGTCAGACCAGCTGTTTTCCTTTTTGTTCCTGTTCTAAGGTTCCATCTCCAGAGATGACATCATCACAGCAGGTCTCAGATGTGCCCTCCTGTAGTTCCTGGAAGATGTCCGCCCAGCTGTATCAGAAGAAATGCTGCCAGGGAGAGTCTTCAGCTGAGGAGCAGGTCGGTGTATCTTAATCCTTCTACAAAGGGCTGGTAAGTCTGAACTTTTCTATCCTTATGACACTGCAGTACACACCCTAGACTAGCAGCCTCCAGAATGTGTGAACTGTCCTCAAAGACTCTCCCCTTCGGGACTTTGGCCTGCTAGAACTGTGCTTCACCGGGCTCCAGCCCAGGAGAGACTCTTTAATGGACTAGCATTCGGGCACTGTGGTCACTAGATGGGACTTTTAGGGCACTCCATCCCCCAAATGTGTATTGTAAATAATGTCATTGTTTTTCTACTGTTTTCTAATGTACATACTGTTTTTCTACCTTTTCTAAAAAAAATCTTTTTTGGATTCTCCAGTGTTTTGATGGTAGGGGTTTAGGTAGACTGTGTATGCAGATTAGGAGTGTATGTTGTCTTACTTTTTCTTGCAGGTGTTCCTGAAGAAGATAGAAGAGAAGACAAGAAGAGGAGGAGGGGCTCATCGGAGTTCCTCACTAGTACTTTAGTGTGTAGTAATTTAAAGTACTGTGATTGTTATTGTTGTTGTTACTATAGTAACCCTTTCCTTCCACAGGTGTGGTTGTGGGGGTAGGGAGGCAGTAAAGTGATGTAATGGTGTGGTATTAGTTTCTTGGCATGTGGTTGCAGGTTGCCCAAGGTCGGGGAGGTCCCCGGGTTGTTTTTCTTTTGGGGTGTTAAGTCAGAGGCAGATAGATTTTCCCTAGAGGACTGGGGGGATAGACAGGCTGTGGTCCTGAATGGCCATAGGGACTGCAGTGCTGAGCTATTAGGGCTATACTCTAGACAGTTCTACCAGAGCCACTAGGTGGCCATAGTAAGTGGGTAGAGTAGAGGCTGATATGTCAGCTAAAGGCCTCTAGGCCCTTAGTGTTGTCTGCCTGGGCTCGCACATGGTAGGAGGGCCTGATCACCCCCTCACTTGGGTAGCACATAGGGTGGGATGGCCTAAGCCGGGTAAACAATGACTGTGGACAGTCATTTTCCTGGTCAAGGGTGAGTGTAACCCCCTTGTTACCCGGGGTTACTAGAATCCCAGTAAGACCTAGTGGTAGGCAGGGAAGGCAGCTTGTGAAACTCCATTTAAATGGATTTCACACTGTCTCACTCTGTTCTCAGTCTCAGCTGAGACTGAGGGATGACATCACCATAGAATTATTGCAACTGTATGAGCCACAATGGAACCTACAGAAGGGAGTTAGATTATAATGTTGGGAGTTTTGAACAGTCAGTGTTCAGTCTGTAGTTGGAGATTGTTGTGAGAGGAGCACTGCAGTTCTGTGCACAGGCTCTTGGAGCCTCAGCTCTGAAATAGAGCTACATTTAGGGAAAGGTGTGTGTTTCTGCCTAAAGAGGGACACAGTAAGCTGTTCTTTGAAGTGGTGGAGACCGCTGATAAGGGTCTATGTGCCCCATCCCTCAGGGGATGGGTGTGGAAAGTTTGCCTGCTATTCCAGGGGCAACCCCCTGGCTACTGCTAGAGAAGAAGCTGCCTTATTTTTCCATGTGCGTGGGGTACAAGAAGAGTTTCAAGATTCGCCTGTGGGGCACCTGCAATTGAAGGGTGAGTTCTGCTCTTTCCAAAGGGCCCATGTTTCATCCAGAACTGTGTTAAAGTGGGGATTGGACTGCTGAAGTAATGGGAGGCCTAGAGTAATAGGCTTAGCCAAAAGTAAAAGTATGTTCAAGTCCAGCACAAGGGGAAAGTCAAGACATGTAGAGGAGATGTGATATACGTCTACCCAGTAATCTACATTGCCAAGCTTTCAAAAAAGAATTGCTTAGTGTCCAGAGAAATGGCCGGGTATGGATTGTGGGAGCTGGAGGTGGGAGAACCCCCCCATCTTTAGTAACCAAGTACACCTCTACGGATTTGCTCTGTGGATTTCTACTTTGCCTCATGCACTTGGCCAGTGATGAGGGAAGTACCCAGATGTGGGATTAGAAGGAAAATTTCCCTTAAGGAGTTGAAGGCTCTAAGGTGGTTTGAGGGAGTCACCAACAGGAAAACTGGTTAATTCCCATATGGACAGCGATCAAGTGGCCGGCGGGGGAGCTGGGCCATGGAAAAAACCCAAGTAGTGTACAAGTCGGGCTGAGTACCCAAAGCTGCGTGCAAGTCCGGGCTGTGTGCCTGGTGGGTTCAGAGCCTGAGGGCTGGAATGGTGAAGAAGTGTTCTGTTGCTGTAGTCTGCATTACCAGGAATGTAGTCCTGTGGGGGTCCGTCTATGCTTTGTTTGTTCAGTTTGGATGTGAATAAAAGCCACACTTTAGAATCCCATTCCTGGTTTTGGACATTACAGTTATTGCTTCCTGTGTTTGGATTTACTTGGGTGCCCCTGTGCAGAGTAGCGAAACCTAGGCCCCCTGTGCTGAGTAACCTAGTCCTCCCCGAACCCAGTTCCCACCAGGTACTGCTGTCAGCTTCAACAGCATGCCACCTGTCATTTTGCAAAAAGGCAGGGGTGAGAGCGTTACACTATATTCTAGGTATTACTCCCACACTCCCCCACAACCATAACTGTGGAAGGAAAAGTTAAACACAGTAAACAACACTGTATTTCAAACACTACTACTTTAAAGCACATGAAGGACTCTGATGAGTCCCTCCTCCTCTTCTTGTCTTCTTTTCTTGTCTTCTTCAGGATCATCTGCAAGAGGAAAGACAAACAACCCCTAATCTGCAAACACAGTACTATCTAACCCCTACCATTGAAACACTGGAGAATCCCCCCAAAAATATATATTTTTTTTTGGAAAAGTAGAAAAACAGTAGAAACAGTAGAAAAACAACAACATTATTTACAATACACATTTTTGGGGATGGAGTGCGCTGAAAGTCCCATCTAGTAACAACAGTGCCCAAAGGCAAGTCCAAGAAAGAGCCTCTCCTGGGCCGGAGCCCGGTGAAGCACAGTTCTGGTAGGACTATAATCCCGAAGGGGAGAGTCTTTGAGGACAGTTCAAACAGTCTGAAGTCTGATAGGTGTAGGGTGTGTACTGCAATGTCATTAAAATAGAAAAGTCTAGACTTACCAGTCCCTTGAAGAACGAAATCAATACGACACCTGGATTTCCAGCCAAAGACTCTCCTTGGCAGCATTCTTTGGATACAGCGGGGTGGACATCTTCCGGAAAATGACAGGATGTCACATCTGGAAACTGCTGGGTTGATGTCATCTAGGAAATGGAACCTTGGAACAGGACAGGAAGTTATCCAAAATCCCAGATGATGAATCAGGATACAGCTGGGCTGGTGTCCTCTCTGAATATGAAATCATTTGGAAGGCCAGGTGATGGAATCTGGAAAGCCAGTACACTGCAAGACTGATGAATCTGGGGAACCTGGTTCCTGGAATGCCAGTTAGGCAGAACAACATAGGTACGGCAACAGCTGGATGGCAGCACTGGCTACCACTGCTCTGCTTTCCACTTGGTAGGCATGGGCACATTCACAGGACATGGCCTGCATTGAGGGAAGTAACACAATTGGTCAGGTGCAAGAATTATTACCCTGTCTGGGCGCTCATAATTCA
This sequence comes from Neoceratodus forsteri, assembly GCA_016271365.2. Lineage (NCBI taxonomy): Eukaryota > Metazoa > Chordata > Ceratodontiformes > Ceratodontidae > Neoceratodus > Neoceratodus forsteri. The sequence continues at coordinate 1,337,242,073 of CM057458.1, read as the reverse complement.
CATTGAAGAAGGTTTCATGTCCCCCTCCATCCACGATCCGAACAGTGTCTATAAACAGTGTTCTGCCCACTTTCCATTGTCTGAATTTCTCTTGAAACACTCTGTCTCGGACATACCGACTTGCACCAGGATGCACATATCTCGTGGCCTCTTCCATTATCCAGGCTTTCCTGTTTCTTTCTATGTCCTCCCAGACTCTCTGAGGAAAGGTAGGAAAGGATATCCCATAGATCTCATTCACATTCCTACAAACCAGTCTCCTCTTTATTACACTTGGTCAACTTGAGACCTCTGGCCTGGCTTGGGGGCGGCCAGTCCTGGTTCTGCCAGTTATGCATACTTAATGAAATGTAAGATGGATCTTTGCCTCCTCCTTATGGGGACAAGGCTGTGGAGTCACCAATCTCTCCTACTTTCTGCTCCTCCAAGGCAAGAGCCTGAGGCTGTGGATCTGCATCTTCTTCATAAGGCCACATAGGTTTCCTCTCACCCTCTTCCTCGCTGAGGATCTGAGCCCAGGAGTGTGCAGTCATCCTCTCTCCTGAGACTATCCACTCCTCACTGGGCACCGAGGTCGACACCTCCCATTCAAGAGTCTCCGTCATCTAATCTTCTCCAATGAGACTAGGGCTCGGCACCTCTCTCTCCACTGATCTGCTGATGCTCCCTCCACACTGTCTCTCTGTGACCCAGACTTGGATACATCAGTATTTAGCTCTGCCTGTAGATGTACACCCTCTTGCTTTGTGCCACACTCTGCTGAGCTTCCCCCAACAGGCTCTACCTGGTGCTCTGTGCTGCCAACTGCAGGTTCTTGAAGCTTTGTCCATGTGGGAGCCAAACAAATCTTGGGTGTTTTGGTTAGGCCATGTCTCTCTAGACACCCAGAACAGTGAGGAACCATGAAGACGTGCCTTCTAGCCTTTAAGCAGATTATGCACACTCTTACTGGATATCCAGGAATCGCCACATGAGGAAGCAAGCGTCCCCCATAGTAACATCTCTCAATATCTTTCAATCTGTTAACTTCTTCTACTATCATAGCCCGGGCATGATCCGGGTAGCGAGCTGATCCCGAAGCCATGACTGCAGAGAAAAACAAAAGCTCACTGTTATGACAAGTCCTACTCTGTTGGAAAAACTTTTACAAAATGGCTCCCCAGCTGCTGTATTTACTTTACTACCCCACCCTGTAATGGCGGCAGCAACACTCCTTCGCATCAACATTCTGTTTCTGACTCAAGCCACTGCACATCCGATTTACACACTCTACTGATAAAGTTCACTCAAACTGTTTAAACTGCACTGTCTATTCTCTTAGCACATTTATATAATTTTTTACTGGACTTTTTATTTGCTATAACTCACTGTTCTTGCTTAAAAGTCCCTAAAGCTACAGTATTTCATTGCACAGGATTGCCTGTATTTTCATTGCATCTTTCATACAACCCACAGTCTCTCACATGGCTTTGAAAATTATACTGTTGCTGAACCCACAATTATGCTCACAGTCTAATGCTTAGAATTCCTGCTTAGCTTGATTAACTTGACACAGTCCTTCTTTGCAAAATGATCACACTGCTACACACAGATTCAGCTGGCTTTAGTTAAAATCACACACAGTTTGAGTGGCTCTTAGGTTGGTACTCACTTAATCAGTAGTTGATTATTGCGATGGAAAAATTCAGCCTACAGTGGGTCTTGAAGGCCTCTGGAATGAAGGGGGCTGGCAGTCCTGCCGATTGTCCCTCCGAACACCTCGCTCTCCTCCCAGATGAATCGAAATGTGGGTTGAGCCCTATTTTAAATGGAAAAGTCTATTTTTACCACTTTTATAATGTTTTTAGTCACTGCGATGCTCCTCCTGGCAAGCCAGTTCACACACTACTCTCTCTCTCTCTCTCTCCCTCTCAAACACTGTGTAGTCACTCTAGAGCTGGCTTGGGGACAGGACTGACTGCAGTCTCACCAATCACTCGACGCCATGCAAATAAGCCTCTTTCTTCTCATTCTCTTCTCCTGTATGGCAGTTGTCGAGCAGGCAAAATTTAAACTGCAAACCACACTTTTTTTTTTTAACTGTGACTCCTTGCCGGGAGCACCATTTCAACCATTTTTCATGGCATTTCACTCAGTGACTCTCTCTGTCCATACAACAAGCACTTCCAATGTCTAGGGCACAAATCTCTGTTTGTTTCCCACAGTTTTCCACACTTTTCTTGTCACACATAACTTTAAAAAGCTGGCAAACGTTATAACTTTGATGCAGGACAAGGGGCATACACTCAGGCTTTACTGCTCCTCGGTAAACTGATGGGATAATTACAGCAGCACATGAACAGCAGCACACAGTGGGACATTTGGGTGGCAATTCTTCCACTTTTTAGGCTACCTACTGTCAGACAGCTAAAACACTAACCCTAATCCAAGCAAATCTTTCTTGTTCTCTCCCAAGATTCAAACCCAAATCCCAGTGGTGCCTCCATTTTGTAACCAAGGTGCAGGGTCTCCATTTTGTAACCCACTACCTGGCTAGCCTAGGTTCGGGGAGAGAAAATTCGCATGGCATCAGGGCTAGGTTTGCTCTTCGGGTCAGGGGCACCCAAGTAATTCCAGACACAGGAAGCAAGAACTGATAATGTCCAAACCAGGAGTGGGATTCTAAAGTGTGGCTTTTATTCACTTCAACACGAATATAAAGCAAGATGGACCCCCCACAGGGCTACACTCCTGGATATGCAGATCTATAGAGGTCAGAACACTTCTTCTTCATCACACAACAACCCTGGGGTTCTAAACACAATTGGGCTCACACTCCCGAACTGGTACTCTCATTCTTGGTTTCCCTGGCATGGCAACTCAGCCAGCCCTAGTACACATTTCCATATATCATGGATTTTTGGTGGTGGCTCCCTCAACCACCCATGAGTGCTTCTAGCTCTAAAGGGAAAATCTCGTCTGTTAATTCCATGTCTGGGTACTTTCTGCAGACACTGGTCAAGTGCCTGGGAGAAAGCTATAGGTGCCCAAAGTGAATCCGTAGAGGTAAACCTGGTTAATCCAGATGGAGGGTCTCCCACCTCTTGTTCCCAAATCCATACCTGGCCATTCATTTGGAACAACACCTTTCTTTGGACTCTCTGGTTGTAGATTGCTATCTCGAAATGTATATCACATTTAACAATCTACTCTAAGCAACTGGTGTCCTGACTTGCAATGTACTGTAAGTGGCAATGTCCATCCCTGTAGACCCCACCAGTTAGATGCATTTCAAGCCATACACATATCTCAAAAGTACTGTCCTTGGCTAGTCCTTTCCTGACCCCACTGTAGGCAGATACTCTTACACAATTGTACTTGGCGAAAACATGGGCTCTGTGTCAGAGCAGACTCACCATGGTTCGCAGGTGCCCCAAGGCTTTTCTCACAGGAACCACACACTTCTCTGGAAACTCAAAACAAACTCTCATCTGGCAGCTTTTTCCATTCTCAGTGGGCCAGGGGATTGCCCCTGAAATGCTGGGTTCTTTCCCTCCATCCCTTCCAGGGATGGGGCACTGGAACAACACAGAGGAGCGGTCTCTGCCACTTCAGGAGGTATCTTCAGTGTTCTTCCCTAGGGTGAGAACACACTACCCTGTTTCTGGTGTAGCTCTCTGACAGAGCTAGGCTCTGAGGGGCTGCCAACTACAGCACACCTCTTGCTTCTCTTGAGTCAGGCTAAAGAGTTCTACAGACTGACCTTGAAAACCCCAACATTCTAACCTAACTCCCTGCTGCAACATTCCACTGTGGCTTATGCTGCTGCTAGAATTCTAAGTGTTGTCATCCCTCCAGCTCAGCTGAGACTGAGAACAGAGTGAGACAGTGTGAAACCCATTTAACTGGTGTCTCACAAGCTGCCTTTCCCTGCCTGCCACTAGATCTAAGTGGGATTCTAGTAACCCCGGGTGACAAAGGGGTTATACCTACAAACCTGCTCTACTGCTACTAGGCCTGCTGCTGGTAGTCTACAAATGGGACAAGAGACACTCACTGTTGAAGGAACCCAGCCAAGGAAATAAAATCTGAGAAGCAGCTCAGGAATTTGAAAATTAGGTTTGCTGGGCCACAGTGGAGTGGCATGAACTCCAACATGACAGATAGTCAAATTGGTCAGAAATAAAGATCTAAAGCACCTTATTTCTCTGACTCAGAATCAGCAGAAAAAAAACTGCTGAAGCCTCCATTGTCTGGACAGGAGAAGCTGTGTTGGTGGGAGTCCTAGGGGGAGGATGATTAAGGTACACAGCATTTTGTCTGCCTAATAGTTTGACTAGCCAGTAACTTTATAGAGAATGTCTTCTAAAAGGTGAATCAAGGACCTCCTCTTGGCCAGAAGACCCAGTTTATATAAATGGAGCCACATTAAGTGACATAGACACACTGCTGAGGTGACCATATATGAGGCTAGCTCAGATATATTGTAGGGGATCCTTTTGTGATGTCTAGTTGCCCCAGGACACTTGGAGGCAAGGTCATGGTGATGCTGGGTGAGTTGGCTGGGCTGTAGCTATAGTAGTCTGCACTAAGATGTTTCCATAGAAGCTTGATAGACAGCAATATACAGAGTGAACATGGCAGAACCATATACCTTCTTTCCAAAAGCATCTTGGTACTTAGATTTTAGAGTAGGAGGAAAAGGTGAAGAAGTGGGGATGCTGTGACAACAATCAGCCTGCCATATGAACCTTGATGCCAGTCCAAGGGTGACCAAAGTGGACTGGTATACCCAGAGGGGCATGGTATAGGGACTTAATGCCCTGAGGTGCTGGGGCAGAAATAATGGGTGCTTCCACACTGCCACTGTATAGGTTTCATAGGTACTTTCAAGCTGAGGATAGAAATTCCATCCTATAAGGCTCGCCTGCCAATTTTATTGACATAAAAATTTGTTATCTCCAAAAAATAGATCAATCCCATTTTTGAATTCATTCATAGTTGTGCTATTAATAATTTTCATTGGTAAGTTATTCCAGGTTCCCACAACTCTTAAACTATACCAATATTTCTAAAAGTTATGTTTCCAAGTTTGTTGGTGCAATTGTTTATTATGTTTCCTTGAACTAGTTCTCCCAAGTTTATATGTAAACCCCAGTTCTTTTAGTAACTCGTCATTTTCCATACTCTTATATAGAAAACATAGATCTCCCCTTATTCTATGATAATGCAATGAATAAAGATTAAGACTGACCAGTCTATTGTGATATGTTTTGTTTTTTAATCCTTTTATTTGTTTGGTAAGTCTTCTCTGGACTCCCTCAATAGAAAGAATGTCCTCCTTATTATGGGGTGACCAAACCCTTGCACAGTACTCCAAGTGCGGCCTAACCAATGCACCATACAGAGGTATCAACACATTCCTATCTCTACTTGCTATGTGCTTAAATATGCAGTTTAGAATCTGGTTAGCCTTTTTGAGCTGGTTTCTACAGTGCACTCTAAATTTTAGGTCTTTTGTAACTGTAATTCCCAAGTCTTTTTCCTCTGTAACTACCCCTAGTGTAATGTTATCTATTAGGTAAGTTGCTTCCTTGTTGTTTTTCCCCATGTGCATAACTTTACATTTGGTTTTATTTAGCACTAGCTTATTACAGTTTGTCCATTCATGTATTGAGTCCAATGTGTACTGTAATGCTAATATTTGTTCGTCTTTATTTGTGACCACTTCCAATCTGCAGTCATCGTCGAACTTTTGCATCCATATATTATTGTTACTAATCTTTAAAGTAGAAATATATATATTAAACAAACTAGGGCCCAACACCGATCCCTGAGGCACTCCACTGGTCACTGAGGCCCATTCAGAATATTCCCCGTTTATGATCACCCTCTGTCTTCTATCCCTCAGCCAGTCAGAAATCCATCTGCATATGTTATTGGGCAACTTTACATTTTCCAACACTAACAATAGTTCCTTATGCGGCAATTTATCAAAAGCTTTAGCAAAATCGAGAAAGACCACATCCACTGGGTTCCCAATGTCCAGTTCTCTATTTACTTTTTCATAAAAGGACAATAGATTAGTCTGACATGATCTGTTTTTCACAAACCCATGTTGTATAGGATCCTTCATGCCCTGTCCCTCCAGATGTTTTTTTAATAAATCTTTAATTATGCTTTCCATAAGCTTTCCCAGTATTGATGTCAGACTTATGGGCCGGAAATTTTCTGGTTGGGTACTAGGTCCTTTTTTTAAGATGGGTACAATATTTGCTAACTTCCAGTCATATGGAACAGAACCACTATTTATAGATGTTTAAAATATGTGTGTCAAAGGATGGGCCAGTTCTCTAGCCAATTCCTTCAGGATTTTAGGATGCAAACCATCTGGGCCTGGGGATTTATTAGTGTTAAGTCCAACTAACTGTTTAAATATATTGTCTGGGTTCAAAATCATCATCCCTGACTCAAGAGGTTTCTTTGTATTATATGTATCATTTTCATTAGAATTATAGACCGAACAAAAATATTTGTTCTAAATATTAGCCATTTGTTGGTAAGAAGCAGGGGATCCATCTTCAGTAGGGAAGGGGCCTATACTGTTTGAAGTCTTCTTCCGGTTATTGATATAAGAAAAGAAGGCTTTTTTATTGTCATGTACTCTCTTTGCAAGATTGTACTCGTATATGGATTTAGCTTTCCTAATATTTATTTTAACTTTTTTAGACATTCCTTATACTCTGTATATAATTTGACCGTTTTGAAAACTTTTAACTTCTTAAATAGTCTATTTTTTTATTAATTAACTTTTTAATTGTTGTGGAGAGCCAGGCAGGTTTTATAGATCTGTCCTTATGGTATTTAATTATAACAGGGACACATTCATTAGTTAATTCCTCCAATTTAGTTTTAAGGGAATCCCACATGCTTTGTATGGGTTTATTGTCAAATTCAGAACTCCAGTCCCAGCTGTCCAGTTTTGTTTTCATTTTATGGAAATCAGCTTTCCCTATATTTAGCTTTATAGTAGCTCCCATGGGTTTCCTAATTTCAGTTTCCTTAATATTAAATGAAACTATATTATGGTCACTGTTACCTAATGGGGCACCAATTACCACAGAATTTACTATGTCCCCCATATTGGTAAAAATTAAATCTAGAATATTATTACCCCTTGTACACTCTTGGACCATCTGGTCAAGACCCCTGTGATCCATTGTGTCTATATACTGCCTCTCAAGGGAACAGGTGCCCATACCTTTTACCCAATCAATGTTGGGTAAGTTAAAATCACCAGTTATCAATAATCTGGTATTTGGGTCCAATTTCTCAAAAATATTCAATAAAGTCCTGTCATCATTACGTGACATAGTTGGGGGGCCTATAAAGTAGCCCTAATATGATTTTGGGTCTATTTGTCGGTGATAATTGAACCCAAAGGAGTTCAATTTGGCCTACGTCCCATTTAAGTTCTTCTGAGACAATACCATTGTGAATATAAATTGCCAGTCCTTCCCCTTTTCTATATTTTCTACAATAAGAAAAGAGTTTGTACCCCTCAATTTCCTTATCCCATTCATCATTTTCTTCCCACCATGTTTCAGTGACCAAAGCTATATGTACTTTATTACTGTGTAAGATTATTTTGAGCTCATCATATTTGTTCTGTAAACTTCGTGCATTAATAAGAATAGCATTCCACCCCAAAATATCTACAGAGGAAGATGAGGTTTCGTTTAAGTTTTTGTTTTCCGTACCCCCCTTCCTAACAAGTTTAAATGGAAATTAACAACCTCCTGAACCTTTTTTCCCCAAATCCTAACTCCAGCATAGCTTAGATGGACGCCATCATTTCTGTATAAAGAAGCTCTACTGAATGTTTTTTCATTATCCATAAAACCAATCCCTTCTTCCACACAGTATTGTCTACGTTTACCATTAATTATTATCTGTTTGTTTCTAAATGCTTTATTTTCCTGCATTGGGATTATTCCAGAAATAATAATTTCCCCACCATAATTCCTTACTGTATCGACAATGTACTTGTAGTCCCTTTGCATGGAGTTCCATTTAGTTTTACCTACATCATTAGTCCCCACATGTAAAATGACTAGAGGGGTAACTGTATTTTCAAATAGACCTTGCAGCATACCAACTATGTCATGTATTTTAGCTCCAGGTAAGGAGCTAACTGTAGTATGTTCATTTCGATTATAACATACATAAGTATCTATACCCTTGATAATTGAATCCCCTATTATCAAGATATCCCTTTCTATCAATTTATTATCCCCAGATGGTTTTTCTCCAACAAGGTAGGTGGAGTTTTCCAGATTAATGTTACTATCTAATACCTTGTTTGGTACCTGTACACATTCTATGTTTTTAGATGTTTTCAATTTACTTGGTGAACTATTGCTAGTCTTATCAGTGCTTTCAGATTCATCCATAGTAGGATCAGATAATGCTGTTTGAACTGATGAAACAATCACCAGAGCAGGAAACAACAAGTTTAGAAAGGCTAGTGGCTCAGAGTAAGGGTTGGCCATCATGAGGTGGGTCAGTCTAGCACCTACTGCATCTCAGCCTTGAAGTACTAAAAGATTATATTATTCACTGAGGATGGAGGCATATTGCAGTTGGCGGTTCCAGCAGCAAGACGTGTCTTCGATGGAGAGTGGATCTTTGCCCTGTGACCTGTTCAGGTGAGTGAGGGTGGTGAGTGCAGAGTGTGAGGTCAGGTGACAGGTGTCAGATTGGCAAGGGACCATTTTCTTTTTCACAAGGTTGAACAGAAAAAAACCATTGAGGGATGGTTTTCTTCATTAGAGGTCAAAGGACAGTGATAAGAGGTTGGGAGTGCCACTAGACACCAGGAAAACATGGATGGGGATCAGTGGATGGAGGGCCACTAGACACCAGGGAAACATATAGGGAGATGGGGATCAGAGGGTGGAGGGTGCCCTTAGACACCAGGGAAACATATAGGGGTATGGGGATTGGAGGGTGGGGGGTGTGACTAGAGATCAGGGAAACATGGATGGGGATCAGAGGGTGGGGGGGTGCCACTTGACACCAGAGAAACATATAACGGGACAGGAATCAGAGGGTAGGTGGCTGGCAATCAGAGGGTGGGGGTGCCACTAGACACTAGGGAAGCAGCATACAAATTTGGGGATGGCAATCAGAGGGTGGTGGGTGTCAGTAGACACCAGGAAAACACTACAGAAATACAGGTATGACAACTGGAGAGTGGGGTGCCACTAGATGCCAGGAAAACATTATATACATATAATGGAGACAGTGATCAGAGGGTGGGAGGGTGGGGTGGCAGGGGTTCAGATCAGTGAGGAACTGTTTTCTTTTGCTGGTTTAAAGACAACAAAAACACAGTGAGGGACAGTTTTCTTTATTACAGGGCATATGTAAAATTAATACAGGGATGGCGATTGAACCCAGAAGTGAACCTGAAGTGAGTGTGGTGCAGGAAAATCGTGCACCCAGCAGGGTGGGGGAGACAGCACTGGGGGTCAATGGCAAGGACTGCATGCGCTTCAACTCCACTGCGGAAGGACATAGTCCAGGTTTCCGGTCACGTGCTTCCACAGTCCACTCTCTCTACTACGTTATAGCAATATGTCAGCATAACTCTGCTATACAGCCATAAAAATGGAAAGGAAGAAAAGAGACATGATTCATACATGAGGGAAACTTCACATATGTTAGGGGAAAGCATAAAAGCAATGGAGATAAAGGGAATACAGGGAGGGGCAGAGGTTCTGTGGGTCACACTGGAGATGGGGAACGGAGCCACTATTCACACCGGCATGATATACAGACCTCCAGCACAGGTAGAGATGTTAAATAAGGTACTAGTGGAAGCCAATGGCAAAATGGCAGAAAAGGGGGAGGTGCTGCTACTAGGGGACTTCAATCTACCAAATGTAGGTTGGAGCCACCCAGCTGCAGCTTCAGCCAGAAGCAGAAACATCCTAGACTCCTTGCAGGGGGCATTCTTCAAGCAACTAATCACTGAACCCACTCATGATGGGGCAATACTGGTCCTGGTACTAACAGGGACAATGTTACAGATGTTACGGTTGGAGGCCACCTGTGGACCAGTGAACACTGTGCTGTGTGGTTCAATATAATGATGGCTGTGGAGCTGAACCACACATGGGCAAGGGTCCTGGACTTCAGGAGGGCAGATTTTATAAAGATAGTGAATGCCTCAGGGATGACCTGGCAGTTGAGGAATGACCAGTGGGGTTTAATGAACAGTGGGCAAAGCTAAAAGTGGGGCATAGTAAAGGGAACAAACCTCTGCATCAAGCAAATGAGCAAAACCAAGAGGAACAAGAGACTGCAATGGTTCTTAAAAGAGGTGACAGAAAAGGTAAAGGCTAAAAGGGTTGCATTCAGAAGGTACAAGGAGATGCAGAAGGAGAAGGAGAAGGATAGGGAGGTATATCAGGGGAAACAGAGGGATGTAGGGAAAGCAGCAAGGAGCATGAAGGCACTAAATTAATTGGGAATAGCCCAGGAGTAACCATTTTTAGGTATGTAAGTGAAAAGAGGAATACCAAGGGAGGAATTGTAAGGTTAGAAAGGGAAGAGGGGGACTATGCGGGGGGAGGAGGCCAGGAAAAGGAAAATATCTTGAACAAGTACTTATACTCAGTGTTCATGGAGGAAAGAAAAGGGAAGGGACCTCAAAAAGGTAACAGGAGCCTGGAAGGGAGGAGGGGAAGGGGGAGGTGGGCAGTAGTCCTTTCTTGGAGGTGAGAATCCTGAAGGAACTCACAGATCAGAAAGTGGACAAAGCAATGGGGCCAGATGGAGTGCATCCGGGGGTGTTTCAGGAACGCAGGGAAGTACTGGCTGCATTTCTAACAGTCCTATTTAACAGATCACTGGAGTGATTCCAGAGAACTGGAGGAGGGCAGATGTAGTCCCACTTCACAAATGTGGTAGCAGGGAGGTTGCTTGTTATTCTAGGCCAGTTAGCCTGACATTGGTGGTGGGAAAGTTAATGGAATTACTGCTGAAGGAAAGGATTGTGGAATATCTTGAATCCAACGGGTTACAAGATCCAAGGTAGCATGGATCCACAGGGTGGAGTGCGGGTGGGGAAGTCATGTCAAACAAATCTGATAGATTTCTTTGACTGGGTGACCAAGGAAATAGATAAAGGTGGAGTGGTGGACATGGCCTACTTAGAATTCAGTAAGACTTTTAACACCATTCCACATCAGAGACTAGTAGGTAAGCTGGGTAGCTTAAGTAACACAAAATCAAAAGTTCCAAGTATACAACCAAACCTTATTGAAGGATGCCGGACAGAAATAAAGGTTTAAAACTTACATTTTATTGCATACAGAAAACACCACGCCTGACATGTTTCGAAGCCAATAGCCCCTTTCTCAAAGGCTAATATGTCTCAGAACACAGCACTCTTAATATACAAAACAAGGCACACCATATGACATCAATATTTTACAAGTGAATAAAAACACCAATTTAAAAACCAATTAAATAATTTACAGTCAAGGATTTAGTATCACATATAGTGGTTGTTGCTAAGCATTTAATAGATTCAAAATACCTTAAATTACATTCCACCTATACTGAATTAGACACTTTAGCATAACATTTTGTTCCAGAGCTTCAAAACCCAATACATAAATAATTGGTATGACCCATGTGTGACCAAGGAAATAGATAAAGGTGGAGTGGCGGACATGGCCTACTTAGATTTCAGTAAGACTTTCAACACCATTCCACATCAGAGACTAGTAGGCAAGCTGGGTAGCTTAAGGATGGGACCAAAGAGGGTAAACTGGGTAAGAAATTGGTTAAGGGATAGGTGACAGAGTGTGGTGGAGGAGGGTGACCAGTGAGGTACCTCAGGGATCGATGCTGGGACCAGTCCTTGTTAATGTCTTTATAAGTGACATCATAGAGGAGCTGGAAGGAAAGGTCTGCCTCTTTTTTGATGACACCAAAATCTGCAACAGGGAGGACATGTGGAGAGGGGTGGACGGGTGAAAAAGATAAGCAGTAACATAAGAAAACCTGAGGAGCAGTCAAGGGTATTGTAGCTTTGTTTTAGTGTGAAAAAATGCAAAATGATGCACTTACTAGGGCACAGAATCCCAAGGGCAGAATACAAAATGAGTGGCATGGTATGACAACAACCAAGCAGGAAAGAGACTTGGGGGTAATCATATCAGATGACCTAAAGGTGACTAGGCAGTGCAACAAGGCTAGTTGGGAGGGCTTGAGGGATGCTGGTATGCATAGGGAGGGGCATCACCAGCAGAAAGAGGGAGGGGGTGTTACCCCTGTATAGATCACTGGTAAGATTCCACCTTGAGTACTGTGTCCCATTCTGGAGACCAAATCTCCAGAAGAATACAGACAGAGTGGAGGCAGTCCAAGGTAGAGCAACTAAAATGCTGCAGGGTCTACATCGAAAGCCCTATGAGGAGAGACTAAAGGACCTCAATAAATACGTACACCCTGGGATAGGGGAGTGAGAAGAGGGAGAGTAGAGATATGACAGAGACTTTTAAATACCTCACAGGTATAAATAAGGTACAGGAGGGAAGTATTTTTCAGAAAAAAAGAGCTTAAGAATAAGGGAACATGCTATGAGGCTGGAGGAGGCTAGATTCAGGAGAGATGTGAGAAAGTAATTCTCAGAAAGAGGAAACAGGACATTGTTTAACCAGGAGTAGCACACTAAGTCGAAGCTTGTTTCCAGATGTGATCTGGGAGCACAAGGAAGTTAGGTGACTTGCTCAGGATCACACAGGATGCACCTAGGTGGCTGTGGGACTCAAATCCAGATCTACAGATCTGCAGCTCAGAGCCTTAACCCACTGCACTATACTGCCTCCAACCAAAGAAAGAGTGGTGGATTCCTGGTACAGCCTTCTTGCATATGTAGTGAGGGCAAAGACAGTGTGGGTGTTTAAGAATGCATGAGATAGGCCTAAGGGTTCCTTAGTGAAAAGGAAGGGGGGGAGGGACAAAGAGATGGTGATACTGTGATGCTATAGGTAGAGAAAAATAGGTACACTGGGTGGGCCAAGTGGTTCTTATATGCTGTGAAATTCTGTGTTTCTATGTTTCATGTGGGAACAGACTCAGAATCCATTGAGTTGTGCACTTGACAGCAAGAAGAAAAGGAACTGGGCAATTGGGATTGGTGGCAACTTACTTAGAATACCAGTACATGATCATTTGGCATGATTGTGCCTGTGTCAGCCTCTAAAGTTCTGGTTCCCACAGGGTTCTAATGTCTGGGCACTAAGAACAAAGACTGTGACATTGAAGGAGACTGACTCTAAGAAGATCTTTACTTTTTTAATATAGTTGGAATTTTGAGCATGAGTGTAGCCTACTTAATCTCTGTACTGTGATTTTATTTTGTTTGCTTTGACAAAATCTTGTTTTTCTTTTTTCTTTTTAAGGATCCCTTCTTGACATTTCCTTTGTCTCGCCTAATTACTGTTCAGTTCTAGAACAGCACTGGAACAGATGCACATGGTATAATCTTCAACAACAAAAATCGAAAGAGACCTAGGAGCAATTATATCAGATGACCTAAAGGTGGGCAAGCAATGTGAGAAGGCAGTAAGGAGGGCTGGGGGATACTGGAATGCATAGGGAGAGGCATCAACAGTAGAAAACAGGAAGTTGTTATCCCTCTGTACAGACAGTTGGTAAGACCCCATCTGGAGTACTGCGTGCAATTCTGGAGACCCCATCTCTGCAAAGACATAGACAGAGTGGAAGCTGTTCAGAGGAGAGCAACCAAAATGGTGCAGGGTCTGCACCAGAAGACATACGAGGAGAGACTAAAGCAGCTTAATATGTATACTCTTGAGAAAAGGAGGAGAGGGGCATATAGAAACTTTAAAGTATCTCAAGGAATTAACAAAGTAAAGAGGGTAGCATCTTTCAGAAGAAGAGATGTGCAAGAACAAGGGGGCACAATTTGAAGATAGAGGGATGGCTCAGAGGTAATGTTAGAAAGTATTTTTCACAGAGAGGGTTGTGGATGCATGGAACAGCCTCCTGAGGAGGTTGTGGAGTCAGGAACAGTGGGAGAATTCAAGAATGCATGGGACAGACATAAGGCAATTCTAGTGGGGGTAGGAAGAAGTAAGCTGTTGATTAACTAGAATCTGCAGCTTATCCATCAGGTAGGGAAATGGGCAGACCAGGTGGGCCAAGCGGTCCTTGTCTGACATCAAATTCTATGTTTTTATGTTTCAGAGTAGGGCCTCCACTCAACTGATGACACCAGGTTCTGGAACTGATCAGTCATTAGAAGGATAAATATCAGGTGGTGAAAAGACAGCACCAACAATGGACCCTAAAATAGGAAAACAGCATGATTACTGTATTTCAAAGCAAAGAAAAGAAAAAGTTCAGTAGGGAGACTAAGGAGGCTACACTGATTTCCATTTAGACTAAGAAAAGGTAAATAAAGGTTTATGTTCTCTTTAATGCACCTTTATTTTCAGATCCCTAAGGAGATTTGGCTTGCCTTTGTGATTAAATTACAGATAGCTGAGTCTACCCTACATCTATGACTACATTTCCAATGCCTGTGCTTTTCAAGTGTTGGGAGTAAGAAGTGACAGGATCAGTGCTGCAGGTTTATGAATATCAGTCACAGCAGGTGAGGGGGAAGGATCGTGTTCCATGGTGAACAGTAAAAGTAATTGCAATTAGGATACCACCTTCTGAGGCTTTCTAGGTTCAAGACTGCGAGACACCACCTGTGAGCATACTTTTTTTTTCAAATGATCTCTTTCTTGGTAAAAATAAGGCAGTGGTAGGCATTCAGACTCTCATTGGCTGAATACAAATACTGATGGAATATTTTGGTCTTCAGTAATACAAAAGATAGCCCAGACAGTCCTCATGTTCAGCTGGAAGTAAAAGAAACCAGCAGATGGATCACCCCAGGGCTTTGTGCTCACACTTTACTAGACAACTTAAACTGAGTTCCTGGTGACACAATACTCCTTCGAGGATTTAATAGGGATGAGAAAATTCTGTAATCTAAATGTGCCAGTGATGTAACAGAGTCTTATGCTCAGTCACAGCATAATAATATCCATAGCTATCTTTTTTTGTGTACACTGTATGGTTCTTTCAGGTAGAGACACTTACACAGGAAAAGCAAACCTACACTAAAAGGAGTAAACACTTTTTTAACTCCCCTATAGAGCCCTCGATATGCTTTCCGTCCTGCTGTCCTGGCCCTACACTGCACTGGTACTCTGGCTGCCAGTCCAGCTACTGCTTACCTAAATTTTCCTACAGCTTCATGTATGCAGTGGGCCTAACATTCCAACATGGGCCATTGAGTATGAGGAAGGCTTGGGCATCATCCACACTGGCCAACTCGATTTTACATCCATGTTGTCTTTGTCCCACAGACCTCTCTTAGTTTTCTGGCTCACACAATGCCTAGCCTCCTAGGAGGGAGGGCCAACATTGCATGATCACCTGTGGTGTCAGACTACCTCCCAGACACCTCTCTGAGGAGGTGAGGTCCTGTTGCAGTGGTGATGAAACTACCATTCCCTAGAGTCTGAGAGCATCCCAATGCAGCACTCCTGAGACTCCTCCAGCCTGTAACTGGGAGCTGGGATCAAGCTGCAATGCCAGATCTCCAACGTGGTGGTGCAATTGGCTGCCAGTGGTGCTACCAAGTGAGGTAGGAGTATATACCTTCTAAATGATTTTACAGTTTCCTGCAAAAAACAAATACTGTTGTCATTGGCAGAACTCACAGTGTTCTAAACAAATTTAAATTTCAGGGAATTGCATTCTTTATTATTAAAAATATTTACATGAAAACATACTCTATTTGCATCTTAGACTTCTTCTGTCCCTACTGCTTTTTCTGCTCTGAAGTCATACTTCTCTACTTATGACATCATAGCCATCTCCATGGCAACAGGTTGTGAACAGCAACATGATCACATGACCAGAAGTGAGCAAGATGTGCTGGGCTGCTCGAAGCAGGAAGAAGGATGAAACAGCCCCAAATGGGGGGCTGTAGCAACACAGTTTATTTAACCTAGACTGCATGCAGATGGTAGAAATTTGTCTTGTTAGTACTATAGACCACTTTGGATCAGCCACAGAAGGCAAGTGGATGCTAAAAAGAATATTGCTACCATGTTTAGGATTAGGCAATTGAGCCATGAAGACTAGCAAACAAGTGGACAATAAAGGTGGCAGGTAATGTACTTTAATCAAATACTAAATCTGGTGTAAGGTTTTATGACTGCTGTTCACTGAGAAGCAAATATCTCATAAAAATTCATTGGTTTACTAAGAACACGGTGTGATAAATAAAGTGAGAAAATAATATTATGTTTCAGAGTTGTATTTAAAGTTATTCCCACACAAGATATACTTTAGAGTGTAGATGGACTATGGTTTAATAACGGTGAGCAACCATTGTTTTGCTGTATTTATCCTTCCATCTTTGCACCTTACTACTCCTTCAGCTCAAACAGATATTTTGAGCTGCATCTACAGCTATACTTTTTGCACATGTTGTGAAAAGCTGTCAGAAGCAGGGGACTATGACTACATAGCAGGTATAAGTAATGTGAACTGATAAATTCTAAGAAAAGATCCTTGTTTTATAAATAGCTGCTGACGTCTCTGGTAAAACTTTGAAAAACATAATATTAACACACAATTCAGCTTGTATTTTATGTTTATTCTTTGGTAACCAAGTAAGGCCCACTGGGCACAAAGCCCATTTACAGAGGCAACTGGGGGGCACAGGGAGATTAAATAGCTTGCTTAAGGTCACACAGTATATACATTTTTTTTTTATCTTGGGAACTAGGTGAGGCCCACTAGGCACAGGTGCCTGTTTTCAGGGGTGACCCTGGAGCACTGGGGTGGTTAAGTGACTTGCTCAGAGTCACATAGTATGCAAGTGGAGGTTGTAAGAAGCAAACCCAGGTCTGGATGTTTCAAGCTCATTCACAGCTTGTTACGCTAACTTCTAGGCTACACTGCCAGCCCTCCAGTATATGACTAGAGGTTTTGTGAATCAAACCCAGATCTGCTGGATATACCAAGCTTGTTTATGGCTTATTGCTCTAACTTCTAGGCTATACCATCAGACCATTTCATATACAGTATCTTTTATAGATTTCACCTCCTTCTTATTTATCATAAGGAAATTTGCACAAAAATAGAATTTTTATTCCTAGAGTTCAATTGCCCCTACAACTTATTCCTTACTTGAGATTGTTGTGACATCACAGTCTGTTGCCATGGGAATAACAATGATGTCACAAGAGGAGTATTGCGACATCAGATGGGGAATAAGCAATAGGAGCTGATGAACTCTCAAAGGAGCAAATAACCTGTTTTCATGCAGATTACCTCAGTCATTAATACAGAGAAGAACAACAGTGCTAAAAGAACATTAGAAAATGGGCTAGTTAAATAATGTGTTCTGATTGGCTGTTGCCATTCCATTGGTATATGTTTATATGCCTACACTGTAAAGCAACTGTTGCAGGTGCCCATTACTTAATTAGCATAATTAATTTTTGGTCAGAGGAATCCTTCTATATGCAGGTAACAATTCACAAAAAAATAGAATTAGAATGCTCAACTCCTGTAATAGTTCAGAACTTATTATTTACTGTAGCTTCCAACTCTATGAGTCTATGTTTCATGGCAAGTGCCATTCCACCTCTGTGAGTCTATGTTTCATGGCAAGTGTCATTTTAACAGAAATGGTGGTTATTCCACATCAGGGGAGCAATGGTGGGGGGGGGGGGCTAAGAGCGCTATAGCCCTCCCAAACCATCTCCAAGATTAAGCACATTTTCCTGTTAAAAACTGAACTTAGCTTACTGACTCACTGCTCGACCACTGTTCTCTGTAGTTTTACTATATGGAAAGAATCCTTATAGTAAAATTGCAGTGAGCAAGCACAAGCAAACCAGCTCCCAACGTGTAACCTTTGTAAAAGAGCCTTGGCTCAAAGGTGTCTTCCGAAATAATAATAAACTAAACTAAACTAAGCAGCGAGCCAGTGAGGCAACAAAGAATGGAAAAGTTCAAGGAGGGTCAGGAGTCCCAGGACAAAGCAGAGTGAGAGAATTAGAAGTTGCTCTATTTAATAAATAAACTATACTACAGGTTAACTCACTAACTGCTCCAGAAGACTTTTTTCTGGCTGGTGCATAGCATAATGGAATTAGAATAGGTGGCAACCAATGAGCTCTGTGAACTGAACTTTGTGGGACTCCGTGCTCATGCTGCTAAATCTTGAGCTGAGGACTACTAGTCCTGATCCTCTGTTGCAGCTGAAGAGCTGCTGCTGCACAGTGACCCTGAGACCCTCACCCATGAGGATTAATTACAGCTGTCTTGTTTACTTTGTCCACAGCCCACAGCAGGAGGGTCACAGCAGCAGCAGCTTCAGCTACTAAAGAAGATCAGAATAGTTAGTGTCAGAGAGCCAGTGTGTGAACTCCGTCTTCTACTGTCACTGTCTGCAAGAAAGTCCAAATGCAAAATTTCAAACCTGCTCAGACAAAATTCATGATCTGACAGTCCGCTCTGACAAGTGACAACAACCAGTAGTACTCACCCTGGGTCCCCAATAGTAACTTATCATGGACACGGAGTTGTGTAGACAGAGTTCACTCACTGTACTAGTAGTTCAGGTTCAGCCAGGGCACTATAATAAGGCCAGTTTAAGGTTTCTAAATCATATGATCGACTATAGAAACTTCACGAGGACACCAAACTGGAGGTCAGGTGACCCAGCACTGGCAACCCGTGAGTGTGCAACCTACCCAGCAAGACACAACATGACTGACAGCTGAAACACACAATGAAAACAGGTTGTTTAACAACCACCAGGTCAACCAATGGTGTAATAATCCTCCTTCCTCTGTCCCTTCCCATCTCTTAGCTCACAGTGCCAGCTCAGCAGATAGATAGTCATGTGTTCAGACTGGAGACAAGAGATGTTCATGTATCACTCTGCTCTGTGGTTGTCCTTGGTGTTTCAAAAGTTTTTGAAAAGCTCTTTTAAGAACTTGTTGCTGCAGCTGCCACCTAGTGTTTTTTTTTATCTCTATTTTGCCAGCCAACTAGAAAAAAATAATATATAGATAAAAAATAAGATGATGATGATCAGTCAGTCTGTCAGAAAGAGAGATGGAGGGGGAGGAGAGAGAAAGAGAGAGAGAGAGAGAGCTAGGCCTGAGCTGGCACTGGTGTGGTGGGAGGAAGGGAGCACTGCTACCTGATTCTTTGAATTCTCAAGCCAAAGCCATCATATGTTAAATGTTTTAGACAGTGCTGCTGTCTGGAGTGCCTGTGCCCAAAAAGAAAGTTAAGTTTCAAGCTAGCTGACTGACTTTTCTTAGTGAATAATACAAGGCACAGCAAGCATTAGCTTTGGGAAATCGAATGATCCACTGACTCTGCCTCTGCATTTGTTGTTTGTGTGGCTGGCTTGTGGACTGTGTGTGTAGATTAGTTTTAATTGTCCTGCTCAGCCTCAGCTCAGCTACTGCCACTTCAATTAAACCACCCCTCTCAAAAAAGCAAAAAAAAAAAAAAAAAAGGAAAGTCAGATAGGGAGGGAATCAGGAGAGAACTGCTTGTGCTGAGGGTCAGGGAGCAGCAACCTGCACTCTTGGCCCTGTATCTTGTCTTGGTACTTCAACTGTAAATAAAAAAAATCAGGAGAAAGGGAGTTAGCATGCTGGGCTGGCACTAAGGGAGCTTTGACCTGCAAATAAAAAATTTTTAAGAGCTTGTAGTTCTTACTCTTCTCATCACCACGTCATGGCACTCTTGGCTCTGTATCTTGTCCTGGCACTTCAACTACAATTATAAAAATAAATCAGCAGAAAGGGAGGTAGCATGCCAGGCTGGCACTGAGGGAGCAGCGACCTGCAAATAAAAAATTATTAATAGTTTTTAGTTCTTACTATTCTCATCACCACCTCATGACACTCTTGTCTTGGCACTTAAACTACATATAACCTCCCCCCAAAAAGAGAGAGTCACAAATGTTAACTACTATGATGGCTGAAAAAGATGAGACTGGCAAAAGTAAGCCAAAGTAGTGAAAGTTGTCTGACGTTTTTGAAAAAGTCAAGCCAGGCACTCAACTGCTTCTTCATTAACCTGTTACCAGCAGCAGGAGTCTCCCTCTGGAGCACTGCCTTCATCTTCAGTCATGTTGACTGACTGTCAAACTATACCTCAAAGCTTTGAGTATGATGTTGCGTTGCCATCATCAACTCAGACTCAATCGACATTGCAAAAGTCTGACCAATATGATATTGGCAGATTTATGAATTTGCCATCCAACGGTCCATCAGGTATTTCTGAGGAGGTTCGCTATAAACTTCTTCATTCTTGTTGGGTGCAACAAGAATCGTATAATTTTCCTTCTGTACAAAAAAGAAAAAAACACATTGTTTCAGTTTTCCTGATTGAAAACATACCCGTGGCTAGCACAGTGGAGTAACCAGCCTTTTAAAAAGTGTACACACAAGTTAAAGACTCCACCCAATTGACCGGGGGTCTGGGGTCTGCCTAGGCCCACCAGAAAATGTTGGCATTTTTGGTGCTTTCTGGTGCATTTTGGGGCCAGTTGTGGGAGTATACAGCATCCTTCTACCATAGCCTTTTTACATACCACTCCCTCTGCTGTGGCCCCTCCCTGATGGCTGGATAGTTTGATTTTGGCACATACTACTGGTTAAGCCATCCTTGCAGTGCAGACATATACTTACAGTGAAGCCCAGCAGGATTCAGCACAGAAAACAATGCAATTTCAATGTGAGTTAATCCCTTTTGTCATGCAGTAAACCTTACCTATTACACTGCTCTTCTTCCTGGCAGGCTTCACTGTACTGTACTGTATGTGCTATGAACTTTGTGAAAATGACTTCTTGGTGCATAAGTACTGAAGTCCATTTAAAGCATTTAATAATCATAATGTAGAATACTGCTATAAGCTGGGGTGTCCTGTCTCCAGAAGATTATATCATTTTTGGTTGCATTCTGGTGCATTTTGTGACTTGTGAGAGTTTACATTACAGTGCCCTGCCCTCAGTGTTACCACAACCTTACATACCATACAGTTCCACTTTGCTAACCACTGGTTGGTTGGTGCACATGTAGATTTGGGTGCTGCAGCCTACTGGCGCTGAATTAGGGATGGCCTGGCAATTATGTACTTAGTTATTACTCAATGTCAAGTGGTTATTAAGTTAGTAATCAAGACTGTACACGTTTCTATTGTTACTCATACACTGCACACTCTTCTCCATTTATGTTCAGAATCAGACTCAATTTTGTTTCTCCAAAATGTTTCAAGTTTCTATAATTTTCTGTAGTTGTTAAAGTATTCATATGCATAATGTACCTCAAATTCCGCAACAACAAATAATGTACAGAACTTCAGAGAATATAGTATTTATGTAAATGGTGATGTTTATTCTCCATTGTACAGTTTTTGAATTTGTAATGAATCATACTATAGCAAATCACTATGTTGTATCCCAATTCCTAACAATATATGCATGCATTACTACAGCATCTCTATTAAGAATTTGATGGAGTAAATGGTAAAACAAATCAAATGTTTTCTTACCCTTTTATTATGTGCTACCACCACCTTGAGGGTCATGGAAAAAGTGATTGCAGTGAGATAGAAGGGACTGGGTAGCCATTACTACTTTATGTAACAAATTTGTGACAATGTATTTCCAATGTGCAAAGACTGAAATACACTTCTGTCCAGCTCCATGTCTGTACACACCACGCATGAGGTGTGAGGATTAATAACAGTAAGTCGATGTGAACAAGAAGTAATGAGAAGTGATGAAGCTGTGGGATCAGTCTAAGTCCACTTTCAATTCCTGGAGGTTGTATTCTGCAGCAGTTGATGCTGATGACCAGACGGTGATAACCCTCAGCATGGTGGTAGAAAACAGAGGCCATCCAGTCTCAGAAAACTGGTAATAATTACTGGAGTTTTTTTTAAATGAAAGTTCCAACTGCTCTGGAATCCTGAATAACCAATGTTAATCTCCGATAAGATCAATGGATGCCTGGTGTCTCACTGGACCAATATCCACTACATACTGGTGAAATAGGAAAATGTGGAGATCAGGAGCTGATGCACTGGAGGAATCTATGCGACAGGATGGAAAAGCTGTTTTTTGGCAACAGTATATCCAGTTCATGTCTGGTTATGGGTCTGGCAAGCACCCTGCATATATTTTTAGTAAGGATTACTGCCCACAATACAATGACCAGTCAGACACGTTATAGTTTTAGTAATGACTGCCCCAGAATGAAATGACCTGACAGCATAGTTACTAGATCTAGTAAAGATTACTGCCCACAATGAAATGACAATGACCAATCTGAATGGTGTAGCTGTCCGCCAAAAAAAACAAACCAGGAGACTGGTTCCGTGATAGAACTTTAGTTTTTAAGTTGCTTGTAGTAGTACTATCAAATTGTTATATTTTTTTGTAAGGATGAGAACCCAGAATGAAAGGACCGCATGTTACATTTATAGTAAGGATTACTGTCCACAGTGAATTGTATTCACAACATGTTACCACAAATGACCACATGTAATATTTTTAGTAACGATTACTTCCCAAAATGAAATGACCACGTTTGTGAAGTATCAGACAAATTTAAATGGTGTAGCTGTCCGACAAAAAAGACAGGACACTGATTCTGTGATACAACTTAGATTTGAAGTTACTTGTAGTAAAACGTGAAACTGAACCGAAATAGCAATGGTGTGATAGTACCCGGGTAGTTACTTGTAGTATGAAGATCATGATCTAACATGAAACCTGAGCAGAAATCATGATGTTGTGGTAACACCCGTGAACTTACTTGTAGTACTAATAAGAAATTATCAAATGTGAAACAGAAATCGTGATGTGGTGGTAACGCACCCGAGTGGCTTATTGTCTCATTAGTAATAGTGATGAGTTGAATAGACAGGCAGGTAGTATGTTGTGAAACTTAAATGGCATTTCACTATGTGGCAAATTCATCAATTTCTACATCTCCCATCTGTTTTTTTTAAGTTATGCAATTTTATTTGTCAAAAATAGCTATGAATAAAATAGGTAGCCCATTTGTTAGCTCCAGTATGATGATATGTATGGATATAAACTACATGTTTTCATTGCATACTGGTTCACTGTTTGTAGGTTGGTCACTTAATATAATAAACATTACAAACATGCTTCGTCCAAAATGAAACTGCAAGGTTTAGAAGTAGTTGCACAATTTAATACAACTATGCATTTTTGAGGTCTTGAAGTGGCGCTTTGTTTGAAGTAATATGTTTTTTTAATTGTTGTAATCAAGAGACAGTAAGCAAGAAGATTAGAAAAATACAGTAAAAGATAATTCAATTGGTTAATTTGTGATTATATACCAAGGTCCAGATATTCAAAAGGGCTGCTCATGGAGCAACAGTGTTGCACCATGCGCAACCCACTAATCTGCCCCAGTGCGATATTCAAAGGAAAAGTGCACGCTAGAAATCGATCTGTGAGCGCATCAGTAATGTCTGCAGGCACAGGTAGGGGCTTTCCTATGCATAACCTGCACAGCCCAATATTCAGCCAGGATGTGCAGAGCCAAGTATGCGCAACCCCTTTTTGTGCCTGCACAAAGTTAAGCCCCCCAAAAAAGGAACAAATGATGGCCACCCACAGGTCAGCTGCCGCTTTGCAGGGAGCAACATGGCAGCTGCCACCTGTGGGTGGCCACCCGAGTTCCTGCCACACCTGGTGGCGCCCCCATGCCTGATCATGGGCATTCATAAAAAAAAAAGTCCATATCCCTGGTGGTCCAGTGGACGCTGTCTGCCGATCGCGGGCATCTGTTATGAAAAGATACCCCCTCCAGATCCACTGTCTGCCGATCATGGGCATCTGTTGTATGAAAGACACTGCCCCCGTGCAATATCCTGGTGGTCTAGTGTGCCCCCCTCACCACCTGCCCACTGAGCCCCACCACCCCACCCCCAGTCGCAGGTGGGTGGCAGCACCACCTGCCTGCGCCCACCACCGCCGACCGACAGCTCGGGTAGGGCTGCCCGTCCATTGGTTCTACAGCATGAGCCAATGGGAGTGCAGCCCTACTGAGCTGTCAGTCGGCAGGTGGCGGATGGCAGGCAGGTGGGTGCTGCTGCCCGCTGGCTGACCGGGGTGGAAGGTGGTAGGGCTCAGGTGTGGGTGGGGAGGGGGTACCACTAGACCACCAGGATATTGGACGGGGGCCGGTGTCTTTTCTTACAACAGATGCCCGTGATCGGGCAGACAGCAGGATCTTGGAGGGGGGGTGTCTTTTCATACAACAGATGACCGTGATTGGGCAGAAAGCAGTCCACTGGACCACCAGGGATATAGGATGGGTTTTCTTTATTATTAACACAGATGCTCATGATCGGGCACATAGCGTTCCACTGGACCACCAGGGATATAGGATGGTTTTCTATTTTTACACAGATGCCCGCGATCTGGCTGCAGGGGGAGTCGGTCACCAACGGCTGCTACCTGGCAGGGCGCCAGGTGCAAGTCGTCGGGGATCGGCGCACCTGCATGCTAATGGGATGCAAATGGTGCCATAATGACATGCAAATGGCCCCATGTGCGCCTTGCATAAATTATGGCCCCATTTGCATGTCCTCTTTTGAATATCGCAGATGCTGTGAATGGCGCAATAGCACTTGCGCTAGTGCATCTCCATGCTCCACTCTGGCCACTTGCACTGGTGCAGTGCCACTGTGCCATGCACAGTGGCGGTGGCCAGGGTGCGATATTCAAAGCTGCTGAGCCATAGTGCAGCTCTGTTGAATATCGCCCATTCCACACCCCTGCGCAGCCAAGTTGAGCTGCGCCCAGGCTTGCACCACAGCCTGGTGCAGTTTGAATATCCGGGCCCCAATGTTTATGATGATATTTATCCAAAACCATGGGCATCATGTATTGGAGAAAAATGATGCACATCAAGTCATGACTTGATTGCATTGGAAGTGCACAGTCAGACTTCAATGCAGAGAACAAATTAGCAGTTTTATACAGTATAGTGGTGTTAAGTCACTGTAAACACAATGATGGGGGATGATATTTGCTGCTATATATGTCCAAACTAAAGCCTTTTGTATAATTGGCATCAATGTAATCATACACTGCTCTATAAACTACTTTTTTTGATAAATTGTCT
Organism: Neoceratodus forsteri; assembly: GCA_016271365.2. Classification (NCBI taxonomy): domain Eukaryota; kingdom Metazoa; phylum Chordata; order Ceratodontiformes; family Ceratodontidae; genus Neoceratodus; species Neoceratodus forsteri. The sequence goes on along the minus strand of CM057458.1, from coordinate 1,337,216,777 downwards.
CAAAAACAAGATAGCAATGAGAGCGAATTGTGAAAAAAAATGGTTCAGCAGAATGTAATTCAGCCTAAGCTACATTCTCAGGTGGTGCCACTACATGATGGATCAAGCAAGACAGACATTCGCCCTTCCCCACGAAGATGAAAGTCTCTGCTTACTTCATCAACATCAACAGAAATGTTAGGGTGCAAGTTCATGAGTGCATAACTCGTAAGCCTGTTCTGTTTCATAGTTGAGCGCAAGTAGTTTTTAACCCATTTGAGACAACTAAAGCTTTGTTCTGCTGTAGCAATGCTCACAGGCATAACTGCCAGAGTAGTCAGTACTTTTTTTTATTTAGTTTTTGTTGACCGAGTAAGTGCACAAGACAAATCCTGCCTATTTTCAGGCACAACCCGTGGGAGGGGGATACAGATGAATGCCAACTGATTTTGAACCAGATTAAGCTGTTGGTGCTATTTTTAGTGAATGAGGGACATTTGGCCAGGACACAGGGGAAATTCCCCTACTCTTTTCGATAAGTGCCATGGGATCTTTAACATCCACCTGAACTACCACCAATCCAGGCAGATGGGACCTCAGTTTAACATCTCATCTGAAAGACGGCACCTCAGAAGTGCAGTACCCCTCTCATGCTGCACTACAGTGTCAGTACTGGGATATTAACCCAAGTCCCAGATGTAGGAACTGAACCCACAGCCCTCTGATCTCCCAGCCTCAGAGGCAAGTGTGCTACCTACTGAGCCACTGACACTGCTTACTTAAAGTACTTGACTGATGTTTGGGTACAATTCTGGGTCAATACGATCTAGGGTATCAATCAGTGTTGATGGCAAGTTAGTCGAATGTTTTGGATAGGACCACTTAGCTTTCCATCTAGTAAATTTGTTAATGATCTCCTCAGTTGTTGATGTGATGTCTTGTTCGAATCCCTTTAAAATGTCATGAATGTTGATTTCACTGTGCTGAAGTTTGCTTGGTATTAGCATCTGTGCACTGTATCTTTCTTTGCCATCAAGGAGTTGTTCCTTGAATTCTTGTAATACGTGATTGATAAATGGGTAAAACAGGTTACATTTTTAATGTTCTGGAGTACTGCTTGATGGTGCATTGCTGCGATGGATCTGTTGTCCACACACATGGGGCAAGGAAGGTTCTATGAAGACTTTAGCACCAAGGTTACTTGCTTCTGTGAACAATTTTTTGAAGTAATCATCTGTTCTGCAATCTGAAAGAGTACAAATGAGGGTGTCTGCCTCTTCTGCCATTTGAAGTAGATCACAAGAAGGTTTGTGAACAAACAGATGAAATGGAACCAAATACTGAAGAATATTACCTACAATTACAAGGGTAATAATATACTCGAATTCTGTTAGTGAATATAGAATTCTGTTGGCATCCCCATCAAACTCAGAGATCTTCTCTAGTGTTGATATGACTGTTATGAATTTATCCCTGAATTTCCTCAATGAATTTGCATGACTGATCCATCTAATGTCACCTGCACTTGGAATCGCTATACCATCACCTTGATTCTGTTCACTATCTTCCGTGTCTACTAGGTCACTGAATTCTCTGAATTCTTCAAGATAAATATTCTGTCATTTTGCACTACTGCTAGTAGTTACAATAGCTCTGTTTGTTGTTCCCAACATATTTTTAACCCGCGAGGTATTGTACAAGCATGAACAATTACGAGATTTAATCTGTGACCCTTGCGTATGCAGTACACAGCTGAAGAAGCCACTTCTTGAATTGTTTGTTGTGTTCCGTGATATTGCCCAGACATATTGCTCCCAGAATCGTACCCTTGAGTTCGTAGTTTAGTAATATCCAAAGGCCATGCAGTAATCCTTGCTAAAAATATTTTGGCAAGGTCCTTGCCAGTAATGGAATGCACTTCTATGAATTCAATGAAGTCCTCATGTATAGTAACTCCAGTGTTAGATCTTTCAATGAAGCAAATACTGAGTGTGGCTTGCTCTTTCTTACTGCAGTCAGTAGTCTCATCAGCCATGAATGCCCAGGGCCCATTCTTCTGTGCAGCTGCAATTATTTTTTCTTTGAATTTGCAGTCTGATAAGATGCATTAACTCGTTCTGAATTGCTGGTGATAGGTTTGTGGCATTTTTATGTTGTGGGTCAAGTACATGCTGGAGTAAAACAGAATCATTTCCACTTTCAGCAACATGACACAAGATTGCCATGAAATTACTTTTTTCCATGACATGACCACGTAGAGGAATGTTCTGATGACCACAAAGTATTAGTGTTTTGATTATCTGAGACAATATGTGTCTGTTTCGAGTTAGTGTTTCATGGTAAGCTCTGGACAGATGTTGACATATGTTAGGTTTTCCGCATTGTGCTACTGTAATGAAGCCATCTGCGTGACATAGAGCGTCCTGACGTTCTCTTTTTTTTTATGTCGATCTATTGCCTTTGATGCATTTGACCAGTCTGTTAATGGCTTTTGAACAAGTGTAGTGTCTTTAGTATGATAAAAAAGGAAACATGGTGCACAGTACAGACCATCCTGATGTCTGGAGTAACAATTGAAGGATTCCTTCAGAAGACTGAAAGTCATTCTTCAGTTTCTAGTCTTTTCACCAATGTCATGTCGGAGAGGGAAAATGTAGTTTTTGGGTGGCATCCAGTGCCGTGTTAACACATTAAGTTTGTCACTGTCACTAAGTGAGCTTCTAACAAGCGGACCAATGTCACAGCCTTCTGCATCAACAGTGGGTACAGATTCGGGTAAGACATCTGGCCTTGGAGAAACGGGTGGAGAAATGGGTGGAGGTGGTGTCATGTCACTTACAACTACAAGCTGAAGTGGTTCTTGTTCTGTGACCATTGGATCATCAGAGTTAGAAGAAAGTATTAGCGCATAAACTATGCTATCTGCAGCTGTTGGAGCATTACGAATGGACGTGGTATGCAATACTGGAAGTGCATGAACTTGAGAATGAACATTTTCTTGCTGCATTTCACTAGTGGAAATAGCATCTGTGCTCATTTTCTCTGCCTTCTCTCTCATCTTGAAGCCAAACATCTCTAAAGTTGCTCCTGCATGCTTCCCTCTGCCTAGATACAATACACATTAAATACCTTTTAGACTACTGTGTAACTTAAACTGTCCACTAAATATGCAATCTTTAAATTATATCAGTTTAGTTATTGTATAACATAAAATAGGAATACCTACATTACGGGATACTACATAATGCTGAACTCATGCAACTTCAAGATAAAACTTAACTAAGAATAATATCATAAATAAAGTGGCACTAATGTGATGCATCTGCGAAATTTGCCTTTGTATTGCAAGAGCCATCATTAACTGAAGCTAGCATAGGCTGGGACAATATAATTGTAATACCAAATGGAGAAGAGGAGCTGTAATGCTGTGTGCAATATGATGTGCACGCCGCAGTATACAAGACCCATTGTATTTAATAAATGTTTGGGATTTTATTTTTCAATACTTCTACTACTCTACCCATGGTACGGTACATTATATTCCATGCCACAACTGGAATAAGGTAGTAAAACCAAGCTGCCAACTACAATTTTCAATATTTTCTCTACAACCATTTCAATCTATTGTCCATATTACCTTTACATGATGTATTACCTGTCTGTCTACTGGTGACTTCCTGCACTTGTTTTCACACTCCATTTCTATTCACTGCCTGTGTGTGCCTGCTCCAAGTAGTATTGCTCTGTTCTGATTTGATTTCATACTGCGTTAGTCTACATAAGATCACTGACTGGCAACATTCTACAGAGTACAATTATTAATATCTGAAACCATATCATTACATGGTACAAAAATTATAAGAACCTGTACTTAGTAAATGAACTTACAAATGTAAGCTTGCTTCTTTGCTTGCCAATGAGCATGGGTGAGCAGCTAACAGTGGATAAGTTTTGTGAAGGAGATTTATGGCTTTCTCATTTGCCTACTGCCACACCACTTATCTGCAAAGAGACCGACTGTGGACCACATGTTAATTAAGCCTATTTTGGCTGCTGCTGCTCCCTATATAAAGGAATGACATTTCAGGCAGATGCAGTTTTGATTAGGGACCCAGCTGAAGGGTGGTCTACCTTGATGATGATAGCTGGGTGACTTCACAGCAGGGCCCGGAGGCGGATACCAAAAGACCCCCATTCCTTTTTAAATCAAATTATTAAGTTGTCAAGCCATGCTGAAAAAATGTGTATTGTTACATCTACACCCCTTTTTTTTGGGGAGGTGCGTTGCATTTTTTTATGTTTGCCATGTGCATCAGAGGATAGTGTATGAGCAGTCATACACAAAGATATTCTTGTATCAAAAGGTTTCCTTGGTAACAGATGACCTTGAGAGCGCAGCTCTGATTACTGAGGCATGCGCAAAGAAATGTTGAATAAATGGTGAAACTGAAACCTTATATTTTGCTGTCACAGCTTGAGGCTGAATACATTGGTCAGCCCCTGGCCTCTTCTTGCCTGTCCCAGTTTTGCTGCTGCAGTGCAGACAATGATAATGAGGGGCGTAAGGCCGGGGGCTGTCTGATGTATGCAGTAGATGACAACATTGCTAGTTATCTTGTTTTGCTCAATGGGCAGCAGCTTAAACCCCAAAAGTATGAATTAACCACACAGACAGGGATGTCACTGCTTCTGCTACCACCAGGAAACAACCCTGGCTCAATGTAACAGTTAGACAGGGGAGTGTGCAAGCCCTCGCCCACCCATGACTTACAGTTGTCAACTAAATAAATATTTTGTTATGAAAGGATCGTATAACTTACGAACAAGTCCAATCTATAAGCTAGCTTCCTAGCCAGAAAAGTAAGTAACAGCGAAACTATATAGAGAATACAGGATGGGCAACTATGCATAATCACTGTCTTCTGCCACAGAGACATTCTGATTCTCTCGGACATCCAGATCACAGCTTGAGAGGTCCATGGGGAATCAGAACATGAGCAGAACACACTTGTTATGCACAGAGTTGCTCATTCTGTATTTTTTATAGTGTATAGTTTTGTGAAAAGTGGGTATTTTTTTAGTCTTTTAGAATGAAGCTGACTTGTGAAGTCTCTAGAGGGTCTAGAATACTGTTCTACCATGGAATTGGATACAGTAAACCAACTATGTGGCAGCATTTCAATTTGCTGTGCTGTAGTAGTCACATCACTACTACAGCACGAGGAGCACAACGTAATGATGTTGGTACTGCAGCAGAACAAGCATATTACAGCCATGGAATTCCATGCATAACAGCATTTCATCATGTACTATACAACTGTTGACAGCATTGCTGCCAACCATTGTCAAGTGTCTTTTGAAATGCTATTAGCAGTACTACGGACACCCATAAAATACTTAAAAATAACTTTGCCTGTTTAAAGACAGTTATGAAATGAGACTGCACATACCACCACACATTCTACATTACCATCAAATTGTCACATATAAATCCCACTAATTTGTAGTTAATGAACATCTATTTTATTCCTCCAACTACAAATGACACTGTTTGTTACCTTACTGTTCCTCAGTGTGTGTGTATGTGTGTGTGTGTGTGTGTGTGGGTGGGGGGTGGCTGTGGGTCCAAGCTAGCAGAGTGATAACTGGTGATGGTGCGACTGCCTACATGTGCAGTGGACCATCAAAACCTGCAAATTAAAAACAGATGTTCAAGGATTGTCAGCAGGTGGCAGCAATGGTATCAACCAGTCCAGATTGGGATTCTGCAGCAGCAACTCATATCCAGCACTGATCTCCCACAACAGCATAACATACTTTTGTGGGGGGGGGGAGGTTTTCCACTATATTTTCAACTCCATATTGCTGCTGTTAGTAACAAACAAAACATGCCTGCCATCCCCACTGTAGTGTGCATGGATATTCCCTGTTTGGCCACACTTTTATGAGCCAATGTCTCAAGTAGTAACACGGGAAATAAATGGCCTCCAATGAGTAGCAGAACGAGGCCATGTCATTTGGAACCTGCACACATAAATCCCCTTTGACACCTGATTCATGAGCTCCACGTTGGGGATTCTAGCCACCCATGGTGCCATCATGGAAGGGCTACTCCCCATTGCAGGCAAGCAAGGTTGTCCGGCAAAGGTGGAGGGGACTGGCATCAGCTAGCTTTAGGATGGTGGCATGAGATTAACCCCATCCCCCAGAGACTTCACACAGTGGTCCATACCTAGCAGCTGAATTACACCTTTCAGCACAACCTCCACCTAGGCTATATATTTTGAATGCACACAACACTATCTCAGCAAGGGCTGTAAATAAACACATAAAATAAAGAAATAAATAAAAAGAGTTGCTCTTCACTCTCGCTTGCAGTTTCCCTCTATCCACCCCAACCCCTCCCATACGTCCTCGTTTGGTTGTCCAGTTATGATGAATCTAGGGTCAACAGGGCACTCACCACTCTCTGCTAAGCTGCTTAATGGGGACTGGACTGGTGGGAACACTGGCTGGCTGGCTGACACTCTTCTGGTTGTAGGGGGGCGACTCAATATGCTGTCGTCTGCTCTGAAGACTCCTCCAACACCAATACTATCTATGAAAAATAGGAGGGAAACTTAGACAAGACAGATACTGAATAAATACTTCTATTCAGTATTCACTAAGGAAGAGGAGGGTCAGGGACCACCACAGCTGGTTAGCAGATGCAACTGGGACCAGTCCTATTCAGTGTATTCATTAGTGACAACATCACATAAGCACTGGAAGGAAAATCTGCCTATTTGCAGATGACACCAGCATCTGAGGGGTCAAAATTAAATTTTGTAGCCTCTAGCCAGCACTTGAAGCAGGTCTGTATGATATGAGTCAGCCTTTCAGATTCAAAACATAATTACCTGCATTTTCTACATCTATCGGGGTGGGTGTCTACCATCAATAATGCATAAGCAAGCACACAAGTGTTGCTTTTACCTGCTTTGATTTCTTTGCTGTAAATATTATAAAGAAGACCAATTTCATAGGTGCAAACTGTGCAAACATAGTCAGCTATTTAGGTTAATACTATTCACTAATGGCATGGAATCAGACATCACACATATTTCACATTTACCAGGCACCTACTGTGCCATCTGTTTTCAAAAATATCTGTCTCCAGCCAACCTCACAACAACTGCAGATATTTTATGAAATTGTATACTCAAGGATACTCTGACTTACCTGCACTTTAAAGAGAACATATATTTAACTTTGGTTTTAACATTTTTTACTATTATTAGACATTAGGGCATGTGTGAGGTCTGTTAAATAAATACCCTGATGTACACTTCTCAGTCGGTTCTGGAACCCAGTGACATCAGTTGAGCTGAGGCCTAGTATGAAGTTTTTCATGCAGGGCCTCCGCTCCAAAGCTGTTATTGGGTACCAGAACCAACAAGTGATTGTCACTAATTGGTTCTAGAACCCAGTAACAGCTGTGGATGGTGGCCCTTCATTACTTATTAAAAACAGAATACTGGTAGGGAAAAAGGCAGCCTTACCAAGGAACTTTATTTAACGAAAACGTATGACCATTTCAAAATAAGCACACAAAAGTAGACACAAGACACTGGGGTTAAACAGCCATCACATATGTCCACAAATTTCACATTATACTATGGGATAAATACAAATGCCAAAATCAAACACTTTGATTGGTTGGCTAGCACATTTGCCAGCATGATAACTCCTCCATGACCATGAAACCCACTGGAAAAGCTGTCAGATGCCAATCTGCCGCATAAAGACTTATTCTTCCTGTCCAAACAACTTTAAAAAAGAAAGAAATCCTTATATTTATACAGCACATGCCTATCTTCTCCTACTGATTATTTTTCAAACTAACTTCCACATCAAAAGCTCACCAACTCCCTCGCTGCTTCACAAGAACTCCCTCTAGCAGCCTTCTCCTCTCACCTTTTGCTCAGTCTACAGTACACCCCTGCTCAGATCTATTCCACGTCTCAGATTAAAAGCTCATGAACTTTGAACCTCAGCACAAATAAAGAAAAAAACAAAAAAAGGCAAAACTTAAATCCCCACCAACTCAAGACGGTATATTTGAACCTGGAAGCTTTCCAACATCAACCCTTTATGGCTCAGTGGCTCAAAGCACTCCACACAGTGACACTACATATGATAAAAAAGTTACTCCCATGAGGAATCACAGCCCTGTATTTCTTAGAAAAAACAACTTAAAAAAAAACAAAAAACATGCATTAAACTACATGACAGGAACTCTGCAGCCATAGCAACCAAAGACACCCTAGTACCAGGTACAATTTCTTTTCTGGTGGTCCACTATGAAATACCCCAAAATAAAAGAAAAACACAAAAAACATTTTTAGTTTTTCTATCTGCAAAAATGGGACCATTGTATAATAGTAGCAATATACCCCTCACTCCAGGGTGTGGGTATATGGTGCATTTATCACTTCTGGTGTGGTTCAGTCACTCGGCTCACCCCCCCCAGAATATTTAAGCAATCAATATACCACAACAGTGTCTATATGGGTACGATGCCTGGTGTTGTTCGGTGGTGAGGTGAGATGCAGCCGACTCAGCTGCACCTCACCACCGAACTACACCAGGCATGGTAAATCCCCCCATATAGACACCGTCATGGTATATTGCTTAAATATACAGGGGGGGGTCTGTTCACTTTAAAGTGCGCTGTATCTGGGAACACATTTTAATATTTAGTATTCAGACATAGTTCAACATATATTTCTAGAACTGTACGTGTTTATGTCGACTCATCCTTTATTACTAGTAATATTTACAAGACATGCAAGTCTCTATGTCTAGAACTTTATCAAACTCCCCTGCCAGAGGAGTTTGATAAAGTCCTAGACATAGAGATACTTGCAATTCCGACCCCTGCTACAGTTATAATCCACTGGTTGTGTGAGGGCATAAGTTCCACAGAAACAGCGACAGATATTGATGTCAGACTTATGACTTCAGCAGCCGGGGGGGGCTTATTCCCATCCCATACTTCTACTGTATAGTTGCTATACAGTATATACTAATATTCAGTAAATAAAACACCCCTTCTGTGGTTCACCAGCATGGCTTTGTTAAGGGCAGATTGTGCCAGACAAATCTGGTGGAGTTCTATGAAGGGGTGACAAGAGTGCTGGATCAGGGCAGGCCAGTGGATGTCCTCTTCCTGGACTTCATCAGGGCATTTGACTCTGTGCCACATCATGGGCTACTGGGGAAGCTGGAGAGTGTGGGGGTGGGGTGGAAGCTGGGCAGGTGAATAGGAAACTGGTTGGCAGGGCGTGTACAGAGGGTGAGGGTTGGAGGTCTCATCCTCCAGGCTAGTCACCAGCGGGGTCCCACAGGGGTTGGTGCAGAGCCCACTCCTATTTAATGTCTATGTCGCTGACATCAGAAGTGGTATCAGGAGCAGGATGAGCCTCTTTGTGGATGACTTGAAGCTGTGGGCGGTGGTGGATGAGGAGGAAGGAAATTAGATCTCCAGGAGGATCTGTAGACTCTAGGGAGATGGTCACGAGTCTGGAAACTAAAGTTTAATGCTGTGAAATGCAGGGTTCTGCAACTGGGGGCCAAAAACCTGACTCATGTATGCACTTTGGGGGGAGAGACGCTGCAGGTTTCGAGGAGGGAGAAACACCTCGGGGTGGTGGCAGATGCCAAAATGAACAACTCAGAGCAGTGTAGAAGGGCAGAAGCACAAGCAAATAAAATGCTGGGATGCATAGCCAGGGGGATAACCTCAAGGAGTAGTGAGGTGCTCCTTCCACTGTACAATTGCCTGGTTAGACCACACCTTGAATACTGCGTGTAGTTTTGGTGTCCCTACTTAAGGAAGGACATTGCGTTACTGGAGAGGGTGTAGAGGAGAGGAGAGTGACCAGGATGGTACTGGGGCTAGGGGAAAGGCCCTATGAGGAGTGACTGTGGGAGCTCAACCTATACTCGCTGCAGGAGAGAAGAGACAGGGGGGATATGATAGAGGTCTTCAAGTATCTCAAGGGAATAAATAGGGTAAGCCTTGAGGGGGTCTTTCAGCTGAGAGAGCTGGGGGCCACCAGGGGACATCCAATGAAGCTGAATGGGGGAGGCTGAGGGGAGAAACACGGATGCACTACTTCACTGAGAGAGTGATGGAGCCCTGGAATGCACTGCCCAGGGAACTGGTGGTTGCTACTAGTGTGGAGGAGTTCAAGAAGGGCTGGGATAGGTGTAGGGGTGGGCACATCCAGGAGCCCCACTGGGAAATAGGGGTCCTTGTTGGAAAGGAGGGGGGGGCTAAATTCAGTGCCCTGCATAGGCACTGACCATTGAGCAGCATTGCTAGACCATAGGGCCTATTCTGCTGGCTTCCTAGTATGTTAGTATTATGCTTGAACTGAATAGTATGTGAATAAGCAACTAGCCAGTAGCCACATTTTTCTTTCCTTACCCAAGCTTTTCTCATTAAGAATGTACTGTCAGTGAGTCAGACTCATCACCTCTTGAGTGAGTGACTGTGGAGGAGTCAAAAAACAGATAGTGCCAGTCTGCAAACAGATGAGATATTAAGTTTAGCGGCAAGACCAAAATTGCACCAGCCTGAACCTGGCTGGAGATATGCTGAACAAACACAGGAGAGGAGACGAGATAACAAACATGATGATATTAAATTGCTCCAGCTGCTTTTGTAGAGGAGAGACAAATGGCTAAAAGACTTGTATTTCCTAAAGTACACTCCCAGTCGCTGGAGACCTCCCCACGTGAAACCATGCTGCCTCGGATCCTGTAATCCATTGGATGCCAGATATTCCACAGTCCTTTCCTTTGGCAGTGTTTCCATTACTTTACAAACCACTGATGTCAGGCTGACAGACCTATAGCTTCCCACCTCCTCCCTGCTACCACTTTTGTGAAGAGGGACTACCTCTGCCCTTCTCCAGTCCCCCAGGACAACGCCAGTCGCCAGTGATCTATTAAATAGATCTGTCAGAGAGCAGCCAGTACCTCCCCGAGCGCTATCAGCACTGATGTAGCTCATCTGGCCTCATAGCTTTGTCCACCCTCAGGTTAGCTAGTGCTCTGTGCTTTCCAGTCTTTCTCCTCACAAAACAGTCTGGTGTCCACTCCCCTTCCTCCCTTTTCTTCCTTTTCTTAACATACCTAAAAACAGTCTTGTCCCCAAATTACCACACCCTGAATTATAAATGCAGTACTTTTTATACAGATGGTCTTTCTTATCAGGGACTGAATTAACCACTGAATCCAAATAAGAGAATAGGTAGACAAATGTATTAGTGATTTAATTAGGTAAGGAGAGTCAAAAAGCACCCACCGCAGCACCAAAGAGGCACAGAGACCACAGAAATACTTAGTAGTCAAACTTTATAAAATTTCAACACATGCAGGTACAAGTCCAGCAGGGACAAAAAGAACTGATGTTTCACTTAGTTCACTGCTAAGCTTCTTCAGAGTGATTTAATTAGGAGATGTACCAATCGACATTAAAAAGAAAAGAACTATAAAAACCAACCAACTAGTTCTCATTTGCATTTATATTATTTCTAGACTTTATCAGAAGCAGAATGTAGTCATCAAAGACTACAACTAAATTCTTCTGACAAAGTAATCCACAGGGGCCTGCACTGCACTAGTCTGCGCGGACGGTGCGCACCTACCTCTTTCGATCGTATATGGTCTGTCCGGCTACTGGCTTGCTGCTGCTGGTTGCTGCTGGGATGGTCCTCTGTCCTGCTTGTTCTTCTCACTGAGTCCAGGACTACTGGAACTGGAAGGCTGAGCTGAGCAGGCTGAGCTGGTTCAAATGTGCGACTGCATCCGGCGCTCTGAGTTGTCTGCTCTGTCTCTGCTCCCTCAACACATCTGACACACATGAGTCACCGACACTCTGACAGAGACCTCTTCACAGCTTCACTCACTCACTCCTGTCCTTGGGCTGTAGGAGGACTAGACAGGAGGAGTGGAGAACAGGACAGAGGAGGACTCAGGCAATGAACCGCGTCCACAAACCATGGCATGGACGGATGGACAGAAGACTGACTCTAAGCCCGACTGGCCTGATTGCAGCCTGTGGGACTGCACTGCAGCACTTGAGTGATTCTTGGGCCTGGGGCACTGTGGCAGGCCCAGGACATGCAGGTGGCCTAACACCACAGCCTCTCTCTCTCTCTGTGTGGTTGGGGTGTGTTTTGTGAATGGAGGCAGGCTGTGGGAGCTGTGGACTGCTGTCTGTGCCGTGGTGAGGGGATGAGTCACTGCTGGGTTGGGTGGGTGGGCTGCCCGTGGATGGTGGTGGTGGCTCAGACTCACAGGAGGCAACTTTTAGTGAGTGGGTGGGATTGAAGTCAGGATTCTGATGCTGGCTGGCACTGCTGCTGGCTCTCTGATTCAGCTCTCTTGTTCTCTCCTGGCTCTGGCTAGGCTGGGCTGGCTGCTCTCAGTCTCTGTCTCCGGTTACCGTTGGGACCGTGTTACTACATCCGCATACGAGGCACGAATGAGAAAAACAGAATGGTGACTCTCTGGGCTCTGGTGGTGTCCCCCGTGAGGTAGCACAGTGGGAAATTGACACAACCTGATTGGTGGACAAGCAGAGGCATTGTGGAGCAAAGAAGCAAGTGGACAAAATGTCCAATTGTGCTCCGTTTCACTAAATGCCAAACAGTCTTGTGAGTTTACTTTGGTGACAGCATGTCTGTGATGTCTCTCCCCCCCAGGACACCTGACAAGCCGATGGACCAGGGTTTGGGTCTTGGATGCTTGAAAAAAAAAAAAACGCTGCAATTTTAAAAAAGGGGATTTTTTTTCTGCACGAAGTGGCGTACAATAAGTGTGCATAGTTAAAACACTGGGTTAGCATACAGTTCTGAAGTTGAGGGTGTCCTTTGCAAATTTTGTGTTCTTTTTGCAAATACTAAAGTCGGACATGGAAAGCATCAAAATGCAGGACAAGCTGTTACAGAACCTCTAGTTAAATGAAAAGAAGCTCTTGACAAGTTTCGATCACATGAATTGTCTAACAAGTATCACCAAGACAGAATGAGTGCAGCAAATTATGAGGTTAAAAAAGCAGATGTTGTAGATATGATGGATTCGTATGCAAAAAAGAGAATACAAGAAAACTAAAAGAGATTGATTCTAATAATAGAAACAGTGATTTTCTGTGCTAAGCAAGGATTACTGCTACGTGGTCACCATGCCAGCGAAACACTGCTTACTCTTGAAGAATCAGAAGATAACAATGACAATTTTCGTGCAGCATTGAGATTATGTTTTTAAGAAGGTGATGACATTTTGACAAACCATTTAAAAATGTGTGGTGGCAATGTAACTTATTTAAGCTGGAAAATCCAGAATGAAATAATTACCTCAAGCAGCAACCTGATGTGACAAGCACTTATAAAATGTATAAATAATGTAGTGTTTTACTCAGTTCTTGCAGACAGTATGACTGACAGTGACACAGTGGAACAGTTGTCAATAATTGTCCAGTTTGTCAAAAACAACGATATTTATGAACAGTTTGTAGGTTTTGAACAACTTACTAGTGGAACAGGAAAAGGAATTGGACAGAAAATAATAAAAAGCATAGGGCAGTATAGTCTCAATCTTGAGATGATGCATAGCCAAGGATATGATGGTTGTGCAGCAATGGGAAGTACCACAAAAGGTGCTCAAGCAGTAGTTGTACAAAGAATACCAAAAGCACTGTACATACACTGTTCCAGCCATTCACTGAATCTCGTCATAGCAATGCATGTCAGTTATGTGAAATCAGTAAGTGTTTTGAGACAATAAAGGAGGTGTCAACCTTTTTCCAAGGCTCAGCGAAGAGAATGATGCTTCTGAAAGACAAAATCAATGTGTTACCAGACATAAAAAAGAAACAGCTCACCAGACTGTGTGCAACACGGTGGGTTGAAAAGAATGAAATGATTGTCCATCTTGTTGATCTGTATCCTGCAGTGACAGAGGCACTGTCAGACATAAGTGACTGGCCTGATCACATTGCTTCTGCAAAGGCTGAACAATTTTGTACCTGCATTCACTCACATGGCTTCCTTGACTTGTTATACACACTGGCAAGGTTCTCTAGATTGCTTCTTCTGGTGTCCGTCTCTCTTCAAAAAACAGATGCTAACATTCTGTAGTGCTTGCAGTAGATTGAAGATGTCTGCAACATATTCAGACAATAAGGCAGAACTCTGAGGATGAGTTTGACAACATATTTCAAAAAGTAGAAGACCTTGCAGGCCTTCCTCTTGAAATACCTCATCTGGTAGGTAGGCAAACAAAATGGGCAAACTATCCAACACTGGATTCAAAAACACACAACAGACTTTCAATTCCCTTACAGAAATAATTGTATTATATGTTTTCATGTTGCACACATAAAACTACCCAAGTGATATGCGTGTGGCAATTATGATTTAAATATTAAATTGGAACCGATTGCATGCATATGGAATACGTGCAGCAAGCAGGTTTGGAGACCATGATTTTTATGTTAAATTGGGAAAGACTGCATGCATGTGGCATGCATGCAAAAAAGCAGGTGGTCACTGATAACTGCACATGTAAAAGTTAAGTGACTTGCTCAGGATCACACCATACACAAATGGGAGTTGATGAGATTCAAACCCAGGTCTTCATGCCTCCAAGTTTCCTGGCTTGCAGTTCAGTGCTTTTAACCACTAAGCCATACTGTCTGCACATATATGGCTTGCTTGCACTTCAGTACATACTGTATCTGACTACATCTGCATGCATGCAGCATGCTTGTAGCCAGTGTATGCTTTTTAGTTTTCTTCTCTCCCTCATCTCATTTCCACAGTTGAACTATAGCACACATACTAATGGAAACACATGTTTTTCCCACCCCAATATAAAACTTTCCCACAAAACCACTTAATTACTTCCATCTGGCCTCTACTCCTACTATTTTTTTCTCCATAGTTTTGAATGCTTACATGTAAACAGACTTTAAGGTGCAAACACAAACATAGCAATAACTTGACACCCCCCACACACACACACACCCGCATGGCCAGTCCCCCCATATGCACACACACTGTAATAGGTATGGCCATGCTGCTGCAGACAACCCACCAAGTATAGATATAAGCAAAAAGTCTCTTACTTGAGTACTAGGGAGCCAGAGGCAGGAGTCTTTAATAGATGATGTCCATAGGTCAGAGTGCTGGGGTGTACCCCCTTGAAATGAATGGAGTTATTTTCTGTTACTATTTTATATGTTATGATGGTGAGTTGGAAAATAATGAAGGCCACTGTTTGACTAAGAAGGCCCTTGTTAGTTGAACGATACCTTTAATAATCTCCACCTCTCCATCAATAATGTATAAAATAGTAATTAAAAAATACCCCCATTCATTTCAATGGTGCACACTTGCACAGTCTCCTTTGCCCTTTGTCATAATGTGCCTGAGTGTGGGGATGTGGAGGTCAGCCTTATGGGGGTGGGGTAGGGGGCATAAGCCTGACTATAGTTGGGCCCCAATAGTCAGTGCATACTATACCGCTTAACTGTCCGTGAATGCAAGGGACAGCTCTAGAATGTCTGTAACATCCTTAAAAGGTACAACTTATTTGGCTGACTGAAATGTGATATCAAATCTTGAAAAATTCAGTTGTATAAGATTTATCTGTATATACCCCAGAGCAGTGCATCAGATTTGGGCTTGAACCCACCCAGTTACTAACCAATTTTTTTCCTGACTGACGTTCAGCCCCACCCAAAAAATAACTTTGTCCCAATTTTTCTCCCTAACTCCATTCCATTCAATACCCATCCCCTATGAGTCATGAAGCCACCCAAAGGTGAAGAAACATGAAAAGCACATCAATATTTCAGTCTTTCCTCCTTCCCCATCGTTCTGTAAAAAAATTATTTACTTTTACTTACCCAGCCATATAGCCAGAACCTGCAGCCTGACATAGTGTGCCACCAGCCCAGTTTTTAGTCTGTTCCCCCTCTCTCCTTCACCAGAAGCTGGACACTAGAACCGACCATCAAGGTCCCCAACGTGGACTGCAACCAAGTCACCTCACCATACGAATCCACCCAACCTGGGTTTTTTCCTTCTTGCTTTGTTGCTGCTGTGGCTGCTGCCACACTACACTGATCAAGGCCTATGAAGGCCATCCACACTGCTGTCACCACTGCTACTAAGCCTAGCTTGCAGCCCTGGGGGTCTGTGCTGTTTTTTTTTTGTAAGGCAAGCCTAGTAGAGTAACTAGGTAGCCTAGTCTTGAATTAGCTTCTAGCTCAGCCTCTGTCCCTTCAGTCACCAGGGGGAGGTGGAGACTCACTAAGAGTAGAACAACAAAAGTATGCTGCCACAAAACTGCTATTGAGAGTTCAGTGCTCATTGATTCCTCCAAGATGTAATGTTCAGCCTGTCTGCTCTGTGGTTGGAAAGACAGTGTTGCACTTGCAAGACTCATGCGTTCTTTCTTGGCTGGAGCTCATCCACATCACATGAGATTGTGCCATGGCTAATAAGTAGAGAGAGTGGACGGATCTATGACAGGTGGTCGACAAATTTCCTGTCGACTGCCCCGACAGCGAAACCGGCAGGTCGACCGCATTTTGCAGTTAGCAGCTGGTTTCTATCTGCTGGCTGTGTTTTCTTCGGGGAGCTTTTCCCTCTGAATGCCCCACACAGGGGGCTGCACCCCCACACACCCCCACTTAAGGATTATCAACTCCGAGTCAGAGTTGATTCGGGGGGGTGCAAGACCACCGACAGACAGTGCCTGGTTCCAGCGGGTTTCCTACAGCGGCATGGCACTGTAGTTGCTGTGGGGGACCTCACTGTTGAACTGTCACTGTCGGGTGGGTAAACGAGAGTAGACAACACAGTACAGAAACAATCAAGTCTGGAGAGTACCTGCAATGTGAGCACACACAGTGGGCACTTATTGTGCAAAAGATTAAATCCAAATTTAAAGACATTACTGCCACACCATAAGAACAACCTAGGCACAAATGGGGAGGGAGGGGGGGAACTGTGCCCCTCTGCCCTACCTAAATGTCAACCCTGCTTAATGGTTGAAATTCATTCGCAGGTGCTAATGCAATGGTTTCACTGTGTTCTGAGGTACCATATCTCCATGTTTCATGATGTGTCCTGATCATCAAGTGGGTTAGTGTCCCTCATTGTCCCTCATTTTGAGTGTCCATGTCCCTCATTTCAGTGACAAAATCTGAGATATGGTGCATGCTTCCAAGATCCTACTCAGCACAAAGAGTGCTGAGCATGGTCATAGTGTATATGCTCCATAGAGAATGACAAAGGGAAAATAAGTGAGATAAAACAGTCATGGAGAAACACATTTGTAACACTAAATATGCATAAGGGATTTGCATGGTCCAAAACAAAAAGGATAGGCTTCACAACACAGAGGCCCCTCTGCGTACATCTGGAATGGGGGATAATGACTTGCTATATCCTAGGCATTTAATGTAATAACTAAACAATACTTTACAGATTAATGGTGATTTAATGACAAAAATCAAAAAGCCATTAAACAACTTGCAAAAGGATCAGAATTAATGAGTTTACTTGATTTTTATGGGAATTCAAAGAAAATGTATTTTAATGGCTAATTGCTAGCAGTAGTATAAGAAATAGAAACTGATGTGTTTTTAGATTAGATTTTCACCAGCTTAGCTGCTGCACACATGGCAAGCATGCAGCATGTGAACGTGATGTGATGTTTAAATGATATTCACACCAGCTTAACTGCTGCACTCATGTCAAGCGTGCAACACGTGAACCTGATGTAATTTTTAGAAGATGTTCACACCAGCTTACCTGCTGGACATATGTCAAGCTTGCAGCATGTGAACCTGATTTGTGTTTTAGACCTGGTTGGCATATGTTCACGTAATGTATGCGAACCGCATGCAAACATTGCACAATTAAGCATGTGTCATGCATTCTGCATGTACACAGGACACCTATATTTCTGTAAGGGTTTTCCTTTCATTTGCCAAACGCCACTTAAATGAACTACATGATAGATTCAGTGAACATGTAAGAGGGGTTTGCGTGATCCAACATCTGATTCCAAAATATGTGGCTGAAGGTGGGTTCAAGAAGTTAAGTAGTACCATACAAATGTATGAAGATGACATTTCTGGCACATGGGAGGACTTGAGGAATGAGTATAATAGATGACTAGCAAAATGGAGCAAAGTGTCCATGGATGACAGACCGAAGAATGTCATGGAAGCTCTTGCAGCAGCTGACATAATGTTCTATCCAAACAAACTGTTACTGAAAATCTTTGCTACTATTCCCATCACAACAGCATCAGTCGAAAGATCTTTCAGCTGTCTACACAGGCTCAAGTCCTATTTGCGTACAACAATGAGAAAGGATCGGCTTTCAGGGCTTGCAAAGAAGAACCTTTCCAGGAATCAGTTCAGTTCAGTTTTATTAATACCAAGTATGTATAAAATCAATTTGTTACATACAAAAATGTTTTAAATCATGCAAAGACTTGCAAATATACACATCTGCATTACACCATTCCTATATTGTTATATTTAGACTTATTACAAATTTTGACTCTCTTGTTTTGTAGAAGTTTATAAAAAGTTTTCCCCAGTGGCACAAAATTCTTAAACTATACATTTTTCAATAAGTTACATAAATTAATACAATTAATATCATGCCCCGTATCAGCATTTCATTGCGTTGAGTTGTCAGATTTTCCAATTTAACTTGCTTGCTACCCTGTAAGCAACTTCTTGATAGTGGTGGACTCCCAAGAGAATTCTCCAAATATGCTCTTTAGATCTTTATGATCTCAGTAAATAAGGTGTGGAGCTTGCCAGGTTTCGGTGAGTCCATAAGAATGCTAAGAAACAGTGCTCTTCTGGCTGCTCAAGCAAATGAATGCTCAATACACATTGATTCTTCTCTGAAATTCTTTTTATTTGATTTTTAGTCCCTGTCACATAAAAATGTGCTTCTTCAGGGGATTCTTGACAGAAATAATATATATCTTTTTTAGTATAACATAATAATATACATTACGATCTGTTCTTAATTTGTATTGCGACAGTAGTTAATTCTCTAACTTTTATTACATATCAGCATTTATTATTCTGTGGTTAACCTTATATCAACTTCAAGAGTCTTAACACATTACTCAAGATTTCAACAGTCATTGCTATATTACAACAGCCTCCTATTTTCAACTTAGTATATGAAATACTGGCTTTCATTTAACTAAGCAGTGTAGCTCCAAAACTGCATGCTATCCATGCCTTCTGTCTTTATTTGTTCCTAACTAAGGCCTGAAAAGTAAAAAGTGCATTATTTATTTATAATTACTGGTGACCCCCTTTAATACACGGACTAGAGCCGTGTTTCAAACGCCGTAATAACCCGTAGAACGGGTTATTACGGCGATGTCACTCATTTAAGCGCGTCACCTCATTGGCCCTCGTCTATTTCTGGTAGGCCAAATACCTGAAAAAAGCGGCTCAGTTTTCCGTTCACGGAGCCCCGCACCATACTCTTCTGCTCGTCGCCTTGGCAGATACCTTTTAAATATATTTATTCGTTTATTTGGTTGATCCTACCTCTCCTGATTTGAAAATTTATCCGGTTGATCCTGCACTTCCTATTGTTGAAGCGGAGCTTAACAGCAGCTGCATCGTGAACGGAGCATGATGTGGATGGAGGTACACTTCACAGCAATTATAAAAATTAAAAGTTATGCACTTGTGTGTTATTAGAATTATTTTTACACACCCTCGGGGTGTGATGCCATCATAAACCTCTCGACCGCTCTCGAGGTTTATGGAATCTATCTATCCTTTCGAAGTGTGTAAAAATCCATAACTAACAAGTGCATAACCATTATTCTCTATATATTCTTTTTATTTCTATTACGGCGCTTTCAACTTTCTTTCTAAAATTAAAGCTATAATAAAGTAAATGTAAAATGACTTCTAATTTACAATTTTTAAGGGTCACCTGTTAGTCATTATTCAATTGTCAACCTTGTAAGCCCTCGTTTAGTTTTCTTCCTTTATACTGTGAAGAAAAACAGTGTTTTTTAGCTCACATTTTTACATTTCATAACTGCTTTCTTGGACTGTTCTGTCATTTATTTCATTGTTACTTTATTTTGTTTTCTTAGTAATGCTAGTATTGCACTTACTTATTATGAAATAAATCCTGGTGCTTAAAAGAGCAGCTGACGCCTTATGGAAAAATTTGAAAAACATAATAATTGGACACAATCCAGCTTCTATTTCATATATATTCTATGAATTTCTCCTCTCTTTTATTTATTACTGAAGAAATTCCCACAAAAACAAGATCTTTATCCCTCAGAGTTCATCTGCCTCTATAGCTTACTCCCTACTTGAAAGCATAATGCTCTGCTGTGACATCGCAGTTTGTAGCTATAGAATCACTGTGATGTCACAAGTGGAGTATTATGACATCAAGTTGGGAAGAAGCAGGAGGAGCTGATGAACCATCAAGGAACAGCGATCCTGTTTCCATGAATATAACCTCAGTAATAAATAATGGGGATAAGAAATCCAGAGCTAATGAGAAATATAAGCTGCTTTGTGTCCAAAAAATACTGTTTTCTAAAGTTCTTCTTGAGGCGTCAATGGCTCTTTAAATGTGTATCTCAGCATGTTCTTATCTGTACAGCAAAATTGAGCAACTGCCTGTCTGCCTCTCATGTCCATGTGCATGCCTAAATGATGAGATGATTCATCATCACGTATCACCAAAGTGTTCTTATCCATCACAGACCTGAAGACCTGTAAGCAAAGCAAACAAATGCAAAAATATGTGTTTTTGTATCCATAGTAAACATTATGATTATTCTGGATTTTTGCTTCATGCTTTCTTTAAAAACTGGTAGCAGCAATTTCCTCTTTCATCTTTAAAATTTGGACAACCCACAACAAATTAATTGCACTTAGTTTGGTATTTTCACTACAACAGCATGGTATACTTGCCAAGCGCACATTATCAACTTTTCAGATATTTCCAAACAATTCAAATCTCAACTTAGTGAGGGCTCTTCGATGTTTAATGTTTTCACAGTATAATAGATACATTTTGGTCCAAAATGTACCTTTAACCTGTTTAAAAGCTCTACATTCCCATGAACCTCTAATGCTGGCTATATCCTTTTGCATAGAGATATCAACTGTTCTTTGAGTAGCTGTTATTACAAAGGGTCTAGAGTCCACTTGATTTTCATACACTGCATTATATAATAATCCTGCTTTATTAAGCTTCTGATTCAGTTTCACAAACCATCCTTCTGTATATCTTTCTTGTTCATTAATCATATCAGCTTGACATTGAGCCAGCACACTATCTGATGGTGCATTATCGTACGAGCTGCAAAGTCATTTGCCAGGACTATTGTCGCCAGTTGTGTTCTAAGAGCACTCTCTCTAGGTGGAGGGAGTTTAGGCCAGTGGAGGTTCGTGAGGTCACTGAGATAGTAGCCAACTTGAGGTATACCGTTTGTGAACTGGATCCCGTTCCAACGCGCTTCTTGATGAGGTGCATTGACACTGTTGGCCCGGTGTTTGCCCTGATTGTCCGGTGCTCCCTGGTCAGGGTGTCTTTCTGGATGCCTTGAAGGAGGCTCTGGTGAGACCCTTTTAAAAGCTTCTCTGGACCCGGAGATTAGGGCAAATTACCGTCCTATTTCAATCTTCCATTTTGGGAAAGATTGTTGAGAAGGTGGTATCACTTCAGTTGGGGAACATCTCATGACCACGAGTTGTATGATCCCTTCCAGTCAGCTTTTCGGGCCAGACATAGCACTGAAACTGCATTAGTTCGGGTGCAAAATGACCTCCTCAGGGCTAGAGATCGGGGGGACAAGACAATTCTTGTTCTCCTCAATCTCTCTTCAGCATTTGATACTGTAGACCATAGTGTATTGCTTTTCCACCTGAGGGAGTTATGCGGACTCACCGGTGTTGTCATCAAATGGTTTGAGTCATTTCTTACTAACAGGAGGCAGCGGGTTGTGATGGGTAATTTCTCATCTGCACCCTACCTCCTTTCGTGTGGAGTCCCTCAGGGTTTGGTATTGGCCCCTATGTTGTTCACAGTATACATGCTGCCCTTGGGGGAGATCATTAGGAGGTATGGTTTGAGTTTTCATTGCTATGCTGATGATACTCAACTATACCTTTCCTTTGCCCCAGGAACATCAAATGCAGTGGATGTGTTAAATATCTGTCTGGCTGAGATAAATGACTGGATGTCTTCCAGCTGGCTGCGACTGAACCCTAACAAGACTGAGGTACTAGTAGTGGAGTCGAACAGAGTTCATGATGGGATGGCCTCTGACTCTGTGACTGGCATTGTGCTAGGAGCTGTGTCATTGATGGCCTCCCCATGGGTGCGTAATCTTGGTGTGATCTTTGACAGGAATTTGTCCATGGAGGCTCAAATATCCTCTGTGGTTCGTTCCTGTTTTTTTCATCTGAGAAATATCACCAGGATTAAGCCCCTTGTTCCGGCTCTGGACCTCCCTACGTTGGTACATGCCTTAGTCACTTCTAGGCTTGACTACTGTAATGCCCTCTATCTTGGGGTCTCTGGAACTTCTCTTCGAAGACTGCAGCTAGTGCAAAATGCTGCTGCCGGGTTTTTGACTGGACAAAGTAAGTTCAGTCCATATTACTCAGTATTACCTTGGTGCACTGGCTGCCTGTCAAATGGTATTGTTCAAGGTGGGTTTTCTCACCTATAAGACCCTACATGGACAGAGCCCTGGTTACCTTTCTGATCTCCTGGTACCGTTCACCTCTATCCGTGATCTCCACTCCTCTAATAGTGGCCTCCTCAAAGTCCCGAGAGCGAGATTGAAATCAGCTGGGGATCGATCATTTGGAGTTGCTGCTCCAGCTCTCTGGAACTTGCTGCCACTGGAAGTGAGAGAGGCCCCTACTATAGAGGCTTTTAAGAACCGTCTGAAGACCTTTTTATTTATGTAGGCTTTTGGAAATTGAATTTTTATGTATGTTATTTTAAGGAAATGTATACGGTATGACATACTGTACAGTTTTGTGCGGCGCCCAGAACCTTTGGGATTGGGCGTCTTTTTAAATAAAATTGACATTGACATTGACATTATACATTTTCTCCCAGTAACAGATCTATTTTTTTAAACTCTAGTTTGTATTGACAGTGTACCAGTTTCTGCACATGCCGCACCATTCAAGGTATATCTTGGGACTCCCAGAACATTTTTTAGAAATAAATTCTGTACTATCTCCAGCTCTCTTAAATTGCTATATAACCCCATACCTCCGCTCTGTAGAGCATTTTTTCATTAATTTCTTGCCTCAAAACTCCTATACTGTGCTACACAAGAGTGTTTTGTGAATATGCAAACTGGTTTATTCCTAACATTGTACTCGTTGCATTTTCCTTGACTTTCTTGATATGCAATTTCCATTTTAGATCTCTGCTAAATGTTACACCTAAATACTGGAACTTAGTAACTTCCTCAGTATATATATCATTAATATTCAGAGGGCTGAATATTCAAAAGGGTTGCGCCATGCGCAATAGGGTTGCACCTGCGCAAGTCCAAAATTGCGCCATTCTGCCAAATTCAGCAGGAGGCAGTTGTGCCCCCCAAGTCAAGCTGAGCAACAGCGCAATGCTAATGAAGGCATGCTCAACCAGAGGGGGAGGAACCATGCATAAACTGCATAGCCTGATATTCAGCGGTCTGTGCAGAGTTGTGCAGGCGCAACCCCCAACCTGTGCCTGCACAACTTTGAGCAAAAAAAAAAAGAAGTAAGTCGAGGGCCACCCACAGGTGAGCTGCCACATTGCAGGGTGCAACACAGCAGCTGCCACCTGTGGGTGGCCCTCAACTTACTCCCTGTGCCCCCCCACAGCCCAATCGTGGGCATATACTAACCCCCTTCCCCCCAACTGGCCCGATCGTGGGAATAATAGAAGAATTCACATATCTGGTCTGCCTTGCATGGTATGGGCTGCCGCCCATTGGCTCTTGCTCTGAACCAATGGGCGTGCAGCCCTACTAACAGTCAGTCAGCGGATGGCAGGGTGGCAGGCGGGTGGGATGCTGCCATCGCCCGGCTGATGGGGGCGGGGTGGTGGGGCTCCATGGGTGGGTGGGGTGGGGGACCACTAGATCACCAGGGTAGGTAGACCTTGGGGGGTGGTGGACTCTAATGCCCGTGGCGGCCGCAGTCCACTGGACCACCAGGGATATGTTCTTGCGGGGGTTGAACTCTGTTCTGCCCGCGATCGGCTTGTGGGGGTGGGGTTTTGTCACTTATGCCCAAGATCAGGCTGGTTTGGGGAGGAGGGTTTTGCACTTATGCCCGCGATTGGGCTGGTCGGGGAGGGGTTTTACACTTATGCCCATGATCGGGCCAGTCGGGGGGGTGGGGGGATTTCAACAGTTATGCCCGCGTTCAGGCTGCAGGGGGCGTCGGTCCCCGATGGCTGCTGCCTGGCAGGGCGCCAGGTGCAAGTCCTCGGGGATCGGTGCACCTGCATGCTAATGGCATGCAAATGGAGCCATAAATAGATGCAAATGGCCCCCCCTGTGCCTTGCATGAATTATGGCCCCATTTGCATGTCACCTTTTGAATATCGGAAATTTGCACATGGCGCAATGGAACTTGTGCCACCGCATCTTCAATGCTCCACTCTGACCACTTGTGGTGACGCAAGTTCCGCTACACCATGCACAGTGGCTGTGGCCAGAGGGTGATATTCAAAGGAGTTGCTCAATAGCGCAACTCCATTGAATATCGCCCCGGCCACACCCCTGCACAACTATTTTGTGCAGCGCAAGGGCTTGCGCTCAGAATGGCACAGTTTGAATATCCAGCCCCATATGTCTAGTTTTTTTCATTGTAGCTCCAAAAGATACTATGTTTGTTTTTTCAACAGTTAATGTTAAACTTAATTTTTCCAGGGAATCCGTTTCTGAAATCATTGCCTTCTTGACGCCAAGTGGGGTCTGTGTTAGAAGAATCATGTCATCTGTGTACATTAATAGTTTTACAGACATTGTATTAACTTTTGGTGAAAAGGTTTCTATATTACAGACGTCATGGACTAGGTTATCAGTATGTATGTTAAAAAGTGTTGGTGCCAGTAGGCATCCTTGCTTTACACCAGTAGATGCCATAAATGGGTCAGACAAAGCCCCATCCTTACTATATCTGACTCTAAGATTGGTATCAGTGTGCAACAGTATTATCATACTAAGTAAATTTTCTTCCATAACTCTAGCTCGCAGGAGGCTCCACAGAGTAGTTCTATTTACAGAGTCAAATGATGCTTTAATGTCAAAAAAAGCAACATGTATCTTCCTATTTTTCTGTCTAATATATTTGTCTAGTATATTTTTCAAAACAAATATCTGATCCACTGTAGACCTTCCCTTGCAGAAACCTACTTGGTAAATTGATAAGATCTTGTAGTCATCCATCTAATACTGTATCCTGCTAAGAAGTAATCTCAATAGAATTTTCAAACTTACATTCAGTAAGGTAAGTAGGCAGTAATTTGCTGGCATATTAATCAAGCCCTTCTTATGAAGAGGTACTATTATTCCCATCATCCAATGTTCTGGAATAATTCTGTAATTTACAATATACTAAAATGGGGGAGGAGTAAATCTACCCACCATTCTGGGTCAGCCTGATAAACTTCATCTCCAATATTGTCCTCCCCTGGTGATTTATTTAATTTCCGATCCAATATGGCCTGAATCACTTCCTGTCTAGTTATTGCCAGCCATCCTTGTTTTCCTCCTTCATTCCTAATATTATCAATTTCTAATGGCTTCATACTGCAGTTTTGTATTCCATTTTTCCCACTTTCTATTCCAAATATGTTTTGGTGATGAAGATACCAATCTTCCTTAGAAATAACCACTTCAGTATTGAATGTCACTTTTCCAAGACCATATGCAACCATATTACAAAATGTTATACTGTACTTGGTTTCAATTGCATTGTATAATGAGTCCCAGAGGTCCCAGTTGGTACTTTGTTCTTTTCCCCTACAGCAGATCTCTATATTCTTTTTTAAGATGTTTTAATGCTATTCTGTCCTCTACAGTATTGAACCTTCTGATCCTTCTTCCAATCATAAGAATTAACTTTCTCATATTCATACATTCGTTACCAAACCACTTGTCCTTATATGCCTTGTTGGATTTATTTGTTTTCTGATTCATATTAATTTCCTGTACAATAAGCTTTTCTACTATTCCATATAGTTCCAGGGGATATTTTTCTTTTCCCAAATTGGGTCCAAGGTTTGATATACATTGCTGTTTTAATTTATTCACCTTCATGGCCTGTAATATTAGTTCTACTAGATTTGCAGTCCATTTAATTATTTTAGAATTATATATAATCATTTTCTCATCTGCCCCTACCCTTTTGTTTATATCTTGAGATTTCATTTCCCATACCCCTTCAAAGTAATTTTCAGTGGTCTATGATCACTAGCCCACTGTTCCACTACCTCTAGCTGAAGAACATTCCAATAGGAAAAGATATCCACAATGAAATAATCACTCACATTTCCACCTTTTTAAAAACTACATGTTACATTCCCCAAATTATCTCCCCAGCATCTTCAATTAATTATTGTCAGATTCAATATATTCAATACTCTAAAAACAGGACCCCTTGTTCGTTGATTTTTATATCAAGCGAGTTTCTAACTGGAATTCTGAAAGCATCATCCAAATTCCATTTATTACTTTTATCTTTTGTATGTGAACCTGTTTGAGCATTACAATCTCCTCCCAGTATAATCATGGCTCCTGGGTATTGAAATTGAATTTGTGTTATCACATCTTTTAATTTTGACAAGTATTTTGTTATCGGTGATGCTACCTTATTGGGGGGGGGATATACACATTAATCAATATACAAGGGGTATATTCTGTCTTGCTATTTTAATGCACAAAATATAATAGTTGTCATCTTTCAATATACTCTTTGCTTTAAGTCCAAGGCTGACTTTCATTAGTGTGCACACCCCACCAGATGCTCTACCATATTTACTTAGCTTTCTTGTGGGTATGTTCTAACATTGGAAGCCCTCTACATAACAGTTATCTTGATTGGTAGCCCATGTTTCTTATAACATTATTACAGAAGGTGCTGCCAGAAATCTAACACAGCCAATGTCATTAATTTTACCAGCAATGCCTGCAATGTTCCAGCACAATATTTCTAAAGTAGGACTCATGTCAGCTTGTAGGTCTTTCTTCAGTTAGGGTTCCTCTGATTGATCTCCTAGGTAACTATTTTCAGTGTCACTCCCACTACACAATGAGCTCATTTCCATGGAGACTTGTACATCACTTTTGGACAACTGCATATGATCCTCTGAGCTCTCTAATACTATGCTATTATTAATCCCGTTTCCTTTTTGCAATCTGCCATGTATTACCACTCTATTTCCTTGTTGCAAAATATCATCATCTGAAACTAATATTTGTTCCTTTTCAGCTGGGATCAGATTAGGTAGTGATCCTTTGCTGAAGTTTCTGTCCATTTGATTCTGTTGGTTTGTGTGTTTTTTCTCTTTAGATGGTTCCTTAGCCATAGTTTCCTGTACTTTTTCTGACTTTTTCCCTCTTCTATAAGCACAGTTGTTTCAGCTTTAATACCTAAATCTGCAAATTGATTTTTCATGGCAAACAATTTTTGTTTAATACTGCTTGTTTTATTGTCCACTCACACCCAACCTTTTTCATTTCCTGTTTTATACCTGTATACTGAGCTTAACTCTGCCCATGAGAATTTAGAGCCCAGACTCCCTTACAAATATTGTAAGTTGCCAGTTTCAGTGTGATAGGGTTTTCATTCCTGGATTTGGGTATCCTTTTCAGGTATAGAGTTGGTACTATCAATCCCTTTTCTATCAACCATTCTTTCTCCTTTTTACCCTCACCAGCACTATGGACAGAGCTCTTCTCTTTTGCTTTTACCTAGTCACTGTTTCTATTTTTCCTGTTATTTACAACCTCTTCCGCTGTTTCCACTTATGTAATAATATATTTCTTCCTTTTCCCTCCCTCCTCTAAAATCAGCACATTTTGGGATAACGTTTCCTTGTTTTCCAAAGTGCTGATATTCTTTCTTGGTTCTCCAAAGTGCTGATATTCATTCTTGGTTCAGATTTGGAATTTTCTTTATCTTAGCTGTCCTTGTACTTGGTAAACTGATGTTTTGTGTATCCTTTTTAAGTTTTTTTTACCAGTTTAACAGTCTCCTATAGTTCTCTATTTCCAATTTCTTCTGTTATTCTCCTAATGGACATGTTACCATTATCATTAAATGCTATATTTGCTTCTTTTTCCTTGTTTTGATATCCTTTGGTTGTAGACTTTTACTAAGTAACATTGTAAAGTTAATTAGAACAGCATTGTTAAGCATTAGTCCATTTCAGATTTTTTTGAGACTGTCCATCATTGTGTTTTATGTTTTATTTTCTGGAAGCTTTACTTCTTTATTGTTGCTTCTGTTTTTATTTTTATCTTTCACTTCATGGTTATCAGTGTTTTTCTTTCTATTTCTATCTTCTGGATTTGATGTTTGAACTTTACTACTATGTCTACTTTCCAAAATATGGGAACTGTCAGGGGGTTGTTGGAGTGGGTGATCAAGTTTTAATCTTTGGGTATATGGTGTGAGGAATGCCTCAAATTCCTCCAAAAATTACCTACTTGGGCATTGTAGCGAAGTGTCTTTATACTCCTTGTTTATCTTTTGTTTCTCACTAAGTGTATTTATCAACTTATTGGGCCCAATTCCAAGATGAATGTCACAACACACAGGCGCTTGCAAGTTGCGATATATGCCGATATGCCGGGGACCCTGCACCAGATTCCAGAACAGGCAGGGTCCCTGGCGACTACGTCCTGTGACTTGCAGCACTTCCAGTGGTGCACCAAAGGAAGGTGCAAGGAAGGGCGCACCTGAACTGGGTGCTGCAAGCCACAGACATGCCCACCAACAGGGCACAACCACCATTCCCCAGTCCCAAGCCCCAAAAGAAGCCTGCAAGCCCAGTGGGCCATATGGGGGGTTGACAGCAGTACACCAGCATGGGGGGGTTGGCAGCACTGCACTGCAGTACTGGGAGTCAAGTTGGAGGAACCCTGGTATTGCTGGGGATCAGGTGGGGGGTCTGCTATGTAACTGGGGTGTTAGGTGTGCCACGGCAGTGTGCAGGGTCAGGGCTGGGTGGGGCATCAGGTTCCTGGGCATGACAGATGGTTGAGTACAGTTATGCCAGCACATAGCTGGTCTAACTGTACAGTGCCAGAGGTCCACCCCAGGTATTTCTGGAATGGCATTTTTGGGTAACAGTAGCTGCCCTTTCAGAACAGGGTGCATATGCTGCCATAAACCCCCTTCTGCCTTGCTGCAAGGCTCACGGGTGGCATAGGTCCACCTGGGCACAGGCAGCCTGCGACTTGTCGCAGGCCACCTCTTGGAATTCTGAATGTTGGAACCCATGGTGCAAAGTGCTACTTGAGCCATTTGTTCTGGCGCAAATCACTTTGCCCATGCATATACATTTCGGAATCTGGCCCATTGTATTTAGGAATTTTTTGTTCTGTGCCTTTATTACTAGCTTTCTCCTGTCCAGTTTCATTTATTTCTTCAATTTTTTCAGCTATATTTATTTGTCTATCCTTTCTATTTCTTTCTTCCTTCCCCTATAACTCCCCTCTCACTTTCCCTATATTGATTTCATTTCCCTCTGACTGTAAAGTATAATTTTCTAATGATCTGATTGTTTTCAGTGTCGGATGTTCACTAGCTTCAACTGCCTCTGATCTATTTTCAAAAGATGCTATCGGAGATGAGCTCAGTGGTGAAAAAATTGTACTTTGAATCCTAAAACCTTTCTTTTTACCTACTAAATTAATATGTGTCCCAGAAGCCAGAATAAAACTAGTGATCTTTTTCTCTCCTTTGCTTAAATTGGATCTATGTTTCCCTTTTGGGCATTTTTTTTTTAATCTAGTTGTTTTTTCTTATTTTTATAGGTAATGACATTGGCTGCTGATTTCTTCCATGCTTGTCTGGTATTCATTTTGTCTCTATACAGTTAATGTACAGTTAATATCCCCCCTCACAATATCACACAAAAATATTCCTTCTATTACTTGACAGCTAGTGGCAAGTTATCAGCTGAAAGCTACAAACTAGCTTTAATCATTATCTATTCACTGTACTGCCACCAGAGAGTAAACTGTAAAAACGGCTCAAGGACTGCTTCTCTTGGTTTAGTAGATGCTCAGCTTTTCTGGACTAAAGCACTAGTGCTCTCATACATTCAAAATGGTGAATCTGACTTAGAGATGCCACGCCACGCATGCACTATATAGAGATAGGTCATGTGACTTGTTTCATCTCTATGGCATGAAAAATTGTATCCAAAATTTTAAATATAAATTAATCTCTACTTAGCTTCATTCATTTGGTGCAGGACCCCACTCTCTAAAATGTCAAATAACAAATAACATATGCAAACTACCAGAGTGAAAAAAACATCTAACTTCTTACATACTAAGGAGAGAGGCCTAAAGTTTTTACCAGGCAAAACAGTCCAGTTGCCTTATGAACAATTCACTGCACCACCCTTGCTAAATACTGCAACAAAAATACTGTGCAGCACGACAAGAGTTTAGTGGGTTTAATGTAATTGGGTTATTTTGGGAGAGTGAAATGTGCTCTCTCTCTCTCTCTCTTGTAGATTACTTTATAGCTGGCAATCTGTATGCTGACCACTATCTTTCTACATTACACTGCCTACTTAGTCAGACAGACAGTAAAACAAACAGCCATTTAGCTTTATAGCATTAGAAATATGCAAAATGTATAGATGTGCTGATATATGGATTTTGCAGTATACAGAAATACAAAGATGTAGAAGAATGCAAAGGTGCAAAATCAAATTCCAGTTTGCAGGTAGCAGTTCCATGAGCAGCTCTTTTTTTTTGCTATCCCATTCTCCTTGTCTCCTGTTGACTTTTTGAGTCCTTTGTTCAAGACTCAGTTGTTTCTCTGCTACTCTTTCTTATTCCTTTTTCCTAAATCCAATCTCCTAATTCTCACAGTTCATGTTACTTCATCCCCTTCTTCTCAGCAGGTCCTCATCCTGGTAATTCTTGCTTGGTTTGAGCCATTCCCACACCTCCGTTCCCCCACGGGGCTCTCTGCCTTCTTTTGTTTAGGTGTGGGCTCTTTCACCTCCAAGATTCCAGGATCCTGTAACAAACAGAAAACAAAGCAAGGAAACAGCCCAAAACTTTTCAATGGCACAAGTTTAACTGGAAAAGAGCTAGAACTGGCTAAGGAATCTGTGGCAATGGTGGCATATTGTTTCTTAGCTGAAAATGAGCTTTTCTAGCTCTCTGCTATGCTCTTCTCTCCTCTCCGAGAACCAGCGTGCTGCTGCCTCCTCACTAATCTTTCCAGAAATCAGTATCCAGGAGTAGAAGACATTATAGATGAACTGGCAAAGAGGAATCATCATTTAGATTTATGAGTGACTGATTTCATGTTTGTTTCTGTTTTTTTTTCTTTAGAATAAATATGCTATGACTCTATTTCACACAAGTCATGGCCAGCTGTAAAGCAAACAGATACTTTTTCACAAAATGCACCACAGATCATCTAGCACCCCAGGGCTTCAGGTGGCCTAATGGGTCCCGGACTCCTGGTCTAGGAACAAACAGGCACAGCAGCAAGTATCCAGCTAAAGACAGCTGATGACTGTATTCATCAGGTAAAGCACATTAATATCAGCATCTTGCTAGCCTCCGATACTGAGTACACATACGTGGTATTCAGCCTGCAGCCAGCCAGATAAAAATAATTTTCCTTAGAGCAAGCATTTTGTAGCTTATTTTAAAGCTAAATAACTCATCTGTGAGCTCTCCTCCATGGTGAAATAGAGCTAAGAAGAGAAGAGTTATTCAGTTTCAAATTAAGCTACAAAATGCACCACAGAGCATCTAGCACCCCAGGGCTTCAGGGGGTCTAATGGCTTCTAGACCCCTGGTCTATAAACAAACAGACACAGTCACAAGTATCCAACTAAAGACAGCTGGTGATTGTATTCATCAGGTAAAGCACATTAATATCAGCATCTTGCTAGCCTCAGGTACTGAATTCACATACGTAGTTTTCAACCTGCAGCCAGCCAGTTAATAATAATCTTCCTTAGAGCAAGACATTTTGCAGCTTATTTTGAAGCTAAATAACTTATTGCTGAGCTCTTCTCCATAGTAGTGGAGAGCTCAGTGATTAGTTATTTAACTTCAAAAATAAGCTTCAAAATGCACCACAGAGCATCTAGTACCCCATGGCTTCTGGGGCCGCCATCATTTATGAAAAAGGAAACCCCCTTGCAAAATGTCTAGCTCCTTCCAAAATTTCATGCTGGTTGCATCCCTGTTCTACATGAAATCCTGTTTTTGTTATGCTGAAACTTATCTCCTTCTTTCACTTAACATACAATAAATACCAGCTTGCAAAAAGTCCCAGATGATTCCAGTACTTATTGCATAGCCGCCACCAATGGTGTGCTGTAGTAAAGTGCACATAGGACCTCCTTGGACAGGCCAACTTCTCACTGTTGGAAGCCTTCCAGTACAAAAACAAGATTTCGTGTGGCATAACCACTGTTCCTGAAACAATGGCATTTACCATGAAATGTAGACTTAGAGGTGGAAGCTACAATAAATAGCAAGTCTTAAACTACTACAGGAGTTGAGCCTAGAGCCTTCTTATTCTATTTTTATATGCCAATATTGTCCTGCGGGGGAAAAGGTTCAACCATGGTAGCTGAAATTTGGACTACTCACATTTAGAATTAATGAGCCACTTCACTCATTCCAGATTTCTGTCACAAACTTGGCTGCCACCTTTACTCTTATTTAAAAGCCTTCAACTAGGCCCTAAAATTAAAAATAAAATACATAAATAACTGAATGAATGCTCTTTCTACTTATGATCCCTTCCCAAATAGAAAAAAATTAGGAGATCATTTGATACAGCACGCCTGAAGGACACTTCTCTAACCCTCTCCAGTCACCCGCTTCATCAAACTTCATTTTTTACCTTTGTGAGACTATCAAATCTAATCAAAAGTGACACAGAAGCTCCCTAACTGTATGAGTGGCTTCCTATATTGTTTCTGTAGTGATGGATGTGGCAATGAAGAAACCGCAGCCAAGGCTTACTCCTCCTATAATGGTGGAGAAGGCCCCCAAAAAAACCACAAGCTAGCACTGCCAGCAGCTCGCAGATTCCAGTGCTGCAAAAGATGGAACAAGAACCACTAACGCTCTCAGGCTTTTTAGCCAAATTCCAACCCTTTCAGGAGGAGCTCAGAGGGGATGGCCTCTGAAATCAAATCTTTATCCCAAACCATAGAGGACATTGCACTAAGAACAACAGATAGCGAAGCCCGTATTATTTCCTTGGAGAGATGGGCTGAAAGGCTTGCGATGAAACAAACACTTACCTAGGTGAAACGAAAAGTAGAGGATTTGGAAGGGTGTAGCCACTGAAACAATGTGGTTATCATTGGACTTACAGAGTCAGAGGAAGGACAGGATACCATTCTTTTCATCCAGAAGTTTATTGAAAAAATAATAGGGCCCTCTCCTTATGGGTCCTGGTATGTCATTGAAAGGGCTCACAGGGCTCTCCGACCTACTCCTCCACCTGGGGCATCCCCCTGACCTCTCATATTCCCTTTTCTAAACTATCTAGAGAGACAACATTTCCTTACAAAGATAAAGGAAATTCAAGAAGTGCAATGGGAGGAGAAAAAAGTCCATGTGGCCCAAGACTTGCCTCTCACAGTTAGGCAATGCAGATCTGCATTCCATCCTCTGGTAACCAAAATAATTGCAGCAGGATTGAAGTTCAAAATGATGTATCCAGCGAAACTATAGGTGTTCATCTCAGGATCCTGGCACTCTTATGAGGACTTCGAGGCTGCAAACATAGGCTGTAAAACAGCTTTGCCTGATCTGTTCAGAGGTACCTGAAAGCAAGGACTTGGCCATCCATTGGGAAGGTGCAAGGTCATCTCTAAGCAAGGTCTGAGCTTCAAGATCTCGGACTAACAAACTAGTAATTTTGACCCATGGAACGGAATGGAAAATATAAGAAGAACATTCCATTAGATTGTTTCCTTTGTCTAGAGTCTGGTAACAGGGAAGGCCAAAGCTTGCCCTCACTTAAATGCTGATTCTTGTACCAATAATCCTGAAGAAAGGATCATTTTGCTTTTGAAAATATTTGAGTGAACTTGGTGTGGGGCTTGTTTTCAATGTTTTACACAAGAGACACTGTAGAAGAAATACAGGACTAATGGAGAAGGACACTTTTTCTCTTAGTATGACGAACAAGGTTTCAGCAGAGGGGTTTATAATTTTATAATATCATACTGTTAACAGATAGAAGCAGTAAGAATTAGCTTGCTCTACATAATTTTGGGTTACTACTGTTAGTTCTTAGGGCTGCAGGACAAAGAATACTTTTATAATTACAAGGTTTTCTGCAGTCTCATTTACCAGGGCTTTGGGAAGGTGCAGTTGCTTCTCAAGTCCACACGAGGGGAGTATTGTGCACATTTTCTTTTACTTCTGTCCCTTAGAACCTGGTAGATGTAGTATTGGGTAGATTTGGTTAGTTAGGGAATTGATTCCTTGTTAGATGGAGTACTCATAGAGGATACATATGGGAAGGGATGGCTGGAGGGGAGAAGTGAAAGTATAGGGTACTGCAAAGAGTTATGCAGAATAGTAAGGTGGGAAGAGAGGGCTGGGATTGTAACTGGGATGTGAATTTTGAGGGGGATTCGTTTGGGATAGTTGGTGGAATTCTGAGTTTACGATGGGGGGGGGGAAGGGGAAAGGGAGGGACAGTCTATTATTTACAGATCTCAAGGGATACCAAGAAGTGCTGTTTGCAATCGTTCAATGTTAACGCATGATTATCCTGTATACAAGAAAAATGGCTTATGATTTAAGTTTTTCTTCATGGACCATTAAAGGGGTTAGAAGAAAGTTAAAACAATATAAAATCCTAAAGCATTTAAATGTCCTACAATCACAAATCTCTTTTATTCAGGAATCCCATATATTAGATGTTAAAGCCTTTCAAATGAGGAGACAGCAAATAGGGCAGGTGTTTGCTGCCCAAGGTACCACAAATAGCTGTGGAGTTCTGATTTTAATTAATAAGAATGTTCCATTTAACCCTGCATAAGTCATTAAAGATCCGCAGGGCAGGTTCATTTTAATCTGTGGTACTGTCTCCTCAGTAGATCTTCTGCTTGGCAGTATCTACGGTCCTAATAAAGATGACCCCCAATTCTTTATGCACCTGATTAACACCATGCTGCCATTGCTACCCACCTCAATAATTCTAGGGGGTGATCTGGACCTGGTGTTTGATCCCATTATGGACCGCACAGGCTCTATTTCCAGAAGACTTTCTCCAGCTCAATGTGCACTGCACGATCTAACAGATCGGATGGGTCTGTGCGATGTTTGGAAAGTTCTGAATCCCAAGGATAGGGAATACACATTTACATCCCCAGTCCATGGGACCTCCTCCTGTATCGATTATATTTTGTTATCCCATGCTCTTCTTCCTGGTGTTTTATCCTCCTCAATTCAACCTGGACCTCCATCAGATCATTCCCTGATAATGGGTCAGCTGTCCATTACATCCCTACCCAAGCAGAGCCCACATTGGAAGTTAAATGACCAGTTGCTCAAGGACTCAAAGATTTCTGACCAAGTCAAAGACCATATTGAACAATTTTTTTATATAAATGCAACCCAAGATATTAGGCCTGATATTATTTGATGTGCTTCAAAGCATACCTTAGGGGTATACTAATTGGGTTAGCCTCTAAGAGAAAGAAATCCCAAGATTCAAAATTAAAAAAATTGTCCCAAGGAAACGAGTTTAAATCCTCATTCTCCTGATACTATCAAACAAAATCTAAATAAGATCAAGGACTCCTATTTCAGCCTACTTAGAGAAAAAGCAGAACTTGCAATTAGTCGTACAAAGGCCTCTTATACAGATCAAGGGAGGAAGGCCAGGAAATTATTAGCTCTCAGAATTAAACAACAGGAATCACCCCGATTCATCCCCCACTCACTCTCAGATAGACGGTTCCTTAAAATCCTCTCCTAAGGAAATTGTAAATGAATTTACTATGTATTAGTAAGTGTCAGTGTCAGTGGCTCAGTGCCCGCAGTGTCAGTGGCTCAGTAGGTAGCACACTCGCCTCTGAGGCCGGGAGATCAGAGGGCTGTGGGTTCAGTTCCCACATCTGTCACTTGGGTTAATATCCCAGTACTGACACTGTAATGCAGCATGAGAGGGGTGCTGCATTTCTGAGGTGCCGTCTTTCGGATGAGACGTTAAACCGAGGTCCCATCTGCCTGGATTGGTGGTAGTTTCAGGTGGATGTTAAAGATCCCATGGCACTTATCGAAAAGAGTAGGGGAATTTCCCCGGTGTCCTGGCCAAATTTCCCTCATTCACTAAAAATACCTCCAACAGCTTAATCTGGTTCAAGGTCAGTTGGAATTCATCTGTATCCCCTTCCCCCGGGTCGTGCCTGAAAATAGGCAGGATTTGTCTAGTGTACTTACCTGGTCAACAAAAGCTAAATAAATAAATAAATTATAAACAACTATATGGAGCTATGAATAGCCCCCTTCAAATTCAACCCTATCTTTCTATCTATTAGAGGCCCAATAACCCTCCCTTTCCGATGCCCATAAACGAGCAATAATGGCACCGGTTTTTACCCTAGAAATTGCCAAGGTGATACAAAATCTCCCTACAGATAAAACTCCAGGACCAGATGGATTCTCATCCAATTTTTACTAGAAATTCAAAGATCAAATTGTCCCGTTCCTTCTCCCTTTATATCAACATATACTATCATGTGCACAAGTTGAGCCCACATTATTTGAAGCCCTCATTGTTCTTTTACCCAAACCAGACAGGAATCCAGAATTGGTGAAGAAATACAGGCCCCATTTCCCTGCTCAACCAAGATATAAAGATTTTAACAAAATTATTAGCGGACAGACTCGGCTTACTACTCCCAGACTTAATAGGAATACAGCAGGTGGGATTCATGAAGGAGAGATTCTCAGTAGATCACCTCCGTACACTCTCGCATGTCTTCTTGGCGTCCAGGGATGCCCCCTTTCCAGCAGTTTTGGTGTCCCTGAACACTGAGAAGGCATTTGAGCAAGTTAATTGGAACTTTCTGTTTCTAACTTTGAATGCCTTTGGTTTTCCACAAGAATTCCAGGAGTGGATAAAAGCTCTTTACCAGAACCCATCAGTTAGAATTTCAGGGAGTGGAGAGATTTCAGACTTGTTTCCCTTATATACTGGTACAAGACAAGGATATCCTCTTCCCCCCTACTTTTTAACATATTCTTTGAACCCCTTATCCACAAACTGACTATAAGTCAGTTGGTACAGGGCCTAACAATCCAAGGCACAGAGGTTAAGGTATCTACATATGCAGATGACCTTCTCCTACACCTGTCCTACCCAGAGACATCCATTCCATCAACGAAAGATATTACTCAGGAGTATAGTAGACTATCAAACTATAAACTAAATGTTAGCAAGTCAATAGTTTTTCCCCTAAATCATAAAGTGTTCAGAAATAACATTACATCTCTAGGTCTCTCATGGTCCCAAGATTCCCTAAGATATCTCGGTATTGAACTTCCCAGAGATACACAGCTTACTATTAAGAAAAAATTAGACTCCTTGGTACAAATCAAGGCTCAGGATTTAGACCGGTGGACGGTCCTACCTATTTCATTGTGGGGAAGGATAAATTTAATCAAAATGAATATTTTTCCCCAC
Organism: Neoceratodus forsteri; assembly: GCA_016271365.2. Lineage (NCBI taxonomy): Eukaryota > Metazoa > Chordata > Ceratodontiformes > Ceratodontidae > Neoceratodus > Neoceratodus forsteri. Next base: position 1,337,178,742 of record CM057458.1, on the reverse strand, counting down.
TTATTCTACCCCCTCCAGTTACTCAATATTTGCTTATCAGGTACCTGGTTTAGGAAAGTCCACAGATTACTTACACAGTTCATTTGGTCCAAGAAACAACCAAGAATAGCATATCATGAATTAGCTTCTTCCAAACTTAAAGGAGGCCTATGTTTACCTTACCTTAATTTATATCACTGGGCCAGCCATGTATCCAAATACCTCAGATGGTTTGCACCAACCCCCTTCTCTTCCCTCCCTTCTTGGCTCAGAATAGAACTGGAGTTGATTCGTTCTTGTAACATGGAACCCTATACTCTGTTATGTTTAAAGACATCCTCGTTACCAAGAAACTTAAAATCAACCATGACTGAAGCTTCCATGAAAATCCACTCCCAAATATGTGCCTTTTTACAATACAAACATTATACAGATATGTCCTAATCAATTTGGAATTCTCCAGCATTCCAAATTGACAACAAGAGGCTTATACCAAATTGGTTACCCCAATTGGGGGATGAAAAGTTATCCCTGTTTGTGGCAGAAGATGGTTCCTGGCTCTCGACGGTTGAAATTATGAATAAATTTAAAATACCCCAGCCCTGTTACTTCAAGGTTTTTCAATTGAGGCATCTCCTTATCAAGGAGATAGGTAAGAAACCTCCCTCTTTACCCAAATTCTCATTCCAGTTGGAGCTGACCCCCTTGGCAAACTCTCCTAAAGTAATCTGTAAATTATATAGTACTTTATATGAATGGCATTTTAATAAAAGCTTTGGTCCCACAATATACTGGCCAGGCCTTTTTCCCCATTGGAATATGGATTGGTCCATCCTCTGGTGTAATTGTCACCATTTTGTAACACAAGATCAATTATGTCTTATGCAATTTCACATCTTACACAACCTGTACTATTCCCCACAAAAATTAGCTGCCTGGGGCTTAATACCCTCCAACCAATGTACACGTTGTTCTCAGGATGAGGGTACCCGTCTTTACATTTTTTGGACCTGCCCCACGATAGCCCCCCCTTTTGGAACAGTATTAAAGACAGAGCGGACCCATTACTAGGATTATCAGAGTATTTTACACCTGAAATATGTTTATTGGGTGACTACTAACAAATATCAGTGGGCAACCGTAAATATCATATCTGTATGATCTCAATGTCTGTTAAAAATCTGATCCTTAAACACTGGAAAGATACGGATAATATCTCCTACTCTGAATGGCTCAACGAATTATTAGCAAACCTCAGAACTGAAAAGTCTATAGCAAGCCTTCATAATAACCAGTGTAAATATAAAAAAATGGGACCCCTTGTATACTTTGTACTTCCTTTAAAGAATGCATTATGTTAGTAACAACATATTGTTTGATTTAGAATAAATGGACTGTGGGGGGAGGGAGGAAGGGTTTGGGGAGGGGGAGGGGACAGATCCAGGGCAACTGATTTTTGGACCCCATGTAAAAAACTCAATATTCATGGTTCTGTCTCATGTAAATGTGAAAAAACCTGCAATAAACTTTAAATTGAAATAGAAAAAAATTGAAAGAATCAAGCACTATTTAGTGTTTTCCTTTCTGGTGTTTCTTTGATGACCATGAAAATTCCCCTTCATAGCCTAACCACCTTGACAGAACAATTTCTGCTGTTAACCTTGCAATTGGAAAAATTAACTCTGGCTCCATATGAGGCCTGAGTGTTGCTGTGTGAATGTATGACAGTGGACTACTGCAGAATTTTGAACTCATGCATTCCATGTTAACATTTCATGTTTCCGGGGGAGGGGGAGCATTATATTAGAGGAATACTGCAGAATATTGAATTCTAAACAAACCAACCTTCTACTGCATGTTTAGAAAGCCAAATAACTGACAGGTAGAAAGCATCAGTGGAGGGACTATTTAACATTTTCTAAGCAATATTTTACTATATTTTTGTGTCTTTGTACCTTTTAGAGATTTTTTTTATTTGCCCAATACATTTTCTAAGTTTAATAAGACCATTCAGGATATGGGGTATTGGTAGATACCTGCATGTCTAGAGGCTGTAAGTCCAGCCTCCTGTGGTGTTAGGCCTGTCGTCGTGGCTTAGGTCAGGAAACTTGCAGACCAGGAGAAGATGTAAAATTTGCAAGCTTTGTTTTATTACTATCAATAGCAATAGAAGAAAAATGAAAAATGTACAGAATGGTTTCAAACATAGGTAGTCCAAACAGAGTCCACTTTCTGAGCACAAAACAAACCCCAAAATAAAAATTAAACTATCCAGTCCTCTCTCCTCTTTTACAAGATTTTTTTTAAGCAGGTTAATTACTACTTCCTGTTGGAGACAAGGCGTCTCTTGCTCGTACATAATTCATTAGTTTCTTTTCTGCAAAAAAGCACATTGTGAACTAAACTGGCCCCCTGCTGACAGTTTGCAAAAGCCCGAGGTCAAAATGTCAAACTGTGTTATAACTGGCCATTCCCTTCAAGAAACCCCAAATCTTTCTGCATTCATTTTCAAAAATTGTAACTATATATATTTGAAACCAGGAGTCCATTTTCACTTAAAGATTCACACGTATTTTAATAGTCTTACAAAAACAAGGTAGAGACAGCAAGAAGCAAAGGCAGGGAGCTTGCAGGAAGGGGAGTGAAACCATTGGAGTGATCAAGTCCTAGATTTCAGAAGAAAATTTGATTGTGCAATCAGACTGACAAAAGACATAAAAGGAGAGTACAGAAAAGATCCTTGCTTTTAACACTCTTTTTGCATAACTGTTAGGACAGGGTCTTATTCAACCCTGTCACATACCCTCTCTTTAAGAAGGAACCTATTTTTAAAAAACAGGTTTCAAAAACCTACTTATAATTCTTGTTTAACATGATCTTATCATTTTTACGGTTCTGTGCATATGCAGTAATTGTTTTTCCATAACAACCAGTACAGCAAACTGTTAAGTTTAAACCCACACATGTTTTTTTAACCTTCAGAGTTCTCAATTCTTGATCCATATCTTGACAGAAAAACAGCATTGACATTATCTTTTCCAGATTTGTACATCACTTTGAATTTAAATGTATGTAGTGCCAGGTACCACCTTATGATTCTGGATTTGTCATCCTTTCTTTTGTTAAGCCAACAGAGAGGTTTACGATCTGTTATAAGTACAAAGTCAGCTCCTAGCAAATAAAACATAAGGGACTCCATTGCCCACTTTGATGCAAGACATTCCTTTTCAATGATGGAGTAGCTTTTCTCTCTGTCATGCAGTTTTCTACTGATATATAGAATGGGATGTTCCTTCCCATCTATATTCTGACTCAGGACTGCCCCTGTACCTAACTCTGATGCATCTGTCTGTAACAAAAATTGTTTCTCAAAGTCTGGGATTCTTAAAACAGGGCTGAACATAATGCAGCCTTAATGGCCCAAAAAGCCTCATCACTCTCTGGGGTCCATTTCACATTATTCGGGACCTGTTTCTTTGTGAGTTCAGTGAGGGGGATCGCTAACTGGACAAAGTTGTGAACAAATCTCTGATAGTAACCAGCTAGCCCTTAACATGATCTGACATGTTTCTTTGTTTTAGGGGATAGGACTCTTAGCCACAGCTTCTATCTTCGAAATCTCTGGCTTTACTTCTCCATTTCCCAAAACATAACCCAACTATTTGGTTTCCTGCATGCCAAATGCACATTTGGTAGGATTAATTGCCAGACCTGCCTTTTTGATAGATTGGATAACTGCCAGACATACACATGGCATTTAGGTAAATTAGGACAAAACAGTGCTGGGCATGGGAAATCCCGATATTGTAAAAGCTCCATACATATGGGCAATGAACAGGAAGGGGCAAAGCTGTGTCACAATATCACGGTCTTTCCAGTGCGATCCTGGGGGGGGAGGTGAGCAGCGCCATATTACAAAATGACGGCTGGACTGGGGGGCTTGTTTTTTTTTAATGAGTAAGCAGATAAACAAATGCTTTATTTCATAAGGTGCATATGGGGGGAGGGGATCTCTGCTGTGAAGCCCCAATCTGTGCAGCATTTGAGGCTTCACCTCAGCCAGTAGTACTCCTTTAAGGAAACATTCACCTTTTACAGCATCAGCAGTTACAGCTTGTTCTAGTCTATCATAAGCTATATCAATATCTTCTTTATCAGTTTATGGTAATACTAACAAGGCAGTCTTTGGTGTTTTTCAGCCCATTTCCTCAGGAGGTTAGCATGGTACTGTATATCTTGGTAGGAGTTTTCCTATCAGGGGTCTCAATCTCATAGTTAATTATGTCAATACATCCAAGCACCTTATAAGGCACTTGCCACCTCATTAACAGTTTATTTTCTGTATTGGGTAACAGTAGCAAGACCTTTTCACCTGGCTCAAAACCTTTTTCTTTTACCCCATGGTCATAATATACCTTCTGCTGGTTTTCGGCCTCTTCCTGATTACTATGGAACAATTTCAACATATTTTGTCAATTTCTGTCTCAGGGCACACATGTAAGATGTAATAGATTTTTTCTGAGTGGAGTTCTCTTCCCATGTTTCTTTTATTACATCTAGTGGCCCCCTAGGTTGTCTACCATACAGCATTTCAAATGGTGAAAAAACTGTTGATGCTTGTGGCACTTCTCTGTAAGCAGAAGCAGGTAAGGTAAGTACTGGTCCCAATCTTTCCTTTCACCTTTTACAAACCTTTTTAACATGCATGTTAAGGTTTGCTTGAAATGCTCAACAAGACCATCTGTCTGAGGGTGATATGGAGAGGTTCTTATGGCGCTGATACCAATTCAGCAATTCAGCACCATGGTACTACCCTGATCAGTAATAATCTCTTTAGGTATATGCCCACCCTGCTGAAAATTTTGTCAAGCTCTGCTGCCAGTTTTGGGGCAGTGACAGTACGCTTTGGAACTTCTGGTTCCATGTGACAAGGGTGAGTGCAAAAGGGATAATACAAAATGACGACGGTAAAACAGTTCAGACCCAAAGCGTGACTGGGAAATGACAGCAATCGGCAAAATGGTGACAACACTGCCGTAGTGAGTTTCTGTGGGGGGCTTTGCCCCCTGCATCCCCTTTGTGGTGGGCTTTGCCCCTGCACCTCCCTTACTACAGATAACCAACTCTGGGGGGATGCAACTTGAGGAGGGGGAGAAAGCTGTAGGTTGCTGTTTTGACAATCGCTGTTTTTCCCAGTTGCTCTTTGTGCCACACTGTTTTGCCGTCACCAATTTTGCATTTGTGATTTTGTGCGCACCCTTTGCATGGGATACTGGAACAGCCACGGGGTATTGAGTAGCGTAGTCACATACTACCAGAATGAATCAACTACCCTTTTTACTTTTGTCTAAGGGGACAACCACATCCATTGTGATTCTCTCAAAAGGTACATCAGTCAAGGGTAGGGGCACCAGGGGCACCTTGTCTTTTTATTCACCGGGGCTACTTTCTGACATTCAGCACTAGAACTGCAATAGTTAGCAACATCTTCATGAATCCCAGGCCAGTAAAATATGTACAGCAATCTGGCAAGGGTGCAGTCACTCCCCGAGTGACCAGCCATAGGACAATCATGTGCTATCTGTAACAACTCAGTTCTATATTTCTTTGGTATAACCAATTGTTCTGTCTGTTCCTGTGACCGAGGTTTAACCCAAACTCTGTACAGTAACCCATTAAATTTTTTAAACATTGACTCACCCTGATTTTGTTTCACCCCAGGTGTCTTCTTTCTTTCCTAGACTTCTGGATCTTGGAGCTGGTCTCAACCAAGACTGCATCAAACTCGCCAAAAGGAAAACTGTCTGTACCATCTGAGATTTTCTTTTTCTGTGCTCTCGTCATCACAGCTGCTGAAGCTATAGGTTTTGCTTCCTCTGTGATTAGCTCAGCAAATCCTGAAAAGCAATTTCCAATAATCACAGGTATAGGTAATTTTGGTACTACCCCCACTTTCATTTGGTGAGACATCCCATTAATGTTCAGAGTCACTTGGGTTGTGGGATAGTGTCGAGTGCCCCCGTGGATGCAGATGACCCCAGTACCTGGTCCTTTGGTACAGTTCTTTTCAAGGTAACTTTAACATGCACCAGGGCTTGTCTGCTTCCTGAAATTATAAGTCCCTTCACAGTCTTATCTCCCACCTTGACATCTGTTAAGTACTTGCCCCAGTTTTGCTAAGGATAAATATGCTCCAGTGTTACCCTCCTTACTATGGCAGTTTCTTGCAATGTGGCATGGCTTATTACAGTTATGGCAAATAAAGTCTTTGGGGGCAGATTTGTTACCCCCACTAGAGTTCTTATCAGACTTGAATTTAAATCAGGAAAAAGAGGTTCTTACCTGTGCTTAGCTGTTACCTCACTGCTGTGATGTCTGTCTGGGCATCTGATAGTCTTCAGCTCAAGAAATGGCCTTTTCCCCATGTTCTGGTTTGTGTTTTGTTGCCCAAAGCTACACGTCTGTAGGCAGGATACTGATGAACTGCTCCATTGCAAGTGTGTTCATGATCTGTGGGACTGTTTTGCTCTCTGGTTGAAGCCATTTAATAAGTTATCTGAGTCTGGTGAAGGCTTCTCGAGGACTGTCGACTGAGTGGTACTTCAGGGACTGGAATCTTTACCTGTAGATCTCTCCTGAGATGTCATATATTTTCAAGACTTCTCTTTTCACAAGGTCATAGATTTCTGACTGTGCATGTCCATATTGCTGTAGGCAAGTTGGGCTTTACCTGTCAGGTAAGGTACCAGCCTGATTGCCCATTGCTGTTTTGGCCATTGGCAGGCTCCGGTGACCCTTTCAAAAGTTGTCAGGTATGCTTCGATGTCATCTGAGGGACACAACTTTGTAAGTTTATTGTCTTTGAAGTTGTTTGTTTTCTGTTGATCTGCCGTATTTTATGGTATTTAACTGGTGCAGAGTTTGGAACTGTCTGATTTTGAAAGCAGTACAAGGGAAATCACAGAGTTTAGAACTGTCTGATTTTGAAAGCAGCACAAGGGAAATCACAGAGTTTGGAACTGTTTGATTCTGAAAGCAGCACAAGGGAAATCATAGAGTTTAGAACTGTCTGATTTTGAAAGCAGCACAAGGGAAGTCACAGAGTTTGGAACTGTTTGATTTTGAAAGGAGCACAAGGGAAGTCACAGAGTTTGGAACTGTTTGATTTTGAAAGGAGCACAAGGGAAGTCACAGAGTTTGGAACTGTCTGATTTTGAAAGCAGCACAAGGGAAGTCACAGAGTTTGGAACTGTTTGATTTTGAAAGCAGCACAAGGGAAGTTGCAGAGTTTGGAACTGTCTGATTTTGAAAGCAGCACAAGGGAAATCACAGAGTTTGGAACTGTTTGATTTTGAAAGCAGCACATGGGAAGTCAAAGAGTTTGGAACTCTGATTTTGAAAGCAGCACAAGGGAAATCACAGAGTATGGAATTGTCTGATTTTGAAAGCAGCACAAGGGAAATCACAGAGTTTGGAACTCAGTGCTTTGGCTTCTCAGAAGGAACTAGAAGGGGGACAAGATCAGATCTACAGTACAGTAGCTTCTTGTTGTTTTACATTGTTTCTTGTGGATTCTACTAGGTAGAAGGTTATTTCTTTTCTTTCTTACTACGAAGGGGCTAGTAGGGTATTGTTTGGGGCTGTTGGAATTTTGAAACCTGTTTTGGTAGCTATAAGTGGGCTCATTTATCTGATTCACTGTGTGGCAGGCTGCATTTGTAGAGACCTGTTTCTTCTGTTTTAAAACATAATTGGTGTGATTTAACTGGGTCTGTTTCTTTGAACTGGAGACATATATCTTCTAATTCCAAGCCTATTTTGATGTGTTGTTGGTGAAGCTGTTTGAATTGGAGTCCTGTTTCTTTGGGTAGCAAACTTATTTTGGGGGCTTTGAGTAGAATTGTGATTCATTGTTGCTAGCTTCACTAGCTGCAAAGTTTGAGTGCAGAGTGGGGGAAGGGTGCTAATGGTCTGACCAGAGGCCTCAGCTACCTGATTGTTTCTGGAAGACTTGGGCTGGTCCCACCTTGGTCCATTATTTCCTTTATACCAGGGGTTCTGACATCACTTCCTCAAACAGGCAAAGGATATGCACCTGTCATAGCAAAAGCAGACATCCAGGAAAGGAACAGCAGCAAGTGAAGAGGTGACTGCTCTCTCAGTGGAAGGGAAGTAAATGCAAATCTAGGAGCTTTCATTATTACTTCTTCACATTGATATTGCATTGGGAAAAGGAGGAGTAGGAGTTTGAAGAAGGTTGTGCAATGGCTACTTAAAGTCTGTTTTTGAGTGTGGATAGGAAGGATAGGAATATAAAAAGCAGTTGCTCAATATATCTAAATGTGTGCAACAAAGGAGGTAAGGGAAATAAAGAAAATGTTTTGCACTGATAGAGGAGGGAGAGGGGAGACTTGGGGGAGTGTTTGGTATCCTGCATCTGGAAGGGTGGGGGGTCGCTGGTGGGCAATGACAGCAATGGGTAGGGTGGTAGGCTGCAACAACTGTGGTGTACCAATCTATCTAAAAATTGCCTGGAGTGTGGGAGGATGTTTAGTGTGCAACCACATAGAACAACTTAGAAAGGAGACTGAGGGTCTGCAGGAGGAACTAAGACAGGCAAGGCAGATTGGGGGTGGGTTTAGCCCAGTACTGGAGGGAGGAAGAAAGGGAGATGAGGGAGGGCGATTTAAGCCAACAGTGGTGAGAAGAGGGTCAGAAGAAGGGAAGCAGAGACAAAGGGGCCCAGGCCAGGAAGAACAATTGCCGGGAACCAGGTCAGGAGACAAAAGACAAATGGAAGGAGGAGATAGGGACTTGAGGGGAGGCAGAAGTGGCAAAGTCATGGAGTGGAAAGGAGAGAACAGGTTACTATGAGAGAGAGGAGTGGGCATTTATGAAGGGCCTTCAGAAAATAGTTGTGCACTGCTAGAGAGGAAGAAGGTGGAGGAGGAAATGATGAAATTAGAGGAGTAATTGATAAATGCCTGGACCAAACTGGAGTGGGGGAAGTTCTGCTGGAGAATTGCAACAGGGGTAAAGGGGAAATAATGTGCAGGAGGAAGAAGAGGAGCTGGAAATGAGAGAGGAGATGAATGGAAGCAAGCAGGAGTAAGAGGGGTGGAATCTTAGTGCTGGGGACTCAATACTAAGAGGAGTTAGGTGGGGTAGCAAGGGGAGAGGCATAGTCGCATTTGGGTGGAGGCCATGCAGGAAATGACAGCGGAAAGGGTGGGACAGTCTGTTCTTGAAATATGCTAGAAGGGTAGGGACAAGCCTCATTTAATTATACATCTTGGGACAAACGACCTGGCTGACAAGACAGTAGATACAGTCCAGAGGAGGTTTGAGGAACTAGCACAATTATGTGAGGGGGCAGGAAGATCAGTAACTTTTTCAGAGATACTTCCTGTGCCAAAGGCAAGCACAACACGAAAGCTGAGAATAGAGGAATTAAACGGATGGCTAAGAACCTGGTGTTGTGCTAAAGGGTATGGGCTGTTGGGGGGTGGGGAGGGACCTGGGAGGACAGTAGTCTTTATGACAAGGACAGACTACACTTGAGTGAGGAGGGAAAGAAAGTGTTGAAACAGAGGATGGAGGAGTACATAGAGGAAGTTGGGAATTTAAACTAGGAGTGGGGGGTGGCAGTTGGGGAAGAGATATGCAGAGACCACAGGTTGGGAAACCATATGAGCTTACCCCCCAACAGTGACAAAGGACAAATGGCAAGTACTGTTGGTGATGCTAGGAAAGAAGGGCAGGATGGGGGGAAGGGTGGAAGGTGGTTACCCTTAATGCTAGGAGCCTTGGGAGGAAAACTGCAGAGTTACAGGTTCTCATAGCAGAGGAGAGGTGGACATTGCAGTCATCACGAAACATGGGCCACCCAATACAATGACTGGGACCTGTCTGTACCAGGGTACAGATTATTTCATAGGGACAGAGTGATTGGGAAAGGAGGTGGCACTATATGTGAAGGAAGGACTGAAGTGTGTAAGGAGGAAGGGAGGAGGGTAGACTGAGTCACTTTGGATGCAAATCCAGGATTCCAAGAATAGGATTCTTAGAATGGAGTGGTGTGCAGGCCACCATCTCAGACGGAGGAGTTAGACAGCGAACTAGCGGGACAGATCAGGAGGGCCTGCGAGAAGGGTAGTGTGGTGATTGTGGGGGACTTCAACATGCTAGGAGTGGACTGGAGCACCCCAACAACCAGGAACAGAAGGTAGCAGGTACTGCTGGATGCCTTCCAGGACAGCTTCCTGTTGCAAATGGTCAGTGAACCAACCAGGTTAGGAAATACCCTTGACCTTGTGCTGGCAAAGGGACTTTGTGAGAGAACTTACAGTGGAGGAACCGCTGTCAGGAGTGACCACCGCCTCAGTATGGCTCTACATTGGATATGGGCAAGAAGGTGGAATCTGGCACAACAGTGCTGGACTTCAAGAGGACTGACTTTGGGAGGATGGGGAAGTGGTAAAGGTTACCTGGCCAGAATTCAATCTAGTATGAACACCAACCAGAGGTGGGAGTTCATAAAGCTGGGGATAGTGGAGGCAACCAAACCTGCTGCAAAGCCCAGAGCAAGAAGGCTAGGGCTAAGAAACCAATCTGGTTGAGCAAGGAGGTCATGGAAAGGTAAGGAGGAAAGGAGCTGCCTTTAGGAAGTACAAGAAAACAGGGAGGGGGAGGACAGGGAGGAGTATGACAGAATTGAAGGAGGTGACAAGGGCAGTAAGGGGCCAAAGCATCACGGAACTCAGGCTGGCACAAGGCATAAGAAGGGGGAGAAGGACTTCTTAAGTACATCAGGAGAAAAGGAGCTGTAAGGACCACATAGTAAGGATTAGGAAGGAGGGGTTGGGTGGAAGCAGGGTGCTATAAGGCGGAATCACTAAATGAGTACTTCTGCTCAGTATTTACTAAAGAGAAGAGGGGGTGACACCCAAGGTGGGAGAAATGGCAGATGCGGGGAAGTGGTGACAGATGTGGAAATCATGGAGAGCAGAGTTTGAGAGGGTTTGAAGTTACTGAGGGTGGACAAGGCACCAGGCCCAGATGGCATCCACCCCAGGGTACTGAAGGAGCTGGCAGAGGTCTTACAGGAGACCTTTGGCAGACCTATTTAATGCCTCACTACATTAGGTGTGTACCTCAGGACTGGAGGATGGCTCATGTGGTGCCCTCCACAAGAGTGGCCCCAAGGATGAACCAGGAAACTACAGACCAGTGAGCCCTCACATCCATCGTGGGTGTTAATGGAGACTATCCTGAAGGAGAGGCTGGTGGCCCTCCTAGAGGCCAAAGGACTACAGGACAGCAGACAGCATGGCTTCATACGTGGCAGATCCTGCAAACCAACCTGGTTGAGTTCTATGACTGGGTAACTAGGCAACTGGACAGGGGCCATGCAGTGGATGTCCTGTATCTGGACTTCAGTAAGGCATTTGACTCAGTGCCACATGGAAGGCTGGGAAGGAAGTTAGTAGGCACAGGGGCGGGTGCAAAGCTGGTGAGATGGGTAGGAAACTGGCTGCAGGGAAGACAACAGAGGTGGTGGTGGGTGGGGAGCTCTCACACCCAAGGGCAGTGACGAGCGGTGTTCCACAGGGCTCAGTGTTGGGACCAGTGTTGTTTGGGATATTCATTGCAGACATATCATGGGACATCAAGAGCAAGATCAGTCTGTTTGCTGATGATACCAAGGTAGGCGCGGTGGTGGATGACCTAGGGGATGGCAGGGTTGCAGGATGATCTGGCAAAGCTTGAAACCTGGTCAGACACCTGGCAACTGGGCTTTAATGCCAAAAAGTGCAAGGTGCTGCATTTTGGGATGAAGAACCCAAGGAGGAGTTACCAGCTAGGGGAGTGCAGCTAGCCCAGACAGAGGAGGAGAAGGATCTGGGTGTGCTCATTACAGGGTCAATGAACAACTCGGCACAATGTAGGAAGGCAGCTGCAAGGCCAACAAAATGCTGGGTTGTTTGCAAGGGTATATCCTCGAGGAGGAAGGAGGTGATTCTGCCACTGTATAGGTCATTGGTTAGACCACACCTGGAGTACTGCGTGCAGTACTGGCATCCGTATCTGAAGAGGTTAAGTTACTGGAGAGGTGCAGCGCAGGAGCGACAAAGATGATCAAGGGGCTGGGGACTTATCATACGAGAGGAGGTTGAAGGAGTTGAACATGTACTCACTGGAGGAGAGGAGAGACAGGGTGACATGATTGAAACCTTTAAATACATGAAAGGAATAAACAAGACGGGTACAGAGGGCTGTCCAAAGTAAGGGAGGGAGGCCACCAGGGGCCACGATATGAGACTGGAGCGAGGAAGGTTCAGGAGGGAGATGAGGAGACACTTTTGTACAGAGAGGGTGGTGGCTGGGTGGAATGCGTTACCTGCTGAAGTGGTATGCAGTAGAACAGTGGACTGCTTCAAACGAGGATGGGACAGGACAAGGGGGAGGGTTAATGAAGGGGAAGGGTGGAAGGGAGGGGCAGCTGCAGAATAAGGGGTGCTAGCTGCACATTCAAGCAGACTTGATAGACCTCTAGGCCTTTATCTGCTGGCAAATTTTGTATGTTCGTATCTGTACCAGATCCTCCAACTTTGATAGCTTGCAATGCATCCAGTCACTGCTGCTCCAGTCGCTACATGTCTTCTTTTCTCTGCTTCTCGAGTTGCTGCATCTCTTCTGTTTTCTGTGCCTTTAAACATTGAATCTCTTTTTCTCTCTGCTGCATCTCTTCTCTTTGCTGCTGCTCTGTCTCTGTTGTATAGCCCTCCATTTGAAGAAGGTAGACAGGCTTTCAGGTTCTGTCCCTACTTGTTCTTCTTCCTTCACTGGTTATGGTTGTAGAGTCTCAGTTTGGACTTGAGCATTTTATTACTATCAATAATAATAAAAGAAAAATGTAAAATTTACAGAATGGTTTTTAAACATAGGCAGTCCAAACAGAGTCATCTTTCTGAGCTCAAAACAAAACCCAAAATAAAAACTCAACCATCCAGCCCTCTCTCCTCTTTTATAAGTTTTTTTTAAGCAGGTTAATTGCTACCTCCTATTGGAGACAAGGTGTCTCTTGCTTGTACAGAATTCATTAGTATTCTTCCTGCAAAAAAGCACATTGAGAACTAAGCTGGCCCCCTGCTGACAGTTTGCAAAAGCCTGCGGTCAAAAGGTCAAAATGTGTTATGCCTTGCCAGTCCCTTCAAGAAACCCAAAATCTTTCTGCATTCATTTTAAAAAATTATAACTATATATATTTGAAACCAGGGAACCCATTTTCACATAAAGATTCACATATATTTTAATAACCTTATATAAGCAAGGTAGAGACAGCAAGAAACAAAGGCAGGGAGATAGTGGGAGGGGGACGTGAATCCGTTGGAGTGATCAAGTCCTAGATTTCACATTTAAATTTGATTGCGCAATGAGACTGACAAAAGACAGAAAAGGAGAGGACAGAAAATATCCTTGCTTTTAACACTCTTTCTGCATAACCATTGGGGCAGGGTCTTATTCAGCCCTGTCACAGGGCCCCATCATGCCTCTGGACATGCGGGTATCCACCAATACCCCACACCCTGTCAAGTCTTTTTGCTTACATAAGACATGACAGGATGTGTATTTTGATGGTATAATCACATGCTTCAGCTGCACTGTCAGACACACGGTGCAGCCAAGTGCTATTACAAACAAATGAGAAGAACAATGCTCGAGCGTCTTATTGCACTTATGTGCTTTTTAATATATCTGGCTTGAAATGAATAAAAATAAGATGTTTTAAACAAAATAAATAAATAAATAAAGATCTTTCATTGAAATATGCTTCCATTTTAACCTTGAAGGCAAAAAATAGTCTATATTGAATATATTCTGGTAAGGGGGTAGTTAAGAACAATAAAAGACAATGAAACCCCTAATTTCTTATAAAACACATTAGTTATCTGCTTTGCATTTCAAACTAATGCAAGTACAGTATTTCAGTGGAAGTGTGTTCAAAGTTGTTGGAGCTTCTAGGCTGGGGAGGAGAGTGTAATTTCTCTGGATCAGGTTATCCAATACTTGATTCAAATACATGTACTGTTATGAACTTCAGGACTCTTTTTGTAAAGGAGTCTGGGGTTGCCTATATCCATTTTTCTGTGTATTTCCCAGCTTTCATCTTCTTTGTTTATATTATTGCCTCCCTTTTGCGATCAACAAAAACTGACTGACTGACTAGGTAAAGATAGGAGGTGGATTTTTCATCATCAAAAAAGGAATACTGGTAATTAAAACTATGAGCAGTTTAATTGTTGTATTTGTGTAAAAACTGTGACAATCAGGGCAGCAACACTAAATTAGTAAATTTGTTTTCTTTTTACTATAATTTAAGGGAGTTTTATTTTAGGGCCAGGTTAAATGTTTTTAATGAGCAAAGGTGGCAACCATGTTTGTGATGGTCAGTTCTGAATGCTGGGGGACTAATTTACTAATTGTGTGTTGTGGCTACTAACAAGGTGGCTTCATTTTTCTTACCTGTTTATAACACTAAGTATAAGGCGAAATGTGTCCCAGTATGTTCTTCAAAAGTATCCTTGAGGTGTTGACTTCTCTGTAATGAAAATGTCTTCAGTAACAAAAATGGAAGACCTTAAAATTTGAGTATTTGGCATAGAAACAAAGAAACATAGAAACTGTTGGCAGAAAATGACTGCTTTACCCACCCAGTCTGCCCAGACGTCCCCTACCTAATCTGTTTCTGCAGACCATACCTGGTCTCCATGGACCCTCCCTGCCTGTTTAATTGTATTCTCTTATGCCTATCCCATGCATGTTTGAAGCCCATTGTTTTCGCTCCCACCACCTTTGATGGCAGGCTGTCCCAGGTGTCCATCCCTCTTTCAGTGAAGTGGTATTTTCTCATATCCCTCTTAAATATCCCCCCTTCCAGCTTAATTGCATGACTTCTTATCCTGATACACTTCCTCATTTGAAATAGACTCCGCTCCTGTACTCTGTTCACTCTTGTGAGGTACTTATAGGTCTCTATCATGTCCCCCTTTCTCCTCTCTTTTAGGGTGTACATGTTGAGATCCCTCAGTCTCTTCTTATAGGGCTATTAATGTAACCCCTGTACCATTTTAATTATCCTCCTCTGGACTGGCTCAGCCCTGTCTATCTCTTGTCTGAGATGCACCCTTCAGAACTGGACACAGTACTCCAGGTAGGATGTCAGCAGCGACTGATACAGTGGTAACACCACCTCTTTCCTTCTCCTGCTGGTGATACTTCTCCCTATACATCTCAGCATGCCACTGGCCCTGTCCACTGCCTTGTCACACTGTTCCACCACCTTGAGGTTATCAGATATGATAACCCCAAGGTCTCTTTCCCGCTTAGTGACCACCAGTACTCCCTCTCCCCCATTTTATACTCCTCTCCTGGGTTTCTAAGCCCTAGGTGTATGATTGTGCACTTATTGGCATTGAATCCCAGCTGCCATGCCCTCGACTACTCCTTGAATTTTCTAAGGTCCCTACTTATTCTCTCCACCCCCTCCTGGGTATCCACCTACTTCAGATTTTGGTGTCATCTGCAGTAAGGCAGAACTTCCCTGTCAGTTCATCTGCAATGTCACTTATGAAAGCACTGAAGAGGACCAGTCCCAGTACTGAGTTCTTTGGCATACTGTTGGTCACCCTTCCCTCATTAGAATGGGCACTGTTTACCACCACCCTCTGTTGCCGGTCCATTGACCAGTTTTATTAGTTTGCCACTCTGGAACCTAACTCTAGACTGACCAATTTCTTTATCAGTCTCATATGTTGCACAGTGTTAAAGGCCTTGCTGAATTCCAAGAAGGCCACATCCACTGCCATTCCTTGATCTATTTCCCTGGTCATCCAGTCAAAGAAATCAATCAGATTCATCTGGCATGACCCCCTTCCCTCATGAATCTTTGATGCCTTTGGTCTTGCAATTCACTAGATTCAAGACACTCTGATAGTCTTTCCTTTAACAGGGTTTCCATTAATTTCCCTACCACTGGTGTGAAACTCACCAACCTATAGTTGCCAGCCTCCTCTCTGCTGCCAGACTTATGGACTTGGTCCTCTGGAACCACTCCTGTTTTCAGTGAGTTGTTGAATAAGGCTGTCAATGGTGCAGCAAGCACCTCCCTGAGTTCCTTTAATACCCTTGGTTGTATTCCATCCAGTCTCATGGCTTTGTCCACTTTCAGATTAGCAAGTTCCTTCAGAACCCTTTCCTCTGAAAAGGGACTTGTGCCCACCTCCCCCTCCACCATGTTTCTGCTGCTCCTCGATGGTCCATCCCCTCTCCCTCCTCTGTGAAGACAAAGCAGAAGTACCTGTTATGGATGTCTGCTTTTTCCAGATCCCCCTCCTCCTCTGAGCTGTCTCCCTCTGCCATCCTCCTTATCCTCATTGTCTCTCCTCTTGCTCTCCTTTTTTTGTTTAAGTACTTGAAGAAAGTCTTTTCTCCTTTTCCTACCCCTTTGACCATCTTTTCCCTTGTTTGCATCTTTTCTCCCTCACTGCCTTACTTGCTTCTTTCTATTTTATCTGGTACACCTCCCTATCCTCATCCCTCTGTGTTTCTTTGTACCTCCTGAATGCCACCCTTTTTTCCTTCACCTTCATGGTCAGTTCCTTAGAGTACCACAATGGTCTTTTTCCTCCTGCTTTTTGCTCACTTTCTTTACGCAGAAGCTGGTTATCTTCACTATGCCTTGCTTTAATTTTCTCCACTGTTCTTCTACCCCTCTCCAGCAATCCTCCCCACTAGGCTGCTTCTGAGGCAGTCTCCTATTTCTTTAAAATCCACCCTCCTAAAGCCCAGGACCCTCATACTCATGTTCCATATTTAGCACAACTGAGCTGTACTGATGGCAGCTGTGAATTTTGTTCCACCCTCCTTTTTGAATTTTGTTCTGTAAACTCAAAAATATCTTGAAGCGAATTATAGTTGTTAAATATCTCACTCCTCCTCCTTCCTTCACACATATTGGTAAATACGTATATAGGCAACCAAACCAGAAAAAAACATCCTCCTATCAAAAATTCTATAACTCTGTGATACATATGTGTTATTGATATACTACGCTATAATAATGTCACATATTATAGGGGTGTAGCTGCTACCCTATAGTTAAGGGTGAGTAGGATGTTCAATGTTAAAGCCCTAACTTTGCACCATAATAGCTTTGGCAGCATTTTATGAAATCGGCTGACATTTTGCATGTGTTGTCTAGGAGGAAAGATCTAAATCTGGGGAAAGTTTCTTGGTGGCAACTTGTATGGTTTCTGAGATCCACATGTGTCATTTTTCTGTAGATGTCTATTTTTTTCCTGTACTTCACATGGGAGTTTTTGCTCTCACCTACAGCCTACATGGAATGGAATCCACTCCCCCCCAAAAAACTTTCAGGGTACAGATGTGATTTCCTAAGGTGGTGCTTTTGAAAGGTTTCATGAAACAATATTAAATGGTTTGAGTTATAAGACTCTAAAGTTTTGTGTTTTTCTGTTCTGAACAGGCTCAATAGGGTGACTGGGACAACTTCTTGATATGACACCAAAAATTCCATGTCACAACATTAGTTTTTGATTTTTCACCACTTGCTTCTCACAGCATGATTCATTTTTTGGTGTCATGAGGGCCGCCATCTTGTTTCTTTCCTCCTCAACCCAATAAGCATGGAAAATACATAAAAATGCTGTCATTTTAAAAAACAAACACCAACACCTAGCTAAACAGAACTGTTTTGCTAGATTCTGATGTTTATTTCTTAAATTAATGCCCAGAAATACCTTTTCTGGACACCCCAGAATCCAGGGTGCCCAGCTTTGCAAAAGGAGCCATTGACATGTGTTCTGTGTATGAGAACATTGGGACTTTCTTGAGTTCTGCAGCTGCAGCTGGAAGTCATGCTGCAGGCTGCTATGAGAGCAGTGAGCCACCATGTTCCTGGTGTCTAGTGCCACCCTCCTCTCTGAGCACCATTCCTTCCTGTATATTATGTTTTGCTGGTGTCTAGTGCACCCCCATCCTCCAATCACCTTCCCCTCCTGTATACGTTGTTTCTCAGGTGTCTAGTGGTGCCCCCACACTCCAGTCACTGTCCCCTCCTGTATAGTGTATTTCCCTGGTGACAAGTGGTGCTCCCCACCATCCTATCACTGTCCCTTCCTGTATATTGTGTTTCTCTGGTGTATAGTGGCACCCTCACCCTCTGATCACCATCCCTTTCTGTATATTGTGTTTCTCTGGTTTCCAGTGGTGCCCCCGCACTTCCAATTAATGTTTCTTCCTGTATATTGTGTTTCCCTGATGTCTAGTGGCACCCCACCCTCTGATTGCCATCCCCTCCTGTATATTGTGTGTGTCCCTGGTGTTTAGTGGTGCCCCCACCCTCCTATCATCATCCCTGCATTATTGTTAACTATAATAAAGAAAACCACCCTTGTTGTTTTTTTAACCTGCAAAAAAGTAAACAGTCACTCGCTGATCTGACCCCATCACTCTGACCTTCCACTCAGCAATCACCACCCAACACCCCAACTACACCTCCCCACACCCTCACTCACCTGAACAGGTCCCAGGGTGAAGATCTACTGTCCGATCAAGGACATGTGTTGCTGCTGGAACTGCCGATGGCAATATGAGAAACTGAGGTAAGTGCAATGTATTTCTGTTTTTTATACTTTTGTTTTTAATCAGAGAGAAAATAATAATCCAACAGATACATTTCTGATTTTTCATCTTGAAAAAGAAAACATTATATAAAGAGAATATCAAAAAAACATTATATAAAGAGAATATCAAAATAAGTAAATTTAAAGTACAATTAATTTCTGCGGGGTAAAAGAAACAAGTGCATATCTGTTTCCACTCCAAGCTTTAAACATCCCAAGCATTACATTTAAAATAAAAAAAGTATTCATCTTAGGCAAAGATAAGATTATCTTGGAATATAATAGGATAAACACTACAGGTCATTCATTTTTATATTTTTATAAAGAAAAAATAAATTCAGGTGGCCATAGGTATGTACTGTGTATCATCTGGTGATTCGTCTTCTTCCTGATCAGAATCCAATTCCATGGCAAGAGCTACATTTTTTTCATAGAACTCTTGAGCAGCATAAACATCTGTGAATAAATAATCTTTCACCTGAAAGATAACTTTAAGTTTAGCAGGTGCTTGCAGAAATGCATTTACCCCTACATTCATGAATTCCAATTAAATCAGGAGAAAACGCTTTCGTCACCTCTGTGTGGACAAACAAAAGTCCGGATATAAATGAAGCTTGGCACCTTCAAACATAAACCCCTTCTTAATCTTCATAACTTGCAGCATTTTGTTTCTTTGAGAAATAGAAGAAAAAGTGTAGATAACATATCTTGCTGTTCTGAGTCCTTACGTTTCAAAGTGTCTTTCTTTACTGGGGGTCTGAAAACTGATTCTAAGATTACTGGTTACTCTGGTGAAAGAGCCAGCATTAATATCTTCTCCACCTCAGATTTCGGTTCTGTGTATGGGACTTGTACAGGTAATTCAATTAATCTTAAGTTTTTCATTAGAAGAGTATTCTCGATCTTTTCCAGTTTGGTGATTGTGTTAAGTTACCCATGTAGTGAAGCATTTACAGCACCCTCCATGGTCAGGATTCTTTGAGCAAGTTTATCACTGTTCTGCTTAGCAGCAGTCAGTCTTACTTCCACATTCTCAATTTTCACCTCAATCGCTTGGCAGCGGTTAGTTATTTCTTCAAGTGAGTTCTGTATTTTCAAAGAGGAAGCCTTTGTGTCTCCTTGAAATTCTAATAAAAACACTTGGATAGAGGCCAATGAAGGCTTTGCAGCAATCTTTGCCTTAGCACCCAGCTCAGGGTGTGGTGTCAAGGAAGCTGTTACTCCACCTGGGTGCGGAGAGCTAGCTGTCCCCAGCTGTGAAGCTGAGTTCCCTGTTTTTGGGGAAAAAAATGTATCCAGGGTTTCAGCTCATACTTCTGTCCCTTCCTTTAACTTAGCTCAAGTTTGTGTGGCCATATTAAGCATTGTCAGCACTCACAATTACTAGGAAGAGGCCGTTCAAGCTTATGTTATAGTGGAGCTTGAAAACCGATGTGCAGCCATATTGATCCTGACAGCACCCCCCCACCTTCTGATTCAATTTATTTCAGTGAGGTTTTGAACTTTGATGCATAACTTTGTCTCTTTTGCATATTTTTACTCAAAATTTTCAACATAGCCTTTATGGGAGCCAACCTAATGACCAGAGGTGGTGGAATTATGACAAACAGGTCTGAAAGGTGATTTTGTGGTCATTTGGCAAAATCTTTCAGGCAGGATTTAAAAATTGTCACTGCCACTGTTCATGAGTAGGGGTCACAAGAAGGTTATGTTGAAATGTTGAGGTAAAATATGTAAAAATGATGAAGTTATGAACATATGTTAAAATTTGTCTACACTCCCTCATAACTTCAGTAATTTTAAATATTTTAACCCCAGAGTTTCAGCATAACCATTTTTTCACACCACCTCATGAATATGACAGCCGTCATTTTCCAAATCCTGGCCCAAATGTGTTTTCACACCTGTGGCATGAAATGATGGCACGGAATCATGTTTCAGTGGGGATTTGAACATTTTCACCTACTGGGTTCTTGAGGTGGGGTAAGAAAAAGGTTATACTGAAATGTTGCTGTACAAATAAGGTAAAATGCCCAGGTTATGAATGAACATTGCAGTATTTCAATGTCCACTCATAGCTTTGCTAATTTTCAGTATTTTGACTCCAAAATTTCAACATAGCCATTTTTCCACACCACCTCATAAACATGACAGGTGTTACTTTTAAAATTCTGGATGAGACATCATTCTGCACTTCTGGTGCAAAATGACATTTCAGCCAATATACTATAAATGCTACATGTCATGTTTATAAGGGCAGTCATAAAATGACTATCTTGAACATTTGGGGTCAAAATAAAAAAAAATAAAGAGTGACTGTGTGAAGAGTGAACATGCAAAGAATGAATGTGTGACGAGTGAATGTGTTAAAAATGAATGTGTAGCGTGAATGTGTAAAGACTGAATGTGCCAGGTCATGCACTTCTGCAAGCAGATGGATTATTCCCATGATGCAGGGACAAAAGGGCCCTGCACATCAACACCTGTTCTCATAGGTCCCAAAGGGACCTGCGTGACTAAGGATACAATTCCACTCTCTCAAAAAGAAAGGAAATTCTTTCAAAAAACGTTGTTAATACATCAGTTAGGGTAACTTAATGCCATAAAAGTAGGGAAATGTGGTGTTAGGGTTTCCAACCCTAACTCCCCACCCCAAACAGCAAAAGGAAAAAATCATTATGGCTTTGGCTGACCTGAGCCTTGGTGAATCAGGGGTGGGGTCTTCCTTTGAGTTTTCAACCCTAATGCTGGGTGCAGGGGGGCTTTGCCACATGTTATCCCGATTTTGCCATGGCCAGTGTTTAAACTCAGGATTGGTGCAAACTATGACACAAGGTGCCACTTGCATCATATACCTTTGGTGCAGGCACCTTGTGTCATAGTTCTTTGTTTGAAAATCAAGCCCAATATGAGGCGTCAGGCTTGTGTACATGCTGATAGCCTGGTAGCCACCCATCCTAGCCATGCATGCATACTAAAGCATTACAGAAGTAATGCTAAGATTGACAAGACAGCTATAATTCAGAAAACAGGACTGACAAATGAACTCAACAATATTCAATTTATGTTTGTATTCCACCCCAGTTTACAAAGTGGCAAGCATGACCTTTTACATATTCATTACATATCAACTGGAGAGAAAAAAACAGCTGTTTCTTCATTGAGACCAGGCTGCACATTTATATCAATAAATAGTTTCAGGCTAAATTCTATTTTAGAACAGTCAACTAATCCAGGAATATTACAGTCTGGTAAAAACTCATAACAAATAAGCTGCTTACAAAAGCACATGTTATTCCACTTACTTCTGTTCAGCACATGAGTCATGAGTCCATGGCTAAACATTAAAACATGGCATACGACTGAAGATTTCCTAATGAGAAAATTATATTTTAGACAATACAGTAAGTCTCTTGGTATTTAATTTATGTCACATATAAACATGTTAAATTACTCTAGTCCTAAATCAGATTGCTGGCACACAATGATATTATTTGTTCATAATATGTCTTTTGCAAAATTATTAAAATGTGAGATGTCATGCCCCCTAGAAATGTATTTTTGATTTTACATTTTGTGTTCTGTTATCATTCTGGTATGGGATGTGCTTTGTGTTTTAGCATATCTCATAATGGGAAAATTAATAGCCCTAAATCCAGCTTTTCAAGATTTTTAACAGTTAAAATATGTATAAAATATAAACCATGTAATCTAAACCTTAACGCCCACATTGTATTTTTTATAACCACTAATACTTATCAAAGAATGCAGTTTTCTGGTTTAATTGTCAAAATGTATTAGCACTGTTTTGTTTCCTAAAGAAACATTTAAAAGGTCACATTGTCACATGTTATCATAAGAGCAGCTGTGCTGCCTTTAGAAACAATATCATTGTTGGTATCTTTCTGACACACTATAACTTATTACTAAATGGAGAACATGAAACTTGCAATCTCTTTGATCCTTCCCTCATTATCACAAAAATAAAGGACCGATTATGTTAAAAAAAAGCAGATATCACTAGTAAGGCAGGGCAATTTTTGTACCTCTTCACAATGCTTGGAGCACTGTACAGCAAAGTTTACATACCAACTACTGTACATACAGTAGACAATGGTTCCACCATGCCACAGTGACAGGAATTCTGTTGATGGCCATTACAATGTCGGCACAATGCCGACAGCCAGCATTGTGCCATCTGGGACACAAATTTTTTTTGTGTGGGGGGGCAAATTTCCAACTCTGAGTCGGAGTTGTTTCAGGAAGGGGCAAACACCCCAATGACAGTGGTGTAGGTAACACAGCAGACTAGTACAGTGAACAGCCAATTCTGTTACTGAAATGGTCTTCGCTGTGTTACTGTCAATATAGCAATGGTATACGATAGATGACTAACAGCAAAACCATTTCACTTGACAATTAATAAAATTCAGAAAGCAATAATTCTCAAATCTGGGAACACCAGGCTATACAGATGGGTCATGATCATGAGGTCTGATTTTTAGGGCTGCAGTGGGTGGAGCCTTGCAAACCTCCTGCAATCAATCAGAAAAAGAAGATTTTTCCAACCAAACAACAGTGTGGAGTTGCATTGCACTCATCTCTGCGTTTGTGAAGCAGTTCACACTGTACATTAGCAGTGGCACAGTATTATTTTTTTGGAGGTCCTGGTGGAACACGAAATAATCAGCCATGTCCAAGATGGCAGCCAAATTGTATTGCGCATGCACCGGCAGCTATCTTGGACATGGCAGACTGCCATGTTTAGCTGTGACCTCATTTTTTATTTTTATTATATATATATATATATTCAAACATCCCCACCTGACCCTCCCTCTCAGCACCCATCTCCCATCCCCCAGTGTTGTGATTGTGTTCCTGCCATTTTTATTTTTTATTATATATATTGAAAGCCCCCATCCAACCCTCCTCTCAACACCCCCCAGAAACATAACAGTGACACTGGGGGTGCCCAATCCCCAATGTCATGATCGTGTTCCTACCATTTTTGCTGTTTTATTTTTATTATAGATATTGAACCCCCACCTGACCCTCCTTTCAGCACCCCAGAAACATAGTACACTGGGGTGCCCACCCCTGTGCGTTGCATCAGGAATCCTCAATCCTGTGTTTTTTCCTGACCCTGCCACTCAGCACTGACCACCTCGCACCCCTCAGCCCTTACTTACCCATCATGGGTCCAATGCTGCAATCCTCTCTGGACCACAGACACATCTTCACTCTTCAAAGCCGGACTGTGAACTGAAGAAACAGGTATGCAGTTCAATGTATTTCAATGGTGTTTTGAACTTACTGGCATAACTTGTGCATTTTGCATATTTTTGGCTCAAATTTTCAACATGCCTTTTTGGGACCCCACCTCATGAACAATTGCACTGACATTAAGTAAATCTATCCCAAAAGATGATTTCACTGTCCCTGCATGAAATCACCATTTGGGCGGGAGTCAAAAATTTTATCTGCCTTTGTTGATGAGGCGGGGTCACAAGAAGGCTATGTTGAAACTTTTGATGTAAAATTATTAAAAAATGACAAAGTTATGAGCCTACATTGAATTTTGTGAAAGTAGGCTAGTAACTTTGGTAATTTTCAATATTTTTACCACAAATTTACAGCATAGTCATACCTTTACAGCACCTTATGAATGTGATAGCTGTCATTTTTCAAATCCTGACCAAAATGTTTTTTTTACATCCTGAATGGAGATTTTGCAGTTCTTGCATGAAATCACCTTTCAGACAGGAATTAAAAATGTTCTCTGCCCTTATTCATGAGGTGGGGTCATAAGACGATTATGTTATAAATTTGGTGTAAAAATATTTAAAAAAAAAACAAAGTTATGAGGCTATGTTGAATTTTGCAAATGCAGGTTATAACTTTGATAATGTTAAATATTTTTACCCCACATTTTCAACACAACCATTTTGTTACAGCACCTCATGACTGTGACAGCTGTCATTTTTCAACTCCTGCCCAAAATTTGATTTTTGTGTCCTGAAAGTTGATTTCGCAGTCCCTGCGTGACATCACCTTTAGGCTAGGAGTTGAACATGTTCTCTGCCCTTCTTCATGAGGCAGTGTCATAACAAGGCTATGTTGAAAATTTGGTGTAAATCTATTAAAAAACACATTTTTAATATTTTTACCCCAAATTCCTTGCCTGCAGCCCTATTGGCTCTGGCCAGAGGTTTTTTTGTTTTTGTTATAACAGCTCTTTATCATCCTTGTCCAGGGGAAGCTGTTCAGCCCTGTCTCTGTTCCCCTGAGCTGGCCACCACCTCCCCAGGGCCTGCCTCAGTCAGGCAGCTCTCCCATGAATATCCCTTCATGGTGGGGACTGAAGGAGGAGGGCCATTCTCTCCCTGATACACAAATTGAGAGCAGACCAAGGTGCAGTCCCAGATGATGGCATGGACCAAGGCAGATTGGGCAAGGCTTCATTAAGCTCCCAACTTTTTTTTCCACTATTTCTTTCATCCATGCTGTAGGATGTCTAGCACATGCATGAAGATGCTCATGCAGAACATTCATCAGCTCCCTCCCTTCATGTGCTTGCACTGCACTACTACCAGGCCTCCACCTGGTGGCAGTAGTAGGCCAGGCTAACATGCCTCCCCTTCCTGGGAGAGGAGAACAGTCCATCAGATGTGTGATCCTCTCCCACCCTGGCTGACTCCTGGTAACCTGAGCTCATTCCTGAACTCGGGTTGCCAGCGTGAGAAATGGTAAAGTGCAGGCAGCACCTCAGTCCTTTTTTGCCACTGGGCGACTCCATGAGGTCTTCTTTAATGCACTCCAGTGACCCAGCTGCATAGAGACACTGGAAGTAAGTTCTGTAGTACTTGGATGGGCATCAGGAATATTCTATCATCCGAAGGTCCTTGTGGTCACCTGGGAAAAGAAAAGAGATCAGCCTCTGCAGAACAAAGCTGATGTTCTGAGGCATGTGGTAGAAAGAGATCACAGAGGTAGTCGGGGCCCAATCCATTTAGGCATTTGAAGGCTGGTGTTAGCACCTTGAAGGTGATGCACCATTGAGCAGACAGCTAGTACAGATTATGCAGCACACTTGTGATATGTCCAGACATGCTTGTTGAGGACATCAGCCAGATCCTGCATTCTGCACCAGTTGTAGGTAGTGCACCAGCAACCCAAGTAGACACACGTAAAAAGAGTTATAATAGTTCAAATGTGAAATCAAAAAGATTTGCACCGAAGTGGCATGGTACTCCTCTGAAAGATGTGGCATCAATCTGGCAATATTAATAAGAAGAATGAAACTTCCTTGTTGCTGCTGACACCTGGGACTCCAGTGATTGCCTGCAGTCAAGATCAGTTCCCAGACTTTTAGCCACATGCACAGCTCTCAACCATACCCCAGCTAAAATATTAATTATTTATTAAAAGCTGAAATTTGCAGGATAGATTCAGAGAGAAGTTAGTCTAATTTAAACAACACCCTATGCCCTGAATTGGCATCATAGTCAGAGATCTCAGCCATTTCTAAGCACCTCCATCTTATTGGGATTGAGCCTCCACCATCCTTTGGCCATCAAATCCAGATCACTGGGTCAGGTGCACCAATGTAAAATAGACACTGTGTCTACCCTGTCAGGGACAAAATACAGGTACAGTACAGTTCTGTCATCTGCATAACAACAAAAAGACTGTCAATTATTTCTTGCAGTGGCAGCATATACCATATAATGCAAACATCAGGGCCAGGACTAAATCCCAGGATACTGCATAGTAAAGAAGAGGGGTCACTTTTGAGACATTGTCCATGATCATCCTCTGTTCCCTGCTGAAAGACTGAAACTTATTTCACAGTGTTAAGGTTGATGAGAGATTGAGGACAACCATAGATTGCTCTCCTCTATTTCTTACTGTAAGAAGATTATCCAGTACCATTACAAGTGAATTCTTGGTGCTGTACCAGGGTCTCAAGCTAGACTGCAAAAGCCCATATATGTTACAATGTTCTAGATGAGCCCTGAACTGCAGCACCACTGCCTTCTGCACTACCATCCCTGGAAAAAAAGGTTGGCAATAGGTCTGTAATTCACCACACAACTAGGTTCTAAGAAAGTTTTCTTCAGAAGCGGTTTTGCACCATCCCTTTTCAAGTCTGTAGGAAAACAATCCTCTTCCAGAGAACTCCCAAGAATTTTTCAAGCACAAGAGGAAAGATGTGTTTGTAGTTCAGCATAAGCTAGGTTTGTCCCATATCCAGTGCACAGTAGGTGGGCATAGCCCCACTAACACCTGGATCCCCTGTCCACAGGCAACTGACTAAAACGCTACCTAGATCCTTTGAGAATCTGCATCCTTGCATTTTGGACCACTGTGAGCCTCAAATATGCTATCTATGGAGAACCTGGGCCTGATTCTCAAAGGATTTCAGATGTAACAACCCCTGGGTGCGTCAAACACATGACATGTGAGGCTTGCAGCATACCTTGGCCGGCAATCAGGATTCTCGATCCTGTGCATTGCTTGCCCTCCGTTAGATCGGCTTTAACTTTGCTGACCTTTTTATGGGGTTTGTGCCAAATATTTGGTGCAAGGTGCCATAAAAAGGGCAAAGTGTCGCAAATGTGCTCAACCTTTTAGAATTGGGTGCATGGTGTGCCACTGTGTCTGATGTAGTGTAGGGTTTAACACAGGGGAGGAGGAGGACTCATGTTGGGTCAGGGTGAAAAAAAGTATGAAATTCTGATTCCTGCCTCTTTGAGGAGTGGACTGGGAGACAGGACTGTTAAAGTTGGGGACTCCGGGAGGAGGACTCTGTTGACAGAGGGCATCGGGAGGGGGAAGGGAAAGGAGCACCAGGTAGGGGAGGATATGTGTGTGGAGTGGGCTGGACACTGATATGTCACCATTCCAGTTGCTCCAAAATAAAACTCTATCTAGTCCAAAGTTTCTGTCTGGGAGGGAGAGATGCTCAGAGGCAACAAACCATATAAACCAACTAAGGGCAAGGCAGGTTTTTTTTGGACTTGTCCTTGGGTTAGGAGTGGGACTTGGGATAAAAAAATCTCCCCTTACTTAACTCGATGCAGCAATGTTGTTCTGTACTGTACTGACCTGTATTTGGTGCAGGTACTTGATGCAGTCAGCAGTTGCTACCACTATTAGCCAAATCTCCTTGTGTTTTCACTACTTAAACTACTTAACTAGCCAAAAGTGCTGTAGTGACCTGTTTGTGAAGAAATATCCCAGTTTTCACTACTTAAACTACCTGACTCGATGCAGCCAGCAGTTGCTTACTGACTTGTTTGGGAATAAATCTCCCATTTCATTGCCACTATTTGACACAGTTGGCAGTGCTGTACTGACCTGTTTGTGATTAAATATCCGTGTGTGTGTGTGTGTGTGTGTGTGTGTGTATGTATGGGGGGAAGAGTCAGGGGGAGTTCAAGGGCACATTACTTTACCGAAAAGGCAGTGGATTCCTGGAACAGGCTACCAGAGAGGGTTGTGGGAGCTGAAACAGTGGGGGGATTCAAGAAGGCATGGGACAGATTTAAGGGATTAGTCAGGTAAAAAAAGAGTAGTAAGGCAGGGAGGGATGGGGATGTAATTACAGAAGGGGAGCCAGACTCGATGGGCCGCTGGTGTCCTTTTCTGCCAACAGCATTCTATGATTCTATGATTCTATACCTGATTTGATGCAGCCAGCAGTTGTTTACTGACCTGTTTGGGAATCAAATTTAAATCTCCCTGTTTATTTTGACACAGCTACTTGATGCAGCTGGTAGAGTCCTGTGACCTGCTTGGGAATAAATAATTTACTTGTGTTTTTTCACTACTTAAACTACCTGACTTGACACAGCCAGCAGTTGTTTACTGTCCTGTTTGAGAATAAAATTTAGATTGCCCTGTTTATTTTGGCACAGCTACTTGATGCAGCTGGTAGAGTGCTGTGACCCATTTGAGAATAAATAATTTAACTGAATTTTCACTACTTAAACTGCTTAAGTCAATGCAGCCAGCAGTTGTTCACTGACCTGTTTGGGAATAAATCTCCCTGTTTATTTTGGTGCAGCTACTTGATGCAGCTGGCAGTGCCGTGACCTGTTTGGGAATAAAGAATTTACCTGTATTTTTACTACTTAAACTACTTAACTAGATGAAGCTAGATATTGTTTACTGACCTGTTTGGAATATATTTACCTGTGTTTTCACCACTTAAACTACCTGACTCAACGCAGCTAGCAGTTGCTTACTGACCTGTTTCAGAATATATTTACCTGTATTTTCACTTCTTAAAGTACCGGACTTGACGCAGGCAGAAGTTGTTTACTGACCTGTTTCGAAATATCTTTACTTGTGTTTTCACTATTTAAACTACCTGACTCAATGCAGCTAGCATTTTCATAGGTTTTACAGGTTAGTACAGAGCTTACAAAGACCAAGGTCAATTTTAGCTCACCAGTTGGTGCAGCTATACTCAAGGATTTAATTGTCAACTAGATATTTTATCTAGTTTGCTCTTGACATCTGACATTTTACTACTGGCCACTACCTCTACTGGGAGTTCATTCCACACCGTCACTACTTGTAAGTTAAACCAGTATTTCCTTTTGTTAGTATGGTATCTTTCTTTGGCCAGCTGCAATGGATGGGCCCTTGTACAATATTTCTGGTCCTTAAGAACCAGTCCGAACTGTTCCCATAGACCTGTGCCTGATAAGGCCCTAAAAATTAGGCACATGTCCCCCATTAACCTACAGTACTCCAGGGAAAACAACCCCAGCACAACTAGTCTCTCATCATATTCTTTACCCCGATGTCCTTAATCATGTGTGCGGCCCTTTTCTGAACTCTTTCGAGGGCTTTGACTTCAGTTCTTCCCCCAGGAGACCAAAACTGTACACAATACTCCATATGGGGTCTCACCAATGAAGTGTACAGTGGAAGCAGGACCTCCCTTTCTCAGCTTCTAATGTGTCTGTTGATACAGTGCAGTATACTGCTAGTCTTTTTAACCACCTGGTTACAGTGTAGTTTGAAACTCAGGTCATTACTAATTTTAACACCAAGGCCTCGTTCATCTAGAACTTCTCTCAAGATTGTCCCATTTAGTACATATTTGAATTTCTTATTCTTATTCCTGAGGTGCATCACAGTACACTTATCAGTATTAAATGTTAGTTTGTAATATTTAACCCACTGCTCCAACTCCCACATTGCAGCCTGTGAGATATTTGCCTCGTCTAAGTTGTTGACTACTAGACCTATCCAGGTTTCGTCAGCAAATTTTGATTCCCATACATTAGTTTTGGTGGTCATAGAAGAGACGTATATGTTGAAAAGACAGGGGCCCAATACTGACCCCTGGGGCACTCCACTGGTTACCTCCATCCACTCAGAGTATGAGCCTCTGATGCAGACTCTCTGTTTCCTATTGGTCAGCCATGAAGCTATCCACCATGTTAAGTTCCTCTGTATTCTGTGCTCGGTTAAGGCATCAATCAGTTCTCCATCTGGGACTTCATCAGATGCTATAGAAAAATCTAAGAAAATGACATCAACTGAGTGCCCGCTGTCCAGTGCCTTGCTGACTTTATCATAAAATCCAAAAGATTGGTCAGGCCAAGAATGCCCTTTGGTGAATACATGCTGTACATAATCAATGCCCCCCAACTTATGCATGAAGTCTGTAATATGATCCTTTATAATCCCTTCAAGGATTTTTCCCAGTACAGCTGTCAGACTGACCGGCCTGCAGTTGCCCACATCCTACTTTGTTCCCTTTTTGTGTATGGGCACCACATCTGCCCTCCTCTAGATCTCAAACACCTCCCCCTGGTTTATAGAACTCTGAAAGAGTGCGGTCACTGGCCCAGCTAGTTCCTCTGCCAACTCCCTAATGACTTTGGGATGCAACCCATCTGGACTCTGGGCCTTGTTTTGATCCAGCCTCAACAATCTATTTTTAATATCTGCTATAACTAACATCATGCTGTGTTCCTCTGCAGTACCTAAATGGTTTCTGACCCCATATGTTTTTGTGTTATATACTGAGGAAAAGTAATTATTATAGTGTTTAGCCATTATGTGATTGTCGATAATTAATGTCCCGTCTATGTCTTTCAGAGGGCCAATTGTTTTGGCCCCTCCTCTTTTGTTATTAATATATGAATAAAAAGATGTGCAATTATCTTTGACTTTGTTAGCCTGTCTGTATTCATGATTTTGTTTAGCATGCTTGATTGTGCTTTTCATTGCCTTTAATGCCTCCTTATACTTATCCCAACATGCCCGGTGGCCACTTTTCTTTGCAATTGCATAGGCCTTATGTTTTCTTTTAATGCATTTCTTGATCCTGGGTGTCAGCCATGCCAGTGAGTCTCTATCACTCTTATATTTCTTTCTAGATGGTATATACTTTTGGACTAAATCAACAATTGTACTGTCTAATAATTCCCATATTTGTTACAGAGACTGTTTGCAAAGGTGTCCTCACAGTTCCAGTTGGCTAGTTCCTTTTTAATAGTTTGAAAATCTGCCTTCCCATAGTTGAATAGAATAATTTCACCTATATGCACAGCCTTGCCTCCCTCTACACAGAATCCCACCATGGAATGGTTGCTGGAGCCCAGAGGCACCAATACCCTACAGTCTTGTATATTATCAGTCATGTTGCTCAGAACCAAGTCCAGTACATGAGCCCCCCGGTGTTCTCCTCCACAGACTGTTCCATTCTGGCCAGGTTAAATGTTTCCATGAAAGGTAATTCAGTGGAAGTTTTAGCCCTCAAGTTATCGCAATGAATGCCTGGGAGATTTAAATCTCCCAGCAGAATTACATTCTCAACTGTAGTTAATTAATGAAGTCCAAAAGTTCTGTATCCTCCCTCTATACTATATGCTGTCCCCTTGTCTCCCCTACTAAGGAGTTTAAATGTCTACCAATGTCAAGCTTTAACTTGTGGGCCAATCTTCTGTTACCCTTCCTATTTAGATGTAGCCCGTCCTGTGCAAAAATGTCAAAATCCTGGAAACTATCCCAGTGATGTACCATTGTGTGCCCCCTCCCTATGACACCATCTTTTCAACCAGCTGTTTAACAGCAAAATGTCTTTATTTCTTGCTGCATTTGCCCTAGGAACTGGTAGTAACTCCAAAACTAATATATTGCAACCCTTTTCCTTTAAAGTTCTTCCCACATTCTCAAAATCTCTCTGGATATCTAGAATGCTCCATTTGCCCACATCGTTAACCCCTATATGCAATACTGTCACTGGCCTTACTTGTATTATAGTGTATAGTGGAGTATTGTTCTGTATAGAATTCCATCCCTTTCAAAATGTTGTTGTACCGCAGTTCAAAGTCCATGGAATGTGATTCTACCCTACTGTGGTAGAACAGCATTCTAGAACCTCTAGAAACTGCATGAGTCAGTTTTATTTTGAAAGCAAAAGAACTCACAAACACATATTTCACACAGTACTATACACTATAAAAAATACAGGATGAGCAACTCTATGCACAACCAGTGTGTTTTGCTGCCTTGGGGTTCTGATTCCCATGGACCTCTTGAGCTTTGCTCTCGAGGTCAGAGGGAATCGGAACCTCTCTGTGGCAGAACACACTGGTTGTGCACAGTTGCCCATCCAGTACTCTCTATATTTAGTAAACCAGAGATGAGCTGCTTGATATCCCCTATCCCTGCCCCAGGGAGTACACTGACTGTGGTATATTCATTGTGATTTTTGCATAATGTGTTGTCAATATACCGCATCATAGAGTCCCCGACCACCAGAACATCCCATGGATCTCCATCTAATAATGATGGTTTTATACCCACCTCTTGGCTGTCCATATTAACCATTAGCTGCATGTTTGTATCATCATATATTTGAGGCAGTTGTCCCCCCTGCCTATCTTCCTGTTCCTCACTATGCTTGGCCTCCTCAACCGTTAAGGCACTAAACCTATTTGAGGTGAGTACATTGGATGAGCCCCCAATGTTTCTTCTCCCCTTTCTAATGGTCAATTGTTTGCTGACCTGTTTCAGAATATATATACCTGTGTTTTCACTACTTAAATTACCTGACTCAATGCAGCAAGCAGTTGTTTACTGACCTGTTTCAGAATAAATTTACCTGTATTTTCCCTACTTAAACTACCCGACTTGATGCAGCTAGCAATTGTTTACTAACTTATTTCAGAATATATTTACCTATATTTTCACTACTTAAAGTACCAGGCTCAAAGTAGCTAGCAATTGTTTACTGACCTGTTTTGGAATATATTTACCTATATTTTTACTACTTAAACTATCTGGCTTGATGCAGCCAGCAGTTGTTTACTGACCTGTTTGGGAATAAAATTTAAATCTCCCTGCTCATTTTGGTGCAGCTACTTGACACAGCTGGTAGTGTGCTGTGAACATGTCCTGTTTGGGAATAAACAATTTACCTGTATTTCTACTACTTATACTACTTAAGTTGATGCAACCAGCAGTTGTTTACTGACCTGTTTGGGAATAAATCTCCCTGTTTAAAATTTTTGGCACGGCTACTTGACACAGCCATCAGTGCTGTACTGACCTGTTGTGAATAAATATCCCTGTGTTTTGACTGTTTAAACTAACTGACTTGATGCAGCCAGAAGTTGTTTACTGACCTATTTCAGAATAAAATTTAAATCTCACTGTTTATTTTGGCACAGCTACTTGACACAGCTGGTAGAGTGCTGTGACCCATTTGGGAATAAATAATTGAATTGAATTTTCACTACTTAAACAACTTAAGTCAACACAGCCTGCAGTTGTTCACTGACCTGTTTGGGAATAAATCTCCCCTGTTTATTTTGGTGCAGCTACTTGACGCAGCTGGTAGTGCCATGACCTGTTTGGTAATAAATAATTTACCTGTATTTTCACTGCTTAAACTACTTAATTTGATGCAGCCAGGGGCTGTTTACTGACCTGTTGTGGAATATATTTACCTGTGTTTTCACTACTTAAACTACCAGACTTGACGCAGCCAGAAGTTGTTTACTGACCTGTTTCAGAATATATTTACCTATATTTTCACTACTTAACCCTTACACTGCCAAGGTTTTTCTGAAAATTGCATATCCCTGCTGCCAGAGGTTTTTTCACTGGGTTTGTACACTTATCGGTTATGACGTTACTACATAATTTTTTCTTAATTCCCTGGTAAACTTTTTTTGTCAAGGTAGTAAGAAACTAACACAACTATAATTCAAAGTGAAAATATAACGTTTCCAACAAAGACATTTGGAGATATATATGTTTATTTAGTGAAATTTTGACTGTTTTTGCGAATTTGTATTCGCAAAAATATTGAAATTTGTAAAAACGTTAAGATCGGTTGCATCACTGATAAAAATTGTTGTCTAAAATGTAACTAATTTTCACTTTCAGGCTACAAATTCTTTATATAAACACAAATTTCACATTGGTTTCTTACCTACAGATTATGAGAGTGACCAGAACGGACCACCTATGGTAGGGCCATGCCGACCTATGAGGGGTACCTATTGGATTATGGGGTACACGCTACAAAATACATTAAGAAAAGTAAGAAGTAGCCTGTTTCACATGATAGGGAAGTGAATGAGTAAATCAAGGGCCAGATTACACCATAGCTACTCTACCCAGGGTCACATGACCAAAAACAAGATGGCTGACACCATCCAGCCATTTTCTGTGTCAAATGCTTGTGACTCATTTATTGAGATTACTAGATCATAAAAGTGGTAAATGTCAATGGATTACACCCTTTCTTATGGCAGTGTGGCTTGGATGAAATTTCTGATCCCTAATTTTACATTACAGACCCACTTGCAGATAGCCGGGTGCCATACCCAACCACCTCTGGTATGTCCATGCTGCCAATGAGGTGACCACCTATTACATTATGGGTGCATGCCAATAAATTAAAAAGAAATAGTAAAAGTAGCCTGTTTTACATGACAGAGAAGTGAATGAGTAAATCAGCGCGCCAGACTGTACCCATAGCTACATCCGCGGGTCACATGACCAAAAACAAGATGGCGACTACCATTCAATCATTTTCTGTATCAAACTGCTTCTCTTACACATTTATTGTGATAACTACATTATAAAAGTGGTAAATGTCAATGGATTACACCTTTTCTTACATCTGCTGGGTCTTGGATGAAATTTATGATCACTAATTTTACTTTATAGACCCACCAGCATATAGCTTGGGTGCCATACCCAACCACCCTGGTATACCCATGTTGACCAATGGGTGTCCACCTATTGCATTATGGGTTACATTCCAATAAATTGAGAAAGGAAAAGTAAGATGTAGCCTGTTTTACATGACGGGGAAGTGAATGAGTAAATCAAGGCACAGACTGTACCCATAGCTACATCCCCTGGGTCACATGACCAAAACAAGATGGCTGACACCATTCAAACATTTTCTGTATCAAACTGCTTCTGTTGCACATTTGTAGGGATAACAACATCATAAAAGTGGTGAATGTCAATGGATTACACATTTTCTTACTTCTGCAGGGGCTTGGATGAATTTTCTGATCCCTAATTTCACATTACAGACCCACTTGCAGATAGCCGGGGTGCCATAACCAACCACCCCTGGTATGCCCATGCTGGCCAATGGGGTATCCACCTATTGCATTGTGGGGTGCATGCCAATAAATTCAAAAAGTAAAAGTAAAAAGTAGCCTGTTTTACATGACAGAGAAGTGAATGAGTAAATCAAGGCCCAGACTGTACCATATCTACATCCCTAGGTCACATGACCAAAAACAAGATGGCAGCTACCATTTGATAATTTTCTGTATCAAACTGCTTCTGTTACATGTTTGTAGGAGAACTACATTATAAAACTGGTAAATCTTAATGGATTACAACTTTTTCTTACATCTGCAGGGCTTGGATGAAATTTCTGATCCCTAATTTCACATTACAGACCCACCTGCAGACAGCTGAGGCCATATCCAACCACCCCAGTTATGTCCCATGCTAGCCAAGGGGTGTCCACCTATTGCATTATGGGTTACATACCAATAAACTGAGAAAGGAAAAGTAAGATGTATCCTGTTTTACATGAAGGGGACGTTAATGAATAAATCAAAGATCAGATTGTACCCATAGCTACATCCCCTGGGTCACATGACCAAAAACAAGATGGCTGACACCATTCAAACATTTTCTGTATCAAACTGCTTCTGTTACACGTTTGTAGGGATAACAACATTATAAAAGTGGTAAATGTCAATGGATTACACATTTTCTTACATCTGCAGGGGCTTGGATGAATTTCTGATCCCTAATTTCACATTACAGACCCATTTGCAAATAGCCAGGGTGCCATACCCAACCACCCCTGGTATGTCCATGCTGGCCACTGGGGTGTCCACCTATTGCATTATGTGGTGCATGCCAATAAATTCAAAAAGTAAAAGTAAAAAGTAGCCTGTTTTACATGACAGGGAAATGAATGAGTAAGTCAAGGCCCAGACTGTACCCATAGCTACATCCCCTGGGTCACATGACCAAAAACAAGATGGTGGGTACCGTTCAATCATTTTCTGTATCAAACTGCTTCTGTTACACATTTGTAGGGATAACTACATTATAAAAGTAATAAATGTCAATGGATTACACCTTTTCTTACATCTGTTGGGGCTTGGATGAATTTTCTGATCCCTAATTTCACATTATTGACCAACCTGCAGATAGCCAGGTTTTCATACCCAACCACCCATGGTATGCCCATGCTGGCCAATGGGGTGTTCACCTATTGCATTATGGGGTGCATGACAATAAATTCAAAAAGTAAAAGAAAAAAGTAGCCCGTTTTACATGACAGGGAAGTGAATGAGTAAATCGAGGCCCGGACTGTACCCATAGCTACATCCCCTGGGTCACATGACCAAAAACAAGATGGCGGCTACTGTTCAATCATTTTCTGTATCAAACTGCTTCTGTTACACATTTATTGTGATAACTACATCATAAAAGTCATAAATGTCAATGGATTACACCTTTTCTTACATCTGCCGAGGCTTGGATGAAATTTATGATCACTAATTTTACTTTATAGACCCACCAGCATATAGCTGGGGTGCCATACCCAACCACCCCTGGTATACCCATGTTGACCAATGGGGTGTCCACCTATTGCATTATGGGTTACATTCCAATAAATTGAGAAAGCAAAGTAAGATGTAGCCTGTTTACATGACAGGTAAGTGAGTGAGTAAATTAAGGCACAGACTGTACCCATAGCTACATCCCTGGGTCACATGACCAAAACAAGATGGCTGACACCATTCAAACATTTTCTGTATCAAACTGCTTCTGTTACATGTTTGTAGGGATAACAACATTATACAATTGGTAAATGTCAATGGATTACTCATTTTCATAGATCTGCAGGGGCTTGGATGAATTTTCTGATCCCTAATTTCACATTACAGACCCACTTGCAGATAGCGAGTGCCATAACCAACCACCCTGGTATGCCCATGCTGGCCAATGGAGTGTCCACCTATTACATTATAGGTGCATCCAATAAATTCAAAAGCAAAAGTAAAAAGTAGTCCATTTTACATGACAGGGAAGGAATGAGTAAATCAAAGCCAGATTGTACCCATAGCTACATCCGCTGGGTCACATGTCCAAAAACAAGATGGCAGCTACCGCTGCATCATTTTCTGTATCAAACTGCTTCTGTTACACATTTGTAGGGATAACTACATTATAAAAGTGATAAATGTCAATGGATTACACCTTTTCTTACATCTGTTGGGGCTTGGATGAATTTTCTGATCCCTAATTTCACATTACAGACCCACCTGCAGATAGCCAGGTTGCCATACCCAACCACCCATGGTATGCCCATGCTGGCCAATGGGGTGTCCACCTACTGCATTATGGGGTGCATGCCAACAAATTCAAAAAGTAAAAGTAAAAAGTAGTCCGTTTTACATGACAGGGAAGTGAATGAGTAAATCAAAGCCCAGATTGTACCCATAGCTATATCCCCTGAGTCACATGACCAAAAACAAGATGGCAGCCACCGTTTCATCATTTTCTGTATCAAACTGCCTATCTTACATTTATTGTGATAACTACATTATAAAAGTGGTAAATGTCAATGGATTACACCTTTTCTTACATCTGCCGGGGCTTGGATGAAATTTATGATCACTAATTTTACTTTATAGACCCACCAGCATATAGCTGGGGTGCCATACTAACCACCCCTGGTATACCCATGCTGACCAATGGGTGTCCACCTATTGCATAATGGGTTGCATACCAATAAATTGAGAAAGGAAAAGTAAGATGTAGCCTGTTTTACATGACGGGATGAATGATGGTAAATCAAGGCCCAGACTGTACCTAGCTACATCCCTGGGTCACACGACCAAAAACAAGATGGCGGCTACTGTTCAATCATTTTATGTATCAAACTGCTTTTGTTGCACATTTATTGTGATAACTACATTATAAAGTGGTAAATGTCAATGGATTACACCTTTTTACATCTGCCGGGGCTTGGATGAAATTTATAATCACTAATTTTACTTTATAGACCCACCAGCACATAGCTGGGTGCCATATCGACCACCTCTCATATACCCATGTTGACCAATGGTGTGTCCACCTATTGCATTATGGATTATATTCCAATAAATTGAGAAAGAAAAGTAAGATGTAGCCTGTTTTACATGAGGGGAAGTGAATGAGTAAATCAAGGCACAGACTGTACCTCATAGCTACATCCCCTGGGTCACATGACCAAAAACAAGATGCTGACAACCGTTCAAACATTTTCTGTATCAAACTGCTTCTGTTACACATTTGTAGGGATAACAACATTATAAAATTGGTAAATGTCAATGGATTACACATTTTCATACATCTGTAGGGGCTTGGATGAATTTTCTGATCCCTAATTTCACATTACAGACCCACTTGCAGATAGCCGGGGTGCCATAACCAACCACCCCTGGTATGCCCATGCTGGCCAATGGGGTGTCGACCTATTGCATTATGGGGTGCATGCCAATAAATTCAAAAAGTAAAAGTAAAAAGTAGTCCATTTTACATGACAGGGAAGGGAATGAGTAAATCAAAGCCCAGATTGTACCCGTTGCTACATCCCCTGGGTCACATGACCAAAAACAACATAGCGCTACCGTTTCATCATTTTCTGTACCAAACTGCCTATCTTCCACATTTATTTTGATAACTACATTATAAAGTGGTAAATGTCAATGGATTATACTTTTCTTACATCTGCAGGGCCTGGTTGAATTTTCTGATCCCTAATTTCACATTACAGACCCATTTGCAAATAGCTAGAGTGCCATACCCAACCACCCTGGTATGTCCATGCTGGCCAATGGAGTGTCCACCTATTGCATTATGGGGTGCATGCCAATAAATTCAAAAAGTAAAAGTAAAAAGTAGCCTGTTTTACATGACAGGGAAGTGAATGAGTAAGTCAAGGCCCAGACTGTACCCATAGCTACATCCCCTGGGTCACATGACCAAAAACAAGATGGCTGACACCATTCAAACATTTTCTGTATCAAACTGCTTCTGTTACACATTTGTAGGGATAACAACATTATAAAATTGGTAAATGCCAATGGATTACACATTTTCTTACATCTGCAGGGGCTTGGATGATTTTTCTGATCCTTAATTTTTCATTACAGACCCACACGCAGATAGCCGGGGTGCTATACCCAACCTCCCATGGTATGTCCATGCTGGCCAACGGGGTGTCCACCTATTGCATTATGGGGTGGATGCCAATAAATTCAAAAAATAAAAGTAAAAAGTAGCCTGTTTTACATGACAGGAAGTGAATGAGTAAATCAATGCCCAGAATGTACCCAAAGCTACATCCCCTGGGTCACATGACCAAAAACAAGATGGTGGCTACCGTTCAATCATTTTCTGTATCAAACTGCTTCTGTTACATGTTTGTAGGGAAAGCTACATTATAAAAGTGGTAAATGTCAATAGATTACACCTTTTCTTACATCTGTCGGAGCATGGATGAATTTTCTGATCCCTAATCTCACATTACAGACCTACTTGCACATAGTTGGGGTGCCATACCCAACCACCCATGGTATGCCCATGCTGGCCAATGGGGTGTCCACCTATTGCATTATGGGGTGCATGCCAATAAATTCAAAAAGTAAAAGTAAAAAGTAGCTCGTTTTACATGACAGGGAAGAGAATGAGTAAATTAAGGCCCAGACTGTACCCATAGCTACATCCCCTGCGTCACATGACCAAAAACAAGATGGCGGCTACCATTTGATCATTTTCTGTACCAAACTGCTTCTGTTATACATTTATTGTGATAACTACATTATAAAAGTGGTAAATGTCAATGGATTACACATTTTTTTTACATCTGCAGGGGCTTGGATGAAATTTATGATCACTAATTTCACATTATAGACCCACCACCATATAGCTGGGGAGCCATACCCAACCACCTAAGGAAGGCCATGCTGGCACATGAGGGTCACACCTATTGCATTATGGGTTACATACAAATAAATTCAGAAAGTAAAAGTAAGTTGTAGCCTGTTTTACATGATGAGAAGCAATAGGTAAATCAAGGCCCAGACTGTACCCATATCTACATCCCTTGATCACATGACCAAAACTAAGATGGCAGCTACCGTTCAATCATTTTCTGTCAAACTGCTTCTGTTACACATTTGTAGGGATAACTATATTATAAAAGGGTAAATGCCAAGGCATTACACCTTTTCTTACATCTGCAGGTGCTTGGATGAAATTTCTGATCCTAATTTCTCATTAAAGACCAAACTGCAGAAAGAAGGTGCCATATCCAACCACCCATGGTATGCCCAATCATGTCAATGGGGTGTCCACCTATTGCATCATGAGGTACAAGCCAATAAATTCAAAAGGAAAAGGAAAAAGCAGCTTGTTTTGGTATGTTAGGGAAGTGAATGAGAAATGAAAGCCCAGACTGTACCTATATCTACATCCCCTGGGTCACATGACCAAAATAAGATGGTGGCTACCGTTCAATCATATTCTGTATCAAATTGCTTCTATTCTAAAACCTGTGGAGAAAAACCCTACCTTTTCCTATTCAAAATACCTGTGGAGAAAAACCCTATCCTTTCCTATTCTAAACCTGTGGAAAACCCTACCCTTTCCCTGTTCTAAAATCTGTGGACAAAAAGCCTATCCTTTCCCTATTATATAACACATCATGAAGTCCACTATCCTTGACAGGACGGTGTCTAAAGTCTGGTAGGGAAACGTCCTGCCGAGTCTTCTCCGAGACATTGACAGTTGCAAGATAGCTGATCAGGGAAGGAGACATAGGAATCTGTAGTTGCAGGAGCCTAGTTTCCAGATCTGAAACCAGTTCTGACCTGGCCCCCTGCCACCAAGAGTGAATCAGGGTCTTGAAATCTGAAGTAGCCAGGGGTTTGGGAGGTGGATCCTGTTGAGACTGGGGGAGGAGGAGGAGGTGTCCAGTGGAGGATAAGCACCATGAAACCCCATGTGGTTGGAGTAAGGGCAAAATCAGTGTGGAACTGCCCCAAATGACTCCATTCTGGAGTGGAGCACCCTAGGTAGGATCCTTGGATACCAAAAGGGTAATGTGGGACAGTTCAGGGTTGATTATAAGCCCCAATGTCAGACCTGGCATCAGATGAATCCCGTTGGATCCGCCATTGTGTAGATGGGGAGGGTCCAGCACCAAGACAGCCACTGCAGGGTCACTAACATTGTAACTGGCGCAACCTAACCTGGCACTGAAGGGGTTCTGTTGGTCAAGGACATTGGGCGGTGGTCCCCTTCAGGTATTGCTAGAAAAGTCGCCGTGGCGGCCCGATGCCAGGTGGTGCAAGTCCTATATGTGATGACCTACTGATGGAACCTCTCGAGTAAGATCTGTCTTTTCCTATATCTATCTCCAGCCTCCAGCCTTTATGCATGTGAACAGTGCAAAACGTATCTAGTATTACCTTTTACTATTATGTTTTAGTTCACTGTATAGCCTTGAAAAATTAACATTTTTTTATGTTACCCTATCCTACTATATGCCTTAGTCCCATGTTTTGTGATATTTTTTCCCCATACATTATATAAAATAGTTGGTGGTTGTCAATACACAGCAATGATACACCTTCACCCTAAGATTCACAGATGAAATACAAGATATACGTCAACCATGAGTTTTATATAATTAATAGAAAATGGACCTAGTTTCTTCAGTATCTCACGGTTACAGTGAGAACAGCAAATTAAGTAAGGTGTTAAAAAAGTGGTGTGTATTTAGGCCACCATACAGTATCTTATACAGTGTACTATACAGTAGGAAAGAAACCAAAATAGTTTTACTATTTTTTATTACCATTAGCATTTACCATCAGTTGTCCACATTTCACCGATCGACACTTGTTCAAGTATATAGATTATCATACACAAAGAGCATTTCATCAGACATGGTAATGCCAGAAACGTGGCAAAAACCTCTCGTTCCTATTCTAAAACCTGTAGAGAAAATCCCTATTCTTTCCTATTCTAAAACCTGTGGAGAAAAACCCTATCCTTTCCGATTCAAAATGTGTGGAGAACAACCCTATCCTTTCCTGTACTAAACCTG
This sequence comes from Neoceratodus forsteri, assembly GCA_016271365.2. NCBI lineage: Eukaryota > Metazoa > Chordata > Ceratodontiformes > Ceratodontidae > Neoceratodus > Neoceratodus forsteri. Next base: position 1,337,136,364 of record CM057458.1, on the reverse strand, counting down.
TGGAAAAAATCCAATCCTTTCCTTTTCAAAACCTTTGAGAAAACCCCTATCCTTTCCCTATTCTAAAACCTGTGAGAAAAACCCTACCCTTTCTATTCTAAAACCTGTGTAGAAAGTCTATCCTTCCCTTTCAAAAACCTGTGGAAAAACCCTATCCTCTCCTATTCTAAAACCTGTGGAGAAAAACCCTAACCTTTCCCTATTCAAAAAACCTGTGGAGAAAAACCCTATCCTTTCCCTATTCTAAAACCTGTGGAGAAAAACCCTACCCTTTCCCTATTCAAAAAACCTGTGGAGAAAAACCCTATCCTTTCCCTATTCTAAAACCTGTGGAGAAAAACCGGCACAACCTAACCTGGCACTGGAAGGGGTTCTGTTGGTCACGTGACATTGGGCGGGTGGTCCCCCTTCAGGTATTGCTAGAAAAGTCTGCCGTGTGGCCCGATGCCAGGTGGTGCAAGTCCAATATGTGATGACCTACTGATGGAACCCTCTCGAAGTAAGATCTGTCTTTTCCTATATCTATCTCCAGCATTTATGCATGTGAACAGTGGAAAAACCTATCTAGTATTACCTTATACTATTATGTTTTAGATCACTGTATTGCCCTTATATAATTAACACATTTTTCTTATGTTACCCTATCCTACTATGCCTTAGTCCCATGTTTTGTGATATGTTTTCCCCATACATTATATAAAATAGTTGGTGGTTGTCAATACATAGCAATGATACACCTTCACCCTAAGGTTCAAAGATGAAATACAAGATATCGAGCACCCATAGGTTTTATAAAATTAATAGAAAATGGACCTAGTTTCTTCAGTATCTCACGGTTACAGTGAGGACAGCAAATTAAGTAAGGTGTTAGCAGAAAGTGGTGTGTGTTTAGACCACCATACAGTATCTTATATAGTGTACTATACAGTATGAAAGAAACCAAAATAGTTTACTATTTTTATTACCATTAGCATTTACCATCAGTGTTCCACATTTCACTGATGCGAAACTTTTCAAGTGTATGGATCATCATACACAAAGAGCATTCCATCAGACATGGTAATGCCAGAAATATGTGACAAAAACCCTCTCATTTCCTAATCTAAAATCTAGAGAAAATACCTATTCTTTCCATATTCTAAAACCTTTGGAGAAAAATCCTATCCTTTCCTATTCTAAAACCTGTGGAGAAAATCATATCCTTTCCCTATTCAAAACCCTGTGGAGAAAATCCTATCCTTTCCCTTTCAAAAAACCTGTGGAAAAACCTATCCTTTCCTATTTTTAAACTTGTGGATAAAAATCCTAAGATTTCCTATTCAAAAACCCAAAAGAGAAAAACCCATCCTCTCCCTATTCTTAAACCTGTGAGAAAAACCCTACCATTTCCTATTCAAAAACCTGTGGAGAAAAACCCTATACTTTCCTGTTCTAAAACCTGTGAGAAAAACATATCCTTTCTCTATTCTAAAACCTGTGGAGAAAAACCCTATCCTTTCCTATTCTAAAACCTGTGGAGAAAAGCCCTATCCTTTCCTATTCTAAATTCTATATATACGTCTTCAGGCTTGTGACAGTAGATAAAAAACTGTCTGATCTTACCCTATGCTACACCATTGCAACAACATTTTACATACTCTGTGATATTTAATTTAACCAAAGTAATGTAGCTCACCCTCACATGAAGTCATCTCTTGGAGTGTTCAGAACTAGTCCATGCATTATAATTCATTCCAACTGATGAGACGGTGAAGGTGAAGTTTGTTGTGGTGCAATGTCTTACTAGTGAGTCTACAAGGCCATTTTATGTTAACACCGCAAGGTTTCCATAGCCTATTAGACAAACTAGTTTGTATCTCTTACCGTAATCCCAGAAAGTATCAGTTGAGTAGTATCTTGGAAGTCAAGATGTAAAATGTTGTAATGTAGCATCATTGCAGTGTTTCTCTCCTGGTATGACAAAGGTAAAAGAAATAAATAAATAAGGTAAAAAACAAAGTACACCACCCTTTTGCTAGATATGGGTAGCAAGTGTGAATCACTGTTGAGGTACCCAGCTGGACTAACACTGTTAGCAGTTTCATGAGGTCAAACCCTGAATTAATTTTGAAACATGAATACATACTGTACATCAATCACACATCTCAAAACCTAAGCTAAACTGTAACTTACCGTTAGTGACATCACACAGTAACCTACCTTATGCACTTATTTTCACAATTTATTTCCCATTCTGACTGTTGCAAAGTATTTCTGAAGCCAGGGACATATTTGCCTAGCGCACTGTGTATATAGATTACAGTGATTGTCATATGGAAAGCGACCCAGCGACAGTCGATAAGGGCATTTGGAGCGTATATCCATCGTTCTTCACTTTCAAAGACTTTTAGCCTATACTCCAATCTGAAACACAGAATTTAAAGACATTATACCAATAGCCGACCTGAAAGTTATAGTCTATTGGATTATATAGTGTACATTCCCCGCCACTGCATCTATAAATTGCATACCTTTATGGATTGGAGCTACAGCCTCTTGATGTCACTGCAGAACATATCACTTCCCTGATCCGTTAAGTGGACACCCATCCTGCCGATACAGTTCTGGGAAGAGGGACATGATACCATCATGCTTGACCACGCCAGCTGACAATCCTCTCATGAATCCCCCATCTCTGTGTTGATCTTTCTCCTTGTTCTGTCCATTTTCTTCGTATCAGAAACATTCCTCCACCGAGAGCTGGATGATGTGGGACCAAAGGATCATGGTTTTGGCATTCGGTGCTTGATCAAAGCGATGTCCTCCTTCATCTTCGAAACAACATCACTGATGTCTTCAAACCTAAATCATTACCTCCCAGGTGGATGATGATGACATCTGGTTTGGATCCCTCAGGCACTCCTGTCGCAACACTAGCACCAGTTGATCCCAGCATACCCTCACCTAACCAACGAACATTGACTGGAGTATCGAAGGTCAACACTGTCCCCAGTTGAGACCACTCCCGAATCCCTGCCCAATGCAATTGAAGAGTGTCCCCAGATCCATACAGTCTTCTGGACCCTGCATATCTGAATTCAAGAAACATACATATTATAGCATCGGAGTGTATCCAGTCTATGACAGGTAGTAGTGCTCAATTCCTGACATTTGCTGGCAAAGACAACGTGTCTGGTATCTTCCAGGAAATAAAAACATTCAAGAGTGATTACTAATAGTGGCATAGAGCAAATTGTGCATTTGCGGCACAAGATCTCATGAAAACATTATGTGATTGGTGGTTTGAGAAACTGATGGTTACCAAATAGGAGCGGTATTTTGCAGTAGTCATGTTTGATGACCTAGCATGAATAAAGCAGTACATGTTGGTCCAGCCTTCCCATGTCATCCCACACTTGTGTATCCCTAGGTGGCACTATCTGAAGGGCTACTACCCCTCCTGCATGGCTAGTTGCAGGTTAAGGGCATGTGTCGACACAGGAGCCTCCACCTGGAGGACAGGGTTGTTAGTAACAAAGGCTAACCTGGATACAGCTTTCTGGGGCATTGTAATCCCCTTTCCCCTTCTAGTAGCATAGACAATATGCAACAAACATTTCACAGTAGCCCCTATTCTGTATATACTTCCCCACACTGTTTGAACTTTCCACCAGGGCTGGTTCACCAGATTCAACCCTGGAGACCCCTATAAAACAAGGTTAGGCACAGTATATAACAGTATAGTGCTTTTTAGTACAAACTGGAACCACAGTTTGATTAAAGAACAGAAATCATTTCTAATTGGCAGCAGTTTATAAAGTTCTTATTCTTAGAAATGATATGCATTATTCAATAATCCACATTTAACTGTACTTGAATAAAAACTTGATCGAAAAACTGTATTTTGCATTGTTTTGTTTTATGGGCAGCATTCTGGGATGCAGCACTCAGCATCTCCCACCTATCCATCTCGATCACTCCGCCATCTCGGTCCCAATACTGGGAATCTATACCAATATACCATTCCATGGGTCAACGGACACCCCATGTCATCCACACTGGAAACAGCAACTATAAAACATGCCATGGTGTCCAATGGACACAATGCTGACTATGATAGAGGGGTCTTGTGCAGTCCATTCCAGGATGCAGCACTTGGTATTTCCACCTATCTTACATCTCGATCACTCCACCATCTCAGTCTCGATACGGGAATCTACACCAATGTTCATTCCATGGTGTCCAATGGACACCCCATGGCTTCACACTGGGAAACAGCAACTATAAAATGCCATGGTGTCTAATGGACACGCAATGCTAGACTATGATAGAGGAAGTCATGTGCAGTCCATTCCAGGATGCAACACTTGGTATTTCCACCTATCTTACATCTCAATCACTTCGCCATCAGCTCTCGTGCAAGGAATCTACAGCAGTTAACATATTCCATTGGTGTCCAATGGACCCCATGGCTTCCACACTGGGAAACAGCAACCAAAACATGCCATGGTGTCCAATGGACACGCAATGCTGACTATGATAGAGGGAAGTCTGTGCACTCCATTCGGGATGCAGCACTCAGCATCTCCCACCTATCCTACATCTCGATCCTCCGCCATCTCGGTCCGATACTGGGAATCTATACCAATTAACCATTCCATGGGTCAAGGACACCCATGTCATCCACACTGAAACCGCTTAACTATAAAACATGCCATGGTGTCAATGGACCATAGTACTGACTATGATAGAGAGTCTTGTGCAGTCCATTCCAGGATGCAGCACTTGGTATTTCCACCTATCTTACATCTCGATCCTCCGCCATCTCAGTCTCGATACCGGGAATCTATACCAATTAACCATTCCATGGAGTCAAAGGACACCCCATGTCATCCACACTGGGAAACAGCAACTATAAAACATGCCATGGTGTCCAATGGACACTAATGCTAGATATATGATAGAGGAAGTCTTGTGCAGTCCATTCCAGGATGCAGCACTTGGTATTTCCCACCTATCTTACATCTCGATCACTCCGTCATCTCAGTCTCGATGCGGGAATCTACAGCAATTAACCATTCCATGGTGTCCAATGGACACCATAGCTGCCCACACTGGGAAACAGCAACTATAAAACATGCCATGGTGTCCAATGGACATCAATGCTGACTATGATAGAGGAAGTCTTGTGCAGTCCATTCCGGGATGCAGCACTCAGCATCTCACCTATCCACCATCTCGATCACTCCGCCATCTCGGTCCCGATACTAGGAATCTAACACAATTAACCATTCCATGGAGCCCAAAGGACACCCCATGTCATCCCACACTGGGAAACAGCAACTATAAAACATGCCATGGTGTCCAATGGACACATAATGCTGCCTATGATAGAGGGAAGTCTTGTGCAGTCCATTCCGGGATGCAGCACTCAGCATCTCCACCTATCCTACATCTCGATCCTCCGCCATCTCGGTCCCGATACTGGGAATCTATACCAATTAACCATTCCATGAGTCCAAAGGACACCCATGTCATTCCACCCGGGAAACAGCAACTATAAACATGCCATGGTGTCCAATGGACACTTAATGCTGACTATTTCCACCATCTCGATCTTGATACCGAGGAATCTGAGCCTGTCAAGCGTTTACTATTATATGTCGCTATCGCTGTATTCGATTGATCGGGCATCCCGTATTTCATCTTTGAATGGTATTCGGAGAAGCATTTATCTACACACAGGCCCTTGCCGCAATCTGCACCAGTAGGTCGATTCCTTACGTTCCTTTCTTTTGTGCACACACACATCTTCGGTAGGGTACAACTTCTTTGGTGTTCTTGGTATTTTGATGGGAAGTGCTTTCCTTGCAGTCGTTGGCATGGATCCAATTTTGTCGATTGCCGCTTGGCTATGCTGTGGAAGATCATCTATTTTTTGCTGGTCGTTGCAGGTTCTTTAACTACAGTTGCTTGGAATTCCAAGTCGTCATCTTCTTTCTTTCTGGGGAAAATTTCTTGTACATTATGTACCCTTAGTTAACTGTGGCATTCAGTAAATAAAAGAACTCCTTCTGCCATACCTTCCTGCATGCGGTTAAAATTGTAATACCCTGCCAGCTGATCATTTTTGTCCACTCCACCCATGTATCTGTTGTAGTCCAGTATACATTTTGGTTTTTCTCGACTCCCCAGTCTTCCAATCCTTTCTTCCGGTATCAACAAATTCAGTACTTTGATGTGTTGACAGCATGTATATGTCCCTTTGTCTCCACTTCAGACAGAGCATGGTGTCTTCCTGAATGTAACCTTTTCTTTCATCTTCAGCTTTATGTCTTTTATTTTGGGAGGCATTCCCTTGCGATTGGGCATAACAGTTACAGTTGCACCAACTCCAGATAAAAATAGATCTGTGTAGAGTTGAGGTCCAGTGTAGTATCTGTCTGTGTAAATCCTGTAGCCTTTCCCCGCAGTTCTTCTCTAACAAGATCAAAACAAACTCTGTATGTATGTCCTTTGCTCTGTTCCTCGTCGACTTTGCCTGTATAAATTACCAGTTGCATATGTATCCGAGTTTGATTCACATAAGGTGTACACCTTGATTCAAGTGCTTCACTGGTTTTGTGGATTAAATGTTCTGTAACAGATTTCCCTTCCACAGACATATATACCTTCATCCAGGAGAGGTCCGGTCGGAAGATAGGTTTCTGTGATCTCTTCAGAATCGCTCATGTATCTCTCTAATGTGAAAAGTTGATCAAATCCTCCATCCTCTAGGCTTCCGATTCGAGGTTGTCAGCCATGTGGAGAAAAGAAAAATCAGGTTGAATCGGTTCCTTGCCATCACACTGCCCCAGAATGGTGTGTAGGTGACTTCATCAATCCCCAGTATTCATCTTTACTGCTCTTCACTACCAGTCCCATATGATGTATAATGCAAAAACCTCTTCAGTTCTTCTTTGTCAGTCATCTTCCAAGCCCTGGCCCTTGAATGTGGTGCAAATCATCAGTGGATGTGCCAGAAAGAAATCATCGCATATCTATTTGTTTCCTTGCAATAAGCTCCAAATCTTCATCCGTCAGGAAAACAGTTGTACCATCCAAGTGGACTTTCTGGGACTGGTACTTGGAGACCTGAAGTTGCAGTGAATAGGTCCATTGTCACTTGCTGTTGTCACCTCTTCCCATTCGCTTCTCTTCTAACGCTTTGTTCTGCTGATGACCGAGCCCTTTTACCACGAGTCTTCTTGGGCATTGCACCTACTGATGTTGTGGGGTCTCTTCATGATCTTCCTGCTCACATCCGGCATGTAATCTTGATCAGTAACTTCTTCATCTTCAGAAGACTCATTCCGCACTTCCACAGATCCAGATTGTCAATCTTTCTTCAACATCACTTCACTATGCGATTCGGAGAAATCGGACTCACTATACATCTGGATCTCAGCCAAAACATCCAATGCAGTCATTTTTGCCATGATGATTGTTCTGTCAGGTGAAAAAAAAAACAAAACAAAAAACACATCATTGTTGCAAGTTATCTCTGTGGGGTGATTCTAACAATAATATGAAAACTGAAGCCCTTATGAATACCAGTTTGGCTCAATAAACCCTACTCCCCAACTCCCCACTGTGCACTGATTTATATTTTCAAACGTACCACAAAATATTCTATGTTCTGATGAATTATGTCAAATATACTGCAAGGAATCAACCTGAAAGACAAAAAAAATAAGTTATATTCGAAGAGTTACATGTAATATCTTTAACGGAATACTCAAGCTCATTTTCACACATACGGGAAGACACAGTGATATGATAATAGAAACATCCCATCCCGTATCAGGTGCAACATCAAGTTAAGCATTCACTAATTGTACCAATGTCAACCCCAATATATCACTATAGGTTTATGACTGTATAACATCAGTCTGCATGTTACCACCCTCAGTGAGTTGTAATGCCTCCTGATGTTACCTGGTTATAAACAGATAGTATATTCCTTACTAGTCAAGAAAATCACCAAATTGAAACCTTTCTTGTTTTTGAACTTGCAACTTTAATTAACCATACAATATGCAGTATCACAACATAGGAAGAACTCACATATATCAAGTTAGGATCAACAATTCACAGTACAGCTTATATCCATCAAAAAGTCAAGCGTTCCAAAAGTGTCTATGTGTCAGTGAACTGATAAATGTAAAAAATAAACCATTGTTCTTTCTGATTTTGGTACTGTCCCAATGAAGATGATGCCAAAACTCTAAGGGATCAAGTCAGGATAAGTGTTATTAAATTGACCTTAAACATTTGCAAGAACACATCATACATTTTAATTCAGTGATAAAAGCAACCAATTTTATGTCTTATTAATAAAGCATATACATCCAAAGTATTGCTTATAGTTTGTAATTCAATTCTCAGTTCTTCTGATTACATTTGTTTTATATTGTGTCATAATACTAACAGTATATTACATGAACAAATAACTACTGTACAAGTAGAAGTGAGTGAAAATATGTATTATTATATATTATCTTTTAAATGATGAACTGATTTTATCAGCAGCATCAATGAAGCACCAGATGGTGCAACCTATGTAGTGATGAACACTTTCATGCATAACATTTCTCACGCTGGCTGGGAACTGAGTGAATATGTAACATAATATCCCAACAGGGTGGCGGTGATATGCTATACCAGACCGCCAGGGGTGTAATAAGGCCTGATGCCGCAGGCGGAGGCGTGTATACCCCTGGAAGGTCGTGTGCCAATACCCGTCCACCTGAAGAATAATAGTAATTAGAAATGGGCACAGTGAAGTGGACACCTGCTTGGTTTTGAGCTCCTTTACATTGAACTCATCTTCTTCTTTTTCAGAATATGGGCTCAGGATTGCTGCTGCCTTTTCCGGGTTCTGTAAGGGGGGTGAGAGGACAACATGTCCGGTCACAGGGTTTGGGGCAGATTATTGCTGTGATTTTCCTATATCTAACACACTGGAGAAAGTGCACGTAATGAGCCCTACACCCCCAACTGTCAGATCACTCCAGCACTGCATCTGTGTTTACAGGCTCAAATGGGCAGCTGGGGTTGTGGAATTATGGCAGAAAGTCAGATCTGTTAAGAGTCACACTTCAGGCTTCCGTATGCAACAAATTTAAAATCTAACAGCCCTAAAATGTAAAAGATAGCTGTACTACGGTTTACCAGATAGAGCTTTGAACCGAAATCACGGTAATTTAGGAACTTTGCGGTTTAAATGAGACCAAAATTAACTCGTTTGAACTGAGAAATGAACCGAGCTGGAAGGAGAGATCTCGGGGGCGACTGTTCAGTGGTGAGGATAAAGAATCTGACAGTTTCAGTTTGAAACTGTCAGACAGAAACCCCCAGCAACAGCGCCCAGCAACAGAACTCCACCACACTGGAGCCAACTCCCTCCTCTCCAGGCAGCCCAAGCGCCAGGACCACCGCAGAAGTCACAAATACAGCAAGACCTCATGTTGTTTGAAGGGACCTGCAGAAATGTGAAGAATGGTCAGGATTGGCAGTTGAAATTCAATGCAAGGAAGTGCAGATAATGCATATGGGCACAAAACCTGGCACAATATATCAGTTGGGGGTGAGGATATAGCATACCAAGCAGGAAAGGGATCTTGGAGTTATCATCTCTGATGACCTCAAGGCAGGAAACAGTGTGACAAGGCAGCAGGTAAAGCAAATAGGATGCTGGGATGAAGGCAGGGCATCACCAGCAGGAAAAGGAGGTCATAATTCCACTATACAAGACACTAGTGAGCGCACCTGGAGTACACTGTGCAGTTCTGGAGACCTTACCCACGTAAGGACATAGACAGGAGTAGAGAAGGTTCAGAGGGAGCAACAAAGATGGTGCATGGATTGCATCACAAGACCTATGAGGACAGGTTGAAGGCACTGAACATGTACTCCCTGGAGAAGGAGGAAGAGAGGGATATGATAGAGACACACAAGTATCTTACAGGGAGGAACAAGGTGCAGGAATGCACTATTTTTAATGAAAAGATGTTCCAGGACTAGGGGCATGGGATGAAGTTGGAGGAGGATGATTCAGAGAAAGCGTGAGGAAGAATTTCTTCACAGAGCGGGTGGTGGACAAGTGGAGCGTGGAACATCCTGCCAGAGAAAGTGGTGGGGGCTGAAACATTTAGAACAATGCTGTGCCACAATATCCCTCTGGGTCTCCATTTGTGACTTTACATTGCAGAGTTATGTAGGCCATGCGCCTAACAGTTACAAGTTCGAGGTGGGAAAAAGACTCGTAAGTAGGGCAGAAAACGTTTTTTCACTAAACAGCGATGTAAAGAGACTACGGAGGACTTTATAATAAACTGTGTTGTTCTGGAGGAGCTGATGCTGGGGGTGAGGTTGGCACAGATGACAACAAGAAAAGCTCTGTGAGAGTGGCAAAGGGGATGAATAGCCCAGAAAAGGTGGCACTACTTTAAGGGACAAAAAAAACTTAATTCTTACCCTATTTTTTATTTTGCCTTTAATTTTTTAATCCCATATAAAGTGCCACAGATAGCCCATTTTCTAGCGCAATAATATTACTCCAGGGTGGGCGGTATTGTGCTATACCGACCTTCCAGGGCTAGAAGGCCCTCCGCCTGCAGTGTTGGAGCGTCATTACAGCCCTGGGACGGTCGGTATAGCACAATACCACCCACCCTGTTGAGAATGTTGCTACCTACTGCAAGAGCCCTCTCAGTAAGATCAGGGATTATAGGACACATATCCCATGCAACCCTCCATACCAAACACAATCAAGTAATATGTGAGAGTGTCTTACCAAGATACTGTTGGTCGAAGCAGGAATCTTGAAGGGACGATGTCCGTCAGTACTGAAAATAAAATACAGGAATGGAGTCACAAGGGATCCATAGTTCTTAATAATTAATAAATATGACATGTTCACAGTAGAAAAATACTTATCTGATGGTGAAGGAGTTCTCATCTGTTCAGGCATACGAAAGAAAAACAATAGGTTAATATGAAAAGATACAGTAATGAGATAAAGAAACCGATAGTGGATAGATACTGGTGCATCAGACTACATTACAGTGTAATGGTGCATAAGAAAAAATTACTGTTGAAGAAGTATTACAATAATAATATTATTAGTGACATAAAGGAATAAAATTAGTTAACAAATAGAAGAAAATTTGTTTTAGTAAAGATGATTGAAAGACTAGTGCTCTCTGCCTAGATGGCCAATTTTCAAGTGACTGTAGTATCCCGGTTGGGATAGGTGATATTCCTTTTTGGTTCACTGTCCCATTGTTGCCTGGGCAATCAGTTAAGTTCATTCACTGACCCTTTTAATGGAATTCCTTCTTTGCACCTCTTCTGTAAATGAAGCATCTAGTTCACTTCGACCGTCAAATTGGCACAACATGCACCTTGATAACATGCGCTATCATGAATGTTCACTTAGACCATCAAATTGGCACAACATGCACCTTGATAACATGCGCTATCACAAATGTTCCATGCGACTACAAATTGGCTGCAACATGCACCTTGATAACATGCGCTATCACAAATGTTCCATCGACTGAAAAATTGGCACAACATGCACCTTGATAACATGCAATCACAAATTTTCACTTAGACCATCAAATTGGCACATGCAACTTGATAACATGCAACTGTCAAATTGGACAACATGCACCTTCATAATTTGTGCCACCACAGAATCACAGTTCGACTGTCAAATTGTCCAAACATGCACTTTGATAACATGTGCTATAGCACCCTAATATAGCATGGTGGTTAATCTCACTCTCTCAAAACTCCCCCACACTGGGATCCAACAATCACAATATAGTTTAGTTTAGCATAAGGATAGATACTAACTCAAGTCATACTAGGACAAAGGTTTTGGATTTCAAAAATGCTGACTTTGCTGAAATGGGGAGAGGTCTCAAAAGAGCTCTGGAGAGAATGGGGGCAGGAGGGGGAGTGGAAGAACAGTGTAAGCATCTAAAGGAAGCCTTAATGGAAGTAACAAACCAGTGCATCAGATTGGTATTCAAAGGCAAGAGAACAGGAAAGTTACTATGGTTCTCCACTCCACATACTCCTAATCTGAATACATTCCCCCTAGTTGACCCTCTTCAATGCTGTCACTTGCCCCCTTCTGACCCCTCTTCCTGGCACTGGACCCCCACCCAGACCAATAGCCAACCCTTAAATCTTCGTACCCTAACTCGACCACCCTACATTCATGTCGCCCCACCTTTACTAACCAGGACGGAGAAGTGGCGGCGGAGGATAAGAAACAGCACAAGTAGGAGAGAGGGGTTTGGAGAGGGACATCACAGAGATAGAAAACAGGACAAGGCAGGAGCAGGGAAGTGGGGGGAGGGACCGATGCCAAAGCAAACAAAAGGAGCAACAAGTGAGTCTGGAATACATCTCGTCATCAGATCCAGCAGGGAATCAAGGTCAGACCCGCCATCATTATAGAATTGCTGGGCGTCCGGCATCATGACATCCTATGGAGGGGATGGCAGCTGAGAAGAATGAAGGGGCCTTGGTGCCGGGACCTGATACAGTGCTGGGGCCAAAGGCAAAGGCTGGTCAATAGGTCCAGGTTGTGAGACTGTCATCAGGACATCTGGCATCGGGACAAGCGACGGAGTCCTGCACGAAGGGGGAGAAAGGGCATCCACATTAAGGTTGAGGGCACTGAACATGTACTCTCTGGAAGACAGGGAAGAGGGAGAGAGAGAGAGAGGAGACATGATTGGGAGCTTCAAGTACTTGAAAGGGATAAATAAGGTAATGGCGGGGAAAGAACTGGATGACGGGCAGGGACTGCCCCCTTTATAGTCACGCTGACATCCATCACCCGACGATGGGGGCGGCCCCTGCTGACGACTGCTAGCTACAAGTTTGCCGTGCAGTTCTGATGCCAGGAGATGCAGACCTATACGTGAAGACCTACTGCAGGAACCCTCTCGAAGTAAGATCAGTTGTTTTCTGTCCTTTCTATGGTCCTTAGTGGTTGTCATGTACCAGGTAAGAGATCTCTTGACATCCAGTCTCTCTCTCTCTCTCCCCCACCCCCCACCCCCAGATTGTGCAAGTCAAATATGTTTTTTTTAATCAGCCTGCCATTGCCTGGCCTGTACACAAAAACCCACATTTAGTGTTAGAATACAGTTGTGTGGCACTTGGGTCCATAAAGGGGATGGCACAAATGTGTCACAATGTGTCCCATGATTGTGGCCTATTTAACACCACCACCTTGCTACCTGTATGCCACTAATTTAGGAGCACACCTTGGCACACCTGTGTCCCCTGCAGAGACACAACACACTGTGCTGCAGCATGTCACGTGGGACACTGTTGGAGGTCTAGTCCAATGCAATAAATTTGATGTCCACACACCACAGACACAGCATGTATGGCTGTAGACACCCATTGGAAAATAGCCATCATGTGTGCCTGACCCCAACACTACGCTGGGATGCCAAGTTGTGTGGTAAACATGTCACTGTTGCAGAAAAAAACATCCATCCAGTTCTGCCAGTACAGTGTCATGCAGTGTGGAGGCTAGGCACAGAGGCCCAAGGTTGCATGCCTCCCACAACAGTACTGCTGTTCCCATGGACACCATGTGCACTCCTGACCCCACCAGGAATAGGAATGTCTTGATGGTTTGCAGAACTGTGATGTGAGTCATGCTGTTAATGTACTTCACATGTCCTGCACAGTCCATGTCTGTCCCCAGCCCGCATCATTGTAGTGTCCATGGTCACGATGTAACATATGCTAACTGATGTCATCCCCATTGCCATGACATGTCTGTGACCCATATCAATCATGTGACCATGTGGCACTAAGGTCATAGTGTTCACACTTGCATCTGCCATCATGCAGACATGACACAGACATGCCAGTTGTCACTCATCGTGATCTGACACCTGTAGCCCTCCATAGTGACACATCCAAAATGTATATACACTGCATTGCATGTGCCTGTGTCAGGGGTCAGTGTAATCTGTACAATGTCATCTTGACCAACAAAGATGTTGAAGTAACTATACAGGTGATGATGCTCTGCACACAAGGCCTTAGGTGCTGTGTACAATTGTGTCGATAGAGGTAACATCCACTGACAGGTACTGCCAAGCATGGGACATGGTGTTCTGCACATCCACAGACAGTGCTGTTATGTATGTATTGTCCGGCAGTGTGCCTGCACCATGACAACCACCATCCACAATTACTCAGGGTACAATAGACTGCATGATGTATGAGAACATGGAGGTGAGCTGAGGCAGTGCTTTGCACCACCATGTCCCCACCCAATGCTGATATGTGGGCGACACTGATGATCCACATAGTTGATAGTTGCGTGCCAAATACAGTACATATGTGTCTCCACATGCCAGTGCACTCTACGGCTGCCAAAAGCACATTGAGGACAGATTAACAGGCTCAATATGTATACCCTTGAGCAAAGGAGGAGAGGTGATATGATCGAAACATTCAAACACCTTAAGGGCATTAACAAGGTGAGTCTAACATGTTTAAATATAAGAAAAATAGCAGGACAAGAGGACACAGCATGAGATTAGAGGGAGGCTGATTAAGGGGGAATGTGAGGAAATTCTTTTTCACAGGAAGGGTGGTGGATGCATGGAACAGCCTACCTCAGGAAGTGGTGGCTATGAATACAGTGCAGAGCTTCAAACAGGTATGGGATAGGCATAAGGGAGCAATGAGTATGAATAGATAGGCCACTGACGGAGCAAAGGCCAATGGCACATTTATAAGGTACAAAAGAAATGGGCAGACTGGATGGGCCTTGTGGTCCTTATCTGACATCAACCTCTATGTTTCTAATTCCTTTCCAGTTTCTTCGATTGCTGAAGGCGAGATTCAGAATGGTGGTGAGATTCAGAATGGTGGCATCATTATGAGCGTTCGGTGAACAGCTCCAGTGCGCCAACCTTAAATCTTCATACCTAACTTTCGACCACCCTACATTCATGTCGCCCCACCTCTACCAGGACGGAGAAGTGGCGGCGGAGGATAAAAACAGCACAAGTAGGAGAGGGGTTTGGAGAGGGACATCACAGAGATAGGAAACAGGACAAGGCAGAAGCAGGGAAGTGGGGGGAGGGACTGATGCCAAAGCAAGCAAAAGGAGCAACAAGTGAGCTGGGAAGCAGCAGAAGGGGGCGATCCACGGAGGAATGGGGACCGGGGACATAGACTCTAGATCCAGGTGCTCCACGAGCCTCTGCCACATAGGGTCCCAATCCTCAGACTCCCAATCAAAGTACTCCTTAATGGGAACAAGAAGGTCCAAAAAAGCTGGGTCTGGAATACATCCCCGTCATCAGATCCAGCAGCGAGGGAATCAAGGTCAGATAACAGCAGGTCAGCAGGGCAAGTCATACGAGGAGGTTGAGGGCACTGAACATGTACTCCCTGGAAGACAGGAAGAGGGAGAGAGAGAGGGACATGATTGGTAGCTTCAAGTACTTGAAAGGGATAAATAAGGTGATGGTGGGAAAGAACTGGATGATGGGCAAGGGACTGCCCCCCTTTATAGTCACGCTGACGTCACACCACCCGATGATGGGGCACGGCTCCTGCTGACGACTGCTAGCTACAAGTTTGCCGTGCAGTTCTGATGCCAGGAAATGCAGACCTATACTTGAAGACCTACTGCAGGAACCCTCTCGAAGTAAGATCAGTTGTTTTCTGTTCTATGGTCCTTAGTGTTTATCATGTACCAGGTAAGAGATCTCTTTACATCCAGTCTCTTCCCCTCCCGGATTGTGCAAATCAAATATGTTTTTTTTAATTATAAAAAGAGTCTGAGAAATATAGTTTTCTGATTGGTTGTAAACATTCTATCAGCCCTATGTTAATATTTGATTAACATACATGTATACCTAATCAAATGCTGAACAGGGTTTAACACTATTTAAAAACAATTATATTATAATAGCAAATAAAGGCACTCCCAGGGATTATGTTAATGGTCATTTAATCACCCTGTAGGCTACACTCGGCTACACCTCGTGCCACAGTACACCCTAGAACGTGATTAACAGACCATTAACATAACCATAACCATCTGTATTGCTTAATCAACCTACCATTTGCCTGGCCTGTACACAAAATCCACATTTAGTGCTAGAATACAGTTTACTTGTGATTTATGTGACAGTAAAATATGTATGTACCTTATTCTTATGTTATATATGTGCCTGAACCAAGATGTATGTTAACCCTGTATATGCCTGATGATCATTTTTTGTTCCATTGTAACCCTCCTGGGATGCATTTGAAAATAGACACCTGGTTGTCTAGTGTGCGCACCAGTAAACAAAGCAAATAAATAAGTTAAGCATTTCCCCGTGTACAATGTCAGTACACACACCTTCCCATACCAGACCCTACCACTAATTTCTGTTGCTGAAAAAATGTATATTTTCTATCCAATAGTCTGTCTCCCCCATCTAAACAAGTCAAATATTTATTTTACCAGTCCGCCATTGCCGGACTAAGCCTGTATTAGGTAAGCATTAATCACCGGCAGAGAGGCCTCTACCGGGGATTAATGCCGCTGAGGAGCATTGTTGCGCAGTGAGCGGAGGGTTCAACTCCCAGCGGGCATTAATCACCGGTGAGGCCGAGGCTGCCAGTGATTAATGCTCTTATATACTGGACAAGCGTGATGTCTACTAGGGCGAGCACAGTGCAGAGTGATTCAGGAAAAAGGCGCCGGAGACTGAGGCAATCTTCATAGACTGTAGTCTTGCTTTAGAACACAGCATTATTGAAACCTCTACGGCGCGCCCGCAATGGAATTGCTTGCCGTCGCGGTGGTGCAAGAGCAACCTGACATTGTGGGCCAATAATGCCATGTTGCTGTGCTGGGAAGCGCGTTCCCGAGCCCAACACGGCATTATTTCTCATTATAGTAATGTGATCCAGATTAGCCTCATTTGATTGGCTGACACAATAAAATGAGCCCTACGTTAATCTTTGATTAACATATTTGTACAGCCTCATCACAAAAGCAGTGATACACATAATGAAATTCTAAATTTGAAAGCATTCTATAAAAAAATGCTAAAACTGCCTAGCTGACCGCCATTGTTTAGCAACCGCTCCGTAGTAGCAGTGACAGTCTCTGTAAAAAAAAAAAAAAATATGTATCACCAAGTATTCGTAAGAAAATTGACATAAAAAAGTAACCGTTTCACGACTCGCAGTATCACAATATCGAAGTAAAAAAATTCCATCTGTCTGACACCTAAAAAAATGGATCTGTCATTCGAGCTAATGGACATAGAGATGGACTTGTTTGTGAACAGGCTTAATGAAAATCACAGCCGTGACTCATCTGAATTTGACAGCTGGACAGTAGATGAAACAGCTGCTGTCATCAATGAAGTTGAAGCAGTTTCGCAGTCACAGGCGGCGGTAATCACAGAAGTCCAAATAGAAAAAAACCTGCCAGAATGTACATCTGTTGAATTAATCACTGCAACCTCGACAATAATAGACAAACCCAGTGATGCCCACAGATGAAAGCACAGTGAAAATTGTTCAATAAGATCTCCTCATAAATATTCATGAGGTATACAGGTTGCCATGACACAGACAGCAATACCATTGGCCACAATATCACTGTCGCTAGGCAACAGGACGACATACAAGTCGTGTTACTGAAAGCATAACTAAAAAAAAAGTAAAAACATTTGTGTCACAGTAGTTTTCAGTTGATCGCACTGTCATCAAAGAACTGTGCTTCAGTGGACCAGTGCGCAAATGAAGCTGTCAGGTAGCGATATATTTAATTAAAATCACGTAACATTTAAAATGTTACCTCTACTCAATGACGGTTTGAAACTGTAACATATTAACGAACGTGCAAAAAAAAAATACTCTCACAGCAAACTGTCCCGTGGTGTTAACAATTAGCCTACCGCTTTGCATAACCTACAATACTGCACGACAGTGACATAAATTAGCAATTACTGACACTATCTCATACGATGCCATCCCCTAGGTAACACACTCACTGCCGGACCTCAACACTGCGGAAGGACTATTTTACTAAAAATAACAATAACAGTACACAAAACACTTAATTAAACTTAAAATTACACAAAAATAATACTTCTACAAATACCATAATAGCAATAAGGTATTTCTTAGGGTTATGTTAATGTCCTGTTAATCACACCCTGGGGGCATGTGGCACCGGCTGCGCCTCGTGCCACATTACACCCCCAGGGTGTGATTTCAGTACATTAACATAACCTAAATCTATTATATATGAGTGTTGCTCTTGCCGTTCGAGCCTAACACGGCATTATGAAATAATCCGTGTTGGACTGCGTGAGCGCTTCCCAGGACACCAACACGGCATTATCGGCTCACAATGCCGTGTTGGTCCTATACCACGTGACGGCGTTCAGCCTAATCCGGGGCGCCGTCGTGCACTTCTGAATAATGCCGTGTTACAATGTGTGTTAATGCCTCCTGAGGTTACCTGACCATAACCAAATAGTGCTTCACCGTACTGTAATGACACACAACTTTCACTGACCCTCAAGAAGAACTGAGCACCCCATATGTATATGCGGTTCTGGGCATCAGCTGACATGAACAGCTAAGTGGAATAACAGAATAGCAGGTAAATTACTTCAGTACCGTATACATAAAGACAGACAGTGAGAGCTCACATAAGGATACACACAGAGACATTACAGCTGAAATATTTTTTATTTGTTGTAACACAATTCATTGTTCCTTTAGATTCCTCTCATAATGCTGGTGGGTGCAGTCTATGTAATACACTTTATTATTGACTTTTATGCCTGTATAAATGTATCTTGGTCCCTGCTGTCTCTGTCCCTAACTCTTTCCATCTCCCCTACCCTGCCTGTACACAGTGTAACAACCTCACTTTTCCACATCAATGGCCTCCCAATACCCTCATAAACCAAGCACTGCCACAATTGTATCATTCCTGTTGTTCTGTTGTACCCCAATTCCCTCCCATATTAAGAGCAACATGTAATGCATAGAACTAACCTTGACAAAATGAAGAAACTGATGTTCGATAATCTCTGAAAAGCTCGAACCAGGACCCTCGAGACAGATGTTCTTGTCGGTCTGTAAGATGTCCAATCAGGAGCTTTCCTGCTGAAAGACAAAGTGTGATAGTAAAACATCCTATTGCATATCAGGTGCCACCACAAGTTAAGCATTCACTGGTGGACAATGTCAACTCTTACAAACCCTCCCAAACCAGGCCCAACATAAAACAAAAACAAACAAAAGAATTTTCCAGCACACCCTTCCCTATTCCTGTCCATCTCCTCCTGAACACCTCCACAGTCTCTGCCTCCAATAGTCCCCTGGGCAGCACAATCCATAATTGCACCACCCTCTCGGCATAGATCGTGGGACCATGGCCACTGATCCCATCTTTCTACCACTGAGGCAGGGGTTCTTAGTTTTAATTGTGACCGGGAAAGCCTTTTGGCTGGTGCAGTGGAATTTCCTTACATGTGAATATGTTGTGAGCTTATAGTGGGTCGTGATTTATACAGGTCTCCCCCAGCCTCTCCTTGACCCCCCCTACAACCAACTTACCCCGATTCGGGTTAACCGCACTCCTGTCTATCTCACGCCACATGATTAACCTCTCAGCAGCCCATGCGAGACAACCATCAACCCCGGAGCCCCCCAAAACAGTAACAAACCACGTATAAACCTAAGTAATTAATACCAGCCAGTGATATAGAGCAGTAAATAGCTATGCTGCATACCTAACCCCAAATCCCTGGTGCGCCCAATGTCCATTCAAAAAGGCTTCAGATCTGTGAAGCCATTTATACCCAAACAGAGAGAGAAAAAAAAGGTGAGAAAGATCCTGTATACCATCAGGCCCAGTTCAGCGCACTGGTAAGAGAGTCGGTCCATTGGATCTTGCTAGGAACACTCCCGATCTTACAACCAGCTTCCTTGGAAGGCAGGCTAAGAGTCGGAGCATTTTACTCATAAGATTCACTGTGCAGGAGCTCCCCGAGTGTGAGTCATGAGGCCAGGAGAACCACGACCCTCCCTCAAAGCAGCACTGCTGACTCCCCCACCGGACTCACAGGCAGCAGCTACAAAGATGTTGACTATGAGGGCCAAGAGAACCATGGCCCTTCACCAAAGCAGCACCATTGACTCCACTGCCAGACTCATGGTACAGCAGCTCCCGAGGTCTTGGTTGAGAAGGCCAGGAGAGTCACAGCCCTCCCTGAAGCATCACCACTGACTCCCTTACCCAGACCCACTGTGCAGGAGCTCCCAAGGTCTTGGTCATGAGTTAAAGGAGGAGCATGGGACTACCCTGAAAGAGCACCCCGTATCTCATGCCTATACTGACTGTTCAGCAGCTCCCTTAGTGTTAGTTGTGAGGGCCAGGAGAACCAGGCCCCTATCCTGAAGCACTGCCTAACTCCCCACCCAGACTCACTGCGGCAACTCCGAGTGTTGGTCATGAGAGCCAGAGAACAATGGCTCTTCCCAAAGCAGTGTCACCGATTCACCACCTGGACTTATGTGCTGAAACTCCCAGAGGAGTTGTTCCTGATGGCTAGGAGAACCATGGCCTCACCCAGAAGAAGCGCCACCAACTTCCAAGCCAGGACTCACTGTGCAGCAGCTCCGAGATGTTGGTCATGATGGCCAAGAGAACCATGGCCCTCTGCTGAAGCAGCGCTGCCGACTCTCACACCCAGATTCACTGTGCAGCAGCTCCTCAAGGTGTTGGTTGTGAGGGCCAGAGGTGGGGGGCATAAGTACAACGGAATGCTTATCTGGGGTGGCAACAGAACATAGAATAGCACAGAAAAGAAGGAACTATTTTACAAGCAAATGACTTTCAGTAAGCAATAAGGCATGATGGGGTGTGCATGGAACACATTTTATCCTTTGGCCAGGGGCGTAATAAGGCACAAGGCTGAAGGCCGAGTGACTTTAGCCACTAGCCGTGGCGGTAAATGTGTTCCACGTGACATCCTAGAGTGCCTTATTGCGCTTATAAAATTGACTCTTTTAAAACGTTTACAGTTGGGAAAAGCATGTTTATATGTAGAAACAATAGATTTACTTGTGTACATTTATGATAAAATAGTCCTTCCACCACTACAAATGATGTCATTGATGATGATGTCATTGTATTATTGCTACTTTCTTCTTCCCATTTTTTCTGCATTCAAGATATGGAATGTTTATCATAGAATGTTTACCGTGGAATACATGGATTCAAAATTCTGCTCAGTTCCATTGGCAGAATGTTTTCTGCTAACACTCTGTATGCATAGACAACAAAGGCCTTTGTTACAGCCAGAGCCTCAGTTATCTCTCTGTCAGGACAAGAAGAAGAGAGTTCCTGATGAGCAGGTAAAGATAGAAGGGGATTTTTCACTGTAAGCAAAGAAACAGTTGTAGTGAAAACTATAAACAATACTTATTGTTTCTAATTTGTTCATGTGTGTAAGCAGAGTGTGATAATCAAGAAACTACAGTTAATTAATTTGTTTTATTTTTTAGTTAAGGTAGTTTTATTTTAGGGCCCAGATGAAGTTTTTTTACAGTGTAAAGGTAGCAGCCATGTTTGTGGTGGAAGATCAGTTCTGGCTGTAGGGGGCTAACTGAAATGCCTGTGTTCCAAATGCCCATTGATCTGGTTTCCAGACTCTTCACAGTCCTTTTTTTTAGCCATGTGTAAACCATATTTTACACATAAATAACAGCCAATCAGATTCCATGATTTTACCCTGCCATTTTATAAATTAATTTATACTATACTTTTTTAGTTATTTCTTTTTTTTTTAATCTACATAAAACTGGCACAGATATCTCATTTTCTAAGCGCAATAATGCCCTCCAGGGTGGGTGGTACTGGGCAATACCGGACCTTTCAGGGCTATGGGCCTCCGCCTGTGGTATCGGGCCTCATTACGCCCTTGGCGTACAGTGTGCCCAATACCACCCACCCTGTCTGGTATTATTGCTTACTTAGAAAATGTGCTTTTGTTGCTGGGCTCCGATTGGCTAGTACCCCTGCCAAGGGGTACATTAACTTCAATAGATGCCCATCAAATAAAAGTGCCAGCCAAAGTGCCATTTGGCCCTCAGTCCTGGAGTGCATCCAATCTGCCAGCAGCTTGACCTTAACCCACTCAGCCCTGTGACTGCTTGATCCCAATGGTTCACACCTTGACCTCCCCACACTGTGCCTATTGTCAGGACCAGACCCTTCCCGTCATGTACCCTCAAATTTGTTTAAAATGGGCCCCTTTTTTCCTACCTTACTATTGGCAAACAGCCTTTGTTTGTTGGTCACAGATATGGCCTGCTGTGACAAATCAGTTCCTGTGGCCCTGGAAAGGAAAAAAAAAAGATAAATACAAATTACCACAAGAAAGGTAAAACTAATGTTGAAGCAAAAATGCTTCCTTGTCCTGCTCCTAGATCATTCAGTGTTCCTCCTCTGCCCCATCTGTACCTGGTCTGCTGAGCAATCTCTCTCTCAATGACACATCATGTCAAGGATTTATTATACTAGTCTGCCCTTGATCTGCCTGTACACGCCAGCTCACATTGCAATGACTGAATGTGTGGGTGGAAGCCAAATACACAAGGTAATCCTTTTTCTTTGATTAGTGCTTTATACAGGAACTGGAACTGCCTCCCTCTCCCGACAAGGCGTGAACTTGTCCCGAAGATGATCCTCCCAATATTTGCCCACTGTGATGTAGTCTACAATGTTGTGCCCAAGTCATCCCTGGCCAGATTGGATACCCTGTTCAATTTTTCTGCCACTTCACATTGAGTGTCCTCCTCTCACTCATCACTGCTCTCTCTATCACTCCAGACCCATGTACTCCCTGGAAGACAGGAGGGAGAGAGAGATGGGGGCATGATTGGGACCTTCCAATACTTGAAAAGGAATAAATAAGGTTGATAAGGACAGTCTCTAAGCTGAATGGCAACCATAATACTAGGGGGCACAGTCTTAAGCCGGAGGGTGGGAGGTTTAGGAGGGGGGATCAGGAAGCACTTCTTCACATAGAGGGTAGTGGATACTTGGAATGCACTGCTGGAAGAGGTCATCTCATAGAAGTCAGTGGGAAGCTTTATGAGAGGCTGGGATAGGCATAAGAGGAAAGTAAGGATCATGGGTAGGGAGGATGGGAGGAGTGGGGAAGGCAGAGACATTACCTCAAGCTGTGGACCCTGCAATATGAGCATACTTGATAGACCAAATTGCCTTCTCCTGCTGGCTTCTTTGTATGTTCATATAGAATTTGATGGCAGATGAGGACCACCTGGCTCATCAAGTCTGCCCATGTTCTTTACCTACTGTCACATTGTAGACCCTACTTGATCTCTAGGATTACCCCCACCCCTTTTCTTGCTTCTAAGATTCCCTTATACCTATCCCATTTCTTCTTAAATCCCATTACAGTTTTTGCTCCCATCACCTCCACAGGGAGGCTGTTCCAGGCATACACCACCCTTTCTGTGACAAAATATTTCCTTACATTTCCTTTGATTCTACCCCCTCCAGCGTCATTGCATGACCCCTTGCTCTTGTGCATCCTTTCTTCTGAAAAGGCTTTCCTCCTTGAAACTTATTTATACCCTTGAGGTATCTGAAAGTCTGCATCATATCCCTCCTCTTCACTCCTTTCGTCTAGTCTATACATATTGGCATTGACACGGTCTCCACACCCACACACACACCACAACATGAGAAATGATTCGCCATTCCCTGTTACAGTATTGTGGAAATAATGTAAATGCCAATTCAAACAACTGGATCATACCTTTAGGTTGCCTGGGTCACCACTCTGTGTCTGCACATTGTCTGCTTTACATACACTGTTTGTGATTTGTATAACAGCTGCAAGCAGGCACACACAGCACTGCTGTGTCTGCATAATAGCAATGATGGTGTGAGACAAGCGTGGCGCTTGGGTCCATAAAGGAGATGGCACGAATGTGTCACAATGTGTCCCATGATTGTGGCCTATTTAACACCACCACCTTGCTACCTGTATGCCACTAATTTAGGAGCACACCTTGGCACACCTGTGTCCCCTGCAGAGACACACACACACTTGCTGTAGCATGTCACATGGGACACTGTTGGAGGCCTAGTCCAATGCAATAAATTTGATGTCCACACCACAGACACAACATGTATGGCTGTAGACACCCATTGGAACATAGCCATCATGTGTGCCTGACCCCAACACTACGCTGGGATGCCAAGTTGTGTGGTAAACATGTCACTGTTGCAGAAAAAAACATCCATCCAGTACTGCCAGTACAGTGTCAAGCAGTGTGGAGGCTAGGCACAGAGGCCCAAGGTTGCATGCCTCCCACAACAGTACTGCTGTTCCCATGGACTCCCTGACCCCACCAGGAATGGGAATGTCATGATGGAGTTGCTGAACTGTGATGTGAGTCATGCTGTTAACATACTTCACATGTCCTGCACAGTCCATGTCTGTCCCCCAGCCCGCACCATTGTAGTGTCCATGGTCACGATGTAACATATGCTAACTGATGTCATCCCCCATTGCCATGACATGTCTGTGACCCATATCAATCATGTGACCATGTGGCACTAAGGTCATAGTGTTCACACTTGCATCTGCCATCATGCGGACATGACACAGACATGCCAGTTGTCACCATCATGTGATCTGACACCTGTAGCCCTCCATAGTGATACATCCAAAATGTACATACACTGCATTGCATGTGCCTGCATCAGGGGGTCAGTGTAATCTGTACAATGTCATCTTGACCAACAAAGATGTTGAAGTAACTATACAGGTGATGATGCTCTGCACACAAGGCCTTAGGTGCTGTGTACAATTGTGTCGATATAGAGGTAACATCCACTGACAGGTACTGCCAAGCATGGGACATCCCACAGACAGTGCTGTTATGTATGTATTGTCCGACAGTGTGCCTGCACCATGACAACCACCATCCACAGTTACTCAGGGTACAATAGAGTGCATGATGTATGAGAACATGGAGGTGAGCTGAGGCAGTGCTTTACACCACCATGTCCCCACCTGATATATGTGGATGACGCTGGTGATCCACATAGTTGATAGTTGGCTGCAGAGGCACACACAGTCCCTGGAACAGTTCGAGTGGGGGGGGGCTTGCCACTCCTGCAAGCATGGCAAGCTACTGCAGGTGCCTTGGGTGTGCAACATATGTGTGTCCATCTGGGTGGATGCACTGCATACAAACACAGACTTGTGTCAGTAGATGGTCTGCAATACATCACATTGGTAAAGGCCTGGTGTTCCAATGAACGGACATGACATAACACACAGTGTCTGTGCTCTTTACTGTCACTGACTGGCCACTGTTGATACCATGTGATAGTGGCAATTATGTGCCACACAACATGACCTTGCTCTGAGATTACGACATGCCATGTAGTACAACCAGTGTTTGCCTGCTATTTCTCTGCATGTCTTCATGAAGGAAAATACAGCAGTGGTGAAACTAACTGCGATGGGACAGTTCATGTACATGAACTGTTACAGGTGTCATGAATCCTGTGTGTACACTGAGCTCTTGAAGCCCACAAATTATCAGCAACAGTTCATCCTCCGTAGCTGAATCACCAGAGCTATTCTCCAGTGAGCGGTTCCATATTTCCCCAAGGCTGCAACCCATATGCTAGCTTTGGACAGCTGCTAGTCAAAGATAACCAAACCTTACCTTTTAATGAGCCAACCATGAAGGGTTGTTAGACCGTGGCAACTTCATCCAGATATTTGACAGAAAGACTGAATTGCAACTGAAGAAAATACCACTGTGTTGTAAGTAAGCATGATTCCCCTGAGCCTTGTCACGTTGCCCTCCCCATGCACTGAAAAATTAAACCAGCATTACCCCGAACTGTTCCAGGGACCACATTGAAGCAAAAGATGTCTGTCTCTAACTAACGTACTATCTACCTAATTAACTAACGGCACTTTACTGCCTATTTATGCACTCAACAAATCTGTTCCTTTTTTCTCTCTTGGACAAGGTGAAAATGAGGAATTGTGGAGAGCATGTGTTCAGTCTCAGAGTCAGAACAGAGACAAAACCGCAGCTGTGCAGGAACCCCTTCAAATGTAGCCTTCCTCCTGAACTTTAGCAAAAAAAAGCTCTTGCAGGCATGTTTCAGCCTTTGTGGTTTATATTTAATTACTCCTTCTCAGGATAAAAGACTGTCCATGTAGAAAGGCTCTGACATCTGACAAACCTGTAGGATTATATCCCAAACTGATAGCAACAAGCTTGAATGAGCAGTTATCAGTGCTGGATGTTTCTTATCTGTGCTCACCGCCGCGGGGAGCGGGGGAGGGGCTTGGGTGGGTGGTGGGGCACTAGACACCAGGGAGATGTTGGGGGTTGTGATGTGACATTCTGCCTGATGACATTTACGGTCCACTGGACCACCAGGAGATATCTCGGGCTGGGGAGGGTTATATCTCTGCCCGCGATCGGGCACTGGGGGAGGTCATACACGCTCTGCCTGCGATCGGGCTGTGGAGATGTGTGTGTGGGGAGTTCATGTTACTCTATGCCCGGCTACCGGGCTGGTGGGGGCACAGGGACCGAGTTGGGGGTCAGCCAGGTGGCAGCTGCTGTGTTGCGCCCTGCAATACAGCAGCTCACTTGTGGTGGCCCTCAACTTGATCCTTTTTTTTGGCTCAAGGTTGTGCAGGCGCGGGTTGGGGTTGCGATGCACAACTCTGCACAACCTGACTGAATATCGGGTTGGCGCAGGTTATGCATGGTTCTCCCCCTCCTGTTGAGCATGCATTCATTTGCATTGCTCTTTTGCGCAACCTGTTGCCAGTGGAGCAACTGCCTCCTGCTGAATATCGCAGAATGGCGCAATGTAGGACTTGTGCATGTGCAACCCTGTTGAGCATGGCAACCTTTGAATATCTGGGCCTATGATTAAACCAGCTGATAATGGTGGGTCATTTGTTTTTCTTGATACTGTTGCTTACATTGAAGAAATTGTCATGCAGCTCTCTACAGTAACACAGTTCCACTGTCCATTAACATCTGATGCAGCTATTGAATTTAAGTGTCATATTGATGATTTTATAAATGTAGTATATTTAACATATGCTAATAATATTATTTCCTTACAAACAAGGGGCAGAAGGAGGGAGGGTGCAGAAAGGGTGCTCTAACAGTATAGGCCAGTTCACAGAGCAAAGGGCTAAGAAGGTTGAGGATTGATGGTTGATGGGACCAGATGGGCTGCATCCTTGACTACTCAAGGGAGGCAGCAGAGAATAATAAATAGCAGCTCCACTTGTGGATCGTTTAACTGATTATTGGTCATGGGGTGGTCCTCAGAGACTGGAGGAAGGCTGATATGGTCCCTCTGCATAAAAGTAGAATGGAGGATAAGCCAGGTAACTATAGAGTGAGTCTGATATCTATGGTGGAAATATACTAGAAGTCATACTGAGGGAGGGACTGATGGATATCTTTAAAGTCCATGGGTTGCAGGAAACAGGCAGCATGGGTTCACCAGTGGGAGGTCATGCCAAACAAACCTCACTGAGTTCTTTGACTGGGTGGCCACAGCAGCTGACAAAGGACAGGCAGTCATTTTTACAGTATTTAGTTTTGTTGACCAGGAATGTAGGGCTAGGCAGATAGGCAGCTCCAGTTTACAAACAGGATCTAAGATGACGGTTGAATTTTTAGATCAATTGCTATTCTTTCTCCCTTATCAAAGCTTCTGGCAAGGATCATACAT
Organism: Neoceratodus forsteri; assembly: GCA_016271365.2. Lineage (NCBI taxonomy): Eukaryota > Metazoa > Chordata > Ceratodontiformes > Ceratodontidae > Neoceratodus > Neoceratodus forsteri. The sequence goes on along the minus strand of CM057458.1, from coordinate 1,337,108,475 downwards.
GATTAACTATATTCAGGCTGGAACCAGTATAACTTACTATCATTCCAACAGCATGGGTTCGAGACAACACCACAGCACAAATACAGCATATTAACTTTCACTAACTATGCACATGTGTGTTTATTCTGTTTTTAGTTGCTTCTGTTTTTGTTGACTTATCTAAAGCATTTGCACACCTAAAATGAGCCTTGGCTGAGTGTACTTTTCCGGTTAACAAATTTTAAATAAAATAAAATTTAGTTAATCACAAGTTATTTTTACATAAGCTGGGTGTTGTGGAGTTGTCTGAACCCATCCTGAAATGGTTTCAAGTTGTTTAGTTGACAGACAATATAGAACTAAAGTGGAGACATATTCCAGGTATAGACTAACCAGCATCAATGTCCCACAAGGTTCAGTTTGGGGTCCAATGCTGTTCATCCTATTCGTAATGATCTACCAACTGTTTGTACAAAATCATCCGTTTTATTGTATGCAGATGATACAGTTATATTTACAACTAGTAAGGATTTTAGGGTTGCGGTGCAAAGTTTGCGAGAATGTCTTTGATGTTTTAAAAAATGGATAAATGAACACTACCTTATCTTAAACATTAAATCAATGCTATTTCCAGTGCCCAGATCTTTAGTCAAAACATTTCTCATATGTTAATTTGCATACTGGACAACATACACCTTGAAAATATGATTACATTTAAACTGCTAGGCTTGACATTGGATGGGACCTTGAACTACTCTGCACATGTACACACCACAGTTAAAACTGAGAGCAGGCAATTGGGTATGCTGTACAGCTACTATAATTGTGTAACTGACTCAACCTTATTACCCATAGCCCAAGCATATTTGGTTTCCCAAGTTGACTATGGTTTACTGATTTATTCTTCAGCTGCTTAAATGTACTGTGTAGGGTACAGGTACTACTTAGTCATGTTTGCCGCTACAGTCTTAAGTCAATTAATTATACCCACCATTGTGGATCTGTGCAATTTACTTAATTGGCTTTCCTTTACAGGAACATATCAATATCAACAACTAATAAAAATCTGGAAAATCCAGAACTCCCCATGTCCTGGTCCTGATTGCCTAAAAACTAAGTTTAATTTTCAACCTGGTCTTGGAATTACTAGGGTGAATTTGAAAAAGATCTCCACCGTGCCTAAACCTAAAATGAAATTAGGCCAAAACTCATTCTCAATTACTGCCCTCAAGAAGTGGTACCTACTGCACTAACAATACAAACCAGCTCAGACTGTGGCATGCTTTAAAATACACGAAAGGCATAGTTAATGAATTTATGCAAATGCTCATGTTTTACTACATGACTTAAGTGATACCATTTATTTTTAGCTGACAATATACTTACTGTAGTATAAACTATTGTATCGTTGTATACATCTATTTTAATTGTTTGCACTATGCAGGTCATCCCAGAAAATGGGCATGTGTGCCGAGCTGACCTACCTGGTTAACATAAACAAACAAACAAACAAACAATTCTGCCTATTTTCAGCCTCATCCTTTGGGAGAAAATGTGCAACTGACATATTAAATCAGGTTAAGCTGTTGGTGGTATTTTCATGAATATAAATATATACTGTGTCTGGACTCCAGCAAGGCTTTTGATTCAGTTCCCCACAGGATACTGGTCAGAAAACTGAGGACAAAACCAAAGGATGGCAGGTGGACTGCAAAGAAGATGCAACACCAAGCAAAAAAAAAAAGACCACAAAACAGAAAAAAAACACAGAAGGTAAATCTATAATTGGTTTATTGTGGTCCAAACAAAGCAATAGCCCTTTGGAGATTTTTGGTGTAGTTCGGTTTGAACCACAATAAACCACTTGCAGCTTTACATTATGTGATGGCTTTATTGCTGAGTATCTCACTGTCTTTTCCTCTGAATGAAGGAAGTGACTGAAAGGTAAAGGAACAAGTTGTCGACAGAGTTGATAGAGCTGTGAAAAGCTACCAAATGACCAAAGTTATTTTCTTGTTATGCCATATAGTGCTGTTTTAGTCACAATCATCAAAATTGGACATGCTGCTAATTCATTCCTCTTGAATTTATTTAGTCAGGTACATGCTGCGTGTGTGTGTGTGTGTGTGTGTGTGTGTGTGTGTGTGTGTGTGTGTGAAACCTGTCCTGCCCATAGGAATGAGATAGTTAACAGCTGCAGTTGCATTGTCTGTAATTTTACACTGTAGTCTGACTTTCAGTTTCAGTAAATTTCAGACAACATATAATGAGTTAACTCCTAGGTTGCTGAAATAAATAGAATAAATCTATTAGACTGAGCTGGACAGATGATAGAAACAACAGTTTAAAAGTTTGTTTTTTTAACATCCTGAGACGTTCTGAGGTACAATACATTAGCATCCCTTTCCTTCAGATGCCTTTAACATAGAGCAGCAAATAGCAAAATCAGAGGACAGTGCACTATTTTGCAGCTGTGGAGGCATACTTTCAAAAGTCCAAAAGGAGTTCCACAATCAGCCGTTTTAGAGCTACAATCTGATTGATCCCAAAGGGCTGTAGGCTCCACCCATAGCCCTAAAAGAGTCTGTTATGGTACTCAATGGAAGTGGACATGGTGGTCTAAGCAAAAAGGGTTCAGTTCAGTTTTAGTTTCTTGTTTGATTTAGTCATCAACAAATACAATTAAAAAGGAAAACACAGGTAATTAAATACATCACAAGACTTAATGCTATAAATAGTACACACACATACTATACAGTCACAAAGCTTTATACAATATAAGCATACTTTAACACTTCATTAGTTAAAACCATTACACCCCAAATATGGTTAATACATTTATACTTTTATACATTTATACCACTTTGAGTTAAGATTCTACTGGCGTTTATCAATCCTTTTCTTAACTTTATTTACTGCTGAGAAGTTTTTAGCCAGTCTTTCTATAGACCAAGCATCTGCAGTATGCAGTAAAATGGAAGTCAAAGTTGCAAAATCTATTTTATATGCAGAATTTTAAAATGACTTTAGCTAATAGGTTGTTCCTTAACATACCAAGCACAACTCCACATTATGTGGCAAAGATCCTTAGTACCCCAGGAAACATGAACAATTGTCTGTCCCATTTGATATCATTTTATATCTGAGCTTCAGGACATTACTGTCAAATCATTCACATTTGTACATTGTGTGAATATTCTTTGTTGATCAGGAACTGATAAAATATCCAAATATAGTTTCATGCTAAAATAATAATTTTTATTAGGAAATCATTTAGAATATGCTGTGTTACTAATATGTGTTAATCTTTGCTACACCAAAATGTTATTTTCTTAGAAATATAATTTTGTGTTGCAAACTAATCATAACTCATTTGTCTACGTACGCTTTTTAAAGCATGTAGTTTATGTTTTTAATAAAGTTAATATTGTGTGGTACCAAAACTTTTGTGTACAGTATATCCTAACCTATACCACTCCATCTTCTCTTGGAGACATTGATATGATATCCTGTGGTGAGATAACCTTGTTAATCTCAACCAGAAATAGTCTTCTTATCTCAGTTCTGGCATTTATATTAACTATGCCAAGTTCTGCTCTGATATATGATGCCGAGACAAATGGACCAAGTCCAGTGTTTTTTCTTTAACATTTTATATAGAGGAATAGATAATCAATCCCTATGCCTTATGTCCCACACTTCTGACCCATAGAGTAATTGGGCCTGAAATTTGACTTCAGTTACCCCTACCAAGGGCCTAATGCTGGAACCACCATATATATAATTAAACTTGGTCAAACCAAGTGTTGTTTTCAGGGTCTCCAGAGTTTTGGTATAATGGAAGTTCATAGAATGTTTGCACTAAAGGCAGCACCTAAATATATGTAAGACTGAACCACTTTAATGCTCTGAGTACCTAATGTCCAATTTCCTTTGGAGTCTTCTTTTTAAATGTATTCTGCCCAAAGATGATTATCTTAGTTTTAGAAAGATTTATTTTCAACTGGAGTTCTATTTAACTCTCATTTAAAATCAATTTCTTTTGCAGACCTTTTTGGGATAGTGAAAATAAAACTAAATCATTGGCATATGCAAAACTGTGCAGTTCTTTTGTTTAATTTTAGAAGAATCAGAGATGACTAAGGCAAGATCCCTCAGCATATTATCAATGTACAGAGACCAAAAGCACAGGGCAATGACACAATCTTGTCTTACCCCTTGTTTATATTGAACAAGGACAACTGTCCACCAACCCCCACTCATACTTTTGCCCAAGTCTCATGATTTAAATTATATATAGTGTAAATAAGGGCTCTATCAATACCTTTTTAACATCTGGACCCACAGCATATTTCTTGAAATTGTATCAAATGCCATTGAAAAGTCAATAAATACTGTATAAAGTTTTTGTTTTCTAAGTATAACGTATTTCTTGATCAAGGGATGTAAAGTAAAATGTTGTCCAGGGTGAAATATTCAGCTCTGAATCCTGCTTGAAAGGGGAAATTCCTTGCCTCATACTTATTTGATGATTTAATCTTTTAAAATAACTTTGGAGAATATTTTTAGATTAACATACAATAGGCTTATTGGAAAGTACATGGCCAGATTTGCAATGTCACCTTTTTGTGGAGTGGATAATATTTGCCCTTCCAAGATGATGGAAAACTATATTCCCTAAACATTTATTATATAGAATTGTAAGAACTGTACACCAAAGACCAGAATGGCAGTGACATACTTCAGCAGGCATGCAATCAGGACCTGGGCCTTATGCAATTTTAAGATGTTTATTGCCCTGAAAACTTCTTAATAGGTAATTAAAGGGATCATAAAATTGCTATAATAAATTAGTGAAAAAGAAGTCTCATGCACGTGGATCAAAAAATATTTGTGAAAAACTTTATCCACGTAGTTTCAGATAGATAAGAGTCTATTGAGTCCTTATAGTTGTATGTCCTTTTGCAACAAGTAACCATAATTTCTTATTATCTTTAGTTATGACTGCATCCAATGTCTCCGCCCATTGTTTTTATAAAATACTGTTTTCTTTTCTTTTAAATATGTTTTATATTCTTTCCTTTTATGATTTAGCTCTTTTAATAATGATTTGCTGTTAGTTATTTTATATGTTTTATATAACTTCTTTATATTAGCTTTAAATTTTCTACGATCCCTATCAAACCAACCGAATATTTTAGATTCTTTCTATTTATTATAATTGAATGTTCAAATTTGCCTTTTATCTGTTCAAATAAGGCATTGACATTATCCATCAGGCACTTTAGATTATAGCTTTCCAGCAGACTAATGTCTGACCATAAAATAGAACAGGAGCGAGTTACAGATATAATCAGATCTAAATTATGTCTCCAGGTGATTTTCTTTATAAATCTAATCTCTGTAAACAAACATTCTTCTGAATATAATGTCTGTGTGTTTATGTTCATCATTTTACTTTATAAAATTAACAGGAAATGGTTACCTTCAGAGTGAACCAGTATAGTCAAATGTTCTCAAAATTTGATAGGTCCTGTCCAAAGTGCAAAGTCTACTAATGAAGAACCTCTTGAAGAAATATATGAATATTCACCAGATTTGTCACCCTGTAACCTACCATTAAGTGGATATATATTATGTTCACTTAAGATACTAATCAGTGCCAAACCAGAGTTATTTTTAATATCTTTAGCATCTCTTTTGGGCATTAGAGGCATTTATTTGTAAATACAAAATAGGAATTACTAATTAAGCCATCAAATTGGCAAATTCTGGCATTAAAGTCTCCAAATTTTAACAATTTTGTATCTAGATATTTATAAAGTATCTCTGTTTTGTATCATCTAACCCTTTTGCAATTTCTTGCATGTTAAAAACAGTAAAATGCTGTTCCTTACCTAAACCTTCTACACCATGTAACAGTGGTGGTAACACATCATTTTAATAGCTTGTTGAAAATTAAGTGTTTGATGCTTTAATAGCAGCTAAAAGCTGCTCTATTCCAGATCGACATTCCTGAACCAAAAAGGCCAGAGAAGGTGCCTGCTGCACGGTAACATCTGCAGTGTCATGCCTAGTGCATGGTTTACTTTAGCATTAGATACAGGTCTAAAAACTTTTAAATGTTTAGTGGCATGAGGTCCACTAACTGGATCATTTGTGTGAGTTTGGTAGGCAGCTACAATGTCTAGAAGCATCATACTGAAAAATTTAGAAGTATTGGATGTCGACATAGACCAAACTCAGCCATATTCCAATGTGTAAGATTAGAAATAACTGGAACATGCATAAATTGAACATTGCTAATCAAAGCTTCTGGAAGGGAAGTGGTGGTCAGACCACTAGGAGGACCAGGCCCTGAGCAGGACATTCAGTCAGTTCTTCTTCAGTGGGTGGGACCACAGAAAAGAACACAGCTTTAGTAGCCATATAGTTGTGAAGACAGAAAGATTGTGACTCCTCAGAGGTGAGGCAAGCACAAAAGGTAGGAACTATCAGAGCAGTTAAGTTGCATAGACCAGTATGTCTAGAAGCAGCTTGTCGAATAGAGAGTGTATCATTTGGTGCAATCCTGTGTTGGGCCATCCATGAAAAGTTCCTTTAGATAAACATACTACAGGAAGTGTGTAACCATTAAAATCAGTTTCCCATTGTATCTGTAATGTGGATTTGTCTGGGGCAACAACCACGGCATTAAGATAGCATCTGAGCCTTCTTTGACAATAATCAATGTGTTGAGAACATCTATCTCGAACTCCTGGGAGCTGAAGATGGGTGCATCTCTAGCTGAATGTTCAATTTTGTCAAGCAAATGTGCTATCGTTGTCAGTGTTCAGTCAAAAGGGGTTTGTCTTGAGAGTAAGTCAAGGAAGTAGCCCCACCAGGATAAGGACGTGCAAGACAGCCAACCTGCCAGTATTTATGAACAAAACAGAAAATGATTGCTAAGTGAGGGTACTATTCTGCCCTAAGAGGTTGGGAAAAATAATTAGTCACCTTTATACAACTTGAGCTGATTAGCATGAAACCACTTGTCAGTGGTCTGTTTCTAATGCCGAACTCTCAACTGGTAAACAGCAGGGCTGAGTTTGTTGACAATGGGGTATAGGCCTTTCCATTTGCTGGTAAATGTGTGAGCTAGAGATCTGTATTGAGAAGCATGACTTGATTTCTAACTTGCCAGTCGACTTCTCTGGCATGCTTATCAAAATGGGCTTTTACTTGTTGTTGTTGTGCCTTACCCATATGATTTGCAGTGAACAAGTGTGTTTTCATGATGTCATCATGATGTTTTTCAACATATTTGTCCACAGATACCCTATCTGCAATAGGGGTGTGGAGGTCAATCAACAGGTGTTCAGGTAATCTCATGGCTCTATCAGTCATACCCTCTTATAGTGTGCACTGAGTAGTTGCTACAGGAGTGCCCTTGATTGCCATCAGCAGTAGTGGCAAGAGGGAATCCCAATCCTTGGGACTGGCATTGATGAACTTGCATAACATCTGTTTGATTCTTCTATTTGCTTTTCAACCTGACCTGAGGATTGAGGATGGCATGGGATATAAAATTTCTGATCTACTCCAAGCATTTGGAGTGTCTTCTTCATCAGCTCAGCTGAAAACTGATTCCCTGGTCTGAGTCTACCTTAAGGCATAGGCCCTACTTGGAGAACAATTGATCCACCAGGATCTTGGCAGTTGTCTGCCATGTTATTCTGAGTAGGGAATGCCTCAACCCACTAGAAAACAAATCTGTGACAATAAGTGCATACTTGTTGTTCTTGCTGGAGTTAGTCAAGGGGCCAATGAAATCAATTTGTATCACATTCCATGGTCCAGACTGCCTTCATAGCAATAATTTGGCATTTCTTTTACAAAATTGGATTGTTCTGGTCACACACTATGCAGTTATCCACATAGTGTTCCATATCCTGGCCATACCAGGCCACCAGATGATGGTTTTAAGTCTCTGGATGGTGTTTTCTGCCCTGGTATCCACCAGTGGGGTGTCATGAACCATATGGATGAATTCAGCTCATAAGGATTGTGGTACAACCCACAGTTTGTGGCCTGTATCTTCCTTCTATAACAGATCAGTTTCTGATCATGAGATAGGTGTTTGTTGTCAGAATGTCTCTTGTATGGAGTACCAGTAGTTAGTTCCTGTTCAATTCCTTTGTCTAGGTATTTGAACACATCTTTAGTTCTGGGTCAGATTCTGTGAAGCAGAAAGGTCCAGTGGAGGTTCTGGTTGTGGTTTCTGCCTGGTGTTGGCACTTAGACGATGATTGCCACAGCTACTGGGTGAGTCATTGACAATGTCTCCCCCTTGATCACCTGCTTTGGCAATGAGTCTGCTTGATCACTGAATTCATGATAAGGGTCAGTTTTGCAGTGAGCTTTACCTTGCAAATGTACAGTTTATGAGTAAACTGCTGGGTCAGTGTGTGTATGTACACAAACAAATCCCTGTATTTGACAGTTGTGCCATCAGAGGATGTGAAGTTATTTCTCTCCCAGAATAGTAGAAATTCAGTGAGGGAGGAGCAGACCCAATTTGAGTCTGCAAAGATGATAGCATCCTTAGCACCATGGGGCATCACCTCTAGAGCACTGGCTGTGGCTACCAGTTCAGCATACTGTGAGGAAATGACAGTACTTTTCCTAGCAATGCACTTGAAGTCGTTATCTGGATAGACTATAAACATACCAAATCCTGCTATAGTAATAGCCACAGACATTGCCAGCTACTTCCAGATATTTTGTGAAATTTCTGAAGAGTTCTCTCTGTTGCCCCTACTGTGGAAATGCAGAAAGCAGGAGATATTTCTGGAAATATCACAGAAATTTCAGGAAATAGCTGGCAGTGTCTGTGGCTGCTACTGTACCTGTTCCCCTCCACATAGGAGGTGGAGTCATCTGTGAAGACAAGACGCATACCAGTATCTTTCAAAACATCAGGTGCAGGCGGTAAGAATGGTCCCGGTTCAGGTATGTCAGGAGGTTGGAGTGCACAGTCGTGGGCTTACCTGTATAGAGTAGGCCATGAGCCAAGATGGATGGCAGTTTGCAGGTAGTACTTTGATGTCCCTGTCCTGCAAAAGCAAAGACCAGTGGATGAGTCTGGTGTTGGAAACTGAACCATCTTCTACTTTGTCTAAAAGTAAAAGTTGGTTGGTGTGACAGGTATGCAAAATGATAGGTGCATACCCGATGATGTACATGAAATGTCTGACAGCCCAGTAGGTTGCCAAGAGTGTTCTTTCACAGAGATTATACTTTCTCTCTGCTGGGAACAGCATCTGAGAAGCATAGGCAATGGGCCTGAAGTACCCATTGTACTTTTGTGCTAGCACTGCAGACATGGCCACATCAGATGTGGCAGTTTCCAAATGGAATGGAAGATCTGGATTATGATTGATCAGTGCTGGGGCTGAGGCTAAGGCCTGTTTGAGCTGTGTCACAGCATCAGTGTGAGTGGTGCCAATGTCCATGGGTTATCCTTTTTCAGAAGTTCATACAAGGCAGCGGCCTCAAGGCAAAGTCAGGGATAAAATCCTAGAGTAGTTTACCATTTCTAGGAAGCATCTGAGTGTTGTCACACTAGTAGGAAGCAGCAGATCTTGCAAGCCCTGGATCTTTTTGACAGCTGGGCTTCTACATTAGTCTGTAATATGTAGGCCAAGGAAGATGACCTCTTTTCACATAGTTGTGCCTTGGAGGATTGCACTTGAGGCTTGCTCTCATGAGGAGAGATAGAAGTTAGTCTACAAGGGCCAAATTATCTTTTTCATTGTGGTTGCCAGAAGCAAGTCATCCATGTACTGCAGGAGACACTGGGTGTGGAGAATCCCTGAAGAGCATCCCTCATGTGGAGATGGAAAAGGAGAGGCTGTTGTGAAACCCCTGAGGAGGCATTTCCAGGTGTATTGACATCCATCAAAGGTGAAGGAAAATTTGTATTGGCTTTCCTGTGCTAATGGGAGTGATCAAAACCCATTAGAAATGTCAAGAGCTGTGAACCACTTTTGTCAGGTGTCAACAGCTTGAGTACATCAGGTGCTGATGCTACTGTTGGTGCACAGCTGGAGTAACCTGATTAAGTTTTCTGTAGTCAATTGTAAGTCTCCAGGCCCCATTCAGTTTCTTAATGGGCCAAATAATGAATTGACAGTGGAAACACAGGTCCTAATCACTCCTTGTTGAAGCAGTGATTGGATGATTTTCCTATGTGATGGCGAGGCTTCAACAGGAAATGGATACTTTTTTCACCTCACAGGGTCAGGTCCTGTGATTTCAATAGTAGTGTGCATCCTACTACAGTCATGTTTATTGGTGGCAAACATGTCAAGGTGTTTTTGCAGCAAAGGTTCAAGCTCTGAAAACAGGTCATGACTTTTGAACAAGCCATGACATCATACTCCTTGTTGTTATAGGAGATAGCTGCCACCATGTATGAGTCTGGGATGGTGACAGCATGACATTGTCCTTTGATCTGAATGAGTAGCCTGTTGGCTACTGTAGCTACCTACAAAGCCATGCAGTGCTAAGATATCAATGCCCAGTATGCTGGGCTGATGACCAGAACCATGAGGTTAAAAGCAAAATTAGTTCTGAGGTGACCTACCACCACAGGTAGAGGAATAGATCAGTAGGTATGTAGCTGGATACCATCTACACCCTGTGCACTAGTCTTCCAGCCAGTAGACCAGTCAGATGAGGCTTGGTCCTCATCATGAAGGACTGACATGGCTGCTCCAGTGTCCAGAAGCATGGTAAGTTGGTGGCCCCAACTGTGGCATTTACACAGGGCCTTCCATTTGTGTCAACAATCAGGTTACTCACAATCCGAACCTGAGCCTGTAATTGTCAATCTGTGCATTCAGAATCAGCATCGTCTTCCTTTTCCTGAAATCGAAGGCCTGCAGGATCTTCTAAGGCCTTCTGTATGTCTTACAATGGGGACATGTACTTGTGATGTCACAGGCGCAGTGATGGCCTGCGGGTGATTCTGCCTTGGATGTCACAATGGCCTAACCAGTAACTGATGCAACCTCTCCTCGGCTGCATGATTGCTCGACAGCTGGTGCTAGAGCAGCAATAGTTTGTGTAGCTGTAGATCCTCTCGAATGCAATTCTCCAGCAGCTTATGAGGGTTTTGTTTTCTTTCTGTTTGTCAATAGCTTCGACTAGTTCAGTATTGTATCTGGCTATTTTGTTGGGTGTTTGGATTTTTCCAACTGCCTCTGTTGTCTCTATTGATCCAGTTGTTCCTGTATTTCTGCCCCCTGTATGACTGTTTGTCATCAGAAGGATATTGTTTTTCTGGTTGTTTCCTCCACTGTATAGTGGGTGGGGCATCAGGGGTAGGCTGTACCGCAGCTACCTTGTTGGATTTGCCAGAAGAAAAGGTGCAGAGGTAGATCTGATAAGCCCACTCCATCTTAGTAAGGACATCCTGAAACTTGTCAGTGTCTGGGAAAATATTGAGCTTGAACTTTTCCCACAAGACGGGCACATGTTCGAATGTACAAATCCTTGTACTCAATTTCATCTACGTCAAATTGCTCATCTGCTAGAGCTTTGCCAGTTTTGTATGCAAGCCACAACCATTGGTGGTAGGTGTCTGGGCTTTCCTTTACTTCTTGCTTGACTTTGTAGGCAAGTGCGTTCCCCAACTCCCAGGTAATTTGCATACATGAGGGCAGTGGCAATTTCATCAAGGTAAAGTTTTCAGCACTCTGTGCTGTCTCTGAAAGCTTAACCTAGAGGATAGGTTCAACTGTTTGTTGCAAGCATTGAATCTGGTACTGGGGTTAGAGAGAGCTTCTCACAAAGGGTGCACTTTCTTCAGTGGCAACTGAGATTGTCAGTTGGGCCCATCTGTCTGATGCTCTGTGCAAATTGCTGGACAGAATGAGTGACTTGCAGGGTCTGGAAGTATGCGTAGTATTTCCCAGTTCAACATGTTGCATGGCCCTGAAGTGCAGCCTCTGCTGCCGCATCGGCTACTGCCTTGTACGTATGATCCGGAGTGACAGAGTCTTTTAGCATTCTGTCAATTTGGCCCTGGATGGCCTGTTTTGATCTTCCGAGTCTGTGATCCTACTGATTGCTTCATGAATCATGCTGTGAATCTCCGACTCATTGCCCCTAGTGAGGAGGGTGAGTGGAGGTGCGTCACAGAATACAGGCCCCACCTGTGTCATCGAGCCGCAATCTTGGTGTTGGATGTGGTGTCCACCATGTTTGCATAGAAGTGGCAACACAGTGTGCATGCCGATGTCGGTGCCATCTTGTGAATGGCAAGAGAAGTTGCTACACCATGGGGTTGGACTTGCGTGTCATGTGGCATGCCTCAACATCCAAGTCAGAGTCATCATCGCTGCATGATGTAATCTCAATGGCGCATATTGAAATCCGTTCATGGCCTTAACATGGCGGCAAGAACCTCCCATTGATGGCACAACATCGTCATCTTTTGTCTACACTTCTGTGATAGACTTTTGCAGTGCCCTGCTCAATACCTCTCTCAACCTCTCTCTGCAACACTCTATACGCAGTGCACAATTTGACGTTTTCCCTAAGCTCTTTATCCAGCTCACACTCCTGTAATCCTCTTTCAACTCAGCATTCTTATCCCTCAAAGTCTCATTCATAGCAGTCAAAATATCATTCAAATGTGCTGTTTCTTATCACATTTCAACCTTTCACAATCATCTCTTAACAAACATATCTCTTGCTCAGTGTCTTGAACAGTACAGTGCATCAGCCTGGAAATAGCATCACAGAGTAACTGTGTCTCCTCACTAGTTTCTTTTCCTTTTTCTGTAACTCCGATGCCTGCAAGCCCATCTCTGTTTTGCAGTTCAAGGGAGGCACACCTCGCTGTGAGACTCTCAACAGCAGTATGTGAGCTGCAACCAAAAGACCTTTGAGGTTGTACAGTATTTCTTGGTTGCCTGTTTGGACTCTAAGTAATGGTCAGATATTAGCAGCAATGTTTTTTTCTGCAGATTTTGAGTCCAGCAAAATCCATCCATCCACCATGGGATGTGAGGTAGTTTGAGATATTGAGTCTCAGTTCTGTGCACAGATCAGACAAGACAAATAAGGGGTAGACAAACAGTAAAGCAGTTTGAAAATTGGTAAAAATACTCTGGCGCCGTCACCAACACTTTCGGTCCCACCTGGTTGAACAGTCATGCCAAGGGGTATGCTGTCACTTGCAAAGGAGAGTAAGGGGGTCCAGTGTGGGTCTGCCACACCCAAGACCAAGACGGTGTGGGTCTGCCACAACTGCTACCACTGTAACCATGAGTAGGTCCAAGTAGGCAAAATTTGCACTACACTACTCGACATTCAAAATAAATTAATGTGAATCTTCCTTTGTACATTCCACCCTGGATACGGTCACTAAAATGTAACTGGGTAATAAATCACCCTCTCAGGTTCTTGGTGGAATGGCACAAAGGAAGAGACAACAGAACAAGTGGTACTCATGTACAGTAATAAATGAAATTTATTACAGATCAGTAATATAGTCTTACTACCATTACAGTGTGAACACTGGGAGAACACCAGTTTCCTTACCTTGGCAATGCAGACAGTTTCTCTCATCTCAGAGAAGCTACGTGTTACAAAGAGTCTTATACCCTAATAATTACTATAGCAATGGCTAAGGGAGATACAAACAAGCATTTGTCAATGCCGAATGTTGATTGCGTTGATCTGTTGAGCTCGCTCAATGGCCCTCTGTCACTGGCTCAGTCTGTTTGTCCCGTGCTGCAGGCTGCTCTTTTGTACTGGGCTGCTGCCTGCATTGGAACCTTGTTCTGCTGAGGAAGAAATCCGCAACTGTTCCGACAGAGCTCCATTGAGTTTGCTCCTCCCCTCTCTCACTCGCTCATTCTGTTTCTCCTGGTGCTGCAGGCTACCCTTTTTACTGGCTCCTGCCTGTGTTGGTGGCTTTTTCTACCACAAAGAAATCACAGCTGTCCTGAAAGAGCTCCATTGAGGTCGCTCACTCCCGTCTCACTCACTTATTCTGGTTCTCCTGGCGCTGCAGGCTGCCCTTTTGTACTGGGCTCCTGCATGCATTGCTGCCTTTTCTGCCCACAGAAAATCTGCAGCAGTCCCGACAAAGCTCCATTGAGCTCGCTCACTCCCCTTTCTCACTCGCTCATTCTGTTCTGCCGGCACTGCAAGCTGCCATTTTGTACTGGGCCCCTGCATGCATTGCTGCCTTTTCTGCCCACAAACAAATCTGCAGCAGTCCCAACAGAGCCCTGTTCAGCTCACTGACTCCCCCTTCATCCTCTCATTCTGTGTCTCCTGGTGCTGCAGGCTGCCATTTTGTACTGGGCTCCTGCCTGCACTGGTGGCTTCTGGCCAGAAAGAAATCTGAAGCAGTCCTGACACAGCTTCACTGAGGCTCACTCACTCTCCCTCCATCATTCTCACATTCCGTTTGTGCCAGTGCTGCAAGCTGGCATTTTGTACTAGGCTCCTGCCTGCATTGCCGCATTTTCTGCCCAAAGAAATCTGCAGCAGTCACACAAGAGCTCCGCTGAGCTCGCTCACTCCACTCTGTCCTTTCTCCGTTCTGTTTCTCTTGGTGCCACAACTGCGCTTTTGTATGGGGCTCCTGGCTGTGTTGGCACCTTTCTCTCCCACAAAGAAATCCACAGCTGTCCCGACAGAGCTCCATTGAGGTAACTCAGTCTCCCTCTCTCATCGCTCATTCTGTTTGTCCTTGCACTGCAAGCTGCCCTTTGTACGGGCTCCTGCCTGAATTGGCGCCTTTTTCTGCCCACAAAGAAATCTCAGCAGTCCTGATAGAGCTCCATTGAGCTCACTAAGTCCCCCTGTGTCACTCACTGTACTGTTTCTCCCACCGCTGCAGGCTGGTCTTTTGTACTGGGCCCCTGCCTGTATTGACGACTTTTCTGCCCACAAAGAAATCTGCAGCAGTCCTGACAGCACTTCGGTGAGTTTGCTCTCCCCTCCCTCACTTGCTGTCTCGTTCTGTTTCTCCCAGTGCTGCAGGCTGCCCTTTTGTGCGGGGCTCTTGTGTTGTGGCCTTTGTCTGAACACAAAGAAATCTGCACCAGTCCTGACAGAGCTCAGTTGAGCTCAATAACTCCCCTCTCCACTCGATCGATCTTAATCTGTCCCAAACACTGATTTTCTAGAGTAACCGTGCTACTGTCCAGCAGGAGTTGACCGTGCTACTGTCCAGCAGGAGTGCAAAACATATTTTAGCCAGGATGTGAAAATGACAGCTGTAGTGTTCATAAGGGTTATGAAAAAATGCCACCGTTGAAAATGTGGCGTGACAGTATTACAAATTTGTAAAGTTACAAGGGTGCATAGAAACAGTTCAATGCACGCTTGTAACACAGTCATGTTATGGAGTTTCGTCACCAAATTTTCAACATAGGGATTTAGGACCTCTGCTCATGAACAGTGCTACTGTCACTTTCTTAATCTGTCCGAACACTGATTTCCCACAGTGACCACGTTATTCTGCGCCGGAACTGTGAAAACAAATTTTGGTCAGGATGTGAAAATGACAGCTATACTGCTTATAAGGAGGTGTGAAAAAATGGTACTGCTGAAAATGTGGTGTGACAATATTACAATCTGTGAAGTTACATGGGTGCGTGGAGCGTGCACAACACACATAACACAGTCAATTGATGGGTTATGATCACCAAATTTTCAACATAGGCATTATAGGACCTCTGCTCATGAACAGTATCATTGTCATTTTCTTAATCTGTCGAACAGTGATTTCCCACAGCAAACCGCTCTATTCTGCAAAGTGAAAACACATTTCAGCCAGGATGGGAAAATGACAGCTGTACTGTTCAAAGTAGGTCTAGGAAAATACCAATGTTGAAAATCTGGGTGAAAATATTATAAATTCGCAAACCTCGAGCATGCGTATCAACTGTGCAACGCATAGCTCATGACACAGTCATTTTATGGAGTATCGTTACCAAATTTTCAACATAGGCATTTTGGGACCTCTACTCATGAACAGTGTTACTGTCATTTTCTTAATCTGTCCTGAACACTGATTTCCCACAGTGACGCTATTCTGTGCCAGAAGTGCAAAAACACATTTGAGCCATGATGTGAACAATGACAGCTGTACTGCTCACAGGAGGTGTGACAAAATGTCAATGCTGAAAATCTGGCATGAAAATATTGTAAATCGCAAAGTTACAAGCGTGCGTTAGCAACTGCTCAACGCGCTCTAAAACAGTCATTTTTGGATTTTTCCACCAAATGTGCAACATAGGCTTTTGAGAGCCCACCTCATGAACACTGGCACTGTTGTTTCATTAATCAGCCCCGAAGGGTGATTCCACACAGTGACCACAAAACCACCTTTTGGGGCTGATTAACACCATGACAGTTAAAGAATTCATGAGGAGGGGTCCAAAAAGCCCATGTTGAAAATTTGATGAAAGAATTCCCAAAATGCCTGAGATATGCACTAAAGTTGAAAAAACCCTATTTATTACATTATACAGCTTACCGGCATTTCCTCAGTTCCACGGTCGGCTTTGAAGAGTGCAGGCGTGTTCCCAGTCCACCGAAGATGCGTCGCGCGAGCTCCGGAGGTAAGTATGGGGTGAGGGGTGTGGGGAGGCAGGGTGCACAGTGGGTGGGTGCGGGTTGCGGGTAGGGGCAGAGGCGGCGCGAAAGACAGTTTTCTTTTTCAGGGACAAAAAGCAAAAGACTTCATGGGACAGTTTTTCCCTTCACAGGGCATCTGGCATGCTGGGGTGCGCTCCCAGTGTGCCAGCAGAGGCTTGGTTTGGGGGCCAGCAGTAGCTGACGGGGATTGGGCATCCCCATTGGCAGGAACAAAATGGGGGTGTCATTTTGCTGACGGGATTGGGCACCCCATCGGCAGGAACAAAATGGGGCTCATTATGCCGATGGGGATTGGGCACCCGTCGGCAGGAACAAAATGGGGAGCTTCATTATGCAGATGGGGATTGGGCACCGCCCTCAGGAACAAAATGGGGGTGTTTTCATTATGCCGATGGGGATTGGGCACCCGCGGCAGGAACAAAATGGGGGTTACAGAATGCCGACAGGCAGTCGGCAAGTAAACACAGTGGGAGGAGGAGGTTATGTTGTTTGTGAACATGGTGGCAAGCCACGCCATGTTCACAAACAATATCAAGATCCTACATCCCACCCTACAATGATGGGTCACTCCTCATTGCAGCCGGATGGCTGGCCGCTGCAATGATGAAACACCCACAGCGCACTTTTTTAGAAGATTGTGGCACGCTGGCTGAACTAGTGTCAGCAGCAGCGTGCCACGGCATTGAATGATGGGGACAAGCCTTTGCAGGCTGTGGGGGCACTGGGCACAACAGTGCCATGCCTCCACAACCTGCTTGTGGAGAAAGCTGATGCAACATGTTTCTTGCGCATCGTGCAATCAACATAAAAATGTATATAATTGGACAAAAACATGTGTTCTTAGTAACTATCCTAACTAGAATAAAAATTGCTTAGCTTGCAAATAGATAACAATACAATGAGACCTCTATAATCCAAGGTCATTTGTAGTTGTGTACAATTATTAGAGATGGCACTGTTGCCTGATATATAAAAATACAGTAATAGAGCAAAAGCATTTCTCATGGCTAATATATATCAGTGAAGCATATTATGTATCAGTAAAACATAACAGAACACAAATCCAACACTTATGCTTCTATGATAAGTGTCTTTGCCTAAGGTTAGCATCTATGCCTACATAAGTTGCTGCCCACAAGGTGGGGATGCCATCAGGGTGCTGGACCATGGATAACAGTGCATAAAATGGCTCGAGGGGAAATGGTCAGGTTAGAAAGTCCCAAAGGGGAAACCTGAGCCAGGAGTCAGCACTCACCCATAGAAACATAGAAACATAAACTTTAATGGCAGATAAGAACCACTTGGCACACCCTGTCTGCCCATTTCCTACATATTAGATAAGCTGCAGATCCTAGTGAACCAACAGCCTACTTCCTCCTACCCCAACTATAATTGCCTTATGTCTGTCCCATGCATTCTTGATTTTTCCCCACTGTTTTTGATCCCATGACCTCCTCAGGAAGGCCATTCCATGTGTCCACCACCCTCTCTGTAAAAAATACTTCTTTACATTGCCCTGAGCCATCCCCTCTGTCTTCAAACTGTGCCCCTTGTTCTTGCACATCTCTTTTCTGAAAGATGATACCCACTTGGACTTTGTTGATTCCCTAGAGGAACTTGAAATTTCTATCATGTCCCCCTCTCCCTCCTTTCTTCGAGGGTATACATGTTAAGCTTCTTTAGTCTCTCTTCATATAGTTTCTGGTGCAGACCCTGCACCATTTTAGTGCCCTCCTCTGGATTGCCTCCATCCTGTCTATGTCCTTGTGGAGATGGGGTCTCCAGAACTGCAAGCAGTATTGCAGATGGGGTCTCACCAATTGTCTGTAAAGAGGATAACAACTTCCTGTTTTCTACTGGTGATGCCTCTCCCTATGCATCCCAGTATCCCCAACCCTCTTACTGCCTTCTCACATTGCCTGCCTACCTTTAGGTCATCTGATATGACTACACTCAGGTCCCTTTCCATTTTGTTGTTGTTAGTACCTCCTCCCACCCATTGTGTACTCTTCCCTTGGGTTTTGTTTCCCAGGTGCATTACTTTACACTTCTTTGCATTGAATCAAAGCTGCATACTTTGACCACTCCTCCAAACTTGCCAAGTCCCTTCTCATCCTTTCCACTCCTCCTTGTGTATCAACTCATGTTTGCAGATCTCTGAGTCATATGCAAAGAGGTATGCTTTTTCTTCAGTCCTCTGCAATGTCACTTATAAAGACATTAAAGAGGACCGCCTCAATACAGAACCCTGTGGTACCCTACTAGTAACCCCTTTCTTTGGAGTGGAATCCATTTACCATTAGCCTCTGAATTCTGTTGTCCAGCCAGTTTGTTACCCAGGCTATCACCCTGGGATCCACTCCCAGGCTGGCTAACTTGTTTAATAATCTTTGTGTGGGGCTGTGTCAAATGCCTTGCTAAAGTCTAGGGTAGGCCATGTCCACAGCCCCTCCTGATCTACTTCTTTGGTCACCCAGTCAAAGAAATCTATTAGAGTCATCTGACATAACCTTCCCACTGTGAATCCATGCTGCCTTGGGTCCCAGCCTCGCTGGCTTCTAGGTACTGACAATTCTTTCTTTCTTTCAGAAGTGATTCCATCATTTCCCTACCACTGAGGTCAAACTAACAGATCTGTGGTTTCCTGCCTCTGCCTTGCTTCCACTTTTGTGAGGGAATCACATCCACCTTCCTCCAGTCCTCAGGTACCACACATCCTTCCATGATTTGTTAAAGGGTAGTCAGTGGTGTCACTAGTTCTCCCCTTAGTTCTTTCAGAATTCTGGGGTGAATCCACATCAGGCCCCACTGCCTTATCCACCTTGAGATTTAGGAGTTCTTTCAGACCCTTCCTTCTGTGAATAGACTGGTATCGACCCCTATCCAGAGTGCTTCTATTGTTTGATTTAGGTACATCCCCATCCTCTTCTTTTGTGAATACTGAACAAAAGTATTCGTCTTATCTCTGTCTTTTCACTGTCACTCTCTGCCCACCCCTCCCTTTATTAAGCCTCGCTATCCCTCCCTTGGTCTTTTTTCACTCACTAATGTACTGTACCTATAAAAGATTTCATACCCCTTCTTAACTGAGTTGGCTATATGTTCCTCAGTTTGGGCCTTTGCTATTCTGACTGCCTTTCCTACTTCCTTCTGCTTTAACTGATAGAGTTCTCTTTCCTGCTCCTTCTGTGATTCCTTATATTTTCTGAAGGCTATCTTTTCTCCCTAACCTTCCCCACCACCTCTTTGATAATCATAGTGTTTTTCCTTCATTTTGTTTTGTTTATTTGTTTCACACAAAGGCTTGTTGCCTCTGTGATGGCAGTTTGATTTTCCTCCACCCTCCTTCCTGCCCTTTTGCTAGTGCATTCCTTAGGCAATCTCCCATTCTGCCAAAGTCAGCCCTCCAAAGTCTAGTACCCTTGCTTGTATGGCTTGACCCTATGGCTGTGTTTATTGTGAACCACACTGTCTGGTGGTCGCTTGTCCCAGATGCTACCCACTTCTAAATCCGAGATCCCTCAGCATCCCCATTTGAGAGTACCAGATCTAAGACTGCTCCTCCTGAGTGGGTTCCAGCACTAGCTGCCTGAGGCATGCCCCTGTACAGCATTGAGAATGACTCTGCTCTTGGATGTGGCTGCAGCAAATGTGGTCCAGTTAACATCTAACATATTCAGGTCCCCAATCAACAATACCTCCTTTTTCTGCCATTCTAAGGATACCTCCTATCATTTCCTTGTCCGTGTCCTCCCTGAGATGGGGACTGTATACAACCTCTGTGTGAATGTGGTGCCATTTCCTGTCTCCAAGGTGACCCACAGTGCCTCCTCTCCTCCTGTTTACCCTTTAGTTCTGTTGCTTTGATCCCTTCCCTATGCAGAGAGCTACTCCTCCTCCTCTTTTATCCTATCTGTCCCTCCTGTAGGTTATGTACCTGGTATGTTGACATTTCAGTCATGGCTCTCTGTGTACCAGGTTTCTGTGACTGCCATGATATCCAGGCATCCCTCTTCCATCATGGCCACTAGTTCAGGAAGCTTGTTACCCAGACTATGGGTATTGGTACTCAACGCCTTCCATTTTGTGAAGGCCTTATCCCTTTAGCCCCATCCCTGCCCTTACTGCCTTTGCATTTTCTCCATTTACCCCTGCCCCTATTGACCTCACTACTTTAGTGTTAACCTCGCTAACTACCCTGTTTTGTGGGAAGGCTAGAATTCCTGCTCCTTTTCAGTGCCTCTCCTTGGCTGGTTTAAAAGCTTGCCAATGAACATATAAACCTATCACTTAGGATCCTGGTTCCCTCCTAGACAGATGTAAACCAGATGCCAGTATAGGCCTATATCCTCCAGGTGGACCCCAGTCCCCAATGAAGCCAAATTCTGTTCTCCGCACCAGTTTTTCAACCATTCATTGAATTCCAGAGTGCAGAGTACCTAGCCTCACCCATGCCAAGGACAGGCAGCACCTCTGAGAAGGTTACGTGTGTGCTACTTGTCTAAGGCCCCTCCCCAACTCCATAAACTCCTTCTGCACAGCTCTGATCCTAATGCCAGCTAGATTATTTGACCCTAGGTGAACAATGACATCCAGCTCCTCTCCTGCAGCTGCTCCTCTGATCCTGAGGATTCACTTCCTGTCCTCCATGCCATGGCACCAGGCAGGCACCTTGCCTCCTCTCCCTCCCTCCCAGTTCAACCCCCTAACAATTGAGTCCCCACCAGGAGTTGTTTCCTTCCACTGTGGGATCCCATGCCACCCTCTTGTGGGTCTCCTTGTGGAGTTTCCCAGCATCCTTCTTGGTCTCCACTGTGGGTGCCTCCATAAAGGAACAAGGCTCCACCAGAAAGTCATATGAACTGTGGAGAGGTACAACTGGAGGGATGTGCCTCTGTTCCACCACTCTCACCCTCCCTGAGCCCACCGCAGTCCAATCACTCCTTATTCTTGGCAACCTCTGTGGTAGTAGCAGTGGCCCTGGTGGTCCCTGGGTGGGGGAGGAGATTTCCAATCTCCTGCCAGGTCCTGGGTGGGGAGGAGGTTTCCTACTCCTGCCAGATCGGCCTGGAGATGGGAAGCCTCCTCGTTCACAGCAGAGGTGTGTCTGCAAATAGGGCAGCATTGCAGCCTCCAGAATGTCTCCCAGAAGACTGTCGCCCCACAGCCAGTGCATTGCACCAATCCCCATGTCTCTCTGCCTTCCCTCCCCTCCCTCCCTGTTGAAATGTGTATGCTTTATTTTTTCACTATTAGGAACCTCACTTCCTTTAGTAGTGTATCCCTTTCCAAGGGATGTCTTATGTTTCTTTCAATGTATTCACATGCAAAATGCTGGGAATGGGACTGCTTATCCCTAGCCTGCTCAGCCCCACAACGTGAGGAGCAAAGGAATCCTGTGGTGCACCCACATGCAGTGCCATCCCCAAAGAACACCCACCTGACATCCCACAGTCTTAACCAGGGATCTCCAGTAAGCAATATGCACTCAAAGCAGTCCCATTCCTGCACTTTGTATGTGAATATATTGAAAGAAACATAAGACAGCGGTCAGGGATAAATTCAATATATGGATCCCAGGAGATGCAAGAAGGATATGGACAGTCAGTGGTATTTCAAGTCCTTGCCAGGTCCTATTCCTGGGGCCGGAGTTCTCTATGATATGCTGGATATAGGTGGAAGGCTGCTGAAAATGGTTCTCCCAAGCATAGGCAGTCTGAGGTTAAAGATTTTAAGGGCAACAGATACCTTGATCAAGCAGACAGTAGGGACAAATAGAATAAACATAGATGGGAGCAGAGTGGGCTGGGATACCATATGCCACTACAATCAACAAAGCAGGCTCCTGTTGGGGAGCGGAAGCAAAACCACAAAGCAGAAATTAATGGGTCCCCATGATGTCATTAACAGTCTGCGGTGGGCTAGATTGCCTGCTCAGGGTCAGTGAGATGCTAGAGGGTAGTCTATAGGCACAGGGAGAAGCATCGGCGAGGAGGATGTGGGTGTCAGACCATTCAAGAGTCCATTAGACGAAAGGTAGGCAAGCCATAGTAATTCATGATAGGCCCAGCTCAGCTCTAAATGGATCCAACCAAGTGCATGCTAAATAGAGTACAAAAGCAAGCTGAGGTGGATGAGGTAATGTCTCAAGAAGAATGGGAGAGCCCAAAGAAACAGCATCACTGTGGCCTGAAGGAAATGTAACAGCTAAAGTAAGTGTATTTATCAAGCTGTTAGACCCAGTCTTGAGCTCTGCATTGTAACTTATCCATCATCTGTCCACCCGGTCAGTGGGAGTCCAAGCACGAGGCTTGAAATAGATCTGGATAAAGTTTGGGCAGTTCCTGTTGTGCTTTTTGGCCAAATTATATTGTTTATGTTTATTGTATATTATAGCTGTCTTTTGTAGAAACCTCCAGGTGTGCAGGATAAAGGAGCCAGAATTTGATGTCCACCGCAAACAACTTGGATTTAATATATTTGTACTTTTATAATAACCCCTTTTGGACTCAGCTCATCTGTTTCCAGGCCCCTCAGGTCTTCCCTAGACACACCTTGAGGGGCAGGCCTAGGATTCTTTGGCAGACAAGTGGTATTGGAACAACAGGTGCACATGGTGGGGTAGTGCTAGGGTATACTTGTAGATAAATTGCAGGTTAACACCCTGCCAGGAAAAATACAGTAACTGCCCCCACTGTACCTTTCCCACACAACAATTCCCACTTTTACAGTACCAGAACATAACATTAACAATGAATACTTTTTATTTTGGGGAAAGGGAGAAAGGGAGAAACAATAGCATAACAATTTTAACAACTGTAGCAACACTTTTACTCCACACAATCCCCACCTCCCACCTATGGGTGTCCCGACTTCCCAATGGCAGCTGCCCACAAAGCCTATAAAGTCCCTTAGGTGGGTGCAACACCACCGTGAAGAAGTTCCTGAAGAACTTGCATTGGGGCCCGTAACATTTAACAGATGGAAAACTCTTCCTGCCTGGCCACAGCTTGAACCTTGGCACAGTTCTGACTATCACTTAACCCCTGAATTCTCTAACTAGCTAGTTAGTTAAATAAGGACTTTCCCAAGGCTGCAGCCCAGGGTATATACAGTTGTGAAGTTCAAAGAGGGTGGCGAAACTTATTTCATGGTACCGTGCTAGTATCAGGAGTAGTTCTTGCAACACAGCAGCAATTGCTGGAAGAAATGAAGAATGCTGATCTTCACCTGTCAGGTTTTTCCAATCTTTGTCCCCAGGGCCTTTGTATGTGCTATGCACTGGCAGGCCTCTTGATGTCTTCCTCTCTGGTGGTCTCCTCTTCTTCTGGGTGCAGAACGGACTGGAGGTTACCTAGACTGATGCTTGACATACACTTATCTCCTCCTGAATACTGTGAGATTGGGCTGTGACCTTTACAGTCTCTGCTTTCCAGTTGCACACTCCACTGGCTTTCTCTGCACTGCAAGACAGTCAGTTCTCTCTCTTTCTCTCTCTCAGCAAATCTCAGAAGCCTCTCACACTAGCTGTACAGTCTAAATTTTGGCACAGCCTCAGGTTCAGGTCTCAGCAGCAACTTCCAAAGTCTCAGTAGCAACTTCGCCCAGCCACAGGTTCAAATCTCACTTCTGAGCAGCAAATTCACTCAGCTGCAGGTTCAAATCTCAGCAGCACTTTCAACTCTAAGCAACAAATTCACTCAGCCGCAGGTTAAAATCTCAGCAGCTACTTCCAAATTCTCAGCAGCAAACTCACTTAGCCACAAATTCAAATCTCACCCTGAGAACTTCTCACACAGTCCAGTTCCTTTCCCAGGCACTATACTCTTGTTCAGGCATTCTGCAGCTTGTCCAATACTATAGCCAGACAAGGCCTTTGGCAAACTGGCAGGCCTTCAAGGCTAGCAAATCCAAGAGAACTCTCTTCTTGCACTCACTGGCTGCACCCTCAGGAATCCTTTTCCTGGGGAAACAGTCCTTTATCAGTTTTACAGCAACCCCTTCTATTGGCTGCAGTAGTTGTTCAACTGGGCAAATTAATATTCATTTAACTAACCTGATGTTCTGTTGATCCTGCATTTTTCCCAAAAGTCCATTTGCAGTCCCATCAGTCCTCTGGAACCTCCTGGCTCTCTGACTGGCTATGGAAGAGGCAGAGGTGAACATTATGGATGCAGCACACACACATTCCTAAACACAGTCCCAAATTTATAGTTCATTTACAGCCAAACACATCATCCTTAACATTTATTTCCCCAGCATCCAGTAATAGCTTTTTTGCCCTCTCAGCCACATGCAGAGATTAATATTTCAATACAATAGCACACCTGTCTCTGCTGCTGAAACAACTATCCCAAGACAGCAGGCAAGTTCATTAATATTCATGTGCCCTTCATTAATATTTATAAAACCAGATCCATAGCGCTCATTGGCACTTTTTAAATAAATTTGTTTGCCACTCCAGAGATGACACTCAAGTCTTGGACCCTGATTTACTGATTCAAGGGTCCGGGAGCACTAGTTGGAGCTTTTGATAAGCTACAACAGTGGCAGAAATCCAGAATGCGTAAACAATGCATACACGGACCACCGCTTGCACATTCATGAGGCTGCAGCTCGGTGGTCCCAGCATTTTGGGCTTCTGGCCCCAGTCTTAGTAGAAACATTAGAGGGGCTAGACAGAGAGTCCCAGGGCACCTGGAACACTCAGGCCAGCTGGTGGTGAGGACATGGAGGAAATGGGAGACTAACACCCAGTAAGCCCAATAACGTTGAGGGCTTATATTTTGCTTAGCTTGTATCTGCGGCTCAAGTAGTTGAAGTTAAAAATTCGGTTACTCTCCCACTATCTCTGTCACCCTCAGATATTTGCCTGAATGTGGGTCTTGTCAAGGTAATTTAGCAGACAGAAGATAATGGGTCATGGTCGGTCTCTGTGCAGGCATGGGGCAAAGTGCACAATGGACCCTCTTGATGATGTAGTGCTGCCCATTAGGTGAGGGTCCAGCAACTTTCTCACACAGCTTCTGCACAAATGGAATGGTATTGGGGCCCTCCACGCTCTCCGCAGGCTGACTATAACATAATTATTGCCCCAGCTACAACTTTTTGATCTTCTAGATGGTCCTCGAGTTTCTGCAGTTTGCAGTGCTTTGCTACAAGCTCTGGGTTCACCTGCAAAGAATGATCCTTCAGGGAGCTTATTCAGGCCTCAGCATCCAACATCCTCCGTGTAAGGTCTTCAAAGTCTAGACATCCCCACTATGGTTGAGGACAGCCACCTTGATCGAGGTGAGCTCCTGAAGAACTTTCAATCACCTCGGCCCAAATGTCTAACCCTTGGGAGAAGGTGGCAAGGTCAGAGTTTGCAGCACTTTGCAGTCTGGGCACTGGAGCTTTCTGACAGCACAGTATGAAGGAAAGTCCAGTCTTGCTCCAGTGACATAGCATCTGCCTCCATTTCAGTCCCAAAAGCTGTTTAGTGACATGGGTCAAAGTGGAGGGAGTAAAACAGTGAAAGTTTAATACGGTAAAAGGCTTGATTCTGACAGATTAACTAAAAGTCCTGAGGAGCTGCAGGAGTACCACCATTCATGCTGGAAGCATCACATGACCCCAGGTCCTCTCTTGCCTGCCAGGGAATAGATCTGCTTCATGGAGGAGGGCAGTATTGCTAATGAGGAGCCCATAAGGGGTCAAACCTCTCATCATTGGTCTGTCTGGGATTTTGCCTCTTGGTTTCTCCCCAGGATGCTGGCTTTGGAGTGGTATGCAAGATAACATGAAAACATGGAGTATGTCTCCACCAGTGTTCCTCACCCAGTAAGTCTCTAAGTGCACTGCTTCCTGTAGTCACCCAAGTGGCAGTATTGTGCTAGAGCAGAACTACCCTCCCCAGAGGACAGGAGCATCTGGGATGGTGAATCCTCTTCCCTTGCCAAATTGTACTTAGTTCCTTTTAAGGGATCCTACTAGATGATGATGTCTCAAGCTGTTCTCATGAAGCCCTTTAAAGAGCTCCAAAACCCGGGTTCCCAGACATGAAGCCAGTCAAACATAGACAGCATTTAGGTGTCCACGAAATTACCCCTGTCAAGACATAGTTACCTTAAACAACACCTCCATAAGCATTCTGGTGATGTGCAGTGTACTGGGGACTAACCACGCCTCCCTTAGACCAAAATCCACACTGCTTCCCATTCTCCCAGTGTGGGGTCCTTCAAAGCTGGAGTGGTCCTTTTAGAAGACCTAGGGCTAGCAGCTGCCTACACACATTCATTTCATCCCTCCTCCATGACTTCTGTTACTGCTACTCTTAGAGCCAGCTTCAAGCACAAAATGGCCTCACCCAAATCTGCCTCCTTGAGGGGAACCTCTGGACAGCCACTACATCCTCCACTCCCTAGGTTCTTCCCTGACCTCTCCAATTGGGGACAAAACCTCTCTAACATACAGATGTATTCAAACCCTAGTTGCATGGCTGTGACCTAACTGTAGCAAGGGAGTAAGCCTTGAGAGGCAGAATATCATAAATGACAGTTTTTTCCCAAAATATCACCAGTCCAAAGCTCAGCAACAAATTGCAAGAAAAAGTACTGATACGTTTTACCAGCATAATTTTTCAAAGCTGCTGGAATAAAAAAACTGTTAAAGAATAATCATGATTCAGATGTTACCAGTACTTTATATTCTTCAGTGAAGAGTGAACATTATTTCTTCCTTCTAAGCTAGGACAATATCCTGGATTCCTTTCAAGACAATCATATGCAGGCGTGATGAGATAACATCTGTTTCACAGTTTTCCTTAGAGCTGTGAACACAAATGCGCCTAGCTTAGCTGGGATGGATTTTTCTTCAGTCTCATTTGTTCCTGCTGCTTTTTCTCACTAGGTATTTCTCTAACTGGCTTATAAAGATATTGTTGCAGTTCTCTGCTTCAAAAGGGAGATGAAAAGCTTGATGTAACCGTGCTGTTTTCATAATCCGTGTCAATGCTAATCTTGCTTGGGTGCTGTAAGGTATAAGATCATCAGAGATATGCCTGCAGAATAAAAGCTGTATAAATACATTATTTTTGAAGGTCGAATGGGAAATCCAATTAGTCCATCAAGTCTTTTGCCTGGAAACTGAGGAATGACAGCAAAATGATACATGGTATACAGGGAGGCCTTACAAGGAAGGGTTTAGCAGCCTGAACTTGTATTCTCTTGAGACCAAGAAGGAAAAGTGAAGTTATGATATAAACATTTAAGTACCTCAATGGGATCAACAAGGTTGATTGTCAACAATTGCTCAAACACATGAAAGGGACCTGTGCAAGGAGACATGGAGTAAGCTGAGGAGAGAAATGAGGAAGTACTTTTCAAACAAGTGGAATAGCCTGCCAAGAGAAATCGTTGAGGCAAAGATGCTGCAGGGATGCAAGGTAGGGTGGGACAGATATAAGGTTCATAACTGTAGTCGAAACGGAGGTGTGAGGAGAAAAATTACTATATGTACTGGGCTACAAATAGAAGTCTCCAGCTAAGCCTGCCCAGTGATAGATGGCAGAAGTAGGCAGAACAAGAGCAGACTGGCTGGACCTTTGGTCTTTTCTGCCTGTAATCATTTCTACAGTATGTTTCTATATTTCCTAAAGCCAGTTTAGCCAGACATCCAAAATAATTCTGACTAAAGCCCTAACTGTGCTTCTATGTTTTGTCCCAGTGTAACACATCAGCAGGGACACACTGGTTTCACCGGATTGAAAAAGGGCAGATTCCATTTTGCACATTATAAAAAATGGTACTGTCACCGGTATTCGCTAAGTCAAAATCGGTTTTACCGATTTTTGGTTTTGTGTACTGCGATAACAATTTTTAACTCTGCTAACAAGCATTTTAGCAGTTTTGACCTCCACTATTGCACATCCTTCCATCCTTGTACCAATTTAAAGTTATTTTAGGTACAAGATGTGATGGCAGCAACAGCACTACAGCCCCCATCCCTGAGGTGTGATGGAAGCAGTACTATGGCCCCATCCTTCAGGTACGATAGTAGAACCAACAGCACTACAGACCCATCCCTCTGGTGTGATGGCAGCAGTAACAGCACTGTGTCCCCCTTCCTCAGGTGTGATGGAAGCAGCAGCACTGTGGCCCCTATCCATTAGGTGTGATGGCAGCAGTACTACGTTTGCATTCCTCAAGTATGATGGCAGTATCAGCACTATGGCCCCATCCCTCAGGTGGGATGGCAGCAGTACAACATTCCCCATCCACCAGTGGTTATGGCAGAAGCACTACAGCCCCTGTCTCTCAGGTGTGATGACAGTAGCAACAATGCAGTCCACATCCCTCAGGGGTGATGGCAGTAGTGACAGCACTATGATTCCCTTTCTACAACACCAACACCCCACATGCACAAGTTGTAAATTACTTAGTCTCTTTGCTTGTTAGAACTCAGATGTGAATTAATCTGAATCACCACTACTAAGGTGGACCACCTTTGTTTTTTCCAATCATTTAACTACCTGAACTGGATTTCTGCCTGTGACACCACTGACCAGGGTTTGAGAACAGATTTGGGTGTTGGAGGACCGGCTGGGGGGTAAAGGCTTGAGTGTCCAGCGACCACTAGTCTTCTGGGAGGAGGGTGCATTCACAACTTAGCATTTGCTGGCCCCAGGTGGAGGCTGGAGGCACGGCAACATGTTGGCCCTCACTGCGGGAGGGCGTGATGGATGTCAGCTTGTGCCTTGACATCATATGGCCTGTCATGCTCCCATGAAAATGGGAAAACACCTGCTAGCCACCCGGAGGCGGCTCCTGGTCCCTCCATAAGCATGAAGCCCCAGACACATGTATCTGTTCTGACCCCTGTCATGCCTGGGATATATACAGGAAGCTCTTTAGGGTGATTGTCCTCCCCTGTTAGCCTCCCACAGGGTAGGGGCCCACCAATGAAGGGTTACTTTGGGTTACCTGGTAGCATGGCTATAAGGCCAATGAATGGTGGTCGGGGCTTAGCTGTGGAGGTAGGGGGACTTGGCAGGCCTGAAGGAGTGATGGCCAGGGAGGTAGGAGAAGCAAAAAAGCCTGCCTGAATTTGCTACTTGAAATAAAGTGTCTTCACCTGAAAAAATTCACAAGTGATTAGTGAAGAACTTTCTAATGGAAAATCATGCATCTCACAAACACGTGGATGCCTTTTTTCCCTTGGTCTCCATGAAAAGGGTGTCTCTCAGTTTTCATGTCTGAGCTAAGATGTGAATTGAACACCACTCTGCCCACCAGCATCTTACTTCCCTGGGGTCTTACCTTCTATGTGTCACTGAATGTGCTTTCAAATCCACTGGCCACGAATAAGTACAATTAAACACTTAACATTTGCTTTTTATTAAAGCAATCTGTCAGAAAAACTTTTGTTGTCACAGAGACTGAAACAGCAGGTGAGAGAGAAGGTGCAAATGATTCTATTCACCTAAATGGGGTGCTAACTGTGAAGTCGCTTTTTGTAAGTAGTAAGGCAGCTTCTGCCTTGTGAACATACTTTCATTCAGACTAGTTTTCATTCACAACTGAGGATTTTGGATGGCCCTGCTGATTATAAACTTGAATAAGCTAGTTGGTACCAATGATCCTGTGCTTAGCAATCTACAACCTAGATGTTCACATGCAAAGACTACAATAAAACCTGGTTAAAGTCTAAAAACAAGCTTATAAAACACATAAAATGTATTTGAACATTTATATTTACCTATACAAAATCATTGCAGCCTGAGTAAAACTCAGGTAAATTACATGGTACCCTGGCTACTGTATGATGTAGTAAACATATATTGGTATTTTTTAAATATTTTTGTAAACCAGGTAAGTCCACTAGGCCAAACTGCCTGTTTTCAGAGGTGACTCAGGAGCACTGAGTAGGTTAAGTGACTTGCTCAGAGTCACACAGTATGCAAGTGGAGGTTGTGGGAATCAAACCCAAGTCTTTTAAATGGATTTAGTTCAATCACTGTTTGTTACTTTAACCACCAGGCTATACTGCCAGCCATAACACCCATATATAATGTTTAATATATGATTTCAGTAATAGTGCACAGTACCTACAGTACAAATTATGAACATTAAACACTTTACTAAAACTGAATTATTTGCCTCTCCATCTGCTTATGTTTTCTTACACCAAAGTGGGTGTATAGTTGACAGAGCACTGTAAATAGCCTGTGGTAGCACTACTGCTTGCAATGCCAGGGACTCAGGATTGAAAGTGAATTCAGATTGCTTGAGGTCTGGCCAGGGAGCAGGATTGAGCACCTGGAGGCCACTCTCCTCCTCTGGGAACGGTGGTCTGCAGGTCCTGCTGCTTTAGTGCCACCTGGGTGACCACGGATGGTGGTGCAATGGGGCTGCAGAGCAATCGGGAAGAGAGGAAGCAAGCCAGGATCTGGAGCAGCGGCATGTCTCTATGTGCCCTACCTCCTTGGATTCCCTTGAGTGCTATTGCCCTCAGGGACAGAGACCAGAAAACCAGTAACAATCACCCACATCGGCTGCTGGTTGAAGGGACCCAGCTGCCCCAGACTTCATAACCAAGTTCCATGAGAGACCCACTGGGCTGCCCAACACATTAAAGGACTGTGGAGGGGACCTGGGGTCCTCTCCCACCTGAGGTACAACCCAGGCAGGATGGGGCAGGCTCCCAGGAGCTCCTTGAGCATTACCTGGGTTGAAGCTAGGGATCCCAGCCTAGGGATCTCTGAAAAGTGGAGACTGATGCTGTGAGAGGGGGCATAGAAATAGATAGTAAAAATGTAAAAGATGCTGAAATCTTAGGGATTCTGTGCAGTGAGATACAATTTCCGTGAGGCACCGGCTACAAGAATTCAAAATCCACAAACCAAGCAGGATTCAGTGATTGTTACCGTGTTACTGGTAACAATGGAAAACCAGGGTCCCTGCACATCAGCATTTCCTTGTGTTTTTGTGTGGGGAGTCAAGATAGTATTGAATATGGAGTTTAAAATGCTGCAATTCTTGCAAACAGTAGGCAATCATTCCTTTGGGATTCCATTACTTCTAATATCAAGTGTCATGCTTTGTCATAACAAGGAAAATTCTTTCTGGAAAGATTCTATTGGAAATGTTCTGTGGCTGTCAGCATAGCTAGTAAGGACTGTTCTTAGACACTCACCTGACCTACAATATCCATATTACCAACCTCATCAAGAAAATCCATATGAGGCTAGGTCTCATACTGAATCAGTAAGTTCCTTATCCCCATCTCCAGACTATGCCTCACCAGCTCCTTCTCATGCCCCTCCTTGATTGTAGCTCAATTGTCTACTCCCTTCCAAACACATCACTCTTTTCTCCAAACTCAGGACCACGTACAATAATATCGCACACTTCATGACCGGCCTCCCTGGATGATCCGTCACTGTACCTCTATGCCTCCCTCAACTGGCTCACCATTGAAGGCAGGTTCCAACTTAAAATACTGTCTTTCCTACACAGAGTTCACCATAACCTGCTGCCGATCAGTGTTAACTCCCTTTTCCTCTTCTCGATTCGGCACAGTACAAGAGGGCACGGTCACTTCCCATTATAGTTGGGTTCAATAGCCACTTCTGTATTAAACTCAAAATTTTCACTTAATAACTTTGCAACTGTTCAAGCGAGTCACATGAAATTTTGCATGAGCCATCAGGAACCAAGGATCACTTGGTGTGGTAAGTTCAGTTCCAGTTCGATGTGTGAGAGATACACAGTGTCAAAAATGTGAAAATTACTATTTTTACATAAAAGTCTTTATCACGCTACTTCGCAAAATGGTATGGAAATTTGGCCTAATATTTTTAGTGTAGAAACATCTTGGGTCACAGATGTGCCTTTTGAAGATTAGGTACAAAATATTAATCCATTCTAAAGTTATTACATTTCAAAGTTTCCCATTATTTCCTATGGGACCAGTTAGATGTGAGCCTTGAAAAAGGATTCTTTATCACAAATACAGAATCCTTTATAGCAAACGCGGGATGCTTTGCGGCAAATGCAGAATCTTTTTCTGTGCTGCTGCCATCTTGTTTTAGTTAGCAGTAAGAAAAAATGAATAACTAAAAAATACATGGCTTTACTACACACCAACAGTTGTGTTTACCTAATCAGGACCCATAGAATCTGATTCTGGGGTTAGTTTTTGTTAACTTACTTAGAAATGTGTTTCTTTGATATCTAAAATCCTTTTCGCAAATTGCAAAAAGGATTCATGAAACAAGATCCTTTTTGCAATTTGTTAAAAAGGATTTTCTTTACCACAAATTGCTAAAAGGAGCAGCAGAAAAGGATTCTTTTCACAATTTATGAAAAAGAATTTTAAGATACCTGTTTCTTTGCCACTCCACAGTTGCCAAATGGTTTGTGATTGTGATCTAAAATTTTCAGGGTGAAAAAGGCTTACCCACAAATGTGCAGGGACAATGGTTTTACTGCATATGTCTTGCGGTGGCCGGACGGAATGCGGAACTCCGATTGGTCCACGGTAAACGGGCGCCAAAGCTTGAAGCAGCGTTTGTTCTCGCTTGACTGTGAGAACAGAGCTATAAATTGCGGGTGCAGCGTGGTTTCATTTTTTACTCTGCACTCATTGCCGGTTTTCCTGCTGTCTTCGTGCTACAAGAATCTGTGCTCCATGCTTCCATTCCATCTTCACTTTCCCGTAAGTTTGCTGCAGCCTGTGTTGTGGGGTATTTTTGTCACTGGGGAGAAGCGAAAGGACCTAGGCTTCCGAGGAGAGGAGAGAGAGAGGAATCGAGCCACAGTCGATTAATTTTGGTCTCAAAGGGCTCTCCGGTTAGTTGTGGGGGCGTCACTGATTTTGCCTCAAAATTTTACTTAGTTCCTCCGAAAATTTGTGTTTTGTGGCTAAACAGTGGGTAATGTAAGGCACAAAACAATATCAAGCATTAAAGTTACAGACTTTTCTTCTTTAGAAAATGCATTTGCTGCTGCACTGAGCTCCACATTATACCAGCTTTCTAGGTGGATATCTTTACTTCTGAAGATGTGTCCCTGATTTTGGTCATTTGTCCCAGATTTTTTAAGCCTTGTCCCTGATTTATGAGGCAGGAGGTTGAGAGGTTGAGAGGTATGGAGAAGAGAGCTAATAATTAAAATCCACCAACATTGATTTGGATTGCTAAAGAAGTGCTGAGTGGCTGTGCTGGTCTGTTGGGGTGGGCAGAGTGGGGAGAGTGGCGGGCAGGTCTGTTGGGGTGGGCAGAGTGGTTCGGCTGATGCATCGGGATGGGGAGAGTAACTGTGCTGGTGAACTGAGGTGGGAGAGTGTCCGACCAGGTCAATGGGGGTGGGCAGAGTGGGCAGAGTGGCTGGGCAGGTGCACTGGGGTGGGGAGAGTGGCTGTGTTGGTGCATCGGGATGGGCAGAGTGGCCGGGCAGGTCTGTTGGGGTGGGCAGACTGTCCATGCAGGTCCTTAGGGGATTGGGCAGAGTAGCTGTGCTGGTGGGGGAGACTGGCCAGGCAGGTCTGTTGGGTTGGGGAAGAGTGTGCAGGTCAGTGATCCCTTTCAGAAGAGCCCTTATTGCAGATTGGAGCTTCTACATGTTGTACTTTATGAAGGGTGGTGTCTGCCAGAAATTCTCACAGGTTGGGAGGGATCATTAGGATTGGTAGGGGTCTCTGATGGTCGGCTGAGGGACGGGGCTGGGCCGGACTGGCTCACGTGCTGGAAAACATTGCTTCTGGCCTCTGGGGCGGGCAGAGTGGCACAGAACCATTTTTCCCAGCATGTATGTCAGCCGGCCAGGTCCGCACCACGCTCTGGTGCTCTTTTGTTGATGGTCGGCTGAGGGACAGGGCTGGGCGGACTGGCTCACATGCTGGAAAACATTTGTTCTGGCCTCTGAGGAGGGGGCAGGCAGAGTGGCACAGAACCATTTTTCCCAGCATGTATGTCAGCTGGCCAGGTCCGTCTCATGCTCTGGTGCTCTTTGTTGATGGTCGGCTGAGGGACGGGCTGGGCAGACTGGCTCACGTGCTGGAAAACATTGGTTCTGGCCTCTGAGGGAGGGCGGGCGGGCAGAGTGGTGCAGAACCATTTTTCCCAGCATGTATGTCAACCCGGCCAGGTCCGTGCCATCTGGTGCTCTTTGTTGATGATGGTCAGTTGAGGGACGGGCTGGGCGGACTGCCTCACGTGCTGGAAAACATTGGTTCTGGCCTCTGGGGCAGGGGACTGTCTTTGAGGGCGGCTGCTATCTGTGTGTGTTGGGGAGTGGAATAGCTGTCATACCAAGACCAGCTAACGACTGGCTAGGTGCGGTATAGCCTAGGCGTATAGCATGGCTGGGAACACCCAGGCTCCAAACCAGGATAAATGTGAGTGTGAAATATCAGAGCGCTATGCAAAATTCATATTAGTTAAGCAGTTGAGAGGTATGGTGGGGGTTCTGGCAATGTAAAGTTGGTGCGTGGTGGGTATACTGGCCAATCTTGGTGGTATGGGGACACTGGTCGTGGCAGAGTTGGGGTGGAGAGAGGGTGTACTGGTCTGTCCAAGGTGTCCGTGCTGAATTCCTTATCAGTTTTGTGCTGCTAACTGCAATTTCTGCTGACCATGCTATTTGCTGTCATGAGACTACTACCTTTCTATGTGCCTGGTAAGTTTTTTTGTTTTTGGGGGCAAGATGGAGGTGTAGTGGGTTGTATGTGCATGAAATGTATACTTAATGTAAACAAACAAGTGAATAATGTTTTTGAAAATGTCACACATGGTTCACATGCCGGGGAAAATGGTTCTGGCCTGGGAGTGAGGGGCCCTGGCAGAGTGGCACAGAAACATTTTTCCAGCATGTACATCGATCTGCCGGGTCCGTGCCACGCTCCATTGGTTTGTTGTTTGATGGCCAGCAGATGGGCAGGCTGGGCGGACTGGTTCACATGCTGGGGAAAATGGTTCTGGCCTGGGAGGGAGGGTGGCCTGGCAGAGTGGCACAGAAACATTTTTCCAGCATGCACGCTAGATCTGCGGGTCCTGCCCACTCCATTGGTTTGTTGGTGTGTGTGTGCGTGTGTGTGTGTGTGCCTCTGTCTGTGAGCACGTAAAATGAAAAATAATGATGATAAAAGGAGACACAGTCAGAGAAATAACTTTATTATAATAATAATAATAAATTACTAAGCCACAGCAAACTGAATAAACCATGTCGAAACCACTGTCAAACTTTGGATTTTCCTCCTTGGTTTACCTAGAGGGTAAACAAAGAAAAATCGATTTAAACTGTCTAGCTGCATGTTAATAGTAATCTTACCACCTTTCAGTTTGGCTTTTCCGGGAATGGAATGTCTAATGGAATATTGTTGGAAGTGTTGGGAATTACAGAGAATTGATAAGTTCTTAAAGGTGAATTACCGGCAGAGGTGAAGCCCTGACCACTGTGCAGATTAGGCTTCACCTCCCCCCCTGCAAGCACTATATTAAAAATAGTCTTTGCACCTCAGTGATCACTCAAATTGGTGATTGAGCTAAAGATAGATTTATTTCTGTTAACTGCAGGGGATAGGAGAGATAAAGCTACGAGCTGCACAGTGGTTATGGCTTTACCTCTGCGGTAGAACACCTTTCATCAGTTGAGCTCCGACTTGAAAACTAAGAGGCTCCATTTTCATGAGGACCAAGTTAGAAAGTGCCCGTTTACTGTTGATGCATTTCCTGATTGGTTTATTCTTCAGTACAGATTGCTGATCTCTCTCCATTAGCATCCTCAATCCCAATCCTCATTAATCATCATTGTTGATTTTTGTTTTAATTGGATGCACTTTGCTTACATATAAATAAACCAATCCAGGCAGCTAGATGTTAGGACTGAACACGTGAGTCCACCTTGGCGTCTGGTAGTTCAGCTTAATTCACGTCTGATGTCAAAATTGCTAATATGCATGGTAGCAGAGCAAAAATTTGTTAAATAAAGTACCCAAAACAAAACACCGGTAAAACGGATTTTGGACTGGCAGACACAGTGACAATACCATTTTTCAATGTGCAAAATGGAATTTGCTCCTTTTCAATCACGGTAAACCAGTGTCCCTGCAAATGTGCCTTCTGCTGGTTTGATGAAAAGCTAATACTTTGCTCTGGAGTTATGTGGGATTAAAATTTCCTTTGTTTCCTATAGGATAACATGGTAATGTAAGTGTGCACAGTCATTCCTTTGTCACTCCACTGTGAAGAAATGGTTTCCAGTTTTGCTCTGAAATTTTCAGGGTACAAAGGGCACTCCACCAATGTACTTTTGCTGGTTGTGTGAAAATATATTAATTTGGTGTCAAGTTACACAGTTTTCAAATTTTGCTGTGTTTTCTATAGGATAACATTGCCATGTAAAGTGTTTCTTTGGCATTGCACACTGCGGTCCCACAGGCAATTAAGGATAACACTACGCTATCTCAAAAAGTATGCATGGATGGGAGTGGGGCCCCTTCCAACACACAAATACAGATAGCATTATGGACTGATGAGGCGCTTGGGGCCTGGAGGCCCTGCATTCTCTGAGGAAATAGGGACACGATTACAATATCTCAAAAATTATGGATAGATGGCACCATGCAGTCCCACATGTAAATATGAATACCATTATGGAGTAATGGGAGTGCAGGCCTTATGGATGGATGGCAGCACAGGGCCTCCCACATGCAAATATGCATAGCATTATGGGGTCCCTGTGCTCCCACAGGAAATAAGGATACATTT
Source organism: Neoceratodus forsteri (assembly GCA_016271365.2). NCBI lineage: Eukaryota > Metazoa > Chordata > Ceratodontiformes > Ceratodontidae > Neoceratodus > Neoceratodus forsteri. The sequence continues at coordinate 1,337,071,076 of CM057458.1, read as the reverse complement.
AACAGTCTTTCAAAACTTTCCCACAATCAAATAAGGCTATGATTATACTATCTCAAAAGAAGGAAATTCTTTGCAAAAATCTTTGTTAATGCATCAGTTAGGGTTGCAGTGACAAAGATAGAGAAATGTAGTGCTAGGCTTTCCAACTCTTAACACCCACTCCCTTCGCACCCAGCTACAGGCATGGGGGTGCCTTGGGGTTTTCAACCTAACACTCACCCCTATTGTCCTATACTTTATCCATCTCAGCTTATTTACTCATGGACTGGGTGTGGCGTTAGGGATGACACAACCTCAAGGCACACCCCCCACCCTGTTGCTGTGTGCGAAGGTAGGGAAATGTTCAGCAGGGTTGAAACCCTAATACACATTTCCCAGCTTTTGTCACTGCAACCCTAACTGATGCATTAACAAAGTTTTTGCAAAGAATATGCAGGCATGGTTATGAACATATACGAAATTTGCCAGCAGATAAATGCCTAGAGGTCTATCAAGTCTGCTCAATGTGCAGCTAGCACCCCTTATTCTGCAGCTTCCTCCCTTCCACCCTTCCCCTTCATTAACCCTCCCCTTGTCCTGTCCCATCCCTTTTGAAGCAGTCCACTGTTCTACTGCATACCACTTCTGCAGGTACGCATTCCACCCAGCCACCACCCTCTCTGTAAAAAGTGTCTCCTCATCTCCTCCTGAACCTTCCTCCTCCAGTCTCATATCATGGCCCCGGTGTCTCTCCCTCCCTTATTTTGAACAGCCCCTCTGTACCTGTCTTGTTTATTCCTTTCATGTACTTAAAGGTTTCAATCATGTCCCCCCGTCCCTCCTCTCCTCCAGTGAGTACATGTGCAACTGTCTCTGCCTCCTCTCATATGATAAGTCCCCCAGCCCCTTGATCATCTTTGTTGCCCTCGCTGCACCCCTCTCAGTAACTTAATGTCCCTCTTCAGATACGGGTGCCAGTACTGCACACAGTACTACAGGTGCGGTCTAACTAAAGACCTATACAGTGGCAGAATCACCGCCTACCTTCTCGAGGATATACCCCTTGCAATACACCCCAGCATTTTGTTGGCCTTTGCAGTTGCCTTCCTACATTGTGCCAAGTTGTTCATTGACCCTGTAATGAGCACCCACAGATCCTTCTCCTCCTCTCTGGGCTAGCTGCACTCCCCCAGCTGGTAACTCCTCCTTGGGTTCTTCATCTCAAAATGCAGCACCTTGCACTTTTGGCATTAAACCCCAGTTGCCAGGTGTCTGACCAGGTTTCAAGCTTTGCCAGATCATCCTGCAACCCTGCCACCCCCTAGGTCATCCACCACCACTCTTACCTTGGTATCATCAGCAAACAGACTGATCTTGCTCTTGATGTCCAATGATATGTCTGCAATGAATATCCCAAATAACACTGGTCCCAACACGAGCCCTGTGGAACACGCTCATCACTACCCTTGGGTGTGAGCTCCCACCCACCACCACCCTCTGTTGCCTTCCCAAACCAGTTCCCTACCCATCTCACCAGCTTTGCACCTGCCCCTGTGCCTACTAACTTACTTCCCAGCCTTCCATGCGGCATTGGTCGAATGCCTTACTGAAGTCCAGATACAGGACATCCACTGCATAGCCCCTGTCCAGTTGCCTAGTTACCCAGTCATAGAACTCCACCAGGTTGGTTTGGCAGGATCTGCCCCATGAAGCCATGCTGTCTGTTGTCCTGTAGTCCTTTGGCCTCTAGGAGGGCCACCAGCCTCTCCCTTCAGGATAGCCTCCATTAGCTTACCCACAATGGATGTGAGGCTCACTGGTCTGTAGTTTTCCAGTTCATTCCTGGGGCCACTCTTGTGGAGGGGCACCACATGAGCCAACCTCCAGTCCTGAGGTACACACCCCAAATGTAGTGAGGTGTTAAATAGGTCTGCCACAGGTCCTGCAAGGACCTCTGCCAGCTCCTTCAGTACCCTGGGTGGATGCCATCTGGGCCTGGCCTTATCCCCTCAGTGCCTTCAAAACCCTCCCGAAATCTGCCCTCCATGATTTCCCCATCTGTCACCCCTCCACCCCATTTCTGCAATTTCTCCTCCCTTGGGTGTCACCCACTCTTCTCTTTAGTAAATCCTGAGCAGAAGTACTCATTTAGTGCTTCTGCCTATCTCAAACTGCTTCACCCAACCCCCTCCCTTCCTAATCCTTACTATGTGGTCCTCACAGCTCCTTTTCTCCCTGATGTACCTGTAGAAGCCTTCTCCCCTTCTTAATGCCTTGTGCCAGCCTGAGTTCTATAGATGCCTTGGCTCTCCTTACTGCCTTGTCACCTCCTTCGATTCCATCAAGTACTCCTCCTGTCCTCCCCTCTCCTATTTTCTTGTACTTCCTAAAGACAGCTCTTTCCCTCCTTACCTTTTCCACGGCCTCCTTGCTCAGACAAGCTCAGTTTCTTAGCCATAGCCTTCTTCCTCTGGGCCTTGCAGCAGGTTTTGGTTGCCTCCACTATCCCCAACTTTATTAGCTCCCACCTCTGGTTAGTGTCCATACTAGATTGAATTCTGGCCAGGTACCCTTTTACCACTTCCCCATCCTCCCAAAGTCAGCCCTCCTGAAGTCCAGCACTCTTGTGCCCAGATTCCCTCCTTCCTTGCCCATATCCAGTATAAGCCATACTGAGTGGTGGTCACTCCCTGATAGCGGTTCCTCCACCATAAGTTCTCTCACAAAGTCCCCATTTTCCAGCACAAGGTCAAGTGTTTCCTAATCTCATTGGTTCACTGACCATTTGCGAGAAAGCTGTCTGGAAGGCATCCAGCAGTACCTGCTCCCTTCTGTTCCTGGTTGTTGGGGTACCCCAGTCCCTCCTGGCATGCCCGAAGTCCCCACAATCACCACACTACCCTTCTGGGTCCTCCTGATCTGTCTCGCTAGTTCCTGTCTAACTCCTCCATCTGAGATGGCAGCCTGAACACCACTCCCATTCTAAGAATCTTATTCTTGGAATCTGGATTTGCATCCAAAGTGACTCCATACTTCCTCCTCCTTCCTCCCTACACACTTCAGTCCTTCCTTCACATATAGTGCCACCAAAATTGTATCTAGCTATTGTATCATCATAACCACCTGGATGTCACAATTGTTCTCCTCAATTTGCTGTGCACTATTATTTTGTTTTCTCTTATATGCTTGTGATTATTGTTTTGTTCTCTCTGTGATAGGTACCTTTGCAAATGAGCCTCTGGCTCAAGGTTGTAAACTGATGTTTTAATAAATAAATAAACACCCCCTCCTTTCCCAATCCCCTGTCCCTATGAAATAACCTGTACCCTGGTAGACAGGTCCCATTCATTGTATTGGGTGGCCCATGTTTCTGTGATGGCTGCAATTTCCCTCTCCCTCTGCCATGAGCACCTGTAACTCTGCAGTTTCCTCCCAAGGCTCCTAGCATTAGGGTAACCACCTTCCACCCTTCCCCCCCCATCCTGCCCTCCTTTACTAGCATCACCAGTAGTACTTGCCATTTTGTCCTTTGTCACTGTTATGGGGTAAGCTCATATGGTTTCCCAACCTGTGGTGTCTGCATGTCTCTTGCCCAATTGCCACCCCTGCTCCTAGTTTAAATTCCCTATTTCCTCTATGTACTCCTCCATCCTCTGTTTCAACACTTTCTTTCCCTCCTCACTCAAGTGTAGTCTGTCCTTGGCATAGAGACTACTGTCCTCCCAGGTCCTCTCCTCCCCAACAGCCCATACTCTTTGCACAACACAGGTTCTTAGCCATCCATTAAATTCCTCTATTCTCAGCTTTCTTGTTGGGCTTGCCTTGGGCACTGGAAGTATCTCTGAAAAAGTTACTAATCTTACTGCCCCCTCACAATTATCCTAGTTTCTCAAACCTCCTCTGGACTATATCTACTGTCTTGTCATCCAGGTCGTTTGTCCCAAGATGTATAATTAAATGAGGCTTGTCCCTACCACTTCTAGCATATTTCAGAAGAGATTGTCCCACCCTTTCCTCTGTCATTCCTGCATAGTCTCCACCCAAATCCGACTATGCCTCTCCCTACTACCCACATGACTCCTCTAAGTATTGAATCCCCAGCACTAAGATTCCACCATTCTTACTCTCTGCTTGATTCCATTCATCTCCCTCTCTCCTTTCTGGCTCCTCTTCTTCCTCCTGCACATTATTTCCCCTTTTTCCCTGTTGCAAGTCTCCCAGCAGAACTTCCCCCACTCCCGGTTTGGTACAGGCATTTATCAATTACTCCTCTAATTTCATAATTTCCTCCTCCACCTTCTTCCTCTCTAGCAGTGCAAACTAATTTCTGAAGACCTTCACAAATGCTCCTCCCTCTCTCTTCATAGTAACCTGTTCTCTCCTTTCCACTCCATGACTTTTGCCACTTCTTTGCCTCCCTCCAAGTCCCTATCTCCTCCTTCTTCCATTTGTCTTTGTCTCCTGACCTGGTTTCCCAGCAATCATTCTTCCTGCCTGAATTCCTTTGTCCCTGCTTCCTTCTTCTGACTCTCTCCTCACTGTTGGCTTAAATCGCCCTCCTCATCACCCATTCTTCCTCCCCTCCAGATGAAACCCACCCCAGTCTGCCTTGCCTGTCTTAGTTCCTCCTGCAGACCCTCAATCTCCTTTCTAAGTTTCTCTATGTGGTTGCAAACTAAACATCCTCCCACACTCCAGGCAATTTTTAGAAAGATTGGTGCACCGCAGTTGTTGCAGCCTACCACCCTACCCATTGCTGTCGTTTTCCACCAACGCCCCCACCCTTCCAGATGCAGGATACCAAACACTTCCTCTCCCCTTCTATCAGTGCAAAACATTCTTTCTTAATTTCCCTTACCCCCTTTGTTGTACACATTTAGATAGATTGAGCAACTGCTTTTATATTCCTAACCTTCCTATCCACACTCAAAAGAGACTTTAAGTAGCTATTGCACAACCTTCCTCAAACTCCTACTCCTCCTTTCATGATGCAATAACAATGCAAGAAGAAACAATGAAAGCTCCTAGATTTGCAGCTACTTCCCTTCAACTGAGATAGCAGTCACCTCTTCCACTGCTGCTGTTCCATACCTGGATATCTGCTTCTGCTATTACAGGTACATATCCTTTGCCCATTTGAGGAAGTGATGTCAGGACCCCTGGTGTAAAGGAAATCATGGACCAGGGGTGGGTGGGGTGAGGGTTGGGGGTGGGACCAACCCAAGTCTTCCAGAAACAATCAGGTAGCTGAGGGCCCTGGTCAGACCATTAGCACCCTTCCCCGCTATGCACTAACCTTTGCAGCTAGTGAAGCCAGCAAAAATAAATCACACTTCTACTCAAAGCCCCAAAATAGGTTTGCTACCAAAGAAACAGGTCTCAGTTCAAACAGCTTCACCAACAACATATCAAAATAGGCTTGAAATTAGAAGACATAGGTCTCTGATTCAAAAACAGCCCCAGTTAAATCACACCAAATAGGTTTTAAATCAGAAGAAATGGGCCTCTACAAATGCAGCCTGCTACACAGTGAAACATCAAACAAATGAGCCCATTTATAGCTACCAAAACAGTTTTCAAAATTCCAACAGCCCCAAAACAACACCTTGCTAGTCCCTTAGAAGTAGTAAGAAAGAAAAATAACCTTCTACCAAGTAAAATCCACAAGAAACAATGTAAAACAGCAAGAAGCTACTGTACTGTAAAAGATCTGATCCTTTCCTTCTAGTTCCTTCTGAGAGCCAAAGCAACTGACAGCACACCTGATTCAGCTCCCTCCCCTAGCTGAGTGAGACCTGACCAGACCATTAGCACCCTTCCCCACTATGCACTAACCTGCGGTTGCCTGCCTGGTTGTGCCATATATTAAGGTTCAATGGTCACTTCTATTTAAACCCAAAATGTTTAACTTTAATAAATCTGCAAACATTTGACCAATCACATGACATTTTGCATGTGTCTTTGGGGACCAAAGATCTCTTGCTGTGGCAAGTTTCATTCTGGTCAGATGTGCAGTTGCAGAGATGCACAGTGTCAACAAATGTGAAAAGTACCACTTTTGCCAAATTCTTTGTCATGTTGCTGTGCAAACATGGCTTGAGGTTTTAGGCTGAGACTTTCAGAGTATATGGATCCTGGATCATAGATGTGCCTTTTGAAGGTTTGGTGAAAAAATATTAATCCATTCAAAAGTTATTACATTTCAAAATCTGCTATTATTTCCTATGGGAAAATTTAGATGTGAGGCTCAAAATAGGATTTTGATCGTGAAAAATGATTCTTGATACCACTTTGCAGTCTTTCTTGCAATTTGCATGAAATTTGTCAAATGCCATCAGGGACCAATGATAGATCACAACATCGCTTCACATAAAGGAAGTCCTGTTCCTGTAATATGACCTTGATCAGCTCCTATAAGCCAGTAAGTAATGTGTTAGATGAGGGGATGTGGTGGATGTCATTTACTTGGATTTAAGCAGGAGTTTTGATGTGGTGCCTCATGATAAGTTAATTCAAAGCTGAATATCAATTATCCTAATATTCATCACAGTGTTAAAACTTGAACTTCCAAATGGCTCTCAAATAGAGCTCAGAGAGTTAGGATAAATGGGTTCCTATAGAGTGAGGGTAGAATAACCAGTGGAGTACCTCAGGGATCGGTGTTGGGACCATTATTATTTGGATTGTTCCTATCTGACTGAGAAGATGTGTCACAAATTGGTTTAACATGTTTGCGGACAACACTAAACTTGGTGACACAGTCAATATTTTGGAGGGATATGGCAGTTTGCAGAAGGATTTGGAACACAGGACAGCATTGGCTGATGCATGGGAAATTAAATATAGTGAAAAATGTACTGGGATTCAAATTAGTAAAATAATCTGTGTAGAAATTATTTTCTTAATGGAATACAACTTGCACTGGTTGCATAAAGAAAAGACTTGGGGTTATAATAAGCTTTGATTTTAAGGCAAAGGAACATGTAAATAAAGTATTTAATAAAACCAACCATTTTAATTAACTCAGGAAACACTTCAGTCATAAATCCAAGAAGAACTACTACCTGTTTATAAATCATATCTAAGACCATACACAGATTATTGTTTGCTCTGGGGTGGGTTAAATATAGGGGTAGAAATAAAATTGAAAGAATTCAGCGTAAAGCCACCAAACTGATGAGAGATCTGGAAAACTACATTATGAAGGCAGTTTTAAACAACTGTCACTGCATTGTCTACATAGGTGAAAAATCATAGGGATCTCTTATTTTACAAAATGCAGTATGATGAAGAATTATTTAATATTGAATTCAGCATGGGGAAGTGTGTGTTATAAGAATATAATTAATGGGTTTCAATGAAATACAAAATCATACATCCCCCACAAATCAAAGCATCATGGGCTGCATATGCAAATCACCACAGAATACTATGCTGCTTCAACTTTAAGCAGAAATGCATGGTGCCAACAGAAGACATAGACATGTGTTTCATCCTACCAGGACTCATCAGTATGCCTTGTCTGTTTGACACCCCAGTGTAATGAACCAGCTACCCTAAGATGGTCTCTCTAGGTTATATTATGCTGAACCCAATTAAAAACAAAAAACTTTTAGAAGACAAAGAACCTCTGTGTGCAAGCACTGGGGCAATGGTTACCCTAAAGGGCATTTGGCTGGGAAGCCAAGTTTCAAAGAAAATACAAAATCACATATGCCCCACAACACAAAGCATCATGGGCTGCATATGCAAATCACCACAGAATACTATGCTGGTTCAACTTTAAGCAGAAATGCATGGTGCCAAAAGGCCTCAGGGTTTATGTGCCAATCAACAACTTGGGTGTGTATTAAAGTCTCCATAACACACTGACCACATAGTTTATCCTATATAATGCACATCTGAGGTGTGGGATGCTACATAAATCCTGAGTGAAGCTCAAGGGATTTATCAAAGCATTCCACGCCAAGGGATAGCATTAAATTTTCATACACACACACACACTTCCCCATGTTGTATTTTATATCATATCTGATGATCAATTTTTTCCAGGCAGACGTCAGTGACAATGTGTGTAATCTACATGCAGAAAGTGAAGTCATTGAACTTTGAAACATTTAAAATTGTTTATTTCATGTCAAATGTTGCTTGGAACAGGCAATATGGACAACTTAGAAAAAATATAATTGGGGATAGCCACCTTGGGCAGACTAGATGAACCACACAGTCAGCATCCACTGACACTTTTCTTATGTTCCTATGTTCTAATGTTAAAAACAACAGTACAATGTAATGACATTGATTCACTAAAACACTAAACATTAGAACATTAAAAAACAACATACATTGCTGTCAGTTTTCTTTTTGGTGTTGGCTTTTCCTGGTCTTGGATGAATATCTGTCTCTCTTCAGTGAGATGGATACCAAACCATGTGCTTATGTTTTCTTTATTTTTTCTTTCTTTTAAAAGGAATTTGGCAGTTGTTGAGGCAACTGGACTGTGTTTTCAAGTTAGCTACTGAGGTAGCAGTTTTCTGCCATGAACAGAGTAACTATGTTGCAAGCTGGTAGCATTTATTTACCTACAGCTGAGTTTGACAGTCTTAGGGCAGTCGCACTAGGTTCTGTCACAGAAGGCGTGTGTTGCTGTAATAACTCATGGGTTGTAATGTTGAATATAAACTGGCTGAGCTCATAGGAAAAAAATGCTCACCAATTATTATAAGATCTTAATGTTTCATGTAGGAATGAAGTCCATAATACCAGAAGTAACAATAGGCAAATAGCAAACACAAATTTTAGGACAAGCAACAGGAAATTGTACTACATGCAGAGAATAACTCACTGTTGAATTCGCTACTAGATGAAATAATAAATAGTAGAACACTGCTTCCTTTAAATGAAAATCAGATAAATTTGTGGATGGAGGTAAATTAAAATTCTATTATACATAAGGGCATGGTAGCTAAGACATGGACATTATAAGTCTACTGCTGCCTCGACTGCTCCTAGTATTACTCCTAGTATATTTAACATTGATTATACCTGGCCCTGTCATGGCTTGGTTCCTGTACTGTAAAATAAATAATTAAAATAGATTAATCCAAAGTTAGTCCTGTCTGAAATTTAGATAAGTTAATATATTTAAACATATTTCATATCCAAAAGGGCTATAGTAGCATCTACATTTGTATGGTACCTAAATGGGACCTAACAAATTCTACCCTACTGAGTAATTTCAACTAATATCTCCAGAGACAAAAAGGCTTAAGATGCTTATTATGTCTACTCTTATTGAAGAAGGGGCTAATTCAAATCTGTCATTTAAGAAAGACCATTCTATGACTCTCAAACTTTAAAACCAAAACCTCTCATAGCGTAGACATTCCCATCCAGATCACCCCTTCTGGGACACAAACTGGGTTTCTCAATACCTGAAATATGAAACTGTTTCCCTGGGGTTTGTCTAACATAAAGAGCTAATGCATTATCTACTGGGCTGCTGTCACTTTAAACACTGTCACTTTAAGGATTTGTTGGGGCTTTGAAAGAGTATGTGGCACTGTACACTTTGAAATGCACAAAGGAGTTTTGTGAAACATTGGTAGACTTTGGGGAGAGGGTCTCTTCATGTGCAATAAAGGATGTTTAGTACTGGACAACAAGCATAGTGAGTATTTTTCCTTCTTTAAACAGTACAGTCTGGTGTTGGGCTTTTTCTGCTGTTAGCTTCATGGTTATATGCCTTGAGCACAGACATATGCCAGGAACTGCTCTCTTTGTATCTCAGTAATTGTGTTTTTGAGCTTGCTCTGGTGTTACTGCTTTGACTTCCCATTTTTGTAGAATGAAGTAGCATATTAGCAGTAGATTCTGATGGGTATGCGATGTCCATGAAGCTGACTGAGCAGTCAGTACTGGTCATTTTTATAGCACATAAGCGTAGTGGGACCCCTCCCTCTGATTAAGCCCATATATTATTTCAGCATGGTGCTTCCAATGGTCCTCAGGCCCATATATCTTAAGGTTCTCCATCAGTCTCTTTTTCAGCAGGGACTCCATGAATTTCAAGGCAGTTGCCAATAAGTGCTAGTTCTGTTTTCCAGCTCAGGGTCTTGGTGACGGTCCACCCTCGTCATTACACTTAGGTACATGTAATGTCAGAGTATCTTTTGACCTGTTTCTTTAGCACTTATCTAGAACAGAAAGATCTTCCATCATCGTGGACTAGGAATACAATGGTCCAATACACAAAAGGACCAGTGTATTCCCCTGCAAATTTTAGACCAGTAAGTCTTTTAGACATCAGCTCAAAAATGTTTGCAAGAATTTTATTGAATAAATTGACAAAATGGATAGATGAAAACTTTATGATATCTCCAACTCAAATGGGTTTTAGACATGGGTTCTCAACTATAGATAACTTATTTTGTTTCTCCCATATAATAGAAAAATATGTGGATTTAGAAAATGAAAAGGATTGCACTATATTTTTACTATATAACTATACTCTAACAAGGGTCACATACGATAACATGGGAAATTTGACAATTCCTTTTAAGTCCACTAGAGGTGTTATGCATGGATGTCTGCTGGCCCCATCCCTGTTTAACAGCTATGTAAATTATCCATTAGAATTTGAGGAAAATGAACAATATGATTCTCCAAAAATAAATAAAAGTGTGTTACATGATCTAGCATATGCAGACAACATCATACTATTGTCTATGTCCAGAAAAGGTCTCAAAATAAAATGTAATAATTTTATATTAAATGCACTCTCTTGGCATTAGGGATAAATCTGAAGAAAACAAAAGTTATGGTACTGGGACAGAGACAAAATAAGAAGACAAACTGTAAAATTACTCTGGGAAGGGAAATAATTAAAATGGTCAGAAATTATTGTTACCTTAGTGTTAGGTTTGGAGCTAGTACAGAGTGGACACAGCATGTAAAAAGCAAAATACAAAAACCAATGTTGCTGCAAAATCCCTACTGAAATTTAATTTCCTTTATGGGAATACAGTATTGCCTGCTATCAATGCTGGAGAGGCAAAGATTAACCCAATATTGCTCTATGGGGCTGAGGTCTGGGGGCCTTACACGACTGAGAATTTGGAAAAGACTCTCACATTATTACAAAATTCTACTGGGGGTCCCTACCTCAACAGCAAACATACTTGTAAGGGTATAACTTGGTAGAGTTAGGCTAGATGTTTTCAAAAGAATTAAGGTTGGCCTGCTATTGACTGAGAATAATTAATAATAACCATAATAACTTGACAAAACAATGCCTACTAAAAAAATTAAATGGGAAAACCAAGGACATGGCTCTAAATGGTTAAAAACATTAAAGGACATTTAAAAAGACTAAAGATGCAACACTTGTGGGCTGAGTACATTAAAAAGATAAATATATCCACACAATATGGAAAATTAATAACAAAAAGCTTTTAATTGGGCCGAAAAATGATATGGATAAAATTAAAGAACTTAAAAGTGCTAGTCGGTACAAGGAAAATAAAATGGGACACTATTTAGAAGAGTATTTAATAACTTACTCTAATCCGGTTCATAGATGGCCAATAACATGGGCCAAATTTGATCTGATTACATCAAAACATATGTATTATAACAAATCAGTCAATGAACAAAGGACAATATGTGCCCTTGTAATAAGGAGTTTCAGGAAGCCATATGTCATATTATCACACTCTGCCCTCTTTATACTAAAGTCAGATCTGAATATCTTTTGAATTTTCTGACCATATATGCATAAGTCAGCTATGACCCTGTATTTATACTTCTTCATCCAAGGGTACCTGAAAAAATTGAATGCATCAGTCATTAAACAAAAAAGAAAAATCTAGAAAAGAAAAACACATGATGAAATGACCCTGTGAAAAATTAGGTAATGAAATAAATTCTAAGGTGATCATAAAGTTCAGATATGTGCAATAATTCATAGGGTCACGTCTAGGTGATCAGTCCATGAGTTTACTGTATGTGTTTACTTTTATTGTCTTAGTCATAATCATTTTCATTTGAATCTGTATTTCTATGTTATTTATGTAAATGTAGCAATAACCTAAACATTTGTTCATGATGGTTGAACAATAAAACTTAAAACTTGAAACTACACTTTTAAGTTTTTCTGTGATTACATTTTAAATAAATGTCAGATAGACACAGACTGTTGAAACAGTGCACAAGACCTGCATTCATATGTAGTTACACTTATAAGAACAAATTTAATCATGCCAAAATTAATAACATACTGTAGTACTCACAATAAATTTGCCGTTACAATTTGCAATAGCTATTACTTGTGTAGTTGCCCTTGTAAAACAAATTGCATAATGCCAACAGAGATACAGTGGTAGCTGCACAATAGATTTTCTGTTACACTTTGTAACAGCTATTAAATGTGCAGTTACACTTGTCAGAATTAATTGATTTGTGCCAAAACGGAGACAGTGGTAGTTGCACATGTAACTATTTCTTCATGCAAATTGTGTAAGTACACAACATGCAACTGTGAAACTATTTAACAACTACATAGTAGTTACATGTAACTGCAAAGTAGTTACAGTGCAGTTAAGTGTACTTATACAATAGTTACAGTGTAGTTAATGACACTTAAAGTGTTATTGAGGAATGTGTACTCTCTCTGACTCAGTTCGCTGACAGATTATTTTTGCCCAATAGATACTGTCCCAAAATCCCCAGAACCCATCACCCCGTGCAACCTGTAAATATAAATTGGTAACAGGGGACTCCATTGTCAGCTTTACTGATGCCGCTATATGTGACAAAAATAAAGAAACTGAAAGAAAGATATTGACACAAGAATAAATAAATTAACTGGCAGTAAAGGACAAGACTCATCCATAAGTATACATGTTTTTTATTTTATTTATCGAAAAGTTTCACCAGGAAAAGCACACTGAACAATCGAGTTGCTCATCTCCCAGTGCATCCTGTGGGAGAGGGTAAGGAGTTACATTGATAAGATACAATAGATAGTGACAATGATAAATCAACACAATATAGTACATAGGCACAAGTGCAAGTCATATAAGTGCATTACAACAAGGTGAAGTGCATACAGTGAGTAGCATACATTAGTGATTTGTAAACAGTGACTATTTGGCAATTAATGGTTACAGGGATAACGATAGACAAAGCACAATGGGTGCTACATGTAGGTACTAATGATGTAGGAAGAAGCCATGAAAAGGTATTTGTCATCAAGGGAAAAACACTGACATAGCAATTTCAAACATCCTCCCAGTACCAAGAGCACACTATGAGAAAAACAAAACAGTATCATGTATAAACATCAGATTGGGTGCATTAAGAAAATATAATGTTAGTAAATCACTGTCAATACTAAAAAAAAATCATAAAGTATATTCAGTTGATGGGCTTCATTTAAAGGAGAACTGTGCTGGACCTATAAGTCATTTTTCCCAGAAGAAGCATTTTACATGTTGTCTCCCATCCATTATTGTTCAGTCTTCACTGGCCTTTTAGTAAGCTCAGTGGGTGTTTCTGATTCATATAATGGTGGTCAATGCCATTTTAGAACTGTATG